>OX344720.1:82321920-87121920 GCA_947034835.1 Ballota nigra | reverse complement strand
GAAGACATAATTTAAGTGAGAGTGCTTTTACTAATATTTTTATTCATAAAGATTAATTTATTAAAAATTAAATTTAATGATAACAATTTAATTTTGTAGCAAAAAACTAATACTAACACACATTATTTAATCAAACAAAATATAATAGTACATTTTTCTAGAGTCTTTAAAAAATACAATTTAAAAAAATATTTTATTAATTAACTACACATTAATTATGTCAAAATATTAAATATCATATTTATCAAAATTAGTAAAAACTCTTGGCATGACTTTATAATTAGTTTCTATTTTTAGACTATTTTGTTATTATATTAGTAAGTATAGACTAGCAAGGGCAAGGGTTTAGGGTTGAGGGTTGAGGGTAATATTAGTATTACAAATACACATTGATAGTGTTACCAATAGTGATGGTAAGTAACACAATTATTATTTTTTAACATTTTAATCATTCGAATTATATTTAACTGTTAAAAATTAGAAGACATTTCGAAATAATTGTTACAAATTCTCCCATATTTCGATATATTTTTTACAAATTAGAAGATATTTCAACATAATTGATGTAAAGTAATACAATTATTATTTTCTAACGTTATGAGTCCATTCTCGATTAATTCTCAACAATTTCCAATTTAATCATTCGAATTAGAAGACATAATTTAAGTGAGAGTGCTTTTACTAATATTTTTATTCATAAAAATTAATTTATTAAAAATTAAATTTAATGATAACAATTTAATTTTGTAGCAAAAAACTAATACCAACACACATTATTTAATCAAACAAAATATAATAGTACATTTTTCTAGAATTTCTTAAAAAATACAATTAAAAAATATTTTATTAATTAACTGCACATTAATTATGTCAAAATATTAAATATCATATTTATCGAAATTAGTAAAAACTCTTGGCATGACTTTATAATTAGTTTCTATTTTTAGACTATTTTGTTATTATATTAGTACAGACTAGCAAGGGTAAGAGTTTAGGGTTGAGGGTTTAGGGTTGAGAGTAATATTAGTATTACAAATACACATTGATAGTGTTACCAATAGTGATGTTAAGTAATACAATTATTATTTTCTAACACTTTAACCTTTCGAATTATATTTAATTGTTAAAAATTAGAAGACATTTCGAAATAATTGTTACAAAATCTCCCATATTTCGATATAATTTTTACAAATTAGGAGATATTTCAAAATAATTGATGTAAAGTAATACAATTATTATTTTCTAACGTTATGAGTCCATTCTCGATTAATTCTCAGCAATTTTCAATTTAATCAATCGAATTAGAAGACATAATTTAAGTGAGAGTGTTTTTACTAATATTTTTATTCATAAAAATTAATTTATTAAAAATTAAATTTAATGATAACAATTTAATTTTGTAGCAAAAAACTAATACTAACACTCATTATTTAATCAAACAAAATATAATAGTACATTTTTCTAGAGTCTTTATAAAAATACAATTAAAAAAATATTTTATTAATTAACTACACATTAATTATGTCAAAATATTAAATATCATATTTATCAAAATTAGTAAAACCTCTTGGCATGACTTTATAATTAGTTTCTATGTTTAGACTATTTTGTTATTATATTAGTATAGATTAGCAAGGGTAAGGGTTTAGGGTTTAGGGTTGAGGGTTGAGGGTAATATTAGTATTACAAATACACATTGATAGTATTACCAGTAGTGATGGTAATTAATACAATTATTATTTTCTAACATTTTAATCATTCGAATTATATTTAATTGTTAAAAATTAGAAGACATTTCGAAATAATTGTTACAAAATCTCCCATATTTCGATATAATTTTTACAAATTAGAAGATATTTTAAAATAATTGATGTGAAGTAATACAATTATTATTTTCTAACGTTATGAGTTCATTCTCGATTAATTCTCAACAATTTTCAATTTAATCATTCGAATTAGAAGACATAATTTAAATGAGAGTGTTTTTACTAATATTTTTATTCGTAAAAATTAATTTATTAGAAATTGAATTTAATATAACAATTTAATTTTGTAGCAAAAAACTAATACTAACACACATTATTTAATCAAACAAAATATAATAGTACATTTTTCTAGAGTCTTTATAAAAATACAATTAAAAAAATATTTATTAATTAACTGCACATTAATTATGTCAAAATATTAAATATCATATTTATCGAAATTTGTAAAAACTCTTGGCATGACTTTATAATTAGTTTCTATTTCTAGACTATTTTGTTATTATATTAGTATAGACTAGCAAGGGTAAGAGTTTAGGGTTGAGGGTTTAGGGTTGAGAGTAATATTAGTATTACAAATACACATTGATAGTGTTACCAATAGTGATGTTATATAATACAATTATTATTTTCTAACACTTTAATCATTCGAATTATATTTAATTGTTAAAAATTAGATGACATTTCGAAATAATTGTTACAAAATCTCCCATATTTCGATATAATTTTTACAAATTAGGAGATATTTCACAATAATTGATGTAAAGTAATACAATTATTATTTTCTAACGTTATGAGTCAATTCTCGATTAATTCCCAACAATTTCCAATTTAATCATTCGAATTAGAAGACATAATTTAAATGAGAGTGCTTTTACTAATATTTTTATTCATAAAAATTATTTTATTAAAAATTAAATTTAATGATAACAATTTAATTTTGTAGCAAAAAACTAATACTAACACACATTATTTAATCAAACAAAATATAATAGTACATTTTTCTATAGTTTTTTAAAAAATATAATTAAAAAAATATTTTATTAATTAACTACACATTAATTATGTCAAAATATTAAATATCATATTTATCAAAATTAGTAAAAACTCTTGGTATGACTTCATAATTAGTTTCTATTTTTAGACTATTTTGTTATTATATTAGTATTAGTATATCCACTAGCAAGGGTAAGGGTTTAGGGTTGATGGTAATATTAGTATTACAAATACACATTAATAGTGTTACCAATAGTGATGGTAAGCAATGCAATTATTATTTTCTAACATTTTAATCATTCAAATTATATTTAATTGTTAAAAATTAGAAGATATTTCGAAATAATTGTTACAAAATCTCCCATATTTCGACATATTTTTTACAAATTAGGAGATAATTCAAAATAATAGATGTAAAGTAATACAATTATTATTTTCTAACGTTATGAGTCCATTCTCGATTAATTCTCAACAACATCCAATTTAATAATTCGAATTAGAAGACATAATTTATGTGAGAGTGCTTTTACTAATATCTTAATTCATAAAAATTAATTTATTAGAAATTAAATTTAATGATTGCAATTTAATTTTGTAGCACACATTATTAGTAACACTAGCAAGTGTAAGGGTTGAGGGTTTAGTGTTGAGGGTTGACTTGAAGCGAACTACACTAGCTTTCTACTAGTAGCTACCCCGCAAGAGAACGAGTTCACTGTAGTATGGGCGAGTATAAGGACCAAGTTTTATCGAACCCAAGGGATGGTGTATATGCGAATAGATCCCTGAAGATCTACGCGTCGTAGTTAATATGAGTGAAATGTTTTTGGATTTTTTTGAAAGATTAATTAAAAGACTAAAATAAACTAATTAACTAAAGAATGAAAAAGAACGAATTAACTACGGGTTGTTTTCTAATGAGAGATGGTGATGCTTAGGATAAGAATCCCTACGTATACTAAAGGAGCAGGTACATAATCAAAGTAATCGTGACAACAAGAATTAACCTAAGTAAAAGATCGTAGAATGAAAGCTCAAGATTTCTAACCCTAATACTTTATCCTAGCAATCGACTTCACTAATCCACTAACAAGTTAATAGACCGTGCTTAATTAATGAGACCCTAATTTAACTAAGGTGATGCGGTCGTCCTCCTTCGCTAAACCGGTAGATGAATTAACCTTTCCTAAACCTTCTCGTTAAGACTACTAATTGTTATTGAGTGATGCGGTCGTCCTCTCTCTAACACTTTCGTACGAAATTCAAAGGTAGAGTTAAGATTAATTATATGAATTCATTAATTAAGAGAATTAAAACTAACATCACAAATTACCCTAATTACGTACCCACATCCTACTTCTACGAGTTCATCCTACCCTAAGCATGCAAGGGTTTTAGCCGGACATGGTTTTAACAAACATAAAAGCAATAGAAGAAACAACACACATAAACATAATGAATTGAAGAACGAAAATATGAAACATGAACTAGGGTTTTAAAAGAAAATAATTCTAAGAACTGAAATTTAATTAACTAAAACGAAGTTTCAAAGTGTTTAAAGAAATCAAACTAACGTAAAGAATTAATAAACGAAAATAAACTAAGAATTCGTATGAAAAAAACCTCAACAAAACGTAAATAAAGCTTGCTCGTTCTTCTCCTCTTCAAAAACTAAGTCTAAAATTATTTCTAAAAGTCGGGTTATCCTTCAAAACGTGTTTGGAAGAGGTATATATAGGCACGGGTCGAAACGGGAGTTAATGGGCCGAAAATACGCATCCGGAGGCAAAAATCCAAGGTTGCTCGAGCAAAACGCTCGAGCGGTCCCGCTCGAGCAGTGTAGCTCGAATGACACAATCGCTCGAGCGGTTCCGCTCGAGCCGGTCGAGCGGTGAAAATGCACTGTATGTTTTGGGCGCTCGAGCAATTCGCTCGAGCGGTGGCGCTCGAGCTGCTCGAGCGCAAGAAAAGTTCTGTACGTTTAGGCGCTCGAGCAATGCGCTCGAGCGGTGGCGCTCGACCTAGTCACTCGAGTGACTTCCAACTCATCCCAACTGATACTTTTCCTCGTCCGCACTAATACCAATTGTATTTCTTCAATATCTTCTCATCCGGGCATCCGTTTGAGTCGATTCAAAGTCCTACAAACTCCGTTTTTCGTCCTCTATTCACCTATGAGCATCAAAGAGACAAATTCATCAACGTGTAGAAATAATGCTCAATTGACTCTAAATACTCTATAAACTCGACCAAGATTGGGGTATTTCAAGCTACGAATCATGACAATTTCACGCCTAATCAACCCCCCCAAACTTACCATGTTGCTTGTCCCCAAGCAATGAAATAATAAGTCAAGTGAAATTGTTAGGAATGAATCAAGAATCAAATCATGCAAGTAATTGAACTCGAGCTTCAAAGATCGATCACACGTATACTAACTCACCCCCTTCATCATACTCATGCAACAACAACAAGACCCACCAAGATCAAACATGGATGTGCACTCAACGATGTGTTTCACTCCCTCACAAGTGTATATCAATGATAAAGGACTCACTCAACAATCAATCACACATATCGGCAGCCATAGGCTTGTAAGCACTCTCAACTCCGACCATACTCTAGAAATCAATGCCGAATCAAAAATGACTTTTCTCAAGGTTGTAATGTAGGCTCTTTGGACAGGTGGGATAATAATATGGTAAAGTGACTCAAATGAATGGAGAATAGAAAATCAGACTTCGGTACTTCGAGATTAGGAACAGACTACTTCAAACATATTCAATCAACACTCTTTCAATTCCACTTCTCTCAACACTTCAATTTTTTTTTTCTTTCTCTTTTCACTTTTTTTTCAATCACTTCACTTTTTTTTTTCTTTTTCGCACAAACACATGAGCTCATTTTTTCTTTTTGCTCATTCTCAATTTTCTTTCTCTTTTTCCCACATCTCAAAACTTCATCACACCTTCTTCTCATATTCACTCAACAAACAACCTTTTCCTTTTTCAACTCAATTCACTCCCTTCACATTCACACTTTTCCTATTCTCCACTCAAATTTGGACAAAAAGGCTTAGGAATTGGAATAATGTTCATATGTGCTAGCAAATAAAATAGGCTTTAGGCTCAAAGGGGCTAGCAAGGGATTCAATGTCATTGGTAAGGAAAATTTTGGCTAAGTGACTCAAATAAATCAAAGATGGCCTAAGATCCTATTCGGCATATCAAACTAGACACAATCAAGAAGCAAGAGCACACACAAGTTCTAGCATCCTCTAAGGTGATGATTCACTCACAAACGAAGAGATCAAATTATGCATTTAAATCTCGTAAGGCTCAACTCTCACGGTTTTCACATCCATGCTAGTCTAGGGCACTCTCACTCTCATCACACAAATACTCAAAAGAAAAAATTCACAAGCATACAAGTCCTTTCTCAAATCAGCTCAAACCCAAACACTTACACAAAAGAATTTCTAACTCACTCTTACTACTCACTCTACTCATCAAATCATACTCAAATATAGCAATCAACAAGCATAAGATGATTGATAGGCATGAAATATGCAATAGCGAGTCAAATCAAAATCACCCCAAGGAGTATCTCAACAAACCAATAATCAATCAAACTCAACTCAAAGATAAGGGCGTGCATGCATGTTCAATGTAACATAAAACAAATAAAAAACTCCACCCCCCAAACTTCGACCTTGCTAGAGGTCTAAGTTTGGGGTTGTGGGTTACCTCAACCAAATAATTCAATTTCTCTCAATAGCTTTGCACACTCCCTTGTCTCAAGTTGGTTCCTTCAATCTGAATAACTCCATGATACCTTTACTCCTTTAGAGACAAGCCTACAAGCAACTCACTCAAATATGAGGTTAAACATACGACTCAAAATTACTCCCTAATAATATAAAAAGACACTAAAAATAAATGAAAGCAAATAAAAATGGGTTGCCTCCCATTCAGCGCTATTTTTAAGGTCCTCATGCCGGACCAAGCTCAAAGGAGCTTATGGGACATCATACTCAAATTTACCTCCCTTACTCTCATAAGAGTGGTGTTTGAACTCCTTTCCTTGATGCCCTACCATCATGAGCTCTTTTGCTCTCTTCTCATCCCCAAGTGTTATGGGTCTCAACTCCTTCTTGCCTTTATCTGGAGGAGTCTTACTAAACAACTTCTTGAGTTTGGACTTCTTCTTCTTAACTCCTCATTTCCCTTCTAACTGGACCACGTCCACTTTCTTCACCTCTTCATCCTTCAATTTCTTCACTTTATCCCTATCAAAAGAATCAAGATCATAATGCTTATGGGTTAAATAATCAAGTGAAGGAGTATAAAATTCATGAATATGAGAAGGATTAGGGATAGAAGGTGTGTCTTCAACACGAGGATCAATGGCATCCATGCAATACAAGCTCTCATCCTCCTTCGGGTGCTTCATGGCTTCATATAGGGAGATCTTCACTTCTTGATCATCTACCTTCAACGTAATCTTCCCATTTGCCACGTCTAGCACCATCCCCGCCGTAGCTAAAAATGGTCTTCCCAAGATCAGGGGTACGTGCTCATCTTCCTCCATCTCTAGCACTACAAAGTCGGCTGGAAAGATGTGATCTCCAACTCTCACAAGGACGTCTTCAACCACACCTTGAGGTCGAGTAATAAACCGGTCGGCTAGTTGAAGCGTCATCATTGTGGGTTGAAGTTCACCACCTTCCAACTTCTTGAAAAGCGACAACGGCATGAGATTGATGCTCGCCCCTAAATCACATATCGCTCCCTTCTTGATCCCGTTCCCAATATCACATAGGATCATGAAACTCCCGGGATCCTTCAGCTTCGGTGGCAGCGCCTTGTGCACTAATGCACTCACCTCGTGGTTCAGCTGCACCAACTTTGGCTCATCCACTCGCCGTCTTTTCGCGATCAAGTCCTTCAAAAACTTCGCATAGTGCGTCATCTGTTCCAAAGCATCATAAAAAGGAATATTAATATGCAATTGTTTAAAAACATCAAGAAATTTTGCAAATTTTTCATCAAGCTTCTTTTTCATGAAGCGTTGTGGATATGGGACGGGTATCACAGATTTGGGTACCCCCCATTCATCTCTTTCTGTTTCTTTCACTTTCTCCATTGCTTCCTTTGCTTTCTTCCACTTTGGAACTCTCTCAACCTCCTCACTTTCCTTGTCCTTCTGGGACTCATTCATATCTCCATGCCTCTCAATCCCTTCACTTTCAATCCCTTTCTCAACTTGGGGCGTCTCAGAATCAGCAGGCATCTGAGGCCCTTCATAGTTGGTTCCACTTCTTAGCTGGATCGCCTTGCAATGCTCTTTCTGGTTCCCCTCCGGCATTCTATTCACTGACTTTGCAATCTGGCTCATCTGGAACTCTAAAGAAGTGAACCTTCGATTGTTCTCTTGTTGAGTTCTAGTCCACTCAACATTCATCTTCTGGAGCTCTTGATCACGTTGATCACCCTTCTTATGCAGCTCCTTCACATCATACTCCAAGGATGACAACCTCTTACTTCCTTCCTCCACCTTCTGAAGGATCGCTCTCAACATCTCCTCGGTTGATGCACCGCCTTCTCCACCAGGAGGTTTAGACCCCGGATCAACACCTGCAGGAACAGTAACACCAGCTTTTGGGTTAGCATAAGAAAAATTATCATTCTTCCTCCATGTGTTTTGAGGAGGCTGCTGGCCTCCTTGAACTCCTTGTGTGTTCCTCCATTGATTTTGAAGTGGCTGTGGGCCTGGAGGTACAAATGGTTGGCCATAAGAAGGCCTTCCATACTGGTTTCCACCTTGGTAGCCATTCTGGTTGTAATACGGACCTCCCATGTAATTGGCTACCTCTTGCTGCCCACTTGGTTGGTCTTCTCTCTCATTCTCTACTGCATGCTCTCCACCCAAACTCTTCCCCAACTCGAGGTTGTTGATCTTTTCCATCATGGCCATCAGCAGCCTTCTCGTTCCTTCTCCCTCTTCAACCTGATGCACTCTTTGCAAATCTGCATCTCCACTCCAAGCACCGGCATTCGTGACAATGTTGTCCACGATTTTCCTACACCTCTCTATGCCTTGGTTCAAGAATGCTCCGCCCGCACAAGCGTCTAAATGGTCTTGCCCCGCCTTGTTGGCACCACTATAGAAGAACGCCATAATGTCTCCCTCGTTGTACCCGTGCTGCGGGCACTCAATCAGCATGTTTGAGTATCTCTCCCACGCTTGGCGTAAATCCTCTCCAGGCTTCTGGCGAAAGGACGAGATCTCAATTCTAGCCTTGATCGTCCTAGATGGAGGGTAGAATCGCTCGAGGAACAGACGCTCGAGCTCGACCCAAGTGGTAATACCTCCCCGCGGGAGCGTATTATCGTACCACTCCTTGGCTATTCCCGTCAATGAGAATGGGAACAGCCTAAGCCTCTTGGCATCTTCAGACATGCCATTGTAATTAAATGTTGAGGCTATCATGAGAAAACTCCTCAGATGTGTATGAGGATTCTCCTTCCCGATCACCCCCTTGAACTGATTCTCGGTAAGCAGCTTTAAAATCCCCGGGGATATCGAGAAGTTGTTTGCCTCAACAGGAGGCAAAACCACTCCATCATAGTACCACTGTGGCTGCGCTGCAAACCTCCATCGAATAGCCATATTGTGATCTACGTTCTGAGGAACGTGTTGAGGATTAGCAGCTGGTACGGATACTTGTTGGGGTGGTGGTTGGTAAACAGGTGGTTGATTATAGACTGGTGGTGGATGATATGGATATGGTGGGTAAGGATAAGGTGGGTATGGGTAATGTTGGTATACTGGGTTGTTAAAAGGGTTATTTGGGTTTTGTGGGTAAGCAGGGTTGTTATGAGGATTATGGACAAGGTTCTGAGCTGGATTCCCTACGTTTCGTGTATCCGGGTTTAGGCTCTGGCTATCCCCTAATGGAATTTGATTCTGGCTACCACTAACTCCAGTGCCTTCAACTCGGTCTACTGCCTGATTGAAATCGTTGGCAGCATCGTCCAACTCATTATTGATATCCATTGGTTCCTTTCCTAAGTCGGCAGCGTTCATCCTTCTCAAGAAGGCTCGGTTCCTTCTGGCTATTGTCTCAGGGTCCAACGGTATTCTCTCTTCGCTCGTATTGCCTTGTGAGCGTGTTTTCATAAACCTGACACACTAGCAGAAGGGTCAAAACGCAACTGCCGATTGAATACAAATAAAAAAAATAAAAACAGAAAATAAATCACCCACTACTAACTACTAAGCTATCTACAAGTTCTATTCAAAAGCATACAACGCCATCCCCGGCAACGGCGCCATTGACTTGAAGCGAACTACACTAGCTTTCTACTAGTAGCTACCCCGCAAGAGAACGGGTTCACTGTAGTATGGGCGAGTATAAGGACCAAGTTTTATCGAACCCAAGGGATGGTGTATATACGAATAGATCCCTGAAGATCTACGCGTCGTAGTTAATATGAGTGAAATGTTTTTGGATTTTTTTGAAAGATTAATTAAAAGACTAAAATAAACTAATTAACTAAAGAATGAAAAAGAACGAATTAACTACGGGTTGTTTTCTAATGAGAGATGGTGATGCTTAGGATAAGAATCCCTACGTATACTAACGGAGCAGGTACATAATCAAAGTAATCGTGACAACAAGAATTAACCTAAGTAAAAGATCGTAGAATGAAAGCTCAAGATTTCTAACCCTAATACTTTATCCTAGCAATCGACTTCACTAATCCACTAACAAGTTAATAGACCGTGCTTAATTAATGAGACCCTAATTTAACTAAGGTGATGCGGTCGTCCTCCTTCGCTAAACCGGTAGATGAATTAACCTTTCCTAAACCTTCTCGTTAAGACTACTAATTGTTATTGAGTGATGCGGTCGTCCTCTCTCTAACACTTTCGTACGAAATTCAAAGGTAGAGTTAAGATTAATTATATGAATTCATTAATTAAGAGAATTAAAACTAACATCACAAATTACCCTAATTACGTACCCACATCCTACTTCTACGAGTTCATCCTACCCTAAGCATGCAAGGGTTTTAGCCGGACATGGTTTTAACAAACATAAAAGCAATAGAAGAAACAACACACATAAACATAATGAATTGAAGAACGAAAATATGAAACATGAACTAGGGTTTTAAAAGAAAATAATTCTAAGAACTGAAATTTAATTAACTAAAACGAAGTTTCAAAGTGTTTAAAGAAATCAAACTAACGTAAAGAATTAATAAACGAAAATAAACTAAGAATTCGTATGAAAAAAACCTCAACAAAACGTAAATAAAGCTTGCTCGTTCTTCTCCTCTTCAAAAACTAAGTCTAAAATTATTTCTAAAAGTCGGGTTATCCTTCAAAACGTGTTTGGAAGAGGTATATATAGGCACGGGTCGAAACGGGAGTTAATGGGCCGAAAATACGCATCCGGAGGCAAAAATCCAAGGTTGCTCGAGCAAAATGCTCGAGCGGTCGCGCTTGAGCAGTGTAGCTCGAATGACACAATCGCTCGAGCGGTTCCGCTCGAGCCGGTCGAGCGGTGAAAATGCACTGTATGTTTTGGGCGCTCGAGCTGCTCGAGCGCAAGAAAAGTTCTGTACGTTTAGGCGCTCGAGCAATGCGCTCGAGCGGTGGCGCTCGACCTAGTCACTCGAGTGACTTCCAACTCATCCCAACTGATACTTTTCCTCGTCCGCACTAATACCAATTGTATTTCTTCAATATCTTCTCATCCGGGCATCCGTTTGAGTCGATTCAAAGTCCTACGAACTCCGTTTTTCGTCCTCTATTCACCTATGAGCATCAAAGAGAAAAATTCATCAACGTGTAGAAATAATGCTCAATTGACTCTAAATACTCTATAAACTCGACCAAGATTGGGGTATTTCAAGCTACGAATCATGACAATTTCACGCCTAATCAAGGGTTGAGGGTTTGGGGTGGAGGGTTGAGGGTTTAGGGTTGAGGGTTGAGGGTTCAGAGTAATATTAGTATTACCAATACACATTGATAGTGTTACCAACAACTATGGTAAGTAATACAATTATTATTTTCTAATGTTACGAAAAAACTCTCAATTAATTCTCAACAATTAACATTTTAATCATTCGAATTAGGGTTTTTGGTGAGGGTTTAGGGTGTTATTACCGAGTCTCTAGTAGTATTACTAATGTGCATTGATAGTGTTACCAATAGTGATGGTAAATAATACAATTATTATTTTGTAACGTTATGAGTCCATTCTCCATTTAATTCTCAATAATTTCCAATTTAATCATTCGAATTAGAAGACATAATTTATGTGAGAGTGCTTTTACTAATATTTTTATTCATGAAAATTATTTTATTAGAAATTAAATTCAATGATAACAATTTAATTTTGTAGCAAAAAACTAATACTAACACACATTATTAGTAACACTAGCAATGCATATTAGTAATATTTTCTTACATTTTAATCATTCGATATAATTTCTAAATAATTGTTACAAAATAGAAGATATTTTGAAATAATTGTTACAAAATATAAGATATTTCGAAAATATTCTTACAAATTAGAAGATATAAGATATTTCGAAATTTTTTTTTTTATTTCTAGAAATAATCTTAATTTTTTTTTCTGGAAATCTAAACGTTAATTAGCGATATCAAAGGAAGCGTTTGCACCTTAATTTTACGCGATTTCCAGCTAAATTAATTTATTAGAAATTAAATTCAGTGATAATTTTTAAAAATTAGAAGATATTTCGAATTAGCTGTTAAAAATTCAGTGATAATTTTTAAAAATTAGAAGATATTTCGAATTAACTGTTAAAATTTTTAAAATATTTGTTAAAAATTAGAAGATATTTCGAAAATATTGTTACAAATTAGAAGATGATTAGAAAATATTGTTTCAAATTAGAAGATACTTCGAAAATATTGTTACAAATTAGAAGATAATTCGAAAATATTGTTTCAAATTAGAAGATACTTCGAAAATATTGTTACAAATTAGAGGATAATTCGAAAATATTTTTTTCAAATTAGAAGATACTTCGGAAATATTGTTACAAATTAGAAGACAATTTGAATTCGGTCAAACTTTTTTTTTTTTTTTTCTGGAATAGGGCTAAACCTTAATTTAGAGCTAAACCTTGATTATAATTTAAAATAGAGTTAAACCTTAATTTAGAGCTAAGCCTTGATTACGAAAATTTATTATTAAACTTTGAAATAGGTAGGCTTTATTGTATAATGATGATATTTTTTCAATTAAATTAAAACAGACTAAATTATAAATAAAATTGAAAATCATAAACCCTAATTTATTTCAAAAATTTGTAATTTATATTTGGAATATGTAGGATTTAATGTGTAGTGATGATTATTTTTTAATTAAATTAAAACGGACAAAATTATAAATAAAAAAGAAAACATAAACCCTAATTTCTTAATTAATTTTGAAATATGGATTAATGTGTGTTATGGTAATAATGCTTATTTTCTATACTAGAAGATGATGACAAAAATTAGCATATAATGTGTAATGATAATTTTTTTATTGGGAAACAACATGTCTTGCATGCCTATATATAATGATTGCATGCATATGTTAGAGGGAAAGTGTTTTGGAGGGAAATGGTGATACTTTTGGCGCCAAAATGTATCAACCTTGGAGCCAAAATTGCATAAGGGTAATATAATCATTAAATTAATTAGCCCTTAATTAATTAAATGAAAATTGCCTAAAAATCCGATTCTGGATGTCCAGACGAATATCTCTACCGATAAATTAAACATAAAGATGATAATATTAATTTGTGTTTTGTCACATCATTTATCTTTTAATTTTAACACTATCACGAGTCAAACCGCCAGAAAATGATCCCTGATTAGATGTGCTGCCAATCTTACTGATAGTGTTTAACTCCTTAGGCTCTCTCTCTACGAAGATACATACCGAATCATAGGCTACTTGCAACTGCATGAGAACAAAGTGCGGCTTCTTTGATTTTGAAGTGTGAGTTCACCAAATCATGGCGTCAATTTTGATGCGCGGAACGACGTCGTTGGCGCTGAGAGTACTGGAGGAGAATTCTTCCAGTGACACTGACAGCCCAACAGACGCGGTGATATTCGTCGGAATCAGCTTGGTTCTGGGGGTAGCGTGTCGCCACGCGCTCAGGGGCACGCGCGTGCCCTACACTGTCGCCTTGCTTGTTATTGGCATTGGCCTTGGCGCCTTGGGTATCATATCTCTGTTTTGTTAATGAAATCTGTAGTTGTTTTTTATCAGCATGTTTAGTTGCAATTATTGTGCGAATGGAAATTTGTTCGACCTTTTATTATCATTGATTTGGACTAAGAGTAAGAAGGAAGGAAAAGTAGAATCTCAATTATTGATTTTCGTAGTAACTGAAAAAGCCTACTTGATTTTAATCCTCACCTAAACTTTTCTGATTAACAAAATAATTTGTGTGATAGTAGTGATTTAAGCTGCATCTTTATAAGTTTTTGTTCTATATATTAGCATGACAATTTCAAAACACTTTTTACTTGTCAATTTGGTAAATTGGAAACTGAGTTATCTGATGGTACTTGAATTCAAGCAAGCTGTCTAATCTAGCTATTAGTATTCAACCAAGCTAGAACTTGCTAGTTTTTCTTTTTCTTTTTCTTGTACCAAGTAGTGATTTGGGGAAGCAAGCAGCCTATTGATTCAACATTAACAAGTAAACTTTAACTATTTAATTATTTATATGTCTCATGCTGATGAAAATTATGTTGTGAAATATAATCTTCAATTCATGTTTATGTGCTTAATCTTCTTTGTTCAAGTCCATCAAGGATACGATTTTAGTCAAGTTTTCAAATTATAGTGCATTTCTTGCAGAATATGGAACACATCATCGGTTGGGAAAGATTGGTGCCGGGATTCGTCTTTGTAAGTCTATATTCACTTTTCTTTAAAGTGTCCAGGACTTGTTATTTTCATGCATTTTTTAGATAAGAAATATGTTATTTATTTCTATAATCTATAAGTTATTAACAGAAGGTGCTTTGATTCTCTTTCTCTAGGGGCTAATATCGATCCTGATCTTCTCTTGGCTGTGTTCCTTCCTGCACTTCTTTTTGAGAGTGCATTTTTAATGGAAGTGCACCAGATAAAGGTTCTTTTATTCTTAACTTTTATGTTCATTGTGTATCTTCATCTTCCATTTTTAATGGAAGTGCACCAGATAAAGGTTCTTTTATTCTTAACTTCTCTGTTCATTGACTATCTTTCTCGTCCATGCTTTCCTACTCACGCTATCCCTCTAATGTTGTAAATCTTTTTGTGTGCAAAAGAAGTAAATTCTTCTTTTTGTTTCCTTTTTAATTTTTTGTGTTTTCATTTCATTACATTTGTCTTTCGTATCACCTCAAAATTTATTTCCATTTCTTAAAATGTAGGTTCATTTCAATCTCTGTATATGTCTACACACACAAACCCGCATATATACACACACGCACACATATATTTATATAATCAATAAAGATTAAAAGCTCAATGCTCTGGGAAACATGCTTTTTCGGGGGTTAGGATTGAGGATTTAGTTAAGCCACTTACCTACCCAACTGTCTGACCTAATGCCCACCCCCCAGCTGCAGCGCACGTAAGTGTTTATTGATTTATTGCCAAATTAGATACAATATCCTGCTGGTGCACATGCTAGGTCATAATATAGTTACATGAGAGTCAAGTATTTATATGTCAGACACAACTATTCAAATGTGAAAGGGGCCCTTCTAATGTTTTCACGTGACTCTTGAATTTGCTTCAAATTCTAAAAATAGTGTTAGAATAAATGAAGCCTTGTCTATGCTTACTATACTTAGACAGAAATTGCATTCCACTTGCTGAACCAATTTCAAGTTTGGTTGATATCTCATATCCAAACTATTCGGATAGAAGCCTAACTTATACTTGGATTGGTTCCTGGGCTACATTCCTATGTGGCTTTAATTTTTTCAATCTGTACAAGTGGCTGCTGTATACCTTTTCCGTGTTCAACTTTTAATTAGTTTTCACACTGTGGTTATAACTCAATGTCTTTTAATTTGCTGAGGTATTTTATGGTTGAAATCCTATGGTAAATTGGCATTTGTTTTTTGGTTTTGTTTTTTTGTTTTTTTTGCTTTCCTCCATTCAATACAGAGGTGTATGATGCAAATGTTTCTACTTGCTGTCCCTGGAGTACTCATTTCAACCTTTTGTCTTGGGGCTGCTTTAAAGGTTTGAGGATCTTGCTTATCTGCTGTTGACATTTTATTTTTCGTTATTCTGAATATCAAGAAGCTGTAGCTTGTGTTTCCTTATAACTGGAGCTGGACCACGTCTCTACTGCTGGGCGGTCTACTCAGTGCTACTGATCCGGTAGCTGTGGTTGCCCTCCTGAAAGACCTGGGAGCAAGCAAGAAATTGAGTACTATAATTGAAGGAGAATCCTTGATGAATGACGGGTATAAATCAATAAATAATGTTATAATAACAGACTAGTTGGATGTTCTGGAATGTGCAGTTGGTTAACTTAGAATTGGAAATCCTTTGATTTATTCTACTGGAAATCTAATTGTACTTGGCAACTGTGATTTCAGGACAGCAATTGTTGTGTATCAGTTGTTTTTACGGATGGTTCTTGGCTGGAGTTTTAACTGGGGAGGCATAATCAAATATTTGTCACAAGTCACCCTCGGAGCGTATGTGCATGTACTTTCTGTAGACAATATGGCCAACATATATTTCTAAGTACTGTTTTCTATAATGTAGTGTAGCTCTGGGTCTTGCTTTTGGAATAGCATCTGTCTTGTGGCTGGGATTTATATTCAATGACACAGTCATTGAAATCTCTCTGACATGTGCTGTGAGCTACGTGGCCTTCTTCACAGTATGTACCTTACTAAATCTATGCAGTTCTATAATGAGCTCTTCATCCTTGAATTAATCGGGTGTGGTATAACACAGGTGGAGCGCCCCCCCACCCACCCAGATAAACTGTCGGTGTAATGTGATGAGAGTATTCTATGAGTTGTAGTAATTTGATTGTGATATCTACTGTCATAAATTAATTGTTTTTACATGGTTCAAGCCATGTGCTCTCAGTCTGGTTACTTCTATGATTTGCTGATTGTAAGGGAAGTGAGCATGTTACGTTTCAAATAAGCTTCAAGTCCCAAAATGTTGTAGGATAATGAGTTAATATTACAAAAATTTCCATCAAACCACATATTAGACAAATTATTTCTATATAGAGGAATGCTTACATCTGCAACATTTCGTTTTTTAAGTGAACTACACATTATCAGATAATAAACCTCCAGTCTTGTGATTTTTGTTAGACATGTTTCCCCTCATCCTTTTATTATCATTTAATCTCAAAGTGATTTTATCCCTATTTAGAATCGGTTGGTGCAAAACTTGGCTACATCTTAAGCTATTTGTTGAAATGTTGTCATCAAATAAATGACAACTTTTGAGATTATGAGATGCAATTGCTACTTGAAGGACTAGAACTTTTGGGATTTCAATTGCCAGTAAAATCAATTTTATTTTGGTTTGCCACCGTATAACTATTGAATTTATGCAAATAAGGATATCTGGAATTGTTCATTCTTTCCTCATGATAAAATGCACGTTTTTTTTAATTGTGAATTTCATCAATTTTGTGATGGTTAAATCAACATATTTTCACCTTTTTCCTTATCATTGTCTTATATGTATCCTAACCATGAAAATTCTTGATGACAGGCTCAAGAAGGAATTGATGTGTCTGGAGTTTTGACTGTAATGACTTTGGGGATGTAGGTTTGTTTATTTCCGTAAGATTGACCATACAAATTTCAAAAACTGCTGTCCTCAAGTGTGATGCATGTGACAGGTTCTACTCTGCTGTGGCTCGGACTGCGTTTAAGGGTGAAAGTCAGCAAAGCTTGCATCATTTTTGGTATACTCTTTGGTTAATAGTTTCTGCATTCTATTCATGTTTCAAAAAAATTGTGCCATCGTTGTAGTTTTCTATCCTCAAAATCTAGTTCATGTTTAATAATTACCTAATTTGGCTGGAGCTGACCTACTTCTTAAAATGGAAAATACATTGATGAATATTATTGTGAAGTCACAATTAGATACTGCCACACCTCAATTTTTATAATAAGGTGATTTTTCCAACAAAAACGGCTGACAATATAACACTATAAGGTGTTAACTGAAATTTTGACATAAATAACTCGAATTAAAAGGTATTTCCTCCGTCCCTATTTAGATGAATTGTTTGCCCAAAAGGTCTATCCCAAATTAGATACATCATTTCGTAAAAAGGAATAAATCAATTTATCACTATATTACACCTTTCAAGCATCCTAAAATTACACCATATGTCATTATTTTTTCCACACTAACCCAACTTTTGCATTAAAATCCATGCCAAAAGATCATTTTATCCCCACTTTAAACCTACTATATCTCATATAAGAGTAAAACAACTTCCACATTAAACTCCGTGCAAAAAGTAAATTTTGCATCTATTTTGAGAAGTAGAGAGTAATAAATAAGATCAATGGAATACTTTAAATATTTGTAAATATTTTAAATAAGAAATTAATCAAGAAGACCATCGCACCCAAATAAATTGTTTTGTGGAAAGCTCCACAACAAAAAATAACTCGAAAAAGAAATTAATTAGTTCATGAAGTTCCGAATAATAAATTGCACAAAAAGACCATCATTCATTGTCTCGTCTGCCTTCAGCCCCTCAATTTGTAAAGTATTAAAAATGTTGGGTGGGTATGCGAACGCACTTAGTGGGCTCAGTTGTTCAAAGCTAAATATCAAACATAATAGTCAACATATGCAAACATGAATGATATATTTGTACTTTGTCTCATATGGCTCACATACCTCTTTGTATCATGTCTCACATATCTCTTTGTCTCATATAAAAATCATGCCAAAGAATATCGTGGAACATAATGCTTAATAGGCATAATCAACACATTGTGCAAAACATTTAAAAAATGAACAATTTAACACTACTAACCATTGGAGAGATGAAAGTAAAAACAAACTTCACCTCGAACGGATGTCGTGGATTCAAATGGATGCAATGAAATAATTTATGACATATCCAAAAATCAAAGTTTTGGTTTTCAGAGGTCCGCGAATATGGTTTTCGAATTTTCAAATCAGATCTAGAGTATATCAATCCAGTGCATGAACGATAATAATATTAAATAAAATATCTTTCTAGTTAAAGTATTTTTTTTACTGTATCTTTAAAACATCAAAATAAATAGCATTTATGTAAATTAGTTGATTAGAAATCTATAAATATATATTTGGAATTTGATAGAGTAAAATACAAAAATTATGCTTAGAATATAAAATACACATATAATAAAATACGAAGTCTTAATTGTTTTTGAAAATTTTACAATACACGTATAACATAATGAGTAACATATAATGGTTTTGTAACATTTGGAACTGCATAAATAAGGTTTCGAAATTTAAACTCACATTACCTACAAACCGAGAGTAAAAGGGGGAAAGACGTCGACGATGGGGCTGGAAGATAAATGAGAAAACCTAACCCTAATTGTTTTGAGATTGTGCATGTGTTATATTACACTTGGGCTTGAGCTTGACTAGGATTAAAACTTCAATAGAGTTTTAGCATAATCACTAAATAATTGTAAAAGAGATATAGATAAAAGTGTTTTGTATAATTATTAATAATAAATAAACACATGTATATAATATATTCCTTCCGTCCAGTTTGAGTAGGCCTAATTCTTTTTTCGGTCCGTCCAATACTAATAGGCCTATCTTAAAATGGAAAGTTTTACTTCGTATTCACCATCTAATTATTCAAAATATCATTGACTTTATTCCTAAGCAATCATTTTGTTCATAAATGGACCCCACAAAACTTCATAATACCCTTCAATATTTCACGCGACAAAAAATTTAGGCCTATTTATATTGGACGGATGGAGTATTTATTTATTATGGGTTGTTAGCCTATTACAATCTCCCCTATTTAGATAAATTTTGTCCTCGAAATCAGAACATAACCGATAAAGTATGCATGCATGCATGTAATGAAATTTGAAATATTCATCTAATTAATGTACTTAATCGCATGAACATAACATAGCTTTGAATTGAAACTTGATATGTAGTATGTAATGCATGTGTCTTGTAGAGCTGAAGAGATGAGGCGGTGATGGGTGACCTTTACTTCTAAAATTGTCTTGTTAATTAATAATCTAAATAACTATTGACTCTAAAAGAAACAAATTTTCTTGTTTGGGCAATTCTTATAAGAATGTAGACTTGCTTTAATTCCAAAAAATTTGTAGCCAATATTTGTATTTTTTTTCTTTGACAGGAGAGCCTATATTTGAATTAATATATATTGGATATTGGATAAATTATTTTGGGAAGTCTATGTGGTTTTTACAGGAACTGACCTATTTTTTAAAGCAAAAAATATTATTGTGAAATCACAGTTACATGCAGTAGATGTGCTAACAATAGCTAGACGCTTTTAAGGTTACATTTGTCGGTGATACCCTCGCAAATGTGTTATAACTAAAGGTTAAAAAAATAAGGAAAAATGGAAAGTGAACATGGGGGTCGTGACACCTGTTGGCTAGCCAACCGGATGTCACCCCATTATCTTCACCCATGTATTGTGGATAGAGTGGCACTTGTCGCTTTCTTATTTGTGGAAATAGATTTTTTTCTGTGTGATATAATTTAAATTGTCAATATTGCAGATGATTTTATTAAAAAATTGTATCAAAATTCGTATTTTTAATAAATAGAGCCCAATATTGACATATTTTGAAGCACAATCTAAAGTCCTCGCCTTTTCTCATCCAACCCTTTCCTATTATGGATCCTAATAACCATATTATTTTCAAACCCCCAACATTTTTTTCCATATTATAATTACGGATTTAGAATATCAAATAAAATAAAAATATTTAGGGTGTGTCAGTGTCACTAATAAAGTATTAAAAAGTCGAGTTGAGTTGTGTATGTGGACGAGGGAGAAATGATTTTTAATCAAAAGGTTGGGTAGGTTAGTGATAAATGTAGTCTAAAGAAATGACAAGTGTCAATACATACTTTTTTGACCTCATATCTAGAAGAAAAAATAATATTCAGAATTCTAAAAAGTCAGCAAGAAGTTACATAAGCACTCAATTATATATATATATATATATAATTTTGACTGTACAATGTAAATCTTAAATCTTGTATCAGAGGGCAGTATGCATGATTTCTGCAAGTCCATGAATATCTGAACATTAACATTATACTCTAGATGCTCACTGTCTTAAAGGAGTTACAAGAAATTAATACCAGCATCATCTATGGATTTTGTTGGTCTCTCATGACTTTCTCAATCATTAGTACGTTCTTACAGTGTTTCCATATAGGTAAAATTCTTGTATCAAAAGGCATTATGCATATTTGAACATTACATTATACTCTAGATGCTCTATATGTCTTAAAAGAGTTACAAGAAATTAAAAACCAGCATCATCTATGAATTTTGTTGGTCTCTCATGACTTTCTCATTCATTAGTACGTTTTTACAGTGTTTCCATATTAGGTAAAATTCTTTACTGTTTCACATCATTTGGGGTTGCATTTTTAAGAGGTGTTTTTGTTTCAGGGAAATGGTTGCTTATATTGCCAATACATTAATCTTCATCTTAAGGTAAGAATGAGTTATAGAATTGTCTATTCTGAACTTCTTTAATGCCCCTTTTTGGGTTCGGCTTAATGCCATCATTTTTCAAGTGGTTAACATGAAATTCATTAATACAATTTATTTTCAGATCAAAGAGAAACACTCTATGTTTTAAAATTTTTTACCTGTGATAATAGTGTGGGCATACATTCTTTGTTTTTTTGTTTTTCATGTCTCAATCTTGACTACCTTCCATACCTCTAATTTTGGCATGGTTAGGAATTTTCATGAACGTCTGACTTATTGCAGAAATCTAAACCTACACAATGATCCTAATGGCCTTTTTATCCTTGCAGTGGTGTAGCTATAGCTGAAAGTATTCTCGGAAACAGCAGTTTATTTAAAGCCCATGGTAAACAATATTTTACTTTTACAATGTTGACAAAAGAAATGCTTCAAGCCAAGATTCCGATCTCTAAAGTTGTTTTAATTTTGAGAAATTAGTAGACCCATGGAGTTTTGGTACTTAAGACAATAGTTGAACTTTCATAGCTTATGCTGTTGTTTTTTCACTTCACTTGTATTAGTATTCATTTAGGTTATTTGCAAATAACACCTCAATTCTGAAAATCTAACATTTCTACATGGTACCTGTGCCTATTATTTTATTTAGAGCAATAAAACAAAACAAAAACTAGGAAACAGAGCTTCCATTGCTATTAGCTAAACCCAAAATGCTGCTGCTATATACATCTTGTAGTTATTGCTCCTGCAAACACCTGATGTGCAAATTCACCACCATTATTTGATATACATAACCTCTATTAAACCCTAATTGGGTTCCCATTCTCTGTCCTATTGGACATGTCGCCATTCGCCTGTCATTTTACAATTATGTCTTCCGTGGTTACCATTGATTCATCCTCCCTGCTTTTATTTCCCTTCTACTTTTTTTCTCAAGTTCCTCATCATTGTCACCCTTCTAATCAATAATTGCAGGCCCTTTCTTCAGGTTGCTTGTAATTCTGTGTCATCATTTGTCTGCACACGTCCTACCTAGAGTCATTTTTTTCTTTCTAAAACAATAGAATATGAATGAAGTATATTTGTCTAAAATTAGAAATTGATGTGGTAATAAGGTTGGAACTTGGAAAGGAACCCTTTTCAGTTCAAAACCCTAATATGACATTCTTGTTCTCTATATTAGATTCTGGCATGCATTTGTCATTGTCTCTTGCTTCCTTGTCAGTCCATCAAGGCATCAACAATGTTTGGTACCAGTCAAAGACACTTCTATATGATTTTGTCGACGAGTTTTGGAGAGAGTTCACTCTCAACCTTATTCTAATAATTATGTAAAGATGATGAATACATAAAATCCTCGGAAGCGATACGAGGAAGTTTTGACTAGCATACATCAGAATGTTAGATTGGTGAGCCCCTCAGTGACGATGCCAACAAGTTCGCGACCCTCGATATATAAGGAATAAACAGCAATTCCTTGTCAAGTTCCTCCTTTTATGAATTCCCTGTCTGCCTCAACATGCCGTGTTTGATTACGTTGCATCGCATGTATCAGCAATATTGATCACAAACTCATTTACATCGTTTTCCCTTCCCAATTAACTTTTCGATCTTCTATGATGGCCTCTGTAAGAGCTCACAAATTTTTAAAGCCTTGCAAATTTTGATCCACACTTTGTCTAGATACCACACTTTGTTTCCTAACTTCTTTATCGCTAGGTTCCTCCCAATAAGATGAGCAAAATCGTATGAATATGATCCTCCTCATTGTGTGTCTTGATTAATTGGATCGTTTCTTTGTGTATTTCTATAGGAAACTTTTGTAGATGTGTCTTCGAGTATTCCTTTATCATTTCTTCCAAGAAGAAGATTTCCTCTAATTCTATCAACTTTTCTAGAATATGTTTTTCTTGCATATCATTTAAAAAAAGTTGGATTGACCTGTAGTCAAATTCTAGAAAATTCATTTCTAATCAATAATAACACATGTTATAGATATATACACAGGCTCATTTCAGTGGAATTTAATTTTATGTGCTACTTGTTTTTTTATAGAACATCCAAGAGACTAGTTGTTGCACTTTGTCTTATCGTATAAAAAATGATAATGTGTAAAATGAATGTCAAACAATTTACTAGTTGAGCTTGCTTGATTGGTTGTTTGTGCATCACCGTTAAGTTTTCTGCAGATCATCGGAACCAATTCAACATCATGATTAATTTTCTCAACTTATATTTATATTAACTTTTGTTATTTCTCGCAGATCATTCTTGGGGTTATCTATTCCTTCTATATGTGTTTGTTCAAGTTGCTAGGATGGTTGTGGTTGGAGTATTGTTCCCATTCCTGCGCTATTTTGGTTATGGCTTGCACTGGAAAGAAGCTATTATTCTTGTCTGGTCTGGTCTGCGTGGGGTTGTAGCATTGGCACTTTCACTTTCAATAAAGGCAAGTTTCTGGAGCCTCTTAATTTAGTGTTATCTCTTTCTTCCTGTACAAGGACCTGTTCTCACATTAGGCTGTGTAATTCAGCTTTCTGTTTTTTTCTTACCATATTCTGTAGTTCTACTCACATAATATGCTTACTTTTGGTTAGTGAGATAAGGGTCAACAAGTTCCTTCTAAAATAAAAAATAAAATAAGGGTCAACAAGTGGAAAAAACATGGATATATTCCAACTGAAGGCAAGCATAACATATTCATTGATTTATCAAGTGGAAGATTCAGTTGACTTACTCTGTTATTCGATTCACGTAGCAGAATTGTGAACAATATTTACTACTCCCCCCGTCCATAAAAACTATGCTCAAATAGATGGGCATAAGTTCTAAGGAAAAAGTAGATTAAGTAGATAAAATAAGGGTATTGTGGGGTCCATTTAGAATAAAGTAATTGTGTGTGAGTTTAAAGGCAATGGGATGTATGTAATCAAGTAATGGTTGGAGGGTGATAATAAAGTGTTTGTTTTCATAAAGAGAATAATAAGGCAAGTGAGCATATTTTTTATGGACGGAGTAATTTATATCCTATTGCACATGCTAATGAGAATGTGAT
Organism: Ballota nigra; assembly: GCA_947034835.1. NCBI lineage: Eukaryota > Viridiplantae > Streptophyta > Magnoliopsida > Lamiales > Lamiaceae > Ballota > Ballota nigra. Next base: position 87,097,318 of record OX344720.1, on the reverse strand, counting down.
GATGTGCTTTCTTTTATGTTAGGATGTTTACAATTTTATGTGCTGTACAATTGAGAATCTACTTATGATACTTGTGACCATTAATTCCAAACTCAGGTCATATATGTAAGAAACACATGGTGTAGTTCCCTTCTGATGAGAATTGGTAATGCTCTCCCTTGATCTATTTGGTTGACAGTACCATGGAACATTCACTTTTTTACAAGTTTTAGAAAAACCAATCCTATTTTAGGGGGACAAAAGCATCTGCAGGTAATAAATAGCACTGGGGAGGATAATTTTTGGAAGATTTCTGTATCATTACTATTTACCAATTTTGTTTGAATCGCTAACACGTTTAGATAACCAAACAAAGGGAGCATATTCAAGATAATGAAAATAAGGATATGCCAAGTTAACCTGTGCCTAGCATTGTTGATTTTGCAACAGGTGAAGAGTTGCAACAAACATGTCAACTCAAGCCAAGGTCCACTTCATGCTTATTCCAGAAAAAAATCTCATATGAATATCTCTTGCTAAGTGCTGAACAGAACTTCTGAAGGATGGGATTCCTCTTACTCGTGTGACTCCCCGACCTACTACTTTACCTTTATTCACTGAAACAGCAAATATTGACTGTCAGAACTTCTGAAGGATGGAATGACTGCCATGCTTTATATAGCTGCAGAACAAGTTGCAGATGTTCTGACAAAGAATTGGATAAAAAGCAATTTGAAAATTTAGTTAGGAAGCTTGCCATGGAAGAAATATTCGCACCAGCTTTAGGGGGAGTGTGGAGAAAAGGAAATAAGTGGAAGTTGATTTGTAAATCAAGCTGTTGGTTTGAATGCTGATCTCTAGGAGTAGATCAGATTATTTAAGTTGGAAATCAACTAAATCCCTCCTCTTGTCATGGCATTCCTAGCAACTGTCATGGCATTCCTAGCAACTATAATGAATCTATTTATTTTTCCCTTTATAGAGCTAGAGATTGTACTATATGTGTGTGTATTTGTGTCATTTTCTGTAACACAACAAAGATGAGTACCCCTCTCTAGTCTCATCTTTCTACTAAGGTTTTTAGTTTATCGAGCACTTTGATGGTGGTAGGACAAGTAGTTTTTCTGAGATTTGTCTTTGCCCCATATTCTAACTGAGCGCTGACATTTTTATTCTTTAAAAGGGTTTCTATAACCATTTCTCTAATGCAAATATTAGTCTCTTTTTGATAAGTTTGCGAATACTAATTTTCTGGTGTGTGTTTATTCTGCATGCTTGGGTGTTGATTGTTTCCTAATTTCATGCTGAAGAATAATGCCACTTGCAGGAAGTGCTTGTGATTAAATGTGTTTAAATAGTTGAACTACTGTGTTCGACCTAATGTTCACTCAGAGCCCGATTCTCCATCTTCTACTTGTAATGTTGCATCCGAATTTGTTTATAACCTATTTTTGTCTTTATTGGTGTTTCAGCGTACCAGTGACGATTCACCTTACATCAGTTCCGATACTGGGACATTGGTATGTCAAGTTAAAATGATATTAATTAACTGTTAGTTTCACTAACATGCCACACAGAATACACATAATATACTCTGTTATATGATCAAATATCTTTCTGTATACATGTATATATGCAATTGTATATTTATATTTGCACGACCTGTAACTTATAATACAACATATGTTTCTTGATTTTGCAGTTCGTTTTCTTAACTGGTGGAATTGTATTCCTTACGCTTATTGTGAATGGGTCGACAACACAGTTTGTTTTACGTCTTCTTAAGATGGATGGCTTATCAGCACCTAAGGTACAACTATCATGATCTATGTTTTATTCAGCTTATCTATAGTTTGAAAATTATTACTAATTAATGTAATGTAGATTAGACGTGCAAGGCTTTAAAAAATAGCCTCATGCGAGGTCCTTTATGCAGCAGCTTTAACTAACATACACAGTCATGACAGTTACAGTATCATATGTCAAATGCCCAATATTCTCTGTATTTGTGATCTCCTTTTGGAGAAACACTAAATTTCTCATCCCTTCAATCTGTTTTTATTCTAATCAGTACTATAAATTCATGGAAGAACTAATTTATATGGGATGCCTTTTCACCTTAGTCAATCTGCTTGTAATTGTTGATAAGTTGTGTTTTTCTCAAGTACAACGTAGAAAAGCACATATGCTTTCAGAAAATAGCTCGCCTGTTTCAGCTTCATCCTGTCATGTACAAGACATGTGCCAGAATCTGTTCTTGTGTGAGAACTTACCTCACAAAACTTTAATATTAGAAATAATAGGTAAAGTGTTGCATTAAATTTGGGGACATATCTTTGTATCTGTTGTTCCTGGCTTTTCTTCTCCAAGGACCAACCAGTATGTTCTCCCTTGACCACTTCTTCCCAACTCAACAATTGGGTGTATTCAAGGTGGCTCATATAATAATGTATTCTCAAAATCACCTCGTTAGCCGTGTAGTTCTGATATTCCTGAGATACCCATTCTGGGGCCAAATTTTCAGTGGGTTTTTACAACTCATATTTCTATTGAGTATAGAATTGCCAGGCACTGTAGACTACTTACTGAAACTGCCCGTTGGTAAATTATTAGCCTGGAGCCCATTTATATATGACTTCAGTGTGCAATTTATATATGCGTCTTTAGTGGGTTGCTGCCCTGAGTCTTCAGGATACAATCCCTTAGCTATAATATCTGCATTGTTGTGACAGGACAGAATCTCAGCTATAATTCTCTACAGTCAAAAATCACTTCTAGTAAACTAAAGACCTTTCAAGTTCTTTGCAGTCTGCAAATATTATTAAATCCCTTGGATGGATATGCTGAAATTTGCATTTACAATTTGGTGGTGTTCGGCGAAATGGCTGGTAGCTCTGGCCATCCATAGTACTAGAATCACTCTATCCATATCACTATTGTTTCCCAATCTTGTGCTCTCTCATTAAACTAAAGTGTTTGGGAACGTGGCAAAGGGTTTTAGGATTTCTCATAATAATTATGTCGTATTATTTTTGGATTTAACAACTACAAAATGTTAACATAATTACATTTCCACTGTATGTATCCATGCATGTGCATAAGATTGTGAATGTAGTTTTTATAGCCACGTACTAGGTTTCGTCCGAGCTGTACCAAATTAACATATTTTACGTTACCACTGTATGTATCAATGCATGTGCATAAGATTGTGAATGCAGTTGTTATAGCCATGAACTAGGCGTCCTCTGAGTTGTACCAAATTAACACTTTTTTCTTGTAACATTCTATGGCAGAAAAGAATGCTGAACTACACAAAGTATGAAATGTTGAACAAAGCACTAGAGGCCTTCCGTGATCTCGGGGATGATGAAGAACTAGGACCTGCTGACTGGCCTACTGTTAAAAGATACATAACATGCCTAAATGGTGTGGATGGTGAACGAATGCGCCTTCATTCTTCATTGGAAAATGATGATAATCCCGACAATATGAATTTAAAAGATATCCGAGTGCGCTTCTTAAATGGCAAGTAATTATGACCTTATCTGCATATCTTATCTATATTAGTACACTACCGTGATTGAATGACACTCCAGGAAATGATTTTAGTGTCAATTGAATTATTTCTTGTCTAACTCAAAGTTTGTTATATACTGATGAGAGTATATTCCAGTTTGGCTTGTTTACAGAGGCTTTAGAAATGTTCCAAACAAGGAAGTATGGGTGTGTTTGCAAACAGTTGTGCTTCTTCAAAAGTGAGTAAAATGTTTTTTTGAAGTAAAATTAAAAGTGAGTACTGTTTTAAAACATAGTTTTTTTAACCAAATATTTTAGAAGTTGGAGTTTTTGTAATAAAACACTTTTTGGTAACATTACAAAATACCCTCAGATTTCTTTAGTCACAATGTGTTTAAGGGTTTGTCTTTGACTGATGTTGTTAGGGATTGATCTTTTGCTCTTTGTAAGGCTTCTTGAGTAGCTTAGCTTGTACTATTACTGCTGTAATCTGTAATTTTTAGGGATTTCTCATCCCTTATTTTCTACAGCAATAAAATCTCTGTTTCTTATAAAAAAAAAAAAAGGTTATGGATAAAGTTGGAATATTGTAAAATTCTTGAGAATAGGATTGTAATAATATCCATCAAAATAATGAGAATCTGTTAGAATTTGTTAGAAGCTGAGTTGGCGTAGTTTTCCTAAAGCTGATTTAAGCAATTGTATAATCAGTTTATAGTGTTTGCACACACTAAAAAAATTATTTTATTTTTAAAAGAATTGATTCTACTTGTGTAGCTGTGTTTGCAAACACTCCCTAAATACATGAACAATCCCTTGATACAGGAAAATATTCATCCCATTAATGAATAGAGCTATTTTAGATATATCTTGGTACTAGTTTCCTAAATTTTAGTATCTTTGCTCTATTATTATCTTCTCAAGGATAATAAACTTTCCTTGAGAATTGTTGAACTAGTTAGTGTTGGAGAAGTAGTTTCAAAGTGTAAATTAAATAAAACAACTAACATTGTATTCTTCAACTTCTTCAGAACATGAGCTAGTGTAAACTATAAAAACATAGGAATTATATTCAGTCGATGAGAGTCAAAGGCTTGACCACCTGTAATTGTATAATAGGATGCAGAGAACTTGGGAATCCTAGGAACTTTTAAAACTGACAGGTTTAGTAGTATACGAGTTCAGTTAAATAATATCTCAAGGAGTAATTTAGTGTATGTTCAGACAGAACACATGCAAGATTGAAATGAAATGGCTCATTTAGTTATATGACACAGAACAACCAGCCGTAGGAATATGAATGATTATTTATGGACAAAAAGGATCCTCTTTTCGATAATAATTATGCCAATTCTTTGTATCAAGCTGGACGACTGACTTAAGGCTAGTTGAATACCACAACTTACCATCCTGTTGTAATTGACCCAGTATCGTGCAACCACCTGTCACAGTCCCACTCCCGATGATAAAATGAAGTGGCTTAAGAATCATCTGCAGCTGTATTTAGAAAGTAGTCCATCAGACTAATCTTGGGCAAATGGTTCACTATTACCCATGTGAATGGTGAGTTTTCAGTTCAAAGACCTGACAATAAACAGAATTATTAATGCAGTGAAGCTTTGTGCTCGAGACTGCTGAACGTCTATGGTAAGGGAGCTAAAATTTACTCAAGATAAAATGAGTGAAAACACTGTTCATATTCGAGAGGTTATGCCTGCATACTTATATTTTCAAATATAAAAGATTGTGGATGATTTCTTAGGATCTATATGAATATGTATCCAGCAAGCAGAATTCTGCAACACCAGTTTTTGAAGTGCAATTAACATGCTTATGCTGTGTAGCTCAAGGAGATGTAATCACAAGTGTTAAACAGTGGGCGTCTTATTGTACAATTACCTTATGGCCCCACTACTGATAGTGAAATGAGATGCTTTAGATAGATATTGCAGCTGAGCATCAACATACTAATCTAGCACCAATATTTCGCTCTGAATAGATGGCCCATGTGAATGGTGAATCTTTGGTTCAAAACCTAGCACTAATAGGAAAATGGTAACCACCGTAGTCCATAAACCTCTGATACTTGAGACTCATGATCTTATAAGGTAGGGAGCAAAGCGCAGCTTAAAGAGAACGGCTCTGAGTTACCAAAAATGATGAGAGATAAGTGTATGATAATGTATCCATACAACAAAGAGGAGATGGCTGTTTCTTTAGGCAATATTGTATCTAACAAACAGAGTAATAACAACTAACTTTTGAAGTGCATTACGTGCTTTTGGTGTCTAACTAATGATAATGTAATTACAGGTATTCAAGCAGCATACTGGGTCATGCTTGATGAGGGAAGGATCAGTCAAACCACGGCCAATCTTCTAATGCGATCTGTTGATGAAGCAATTGACCTGGTATCTCATGAAGTACTGTCTGATTGGAAATGTCTAAGATCTTATGTGAACATCCCAAATCACTATAAGTTTCTGCAATCAAGCATTGTCCCTCAAAAGCTTGTTACATACTTCACTGCTGAGAGATTAGAGTCTGCATGCTGCATTTCTGCTGCCTTTCTCCGCGCCCATAGAACTGCAAGACAGCAACTACACGAGTTCATTGGTAAGAATCTCCTGCAGACTTTGCTCCTTGTTTTTAAATTTGTGGAACCTGTGTTCTGTATTACCATCATTTGGTTTCCTTGTACACCTATTTTCGTATGAAAACTTGCAATTCCCGTGATAGGAGTGAACAGATATGCTTGCACGAAAGAAGTTTTGTAATCAAGGATCAACTTGATGTGATAATGTAGTTCCTGGTGTTATTTTTGGTAGATTACTTATTTGGTTAAATCCTCAAGGGATTTTTCCTTGTACACATGATTTGAAATTTGGAGCAATTTGGGATTTCTCAACTATATTTTACCCTTCAAATTTATGTAGGGAGCAACCATTTGGTGGCACCTCCTGATTTTATGTGTGACCTTTTGGAGTTTCTCCTTTTCTGTCCACACCTTTTGTTTGTACTTCCACCTAATGGACTCTGTACTTTATCAGAAGATATTCTGCTGCCTGATTATTAATGCTTTTGGTAAAAATTGTTGGATTCTTATCAAGCATGCAATGTATGTCTTACTGTCCAGTGACAACACGTTTTATATTATTTACATGTGAAGATTGAAGTTTTTATGGCCGAAGATTATAGAAGCATTTCGTATGCTGATTTGAGCAACGTTATATAAATGGTTTATCAAGGTACATCTTTATATCTATCCGTGTATAAAATTTTGCAGAGAAAAAGAAAAATATAATGATTTTATGACTTCTACCTAGTTTTGGTTTGTCAATTTACCATTATATCATTAACGAAGTTTGGCTCGTGAGGACTTTGGAATTTAGCAAGACTTGTTATAATGCTCAGGTCTTGTTTTTTGTATAAGTATTGTTTTCATTGTTCAGTTTAGTGCATTCAGTGTACTTCCAGTTTTACGTTTTTCTCAACATCTGGAATATTATATGATGATTTGAACTCTTATGTGAATATGAAGATGTTTGTTTATATTTTGAAACACTCACTTTTATGGATTGAAAATAATATATAGTGTTAACGTAATGATCACTAGGTCCCATTATTTAATTTATTTTCTGTCTTATCAATAAACTTTTGGTTGAGAACTACTAATTATCTTGTGGACTGTAAGTATTTTATATCTTGAGAAACATCATTATGTTGGCTTAAGTTAAAATTGTTGGTTATACATACAGGAATAAAAAACTGATAATTTTGTTGGAAATTGTTAATTAAACTTGTTTTTTTTTCTCTGTTTAAATTATCACAAAAGGCAAAAACAGAATTTGAAAATGAAATCAAAGAAGGCCTTACTTGTTGTTGCCTATTTCCTCAATTGATGTTTGGGACATTTTCTAATGTCATGTTTTTTTTTTTCCTGATTCAATTCCTAATCAATTTCCAATCCCATCTTCCAACAAAAATCAATTGTTTATGATACATTTCTTACACAAGCATCGGTAATGTAGGAGACAGTGAAATTGCAGCCATTGTGATTACGGAAAGTGAGCTGGAAGGCGAAGAAGCAAGAAAGTTTCTGGAAGATGTTCGTGTTTCATTTCCTCAGGTATGTATGTAGACAATAAATAGTTAACCTATATTACATAGTAATGTTGCATGAAATATACAGTTGGTGACAACTTCAGGTGCTACGTGTTGTGAAAACAAGACAAGTTACGTACTCAGTCCTCAATCATTTGATTGAATATATTCAAAACCTTGAGAAGATTGGATTGTTAGAAGAAAAAGAGACTAGCCGTCTTCATGATGCCGTCCAGGTAAATTATGCTCATTTATTTGTTGTTCTTATCCATTTCTTAATATTTTTTGTATGAAAGTTGTAAATATTAAAATTTGATCGATCTTCCAGACTGACATGAAAAAGCTCTTAAGAAATCCACCATTGGTGAAAATTCCAAAAATACGGGATCTGATATCAACCAATCCTCTTCTGGGGGCCCTACCAGACACAGTGCGTGAGACTGTAGCAGGATCTACTAAAGAAATAATGAAAATGTCAGGAACAACTCTTTACACGGAGGGATCAAAGGCAGCTGGTATCTGGTTAATATCAAATGGGGTAGTGAAGGTATCTAGCAGTTATATTTACTATATCAACAATTACGAATTGTATCTGATATTTGTTGTTGCTGACTGATGAATGTTGGTTCTGGGCAGTGGTCAAGTAAAGAACCAGGTCGGAAGCCTTCCCTGCACCCAACTTTTACTCATGGAAGTACACTGGGTTTATATGAAATCCTTGCTGAAAAGCCGTATCAATGTGACATTACTACCGATTCTGTGGTACTCTGCTTCTATATCGAGGCTGAAAAAATATCTTCTGTGTTGAGATCTGATCCTGCGGTGGAAGATTTCTTTTGGCGGGTATGGTATTGGTGGTTTCTTATTGCTTTGTGGTATATTAAGTTCCAAGTCACTTCCTTCAGGAAAAAAGTCTTTGCTTCAAGTGGTAATCTCAAATGTCTTTTGAGCTTTCCCTTGATTCTATTCGTTAATTAGCCCCTCTTTCTGCAGGAGAGTCTCATTGTTCTTGCCAAAGTCCTCCTTCCTCATATTTTTGAAAAAATGTCAATGCAAGATTTAAGAAAGCTTATTGCTGAAAGATCAATGATGATTATGTACATCAGCGAGGAGAGTTTTGAGATACAACATCAATCTGTTGGTCTCTTATTGGAAGGTTACATAAAATTGCAAGATGGGCAAGATGAGCCGCTTACAGCTCCAGCAGCAATTTTGCCACGTGTTGATCGAAGTTTTCAACAACCTGAAACACCAGGTACTCTACTATTCAAGCATATATTTTGCAGATTTCCAGCTTGTTAACAATGCCCTCGAACAGTCGAACATAAAGCTTGTCAGCCACTTGGTGAGTAGATCTGCTAGTTGATCCTTCATTGGAGGCCACTATCAAGTTTCTCCTTTAAAAAAAATCATATCAACTTCATTATGTTTTGAAGAAATTTGATAAATTCTGCATTTCTTCTGTTATCACCTGTAACTATAGCATCATCCTCATATAGCTGCCATCTTCGTCTTCATGTGAAGTAGCTTATGTCCTCACTAATATAGCTGCCATCTACGTGTAGGCTCCAGGGCAGGAAGCTTCTACCATCAAGCTTCAGTGTATCAAGCTCGGACTAGGTCAAGAGTTGTCATATTTGATATAGCTGGCTTCGAGAATGGTAAAACTCTTCGAAAAAGATCATCATCAATAATCTCACGTTCGTCTGATCACCGCGCTGAAATAATGACTTGGCCTCAACGTTCTTTCAATTCTGAGCATCGTGACTGGGAAGTGGCAGATGAACAAGAAAACAATATGTCTGCAAGGGCAATGCAGCTAAGCACCTATGGTAGCATGGTAGGTTTAACTTCTCTTCTCTGTGTGTGTGTGGTGTGTGTGTGTTGATCATGCTGCTTCATTTTCAGATAAACCTTCGAAGGAGGCGTGCTCGGAGTTATCTGAGAAATAGGAGAGTAAAGCCACCTCACAGTCTCTCATACCCAACAGTTCCTTCAGTTCATACACCGCGTCCCGTTCCTTCTGTAAAATCAGAGGGGTCCACTACATTGCGGAAGAAACTTGATATGCAAGAAAATAAACGACAAGGCAACGTGCCACTAATTAAAGACTTGCATCGTGAAAGTCACGCAACGAGAGATGAGTCGAGTGATGATTCTGGGTGTGAGGATGAACACATCGTAAGAATCGATTCACCCAGCACACTGTCTTTTCGGGAAGCTTCTTGAAGCTCTTCCAGATCATGATGATGCTCTATAATAGTTGCTGCCTCTATTTTGTGGCCATTGTCATTTTCTTCATAAGAAAGCAATAAATTCCACTTTCACGTCTATTCTTCAGCTGTGCAGTTTAATCAGAAGCAGCATATGGGGTCTTTGTAACTTTGTTTCATGTTGTTTGTAAAATATTGTAGCAAATAAAGTTTGTGCTTGGAAATATTGGCAATAGTTATGAGAAAGAGGGTTCTGGTCTTTGTATGGACGGAAGGAATGTTATTTTATTGGAATCGTGAATATTTTCCTTTGCATGTTCAAATATATTTTTAATGATTGTTTTCACTAAATAGTTGGGATTGTTTATATTCTTATTATCCAGTAAAAATAGACCTAACTATTTAAAAATACGCTTATGAATTTACCATTTCCCTTAGTATACTTTTTGTGAAGTTTTGTCCAATGCATTTTTTTTATTTAGTATATAAAGAGGGCTGCGAAAAATCTTGAAATTTTTGGATTACGTAATGCCGAAATCTTCAGTGCAATTGACGTTTTCGAAAACAGTATAGTAATTAAAAAATTAAATATTTCGGTATTTACAGTTATACCAAAAAATTGGTGTTTCAGTATTACAATATCTCTGTATGGAAGATGTAAAATATTACTCTGAAATTTCGGCCCCCAAAAAATATATTAATACTTCGGTATAAAGTGGTATGTATCGAAATTTTAGAGGGGTGTATTTAACTAGGATTCTATTGGATTTTTTTTTTTACTTTAATAAGTCTGTGGATTTAGAAAATTTGTAGACTGACTTTTTTTATTGATTTACTTAGATTTTCATAGACTTTACAGGATTGTGGAATACACTTTTTTTTATTGATTTACATGGATTTCATAGACTCCGACGCTGAAACCATTGATACAAATGTATATGGGACACACTTGTATATAAAAAAAGTTATCCAAATTGTTTAAAAAAAACAAAAATACGTTAGTAAAAAAAAATATATTATTATTCATCATTATTATTCTCATCTTCATTTTCATCACCGTTATTCCTTGCCCTCATTAGAAGTCTCTGGTTGTTAGAAGAGATTTTAGAGAGTAAAATTTATTTATTATATTTTTTGAAGAGTAGACTTGACAGTGTGGCTGGAAATCCCGATTCCCGTGGGGATTCGCCCCGAACAGGGTGGGGAATCCCCAAAGCAAACGGGGACGGGGATTTGTTTTGCCCCGTAGGCGGGGACCGAGATAGTATTCCCAGCCTCGGAGCATCCCCGTCTCGTTCCCCGCGGGGAGCCGTATTATTTTTTATATAATTATTATATATATATATATATATATATATATATATATATATATATATATATAATTTAAAAGTAAATTATAAATAAATATTTTATAATTTCCTACTCAATCAACTATTTATTAAAAAAAAAAAACTTTTTTCCTCCTCTATTTTATCCTTAAAATTGTCTGAGGTTATTTTTTTGCAATAATTTGATAGGTCGGGACCTACCCTGCAAAAATTGAAAGTTCAGTACTCGAAGCGCAATAAGTGGCAAACATAAATCTTGTTTTTTGCAATTTGTCCTAGTATCATGATACACTTATTATGAACTATTTTCATATAACATTTTTCCTTAAATAAAATAATGGCATCTATATATTATTATTATTATCTATATCTATATCTATCTATATCTATAATTTATAATCTATAAAGCGTCCTACTTTTCCTAATTTAGTTTTGGGCGGGAGATTTTGTCAGCCGTGTGATCTATATTTATGTTGTTATCTTAGCCGTTCATTTGTGGTTCACTATATGGCATGTTTTCCGGCATTAATTGGCTGCACATGGAAGCAAGGTTGAAAATATCGGTATCGATGGATATATCGGAACCTTAAATTTGTGGAAATATCGATGGATATATCGATATCGGTAAATTTAAAAAATTATAAAAATTTAATAACAAACTTTTAATACATAAAATTTACAATAGAATTTAACCATATTTTACATTAGTGATATTTAACAAAATTATGGATATTTTCTCGAAATTTCTCGATATTTTTCGATATTTACCGATATTTTACCGATTTTATGCTCAATTTGCACAAAAATTTAGTCGAAAATTGATTTTATATAATGATATTTATTAATTTTTTTACGGTTACTATGGAAATATCGTTACACCCAATATCGATATCGGTGACCACGAAAAATGGATATATCGTGGAAATTTCTGGATATTTTCATCCTTGCATGGAAGTAGTTATTCATTTTTAACTTTGGCGTTCCTTTTTTCGGTTCAATTGAATGGCGGTTTTTACGTAATTAACATTTGTTTAGGAGTCGTTTTAATTTTTTATGGAATTTATGTGCGGACTTAATTTTTAGTGTGTATATATATGATGGAATTATTACTAATTAGTTCAAGCTTTTAAGTGTTATTACACTATAGTTCTATACTTTTTCAAAATTGCTAGTTGGTTCAAAAGTGGTCCCCTCTTTTCAAAATGAGTCAGCACCACACCCACCCTGCCACAACCCACCGCCCACCCATATCTCTCCCCAACCCCCACCCCCACCCCCAACACTCAGTCTCTCGCACATATCTCTCTCCATCTCATCTCTCTCTCTCTCTAGACTCCATATCTCTATACCTCCGGCGACTGCTTCACTGCGACCGCGGCCCAAATCCGATGGAGGGTCTTCACTCGGTGCCTCTCTCTCTACATCCCAGATCCAGGTGGACGGTGGTGCCTCTCTCTCGACCATGTATTTTCTTGGCTTCGTCGGTGTCCGGTTTGAGGCGGACGAAAGGTTAGGCCTTGGTTCAAATGTTTGTCGGCGGTGGTGGATCTGGGCTCGGGCGGCGGCGGATCGAAGAAGAAAGCCGTCCCGCCGCCGCTCTCGCCGCCCTCTCTCTCTTTCACTCTCTTCGATCTGTTCCCTCTTACTCTCGCTCACTTGCCTCCGCCTCTGAGGGTCTCGCCGCCGCCAGATTTGATAGGAGAGGCGAGAGGCCGCCATGAAATCGGAAGGATTAGTTGGTGGCTCCTTCTAGATCCGACACCACGGCGCCGGAGTCCAGATCCGACACCACCACCACGCCAACACTAGTGACACCGTCAAGTAGGAAGGGTACAACTATGGAAAAGCCAATCGGTTCCGATCTATTCCTCCGTCCAAATCCGTCCAGGTTCCGATCTATTCCTCCGTTAAGATAATAATTTTGATGTGAGGCTTGAAAAAATCGTGGGTATGTATATAGGATTTGTTATGGGTTTTAGAGATCTAGTTACTGATTTTATTGATTTCCAGTGCAATTTCAACAAAATTACTGTAATTTGTGGGGATGTGTGCATAGTTTGTGAATGCCTATCAATATATGTATGATGAATTGATGATGGCTGATAATGGCAAAGAAAAGTTGAATGGACGAATATGAATGAAAATGGTGATAATGGTTGTGCATTTTTTTTTAATTAAATTATAGTTATATTAACTGAGTATTACAAATAAATTTGTATCTCAGATTGAACTTGGGTAACTGGGAAGGAGATTTGAAGATGGAGATTTGAAGAAGCTGTGAAGATATGAAGAATTAGACCGTGTGCATTTTTTTTTATTTTTTTGCAACTAGATATAAACATGAATTTTGGAAGTTGTAAATATGTGTAATTCAATTATTTTTTTGATATTTGGTATGTGCAGTATTCGTAATTTTAAAATAGTAATTTTAAAATTTTAAAATGTCAATTTCGAATTCTCAAGAAATATAACTCAATTAATTTTGAATTTTGATGTGTGTGCATTTTTATTTATTTTGTGCACATAGGTTCGAAAATTGGATATATAATTCAGTTAAGATATATAATTCAAATTGAATATCTTTATTTTTCAATTAATTCAATTAAATTCAAATTGAATATCTTTATTTTTCAATTAATTCACTTAAGATATATATAATTCAAATAAAATAAAATTTCAATACATGTGCAAAATACAATTAAATTTGCACATGGGCAACAAAAACTGGTAGATATATATCCCATCGACTGACAGCCGTCAGAGAGAAAAATGGTTGGCTGCTAAGGAGAAAAAGCTGGTTGAGGGCCCCACTTTTGAACCATTTTGCATTTTTGATAAAGTATTGAACCAAAGATCAATTATTAAGCATGTTTTGAACCTATATGTTACTCTCCCATATATGATTAAATTGCTCACTGTTTCCTCACTTCCACTGTCGTCGCAGACTTAGCCGTTGATTTTGTGGCATCGTATGCCGTCAGATGCAGGCATTTATCTTTGGTATGCACCGTCGCCGAAATTGTCGACGTTTTTTAAGTGGCCGGAGTCTTACATATATCTGATGATTCTGATTCTGATCCTGATTTGCTCTGGAGGTCTCCGTATTCCGATTATTTCAATTCGATTTTGCTTTCTATTCTCTGTGTAATCTTTGTATTGGTGTATTTTCGAAGAAAAACTGGAATTGTATTGGAGTTGTTGGCTGCTTTAGAATTTATTGTTTTTTTTTCCCTGTTTGAATTTTCCCACAAGCGGACTATAACATTTTTCATGGGCATTGAGCAGATTATACAGCAAACGTCATTAGGTGATGCTGCAAGTGATTGCTGTGAATTTTTGTATAAGCTACAGTCCAAAAAAGAAGTGCTAAACAAAAACTATAGGCCAAATGTATGTCAAATGTTTGTAATCTTTTTGGTATTTAAGCTTTTACTTAGATTAGTTGATGCTCAACATTATATTGACTACTGAAATACCGTTCAAATAGGTTCGTGTTTAGAAAAAAGACCAACTGAAATGAAATTTTTCGTAGCTCTATTAAAGCTTTTTGAAAAATTTCGTAGCTCCTTTTTCAATTTCCAGAATTAATGGTGGTGATGAGCTCCAATTTCCATTAATAGCTTGAAGCTAAAGAAGAAAAAAATGGCAGGTTCTTTCTATCTCTTCAATGTTAGCAGCAAAGGTGGGTTCCCAATTTTATGCCAACACATTAACTTTCCTTGGTAAAAAATGTGGGACCCAGCAGTTATTCTGCCTTGAAATTGCTAACCATTCACGTGGGCATGCATGATGCATGTTTCAATTCACCTTACAACTTTCAAATTCCCAATTTTATGCAGACCAAGTTAAATATAATCCTATATTTTATTAATACACCCCACCTAAAAATATTCGGAATTTTTTTCTAAAAAATATAAAAAAAAATGATTTTTTTTTAAATTGTTAAAGTTTTTGGATTTTTTTTTTCCGAACATTTTTAAGTGAAATGTATTAAGAAAAGATAGGATTGTATATAACCTTGGCCTTTAATGGGCATCCAACTTGGGCCTCTCTCCATTTTTATTGGCCCAAGACACTTCTCATTTCTCATTTTCTTCAATTTGGCCCATTAATTCTTTGGTTATTTCATCCACTTTGCAAAAATACATGTATTTGTTTTAAAAATATTCTGTTTTCTGTAAGATAACAAAACAACACATTTCTCGAAAAACTAAGCACAAATGGTCAAATTAATATAAATAATCACACGAAACCCTATAACATAAGCAATTAAAATGCATAAATTTCGAGCAATTTTCACAATAATCAAGGTTAAATTCCAATTTTTTTAATATTCATATTTTTTTAATTACGTGTATTGACCAGTTGGATTCCAATTCCTTATGTGTACGGAAGATTGACCATGAACAAGTTTAAAGAGTATTAGTTATTTCACTCAAAGGTGTTGGTTGGTTTCATTAGAGAGTAGGTATTAGTGAAGGGTAATAGACTTAATATTAGACACATGATCATACATACATAATTAATTATTATAATTAGTTTAAGGTAGCATTTAATAATTTCATGTATTATCCTAATAAATAGTACAAAATATAGATAGTTGCAAAAGATATTTAAAGTAAAAACATGCATAAATGAGGAGTTTTTTTTCTTGAATAATTTTTTAATATTATACTAATATATTTCAACCTTCTAGAAAAAGAAAATCAATTTAAAGTACATTCCAATTGATATATTTAATTGACATATACTCTTATGCATTAGTTGCATCGTGCAATTTAACTATATTTTTAAATGATATTAATTATTTTACAAAAAGACATTAGGTGGTTATATTCACTTATAATATTAGTTGATTAAATCGAATAGTAATAGCTGTGCACCAATTTTCGTCGGACAACATTAATATATATATATAGACCAAGTATAGAATGAATATGAACATGAATCATTTGAAGGGTATTAGTTGTTTTCATTAAAGGGTATTAGTAATTTTTACCGAAGGGTATTAGTTGTTTTCACTTAAGGGTATTAGATGAAGGGTACAAAGAGTATTAGTTGGTTAAACTAAAAATATTACAAAATAATTTATGTATGAACATATTTCACTCTATACTATGTTGATTTCGTGTGTTATCCTAATTAACAGTACAAAATTCATGTAATGGCAAAAGATATAAAAATAATAATTATGTATAAATGAGACATTCTTTAAAATAATTTTAGATTAATATTCCGACCAAGAAAAGGCAAATTTTAGAGTGAGATTTCTTCATACATGAACCGTTTTGAAGGACATGAAGTGTTTCACTAAAGGATATTAATTGTTCTCTCTGAAGGGTGTTAGTTGTTCTTGCTGAAGAATATTAGTTGAAAGGTAACAAGAGTATTAATTGTTTAACTAAAGAGAATTAGTTTCTCTTCAAAAAGGGTATTAGTTATTATACTAAAAGTTATTGCAACATGATTCATGTATGAACAAATTTCACTCTATACATACTCAAAGTTAATATATATATATATATATATATATATATATATATAGTGAACAAGTTTGAAGGGTACTAGTTATTTCACTTAAAGGTGTTGATTGGTTTCACTAAAGAGTATTAGTTGTTTCACTAAAGGGTATTAGTGAAGGGTAATAATTGTTCTCACTAAAGAAAAATAGTGATTCTCATGAAAGGGTATTGATTGCAAACTAATTTTACAGTGGAATTTATTTCCACTATACATGTGAGTATGCATGGGAAAAATAGTTTTTTTGGTCCAAAGAGAATGAGTTCAAAATACTTTTGGTACCTATTTGTGAAAGTAGTTTATTTTTTTTAGCAGTGTTGGTCTCATACTTTAATTTTTAGGATCAAAACTGCAATTTCACCACATTCTCTTAGGACCAAAACTGTAATTTTCCCATTCTCTTGGGACTAAACTTCAATTTTTTTGGGACTAATGATTAGGTGTGAAATTGTTATGTTTTGTAGATCAATTTGTCCATGTTTTGAGTGAATTTGATGAGTATTTAAGTCATTTGAGTATCATTTTCATAAACTAATGAATTTGCCTCTTTGATGCTCATAGATGGAAAGAGGGCAAAAAATGGAGTTTGTAGGACTTTAAATCGACTCAAACGGACGTCCGGATGTAGAGATATTGAAGAAATACGAAAAGTATTAGTTCGAGCGAGAAAAAGAGTCATTTGACTCAATGGAGGAGCGCTCGAGCGCATAGAGGTCGAGTACATGTGGTGTTCTGTGAGAAGGGGCGCTCGACCGTGACAAGGTCGAGCACTAGGCGCTCGACCGAAAGAGCTCGAGCGGTGCTTGGCCACTAGAAGAAGGAGGCGCTCGACCAAGAGGTGGTCGAGCACTAGACGCTCGACCGGTACCAGTGCTTGTGCGTTTACGGGAAATTTTGGCCCAAATTGATCCCAAGCCTATAAATACCCCTTCCAAGCATATTTTAAAAAAACACTTTGACCACTTGATATTATTAGATAGTTTTTGAAGGAAAGAGCTTGGGAAGGAAGATTGAAGAGTTTTACATCTTATAATCGAGGTTTTAGTTTACGAATTCATAGTTTAATTCTTTCTTTTGAACCGAATAGTTTTTGTTCTTGATTTCTTGATACTTGAAACTTCTAAACCTAGCTTTTTCAGATTTATTGAGATTACTTTTGAGACTTAAATTTGTTCTTGTGTTTATGATTTTGATTTCTTTAGTTAATTCAAGTATGTTTATGACTATTGTTCTTGTTATTGCTTCTATTATTCAAACCGCCATGTTAGGCTAGAACCCTTGCATGCTTAGGATAGGATGAACTCGTAGAAGTAGGATGTTGGTACGTAATTAGGATAATTTGTGATTTTTAGTTTTAATTCTCTTAATTATTGAATATTTCTAATAAACCTTAGAATAATTTTGGAATTAAGTGCGAAAATTGTTAGAGAGAAGACAACCGTATCACTCTTTAATAACTAATAGGCTTAAGGAAAGGGTTTTAGAAGGGGTTTATCATCTACCGGTTTATCTAGGGAGGACGACCCCATCACCTTAGTTAAATTAGGGTCTCAATAATTAAGCACAACCCATATAACTTGTTTAGTGGATTAGTGAAGTAGGTTGATATGACGAAGTATTAGGGTTAATTCTTGAGCTTTTAGTCTTTCGATATTGTGCTAGATTAGGGAAGTCGATTGCCTAGTTTTAGTACGCTTAGGATTATTACTTGCACATCACGATTATCTTAGTTATTATACCAACTCCGTTAGTATACGTAGGAATTCCTATCCCGAGCATCATTATCCATTATTTGCATTAAACCCAAGCTATTTAGTTTAACTTAATTATTAGCATAAAAGTAGTAGAATACTAAGTAGATTATTATAATTCTTAACACCAAAAACACATTCATATTAGCTATGAGTCGTAAATCTCCAGGGATCTACTTGCATACATATTTTCCTTTGGATTCGATACTACTTGGTCCCTATACTCGCCCATACTACATGGATCTCATACTCTTGTGGGGTAACTACTAGTAAAGCTAGTATTTTGCGTTCAAGTCAACTAAAACTGCCGAAAAAAATATAGGACTAAATATTCTGAAAAAATGACCATTTTGAAATGGACACATTCTCTTGGGACCAAAAGTGTAATTTTTTCCATATGTATATATATTTTGCTGACTATTTAAATTTTTTTTCAAAAAATCAATAGTTTTACTTCGATTATGCGGGTTATGAAAATCAATTACTAACTTCTGCTAACAAACTATGGTAACAAGTTTTTAATATTGCTTTTGGTACTTGTGGGTTAAACAAACATGCATATCACATTTGATAATAATAATTAATAAATGCATTTTTTTTAATATTGTGGTAATAGTATTTATTCGAATACATTTGTATTTATGTATTATGTATTAATGTATAAAGTTAATACTCTTTAGTGAATACAACTAATATTTTTCAGTGAAAATAACTAACACTCTGTAGTGAAAACAACTAATATCCTTCAATGATTCATGTATGAATCAATTTCACTCTATACATACTCACATATTAATTCATAATTTTAGGAAGATTAGATATTGTTTTAGAAATAAATGAAAATTGTGTGGAATTGTTTGAAAGCAAAAAACTTTTCAAGCTTAATATATTAATTAATGAGTATGTATAGAGTGAAAATGGTTCATACATGAATCATTTTGAAATATTTTTTAGTGTAATCAATTAATACACTTCAGTGTAACCAACTAATATCATTTAATTAAACAGCTAATACTCTCCGTACTCTTCAATTAATACCCTTCAATAAAAACAACTAACATGTTTTAGTGAAAACTACTAACATCAATTAGTAAAAAGAAAAACTAATACTCTTCAACCATTTTCACTCTATACTTTGTCTTAATTAATTTGTAATGTTTCAATTTATGTTAGTCAACTCATGAATTAATGTCCTTAAAAATACAATAATATTTTTTTTTATCTTCCATGGGTAGAAATAATAAGTTTTACAAAATTAAATTCTTTCAAAACTTGAAAATTATAATGAAAGTAATATCTTACAAAATAAATAGATATATAGAGATTAAATAATATAGTGTTAGACAAAAGATGATTATTATTTTATTTCATGAGTTTTATTATTTTCATTACAAATGTATATGATTTTTATTATTAATTTCACCAAAGTCACTGGTCTGACAGACGCCATTGCAAAAGAATTGCTTAATTTATGTTTTTCTACAACTTAAAGAACACGAGTATGTAGGAGTGAAATTGGTGCATAAATGAATTATTGAAGGATATTAGTTTTTTTTACTAAAGAGTATTAATTATTCTCACTGAAGGGTGTGATTTATTTGTATTGAAGAGTATTAGTTTATTTTTACCGTTCATATATGAAACATTGACCCTCTATACTCTATCTTTTAATAAATGGTGCATGAGATTTAGTGATTATATGCATACACATATATAGTATTACCCCAAATAAAACCATATAATATATTTTAAAGTTTTTACTCAATAAATTTTATTAAATTATAAATGACAATAAAACGTAATGTACATATAAAAAATTCAATTACGCCCATGATTACCTTGATATTTATATAGTTTGTATACTTTAAATGCTTAATATTGTCGATGATTTGTTTAATTTATGACAAAGCATAAACTCAAAGTGGTTTATACATGAATCAATTGAAGAATAATAGTTGTTTTAACTAAAAATTATTAGTTGTTTTAACCGAATGATATTGATTCTGAAAGTAAATATAAAAATGACTCGTATACTTTTAATTTACATACATTTCCTTAATAATAATTCCTCAAAAGATGTTAACAATAATACTTGAAAACATAATTTGATTTTAAATATATAAAATATTGAATTGAAATAGTAATTCTTTGAATATATCTCCAAAATTTACAAATAAATCAAACTAAGAAAATCCTAAACTATTAGAACATGTCAAACCAACGTGACTCTAAGTTTTAGGATAGCGGAGATATTAATTAAACTAATATGAAAATAAATAGATTATATTTAAAAAAAAAGATTGATTTAAAATAGATAATATAGACTAATTTTGAAAGATAATTATGTATAGTTTAATAAAAACAATACCTTATCCTAAAAAAATTATGAATCAATATACTTGCATTTTTTTTATACCTATATTATCGTTTTTATAATATTTTGTACTCTATACAAAACTTCACTTACATATTTAATAAAATATTAGTTGAATCAATAATATAATTAAGTACATTCATGACATCTAATGTGGTGTAAATATAGTATTATAACTAAATAAATTTCTAATCTTTCCATATTATAATGAATTACATTTATCATCTTTACATATTAATTAAATTAATATGATTAATTAATTAGTCAAGGATATATCTTTTCTTTATAACGATGATTTGATATCATCACCAAGATTTAAGGAAGTAGTTCATCACTATATATATATATATATTTTTTTTTTTTATTGAAGATATGTTCAACTTTATAATAACAATTTACAAATTT
The DNA here is from genome assembly GCA_947034835.1 of Ballota nigra. Taxonomy (NCBI): domain Eukaryota; kingdom Viridiplantae; phylum Streptophyta; class Magnoliopsida; order Lamiales; family Lamiaceae; genus Ballota; species Ballota nigra. Next base: position 87,076,128 of record OX344720.1, on the reverse strand, counting down.
TACACAAAAAAATAAATTAATAACATTAGCAAATATGCTTTAACTAAAATACAACTAAAAAATTAGGTATGTGTATTTGGATTTTTTCTTATTAAGGTCTTAAATGAGCCAAAATATATCAGCTAATCAAATTTTAATGTAATAATGTTGACAAACGATCTCATAAGTTAATCATCGAATTTTGTATATGTTTTGACAATTATTGTTAAATGTTTAGGCCTGTTTGATAGCCTATATATAAGACCAATCAGTATAGGTAATATAGCCTTATATGGGCGTTTGATACCCCATACAAATTCCGTTAAAATAAAGGTGGCCCTTATTAGTTATATAGGCTTTTAATGGGCTTTTACTGTTCCTACTTACAAATATTGTATCACCTCCACCCCCTGTATAACAATTCCAACAACGAATTACAAGACCCAATTCCTATTCTTGCCCTTTCTCCATTCTTTCTCCTTGAAATCAAAATTATCGAAAATATCTGCATCTTCTCGCAGCTTCCACTCTCTTCTCACTGCGACACCAAAGGCGTCATCTTCACCGACCAACAGGTCACGACGGTGCCTACCCAAACGATAGCTTCACGCAACCCTCGCTCCTCACGCAGCAGCCCGACGAACCGACGGTGCATCTCCAGGAACGACCACATCTCACGAAGGAACAAAGGAAATTTTGCTTCTTTGTTACTGTGACAGAAATTTGCTTATTTCTATTTTAGATTTGAGATGAAGAAAATTTGAATACAATATTGAAAAGACAAGAAAATTGTTTAGCCCCATATTGCTATTATTTTTTACTTCGATTTGAATTTTATATAGGGCTTAATTAAAATAAATTTTTTAGCCCCTTACTGATACATAAAAATATAAAATTATTGTGGATAAAAAAATTAATTAAGGCCATTGCCGGTAGTAACATCGTTTTGGGTAAGTTCCCATCTTTTGAGCTCCACGGCGGCAATTGTCTCAGGAGGGTTTTGGGTGAGTTCCCATCTTTTTTTTAACGAAATACCCTAACAAACAAATATATGTTATAAGGAAAATAAGGTTAAAATGGTAATTCTACATGCATGTTTTATATGGTGTTAATGTTGGAGTTATACGTGAAAGTATGCTTTTACTTTGTATAACTCGTGTATCAAACACTCGTTTTATGAGAATAATTCTTTTATCACATTGCTTTAGTTATGATTGAATGTTGAATTTCTATTGCAAACCGTTCAATAAATGGTACTTGTTACATTGTAGTTAATGTGGTGATACCCGATCACGGAAGACAACATTAACAGTTGACTTGTAACTAAACGTACATTTTCACGACCTAGGTGGAATTGAACAATCCGCCGTGAAAGGTCGATGTGTAAGGCTTAGATTGGTCTGTCTTGACTAAGAGATTGCACTAGCACATTTAGTAAGTGTTGAAGAGGACCTACATCGAAGATAAATTCTTCTATTCTGAAATGTGAAGAATTAGACCTCAGTGGTTGTTGATTTCTTAATCTCCGTCACTTAAATAGGACTGTGTGTGCTTAATGGTTACTGCTTTGATTCATGTTGGGTGAGAATCATTGTGACTTCGAACTTTGTGTCTTGGGCAGTAATATTAATCATATGACGGTTGCTAAGATTTAATACGGAGAAACGCGTGCGAGTACGGCTCGTGTGATTAGTCCCCTTGGTGGGCTCAGAAGTTTTATCGTACCAAATCTTGCAAGTGAAGAATTAGTTTCTTCGGTACGGATAATAATGTTGAGCTGTCTTTACTCTAAGGTGAAATATATTAATTAATTTAGAGCTATTCAGAAGCTCAATTAATTAATGGACTTGATAATCTTAAACGCGGGAAATAATAACCGGGAGCCCATATTATCGTAATATGGATTAAGATGGATAGTGCAATATTAATTTATTAGTGGTAATAATTAATATTAATGGATTGAATTATATTGGGGCTCAATATTGAAATTCAGAAGTCCATTAGGAGGTCCAATCTTAATTCTCCTTAAAGGCCCCTCAAGTAGCCCATTAAGTAGCCCAATAATGATAAGATGATTAAAATAAAAAGAAAATATATTGCTGATTTTTCCATGTTAATTTCGAAAATTGCATATTAAGAAGGAAAAAGATTTTGTTGATTTTCTGGGAAAGATATTATGGAAGATATGTATTCTAGGAATACAAGAATATCTCATATATTCAAGAAGATCCAAATCTTGGATTTTCTTCTTATTATTTTCGAAAATTACCCCTTATTTAGGAGGGTGAGATTTTTGTGGAATATTTTATTTTGGAGAAAAGAATATATGGGATATATTCAAGATTTCTTAGAGGCTAAGAAAAGATTTTCTCCAAGCCCATATTTCACTTGAAAATTTCGGCCCATACTATCTATAAACAGGGGATGATTATTTCATCCCCAAGTACATAATTCCATGTGTTGGAAAAATCAAGAGCATATATATTTTTCTTTTTCCTTAGTTATTTAAATTATTCGAAAGCATCTCCCACCGGTGATCGAATAAGGCGAAAGGAAATACTTGAGAAGACTTTTGGGTTGGTAAAGCGTGTACGTATTAGTCCCGTTTATTCAAAGGCCAAGTCTACAAGAGGTACGTAAATCACATATTATCTTGTTTATTCCGCCTAGATTATATGTGAATTAATTCAACATGCATGATGATAATTTTGTTGTTGGAATTATTATTTGAATTAATTAGGATTAATTCATGCTAGTAATAATTGAATTTAAATTCGTATTTAAATTTCATCCCGAATAGATTTCGGGCACCCTATTTTCCCAACAACTGGTATCAGAGCCACGGTTTCGGGCTCTGATCTTTAAATTGGAATTTAAATTGTTAAACATTAAATTGAAATTGGATAGTAGAATTGCTAGATCTTTTTTGCAGGTATCCAATTGTCATGGTTTTAATGTTGTTATTTTTCATGCGTGTGAATTAATTGTTTTTCGATTCGTTCGAATTCGTTTTTCTCGTGAGAAAATCCACGAGTAGATTAGTTATTTTATTTTGATTCGATCATTGTAATAGACTAGTCTAGATCTAGTATTTTTTTTTGTAAAATAAATTGTAACCGGATCGTGACGAAGAACGAAGAATTAAAGACGGCGTACCCGGCATGGGCATAAAATCGTGCATGGGGTGAAGAAAACGAGAACGAACGTCGAAACCCGGCACACGGGGTGCACAACGCACGACCCGCGCGCGACGGGTGGCCGGCACCGAGCAAGCGCGCGCGCGCACCTCGGGGCACGGCCTGCAGCGCCTCGGCGCCTCGCGTGCGGCGCTTCGGCGCCCGGCACGCAGCGCCTCGGCTGCTTGGCCGAGAGGCGCGCGGGCCCACTCCGTGGGCCGATGCGCGCCGTATCTCGGGCCGTGGAATTTTTTTTCGGTTTTGTTTCTTTCGTGTGATTTTAAACATCGTCCCGAACCCCAAACGATGCTGTTTTTGATGAAGTGTTGCTGTTCGAGTGGGAGCGTGTCGAGACGAATGACGGAAAGCAACAAGGACAATTTTTCGCATCAAGACGTGAATAAATTAAACCGTGACAATTGGATTTGAGTGCTCCAATGTGTTTAATTTTGTTTTGATGGATGTTTTATTTCGTGCACTTATTATTATTTGTTAATATGTGTTTGCATGAATTTAATTGTCCAAGAAAAACCTTACTTTCGAAATTACTAAGTATGTTTATTTAATCGCAATTTTATTCCGGATATTAAAATTGGATTAATTTGGCCTCCATAATTTATTTATTTGTGAAGTTCTTTTGGAATACATTTCCCCCTCGGATCGGCCAAAAGAACGGATTTCACATGAATAAATTCCGAAAGGATGATTGTGGATTATTACTAGTGGCGGTATTGACCCTCACCACGAGTGGCTTGCTCAAAGCGAAATAATAATCCTGTATTTAATTATGGTTATTACTTAGGCATAGGAAATTGATATTAACTTACTCCCCTCGGAGTCCCTGTCAATTTCTATGTGGTCAAAGTGGGAGCCAACTATTAATTTTGAATTAAGGATTTGTAACTTTTAAGTTTGTGATCCGCTTGAATGTATTTAAATGTATAGACCACCCCTCGTGGCGCATTTAAATTGTTTTGAGATGTTGGCTGATGCATGATTATATTGTTTTAAGGTTTCAATATAATTGATGTGATCAAATTATGTGATAATTTCGTATTTTTCTAGATATTAATATGAATGTATGTTTTATTCTCATTTCATCATGTCGCAACCTTTTAATCCACTGTTTAATATACTTAAAGTTAATAAACTTTTTGGAGTAATTATATCGATTGGAAATGTAATTTTAATTTTGTCCTTACTGCACGAAAACACAATTGGGTTATTCACGTTAATAAACCCGGCAAGCCTAATGATAAGTCAAGCAATGGGAAAAAGGCAGTTTATGATTGACAGCGTGACAATGAACACATGAAGTGCAACATCATCTTGACATCTCTGTCTGAGGATGTGAGGCGCGTTCATGAAGACATTGTATCCACTGTTGAAATCATGGAAATCCTTGAAGAGATGTTTTCACATCAGAATCCCATGACTAATCAGTTCACCAAATATGACTCGGTCAAGTTGGAAATGGTGGAAGGAACGCCCATGAGGGAGCACATTCTCGAGATAATGGCATACCTTAACAAGTTGGAAGTACTTGGTGCGGATTTTAATTGATTTCATATATCATTCTCTACTGAGAAGCTTTGAGTAGTTTCATCTGAACTGTCAGATGAATGAACGGACAAGTCGTTTGCCCGAGCTCTTGCAAGCTTTAGTTTCGGTGGAGGTGATAATGGAGCACCAGTCTAGTGCTATGGTGGCTAATGGTTTGTCTACCGTTTTTGGTCCCAAGGGAGGAAAAAAGAGGAAGAGAACCAAAGGCCAGATCCAAGCAAGTCCAATTGTTGCGAAAGGCAAATGCAAAGGCTAGCATCGAAGGGGAAGTGTTTTAGTTGCGGTGAGAGAGGACAATGGAGGTCTTCCTGTTCCAAGCCTAAGAGGCTAGGAAAGTTAGGTAATTCACACACCCTAGTCGTCGAAACTTGTGAAGTGGCGTATGCTGTCTTTTCGTGGATAGTGGATACAAGAGCTACTGATCACATTTGTTTCATGGGTTCAAGCTAACCCGACGACTTAACGGTAGTGAGATCCCCATCACATCGGGCAATGCTACGAGAGTGGCAGCTGAAGCAGTGGGAGAAGTGCGCCTATCTTTTGAAGATAGAGTTATGGTCTTGAGAGACGTTCTTCATGTTCCTAGTTTAGAAAGAACTCAACCTTCAGTTTCTAAACTGTTTTGAATAGATACTCAGTTTCTTTTAATAAGGATGTTATTATTTCTTGAAACGATGAGTTTATCTGTTACGGAACTTCAATGGATGATCTTTATACCATTATTTGGGCACACCACTCACAAAATTGAATCTAATAACACGTTGATCATTTCGAGTAATAAAAGAAAGTGTTCTTCGAAAATGAACGAAACACTTCTATGGCATCTTAGACTAGGTCATATTAATCTAAAGTGGATAGAGAGATTGGTGATAGACGGATCCTTGGAATCATTTCAAGTCGAGCCGTTTCCAACTTGTGAATCCTGTTTAGAGGGTAAGATGACCAAGAGGGCATTTGGAGCCAAGGGGAATAGAGCCACCAAAGTGTTAGAACTCGTTCATACCGGTATGTGTGGTTCAATGACGATCATAGCAAGAAGGGGTATGAGTAATTTAATTATTACTCGAGATATGGATACATCTACCTTATGATGCATAGGGAAAGAAGTATCAAGTTTCTACGATTTGATCGTAGAGGCGAATACCTTAGCGATGAATTCTTGAACTACCTATCGGACGAAAGGATTGTATCCCTGTTGACCGCACCGGGAACCCCTCAAAAGAATGGTGTGGCGGAACGAAGAAACCGGACTCTTTTAGAGATGGTCAGATCCATGATGAGTTATTCAGATATACCCAAGTCGTTTTGGGGTAATGCCTTGGAAACGACGGCTTACATTCTAAACTTGGTGCCATCCAAATCGGTTTCTTAAACCCCAATGGAATTGTGGACCGGGCGCAAGCCCAGTCTAAGACATTTGCGGATTTGGGGTTGTCCGACATACGTGCTAGACAAGGAAGCCAATAAGTTGGATCCACGTTCGGAATTAAGGCTGTTTATAGGATACCCTGCAGGAACGAAAGGGTGTATGTTCTATAGTCCCAAGGATCAAAAGACCGTGATTAGTTCGCACTTTAAATTCTTGGAGGAAGACTATATGAACAAAAGAAAGCCCAGAAGTGAGATTACCTTAGACGAGTTAAGAGGGCAAACTCCTATACCAAGTATACAAGATGATGTACCACACGTCACACCTTCACAACCGGAACCCCGTCGCAGTGGGAGGATTGCTAGGCAACCCGAGAGATTCATGGGGATAGGAGAATCTTCGGATTTGGTTCCCGACGATGAATCAGACCCATGGATATACGATGAGGCAATCCAAGACAAAGACGCGGAGTCGTGGCAAACCGCAATGGAAACCGAGATGGGTTCGATGGATCATAATCAAGTGTGGGAGTTGGTCGAACCACCCAGTGGGGTAGAACCCATTGGATGCAAGTGGGTGTACAAGAGGAAAAGAGGACCGGGTGGAAGGGTTGAGACCTTCAAAGCAAGGCTAGTGGCCAAAGGGTATACTCAGAAAGAAGGGATCGATTATGAGGAAACTTTTTCGCCTGTAGCTATGCTTAAGTCCATCCGTATTCTCTTGTCGATCGCTGCACACCTAGATTACGAGATCTGGCAAATGGATGTCAAGACAGCTTTCCTTAACGGAAGTCTTGACGGGATAGATATCTATATGCAACAGCCCAAAGGTTTCATTGAAAAAGGCCAAGGGCACCTCGTATGCAAGCTTAAGAGATCCATTTATGGACTTAAGCAAGCATCGCGTACTTGGAACCAGTATTTTGATCAAGTTATTAAGTCTTATGGGTTTGTGATCAAAACAAGTTTGAAAGTTGTGAGTATAAAAGGTGTGACGGAACTGCGGTGGTATTCTTAGTATTATACGTAGACGATATTCTGCTCATTGGAAACAATGTAAATGTATTGTCAGACGTAAGGGTACGGCTGTCAAATCCGTTTGATATGAAGGACTTAGGGAAAGCCGGTCACATCCTTGGGATCAAGATCACTCGAGATCGCAAGAGGAGGATGTTGGGTTTATCGCAAGTTTCATACAAAGCCACTGTTTTGAAGCATTTCAGCGTGCAAGATTCCAAGAAAGGTTTTGTACCTTTTAGACACGGAATCCATCTATCCAAAGAAATATGCCCTAAGACGCAAGTGGAGATAGATGACATGAAAGACGTTCCGTACGTTTCGGACGTAGGAAGTCTTATGTATGCAACGTTGTGTACGAGACCGGATATCTGCTTTGTCGTGGACATGATGGCAAGATATCAAAGTAACCCCGGGAAAGCACATTAGATTACAATTAAATGCGTTCTTTAGTTTCTGAAAAGAACTTGGTATGGAATGTTGATTTAACAGTCAGACGGTCTAATTCCCATGGGATACACGGACTCAAATTTCCAATCAGACATAGACTCCAAAATATCTACCTCGGGTAGTGTGTTTTGCATGGGAGAAGGAGCCATGACATGGAGAAGCGATTTGCAGAAATGCATCGCAGATTCGACCATGGAAGCCGAATAAGTAGTTGCTTGGGAAGCAACGAAAGAAGCGGTTTGACTCAAGAACTTCTTAGTGGACTTGGACGTTGTTCCGAATTTGCCCATCATAATCACTGTCCATTGTGATAATGTCGGAGCAGTTACAAATTCAAGGGAACCGAGAGCCCACAAGGCCAGCAAACACATTGAAAGAAAACACCATCTTATACGAGAAATCGTTAAGAGAGAAGATAAAGAGGTGGCAAAGATAAATGTCGGAGGACAACCTAGTACATCCATCCACAAAGGGTCTGCCTCAGAGTACATTCGAGAGACATGTGGATGGAATGGGAGTCAAGACTATTGCCAATCTGCTTTAAGTATAAGTGGGAGGAATTATTAGGTTAGTGTAGGTTGACATGAGATGTCACGTAGAGCTACTACACTAAGACATGCGTGATGTATACTAAAAAGCAGACTTTAAGTATAAGTGGTAGATTGTTGGAGTTATACGTGAAAGTATGTTTTTACTTTGTATAACTCGTGTATCAAACACTCGTTTTATGAGAATAATTCTTTTATCACATTGCTTTAGTTATGATTGAATGTTGAATTTCTATTGCAAACCGTTCAATAAATGGTACTTGTTACATTGTAGTTAATGTGGTGATACCCGATCACGGAAGACAACATTAACAGTTGACTTGTAACTAAACATACATTTTCACGACCTAGGTGGAATTGAACAATCCGCCGTGAAAGGTCGATGTGTAAGGCTTAGATTGGTCTGTCTTGACTAAGAGATTGCACTAGCACATTTAGTAAGTGTTGAAGAGGACCTACAGCGAGGATAAATTCTTCTATTCTGAAATGTGAAGAATTAGACCTCAGTGGTTGTTGATTTCTTAATCTCCGTCACTTAAATAGGACCGTGTGTGCTTAATGGTTACTGCTTTGATTCATGTTGGGTGAGAATCATTGTGACTTCGAACTTTGTGTCTTGGGCAGTAATATTAATCATACGACGGTTGCTAAGATTTAATACGGAGAAACGCGTGCGAGTACGGCTCGTGTGATTAGTCCCCTTGGTGGGCTCAGAAGTTTTATCGTACCAAATCTTGCAAGTGAAGAATTAGTTTCTTCGGTACGGATAATAATGTTGAGCTGTCTTTACTCCAAGGTGAAATATATTAATTAATTTAGAGCTATTCAGAAGCTCAATTAATTAATGGACTTGATAATCTTAAACGCGGGAAATAATAACCGGGAGCCCATATTATCGTAATATGGATTAAGATGGATAGTGCAATATTAATTTATTAGTGGTAATAATTAATATTAATGGATTGAATTATATTGGGGCTCAATATTGAAATTCAGAAGTCCATTAGGAGGTCCAATCTTAATTCTCCTTAAAGGCCCCTCAAGTAGCCCATTAAGTAGTCCAATAATGATAAGGTGATTAAAATAAAAAGAAAATATATTGCTGATTTTTCCATGTTAATTTCGAAAATTGCATATTAAGAAGGAAAAAGATTTTGTTGATTTTCTTGGAAAAATATTATGGAAGATATGTATTCTAGGAATACAAGAATATCTCATATATTCAAGAAGATCCAAATCTTGGATTTTCTTCTTATTATTTTCGAAAATTACCCCTTATTTAGGAGGGTGAGATTTTTGTGGAATATTTTATTTTGGAGAAAAGAATATATGGGATATATTCAAGATTTCTTAGAGGCTAAGAAAAGATTTTCTCCAAGCCCATATTTCACTTGAAAATTTCGGCCCCTACTATCTATAAATAGGGGATGATTATTTCATCCCCAAGTACATAATTCCATGTGTTGGAAAAATCAAGAGCATAGATATTTTTCTTTTTCCTTAGTTATTTAAATTATTCGAAAGCATCTCCCACCGGTGATCGAATAAGGCGAAAGGGAATACTTGAGAAGGCTTTTGGGTTGGTAAAGCGTGTACGTGTTAGTCCCGTTTATTCAAAGGCCAAGTCTACAAGAGGTACGTAAATCACATATTATCTTGTTTATTCCGCCTAGATTATATGTGAATTAATTCAATATGCATGATGATAATTTTGTTGTTGGAATTATTATTTGAATTCATTAGGATTAATTCATGCTATTAATAATTGAATTTAAATTCGTATTTAAATTTCATCCCGAATAGATTTCGGGCACCCTATTTTCCCAACAGTTAATACATCCTATCTAACACAATATAAAATAGTATGAACCTCTATTTACAATCTATCAAACACTCATATTAAGCCCCCATATTACATTTTCCTGTACTATTTATACTACATACTATTTTATCTCAATCTACCATATACAAATAAGAACCCCTATCAAACAGACCCTTAAAGTAATAACAAAATTGATTAGATGATCCGTCCATTATAACATACATTATGCTCGGAATTTTTTTTGTACACATTTGTTAATCTTGGAGTCTATAAACACATTAAATATAAAAAAAATCATATTATAAAGTATATTTGAATTTCACTCTACTCTTTACACTGAATGATTGAGGGAAATGCAATTAAGACCAATACAAAATTTCATCAATCCATCATTAACAAAAATAATGATGTCCACGGTTGTACCAAATTAACGGTTGGTGTCGGATGAGAAACAAATAAAAATATGCAACTATGCACCTATAGATACATATAACCTTGAGATTGTTCAGAAAATCTTTAAGCACAAAAAATACAACGCATCCACATGATCATTGACCCTTCTCAAATATTCCAAAATGCTTCAATAAAAAAAATTTCCTGCGATAAAAAAAAGAAAAAGAAAAAAAAGTAAGCAATGATGTAGATTGACTTGAAGCGAATTACACTAACTTCTACTAGTCGCTCACCCGCAAGCGAACGGGTTCACTGTAGTATTAGCAAGTATAACGACCAAGTATATCGAACCCAAGGGACAGTGTATATGCGAATAGATCCCTGAAGATCTACGCATCGTAGTTAATATGAGTGTATTGTTTTTGGATTTTTTTTGGAAAGATTAATTAAACTAAACTCAATTATCCTACGAATGCAAAAGGAAAATTAAACGAAATATCAAAAGGTGTGTTTTCAAAGATGAGATGGTGATGCTTAAGATAGGAATCCCTACGTATACTAACGGAGCAGGTGCATAATCAAAATAACTGTGACACACAAGAATTAACCTAAGTCTAAGAATGCAAGGTGAAAGCTCAAGATTCTAAACCCTAATACTTTACCCTAACACTCGACTTCACGAATCTACTAACAAGTTAATAGATTGTGCTTAATTAATGAGACCCTAATTTAACTAAGGTGATGCGGTCGTCCTCCTTCGCTAAACCGGTAGATGAATTAACCTTTCCTAAACTCTCTCGTTAAGTTTACTCGTTGTTAAAGAGTGATACGGTCGTCCTCTCTCTAACACCTTTTGAACGAAATTCAAGAGCGAAGTCTAGATTAATTTTAAGAATTCATTAACCAAGAGAATTAAAACCTAACGTCACAAGTTACTCTAATTACGTACCCACAACCTACTTCTACGAGTTCATCCTACCCTAAGCATGCAAGGGTTTTAGCTAGACATAGATTCAACGTAAACAATAACAATTAGACAAGTGACGAACATGAACATGATAATTAAACCAAAGAAAAGATCGTACATAAACTAGGGTTTTAAGATATAAAAGAATAAACTGAAATTAATTAGCAAAACGAGGTCTCAACGTATTCAAGAACAAAAGATATTAAGAAATGAAACTAAAACGTGAAATCGTAATGTGAATTCGTAAGCAAAAACCTAAAAAACGTAAAACTAAACTTGCTCGTCTCTTCTCGTCCTTCTCTCTCTAAAAATTCCGTATAAAAGTGATGTGGTGCGTTCGTCGATCCTTCAAAACGTGTTTGGAAGAGATATATATATGCAACGGGCCGATTCGTGAACTCGTGGGCCAAAAAACATAAGTTGGAGAAAATGCCTTGGAGGCGCTCGAGCAGACCCGCTCGAGCGGGTCGCTCGAGCTATGGTGGTCGAACGGATCAGGAGCTCGAGCGGGGCGCTCGAGCTCTCTTGGTCGAGCGGTTCTGGTGCTCGAGCGGGGCGCTCGAGCTATCTCCCTCGAGCGGCCCAAACGTTCTATATGTTTTAGGCGCTCGATCTACGTCACTCGAGCGGGGCGCTCGAGTGATGATGCTCGAATGGGCCTTCCTTCCTTTGCAACTAACACTTTTCTTCCACGTACTAATACCAATCGTATTTCTTCGATATCTTCTCATCCGGGCATCCGTTTGAGTCGATTCAAAGTCCTACGAACTCCGTTTTTCGTCCTCGATTCACCTATGAGTATAAAAGAGACAAATTCATCAATGTATAGAAATAGTACTCATTTGGCTCTAAAAACTCAATAAATTCGACCAAAACTAGGGCGTTTCTAGCTACGAATCATGACAATTTCACGCCTAATCAACCCCCCCAAACTTACCATATTGCTTGTCCCCAAGCAATGAAATAATAAGTCAAGTTAAATTGTTAGGGATGAGTAAAAAAAAATCAATCATGCAAGCTAATGAACTCAAGCTTCAAAAGTCAATCACCCGTATACTCACTCACTTTCTTTTATCGTACTCATGCAACAATAACAAGAAACACCAAGATCAAGCATGGATGTGCACTCAACGATGTGTTTCGCTCCCTCACAAGTGTATATCAATAATAAAGGGACTCACTCAAACAATCAATCACTCAATTTGGCAGCCATAGGCTTGGAAGCGCTCTTAACTCCGACCATACTCTAGAAATCAATGCCGAATCAAAAAGGACTTTTCTCAAGGTTGTAATGTAGGCTCTTTGGAAAGATGGGATAACAATATGGGTAAGTGACTTAAGTGAATGGAGAATAGAAAGTCAAACTTTGACACTTCGAGATTAGGAACAGACTACTTCAAACATATTCAATCAACAATCTTTCAATTCCACTTTTCTCAACACTTCAATTTTTTTTTCTAACTCTTTTCACTTTTTTTTTTCAATCACTTCACTTTTTTTTTCTTTTTCGCACAAACACATGAGCTCATTTTTTTTCTTTTGCTCATTCTCAATTTTTTTCTTTCTCTTTTTCCCACATCTCATAACTTCATCACACCTTCTTCTCATATTCACTCAACAAACAACCTTTTCCTTTTTCAACTCAATTCACTCCCTTCACATTCACACTTTCCTATTCTCCACTCAAATTGGGACAAAAAGGCTTAGGAATTGGAATAGTGTTCATATGTGCTAGCAAATAAAATAAGCTTTAGGCTCAAAGGGGCTAACAAGGGATAAATGTCATTGGTAAGGAAAATTTTGGCTAAGTGACTCAATTAAATCAAAGATGGCCTAAGATCCTATTCGGCATATCAAACTAGACACAATAAAGAAGCAAGAGCACCCACAAGTTCTAGCATCCTCTAAGGTGACGATCCACTCACAAACGAAGAGATTAATTCATGCATCAAAATCTCATAAGGCTCAAGTCTCTCGGCTTTTACATCCATGCTAGTCTAGTGCATTCTCACAATCATCACACAAGCACTCAAAAGAAAAATTTGTAAGCATACGGGTTCTCTCCCAAATCAACTCTAACTCAATACTCACACAATAAAATTACTGACTCAACTTCACAACTCATCAACTCATCAAATCATACACAAAGATAGCAATCGACAAGCATGAGATAGTTGATAGGCATGAAATATGCAATAGCGAGTCAACTCAAAATTACCCCAAGGAGTATCTCAACAAACCAATAATCAATCAAACTCAACTCAAAGATAAGGGCTTGCATGTATGTGCAATGTAACAAGAAACATAAAAAAAAAAAACTCCACCCCCCCAAACTTCGACCTTGCTAGAGGTCTAAGTTTGGGGTTGTGGGTTACCTCAACCAAATAATTCAATTTCTCTCAATAGCTTTGCACACTCCCTTGTCTCAAGTTGGTTCCTTCAATCTCCACTTCTTTGGCACTCCATCGAGACAAGCCTACAAAATAAAACTCTCAAGTCCAAGGTTAAACATACGACTCAACAACATCCTAGTAACATAAAAGGAAAATAACTAAAACACTCAAAAGCAAATAAAAATGGGTTGCCTCCCATTCAGCGCTATTTTTAAGGTCCTCATGCCGGACCGAGCTCAAAGGAGCTTATGGAACATCATAATCAAATTTACCTCCCTTACTCTCAAAAGAGTGGCGTTTGAACTCCTTTCCTTGATGCCCTTCCATCGTGAGTTCCTTTGCTTTCCTCTCATCCCCAAGTGTTATGGGTCTCAACTCCTTCTTACCTTTATTTGGAGGAGTCTTACCAAACAGTTTCTTGAGTTTGGACTTTTTCTTTTTAACTCCTCATTTCCCTTCTATCTGGACCACGTCCACTTTCTTCACCTCTTCATCCTTCAACTTCTTCACTTTATCCCTATCAAAATAATCAAGATCATAATGCTCATGGGTTAAATAATCACGTGAAGGACTAACAAAATCATGAATATCAGAAGGATTAGGGATAGGAGGCGTGTCTTCAACACGAGGATCAATTGCATCTATGCAATACAAGCTCTCATCCTCCCTCGGGTGCTTCATGGCTTCATATAGGGAGATCTTCACTTCTTGATCATCAACCTTCAATGTAATCTTCCCATTTGCCACGTCTAGCACCATCCCCGCCGTAGCTAAGAACGGTCTTCCCAAGATCAGGGGCACGCGCTCATCTTCTTCCATCTCTAGCACTACAAAGTCAGCTGGAAAAATGTGATCTCTAACTCTCACTAGAACGTCTTCAACCACTCCTTGAGGTCTAGTAATACACCGATCGACAAGTTGAAGCGTCATCATTGTGGGTTGAAGTTCAACACCTTCCAACTTCTTGAAAAGCGACAAGGGCATCAAATTAATGCTCGCCCCGAGGTCGCACAATGCTCCCTTCTTGATCCCGTTTCCGATATCACAAAGAATAGTGAAGCTCCCGGGATCCTTCAGCTTTGGAGGAAGCGCCTTGTGCACTAATGCACTCACCTCGTGGTTCAACTGCACCAACTTCGGCTCATCCACTCGCCGTCTTTTCGCTATCAAGTCCTTCAGAAACTTTGCATAATGCGGCATCTGTTCCAAAGCATCATAAAAAGGAATGTTAATGTGAAGTTGTTTAAAAACATCAAGAAATTTTGCAAATTTTTCATCAAGCTTCTTTTTCATGAAGCGCTGTGGATATGGGACGGGTATCACAGATTTGGGTACCCCCCATTCATCTCTTTCTGTTTCTTTCACTTTTTCCTTTGCTTCCTTTGCCTTCTTCCACTTAGGAACTCTCTCAACTTTCTCAATGCCTTCCTCTTCAAGCTCTTTGCTTTGATGAGACTCATCCACATCTTTATGCTTCACAATCCCTTCACTTTCAATCCCCTTCTCAACTTGGGGCATCTCAGAATCAGCAGGCATCTGAGGACCTTCATAATTGGTTCCACTTCTAAGCTGGATCGCCTTGCAATGCTCTTTCTGGTTCCCCTCCGGCATTCTATTCACTGACTTTGCAATCTGGCTCATCTGGAACTCTATAGAAGTGAACCTTCGATTGTTCTCTTGTTGAGTTCTAGTCCACTCAACGTTCATCTTCTGGAGCTCTTGATCACGTTGATCACCCTTTTTATGTAACTCTTTCACATCGTACTCCTAGGATGACAACCTCTTACTTCCTTCCTCCACCTTATGAAGGATCGCTCTCAACATCTCCTCGGTTGATGCACCGCCCTCTCCACCAGGAGGTTTAGACCCCGGATCAACACCTGTAGGAACAGTAATACCAGATTTTGGGTTAGCATAAGAAAAGTTCTCATTCTTCCTCCATGTGTTTTGAGGAGGCTGCTGGCCTCCTTGAACTCCTTGTGTGTTCCTCCATTGATTTTGAGGTGGCTGTGGGCCTGGAGGTACAAATGGTTGGCCATAAGAAGACCTTCCATACTGATTTCCACCTTGGTAGCCATTCTGATTGTAATATGGACCTCCCATGTAATTGGCTTCTTCTTGCTGACTCGTGGGTGGTTCTACTTTCTCGCTCGCTGCTACATTCCCTCCAACCAAGTTCTGCCCCATCTCAAGGTTACTGATCTTCTCCATCATAGCCATCAACAACTTCCTTGTACCCTCATTCTCCTCCAACTTGCATACCCTCTGAAATTCTGGATCATCGTTCCATGCACCGGTATTCGTGACAATATTGTCCACGATCTCTCTACACCTCTCTATGCCTTGATTCAGGAACGCTCCGCCCGCACAGACGTCTAAATGGTCTTGCCCTGCCTTGTTGGCACCACTGTAGAAGAATGCCATCACATCTCCCTCATTGTACCCATGCTGCGGGCACTCTATCAACATGTTTGAGTATCTCTCACACGCTTGACGTAGGTCCTCTCCTTGCTTCTGGCGGAAATAAGATATCTCAATCCTAGCCTTGATCGTCCTAGATGGAGGGTAGAATAGCTCGAGGAACAGACGCTCGAGCTCGACCCAAGTGGTAATACCTCCCCGCGGAAGCGTATTATCGTACCACTCTTTGGCTATTCCCGTCAATGAGAATGGGAACAGCCTAAGCCTCTTGGCATCTTCAGACATGCCATTATAATTAAATGTGGAGGCTATCATGAGAAAGCTCCTCAAGTGTGTATGAGGATTCTCCTTCCCGATCACCCCCTTGAACTGGTTCTCTGTAAGCAGCTTTAAAATTCCCGGGGATATCGAGAAGTTGTTTGCCTCAACAGGAGGCAGTGCCACTCCATCGTAGTACCTCTGCGGTTGTGCCGCGAACCTCCCTCGAATTGCCATATGTTGATCTACGTTCTGGGGAACGTGTTGAGGATTAGCAGCAGGTACTGGTACTTGTTGGGGCGGTGGTGGTTGGTAAACAGGTGGTTGGTTATAGGCAGGAGGTGGATGATATGGGTATGGTGGATAAGGGTATGGTGGGTATGGGTAATGTTGGTATACTGGGTTGTTGAAAGGGTTATTTGGGTTTTGTGGGTAAGCAGGGTTATTCAGAGGATTATGGACAAAATTCTGAGCTGGATTGATAACGTTTTGTGCACCCGGGTTTTGGCTCTGACTATCCCCTAACGGATCTTGGTTCTTACTAGTGTTGCCATCAGTGCCGTCAACCCGGTTCAACCCCTGGTTGAACTCATTCTCGGCATCTTCCAACTCATTAGTGATGTCCATTGGTTCTTTCCCTAAGTCGGCCGCGTTCATCCTTCTCAAGAAGGCTCGGTTTCTCCTTGCTATCGTCTCAGGATCTGCAGGTAACCTCTCTTCGCTCGTATTGCCTTGTGAGCGTGTTTTCATATACCTGATACACTAGCAGAAGGATCAAAACGCAACTGCCGAATAAATAAAAATAAAACAGAAAAGAAAGCACTCACTACTAACTACTAAGCTATCGACAAGTCCTATTCAAAAAGCATATAACGCCATCCCCGGCAACGGCGCCATTGACTTGAAGCGAATTACACTAACTTCTACTAGTCGCTCACCCGCAAGCGAACGGGTTCACTATAGTATTAGCAAGTATAACGACCAAGTATATCGAACCCAAGGGACAGTGTATATGCGAATAGATCCTTGAAGATCTACGCGTCGTAGTTAATATGAGTGTATTGTTTTTGGATTTTTTTTGGAAAGATTAATTAAACTAAACTCAATTATCCTACGAATGCAAAAGGAAAATTAAACGAAATATCAAAAGGTGTGTTTTCAAAGATGAGATGGTGATGCTTAAGATAGGAATCCCTACGTATACTAACGGAGCAGGTGCATAATCAAAATAACTGTGACACACAAGAATTAACCTAAGTCTAAGAATGCAAGGTGAAAGCTCAAGATTCTAAACCCTAATACTTTACCCTAACACTCGACTTCACGAATCTACTAACAAGTTAATAGATTGTGCTTAATTAATGAGACCCTAATTTAACTAAGTTGATGCGGTCGTCCTCCTTCGCTAAACCGGTAGATGAATTAACCTTTCCTAAACTCTCTCGTTAAGTTTACTCGTTGTTAAAGAGTGATACGGTCGTCCTCTCTCTAACACCTTTCGAACGAAATTCAAGAGCGAAGTCTAGATTAATTTTAAGAATTCATTAACCAAGAGAATTAAAACCTAACGTCACAAGTTACTCTAATTACGTACCCACAACCTACTTCTACGAGTTCATCCTACCCTAAGCATGCAAGGGTTTTAGCTAGACATAGATTCAACGTAAACAATAACAATTAGACAAGTGACGAACATGAACATGGTAATTAAACCAAAGAAAAGATCGTACATAAACTAGGGTTTTAAGATATAAAAGAATAAACTGAAATTAATTAGTAAAACGAGGTCTCAACGTATTCAAGAACAAAAGATATTAAGAAATGAAACTAAAACGTGAAATCGTAATGTGAATTCGTAAGCAAAAACCTCAAAAACGTAAAACTAAACTTGCTCGTCTCTTCTCGTCCTTCTCTCTCTAAAAATTCCGTATAAAAGTGATGTGGTGCGTTCGTCGATCCTTCAAAACGTGTTTGGAAGAGATATATATATGCAACGGGCCGATTCGTGAACTCGTGGGCCAAAAAACGTAAGTTGGAGAAAATGCCTTGGAGGCGCTCGAGCGGGTCGCTCGAGCTATGGTGGTCGAACGGATCAGGAGCTCGAGCGGGGCGCTCGAGCTATCTCCCTCGAGCGGCCCAAACGTTCTGTATGTTTTAGGCGCTCGATCTACGTCACTCGAGCGGGGCGCTCGAGTGATGATGCTCGAATGGGCCTTCCTTCCTTTGCAACTAACACTTTTCTTCACACGTACTAATACCAATTGTATTTCTTCGATACCTTCTCATCCGGGCATCCGTTTGAGTCGATTCAAAGTCCTACGAACTCCGTTTTTCGTCCTCGATTCACCTATGAGTATCAAAGAGACAAATTCATCAATGTATAGAAATAGTACTCATTTGGCTCTAAAAACTCAATAAATTCGACCAAAACTAGGGCATTTCTAGCTACGAATCATGACAATTTCACGCCTAATCATAGATGAATAACGAACATCGTATATAGGTAAAAAAAAGTTTAACGGTCCCAAATGTCAAGCACTAATTCTGGGGAATTAACCAATCCCAGCAATTACATTAAAAATGGTACAAAGCAACAATAAAAACCATTCCATATAAAATCGAGAAATTGATCCAACGGCTAAGATAAGAAACATAAAAATACATCAACGGACACAATGAAATGGCGCCTAAACTATATATGGAAAACATGTTGCTATTATATATTTATTACTAGTAACATGCCCATCCGTGCTTCGCACGGCAGCCACATTAGTTACAAATATTTTAAGTGAATAATTATTATTTTATATGTTTTATATTTTAACACTAATACATATTTCCTTCCAAATCCAACCATGGTTGTAATTTAATTTAATGATTTTAATATTTTTTTTTATTTGAACGATCTTCCAATGGATTATTTGCTCATAAACGACTGCCTTACCAAAAATTGCAATGGCAAATAAACTTTTGATTCTTTGTTCATTTTTGAATTGTAATGAAATGTTAATTCGAGAATTTCTTTTATAAAATTGTTAAAATTAAATCAAATTTCAAATTGTAAAAATGTTGTGATTTTAATATGTAACCCTTTAATAAAGAAACCCAAACAAATATATCACAAACATGGTCTGAAAGCACACCTGTTGGAAATTTTAAATATTATATTTTAACCATCACATACAATGATAATTATACTTACCAATTCGGTCCTATAGAAAAATTTGAAAGGGTGCGGCTATTAACACTCACAAAAATACTTTGTTCAACCACTACTAAATTAACCAACCATGTATTTTATTTATTTATTTGTTTTGCTTAATGTACCCCCTTAAAATTTACAATTATAATCATAATATAATAATTAGATCATTCACTAAATATACACATCCATCAATTTAAAATTTATATTTTTTCTTTACAGTGCCGACCCCACAAACCACCATCACCAACCTCATTTTCTTTCTTTATTTCTTTCATTTTCAAGGTGTACCAATATAAAGAAAATAATAATAATAATGTAATCTCATTAAATTGTGTCTCTATGGTTTATATTTTCATAATCATATCCTTTTTTTAATGGTGCAATGTGTGTGAAAAAATAGAAAGAATTGCGTGAATTATGAAATTTTGGGCAGAGTGTTGAAAGCGTGAGCGTTTAATAAATTTAATATTTTTTTTTTTATAAAGGATATATTAGTCATTTTTATTAAATATATTCTTATTTTTAAAAAAATGTGGGTGAACAAAGCATTTTTATGTGGGTGAATAGTATCCGACGCTTGAAATTTGGATATATGCAGTTAACAATAGCGTCAATAGGATCATTGCCACCATCCAGTAAAATATCATCTGGTATAACTATATCTAAACCATAATCCGTGCGTAAACCAACATTTCCATCGCCAACTGCCTCAATCCATTCAGAAAATATCTACATCTCATTATATCCCTCGACAGTTTGCATTCTACCCAGCCTCATATTAGCGAATACCTGTGAATTGTGTAAAACACACTGTAATTTTTTTTAACAAAATTAGACCTAACAAAATAGTCATTACCATTATAGATCACAACACATCGCAACTTAAAACATAAAAGTGGACTGTCAACATCAATATGGTTCACCATGGAAACAATGGACTACATGATTCGATCGGCTACAAAACCTATAAATAAAATACACAAATACAATATTTTAATTTCAGCAAATGCAAATATTCTATCCTACACTATTAATTGAATATAAAAGAACACGGTATTGATAAATTACAAAAAGTATAACCCAACAATAGTAAAAAATGCTGCAACCACATCATGATGTACACGAATTGGTAGAATATATAAAAAAAAAATTGTTTAAATAATTAAATTTAACTCATACTTTTAGTTTTTCATCAATTTTAGTACATATTTTTTTTTTCTCCAAATCTAGCACATACTTTCACTTAATAATTAAATGTAGCCCGTACTTTTAATTTTTCATCAATTTTAGCACATACTTTTTTTTCTTCTTCAAATCTAGCACATATTTTCCACTTGTCGTGTTAATGTGTAAACATTAAAATTCTCAAAGAGAGAAATTAAATTGTGCTAGACTAAAATACAGACTTCTCCTTCATTCTTGTTGTAAATAAATGCGTAAATTAAAGAGACAGCGTTTGTTGATCCAGTTCGTCGGGAACGACTACGTCTGGGGGCGATCCAAGCCAGGAGTTTCACTAATGATCTTGTGTATGAGAGTGATTATAATAATGAATACAATGATCTATTTATAAGAATAAAACCCTAGTCTAAGATATAAAGCCCGTTGGGTTTCTTGGTCCATAAGTAATGTCCACATCAAATCTTCTAGATTTGGAATAATAAATCTTCTAGATTTACAACACTCCCCCTTGGACATTACGACATAACACAAATGTCTTGTCATAAAAACTCCACATGCCAGGTATCGGCCAAATAATAAGTTAGGGAGGAATGTTATTGATATTCTAGATCTAAATCTTATAGATTTATTTCTGGGTTACCGCTCCCCCTGAAGACAACATCACTTTAAGTCTTTGCATCCCTATACCATGAACGTACTTTTCAAAAGTAGACGTAGGTAAGGATTTAATAAACAGATCTGCTAGATTGTTACCACTACAAAAAAAACACTGTTTTGCGACGGAATTAGCGACGGAAAATCCGTCGCAAACAGTGTTTTGCGACGGGATCTGCGACGGACACGTATCCGTACCTAAAACAGCCGTAGCAAATTTTTGCGACGGATTCAGCCATCCGTCGCAAATTAACGACGGACAAATCCGTCGCAAAATCGGCGGGTCAGATCCGGCCGGGTCAAGAATTTGCGACGGACAGTAGTCCGTCGCAAACTTTTCGGGTCAGACCCGATCGGGTCAACAACATTTGCGACGGCTAAATTCCGTCGCAAATGTTTTTATATATTTTTTATACTTTTTTGTGTTATAATTTGCGACGGGCTGTTTTCCGTCGCAAAATTAAATACTTGCGACGGAATATGGCCGTCGCAAATTACCGAGCCTATAAAAAAAAAAAAGTGGCTCGCGTGGTTCGAGCCCGGGCACCCGAGGCGGCCGGGGCGGGCGCGGACCACTGGACCACTCGGCCCATTGCTTAATATATGCGGCCCACCTTCTATATTAGTCTTATTAGGCCTTGAACAATTAATCCATTTTTGCGTCCAAGGGGAATCGAACACGGGACCTCTTGTGCAAGAGGAGGGGGCGCGCGCCACTAGGGCACAAGCTACTTTCGTTTATTTTTATGCAATTAATTGTATATGTATTCAAATTAAGTCATTTTTTTTATAATTCACCAAATTAATTTCTTTTCGTATCTAAGTTGTTTATTAAAATATTTTGCCCAACTCTTTTTTTTATTTTGTAAAATTATTTATTTCGACTCCCGCTTAAATTTATAATTCGTTCATTTGTACGCAATTAATTGTATATGTATCCAAATTGACTCATTTTTTTTCTACAATTCACCAAATTAATTCATTTTCGTTTCTAACTTGTTTTTATAAATATTGGGGCCATTTAATTTTTATTATTTCTGTAAAACTATTTATTTCGACTCCCGCTTAAATTTATAATTCGTTCATTTGTACGCAATTAATTGTATATGTATCCAAATTGACTCATTTTTTTTTCTACAATTCACCAAATTAATTCATTTTCGTTTCTAACTTGTTTTTATAAATATTGGGGCCATTTAATTTTTATTATTTCTGTAAAACTATTTATTTCGACTCCCGCTTAAATTTATAATTCGTTCATTTGTACGCAATTAATTGTATATGTATCCAAATTGACTCATTTTTTTTTCTACAATTCACCAAATTAATTCATTTTCATTTCTAACTTGTTTTTATAAATATTGGGGCCATTTAATTTTTATTATTTCTGTAAAACTATTTATTTCGACTCCCGCTTAAATTTATAATTCGTTCATTTGTACGCAATTAATTGTATATGTATCCAAATTGACTCATTTTTTTTCTACAATTCACCAAATTAATTCATTTTCGTTTCTAACTTGTTTTTATAAATATTGGGGCCATTTAATTTTTATTATTTCTGTAAAACTATTTATTTCGACTCCCGCTTAAATTTATAATTCGTTCATTTGCTTAATTTTTTTTTTCATAATTCACCAAATTAATTCATTTTCGTTTTTCACTTGTTTTTATAAATGTTGTGTCCATTAAATAAAAGTAAATTCAAACTAATAAATTCACAAAATTATAAATTAAAGTAACAATTCAAAAATTAAATTAAAGTAACAATTCAAACTAAAAAAAAATTGTACTTCATAGTTATTAAAAATCAAAATTTTTTAACAATCGGAATTAAATCCGTCTTCCTCTTCATCCTCGCCCAGGTTAACAATCGGCGGCATCGATGGCTGGGTCGGCGGGATCGGCGGCATCGGTGGCGCAGGCATTTGCGCTCGTGGCATTGAATCAGAGGCGAATATCTGCCACCACGCCTGCATGGCGGCTGTATACTCCTGCACCTCGACCCGATACTGCTCCATCTCGGCTGTATACCGGTCGTGCGCCTCTCGCTGCTGCCTCTCATACTCTTCCTTCTCTCGCTGCTGCCTCTGCATGTTCTTCATCTGCTCCACCACCGTGGCAAGCTGCCTCTCGACCTCACTGGGATGAGAGTCGATGGAAGACTGAGAGGAGGATGAGCCTGAGCCACGAGGTCGGAAAAAGTTCTTTCCGAAGCTGCCCAATCCAGCGAACCGCCCCTTTTTAGCCTTGACGTTCTTGAAGTACAATTCATTTTGAACGTCAACAGAAGGCTGTGTGGGGGGCATCGACCCCGACCCCGACCCCTCTGCCGTTTCCTCAAGCTGAGGCTGAGAGGCAAGATCCTCGAGCATCTTTCTCTGCAAATTAATTATACAAAAAATTAAATAAATTGAACACAAAATATAAAAAAAATACTTTTAATATTAAAAATTTAAATAATACTATTAATATTGAAATAATACTTACGTGGATCTCGGTGGTACGACCGTAGGTAGACTTCCCAGTCTCCTCGACGAATGGGTGGGCGAGCTGCAATCTCTCAAAATGAGAGGGCTCGCGTCCTTGCTCCGCCGCCTAATTAGAAAAAAAGATAGTAAAAATTAACAACACTCATAAAAATTAGGAAAAAAATAATAAATTCAAAAACGACAAAATTGAAGACGAAACTTACAAATCTCAACCCGTGCTCATAAATGGACCGAGAACCGGCCCGATGTCTTGCCATCCCTTCTCCATCAGGGTCACTACGCCGATTCGCCTTGTTTTTCGCCGACTTCTCTTGGAATTCAGGGGAATCCCAGTAGCGGAGGAATTGGTCCCAAATCGACCGTCTTTCACTGTCAAGCCCCAAGTCGGTGGCCTCTCCCTTCTTGTACCACTTCTCCCTCATTCTGTAAAGGAGGTCTCTGTACCTTTCCTTTCCATATTTATTGAAATTCCTCCACATCTGGTCATCGTGCTCCGGTGCCCAGACACATTCTTTCTGCAATTACAATTTAAATGTAAATATATGTTTATATATTTGATATTAATAAACGGTGAATTAATAAATTAAAATAATACCTTAAACTCCTCGAAGTATGTCTTTTTTCTTGCATCGGACACTAACCTCCAACTGTAAGCGGTGGGCTCGAATCCACCGCGAAGGATGGAGTCGGAAACCTGATTAGCAGCCTCATGACCTGGAATCCAACTGTAAAATTAAAATTTCAAAGTTAGTAAAATAATTATGTTTTAATTAATAAAAAAATTGAGTATAAAATATTATCCCTTACATATGACCACATGGCTTAACAGGCATCCGTCCTTCAACAACCGGATGCTGGCGGGAGGAGGATGAGCCCTCAGCAGTCTGCTGTGAGGAGGAGGAGGAGCTCGCACCAGGCTGTGAAGAGCTCGCACCAGGCTGTGATAGAGACCTCGGCCTGAAAATAGGTGGAACCACGGGTCTTAGTGAGGGCCGTCGTCTCCTCCCTCCTCGTCCTCCTCGACTCGCCTCCTCATCCCTCGGAGGCTGCTGACTGTCGTTGCCACTGCCTTGTCCGCTCATCTATAACAAATTTCACGAATTATTCATTCAACTAAATTAAAATCAATCAACTAATAATATTATTTTATAAATTATATATTAAACTAAAATCAAACAACTAATATTATTTAAAATCAAACAACTAATATTATTTAAAATCAATTAACAACCTACTCAACTAAATTCATTCAACTAAATTAAAATCAATCATCAACTAATATTATTTTGTAAAATTATTAAACTTAAATCAAGCAACTAAAATTATTTTGTAATATTATTTAAACATGCTTAACAATTAAAAATTAACAAATTACTAAAACAATTCAACTAAAATTAAACAACTCAGCTAAAATCAATTCTAAACTTAACAAATTCAACTATTTCTAAACATGCTTTAAAATTAAATTAAAATTCGATCAACTAATTAAATTATAATTCAACTAATTCAACTAAAATCAATTCATTTCTAATATAATTCAAACAATTCAACTAATTCAATTCTAAACTTAACAAAAATTAAACATACTTTAAATTAAAATTCGATCAACTAATTAAATTATAATTCAACTAATTCAACTAAAATCAATTTATTTTTAATATAATTCAAACAATTCAACTAATTCAATTCTAAACTTAAAAAAAATTAAACATGCTTTAAATTAAAATTCGATCAACTAAAATCAATTCATTACTAATATAATTCAAATAATTCAACTAAAATCAATTCTCTAAACATGCTTTAAAATTAAATTTTAAACGGTAAAAATGAAGAAAACTTACGGTTTATTTGTAGAAGATGACGAAACGAGAACTCGGTGGGGACGGATTGGCTCTACAGCGACGGCACCCGACTTCTCCTTCCTTTTCCTCTCTTTTTCCTCTTCTTCTTCTCCTTTTCTCTCTTTCTCTGTCTGCAACGCGGCGGGCCTGTATAAATAAGTGGAAAAAAATTTGCGACGGACGCCTTTCCGTCGTAAATTTTGCCCGTCAAATGCAAAACGACGCCGTTTCTTACTGATTTGCGACGGAAAAGCCGTCGCAAATCAGTCAACGCACCGTTTCCCGATAAGACGCGTAAAACGGCTCGAATTTGCAACGGACATTCCGTCGCAAATCAGTCAATGGGCCGTTTCCCGAGAGTCGCGAATATAAATGTAAGCATTGCGACGGCTTTCGTCCGTCGCAATTACAAAGTTTAAAATTGCGACGGCTTATTCCGTCGCAAATCAGTCAAACGGGTCGCTTCCCGAACGGTCACCTTTAAACGAGTATGTTTTGCGACGGAATTGACCGTCGCAAACTCAAAATTGAAATTTGCGACGACCTTTCCGTCGCAAATGTAGCCGGTTCAAGACCAAGTCGGTGGGCCCTAGATTTTGCGACGGCTTATCCGTCGCAAATTACTATCATTTGCGACGGACTTCCTAAGTCGTCGCAAATTTTCATTTTTTGCGACGACTTACAAAAATCCGTCGCAAATGATAGTAATTTGCGACGGATATTCTTGCCGTCGCAAAATTCCCGTCGCTAAACTCCATCTTTTTTGTAGTGTACTTAGATTACACCTTTTGAATGGTAATTACGTTGCTCTTCTGGAGTTGGTATGGGTAGAAAAATTTAGGTGAAATATGTTTCGTCAGGTTTCCCTTGACGTACTCATTACTCATTTGTGCGATGCAAGCAGCATTATCTTCAAATATAATGGTGGGAGGTGTATCGTCTTTGGCGATACCACACGAGTCACCAATGTGTTTTACCAAGGACCTTAACCAAACACATTCTCGTGCGGCTTCAAATAAAGCTATGATCTCTGAGTGGTTTGAAGACGTGATAACCATGGATTGTTTAACCGACCTCCATGAGAATGCGGTTCCACCACAGAGAAAAACGTAACCAGTCTGAGATATGGCGCTGTGGGGATCAGACAAATAGCCAGCATCCGCATAACCTACTAAGGTTTTGTCTTGGTTCTTACGATAAAACAGTCCAAGATCTTGAGACCCTTGGAGGTATCGTAGAACGTACTTAACACCATTCGAATGTCTCCTTGTAGGAGAAGCGCTATATCTCGCAAGCA
Source organism: Ballota nigra (assembly GCA_947034835.1). Taxonomy (NCBI): domain Eukaryota; kingdom Viridiplantae; phylum Streptophyta; class Magnoliopsida; order Lamiales; family Lamiaceae; genus Ballota; species Ballota nigra. Next base: position 87,049,102 of record OX344720.1, on the reverse strand, counting down.
AATTGACAGCAAATGCAATATCCGGTCGAGTGCAATTTGTGAGATAGAGCAAAGCTCCAACAACGCTAAGATAAGGAACTTCTGGCCCCATAATTTTTTTCTGAATCTTCTCTTGGTCTAAATGGGTCCTTATCCACTTCGAGGGATCGAACAACCATATGGGTGCTTAGTGGATGAGATTTATCCATGTGAAATCTCTCCAATACCTTCTTTACGTAGGTCGACTGATGAATAAGGACTCCTTCTGGGAGGCGCTCGATCTGCAAGCCGAGGCAGTACTTGGTTTTTCCCAAGGACTTCATTTCGAATTCAGTTTTCAAGATTGAACTGGCTTCTTCAATCTCTTTGCATGTTCCGATTATGTTTAGGTCATCAACATAGATGGATATGATGCAAAAATCATCTTGCGATTTCTTTGTGAATATGCATGGGAAAGCTTTATCGAATGTATATCCTTTCTTCTGAAGGAATTCACTAAGTCGGTTGTACCACATGAGGCCCGATTTCTTCAGGCCATACAATGACTTTTGCAGTTGTATGTTATACATACTGCGGTTTTCACCATCCCTCATTTGAGGAATATTAAATCCATCGGGGATTTTCATGAAAATATCGGCATCTAGTGATCCGTATAAGTACGCGGTTACTACGTCCATTAATCTCATTTGGAGATTCATTTTAACTGCCAAAAATATCAAGTAGTGGAACGTTATTGAGTCCATGACGGGAGAATAGGTTTGATCGAAATCAATCCCGGGTCTCTGCGAAAACCCTTCTGCTACCAGCCTCGCTTTATACCTCTCCACAGTATTGTTCTCATTTCATTTTCGTATAAATACCCATTTATATCCTACTGGGATAGCGCGCGAGGGAGTACGAACAATAGAGCCAAATACTTGTCTTTTGTTAAGCGATGCGAGCTCTGCATCAATTGCCTCTTTCCATTTAACCCAATCGGAGCGCTTCCGGCACTCGGCGATTGTTTTGGGTTCTGGATCTAGATCATTTATAATGGAAAGAGCGATTGACGTTGTAAATGTGTCATCGACGACAGTAATATTTGTATTGTATGTTTCTCTCGTATCTGTGAAGTTCACAGAGACTTCGACGTTTACGTCAACTAGACCTTACTCATTTCCCATTGTATCAGGGTCTGGTCGTTCCACGGTCCTAGTGCATGGAATATTTTGTGCACGTGCTTCATCACTAGGACTCTCGTCTCCTAGAGACTTGGAGTTATCTAGACGGATCTCTTCTAGAGATTTTACATTCGACTGACCAGTTTTGCTAGCCTTTCGTTTAGGTGTGTTACTATCTCTTGAGGGTCCCTTACGCTTTTGGCGTGTGGGGGCATGAGTACTCGTTTTTCTTGGGACCTCAACCCTTTGGGGAGCATTTACTGCAGGTATATGTGATTTAGTTACACCTCTATGGTCAGTGAATGCGTCTGGCAGATTATTTGCTAAGTTTTGCAAGTTAATGATCTTCTGAACTTCTAGTTCAGATTGATTAGTGCGCCGATCTAGATACTGAAAATTACTTACATTCCACGTAAGTTCCCGGTATTCATTCAATTTTGAATTCGGATCTCCTCCTAATGCCGGGAAGTAATCTTCATCGAACGTGCAATCAGCGAACCGGGCCGTTAATTGATCCCCGGACAAAGGCTCGAGGTATTTCACGATGGATGGAGAGTCGTATCCGACGTAAATACCGAGTTTCTTTTGTGGGCCCATAGAGGTCCGCTTTGGTATCGTTAGTGGAACGTATACCGCACATTTAAAAATACGCAGATGGAAAATGCTAGGTTCTTTCCCACGCACTAACTGTAGGGGGGAATGATCATTATATGCAGTTGGACGGATTTGGATTAAGTGCGATGCATGTAGGACTGCATGCCCCCAGCATGAGGTGGGTAGTTTGGAGTTCATAAGCAATGGTCTCGCGATAAGTTTGATACGTTTTATTAGCGTCTCAGCAAGACCATTTTGGGTATGGACGTAGGGGACCGAATGCTCCACTTTAATTCCCAGGGCCATACAGTAGTCTGTAAAGGCCTTCAAGCTGAACTCAGCTGCATTATCCATGTGAATCGATTTGATTGGATAATCCGGGAATTGAGCTCTAAGCTCGATAGTCTTCGCAATGAGCTTCGCAAAAGCTTGATTGCGGGTGGACAGCAAACATGCAAATGTCCACCTAGCGGAGGCATCAATAAGGACCATGAAATAATGAAACGGTCCTGATGCTGGGTGAATCGGTCCGCAAATGTCTCCTTGAATTCGCTCAAGGAAAACCGGAGACTCTAGTCCAACCTTAGTGCGCGACAGGCGCACTATTAACTTACCCCTAGAACATGCATCACAAAAATATTCATCAACAGGAGGGATTCTATTATTCGTAATATTATGACCAGTTGAATTAGATAGAATCATACGTATCATTGTTTGTCCCGGATGACCTAACCGCTGATGCCATAATTTAAAGGAATTTGGGTTATGGAATTTCATACTCATCGCTAGATGGGAACTAGACGGCCGGATGTAGGAATAATACAATCCGGAGGAGAAGGAATGAAGTTTATCAATAACTTGTTTACGGCTACCTCGAGTACTAGTCATCAAAAGGTATTTGTCATCGTTCTCAATTTTAGTTTCAATATGATACCCGTTTATCCTAATGTCCCTAAAATTGAGTAGGGTACGCTTAGATTGTGGAAACAATAAAGCATTATCAATTATGAGTTCGGTACCCATGGGGAGGACAATGGAAGCTCTCCCGAAGCCCACTATCAACATACTATCGTTGGCTATTGTAGTTATACTCCCCTTACGTTCTATCAAGTTATGAAAATACTTTCTATCTTTTAGGATCGTATGTGTGGTGGCGCTATCAACCAAACATAAATCACTATGGGCGTCCATCATGCAAGAGGAAATAGTCCAAACCTAGTAGCTGATTTGTTTACAAGCCATAAATGAGAACAACAATATCCAAATAAATACTATGGACAACTATTAAGGTAAACATATCAAAGCTAAAAATAATAAATTCATTCATAAAATAAAATATCTGAAAGAAAGGATCCCAAAACATAACATGAAATTGTTTTATTCAGAAAACAAAATAAAATACTAGAAATAACTAAATATGTGAATCACTCGTCATCTCCAAAATCCTTAAGTTCAATGCCCATAGGATCTGCATTGTCTTGGTCAGGGTCTGCTTCGGGCAGACTGGCATGGTGAGATTCAACTCTAGGAGCCTTCCTCCTATCGTCCTTCTGTTGCTTTTGGTAAGCCTCGACCAAATGTTTGGGAGTGCGACACGTGCGAGACCAATGACCCTTGCATCCGCATCTGTAGCAGGACTGCTCAACCTTATCTTGATTATCAGATTTTCAGGTAGTGGAGTTCGTGTTAGGTGCAGCCTTCCCACGAACCTGAGCTTGATTGTCATTCAAGGTACCTGGACCACCAGATTTATTACGACCTCGGCCTTGGCTACAAGTTCGTTTACTTCCTCTCCCCCTTCCACGTTTGCGACCTCTTGTACTACTTTGAGGGCACAACTTTTGAGCCAACCGGCCTCGCATTATGATTCTGCATAAGGAGCTGGTTGTGCTTTTCCGCTACTAGAAGTACAGAAATTAGCTCAGAGTGTACAGTGTAGTTCTTAGCCCTATACTGCTACTGGAGTACAAGGTTGCTTGCGTGGAAAGTCGACAAAGTCTTCTGGATTAAGTCATCCTCAATTACAGTTTTCTTACATAACTTTAACTGAGACACAATACGATGTAGGGCTGAGTTGTACTCCGTAACGGACTTAAGGTCTTGGAAACGGAGGTTCAACCAATCGTATTGTGCTTGAGGGAGGAGTATGTCATTTTGTTATTGGAAATGGTCCTTTAGGGACTTCCACAACGTTCTGGGGTCTCTCTCAGTGAGATACTCATTTTTCAGGTCCTGATTGAGATGATGCCTAAGGAAAATCAAAGCTTTCACCTTCTGGGCGTCAATTGATTTTGGATCATCGACAATCGTGCCGCTAAGGTTGTTTGAGGCTAGATGTATTTCAATATCTAGCCCCCATGTCAAGTAGTTACTACCGTCAAGAGTAAGCTCAGCAAATTCTCTTTTGGTAATATCAGACATTATTCACTACAATTATTAAAGTGACATGGGTAAGAGGATTGACTAAATTCATAGACAACGGGGAGACAAGGATTTATTTAGTTATTCTAAGGCACATAGATGCACGTATTGGGCGCCGTCTACCCAAAACATATATTTACGGTCCGACAAATACCGGGCACCGCCTACCCGGGCATAATATGCGGACTATAAAGAAATAAACTATGTGCGGAAATAGTAATGCACGTAGGATAATTAAATCACATAAGCATGCATAAACAAGTAAGGGAGATAATCACACAAAAATAATTTTTAAAAAATATACGATTTAATAGACAAAGGAAATAATCATAAGAATAATTATTTCATGTATATTAATGCAATTTAACGAAATATTTTCGGGATTAAAATAAATTAATATAGATTTTGTGATATCAAGAACGAAATCGCAAATCACAAGAATTTGGGAAAAACACCGCGTGTGTCGTGCATGGCGGACGGGCGGCGGCGCACGGTGGACGGCAGCGGCGACGGCTGCACGCGGCAGGCGGCAGCGGCGGCTTGGCATCGGGCGCGGGCGCGCGGTGGCGTGGGCGGCAGCAGCGCGGGGCACGCAGCCTCAGGCGAGCGAAGGCAGCGGCGCGGGCGCGCGGTGATGCGGCGGCACGGCGCAAGGCGTGTGGTGGCGCAGGCTGCACGGCGGCAGCGGCTCGGGCGTGCGGCGGCTGCCGGCCTTCGGTGGTGGACGGGCGGCGGTCGAACGTCTACGGGATGGCGGCCGTTGCTCGTCGATTCAATTCACAAAAATAATTTAATACATATACAAACATAATACAATTATACGCAAGAATATTCAAGAACGAATTCATATCTATGGTACATATCAAAAACATGTAATTCATATGAAAATTAATTTAGGGCTTACCGTACAATCTCGGGCAGAGACTCGTGCTGATAACGTGTTGTAAATAAGTGCGTAAATTAAAGAGACAACGTTTGTTGACCTAGTTCGTCGGGAACGACTACGTGTGGGGGTGATCCAAGCCATGAGTTTCACTAATGATATTGTGTATGAGAGTGATTACAATAATGAATACAATGATCTATTTATAAGAATAAAACCCTAGTCTAAGATATAAAGTCCGTTGGGCTTCTTGGTCCATAAGTAATGTCCACATCAAATCTTCTATATTTGGAATAATAAATCTTCTAGATTTACAACAATTCTTACCCAAATCATCCAACAACCCTAGATTATCCAAATCAAATCTAAAACACGCAAGAACAATTTTGTTTCTAAACCCAATACGTCATTCTCAAATTGAAAAGATGTTATTTTTCATTTCAAAAACTTATTTGGCAAAATAGGGCCTCATTTCCATTATTATTATTATTATTTGGAAAACATGACTTCTTAAATAATACCTAATGAAATATGAGCGTAGAACGTAGAATTGTGTTATCTTCTAGTGGACGTGATTGAGGTTGAGAGTTGAGAACATGGATCATGAGCGAAGATAATAAGTTGGAGATAGTTAAATAATTTTTTATTTGAATAATTTAGGATTTCTAGATGAATTGGTATGAAAATAAGTTATATTTCTATATTTCAGACAACGTAATTTAATTTACATTTGAGAATTTTTAAATTTATTATTTAACACGTCAACAAGAAAGGTGGATTCTCGCATCCACATTAAATTGACTTTATCGAAAATGGTGATTGAGGATGTTTTTAAATATTAAGTAAAAATATGGGCTATATTTGGAGAGGAAGAAAAGTATGTGCTAAAATTAACTAAAAACTAAAAGTATGGGCTAAATTTGATAATTTGACTTGTTTTTTTTTATAAAATTGGAAACAACAAACAGTTAGGACTTAATGACATCACTGAGACCTTAAAATACGCACATTATCTCAATAACACATAGATTAGAATATACTCATATCAATGCACACAAAACAATTTCTACAAAACATATTATGATATAAAATGGAATCCGCTGAGAATAATGCTGTCGAGAATAATTAGGGATTCAATACTAACCGTAGTTCCTATATATATGTGAAAAGATTAAAATGTGCTATTATACTTGACACTAATTAAATATTATAACAAAAAATAAGATTAAATTACTAAATCTAAATTACAGGAAAATTAAGATAACTCTCACACCTTATTCCTAATACAATATTTCTCTACGTGAACATGATTTTTTTTTCAACTCAGAGTTTTCAATCTGACAATTATTTTCCAGATAAATACTATTATATTATAATTTTGTTCCAATACAGAACGTAGCAACTAAATTATAGAACATAATTTTCATTTTCTTCCCAATACAAAACCGTCCACTAACTTAGGAGTGGAAAAATGGTACATACAGAATCCCATATTACATTTTAAACCTCACAATACATATATATCGGGAAAAATGTTTTTTTAGGCCCGTATCTTTAGGGTGGTTGGAAAATGAGGACAATATGTTTTCGGGCTTGGAGAAGAAGGACAATAACTTTAAAAAGTGGTAAATGTAGGACAATTGAGCCCGAATTAGGTCCCATTGTCCTACATTTACCACTTTCTAAACTTATTGTCCTCCTTTTCCAAGTCCGAAAATATATTGTCCTCCTTTTCCAACCACCTTAAAGATACTGGCCTAAAAATATATTTTTTCCCTCAACCTACTATGAGACTAATTTTGATTTGAGGGCGAATTAACGCTTTTCAGGGGGAGGGAACAATGACGATGAGATTGCTAAGCATAAATGGAAAATTCAAAAGTTTGATCGAGCTAATAGTTTTATCTAATGTTTTGGGTTTAAATTAATTGTGAACTTAGTTATTTAATTTAATGTTGACGTTTATTTGTGTGAGCTTTAAAGGTCATTCATTGTAAGTTATTATATTTAAATATGATTTTTCCTAATGTAAACGATAGTTTTCAAATGAAGATTAGATATTGATCATGGGTTTCTTCTCCCTTTGAGTGCAATTTTGTATCCGTATGAATCAACAAATTGTGTTCGTGTTAATTGTTTTTATTGTTTATCACTTGCTCACATTTAATTGTTGTATTTTCTTTTTTCTTTCATAAAATAATTTTCTTTTCACTTTATAAGTCACAATCTTTTGGGGTTAGATAAGAAAAATTGAATCATAAATGGATTTCACGAATTTTTTTGTCATTTCACTGAAACTTCTTTAGAAAAAATATCGTTTGAAGTTGTACTGGATTTAAATTTCAAAGTCTTTACATCAATAAAAAGTAAAAGTGTCAAATTTACAAGGAAAATATGCACAAGTGTCACAATCAAGTTTTCATTTTCAAAATTATCACCCAACATTTTGTGTGACCCCCTGTGTGGTCCTTGTGTGACCATTTTCGGTGGCATTTTAAAATAAAGTAAAATTAGGTGACAATTTTTAAAATAAAAACTTGAAGTAACATTATTCTACATTTCTCAATTTACAACTATATATTCAAATACTAAAATATATCATGCAAATCTTAAGTAACAAAAATAGATAAATTTGATTCTTGATCAACAAGACAAACACTGGGCGATTTTTCTCGACAAATTCAAATCCATGGAGAAAAATATTTTTTTAGGCCCGTATCTTTAAGGTGGTTGGAAAAAGAGGACAATATGTTTTCGGACTTGAAAAAGGAGGACAATAAGTTTAGAAAGTGGTAAATGTAGGACAATGAGACCTAATTCGGGCTCAATTGTCCTACATTTACCACTTTTTAAAGTTATTGTCCTTCTTCTCGAAGCCCGAAAACATATTGTCCTCCTTTTCCAACCACCCTAAAGATACGGGCCTAAAAAAACATTTTTCCCCATATATATCACACGGCTTTGCAAACAAACACTAACAAGATTTCAATAACATAATACATCCCGAAAAACAAAACAACACTCAATATATTTCGAAAAATCGTACAAATAACTGAAATAGTTGACATACACAGTACAAATTAAAATAATGAAACGCTGGAATGTATTAACTTCCATGTGGAACAACAAAACCATAGTTTATATATTACCAAAAAAAAAAAAAGGAATAGACACTGCAAAGCATACTACTCAAGAACCAACCTACAACTGCCAATCCTATATCAGGAAAAACCAATATTATTAATTATTAGCCCTCACACTAACACATCAATAAGCCATACAACTTCACAACGTCAAATATACATACGAAAAAATAAAAAAATCTAAATCCATTGCTACCGGACTAAAAATAAAAAAAAGGCCCCGAACTGGATAAATCCAAGAACAACGGAGTTACAGAAAAGACGACAACAAACTTCGAAAAAAATTCCGACTGATATTCGATCTAGCAGAAATAGCCTTATATTTAAGCCTCAACGCGTCCACCGTATCGGGAACGGACTCGTTTTTGGGCTCGATCCCAGGGCACCTCTGAAGCAAATCATCCATCTGCTTAATTGTGTCATGGAATCAGGATTATTTGAAATTTGGATCGACCAAAAACGTCGAGATCCAAACATCGATGCATCCTCTGCGAAACCCCAATTGATCGACGATCTGGAACCCAGATTTCAGGCTCACTCCCACGAAAACTACGGCCGACAAACACCACCTACAAACGACATCGATAGCCATCAAAAAATCAGTCCAAACACAATTGAATACAAAATGCAAAGAAGCACAAACATCAAGTCACGATGAAAATATAAGCAGATTCACCATATATAAAACAACGCAAAATATAACGGCCCCTAAATTGCAGCGGATTGACACCATGAAAAATGCCCAGCATTTACCACCACAGCAGACGTCCAAGATGAGAAGACAAAAATAATCTGACGGACAATAACATCTCCCTCCAAACTATTTTTAGGAATTTAAGACACTTTATATATTACTAGTGATCGTTCTACCCGTGCGGACGGAATTTGTTACAATTTTTTAAACCATAATAATACCTTATCTTTAATTATAAAACTTAAAAATAACTTTTTTTAATGAAAAAGTTTATTATAAACTTTATTTTTTTATCCTAGATCAAATATACTTCGAATGAAATTTGTTATGTTCCCGATTAAATATTCAATAACTTAAAACAAAATCTTGATTAATTTAAGATAAGCTATTTTCTTATATAAACCATAATTGACATAGAATATGAATTGAACGTAACACATTAATATTTTAATAGATGTGTTTGTTAATATGCATTGTTCAATAACATGATACATTATAAAAAAAAATCTGCATATAATTAAAATACTTTGAACATTAAACTACAAAAGAAACTAATTTTTTTAAATACTCCATCCGTCCCTTTTTAAGTGTATCATTTTTATCCAAAACGACGCCCTTTTTGTAATTGTCAATCCATTAATATAAATCAATATTTTACCAATATTTTTCTAACAATGCCTCTAATAAATCACGAAGATAATCATCATTTTGTAATAAATAGAAATAATAAATAAGGGTGTAAGTGTCTTATAAATGATGTATTAATAAATAAAAAAAATTGATTTTGTGTGAATGAATAAAATGAGAAAGGTAACAAAGGATGGTAGGAGTAACTATTACTTATAAAAAAAAAAGTAAGAGTAGGTCTTGCTTGAGACCGTCTAATCCCATGAGACAATGGGATGATGTATAACTTGGTTGTTGATACATTAACATTTCATTATGAGTGGATGTTAATTTGTATTGTCTCATGCCATAAAATGGTCTTTTATAAATTTTTGCAAAATGTAAACACAAAATAAATTACATTAATATTAATTTATGACATATTGAATAATTCTTTAACAATTTCACATATGCATTCAATAACATACGTTATAAGCATGGAAGAGATTCACAATTTACTGTCTCCCAAATTCAAATTTCTGAATCAATTCAAATTATTTAATTATTAAAGGTGGAAAAATTATATACTCCTCTATATTATAAGTGGAAGAAAACTTTAATTCTTGCTCCACTATTACTCTGTATATCAACTCCACTATTACTCTACATATCATAACCCAGCTAAACCAGTAAGCAATTAACGAAGACATTGACAACCACAACCAAAGGTGGCGCCTGAAATTCCACCATCTAAAAAAAATTCATCATATTTCGAAAGCCACTGAAATGAGAATTACGGTTCGAGAATTATTTATTAAATTTAAGGTACATTTCAGACATTTAAGTTGTTTTATATTTTTGTTCTTCATAATTTATTCAAATCCTCATCATTTTTAGATTAGACCCAAAAAGAGGACCAGCCTCCGACTGGTCAAAGCTCGATGAATTATGAAATGATTACAAAGTCATCGGTCCAATTCCAATAAAAAATTTGTATGCATGTTGAATTCCGGGTGATTTAATAGGTTAATTATTTGATTTGCGAAATATAAATTTCATTTAAATCCTAATTTAATTTTAATATTTTAAAAACCTTAACAGTTGCATAATAGATCAATCGGATAAATAATAAAACTGATCAAGATTCAAAGAAACTCACTGAAGTATGAAAGATTCACACATTACTCTGTTTAATTGTTCGGTGTACTTTTGCAGCATGTCAAAGATAAGGTCACCTGACCACTCCCAGAAGCCAAATGTTGTTAATTTATTAGTAACACATAAATTTTCCAAAGGTAAGTATAGTCTTGATTTAATCTAATTTCAATTTTAGTTAATTAGCACCTTAAACATTCATATCAATGGCAGAGTGGACGGATTCGAAATGCATTACAGATTTCAAACAGATTGGTAACATTTATTTTTTAGGACACAAACAAACACTAAAACATACTTTCTCCGTCCCAGAGTAAACTTCCCACTTTCCTTTTTGGGCCGAACCACACTAAGTTTCTTATTCCATAAATGGAAAAAATAACACTCTACTACATATAAACTTTAACCTTCAAATATACTTTTTAACACTATTCATTACTTTATCCCAAAAGTCAACATGTGACCTACCATATATTAATAAACAAATACATTTTCTTAAACCATTCAACAAAAAGAAGTGGAAAATTTAGACTGGGACAGAGGGACTACTACCAAGGTACAAAATTCTTTGCATTTTAAATCTGATTAAGTAATTGCCCAATTATTAATTTGAAATGAAAAAATGGAATATTTGGTAATAATATATTACCATGAAATAACGATCGATATATACAAATGAATTGTTAACAAAGCACTACAACACCCATAGGAGATAATGACATTCAGGTAATTTTACATTGTTTATTCTTTTTTGATAAATCATGATGGTAGTGAGCATATATTTGAAAGTAATTTTATAGTATTTCTTGTATGTAATGTATTATTAATAGCTAGTATTAAACACGACAATCTATGAAAACAAACAGTAATACTATTATTCATAAACTATTGACACTATAAAATAAGTTATAATAACCATATCACTCCAGAAGCATTAATTCAGACGCAACACCTTACATAATCATCCTCGAAAGATAAAAAACAAAAAATATGGGAAGTATCATTTTCTTCATTGGGCTCCTTGTAAAATAGACGTTATCATATATTTTTAAAGAAACACTCAACACCAAAGATCTCAAATTGTCACATAGACGCATAAAAATAGAATGTCCATCATGACATTCTATGAAACTATGATCATAACGAACATTAAAAATTTCTCCATTGCTTGTGTTCTTCAACTGAATAGAGTAAAGAGAAATATTACATATAATTTATATTGGTTGTTTAATTTATTTGGTTGTTATTTTAATTTTAAGTAGAACGGTGTTATTCAAATTGTAAGTGTTACTTGTGATGTGGATATAAAAAATAAATAAAATAAACATGTGTAATCCTACGTGGAAAGATGACACGGGCTTCGGCGAGTCACATCATCGGTTGTCGGCCGAAAGAAAAAAACGTGTATCAAATTGCAACAGTGTTAAAGGTTGTTTTTTTTTTTTTTACAAAACTCTAAAAGTATGTGATTAAATAGATACTAAGCATAAATGTGGTGAATTTATATGAAATTTACCCTAAAATATTATTTTTTGAAAATTTTATTTTTTGTATTTTCAAATCATATCGAAATTCTTTATATAATTTTTTCAAATTTTAAATAAAAATTGGTTTGAATTTTTTTTTTGTTTTAATTTGACAAAAAAAGTATGGTTGATTGGTTTTATTAACATTAGAGGTGTATTTGATCTCAATTAAAAAGAAAAGGGCATCGATGTACAAAACAATAATTGTAGGTTATTTGATCCTTACCGATAAGATGAAGAGCTTATTTGATAATTTTCTAAATAACAAATGATCTAACACAAATATAATAAAAATAAATACTCTAGGTCATAATAAAAATCACCAAACTCAAGCCTCCATAACCAGACAGTAAGTTGTTTCTAAACATTAACATCCATATAAAATATTAAATCTTCGATACAATTATAACAAAACGAAATATCGTAGCTGAAAGCAATACAAATAAAGGAATAGGTTTCCAATATATAAATAATAGTTCTTAAGGATCATAACTCAGATGTGGTAAAATAAGGATTGTAACTTTTCAAGCTTGCCAAATAAGGATCAAACTATATGAGCTGACAATTTAAGGCCAATAACTTTATAAAGTAACGAATTTAGGCCATATCAACCCAATTCGGGTCCAAATTCACCCAAATTATGCCAAACCACACAAAATAGGTCCAAATGTCTTACCATATCAAATTTTTTAAAGTTTATTGTCCTTAAATTGTTTGCCAGAAGATTTAAAGTCTTAATTTTCTCATCACGCCTAAGTTATGATTCTAAAAAAGTTAATCAATTGTTAACAAAAATTATTCTTGCTAATTAAGTGACAAAGAACATAATCAAATCTCCATTAAGCTGAATTATAAATAGTGATTTATTAAAAAATATTAACTGTTATTTAATAATTTGTGATTAGGGAATTTTTAATCAAACTGTATTATGATGGAAGGTGATCAAAAACATGTATTGTCATTCACATAATTTAATTCACCCATTATATATAATATTAAAACCATTATAGCATACAAAATTACATTCATAAAAATAATGAGAAAATAATTTGTTTATAAGATAAAATGTTAAGTACCATGAAATTCAAAAAATGTATGATAAAGACAATTCTTCAAATATTAGAGCTAAACACATCCTAATATGATACAATTACATGCCATTGTTGATAGCATAACATGCATTCACTGATATCATAATATTTTATCCTATGAAATACCATGATATTAGTGAATTAATGTAATTGTATAAATTTCATACTATAAAACTTGATTAGCGGGAAAAATCATTATTCTTAGCGTAGTGGTGTCTTCTATGTTATACAATTAAATACAAATAAATTAAACATTAAACGCTAGCAATCATCCTTTACTCACAAACAAACAAAGTTGACGGATTAAGAAATGAATTTATAATCTTCAGAATATTTTGTTATACATTACTTTGATGTATTTAACATTGTATTTGTATATATAGTGACTCTTTTCTTGTATTTGTATATATAATTATATGACTCTAACATGATCGATTATATATATAACTCTGGAAAAGATTGATGATAGTAGTATTATATTTTCAATATACACTTTGAATGAGAAATGCATGATTGTTGGAGTTTGTTTGGAAGCCTTTGAAAGAAGGAAAAAAAAAAACTAAAATTATGTCCAAATGTAATATTTATGGAGGTCATACGCCCTTTGACTTGGCTAATTAGAAAAATCAGAACATTATACTTGCATTGGGCAAGATGGGCATCTACCCACCTTTTCACCCGCACCATTCACCTTTCACCTGAATAATCTAAACAAACACTCAACTCAAAGGGAACAAATGGGTACAAACGTAACATAACTCAATAGTAGGATAATGGATAATATTCATCAATTAAACTGCAAAACCAAATTGATTTATATAGTAAAATTTAATAGAGAATTGTAAAAATAACTAAGAGATGACAACCGTGGAGAAAACAATTCAATCTCTGAGGGTGAGGACAAAGAGTAATCTAAGAGATTACAAAGAAGTTTGCAAAACCACTGCAGTAGACCATAAGAGAAACATATCCAATGAATAGCAAGAAGTTAAATGGTGTGATTAAATACATGTATGAGAAACATATCCTTCAAATTTGCCATTTTTTAAGATTAAGATTAAGATTAGATAATTAAGAGGCATGAAATCAGCGCTAAGAATGAATGTATTAATCAAATATACCATATGAAGTAATTAAATAAAGCGAAGATTGGGATGTGGAGTGAAATATGATATCAATTATTACCTTGACTATTTAAATTAATACTCCCTCCGTCCCAAACTTAAGTTCCCGTTTGCCAAAAAGGTCCGTCCCATACTCATTTGCTACATCTACTTTTGGCAAAAAAGTAACGATATTTTTTAATATTATATTCTCCATACACTAATAACCAAAACATCTACTTTATCACTTTATCATCACTTTATCACTTTATATACTAATAAATAATTCTTTTCTTAATAATCGTGCAAATAGTAAACGGGAACTTAAGTTTGGGACGGAGGGAGTATTAATTAAGTTAAATAATATATATATATATATATATATATATATATATATATATATATATATATATATATATATATATATATATATATATATATGATGGGTGTATAATTCTTGGTATATGTTGAGATTAATGTGACATTGTTTTATTAATTTATAATAAATATATAATTTCAACATAAAAAATTTGTAAAAATCAAATTAATATCTGTGCTTAATATATGCCAAAATTTGTACTCTAATTATGCCAAATGTAGTGGGTTTGTTAATATTTATATATGTACAACTTAGTGTATGTATCTAATGAAATACATATTAAAAGTTCATAAAAATATTTATAATGCATGATTACAATTGAAATCAAAACAAAATTTCTTGAATTCATCATGATACAATTTTTGTTTTTTTTTTTACATAAATTAACAAATATTTACAATGACATTGCAGGAATACAATTCAAAATAAAATTTTGTCTAGTCCACATGATCAAAAGAAAAATAGATAAATTCAAATGTAGATACATACTTTATCGGATGTATCACTTTAAGAAAGAAAAATCGATCAACAACAATACACCTAAAGATCCATGACCCCTTGAGTTTGATAAGAAAATACATACTTCTTGCAAGAGAAAGAAATAACAAAACTAAATGTCAAATAAACCAATGATGAATGGATGAAAAATGGACACATGTATATATAAGTAAATCAAATGTAATGGTCGCACGTTGCAAGTTATAATTCAAAGGAAATAACCAATTTCATCAATTACATTAAAATAATGCAAATGCAACAATTAAAATAATTCCATAGCAAATAGATAAAGTGATCAACGACCACTATGAGAGAGATCAAAACACATCAACGACTAAAACAAAATGACACCAAAATAAAAAATGATTATAGATCTCATATAAGGAGATGATGGAGTAAAAAATGCTTGTAAAATCAATGGAGGATTAAAATTCTTTACAACGAATTGATGAAAATCACCTATCTTTTATGAGTATTCTTCTTTATTTTCTACATTCATAAATCCTTGCTGCATTTTAAAAGAGCACACATTTGAATTCATTTAGTTCACCCCAAATTATAATTATGAGATATTTAATGAAAATATAAAGAAAAATAACAAAAAAATAAATAAAATGAAAATAAGAATATTGAAGGGAGAATCACAGTCTACATGCTTTGGCAATCCTATTGTCGGGATCAGAAGTAGCCATGGTCAATCAGAATATGTGCTCTAGATTCTCCTAAGGGTCAAACTCTTCGTCTCATTACCACCTACAATAACAACAATTAAATTTCAAGAACTTTATATGCTATGTTATGCTAGCAATTGCTTTAGAACTTCCTTTTTCATATTGCAAATTCCAGTCCATTAATTTCACCCAAAAAATATAATCATCTAATAAACAAATGTGGTTTATATTTTCCACCACAAATCAATTATCATAATACAACATGAAAGTAAAGTAAAATATGTCCAACCTACAGCCAAGATAAGAAAATCACCCGAATACAACAAATTAGTGGCGTAAATTGATAATCTCCCTAATACCTTAATGACTTTTTGCTCCACTATGTGCTTGCCTCATATAATATTCAAGATGATTCTCAATGGAAATCTACAATACAATGATGATTGCATCTTTGTTTCACATGAAAATTTTAATAAACCCATCAATTGAAACATAATAGATGTGATGCAAAGAAAACAAAAATCAGAATCATAATTATTTACCAATGGGGTGGGTATAATAGGCGTAGTGGCAGCCTAACCTAACCATCGATTTTAATTGGATATAGTCGGCTAGCAATGAGAGCGCTTGGCCTAGGAACTACTACAATTTTTAATACTAAAATTCGGAGATGATGATGAGAAAGAAGAAAATAAAGAAAATATATAGGAAAAAAAAAGTAACGGTTCCTAAATTACAGAAATTAATCCAATGGACAACAATGAATCATAAAAAATCAACATACATAATTTAGCTCATTAGCTACAATTTCTAAATAAATAAACACAAACACAATTCTCTTATCAACAATAAAAACAATTCCATACATAATATACAATAAATTGAACGGTCATGATCTATAACTGAAAAAAACATCAAAGGTTGATAATCTCTCCCTCCAAAACTATTTAAGGAAAAGTTGTTCCTATTATATATTTATGATGGATATTTGTTATCTAGATTTTACGCTAGGATTATGCATGACTAATATAAAATAACTTAACCAAATATATATGAATACAAAGTGATTCTTGTATGCACAAAAGTGTATGGTATGCACTTGAACTTTAAAAAAAAAAAATACCCCAAACAGTAATTAGTAATACCTAAGAAGTAAACAATATATTTGGTAGTTGTATTAAAATTAAAGAATATTGGTGAGTGGGTATTTCTCAGAGACGTATGTGCAAGTACTAAAATAGTTAAGAAGTGGTTGGACTTATTTAAATAGTGCGGGAAGATTGCTACATTCTATATAAAAATATTTGTTAAAATATAATATTTAATTTAATTTAATTTGATTAATAATTAATGTTTCTCATATTTGATTTCTGATATATAAAACAAAAGCAATGTTATTTATTTTTAAAATATTTAAATAATAATAAACTTAATGGCCAAATTTAAATCATCCAAAATAAACCCAAATCAGACTATGCTACATGGCTCAATTAGGCTTAATTCAATCTAAATTTTGTGTTAATTGACACAATTTGGCCTGACTGGGGGTGAATTCAGGCTCAATTTAGGTTTATTAGGGCTTATTGTGCCTAAATTCACAACTTTTAGAAATTTTAGTCATTAAATTGTTAGCCCCAAACCAGGTGGCTTAGCCCACCTGGCCACCGGGTTCCTCACTCTAGTGAGTGACCTGGGTTCGATTCCCTTTGGGAACAAATTGGGAGGGAGTTATAAGGTAGGCTTGGAGATTTGTGGGAGTGTATGGAGACTTGGTGAACTAATCTAACTACTAACAACTAACATTTACCGATAAAAAAAAAATTGTTAGCCCCAAAGTTACGATCCTTATAAAAAATATTTTCAGAATATTAACTTTCACCTTGGGATTGAGTGATAGACATTAACTCTTCGAAGTGATATTTACTTAGTTGGGGGAAGGGGCAAAATGAGGACAGTAACTCTTCGGGCTTAAAAAAATGAGAATAGTAGCTTTCGGAGTTGACAATTTAAGGACAATAAATTTTAAAAGTAGTTAACCTTTGTCATATCAACCCAAATCAGTTAGAATTAGGTAAAAAAATCAACCCAAATTCAGGTCAAATAACACCAATAAGTGAGAATTTCAAGTCAAGTCGGGCCAATTAGTTAAATTTGCTTTGATTCAGGCTGATTTGACCTCAAATCTCGACTTTTAAAAGTTAATATCCTTAAATTGTCTGTCCAAAGGTTTAAAATCCTAATTTTCCTATCATCCCTAAGCTACGGTCCTTACGAAAATCATTATTGCTCTTACATGAATACCATTATACTTCTAAAAAAATTTAATCATTTTCATGCAATACAACAATATAACAAATTTTTAAACGAAACTTTAGTGAGACGAATTATGCGACGATTTGTGCCACCAATAAACTTGTATTCATAATAAATTGGGGAAATTCTTTTGTTTCGAAATACTTCAAATATAAAATATGATTCTTTTCCAAAAAGTTTACACCCGACTCTATTATGCGTTATAAAAAAAGGAAAAACAACCATAATATTATTTTAGGGTGTATATATATATATATATGATTTTCATCATTAACAACCAAATTTAAAAATATAAATCGTTTATACATAATCGACTAACATTATGGAGGATAACTTAAATAGTTTATATATGATTGAGCTAGAATTTTTCTTATTTTTAAAAGTTAAATTTTAAAAAACTAAGAGTTTGTATAGAGTGGAATTGTTTCATACGTGAATCATTTTACAATACTTTTTAGTGTAACCAACTAATACTCTTTAGTGTAATCAACTAATACCTCAACGATAACAACTAATACCCTCCAAAACTAATACTCTTTAGTGAAAACAACTGAGACATTTCAAATGGTTTATGTATCAACCATTTTCTCTCTATACTTTATAGATTTAAAATAAAATTTATAGATAATAATCAAACACATTAATATTGAAAAAGTATGTAATATTTTTTATTAGAACAACTAATACTCTTTAGTGTAAAGAAACTAATATCCTTTAGTGGAATAACTCATACTCTTTGTACCTCTCAACTCATACTTTTTAGTGAAGACAATTTGTCCCCTCCAGAGCTAATATCATATATTTATAACAACTAATGTCCTTCAATGAAAAAACTAATATCGTTTAAGTGGTTCATATGTGAATCAGTTTCTCTCTATAATTTCTCTGTATTAATTAGTGTACCTCAATACAAAAATATAAAATATTAAAATAAGAGTATGTATAGAGTGAAACTGATTCATACATGAATTATTGAAGAGTATTAGTTGTTTTCACTAAACAGTATTAATTGTTCTCATTGAAGGGTATGCGTTATTTATACTGAAGTAATTAATACTCTTTAGTGAAAACAACAAATACTCTTCAATTAAAACAACTAATACTCATTAGTAAAAACAACTAATATCCTTAAATGATTTATATATGAAACATTGACCCTCGATACTTTGTCATTTAATAAAAGGTGCATGAGATTTAGTGATTATATGCATACATATAGCATTACTCCCAAATAAAACTTGATCCATATAAAATATTTTAAAGTTGTTACTCAGTAAATTTTATTGAATTATAAATGACAATAGAATGTAATGTACGTATAAAAAATTCAATTACACCCATGATTGCCTTTATACCATAAGTGTGCAATTGTTCTAGTGATTAGTGTAGAATGAAAAATAAATTGCTCGAGAAGGAACTAACCATTTTTCATGTACTTAGCAACAACACATTTATTAACTATGATTGTCATTATCCCATAATTTAGTAACACTGTCCCATGATTTGTGTAAAATGGAAATCAATTACTCAAGGAGGCCTAATAATTGCTCATATGATTATTGACGATTCACATACATCTATCTATAGTATATTTTCTGTTACAATATGAATGTACGTAAAATACAACTAAAAATTTTAGGTATCCCCTATTATACTAATAGGGAGTTTGCTATGTCTATGTGTCGTCTTTATATTAGTTTCGCTTACGTGTCATTTTGTGGTTAATTTCAGTTATGTGGCATAATTGTGTCAATTCTTGAGTCTTATGTGTGATCTATGTGGCATGAGTCTTATGTGTCATGTCATTTATGTGGCTTTATATAATAGGTGATATATGTGGCATGAGTCTTATGTGTCATGTCATCTATGTGGCTTTATATAATAGGTAGTCTAATAAAAAAAAATATCCATAAGGAATTGAACCCTACACCTCATGATTAAAGTTTAATATAATTACCAATTAAGCTATACTATAAATCTCAATAAAGCTATAATTCTATCGTATATAACTTGAGTCTATAAAATTATATTATAAATTATATTATAATTGTACCAATTTATATTTTATTTAACTATATATTAGGATGATATATTTAAAAAAAATTAATGTGTTAATAATTCAAACAAGCAACTTATGTATACTTAACTCTACATATAATTACTAAATTGATTAGTTAAATTTTAAAAAAAATTCTAATTATGTGAAAATTTAATGTTTAATTGAATTATTTTTGTTGTCTCTCTGTATTTGAAGATTTCCTTTTAGTGAATCTTAATTTATGAAAAATTAGAAAAAATAGAATTTAAGTATATTAAATAAATTTGACTTATTTTGTCGATTAAATTATTAATTAATTTTTTTAAATCTAATTATCTTAAATTTTAACATTTAATTGACAAGTCTTATTGTCTAGAAAACACATAAAATCAAAATTATAATTGAATATATTATTGAATATATTCATCATATAATATAATTATATTATATTATTTTACAGTGAATAAATTTATTTAAGTGTATATAATACATATCTAATTATTTTTTACGAAAATTCCGCGTAATACGCGGGCACTTATCTAGTATATATATATATATATATATATCTTCTGAAAGACTCTTAATTATTTGCAATTTTATTACTCTAAACTCTATATTTTTTCTTATTCCTTCTTTGTCTCTTTCTTTTCACAATATTTTAGTTGTTCCTCGATTATTTGTCCACACATAAATGTCTAATTGCTAATATTTGACGATTACTTTATTTTTAAAGATATATTTTTTTTCATATAAATTCTACTTTCTTTCTCTTTTCTTCTGTCTTGACAATATTATGTTTATTTTCTATGTATTGTAAATTGACGGGTGAAGATTTTCAAGGAAAATTTTAAGGTTATCTATGATTTTTTTTTCATTTCGACTGAATCATATTTTTTAAATAGATTGTATTATATAATGTTATAATATTGAATAATGTGATGTGTTAATAAAATATAAAATTTTAAATTAATTTTACGAACAACCCGCATAATATGCGGGGTACTCATCTAGTGTGATAATAAACTTCAGTATTTGAAAGATTTTAGCTTAATTGCAAATAAAATCACCAATTTTCTACGAATTTCAATATAAGCTAAACTTTTGAATTTTGGCAAAAAAAAATCATTACTTTTAATTTTATTTGCAATTTTAATTTTGGACAGTTTCTCTTGCCCGGAAACTGACGTGTACAAATAAATATACTATGATCATCTCACCATGCATCCACATCATTAATTATTTATAAAAAATAATAAATAAAATTTAAATTACAAATTAATATTATAAAACTATAAATAAATTTAAAATACATATAAATATAAAAATGGTTAGTCATATTTTAAAAAAATTAAAATATTTAATTATATATATATATATATATATATATATATATAATTCAAGAGTGTATAATACATTAAAAATAAATAAAAATCTAAAAACAGTATAATTTAAAATATCGCTAAAAAAATATAAAAAATTAAAACTAAACACTTTCTTAATTAAACAATAAAATAATTTTCTTCTTCGATTATCAATCCAACATCTCCCAAAAATCATTTTGCAATTATCAAATCCAACCATAAAACCGCTATTCATCCTCATTTCTTATCTTCACCATCCCGTCGCGTCACTACACCCTTTCGACGTCGACACACAAAATTAACAGACATGGATTAAATTGTTTTCTCTTGAATAATTACAGTTGCATTCTATCCATAAATCGATAAATTATTTCCTATATTATTTTTAAGATTTTTACCTTCAATAATGCATATCACTAACATTTACCTCGGACCAATATCTTGAACTCGAGATTCAAGAAAGGAGGTGGAGAATGAAGATAAACATGAGAAAGACTATCTGTAGAATTGTCAGATATATCATATGCTTGGGGATGAAGAACTGAAAGGGATTGAGGTTTAATTTAATTTATTTTCTTCAATTAATTATAGGATGTTCTAATTGGAGTTGAGATATTTTCAATGTGTATTGTGGACTGGAGTTTGGATATTTTTTTTAATGGAATTTAATTTTTAAAATTATTTCAAACATATTCGAAATTAATAGTCCTTGGAAGGACTATTAATAATATTTACATTAAGTTTTTAAGCTTTAAAAAAAATACTGAACAAAAAAAGTGCGACCCGAAAAAAAACTACAACCTCCACGACCGTCGTGTAACCGACCACTCTTCAAAAAACAAATAAAACCAAACCGGCGATCAACACAACGCCGAAGTCGGAAACCACGGCATTGGACATACGCCGAAGATCAACACCGCATGAATCGAACGTCACATGAATTGGATAGCAGAGTGATTACCACTGCTCTGAACATGGCACACTGTGTGGCAGAATCGATGAACAACCCAGACATAGAGTAGCACATATATATACACATAAGAAAAAAGAGAAATGGAAGCAAAAAAATAGCTAAACCGCTTCAATCTAGCACAAGATTAGTACAAAAAAAACACCAGATACCATGACCAAAACGAACGGTGTAGATCAAAAGACAAAAAAACAGTGAACGGCCAAAATGAACTCCCGCCCAAATCTATATATGGATATGTAGGGTGTATTATATATTGTAGATATAGATATATATATATATATATATACTGGACACGTGTATCAAGTTTTTCCACTAAAAATTATTAGTTGGTCTAAGTGATATGTATTAAGTTGTTTTCGTTGGACAGTATCGATAAAAATATTAGGTCCAGTAATTGAGTTACTCATAAATTTTGTTTTATATAATACTGGATTGAAATTGACATATATGGTATTCAAGTTAACCTTGAATAGCTAATTAGCTGAATAAGTTAAAGGAAATTAAAAAAAGTTGTCTATCAAATGGTGATTTAAATTATTATTTTAGGATAAATAAAAAAAATTATATGAATAGCTGATAATCGTGATCATGAGATTCAAAATTGATCAATCTTACGTGCTCTAACAATAACTCGATTATGAAAAAATTTAGGGAACTCAAATCAATAGAATTTTAAAGAGATTTAGCAGGATTAGTTTATTGAATTTTAAAATGTATAGTGCACATAATCCTACAAAGATACATTTCACACAAATATGGAATATAATGTATAATACTCCCTCCAATTCAAAATGTTTGATGTTTTAAGGTGTTTTTTTTGTTTCAAAATATTTGATGTTTTAGGGTATTTTGCACCTTATTTTCCTATTATGCCCCTATTTAAATCCCCCTAAAATATCACTTATAATTTTTTCTTACCTTGTAATAATGTTACACCATAAATAAACTACTTGACCTTCCATAAATCTCCTTTTTCAATCAATATATCATAAGGGTATAATAGTCACTATATACCACTTCTTAATTCTCACAACAAATCCTAAAACATCAAACATTTTGAATCGGAGGGAGTAATTTTTATAATCAACCAACAACGAATAAGATTTATAATGTGAAACTTATGTTAAATCTAATTGATTGATATTAAATAGTGTATAGATAATTATTGTTTTAACTTATTTAATTAAATTCGCTATTTAAAAAAGAAAGACTAATTATATACTCCATATATGCCTAATAAGTAAGTAATATCAATAAAAAAATTGAACTGATAATAAGAATTATATGCCAATGGATATGATTTTATAAATGACGTGGCACTCACATTACCAATCTTACTCGTTCAATTAATATTAATCTGAGGTAATCAAAATTAAAAATTTATATAAAAAAAAAAGGTGGCGTAGATCACGCCATAACCCAGAGAAAATCGGTATAGTATAACTGGTGCTTATCATCTTCATATTAATGAAAATATCGACGTTCATATTACCATTGTTATGTTTGCATAAACAATACACTTGACATTAAAAATCGAATTACATCAACAATAAAGATAAATCAACAAAGAGATTATCATCCAAAATCAAGATTATCCCATTAAATTAAATAAAGATTTAGATGATTATACTCTACTGAGAAGGTGCAGCAATATTGAGGGAGAATTATCGAAGACATAAGTGCCAAATGAATTTGAACAATTAAACCACATCTGGATAATTCATCCAATCCTTAAGAATCGACTACATCTGGATACACATCCAATTCTTATACAATAACAACCAAAACACGCATTCATAAAAATAAAAAAATTCGAAGAAAATCAACGACGGTCGAAATGACTACTCATCCAACCATAAAACCTCCATCGAACCAACATAAAGCAAAACACCGAGGGCGGAAAAGGTTGAATTGGAAGAACACCCAAAAAAATTCCAAAGCGCAAGAATATGATAGGCAACAGACAATTAACCACGGAGATCTCGCAATTTTTCGGCGAAATCGATGAACAAAAACAGGCACAAAACATTACATATATATACTGAGAAATCACATATCAATGGTCCACCAATTTGACAGGGCCACAAAAACAACTACAATTCAGCACAAAATCAGAAACATGAAGAACACAATATACCATAAACACAATCAACGGCGAAGATCAAAACCCAAATAAAACAGCGAATGGTCAATATTATCTCCCGCCCGAAATCGAAAATGGAAAGATAGGGTGTTTTATATATTATAGAATATAGAATATAGAATATAGATATAGATGATTGTTGTTCGATGTTTTTATCTACTAAAAAAAGTATATTATGTTTATACAAACGAATGTATTATCGATTTTGTCTTTTTTGTATCTAATATTTATATGTCGTAATCAGAGTTTAAACCATTCAAACAGATGATAAATGGAGTTTACAAAGAAATATTTTAAAATTGGTATACTATTTAAAATTTTCTTTTTTGTGGAGTAAATATAAATATCATTTCACACAATTTTTTTTTAAGATGTGTATGTAATAAAATAAATTATATATATTTTAAAGATTTACATGAATACTTAAAAAAAAATTATAAACCCACAAATACAGTGGGTCTAGCACTAGTAAGTACTCTCTTCGTCCCAACATTTCTTTCATACTTGTCTTAAATAGACGTCCCAACATTTCTTTCACACCCCAAAAAATTAAACAATTCTGTTTCACAAAAGTCAATAAAACATAAGATTACTATTATTTTATGGTTGATTTAAATGATGTGTCAACTTCTTGTGAAGTTTAGATGATGAGTCACATGTATATATATAGTATAGTCATTTAATGTATTTATGTGTCATTTTTCTATTGATTTGTATTTATTATGTGGCACCCATGTGGCATTTTAGTTTGTAGTTTAATTAAAAGAAAATGACATAACAAAGTTTCGAACCTTGCACCTGTTACACAGTTTTTATACTACTCACCAATTAAGTCCATCTATAAATTTATATATAGTTTGAATATCTATTTTATTGACCACTTATTTGCATTAATCTTCAGCGGAAATGATAACATGCCCGCCGGTGGGCACATATTAATATACACACCGTGAATGTGTTAATGACATGTAAACAGGGGGCACACCATTATTTTAATTGATTGTTTATATCTGCTTATGTGTCATTAACATATTTCGAGGTGGATATATTAA
The DNA here is from genome assembly GCA_947034835.1 of Ballota nigra. Taxonomy (NCBI): domain Eukaryota; kingdom Viridiplantae; phylum Streptophyta; class Magnoliopsida; order Lamiales; family Lamiaceae; genus Ballota; species Ballota nigra. The sequence goes on along the minus strand of OX344720.1, from coordinate 87,023,319 downwards.
TATGTGTCCACCTGTGGACATGTGATCAATTCCGTAATCTTCAGTGTATCAACTTGTGTTTTATTTCACTATATTTGAGATGGTCATATATTTTAGAAAATCTCTAATTTATGATTATTTAAATATGAAAATTAAATATATGTATTATATTAATGAATTGATTGATTAAAATTTTAAAATTCTAATTATGTAAAATTTAATATTTAATTGCTTTATAGATAACCATCTAATATTTAATAGTCAAATATTATAATTTATTTATAATAATTTTAAATAGAACAACATAAAAATATATGTGTAATACACGGGCGCTACGTTAGTCATATCATAATTTAAAAGTGTATATCAAATTGAAACAAAAAAGAAATTACGTGAATTTTTATATACGAATACTAAAAATTGTAATTAAATTGAGATTGAGCCTAAAGGCCGTGAAGTGATAATAAATTAATCCATAATTTTATACAACATATTATTTGAATATATTTATTAATATATAATTATATTATACAATAACCAAATATATTTATATATAATGCATATAAATTATATTTTTATGAAAATTTTGCGTATTACGCGGGCTAGTATCATATAATAAGGAGCCGGAGCAATTAACTAATAAGTATCATAGTTATTTTTGTAATATAATTTTGTAAGGGTTAAAGTACCCTTGTACTTCCTTTTAATAATAGTTAAATTTTCCGATAAAAAAAAAAGTTATGAGATGTATTATAGGGGTAGGAGCACAAATAATAAGTATCAAATTTTATATAAAAAATTATTTTATTTATAAATGAATCTTACAATATCACATAATATCCTTCAACATATAAAAAAAATAACTACCCAAAAAATATTAGTGAAATTGAACGCAGTACAATTAATTCATCCAGCGAAATTGAGTCTCCAATTTATTTCAACCCAACCATTAATCCATGTTAATTACTCCCTCCGTCCCTATTTTATTTTCCCATTTAATTTTATATGGAATTTAATGCAAGAGTTAAATTATAGTATTTAAATGAATAAAATAGTTTTTTGTGAGGTGAAATTAAAAAAAAAATACACTTTATTTCTATTTTGGAAAATGGGAAAATAAAATTGAGACGGACCTTTTTAGCAAGAGTAGGTGTAGAGTGAAATTGGTTTATACATGAATTATTAAAGAGTATTGGTTGTTTTCACTGAAAGATATTAGTTATTTTCATTGAAGAGTCTTAGTTTGTTTTCACTGAATAGCTAAGACTCTTCAGTGTAATTAAGTAATACTCTTCAATGAAAACAACTATTATATTCTTTAGTGATAACAACTAATACCCTTTAATGATTCATATATGAACCAATTTCACACTATACTTTGTCTTTTAGCAAATGGAAAATAAAACTAGGACAGATGGAGTAACTTATTAATTTTCAATTTCGATCTCACACTGGTCACTCATTCCCTCGATCCATAAAGAGACCAAGACCCTTTCTCATAACCATTGTCAACATTTCCAAGTTCAAACTTTTATAATTACTAAGGCCTGCATTGTTCTTTTACATGAAACCAAAATACAAACACCCCATATGCTGCTTCTGGTCAAACTTTAACTCCAGCACAGCTGAGGAACAGATATGAAAGTGGCATTTCTTGATTTTTATAAACAAAATGTCAATGGCCGCAAAATTGACGCAGCAAATATCATAGAGCAATAGCTTGCTGAAACAACAGTTAGCTGTGTGAATCGATTCGTACAATGTGTTCATCCTCACGATGCACGTCTTTAAATTGCGGCACGTTGCCTTGTCGTTTAATTTCTTGCATATCAAGTTCCTCCTGCAATGTAGAAGCAATGGGACATCGTGTATGAACTCTTGTATTGCACTGTCAACAGAGAGGGAGAGGGGAAAGATATACTAAACCTACCATGCTACCATAGGTGTTTATCTGCATTGCTCTTCCAGACAAACTGATTTGCTGTTCATCTGTCACTTCCAAATCCCGATGTACAGAATTGAAAGAAGGTTGAGGCCAACTCATTAGATCACAATGCTCTCTACTATTCGCGAATCCAGCTATATCAAATATGAAAACTCTTGCCCTTGTCTCAGCTTCATGGTAGAAGCTTCCTGCTCTCGAGCCTACACGTAGAATTTAAGATCAAGTGACACTACGAAGATGGCAGCTATATGAGGGTGATGTTATAGTTACAGGTGATAACAGAAGAAATGCAGAATTCAAAGAGATGCTTAGAGAAAGAGTTTGATATCAAACTTCTGGGAAGTTAAAATACTTTCCAACTATGGACTATGTGATCTGTGGTAGCAGAGACTTGTTGGGAGAATAACATTATTTGAAGCACACAAGGCTATATATTGCATTTGTGGAGTGTAGCCAATTAATGCATAGCCCTACAGGAATGCATAACAAGACGGTACAACCCTGGAACAGGAATCTTATTCAAGAAAGGTGAACAAACAAAATGCTTTGTGGCAAATCAAGCGAGTTTTGGTATTCATACGACTAGGTAAAATTAATTTTTGATCCGAGAATAAGATGGGAAGATCAAATTAGACTGTACGACAGCAATAAATAAGCTATTAGTATTGCTCACAAGTCTGATCGAACAGCACATAATATCTATAAAATCTAACAGCAAAATTTATACTTGAATAGTAGAGTACCCGATATTTCAGATCTGTGAAAACTTCGATCAACACGTGGCAAAATTGCTGCTGGAGCTGCAAGTCGCTCATCTGGCCCATCTTGCAAACTTATGTAACCTTCCAATAAGAGACCAACAGAATGATGTAGTATTTCAAAACTCTCCCCGCTCGTGTATATTTTCATCAATGATCTTTCAGCAATAAGCGTTTTCAAATTTTGCATTGACATTTTTTCAAACACACGAGGGAGGAGGACTTTGGCAAGAACAATGAGACTCTCCTGCAGAAATTGGGGTTAATTAAAGAATGAAGGAATCTTGTGTGAGATGGTCCTCCATTTTAGAATTTGAGTAATAAACTTCCTTAAAATATGATTGAGTTGGGGCTACATAAGCCCATGGGATAGTATAATAGAGTAAATGGGATTCTTCTCAGTATGATACCATCTCATTCAAGTTTTGTCAGAATCAAGGAAAGCTCATTAGACATTTGAGATCATCACTTGAAGCAAAGACTTTTTCTGCTAAGATGAGAAGTGCTAACAACCAAGAATAAGGGATCAGGATCCCATGCTGTGCTGTGCTTAAAAAAACAGCAGAGTACCATGTGGCGTTTCAGTGCTGTTGCAGCAGAAATGAGGTGACCGAAACGACATCATTTTGGTACACAGCACAGCACCTAGCACCTGTTGTGATTTTACGCACATCACTGGATCCAGATCCAAGAATATGTTGCACTTGCAGGATGACAGAATATCAATTATTGTCAGCTAAAACTGACAAGCAACGGAAGTGAGTTGGAACTTAGAGCGTTTGGTTGAACTTATTAGTTTTATAGATGCTTAGAGCTTATAACCTCTTAAAAAATGTTCGGAAGAAAAATATTTTAACTCTTTACGGTTATAAGCTCAAAAAAAAAAAACCAGTACACCAACTTATTATTCTAAAATCTTTTAAACTTTAACTAATTACTACCTCCGATTCATTTTTTATTATCCGTATTACCATAAAAGGAAGGTTTTTTTTTGTTTTCCACTTACCTAAAATAGCAAAAAGCAAACACTACCCCTTAAAAACATCATTTATTTACACTTATGCCACTACTTTATCAACTTTATACCCACAAATACTAATAAACAACTCTTTTTATTAAAACCCGTGCCACTTTGAAAGTGGAAAACAAAAATGAATCGGAGGGAGTAATAGATATTTTTTAACTGAATAAATTTTTAAAAACAAAAATCACCGCATCCGCCCCCACCCTCAACCAGAACCACCTACCCCACTCTCCAAGTTCTTTAATAATTAGAATTTAAAAAAAATATATCAAATTATCAAAAAACTTATAAGTTTATTAGCCAAACATCTTAATAACTTATAATCTACTTAAAAATTAAGTCTTATAAGCTTTTGAAACTACTTGTAAATTATTAGAGCTAATAAGATGTTCAAATTAAAATTAATCAAACGGGGTCATAATATGTCATAAAAAAATAAGAAACCAATAATATCATACCCGCCAAAAGAAATCTTCCACGGTAGGATCAGATCTCAACGCAGAAGATATTTTATCGACCTCCATATAAAAGCAGAGTACCACAGAATCGGTAGTAATGTCACAGATGTATGGCTTTTCAGCAAGGATTTCGTACAAACCCAGGTTACTTCCATGAGTAAAAGTTGGGTGCAGAGAATGCTCCTGACTTGTGTTGTTACGTGACCACTGCCCAGCACCAAGATTCATCACTGATCAGCAACAATAAATACAATAGTATTTATAGCAAATATAATTGCTAGATACCTTCACTACCCCGTTCGATATTAACCAGATACCAGCTGCCTTTGATCCCTCCCTGTAAAGAGTAGTTCCTGACATTTTCATTATCCCTTTAGTAGATGCTGCTACTTTTTCACGCACCGTGGCTGGTAGGGCTTCCAGTAGAATATTGGTTGATATCAGATCCCCTATTTTTGGAATTTTCACCAAAGGTGGATTTCTTAAGAGCCTTTTCAAGTCAGTCTGTATGATAGATCAAATCTTATTATTTACAACTTTCAAACAAAAACTATTAAAATTAAAAAGTGGATAAGCATAACAAAATAAATGAGCATAATTTACCTGGACCGCATCATGAAGACGGCCCGTCTCTTTTTTTTCTAACAATCCAATCTTCTCAAGATTATGAATATACTCAATCAAACGATTGAGGATTGAGTATGTAACTTGTCTTGTTTTCACAACACGTAGCACCTGAAGTTGTCGCCAATGGTATATTTCATACATCATTACTATGTACTATAGGTTAACAACTTATTGTCAACATACCTGAGGAAATGAACCACGAACATCTTCTAGAAACTTTTTTGCTTCTTCACATTCCAGTTCACTTTCCCTAATCACAACGGCGGCAATTTTACTGTTTCCTACATTATCGTTGCATTTGCAAGAAATATATAATAGATTTTGTTAAAAAGGTTGGATCAGAAATGGATTCAGAATTAAATTTATAAAATAATATGACATTCAAAAATGTCCCAAACTTTGATTTAAAAAATCGGCAACAACAATTAAGGCCTTCTTTGATTTCATTTTCAATTTCTGTTTTTGCCTTTTCTGATAAATAAAATGCATAAAAAAAATGTAAATCTACAATATTCAACAAAATTATCAGTTTACAATTATAACATAAGCTACAACCTACAAGCTAATTAGAAAATAGTTCCTCTTGTATATAGCTAGCCCAAAATAAATGGGATAGTAACATATCAACTAGAAGTTTGCTGTAGAGACAGAAAATAAACTAAATAACAGGACCTATTAATTATTACTCTTTACACTATATATCATTTTAAATCTATAGTGAATGTTCCAGAATATAAACAGACATCTTAATATTCACACAAGAGTTCGAAATTATCATATAATAATCCAGATGTTGTGAACAGCGTAAAACTGGAAATACACTAAATGCACTAAACTAAAATTCAAAACAATACTAGAACCAAAAACAAGACCTAATCATTAAATTGAATCTTACTATATTTCTAAGTCCTAACAGAGTAAAACTTACAAGAGGACATAAAGATAAATTGACTAACTAAAACTAGGCAGAAGTCAAACACCATTACATTTTTACTTTTCCTCTGCAAATTTTTTTATGTATAGATAGATAAATATATCTATGTTGATAAACATTATTTGTACAACATTGCTCAAATCAGCTACAGAAATGCTTCTATTATATTCTGCCTTCTTCACATGCAAATAATACAAAACGTGTTGTCACTGGACAGTAAGACATATTGAAAGAATTCCGCCCCATCTACAAGTTCAAACTTGTAGAAGGGTGTGAAATTAACTTATTTGTATAGTTCTTAATATTTCCCCTTACTGGGCTTGTCAACTCCATCATGTGGAGAACAGAGGAGGCCCAACAAATATATAATTAAATGAGGGTGGAATTGCTGTCAGTAGGGTTTGATCCCATGCCGTGGGAGAACCTGAGCTCTGATACCATGAAAGAATTCCGCCTCATCTATAAGTTCAAACTTGTAGAAGGGTGTGAAATTAATTCATTTGTATAGTTACCAATACATACATTGCATGCTTGATAAGAATCCAACAGTCTTCACCAAAAAAGCATTAGGCAGCAGAAAATCTTAAGATAATGAACAGAAACTATCAGGTGGAATTACAAAAAAGAAAAGGTTTGGACAGAAAAGGGTTAGCTCCAACAAGGTCACCCATAAAATCAGAAGGGGTCATCAAAATGGTTCTGTCCTAAATAATTTTGCCGGAAAAAGAAAAAAAAATCTGTGTGGAATCGCAAACATTTCAAATCAGGTCTACAAGGAATAATCCCTTGAGGAGTTAAAACTACCAAAACACCAGTAATTACATTATGGCATTATTAAGTTGATCCTTGACAGCAAACTTCATTCGATCAGATATCAGTTAATCCTATCATGAGAATTCCACATTCTCATTCAAAAATAGGAGAATAAGGAAAATCAAATGATGGTAATACCAAACACAGCTTCCACAATTAAAAAAATAAGGAGCAAAGACTGCGGGAGATTCTTACCAATGAACTCATGTAGTTGTTGTCTCGCAGTTCTGTGGGCGCGGAGAAAGGCAGCAGAGATGTAGCATGCAGACTCTAATCTCACAGCAGTGAAGTATGTAAAAAGCTTTTGAGGGACGATGCTTGGTTGTAGAAACTTAAAGTGATTTGGGATGTTCACATAAGATTTTAGACATTTCCAACTACACAGTGCTTCATGAGGTACCAGGTCAATTGCTTCATCAACAGATTGCATTAAAAGATTGGCCGTAGTTTGAGTGATCCTTCCCTCATCAAGCATGACCCAGTAAGCTGCCTGGATACCTGTAATTAAATAATCACTAGTTAGACACCAAAAGCATGTAATGCACTTCAAAAGTTTGGTTTTTTAGCACACATGTAGGAAATTTCATATGAGTAAGCTTAGGATATGTTTCAGGAAAGTAAGTGCAGGAATCTGTGCCACTGACCTGTCCTATAGTTCAGGAAATTGATTGTTGGACTTTCCTTGTTTAGTGTAGCAAAATTGCATATATATATTAGAATGCAGTGTAATTGATGTACGACTGAATAATATTTTCTTAGAACCTTTCTTCATGGTAGCAGAGAATGACTAGGGTTTCTGGGAAAATACCACCTTCGTATGTTGTTAATCCCAGCCTTAATTGCTGGTTCTTTTCATGTTCTCTTCAGCCTTTGTTGATGTCCTTTTGATACACCTCCTCTAAAGGTGTGTACGATACGAGCAAAAATGAAGGCTCTAATTGAGAAGATTCATCCTTTATAAATTGTTTCCAGATTTTCAGTATTTAATTTATTAATATAATAATTAGGCTTGATTTATGGCCCTTGATTAGGATACTAATTTGTGAGCCTATTTATATCTGGGATTTTCTCCATAGGGAAGTTATGCAGAAATTAAGTTGAGTGCAGCCTTTGGCATGTGGCAGAGAATTCATTCTCTCAGGTCCTCTGTGAGGAATTTCTTTGTGTTCTTTTGATAATTGTCTTACCTATATTACTGATCTATCACCTTTGTTTCCAAAAAAATCCCCCCAACCATTATTTGATTGATACGCTACTGTAATTAATTATTTGTTAGGAATTTTAGTTTGCGTTATGGAATGAATTAGTCCATGGGCTTAGTTATTTGGGCTTAAGTTAGAATTAGATTTAGTAAGTTAATTTATATTGCTTCGAGTCATTTTAGTGAGCAGTCTGGAATAATTAGAATCTGGAATTTCAGCCTTTGAGGGGTGGGACAAGAGTAGCTCTGTTGGTTCTGAGTTTCTTTTCTTTTCTTGTTCGCTAATTACCATATATCTGTGATTCATCTCTCACTCCAACATTAATCCTACTCAGTCATGAAAGATATGACGTCTTCAATGTTATTTCCACGAGTGCCTTCAACTATGGAGGAAGAACAGATTACACGAAGCACATAACTTCAGAACGTCCAGCCAGCATATAGACTAGATGGAAAAAATTATCTTGAGTGGTCTCAACTGGTTCAGACGTTCCTGAAGGGAAAAGAAGGTTGAGTCATCTACTAGAAATAGCACCGGAGAGCAGAAAGGTAGGATTTGATGTGTGGGAAGAAGAGGATTCAATGGTTATGGAAATCAGCGATACATGTATGTATGTTTCTTTGATACGCTGAGTTTTTTTCTTAATTTAAGGTATTGGCCAGTGCGCTTTATTGCATAGGGCTTAAGTTAAGGCTTAGGCTTGAGAGTCTACATATACTTTTTTGTGTCTCTTAATTAGATCATCTTAGGATCATCTAATATTCAACAGCTTCGACTTGAAATAGGCCTATGGCTGGGGACGGGATTTATCCCGGTGTCTTTTCTATTTTCAGTTTCTGCTATTGAGTTTCTTTCGTGTGCTATTTTGGTATTTATGCTTCCCTGTGTTTTGTGTTTCTTTCATCTGCGAATTTCAGTAGTCCTTTGGTGTTTCTTGTTGGCGTCTCCCTTGGCTCTTCAAATTTTGGTCCAAACTGCCAGATCCTCATGAAAAGGATTGAAGATTGCGCGGTTACGTTAGAGAAGTGAGTGGAATCTCTTGAGAAGAGAGTGGAAAAACTGGACAAGGGCATGGAAATCGTGGACAAACGGGTGGAAGGCCTTCAAGATGACGTTCATGATTGCTGCGCAGGCATGGCAAATATCCAGGCAATGCTGCACCAACTTATGCAGGAGAAAAATGTAATCCACGGCGTCCATGGATTCTGTTCCTCTGGCAGCCACACCTCCAGCCTCCGGCAAACAGGTGACGGCCCCCGAAGTTGGAAATATCGAACTTCTCCAGCAAAAATCCATCCACTTAGATTTCCCGTGCAGTGCACAACACACTCGACAACATGAAAGTGAGAATTCTCAAACCCAACATACTGCTATAGATACCCAAAATACTAACCAGAGAGCCCCGCTGTCATCAATGAAGAAAAGTCATCATCCGCAAATGGAAGGTGAGAAACCTCTATTCTATCCTTTCTACCACGAAACCTTTGAGAAGAGCCGCTCTCTTTGCCTTGTTGACCAACCTACTAATCCCATCCTCCACAAGGTTGAAAAGGAAGGAGATAGTGGATCTCCCTGCCTAAGACCACTAGACCCTTATATTTCCCCGTTAGGTTTTGGTGACTCTCGACTTCTCCGTCGCCGGGACGGGCTCAGGAGTGCACTGCCAACTGGTTTGAGGAGAGAGTGTGCGGAGACTGCAACCCATACTTGGTGTATATCTTGTGCATACTAGGCCAGATATAGCTTATTCAGTCAGTGTTATGAGACAGTTTATGCATGATCCATTAGAAGTTCATAACAGGCAGTGTACCAAGTCCTTCATTACTTAAAAGGCACATTCAGGGAAGGGAATTTTATTCAAAGGAGGATCTGAAATTGATCTGGCATTTTACACAGATGCTGGTTTCACAGGGTCCGTAGTTGACAGGCGATCAACTTCGGGCTACAGTACCTCTCTTGATATCCTGAAGATGCAAGAAACAAAATGTGGTCGCAAGGTCAAGTGTCGAAGCAGAATTTATAGTTATGGAAGAAGGAATATGTGAACTATTTATTGATCAAAATTATCCTAGAGGACGTGAAGGTTCAATGGAGGGAACCGATGAAGTTGTACTGTGATAACAAATCAGCTGTATGTATAGCTCAGTCACAACTCACAACCCAGTGCAACATGAACCAGACGAAACACAATAAGATTGACAAGCACTTTAATAAAGAAATGTCGATAGTGAACTGATCTGTACTCCATATGTCCCAACAGGACTTCAGCTTGCAGATCTTGACTAAGGGATTGAGTAACAAGAAGTTTCATGAGAATATTGGCAATCTGGGAATGGAAAGATCTATATTCAAAAGCTTGAGGGAGAGTGTTGGAAATCTCAAATGAGTTCCAGGAAAGTTTATGCAGGAAATCAAGGTTAATAATTTGTCCCTAAAGTTAAAGGAATTAGCTGTAGACTTTCTTTGTTTAGTGTTACAGAAATGTACATAAAGACTAAAATGAGTTATAAATGAAATATACTGAATGAATACAATTTCAGAAACCTTTCTTCAATTTCTAATATTTTAGTCAAGTACAATTCAGTTATTATTATCATTATTATTATTTTAGTAAAAAATGGCTCTAGGTAGAATGTATTTTGAGACATGTTTGTCAGCCTCAATCAATCATGTTTGTGATGAAGAGATGTGGCAAATTTACATGCAGACAAATGGTGATTCAAAATTACATGCAACATGAAGAAAGGGTCTTTAATCATTGCTTAAAAGGGGTGGGAATGACAAGGATCCTGAAAATAAAAACAGAAGGGAAACCAAAGAAGTGAGGATGAAATTATGGTATCCACAGATGACAAAATTGTAAAACAATAGTCTAATGGTGATATGTCCTATAGGACACAGAACGGGAACCAAATCAGCGTTTGATAGAGGTTACATACATCAATTAATGTTGGTGAATTTGCATATCAGGTGTTTCGTAAGAGCAACAAGATGTATACAGCAACAGCATTTTGGGTGTAACTGATGGCAAAGGCAGCCTTTTTCTTATGTGTTTTATTTTGTTTTATTGCTAGATAAAAATAAGCACAAGAACCACGTAGAAGTAATAGATTTTCGGAATTGGTATGCTATTTGAAGAACACCTAAATGAATATAAACTAGTTTATGCTCCTCTATTTCATGTCATTTAAAATTTTATATTGTATATAAACTAGTGTAATTGAGGGGCCCACTTTGAAAATCGTCTCAGGCTCCACAATTCCTAGGATCGGCCCTGTTGCCATGGAGCCGGTGGTCGAAGGAACTATTGTAGTTAATTATATTAGAAAACTATTGTAATTGATTACCTTTAAAAAAAAAAATTATCTGAGTGGTAGTATGATCTTAGTTAGATTTAATAATACTTATGATGGAATTTTAGAAACACACTTTCACCATTTTCCTTTTTCTTTTTTGAAAAATATGGAAAAATGTCATTCAATGTTATATTTTTACAAAAATGTCTCGTGTGACCCTTCTGCAATCCGTTGTGCGACCCTTTTTTATGATATTTTTGTAAAAAATAAATATTGGGTAATAGCATTTTTTAAAATAAAAACTTGAGTGTGACATTTTTTCATATTTCCTTTTTTTTTTCTTTTAACAAAGTGTAGAGTGTTAATTATTTTCACTAAAAGAGTATTAATTTTTTTTATTAAAAAATATTTGTTGTTTCACTAAACAGTATATTAGTTATTTACTGCAAATAAGTTAAGTTTCTTTCGTGAAAACAATTAATATTAGTAAATAGTCCTAATAATTTATGTTGTCATTTCTAAACTACCTTTGCGGTGAAATTATCTTCTACACAATTAGTAATTTTGTAAATGAAAATGATTATAAATCCATTGATGGTCACAAATTTACATGTTCATTATGAATGAGATAAATAACAAAGTTAATATGCATTAGATCGATCATGCAATTCAATTGCATTTTTAAGCAATATTAGCTAACGTCAGGTAATTCTTTCGATAATCTGACGTGGCCCCAATTTTTTTAATTTATATGATGAAATTCAAAATGTCACATCATATTTACCGAAAAAGTTATCACGTATAGTAGGTAATATGATAAAAAAATACAAAAAAATTATAAGTTATAGAAAGAAATACAAAAGTTCCAAATAAACTGAACGAAAATCAAAATCGGCAAAAGTTATACTCCCTCCATTCCCTCTTAACTTTCAGAGGTAAGGTGGCACAGATTTTTAGAAAAATTGATTTATTGATTTTTTAAACCAGTGAATGAGGAGTAGTTTAAATTAAAGTAAGTATTATGCGAATGTTTTATTTCTATATTTAGGATGTGAAAGCTATTATGGAATGTTAAAAAAATGTAAAAGTTATTAGGGGATGGAGGAGTATTAATAATAAATTTTTTTTTTTTTTTTTAAGGGTAGACCGATAGAGGGCATATGATTAAAAAAAGAAAAGGTAAAAGGAATGAAAAGTGTAGCCTCCTGATAAGTAAATGGCAACCGAATATATATGAAGTGGGATCTGGTTGGGCCTTATCTCAATTCTCATGTAATGGCGGCTGAATTTATCATTATTTAAATGGAATAAGGTCCCACGTGATTGGCCAAGGGAAACAGACAAACATTACATGGTGGCCCGATGCACGATCTATCATACTCTCTCCGTCTAATATTAGTAGTCCTACTTTTTGGGCTGTTATTTTTTGTCAGAAGTTGAAAGGTATTATTTATAAATGGACCTCACAATACCTTATAATACCAATCAACTTATGACAAAAAATAACAATCCAAAAAGTAATACTACTAATATTAGACGGAGGGAGTATTTATTATAGAAATTAGTATTAAGCATGCACGAATATTAAATTTGTAATTTTGATGTTTTACTAAATTTAAAAAGAAGTCACATGTGAGACAAATTCATACACTAAATAAAACATGAGTAAATTTTTTGTACATTTGGTGCATGGTGCATTTACTTAACAATTGAGACTGCTTATGCTGAAAATTCATTGTAAAATTTTCAGTGTAACTTAATCATACTTTTAACTGTAATCAGTCTACACTTTTCAGTGTAAACAACTTCAACTGTTGAGTGAGTGCACTATGCACTTAATGTATATAATTGTACGCGATAAAACATATACTTAAGAACATAATACAATAAATTAATTCAAAAAGTGTCGTACTATGTTAAAAAAAAAACTATTACTGTATTTATTAAAAATAAGACAATATTAAACTATAAGTTGTTAATTAAAGACATACAAATTTATCAACATATATAGTTATGCGAATTGTTCATGTATCTGGACATAATTGATTACAAAATCAATCCAATATAGATATTAAAAAAAACATCACAAGCAAGTCATGTATTGAAATTAATGTTTAAGCCAATATAAAAAAATATTATATAGAACTCATGTCAGGTGTATGTAACATAAATATATAAAGTTTTAAAATTAAAATACATTATAAGTCCATAAGCACAACACACAATATAATATACATACAAAACCTCCTCCAAAACTGAAGGACAAAATATAGTAGAAAAATAATGTTCTCATCTTCATCCCAAATCTCTAGATATCATATATTATTTAACACAAATCATATAGTTGCAGATATATCTCCAAATATAAAATTAAGGCAAAGGTTATATATAACCCTATTTTTTATTAATACACCCCATCAAAAAAGTGTTCGAAAAAAAAAAACTCCGATTTTTTCCGAAAGTGCAAGAAAAAAAAAACTAAAAATATAAATTTTCGGAATTTTTCCCAATAAATGTTACATAAAAAAATTCCGAATATCTTTTAGGTGGAGTGTATTAACAAAATGTGGACTGTATTGAACTTGGACCATAAAATTAAGTTTTTCAACTCTACTATGTTTAAGGGAAAACCCAACATCCTATGTATAATTAGTCCCATACTCTCATATCAGCTCAAAACATTAAAGTCCGGTTTGTTTTCCTTTTCTTTTATAATCTATCTGGGTTGGGTGCTGCTGCTAAGAATTTTGCCCTAATCACAATTTCATCCAAACCCCGTCGATCAAAAAAAAAAAAACTCCACACAACAGAAACCCACATTGCAATTCAATTTTTTTCGATCAGAAACCTGTGCTGCCTCCCCAATTACGACTCCTCACGTCTGGAAAATCTTCACACTATGGCGCTGTAAAGATTATTTGCCACAACGTTGCAGTCCCTATTGCCCAACTCCATGTCTTGCGCAAGGTAGAAGATCCACTGTTGTTCATTGAATGCTTTTGAAAACTTGAAAAATAAATGGCAATAAGGAGGAAAAAAAATCAATCGATCCATAATTTCGATTTGATGCAATCAGGTGGAGGAGGTAACCACAACACGGCTTCCTCGGTCTCAATCGAGTCGGATCATAATATCTACCGAGCATCAAATCAACAAAACAAATGCACGGATAAAAAAGGTAGAAAAAGAAATTGAGAATGAGGAGTAATGGAAGCAGGACTCGTATTCTCCGCAAAAATTATGAGAAGAAAACAGGGCTCAAGATTTTTATATTCACAACAAAAAATGAAAAGTCAGAAATTATACTTCTAAATAACCCTTTAAAATATACAGACTTTTCAGTTTTCCACAAATTGACAATAAGTTAAACATTAAATTCAAAACTTTTCAGTGTTTCCTTGACAGATTTGGAAATAAAATTTGGTAACAGAAAATTAGTTACTATTTTTGACAAAAGATTTTGTTATTATATTAGTATAGATAAAACTCTATATTTTCTCTACCCACTAGAAATATACACAGTCTATTTTTTACAACGGTTTTTACTTTTATTATTAAAATATCACTTAATTATTTTACATATCGTTGATTTTATACTTACAAACAATCGCTTAATTCATAAATAGACCACAGAATACCCAAAATACTCTTATTTTATCTATTTTATTTAATATGCAATTGTATGGAAAATGCGTTCTAGAGAGAGAACGAGAGGAGAGAAGGGCGAGAGGGTGAGGTTTCGGGTAGATTGTAGGGTCCCCTTTTTCGAGCGACGACCGGTGAGGCAGAGAATGAACCTTGTGCACATGTTAGGTAAAGGGATGGATGGTTTTCAAGCAAGAGTGGACAGGAACAGAGGAAACCAATGGCGATTCAACTTCGGTAGGAGAAACTAAAAGTCTTTCCTTTTTTGTAATTTCCCCGAGGATTTCAGTTTGAGTACTTTAAGGGATCAATTCGGTAAGATTGGAGAGGTTCTGGATATATTTTGCCCAAGAAAGAGGGACAGGGCAGGCAACTGTTTCGACTTCGTGGGGTTATGGGAAGGTCACGTTCTTGATACTGAGAAAGCTCTGGAGAAACTTAATAATGTCTGGATAGAAAGCTACAAATTAAGGGTGTTTTGGCCAGGTATGAAAGAAATAAAAGAACGCAGGAGCCGAAAATCCCTAGGACTTTTGCAGCGAACACCGGGAAGATAAGGCCGGGGAAGTCTTATAAGGAGGCAGCCAGTGAGAGAGAGATTTCGATTTCAGCAGGATACTCATTGTGCAAAGTTGGCAGTGAGTTCTGTTTCAATCCAACCCCAGTTGAGAAAGAATGGCTAGACAATTGTTGGATAGAATTATCACGTAAGGAATATCCTTGGGAAGAATATAGCGAGGAACTGCAAGAGAAATGTGGAAACAAGCTTAAAAATTGATATGTTGGGGACAACATTATTTTGATCCACATCCTTTGCACATCGTCTCTTTCAAACTTAGAACGAGAGATGAATTAATGGTTCAAACATTGGTTCGAATGGATGAGACTATGGGAACCAGTCGATGTGTGCCATAGGCGAAGAGCATGGACGAGATGGTTAGGATTCCTATTTCATGCATGGAGTTCTAGATTTTTAAGGTGGTTGGTGCCAACATCGGAGCGTTTGTCAAGTTGGATGCAACAACTGATAATAAAACCAGATTGGAATCGGCAAGGGTCTTGTATTCAGTTCCATTTCTTCAAGATATCAATTCAATTTTTAAAGTTATTATTAATGACAAACCTTTCAAGATAAAAGTCATAGAATAATTGCATCTGCTGGGTTTGTTATATGAAGGTGAAGAGCGAAGAGGCTTGGTCGAAACATCTTCCTAGTCTAGCGAAGAACTTTCCTTAGCATCGAATACGGTGCTGGCAATGATGCGCGGAGAGAGTGACTAGTTGGAAGGTGAAGAGGTAGTTGAAAATTCAAATTTTAGGATTCAAATCCATTCTGCATGTTACGGGTGTTGGAGTTATACGTGAAAGTATGTTTTTACTTTGTATAACTCATGTATTAAACACTTATTTATGAGAATAAATCTTTTATCACTATTGCTTTGAATACAAATGAATGTTAAAAAATTATTGCAACCCCTTCAATGTATAGTATATTTTACATTATAGTTAATGTGGTGGCACCAGATCACGGAAGATCACATTAACGGTTCCTTGTAACTAAACATACAAATTCACGACCCAGGTGTTGATAGGCGAACAACAATTCACCTTAAGCAAACAAGTTCTAAAGCTTAAGCACGGATTGCAGCATCAGTTGAGCGAGCCATACTTGATTAAATAAGGATGACGTAGGAAAGGGTGCATTAACCAACTGGAGAGGTGTATATTATGATTACCTTAATACCTGGCGACCACTTACAATAGGTTCTTCAATCGCTCCTTTTTAGATGAATTCAAAGCGGCAGTTTTAACTTATTACTACTGTGTAAAGTTCTCGACCTCGAAAGGTGCAGGATCCTTGAAGGGCGATCAAAAGAAGGCAAGAGAATGCCTCATCCAACTTTAATCAAACGAAAAACGAGTCTCAATGATGGAGCCCTCCACCAGTTATCCAACCAGTGAGCCATCAGTTTTGGATGATATTAGGACTCCGTAGGAGACCACATGGAGTTGGACGAACAACCCTTTGTTCAAGGTGAACAACTCTCATTAAGAGGCGAACAGATTGTGTAAAAATGAGAATTCCTACACCTGACAAGCAACATATGAATATTGACGAGCAACATTTTATCAATGACCTGGAGGGCCAAAATTTGGTGAACAACGTTGTACCAAGGCAGGCAGATGACCTTGAACCCCGCCTTGAAGCTGACCCAGTGGACATCAAAAACGATTTTAACCTTGAGGGACCAACAATAGATCCTTATTGGAAGGGATAAAAACGACGACCAACTCCAGTCGAAGAGCTGGAAGCCCTCAAAGTTAATCCCGAAAATGAGGATCTAGAACTCTACATCGGGTCTGAACTCTCAGAGCCTTACATAACCCGGATGACAGAATTCCTCAAGACCAATCTAGATGTCTTTGCATGGTCACGCACAGACATGGTAGGGATTGATCTAAAATATGCTTGCCAGCGGCTCAACATTAATCCAACAAATAATACAGTCCATCAAAAGAGACGAAAATATGGACCAGATAAGTATCAGACCCTCAATGAAGAAGTAAAAAAGTTTCTCGACAATGATTTGATTAGGCAAGCCCTTTGCCCGCAGTGGGTAGCAAACCCCGTCCTAGTGCGGAAGTCAAATGGAACCTGGAGGTTATGCATAGACTTTACCGATCTGAATGCAGCCTGCCCGAAGGATAATTTTCCCCTTCCGCGCATCGACCAGTTGGTGGACAGCACAGTAGGGCACGAAATGTTAACTTTCATGGATGCATTTGCTGGCTACCACCAAATTCCCATGCATCCTGACGACCAAGAAAACACGGCGTTCAATACAAACAAAAACTTACTTTACTGGAAAAGAATACCATTCGGATTAATCAATGCGGGAGCAACGTATCAAAGACTGGTGAACAAGATGTTCGATGACCATATCGGAGAAACAATGGAGGTATACGCCAATAATATCGTCGTAAAAAGTCCAAGGAAGGAAGACCATCTTCAACATCTCGCTCAGGTGTTTGATATTCTTCGACAATACAGCATGAAATTGAAACCCAAGAAAAGTAGCTTTGGGGTACATTCGGGAAAGTTCCTGGGCTATCTTGTTAGCCAACGGGGGATTGAAGCCAACCCAGTGAAAGTAAAAGCCATCATCGATATGCAACCCCCTCGATCAGTGAAGGAGGTTCAAAGACTGACAGGCTGCCTAACAGCTCTATATAGGTTCATATCCCGATCTGGAGACAAATACCGTCCATTTTTCGAAGCCATCAAGAAAGGCAAATTCTTATGGATGAACAACTGCCAAAGAGCGTTCGAACAACTAAAAGAATATCTGGGAGATGTAAACATTCTATCAAAACCTGTCCCAGGTGAAAAGTTATACCTCTACTTGGCAG
Organism: Ballota nigra; assembly: GCA_947034835.1. Lineage (NCBI taxonomy): Eukaryota > Viridiplantae > Streptophyta > Magnoliopsida > Lamiales > Lamiaceae > Ballota > Ballota nigra. The sequence continues at coordinate 87,005,227 of OX344720.1, read as the reverse complement.
CGTCGGAGGTGACGATCAACTCTGTACTGGTACGGGCTGATGAAAAATTCCATCAACCAATCTATTATGTCAGCCAAGCATTGCACGAAGTGGAGATCAAGTATTCTCCAACCGAGAAGCTGACATATGCACTTGTAATGAGTGTTAGAAAGTTAAGACCATACTTCTTTGACCATCAAGTTGAAGTGCTAACAACTTTCTTACTCAAATAAATTCTACATCGCCCAGACACAGCTGACCGCCTACTTAAATGGTCACTAGAGATTAGCCAGTTCGGGGTAACTTATGCTCCTTAAACAACGATCAAGGGACAAGCATTAGCCGACTTCATAGTCGAACTAACTTTTCCCCAAGATTCGACGAGAGGACTTGATCACCCCTGGCACCTCTATGTTGATGGATCATCTACAAATATGGCCTCGGGGGCAGGTGTTGTTCTCATAAGCCCCAACAGACAAGTTTTCACCTCGGCAATCAGATTTGAGTTTATAGCAACAAACAATGAAGCTGAGTATGAAGCTTTAATCGCTGGTCTCCATTTGTCACTTGTTGTAGGTGTTAGACATTTACAAGTATTCAGCGATTCTCAATTAATCATCAATCAAGTTCGAGGTGAATATGAAGCCAAAGATGAACAAATGATGGACTATCAATGAATAGTTGCTCACCTTATGTCATTGTTGGACCAAGTGTATATTGAGCAAATGCATAGGGCGAGCAACACTCAAGCCGATGCATTGGCTCGACTAGCAATAAGTGACGGTCCCGCAGAGTTATCTGACATTGTTATCACTAAAATGTTCAACCTATCGACAACCAACTACAAAGTTAATCAGCTAGACGAACAGCCGAAAGAAAATGACTGGAGAACAGAAATAGTCAAATATCTGAGAAGTGGAGAACAACCAAGTAACCCTTTTGAAGCAGTCAAGTTGACCAGACGAGCAGCCAGGTACACCCTGGTGGGCGAACAACTTTATAAAAGGGGAATCTCTCTTCCACTTCTCAAATTTTTGCCTAAGGGGCAAGGACGAGCCATACTCGAGGAAATACATGCTGGAGTATGTGTAAACCACACTGGGGGGCAAGCTTTGGCATACAAGACAGTTAGGCAAGGTTACTATTGGACAACTCTACGACAAGAAGCAACCAGGGTATCCAAGACTTGCCATCGATGCCAGATTTTTGCTCCAAACATTCATAATCCGGCCCAAGAACTCATTTCAGTTTACAGTCCTTGGCCATTTGCGAGATGGGAGATGGACATAATTGGACATTTTCCTCCCGGGAAAGAAAATGTTCGGTTTGTTGTTGTGGCAGTCGACTACTATACGAAATGGGCAGAAGCAGAAGCTCTGGTCAAGATTACGCAATAAAAAATGATCAATTTCATCGGGAAGAATATTGTCTGTCGATTTGGGGTTCCACAAACGATTGTGACAGACAATGATCCGCAGTTTGACGGGAAGGAACTAAGAGACTTTTGAACGAAGTGGAGAATCATAAAACATTATTCGACCCCATATCATCCCCAGTCTAATGGTCAAGTAGAGGCCATCAATAAAATAATCAAGCACGTATTGAAAATACGATTGACGGAGAGCAAAGGTAATTGGTCTGAAGAGCTCCCAGAAGTTCTATGGGCATACAGAGTTTCTCTCAGGTCTAGCACCGGAGAAACACATTTTGCATTAGCTTTCGGGACAGAGGTTATTATTCCATTGAACTAAAGACCAAAACAATACGGACGACCAACTTTGCTGAAGGAGCAAATAACTCTGCTTGGCTGCTGAACTGGATATGCTCGAGGAAAAAAGAATAAATATCGAGCTAAAAAATGCTACGTATAAACAGCGAGCAGAGCGTTATTATAATTCTTATGTTAAACTCAGGGAATTCAAAGTTGGAGGTTTGGTTTTAAGAAAATTGTTCGCCCCACCTCCTGGTGTATTTGGCCCAACTTGGGAGGGCCCATACAGGGTAACTAACAAGTTACCCAATGGTTTCTATGACATTTAAGACATGGAAGGCAATTTGACCCAATACTCCTAGAATGCGGGTCATTTGAAGAGGTATTATCAATAAGGCGAGCAAGTTCCTTTACAAGGCATGTAAATCCTAGTATGTGCAAGTAAGCCAAAAACTTGCCTAATTTTTTTAAATTTTTGCTAAGTATAGGACAAAAGTTGTTCGTCCAGATGCATAGGTCGAACAGTGTTTGTTATGTTTATTAATTAATGTAAGGTTGTTCGGAAAATTTTGTTATAAGCGAACAACTATTTCCCACTTGTAATTATTTTGAGGATGTTCAGAGTTGTTCGTTGAAGTATGAATGTTAGTGATGAACAATCTTTTTACCCTTGTAATTTTTTTTTATGAATGTAATAATAATTGTTCGTTCAGAAAAGAAGTCTAAGCTCAAGGTGCAAGTTCGTTAATAAGGATCTAAGCCATTGAAAGGTTGTTCATTTTTTAAAGCGGGCATAGCCTAAGGCTAAACCCTTATTCAATTTATTTAAATGCAAAGTTCAAATCGAACAAAGCCCAATTACATGTGTTAATATTGCAAAGCATTGTAATATATGTAAAACAATTAACATGTGAAGAAATGACGAGCAAAAAAGATAAAATTCATTAAATTAAAAGCTGTAAGCCCAAAAAGAGTACAAAAGCTCCATAAAGAAACGAACAACTATTACAAAGACAAAAGGAAGAAAAATCATAAGGCCTAACCCTGCTGTTGCTCGGCCGAGGCTGGGTCTTGGGGTAGATCGGCAGGATTGTCAACCAACATCCCAGCAACTAGATCTTCTATCACTTTTTGCTCGCCTTCAGCTGCGGTCTGCTCGCCCTCATCATTTTTCTCTGCAGCTGGGGGACGGGTCAAAATAACGCTGGGATCAAGAAAGTCTAACTTGATCCCGTAATCTATCATATCACCTAGCTGCAGGGTCGATCCGAGCGTAGGAGGATAGGCTTCGAGAAATTCAGTTAAGTCCTGGCCAATATCCTCCACAATCGCTGGAACATTATGCGTACTGACTGAATGGATACAGTCAGCATAGGCACAAATATACCCCAGGTTCGAGCACGGTCCAAGGTGAGCGTTCAGCTGGGTGTCGAACTCCTCTTGGGTGAGCATCCCAACCGTCTCTTCCTTAAGGCGAGCATTTTCAGCTTCAAGCTCAACCAATCTTTGCTCGTTCTCTTCCCTCTTTTACTTTTCCTTCTCGAGTGTAGTCTGGAAAAAGACCAGCTCGACCTTTTTCTCTTTGAGCTCGACGGACAGCTCTTGATAGGCTTCAACTTGCTTCTTCTCAGTATCATCAACGAGCTTGAGCTGGTTATTGAGGCGGTTGATCTTGGCACTATACAGATTGATCAGGCCATCCTTCTCCTTGGTCAGCTGCCGAGCAGTAGCCACATGGCGGCGAGTAGCTTCTTCGATCTTGGCCAATTGAGCCAACCCGCACTGAGCCATGATGAGCGAGTTAGCAGTCTGGATCATTGAGAGATGGAAGTTGTCCACCGCTCCCTGTGCTTGCACGGTCCAGTTTAGGGATTTGGTCCAGGCGCGAGCAACTATTTTAGTTGCTCGACAGACATGATCATCGGGGATATCCTGGAAAGAAGTAGGAGTCTTTGAGCAAGCAAATTGATGGACGACTTCAGCTCGCCCGGGATGATCAGCTCCCCGGTATCTGCGAGCAAAGCAAAAAAAGAGTTAGAAAAAACTTGAGAAAAAATCTATCAGCCAAGAATACTAGAAAAGTAAAGTGCTTACTCAGTAAATTTGAGGCCATCCCAGCCCAGATATGTAAGTTCATCAGGACCTTTGGTTCGAGCCTCATGGCTCTTGCCCCCCTTTCCTCGTAGGCGACCACTTCGGTAGGTGGAGAACGAGCAGCTTCTTCGCTCGTTCGACGTGCAGCCTGGGTTCCCACCTTCTCATTTCCTTTGTCTGTTGGATGTTGGGTGGGAACGACGGCCGAGCCATAGGATCATTTGAGCCTCTTGGACCCATGGGGATGGAGATTGAGGTGCTGGTGATAGGGAGGGTGCAGCAGGAGCAGTCTGTCGGGCAGCTTGTGCGCCGGCAGTTCTTGTGACCAGGGAAATGATCTTCGTAGGAGGATCACCTTTAACCTTTCTTCCGCGAGCAGGTGGCATTTCGTGAACTCTTTTTTCAAGAAGTCCAAAGCACGTAAAAACTGCAATGGTAACTTGCTCGGCTAAAAAAAAGAAGAAGAGAAAGACTTTAGAATGGCGAGCAAGTAATATAAAGAAACATTTGACGAACAGGTATTCAAATCAAAGTTGAAAATCTCAGTTTTAAACTTGGAGGTACTTCGGCTTGAGCCTCAAGATGATGAGGATAAGCGTATAGACGAGTAACTTTTTTACAATTCTCCTTGTTTAAATGGTCGATTGTTCTATCAGCTCGGTTGCAAAGGGCGACCAAGCACGAAGTAAAAAGAAACTCTAAGCCGATTTCCTCATCTCCAGTATTCTACTTGAGCAGTCGAGGACCTACGAACAAACAAAAAAAGTTAAATTAGCCCTACATACTCCAAGTATGAAGAGGAACTTGCTTACATTTAATTTTTCCGTAAGCGGCTGGGGAGTTGATTCGTGAACCACCACCACACGGATCACCCGCAGCTCGCCAGTCTTCCCCGGTGAAGAACTCTTTCCAGTCGCGGATCTTGTTTGGTACTCCTTCGACTGACTTTAACTCCGGATGAGCCTTTAGGTAATAATATCCCTCCTTGGCAAACGAGCACCTAGTGATCGTCATTATGTAGTTTACCTCATTCGGAGTGATGCGGTCAATGTATCCTTCCAGGGTGAACAGACTCATGATGCCGAGAAAATTCATCTAGCTAATAGGAGTAATCTGGGTAATTGCTAGGTTGGTCGCCTCAAGGAATCGACCAACAATCGGGGGCAAGGGTAACATCAGCCCTGCGATCAAGGTGTCAATGTTGATCGTCATACATCTAGGAGGGAGGGTGATCAACTCTCTCTTTCTTCTTGGGAGCCCACATTTGGATGTCGTATGGAATCTTGTATGTATCCCGGATCAAGTCAAGCTCATCTGAGCGAACAACGCTCTTGATCCTGCTCGCCTGGAAGTCGATCCTTGGAGATTTCCATTTTTTCCTTTCATGAGGCGGAAAGCTGTTTGCATATTGCTCCACATACGCTCCCACTCGAATGGGCGAGCAACTCCAGTTGGGATTTCATTTTCCATCATATTAGGGTTTGGAAACCCAATCCCTTCCATAAACTCCCAGGTTAGCTCGTCAAATTCGGGTTTGGACTCTTCTTTAAATTCTGAACCCGCGGACTCCCCCTCACTCACTTCGCGATTGGCAACTTCAATAACCTCCTCGCCAGATGGGCAAGCACTCGTGTCCCCCACCAATCTAACAACAGACTCAACATTGTGATCCATTTCTGAAGAAATTTCAAAGGGAGGTTGCCCTTCGAAGGGTACAACCTCAAGGGGACGATTTTCAAGGTTCGAACGAGGATTTTCATTACTAGAGTGGGAGGACATGAAGATTTCTCAAAAAATTGGAAAAATAGGTAATTTTTTAGGTGGATTCTGGTAAAGGAACTGAGATAGCAGAGGTGATAGGTGACAGTGGTGGTGGTTCATAATTTCTACCCCAAAAAGTTAAGAACAAGGAAAAAGAAGAATGAAAGTGAAATTTAAACGCAAATAACTACCTTGAAGACGAAGTGGCAGCCGGAATGCCAGAGGACGTTGAAAAATTAAAAACCACGCCGGAGATACGCACAGTCGCCGGAAATTTAAAACTTGAGAATGTGAAGTGGGAAAACTTTCGTTTCCCTCTCGTATTTATACCCTATGGGGAAAACGGGGAAAACCCCCTAATTTTGGAAGAATACGAGGTCCAAAATGCAAAAAACTAGGTAATTCTCGAATAAATTGAAAAGTGGAGGACCTTCTTGCAATTTTTGGGGCGTGTGACCTCGATCTAACGCGCGCGTGGGCGGCGCTCAATCATGCCGCCCACGTCATCCTTGGATGAGCCTTAGACCTCGGGAGATGGAACATCGCACCCAAGTTTCTCGTTCCAGTAAGAGTTGTTCGTCGTGACTCCTCCACAAATTAATATCCTGGCCACAATTGCTCGGCCAAGAAGTAGCTCGTCCAAAATCAACATGAGACCAGGCTAGGAGGCAATTGTTGATAGGCGAACAATAATTCGCCTTAAGCGAACAGGTTCTAAAGCTTAAGCACGGATTGTAGCATCAGTTGAGCGAGCCATACTTGATTAAATAAGGATGACGTAGGAAAGGGTGCATTAACCAACTGGAGAGATCTATATTATGATTACCTTAATACCTGGCGGCCAGCTTCCAGGCGAGCAGGTCTCGAACCCTACTCCTGGATCATGACAAACTAACCGAGGCATGAATGACGAACATATATAAAGAAGGGGTGGTGTAATAATCAATCAGAATAGTGTACAATGACCACCATTTATTCCCGCAAACAACTATTATGCGAACAACACTCGACAAAGATGAAGATCCAAATTAGTCAGAACCGTAATGAAATAATGGGCGAACAAATTATAAGTCACCCTACCACCAAGCGAACACCTTATAACGAAAGGAATCAAACGAAGAACCGCAGCACAATCAATGACAACCAGCTCTATGGGCAAGATAGAATCAAATGAAGCCTTATAACTAAGATTAAGTTTAGATAAGATCAAATTAGGTCAAAGGGACACATGTCAAACATACAAGCTTGAAAGTCCAAAAGTCTTGTCCACCACCTACTTGGTGGCTTGTATAAATAGAGCTGCTCTCCATTGATAAAAATAAGTTCAAATACACAAAATTCTCCCAACACACACTCATACACCACAAAACACACACATACGAAATAAATACGTAATCAATACATGTATTTGTGATTTTCTTATTCGATCTATCGTATTTACTATAAACGGTAGTAATCAATTACACGAAATTATTTGGTGATCCTAAAATTGGTTAAAAACAGCCATTAATCCACGTGATTAGAACCGATCATCAACACCAGGTGGAATTGTGTTGGAGTTATACATGAAAGTATGTTTTTACTTTGTATAACTCGTGTATCAAACACTCGTTTTATGAAAATAATTCTTTTATCGCATTTGCTTTAGTTATGATTGAATGTTGAATTTCTATTGCAAACCGTTCAATATATAGTACGTGTTACATAGTAGTTAATGTGGTGATACCCGATCACGGAAGACGACATTGACAGTTTACTTGTAACTAAACGTACATTTTCACGACCTAGGTGGAATTGAACAATCCGCCGTGAAAGGTCGATGTGTAAGGCTCAGATTGGTCTGTCTTGACTAAGAGATTGCACTAGCACATTTAGTATGTGTTGAAGAGGTCCTACAGCGAGGATAAATTCTTCTGTTCTGAAAGGTGAAGAATTAGACCTCAGTGGTTGTTGATTTCTTAATCTCCGTCACTTAAATAGGACCGTGTGTGCTTAGTAGTTACTGCTTTGATTCATGTTGGGTGAGAATCATTGTGACTTCGAACTTTGTGTCTTGGGCAGTAATATTAATCATACGACGGTTGCTAAGATTTAATACGGAGAAACGCGTGCGAGTACGGCTCGTGTGATTAGTCCCCTTGGTGGGCTCAGAAGTTTTATTGTACCAAATCTTGCAAGTGAAAAATTAGTTTCTTCGGTACGAATAATAATGTTGAGCTGTCTTTACTCCAAGGTGAAAGATGTTAATTAATTTAGAGCTATTCAGAAGCTTAATTAATTAATGGACTTGATAATCTTAAACGCGGGAAATAATAACCGGGAGCCCATATTATCGTAATATGGATTAAGATGGATAGTGCAATATTAATTTATTAGTGGTAATAATTAATATTAATGGGCTGAATTATATTGGGGCTCAATATTGAAATTCAGAAGTCCATTAGGAGGTCCAATCTTAATTCTCCTTAAGGCCCCTCAAGTAGCCCAATTAAGTAGCCCAATAATGATAAGGTGATTAAAATAAAAAGAAAATAATATGCTGATTTTTCCCTTTAATTTTCGAAAAATACATGATAAGGAGGAAAAAGATTTTGTTGATTTTTTTGGAAAGATATTATGCAAGATATGTATTCTAGGAATACAAGAATATCTCATATATTCAAGAAGATCCAAATCTTGGATTTTCTCTATGTAAATTTCGAAAACTACCTATTTATTTAGGGGTGTGAGATTTTTGTGGAATATTTTATTTTGGAGAAAAGAATATATGGGATATATTCAAGATTTCTTAGAGTCTAAGAAAAGATTTTCTCCAAGCCCAAATATACTATAATTTTCGGCCATCTCACATTATAAATAGGGGATGATTATTTCATCCCCAAGAACATAATTCCATGTGTTGGAAAAATCAAGAAGCATAGATATTTTTCTTTTTTCTTAGTTTATTAAATTGCTTGAAAGCGTCTCCCACCGGCGATCAAGTGAGGTGAAAAGGGAAATACTTGAGAAGGCTTTGGGTTGATAGAACGAGATTACAAGTGTCCCGTATATCCAAAGGCCATTACTACGAGAGGTACGTTAATCGCATATTTACTTGTTTAATTCCGCCTAGTTAAATATGTGAAATTAATTTAACATGCATGATGATAATTAGTTGTCGGAATTATTATTTGAATTAATTAGGATTAATTCATGCTAGTAATAATTGTATTTAAATTCGTATTTAAAGTTCATCCCGAATAGATTCCGGGCACCCCTATTTTTTCCCAACAACTGGTATCAGAGCCACGGTTTCGGGCTCTGAATTTTAAATTGGAATTTAAATTGTTGAACATTAAATTGAAATTGGATAGTAGAATTGTTAGATCTTTTTTGCAGGTATCCAATTGTCATGGTTTTAATGTTGTTAATTTCATGCATGTAAATTAATTTGGTTTTTAATTCGATTCGTTCGAATTCGTTTTTCTCGTGAGAAAATCCACGAGTAGATTAGTTGTTTTTATTTTGATTCGTTCATTGTAATAGACTAGTCTAGATCTAGTATTTATTTTTTTGTAAAAATAAATTGTAACCGGATCGTGACGAAGAACGAAGAATTAAAAACGGCGTACCCGGACGACGCATACAAGCGTGAAGCGTGTATGGAGATAAAATCATGCAAGGGGTGAAGAAAACGAGGACGAACGGCAAAAAAAACGGCGCACGGGAAGCGCACGGCGTCGCGCGCACAGCGCGCGCGCGCCTCGGCGAGAATCTGCAGCGCCTCGGGCGCCCCGGGCGGCGCCTCGGCGCGCCTCCATGCAGAGCCTCGGGTGCGCCTCGGGCGCGCCTCTGGGCTGCGCTTCGGCGCGCTTCGGGCAGTTTTTTAGCGCTTCTCGGGCCGGGAAGCGCGCGGGCCCACTTCGTGGGCCGACGCGCACTGTATCTCAGGCCGTGGAATTTTTTCGGTTCGTGTTTTTTTTGTGTGTTTTTAAACGTCGTCCCGAACCCCAAACGATGCTGTTTTTGAAGAAGTGTTGCTGTTCGAGTGGGAGCACGTCGAGACGAACGTCGGAAAGCAACAAGGACGATTTTTTGCATCAAGACGTGAAGAAATTAAACCGTGACAATTGGAATTGAGTGCTCCAATGTGTTTAATTTTGTTTTGATGGATGTTTTATTTCGTGCAATTTTTATTATTTGTTAATATGTGTTTGCATGAATTTAATTGTCCAAGAAAAACCTTACTTTCGAAAATTACTAAGTATGTTTTTATAATCGCAATTTTATTCCGGATATTAAAATTGGATTATTTTGGCCTCCATAATTTATTTATTTGTGAAGTTCTTTTGGAATACATTTCCCCCTCGGATCGGCCAAAAGAACGGATTTCACATGAATAAATTCCGAAAGGATGATTGTGGATTATTACTAGTGGCGGTATTGACCCTCACCACGAGTGGCTTGCTCAAAGCGAAATAATAATCCTGTATTTAATTATGGTTATTACTTAGGCATATGAAATTGATATTAACTTACTCCCCTCGGAGTCCCTGTCAATTTCTATGTGGTCAAAGTGGGAGCCAACTATTAATTTTGAATTAAGGATTTGTAACTTTTAAGTTTGTAATCCGCTTGAATGTATTTAAATGTATAGAACACCCCTCGTGGCGCATTTAAATTGTTTCGAGATGTTGGCTGATGCATGATTATATTGTTTTAAGGTTTCAATATAATTGATGTGATCGAATTATGTGATAATTTCATATTTTTCTAGATATTGATATGAATGTATGTTTTATTCTCATTTCATCATGTCGCAACCTTTTAATCCACTGTTTAATATACTTAAAGTTAATAAACTTTTTGGAGAGAATTATATCGATTGGAAATATTTTTTTTAAATTTGTCCTTACTGCACGAAAATACAATTGGGTTATTTATGTTAATATACCCGGCAAGCCTAATGATAAGTCAAGCAATGGGAAGAGGCAGTTTATGATCGGAAGCGTGACAATGAATGAAGTGCATCATCTTGACATTTCTGTCTGAGGATTTGAGGCGCGTTCATGAAGACATTGTATCCGCTGTTGAAATCATGGAACACCTTGAAGAGATGTTTTCACATCAGAATCCCATGACTAATCAGTTCACCAAACATGACTCGGTCAAGTTGGAAATGGTGGAAGGAACGCCCGTGAGGGAGCACGTTCTCGAGATAATGGCATACCTTAACAAGTTGGAAGTACTTGGTGCGGATTTTGATTGATTTCATATACCATTCCCTACCGAGAAACTTTGAGTAGTTTCATCTGAACTGTCAGATGAATGAACGGACAAGTCGTTTTCCCGAGCTCTTGCAAGCTTTAGTTTCGGTGGAGTTGATAATGGAGCACCAGTCTAGTGCTATGGTGGCTAATGGTTCGTCTACCTCTTTTGGTCCCAAGGGAGGGAAAAAGAGGAAGAGAACCAAAGGCCGGATCCAAGCAAATCCAATTGTTGCGAAAGGCAAATGCAAAGGCAAACATCGAAGGGGAAGTGTTTTAGTTGCGGTGAGAGAGGACAATGGAGGTCTGCCTGTTCCAAGCCTAAGAGGCTAGGAAAGTTAGGTAATTCACACACCTTAGTCGTCGAAACTTGTGAAGTGGCGTATGCTGTCTATTCGTGGATAGTGGATACGAGAGCTACTGATCACATTTGTTTCATGGGTTTAAGCTAACCCGACGACTTAACGAAAGTGAGATCCCCATCACATCGGGCAATGCTACGAGAGTGGCAGCTGAAGCAGTGGGAGAAGTGCGCCTATCTTGTGAAGATAGAGTTATGGTCTTGAGAGACGTTCCTCATGTTCCTAGTTTAGAAAGAACTCAACCTTCAGTTTCTAAACTGTTTGAATAGATACTCAGTTTCTTTTAATAAGGATGTTATTATTGCTTGAAAAGATGAGTTTATCCGTTCCGGAACTTTAATGGATGATCTTTATACCATTATTTGGGCACACCACTCACAAAATTGAATCTAATAACACATCGATTATTTCGAGTAATAAAAGAAAGCGTTCTTCGGAGATGAACGAAACACTTCTATGGCATCTTAGACTAGGTCATATTAATCTAAAGTGGATAGAGAGATTGGTGAAAGACGGATCCTTGGAATCATTCCAAGTCGAACCGTTTCCAACTTGTGAATCCTGTTTAGAGGGTAAAATGACCAAGAGGGCATTTGGAGCCAAGGGGCATAGAACTACGGAAGTGTTAGAACTCGTTCATACCGATATGTGTGGTTCAATGACGATCATAGCAAGAAGAGGTATGAGTAATTTGATGATTACTCAAGATACGGATACATCTACCTTATGATGCATAGGGAAAGAAGTATCAAGTCTCTACGATTTGTTCGTGGAGGTGAATACCTTAGCAATGAATTCTTGAACTACCTATCGGAAGAAGGGATTGTATCCCTGTTGACCACATCGGGAACCCCTCAATAGAACGGTGTGGCGGAACGAAGGAGCCAGACTCTTTTAGAAATAGTCAGATCCATGATGAGTTATTCGGATTTACCCAAGTCGTTTTGGGGTAACGCCTTGGAAACAATGACTTATATTCTAAACTTGGTGCCATCCAAATCAGTTCCTAAAACCCCAATGGAATTGTGGACCGGGGCGCAAGCCCATTCTAAGACACTTGCAGATTTGGGGTTGTCCGGCATACGTGCTAGACAAGGAAGCCGGTAAATTGGATCCATGTTCGGAATTAAGGTTGTTTATAGGATATCCCATGGGAACGAAAGGGTGTATGTTCTATAGTCTCAAGGATTAAAAGACCGTGATTAGTTCGCACTTTAAATTCTTGGAGGAAGACTATATGAACAAAAGAAAGCCCAGAAGTGAGATTACCTTAGACGAGTTAAGAGGGCAAACTCCTATACCAAGTATACAAGATGATATACCACACGTCATACCTTCACAACCGGAACCCCGTCGTAGTGGGAGGATTGCAAGGCAACTCGAGAGATTCATGGGAATTGGAGAATCTTCGGATTTGATTCCCGGCGATGAATCAGACCCATGAACGTACGACGAGGCAATCCAAGACAAAGACGCGGAAGTGTGGCAAACCGTAATGGAAACCGAGGTGGGTTCGATGGATTATAATCAAGTGTGGGAGTTGGTTGATCTACCTAATGGGGTAGAGCCCATTGGATGCAAGTGGGTGTACAAGAGGAAAAGAGGACCGGACGGAAGGGTAGAGACCTTCAAAGCAAGGCTTGTGGCCTGTGGCCTGTAGCTATGCTTAAGTCCATCCGTATTCTCTTGTCGATCGTTGTGCACTTAGATTACGAGATCTGGCAAATGGATGTCAAGACAGCTTTCCTTAACGGAAGTCTTGATGGGATCTATATGCAACAACCCAAAGGTTTCGTTGAAAAAGGCCAAGAGCACCTCGTATGCAAGCTTAAGAGATCCATTTTATGGACTTAAGCAAGCGTCGCGTACTTGGAACCAGTGTTTTGATCAAGTTATTAAGTCTTATGGGTTTGTGATCAAAACAAGTTTGAAAGTTGTGTGTATAAAAGGTGTGACGGAACTGCGGTGGTATTCTTAGTATTATACATAGACGATATTCTGCTCATTGGAAACAATGTAAAGGTATTGTCAGACGTAAGGGTATGGCTGTCAAATCAGTTTGATATGAAGGACTTAGGGAAAGCCGGTCACATCCTTGGGATCAAGTTCACTCGAGATCCAAGAGGATGGTGTTGGGTTTATCGCAAGTTTCATACAAAGGCACTGTTTTGAAGCATTTCAGCATGCAAGATTCCAAGAAAGGTTTTGTACCTTTTAGGCACGGAATCCATCTATCTAAAGAAATATGCCCTAAGATGCAAGTGGAGATAGATGACATGAAAGACGTTCCGTACGTTTCGGACGTAGGAAGTCTTATGTATGCAATGTTGTGTACGAGACCGGATATCTGCTTTGCCGTGGGCATGATGGCAAGATATCAAAGTAACCCCGGGAAAGCACATTAGATTGCAATTAAATGCGTTCTTTAGTTTTTGAAAAGAACTTAGTATGGAATGCTGATTTAACAATCAGACAATCTAATTTCCATGGGATACACGGACTCAAATTTCCAATCAGACATAGACTCCAAAATACCTACCTCGGGTAGTGTGTTTTGCATGGGAGAAGGAGCCATGGCATGGAGAAGCGATTTGCAGAAATGCATCGCAGATTCGATCATGGAAGCCGAATAAGTAGTTGCTTGTGAAGTAGCGAAATAAGCGGTTTGGCTCAAGTACTTCTTAGTGGACTTGGACGTTGTTCCGAATTTGCCCGACAAGATAACTGTCTTTTGTGACAATGCCGGGGCAGTTGCAAATTCAAGGGAACCGAGAGCCCACAAGGCCAGCAAACACATTGAAAGAAAACACCATCTTATACGAGAAATTGTTAAGAGAGGAGATAAAGAGGTGGCAAAGATATGCGTCGGGGACAACCTAGTAAATCCATTCACAAAGGGTCTGCCTCTGAATACATTCGAGAGACATGTGGATGGAATGGGAGTCAAGACTATTGCCAATCTGCTTTAAGTATAAGTGGGAGGAATTATTAGGTTAGTGTAGGTTGACATGAGATGTCACGTAGAGCTACTACACTAAGACATGCGTGATGTATACTAAAAGCAGACTTTAAGTATAAGTGGGAGATTGTTGGAGTTATACATGAAAGTATGCTTTTACTTTGTATAACTCGTGTATCAAACACTCGTTTTATGAGAATAATTCTTTTATCGCATTTGCTTTAGTTATGATTGAATGTTGAATTTCTATTGCAAACCGTTCAATATATAGTATGTGTTACATAGTAGTTAATGTGGTGATACCCGATCACGGAAGACGACATTGACAGTTTACTTGTAACTAAATGTACATTTTCACGACCTAGGTGAAATTGAACAATCCGCCGTGAAAGGTCGATGTGTAAGGCTCAGATTGGTCTGTCTTGACTAAGAGATTGCACTAGCACATTTAGTATGTGTTGAAGAGGTTCTACAGCGAGGATAAATTCTTCTGTTCTGAAAGGTGAAGAATTAGACCTCAGTGGTTGTTGATTTCTTAATCTCCGTCACTTAAATAGGACCGTGTGTGCTTAGTAGTTACTGCTTTGATTCATGTTGGGTGAGAATCATTGTGACTTCAAACTTTGTGTCTTGGGCAGTAATATTAATCATACGACGGTTGCTAAGATTTAATACGGAGAAACGCGTGCGAGTACGGCTCGTGTGATTAGTCCCCTTGGTGGGCTCAGAAGTTTTATTGTACCAAATCTTGCAAGTGAAGAATTAGTTTCTTCGGTACGAATAATAATGTTGAGCTGTCTTTACTCCAAGGTGAAAGATGTTAATTAATTTAGAGCTATTCAGAAGCTTAATTAATTAATGGACTTGATAATCTTAAACGCGGGAAATAATAACCGGGAGCCCATATTATCGTAATATGGATTAAGATGGATAGTGCAATATTAATTTATTAGTGGTAATAATTAATATTAATGGGCTGAATTATATTGGGGCTCAATATTGAAATTCAGAAGTCCATTAGGAGGTCCAATCTTAATTCTCCTTAAGGCCCCTCAAGTAGCCCAATTAAGTAGCCCAATAATGATAAGGTGATTAAAATAAAAAGAAAATAATATGCTGATTTTTCCCTTTAATTTTCGAAAAATACATGATAAGGAGGAAAAATATTTTGTTGATTTTCTTGGAAAGATATTATGCAAGATATGTATTCTAGGAATACAAGAATATCTCATATATTCAAGAAGATCCAAATCTTGGATTTTCTCTATGTAAATTTCGAAAACTACCTATTTATTTAGGGTTGTGAGATTTTTGTGGAATATTTTATTTTGGAGAAAAGAATATATGGGATATATTCAAGATTTCTTAGAGTCTAAGAAAAGATTTTCTCCAAGCCCAAATATACTATAATTTTCGGCCATCTCACATTATAAATAGGGGATGATTATTTCATCCCCAAGAACATAATTCCATGTGTTGGAAAAATCAAGAAGCATAGATATTTTTCTTTTTCCTTAGTTTATTAAATTGCTTGAAAGCGTCTCCCACCGGCGATCAAGTGAGGTGAAAAGGGAAATACTTGAGAAGGCTTTGGGTTGATAGAACGAGATTACAAGTGTCCCGTATATCCAAAGGCCATTACTACGAGAGGTACGTTAATCGCATATTTACTTGTTTAATTCTGCCTAGTTAAATATGTGAAATTAATTTAACATGCATGATGATAATTAGTTGTTGGAATTATTATTTGAATTAATTAGGATTAATTCATGCTAGTAATAATTGTATTTAAATTCGTATTTAAAGTTCATCCCGAATAGATTCCGGGCACCCCTATTTTTTCCCAACAAATTGAACAATCCACCGTGACAGGTCGATGTGTAGTTATCAGATTGGCTTATCTTGACCAAGAGATTGCACTAGCACATTTAGTATATGTTGAAGAGGACCTACAACAAGGATAAATTCTTCTGTTCTGAAAGTTGAAGAATTAGACCTCAGTGGTTATTGATTTCTTAATCTCCGTCACTTGAATATGATTGTGTATGGTTAATAGTTATTGCTTTGATGCATGTCAGTGAGAATCATCGTGACTTCGAACCTTGTATTTTGGGCAGTAATATTAATCATACGATGATTGCTAAGATTTATTACCGAGAAACGTGTGCGCGGCTCGTATAATTTATCCCCTTGGTGGGCTCAGAAATTTTATCGTGCCAAATCTTGCAAGTGGAGAATTAGTTTATCCGGTACGGATAATAATGTTGAGTTGTCTTTACTCCAAGACACAAGATATTAATTAATTTAGAGCTATTCGGAAGTTCAATTAATTAATGGACTAGATAATCTTAAACACGAGAACTAATAACCGGGAGCCAATATTATCGTAATATAGATTAAGATGGATAGTGCAATATTAATTTGATAGTAGTATTAATTAATATTAATGGGCTGAATAATATTGGGGCTCAATATTGAAATTCGGAAGCCCATTGGAGGTCCAATCTTAATTCTCCTAAAGGCCCCTCAAGTAGCCCAATAATAATAAGGTGGTTAAAATAAAAGAAAATATATTGCTGGTTTTTTCTTATAATTTTCAAAAATATTAGTTTAAGAGAGAGAAAAGATTTTGTTGATTTTCTTGAAAATATATTATGGAAGATATGTATTCTTAGAATACAAGATTATCTCATAAATTCAAGAAGATCTAAATCTTGTAATTCAATCTCCTTATTTTCGAAAATTGCATGTATATTAGGAGGGTGGGATTTTTGTGGAATATTTTATTATGGAGAAAATAATATCTTAATATAATATATTTTCAAATCTCTTCATGATGATGTGTCAACACCACCTTATTCTAAGGATGAGGTGGCATGTTCAAATCTCTCAATTTCGAAATACTGGCCTCTCATTAAAAGTTGGTTTAAATTTTGATCTCAACCATTCATTTTTATCATTACATCTAAACCATTGATTTGTAACTAAGGTAAATATAATTATTCATCATTCTCCCGTAAATCGTCTCTCTCACATTCGATCTCTCTCACACCACCACACTCCTCTTCGATGTTTTTCAGAGTGCCGCTTCCACACCCTCTCCAATCAGCACGGACCAGCGACTTATACCAGATTATAATTTTCTCACCGTTGTCATATTCACGCCGCCTCATTCCCAGAATCTTCCAAAGGTTAGGATTTTATTTTAATTCACAATTTTTTGCGATATTATCTTCGGTATAAAGTTTTCTCTGTGTATTAAGTTGTTCCTCCGCCTAGCCTAGCACCGTTTAAGATATATAGGCATCGTCTAGCTGCTCTACTACAGCTGGCCCGCCTAGCCCAGAGCCATAGTTCCTCCGCCTAACCTAGCGTCTTCTTTCCTCCAGCCAAGGTAAACTCCCGATCCCTTTGCACATATGCATTTCTATATTCACATAATCAATTGGATACGTACAAGCAGTACACATACAGGGTAAATGTTTGATAATATCACAAAATTTTCGGTGATTCACTCCACTAATCCGGAAAAAAAATTCAATTCAACTTTGAATTCAGAACGACATGGTGGTTGGAAAGTATATGTTAAATGTATGGGAGGGAATTCGAATAAAAAAAAAGGACACTAAGTTTCTTACCTAGGTATTTTTTTAATTTATTTTTAAAAAATATTTATATATGTTAATTTTGTTAGAGGATCCAATACCATAACTTACCATGAATAATAGATTGTAACATTTTTTTGGATAAAATTTTACTACCTAAAAGATATTGTCACCGAAATAGCATATTATTTCCAAAAAATTTTGACATGAAATACAATATTTTACCATGTATAATTCAATAAGTGATATTTTTTAAATTTATTTTTGCAGAATATTTATATATGTTAATTTTGTAGGAGGATATTAAAATATTTTGCAAAAGATATTGTTACGTAAAAGATGACGAGATTCCCATCCAATGCCATATCTTACCATGAATAATAGATGGTAACATTAATTTTTTTTGACAATATTTTGCTAGACAAAATATATTGTCACTGAAATTGCATATTATTCCAAAAAAATCTTGTCATGAAATATAATATCTTACCATGTATAATACAATAATAGATATTTTTTAATTTATTTTTGCAGAATATTTATATATGCTAATTTTGTTGGAGGATATTGAAATATTTTACAAAAAATATTGTCACGTAAAAAATGGAAAGATTAACAAAGAATCTTGTCATCCAATACCATATCTTACCATAGATAATAGATTGTAACATTAATTTTTTTATTTTATTTTTTTGGACAAGATTTTATTACCCGAAAGTTATTGTCACTGAAATAGCATATTATTCCCAAAAAATCTTACCATGTATAATGCAATAATAGATATTTTTGGAAAATATTTTTGCAGAATACTTATTTATGCTAATTTTGTAGGAGGATATTGAAAAGTATTCTAACTTTAAAAAGTATTTACTCTAATATACAATAATCTGAATATATTTTAATCAATAAAAACACAATATTTACGTATAATGTGTAATATTATTTTAAACATTAAATTAATGCAAGATTTGAAACATTGAATTAATGCAAGCATATCTTTTTTCACGGTTGACCGATTTATTTTTGTTGATATTTTTAGAATTTATTTTTGCTAAATATTGATAGATGTGAAATTTATAGCAAGGAATTGAAATATTTTTTAAAAGATATTGTAACCGAAATAACATATGGTCCCAAAAAAAATTTGCCACCAAATATAATATCATACCATCAATAATAGATTGTAACACAATTTTTTTTTTAAATCTACCCGCAAAATTGAATTTGAAATTGTAAAATATAGATATTGTTTTGTAGAATAGAATTTCGATTTTTTCAACAATTTTAATTTTTAAAAACTTTTTTTTGTTTTTTGCAAAATATCTGTAAATGTGAAATGTCCAGTAGGAAAATTGAATTAAAAAATAATTAAGATTGACGCCTAAAGTTCAATTCTTATGGTTGAATTGTGTATTATAAATATCAACACATTAATCAATTGTTCACATGCAAACATCTACACAATGTTTTATTTTAATTATGATATATTTTTAGTCAAATGTTACCTTTAGATTTGTGGGATTCTATCTTTAGAGTTAAACTTTTGCGTTCGGTTGTTATTATATCTTCATATCATGGGGGAAAATTGGGCATGCAAGTATACAATAATTATAATTTTAAGTAATATTGTGTTATACTAATTTGATATTGAATGTGTGAATTAGTTAATATTTTTCAAATTTTCTATTTATTCATGTTTTAGTATTTATTATTATTTGTTGAATTATAATTACAATTTTAAAATTATACCGATATTATAAGATACTTAAAAAAAATGATAATTTTTTTTGGTACTCGGTATCCGGCTCATTGGCCGACTAATCCGGGAGACCCATAACCCACCGTCCACTAGCGGGGGGCCCCATTTCAAGCCAGAGCGTAGCTCTGTATGGACTGGTCCATCTCAGGAATTGACAAATATTTTTTCCAGTCCGCAAAATTCGCGGGGATACGTATTAGTATGAGATATATTCAAGATTTCTTTGAGGCCAAGAAAAAGAGTTTTTCCTCCCCATTCTTAAGCCCAAAATCGGCCACCCCATCCCTATATATAGGGGATGATTATTTCATCTCTAGTTTACAGTTTATAAGTTCCATGAGTTGGAAAAATCGAAAACAATAAATATTTTCTTCCTTCCTTATATTATTAAATTGTTCGTGAGCGCTTCCCACCGGCGAACGAATAAGGCGAAGAGAGAATACTTGAGAAAGCTTTTACGGTTGATAGGATCATTTTGCTTGTCCCGGTCTTCTCGGTTGAACGTCACTTCAAGAGGTGCGTGTTCATGTAAAACTCCTAGATATTCCGCGATAGGATTTTACGTGATTATATTCATTGACATGAATTATTTGTTGTTGGTTAATTATTATTTGAATTAATTTAGGATTAATTCATGCTAGTAATAATTGGATTTAAATTCGTATTTATATTTCATCCCGAATAGATCAAGACACCCCAATTTCCCCAATAACGAGGAGGGACTGATGTTGGAAACTTCCAATAAGTTCCAAATTCTTGGGAATTTGCATGGGTGTGGAGAGAGAATAACAGTGGGGAACAAGTCAACTGTTCATGCGACACATCCCATCGATATCGAGGCTGAGGTATCTAAGGATGGGCCCCCGCTATTTAATGACTTATATCAGTTTGATAAATCAATTAAAGAGGCTCGGGAGGGCAGATTGCATAAACTGGGCCCATGTGAATTGGGCTTATTATCGAGTGAATAGAGGGATATTTTTATTGAGAACGGGCCAAGTAATGGGAATTTAATGGTCAAAACTAATGAAGGGCCTGCAAGGCAGATTGGGCCGATTCAAAGCACACTTACAATCAGGATTTTTTAGAAAAGGAATCAAGGTAAGTGTATTCCCCTAATTCTGGCGAAAATAGGGCAGAAGTAATGTGCCCCAATTTCTAATCACTCTCGACAGAATTCCCTTCTCTTTCAAACGCTTTGGTGTGTGCAAGTAGGGGATAAGTCGATGGCAATAGAGTAGTGAAGATGGCGGAGCAAAGAGGCATACATCAGATGTCCAATCTGAATAGGGCTATCGAACATGGAGCCAAAAATAGCTCAAAATGGGGAAGAAAGAGTTTGGATGCATAAAAAAGGGCAAGGCAAAAGGCGGAGAAAGTTCAATTAAGTGTTTTCCTCTCAGACATGGTGTCTTCGGAGGACAGAGTAGCAGCGGCTAAAGAGAAGAAGATAATTCCAAAAAATTGGTATAAAAAACATCCCAAGACACTGTAAGAGTAGAAGCTCCAAGGAATTGGGAAGTAGGTAAATTGATGGGTTTGGCAGCACCTAATGGAGATCCGGAAATTGTCGAAAGCATAGTCAACATTGGCAAAGAGGGAGAAAAGAGCAAGGCCGAGGAGTCGACTAAGGAGTTTATCCAATGAAGCTACTAAGTTATAATTTAAGAGGTTTGGGGAGCAGGTCTAAACGCAAGGAAGTAAGAGACCTCATCAGAAGCCAGAAGGCCAATTTCGTACGCATTCAAGAATCGAAAAAGAGGTAATTGACATTTTTTGTGTAAATCCTTATGGGGTAGTGATAACTGTGGGTGGGCGTTTCGAGAATCGATAGAGAGGTTAGGGGGTTGGTTTCAATTTGGAATAAAGATTTGCTTGTCGCAAGTAGTTGTTGGCATATGGAGGGAGCAGTGGTGGTTAACGGGTTTTGGAGGTCAGAAAGAGTGGAGTGATGCTTAATAAACGTCTATGCACCATGTAGCTTATTGGAGAAAGTCGATTTATGGGAGAGGATTCAGAGTGTTATCTCCATGAAGGCAGACAACTACATTTGTGTTGCAGGAGATTTTAACTACATTAGAAGGAGTGGACGAAGGGCAGAAGGGAATTCAAGGGACTTGAAGACCTTTGATGATTTTATTAGAGATTCTGGATTGATCCATCTCCCTCTTCATGGTCACATGTACACGTGCTACAAGCCGATTGGTACGTGCAAGAGTCGCATTGATCGTTTCCTTGTAAATAATAATTGGATGAACAATTGGCCAAATTCCTTTCAATTGGGTCTCAAGAGATCTTTATCTGATCATTGCCCAATTACACTTCAAATCAAAGTCAGAGACTGGGGCCCAAAACCCTTCAAGTTCGTGAATGCTTGGTTATCTTTTTCGGGGTTTTGAGATTTTGTGTTGGAGAAATGGCGTAACTACAGAGTGGCAGGGGAAAGTGGATTTGTGCTTAAGGAGATTTGAAATTCTGGAACAAAGAATTCTTTGGATCATTGGAGGGCAGAATTGAGGGGAGAAAATATGAAATTTTCAAGCTGGATATAATTGACAAAGTAATGGGTTTGGATGAGAATGAACCAGCCAAAAGAAATGAAGAAAGAGCACACATTTTTAATTATCTAAAATATCCCGACAACCTACTATCTCAGAAAACGAGATGCAAATGGATTAGAGATGGCGACAATAATTCAAGATTCTTCCACAACATGATTAACAAGAGACGTAAAAGGAATAAGATAGCGGGGCTAATAGTGGATGGTGAATGGAGGGAAAAAGTTGAAGAGGTAAAAAGAGGAGTCTATGAATGTTTCAATAAAACATTTCAGCAAAGAAAAGTTGGCAAGACCAATTCTAGATCAGAATTTTTCTAATATATAAGTTTTAGAAGCGGACAACGGGATGCTGACCAAAGCATTTAGCGAAGATGAGGTTTTGGATACGATCAAGGAATGTGACAGCTCGAAGAGCCCAGGACCCAACGACTTCAATTTTGGATTTCTAAAATAGTTCTGGGACATGTTTAAACTTAAGGGTATGAGGATGATGGATGATTTTTATCACAGTGGCAGATTGTCTACAGGTTTAAATCCGACATTTATCGTGTTGGTACCAAAGAAGGAAGAAGCTTTAGAGATACTGGATTTCAGACCTATTTCTCTCATTGGAGGGATCTATTAGTTCTTTCGAGGCGGCTAAGCAGAGTGTCGGGGTCTATTATTTCAGAACAACAAAGTGCATTCATTGGAGGGAGACAGATCTTGGACAACGTTGTAGTGTTGAATGAAATCATTGACGAACTAAAGAACAAAAAAGAGAAATGTATCATATTCAAGATTGATTTCGCTAAGACCTACGATTCAGCTGATTGGGAATACTTGAAAAACATGATGGTTTGTTTCAAGTTTTCACCTAGATGGATTAAGTGGGTTATGAAATGTGTTTCCTCAGTGCATGCTTTAGTACTTGTTAATGGTAGCTCCTCAGGGGAATTTCATCTTGAAAGAGGTCTTAGACAAGTGGATCCCTTGTCTCCCTTCTTATTTTTATTGGCAACTGTTACGAATTCACTACAGTAACTAAGAGATTAAGCAATCACCACTTAATCAACTTAAGAATGTAAACGAACAAGAGTAATAAAAATGAAAGCAGAACACAAAGATTTACGTGGTTTGATCGTAAAGATCTACATCCACGGAGGTTAGGGACACAATTCACTATCAATGAACTCTCAATTACAAGGTGTATAGCTCATTCACTTAATTGCTTGAACTAGCTCTAATGGAGGAAACCCTAGCTCTTGCAAGATGAACACTCACACTCCAAACTGAAAGTATCAAACAGAAATGAACATGCAACTCTCTTAACTGATACATGGATCATGCTTAGAGAAATAACCTCCATAGTGTAACCGAGTTCAGTCAGGGAACATAGCTGGAACTCCATGCACGTGGACTACACCTTTCTCGACTAAAATGGATTCTGGTAGTTAGGATTTGTAACTGACGCAAGTAGCTTAGTAACTGATGCGGGTATATTTGTAACTGATGCAAGTAGAATTCCCTTTGTACCCTTACTTACTAACGGTCCAATATTAGTGATAACACACAAAAGTATTACTCCATCTTGACATTAGTATCAACATAGTGCATTTCTCATTACAATTCTCCACCTGAAATGTCTTGTGCCCCGTTCACCTCAAACACCAAGAACCTTATCAGTGGACATCCCAACACCGGAGCTTTACCTTCTTCGAGCAATAGACAAACTTGTTGCTTGGCAAAGCTTTAGTTAACATATCCGTAGCATGCTTTTTAGTATCAATTTTCAATATTGATACTAACTCCTTTTCAATCATATCTCTGACAAAATGTAACTTAACACCTATGTGTTTTGATCTCTCATGAAACACTCGGTGTTTCACTAAGTGAATGGTACTTTAATTATCACAGAAATTGGCCACATTCTTCTAGATTACTCCAAAGTCTTTGGCTATACCATTTAACCACATGGCTTCCTTTACTGCCTTTGTTACAACAATGTATTCAGCTTCTGTAGTTGACAAAGCAACTACAGATTGCAATGTAGACTTCCAACTCACTGCAGTACCATGAAGGGTGAACACATATCTAGTTAGTGATCTTCTCTTGTCAACATCACCACCAAAATCTGGATCTACATACCCTCTCAATTGATCACCATCTTCACTTCCTCTTTCAAATAGTAAGCCTAATCCTGCAACTCCATTTAAATACCTTAGGGTCCATTTCAGTGCATCCCAGTGAAAACTGCCAGGATCTGCCAAGAATCTGCTCACCATACTTATAACATAAGCTATATCAGGTCTTGTGCAAATCATTGCATACATTAGACTGCCAACTCCACTAGCATAAGGAACTTGATTCATTTTCTTCCTTTCTAAACTGGTCTTTGGAGAGTGATTTACAGATAATCTGAATTGCCGTCCCATGGGTGTAGATACTGATTTAGACTGATGCATATAGATTCTCCTTAACATATTTTGGATGTAATCTCTCTGAGATAAGAACAGTCTCTTAGCCTTCTTGTCTCTGATAATATCCATGCATAGAATCCTCTTGGCATTACCCAGATCTCATCTCAAATGCCAAGTTCAGTTTGGCCTTTAAACCCTGTATTCTTGACAAACTCTTACTTGTAATGAACATATCATCTACATATAAGAGCAAGTAAGTAAGAACCTTATCATCTTTTCTTTCTAGGTACACACATCTATCATAGTAGCATCTAGTGAATCCCACAGACAACATGAACTGATCAAACTTTTTGTTCCATTGTCTAGGACTTTGTTTTAGTCCATATAAGGACTTTCTTAGTAAGCACACCTTGTTCTCATCTCCAGGCATTATAAATCCTTCAAGCTGTGACATATGAATGTCTTCAATGAGATCTCTATTTAAGAGAGCAGTTTTTACATCCAATTATTGAAGTTCCAGATCAAGATGTGCAACAGTAGCTAACAATATTTTGATGGAGTTGTGCTTCACAACATGAGATAATACTTCATTGTAATCAATCCCCTCTCTTTGAGTAAATCCTCTTGCTTCAAGCCTTGCCTTGTACCTGATTTTCTCCACAACTCCCACTTCAGTCTTCTTCTTAAATAGCCACTTGTTACTCACAACTTTATGTCCTTTCCTTATTTCTACAAGAATCCATGTTTTATTCTTGTGTAGTGACTCAATTTCTTCAGTCATTGCCATCATCCAATGTTCTCTGTCATAACTGGATATTGCTTCTTTGAAACTCTTAGGCTCACTATACCCTAGATTCTTAGCAGTAACTAGAGCATAATGCACCATATCAGCCTGGCCATATCTTTGAGGTGGTGTGCTTTTCCTTCTAATTCTGTCTCTAGATAATGCATAGTCTTTGAGAATCTTAGATTGATTGTTATCCTCTTCACAGTTGTCCTAATCTGCAGCTTCGTTTTCCTCAGATTGATGGAGAGGTTCATCAATTTCTGCATCCCGAGACCTGGTTTAGGATTATGAATATCCTGAGCCTCCATCTCAATTGATGTATCTTTCTCAGAGATGCAACCATCCAGATCTTGATTGCTAATAGTGTGTTTGTATCCCATTTCATGTTCATTGAATATGACATCCCTGCTCACTATGCATCTTTTATGCCCAGGTTCTAAGCACCATAATTTGTAACCTTTTATTCATATAGGATAACCTATGAAGATGCACTTGAGGGCCCTAGACTCTAGCTTATCTTGCCAGACATGGACATGAGCTGTACAGTCAAACACCTTAAGTAAAGAGTAATCACATACCTTTACATGCCACTTTTCATCAGGAGTTAACATCTCAATAGCTGTAGAAGATGATTTATTAATCAAATAACATGCAGTACTTACAGCTTCACCCCAAAAAGTTTTGGGCAACTATGCATCCGAAAAGAGGTACCTTACTCTTTCTAGGATAGTTCTATTCATCCTTTGATGGAGACGAGATCGTGATAACGATCTGGGATTATTATATGAAGATTTGGAGAATCAAGAAGATTATATTTTTTTTGATATTTTATTTAATTAGAATAGATTTATTTATATTTATGGTTATTATATTTCTTGCCCGTTAAGTCGTTTAATATTATAAATAGGAGTCTCAGGATTATTATTATGCAATTGTTTTATGAATTAAAAATATATTGGGTTATTCCCTTTCCCGTGTTTAATTTGTATTATTCCAGTATTCATATCGAATAAATGGATTATCACATTTAATCACGTTTGCGCTGTGTCAGTTGGTACTTAGAGTCAGATCCTGGTCCACATGATATCTCCTGAACCAAATGATCAAGAGATCACATTATTGCATGAGCAATACACGTCTGTTGCTGCTGCCCTCGCTGAGATGCGGTCCCAGTTCGCCGCCCTCTATGGTATGCGGGACCAAGTCGCGGAGTTGACGGCCAAGGTTAACTCCTTGGCCGCCGCGCCACCTGCTGTGGCCGCCTCCATCCATGGCGACTGTGTGTCCGAAGCCGTGGCCATTACTGTTGATCCGAGTGTTGTGCTAAATCATCCACAACCGACCACCGCTCACCCGCTTACAGTCGCCACCGCCATGATGTCAATCGCAACCGCCACTACCGATCGCGTAGATTCAGTTGAAGATAAGGAGGCCTGCATGAACCTGTTCGAACCTGGGATTGATGTTTCCCGTAATTGCTATGTACATTTGCCCTTTGTTGAAGACTTTTGGTTGACATTTGGGCCTTCCAAAATAGAGGATGGAGTAATTGGGCCGAAGTCATTTGTTCAAGATTTGGGGCCAACTATAAATATGGGAAGGATTGGACTTAATAATTATTCCTATTTCATTCATAATGATAGTTATTTGGTTGATGGTCTTCCACAATTCTCTATTGCCTACCGCCTCAAGACTTTGGGTCACGTCCGCACTGCTGATGTTTTTGAGCTTAAATATTTAGAAACATTATTTTATTCCTATCGAAACGAGATCCGTTTCGATTCGAGGACGAATCGTTTCGAAGAGGGAGAGAATGATGGAGACGAGATCGTGATAACGATCTGGGATTATTATATGAAGATTTGGAGAATCAAGAAGATTATATTTTATTTAATTAGAATAGATTTATTTATATTTATGATTATTATATTTCTTGCCCGTTAAGTCGTTTAGTATTATAAATAGGAGTCTCAGGATTATTGTTATGCAATTGTTTTATGAATTAAAAGTATATTGGGTTATTTCCTTTCCCGTGTTTAATTTGTGTTATTCCAGTATTCATATCAAATCAATTGATTATCACGTTTGCGCTGCGTCATCCTTTCAGCAAGGCCATTCTGCTGTGGGTTAGAAGGAGCAGTCATATGCATTGTCATTCCCATTGCAAAGCTGGAAGAATTCTTCAGATACATACTCCAAGCCATTGTCTGTTCTGAGATGCTTGATCTTCTTTTGTATCTTATTTTTTTGCTCATCTAACCATTCTTTAAATATGGGAAATGCATCATTCTTGTGTTTCAGGATTAGTACCCACACTTTCCTACTGAAATCATCAATAAGTATCATAAAGTATCTGCCCCCACCATGTGATTCAACATTTGCAGGCCCCCATACATCTGGATAAATGTAGTCTAGGGGAGCCTTAGTTGTATAAACCCCTTTCTTGAATGATAACTTCTTAGATTTTCCAAGAATGCATTGTTCACAGAACTTTAATGAAAAGACTTGCTTACCTGAGAATACTCCTTTCTCTGATAGCACCTCTAGGTCCTTCTCACCAATGTGTGCCAGCCTTTTATGCCACAATGTGGCATCAACACCACCCATCACATCACCAATATCTCCAGTGACAGTTTTACCAATAAGAATATAAAGACCATTTGCTTTTATACCTTTCACCAGGATGTTGTGATCCTTGGTGACATGAATGAGACCTTGTGAGGTATTGAATTCATACCCTAGAGCATTCAGAGTTCCTGGTGAAATGAGGTTCCTCTTGAGGCCAGGAACATATCTAACATCAGTGAGAATCCTATTTTTCCCATCATACATTGTTAGCTTCACTGAACCAATCCCCTATAGTCTACAACTTTCATCATTTCCTAACAGAACAAATCCACCATCAATCCTTTTGAGGTCTGTAAACCAACTTTCAATAGGGCACATGCGGAAAGAGCAGACTGGATCAAGAAACCATTCCTGATAAATCTTGGAGTTAGTTATGTTGAGTACCTCAAGACTATTATACCCACTTTCTGCTATGGTTGCATCTGCCTGATTTTCATCTTGAGGCTTCTGCCCTTTTCTGGGCAATTCTTCTTGATGTGTGCTACCTTTTGGCATATGAAACACTTCCTTCGTTCAATAAATCCAGAAGCTTGTTTCTTGTCACCCTTCTTAGATTTCCAGTTTTTCTTTCCTTTCTGGAATTTCTTGCTTCCAGCCTTGAACTTCACATTTAGCCCTTCACCTTGGCCATTCTTATCAGTTGATTGATTGTTGACTTTCTTTATTTTCAATGCATTTTGTACCTCATCAAAGGTGATGTTAGTTTGTCATCCAAACAACAATGTATCTCTGAAGGTTTTTTATAATTTTGGTAGGGAATTCAATAACATCAGTGGCTTGTCTTCATCTTCAAGCTTAACATCCAGATTCTCCAGATTATCCAAGGATTGATTGAATTCATCTAACTTGTCTCCAATGGCCTTATCCTCTGACATCTTGAATGCCATGAGCTTTTGTTTCATATAGAGCTTATTGGATACAGATTTTGCCAAATATAATTCTTCAAGCTTCTTCCACACATTTTGTGCCATTTTCTCCTTAGAGACCTCCCAGAGAACCTTATCACCGAGGCATAGTATGATCATACTATGTGTCTTTTCCAGAATTGTTACCCTTGTAGGATCCACAGATGCTCCAGCTAAGAAATCTACATTCAATGCACCAACAAGGTCGCGTTGAATGAGCAATGCTCTCATCTTAATCCTCCATACCCCGAAATAGTTTTTCCCAGTAAACTTCTCAATATCCAGTTTAAAGAATGCCATGTCCTGATCTTACAGACGGCGCTACTTATTATGAATTCACTTCAATAACCAAGAGATTAAGCAATCACCACTTAATTAGCTCAAGAACATAAACGAACAAGAGTTATGAAAATAAAAACAAAACACAAAGATTTACGTGGTTCAATCGTAAAGATATACATCCACATAGGTTAGGGACACAATCCACTATTAATGAACTCTCAATTACTAGGTGTATACATTCATTCACTCAATTGCTTGAACTAGCTCTAATGGAGAAAACCCTAGCTCTTGCAAGATGAACACTCACACTTTAAACTTAAAGTATTAAACGGAAATGAACATTCAGCTCTCTTAACTGATACATGTATCATGCTTAGGGAAATAACCTCCATAATGTAACCGAATTTAGTTAGGGAACACAGCTGGAACTCCATGCACATGGACTACACCTTGCTTGACTAAAATAGATTTTGGTAGTTAGGATTTGTAATTGACGCAAGTAGATTAGTAATTGATGCAAGTAGAATTCCCTTTGTACCCTTACTTCTAACAGTCCAGTATTAGTGATAATACACAAAAGTATTACTCCCTCTTGATATTAGTATCAACATAGTGCATTTCTCATTACAACAACCGAGGGGATGAGTATTATGCTTAGAAAAGCGGTGGTTGGTAATCTGTTTAAGCCTATTGAAATGGGGAAAAATAAAGTCTCTGTTTCACATCTTCTGTTCACTGATGACACAATTTTTGTGGGAAAAGCCTCGGAGACGAACATTTATTTCTTGAAGAGTTTCCTAATTAATCTGGAGATTGTATCGGGACTTAGAGTTAATTGAGAGAAATGTTTGTTGTTCGGAACTAATGTGGACGAAGAAGTTATGAGTGAATTTGCTCGATCACTAAGTTTTCAGGTGGGAAAGATAATGTTCACCTATCTTGGAGTGAAGGTAGGCAGTTCACATAGGCTGGTTTCGGACTGGGAGTACGTGGTAAGAAAGATAAAAAACAGATTGAGGAAATGTGAAGGCTTGAAGATCTCCATTGGTGGGAGACTTGTGTTGGTTAATTCGGTTCTATCCTCCTTGCCTGTTTAATACTTACCTACTGTGCACTGTTATCAACCTTGAGAGAGATAGTTAGCGTGCAAAGAAATTTTCTGTGGGAAGGTGTTGAGTGCGAGAGTAAAGTCCCATGGACTGAATGGGACATTATTGCAAACAAAAAATTCTTGGGGGACTTAGGTTCAAAGATTTAGAGTGTTTTAATAAAATACTTCTTGGAAAATGGATTTGGAGATTTTACATAGAAAAGAGAGGTTAGGAAGTAGAACAGTGGGTAGGGCGATGAAACTTAGAGGCTGGTGGGATGAATTTTAAAGGTAGCGGGAACGGGGCAAGGAGATTGGGTTATGTCGGGCCTATAGAGAAAAATAGGGGATGGTAGGGATATGAGTTTCTGGGAAATATGTTGGGCGGATGAGAGCCAGTTAAAAGTCAAATTCAGTAGGTTATATAATTTGAGTCTTAGTAAGTGGGGCAAAGTGAGTGAGATGGGGGCTTGGAGGGAGGGAGTGTGGGAATGTGGGTGGTCTTGGAGAAGAAATCTATTTAATAGAGAAACTGAACTTCAACATGAATTAATTGATTTAATTAACATGTATCCTTTATCACCAGGTCTGGAGGACAAGTGGAGCTAGAACAAGGAAAAGAAGGAAGTGTACACGACGAAAGGAGCTTACGATTGGTTTCCACAACATAAATTATCTAACAATGAAGAGGAGAAGGAATAATTTAAGCTACCGTGGAATAACTGGGTACCATCAAAAGTTCATGTGCATGCTTGGAGAGTGATGTGGGGAAGGATTCCTACGAAAATTGGGCTGCATAGACGTAATTGTCTTCCAAATCAAATAAGGTTAAATTGCATCTTTTGTAATGAGCAATCAGAGTCGATGAATCATGTTTTCTTTGAGTGTCGCATTACCTATCAAGTGTGGATGGAGTGCATAAATTGGCTGGGTTTGACAACAACATTACCTTCGTGTCCCTCTTTGAATCTATTGTACCTTAGCTCTCTTTTGAGTGGGAAGACTGGGAAAAAGTTCATGGCGTGTACTTGGTTATGTGTGATTTGGTCCTTGTGGAAATCCCGAAATGTTGTAATTTTCCTTGGTGAACAGTTTGTGGTGCAAAAACTAATTGACGAGATCAAAGCTCGACTCTGGAGTTGGACAGCGGAGAGAAGGGTAAGCGGTTCGAATTGCACATGTGCTGAATGGATGGTGAGCCCAAGGTTAATACTAGGTTAATGAAAAATCAAAGGAATACACTGGGATGTTTCTACACTGGGATGTTTCTATTGTATTCAGTTTTCCATGGGAGATAAAGATGAGTTATAATTTAGTGTAAAACTTTGTAATTTGGTATGGTATGCCTTATACCCAAATTCAATAATATTTTCATTTCCGATAAATAAAAAAAAGACAGAATGAGTCTTGTATTTTACTTGATGTGATCATTGTATATAAAGCTTTGTGCATATAGCGCATGCACCCACTCAATTGTTGAAATTATATACATTGATAAGTGTGAATTGATTATACTAAAAAATGTGGGTTGATTACACTAAAAAAATTAGTCTTATCGATTTTCAGTATAACCAACCTACATTTTTCAATGCAATCAACTCGTACTTTTCAGTGTAAACAATGTCAATTGTTGAGCGAGTGCACCATGTAATAGGTGCATAAGAGACATAGAACCCTTCACACTACTCATTTTCTTGTGTTTTAGCGAGCAAGTTGTTTATTAGCATTTGAAATGATAAAGTAATTTCTAAGAAGAGGTATGATAAATCTATCTCTCCTTAAAAATTACTTTATCATTTCAAATACTAATAAAAAAATTCGTTGATTAAAACACAAGAAAATAGTAAGTGTGAAATTTAAATTTAAGGTCTGTATATATTATATGTATATAATAAAAATGTGGCACATTTTAGATAAAAATAAATAAAACATTCTAAAATATTTATAAATTATTATATGTATAAACTATCTTGGGGAATAGGGGAAGTGTTAGGGAAATAATTAAATAAAATTAATTTTACATCTCTCTACAAATTCGAGCTTTTAGATGAGACGATATCCTTTTATGGTATTAGAGCCAAAAGACTCACTCCCGAGCAAAGATCCCCATGAATGAGGGAAAGTATTAGAAAAAATGTTAAATGAATTAATTTCACATTTTTCTACAAGTTCAAACTTTTACATGGGGTGGTATTCTTATGGAAATAAATGTTAATCAATTTTGGAGGGAGGATTAAGAATTAATTGTATTGAGTGGGAGGGGTAGTCTTTCAATTAAATGCCAACAATAAAGTTACTGTATGTTTAAATATTTTATTCCTTTTTAAAGACTTTTATATATTTTTCCTTTTTTGTGGGTGGATTAACCTGGATAGATAAAGTTTTTCCAATAATCACACTACTATTCTACATATAGTTATTAAATTAAATTTCAAGAAACCACTGTAGATAATAATATCCTAAAATCTTGCCTAGCTCCCCTGAATTTCCATGTGTCTGAATTCGGTCTCAAAATCTCAAACCAATCCTTAAAATAATTAAAAAAAACCGCAATAAATATGAAATTTTGGTAGGCCAAAAAAAATGGATGTAGTAACGTTCGGCATAATCGTGGGTATAATTATCCTATTTCTGTGCGCCGTGTGTTTCATCGCAATCGAGGGCACTTGCAAGCCAAGATCCCCTTCTTAAACCCCCGTTAATCCTCAATTTTCCATTTTTTGTTTCCACAAAAATGGGGGCAGTTTCAGATAAGCAGCGGCGGATCAATACCCATATGTTTGGCATTGTGGTGGTGGTGGTGGTGGGGTTTGGGTTCGCTGTGGCTGCGGCGCACCAGTGTAGCCATGGGCATCATCATGGGCATGATGCGGAGGTGGGGCCCATCAAGAAGAATGAAGGGGAGCGGCCGCTTCTTCCGGAGGAAATTGCTGAGGAGGAAGATCTGAAGATGATGTGGGCCAATGATGATCATGCCCATGAATTTGAGCATGAGCATCGGCATAAGCATGATGGTCATGTGGAGCTTTCTGGGCTTGGTAAATATTTAATTTCTCCATTCAAAAAAATTACATTAATGTTGAGTTTAGTTGCTTCATGTTTCCTGAGATTTAATGCCTTTTACTTTCTGTTTATATGCCCTCTTAGCGTGGCAATAGATTCTCTGTTTTACTTAGTGTTGTTGTTATGCTTAAAAAGTATCATTCAATGCTATTTACTATTGCTGCCATAATTTAATCCAACTTCATGACTTGCTATGTAAATGTTGGCTGATTTTGCTTTTTACACCAAGCTTAGTATTAGTGACCTAAATGGGAAAAAAAAAAAAAAAAGAACATTTTAGAAAAATCTTCTGGAAGAAGTTTTTATGGTCATGATTGCAATTAATTGAAGTTTTTAAAGTTGTTAATGGCTTAATGCAATGTTTCTTAGTGAAGAGCTTTTACTTTCTGTTAATCCCATTTTTTCATTGGTAATTATATGCCCTCTTAGAGTGGCAATAGATTCTGTGTTACTTAGTGGTATTATACTTGAAAAGGTATCACTCAATGCTATTCAGTTTTGCTGTCATAATTGAATCAACTTTATGACTTGCTATTTAAATGTTGGCTGATTTTGCTTTTTGAAATCTCCTGGAAGAAGTTTCAATGATCATGATTGCAATTAATTGAATTATTTGGCAGCTCTGTGGATCAATGCTATGTCATGCTCGCTATTGGTTAGCCTGGCTTCTCTGATATGCCTGATCTTGTTGCCTGTAATATTTGGTGAGTAGCCTACTTGCTCTTTTCATTTTTTATTCTTGAAAAATAAAAGATGGTAATTATGCTTACAACTTATTAACAAATATGGATTTGAATTCCTTCAGTGCAGGGGAAGCCGTCAAAGGCTGTTGTTGATTCTTTAGCAATATTCGGGGTTGGGTTTCTTGTTCCCCTCTGCCCTCTTTCAGTCTTTTGCACATTTTAATAATTAAAATTTGCCAGTTCTTGCTCTCACTATCAGCTGTTGTTTTTATTTATATTTGTTGTATTGGATTGGTTTCTCCTTAGAGCTGCTCATATAAATGCTACTAATAGCTTGCCATTTGTGGTTACTTTTCTTTGCAAAGAAATCATACCTTAGTAAATTTTTGGAAGAGGAGATTGTGTACTTTCTTGTTAGGCTGCTGGGAATAAAATTCTGTATTGAGAAGATATCTGTAGCTTAATAGGAACGTAACTGATCAGTTTTTTCTGGGAATTTATGTATTGGCACTTTGGAATGCTGCTGTGCAATTATTTTCACTCTATAAATGAAAATGTGCAAGTTCTTTACTAATGTTAGATAAGAACTAAGAAAAATGCTAGATTGTCTATTTCTCTGTTCGAATGCAAAATTATCTGGAGGTGCTCTATCTTGATTTAGATGAACTTCTTTAATGCAGGCAGGAGCTATGCTGGGTGATGCTTTTCTTCATCAATTGCCACATGCTTTTGGTATGGATGCTCATGAAAAGAAAAAGAGAGCTTATCTAGGAATCTGTTTTTGTGTGCCAACCTTTCTTCTTTCCATTTTTTCCATTAAAAATTTATTGTTTTTTGTTTTTGATTTTTTAACAAGCTATTTTGACGGTTGTTTTGAGCATGTTTAAATAAACTGCATTTTTTTCTCAGTCTTTGTGCTTTACTATTATGTTTGCAGGTGGTGAGCACTCCCATTCACATGATCACCATGATGACCATGATCATCATGGGCATGCTGGTCTGTCACATTCGCATTCCTTGAAGGATCTTTCCATCGGTTTGTCAATCCTTGGTGAGTGAGAATTGTTGGCTTATGTTACCTAATTTTGTTCAAGCATTTTCCTTATTCATTAGCATTTTGTGTCACAACTTTTGCAAGACTAGAGCTCGTTTTTTTTTTTTAGAGCTCGTTTTTTTTTTGTTTTTTAAAGATATCTTCAAGTGTATCTTTAGTTTTTTCATGTCGTTTCTGTATGAAAATGGAATGTATAAAATGTTGACTTTGTTTGACTTATAACTATGTCTTAATGTCAAAGTAATTATATGTCTTGGTTCCACTGTTTTATTTATGTCTCATCAGTTATAATGTGTATATTAGATCGAATTATGGAAAAAAAGAAGCTATTTGTTAAGAAGTAGTCATCTTAAGTTAAAATTAGCGAACTTTTATTCAATATTTATATGCCTTGACAAAATAGGTGTGTAGATTTGAAATTGATGATTACAGTTAGGAAAAGGGAAAAAATGTGTCACAGATTTTTTTAATGGACGAAGCAATCTAGTTATTTGCATTATAAATAGTGTAAAAAGAAAAATGGATTTTGAAATTCGATAGAAATGTGGCCTTAATGTTCTCAGCAGATAATCACCTTGTTTATATGCACGAAGTAGTTCTCAAATAATTTACTGAAGGCTGAAATAGTTTGCTTTAGATCTTTTTGCCAGTTTTGAAAGGGATTCCATGTCACTGTGTTGTGTATAACCATTTCTCTCCTAATTAATAAAATGTATGTTATTGATAAATTAGAAAAAATGTGTTTGTATACTTAAAAAAGAACATAGTAAACTGGCGTGGATTGTTTAAAGTATATAGGCTAATTTTATGATATTCATTTTCTGAAGATAGTATTTTCACTACTGCTTTTGCTTTATCACACTCCTCCATGCAATTTGTAATATGTTGTCCTTATTTTATTGCCTATGACATAGCAATAATTTACACATGGCATTTTCTTGTTTGCAGAGAATGGCTGATATTGATTGAGTTAAATATCATTTCATCACTGCAATGAATTCTAATCTTGATTCTTGAGTAACCTGTTGCATCTTTTCCTCAACTAGCTAAATAAAATATAATCTTCTGACTTACTTTGCTTATGTTATGCATTTGATTATGTATATATGTATATATATCACCCTGCTTCTGTTCATAAATTTTTCTGAAGTTTTGAGTTCCTAATTTGTTAAGTCTTATTGCACTTTCTTGTAACAGCTGGAATTGTAGCGTTTCTTATTGTTGAGAAACTTGTGAGGTATGTTGATGAACATTCTGGTGGAGATAATGATTGGAGTCATGGTCACCACCACCACCATAAACACACTAACAAATTGAGAGATGATGATGTTCATGAAAATGATCAGAAATTGTCTGATGATGAGAAAGATGGAAGATCCGCAAAACTGGCATCCAAGGACAAAACTCGCAAAGCGAAAACAAGTAAAAAAGATTCTTTGAGGAAGGTAGGTTAAGAAGTTTGTTTACAAATAATGTGTAATTTTTTGCTCAAGACCATCCGTAAACCTCCGCTCTTAATTATCTATCTAATTCTCTCCAAAATGGCATTTTTAATTATTTGTCACTTTTTTTATATCAACAAAAAATTACCATATTTTTCCACCAATATCCCTAATACTACTAACCATCTTCTTGTAATTATAATCTAGTCTAAACTTAATAAATTGTGATTTATACTATCATCCAGTAGTAATAAACAAGGGTATTATAGTCTTTTGATAATTAGGAACAGAGGGAGTATATTATAATTTCTCTACTATCGGTTTGAAAGCACGTTAATTTGTTATTTCTCCAATACGATAGATTAGTCAGCTAAAATGGGATATCAACTAGCATGTGATTAATCTATCGAGTATGCTAAGTAAATAATAAATAAAGTGGTGCTTCTTCGGCCTGATAATTTATCCATTAATTGCTGCTTCCAGAGAACTACTGGCAGTAATGCTCCTGAAGATGAAACCAGCTCACGTGATGAAAACATCTCCAACGGTCATGTGGGATCCACCGAATTAAAGGAGCCTATCAAGTCCCAATCAAGTTTGGTGTTTGGTTATCTGAACCTTTTCTCAGATGGAGTGGTAGGTTGCCTCCAACTATCTTAGGTTTTCTTGCTTTGCTGTCATTAATACGTTCAATTATAGTCAACAGTTGCAGATATTATATTCTTGAAAGAATTCCGCCTCATCTAAAAGTCCGAACTTGTAGAAGGGTGTGAAATTAATTCATTTAATTATTTCCCTTAACACTCCCCCTCACTCATGGGCCGGTCACAATTTTCCCTCTTTGGAGGCTCAATGAGTGGACAATTTAATATGGGTGGAGCTTTCAACGGGAATCGAACCCAGGATCTTTGTCCGGGCGTGAGCCTTATGGCTCTGATACCATGAAAGAATTCCGCCTCATCTAAAAGTCCGAACTTGTAGAAGGGTGTAAAATTAATTCATTTAATTATTTCCCTTAACAGTTTGATATAAATTGATGTTTAATCTTGCTCAGCATAATTTTACTGATGGGGTGGCTTTGGGAAGTGCTTTTCTTCTCTATGGATCAGTTGGTGGCTGGTCGAGAACTCTGTTTCTGCTTGCTCATGAGCTTCCTCAAGAGGTTTGATTTTCTGCCTATGGTGTTTTTGTTGCCATTATTTGTTTATTTTTAAATCATTGCTAAAATGCAGTTTGATCGATGTCAGAATCTTAATTTACTTCTTATCCTATGCATGTGCATTAAAATTTGAAGAACTTTTTTTTTCCCGCTTGAAATCTGTTCTTGAAACATAATATATCAAACTGATCAATTTTTTACAATCTTTAATTTGACACCAATTATTTATGTCTAGAAACAAAAATTCAGATCTAAAATGTGGGTTTTGTTGTTGTTTGAAGTGTTCTTTTTAAATATTTATTTAATTTGATGTTTGTTGAATTTGGAGGTTATTTAGGTTATAATATGAGAAGTCTTAAAAAACTAGAAACATAAAATATATTATAGATATGTAAAATGCACACACACACCCACACATATAACAAATTAAACAATTAATGTTTAAAATTGTAAAGCAGACATGCTACCCGTGCATCGTATGATGGCTATTTTAGTTGGTTCAAAAACATTAGGATACAAAGTGTACAACTTGAAAACAACGCAGTTGAGTGCTGGCTCGATTTCTAAAATTTTCATGTTGCAGCAAGCCCTATTTCGTAGGCATTGCTTGCAAAAACCATATTCTTGGTTTTGTTGGGCCAATATGTCTCTTGAGCTTCCTCTTTCATCCATTGCAACACTAGGAATGGTTGACATTGCCCTACACTATCTACTGTTTATATGCACTTATTTCTAACAATAATGGATGCCTTTCAACCCCATCCACGTACTATAAAACGTTGAGAAAATGGTTGAATTCAATGCCTCTTGAGATTTGAAAATAAAAAATTGCAGTCACAGAGTTTTAATTTGAAGATATTGTTATCGATTTCTTTATACCATTATACTTCGCCAAATATTTTATCCTTCTTTCTTTTAAAGTCGAAACCATATCTTTAGGCCAGAGGGATTTTTTTTTTTGAGGGGGGGGGGGGGGGGGGGGGGGGGGTGTCCTCTGCATACCCATCTGTTAATTTGTTTTTTTCCTCTTCATATTATTTTCAAACATAAGTATTATGTTTAACTAGTGATGGCAAGCATGGCAATCAACTGCTGATGGAATTGTGTTTGTATTCCTTGCAATCTCTTGCTTGCTATAGAATTGGACCAGTTGGTGCAATTAGATTTATGACCATTGAGCATATATTTATACTAGGTTTGGACCAAAAAAGGGGATTGAGCGTTCAGTATTAGTAACTTTTTAATATACAACTAATACTTTCCATCACATGAAATTATAATTAATTTTAGGCCGCATTTTTCTATAATTTGCGGAAAAATTTAAAGAAACAGTTCGACCGACCTTTTTTAGTCAAAATTGGATCACAATTGCATCAGTTGCATGGTGAATCGATGCATCAAAGTCTTACTCTCTAACTTAATATGACATGTCTTGTATTATGATTGGTGCAATTTCACAAACAAGTGAGCATTATTATACCCAAAAATGTTTATATTATCTATGATTCTCTGCAGATCGGTGATTTTGGAATTTTGGTGAGATCTGGTTTTAGCGTCTCGAAAGCCCTCTTCTTCAACTTTCTATCTGCACTAGTGGCATTAGCAGGAACCTCTCTGGTAATTCACTTATATTGCTAACAGAACGTTATTATTATTATCCAACTTTACGAAAAATGGAAGTAACCTAATTTTATTACAGGCTTTGATATGGGGACGGGATCCTGGGCAGTCGTCCTTGATTGAGGTGATACTTGTATATTCGTTCAACTGTACGTCTCGTTTCTATGTTTGCATGCTTCTTATTAACGTTGTTGTAAAACTTGCAGGGATTTACTGCTGGTGGGTTTATATACATTGCTCTTGCTGGGGTGTTGGCTGAGATGAATAACGGCGTTTCGTCTTTCAGAAATACGGCGATGCATTTAGTGTCGCTGCTGCTGGGCATGGGTGTTGCCCTTTGTATATCACTTGTTGAATGAATGATTTTGATTCTAATTCTTTCATTTCAAGATAGGGCTCAAAGTGTATAATTTGGAATGTATATCATGGATGCAATTAGTGGCTATTTTTATTTTTAAATATGGAGTATAATTCAGATTCTGGAGTTTCTCACAATTAATCTTGGGACCTTTGTAAATTTTTAGTTGACAAAAATATGTGTACACCAAGCTTGGTGTACTAATTTTAATGGGTGGTAATTGCTTTATCAAAAATTGGGCGTTTATAAAATGGTACAATATCAAATCACTAATTACAAGATAGTAGTATAATGTTAAAAAAATAAATATTCTTATGTTCAGTTTTTTTTTTTTTTTTTTTTTTTTTTTTTTGTGCATTTGTCTAATTATTATATTTTATAAAGTGGAATACAAGTACAGCGTAAAACTTACTTTAATAAAATTCTAGGATTTTCAAGGGTTAATAGAAGCAATATAGTGAATAATTATTTTTTAATTGAATTATTTTCACTAAAATTATTAATTATATAAAATTGCAATGAATACTTGGTGCACGTTAGTGTTACTTTTCTTTAATTATTACATGGTGTAATATTTTACCTATGTACCCCTGAAATACCAGGTTAATGTGATGCTTGATTAAAAACTTCTCAACGCGATTGGTATTAATCTTGGAAGATTTGCCACATTTTTTAGTTGACAAAATAAAAGTTCATACACTAGGTTTGCTATAAAAGTCATTTTAAATAATATATTTTTTAATTAAATATTAATTATTTTTAATATTAGTTGTATACAAATTGGTGTAAAAAATATAACTTATTTTCCTTTATAATAAGAGTATGTATAGAGTGAAATTAGTTTATATATGAATTACTGAAGGGTATTAGTTGTTTTTACTAAAAAATATTAGTTGTTTTTACTGAAGAGTATTATTGGTTTACACTGAAGAGTCTTAGTTCATTTTTACTGAACAACTAAGACTCTTTAGTGTAAATCAGTAATACTCTTCAGTAAATACTACTCTTCAGTGAAAATAACTAATAACCTTCAGTGATTCATGTATAAATCTGTTTCACTTTATACTTTGTCTTATAATAATCATATAAGTTATATAACAATTGATTATTATTTTTAAGTATATAATCATTTTTATTGCGTAAATTGTTATATGAAATATTCTACGGATCCTAGATCCGTAGAATAATCTATATTTAGAAAATGGATCTCCCCCTTCATCGCGAGCCCTTTCGCGCGCCAACATCCCTCCCCCCACCCCTCACATTTTCCTTCGCCCACCCAACAGCCCCCATTCCTCTTCGCCATCCTTAACCACTGGTATTAGTCAGTAGACTTACAGTCTTCAATTCAGTTAGGGGAACCCCTACTCGACCAGGAGAGGAACGAGACCGTCCAAGTCCTGTGAGTGTGCAACCCCCCAACCCCCCGCACCAACAACCCTGTAAATCTGTAACCTTCACCCCACCACCAACAGCCCTGCAAGTCTGTTACTCTATGGTTGTACTATGATGAAGCAGGAATCGAACATCAATTTTTCTTTAACTTATGCAATTTTCCCAATTTTTCCCAAAATAAATGAAATTAGGAAAATGGCTTTTGGATTGTTTTGAATCCGTAGTGGATTTACATTGTAATTTCTCCACTTAAATTGTCCAAATATGTGTTACTATTGGAACAAGTGTATGTTACTATTGGAGAATATGTATGTTACTAAAAATATATGTTACTATTGGAGCAAATATATGTTATTATTTGAGTAAATATGTATTACTATTGGAGCAAGTGTGTGTTACTATTGGAGCAAATGTGTGTTACTAAAAATATATGTTACTATTGGAGCAAATGTGTGTTACAAAAAATATGTGTACTGTTGAAGCAAATGTATATTACTGTTAGAACAAATGTGTGCTACAACAAATATGTGTTACAATTGGAGCAAATGTATGTTACTGTTAGAGTAAATATGTGTTGCTGCAAATGTGTGTTACTGTCAGAACAAACGTGTGTTACAATTGGAGCAATTGCATGTTACTATTAGCGTAAATATGTGTTACTGCAAATGTGTGTTAATGTTAGAGTAAATGCGTGTTACTTAAAATATGTGTTACTATTAGAGTAAATACGTGTTACTATTAGAGGAAATATGTGTTACTATTGAAGCAAAGTGTGTTAATGTTAGGGTAAATGTGTATTATTGCAAATGAGTGTTACTGTTAGAAGAAATATGTGTTACTATTGAAGCAAAGTGTGTTACTATTAGAGTAAATATGTGTTACTGCAAATGTGTGTTAATGTTAGAGTATATATATGTTACTAAAAATATGTGTTACTATTGGAGCAAATATGTGTTACTGTTAGAGGAAATATGTGTTACTATTGAAACAAAGTGTGTTAATGTTAATGTTGGAAATGTGTGTTAATGTTGGAGCAAAAATGTATTTGATGTTAGAGCAAATATATGTTATTGTTGGAGCAAATATATTTTAATATATAAAACAATAAATTTAAATTTAAAGGGATGAGGAATAAATTAAAAACACATATTTTATCTTGTAAATATATATATTTAAATTATATATATATATATATATATATATATATATATATATATATATATATATTTGTCATTATTATTATTATTTTAAAGTAGAAAAAATCTATTTTTTAATGACTTGTAACACACATTTGCCCATATTGTAACATATATTTGCTCATACGGTAACACAAACTGGGAGCGAAAATCCTGAAACTTGACTTGCGCGAGATTTTGGAAAAAACCCACCAAATTTGACCCGACCCGCAAGATCCTCGAATTTTTAATTGGAGCGACCCGAACCATGATATTTTTAATATTTGTCTATTTTAAGTATATTTCACATATGAAATATTACAAGAGAGCTCCTCTTTTTATTGAAGTCTAGTTTTATAATATGACTATCTTTTATTAAATGAGGTATAATTGAGTGAGTATTATATGAAATACTAGACGTAGATCCCACAATTTTTTTTGGTTGTTTAAGTATTTTTATCAATAAAAGTATTTATGATACACAATATAATTAAAATGAATGAAAAAAGTGAAATAGAATGGATCCACAAATTCAAATAATTGTAATTACAAGTGCAAACAACATTTATTGTATTTTTGCATGGTCTCTCATCAAAACCGAGACATATATTTCAATCTATTTTTACCTTTGACTCTTGAGATTGTAACACATAATTGTTTGTAGTTGAAAATAGGCCTTTGTAAGTACAAAAGCAATTGACCATTCTCAAAGTTATGATCCAAGAATTATTATGGGAAAATGAATAAGTTTCATATCGTATGTAGCAAACTTCGGTAGACCTTCAAACACATTTTAATAGATCTTGTAACACTTATTACATAAATCAACTTTATTTTCAGTCTGTTAGCACGTTAGTGTTAACATAAAAATTATTAAGTTGACTCTTATCTATAACCAAGCCATAAATATATGACATTAATTGCTAAAAAAACAAAAAAATTAAGTTAACTTGACTATAGTATAAAAAGTATTCAATGAAATTGATTTAATGAATTTGCAAAATAATTGCGTTCTTACCATATTTAAAAAGTTAACTCTCAATATTTATGTTGTACAATATAAAGATTAAGAGTATGTATAGAGTGAAATTGATTTATATATGTATCACTGAAGGGTATTAGTTGTTTTCACTGAAGAGTATTAGTTGTTTTCACTGAATAGTATTATCGGTTTACACTGAAGAGTCTTAGTTCATTTTCACTGAACAACTAAAACTCTTTAGTGTAAATCAGTAATTCTCTTCAGTAAATACAACTAATACTCTTCAATGAAAACAACTAATACCCTTCAATGATTCATGTATAAACCAGTTTCACTCTATACTTTGTCAAAGATTAATCATCAAACTTACTTATGGCTTACTTGTTTAATATATTTTAAACAAGGGAAATTGCCTTCTAGGTGTACAAAATTTTGACATATTACTATTAGGTCTTTAACTTTTTAAACATTACTACTAGCTCTAAAAACCTACACTATGCCTGGCACCCTATTTCTCTTTCCACCTGCAAAACTTCCATCCTTACTCCCAAAATTCCTCAAGTACATCTACCAAGTCAAAGCTTACTTTAATTTGAATTTCAAATTAGCTGATCAAATAGAACTCAATATCTGCTCGATCAAAATGGATCAAAATCTGCTCGATCAAAATGGATCAAAATCTGCTCACTTGAACTCAAAGCCTACCGGCGGCAAGGAAAAGAAGGCCGGAAAAGAGAAAGAAAACACGGCGAAAATAGCGAAGACGAAGAGGATGAGAATTCCGGCGAGAATAATGATGTGGCCT
Organism: Ballota nigra; assembly: GCA_947034835.1. Classification (NCBI taxonomy): domain Eukaryota; kingdom Viridiplantae; phylum Streptophyta; class Magnoliopsida; order Lamiales; family Lamiaceae; genus Ballota; species Ballota nigra. Next base: position 86,961,364 of record OX344720.1, on the reverse strand, counting down.
TCGCGGCTGCTGAATTCGGCGGCGAGGGAGGCGGAGACGGCGTCGACGGCGCGCTATAGATCGTCGAAGGTGAGGCGGCGGCCGGTGGAGGCGTCGATGAAAGCGATTTTTGCGAATATATCCAAACTTGCTTCTTTTGCGAACACATTGATCTAACAGCAAATGGGTTGTACGGAAATCGGGTCCTCTTCTTATTGTGAAGTGAAATATGGGTCAATCTTAAGAATTCATGGATATCAACTGCACATTATTGTGCGAAGAACATATACTGCTGCTATTAATTATTGTGGAGGTTGGGGAATTAGTCTACACAACTTGAGAAAATTGTTGTATGATTGGAGAATTGGGGAGGAAAGAAGGGTGGGGTGGGATTGAGGGTGAGGAATTGGGAGAGGAAAGGAGGGTGGGGGGTTGAGATGGGCATATGGGCCTGTGGAGTAGTTGGATAAATCACGAGTGTGAAAGAAATCAAAACTATGTTAGGGATAAAATAGGTAGTTTATAATATATATAGGTGTATTTTTTAGTGTTGGGGTGTATATAGTCGGACCCTAAAAATATGTAATATGTTAATAATAATAATAATAATAATTCTTTCCTCTTCATTTTCAATTTTGTAATTGAAATTATAATTATTTTTGAACTTGTGAATATAATATTGAACTTTAATAATATAAATTTGAAATTATAGTCATTTTTCAATTGTACTTAAAAAACAAAAAAATTGAACTTTATACATGAATGACCGAACTTTATAGAAAAAAATTGCACTTTAGAATGTTTCAACAGGGGGTGAAGATAATATTGAACTTAAAAATTGTAATTTCAATTATTATTTTAATGAATATTGGGTTTGAGTATTTTAATGAATATGATATATTGTTTAATTTATTGGTAGTAAACATAGTACAAAACTAATGGAATCACACCCCTCATTAAACTGCAATTTTAATTTGCTAATGTCTCACCCAACGATTGAACTTAAAAGTTTTAACGGTGGGTGAAGATAATATTGAACTTAAAAATTGTAATTGCAATTATTTTAAATGAAGATATGAAACAGGATGCTAAAAAAATGCTCCAAAATTAGTAAATTCCCATCCTCCGAATTAATAACTGAGTCAAATGTGAAATTCAGAGCATTCAAAATACATTAATGCTCTCAGTAACTCCAATTCTATGTTGTGCCATTGTGCCCACTCCTAAGAATTTGATTTTTATTATTGTTCCAGCCATTGTTCCACATGTTGTATGTCATTAGAGGTTCCCTGGAACAGTGACAAAGCCATGATCAGCAAATATTAGAAATCACCAGGTTAACACAAATGTAACAAACAAAATGAATTCAACAGATCTATAAGATCAAGAGCTCATCAATTCAAAACCATGTTCTTATCGTCGATAGCAAATAGGAGTGACAACTTTTAAATATTTCATATCATACAAAATAATACTGATAACAAAACAATAACATTTTACAATTTAAACGCTACAGAAAGTATATATACAAACACATAAAATATATAATTAGCCCAAAACACCGATCATGAGGAAAATATCTAGAAATTTCGAAGTAAGGGTGTAATAAGAAGTGGCAACTTAGTCAGTACAACAACTCCATTTCTATTCAAGCAAATGCCACAAATCACGCAGCTTCATGACCATTGTAAGAATCTCATTCATAGCAGATTTTCAAATAAGGGCTAGAAAATATATAACAATTATATGGAGCTCAATTACAATTTTTTGAACTTATGATATATATAATATTGAACTTACATACTATATGTTATTGATCCCATGATGTTATCTATTGAACTTATGATGTTTCCTAATTGAACTTAAGTGCAACAATTACAATTTTTAGTATGGGTTTAGAGTAGTAGTAGTGTTGCTCTTGAATTTTATACTTTGCTACTTGCATTTATCTATTCATAGCTGAACTCAAGAAAAAAAAAAGTCAAATTGCAATGGATGAAGATTGAGTTTGAGTATTTTAATGAATATGATAAATTATTTAACTTATTTGAAGTAAACAGAGTACAATACTATTGGATTCACATCCATCATTAAACTGCAATTTAATTTGCAAATGTCTTCTACATAGAAGTTAATTAAATTAAGAAAAATAAACATGCTTACAACAATTTACACTCATAGTGGGAGCTTGAATCATGCTTTCATTCCTACAGTACATGCATATCTAACGCTTATTGAAGGGATTTATGTCAGCATAGCCTCAAGCCCTCAACTGATGTTATCCAGTTGCATTGATAATTTCACAATTCATATCTCTAACAAGGTTATACCTCTCTATAACTTTTCCACCTGGATATATAGAGTTTCTTACTTCTGCAAGTAACGTTGTCAACCCTATAGGGTTTCGAATATACCAACAAAATCAATAGGAACTAGTGGAAAATTATACAGCCCAAAATTATGAAGCATTCATACTGATCTAAAATGATAAGTAGTTATAATAGAAAGAATTGAAGAAACAAGAAGTGAGGTAAATATACACTAGAATAGGATGCCCCTGCATAGTCACATCAAACTTACGACGTTACTGCACAAACCCAACCAAAACTATCAAACTGAAGTGAGGTAAATAAGATAAAGCAGCCCAATCAACTGATGAAATCATCTTTTTGCATCAAAAACTAATTTTCTACTCAATTCATTGATTTCAATACTGATCTACATTGAAGAAGCGTAGAAAACTAACCAGAAATGCACCAGAAAGTTATTTCTCCAAACCATTGAGAAGATCTTCCCCGTAAGCTGCAGAATATGCTTCCCTAATCAACTTTCTCTCTGCTCCATTTCTGTGTGCTAGGATCTTTATTATAGTAGCTTCATCCGTCCACAATCCTACCAACATTAATTCAAAACACAAATATTATCTATCCATTTTATTTGATTATTAGAACTGGAACATTCTCGAACATTTTTTAGATTAATGGAATCACTCATCAGTTGCGAAATCCTTCACAATTTCATCACTAATAATCATTTTCCGAGAAATTAAAGGTTTTGATACAGATCTAATAATCAACAAAGGGATGGAGAAAAAGTTGAGATACCAGAAAATGCTTTTTTGAGATGCTCAGCATCCTCTTCAGGAGGGGGAACATTCGCAGGGACTTTCAGAGTCGCATCTGTCGCCGTATCAGCGCCGCCGCGCCTCGCCGGTGCCACTGCGTCCACCGTCCCCTGCGTACGAAGGTAAGTCTCTGTTTCTTGTCGAATTTTTTTGGAAAAGTTACACTGAATAATCGAACGAGGCAGAAAATAGGGAGGAGAAATACCTGAGGTAGTAGCAGATTTGAACACAAAATCTCATAATTTCCCAAAAAAAGTGAGGAATTGAACAGATCCGTCGATCCCGGAGCCACCTAGCCTTGTCGTCCACCGCCGTCTCGATTCTCACCGGTCATCCCAGCGCCGTGTCGTCACCTATCTGTAACAGATCCGTCTTCGCCGCGCTCGTTGGTATTCCCCGATCCCGGAGTCGCGTCTGTCGTCGCCCGTATCAGCGCCGCCGCACCTCGCCGGAGCCACCGCGCCCGCCATCCCCTTCAACAATGGTCTCCCAAGAATTTTGAAATGAAGAATTTCCTTCACCTTCTCTCTCCTCCAGTTCGAAATTTAAAAAAGAATGGCTGAATAATAGAACTTGTAGGCTGGTATAGAGGCTAAGAGGTGAATAGTGATTTTAGGGGCATCCTTGTAATATAAAGCTTATTTTTGCACTTCTTAGACATGTGGAATTTTTCAAATACCTATTAGTAATAAGACACTAAAAAAAGCACCTAGTAGTACTTTACCCTTTAAACAACTTATAAGTTGTTTTAAGAGTTAATAAAATATAATGTTTAAATTGTTTATAAGTTGTTTTAAAAGTTAATAATATATAATGTTTAAGTAGTTTATAAGTTAATAAAAAATATTATGTGATCACATAAATCTGTTTAAAATTCAAAGTAAAAAATAGTGATCAAAACGAATATTAGTTTAGAAAGCAATTTAACTGTAGAACGATAGAAAAAAAAATCATATTATAGTTTGCTTGTTTCAAAAGATATATACCAATATACAAATATAAATATAAGAGTATGCATGAAGTAAAATTAATTCTTACATGAATTATTAAAGGATATTAGTTGTTATCACTAAGGAGTATAATTTTTTATTTTTATTTTTCCATTGAAGAACATTAGCTGCTTTCACTAAAAAATCTTAGTTTATTTTCAATAAACAACTAATACTCTTAAGTAAAAATAACTAACACCCTTTAATGAAAGCAACTGATACTTTTTAGTGAAAATAACTAATACCCTTTAATGGTTCATGTATGAACCATTTTCACTCTATACTTTGTCTAAATATAGAGGATGAGGAAGCTAATCTAACATAATATATAAAATAAAATTTGTATACAAATAATATCAAATTCTGATGTAGTAATAGTGTTTAATTTTTTTTAACATAATTGAGAGTATATATATTGAAAAAATAATTAACATAATTAAAAAACCAACATAAAATATATCCTTTGAAAATGACATATGACGAAAAATAAATCATATATAATTTACACAATATATAATTAAAAATACAAAACAATCAACATATTTGTAAGTTTAAAAAAAATTAAATAAATAAAAGATCAACAGAAAAGAGACCTCCTTATATTTGTAAAAGATAAGAAGAAGAAATTAGGCATAATTTTTTTTTAAGGGAAAAACTTGTTTGAGACCGTCTCATGGCATGAGACCACACAAATTAACACCTACCCCTACCAAAGTGTTAATGAGTCAATGCCCTAGTTACACCTCTCATTGTCTCATGCCATGAAACGGTCTCATACAAGACCTACTCATTTTTTAAATTTAATTTAAAAGTCAAGACAAAAAAATATGACAAAGTATAAAGTAATCCGCCTTTCTATATAAATTTGGATCCATTTACCCATATTACACTCGCGGGTCATATTGATACAATGATTGGACTTAGTTCTGTCGCTTTTGTCAAGCACGTTTCACGTTGATTAGGTCCAATTTCTTTGTTCAACTATGTTTTCTTTTTTCTTTTTAACATTTATTTCCTTATTTTTATTTTTATTTAATTTTTTTCTTTTGTTATTCTCTTTCTTTTAATTTATATTTTGAATCCAAAAAAGAAAAATAAACAATTAATCTACTTGAATTGATTTTTTTAATTTAATATTTTTACCAAATCTTTTAATTATCTTAAATTTACTCAAACTATTTAAAAGTATTAGTTGTAAAACAAATAAACTATTGAAATATATTTATCTAATTAACTTTATACATCAATATTTATTCTACATTTTTTTTATATATTTGTAAATTCAAAGAATTATTAGTTATACATAATCTTAATTTTTAGGACCATGTATATAGTGAAATTGGTTTATACATAGATTATTGAAAGGTATTAGTTGTTTTTACTAAAGAGTATTAGTTGTTTTCACCGAAAGTATGTGGTGTTTATACTGAAGAGTATTAGTTTGTTTTTACTAAACAACTAATACTATTTAGGGAAAACAACTAATACGCTTTAGTGAAAATGCATATAAAACATTTTCACTCTACATCGTCAAATTTTAATTGTGTGAAATATAAATAATTTGACATATGAAAATAAAATATTATTTTTAGCATACAAAAGAGCATTACTCGTGATAAGTGAAGAGTATGACCCACATTACAAAAGGGTATTAATCGTGATAACTGAAGGGTACAACCCACATTACAAAAGTGTGTTAGACGTGATAACTGAAGGGTATGACCCACATTACAAAAGAGTATTAGACGTGATAATTGAAGGGTATAACTCACATTACAAAAGTGTATTAGACGTGATAACTAAAGGGTATGACCCACATTACAAAAGAGTATTAACCTTGATAATTGAAGAGTATGACCCACATTATAAAATGATATTAGTCTTGATAATTGAAGAGTATGACATATATTAGTGAGCTTAAGTAAAAGATATGACCAACATTATAAATGATATTAGTCGTGTTGACTTAAGTGTATGACTTGTATTACTAAAGAGTATTAATCGGGATAACTAAAGGTTATGACCATCAAACAAAAGGTATTAGCAGTGATAAATGAATGGTATGAATTATATTACTAAAGGGTTCTAGTCGTGATAATTGAAGGGTATAACCATATTACTAATAAATAATTAGGCGTGATAACTGAAGGGAATGATATACATTACTAAATGTGTTAGTCGTGATAAGTGAATGGAGTTATTCATTACAAGTGAAGGGTATGACCTGCAATAAAAGTTTATTAGCCGTGATAAATGAAGGGTGTGAAATATGTTACAAATGGTATTAGTTATGATATTGAAGAGTATGTCATACATTACTCAAATGTATTAGTTGTAATACTAAATGATATTACTTATATGAAAACATATATCTTTTTTTTCTTGGAAAATTATATAAATATATTTTTAATTAAATTTATTTCTAAATTTAAAACAATTAATTAATATCGTGTTAACTGAGTATAATTTTAAAGGGGGAAACGGTTATAATGAAAGCATTCAACCATTAAGCTACATACAAATTATCAACAAACATGCTTCTATCAACAAGTAACACACTTTCACGCCATACTATGTGATCCATTTTTATAAATGGATCCAATTTCATGTATAAATAAGTTCCACTCTATACATACTCAAAAAATATTTGTGTAATTAGAAAAAGTTTAAAAGATACGTAGTAAATTTTCGATAACAAAAATATCATACGAAATAAATTAAAGTATATAGATCAAGAAAAATTACGTACTAATAATCAATATTATCCAAAACAATGTAGTAAATTGTTTAAAAAAATATACTCAATTTTATATGGGGTAAAGTGACAATAATATCAATTTTATTGTAGCAAATCTCAATTAATTTGACATGACAATGAATATGATAAACTAAAGAAATAGTTGACTTTAAAATTTAATTTGTTTACATTAAAAATAAGTTACGAAATGAAACATAAACATTCTAATTAGATTTACAATTATGATTAACTGTAAATTAAAAAATTAATTATTCCATCCGTTCAATATTAGTAGTCTGTTTTTGGACTGTTATTTTTGTTGTAAAATATAAATGCAAAATAGAGACACCGATTTGTTTACCCAGTTCGCTGATAACGACTACATCTGGGGGTGTACCAAGCCAGGAGTTTTCACTAATATTTCTGTGTGTTTACAATACTGAGTACAAGGATCTATTTATAATAGAGAAACCCTAATCTAATCCCTAAAGCCTGTTTAGGTTGTTAGGCCCATAAGCAATGTCCACATCAAATCTTTTGATATATTAAATCTACTGGATTTACAACACCCCACCTTGGATATTACGACGTAACGTCCATGTCACGTCAAAAACTTCATAGACTAGGTTACCGGAATAAAATATTCGACTGGAGAAATAGTACAACTATCGATCTTTCGGATCCAATCTTTTGGATTGTCTCGATGTTGTTACTCCCCCTGAAGACAACAATTTTCTAAGTCTTCGCATCCCAATACCACATACTTTTCAAAAGTAGAGGTATGTAGGGACTTAGTGAACAGATCTACTGGATAGTCACTAGATCACACATGTTGTATGGTAATTTCGTAACTCTTTTGGAGATCGTATGGGAAGAAGAATTTCAGGGCATATGTTTCGTTAAGTTCCTCTTAACGTACCTGTTGTTCATTTTGTGCAACACAAATTGCGTTGTCTTCATCGATTATAGTGGGGAATGTATTGTTTAATGTATCTCCATGAGATCACAATATCACCACAAAGGAAAATATAACCAGTCTTAGTTATCATAGAATGTTTATAACATCATTCTAATGTCTCCTTTTGGGAGAAGCGCTATATCTCGCAAGCAAATTTATCGCAAATGCGATGTCCGGACTTGTGCAATTTGTGAGATAGGGTATACACCAAGTAGCGCTAAGATAAGGAACTTCCAGTCCTAGGATATCCACTGTATCTTCTTTGGGCCTAAATGAGTTCTTATCCACTTCAAGGGATCAAACTACCATAGGTGTACTAAGTGGATGAGATTTATCCATGTAGGATCTCTCAAATAACCTTTTCAAGTAGGTTGACTGATGTATAAAATTCATTCGTCCTTCAGGGAGATATCATATTCATTTTTCCTTTAGGGAAATGCTCGAATTAAATTTCCTTCAGGAAAATGCTTTTATTTTTCCTTCAGGGAAATTCTCAAATCAGCAGGTCGATACTATACTTGGTTTTATCCAAGATTTTCATTTCGAATTCAGCTTTCAAGATTAAAGTGACTTCTTCAATCTCTTTGCATGTTTTCGATTATATTTAGATCGTCAACATATATGGATATAATGCGAAAACCACTTTGAGATTTCTACGCAAGGCAAAACTATATTATTTGTATATTCCTTCTTCGGGAGGAATTCACTAAGTCAATCGAACCATATTTGATCCGACTGTTTCTAGATCATGTAATGACCTTCACAGTTTTGTACTATACATTCTGCTGTTTTTATAATTCCTCTTCTGGGGAATTTTAAATCCATCAGGGATATAAATATTAATATGTAATAACCATATAAAATATCCGGTTTATAAGGTCCATTAACTGCATTTTATTTTTAGCTGCCAGTGATTACGGAACTTTATTCGTTCATAGCAGGAGAATATATTTGACCACAAACAATCATGGGTCTCTGTGAAAACCATGAGTTTCTGCGAAACCCTAAAGCTATTAACCTCGCTTACCACCCTTCTTTTGGTTTTCGTGTGAACACTCATTATCCTACAGGAATAACTTTCCGAGTGTACGTACGATAGAACCAAAACTTATTAGCGAGTTTAGCTCTGCCACACTTTTGCTTCTTCCTTATTGCACCCAAATCAAAGTGCTTCGGACACTCAATTTTAGGTACTGGATCCAGATTTTAGAAAGAGCAATTGTGGACACAGATATGTTGTCGACAATGAATTTATATTGTTTCTCCTGTATTTATTTATTGATCTCATATTAACCAGATCACATCATTTCCCTTATGTATTTGATCTGGTCATTCCACAATCCTAGTATTAGATCATTTTGTGCACGTGCTTTGTTACTAGGATTCTTCGTCTTCAGGACGAATCTCTTCTGGAGATTTCAAGTCTTCTAGACGTATCTCTTCTGGAGATTTCAAGTCTTCTGGATGTATCTCTTCTGGAGATTTCAAGTCTGGCTGATCAGTTTTGCTAGCTTTCGTTTGAGGTGTGTAGGTTTCTTTTATAGGTCCTTCACGCTTCCGGAGTGTGGGGGCATGTATACTCATTTTTAATTTGGACCTCTACATCTTTGTGGTTGACTTAAAGCGAATTACACTAACTTCTACTAGTCGCTTCCCCGCAAGCGAACGGGTTCACTGTAGTAAGAGTAAGTATAACGACCAAGTATATCGAACCCACGAGATGGAGAGTATGCGAACAGATCCCTGAAGATCTACGCGTCGTAGCTAATATGAGTGTAATGCTTTTTTGGTTTTTTTGAAAGATTAATTAAAAGACTGAAATAAACTAATTAAACTAAAGAATTAAAGAAGACAATTTAACTAAGGGTTGTTTTCAAATGAGAGATGGTGATGCTTAGGATAGGAATCCCTACGTATACTAACGGAGCATGTACATAATCAAAATAACTGTGACGCGCAAGAAATAACCTAAGTAAAAGAATGCAAGCTGAAAGCTCAAGATTCTAAACCCTAATACTTTACCCTAACACTTGACTTCACTAATCCACTAACAAGTTAATGAATTGTGCTTAATTAATAAGACCCTAATTTAACTAAGGTGATGCGGTCGTCCTCCTTCGCTAAACCGGTAGATGAATTAACCCTTTCTAAACCCTCTAGTTAAGTCTACTCATTGTTAAAGAGTGACGCGGTCGTCCTCTCCCTAACACTTTTCGAACGAAATTCAAAAGTAAAGTTAAGATCAATTTTAAGAATTCATTAATCAAGAGAATTAAAATCCTAACGTCATGAGTTACCCTAATTACGTACCCACAACCTACTTCTACGAGTTAATCCTACCCCAAGCATGCAAGGGTTTTAACTAGACATAGGTTTTACGTAAATAATAGCAATTAAATAAGTGACGAACATAAATATGATAATTAAGACGAAGAAGAGATTAAACATAAACTAGGGTTTAACGAGATAAAAGAATAACTGAAATTCACTCAAGAAAAGAAGTCTCAATGTGCTAAAAAACGGAAATATAACCAAAAGAAACTAAAAAATAAGATTGTAATTCGAATTCGTAATGAAAACCTAAAAAACGTAATCGTAAAACTTGCTTCTCTCCTTCCTCTCCAAAAACGAACGCTCAAACTCTAAAACTATCTCGTAATATCTGGTATCTCTAAAAAACGTGCTTGAGACGAATATATATATGCAACGGGCCGAATCGTGAACTCATGGGCCGAAAAACGCCTTTTAAAACACGAAAAATGGAGGCACTCGAGCATAGGGTGGTCGAGCGAAAGTGATGGTCGAGCGAGGGCGCTCGAGCTTAGGTGCTCGAGCGCCTAAAATCTTCTGGAAAAAAATAGCGCTCGACCTCTTAGCTCGAGCGGGGGCGCTCGAGCAATGGTGCTCGAGCGGCCCTCTTTCTTCTCAACTAACACTTTTCTTCTTCAACACTAACACCAATCGTATTCCTTCGATATCTTCTCATCCGGGCATCAGTTTGAGTCGATTCAAAGTCCTACGAACTCCATTCTTCGCCCTCGATTCACCTACGAGCATTTAAGAGACAAATTCATCAATGTATAGAAATAATGTTCAATTGACTCCATATACTCAACAAAATCGGCCAAAATTAGGGTATTTCAAGTGACGAATCATGACAATTTCACACCTAATCAACCCCCCCAAACTTACCATGTTGCTTGTCCTCAAGCAACGAAATAACAAGTCAAGTGAAATTATTAGGAATGAGTCAAAGAATCAATCATGCAAGCAAATGAACTCGAGCTTCAAAGATCAATCACACGTATACTCACTCACTTTCCTTCATCATACTCATGCAACAATAACAAGAAACACCAAGATCAAGCATGGATGTGCACTCAACGATGTGTTTCGCTCCCTCACAAGTGTATAACAATGATAAAGGGACTCAATCAATCAATCAATCACACAAATTGGCAGCCATAGGCTTGTAAATGCTCTTAACTTCGACCATACTCTAGAAATCAATGCCGAATCAAAAAGGACTTTCTCAAGGTTGTAATGTAGGCTCTTTGGACAGGTGGGATAACAATATGGTAAAGTGATTCAAGTGAATGGAGAATAGAAAATCAAACTTCGGTACTTCGAGATTAGGAACAGACTACTTCAAACATATTCAATCAACACACTTTCAATTCCAATTCTCTCAACACTTCAATTTTTTTTTTCTTTCTCACTCTTTCACTTTTTTTTTTCAATCACTTTTTTTTTTCTTTTTTCGCACAAACACATGAGCTCATTTTTTTCTTTTGCTCATTCTCAATTTTTTCTCTTTTTCCCACATCTCATAACTTCATCACACCTTCTTCTCATATTCACTCAACAAACAACCTTTTCCTTTTTCAACTCAATTAACTTCCTTCACATTCACACTTTCCTATTCTCCACTCAAATTAGGACAAAAAGGCTTAGGAATTGGAATAGTGTTCATATGTGCTAGCAAATAAAATAGGCTTTAGGCTCAAAGGGGCTAACAAGGGATTAATGTCATTGGTAAGGAAAATTTTGGCTAAGTGACTCAATAAAATCAAAGATGGCCTAAGATCCTATTCGGCATATCAAACTAGACACAATCAAGAAGCAAGAGCACCCACAAGTTCTAGCATCCTCTAAGGTGACGATCCACTCACAAACAAAGAGATTAATTCGTATATTAAAATCTCATAAAGCTCAAATCTCACGGCTTTCACATCCATGCTAGTCCTAGTGAATTCTCACTCTTATCACACAAGCACTAAAAAAGAAAACTTGTAAGTATACTAGTTCTCTCTCAAATCCACTCTAACTCAACTACTCACACAAAAGAGTCCCTAACTCAAATCCACCAATCTACTCTACTCATCAAACATGCTCAAGAGTAACAACTAATAAGTAGAAGGGGTCAATAAACACAAAATAAATCAGATATATCACTGAGTTCAACAATCAAGCACAACCCAAAATTCTGAATACAATTCATCACAAGCCATTAATCAATTCAAATCACTCAAACAATGAAGCTCACTCAAGCAAAAAGAAGAAAAGGAAATAAAATAAAGGAGAAGAAAAATAAAGGAGCAGAAACTGGGGGAACTCCCCGTGTCCCTCAAGCATCAGGAAGCGGTGGTGGGCGATAGCTAGGGTGGTCCGGTCCTAAATGGGAGACAAAGAGTGCCTCCATCCATCTCCTCAAATCAGAAACCTCTGATCGAACCTCCTGAAACTCTCCTCGTACACTCATCGCTTCCGTGTACCACTGGTTTTGAGTAGTACGAAGATCCGTGACTTCGGTTCGCAGGTCCCGAATGTCGGTCCTCATCCCATCGCATTCACTCTGGGTCGGGTGCCATGGTCTTGGTGACTGCACCTCAGGTGACTCCACTCCCAACCCTTGTGGCTCCTCGTCTGCATCCTCACCCGCAGCTTCACACTCCTCGTACTCTTGCTCTTCTTCTTCTTGGAGGTCTGCTACTCCACTCGATCCGGCACCGTTCGTGCCTTCATCCCGGCTTCTCTTCGAAGGCCTCGCATCTCGGAGCCCTCGACTATCCACATCATGAGTATACTTAGCGCTCAAAGCTAAGTGCCTCTCTCTGTTCATCCCCAAGTTTGCCATCTTCTTCCCCTTTAACGTTACAAGCTTGTCATTTGGGAGAGGGAAGAGATCATCTTCCTTGTATCGAATACAAAAACTCCCCATCCAATGCTCAAACATCAAGGTGCGGCTCAACTGATCAAAATCTAAATCTCCCCCAGGAATAGGAGCTGCACATGGCACACATCCTAAGTGCTTCATGAACACCGAGATTAGACCTCCTCCTCTTACCCTTGAGGTCTTGGACCCGAGCTTGAATGCCGCCTCGTAGTTGTGCTCCACGAAGTCCCGTCCGAAATCCTGATCCTTCACATACAGAAGATACCAAATTCCGTAGAGTTCCTTACTCGTCACGGTCCCCGTCTCAGAACGGGCGTAGATGGTGTTTCCCAAAATCCGCTCCAAATACCGAATCACTGGGTTTCGGATCGCAGAGGGCCGAGCATTTTGAGCCTTGTATTCACCGGCCATCCCTCCCGTGATGTCTTTCCAAAATCCGTTTGCGCTGTATGACTTCGATACACAGTTGGGCCTTGATAGAGAAGGGAGCCCAAGTGCTAAGTTCACATCTCTGATGTCACAATGCTGCATCTCGTTTCTGTAGCTGAACTTGAACGAGTATTCATTCTTCTTTTCAATGGTGGCCAAGAACTGCTCGGTCAGATCAGCGTGGGTGTCCATCGTGAGAAATATCTCGAGGAACTCATGCATTTCATTTCTGTCAAAGATTCTCCTAATTTCCTCCTCAATCCCGATATCCTGCATGAAATGCACCACCGGCCTTCTGGTTTTCACTACCTTCCCGGTTACCAGACTCCACCGGTAGGCTACGTATTTCCAATTCCTTGCAAAATCAAGCCCGTCCCATCGAGAGGGCAGCAGCTGTCTAGTGGCCAAATCGTTGGTAAGAGCCTCCAACTCGGCCATGCTCAAGATCTTATCTTCGTTCTTCTTTGGGGCCATTGTACCTAAGCAAAATATAAAAGGGATTTTCACAACATTCTTGAACTTCAAAGCAATTTATCACTCTTTCATACTCAAGCATTTCCAAGGACTCCAAATCAATTCACACTTCAAAACACTTCTCAAGTTCAAAGCGATTCTCAAAGAGTCTGAATTCACTTTCATAAAGCTTCCCTAACCAAGTTCTCGAGCAACAAACACTTAAGCCATGATTTTCATGCAAAGTTCTCACGTACTCAACAATTAATTCCTCCATTTCAACCCACAAATGCCTATAACTAAGTCTATCATGAAGTAACATTACCCCAAAATTGTGTAATTTACATGCTCAAGACTCAATTCCTAATTATTCATGCTCAATCAATCTCAATTCACAATAATTTCATCTCAAAATGCAAAACCCATATCATTTCCTCAAATTCCTACTTTCTCACTCTAGAAATTCACTCATTCTACCCATTCAATCATGAAATTGAAAGCAAAATTAGCAAACCCATAGTATATTATCCACATTCATGAACACGGAATCAAGAATCAATGAGTACTTGCAAAAATCCCCAAAAATTCGAACTCAAGAACCCTAGTTCATCAATTCATGCCTAAATCAAGCTTCAAACAATGAATTGAAAGACAAAAGAGAGAAATTACATACCTTTCTTGAGGATTCAAGTGAAATACGTGAAGAAATCGAATGAATTCGGGAGTAAATCGTGAAAAATGCTCGAATCCGCTCAAAATCGCCCCAATTCGCCCCTCCAAGTGTGTGTGAGTGTGTGAAATTGTGTGGAAAGGGCTATTTATAGAGGGGGCAAAACGGAGGCTAAAACTGAGAGGCACTCGAGCAGAGCCCGCTCGAGCGGAGGCGCTCGAGCAGGGTGGTCGAGCAAAAGTGATGGTCGAGCGAGGGCGCTCGAGCTTAGGTGCTCGAGCGCCAAAAACCTTCTGGACAAAATAGCGCTCGACCTCTTAGCTCGAGCGGGGGCGCTCGAGCAATGGTGCTCGAGCGGCCCTCCCTTGCAAATCAACATTTCGACGTTCAAACCCCGATTTAAGCACACCAAATGCGCTCGAAACCATCCTCAAACATATTCAAGCATAAACTAACCTTGAGAACTCCTCGATTTAAGCCAGGTCGCTCATTCGACCGAGGAGTTGGGGTCTCTTCCAAACGTGCAAATCACCAATCCAATTCACGCCAAACTTAAGCAACCACACTCAATTCGATCCATCCTCACTCAAACATCGATATTTTTGAAAAATATGACCAATTTTTCATTAGAATTTCGTGTACGAACCCGAAGTACGAATACACACCCCCCAAACTTTGTTCTTGCTACGCAATAACAAAGTTTGAAAAGAATGAGTACGTACGAGTAAGTACACCAAATTCTTATGAACTCGACTCACCGTCAATGCAAAGTAACGAACGAAAAGAAAGATCACCCCCAAACTTCGACTTCGCAAAGAGGTCGACGTTTGGGGTTCGGCTTACCTCAACTCCAAAAATCGAATGCTCTCCTACTCGAAACGTGTTCAACTTCATGACTTTCTTCCTTAAGCTCTCTTGCTCCGATCAATCTCCACTAAGCAAGCCTATACCATATAAACTCTAACACACGAGGTTAACACTTACGAATCACAAAAACGACTAAAAACAAGAAAACACATAAAAACAAGTAAAAATGGGTTGCCTCCCATTAAGCGCTAGTTTTACGGTCCTAATATCGAACCGAGCTCGAAGGAGCTCACGGGACTTGAGAATCTAAAATACCTCCCTTATTCTCATAAGAGAAGTTAAAGAATTTCTTCACTCGATGTCCGTTCACCATGAATTTATGTCCATCATCCTTCTCGACTTCAAGGAATCCACTCTTGTGCTCTCCCTTCACAATATACGGCCCGTTCCACTTAGACTTAAGCTTTCCACCAAACAGCTTCATCCTCGAATTGAATATGAGGACTTGATCACCCACTTTGAACTCCTTTTTCCTCAATCGTGCATCATGCCACTTCTTGGTCTTCTCCTTGAAAATTCGGGCGTTCTCGTAGGCACTGTCTCGAAACTCCTCCAACTCATGCAATTGGAGTAATCTCTTCTCACCAACCAAGGCACTATCAAAATTCAGCTTCTTTATCGCCCAATATGCCTTATGTTCCAACTCCACGGGCAAGTGACATGCCTTTCCAAAAACCAATTGATATGGTGACATACCAAGAGGAGTTTTGAAAGCTGTCCTATACGCCCAAAGTGCATCATCAAGCTTCATCGCCCAATCTTTCCTACTAATGCTCACCGTCTTCTCAAGGATCTCCTTGATTTGACGGTTTGAAACCTCTGCAAGTCCGTTAGATTGAGGATGATAAGCAGTAGAGATTCGATGACTTACCTCGTATTTTGACAGCAGCTTTTCCATCCATTTGTTCCCGAAGTGACTTCCCCCATCACTAACCAAAGCTCTTGGAACTCCATATCTTGCAAAGATGTTCTTCCTCAAGAACTCGACCACTCGGGAATCGTTCACTCGAGTCGGGACAGCTTCAATCCACTTCGAGACGTAATCAACGCATACGAGAATGTACAAGAATCCATTGCTAGGAGGAAATAGACCCATGAAATTAATCCCTCATACGTCGAATATCTCAACTTCCATGAACACGTGCATCGGCATCTCGTCCCTCTTGGTAATGGAGCCAAAACGTTGGCACTTCTCACACCTCTTAACCCATTACATGCAATCTCTCAAAAGTGTTGGCCAATAAAAACCAGATTGAAGCACCTTCCTCCCGGTCTTTTCTCCACCCAAATGTCCTCCACATAGCAAGGCGTGGCAATGCCTTATGATGTTACTCCACTCCTCTTCGGGCACACACCTTCTCAACACATGATCAATCCCTCTTTTAAACAAGTAGGGATCGTCCCAAATAAACTCCCGAACTTTCTTCAAAAATGCCTTCCGATGCACCGAGTCTGTCTCAACGGGCAACTCTCCACTTGCTAAATAGTTAGCATAATCTGCAAACC
The DNA here is from genome assembly GCA_947034835.1 of Ballota nigra. NCBI lineage: Eukaryota > Viridiplantae > Streptophyta > Magnoliopsida > Lamiales > Lamiaceae > Ballota > Ballota nigra. The sequence goes on along the minus strand of OX344720.1, from coordinate 86,944,476 downwards.
AAGGTGCCTTCCCCTCAACTCGATACACAGGGATGTCTCCTAAGCCAAAGAGCTTCTCATCCGGAAATTCATCGTTCACCCCTCGATCCTCCACGGTGTTCTCCTTGGTGAGCTCCAATCTCAAAAGGTGATCTGCTATCACATTCTCACATCCCTTCTTGTCTCGAATCTCTACATCAAACTCCTGGAGTAGCAAAATCCATCGAATGAGACTGGGTTTTGCATCCTTCTTACTCATAAGATACCGAATCGCTGCGTGGTCCGTATATACAATTGTTTTCGTCCCTACTAGGTAGGGTCGAAAATTATCAAAGGCATACACGACCGCCAACAGCTTCTTTTCGGTCGTAGTGTAATTCACTTGAGCAGAATTCAGCATCTTCGAGGCATAGTAAATAGCGTGAAAACGCTTCTCACGAATTTGCCCCAAAGCAACCCCCATCGCATAATCACTAGCATCACATATCAGCACGAATGGGCTAGACCAATCCGGTGTCACAAGTATTGGGGCATTCACCAACGCTTCCTTCAACCTATTAAAAGCCACTAAACACTCATTAGTAAACTAAAAAACAACTTTTTTTTCAAGAAGCCGCGAAAGCGGTTTAGCTATTTGTGAAAAGTCTTTGATGAAGCTTCTATAAAAACCCGCGTGTCCTAAAAATGACCGAATCCCCTTCTCGGTCGAAGGTGGTGGAAGCTTCTCAATAGCAATCACTTTCGCCTTGTCAACTTGGATACCTTTCGAGGACACATGATGTCCAAGAACAATACCCTCTCTCACCATGAAGTGGCACTTCTCCCAATTAAGCACTAAGTCCGTCTCTTCACACCTGCTCAACACAACTTCAAGATTGATTAGATATTTATCAAACGACTCCCCGTAGACGGAGAAGTCGTCCATAAAAACCTCCATAATCCTCTCAATCAAACAATGAAAAATTACCATCATACACCTTTGAAAGGTGGCGGGTGCATTACACAACCCAAACGACATCCTCCTAAAAGCAAAAGTCCCATAGTAGCAGGTGAAGGTGGTTTTCTCTTGATCCTCGGGGGCTATCATGATCTGATTATACCCCGAGTACCCATCTAAGAAACAGTAATACTCAAAACCACCTAATCTATCAATCATTTGATCAAGGAACGGTAGAGGAAAGTGATCCTTACACGTTGCCTTGTTTAACTCCCTATAATCAACACACACACGCCAACCCGTCACTAATCTAGTGGCTACCAATTCATTAGACTCCGTCTTAATTACCGTGGTACCCCCCTTCTTAGCAACTACGTGTAACAGACTCACCCATGAACTATCAGAGATAGCAAAAAACATGTTGCTATCTAACAACTTCAAAACTTCCTTATGAATCACCTCTTGAATTACCGGATTAACTCTACGCTGATTTTGCACTATCGGTTTTCTACCCTCTTCTAATCTAATCCTATGCATGCAAATCGAAGGGCCAATTCCCTTAATATCCACGATCGACCATCCTATAGCAGATTTGTGCTTACGAAGCACTACTAAAAGTCTCTCTAGCTGATCGTCAGATAGAAGGGCAGATACAATTACCGGATATTTGTCGGTCTCATCCAAGTACGCATACTTGAGGTGGTCGGGGAGTGGCTTCAACACCTTTTTCACCTCCAATGGTGGTGCTTTATCAAACATCTTCTCAAAGGTTGACTCCTCGGCTTCCAAGTCGTCCTCATCCTCTACTTTCTTCATCTCCAAGAACTTGACATCTTCATTGTCTTCCAAGCTGTCAAAATAGTCAAGATCATAAGAATCATAAGATAGATCGTCAAGGACAGGATAATCAAACTGATGCACATAGAAAGAGCAAGGGTCTAAGAGTGTGTCTTCAACACAAGTGTCCGTGATGTCAATGAAGTGGCAACTCTCATCTCCCATGGGGTATTTCATAGCTTCGTAAATAGCTATCTTCACTTCTTGATCATCAACTTTGACAGTAATCTTCCCATTCGCTACGTCAAGCACCATCCCGGCAGTAGCTAGAAATGGCCTCCCTAAAATCAGTGGGACATGCTCATCCTCTTCCATCTCGAGTACTACAAAGTCGGCGGGAAAAACGTGATTCTCCACCATCACTAGAACATCCTCCACTACTCCTTGGGGTCTCGTGATGGACCTATCAGCAAGCTGGAGCGTCATCATCGTGGGTTGAAGTTCGCCCACCTCTAACTTCTTGAACAGCGAAAGAGGCATCAAATTAATGCTCGCCCCGAGATCACACAAGGCTCCTTTCTTGATCCCGTTCCTGATATCGCAAAGAATGGTGAAGCTCCCGGGATCCTTCATCTTGGGAGGAAGCGCCTTGTGCACCATCGCACTCACCTCGTGGTTCAAGTGCACTAACTCAGGTCCGTCTACTCTCCGTCTCTTCGCTATCAAGTCCTTCAGGAACTTGGCGTAGTTAGGCATATATCTGTTCCAAAGCATCATAAAAAGGAATGTTAATATGTAGCTTTTTAAAAATATCAAGGAATTTAGCAAACTTTTCATCAAGCTTCTTTTTCATGAAGCGTTGTGGATATGGGACGGGTATCACAGATTTGGGTACCCCCTCATTCATCTTTCTCAGTCTCTTTTGCATTCTTCCTTGCTTCCTTTGCCTTCTTCCACTTTGGAATTCTCTCGATCTCTTCTATCTCCTCTTCAGGCTCTTTGCTCTGATGAGATTCATCCACATCTTTATGCTTCTCAATCCCTTCACTTTTAATCCCCTTCTCAACTCCTGCCTCCTCAATCTCATCTATAACTGCCTCAGGCTCTTTTCCTTCTATCTCAACCTCTCCTTTGGGCGTCTCAGAATCAGCAGGCATCTCGGGACCATCATACTTGGTCCCACTTCTCAACTCAATAGCCTTGCAATGTTCCTTTGGGTTATCCTCGGGCATTGAAGGATACTTCCCAGGCTCTCTCGGCTGAGACTTTGCAATTTGACTAATTTGATACTCGATAGAAGTGAACCTTCTATTGTTCTCTTGCTGAACTCGATTCCACTCTATGTCTCTCTTTTGGAGTTCTTGATCTCGATGATCGCCTTTCTTATGCAACTTCTTCACATCGTACTTCAAAGAGGACAATCGCTTGCTACCTTCCTCCACCTCCTGAAGAATAGCTCTCAACATCTCCTCGGTTGATGCACCGCCTTCTCCACCAGGAGGTTTAGACCTCGGATCAACACCTGCAGGAACTGTAATACCAGCTTTTAGGTTAGCATATGGGAAATTTTCATTCTTTCTCCATGTGTTTTGAGGAGGCTGCTGGCCTCCTTGATACCCTTGTGTGTTCCTCCATTGATTTTTGAGGTGGCTGTGGGCCTGGAGGTACAAATGGTTGGCCATAAGGAGGCCTTCCATACTGATTTCCACCTTGTGGATAGTTAGGCCTTCCCATATAGTTGGCCTCTTCTTGCTGATTCGTGGGTGGGTCCACCTTCTCATTCACCGCTACATTCCCTCCAACCAGATTCTGCCCCATCTCAAGGTTGCTGATCTTCTCCATCATTGCCATCAACAGCTTTCTAGTACCCTCATTCTCCTCCAACTTGCAAACTCTCTGAAACTCTGGATTCTCGTTCCATGCACCGACATTCGTGATAATGTTGTCCACGATCTCTCTACATCTCGCTATCCCTTGGTTCAGAAAAGCTCCACTCGCACATGCATCTAAATGGGCTTGGCCAGCCTTGCTGGCTCCACTATAGAAGAATGCCATAATATCTCCCTCATTGTACCCGTGCTGCGGGCACTCGATCAGCATATTTGAGTATCTCTCCCACGCTTGGCGTAAGTCCTCTCCTGACTTCTGGCGAAAGGAAGAGATCTCAATTCTTGCTTTAATAGTTCTCGATGGAGGGTAGAATCGCTCGAGGAACAGACGCTCGAGCTCGGCCCATGTGGTTACACCTCCCCGTGGGTGTGTGTTGTCATACCACTCTTTAGCTATTCCCGTCAGTGAGAATGGGAACAGCCTAAGCCTCTTGGCATATTCAGACATGCCGTTATAATTGAATGTGGAAGCTACCATGAGGAAACTCCTCAAGTGAGTGTGAGGATTCTCCTTCCCAACTTCCCCTTTGAACTGGTTCTCGGTAAGCAACTTAAGAATTCCCGGGGAAATTGAGAAGTTATTTGCCTCAACAGGAGGCAATGCCACTCCATCATAGTACCGTTGTGGCTGTGCTGCAAACCTCCCTCGAATAGCCATATTTTGATCTGCGTTATGAGGAACGTGTTGAGGATTAGCAGCTGGTATGGGTACTTGTTGGGGTGGTGGTTGGTAAACAGGTGGTTGATTGTAAACTGGAGGTAGAGGATACGGGTATGGTGGGTAAGGATAAGGTGGGTATGGGTAGGGTGGATAAGGTAAGTTGGGATGTGGGTAAGCAGGGTTGTTATGAGGATTCTTGACAATGCTATGAGCTGGGCTATTTTGGTTCTGAGTACCCGGGTTTTGGCTCTGGCTTCTCCTAACGGATCTTGATTCTTACTGGTATTACCATCCATGTCGTCAACCCGGTTCAATGCCTGATTGAACTCATTCTCGACCTCATCCAACTCATTAGTGATATCCATCGGTTCTTTCCCTCCGGCAGCGTTCATCCTTCTTAAGAAGGCTCAGTTTCTTCTTGCTATTGTCTCAGGAGCTAACGGTAACCTCTCTTCGCTCGTATTGCCTTGTGAGCGTGTTTTCATAAACCTGAAACACTAACAAAAGAATCAAAACGCAACTGCCGGATATGTACAAAATAAATAAAAAAAAGAGAAAAGAAAAATCACTCACTACTAACTACTAAGCTATCTACAAGTCCTATTAAAAAAGCATACAACGCCATCCCCGACAACGGCGCCATTGACTTAAAGCGAATTACACTAACTTCTACTAGTCGCTTCCCCGCAAGCGAACGGGTTCACTGTAGTAAGAGTAAGTATAACGACCAAGTATATCGAACCCACGAGATGGAGTATATGCGAACAGATCCCTGAAGATCTACGCGTCGTAGATAATATGAGTGTAATATTTTTTTGGTTTTTTTGAAAGATTAATTAAAAGACTGAAATAAACTAATTAAACTAAAGAATTAAAGAAGACAATTTAACTAAGGGTTGTTTTCAAATGAGAGATGGTGATGCTTAGGATAGGAATCCCTACGTATACTAACGGAGCAGGTACATAATCAAAATAATTGTGACGCGCAAGAAATAACCTAAGTAAAAGAATGCAAGGTGAAAGCTCAAGATTCTAAACCCTAATACTTTACCCTAACACTCGACTTCACTAATCCACTAACAAGTTAATGAATTGTGCTTAATTAATGAGACCCTAATTTAACTAAGGTGATGCGGTCGTCCTCCTTCGCTAAACCGGTAGATAAATTAACCCTTTCTAAACCCTCTAGTTAAGTCTACTCGTTGTTAAAGAGTGATGCGGTCATCCTCTCCCTAACACTTTTCGAACGAAATTCAAAAGTAAAGTTAAGATCAATTTTAAGAATTCATTAATCAAGAGAATTAAAACCCTAACGTCACGAGTTACCCTAATTACGTACCCACAACCTACTTCTACGAGTTAATCCTACCCCAAGCATGCAAGGGTTTTAGCTAGACATAGGTTTTACGTAAATAATAGCAATTAAATAAGTGACGAACATAAACATGATAATTAAGACGAAGAAGAGATTAAACATAAACTAGGGTTTAACGAGATAAAAGAATAACTGAAATTCACTCAAGAAAAGAAGTCTCAATGTGCTAAAAAATGGAAATATAACCAAAAGAAACTAAAAAGTAAGATCGTAATTCGAATTCGTAATGAAAATCTAAAAAACGTAATCGTAAAACTTGCTTCTCTCCTTCCTCTCCAAAAACGAACGCTCAAACTCTAAAACTATCTCGTAATGTCTGGTATCTCTAAAAAATATGCTTGAGACGAATATATATATGCAACGGGCCAAATCGTGAACTCGTGGGCTGAAAAACGCCTTTTAAAACGCGAAAAATGGAGGCACTCGAGCAGGCCTGCTCGAGCGGAGGCGCTCGAGCATAGGGTGGTCGAGCGAAAGTGATTGTCGAGCGAGGGCGCTCGAGCTTAGGTGCTCGAGCACCTAAAATCTTCTGGAAAAAAAATAGCGCTCGACCTCTTAGCTCGAGCGGGGGCGCTCGAGCAATGGTGCTCGAGCGGCCCTCTTTCTTCTCAACTAACACTTTTCTTCTTCAACACTAACACCAATCGTATTCTTTCAATATCTTCTCATCCGGGCATCCGTTTGAGTCGATTCAAAGTCCTACGAACTCCGTTCTTCGCCCTCGATTCACCTACGAGCATTTAAGAGACAAATTCATAAATGTATAGAAATAATGCTCGATTGACTCCATATACTCAATAAAATTGGCCAAAATTAGGGTATTTCATGTGACGAATCATGACAATTTCACGCCTAATCAGTGGTCAGTAAACTCATCTGGCAGATTACTTGCTATACATTGCAAGTTACTTGTCTTTTAAACTTCAAGTTCAGTCTAACTAGTGCATGAGTCTAAATATTGAGGACCTTTTTCCTTCAGGGAAATTTCTTGGTCTTTTTCCTTCAAGGAAAATATCTCGATCTGTTTCCTTCGGGGAAACTTCTCAGCATTCATTTAATTTTTGGATTCTAATCTCCCTCTAATGCCGAGAATGGACTTTTCATCAATTATGCAGTCAACTAACAGGGCTGTTGATGTGTTGTGGTGGTACGCGTACTGCATGATAGAATGTTTGCAGGTGGGAAATGATGTATCATTTTCTGCGCACTAGTTGTAGAGGAGAGTACTAATGATATGCAGTGGGTCGGATTTGAATTCGAGTAGCTACATGTAAATTCATGCCCCTAATATGTAGCTAAGTTGGAATTTTGTCCAAATTTTTTTGGATAATATGTTATTTTAGTGACAATATCTTTTGGATAGTAAATTTTGTCCAAAAAAAAATTACAATTTATTAACCATGAAATATGATATTGAATGACAAGATTCTTTGAGAATCTTGCCATATTTTACATGACAATATATTTTGCAAAATATTTCAATATCCCCCTACAAAAATTAGCATATATAAATATTTTGCAAAAATAAATTCCAAAAATATCTAAGTAAGAAAATTGTTGAACTGTGGAAAAAATATATGTTTTACATCTTAGAGGACATGGCGGCTGCACCGAGACTGTTCAATGGAGGATGACAAAAACTAAAAAAGGAGGCGAGAAGAGAAAAACCTAAGACCAACAAAATACTATAAAAAATTAGTATCATACATTCGATTCAAGGCTGTGGTATCTGGTTTGAGGCGGCAGGAGTAGAGCAGCGAGGCGGCGCCGATTTGTAAACAATCTAACAGGAAAGATATGACTGAGTGAGAGAAGAATATAGGAGAGAGGTGGTGGTTCAGGATCTACGTACCTTGGATTTATCCCTATTTTGCATATCCGTTTTCGACGCGCTCGCCGGAGTCCATGATAGATACCGCCACTTGAATCACTGGGCTAGACGGAGAAGTCACCTGGGATGGGTGACTTGAACCAAACTTTACTAGCTTTTACTAGAAGTTACTCCGCAAGCGTACGTGTTCACTGTAGTATCAGCAAGTATAGGGACCAAGTATATCGTACCCAAGGGAAGGAATGTATGTGAATAGATCCCTGAAGATCTACACGTCGTAATTAATATGAGTGTATGTTTTTTGGGTTATTAAGAAATTAATTCTAAAATAAATTATACTAATTATGCTAAAGAACAAATGAAACTAATTAACAAAGGGTTGTTTGCAAATATAAAAGGGAGATGCTCCGGATAGGAATCTCTACGTATACTAACGGAGCCGGTACATAATCAAAATAACCGTGATGTGCAAGAAATAACCTAAGTATAAGATTGTAAGATGAAAAGCTCAAGAATTAAACCCTAATACTTTATCCTATCAATCGACTTCACTAATCCACTAAACAAATTAATAGATTGTGCTTAATTAAAGAGATCCTAATTTAGCTAAGGTGATGCGGTTGTCCTCCTTAAATAAACCGGTTGATGCATAAACCCCTTCTAAACCCTCTCTCGTTAAGCCTAATAGTTATTAAAGAGTGATAATGTCGTCCTCTCTCTAACAATTTTTGTACGAAATTTAAAGGTAAATCCAGAATTTTTTTAAGCGTTCATTAATTAAGAGGATTAAAACTAAACATCACATGTTACCCTAATTATGTACCAGCGTCCTACTTCTACGAGTTCATCCTACCCCAAGCATACAAGGGTTTTAGACGAGCATGATTTTAGCGATAACGAAAGTAATTAAACAAGCAGCGAACATAAATATGACGAATTGAATTAAAAAACTAAATAACATAAACTAGGGTTTAAGAAAGAGTTAAAGTCTAAGAACAAAATTGAATTAAAGAGAAAATACGAAGTCTCAAGTGTTAAGTATTGAAGAACAAAAGATGAAATTAACAAAATCCAAATCTAACTATGAATTCGTAATGTAAAAACCTCAATTAAAAGTAAAATACTCTTGCTCGAACTCTCAGTGCTTTTTTCTCTCCAAAAACTATATCTCTACGTGAAGTAGTGTCCAAAAATGTGCTCGGAATGGGTATATATAGGCAACAGGTTGATTTTTACACTCATGGGCCGAAATTGCCCTTATAGCACTTGAGCTGCCCTAGGTCGAGTCCCTAGGACTCGAGCTCTAGGTGGTTGAGTGCTATGTTCTTCCAGGGCTTCAGTAGGACTCGAGTGCCTTTTGGTCGAGTGCCTAGGACTCGACCGAGTCTTGATCGAGTGCGCACTCGAGCGGTCGAGTCCCTAGGACTCGACCAAGCATCGATCGAGTGCTCAACTTCTCCAGCGATCAACTAGGACTCGAGCTCAATATGGTCGAGTCCTTAGGACTGGACCTCTTCTTGCTTGAGTCCTCCTTCTTCGGGCCAAATGATACTTTTGCTCGTTCGGACTAGTACATCTCGTATTTCTTCCATATCTTCTCATCCGGGAATCCATTTGAGTCGATTCAAAGTCCTACGAATTTCATTTGTCGTCCTCTATCCATCTATGAGCATTAAAGAGACAAATTCATTAGTTCATGAAAATAGTACTCAATTGACTCTAAATACTCATCAAAATCAATCAAAGCCCGAGCAAAATGAGCTATAAAATCTAACAATTTCACGCCTAATCAAACTCCCCAAACTTATCATATTGCTTATCCTCAAGCAATGAAATAATAAGTCAAGTGAAATTGTTAGGAATGAATCAAGGACCAAATCGTGCAAGTAATCGAGCTTAAGTTTCAAAGATTGTTCACACGTATACAAACTCACACCCTTCATCATACTTATGCAATAATACCAAGAACCACCAAAATCAAACATGGATGTGCACTCAATGATGTGTTTCACTCCCTCACAAGTGTATATCAATAATAAGGGACTCACTCAATCAATCAATCACACATATCAGCAGCCATAGGCTTGTAAGCACTCTCAACTTCGACCATACTCTAGAAATCAATGCCGAATCAAAAAGGACTTTATCAAGGTTGTAACGTAGGCTCTTTGGACATGTGGGGTAATTATATGGGGTAAGTGACTCAAGTGAATGGAGAATGAAAAATCAAATTTCAATACTTCAAGACGAGGAACAAAATAATTCAAACATCTTCATGCAATACACTTTTCAATTCCTCTACTTTCAACACTTCAATTTTTCTTTTCTCTAACTCATTTCACTTTTTCAATCACCACACTTTTCTTTTTCACACATGCATATGAGCTCATTTTTTTCTTTTGCTCATTCTCAAAATTTTGGTCTTCCCCACCACTCAAAACTTCATCACACCCTTCTTTTATCACAACTCAACCATCATAATTCCCTTTCTCGACTCAACTCAATCCCTCCTCATTCATACTTTTCCTATTCTCCATTCAAATTGGGACAAAAGAGTTTAGGAACTTGGATAAAGTGTTACAATGTGCTAGCAAATAAAATAGGCTAAGGCTCAAACGGGCTAACAAGGGATACATGTCATTGGTAGGGAAAATTTGGCTAAGTGACTCAATCAAATCAAAGATGGCCTAAGATCACTTTAGGCATATCAAACTAGACACAATCAAGAAGAGAGAGCACACACAAGTTCTAGTATCCTCTAAGGTGATGATCCACTCAAATCTCACAGCTTTCACATCCATGCTAGTCCTAGTGAATTCTCACTCTCATCACACAAGTACTAAAAAAGATAATTCGTAAGCATACGTGTTTTCTCTCAAATCAACTCTAACACTATACTCACACAATAGACTCCCCAACTCAACTTCACAATTCACCCCACTAATCAGATCATACTCAAGAATAACAATCAATAAGTAGCGAGAGTGAATAAGCTTGAAATAGATCAATCAACTCAATAAGTTCAACACAAATCATCCCTACAGTTTGAATAAGAACTCCGTTACAGCCCCATAGTCAATCACATCACTCAAACACATCAGTTCACAATCAAAAGCAGAAAATAAGAAGAGAAAAGATAAGAAAAGAATAGAGAAAAGAAACTGGGGGGAATCCCCATGAACATCAAGCATCCGGAGGCGGTGGTGGGCGGTAGCTTGGGTGATCCGGTCCTAAGTGGGAGACAAAGAGTGCCTCCATCCATCTTCTCACATCTGAAACCTCTGATCAGACCTCTTGGAATTCCCCTCGCATACTCGACACTTCCGTGTACCACTGATTCTGAGTCGTGCAAAGTTGCATAACATCGGTACGCAACGCCTGAATATCAGCTTCCACTCCTTGCCACTGTAGTTGGGTTGGGTACCAACCCCCTTGAGTCGGTGCTTCGGGCATCTCGAACTCGCTATCTTGAGGTACTTGACCTCCTCCCGTGGCGTTCTCCTCCTCTTATTCATCATCAGCTCCTCTCTCATACTCTGCTTCTTCCTCTTCATCAAAGCCTCTAGTTTCACTCATTCCAGCCTCACACCTCAATCTCTTCTTAGATCTTTGCTCCCAAAGCCCTTGGCTTATCAACCTCTCCTTGAACCTCTCCATCACAATCAAATGATGCTTCCCGTTCATCCCAACGTTTTCTTTCTTCCATCCCTTCAATGTTACCAACTTCTCCTTCGGGAGAGGGAAAATCTCATTATTTGAGAGTCGGAAACAATAAACTCCTAACCAATGCTCACACATATATGTACTGAACAAATGCTCGAAGTCAATGTCCCTTCTAATCAAAGGCACGGCCATCGGCTCAATTTCTCCACTTCTCAATATGATGGTTATTAGCCCTCCTCCTCGGACTTTCGACGTCTTCACTCCCATCCTAAATGGAGTCTCGATCAGATGCTCAAGGACATCCTTCCCGAAATTATGCTTCATATTCCTAAGTAGGCACCACATCCCATAGAGCTACTTTGTAGTAACTGTCCCCGTCTCCGACCTCGCATAGATCGTGTTTCCCAAAATTCGTTCCAAATATCGGATGACCGAATTCCTGATCAAATAAGCACGAGCATTCTTGCACTTATACGTTTCAGCTGCTCCTCCCGTGATAAGCTTCCAGAAGTGATTAGCATTGAATGAACTTGACTGGTGATTGCGACCCTCGTAAGATGGAAGCTTCTGTGCTCGGTTCACAGCAACCACATCGTATGTATGCCACACATTCTGAACTATGAACTTAAAAGAGCTCACATCTCTCATTTTCACCGATGCTAAGAACTGCTCCACTAAATCCATGTGCGTCTCCATAGTGAGTAAAAGCTCATAGAAGCCGTCCATGTTGTTCTTCTAAAAAATGCTTCTCACCTCCTCTTCTATCCCTAAACTTTTCATGAACTCAACACACGGGCGTCTAGTTTTTACGACTTTCCCAGCCACCAACTTCCATCTATACGCATGTTCGCTCCAATGTCTTCCATAATCAACATTCCACCGGGAGGGCAACAACCCTTTCTTTCGTAAATCCTCGGTCACATCTTCTAATTCGGCACCCATTATTCATCTATCCTTATATCTCGTAGGCGGAGCCATGACCTATTTTGTCAAAATATTTAGAGAAAAGTCATTACTCGAGAATAACATATTCAACACAAATCAACCCAAGTAATATCTCATTCTCATAGACATTCATTTGTGCACCTAAATTCGCATAGAGGTATCATTCTTCTCTCAAAGCCTATCAACCCAACTCAATATTCCCATAACTCATCAACCAAGCTCCAAGTATAAGTCTATCATGAAGTAACATCACAAAATTTGCAATTTACATGCTCAAGACTCAATTTACAATCAACTATCCACTCATCTATCTCAAACTTCATCATTTTTTTCTCAATCAAGCAATACCCACAATACTTCAAGCATTCATGCACTTTCTCTCTCTAGAAATTTACCTATTCTACTCACTCAATCTCAAAATTGCAAGTAAAATTGGCAAACCCATAACATATTAGCACAATCTATCACAAAGGAATCAAGAATCATTGAGCAATACTAAAAATCCCAAAATTTTGCCCAACTCAAGAACCCTGATTTCTATTCCTCAATTCATGCATAATTGAAGTCAAAACCTCAAAATAATTGGAAGAAGTTAGAAATTTCTTACCTTGAGATGAAGAAATGAAGGATTAGTGTGGAAATCGGACACAAAGTGAGCAAAATGATGAAAAATTTCTAAAAATCGACCAAAATCGCCCAAAATCGCCCTCCAAGTGTGTGTAGTGTGTGAAAAGTATGGGAAAGGGGTATTTATAGGGGAGAAACGAACTTAGGCCAAGAAAAGAAGGGAAATGGCTCGGGCATCGGTCGAGTCCCTAGGACTCGAGCACGCATCGATCGAGTGTGGACTCGAGCGGTCGAGTACCTAGGACTCGACCAAGCTTCGATCGAGTGCCCCTCTTCCCCTGGAAAACATATGCACTTGAGCCAAGAGTGCTTGAGTCCTTAGGACTCGACCTCTTTGGTTTGAGTGTTATTCCAAAATACGTTTTAAACATTTTCCACCCCGAATTTTTGAAAATTAACGAACAACACAAGTACTAACCTTGAAAACCCCTAGATTAAGCAAGATCGCTCATTCGATCGAGGGATCGGGGTCTCTTCCAACGTGCTTTTCAACGATCCAACTCACCACACACTTATATACTCACACTCAATTCACTTCAACTTACTTCATACATCAATATTTTTGAAAATTTTGACCACTTTTTCATTAGAATTTTGTGAACAAACTCGAAGTACGAATACACACCCCCCAAACTTTGTTCTTGCTACGCAATAACAAAGTTTGAAAAGAATGAGTACGAATGAGTACGTGCACTAAATTCTCATGAACTTCAATCACTATCAATGCAAAATAATGAGTAATAAAAAACTCCACCCCCCAAACTTCGACTTCACAGAGAGGTCTATGTTTGGGGTTCGGGTTACCTTATACACCACAATCGAATGCTTTAATACTCGACACATCTCCATCTTCATGAATTGCTTTTCCTTGGGCTCAAATACGTGAATCAAGCACCACGAGCTAAGCCTACACCAAAAATATCAAACAACGAGGTTAACAAATACGATCCACACAACGAAAAAAAAAACTAAACACACAAAAGCAATTAAAAGTGGGTTGCCTCCCACTCAGTGCTATTTTTAAGGTCCTAGTGCCGGATCGAGCTCGAAGGAGCTCACGGGACTTGAGAATCTAAAATACCTCCCTTATTCTCATAAGAGAAGTTGTAGAACTTCTTTACTCGATGCCCGTTTACCATGAATACATGTCCATCCTCCTTCTCGACTTCAAGGAATCCACTCTTATGAACTTTCCTCACCATATACGGTCCGTTTCACTTGGACTTGAGCTTTCCACCAAACAACTTCATCCTCGAATTGAATATGAGGACTTGATCTCCAACTTGGAACTCCTTCTTCCTTAATCGAGCATCATGCCATCTCTTAGTCTTCTCCTTGAAAATGCGGGTACTCTCATAGGCACTATCTCGAAACTCCTCCAACTCATGCAATTGAAGTAGTCTCTTCTCACCCACCAAGACACTATCAAAATTCAGCTTTTTGATTGCCCAATACGCCTTATGCTCCAACTCCACGAGTAGGTGACATGTCTTCCCAAAAACTAATTGGTATGGAGACATACCCAGAGGAGTCTTGAAAGCTGTCCTATACGCCCAAAGTGCATCATCAAGCTTCAATGTCCAAATTTCCTACTAACACTCACCGTCTTCTCAAGGATCTCCTTGACTTGGCGATTCGATACCTCTGCAAGACCATTAGATTGAGGGTGATAAGCAGTAGAGACTCGATGACTTACCTCATACTTTGACAACAACTTCTCCATCCACTTGTTCACAAAGTGACTACCCCATCACTAATCAAAGCTCTTGGTTCTCCATATCTAGCAAAAATATTCTTCCTCAAGAACTCAATCACCACTCGGGAATCATTCACTCTTGTAGGGACAACTTCAATCCACTTTGAGACGTAATCGACGCACACGAGAATACACAAAAATCCATTGCTAGGAGGAAATGGACCCATGAAATCAATCCCCCATACGTCAAATACCTCGACTTCCATGAACACGTACAACAACATCTCGTCTCTCTTAGTAATAGAGCCAAATTGTTGTCACTTATCACACCTTTTTACCCATTCCATGCAATCTTTCAAGAGAGTCAGCCAATAAAAACCAGATTGAAGCACCTTCCTTCCAGTCTTCTCTCCACCCAGATGTCCTCCATATGGCAAGGCGTGACAATGCCTGATGATATCACTACACTCCTCCTCTGGCACACACCTTCTCAACACATGATCAATCCCTCTTTTGAACGAGTATGGATCATCCCAAATAAAATTATGAAATTTCTTCAGAAACGCCTTCCGGTGCAACGAGTCCATCTCCGCCGCTAACTCTCCACTTGCTAAATAATTAGCATAATCAGCAAACCACGACACTTTCCCTTCAACTTGATATACCGGAATATCTCCTAAACCAAACAGCTTCTCATCTGGAAATTCATCGTTCACCTCTCGATCTTCCACTGTGTTCTTGGTAAGCTCCAACCTCGAAAGGTGATCGGCTATCACGTTCTCACATCCCTTTTTATCTCAAATCTCCACGTCGAATTCCTGGAGTAATAGGATCCAACGAATGAGATGGGGCTTTGCATTCTTCTTGCTCATAAGATACTGAATCGCTGTGTGGTCTGTATATACTATTGTTTTCGTCCCTACTAGGTAGGGCCAAAATTTATCAAAGACATACACGACCGCTAACAACTCATTTTCGGTTGTAGTGTAGTTCACTTGAGCAGAGTTCAGCATCTTCGAGGCATAGTAAATAGCGTGAAAACACTTCTCTCGAATCTGCCCCAAAGCAACCCCCATCGCAAAATCGCTCGCATCACATATAAGCACAAATGAGTTAGACCAATCCGGGGTCACAAGTATCGGGGCATTCACCAACGCCTCTTTCAACCGGTTAAAAGCCACTAAACACTCATTAGTAAACTCAAAAGCGACTTCTTTTTCAAGAAGCCGCGAAAGGGGTTTAGCAATTTGTGAAAAGTCTTTTATAAAACGTCTATAGAATCCCGCATGTCCTAGAAATAACTGAATCCCCTTCTCGGTCGAAGGTCGTGGAAGCTTCTCAATAGCAATCACCTTTGCCTTATCAACCTGGAAACCTTTCGAGGACACATGATGTCCAAGAACAATACCCTCTCTCACCATGAAGTGACACTTCTCCCAATTTAGCACCAAGTCCGTCTCTTCACACCTGCTCAACACAACTTCAAGATTGATTAGACATTTATCAAATGACTCCCCGTAGATGGAGAAGTCGTCAATGAAAACCTCAATAATCTTTTCAATCAACCCATGAAAGATAGCCATCATACACCTTTGAAAGGTGGCAGGTGCATTACACAACCCAAACGACATTCTCCTAAAAACAAAAGTCCCATAGTAGCAGGTGAAGGTGGTTTTCTCTTGATCCTTGGGGGCTATCATGATCTGGTTATACCCTGAGTACCCATCTAAGAAACAATAGTACTCAAAACCACCTAATATATCAATCATCTGATCAAGGAATGATAGAGAAAAGTGATCCTTATACGTTGTCTTGTTCAACTCCCTATAATCTACACACACACGCCATCCCATCACTAATCTAGTGGCTACCAATTCATTAGACTCAGTCTTAATCACCGTGGTACCCCCCTTCTTAGCAACTACGTGTAACAGACTCACCCATGGACTATCAGAAATCGCAAAGATCATGTTGCTATCTAACATCTTTAAAACCTCCTTATGTATCACCTCTTGAATAACCGGATTGACTCTATGTTGATTTTGCACTACAAATTTTCTACCCTCTTCTAATCTAATCCTATGCATGCAAATGGAAGGACTAATACTGACTTGAAGGCGAAAATACTAACTTTACTAGTAGTTTCCCCGCAAGAGTACGGGTTCACTGTAGTATGAGCAAGTATAGGGACCAAGTATTATCGAACCCAAGGGAAGGAGTGTATGCGAATAGATCCCTGAAGATCTACGCTTCGTAGCTAATATGAATGTATGTTTTTGGATTTTTCAAATAATTAATTCTAAACTAAAGTAAACTAATTAAACTAAAGAATGAATTAAACGAATTAACTAAGGTTTGTATTCAAATATGTGATGGTGATGCTCAGGATAGGAATTCCTATATATACTAATGGAGCAGGTACATAATCAAGATAACCGTGAAGCACAAGAAATAACCTAAGTTAAAGATTATAAGATGAAAGCTCAAGAATTAAAACCCTAATACTCTATCCTAGCAATCGACTTCACTAATCCACTAACGAGTTAATAGATCGTGCTTAATTAACGAGACCCTAATTTAAACTAAGGTGATGCGGTCGTCCTCCTTAGATAAACCGGTAGATTAATTAACCCTTTCTAAACCCTCTCATTAAGCCTAATAGTTATTAAAGAGTGATAAGGCAGTCCTCTCTCTAACAATTATCGTACAAAATTCAAAGGTAAAGTTAAAAATGATTTTAAGAATTCATTAATTAAGAGAATTAAAACTAAACGTCATGAATTACCCTAATTACGTACCCACAACCTACTTCTACGAGTTCATCCTACCCCAAGCATGCAAGGGTTTTAGCTAGACATGATTTTTACGGAAAGGAAAACAATTGAAGAAGTAACGAACATGAACATAATGATTATAACGAATAAAATTATCAAACATAAACTAGGGTTTCAAGAAATCAATGCTAAGAACTCAAATTAAATTGATAAAACGAAGTCTCAAAGTATTTAAGAACAAATGTCTAAAGAAACGAAACTAAAAAGCAAAATCGTACTGTGAATTCGTAAAGAAAACCTTGAAAACGTAAATCTAAAGCTTGCTCGTCTCTTCTTCTCCAAAAACTAACTCTAAAAGCAATATCGTATGAATTAGTATGTGATTTGGTATGTAGTGGTCTCTGATTATCCTCCAAAACGAGTTTGGAATGAGTATATATAAGCGTCGGGCCGAATCGGAAACTCATGGGCCGAAAAAATACATCCGGAGGTAAAAATAGGATAGTGCTCGAGCAGCTCGAGCAGGGGCACTCGAGCATGCAGCTCAAATGGTGCAATCGATCGAGCGCTGGCACTCGAGCACTTTTCAGCAGCAGTACACTTGTTCGTAAAATCTTCATATCTCCTCAACCGGGAGTCCGTTTTGGCCAATTCAAAGTTCTACGAACTCCTCTTTTTGCCCTCTATCCATCTACGAAATCCAAAGAGATAAATTAATGATTTTATAAAAATGATACTCATTTGACTCCAAACACTCAAAACATGGGCAAATCGGACACCAAAACATAACAATTTCACGCCTAATCAACCCCCCCAAACTTACCATGTTGCTTGTCCTCAAGCAATGAATAATAAGTCAAGTGAAATTGTTAGGAATGAATCAAGAACTAAATCATGGAAGTAATAGAGCTCAAGCTTCAAAGATCGTTCACACGTACATAAACTCATCCCCTTCATCATACTCAAGCAATAACAACAAGAAACACCAAGATTAAACATGGATGTGCACTCAACGATGTGTTTCACTCCCTCACAAGTGTATATCAATAATACGGGACTCACTCAAATAATCAATCATGCATATCGGCAGCCATAGGCTTGTAAGCACTCTCCACTTCGACCATACTCTAGAAATCAATGCCGAATCAAAAAGGACTTTTCTCAAGGTTGTAATGTAGGCTCTTTGGACAGGTGGGATAACAATATGGATAAGTGACTTAAGTGAATGGAGAATATAAACTCAAACTTTAGTACTTCGAGATTAGGAACAGAATACTTCAAACATTTTCAATCAACACACTTTCAATTCCAATATTCTCATCACTTCAATTTTTTTTCTAACTCATTTCACTTTTTTTTCCTTTTCAATCACTTCATTTTTTTTCTTTTCTCTTTTTCGCACAAACACATGAGCTCATTTTTCTTTTGCTCATTCTCATTTTTTTCTTTCCCACAACTCTTTTTCTTCATCACACCTTCTTCTCATAATCACTCAAGCAATCACATTTTCCTTTTTCAACTCAAATCGATCCCTTCACCTTCACACTTTTCCTATTCTCAACTCAAATTTGGGACAAAAAGGCTTAGGAACTTGGAATAGTGTTTAAATGTGCTAGCAAATGAAATAGGCTTAAGACTCAAACTGGCTAACAAGGGACAAATGTCAATGGTAAGGAATTTTTTTGGCTAAGTGACTCAATCAAAACAAAGATGACCTAAGATCACGTTCGGTATATCAAACTAGACACAATCAAGAAGCGAGAGCACACACAAGTTCTAGCATCCTCTAAGGTGACGACTCACTCACAAACGAAGAGATCAATTTATGCATCAAAATCTCAAAAGGCTTAAATCTCACGACTTTCACATCAATGCTAGTCCTAGTGAATTCTCACTCTCATCACACAAGTACTCAAAAAGGGGCATTAATAAGTATACTAGTTCCCTCTCAAATCAACTTTACTCCTATACTCACACAAGAAAATTCCTAACTCAACTTCACAACTCATCAACTCATACTCACACTCAAAGATAGCAATCAACAAGCATAAGATGATTGATAGGCATGAAATATGTAGTAGCAAATCAAAACACTAACAGCCCAAGGAACATCTCAAGATACCAAATAACCAAACTCAACTCAAAGAGAGGGTGTGCACCTGTGCAATGTCACCATAAAACAAATAAAAAAAAACTCCACCCCCCAAACTTCGACCTTGTGAAGAGGTCTAAGTTTGGGGTTGTGGGTTACCTCATCCAAATAATTCATGTTTCTCAATAATGTGTCGCACTCCTTGGTCTCGAGTTGGTTCCTTCAATCTGAATAACTCCATGGTACCTTTACTCCTTCGAGACAAGCCTACAAAATAAACTCTCAAGTACGAGGTTAAAACTTACGATTCAACAATACCCAAATAACATAAAACACTCAAAAGCAAATAAAAATGGGTTGCCTCCCATTCAGCGCTATTTTTAAGGTCCTCATGCCGGACTGAGCTCAAAGAAGCTTATGGGACATGATACTCAAAATTACCTCCCTTACTCTCATAAGAGTGGTGGTTGAATTCCTTTCTTTGATGCCCCTCCATCATGAGCTCCTTTGCTTCCTTCTCATCCCCAAGTGGTAGGGGTCTCAACTTCTTCTCACCTTTATCTGGAGGAGTCTTACTAAGCAATTTCTTGAGTTTGGATAGGACCACGAAATTGGCTAAAAAAATGTGATCTCCAACTTTCACGAGGACGTCTTCAACTACACCTTGAGGTCGAGTAATAGACCGGTCGGCAAGTTGAAGCGTCATCATTGTCGGCTAAAGTTCTCCCCCTTCCAATTTCTTGAAAAACGATAATGGCATAAGATTAATGCTTGCTCCAAGGTCGCACAACGCTCCCTTCTTGACTCCATTCCCGATATCACATAAGATCGTGAAACTCCCGAGATCCTTCAACTTTGGAGGAAGCGCTTTGTGCACTAATGCACTCACCTCATGGTTCAGCTGCACCAACTTGGGCTCATCAACTCTCCTTCTCTTCGCTATCAAGTCTTTCAGGAACTTGGCGTAATTCGACATCTGTTCCAAAGCATCATAAAAAGGAATGTTAATATGAAATTTCTTAAAAACATTAAGGAATTTAGCGAATTTCTCATCAAGCTTTTTCTTCATGAAGCGTTGTGGATACGGGACGGGTATCACCGATTTGGGTACCCCCCATTCATCACGCTCGGTCTCTTTCACTTTCTCCCTTGCTTCCTTTGCCTTATTCCACTTTGGAACTCTCTCAATCTTCTCAATGACTTCCTCTTCAGGCTCTTTGCTCTCTATCTCAATTTCTTCCTCAACTGTCTCACCTCCATCTTTCTTATGTTCTTGTCCCTCCATCTCAATCTCTCCTTGGGGCATCTCAGAATCAGCAGGCATTTGAGGACCATCATATTTGGTCCCACTTCTAAGCTGGATCCCCTTGCAATGCTCTTTCGGGTTCCCCTCCGGCATAGAAGGATACTTACCCGACTCTCTTCCCAATGATTTTACAATCTGGCTTATCTGGTACTCCATAGAAGTGAACTGCATATTATTCTCTTGCTGAATTCGATTCAGCTCTACATCTCTCTTCTGGAGTTCTTGATCACGCTGATCACCTTTCTTATGCAACTCTTTCACATCATACTCCAATGAGGATAATCTTTTGCTTCATTCCTCCACCTTCTGAAGGATAGCTCTCAACATCTCCTCAGTTGAGGAACCGCCTTCTCCACCCGGGGGTTTTGAACCTGGATCAACCCCTGGAGGAACTGTAATTCCGGCCTTCGGATTGGCATACGAAAAATTCTCATTCTTCCTCCATGTGTTCTGAGGAGGCTGCTGGCCTCCTTGATACCCTTGTGTGTACCTCCATTGATTTTGAGGAGGCTGTGGACCTGGAGGTACAAATGGTTGGCCATAAGAAAGCCTTCCAAATTGATTGCCACCTTGTGGATACCCGCCTTGTGGATAGTTAGGCCTTCCCATATAGTTGGCCTCTTCTTGCTGGCTCATGGGTGGGTCCACTTTCTCGCTCACTGCTACATTCCCTCCAACCAGATTCTGCCCCATCTCGAGGTTACTTATCTTCTCCATCATTGCCATCAACAGCTTCCTTGTTCCCTCATTCTCCTCCAGCTTACAAGCTCTCTGAAATTCTGGGTCCTCGTTCCATGCCCCAACATTCATGACAATATTGTCGACGATTTCTCTACACCTCGCTATACCTTGGTTCAGGAATGCTCCACTAGCACATGCGTCGAGATGGGCTTGGCCAGCCTTGCTGGCTCCACTATAGAAAAATGCCATGATATCCCCCTCATTGTACCCGTGCTGCGGACACTCAATCAACATGTTCGAGTATCTCTCCCACGCCTGACGTAAGTCCCCACCTGGCTTCTGGCGGAAAGAAGAAATCTCTATCCTTGCTTTAATGGTTCTAGATGGAGGGTAGAATCGCTCGAGGAACAGACGCTCGAGCTCGGCCCATGTGGTTACACCTCCCCGTGGGAGCATTTTATCGTACCACTCCTTGGCTATTCCCGTCAAAGAGAATGGGAACAGCCTGAGCCTCTTGGCATCTTCAGACATGCCGTTATAATTGAAAGTGAATGCGATCATCAGAAAACTCCTCAAATGAGTATGAGGATTCTCCTTCCCAACCTCCCCCTTGAATTGATTCTCGGTAAGCAGCTTTAGAATTGCAGGGGAAATTGAGAAGTTGTTTGCCTCTACAGGGAGCAATATCACTCCATCATAGTACCTCTGCGGTTGTGCCACGAACCTTCCTCGAATAGCCATGTTCTGATCTGCATTCTGAGGAACATGATGAGGATTAGTAGGTGGTACGGGTACTTGTTGGGGTGGTGGTGGTTGATAAGCTGGTGGTTGGTTGTAAATAGGAGGTGGAGGATACGGGTATGGTGGATATGGATATGGTGGGTATGGGTAAGGGTAAGGGTAAGGTAAGTTGTTTTGTGGGAAGTTGTTCTGTGAGTAAGCAGGGTTGTTCTGAGGGTGCTGGACAAGGTTATGAACTGGATTGTTTGTGTTCTGTGTACTCGGGTTTTGGCTCTGGCTGTCCCCTAACGGAACTTGATTCTGGCTACCACTCCCTCCATTGCCGTCAACTCGGTCCACTACCTGATTGAACTCATTCGCAGCATCATCCAACTCATTAGTGATGTCCATGTTAACGTTCTCGTTCTCTCCTCCGGCAGCGTTCATCCTTCTTAAGAAGGCTCGGTTTCTTTTTGCTATTGTCTCAAGATCTAGCTATAATCTCTCTTCGCTCGTATCACCTTGCGAGCGTGTTTTCATAAACCTGAAACACTATCAAAAGAATAAAAACGCAACTGCCGAATACGTACGAAATAAAATAGAAAAGTAAATCACTCACTACTAACTACTAAGCTATCTACAAGTCCTATTCAAAAGACATACAACGCCATCCCCGGCAACGACGCCATTGGCTTGAACAGAAAAACACTAGCTTTCTACTAGTAGTTTCCCCGCAAGAGTACGGGTTCACTGTAGTATGAGCAAGTATAGGGACCAAGTATTATCGAACCCAAGGGAAGGAATGTATGCGAACAGATCCCTGAAGATCTACGCGTCGTAGCTAATATGAATGTATGTTTTTGGATTTTTCAAATAATTAATTCTAAACTAAAGTAAACTAATTAAACTAAAGAATGAATGAAACGAATTAACTAAGGTTTGTATTCAAATATGTGATGGTGATGCTCAGGATAGGAATTCCTACATATACTAACGGAGCAGGTACATAATCAAGATAACCGTGAAGCACAAGAAATAACCTAAGTTAAAGATTGTAAGATGAAAGCTCAAGAATTAAAACCCTAATACTTTATCCTAGCAATCGACTTCACTAATCCACTAACGAGTTAATAGATTGTGCTTAATTAACGAGACCCTAATTTAAACTAAGGTGATGCGGTCGTCCTCCTTAGATAAACCGGTAGATTAATTAACCCTTTCTAAACCCTCTCATTAAGCCTAATAGTTATTAAAGAGTGATAAGATCGTCCTCTCTCTAACAATTGTCGTACGAAATTCAAAGGTAAAGTTAAGATTGATTTTAAGAATTCATTAATTAAGAGAATTAAAACTAAACGTCACGAATTACCCTAATTACGTACCCACAACCTACTTCTACGAGTTCATCCTACCCCAAGCATGCAAGGGTTTTAGCTAGACATGGTTTTTACGGAAACAAAAACAATTGAAGAAGTAACGAACATGCACATAATGATTATAACGAATAAATTATCAAACATAAACTAGGGTTTCAAGAAATCAATGCTAAGAACTCAAATTAAATTGATAAAACAAAGTCTCAAAGTATTTAAGAACAAAGGTCTAAAGAAATGAAACTAAAAAGCAAAACCGTACTATGAATTCGTAAAGAAAACCTCGAAAACGTAAATCTAAAGCTTGCTCGTCTCTTCTTCTCCAAAAACTAACTCTAAAAGCGATATCGTATGAATTGGTATGTGATTTGGTATGTAGTGGTCTCTGATTATCCTCCAAAACGAGTTTGGAATGAGTATATATAAGCGTCGGGCCGAATCGGAAACTCATGGGCTGAAAAAATGCATTCGGAGGCAAAAATAGGATAGTGCTCGAGCAGCTCGAGCAGGGGCGCTCGAGCATGTAGCTCGAATGGTGCAATCGGTCGAGCGCTGGCGCTCGAGTGCTCTCGGTCGAGCACTTTTCAGCAGTAGTACACTTGTTCGTAAAATCTTCATATCTCCTCAACCGGGAGTCCGTTTTGGCCGATTCAAAGTCCTACGAACTCCTCTTTTCTCCCTCTATCTATATATGAAATCAAAAGAGACAAATTAATGATTTTATAAAAATAATACTCATTTGACTCCAAACACTCATCGAAAACACTCAAAACATGGGCAAATCGGGCACCAAAACATAACAATTTCACGCCTAATCAAATACCCTTAATATCCGCGATCGACCATCCTATAACAGATTTGTGCTTATGAAGCACTACTAAAGGTCTCTCAAGCTGATCATCAGATAAAAGAGCAGATACAATTACTGGGTACTTCTCGGTTTCATCCAAGTAGGCGTACTTGAGGTGATCCGGGAGTGGTTTCAGCTCCTTTTCCGCCTCCAATGGTGGCGCCTTATCAAATATCTTCTCGAAAGTCAACTCCTCAGCTTCCAAATCCTCCTCATCCTCTACTTTCTTCATATCCAAAAACTTGACATCTTCATTCTCTTTCAAGCTGTCAAATAATCAAGATGATAAGAATCATAAGATAGATCGTCAAGGATAGGATAACCAAATTGATGAACATAGAAAGAGCAAGGGTCTAGAAGTGTGTCTTCAACACAGGTGTCCATGATATCAATGAAGTGACAGCTCTCATCTCCCATGGAGTATTTCATAGCTTCACTTCTCCCCATTCGCCATATCAAGTACCATCCCGGCTGTGTCTAGAAATGGTCTCCCTAAAATCAGCGACACATGCTCATCCTCCTCCATATCGAGTACCACAAAGTCAGTGGGAAAAAATGGTTCTCCACCGTTACTAGAACGTCTTCCACCACTCCTTGAGGTCTAGTGATAAACCTATCAGCAAACTAGAGAGTCATCATCGTCTGTTGAAGCTCACCTCCATCCAACTTCTTGAACAACGATAGAGGCATCAAATTAATGCTCGCCCCTAGATCACACAAAGCTCATTTCTTGATCCCGTTCCCGATATCGCAAAGAATGGTGAAGCTCCCGGGATCCTTCAACTTAGGAGGAAGCGCCTTGTGCACCATAGCACTCACCTCGTGGTTCAAGTGCACTAGCTCGGGTCCATCCACTCTACATCTCTTCGCTATCAAGTCCTTCAGGAACTTGGCGTAGTTAGGCATCTGTTCTAAAACATCATAAAAATGAATGTCAATATGTAGCTTTTTAAAAACATCAAGGAATTTTGCAAAATTTTCATCAAGTTTCTTTTTCATAAACCGTTGTGGATATGGGACAGGTATCACCGATTTGGGTACCCCCCATTCATCTCTCTCAGTCTCTTTCACATTCTTCCTTGCTTCCTTTGCCTTCTTCCACTTTGGAACTCTCTCTATCTCCTCAATGTCTTCCTCTTCAGGCTCTTTGCTCTTTTGAGTGCCTTCACCCTCAACCCTTTTTTCAACTCATATCTCCTCAATCTCATCTCTAACTTCCTCAGGCTCTTTCCCTTCTATCTCAACCTCCCCTTGGGGCATCTATGAGTCAGCAGGCATCTGAGGACCATCATATTTGGTCCCACTTCTCAACTCAATAGCTTTGCATTGCTCCTTAGGGTTTGTCTCGGGCATTGAGGGATACTTGCCTGACTCTCTCATCTGAGACTTTGTCTCCTTAGGGTTTGTCTCAATAGCTTTGCATTGCTCCTTAGGGTTTGTCTCTTGGAAAGATAAGATCTCTATCCTTGCTCTGATCGTTCTAGACGGAGGGTAGAATCGCTCGAGGAACAGACGCTCGAGCTCGGCCCATGTGGTTACACCTCCCCGTGGGAGCGTGTTATCATACCACTCCTTTGCTATTCCAGTTAACGAGAATGGGAACAGCCTGAGCCTCTTAGCATCTTCAGACATGCTGTTATAATTGAAAGTTAAGGCAATCATCAGAAAACTTCTCAATTGGGTATGAGGATTCTCCTTCCCGACCTCCCCCTTGAATTGATTTTCAGTAAGTAACTTCAGGATTCCTGGGGAGATAGAGAAGTTGTTTGCCTCTACCGGAGGCAATGCCACTCCATCATAATACCGTTGCGGCTGTGCCACAAACCTTCCTCGGATTGCTACATCATGATCAGCGTTCTGAGGAACGTGCTGAGGATAGACAGGTGGTAGAGGTACTTGCAGAACATGTGGTTGTTTATAAGCAGGAGGTGGAGGATACGGGTATGGTGAATATGGATATGGTGGGTATGGGTAAGGATAAGGTGGGTTGTTTTGTGGGTAGACAGGGTTGTTTTGAGGATGTTGAACAAGGTTGCGAGCTGGATTGTTTTGATTATGTATAGCCGGGTTTTGGCTCTGGCTTTCCCCCGACGGGACTTGATTCTGACTGTTATTCCCTCCAGTGCCCTCAACCCATTCTACTTCCTGATTATACTTAGCTGTAGCATCATCCAACTCATTACTGATGTTCATGTTGTCGTTCTCTCCTCCGGCAGTGTTCATCCTTCTTAAAAAGGCTCGGTTTCTTCTTGCTATTGTCTCAGGATCAAGCTGTATTCTCTCCTCGCTCGTATCTCCTTGCGAGCGTGTTTTCATAAACCTGAAACACTAATAGAAGAATCAAAACGCAACTGCCGAACACGTAAGAATTAAACAGAAAAATAAAGCACTCACTACTAACTACTAAGCAATCTCCAAGTTCTACTCAATAAACATACAACGCCATCCCCGACAACAACGCTATTGACTTGAACCAAACTTTACTAGCTTTTACTAGAAGTTACTCCGCAAGCGTACGGGTTCACTGTAGTATCAGCAAGTATAAGGACCAAGTATATCGTACCCAAGGGAAGGAATGTATGAGAATAGATCCCTGAAGATCTACGCATCGTAATTAATATGAGTGTATGTTTTTTGGGTTATTAAGAAATTAATTCTAAAATAAATTATACTAATTATGCTAAAGAACAAATGAAACTAATTAACAATGGGTTGTTTGCAAATATAAAAGGGTGATGCTCCGGATAGGAATCCCTACGTATACTAACGGAGCCGGTACATAATCAAAATAACCGTAATGTGCAAGAAACAACCTAAGTATAAGATTGTAAGATGAAAAACTCCAGAATTAAACCCTAATACTTTATCCTATCAATCGACTTCACTAATCCACTAAACAAATTAATAGATTGTGCTTAATTAAAGAGATCCTAATTTAGCTAAGGTAATGCGGTCGTCCTCCTTATATAAACCGGTTGATGAATAAACCCCTTCTAAACCCTCTCGTTAAGCCTAATAGTTATTAAAGAGTGATAAGACCGTCCTCTCTCTAACAATTTTTGTACGAAATTCAAAGGTAAATCCATAATTTAATTTAAGCGTTGATTAATTAAGAGGATTAAAACTAAACATCACATGTTACCCTAATTATGTACCAGCGTCCTACTTCTACGAGTTCATCCTACCCCAAGCATACAAGGATTTTAGTCGAGCATGGTTTTAGCGATAACGAAAGTAATTAAACAAGCATCGAACATAAACATGACGAATTGAATTGAAAAACTAAATAACATAAACTAGGGTTTAAGAAAGAATTAAAGTCAAAGAACAAAATTGAATTAAAGAGAAAATACGAAGTCTCAAGTGTTAAGTATTGAAGAATAAAAGATGAAATTAACAAAATCCAAACCTATCTATGAATTCGTAATGTAAAAACCTCAATTAAAAGTAAAATACGCTTGCTCGAACTCTCGGTGTTCGAAATGGGTATAT
This sequence comes from Ballota nigra, assembly GCA_947034835.1. Classification (NCBI taxonomy): domain Eukaryota; kingdom Viridiplantae; phylum Streptophyta; class Magnoliopsida; order Lamiales; family Lamiaceae; genus Ballota; species Ballota nigra. The sequence continues at coordinate 86,916,808 of OX344720.1, read as the reverse complement.
ATAGGCAACAGGTTGATTTTCACACTCATGGACCGAAATTGCCCTTATAGCACTCGAGCTGCCCTAGGTTGAGTCCCTAGGACTCGAGCTCTAGGTGGTCAAGTGCTATGTTCTTCCAGGGCTTCAGTAGGACTCGAGTGCCTAGGACTCGACCGAGTCTTGATCGAGTGCGCACTCGAGCGGTTGAGTCCCTAGGACTCGACCAAGCATCGATAGAGTGCTCCTCTTCTCCAGCGATCAACTAGGACTCGAGCTCAATATGGTCGAGTCCTTAGGACTCGACCTCTTCTTGCTTGAGTCCTCCTTCTTCGGGCCAAATGATACTTTTGCTCGTTCGGACTAGTATGTCTCGTATTTATTCCATATCTTCTCATCCGGGAATCCGTTTGAGTCGATTCAAAGTCCTACGAACTCCATTTGTCGTCCTCTATCCATCTATGAGCATCAAAGAGACAAATTCATTAGTTCATAAAAATAGTACTCAATTGACTCTAAATACTCATCGAAATCAATCAAAACCCGGGCAAAACGAGCTATAAAATCTAACAATTTCACGCCTAATCAATGGGTTCGGAGTAGGTACAATGATCGATCAATTCAGAGCAACGACGATGCGTAAGCAATATTGGTGACGATGATGCCGGCTGTAATAGTGGAGACGGCGCCGATGATGGCTGCAACGGGAGAGAGAAACAGACGGTGTATTTGAGCGAAAGAGGACGGTGTGTGTGATACTCTTATAAGAGATGAATAAAATTTAAATATAAAATGAATGGTTTAGATTTAATTTTGTGAGATAAATGCCCGAGATCAAAACTTAAATAAACTTTTAATGAGAGCGCAATATTTTGAAATGAAGAGATTTGAGACATGCCACATCAGCCTAAGAATAAGGTGGTGTTGACACATCATCTTGGAGAGGTTTGGAAATATATTATAATAAAATTGAATTACAATTTCTTAAACTATGGATTAAATTACAATCAATATTTTAAAAAATAACAACTTATTGTTCTAAATTACAATAAAAAATTAAAATAAAATCAACACTAATGCATTAGGGTTGATGATACAAATATTGAACTAATTTTGCATTTTATAATTATCCATTGGATATTCGAAGAAATACCGTTGTTCCATATTATTTGTGTAATGCTCAAATTTTTCAAAGTGTAAATTCAGCACTCTAAAAAATAGAGTCTTCACTTAGTGAAATTTGAATTAAAAATTTTCTTTTGTTAGAGCACAAACAATAACAACACATACATAGCAGAAGCATATATTTTTGTTATGAAAATGCGATGGCCATTTTGAAAATCACGCAAGAATCTTTATAAAAAGTTTAACACAAAATAAATATTAAGCATAATTATTATACATACCCATCATCGAGGGACTATGGCAATGTTTATCATCTCGGCATAAGAATAATAGTCATAAGTAGTAGCAGTGCATAAAAGTCTTAATTATAAATTACTTAAGTACACCACCAGATTCGTATCAAACTTCCTCAGGCTCCGACTCCCCATCCACATACCCTTAAATTTCTTAAACATATGAGGTGAGATTTGAATTCTCAGTGTGGGCGACCTGCATGCTATTATATAGATTGATCGTACATAAACATATCATTTTCGTAAAAACAGTTTCCTTTCCTTTCACATGTTCCGTCATCATGGCGCCCCGCTACACAAGCCAGGTCACTACGTATTATTTTAGATACCATTCATCATGGTGCCTAACTATACAAATCAGACAACTACATATCATTTTAGATACCATTTATCATGACGCCTAGCTACACAAGTCAGACCACTACGTATCATTTTAGATACCATTCATTATGGTGCCTAGCTATACAAGTCTGAACACTACGTATCATTTTAGATACAATTCATCATGGCGCCTAGCTAACAAGTCAGACCATTACGTATTATTTTAGATACCATTCATCATATAGTCCATAGGCCGCCCGAAGGCATCATGTAATAGCCTTTTCATATCGCGACTCGAATGTCAAAACATGCAAATTCACATACACCAATAATCCATATAATATTCCAGACAATGTAGTAAATATCACCCGCCCCTTTTCCTTTCACCTAGAAAACCTCGTCACCGTGACTGCACACAACCTAGCACAATTTTGTTCGTACTTTAATGATCTTTTATTTTGCAAGCAATAATTTATGTAATTAAAATCAGAGCGTTAGTTTAGTTAAGCCCTTTCGATGTTTTAGGGTTATTGTTTTGATCGTCTCTTGTAAGTTTGAGATTTCACTTTCTTTTACTAAGGTAAAAATCACATATTATTAAACACACGTTACATACTTCTCAAGGTTTTAGACTCCTATCATGCCCTAGAAAATATATACACAACTCTTAATAGGAAGATAACTCATAAACATCAACTTTTAATATGAGCAGTTTGAATGCTAGAACTATACTTACCCTATCTTTGGGAATTTTTCAAAAATACTATAACACTCCTAAAAATCATGAAATTTACACAATAGACACATATTGAAGTATAAATCACATATAAAATTTGTCTCATGCCATTTGATTTACGAAAATATGAGTTTTAGACCCGTTTTTAAAATATGTCAAGTGATTCTAGAAACTTTTAGTAACTTTCGGGAAGTGTGCAGTGTTAAAAATAATTTTGCTAAAATTATTTCTGCTTACGTAAAATTCACGAAATAAATTATAGTGGTATCTAACTTTATATAGTATTTATTATATATTTTATAAAAATTTTACTTGAATATATTTGTACAATTTATTACCTAAACATGAAAAACATAGCAGTTTATTACACTTTCTTTAAAAAATAATACTTATCAAAGAAAACTCCAAATCACACAAGACCAGTGACAAATTAAATCTAATTCATCCTAGTTTCATATTCTGGAAACAAATTAACAAAATTCAAAGTGTACAAAAAATCAATTTCTTCCAGTAGCATCATATTGCTACAAAACTTGGTTTTTCAGCTTGCATACATGAACACTTACTTCCATTATTACTTTTATCATGTCATACATTTTTCACCACTTAACATACATTAAAGGGACTTCTCCTAATATGAGTTTAAGCGCAAAAAAAAAAAAAAAAAAAAAAAACGTTCACATAATCCTTCAACATTTCTAGCCTAATGAACCTAACATGCTTATAAGTTCATTTAACACACACAAATTAAAGAATTATGGAGTTAGGGGTGGAGGGGAACACGAAAAATACCATGGAATCCTTATTGGCTCTTGAAATCCTTAAGACTTGAAGGAAATTGTGACTCCTTGGAAGAATTGAACTAGAACAAACAAGAATTTACGTTAGATGATGAATTTGAATACTTCCATGTAGATGAAAGAAAGGAAGATGGAGGGGAACACGAAAAATACCATGGATTTATTCGGATGTAATTTAAATATGAATTATCATAAATCCATCAAGCATGAATTAAAATAATTTAAATTAATTAAATTCATGCAATCCATGTATTGAATACGATAAAACAAATAAATCCCTAAACCTGTGGAACTAAGGGATATCACGTTTACTGTTTAATCGGAGAGACACCGTTGAGGAGATTAATCCTTTAAATCCAAACACCTTCTTGAGTATTCCCTAAACCCAAACTCGTAAATCTAGTGGAAAATCTTCACGAACTTTTAAACCCTTAAGGAAGAACTATTTTTTTCCTTTTAATTGCACGCCCACACACTTATATATATATACATTTTTTTAATAAACCCTCACGTCACTTTTTGGGGTTTAAAAAAAAACAACCAGCCCCTCTAATGTATTCACTTGGGACTGAATAAAATCAGCCCCCTCATTTATATAAAGGTGGGCGTGTATTCCTGCTGGGGTTATTTCCCCAACAATTCCAACCTGTAGGCCAAGATTGAATGTCAAACATACGGCAAGATTTTATTCCCTCCTGTGTAGAAATTTTCCATATATATTCTTTCCATTTGTATATTTCTCTCTCCAATATTCAGGCAACAAAATAATAATTTTTATATTTTAATCACCTTGGTTAATGGGCTTTTAATGGGCTACCCAAGAGGCCTTTAGAAAAATTAGAATTGGACCTCCCAATGGGCCTAAAAACAAATATTGAGCCACAATATTATTATAGTTCATTAATATTAATTCACTTCACTATAGAATTAATGTTGCACTATCCATCCTAATCCATATTACGAAATATGACTCCCGGTTATTATTTTCCGTGTTGAAGATATAAATGTCCATTAATTAACTTAAGTCACTGAACGCTATAATTAATTAATAGTATCTTTTATTCCTTGGCAAAGGACAACTCAATATTATTATCATACCGAAAATTAATCTACTGACCAGATTTGATATGATAAACTTTCTGAGTCCACCAAAGAGACATAATCAATTTGTCATTCCAAGACACACTTTTTTGTATTAATTTAGCAATTGTCATATACTCCCTCCGTCCACAAAAATATGCTCACTTATTTGCACGTGGTTTAATGCAATATGTTGGAGGGTATTTAAGGGTCTTGTGGGGTTCGTTTATAAATAAATTTATTATTTATGATATGTATGCATAGAAACGTTACCATAAACAATTACTTTATCCATAAACGGGCCTCATAATACCCTATAATACCCTCCAACATATCGCATTAAACCACGTGCAAAAATATGAGCATACTTTTCATGGACGGAGGTAGTAATTAATAATATAGTAAAAAATACAAAGTATTGAGTCTCATTGACTCTCTACCCATAATAAATCAAAACAATAGAAATTAATTATATACAATCCTTATAAAGTGACATGTATTAAGAAAAAAATTAACCACTGAGATCGAATTTTTCTTTCCAAGTCAGTCTAGAAAAATAATCTCATTGTAGGTCCAATTCAATGCAACAAATGCACTAGTGTAATCACTTGGTCAAGACAAACCAATCCAAGCCTTACATATCAACTTTTACCAATGGATTGTTCAAGTCCATCTAAGTTGTGAATTTATTTATACTTATTACAAGGGACTGACAATGTTATCTTCTGTGATCTACTATACATGATATTTGTCTACAATGTAAAATATTTGAACGGTTTTGCAATAAATAAATAACATTCATAATATTTAAAGCAAACAGTAATAAAAGATTTATTCTAATAAATAATAGTGCAAGAACCAATTAAATATACAAAACAACACTAAAAACATACTTTTCAGTATATCCCTAATAGATGGAGAGCTCATTTTACTTGGAGATGAATTCAAATCTTCAACCTTGTTGGAAAAATAGGGGTGCCCGGAATCTATTCGGGATGAAATTTAAATACGAATTTAAGTACAATTATTACTAGCATGAATTAATCCTAATTAATTAAAATAATAATTCCAACAACGAATTTTCATCATGCATGTTGAATTAATTTCACATATTAACTATGGCGGAATAAACGAGTAAATATGTGATTAACGTACCTCTTGTAGAATTGACCTTTGGATATACGGGACAATTACGATCTCGCTCTATCAACCTAAAAGTCTTCTCAAGTATTTCCCTTTCGCCTTACTTGATCACAGGTGGGAGATGCTTTCAAGTAATTTAATAAACTAAGGAAAAAGAAAAATATCTATGCTCTTGATTTTTCCAACACATGGAATTACGTACTTGGGGATGAAATAATCATCCCCTATTTATAATAGTGAGGGGGACGAAAATTGTATATTTTATGGCCAAGTGAAAATCTTTTCTTAATCTCTAAGAAATCTTGAATATATCTCATATATTCTTTTCTCCATAATAAAATATTCCACAAAAATCTCACTCTCCTATTAAGCTTAATTATTTTCAAAAATTTCAATAATAAGATCCTTAGATTTGGATCTTCTTGAATATATGAGATATTCTTGTATTCCAATAATACATATCTTCCATAATATCTTTTCAAGAAAATCAACAAAATCTTCTCTTTTCTTGAATTACTATTTTCGAAAAATACATGGAAAATTCAGCAATATATTTTCTTTTTATTTTAATCACCTTATCATTATTGGGCTAATTAATGGGCTACTTGAGGGGCCTTTAAGGAGAATTAAGATTGGACCTCCTAATGGACTTCTGAATTTCAATATTGAGCCCCAATATAATTCAGCCCATTAATATTAATTATTACCACTAATAAATTAATATTGCACTATCCATCATAATCCATATTACGATAATATGGGCTCCCGGTTATTATTTTCCGCGTTTAAGATTATCAAGTCCATTAATTAATTAAGCTTCTGAATAGCTCTAAATTAATTAACATCTTTCACCTTGGAGTAAAGACAGCTCAACATTATTATTCGTACCGAAGAAACTAATTCTTCACTTGCAAGATTTGGTACAATAAAACTTCTGAGCCCACCAAGGGGACTAATCACACGAGCGGTACTCGCACGCGTTTCTACGTATTAAATCTTAGCAACCGTCGTATGATTAATATTACTGCCCAAGACACAAAGTTCGAAGTCGCAATGATTCTCACTCAACATGAATCAAAGCAGTAACCATTAAGCACACACGGTCCTATTTAAGTGACGGAGATTAAGAAATCAACAACCACTGAGGTCTAATTCTTCACCTTTCAGAACAGAAGAATTTATCCTCGCTGTAGGTCCTCTTCAACACATACTAAATGTGCTAGTGCAATCTCTTAGTCAAGACAGAACAATCTGAGCCTTACACATCGACCTTTCACGGCGGATTGTTCAATTCCACCTAGGTCGTGAAAATGTACGTTTAGTTACAAGTAAACTGTTAATGTTGTCTTCCGTGATCGGGTATCACCACATTAACTACATTGTAACATGTACTATATATTGAACGTTTTGCAATAGAAATTCAACATTCAATCATAACTAAAGCATATGCGATAAAAGATTTATTCTCATAAAACGAGTGTTTGATACACGAGTTATACAAAGTAAAAGCATACTTTCACGTATAACTCCAACAATCTCCCACTTATACTTAAAGTCTGCTTTTAGTACACATCATGCATGTCTTAGTGTAGTAGCTCTACGTGACATCTAATGTCAACCTACACTAACCTAATAATTCCTCCCACTTATACTTAAAGCAGATTGGCAATAGTCTTGACTTCCATTCCATCCACATGTCTCTCGAATGTACTCAGAGGCAGACCCTTTGTGAATGGATATACTAGGTTGTCCTCCGACATTTACCTTTGCCACCTCTTTATCTCCTCTCTTAACGATTTCTCGTATAAGATGGTGTTTTCTTTCAATGTATTTGCTGGCCTTGTGGGCTCTCGGTTCCCTTGAATTTGCAACTGCTCCGGCATTGTCACAAAAGACAGTTATCTTGTCGGGCAAATTCGAAACAACGTCCAAGTCCACTAAGAAGTACTTGAGCCAAACCGCTTCTTTCGCTACTTCACAAGCAACTACTTATTCGGTTTCCATGGTCGAATCGGCGATGCATTTCTGCAAATCGCTTCTCCATGTCATGGCTCCTTCTCCCATGCAAAACACACTACCCGAGGTAGTTATTTTGGAGTCTATGTCTGATTGGAAATTTGAGTCCATGTATCCCATGGGAATTAGATTGTCTGATTGTTAAATCAGCATTCCATACCAAGTTCTTTTCAGAAACTAAAGAATGCATTTAATTGCAATCTAATGTGCTTTCCCGGGGTTACTTCGATATCTTGCCATCATGCCCACGGTAAAACAGATATCCGGTCTCGTACACAACATTGCATACATAAGACTTCCTACATCCGAAACGTACGGAACGTCTTTCATGTCATCTATCTCCACATGGTCTTAGGGTATATTTCTTTAGATAGATGGATTCCGTGCCTAAAAGGTACAAAACCTTTCTTGGAATCTTGCATGCTGAAATGCTTCAAAACAGTGACTTTGTATGAAACTTGCGATAAACCCAACATCCTCCTCTTGCGATCTCGAGTGAACTTGATCCCAAGGATGTGACCGACTTTCCCTAAGTCCTTCATATCAAACTGATTTGACAGCCATACCCTTACGTCTGACAATACCTTTACATTGTTTCCAATGAGCAGAATATCGTCTACGTATAATACTAAGAATACCACTGCAGTTCCGTCACATCTTTTATACACACAACTTTCGAACTTGTTTTGATCACAAACCCATAAGACTTAATAACTTGATCAAAACACTGGTTCCAAGTACGCGATGCTTGCTTAAGTCCATAAATGGATCTCTTAAGCTTGCATACAAGGTGCTCTTGGCCTTTTTCAACGAAACCTTTGGGCTGTTGCATATAGATCCCATCAAGACTTCCGTTAAGGAAAGTTGTCTTGACATCCATTTGCCAGATCTCGTAATCTAAGTGCGCAGCGATCGACAAGAGAATACGGATAGACTTAAGCATAGCTACAGGCCACAGGCCACAAGCCTTGCTTTGAAGGTCTCTACCCTTCCGTCCGGTCCTCTTTTCCTCTTATACACCCGCTTGCAGCCAATGGGCTCTACCCCACTAGGTGGATCAACCAACTTCCACACTTGATTATAATCCATCGAACCCACCTCGGTTTCCATTGCGGTTTGCCACGCCTCCGCGTCTTTGTCTTGGATTGCCTCGTCGTACGTTCATGGGTCTGATTCATCGCCGGGAATCAAATCCGAAGATTCTCCAATTCCCATGAATCTCTCGGGTTGCCTTGCAATCCTCCCACTACGACGGGGTTCGGGTTGTGAAGGTGTGACGTGTGGTATATCATCTTGTATACTTGGTATAGGAGTTTGCCCTCTTAACTCGTCTAAGGTAATCTCACTTCTAGGCTTTCTTTTGTTCATATAATCTTCCTCCAAGAATTTAAAGTGCGAACTAATCACGGTCTTTTAATCCTTGAGACTATAGAACATACACCATTTCGTTCCCATGGGATATCCTATAAACAACCTTAATTCCGAACGTGGATCCAATTTACCGGCTTCCTTGTCTAGCACGTATGCCGGACAACCCCAAATCCGCAAGTGTCTTAGACTGGGCTTACGCCCGGTCCACAATTCCATTGGGGTTTTAGGAACCGATTTGGATGGCACCAAGTTTAGAATGTAAGTCGTTGTTTCCAAGGCGTTACCCCAAAATGACTTGGGTAAATCCGAATAACTCATCATGGGTCTGACTATTTCTAAAAGAGTCTGGCTCCTTCGTTCCGCCACACCGTTCTATTGAGGGGTTCCCGGTGCGGTCAACAGGGATACAATTCCTTCGTCTGATAGCTAGTTCAAGAATTCATCGCTAAGGTATTCGCCTCTACGATCAAATCGTAGAATCTTGATACTTCTTTCCCTATGCATCATAAGGTAGATGAATCCATATCTCGAGTAATCATTGAAAAAGACAATTTACTCATACCCCTTCTTGCTATGATCGTCATTGAACCACACATATCGGGTATGAACGAGTTCTAACACTTCCGTGGTTCTATTCCCCTTGGCTCCAAATACCCTCTCGATCATTTTACCCTCTAAACAGGATTCACAAGTTGGAAACGGTTCGACTTGGAATGATTCCAAGGATCCGTCTTTCACCAATCTTTCTATCCGCTTTAGATTAATATGACCTAGTCTAAGATGCCATAGAAGTGTTTCGTTCATCTCCGAAGAACACTTTCTTTTATTACTCGAAATAATCGATGTGTTATTAGATTCAATTTTGTGAGTGGAGTGCCCAAATAATGGTATAAAGATCATCCATTGAAGTTCCGGAACAGATAAACTCATCGTTTCAAGCAATAATAACATCCTTATTAAAAGAAACTGAGTATCTATTCAAACAGTTTAGAAACTGAAGGTTGAGTTCTTTCTAAACTAGGAACATGAGGAACGTCTCTCAAGACCATAACTCTATCTTCACAAGATAGGCGTACTTCTCCCACTGCTTCAGCTGCCACTCTCGTAGCATTGCCCGATGTGATGGGGATCTCACTTCCGTTAAGTCGTCGGGTTAGCTTAAACCCATGAAACAAATGTGATCAGTAGCTCTCGTATCCACTATCCACGAATAGACAGCATACGACACTTCACAAGTTTCGACGACTAAGGTGTGTGAATTACCTAACTTTCCTAGCCTCTTAGGCTTGGAACAGACAGACCTCCATTGTCCTCTCTCACCGCAACTAAAACACTTCCCCTTCGATGCTAGCCTTTGCATTTGTCTTTCGCAACAATTAGATTTGCTTGGATCCGACCTTTGGTTCTCTTCCTCTTTTTCCCTCCCTTGGGACCAAAAGAGGTAGACGGACCATTAGCCACCATAGCACTAGACTGGTGCTCCATTTTCACCTCCACCGAAACTAAAGCTTGCAAGAGCTCGGGCAAACGATTTGTCCGTTCATTCATCTGACAGTTCAGACGAAACTGCTCAAAGCTTCTCGGTAGAGAATGGTATATAAAATCAATCAAAATCCGCACCAAGTACTTCCAACTTGTTAAGGTATGCCATTATCTTGAGAACGTGCTCCCTTACGGGCATTCCCTCCACCATTTCCAACTTGACCGAGTCATGTCTGGTGAACTGATTAGTCATGGGTTTGATGTGAGGACATCTCTTCAAGGTGTTCCATGACTTCAACAGCGGATACAATGTCTCCATGAACGCGCCTCAAATCCTCAGACAGAGATGTCAAGATGATGCACTTCATGTGTTCATTGTCACGCTTCCAATCATAAACTGCCTCTACCCATTACTTGACTTATCATTAGGCTTGCCGGGTATATTAACTTAAATAACCCAATTGTGTTTTTGTGCAGTAAGGACAAATTTAAAAAAAAAAAACATTTCCAATCGACATAAATCACTTCAAAAAGTTTATTAACTTTAAGTATATTAAACAGTGGATTAAAAGGCTGCGACATGATGAAATGAGAATAAAACATACATTCATATCAATATCTAGAAAAATATGAAATTATCACATAATTCGATCACATCAATTATATTGAAACCTTAAAACAATATAATCATGCATCAGCCAACATCTTGAAATAATTTAAATGCGCCACGAGGGGTGGTCTATACATTTAAACACAATCATGCGGATTACAAATTTAAAAGTTACAAATCCTTAATTCAAAATTAATAGTTGGCTCCCACTTTGACCACATAGAAACTGACAGGGACTCCGAGGGGAGTAAGTTAATATCAATTTCCTATGCCTAAGTAATAACCATAATTTAATACAGGATTATTATTTTGCTTTGAGCAAGCCACTCGGGGTGAGGGTCAATACCGCCACTAGTAATAATCCACAATCATCCTTTCGGAATTTATTCATGTGAAATCCGTTCTTTTGGCCGATCCGAGGGGGAAATGTATTCCAAAAGAACTTCACAAATAAATAAATTATGGAGGCCAAATTAATCCAATTTTAATATCCGGAATAAAATTGCGATTAAATTAAACATACTTAGTAATTTTCGAAAGTAAGGTTTTTCTTGGACAATTAAATTCATGCAAACACATATTAACAAATAATAATAGGTGCACGAAATAAAACATCCATCAAAACAAAATTAAACACATTGGAGCACTCAAATCCAATTGTCACGGTTTAATCTCGTCACGTCTTGATGCGAAAAATCGTCCTTGTTGCTTTCCGACGTTCGTCTCGACGTGCTCCCACTCGAACAACAACACTTCTTAAAAAACAGCATCGTTTGGGGTTCGGGACGACGTTTAAAAATCACACGGAAAAAAAACACGAACCAAAAAAATTCCACGGCCCGAGATACGGTGCGCGTCGTGGGCTCGCGCGCCTCTCGGCCCTAAAAGCGCCGAAGTACTGTTGGAAGCGCGCCGAGGCGCACCCGAGGCACTGCACGGAGGCGCACCCGAGGCGCACTCGAGGCGCTGCACGGAGGCACACCCGAGGCGCACCAGGCCGTGCCCGAGGCGCGCGCGCGCGTGCGCGCGGCGCCGGCCTCCCGTCGCGCCCGGGTCGTGCGCCATTTTTCGCCGTTCGTCTCCGTTTTCTTCACCCCTTGCATGATTTTACGTCCATACACGCGCCACACTTGTATGCGTCGTCCGGGTACGCCGTTTTTAATTCTTCGTTCTTCGTCACGATCCGGTTACAATTTATTTTACAAAAAAATAAATACTAGATCTAGACTAGTCTATTAAAATGATCGAATCAAAATAAAAACAACTAATCTACTCGTGGATTTGCTCACGAGAAAAACGAATTCGAACGAATCGAATTAAAAACAATTAATTCACACGCATGAAATTAACAACATTAAAACCATGACAATTGGATACCTGCAAAAAAGATCTAGCAATTCTACTATCCAATCTCAATTTAATGTTTAACAATTTAAATTCCAATTTAAAGATCAGAGCCCGAAACTGTGGCTCTGATACCAGTTGTTGGGAAAATAGGGGTGCCCGGAATCTATTCGGGATGAAATTTAAATACGAATTTAAGTACAATTATTACTAGCATGAATTAATCCTAATTAATTCAAATAATAATTCCAACAACGAATTTTCATCATGCATGTTGAATTAATTTCACATATTAACTATGGCGGAATAAACGAGTAAATATGTGATTAACGTACCTCTTGTAGAATTGGCCTTTGGATATACGGGACAATTACGATCTCGCTCTATCAACCCAAAAGCCTTCTCAAGTATTTCCCTTTCGCCTTACTTGATCACCGGTGGGAGATGCTTTCAAGTAATTTAATAAACTAAGGAAAAAGAAAAATATCTATGCTCTTGATTTTTCCAACACATGGAATTACGTACTTGGGGATGAAATAATCATCCCCTATTTATAATAGTGAGGGGGATGAAAATTGTATATTTTATGGCCAAGAGAAAATCTTTTCTTAATCTCTAAGAAATCTTGAATATATCTCATATATTCTTTTCTCCATAATAAAATATTCCACAAAAATCTCACTCTCCTATTAAGCTTAATTATTTTCGAAAATTTCAATAATAAGATCCTTAGATTTGGATCTTCTTGAATATATGAGATATTCTTGTATTCCAAGAATACATATCTTCCATAATATCTTTTCAAGAAAATCAACAAAATCTTCTCTTTTCTTGAATTACTATTTTCGAAAAATACATGGAAAAATCAGCAATATATTTTCTTTTTATTTTAATCACCTTATCATTATTGAGCTACTTAATGGGCTACTTGAGGGGCCTTTAAGGAGAATTAAGATTGGACCTCCTAATGGACTTCTAAATTTCAATATTGAGCCCCAATATAATTCAGCCCATTAATATTAATTATTACCACTAATAAATTAATATTGCACTATCCATCATAATCCATATTACGATAATATGGGCTCCCGGTTATTATTTTCCGCGTTTAAGATTATCAAGTCCATTAATTAATTAAGCTTCTGAATAGCTCTAAATTAATTATCTTTCACCTTGGAGTAAAGACAGCTCAACATTATTATTCGTACCGAAGAAACTAATTCTTCACTTGCAAGATTTGGTACAATAAAACTTCTGAGCCCACCAAGGGGACTAATCACACGAGCCGTACTCGCACGCGTTTCTCCGTATTAAATCTTAGCAACCGTCGTATGATTAATATTACTGCCCAAGACACAAAGTTCGAAGTCGCAATGATTCTCACCCAACATGAATCAAAGCAGTAACCATTAAGCACACACAGACCTATTTAAGTGACGGAGATTAAGAAATCAACAACCACTGAGGTCTAATTCTTCACCTTTCAGAACAGAAGAATTTATCCTCGCTGTAGGTCCTCTTCAACACATACTAAATGTGCTAGTGCAATCTCTTAGTCAAGACAGACCAATCTGAGCCTTACACATCGACCTTTCACGGCGGATTGTTCAATTCCACCTAGGTCGTGAAAATGTACGTTTAGTTACAAGTAAACTGTTAATGTTGTCTTCCGTGATCGTGTATCACCACATTAACTACATTGTAACATGTACTATATATTGAACGGTTTGCAATAGAAATTCAACATTCAATCATAACTAAAGCATATGCGATAAAAGATTTATTCTCATAAAACGAGTGTTTGATACACGAGTTATACAAAGTAAAAACATACTTTCACGTATAACTCCAACAAACCTAACAACAGTGGAAGCCTAACACTTAATCTTGGAAGCCTTCTATGGAAGAAAACGGGAGAAGAATTTTTTTTCTCCCTTAGAAATGTATTAAACAAAAGATGAGAAGAGAGGGGAGAGTAAGTGTGTTTCCTTGTATTTCTTTGTTGGGAGTTGATGAAATGGAAGCAATGTGAGGAACTTGGGGTATTTATAGAGGGGAAGGGGTATTGTGGCAAGCAAGGTGAGGGGTGAGGAGAGTGAAAGTCAAGACATTGGATAGATGGATGGGGTACTTGGTACCATAGTTGAAAAAGAAGGAAACTTGAGCTTAAATTGAGGGAATGAGATAGAAGGGCAAGACTTTGCCCTCCTTGCAGCTGGTGGACACCCCAAGGGGGACTCAGGGAGGACTTTCGAGTCCTCACAGTATTTTCGGATGCGATATAGTTTTCGGTGTTGAATTCAGATATTTTTTGGCTAAATGTTGGGCTTTGAATGTTAACATTTTGTTCGACGGCTCAAGAAAAATCTAGAGTTTTGGAATTCTCAATTCAAAATTAGTGTTTAAATTGTTTTATTAGTTGAGTGATAGGTTCAGTTCATATTTATTCATTGGATAAAAAATCGAGGATTTTTCGTTAGACATTTGACGACAAAGTATGAATTTTCGTTTGTTAACTTTTATTAAGTTAAAGGCTTTGAAATGCCTATTTTGGAGTTTTAATTTACTTATTTTGTTAGTCTATTTCATATTTGTTGTGCTAGGAGAGCTCCTAGTTCCCATTTTTAACAAACCATTGACTAAAAGTTAATTTTTAAAAACTCGTTGCTTTTAAACAAATAAAGCATCAATAAAAATAATGGTAACGATATAATAATAAATCCTAATATGGTATGCGAAACAGGGCCGCCTTGCCTCAAACCCAACTTGGCCTAATATAGCCAACAAGACCATCATTAACCACAAATGAATAAGACACCAAGCGTACACATAACTGCATCCATTTTACCCATTTACCATTAAACCTAATCCAGTGAGAATATTGTAAAGATATCTCCAATCAAAATGATCATACATTTCACTTATATCTATCTTTATAGCAATATCATCGTTCTTTCTTTCTTTCTCTCCTCCTTCTCATCGAATGTAAAGTCTCGGAATTGATTAACATGTTGTCTTGGAACGATCAGAGAGCACTTGTTTTAATCTGTTGCAAAGCACTTTCAAGATCAAGGGTCCAAATGATAATTAGATCATGTCCAAGTCATTGCATCTCCAGATGCCCTTCCACATTTGAGATCATAATCATAATATATTAAAAGGTAACAACTCATATAATAAATATTTAAATACATACTAATATATCATCTAATAAATAATTTATTTATTAATCTACTATTTATATCGATTATATCTAAATAAATACATGAAGTTAATGGCATAAATGACTGTATACAAGTAGTATTAATTTAATTATATTAATTGTGTCTAATTTATTGTATAGAGTAGCAATTTTAAAAAATATATAACTTTATAAAGAGATATACATATGATTAATTAGATTTTTTTAATACAAAATTTAACGAATATATAAGATATTAAAATAGGAAATTATCTTCTTTTTTTTATTATAAAAGTTAATTTTTTTAGAATCTTTGTCTAAGTGCTATTTTGAACTCAAAATTTTGTGAGTTGGTCTTGTATGAGACCGTCTCATAGCAACAAATATTGAAAATTGACTTTAAAACAATGCAGCCCAAACAAGCCTGCCCTGAGCCCCAAAAAAAAATTGCCCCAGCCCAAAAATAAAAACTGCCCCAGCCCAATCTCATCATAACTAATTCCCGCGAAGAAGAGAAAACGTGGGAGGCAATTCTCCGCTTCACGGCCGGCGCGTCTCGACGGCGATTCAACAGCGATTCGACGGCGATCAACAGAAATTCGACGACAATTCAACAAGGATTTGATGGAGAAGCAAGGAGGGTAGACATAATCAGGTAATTATCGCCTAATTTCACCTCATCTACTCTCATTCTTTGACGCCAATTTTTTTCAATTTATAATTCTATAAATTACATTTGAATTCGAATGATGCAATAATAACCTGTATTTCTTTTCGGTGGTTGATCAAACAGGTGTTAAGGTATTTGAGTTCTTCCTCTCATGATTTTTTCTCCATCTCTCCCTGAATATCTCTGGTAGCCTCTTTTGATTTCGTTGTTCGCCTTTCCTTATAAACATCCGAGAATTTCCATAAGCAGTCATTTAAAAAAAAATTTATAATTTACAACGAGGCGGTTATGTTTTAGATCTGGTAAAAAGACGGAGTGTATGTAGCAGAGAGGAGCCCGGCTAATGATGCAGTGGGCTTTGGGGTTTTGACTTTGAAGCAGAAGATATAGGTTAAAAATATAGGAACCCAATTCCTAAACAAAGTTAGTGTATTATAGCTGTTAAAGGTTTGTTGATGTTTGAAAAAGTAGGGACTCCTTCTTGTCCTCTTCTTCACCTTTAGACAAAAGGGAAGATTCCAAAGCTCAAGTCTACTCTGATAATGCCCATAAAAAATAAGAAAATGGTTATTTTATTTGTAAAAGAAATTTGCCGAAGTCCCCCAGTTTTCTTTCTTTTGTGTTCTAAAAATGAATATAATATGTGTTGGAGGTTTTACTATTAATAGTTGATGAGGTATTCTTCCATAACTACATCTATGCCTAAATATATGTACACTGTTCATCTGCAAAGGGAAAGGTGAGGAGTTTGTTTGGAGGATTTTCAGGCCTTATTTTTTTACTTGTCAATCACGAAAATTTAAAATGGATTAATGTGGAGAGCAATCAAGACATTTGACGGATTTTCTGTTTTGAAATCTGCAACTAGTTGTTCTTGATTGGTTTGTAATGAGATGTAATCTGGATACATCTAGTGTTTGCATAAACACATTTTTTGTAGTGTAATGCTTCATATTGTTTAGTACTTTCACAACTTTATAAAAAGTTTCAAGCCTTGTGTGTATATACTTAATTAATGATTGTTGTCGAGTGCACTTGTTTACCATTTTTATTGTTATAGTGCTCTGTTCTACCATTTATCTATATATATATTGGCTATCATGTTAAACACAAATCTGACTAATTTCTTTTCATGTATATGGGGCAAACACTGCCGAGAGAACTCTTGATAATTCTATTTTATTGTCACATTTTATTATAATTCTATTTTATTCATACTTTATTCTTATTTTATCTATTCTTTCTTAAAACTTGTGCTTGAAGAAATGACCACATTTTTGGAGGATGACGGGATATAATAAGTGAAAAACTTGTGTGAGGTCAAATTAAAAAAAAAAAAAAAGTGATTGGATTATTATAAAAAGTAACTATATTTAAAAAAAAATGATAAGTCACTTTCAATAAAAATATAATCACTTCTTTAGCAAAATATTGTCACATTTTATTATAATCCTATTTTATTCATACTTTATTCTTATTTTATCTACTCTTTCTTAAAATTTGTGTTTGGAGAAGTGAGCACACTTTTGGAGGATGACGGGATATAATAAGTGAAAAACTTGTGTGAGATCAAATTTTAAAAAAAAAATGATTGGATTATTATAAAAAGTGACTATATTTAAAAAAAAATGATAAGTCACTTTTAACAAAAATATAATCACTTCTTTAGCAAAATGTTGTCACATTTTATTATAATCCTATTTTATTCATACTTTATTCTTATTTTATCTACTTTTTCTTAAAATTTGTGCCCGAAGAATTGAACACACTGATGGATGACGAAAGTATAATAAGTAAAAAACTTGTGTGAGATTAAATTAAAAAAAAATGATTGGACTATTATAAAAATTGACTATATTTAAAAAAAAATGATGAGTCACTTTTAAATAAAATATTATCACTTCTTTTCAAACCATTATCACTTTAAAAAAAATATTGTCATATTTTATTGTAATCCTATTTTATTCTTATTTTATCTACTATTTCTTAAAACTTGTGTTTAAAGAAATGAACACACTTTTGGTGGATGACAGTAGTATAATAAGTGAAAAACTTGTGTGGCATCAAATTTAAAAAAAGTGACTAGATTATTATAAAAAGTGACTATATTTAAAAAAAAAATAAGTCACTTTTAACAAAAGTATTATCACTTCTTTTCAAAATAATATCACATTTTATTATAATCCTATTTTATTCATACTATATTCTTATTTTATCTACTCTTTCTTAAAACTTGTGTTTGGAGAAGTGAGCACACTTTTGGAGGATGACGGGAGTATAATAAGTGAAAACTTGTGTGAGATCAAATTTAAAAAAAAATGATAGGATTATTAAAAAAAGTGACTATATTTAAAAAAAAATGATAAGTCACTTTTAAGAAAAATATAATCACTTTTTTAGCAAAATATTGTCACATTATATTATAATCCTATTTTATTCATACTTTATTCTTATTTTATCTACTCTTTCTTAAAATGTGTGCCCGAAGAATTGAGCACACTTTTGATGGATGACGGGGGTATAATAACTGTTAGGATAAAAATTGTTAGTTTTGATGAGTTAAAACAAACCAGAAGATGTAATAGGACCATCTGGACCTGTTAGCCAGATGATGATCTAGATTAGGACTTAGTCTAGGGGGAACTGCCAGACCAGAAGACTTCACCAGAAGAGTCACCAGAAGACCCCACCAGAGGACTTCACCAGAGGACTCCACCAGAAGACTTCTCCAGATGAGATCAGACCAGAGGCAGAGATCCTTCCCCAGACCAGACGATTCCGGACCAGACGAGTCTGGTGGAACAAAAGATGCTCAGTTTGATCCCCTTATTCTACTGAGTATTCTGGTTGTTCACCAGATAAGGACCAGAAGACACCGAGGTTGCCTGGTGTCTGGTCCTGCCTTCTCTGTAGAGAATCAGAGTTAGGCAATTGGAAGTAGTGTTCCGTTGGTGATTAATCAGGTCAACACAAGATTGGTTTGAGAAGATATGTAGACAATCAATCAAGATCTCACCAACCCAATCAATCAATTAGGGAATTGATTGATTGAAGCTTCCATATATAGAGGATCTGATTGGATCAGCCTCCCAACGGCTATGTCCCTTATCCCCTCTATATATACTTGAGTGCAGATCAAGAAAAAGCTCTAGAATATTTTACGCGCATATAGCCATACTAAGCTTTTGATCACTACGCATATTGTACTCACTTGTGTTCTTAATTACTCATCTACTCGTAAGGAGTTTATATACTCAACCTGTTCATCTTGTTAGACAAGGTTGGAGTAAGTCTATCTTTAGATCGAAGTTAGATCTAAAGAGTTTGTAAGAAGGTGCTGGTACTTCGGAAATTCCAGTGAGTAAGTTTGTGAGTTGGTTGATAGTGAGACCCCTTGGTGATAAGGGAGAGTGGACGTAGGATATTTATCCGAACCACTATATATCTTGTGTCATTTATCGCTTTATTTTAATTATTGTTTATTGCTCTCTTATAAAAGATTTTGGAAAGACATTATAACATAAGCTTCCGCAATTAATCTATCGAGTGGGACCAACAAGTGGTATCAGAGCAGTGTGTCCACGACCACTGCTTTGAAAAGCTTTTGGTGGTCACCGGGCAGATCCATTGCTCTTTAGTGCTTTTATTCAAGTTCTTGTTATTTCCCTAAATTTCTTATCAATATGTCTTCGAAATCTTCTTATAAGAGTCGCAAACTGCCAGAATTCTCGTTCGAGGATTATAGCCACTGGAGCTTCATGATGAGTAATCATCTTGGAGCTATCCACCACCGCATGTTAGATGTGGTTGAAAGTGGCCCCATTAAATTTTACTGGACTCCTATTGATAGTGGCAGGTCTGAGTCCAGAGAAGAAACTAGCGACGCTGCAGAGGATAGAGTTCCCAGACAACGAATCCTAAAAAAGAAAGACGAACTTGACAACGATGAAAGAAAGCTACATAACCTGGACCAAGTGGCAAGAACCGAGATTATCAACACTCTCACTAAGGAGGTTATTGAAAAGGTCAGGACGTGCACCACTGCAAAAGAGATGTGGGACAAGTTAACTCTGCTCTGTGAAGGAACAGAGAAGATTAAAGATAACAAGCTCCAAGCTGTTCAACACTCTTTTGACACATTTAAGATGAAACCAGACGAGACCATTGACCAGCTGGACATGCGTCTCACGAATCTCTTGAACAAGGCTAGTGCCTTAGGTAAGACCTATTCTGAAAAAGAGATTAATAGTAAAATATTACGTTCACTAACAAGCAGGTGGAGAATTAAAGTCACTGTGATCAAGGACAACAAGGATCTCAACACTCTGGATCATCATCTTCTGTTGTCTGATCTCAAAGCCTATGAGTATGATCTTCAAGAGGAGGATCAAACAGAAGAGGTTTCCTCTTCTGGTCAGAAAGGTGTTGCATTCTCTTCAACCATCAAATCTGATGCCAAGCCAAAGGAGTCTACTGCAGATGACTTGAGCCTCAAGGAGCAGGTAGCACTTCTAACTCATAAATTAGACAAAATGAGTTCAAAGTATGGCAGGTACAAAAGGCATTGGAAGGAGTCTACCAGAGACAGGAAGAGTTCTTTCAAGCCTGCAGAGAAGGAGAAGATATCTGGAGACTCAAGGGAGACCAGATTCAGAACTCCAGAGAGGAGTTATGCTCACTCCAGAGGGCCCTACTTACAAGTTTGGTCCTCACTTTGTCTTCCCTCCAGAGCTTTATTCAGACGAGGAGGACTTTGAGATGTCTCCTGCTGTGCTCCAGAAGATGAAGGCTTTCTTCAACGAGCAGATCATGCAGATAGGGCGCTTTTCCAAAGCAATCCAACATATGGCCCCTGCTATGATTGAGCATCAGATTAAGCAAGAGAGGAAAATCTTCTTGAAGCAGATCAAGTCCTCTCTGGCAGAGGTTAAAGCTTCGTTCAAGGCTAATGGATTGTTTGTCAAGCTAGATGTCATGCATAGCCAGAAGCAGCTCCAGGAGCACGTGCTGGAGCAGTTGAGGCCAGTCTCTGTTCTCAAGGTGGAGATGGCCAGCCAGATGATTCAGACTGCTAAGTTGAAAGACTCCCTCCAGGAGATGTTGGAGACGCAGGAGAGACTTGTTGCAGAGTCTAAAGCCTTCCTGGAGGAGGCCAAGCAGCTTCGTGATCTTCACTCTTCCTCCAACACTGCCTTGCCTGATCTCATAAGGCAGGTAGTGGAGCCCCTCCTTGATGAAGTTAAAAAGGGGGAAGAGAAGGCCAGAACTGATCTGGCTAAGACCACAAATGAGACTCTTTTTAGCCATGGAGCTCGTCTGGACCTGCTGGAGAACACATTGGCCCAGGCTGAGTTGCAGAAGAAGAAGAAAGAAGAGTTGAAATCTCTATCTATGGCTAAACAACTTGCTGCAGAAGAAGAGTCATCTGAAGCTGAGCAGGATCCTTCTATCATTCCTGGTCCTGCTAAGAGGAAGATTAGAAAAGTAAAGAAGAGTTTCCTTGAATCTGTTGTCGAAGAAGCAGAGAAGAGATACAAGGAAGAGACTCCAGAGGAGAGGCAAGCCAGAATCAGGAAGAACATAGATGAAGAGCAAATGCTCAGATATGTTAGGAGACAGAACAAGAAGGCCAGAGAAGCTGGTATTCCTTCTGGTGCAGGTGGCTCAGGTCAGAAGAGGAAAGCTCCTGTGGAAGTTATGAACATCTTGCCACTCAGGACAGAAGGGTCTTTTGACTCTACTGTGCCATATCCTCTGATTGAGAGATGGAGAGAAGCCAAGACCCTCTGGTTCATTCAGCATTATATCCAGAGGCCAGCACCAGAAGATGATGAGCTAATCAACAGAACCTTCCATTCTTGGATGCAAGCCTATGATGCAGACTTGTATAAGCAGCTGATGGATTCAACCATTGAGTTCAACCTGGAGGTGACTGCTCCTGAATTTACTTATCTTAACACTCCCATGATTGGGAACCAGGTGGATTGGGCAGAACTGAAGAAGCTTTACAAGACCAAGGTGTTGGTGAATTTCACCCCAACATCTTCTGCAGAGTTGAAGGCCGTCCAGGATAGGTTCCTTGACTGGTTTCTTGTCCCTAAAGAGAACATAATATATGCCTAGAATAGGACAATGAACTTCAATGTAATCTGTAATTATTCTGTCCTCTGTTTATTAATGAAAAATACATATCTTCCTTGTTCTAAAGACAACTCCTTGTTGTCTTATTATTTGCCTGATGAGATCTATTCTAAGGTCTCATCCATTTATTGTTCTCTTGCTTAAGTTTACTTTTGATCAGTTCTGGTGTGTTTTAACTCCATCAAAAAGGGGGAAATTGTTAGGATAAAAATTGTTAGTTTTGATGAGTTAAAACAAACCAGAAGATGTAATAGGACCATCTGGACCTGTTAGCCAGATGATGATCTAGATTAGGACTTAGTCTAGGGGGAACTGCCAGACCAGAAGACTTCACCAGAAGAGTCACCAGAAGACCCCACCAGAGGACTTCACCAGAGGACTCCACCAGAAGACTTCTCCAGATGAGATCAGACCAGAGGCAGAGATCCTTCCCCAGACCAGACGAGTCTGGACCAGACGAGTCTGGTGGAACAAAAGATGCTCAGTTTGATCCCCTTATTCTACTGAGTATTCTGGTTGTTCACCAGATAAGGACCAGAAGACACCGAGGTTGCCTGGTGTCTGGTCCTGCCTTCTCTGTAGAGAATCAGAGTTAGGCAATTGGAAGCATTGTTCCGTTGGTGATTAATCAGGTCAACACAAGATTGGTTTGAGAAGATATGTAGACAATCAATCAAGATCTCACCAACCCAATCAATCAATTAGGGAATTGATTGATTGAAGCTTCCATATATAGAGGATCTGATTGGATCAGCCTCCTAACGGCTATGTCCCTTATCCCCTCTATATATACTTGAGTGCAGATCAAGAAAAAGCTCTAGAATATTTTACGCGCATATAGCCATACTAAGCTTTTGATCACTACGCATATTGTACTCACTTGTGTTCTTAATTACTCATCTACTCGTAAGGAGTTTATATACTCAACCTGTTCATCTTGTTAGACAAGGTTGGAGTAAGTCTATCTTTAGATCGAAGTTAGATCTAAAGAGTTTGTAAGAAGGTGCTGGTACTTCGGAAATTCCAGTGAGTAAGTTTGTGAGTTGGTTGATAGTGAGACCCCTTGGTGATAAGGGAGAGTGGACGTAGGATATTTATCCGAACCACTATATATCTTGTGTCATTTATCGCTTTATTTTAATTATTGTTTATTGCTCTCTTATAAAAGATTTTGGAAAGACATTATAACATAAGCTTCCGCAATTAATCTATCGAAAACTTGTGTGAGATCAAATTTAAAAAAAAAAAAATTGATTGGACTATTAAAAAAAGTGACTATATTTAAAAAAAAATGATGAGTCACTTTTAAATAAAATATTATCACTTCTTTTCAAAACATTATCACTTTAAAAAAATTATTGTCATATTTTATTATAATTCTATTTTATTCTTATTTTATCTACTCTTTCTTAAAACTTGTGTTTGAAGAAATGAACACACTTTTGGTGGATGACAGGAGTATAATAAGTGAAAAACTTGTGTGGCTTCAAATTTAAAAAAAGTGACTATATTTAAAAAAAAATAAGTCACTTTTAACAAAAGTATTATCACTTCTTTTCAAAATAATACCACATTTTATTATAATCCTATTTTATTAATACTGTATTCTTATTTTATCTACACTTTCTTAAAACTTGTGTTTGGAGAAGTGAGCACACTTTTGGAGGATGACGGGAGTATAATAAGTGAAAAACTTGTGTGAGATCAAATTTTAAAAAAAAAGTGATTGGATTATTATACAAAGTGACTATATTTAAAAAAATGATAAGTCATTTTTAACAAAAGTATTATCACTTCTTTTCAAAATAATATCAAATTTTATTATAACCTTATTTTATTCATATTTTATTCTTATTTTATTCTTATTTTATCTACTCTTTCTTAAAACTTGTGTTTAGAGAAGTGAGCACACTTTTGGAGGATGACGGGAGTATAATAAGTGAAAAACTTGTGTGAGATCAAATTAAAAAAAAAATGATTGGATTATTATAAAAAGTGATTATATTTAAAAAAAATGATGAGTCACTTTTAAATCAAATATTATCACTTCTTTTCAAAACATTATCACTTTAAAAAAAAAATTGTCATATCTTATTATAATATATTCTCAAACCTCTCCAGGATGATGTGTCAACACCACCTTATTCTAAGGATGAGGTGGCATGCCTCAAATCTCTCCATTTCGAAATACTGCGCTCTCATTAAAAGTTGGTTAAACTTTTAATCTCGACCCTTCGTTCTATATCATTAAATCTAAACCATTAATTTATATCTGCATAATTAATGCAAATATATATTTTTTCCATTTTCTTATTTAGTTATTTTTAGAATTTATTATAAATCATATTTTTTTTTCAAACCTTAATGTAATCTAAATTTATCATTTCTAAGTTTGAGTTAGTATATATAGTATAATATAATGTTCGATTATTTTTTCCTAAAATAAAAGGTATATAGTTATATATTCCAAAAAATATTCTTATGTGATATATTCTTATTATGGACAAGATATAATATTGCATGCATTTTTTTTTATTATAAATAAGAGCATATTATATTTCATTTTTTCACATCAAAGTTTCATTTGTTCAACTCTTTTGTGAGATTTCTCCCATCAATTGTTGGTTAGTTATATATCTATTGTTATTAGTATATTTATTTTATAATTAAATTCATCATTTTAAGTGCTCACAATTTGATTAGATTTAAATATCAATATGAATGTAATAATGATTGTTGATTTATGTTCTACATTGTTCAGTTTAAATATTCTTCATGTGCAAAAATAATAGATTTAACTATATCATATATTTTTATCTGAATAATTATGATGGTTTAATTGTTGAAATTTAAATATCATTTTAGATTTCAAGAGTATGACACTTCAATTTTCCCTGATTTCTAATATCAAAAGTGAGAGCCAAAAATTGCCTTTAAAGTTAGGATTGAAAATTTTGGATAATATTTTTTAATGATTTTAATAGAGACAAGTTCTACTTAGAACTCATTTTGATCGATGAACAGGTATTTGTAACGTTAAAGTTTATTTCAAATTTTGTATTGTTTCTTATATAAATTAATTTTTTACCGTATACTCCCAATAACTAATAATGTTGATTAATTTATAAATTATTCAATATTGAAATGGAAATTGATTATTACTAAATTATTAGTCTAAGTAATGTTATTCCATAATTTTTATTAATTTATGTGAATATTTTTTTAATTATTTAGTTTGTAGGACATACCTATAGGGTTTAGTGAAGGGCACGGGCTACAGCTAAACAAACCCCATAATTTATTGTATATACCTCGAAATTTTTTAAACAAAAATACTCTTATATTAAATGTCTACATAAAATAAATATAATATATTTTTCCAGTACGCGAAATTCGCGTGGGTACACTCTAGTTTTATTATAATCCTATTTTTTTCTTATTTTATCTACTCTTTCTTAAAACTTGTGTTTGAAGAAACGACCACACTTTTGGTGGATGACAGGAGTATATTAAGTGAAAAACTTGTGTGAGTTCAAATTAAAAAAAAAAGTGACTAAATTATTATAAAAAGTGACTATATTTAAAAAAATATGATAAGTCACTTTTTCTAAAAATATTGTCCCATTTTAGTATTATCCAGCTCATGAGTTTGAAGCTTTAAGGATACGTTGGTTAAATGCTCTGTCTGTTCAAATTTGTAGATCTTCTAACTTGTAAGTTTTGGTCTGTAGTTTGAAAATCTTATATGAAATTTTCTGAAAATTACACAAAATCCCTCTATAATTTTTTCTGAGCATTTTAATTTTTCATAACTTAATAATCTGAGGATTTCTAATAGTGGTCTTCACATATGCATATTCAGAAATTGATTCTTGATTTTGCTGATGCAATAGTGGTCCTGGAATTTATAAGGCAAAAGTTTCCACTCGGCCCAAATGTCTCACTTTACATCAGTAACTTAACCTAAACACATTAATTTCCCCTTGTGAAATACTATCTGGTTTTCAATAGTCAGTCCGCTTTAGGTTGCAAAGAGATTGGAGAAAACTTCAATGTACTTTTCGGATTTTGGGGATAGTGGCTACTGTGATCCTAGAGAATACTATCTAGTTTACCATCACGAGTTACTTGATTCTTAGTAAATTAATTAATTTGAATAATGTAAGAGAAATACGCATCAAATTAAAATTTTATTTTGAGAACATTGAGCCGATTGGCATCTACATACATGTGAGTTATACCGTATACGAACCATTATATCATAAGCAGCAATCAAAACAAGGAGTACATATACATTTGACATGTTGCTAATCTTGACAATAGTACGAGTTGGTATCTGCTTTTGTAGCTCTTCCCTATTCACGTTCTTGGAGTTCCAACACCAGAAAAACAAACATAGTTTTGATTCATTTCGGTACAACATTTCTAAACCGCAATGAAGTTTTGGCTTATGAAATTGTCAAAATTAAAGGAGACACAGAATTAACAGAGTAAAACATGTAAAATTCATTTTAATTAGATAGTTTCCAATCCAAAAGATCAACTATCCTAACAAAGCTACGTGATTAAACAAATGCGTTGAACTGTAGAAATAGCTCCAATGATTCTCAATACAACCAAAGTAATCTGAAGCGATATGAATAAGACTCAAACTGGGTATTCATTTATTCAACCACACAATACAACTGAAACAGATAAACACTAGCATTCTCCACTCACTGCTTAAACTACAAACCAAACCAAACCAAACAAAACAAAAGACATGACTCCAGTTAAAATACCAACATTCCTCTCACAAATAGACTCCAGCAGACTCACACATGACGTCGAACCAAATACAAGCATTCTTCACACAACGATTCAGAAGAAACAGCAACAAAAGAACGCCTTCATAGAGATGAGACTCAGAAAAAAAAAAGCAGTAAAACACATGTAGGGGTGAGTGCCTCCTGTCTTGATCTCAAACATAGACATGACTCTGACTCCAGAAATAATGCAGTAAACCATATGGGTGTGTCCTCAAAGAGCCATGCGCTCTTTACGTACAACAAGCAAAACCCTATTAGATTCACACACAAACTCCTTAATGCACATGGCAAAGGAGATTTGGACATGGTTCTTGGGGGTTAGCCACTCTAGACGAAGAACATGACGTTCTCCAGTTCAGAGTGCAGGCTGCAGAAACTTTGATCAAACGAAGCATTGGGGTTGGGTGCTGTGTCCATCACAGCCTCTTGGAACATATGTCCCCGATAAGCAACGAGGTCAGCATAGTACACCGGTGGAACGAGCGAGACGGGCTTGGTGCACCGAACGAATGTGAAACACATATCGTAGTTTTAGATGTGAAACACATATCGTAATTATAGTCGAGTCGAGTGTTGTTGGTGCACCGAACGAATGTGAAACACATATCGTAATTATGGAAATTTTGATGTGCCAAGCTCCTGTTATGGATTATATCAACAGCAAGAAATTATATTATCATATCTCTTATTACGAATTTCTAGTTTAGAACGGAAATCCACTATAAATTATCGAGCCTTGCATTAAAGGTCATAATTATCAAGATAATCACAATAACAGTCTACAAAGAACAGTAAAGCAATATCATTATATTCCTCAATAAAAAGCAGATATAATAAATTCTAGTTTGAGACAGAATAAAGAACCCTAAGAAGCAAGGATTCTTATGGAGTATGGACTATGAACATTGACATTCATCTACATTCTAATCAAGGGACTTTTCGACAGGACATGAGAACACAACTGAACCAACTAGCTGTACAATGTGAGAAGATGTAGGAATGCCATTAAGGTATATTTAAGACAAATGATGTGAAGATCTTACTTCCTAGAATATACTATCAGTTAATATAAAGCAAGATGATCACTGATCATTACTTGTGGGTCTAAACCTATAAATCATCTGATCATTACTTGTGGGTCCAAACAGCACAACAATCATTTAGCAATTGAACAAAGCTCAGAAAAATGCAACTAACTTTCAATATATATACTCAAAGATATACAATGAAAAATTAAACTTATCACTGTTTCATAAACTACTACTACAAGAAAAAGTTAATAGATAATCTTTACCTTTCATCATTAACTTCTAAGACATTACTCACGGCTTTTTCCGACATTTTCTCTCTGCAATATAAAATGTAAAAAAAGGCATTAAAAACACTTGTCACATGCCCAGTTATAACTTAAAAATTCAGTCACAATTTAAATGAGAGTCATCACTTCTACTATATATATAATCACATAAAAGAAACTTTTAAAAGAAAAATATGAAAGTTCATGAAGATTAATTTACCTCTTGTACCTTTGATTAGAGGAACCCTCCTCATCGCTTAACCCCCTGCAAAATAAAGACACACAAAAATATGACATTATCTTATCTTTTGACAACATAGTTAATTCACACCTATACAACTTTTACCTTTTGACAATATTACGACCACATTTCCTCGATGATCTCTGCAGTACCTTATGACGAGCCATGGCCTACAAAAAATATTGGAAAAATTTTGTATGAGACCGTCTCATGCCTATGAGACCATCTCATGGCATGAGACACAAATAAACACTCACCCCTACTAAAGTATTATAAGGAAAACACATATTTTTTATCAACAAAGTCCGTTGGGTTTTTTCAGCGGGAGCTGTGGTATCGAGCAATTGGAGAAATTGGAGTCTGTTTTTTCCTGAATCTAATAATGAGTTGCTCCAAAGGTAATTTTGGAGGTTTTATCAACAGAAAAGGGAAAATTCAACACACAGTCGTGGTTTAGGTTGTGCGGCAACAAGTAATGGTGGAAATGAGGAAATAAAAGGCGATGATCAGCAGAAACTAAACAAATGATCGGAGCCATTTTCATCCAGGGTTTTCATCGAAGAGGGAGAGGGAGAGGGACAGGAATTTGAAAGAAGAAAGGAAAATCAAATTCATTGGAAAAATTCGCGGGCAGCGTAGGGCAAGTACGGGCCATTTTTGTGTTGGGCCGCATTTGTTGGACTCAGATTTAGAATAAAATAAAAAATGAGTTAAACAGCCCACATGCATAAAAATAGCCCAAATAGTGTGGTCTCATGGTATGAGACGGTCTCATACAAGTTTTTGCCAAATTTTGTTAAGCAACTAAAATTTTAATTTACCTTATTTAAGGGCCTTAACTTATACATGTAGTTCTCTCATCGATTTTGCCACATATGAATATCTCAATCTTTTTTAAAAAAATTAGTATTTATTTTTTAATAATTAATAGGGATAGGTATATACTAGTAATACAATTTAATAATCATCTAAAAATTCTCATATGGAGTAGTATAATTTTAGTGATTATCTTAAAAATACCTTATATTATTTCAATGATTATGATTAGCTTAGTGATTTTATTTATCTTTCGTAATATATTTGAATATACCATTTATTATTTGTCCCTAGAGTATTCTACATTAATTTCAGAAAAAATTATGATAGGTAGAGAACTATTGAGATTCTTAGAGAATTTATCTTAATCGTTGGTCCGAAAAATGTCCAACCTCTATTGAACAAGTCAATTAATATAAATAAAATTGTGTTTGTTGAAATAAAAAAATCGTAAAATCTGACACGTTATAAATATACAAACATTCTCTAGAAAAAAAATTGTTAAACTGACTTATAAGTTGTTTAGAAGTTTATAAACTCTGTTAAAATATCTAGTAAAAAAAAAAGTTTACTATCTTATATATAAGATCAAAAAAAAAAAAAAAAACTCTTCATAGCTTATAAACTCCAAAAAAAAAAAAAACATAAATATCACAGCTTGTTTTTCTAATGCATTGTGGTGGTAGACTGTTAAAAAATAATAATCTAAAAGCTTGTCAGAGTGTTTTCTCAATTTGCGACCGATAATCGCCTGTCAAAGTTAGGTAGAAATCCTTGCAGACGGTCTACCTTTCAAATTCAATTAACTTTTTGTACAATTAATTCATTTGTAGTATTGCTGAAATTTTTTTCACGGTATCTCCCAATAATAGTTTGTCATTCTTCAATTAGAATTTTAGAATTATTTTTATATAAAATGCATGCAATCTATTAAACCAAAAGCAATAAAATTTTGTAAAAAAAGAAATCTCAAGCAAAAATCACAATGAAAAACTAATAGGCTTTAAAAGACTTTTTTATTCATATATTGTACTTTTCAAATGAACTTATCAAACTATGGTAATTTTTGAAACTCTTGTCAAAATAAGCATGAGCGTCGTCCGCAACGGGCGCCCATACTGTAGAAATAAAGAGAGCGCCGTCGTAGAAGGCGCCCATATTGTAGAAATAAAGAGAGCGCCGTCAAGAACGTGCAGTTGAAGGATTTGTGCTATAATGCGGGTAAATCATTGACAGTGTTGCAATTTGAACGAATCATGGAGCAAATCAAAGAGTTGAATCCTGAGGCTTTTGAATATTTGTCCGCAATCGAAAAGTGTAAGTGGACACTTTCCTACGACCAAGGTCGTCGATTCAGTGTTATGACCACCAACATGTCTGAATGTTTCAATGGCGTATTGGTTGGTGCACGACGTCTTCCAATCATAGCAATCGTGCGAATAACATTCACTCGATCAAAAAATGCTTTTCTGGAAAGGGAAGAGGCTGCATTAAAGCTACAACAAACAAATCAGATGTGGTCTGATGACATTTTGAGAAGATTTGACAAAGAGCAACACTTAGAACTGAATTTGAGACACAATGTGGATAAGTATAATTTTTCACTTCAAACTGCTAGTGTAACAACATTTCATGATGGATCTAGACGCTCGCGTACATATACAATAAAATTATCGTCACAAGAATGTTCGTGCGGTCAATGGAGCAACACTGGTATTCCATGCTCACATGCAATGGCCGTTTGCAGACACTTTGGAATGGATCCGACGGGGTATGTGCATCAATGTTATAGTACACATGAATATGTTTTGACATACACTTCAGGTATATTTGAGCCACTGACTGATGAAGAGGAATGGGATGAACCGTTATTCATGCTGCAACATAATCCTGAACGTAGGATCGGACGTCGTGGTCGAGATGTTATCTCTAGAATCCCGAAGGAGATGGATTGGGCGCAAAATCGCTTGAGGCAACAATATCAAGCACGGGATCTAGCCGGGAGTTCTAATCAAGGGTCATCATCGCGCCAAAGATGAATTAATCTCTTAAAGTTATTGTCGTGTGTTTATTTTGCTTTTAAGATATTTCATTATTGTCGTGTGTTTATTTATATAATTTATTTACCCTTATTAGAATTTAAAGTGCATCATGTGAATTGTTTGTAATTTTTATTTGTAAATCCTTTAAATAATATGTATATGTGATTCTCTAATTAATATTACATTGCTACAGTCTTCTTTGTAATGGTTAATCCAAAAAAATGGAAGGCAAAGAACCAATTCGAGACACGCGAAAACAACCATTTATGGACTCCTGATGCAGACTTTACTCTTGCTAACAATCTTATTTATGAACATTCTGTTGGTGATGGAAAGTTGGTGGAATTGATAATAGTCAGTCCATTATGAATGCTACGTCAAAACTGAATCAACAATTTCGAAATCGAAATTATAACATTAATCACGTGACCGACCAAATTGCTTCGTTCAAATCAAGGCATGATTGTTGGTCCATGATGATCAACACTAAGGGGCAATGTGAATGGGATAGGGATTTCACTACTATTTCTGCATCAGCTGAGATATGGGAGTTTTGGTTGGATGTATGTTCTAAACTTGTCTTTTATTTATTAAATTCACACTTTGACATTTTTTTAGAAATTAATTCATTATTTTGGTACAGGTGAATGAACAATCATACTCTTATAAGTTCTCCGATGAACCTCTATGGGATATGCTTAACATTTTGTTTCAAACTCCGACCCTTCAACCAACACTCTCTGATAGGCGTCGAAGACGTACACTTGATATGACTTAATTTTGTGGTGTTATTATAAATTCAGTTTGTTTGTAACTATATACTTGGTTTTGTATCAAGACCCCAATATTAATTCATCTTGTGTATTTTTTATTTTGTACTCACATATTTTGTATTAAATTCATCTAGTCGTTAATATTTTAAAATAAATAACCTGTGTATTAATTCTCTCAAGTGAAATTCCTATAAGTAGGTGTTTATATTATATACGTGTATGTGACTATCACTTTATGCATATAGTAATTTAAATTGGTTTAAAAAAAAGGTACATAAATTAAAAAAAATACAAATTAAGTTCCACAAAAGTAATTACTACATGTGTCTATGACCCCCAGTGCCACATTTCGGTGGTCGTCTCTGACGTGGACGACGTTGTATATCATGATTTTGGGCCATCTCCTCGGGCTCATGTGATGTCACATTCAAGGGAGAATTTTCGTAGTCAAGAAAGGGAACAGGTGAAATGTTTAAGTTCGGTGCCCCAAGCATAGACTGACCATAACCTCTTTGTGCATACACCGCGGGTGCATAATCTGACTGCAAAATGGAAATAAATGATATGTCTTGGGGTGAGTTTGCATATGTCATGTCAATATTTGTCTGCTCTGGTTGCGGAATGTAGGAGGCTTAATCAAACGCTGTGTTATGAAACGTTGTTTGAACATCTGTCATGAATAACAAAATATAGTCAAGTAAACTCATATAAAAATACTTATTGTATGACCTGTAAATTCATACCTGGGTAGGTATGGTGTGTGTACGTGGAAGGAAAATCAGTTTGATTTGGGGCAGCCTGCGACAATTCTTGTGATGTACTAATGCGTCTCCTTTGACCCCTAGAGGTCGAAGTACCAAGATCCTCAGTCTGATTGTGTCGTCTCTGACTTCTAGATGTAGAAGACACATTAGAAGTCCAAGTAGTAAATTCATCAGTCTGATTGCATCGTCTCCGACTCCTAGACGTAGAAGGCACATTAGAAGTCTCAGTAGTAAATTCATCAGTCTGATTGTATCGTCTCTGACTTCTAGATGTAGAAGGCTCAACATTTTTCACTGGTGGATCTACAAGGTATGGAGGTGCTCTAAGTAAGTTATCCATATGTGATACAACCTCTCTACTGGTGCGACATAAATTTTCAACTGATTGTGGATTTTGAGGATTGGCTTGTTGGGCATGAATAGATAGACGTTGCATCAAGTGAACCTGGAAAGTTTTTAAGTAATTAGTTAATATTTGTATATATATATATATGTGTATGTGTGTGTGCATATAAAAATCTACACATACCATAGCATCACGTGCAGACGTGTTTATTGGTTGATAGTCTGTAGTCGTCTCATAATGAGAAGGCGATATCAAACGTCGAGTGATTTTACGGTACCATTGCATATACCCACTGCTCAAGTTTGAATTATCATTAGAAACAATTGTATCTTCCACTGGTTCTCGGGCATCCCAGTATTGGATCCAACGCAAATGGAATTGTGTCCACTTACACCCATCTCTCACTTGAAAACTAAATCCATGAAGTTCATCATGAGCATTATGTAACTCAGGAGGAATATCTTGTTTCCGTCCAAATTGTCTCAACACTCTATTTAGATGGTGAAACTCCACTATACATGTATTGATAAGTGGACATACTGACATGCAATTTTCTGTTAAATATCTTGGACCAAGACTTTCAATTTTAGGAAGACGTATATCATACGGTTGCCAATCAAACTACAAAAATAAATAAATATAATTAGACTTCAAATATGTTGGATTACAATAATTATCATGAGGAAAAAATACGGATTTTGACTTACTTCTTCATCAGTCATGCGATCAAACATGTCTTTGTATATACGTACAGAGATTCTTGCGCTGTGGGTATGA
Organism: Ballota nigra; assembly: GCA_947034835.1. Taxonomy (NCBI): domain Eukaryota; kingdom Viridiplantae; phylum Streptophyta; class Magnoliopsida; order Lamiales; family Lamiaceae; genus Ballota; species Ballota nigra. The sequence continues at coordinate 86,882,655 of OX344720.1, read as the reverse complement.
CTATGATGTTGCACCCACCTAAACAATAATAAGTCAAGCGTAGATATACATATGACCATAACACATAATATATAAATATTTAAACATTTTTTTTACCTGATTCCATAAGGTGGAAGACCTAAGTTGCGACCATTGACACCGAATAGTGGACCTTGTATAAGAGAATTGCGAACATTCTTAGGTTGTATTGTCAATATTCTTGACCATGCCCATATCTATAATAATGATTGTATCGGACATGCAAACATACAATAAACAATTTAAGCACAATCTTAAACAAAATTATAAAAAAAAACCTGCAAAATAGACAACGGGCCACAAACAACTTGTCGCTCATACTCTGTAGCCCGACAAAGCTCGCGATATAAAAAGGCTAACACCGCGCTAGCCCAACTATAAGTTCCAGCTTCTTGTATATCAACGAGGAAATGTAGATATATCAATGACACAGAACTACGAGAGGTATCAGGAATCATAAAACCACCCAACATAAGAAGTGCACAACCTCGTGCATACTGATCGACAATCATCTGATCGGTATCATCTGTAATCACAATATCTTCAAGATGTTCTTCACTTTCCAGAAAAGCATTTTTTGATCGAGTGAATGTTATTCACACGATTGCTGTGATTGGAAGACGTCGTGCACCAACCAATACGCCATTGAACCATTCAGACATGTTGGTGGTCATAACACCGAATCGATGACCTTGGTCGTAGGAAAGTGTCCAATTACACTTTTCGATTGCGGACAAATATTCAAAAGCCTCAGGATTCAACTCTTTGATTTGCTCCATGATTCGTTCAAATTGCAACACTGTCAATGATTTACCCGCATTATAGCACAAATCCTTCAACTGCACGTTCTTGAAACGATTATTGAAATTTGAAGCAATATGTCTTAAGCAGAAACGATGCACACCATTTGGTTCATGAAAATCTGGGATCTCCTCAACTGCTTTCACCAAACCCTTATGTCGTTCTGAAATGAGACAAACACCACCAATGCCCCGAACCACATGTGTTGCCAACATGCGCAGACACCAGAGCCAGGAGCTGAAACTCTCTTCATCGATGATGGCATAAGCTAAAGGAAGGATATTCTGATTGGCATCAACGGTGACTGCAATCAACAGCTTGTGCTTATATTTGGTGTAGAGGTGTGTGCCGTCCACAGAAATGATTTTACAGCAATGCTGAAATGCGTCGATGCATGGTTTAAATACCCAGAACACATAGTTCAATGTATAGACACCTCTGGTTGGTTCACGTTTCATATGACACCACTCGACAACTGTTCCAGGATTGTATTTCTGCAATGCTCTTATGAACTTGGGCAAATACTGGCATGAGCTCTCCCAGGTCCCATACACATTCTCCACCGCACGTTTAATTGCGTCCCATGCCAAATGGTACGAAATATCATAATTATATTGGTCCTTCACCATTACTTTTGTACATTCAGCTTTATATGCAGGATTTACCTTCACCATACTCTCTAACATACCCGCAAACAAATTATTACCTAAATTGTTGTGACGCATGTTAGAGCCCCTGATAAGGCAAGTGTGATGCGGCCCCAACCGAGTAATTTTCCAACTTGCAGTCTTTTTCGAACAATTCGCCCGCAAGTACCAATTACATTGTTGAAAGGAAGAGTTGCCTTCAGCCCCCCTCACATTTTGTTTGCATACAACCTTCCAAATGGTTGGGGTACTCTCCTTGACTGCAAACTCGCGCATGGAATGCCGAATTGAATAATTCTTAACAGCAGTCTGCAATTGGTTTTTGTTTGTGAAGATCATTCCCACGTTCAAAATTCTCACATCATCATCATATGTGAGTTCACCATCTGGTATGCCTATCGAATCAATATGCACATCCGCGTATGATGAGTCAAAAAAAGAAGCTCTCGATAAATTAGGATGTGGTGCAAATTGTTGTGGCATATGTACAGTTGAATGAATTGCATCATTAATAATGCATTCATCGTAATTCTGTTGTGCTTCTGGCTCAGAATCACATGGACTATCATGCCCCAAACTATCAGATGGTACCTCATCATAAACTCTTGTGTGCCCACCATGATCATTCACATTACGAGTTGGAACGTAATTGGTGAAATGAGGCATTTCAGATTCACCGGCAATGTAAGATGCGTACTGATTGTACGTATCTTCCATTGGATCATGAGATGATCGTGAAGGAAATATCATTTCCGCGTCAACAAATAGTTCAACTGATCCGAAACCAGCATTCGGATCAAAAAAGAAACGAAGGTCGTGGTTACACGTTATCGGAAAAATTTGTGACATGTTATTAATGGCATATTTTGCAGATACCTTCAACGAATATTGATTCAAGTCAAAACCAGCCATCTCAGATAATAAAGATAGTAGATCATTATAATCAATCCGACGATCAACTCGTTGTAATCCAACAACTACTTCATCACATCGTACAATTATTCCAATATCATTTGAATTTGCCATACCTACAAGCTCCGTTCAAAATGCCAAAAATTTAATTTAATTTATTCAAATTGAATTTTCTTCTAAAAAAATACTAGTATACATATAAGATTTATAAATACTAAAATATAACATTTCATTCCTAGGGCATTTTTAATTTTCATGGTAAAAAATGCAGTCTTTCAATCTTAGGATTAAATCTTAATAAAAATAAAATAACAATGTCTAATTTTTTTTTTAAATCTAAACAATAAATATTTCTTTAAATTTTTATTTAACTAAAAAACACAATATCCCTGCACTTTAATTTCTCCCCAACAGTTTTTCAATATTTAGTTTCTAACATTTATTTTTTTTCCTCTGATAATGTCCAATACTGAAATTCTCACTATATTTCACGAGAAAATTCCAACACATTGTTTTCTTTCATGTAATTTATTGTATTTATTTTCTTAATACACCCCTAAAATAAACACATCGCCAAATTAATAGACTAACTCACGCCCACCAAGATCATCTCAATTAGGAAGATAATATACTATGTACTGTGATTTTTTTCCTTCTAATTTGATCACAATTACATCATATTATGTATGATTTCTTTGTTTATAATTAATGGCATCTAATATCTTCCATGTTTTATGTAATTTAGCAAACTTGAACAAGGTCACCATATTAAAACTCCGTCCTTTTGTTTACTAACCACTTTAAAAAACCTGTTATTTATACATCATGTCGCTATATTTTTCATACCCTTATATATAGTATAACAAAATTAATATACCTTCATTTTTATACATTTTAATATCAATGAAGATATTCTTTCATTAAAACTTGCAATATTTCATTTGAACAATTAAAAAATGATGAAAAGAGTACAAGATAACTCTTATAAATTTTTACCAAGAAATATTTATAAAAAAGAGAGAACATATATTGGAAAGAGATTATATTTTCTTTCTTCCTACTTTCTGATGGTAAAAAACTATTGAATTTTCGAAGTAAATATATGGTCCATATATATACTACTTTATGTGGTTTTCCCCCTACCAATTAATTTCGAATAAATTCAACGCATATGCATTTTGATATAAATATCTGATAATCATGCATTTTGATATAAATATTATATAATTTCTTTAAAAAAAATCAGTGAATGCAAGTACTTACAATAAAAAAATAAATAAAAATACCTCAAGATGATATAGTCCTCTTTATAGGTCTTGTGACTATTGCCAACATCAATCCAAGAGCAAAAATAACCTAAGAACAATAATAAAACAAATCTCATGAGATACATAAATACACAGCTTGTACTTAAAATATTTTCTTGAACTTACTTATGTCTCTGAAAATTTTGTTATAGAGATGTTAAAATGAAGAAACACACTTGTATTTATAAGAGGTAAAACTCGTATACTGTATGCATGTGAACTCCCTGATTTCAAACTTAGAATTCTCTGCCAAAGAATTATATTCACGTAGACTTTGCAACAGTATTAGAATAAGTCCTGCATGGTTGCATGCGAACTGCTAGAGGAATATAAATGCATGCTAGAAATGACAAGTCTCTGGAAAGTACTGTTGACTGAAAAAAGCGATGGGCGCCGTTGAGGACGGCGCCCTTCGAATATCTTCTAAAACCCACACCGGCGGTTGATCGGAAAACTGATGGGCGCCGTTGAGGACGGCGCCCCTAAATTTGAACAGTAACACCGCCTTCCATAATGGCGCCCTACAACCAGATCCTATTTCCCTTCCGGTGCCGGCGTCGGAAGATATATGGGCGCCTTCTACGACGGCGCTCTCTTTATTTCTACAGTATGGGCGCCGTTGCGGACGGCGCTCATGCTTATTTTGACAAGAATTTAAAAAATTACCATAGTTTGATAAGTTCATTTGAAAAGTACAATATATGAATAAAAAAGCCGGCTTTAAAAGAAGAATGGTAGGAAGGTAGTAGGTCACGATGAAAATTATATCTTATGTTTATTAGATAACTAAAAAATAAAAAATCAATATATAATTTGTTACTTAAAAGAAAATACATAAGTTAAACTTTATTATAAAAATATAAAAAATTACATATATAATCAAGTGTAAAATCAATTATTTATGAAGGGTGTCTATTACTTAGATTACAGAGCAAAGAAGTAATTGAATAGAGATTTAAGATAGAGAACTCAAGTTAATTTATATTTTATTTTACATCATAACCTTCATCCTCCTTTTAATTTAAAGATAATAGGATTATAATTTTTTTTCTTATACATGTCAAATTCGGCCCCGTTCAATTTAAATACTGTTAACATTGAAATTAACCCCAAATTTTCTATCCAAATTATGCACACACCTCTGCATCATGCATAAAAAAAAAAAAAAACAAACAAACAACATTATTAATGTACTTAATAAATAATTAAGCAAATATGATATGAGAATATGTTTTTATACGAAAATAGTTCATGGTAAATTTATCATGAAATTGTTTTTAAATATCAAATATTTATCAAGTGTATTAAAAATTTAATCGGGATTATTAAAAGTTGAGGTAAAAGAAATGTAAACCCACAGAATTGTTCAAAAACTTATATGAATTTTTTTTTACCCAACTTAAAAAAAGTTTTTTCCCACAAAAAAAAATGTCTACCTTTTGCCAACTATTTTACCAATCTTATTTGAACAAAAAATATTTTTTTTTAAAAGTTGGACAAAAAACAATTGCCCTATAAATTTTTGGACAAATATATTTTTTTCTTGAAAAGAAATTAATAATAATTATAATATAATACTATTTACCCTAATTTTCGAAACTCTTATAAATTTTTTGATAATTTTTATTAAATATTTAATACTTTAAAATAATTTTATGATAAATTGGTTCAAATAAAATGTGGGTTGGAAATGCATTGTGTTCCTTTGTTAGTCGCACGTCCACCACCGCGTTGACTTCTCCATCCGCAAAACATGTTTCCCTCTTCATTTCCATCCTTCCTTCATTCCCGCTAAAAAAAACACAAAACCCAATCTAAAAACAAAAACGCAGCGTCGTCTTCCACGGCCACCGGAGAATGGGGCTGTGGAAACGAGCCTCCGGCGCCCTCAAGGACCGCAGCAGCCTCTGGCAAGCCAACCTCACGCGCCGCACCGGCCTCCGCAACCCCGACATCGAGAAAGCCGTGATCCGCGCGACGCGCCACCGCGACTCCTCGTTCGATCGCCGCAACGCCGACCGCGTCTGCGAGTGGATCCGCCTCTCCCACTTCAACCTGAAGCCCGTCCTCTGGTCCATCTCCAACCGCATGGAGAAAACCCGAAACTGGGTGGTGGCCCTAAAAGCCCTCTACTTAACCCACGCCGTGATGAACACGAAATCCCCCTGCGTCCACAAGATCGGACGGCTCCCCTTCGATCTCTCAAACTTCGAGGACGGGCATCTCCCCCCAAAAAAAGCGTGGCCGTACAACGCGCTTATCCGCGCGTACTACGCGTTTTTGGATCAGAAATCGACGACGGTTTTCCAGCACGCGGAGGAGGAGACGGAGGCGTTCGCGATGAGGAAGGAGCTGGTGCTTCTGCAGAAACTGCAGAATCTGGTAGATCTGTTGATGCAGATCAAGCCGGCGTCGAGAGCGGTTTTTGTTCCTCTGGTTCTGCACGTGATGGACGTGATCATAATCGAGATCTACGACATTTACAGCCGGATCTGCCGAGGGATTGCTATTGTGATTTTGAATATCTACTCGGCCGGCAAATCGGAGGCCACCATGGCGCTCAATCTCGTCCAGAAAGCGACGCAGCAGGGCGAAGATCTCATCAGCTACTTCGAATTCTGCCACGAGATCGGCGTCGTCAACGCCTCCGAGTTCCCCGTCTTCGACCGGGTCCCACCGGAGGGGATCCATGAATTGGAGCAAATAATCAGGAGCTTTGATTCGGATAACGACGCCATCGTTGTCGTTGGAAACAAGAATGATATTAATGGATTGAAGACGGTCATCACGGATAATTGGGAGAAATTCGATGAGGATTTCGCCGCCAAAACTACTGTTCAGGACCCGCCGGATCTCATAGAATTGTGATTCATTTTCTTCTCCTTCCTGATTAAAGTAAGATTAATTAAAGAGTGTAGAAATAGATTGATAAATGTTTCGGAGATTCTTTAATTTGATTCTTAGTGTTTCCCTCCGTTTTTTCACAGATTGTGGACCATCATGTGATCGAAAAGTCTGAGAACCAACATATTACCAGAAAAATATGATATGATATGATGACATCTATCTATATATACTTTTTATTACAAGGAAAATATTTAGTAGGCAAAAATTTATGTGAGACCGTCTCATAATATGAGACCTATCAAATTAAAAAAAGTGATAGAATTATCATAAAATCATTACCTCCTCTATTTGTGAATCTCCTCTCTCCTACGTGGCATGTCTCATCATTAATTATTTCAAAATCCTGCAATCACATGGCTTCTCTTCTTAACTTCCTATTCCGTTAACTTCCTATATTAACTTCCTATTTTATTAATTCTATTAACTTCTATTTTAAAAATTCTAAATTACTTAAATTAAATTAAAAACTACCACCTTTAAATTAATTCACTCTCACTCACTCCTATTTTTTTATATCTCCGAAAAACTCCACATTTATCTATAATGCACGCATATATATATATATATATATATATATATATATATATATATATATATATATATATATTTTGTGAATCTCTCCACCTCTTTCAATCCTTTATTTCAAAATTCTACAATTCTATAACTTTATAATATTTTTGGTAATATTATATATCCTATATTTAAATTCATACCCCCTATTCACTTATGTTTACTATATAAATCACATTTTTTAATTTGCATGAGTTAGTTAGAATAATTTATTATATTTTTAATTACAAATTGATATTTTAATTAAATTAAAAAAATACTATACTTTGATTGAATTAATATTTAAAATATTTCATTTTAACACTTTATATATATATATATATATATATATATATATATTTTGTGAATCTCTCCACCTCTTTCAATCCTTTATTTCAAAATTCTACAATTCTATAACTTTATAATATTTTTGGTAATATTATATATCCTATATTTAAATTCATACCCCCTATTCACTTATGTTTACTATATAAATCACATTTTTTAATTTGCATGAGTTAGTTAGAATAATTTATTATATTTTTAATTACAAATTGATATTTTAATTAAATTAAAAAAATACTATACTTTGATTGAATTAATATTTAAAATATTTCATTTTAACACTTTATATATATATATATATATATATATATATATATATATATATAATATCAACCCGCGTAATACGCGGGGATCTGGGCTAGTGTGATAATATTTTTAAAGAAAAGTGATAAGTCACTTTTAACAAAAATATTATTACTTTTTGTTTAAACTTTATCACTTTTTAAAAGTGACAACTTTTTAATTAATAAGTGACATAATTTAAATTAAAAGTGGATCAAATATTATTGGTCTCATACTATGAGACGGTCTCATACAAGAATTACTCTATTTAGTATGCTTGTGGACTAGGCTGATAAATATTGTATGTTGTGAATTAGCTTTTTAATTTTCCTTTTTTTTTCAAAATAATTTATTTATGCTCACTTTAAAATCATTCACCTTTTTAATATAAAGTGTTATTTTTCAAATTTTTGACTTAAAATATTACATTTAAAAAAAAAACTGATACTTCAATTTATTTAATGTATGTGTAGCCGTTTTCAAATTTTTATCTTAAAATTAAATATATATATATATTCTTAATAAATAATATAATTTACTTTAAAAATGATAAAAATTCTATTAAAAATAATATATTTCATGATTTTCATCCGTCTTTTAACTTTTTTTTTTCAATAGGGTCACTATTTATCCATCCGAATAGTTGTATTTATATATTGTGTTTATCATTTTGGTGATAAAATTAATTTTCATGATAAAGTTAATCTCCACCGTTGAAGTGACCACCACTACAAAAATTGCTCCGTTTTACAACGGAATTAACGACGGAAAAGCCGTCGTAAAACACATTTAGCGACGGGTTTTACAACAGACATGTGACCGTAGTCAAAACTGGCGTAGCTAAAATTTACGGCGGCTTTAAGCCGTCTGTCGTAAATATACAATGGTTTTGCCCGTCGTACAACCAGCCCGTCCTCGACCCAGTTCGGCGCCAAAATTTACGACAGGTTGGGCCCGTCGTAAAAAATATCCGAATTTTCAGTTTTTAATTCATTCTGAAAATATTTACGACAGACTATTATCTGTCGTTAATGCATAATTTACGACGGACACGTCGTAAAACTCGAACCTGGAACAAAAAGAAATAACGTGTGGTTCGAACCCAGACCTCCCGCACACCCGAAGCGGGTGCGAACCACTGAGCCATCGACCTCCAAGCTATATATTCCTGCCCAACTTTCATATTAGCCCTATTGGGCCTGGAACAATTAATTGCAAATTTGCATTCAAGGAGAATTGAACCCGCGACCTCTCTTGCATGTAGAGGGAGCGCGCTCCATTAGGACACTTGCTTCTATTGTTTGATTTTTTGCAATTATTTGTATATGTATCCAAATTTAGTCATTTTTTTTTTATTATTCATCAAATTAATTCCTTTTTCGTTTGTAACTTGTTTTAAAAAATGTTGTTACCATTTAATTTTTTTTTGTTTTGTAAATTTATTTAATTCAAAATATGCGTAGTTAATATTATAATCTGTTCATTTGTACGTAATTAATTGTATACGTATCCAAATAGAACCATTCTTTTTTTTTATTATCAAATTATTTCCTTTTCGTTTCTAACTTGTTTTAATAAATGTTGTTACCATTTATTTTTTTATTTTGTAAATTTATTTAATTCGAAAAACGTGTAATTAATATTATAATCAGTTTATTTATGCATAATTAATTGTATATGTATCTAAATTGAGTTATTCTTTTTTTTATAATTCATCAAATTATTTCCTTTTCGTTTCTAACTTGTTTTAATAAATGTTGTTACCATTTAATTTTTGTTTGTTTTGTTAATTTATTTAATTAGACATTTATAATTGGTTTGTTTATAAACTAAAACATGTAAATTATAATAAAAATATAAAATTAGCAAAAAAATATAATAAAAATAATGTCGAATAAAAAAAAATTCAATACAAGATATAAAAAAAATCCTAATCAGCGGATAGGAAATCGGAATCCTCCCTCTCTTCATCCTCCTAATGAGGCCTTTGGAGCTCCGGCGGGGGCAGCGGGATCTCAGGCTGCACCGACTCGGCGGTGGTGGTACCGTTCCACCTAATGTGGAGGTAAGTAGTTTCCACCACTTGGTCATCTCGGCTCTATCCTTCCGCGCAGCCTCCCCCTCCGCTGCTCGTCGCCTCCTCTTGTACTCCAGCTGCGCTTGTCGCTCCGCCTCTCGCTGCTGGAGGAGCTCCATCTGCTTGACGACCATCGAAAGCTATCTCTCGATGTTGCTGGGATGAGAGTCAATAGAGGGTTGAGAGGAGAATGAGCCGGTTCCACGAGATCGGAGTAGGCTCTTTCCAAAACCACCCAATCTAGTGAACCGCCCCTTCTTAGCTTTGACGTTCTTAAAGTAGAGCTCATTTTGAACGTCTACAGAAGACTCTTGGAGGGAAGGGGCATAGAGGCCGACCCTTCCACTACTTCCTGAAGCTGAGACTGTGAGGCAAAGTTACCGCGCATCTTCCTCTGCAAATTAACAATACTTTAAATTAATAAATGATTTTTTTTTTAAATAATACACTAATCAAAATTAAAAATAATACGTACGTGGATCTCGGTGGTGCGGCCGTAGGTGGACCTTCTGGTCTCCTCATCCAGCGGGTGGGCAAGCCGTAGTCTCTCAAAATGAGAGGGCTCACGTCCATACTCCAGCTCCTACAAATAAATATATAGTAATAAAAATTTACCAAAAATTCATAAAAATTATTAAAAATTTATATAAAATTGGTCACTTACAAATTGCAACCCGTGCTCATAAACGGACCGAGAACCGGTCCGATGTCGCGCGACCCCTTCTCCATCAAGGTCGCTAAGGCGATTTGCCTTGTTCTTCTGCGACTTCTCCTTGAATGCGTCGCTGTTCCAGTAGGCGAGAAATTGAGGTCAAATCTCCCGGCCCCTGTTGTCCATCTTCATATTTGTCGGGGTCCCACTTTTGTAGTATGCGAGCCGAATGTTATACATCAAGTATCTGTATCTTTCGGCCCCCTTCCCACATAAATTCTTCCACATCTGGGCCTCGTGCTCCGGTCTCCAGTGTACGAATTTCTGTAATTACATTAAAATATAAATATCAATTTATTTATATTATTTTTATTAAAAAATAATGAATAAATTTAATAAATTTTACCTTGAACTCCTCGAAGTACTCCTGTTTCTTCGTTTCAGACACTGCTGACCAACTGAAACCGGTGGGCTTGAATCCACCGCTCATGATGGACTGGGTTACGTGTGTAGTAACCTCATGTCCCGAAATCCAACTGCAACATTAAAATTACAAATAAGTTAGTAAAATAATTAGATTTTAATAAAAGAAATTAATAAAAGATTAATATTTACGATGTCCCACGGGACTCAACATCAATCCGCACCCGCCAAGTGGGATGCTGGCGGGAGGAAGATGAGGCCTCTCCCGTCTGGGGTGCGGACGAGGACCCCTCGGGCTGGACAATCGGAGCTACAATGGGTGTAAGAGATCCCGCTCGTCTACTCCCTCTCCCTTGACCCATCTCCTGGCTTCCACTCCCTCCAGCGGATCCACTTCCTTGTCCACTCATCTAAAACATTCAATATATAACCACAATCAATATTTATATATAAAAATCTAAATAACTATATATATATATATATATATATATATATATATCCTAAACTATTAAAAAATTAAAACATTCAATATTTATAAAAATTAAACAACTATATGTATCGTAAAGTATTAAAAATTTAAACAATTATATTAAATATTTACAATTAACATGTTTTATGCATACTCATATCAACACAAAAATCTAAACAATTAACATGATTTGTACAAACTCATATTTAAAGAAAAAAATATAAACAATTAACATATTTTATGCATACTCATATCTAAACAAAATTCTAAACGATTAACATGATTTGTACAAACTCATATCTAAACAAAAATCTAAACAATTAACATTTGTATGCATACTCATATCTAAACAAAATTCTAAACAATTAACATGATTTGTACAAACTCATATCTAAACAATTAATATTTTTATGCATATTCATATCTAAACAAAATTCTAAACAATTAACATGATTTGTACATACTCATATCCAAATAAAAATCTAAACGATTAACATTTTTATGCATACTCATATCTAAACAAAATTCTAAACAATTAACATGGTTTGTACAAATTCATATCTAAACAAAAATCTAAACAATTAACATTTTTATGCATACTCATATCTAAACAATTAACATGATTTGTACATACTAAATATAAACAAAAATTTAACCAATTAACATATCACATATCAAAAAACTAAAGACTAATAAAATATTTTAAAATGAAATTTAAATGGTAAAAAATTGAAAAACTTACGATTAAAGGGTAGAGATCGACGAAAAAAGAACTTTGATCGGGATGAAATTGGCTCCTGAGTGCTCGCTGGACTTCTTCTCTTCTTCTTCTTCTTCTTCAATTTTGCTTGTGTGAGGAATGATCTCGCCGGCGCTGCCTTATATAGACATTTTTTTACGACAGAGAGCAGCCCGTCGCTAAACTTGCCGCCTTTACGCCAAAAACAACGTCGTATTTTCAGATTTACGACGGCTTAGTCCGTCGTAAATATTAAACTTAAAACTTGCCCATCGTAATTCAATCACCGGTAATAAAATGAGCACTGGTTCACAAAAAATCGCGACCAAAACGTCACGTTTTACGATGGGAATGCCCGTCGTAAAACATAAAGTTAAATTTTACGATGGGCTTCCCGTCGTAAACTTGTCAGCCACAATAATTTCGCACCGATTACGAAAAGCCTCGGTCAAGCGGTTTGAATTTTACGACGGGCATGCCCATCGTTAATGTCTATTTTAAAATCTATGACGGGCTATCCGTCGTTAAATTTGGCGGAATAAACAAAGAGAGGGTCTCACTTGTGTTACGACGGTATTTCCCATCGTAAAAAATGGAGATTTAACGATGGGTTTTGGCAATCAGTCGTAAAATTTAAGCCTGGACAAGCTTTGGTTAATTTCCTGTCGTAAATACGTCGTAAAACATGTATATTAGCGATAGAATCCTTGGCCGTCGTAAATATTCATCGTAAAAATGCACGTTTTGTAGTGCACAGTCTCCCATCAAAATGATAAACAATTTATAAATACAATTCTATTTCGAATGGATAATGGTTACACTGTAGAAAAGGATATGAGAGGGAGGTAGTATTAATATCATGGTGAGATGGACTCACATGATACTTATATTTCTCTCTTATTCATGGCGTTAATAACTTAATATAATTTACTTTATAGTACATTATGGTTAAGAATGTTCAAATAAGATAGAAGTCACTCTTCCTAGGGTTATATTTACAAAAGAAAATGCTAAAGCTAAACACATTTAAATATTGAAAACAATTGGATTTTGAGTATTGGAGTTGTTGTCTCCTCTACCCCTCCTCCTGTGGACTTGTAGTTGTACTTGTACCAGTACCATATATGCACGAGCGAATATTTCTAATAGTCTTTTATCATTTCCTTCAAATTTAATCTATCTTTTTACACTATTAATTTTAGAATCAGCCTTCTTCCAAAGAAAAAAAAAATAGAATTAGTCTCCTATGTATATGTTGCACCGTATTATGTTATTTGTTTTTCTTTTTAATTCAAATTTTCATCAAAAAATATTTGGGAAACCAAAAGAAAGGGAATCGTCACTATTGATTAAAATATGAGTATGTATAGAGTGAAATTGGTTTATATATGAATCATCGAAGGGTATTAGTTGTTTTTACTGAAGAGTATTAGTTGTTTTTACTGAAGAGTATTAGTTGTTTTTACTAAAGAGTATTAGTTGTTTTTACTGAAGAGTATTACTAGTTTACACTGAAGAGTCTTAGTTCATTTTCATCGAACAACTAAGACTCTTTAGTGTAAATCAGTAATACTCTTCAATAAAAATAACTAATACTCTTTAGTGAAAACAACTAATACCCTTCACGGGTTGATGTATAAACTAGTTTCACTCTATACTTTGTCTTAAAATATAATTCAATAGATAAAAGCATTGAATAAATCCGTTCATTTGCTACGTCAAGGGGAAGGGAAGGCAGATTGATATTGAGGTTGTGTTTGGATGGAGGAATTTGTGTTATGAATTTTAAATTCACACCATTTATTTGACTAAAATATTTAAATTGATGGATTTTTAAGTTTTAATTTTAATTCTAATTTAAATTGAAGAGATTTGAAATATCTAACAAAAGTATGTCATTTGAAATTCATGAAATTCTTGAATCAACTCATTTTCAAATCTCTTGCTTTTCAAATGATTTCATCCAAATGCAACTTGGAAGAAAGGGTACAATAGCGGCAAATAAAATACTCCCTCCGTCCCGAAGTTAACTTTCCCTTTCTTTTTGTTGTTTTGTTTAAGAAAATATTCTTTTATTAAGTATATGGTGGACCAACATGTTGAGTTTTGTCAAAAATAATGGGTAGTTGTGAAAAGTAAAAGGGTAGTTGTTTAAGAAAATATTTTCTCCATCTATTTCAAAATAAGTGTCAGTTTAGAGGTTGCATATTGTTTCAAAATAAGTGTCGTTTTAGCTATTTTTTTTTCTAATTTGCCCTGAATTTAAATTTAATTTATGACAAAGTATAGAGTGAAACTGGTTTATTCATGAATCACTGAAGGGTATTAGTTGTTTTCATTGAAGAGTATTAATTGTATTTACTGAAGAGTATTACTGATTTACACTAAAGAGTCTTAGTTGTTCAGTGAAAATAAACTAAGACTCTTCAGTGTAAATCAGTAATACTTTTCAGCAAAATAACTAATACTCTTCAGTAAAAACGACTAATGCCCTTCAGTGATTCACATATAAACCAATTTCACTCTATACATACTCTTAAATTATAACAGATCTTTAAGGAATTATTAACATATTAATGGTGTTTTAGAGATTATTAGAATATTATAATTTATTTTTAGAGATATATATGTCAAAATCTTATGATTCTTAATTTGACATAAAATCTCTAAAACGACATTTATATTGAAACGAATGGAATATTTACTAATATATGAAATTGCTATATATGAAATGAGAAACTTATTATGAGACGACTCAAAATGAAAATTGGAAAACTTACTCTAGAAAAAAGGGAGTAACAACGAAAGAATTATCGTTAGAAGAAAAGGTCAATCTCTGATATGCTTTTTTATTGAGTAGGTCTTGTGTGAGATATAAATTGAACATGGTGGAATGCGATATATATATATATATATATATATATATATATATATATATATATATATATATATATATTAATGAGTCTTATAAACTCATAAGTCAATTCCAAGATATGAATATTAATGTCTTATCTGACAATAATATTCTTGATCTTCTTAAACATATTAAAAACTCTAGTTTAAGAGATAAAAATATTGATGATCTTCATGATTCTTCTTCTAATGAAAAGAATTCTAATCTCAATTCCTAATAAAAAGGATCTTCTTGACAGACTGGTCAATGCTCTTATATTTTCTAAATTTGATTTAAAATCAGGTTTTTGACAAATTCAGATTAATCAATTTGATAGATATAAAACAACTTTTAATGTTCCTTTTGGACATTATGAATGGACTGTCATGCCATTTGGGCTTAAAAATGCTCCTTCTGAATTTCAACAAATTATGAATGACATTTTTTATCCTTATAGTGATTTCATAATCGTCTATATTGATGATATCCTTGTGTTTTCAAAAGACATAGAAGCTCATTTCAAACATCTTGATATATTTAAAAATATTGTCATAAAAAATGGTTTGGTTATTTCAAAATCAAAGATGATTTTATTTCAAACATATATATATATATATATATATATATATATATATATATATATATATATGTTGGGCATAACACATTAACATTTTAATAGAAATGAGTGTTTTTTTAAAGGTAATAGGAATGAATGTTAGCTTATATTTTTTGATGGTATGAGAAGTCTCACACAATTGTTTGTCCTTTTTATTTAATAAAAATTAATTGGCTTCTTGTGGTTTATGTCAGCTTTCGTAATTCATAGTCTATTTACGTTGTTATATTTTCGAACCTTTAATTGATATTTTTATTTGAAAGTCTTTAGTTGATAATTTTTCTTTACGTAAAACAGAAACGCATTAATAAATATTCGAATTAACAATACAAAATTGAAAACCCAGAACACAAGCAATAGAAATAGCCAAATTGGCCAAGCACTGAGCAACTATATTGGCCATTCGGCGAACTCATAGACTTTTTTTTTTAAGTGTAAAAACACAATATGAGGATCAATAATTGAAATTTTGGTCCTAATAAAAAAAACTTGCAATTTTGATCTAGAATAAGTTTAAAATACTTTTGATATCTAGGTGTAAAACTATTTTATTTTGCAGTTTTGGTTGCATCTGTTAATTTTCAGAATTAAAAGTGCAATTTTACCCCATTCTGTTGGGACAAAAAATACAATTTACCCATTCTCTAGGAACTAAAAGTGTCGAGAAAAAACTATGGGATCAAAACTATTGAAAAAGGGGCAGTTTTGAAATAGAATAATTCATTTGAGACCAAAACTTCAGGCATACGCTTTAGATTCATTATCACTATATTATTTTGTCCATCAGAGATAGCAATTTCAACCGGAACATTTTCTATACAAAATGTGATTTGACAACTCTTCTGGAGTCATTAAGGTATCTGGTAATTAATTTTCAAGTGTTTGCAAATATGTATTTCATACTAATGTTATGAAAAAAAATCAAGTGTTTGCAAATATATATTTCATACTAATGTTATGAAAAAAAAATCAAGTGTTTGCAAATATATATTTCATACTAATGTTATGGAAAAAAATAATCACAACATACTTAAAGGAAATACTAAAACAAGGCAAACGTAATGCAAATATCACTCTATGTCTTGATTACTCATTTTCTCTAAAGTCATCAAATTCAACTTTTAAGAGATTATTGTCAATGCCCATGTTTTCTAGTATGGTGGGATTCTCCTGAGACACCTCCGACCTTGACCATCTCAACTATTATTTTGGCCTCAACCATAATTTTCATATATTGGTTTTTGTCATCAATAATTTTTTATATTTATATTTTCCACTATTAATATTTTCTGTTATCGATTTTTTCTTCAAGGATTTCATATTCCTATTGAGATGGTGTCGGAGAATAATAATTTTTTTTTGTCTTCTGAACAAAGGTGGATTCAAAAAAATTTGTGACAAGTATTCCACTTAGATCAAATGTATTAAGACGAATCTCAATATTGAAAACTTAAGTCAAGTAATAATTATTGTTAAGGGCAAGCTTGATAATTTTTTTTGAGTAATATTGGACATTGTATGTGTTGGAAATTGGTTTGAAATTTGGGTAGTTGACCAAAGTTTGACCAATTTTATTTTGGTGTTCCATTTATGAAAAATGAAAATAAATTGCAAATTAGTAATCTACGTTCGGGGTAGATGAATTTAGTGTATTAATTTGCTCAAAACCAATTTCAGATGAATGAGATATCAATACATGAAGTTGACAATTTATCATGATTGAAGAGATAAAATATGGAGAATAAAGGAAGGGAATCCTTGTCCCACGTTGGAAAATTGGAAGAAATGGATCTTCCATATAAGTAGACTTATGTTATAGAAATATAATCTTGACTAAGTCTAAGTGGTGGTGGGCTAACCCAAAAGACTTGGACTCACACTCGCACGGGCACGGGTTTAAAGGCGCACTTTGCACGTACGCATTGTCGCGAGGAGCTGAGGAGCCTTAAATTTTTCGAGGTAATTCAGACTAGACATAACTCATGGGTTCGCATGCGGTTCAGACCAAGGCTGGTGCGAGTGCGTGTGATTCGCAGGTTTCGAACCCGCAATCCGGTGGTGCGATGCGACGATTAGGATAGGCCACATAGTAGCGGTTCGGGCCAGTTTCAGGTCGGCCACGTCAGCGGTTCAGGTTAGTTCTGCGGGCGGGCGTCTGGGGTTCGAAAAGGGCCGCGTCCGATGGGTTTCAAACCCAGATCGAAGTAGGGCGCGCACGAGTTAAAGGTCAAGGCGAACAGGCACGATCCTGAGCCAACGGATACCATCCAAGGGCTCAGATTAAATGGCCCAAAAAGTTGCATCCTTTAACCAAAAGACACTACACCTCTTCAATAATTATAAATACACCCCCCAAATTACATTTCCAGACATTCACATCCAAACAGCCTTCTAGCCTTCAAAATCACCCAAAGCATTCTAGCATTCTAAGATAGCATTAGAGTCGTGTCGAAAGTTCCGGATACCTTTTTGCGATTCACCGATAACTTTTGACTTGTAGTGCAGCAATCTGAAGTTCCAAAGCCCTTGTATTTTGGGGATGGTTTTCAACGATCCTTATTGCACCTGTATACGGGGCAATAACATCTTACGGAGAGCGAGTCTAACTCGTGCCTCGACTTTCTATCTAAGACCGTGTCTGCATTTTTTTTCATCTTCGTCTACACACATCAAATTTCTAACAATCGTAAGACGTTAATCAGTGTATTCGAAGATGTCTTCTTCTACTCCTTCTACAACTCCTCGTCTTCCGGCTGCCCTCTCTAAAAAACCGGCAAAATTTATCAGTACTGATTTCAAGAGATAGCAATCAAAGATGTTATTCTATCTGACCATCCTCAACCTCGCACGGTTCCTGGGGGAAGATCCTCCTATTGTTGAGATGGGGAGCAACGACCAAGAAAGATTGAATGATCTTTATGCATGGAATCATAGTGACTTTCTGTGTCGAAATTACATACTGAATGGGCTAGACGACTCGATGTATAGTATCTATGCCACCTACAAGACCGCCAAAGAATTGTGGGGGTCCCTGGACAAGAAGTACAAAATGGAGGATGCCGGAATGAAGAAATTTATTGTCGAACGGTTCCTTGACTTCAAGATGACTGACTTAAAGACAGTTATGGAGCAAGTTCGAGAGTTGCAGCTGATTTTTCACGAGATTCATGCCGAAGATTTGCAACTTTCAGAATCCTTTCAAGTAGCTGCCTTGATAGAGAAGCTACCGCCTCTTTGGAAGGATTTCAAGAACTACCTCAAGCACAAATGCAAGGAAATGGGGCCTGAGGATCTGATCGTGAGACTAAGGATCGAGGAAGATAACTGGAAATCCAAAGTTAAGAAGAACAAGAAGAATGGAGAGACGCGTGTGAATTTGGCCGAGTCTGGGAAAGATAAAAAGAGAAAGCGTCTGGCAAGGAACATAAGCCTCCAAACAAGAAGTTCAAAGGTAATTGTTACAATTGTGATAAGCCCGGACACAAGTCGAAGGAATGTCGACAGCCAAAGAAGGCCGATCAGAATCATAATCAGGCTAACCTCGCCGAACACAGTTCCTTAAATCTAGGGAAATATCTGAACTTGATCTGTCTGCCGTCGTGTTCGAGGTAAATCTAGTGGATAACCCGAGGGAGTGGTGGGTTGACACTAGAGCTACCCATCACATTTGCTCAGACAAGGAACTGTTCTTCACCTACCAACCAATCAATGGGAGGAAGCTCTTCATGGGTAACTCTGCAACGTCGAACGTGGTCGGACTAGAAAGAGTGGTGTTAAAGATGACATCGGGGAAAGAATTGACTCTCGTGGATGTGTTGCATGTCCCAGACATTTGCAAGAACTTAGTCTCCGACTCGTTGTTGAACAAAACTGGATTTAAGTTAGTATTTGAGGCCGATAAATTTGTACTGACCAAAGGAGGTCAATTTATTGGAAAATGGTACCTTGACAAGGGCCTCTTCAAAATGAATGTACTAACTATAAAGCGTGAAATTAAGCGCAATATCAATGAAAGTAACGTTAATTACTTGCTTGAGTGTTCTAATTTATGGCATGGTAGATTAGGATATGTAAATAAAAATATGCTTTGGTACCTAGTGTATTTAGATTTACTCCCTGCGATGGAATTCGATTCACAACGGTGTGAGATCTGTGTAGAGGCAAAATTGGCCAAAACACCATTTCATTCAGTGGAAAGAAGTACTACACCTCTAGAACTTATCCATACAGATGTATGTGACTTGAAGTTTGTGTAAACTGGGGGTGGTAAGAATTACTTCATAACGTTTATCGATGATTGCACTAGATACTGTTATGTGTATCTTTTGAAGAGCAAAGATGAAGCCATTGAGGCCTTCATGAACTATAAGAATGAGGTTGAGAATCAACCTAGCAAAAGAATCAAGATGATTAGAAGTGATAGAGGTGGAGAATATGTTGCTCCATTTGAAGAATTTTGCTCTCAAAATGGCATCATTCATCAAACTACTACTCCCTACTCACCTCAATCAAATGGTGTTGCTGAACACAAGAATAGAACTCTAAAAGAGATGATGAATGTCATGTTGATTAGTTCGGGCTTACCACAGAACATGTGGGGGGAAGCCATACTTTCTGCTAACCAAATTCTTAACAAGTTACCACACAAGAAGAGGGAAAAAACTCCATACGAGTTGTGGAAAGGAAGAAAACCTTCTTACCACTACCTCAAAGTGTGGGGGTGCTTAGCTAAGGTTGAAATACCTAAGCCAAAATAAGTGAGAATAGGACAAAAAACAGTTGATTGTGTCTTCATTGGATATGCGCATAATAGTAGTGCATATTGATTTTTGGTGCACAAGTCAGATGTTCCGGAGATGAGCATAGAAATGACTATAGAGTTAAGAAACGTTGTGTTCTTCGAGAACATATTCCCTAAGAAAGAAAGTGAGGAAGTAAGTTCATGGAAAAGAACTTAAGAAACTGCAAATGGTTCACCTGAAGAACACGAAGAGTCTAAGGTTGATAAGGAACCAAGACGCAGCAAAAGGGCCAGAAAGGAAAAGTCCTTTGGGATGGATTTCTATCATACATGATGGAAAATGAACCCCGGATAATTCAAGAGGCATTGTCCAGTCCAGATGCTCTTCTCTGGAAAGAGGCTATAAACAGCGAAATTGAGTCCATCATGCATAACCACACTTGGGAGTTGGTTGATCTACCACCAGGTTGTAAACCCTTATGATGCAAATGGATCCTTAAAAGAAAATACAAGGCTCATAGATCAATTGATAAGTATAAGGCTCGTTTAGTAGCAAAGGGGTTCAAACAAAAAGAGGGATACAATTTCTTCGATACGTATTCTCCAGTTACAAGAATTACGTCCATCAGAGTACTCATTGCTATTGCAGCTTTGCATAACCTTGCGATACATCAAATGGATGTAAAGACAACCTTCCTAAATGGGGAATTGGACGATGAGATATACATGGAACAACTTGAAGGGTTTATCGTGCCTGGACAAGAGAAGAAGGTGTGTAAACTTGTTAAGTCCTTGTATGGACTCAAACAAGCACCTCTCCAGTGACATGAGAAATTTGATACAATAATGTTATCAAATGGTTTCAAAGCCAATGAGTGTGATAAGTGTGTTTACATTAAGAGCACACCAAATGAGTATGTGATAGTATGTCTATACGTAGATGACATGCTTATTATGGGGAGTAATCATGAGATAATCATGAATACTAAGAACATGTTGAAGAACTTGTTGGAGTTATACGTGAAAGTATGCTTTTACTTTGTATAACTCGTGTATCAAACACTCGTTTTATGAGAATAATTCTTTTATCGCATTTGCTTTAGTTATCATTGAATGTTGAATTTCTATTGCAAACCGTTCAATATATAGTACGTGTTACATAGTAGTTAATGTGGTGATACCCGATCACGGAAGACGACATTAACAGTTTACTTGTAACTAAACATACATTTTCACGACCTAGGTGGAATTGAACAATCCGCCGTGAAAGGTCGATGTGTAAGGCTCAGATTGGTCTGTCTTGACTAAGAGATTGCACTAGCACATTTAGTATGTGTTGAAGAGGTCCTACAGCGAGGATAAATTCTTCTGTTCTGAAAGGTGAAGAATTAGACCTCAGTGGTTGTTGATTTCTTAATCTCCGTCACTTAAATAGGACCGTGTGTGCTTAATAGTTACTGCTTTGATTCATGTTGGGTGAGAATCATTGCGACTTCGAACTTTGTGTCTTGGGCAGTAATATTAATCATACGACGGTTGCTAAGATTTAATACGGAGAAACGCGTGCGAGTACGGCTCGTGTGATTAGTCCCCTTGGTGGGCTCAGAAGTTTTATTGTACCAAATCTTGCAAGTGAAGAATTAGCTTCTTCGGTACGAATAATAATGTTGAGTTGTCTTTACTCCAAGGTGAAAGATGTTAATTAATTTAGAGCTATTCAGAAGCTTAATTAATTAATGGACTTGATAATCTTAAATGCGGGAAATAATAACCGGGAGCCCATATTATCGTAATATGGATTAAGATGGATAGTGCAATATTAATTTATTAGTGGTAATAATTAATATTAATGGATTGAATTATATTGGGGCTCAATATTGAAATTCAGAAGTCCATTAGGATGTCCAATCTTAATTCTCCTTAAGGCCCCTCAAGTAGCCCATTAAGTAGCCCAATAATGATAAGGTGGTTAAAATAGAAAGATAATATCTTGCTGATTTTTTTTAGTATTTTTCGAAAATAGCTTATATTGGAGAGAAAAGATTTTGTTGATTTTCTTGGAAAGATATTATGGAGGATAAGTATTCTTGGAATACAAGATTATCTCATATATTCAAGAAGATCCAAATCTTGGATTCTCTTCATATAGTTTTCGAAAATTACACCCCATAATTAGGAGTGTGAGATTTTTGTGGAATATTTTATTTTGGAGAAAAGAATATATGGGATATATTCAAGATTTCTTAGAGTCTAAGAAAAGATTTTCTCCAAGTCCCAATATACCTACAATTTTCGGCCATCACCTCTTATAAATAGGGGATGATTATTTCATCCCCAAGTACATAATTTCATGTGTTGGAAAAATCAAGAAGCATAGATATTTTTCTTTTTCCTTAGTTTATTAAATTACTTGAAAGCGTCTCCCACCGGCGATCAAGTGAGGTGAAAAGGGAAATACTTGAGAAGACTTTGGGTTGATAGAGCGAGATTACAATTGTCCCGTATATCCAAAGGCCAATTCTACAAGAGGTACGTTAATCGCATATTTACTTGTTTATTCCGCCTAGTTAATATGTGAAATTAATTTAACATGCATAATGATAATTAGTTGTTGGAAATTATTATTTGAATTAATTAGGATTAATTCATGCTAGTAATAATTGTATTTAAATTCGTATTTAAATTTCATCCCGAATAGATTCCGGGCACCCCTATTTTTCCAACAACTGGTATCAAAGCCACGGTTTCGGGCTCTGAATTTTAAATTGGAATTTAAATTGTTAAACATTAAATTGAAATTGGATAGTAGAATTGTTAGATCTTTTTTGCAGGTATCCAATTGTCATAGTTTTAATGTTGTTAATTTCATGCGTGTAAATTAATTGTTTTTTAATTCGATTCGTTCGAATTCGTTTTTCTCGTGAGAAAATCCACGAGTAGATTAGTTGTTTTTATTTTGATTCGATCATTGTAATAGACTAGTCTAGATCTAGTATTTATTTTTTTGTTAAAAATAAATTGTAACCGGATCGTGACGAAGAACGAAGAATTAAAAACGGCGTACCCGGACGACGCATACAAGCGTGGCGCGTGTATGGACGTAAAATCATGCAAGGGGTGAAGAAAACGAGGACGAACGGCGAAAAAACGGCGCACGGGGGTGCACGACGCACGCCGTGCGCGACGGGTGGCCAGCGCCGCGCGCACCGCGTGCGCGCCTCGGGGCGCTCCGGGCGGCGCCTCGGCGCGCCTCCGTGCAGCGCCTCGGCTGCGCCTCGGGGCTGCGCTTCGGCGCGCTTCGGGCAGCGTTTCGGCGACTTTTGGGCCGGGAAGCGCGCGGGCCCACTTCGTGTGCCGACGCGCGCTGTATCTCGGGCCGTGGAATTTTTTTGGTTCGTGTTTTTTTTTTCATGTGATTTTAAACGTCGTCTCGAACCCCAAACGATGCTGTTTTTGATGAAGTGTTGCTGTTCGAGTGGGAGCACGTCGAGACGAACGTCGGAAAGCAACAAGGATGATTTTCGCATCAAGACGTGAAGAAATTAAACCGTGACAATTGGATTCGAGTGCTCCAATGTGTTTAATTTTGTTTTGATGGATGTTTTATTTCGTGCACTTATTATTATTTGTTAATATGTGTTTGCATGAATTTAATTGTCCAAGAAAAACCTTACTTTCGAAAATTACTAAGTATGTTTTTATAATCGCAATTTTATTCCGGATATTAAAATTGGATTATTTTGACCTCCATAATTTATTTATTTGTGAAGTTCTTTTGGAATACATTTCCCCCTCGGATCGGCCAAAAGAACGGATTTCACATGAATAAATTCCGAAAGGATGATTGTGGATTATTACTAGTGGCGGTATTGACCCTCACCACGAGTGGCTTGCTCAAAGCGAAATAATAATCCTGTATTTAATTATGGTTATTACTTAGGCATAGGGAATTGATATTAACTTACTCCCCTCGGAGTCCCTGTCAGTTTCTATGTGGTCAAAGTGGGAGCCAACTATTAATTTTGAATTAAGGATTTGTAACTCTTAAGTTTGTAATCCGCTTGAATGTGTTTAAATGTATAGACCACCCCTCGTGGCGCATTTAAATTGTTTCGAGATGTTGGCTGATGCATGATTATATTGTTTTAAGGTTTCAATATAATTGATGTGATCGAATTATGTGATAATTTCATATTTTTCTAGATATTGATATGAATGTATGTTTTATTCACAGTTCATCATGTCGCAACCTTTTAATCCACTGTTTAGTATACTTAAAGATAACAAACTTGTTGGTGAGAACTATGTTGATTGGAAACGTAACCTCAATATTGTCCTAACCGCTCAACACCACAAGTGGGTACTTACTACTCCTAAGCCCCAAGAGCCTGCCGAAGATGCCACGAAAGCGGACAAGAAAGAGCATAAGAGTTGGTTTGACTCCGATGAGATGGCTAGGTGTATTATTCTGGCTTCAATGTCAGATGTGTTGCAACACCAACACCAACACATGGAGATCGCCTCTGAGATAATGCAAAATCTTGAAGCGATGTTTCAACATCAGAACCGTACGGCTAGGCAAATCACCATGCGAAAGATGCTTTCGTTGAAAATGGTGGAAGGTACGCCCGTAAGGGATCACGTAATTGAGATGATGGGTTATCTCAACAAGTTGGAAGTACTTGGTGCGGAATTTGACCTCCCTACTAAGGTCGATTTCGTTCTCCATTCTCTGCCAAAAAGCTTTGAGCAGTTTCAGTTGAACTATCAAATGAATGACAGGGCAAATAGTTTGCCCGAGCTCTTGCAAGCTTTGGTATCGGCGGAGACTCTAATGGATCACCAAACCGTTGCTATGGTGGCAAACGGTCCGTCTTCCTCTTCGGGTCCCAAGGGAGGGAAGAAGAGGAAGAGGACGAAGGGCCAGACCCAAGCAAATCCAACCGTTGCGAAACCCAAGGCAAAGGGAGAAGGAGATGGAAAGAAAGCTGCTAAGGGTAAGTGCTTTAATTGTGGTGAGAAGGGACATTGGAGGGCGACCTGTTCTAAGCCTAAGAAGGGTGGAAAGAAAGGTAAGTCTCATGCTTTAGTCGTTGAAACATATGTTGCGGCGTATGCTGCCCACGTTTGGGTAGTGGATACCGGGGCAACTGATCATATTTGTTTCACTCTTCAGGGGTTCCAGCTAACCCGACGACTTAGCAAGAATGAGATCACAATCACTTTGGGGGATGCTACGAGAGTGGCAGCCGAAGCAGTGGGAGTCGTGCACCTATCTTTTGAAGATAGAGTTTTAATTTTAAGAGATGTTTTATACGTTCCGAACTTTAGGAAGAATTTAATTTCGGTTTCTAAGTTGTTTTTTTATGGATATTCAGTTACTTTTAATAAAGTTGTTACTGTTTCTTTTAAGAATGATGTTATCTGTCATGGAACGTTGGTAAACAATCTCTATACGATTAAGTGTGCACACCACTCAAATAATGAATCTAATAACATGTCGATCATTTCGAGCAATAAAAGAAAGCGTTCTTCGGAGATGAACGAAACACTTCTATGGCATCTTAGACTAGGTCATATTAATCTAAAGCGGATAGAGAGATTGGTGAAAGACGGATCCTTGGAATCACTCCAAGTCGAGCCGTTTCCAACTTGTGAATCCTGTTTAGAGGGTAAGATGACCAAGAGGGCATTTGGAGCCAAGGGGAATAGAGCCATGGAAGTGTTAGAACTCGTTCATACCGATGTGTGTGGTCCAATGACGATCAAAGCGAGAGTGGGGTATGAGTAATTCGCTACCTTCATTGACGATTACTCAAGATATGGGTACATTTACCTTATGCGGCATAAGTCTGAAACTTTTGAAAAGTTTAAAGAGTTTAAGGCCGAAGCCGAGAAACATAGGGAAAAGAGTATCAAGTTTCTACGATCAGATCGTGGAGGCGAATACCTCAGCGATGAATTCTTGAACTACCTATCGGACGAAGGGATCGTATCCCAGTTGACGGCACCGAGAACCCCTCAACAGAACGGTATGGCGGAACGAAGGAACCAGACTCTTTTAGAGATGGTCAGATCCATGATGAGTTATTCGGATTTACCCAAGTCGTTTTGGGGTAATGCCTTGGAAACGGCGGCTTATATTCTAAACTTGGTGCCATCCAAATCGGTTCCTAAAACCCCAATGGAATTGTGGACCGGGCGCAAGCCCAGTCTAAGACATTTGCGGATTTGGGGTTGTCCGGCATACGTGCTAGACAAGGAAGCTGGTAAGTTGGATCCACGTTCAGAATTTAGGCTGTTTATAGGATACCCTGCGGGAACGAAAGGGTGTATGTTCTATAGTCCCAAGGATCAAAAGACCGTGATTAGTACACACTTTAAATTCTTGGAGGAAGACTATATGAACAATCGGAAACCTAAAAGTGAAATTACCTTAGAAGAATTGAGAGGTCAAACCTCGATACCAAGTATACAAGATGATGTACCACACGTCACATCTTCACAACCGGAACCCCGTCGTAGTGGGAGGGTTCTTAGGCAACCCGAGAGATTCATGGGGATAGGAGAATCTTCGGATTTGGTTCCCGGTGTTGAATCAGACCCATGGACGTACGACGAGGCAATCCAAGACAAAGATGCGGAGTCGTGGCAAACGGCAATGGAAGCCGAGAAGGGTTCGATGGATCATAATCAAGTGTGGGAGTTGGTCGAGCCACCCAGTGGGGTAGAACCAATTGGATGCAAGTGGGTGTACAAGAGGAAAAGAGGACCGGACGGAAGGGTTGAAACCTTCAAAGCAAGGCTTGTGGCCAAAGGGTATACTCAGAAAGAAGGGATCGATTATGAGGAAACCTTTTCGCCTGTAGCTATGCTCAAGTCCATCCGTATTCTCTTGTCGATCGCTGCGCACCTAGATTACGAGATCTGGCAAATGGATGTCAAGACGGCTTTCCTTAACGGAAGTCTTGACGGGATAAATATCTATATGCAGCAGCCCAAAGGTTTCATTGAAAAAGGCCAAGAGAATCTCGTATGCAAGCTCAAGAGATCCATTTACGGACTTAAGCAAGCATCGCGTACTTGGAACCAGTGTTTTGATCAAGTGATTAAGTCTTATGGGTTTGATCAAAATGAGTTCGAAAGTTGTGTGTATAAGAAGCGTGACGGAACTGTGGTGGTATTCTTAGTATTATACGTAGACGATATTCTGCTCATTGGAAACAATGTAAAGGTATTGTCAGACGTAAAGGTATGGCTGTCAAAACAATTTGATATGAAGGACTTAGGGGAAGCCGGTCACATCCTTGGGATCAAAATCACTCGCGATCGCAAGAAGAGGATGTTGGGCTTATCGCAAGCTTCATACATTGACACTGTTTTGAAGCGTTTCAGCATGCAAGATTCCAAGAAAGGTTTTGTACCTTTTAGGCACGGAATCTATCTATCGAAAGAAATGAGCCCTAAGACGCAAGCGGAGATAGATGACATGAAAGGTGTTCCATACGCTTCGGCCGTAGGAAGCCTTATGTATGCAATGCTGTGTACGAGACCGGATATTTGCTTTACCGTGGGCATGGTGGCAAGATATCAAAGTAATCCCGAGAAAGACCATTGGACTGCCGTAAAGTGCATCTTGAGGTATCTGAAAAGAACTCGGGAGCGGATGCTGATTTACCAGTCAGATAGTCTAGTTCCCGTAGGATACACGGACTCGGATTTCCAATCAGACATAGACTCAAGAAAGTCAACCTCGGGTAGTGTGTTTTGCATGGGAGGAGGAGTCATTTCATGGAGAAGCGTTAAGCAGAAATGCATCGCCGATTCGACCATGGAAGCCGAGTATGTAGCTGCTTGTGAAGCAGCGAAAGAGGCAGTTTGGCTCAAGAACTTCTTAGTGGACTTGGACGTTGTTCCGAATTTGCCCAACAAGATAACTGTCTTTTGTGACAATGTCGGAGCAGTTGCAAATTCAAAGGAACCGAGAGCCCACAAGGCCAACAAACACATAGAAAGAAAATACCATTTGATACGAGAAATCGTTAAGAGAGGAGATATAGAGGTGGCAAAGATAGCGTCGGGTGACAACCTAGCGGATCCATTCACAAAGGGTCTGCCTCAGAGAACATTCGAGAGACATGTGGATGGAATGGGAGTTAAGACTATTGCCAATCTGCTTTAAGTATAAGTGGGAGGAATTATTAGGTTAGTGTAGGTTGACATGAGATGTCACGGAGAGCTACTACACTAAGACATGTGTGATGTATACTAAAAGCAGACTTTAAGTATAAGTGGGAGATTGTTGGAGTTATACGTGAAAGTATGCTTTTACTTTGTATAACTCGTGTATCAAACACTCGTTTTATGAGAATAATTCTTTTATCGCATTTGCTTTAGTTATGATTGAATGTTGAATTTCTATTGCAAACCGTTCAATATATAGTACGTGTTACATAGTAGTTAATGTGGTGATACCCGATCACGGAAGACGACATTAACAGTTTACTTGTAACTAAACGTACATTTTCACGACCTAGGTGGAATTGAACAATCCGCCGTGAAAGGTCGATGTGTAAGGCTCAGATTGGTCTGTCTTGACTAAGAGATTGCACTAGCACATTTAGTATGTGTTGAAGAGGTCCTACAACGAGGATAAATTCTTCTGTTCTGAAAGGTGAAGAATTAGACTTCAGTGGTTGTTGATTTCTTAATCTCCGTCACTTAAATAGGACCGTGTGTGCTTAATAGTTACTGCTTTGATTCATGTTGGGTGAGAATCATTGCGACTTCGAACTTTGTGTCTTGGGCAGTAATATTAATCATACGACGGTTGCTAAGATTTAATACGGAGAAACGTGTGCGAGTACGGCTCGTGTGATTAGTCCCCTTGGTGGGCTCAGAAGTTTTATTGTACCAAATCTTGCAAGTGAAGAATTAGTTTCTTCGGTACGAATAATAATGTTGAGCTGTCTTTACTCCAAGGTGAAAGATGTTAATTAATTTAGAGCTATTCAGAAGCTTAATTAATTAATGGACTTGATAATCTTAAACGCGGGAAATAATAACCGGGAGCCCATATTATCGTAATATGGATTAAGATGGATAGTGCAATATTAATTTATTAGTGGTAATAATTAATATTAATGGATTAAATTATATTGGGGCTCAATATTGAAATTCAGAAGTCCATTAGGAGGTCCAGTCTTAATTCTCCTTAAGGCCCCTCAAGTAGCCCATTAAGTAGCCCAATAATGATAAGGTGATTAAAATAAAAAGATAATTTCTTGCTGATTTTTTTTAGTATTTTTCGAAAATAGCTTATATTGGAGAGAAAAGATTTTGTTGATTTTCTTGGAAAGATATTATGGAGGATAAGTATTCTTGGAATACAAGATTATCTCATATATTCAAGAAGATCCAAATCTTGGATTCTCTTCATATAGTTTTCGAAAATTACACCCCATAATTAGGAGTGTGATATTTTTGTGGAATATTTTATTTTGGAGAAAAGAATATATGGGATATATTCAAGATTTCTTAGAGTCTAAGAAAAGATTTTCTCCAAGGCCCAATATATCTACAATTTTCGGCCATCACCTCTTATAAATTGGGGATGATTATTTCATCCCCAAGTACATAATTCCATGTGTTGGAAAAATCAAGAAGCATAGATATTTTTCTTTTTCCTTAGTTTATTAAATTACTTGAAAGCGTCTCCCACCGGCGATCAAGTGAGGTGAAAAGGGAAATACTTGAGAAGGCTTTGGGTTGATAGAGCGAGATTACAATTGTCCCGTATATCCAAAGGCCAATTCTACAAGAGGTACGTTAATCGCATATTTACTTGTTTATTCCGCCTAGTTAATATGTTAAATTAATTTAACATGCATGATGATAATTAGTTGTTGGAAATTATTATTTGAATTAATTAGGATTAATTCATGCTAGTAATAATTGTATTTAAATTCGTATTTAAATTTTATCCCGAATAGATTCCGGGCACCCCTATTTTCCCAACAGAACTTTGACATGAAAGACCTGGGTCTCGCAGACGTCATTCTAGGGATGAAGATCTCTAGAACCGCGGATGGAATTGTCTTAACTCAATCTCATTATGTTGAGAGTGTGCTTAAGAAATTTGACGTCTTTGACTATCCCCTGACTAATACTCCTGTGGATGTGAGTCAACACTTAGCCAAAAATAAGGGAGACCTTGTGGATCAACTGAAGTATGCACGGATTATCAGAAGTCTGATGTACTTAACGAATTGTACAAGACCAAATATAGCATATTCAGTAAGAAAACTTAGTAGGTTCACGAGCAACCCCAGAAAGATTCACTGGACGGCTTTGATAAGAGTACTTAGGTATTTTAAAATATGCTCTAAGTTATGGAATCTTGTATTCGAAATATCCAGCAGTGTTGGAAGGATACACTGATGCAAACTGGATATCTGATTCTAAAGACTCCAAGTCTACTAGTGGATAAGTATTCACTATAGTTGGAGGAGCAGTGTGGTGGAAATCCTCTAAGCAAACTTGTATTGCTCGTTCCACAATGGAATCGGAGTTCATAGCTTTGGATAAAGTTGGTGAGGGAGAAGAATGGCTTCGGAATTTCTTAGAGGATATTCCTTGTTGGACTAAACATGTGCCTCCCGTGATGATACATTGTGATAACATGTCGGCTATTGAAAGGGCACAAAGTCACATGTACAACGGTAAGTCTCGACACATACGTAGGAGACACAATACCATTAGACATTTGATCTCAAATGGATTAATCTCCATCGACTATGTGAAGTCGAAAGGAAATATTGCGGATCCGCTTACGAAAGGCATAAACAGAGATCAAATGTGTAGTGCGGTAAGGGAAATGGGGCTAAAACCCACACATTAAAGTGCGTTCATAGCGGTAACTCAACCATGATGACTGTAGGATCCCAAGAACTTGGTTCAATGAGCCAACTAAGTTATGAAGCACTCATGTACGCACTTGAAAATTATTCTTCAACCCATTCTCAAATCCGTTCAAGTGCAACATCGCACCTTTAGTTGCCTGAAGGTGCCTAAAACCTGCTGACGTGTGGTAAGGTTAAGCTTTACAACTTTTAATGGTTCCTATATCCCTAAATAGGTGGAGTATTGCAGGTTACTCTTGATAGGAGATCACCTATATAATCATTGAAGTGGGGCCGCTTATGACCGGGAGAAATTCAGTAAATGCTTATGAATCCAAGATACGGTCCAGGGCCGAAATGGACAACAACGTGAGAACTAAAGGGTACCAGAATCATTGTTGTGTAAATATCATTGTCTTGGTTTACACAAAAAGCCGACCAGTTCAAGACATCATGTTCACTGAGTGGCGAGTAAATCTGATGGCATCTTACTAAGGAAGGTTCAAAGCCAGTCGCTACCTATCCCAACGCAATAACGGTTCATCGGAACTTTCCTAAGTGGTCACATGCATTAATATCATTCATGTGGGGGATTGTTGGAAATTGGTTTGAAATTTGAGTAGTTAACCCAAATTTGACCAATTTTATTTTGGTGTTCCATTTATGGAAAATTGAAATAAATTGTAAATTAGTAATCTACGTTCGAAGTAGATGAATTTAGTGTATTAATTTGCTTAAAACCAATTTCGGGTGAATGAGATATTAATACATGAAGTTGACAATTTATCATGATTGAAGAGGGAAAATGTGGAGAAGAAAGGAAGGGAATCCTTGTCCCACATTGGAAATTTGGAAGAAATTGATCTTCCATATAAGTAGACTTATGTTTTAGAAATGTAATCTTGACTAAGTCTAAGTGGTGGTGCTATGGTTAGCCCGAAGGGCTAACCCAAAAGACTTGGACGCACACCCGCACGCGCACGTCACACTTAGTCGCATTGAGCACTTTAGAGGCGTACTTCGCACGTATGCATCGTCGCGAGGAGCTGAGGAGCCTTAAGTTTTTCGAGGCAATTCGGACCGGACGTGGCTCGTTGATTCGCATGCGGTTCGGACCAAGGTTAGCACGAGTTCGTGTGATTTGTAGGTTTCGAACCCGCAATCCGATGGTGCGATGAGACGGTTCGGGTTGGTTTCGGGTCGGCCACGTCGACAGTTCTGGTCAATTTCCGCGGGCGGGCGTCTGGGGTTTGCGAAGGGTCGCATCCGATGGGTTTTAAACCCAGATGGAAGTAGGGTCACACGTGGGTTAATGGTCAAGGCGAAAGGGCACGATCTGGAGCCAACGGATACCATCCAATGGCTCAGATTAAATGGCCCAAAAGGTTGCACCTTTAACCAAAAGGCACCACACCTCTTCAATAATTATAAATACACCCCCCAGATTGCATTTCCAGCCATTCACATCCAAACAGACTTCTAGCCTTCAAAATCACCCAAAGAATTCTAGCATTCTAAGATTGCATTAGAGTTGTGTCGAAAGTTCCGGATACCTCTTTGTGATTCGCCGATAACTTCCGACTTGTAGTGCAACAGTCTAAAGTTCCAAAGTCGTTGTATCTTGGGGACGGTTGTCAACGATCCGTATTGCACCTGTGTACGGGACAATAATATCTTACGGAGAGCGAGTCTAACTCGTGCCTCGACTTTCTGTCTAAGTCCGTGTCTGCATTTTTTTTCCATCTTCGTCTACACACACATCACATTTCTAATAATATGAATTAACTAAATCGGCCGCAAAAGTTAATAATAGGCACACAATAATTTTTCACATAAATTTTATTTTCTACAGCAAATAATTTCTAAGTCTATTTCGCGGCACACCATTCTACTTGTTGAAATTTAAAAAAGGTTAAGCCACTTTACCCGAGCGAAATAAGTAAGAGTTCCTACACGTTTGCTTCCTCGTCTCATAAGCGGGGATAGTCCCGTTGACCATAGACATGCCTCCAATGAGTGAAGGCACAAATAAAATACAATAACCAATATCGAGTCCAAAAAATAACTCAACACAAATAAAACGAATTAATCAAAAAATAAAATACAATGATAATAATGCTTGTTGTTATATAAAAAAATTAATATACTAATTAGACTGATGGATTTAAGAAAATTAATAAATTAATTCTTTTAAATTGTTATTACACAACTCACATCGTAAATTAATAAATTTTGCTTGCATCCTAAAGGTGTCTTTTCTTTTATTTATTTTTTTTACCAAAGAGAGAGAAATAAAGAGAGAATCCCACTATGAGAGACGTGAAAGACCTGAGCCAAGACATGCTCATTAATAAGTTGGATATAAAGAAAGACTCAAAATAAGAATTAATAAAATCACTAATTTACTCGGTATCATTCTGCTTATTACTGCTTCAAAAAATCGGATTAATTCATTTTTTTTATTCAAACTAGCACCATATAAATAAAATAATATATTCAAATTTATGGCTAAATAAAGTAGAGAATTGCGATAAAATACGGCCAGACTTTCACTTGTGAGCAATCCAATTGTCAAGAGTTGGTAGCCTATTTGGTTGAGCCTACCACCTAAGACCCCAAAGGTCTTGGGTTCGAGACATGCAGAGGGAATTTATTCCCTCTTATGGCGGGGTGGTGTTCCCTCTTGTGGTGGGGTGGTGTTCCCCTAGTGTGGTGGTTGCGGTTCCAGCTGCAGTGCGGTTTTGGTTCCGAGGTGCAGGTTCGGGTGGTCCCCTTCTTGTGGTGATTGCGGTTCCGGTCTACAGCGAGATGAAAAGATGTTGCCATGTACCCGGTGGTCGAAGGAACTATTGTAATTGATTATGTTAGGAAACTATTGTAATTGATTACCTTTCAATTTTTTTTATTATATTAATTATTCTGTATAACAAAGAGATGTTATCACTGGTAAAATAAAATGACAAAGTATAGAGTGAAAATGGTTCATACATGAATCACTCAAGAGTATTAATTGTTTTCACTAAAGAATATTAGTTGTTTTCACTAAAGGGTATTAAATGTTTTCACTAAAGAGTATCAGTTGTTTACTAAAAATAAATTAAAACTCTGTAGTGAAGATACTGATACTCTTTAGCGGAAATGAATAATATCCTTCAATGATTCATATATAAACCAATTTCACTCTATACATACTCAAATAAAACAGAGTAAGGGTACCTTGTGCCTCACGGTAAATGGGAAATTTTAGAGCACTCGTGCTAATAACGTGTTGTAAAATAAAGTACGCAGAGACACAAATTTGTTCACTCAGTTCATCATGAATGACTACATCTAGGTTCCAGGACAATTTTACTCGATATCTGTGTATATGTTATCGCGTATTTTTTTACTACACCTAAGCATGCACATAAATTTTAAATCTAATTTCAAATCAAATATAATTTTTTAAAACCTATTAAATAAATTGGTATTTAAAAAGTGAAAATTCAAATGAAATTAAACTCAAAATACAAATGTATCACTTGAGTACACGTATAATCACTCTTTTGTTTTTGCCTTCTTTACTTTCAATTTCTCTGAAAATCTTATCAACTTCTTTGCTCTTGCACTAAACCCTGAATTTCCTTGGGCAATGGGGACGGCGGTGATATAGGAACCACGACACGCTCACGCTCGATTAACACCACCAGTCCCGCAACTGCTCTCAGTCCCGGTGGCCATCACGCCTTAGCTCGCCGTTCTCTCGTCTCCGATCTCCCACTCAGCGTCGCTGTTGGCTCTCTCTCTCTCACAAGTTCGACATAATTCATTATAAACAAGGTATTATTGAGTTTGTGCCCTTTGTCTCTTTGTTTAATTGTTTAAGGTATATATTATGATATTATCCGAACGTGTAGATAATTCTGACCTCTCCCCTCAAAATTCCACAACTCCTATTTATTTGATTAAATTCTATACTCAAATTTTTTCATCTGTTCTTATATTTGCTCGCCAATTTAGGGTATTGGCATGGAGGGTTCTTTTTCATGGGATCAATTTCCGGACGAGCAATGGTGGCCCCAAGGTGGGGCAGGAGGGGCGATCGCCCGGACCCGAAATTATCAGGGGCCTACTGTTATTCATATGAATATGTATATTTATTAATGAAAATTTTGGTAAGTTGAAAATGAATTAATGAACGTCTTATAAAGTTGTAAACAACGATTTGATGATTTTTTTTTATCAAATGTAAAAATAGAAACTTGATTAAAGATGTTTGTGTAACTAGTATTATTGTTTAAAAAATTGATAAAAGTCTTAATAAGTTGTCAACAACGATATAATGAAAAGTTTTTGATAATGTAAAAAAATTGATGAAAAATCTTTAATTTGGTATTGTTATTAACTAAGAATTGGTGAATTTTTTTCAAAAGTTGTTAAAGCTGAATTGATAAAAAAATGTTCATAAGTTGTCAACAAAAAAGAATTGATGAGTTCAAGAGCATGATCATTACAACAAATTACCCATGTAGATATTATTAACGAATTTCCTTTTGAACATTGAAATTTTTTTAAACTATGAAAACATTTTAGATATTGATTCAACTGGTTTATTTTCTAAACAAAAAAATATTATAGGTAACTTTATTGGTAAAACAACACTTGAAATTCAATGTAATATTTAGGTAACTTTATATATAACTTAAATTTGTGCTCACTTCATTGTTATAAATGTATGTATGAATCAACTATGTCACAAGAAATGTTAAATGAGTTAGAAACTTTATGTATTGAAAAAGACATGTTATAACAAATTTACTATGAAGATTTTGTTTCTCAAAATACTAGATAAAATCATGTTACAATTTTTTTTTTCTATTTTTTTAATATATTATATACATAATGTTTTTTTTTCTTTGATAGGGGCTCATTTTTTCATATTTGCCCTAGGTCAAAAGAATGACAGGGCCGACTCTGCGGACGAGATTTTTCGGATGATAATATCCAAGCTGCATGTCGTAGATCGTGTTCAAATGAGTACACTGAACCATTCATTCAACAAGAAGCTTACTCGTCCCGGTCATCCAATTCTTCCGATGCCGTTATGTACCATTTTACTGCCTGAGGAGAACTACTATCACTATCATACTGGCATAAGAATGAATATTCAAATACTGAAAAACACTCATTAAAAATCAGAAGCGAAGGCACAACCTATTCCATGAATATGCCATGGGGCAAGTTTGGTGGGCCAACTCGTAGGTGGTTCTGCTGCGCGTCGTCCCATGGATAGTTGTTAATGGTATGAGGAATGCACCTACGTAATGTAGAGATGATTATGTGGAACCGGAGATACCATGAGTCTTCCATCGCTACACAAACTTCCTTTCTTCAACGAATCAATAGGTATAGAGGGCAATTTAGGCATGGAGGAGTTGGAAAGTATGGTAGATGTAGGTCAGAAGATGCTTATATTTCTGTAAATGGGGCAGATATAGTGGCACTTCTTATTACTGGGGAGTTGGTCCTCTGTGCACCGGCACCGCATCAGTATCCAACATGAACGTTATGAAAAAGGGAGTCCCGACACTCCTATGATGACATAGTCTTTTACAAAGATAAACTCTGTGTTGCATCTGTTATTGACAACATTGACCTTGAAGAACCGGGAGTAACGGCAAGTCACAGAGTTACTGTTAGGATATTTTTGTCCTAAGGATTTCTTGGTTTTAATTTTGATGATGTCAAACATATTCTATCTATAGTGTTGTTTGGATACTAACTTTGCAGGTATAAAAATTAGAAGATCTTAGAATTTTTTCTAAGGTTTGCAGTTGAAGAGTTTCAAGACTCTACAGCTGAAAAGTTGATGATAAGAAGAATCGAAGTCTACAGTTGAAGGGTTCTCACCAACTGCAGAGACGTGAGATTACAGCTGAAGAGATATGCCAATTAAGAATAATTAAGTGTAGTACTTATTGTACATTCACTCACATAACTTAAAATATATCAGGAGATTAGAAGAGGTTAATACATAGCCAGTAGACACAGGATGCACAGTGATCAGTTGACCATTCAGGCAGCTAACACTACAAGACAACCTGTACTACAAAAGGAATATGCTACATGACAAGAAGCTTTAAATGAGTTGAAGTCAAAGCTGGAGGTGATTCTCATTCAAATTCAAATCCCTCCAACGGCTAAGAAGACCCTCAAGAATCCTATAAATAGGAGAGACAACTCCAGAGGACAATAACAACAACCCTTGAGCTATTCAAGCAACCTACTCAACATATCTATAGCCACCACAAGTCTACAATCTTCATTTGTTAGAAGTTTTAAGGACTAGGTGCTAGAATATTTTGTTTAGTCTATTCTTAGTTGTTGTTCCCTCACAAGCATTTTACCTTGTAACTCTACCCTGAGTGGAGATATTTCTTTGTGAGTGTTTTAGTTTTTCTGAGTGAAAAAGTGAAAATTTGAGTGAATCATTGTATCCTACCTGAGTTTAGATAGATTTGAGTGAGAAATCAAGTTCTTAGGGGGAACAACTTTAGGTCTTAGTGAGTACTCTCAGTGAATTTGACACCTAAGGGTGTGACAGTGGATGTAGGAGGATTACAACACCTCTAAACCACTATATATTTTGTCTTCATTTATTTTTTGTCGTTTAATTTCAAGTTCTTTATATTCAGTTGAATTATCTATTATTGTGCTTACACATTATTGTTTCATTCATCATTCATCTATTTTCAAAGTCAAAAGTGCATACAAGGCTAAGAAAGCTACAGCTGTAGATTCTGTGAATCATTCAGCTGAAAACTTCAAGTCTTTGGTTTTTCATTATCACACACACACTTTATTTCTCCGCTGCACAAAGGTGTCTCAAAACACTTTCTAAAGTGTGAGATATCTACTCTGAAAGTTTTGATTGTGATAATTGTTATGAAAAGTATACAGACTTAATTTGTTTTAAGTCTGCAACTGCAAACTTGTTTTAACTCTACAGCTGCAGAGTCAAGTCCTGTTCTTGAAAAGTTTTAAGTCTATTCACCCCTCCTCTCTAGACCTTGACCATATTTGGGACCAACAATTACTTTGGGCATTCATGATGTGGACGTGTGATATCCCTACGATCCCTTTGAGGCTGCTACATTCGAACATGTGTCGTATAGATACAAAAATAATTCATCACTATTGGAATATGCAGTAGATATTTCAAAGGCGTGGAGTCTATTATGAGCTTTGATGAGATGGGAATAAAGGATGGTCTTCTTAGAGGAATCCTTGTCTCAATTCAACAACGTGTAGTTCCTCTAATAATCTCCGGATGTCACGTTATAGCTTAGGCACGGGAAAGACTTCCATGATTATCCTCTCTGTTTGCCAGATTGTCAACATTGAGTCTTCAGAGTATGTTCTTTGGTTCTTCATTCCCAATTACTCAATTAGATAATTGTTGTAATTTTTATTATAACTTCATTTCGTGTAAGTTGCAATTATAGGAAATAGGGTGTTTTTGGTTTTGGATTAAGATGTTAGGTTTGTGACTTTAGTGGAACCTACTGAGATGTCCCTCATAAGACTTTTATCTTAGCCTCGATGGTTGTATTGTAGTTTGATATTAATTAATTCATTTTTGTGACTACGATATTTCATTTTCATAGCAAATGAGAAAGAGAAGCAACATTCTTATCAATGTGATTGCTTACCCTTGACCTTGTTGTAATCCTTTATTCACATTTCATGTTTATCATCCATGAAGAGTAGTCATAACTAATTAACAAGCTAGGTTTTGGTTTCAAGTTTGAAAGGGAATGACTCAGGTTACCATAGAATTCTTCTTATTTTTTTATTTCAACACTCAAGTGACTGAAATACAAGATTTATTTTCTAAAATTTATTTGATGTCTCATTTCTTTATTAATATTAGAGTCCAAGCGTTGATATTGTCACCTACAAGAGAGTTGGCTGCTGAGATAGAGAGAGTAATTTTGGCATTTGGTAACTATATAAATGTACGAGCTCATTCTTGCATTGGAGGCGAAAGTATGGATGATGATATAAGAAAACTGGAGCATGGAGTTCATGTGGTGTCAGGTGTAACACCCATTTTCAGAAAATTGCATTTCATATTTTAAGAAATTTAATTATTTCTTTAAACATTAAAATTGTGGATTATTTTCTAATTTTTCAAAAGCTTACGATTTATTAAATTGAAGATCTAATATTTTCAATGAAGTTTAAAAAGTTTTGCAGGATAGTCTACTGAGAAGGTCAAGCTCGATTGTGACTCACTCGACACAAGCAATAAGGAAAAAAATATATAAAGAACTAAACATGCATTAAATAGATATAAAATAATATTATATGTTTATAATTAAAATTTTAAATATATTTATGATATTAGTCATAATTAAATTTAGTAATAATAAGATTTAAATATTTATTAAGAAAATATGTATCATATAAAAAAAAAAGATTTTTCATATATTACTTAGTCATAGGAATATATATATATATTCATGGGATTTATGTAAATTTAAATAATAATAATAATCATAATATATAATTAATTATATGTGTGTGCATATATATTTCAGGCATACCTACGGTTATGCTTCTTTCTTTTAGAATAAATAAATAAATATATGATAAATTAAAGAAAAATATACATTCTAGAATACGCATAAGGATTCTGCACATCACTGTGTTCTTTTTTTTCTCTCTCTCTTTCTATATGTCTCTCTCATGTCTCTCTAAAAAATACACGAATTTTACCAAATTTTAGAAAATAATTTAACGTATGACCTGTTCATGACCTGTTTTTCAGTCTATTTGTGAAAATCATAAGAAAATATCTACAGGATATTTTGAATTGAAATTTTTATTTTATGTATCTATACAAGATATGAACTTACTGTATAAATTTCATAATTTTCTAATATTTCTATAATTGATGATAAATAATTTATTATAGGCTGTCTTTTTAGAGGTTTGACACATAGAATGTGAGTTGGTAAATTGTTTTATTTAATCACCTAGTTAACTAAAAGTATAAATATTTTAGAATGAACAAACCAAACTTACTTTGAGCATATTAGAATATTTTTATGGTCCATTTTAGCAGTGTGTGGAAATTTACTTAAATGTTATGATTAACATGTCTTTCCATGTGAATTTGACTAGTTTTCGCATCTAGAATTCCCTTGAAGAATGATTAAGTTGGTAGGAATATTTAGATCCTATTATGAATGAAACTATAAGTATATGATATATACACATAGTTAAATAATAAAGATAGTGAAAGAGCTATATGTTCATTTATATAATTTAATGATTAAAAGACTAAGAGACAGACGAATGTGTTGAGTGCAGTGCGAGCAGCTGGACTTCCAGGAAGCTATCCCACCACACAGTCACACCAAATAAGTGGGTAACTTTTAATTGCTTATGCATTACTTAGAATAATTTGTGTGTGTACGAGCAGACAGATCTTCGGATTATGCTCTGTGTGAATTATAGCAAGTCTATGGACTATGCTCTGTGTGAATTATGGCTAGTCGACGGGCTATGCTCTGTGTGAATCATGACGGATCTACGGACCATATCTGTGTGAAATGAGTCGGGCCTACGGGTCCGACGTGTACTCGGTTGACATACTAATTAGTCTTTTTAATGTATATGTACATTAAACGTTATCCCACTGGGCTTCTCCTCCGGGGGAAGACTAATGATTCTACTTTAACTTTTCAGGTATCGTTGGCGACGAGGCGGACGTGTGACTGACTGGACAAACTCCGTCTTCATCTATTCACTATATTTTAAGTTTTCTATAAGGAATGAATAAGGATTTTCTTATGTTATCGTTTTAAAAACAATTTCCAAAATATATGTATAAATTACTTGGTTAAGTTATCAAGTCTTTTTATAATTACTAGAACATTATGCCGATCACTTGAAATGTCTAGTTTTCAAATACTACTGGTTACGCATATGTTTCATTTCTTATGTGTTAAGTTAGTTATAATATTTTATCACGTGCCTGTTGATTTATTACTTGGAATTGTCTTAATTAAGTATGTGTTTGACTTAGAAATGTGGGTTTAACATGAGTTAGGCACAAGCATGGTTAGACATGTATTAAGGAAAAAAACTCGTGTTTTTACTATATAGTCTTCCGCTTGAGTAATAAATATTCATTTTCAACTGCTATTGATAATTAGTTTTTTTTTTAAATCTTTTCTTCATGGTAAATATTGTCTATTTTTTACCAAGTGTGATGACGCCCATTTCGGGGCGTCACATCAGGCACTCTAGACTGAGTTTGTGACATGATACAGGGGAGAACTTTACGTATTAGAGCAATTAAAATATTAATTTTGGTAAGTCTCATTTTTTCTCGGTTTAAATCTGATTGGCATAAATT
Organism: Ballota nigra; assembly: GCA_947034835.1. NCBI lineage: Eukaryota > Viridiplantae > Streptophyta > Magnoliopsida > Lamiales > Lamiaceae > Ballota > Ballota nigra. The sequence continues at coordinate 86,840,968 of OX344720.1, read as the reverse complement.
TGATCCTTATATCATGAACCTGTGGCTTGCTTAATATGCTAGTTCTCACAACTTTTGCTCTTTCTTTAATGTCCCAAGGATGAGTGTGATGAAATGTTGAGCAGAGGGTTTAAGAATCAAATTTATGATGCTTACAGATATCTTCCACCAGAGCATCAGGCGATCTCTCTCTCTCTCTGCACCCCACCCGTAAAAGAAAAATAAAAAAATAATGTGTTTTAAAATACATCTTACTACTAGATATCCTGTCTAGGAATTATAGTTGGCAACTCTAGAACTTGGGAGTGATGGCCATAGATACATTGTGTTTGCCACTTGTCAGACTATATTCTGCAATTCCAATTTCTAATGGTAAAAAATGTCAGTATATAATTTTTGTAGTAGATGTGGTTCACAAGATAACCACAATTTAAAACTTTATATTGTCTACTTTTATTAATTTATTTTCATTTTCATTTTTGGAAATAAAGGGAATGCAACTGTACGTCATGCATTAGCCTCTCATGTTAGATCTTATATGTTGTAGGTTATGATTCCTTGAATAACACATGACACATACAATTGTCAATGCAGGCCGTGTTAGTCTCTGCCACCCTTCCAAATGAAATATTGGAGATAAGAAGAAAATTCATGACTGATCCAGTTCGTATCCTTGTAAAAACTGATGAATCGACTTTTGAGGTAAGTTTGCTTTTGTTTTTATGTTTTACTGGTAGATAGATGCCTTCTATTTTGAGAGGAAGGGTAATTTTATGCAAAAACACTAGCTTCTTCAGTTTAATCAGTGACATTTTTTAGTAAATAGTTGTCTTTAATATATAACAATAGCAACAAAGAGGTTTATTATTGGACCTACACACTACACATCTCCATACATTCAGTTTGTGCGTGTGTTTCCTTAATGTTAGGTGACTTCATTTCTAATTATGAGGTCTATAGTGTAAAAATTCCTTGGGCGGTTCAGATGTGAACTTTCATCAGATCTTCTATTCCATTAAATGTTTTCTGATTTTTTTCCCGTTGTGACAGGGCATCAAGCAGTTTTTTATTTCCGTGAAAGGAGAAGAGTGGAAATTCAATACTCTATGTGGTTTATATGATACCATTACAGTTACCCAGGCTGTTATCTTCTGCAACACTAAATGGAAGGTAATTCCTGGCTTCTGACCATTCCTCACTGCAGAATAGTTACAATGATGTTGGAGCAAAATGTTATCTATTTCTCTCCTTATTACATAATTTTATGTTCCAGTAACTTGCTAATATTTCTTGGTTATTGATAATACTCTAGTTATTTTGAATACCCTATATAGATTGGACCTGCTGTTGGTGCTTCCTGAAAAGCCATTTGGTTGCCATTAGGATGCGTGGTGCTTGGATTTATAATTTAGCCCTGCAATCTTATGGTTCTCATTTCCTTTGTAATATCAGGTTGATTTGTTAACTGAAAAAATGAACGAGAATAACATTACTGTCTCGTCTATGCATGGAGATATGCCACAAACAGAACGAGATGCAATCATGGGTTGTACCACTAATCTTTGAGGATGGGTGCAATGAAGAATTTGAATATCACGTTGTGGAAGTCTTTGAGATTGAAAGAGGGGATTGACGTTAGACTCTGGTAAACTATCTACAACATGAGAAGTTACCGCACAATCCACGTCAAAGAGTTTATGTTCGACGTCAAGCGCCTCAGTTCATCTACTACAAGGGAACGCTCTATAGAAGATCATTTGGTGGAGTCTTTCTTGGATGTCTAGGAGATGAGGAGTTGTTCAAGCAATGGAAGAAGCTCACTCCGGAATTTGTGGTGCTCACCAGTTAGGACCTAAGTTACATTTCCGGATAAAGAGGATGGGCTACTATTGTCCAACAATGGTGAAAGATTGTGTGGAATATGCGTAAAGGTGTCAAGCATGCCAGTTTCATGGAACCCTGATCCACCAACCTCCTGAGCCATTGCATCCGACCATTGTTGTATGACCTTTTGACGTTTAGGATTTCGATGTGGTTGGATCACTAAAAAAGTCTTCCGGTGGACATCTCTACATCTTGGCTGCAACCGATTACTTCTTCAAATGGGTTGAGGTTGTGCCTTTGAGGGAAGTGAAGAAAGAAAATATTGTCAACTTCATCCATGTCAACATCATCTACAAATATGGAGTTCCGTGTGATATCATTACTAATAATGAAAGATCATTCTCCAACAGTCACATTGATAATCTTTGTGAGAAGTTCGACTTCAAGCAAAGGAAATCCTCCATGTATAATGCGGTTGCTAACGGGCTGACTGAAGTTTTTAACAAGACCTTGTGTAGCCTGTTGAAGAAAGTAACATCAAAGTTTAAATGAGATTGACATAAAAGGATTAATGAAGCTTTATGGGCATACTGAACAACTTGTCGAATGCCTACACAAGCCACCCCACATTCATTGGTATATGGAGTCGAAGCGGTTGTTCCTTTGGAAAAGAAAATCCCATCTTTGAGGATGATTACACAAGAAGGTTTGGCAGAAGAGGAGAATGAGTGGATGTGTCTTTAAGAATTAGAGGCATTGGATGAGAAAAAGTTGGAATCCCAACAAAGACTAGAGTGCTATCAATCTCGCCTTTCAAGAATGTTTAACAAGGTGAAGACACATTCTTTCCAAGTTGGTGACTTGGTGCTTGCGGTGATGAAACCCATTTTTGTTACTCATCATGTTGAAGATAAATTCTTAACCAAGTGGGATGACCCCTATGTCGTGAAAGAAGTTATATGAATGGCGCTTACAAGCTAATTTCTGAAGATGGTGTAAGCATTGACCCTATAAATGGGAAATTCTTGAAATGCTACTATGTATAAATAAACCAAGGAGGATGTTCCATGACTCACGAGCCTAAACTGTTCGTTGCTCCTGATCCGCACGAGGATAAACTGTGAACAACAACCACCAAAGGTTATTACATATGGTTAATCTTTTAATTCATCCCACTAAGAGTGTTTTTAGTGGTTAAATAATTAAATACCCTACTTTATCTACAATAATTAAAGAATAGGCCCTCCTGGCCCACATGAGGTTAAACAGTGTACGACACCCCCCCCCCCCCCAAATCAAATCATATTCACCTTGAACTACGTTATGACTTGATCCACTTAAACCAAAGTGGTACATAGGTAGCTTAGAAATTCTCTAAGTTCAGTTATGATTCAATTATCTTATTCGAGTTTAAATACTAAATGAGATATTGAAATGCAAAATCAACATGGAAAATAAAGACAAAAAACTGAAAAGTTTTATTGATGAATCACAAAAGTTGGAATGATAAAGCAGAAACATAAAATTGGAAAAACAAGAATCCTAAGCAAATCTTTGCAAAAGGATCCATGTTCTCCAATTTCTTCAAGGCTGACTCCAACTTCAACCTTGACTTCTCCACATATTCAATCACAGTCTATTCCAAAACTGGAGTTTTGTCAATAATAAGGAGGTTATCCTTAGCAACTCGGGTTTTATTTTTGGCGCTCTCAAGAGATTCCTGATATTATTGCAATGCTTTATAAAGTCTCTTCCTCTTCTTGGATAATTCACTAAGTTCCTTATCATCTGCTTTAACTTCACTTGAACACTCTATAACTTGTTGGATTCATCCTTCTCGTTCACCTCACAAACACCAAGAGCATTTGTTGCTTCAATCTTCCGTAAGGCAAGAGTCTCCTTTGCTACTCCCTTGGTAGACCTTGTTCTAGCTATATACATTAGCTTTATCAAACAAAGCTGTCAAATTCTTCTCTAAGATAGAAGAATCAAGCCGATCACATTTCTTGATTTCTTTCATCACATGAGGTACCCCGTCCTTCATAGAAAAATAAATTCGATTAAAGTCCTTATGACTTTGGCTATAAAGGTCTTCCACAAGGTTGAGACATAAGATTGTTTGTAATTCTCAACAAAAGTTTCTCCTTTGAACACCGAGACAACACCCTTGGCAGGTTTGATGGGCTTGTACATGAAAACCATAACAGGAGCTGTCAAAGCTGCCACCGAGGAAGATGATTCCATTTCATCTGAATTGTTTCCTTCGCACTCAGTGACAAACATTTCACATTTAGTCTGAAAGAAATGTAATAATTAATAAGACGATAAGAGACCATGACTTAAGGCTGAAATGAAAAGGGAGAAGAAACTTACTTTATTCAAGGAAGATGTATCAGGATCCATCGCAATCTCGGGAGAGTCAGAAACTTGCTGCCTATGCTTACAGTTAATGTCTTGTCCACTTTGGCTTTCTCCCAAATGTGCACAAACACTTTTTCTCTTGCTTGGCACAACAGGCGGGGCTACAATGTACGCCGAGGATGAGATAGTTTGATCCAGGGAAGTTTTATGTTCATCACATGATATATGATCATCAACATTAATCACCTTATTTCGTTGTGTTAAAATGGGCTTTGGATGAGTTAAATCATCTATATGATTGTCTAAGTACGCACTGTGGACTTAGTTCCACCACATCTTATAGTCAAATGAAAAAAAGTCTTTGCGGTCTGAGGAGGAGGTGGAAGATACACCTTGGAACGACTATTGCGCGAAGTACACCATTTCCAATAAAAAAAACCCTCTTGTCAAATTACACTTGCACGTATCGCCTATCTTCGATACCCTGGGCACTTCTTAGTAAAAATCAAACAGATGACTAAGTCGGTGCCGACTATAAGGCTCGATAATGAAATGGTCGCCTTGTCACCATGGAAGAAAGTTGGAACGCAAAGCCACGAAATAACTCTACATGCCCCATCACTCTTCTCTGTTATCTATATACAAGCACTGCTCATGCCGAATGTTGCAGGTCAATAGTGTTAGTGTTAGTGTCCTAGAGACAATCCTTTGTAAGGACATAATACTAAGATGATATTTGATTTATGGTTTAATATTATTGTTTGGTTTAATATTAAATGTATGACTTTACACTTATCTGAATATTATGTTTGATTGTTTGCATTATTCATATCTGTGTTCCCTTGAATCGATACTGTCATTGAGTGAGTGAGAACTCAGATGACCAAAGTACGATTCTCAAATAGCCCCGATCGAGGATCATCAAGAATGAGATATTGATGATGCAATGAAGATTGGTGTGTGATCTGCATTATACTCTATGGAGAGAGTGTAGTAAGATCTCACTTACTATGAGATACTAGGTATCTCATAATGGATGCACAAATACCTAAGAGGGTATTGGTATACCCATCCGAGAAACCGTTTGATGTAATTCCACATAATGTGTCTACGGGTATCTCGGTTAGTGGGAGCGATGTGATACTTCTTAGACTTGAGGTCAATACGCACGACATGTGCGGAGTAATGAACTTTGACCATGACCGACGCTTGCACCCTCCAAGGGTAGATATGACATAGATTGGGTTCATCACGAAGTACATGTACGTGGTAGTTGAGCCAAGAATAGGATTCATTCCTCATTGTGGATTTAAGAGAGAATACTCGTCTTCTCATCATAATTGGATCTAAGACATCGGCCGATGCAAGTTGACTTGGACTTTATGGCCAAGTGCGACACGAGCGATCAATTAGCGATTCGAGATAATATGATTAAGTTATTTGAATAGACACTTCATCATGTTCAAGGCTTAATCGAGTATTCGCGAATAAAAAGAAGATATCACAATAGCCTACAATATTATAGGTAGTTGCAGATTTCCTCGCAACGTACCTCGTATATTGAGAATGTATGATTTATTGTCTAGGGTTCAATTAAGACTGTTAGTTTGACTAATCGCTCGATATACGAGGGCCTATGGGTCACACAACAAGCAATGGCAATTCGCCGATTATAGTTGGTTGATTAAGTATTATATTAGATACTCCCTCCGTCCCGGTATAACGTTCCTGTTACTTTTTGGCACAAGATTTAAGATAGATAATAAAATATAGATATAGTACAAATGATGTGATGGAGAGAGAAGAGAATAAAGTGGAATGTGGTTAAATGAGTGGATATGAATAAAGTAGATGAATATAATAATATTATTTGATTTCCAAATAAGGTATAGGAAGTTTATAGTGGGACGGACCAAAATGGCAAAAGGAGAACATTATAGCGGGACGGAGGGAGTATAATATTTAAATTATGGAGAATATAATAATTATTATATTTAGAATTAATTATTATTATTATCTAATTAAATTGGATTTAATTAGATATGAAATCCCAATAATAATATTTGGAATATTATTATACAAGAATAATAGATATGGTAAATATATTATTCGTAGGAACATATCTAGGGAAATATAATATGTAGAGATTATATTTACGGGCTAAGCCCGATATCTTGCTTAAGAATTAAGCTAAGTTAATCCCTATAAATATGTGTCTTATGGGAATTTCTAAACACACAAGAAATACAATTTCTCCATAAAATCTCTTGTTCGAGTTTTCCTAGCAAGTTCATCTCGGAATTCAATGCTGGCACCCCGGTGCGGATCGGTGAATAGTTGTTGCGTGGATACCATAGTGGAGGACTCCGCGTACGAAGCTCTGTAAGAATTTCGTTTAATATTCTTGCAATTAATATGAGATTAATCGTTCGTTGTTGGTAAACTTTATTATTCTGATGCGTATGTTTATGTGTTTACGTGCCTCTAAATTCCAACAAATACAACTTGGTCCCCTTTGTTGATTCACTTGTGAGCATCTCCAGGTTCATAGTATCGAGCACCATTCTCTCCAGAATAAAGTATCATAGGAGGCTTGCTTAGTCTATGACTGGACATGTAGTAAGTCTTGAAGTATTGTGATGTCCAAGTATAGATAAAGTGAACCAAAAAGACTCCTCGATCTTCAGATGGGTTTGATCGTTTCGAAATACTGTTCAGACCTCTATATATGCTCGCTAAGACTGGAATAACAAGACTAACCTCCTTCCCCTTGGCCATCACATGCCATTTTGAAAGTACCCGGCCTTATCGGATCAACTTATTCATTGGGGAGAACAAATGTGCATAACCAACACGCCAAAAAAGCAGCCAAATATGTCTCTTCTTGGGCGTGTCGCTCGATACCCAGTCGTTTGAATGATGCTAACTCTTCAGAGGTCCATGGTTTGTGTAGAGTCACAATGCCGGAAGGATTGTAAGTAGTTTTTGGACGGGTGACCTTCTTCTCAACACGAGCCTGCGGTGGTTGATGCTTTATTGGTTTAACCGACCAAAAACTTATCCATCGAGCGATGGACACCTTAGCTCTGTTTTTGCCTCCACAGAGTAAATGGTAACCATGAAGAAGATGCCTACAACTCTGCGAGATGAAGAGATCTCCAGTTCTATCAAATAGTTTTGCCGCATCTAGCACCACTTTGTCAAATATGTGACTCGTCAGTAGGAGTCCGATTGAGTTATGGATGTCCCATAGAGAGATCGACATCTCGCCAAAAGTCATGAGCAAGGTATTAGTAGATGGGCACCATATGTTTCACATAAAGCTTTGATGATCTCCGAATTACAGTCATAAGTGAAGAATGATGCAAAAACGGAATCATAAATCCGCATACTCTGAAGGATTTTTTCACACCTACTCAAAACATCTTCGGTCTACTCCCATTATCCTTCCGTATAGTGGAATTCACCGTCAAATTTTAAAGGACCATCCCATCTCGCTTCATTGAAAATAATGCGACGTCCCAGGGTGGGAAAAGGATCCACCTTGTTCAGAGTAGGCTTTCCGTGGTTAGCCGCTTTCAGAACCCAAACCTTGGCATCCTGCTTAGTGAAATCTCCTTGGACCAAATCTTCCATATGGAACTCATTGTTTAGATCTGGCATCGGCTCTGCATACTTATAGATTACCAGCTTCTTGACACCCAAATGAGTCCCTTTTCTGAGAGGTTGGTGCTCGTCATCGAGATTTACCAAGAAGTGCTTCCCAACCGATGTTGTGGTGCTCTTAAAGTGAACCATGATGCAAGATTGAAGTGAAAGAAACTGCAAAACAAATAAAGAATGATAGAGGGGCTAAAGAGCGATACAATTAAAATGATGGGGCAATCATATTAAATAATTTAAGTGGACATAAGATTCTATTTCTTAAAGTCCAAAATGATTTAAATAAATGTTAAGAGTCCATTCATGAAACAATTAACTGGGAAATCAAGTCAATATTCCCGGCCCAATAATTTCACGCATATTTCATGGTGATTAACATTTGGGCCAATTTAATTAATCAAGAATATACGAGTAAAGGCCCAAGACATCCTCTTTAACATGTATGTTAAAAAGGGATGCCTAAATTCGTCCTAAAGTTAAAGTAGCAAAATTTTCACCAGATTCCAAGAATCCACGTCCCTGCTATCTCTTCTCTACAGATCCGTCAAACCCAAATCACGCCGATCGGGTCCCACCTCACAGCAAAACACGCCGCCATCGCATCGCCTCTCTAACTGGTCAGATCCTCAACGAAAATCCAGCCGCAGCCCTTAGATTCCTTTGATCCATAGTCTATCGAACCGTTAAAAATTCAGCTGTCGCGTCTCCACTCACGCTGCCGCCGTTGCCTTTCCACCACAGTTGAAAGCGGCTCTGAGAGAAGAAATTAATTTTTTATTTTGATCAATGAAGTGACCAAGTTGTAGTGGTATTGAGCAAGGAGTCTGTCTGTCTGTGCGGCGGTAGTGAACCGAGAAGCCGAGCGGAGGTAGTCGCAGTGACACCGAAAACTGATGTAATAAAAAATAAAAATACAAGCCTTGCCATTGCCATTGCCAATAAAAATGGTTATGGGCTTTGATCCTTAAGCTTGGGAAGGGAAAATTTTATTGGGCCAATAAAAAGGGATGATGGAGTTGTGCCCTAGCAATCTCAATGATTGAGAAAAGTGAAATTATTTGGGCCAATTTCTCACGAGGAATTGAAATTTCGTGTTCAATTCACTCCAAGTCACAAATGACCGTGAACAAAGCAAGGAGAGGCATATGTAGACAAATTAATTTTGCACTTAATTAAAAGACGATACATGTACAAATAAATTAATATCAACATAAATTTATTATTTATATTTTACAATTTTAATTCAATTATTTCTCAAATTGAATAATTAAATTATTGATATTTAATATATGAGGTATAAGCTTATCAAAATATACGAGTCTGCAGTACTTATATTCAATAATAAATCTAGTTGACTTACTGCACAAGCAAGATCAAATAATATCTTGCTTGAAAAAATAAAGAATTAAACTCATCAAATTGATATCGGTCAACCAGGATGCACCACATGCCACCGTGAAGGAGGAAAGTTTTCATATCCTCACCCTATAAATAAGGGCCTTCATTCATTCATTTTGCACACACAAAAAATTCAAAAGTTCAAGAGATTAGACAATTTCAGAATTCTCTGCAACCACACTTAAAGATTCAAGGCGTTCTTCATCAAATCTAAAGCGTTCTTCGTGGAAAACGGTCAGAAATATCGTTCGATCCAAGATCAAGGTCCAGAACCCCTCCAATCCGACATTTCTCCTTGAAGATTTGAAGAATCTTCAAAGACGTTCTTCGCGGCTTCAAAGTGTTCTTTGCGCAAATCCACCACAATCGGCATTCGATCCGAGATCAAGGTTCAGAACCCCTCCGATCAAGCATTTCTCCTGGAAGGGGCACTTGAAGGTGTGAAGGAGCTTCAAAAGTATTCTTTGCAGACTCTTGCAGATTCAAAGGACGTTCTTCACCAAATTTAAAGGCATTCATCCCGCCTTCGGAGACGTTCATCTACCAAATCTCCAAAATAATGTTTAATCCAAAATAAGGCGTTGCGCCCTTGGATTAACGTTATAAATCTCAAATCAAATGTTGGACGAAGATCTCACCCTAAAATATTCCAAGTCAAGGTCAAACCCAAGAGAAGAATCAGAGGAGCAAATCTAGAGTTTGTCAACCCGCACAAAAAATTTCAGTTTAATCCGAAAAAGTTAAAGTTGTAAACATCTTCGTGTTTTTATTTAAATTCATAAAATTTGTCGTTATAGCTGCATAAACATAATTTTATCTAAATAAAAACATAAATATTATCCAAATAAAAATAAAATTTTACATCCAAATAAAATTAAATTTTACGATAAATTGATTAAATAAAACTATAAAACAAACTTAAAAATTGAAATTGTTTGAATAATATAAATACTTCGAATTACCAATAGTCAAATGAGGTTTCATCAATTTTTTCCTCAACAAAATGGTTGTCCCAATACTTGACAAATGATATCCACACATCACGCGACAACTCATCAGAACCATATTCAACTTTCAGATAATTTATATGCCTTCACTTGCCCACCATGTATGAATACTTGATTCTTAACATATGAAAAAATGTTTGATATACCTCTTCATGAATAGCGTGATCCTATGTGAACTTTTCTTAAAATAAAAATTAATGTTTTGACTAAGTAATATATATATATATATATATATATATATATATATATATATATATATATATAATCATATAAATTTAAATAAGAACAATTGAATTGAATACCTTAAACTGTCTCCAATACATCATGGTCCTCTGACTTCTGATCAACGACCAGGATGCAGCACTAACATCCACATAGCTTACCTTTAACGTATAATTGAAGACTCGCAAAACTTCATTAATGGGCATCCTGCTGCATTTAATCACCAAAATTAATTATTAATAATAAAATGATAAATTAATTAACTTACTAATAATTAAAATAAATGATATATACTTACCGCCCGTTTAAAATGATAATCTCTGTTGGGATATGTTTTAGTTTTGATGATTTTCCAAAACAACATGTAATAGGTTTGAAAGCAGTTAGGATTGTATCTTTAGTTTCAGGTCAGGATATGTTAGCTCTCAGTAGAATAGACTGTCAGTTGAGAAGAACTCAGTTGAGGGAACACTCAGTTGAAGGGGAACTCAGCAACACAACCTGAGGATATCAAGATGACACCAAGAAGAATTAACTGAAGCCATGCTAGTAACCTGAACCAGAAGAGAAGCCTGAAGGATGTCCCACTGAGTGTAAACCTGGCTGATCTAAGCTAAGTCGGGCGGACCACTCCGTGAAGAGCATGATCAAGAGGATCAGTGCTGCACCAAGTAGGCCCTGAAGGAGTCAGGCTATTGTGGTCAGGGAAGTTTGTCATTCAGCCTTATGACAAACTTCTTGGAGAGATCTTCAAGAGTCCCTGAAGGACAACATCACTGAAGACAAGTATGTCTACTGAAGATCTTCAATCAGTGGAGGATAATGCTATCTGAAGTCAGTGCGCCCTGATCAAGCACACTGAGTCAAAGATCCATTGGATTCAGTTCACGTGGACCAATCACGTCAAGACAGCGTATCTGACACTGACAAGGCCGAGTTTCAAGAAAAGTAGGTGAAACCTATTAAATGTATGGATTCAAATGTAATTTCATCCAACGGTTACATTTGAATCCACACTATAAATACAAGCTCATAGCTTCGGTTTAGTGTGTGTGAAGTAAGAAAAATCAACACCTACGAGCTGTGAAGGTGTGAGTGTTTAGTGCATTGTATGGGAGTTATAAGGAGACACGATTCACATCTTGTACACTGACCATTAGGGTCCATATTTATACACAAATGAGTGTTCAACTTGTAAATCTTAGCTTAGAGAGGTTTTCCCAATCTTAGCTTTAGGCTAACTCATTGTAAGGGAAAAAAAACCTCACCTAGTTGGAGAAAACCCAACTGAAACCAAAACCCTAAGTTAGGTTTGTTGGTAGTAAGTTGTTTTGTGAGTTAGTAAGGAAGTAAGCAAGATCTGGAGTTGTAGATCTGGGTGCACCTTGGCACGTTAAAAACAAGAATCCAAGTTAGTGGATTTCCTGTTTAATCAGACCGTGGATGTAAGAGCTTGAGTCTCTGAACCACGTTAAACTAAGCGTTGTTTATTGTTTAAGCACTTGCTAATTATTTGTATTGCATGCTCACTGAGAGTACTTCGAAAGGTTGAAAAGAAATTAACTAAGTATTTTAGTCAGGGAGAACCAATCCCACTGACAGGCTTAAGCAAGCACTCGAGAGTTCAGTCTCTCGAGTCACTGCCTTGTTAAGAGCCTGAACTCGCAAGTCAGTTGCACTGACTTGAGTGCTCTGACTCTTAGCAATGCAGTGACTTGAGTGCCCCACTTACTGAACTCATTCAGGGTGCAATGCTAAGTTTAAAAAAAAAATTATCTCCTGAATTCCCATTTTGGTATTCGAATACGGGACCATCAATCTCTATTTTTCATTTGTCATTATAACCCTGTTTAATATATAAAATATGCATTAAAAATTCGACATAGTTTAGACGTTATATAAATAATCATTTTCATTTTCTAACTATAGTCGTTATTATTTAACTATAACAATTTTCGGTCTAATAAACAAACTCTTAATCTAACATAATTGTAAAAATGCAATTTACTAAACGAACATTAAAAAAATTAAAACTCTAAACTATGCAATATAACAAACAATCAACATATAGCCTAATCTTAAACGATTCAACATATAAACTTAATCAACATACTAATCTTAAACGGTTAAACTATATTTATTCAATAAACTTGCTAATCTTAAACTATTTAAATAATACTAATATTAAATCATATATAATCATACACAATCATACTAATACAACATCATAATTAATCATACTAAAACGATATCATACTCAATCATATTAAACCGGTACTAATATTCAATCATACTAAGACGGTACTAATACTAAATCATTCTAATCATACCAATATTCAATTATACTCCATCATATGATATTCATTCTTCAAAAGTAATTTTAAACGGTAAAAAATGAAAGAACTTACAGTTAATGTGTAGAGAAAAAAGAAGTGAGTACTTTAATCGGGATGGAATGACTTTCCGATGATGACACAGTGGTTCTCCGGTAATATTTCCCTTGTTTCTCTTTCTCTCTTCACTCGTATTGCTCTCCGGCTGGCTGTTGGCTTAAAAAGGGGGAACAAATTTAGTGACGGACGATGTGCGTCGTAAATCTTGCCGCCTAAACTATAAAACGACAATATTTTATAAGATTTGTGATGGATAATTCATCGTTAATTCTAATTTAAAATTAGCGACGGACGTCCTGTCGCTATTCTTGTTGGTCATATGAAAAGACACCACTTCCCCAAGGATCAGAATTAACGTGTCAGTTTAGCGACAGACAAATAATGTAAAATTTAAATTTAACGAAGGATTTAGTGTCCGTCACATTATTCCATTACTAAAATGCGAGTTTTCTTTTTGGTAATTGTAGTACGTCTAATTTTCATTGATTTGATTACGGATAGTCTCACTTCATGTTGTCTACACTCTGCAGGGCGAAATTAATGAAATATAGAAGACTTTGTTTTGTCTAATAATGTTGTTGGTTTTCTTGCTTTTGTACTATCATTATTATCTGATGCTCTCTAACAGTGGTAAATTTAACATTTTTAGCTCTATATTTAGAGGGTGTTTGGCTAAACTTATTTGAAACATTTTATAAGCTCTAACATCTTATAAGTTATTTTAAGAGCTTATAAGATATAATTTTTAAGTAGCTTATAAGTTGCTAAAGTGTTGGGTTAATACAACTTATAAGATCTTTGATTATTTATAACAAATATTATTTAAATTTATAAAAAATAATTTTTCTATTTTTTATCTTGAGGTTGGGATTGGGAAAGGGTGGGGTGGTTCTAGGGTGAGGTGAGTGGTTGGGGTGAAGGTGGTTAGGAAAATAAGTTGGGAAATCCCAACTTATTTTTTTTACAGCTTATAAGATGTTAGGAGCTTATTTTATGATCTTATAAGCTGTTAAACATCTTCTTTTGCCAAACACATTGGTAGTACTTATAAGCTCTTAAACAGCTTATAAGATGTTTTAAGGAGTTTATAAGCTCAGTCAAACACCCTCTTAGTTTTGTTTAAAGCTTTATTTCTATGTTTTTTTTATTTTGGTAGTGTATCCATAGGACAAAAATTTGTGTGACACAATTTACAAATTAGTACTCCTCTAGTCCCTGAAAAATAGTCCTGATTGTCTTAATAGGTCATCCCAAAAAAATAGTCTTGTTGCCTAAAATTGAAAATAATAAACTTTTTCTACACTTTTCAATATATACACATAATATTTTTAAAATAATTTATTTTGTACTTGATGTGACACAATATTATTGTTTTTTAATAATCATGCAAAAAGTAACAAGACTATATTTTGGGGAGGGAAGAAGTACTAATTAATTTTTTTTTAAATATTAATATGTCATGTTCAATTTATATTTTCTTCGAAAACAGTCTCAAGAAAGACCTGCAACATTCATAAAGTTTGTGAGGGTAGACACGGTTATGTGTGAATGAGATGGTAGGCACGGTTTCCGTAGTATTATAATGTTATGATATTTGACATGTATTGGGGAAAACATGATAATATCTTTACTTAGTATTCTTCAAGAAAGTTCACTTAGATCAGTATAATCAGGTAAATTTATGTATATATTGCAAATTAGAAAGTATATGGTGTAAATAGGGAGGTTTGAAAATTGTTTATGAATATAGGATTGATCGCCCTTGGGAGTAGCGATCAACCAGGTAGATCGCGCTCACCAAGAGCGATCAACGAGGAAGAACCGTCACGCCATAGATCGCTCCAGCAGGAAGCGATCTAGGGACAAAAACTCACTCCCTATCATCTGCGAATGTTGCTCGCACTCTCTACTTTTGAAGGAGTGCCGGCGTCCATCGGACTCTCCACTTTTGATGAAGTACCGGCGTCCATCGAAATGGACGCAGATCCGGGTGCGGGACACGTACCGGATTCCCCAAATTTCCGGCGGACTCGAGTTGTGAAGGAACCAAATTTCAGGCGAACTCGAGTTGAAGGAAAGTGGCGGCCGCTTGGAAGTGGGGGAAGGAGAGGAGCGGCGGCGGGCTTTGAGGAGGGAGGAAGAATAAAAGATGACGTGGGGCGGTTAAAGCTTAGGAGTAGGTTCTTTAATTATTTAATTTATTTATATTTAAAATTTTGGAACCCGCAATTAATTCACATTAAAATTTTGATTTCTCCAATTCTACATCCTAAAAATTAGGGTTAATTTTAAATTTTAAATAATTGCATTCACCTCCTAAAATAAGAATAAGGGTTAGTGGATTAGTTTAATTTTTTTATTTCTAGAACCGTTCCACCTTTCCAATCACTCCTAAAATTATGCATTCAAGGTAGTTAGTCAAATTTTATTTAATTATTTTATAAAAAATAATGAATAATAATATAGTGTAATATGTAGTTCTATTCATCTAATCTAAATAACTATTAAAATTTGTATGCTACAAATATAATAGAAAAAGAAAATTTTATTTTTCAAAAGTATTTAAATCCTTGAATTTTATTCTTTTATTATTTGAATTTTGTAAAATATGATTCTTATTCGTATTTAAGAAAAATATTTATATACAATGTTGAATACTATTAATACAACGATGTATAAAAGAAAAACAATTATTTTGAGTGATATCACATTCCTGCAAAATAATTATTCTAATCGTTTCGAGGTTGAAAGCCCATGATATATACATCCGGAACTGCAAATAAATTTATGAAAATACAGTCCTTTCTACTCCAAATTTTGAGTATTTGTAAATTGTAATGGTCAATGAGTATCTAATTTTGGCCTATTTATTAATACTATATTTGCAAAAGGTCTATATCGATAATTCAAATCAACATTATTTTTTATAAATTAATTAAACAAAATTTGACTAACTAACTTATAGTAAATGGATGCATAATTTTAGGAGGAACGGTTCTACAAAATAAAATTTTAAACAAATCTAGTAACTCCTATCGCTATTTTATTTTAGGAGGTGAATGAAATTATTTTAAATTTTAAATTAACCCTTATTATTAGGAGGTAGAATAGGGAAAATTAAAATTTTAATGTGAGTTAATTATGGGTCCAAATTCTTAGATATAAATAAATTAAACAATTAAGGAACTTAATCCTAATCTTTTAACCGGTCTTTTCTTCTTCCTCCCACCTCTAAGCGACCACCGTCGCTCCTCTTCTTCCTCCCACTTCTAAGCCCCTGCCACTTTCCTTCAACTGAAACCACCCAATCACCTGAAATTTGGGAAATTCGGTGCGTGTCCCGCACCCAAATCCGCGTCGCCTTCGACGGATGCCGGTATTATAAAAAATGGAGAGTTGCAGATAATTTTTGTCCCTGGATCGCCTCCTACCGGAGCGATCCATGGCGTGGGGGTTCTTCCTCGTTGATCGCCCTTGGTGAGCGCGATCTACCTTATTGATCGCTACTCACAAGGGCGATCTACCCTATATTCATAAATATTTTTCAAACCCCCCTATTTACACCATATAGTTTCTAATTTGCAATATATACATAAATTTACTGTATAATCATGTTTAAAATATAAATATTGTGCTTGTGAAATTTCGATTAAGGTTAGTGTTTTTCGAGATATGTATTAACGTTGATGATTTAGTCAAAATATATGTATAGGTATGTAGGTTAGGACAACTTCTGTAAGACCCGAACTCCTCACAATCTATAAATTAATATAATTCGTATATTTTTGTATTAATTATATTTTATTGAGGACTCCACTTTATTTTATCTTGTATTTGTAATTGAGAAATATTTATTCTTTTGCATGATTATTGGTGACAAAACTTTTATATTATTATCAAAATTTAAGTAATAATGTAAATCGTTTTATGGTTGGTAGTATTATTTAAATGAATATGAAATAAATTCCCTACACGTTGACAACTATGTTTTATACATGGAGTGATATTTATATTTTACTTTAATTATTTTATATTATTTATGTGCTATTTGTGATCCTGGTAATGTATTTGACTTTTGAATATTGAATTATTTGCATGCTCTTATATATTCAGTGGTGATAGAACCTTAATATTATTGGCGTTTCTTATTGGCTTTCAAAAAAAAAATATATATATACATTTACTTAAAATAATTAATAATTGTAAAGTTAATTATAACTTTTGGGGATTATAGTATGGCCGGAAAATGGAATAAGAATTGAGTGTAGGTAGGAAACTGTCAAATTTACATAGTATAGGTTGCAATCTGATAAAAAAAATTGTACTGGTTGCAATTTGAAAAATGGACAATAGTACAGGTTGCAAAATGATATTAACCTTTTTATTATGTATGCTTGAATACATATAAAGTTTCTAACAATACTAATTTGTATTATAATATAACAAATAATAGTAGTAATAATAATTTATGAACTAATTAAATATACGGTTTTCCATTGGCGGCCATTTGAGGATGAAAGTACATTAAAATTTAATTAGTTAGTCAATAATGAGAGTGAACACGTGTACATTAAAAGAGTAACACACATAATAAATAAATAAATAAATAAATAAGATAAAAACAAAAGGGAAGCTTCATGAAGAAGGGAGAATGAGTCGGAGATAAGTATATGGCTATATTACTGCTCCTTGCCATAAAATATATATAGACACATAGGTGAAATAGCTAGTTTACCAAAGTGAGAGATTAATTGTAGGTATGTGCTCTACTGCTCTTCAATCTCAAATTTTTATTTGTAAATTAATTAAATGGAATAATCTTTTGTTTCCATTGATTTCAAAGGCCAGACAATTGCTTAATCTAATTAACGAGAATTCTACAATTAATTTGTGTGTTGTCATATATTTCTTGTAATAATAAAATAATCTCGGTATTAGATTGGTGGAGATACAAAGCATGTTAAGTATACTACAAAGAGTCGATCAAGTTGGTTTTTTTTTTTTTTTAAATTAAATTAGCTCTAATTTTAATTATGAGTTGAATAATTAAGGAACAAGTTTTAATTTGAATAAACCCAGATTGGTGAAGATGATTTTATGCGATTCGAGACATGTCTATATATATAGGTGTATGTTTACCTTGGATCATCATTTTATTAATTTCCTTATTTTCTCCAAAATATATATATATATATTTAATTTTCGATAAAGTAAATGAATCATAACATGTTTATCAAGTTAAAAAAATTTAACTCATGAAATTATATCTATTTAATATTTGCATGTATGAGTCAAGTAAATTGACTTTTGCTTTATAAATGGAAAAGAATGATTTGTGTAATTGAATTTTTTAGTAGGAAAATAGGTTTAGTTCTCTGTTTGTGAGTATTGAGCAATTGGAACACGGGTTTGAAATTAATATTCATATATTAGGAATGTTCGATAAATCTTAAAATATATTTACAGTGATGTCATTAAGATGTACCAAAATAGAATGCTTAATATGAGGTTTCATTCTTTATTGCTTATGTGATAAATGTTATGAAAGCTTAATTTGTTTTGTGAGCTATAATTAATTTTAAAAGAATTATATGGATCTTCTAATTGCATGAAACTAATAATTAAACCTGCTTAATTTATTATTCACTAGTTAGTTTTTGTTTAGCACATCTATGTTCTTATGAGATTGACAACTATATAATCTTCAAATAAAAATAGCAGTATACAAGTTGAGTAACTTGTGATCGTCAAATATTAGTTATGATATTTACCTAGTTCAACTTTGAATTGGTTACTGGTAATTTAATCCTATAGTATTTAAATTACGAGAATTCCAGAAATTATTTAAGAGGAGGAATTTGATGACTTAATTTTCGAATTGATACTTTCAGGAATTATTTTATTGTAATAAATGTCATGATCTGCATAATTGTAAAATATTGTAGCAATTGCATTGGATAAGGTGGTAAGGTGCCTTAATAATTACAAGAAGAACTTACACAATTAAGTATTAATGAAGGAAAAGCATTGCTAATTTAACTAGTGACGCAGCGCAAACGTAGAACGTGAACACAAGAGAAGAAGATGGGTAAAACCCTAATTCAATAATATCAAAATCGTCGTTCCAAGATATCATCCCAGAATATAAATACTACCAACTAGGGCAAAATAGGCCCATAAGTTCAAACTGAAATTTAAATAACAGAATATAAATGAAGCCCAGTAAATAATTTAATTGGCGGTCTCCTCTCCATCATTCTCTCCCCCATCGGAACGATTTGCCCTCGAATCGGGATGGGTCTCCTCTCCAGCCACGTACGGAATCAAATGCTTGACATTGAACACGTCCGAGGTGCGCATGCCGGGAGGAAGGCGAAGACGGTATGCATTGGGGTTGATCCTCGCAATAACTTCGACTGGGCCGAATTTGCGGGAAGCGAGCTTATTGTAATCATGCGCGGGAAAACGGTCTTTGGTCAAGACGGCCCATACGAGGTCCCCGACCTGAAACTCCACAGCACGGCGTTTGGCGTCCGCATGGTGCTTATATTTGGCGTTACTTTCCACAAGGCGGGCGTGCATAGCTGCATGGATGGACTGTAGATCGGTCAAGAATTCAGCAGCACGGGCATCCCCAGTAGTGCCTGTCGGTAGCTGCATCAGGTCTACGGGGCCTCGAGGAACGCGGCCGAACACAACGCGGAATGGACAGAATCCCGTGCTTCGGTTGATGGCTGAGTTGTGAGCAAACTCGGCCTGACTTAGTTTCATATCCCACGTAAGGGTGTTATCGCCAACCAAACAACGGAGTAAATTACCGAGCGACCGATTCACCACCTCGGTTTGTCCGTCGGTTTGAGGATGGTAAGCGCTACTAAAGTGGAGCTCCGTACCCGCGAAACGCCACAAAGTACGCCAAAAGTGGTTAAGAAAGCGGGTATCTCTATCGGAAACAATGGAAGTAGGCAGGCCATGCAAGCGGTATACATCACGGAAATATAATTGTGCAACATGTACAGCATCTGATGTGCGCTTGCAAGGAATGAAGTGCACCATTTTGCTGAAACGATCAACGACAACAAAAATGGAATCGAAACCGCGTTGAGTGCGAGGCAACCCGAGGACAAAGTCCATGCTCGTCGCGAGCCAAGGCCCATCCGGCACCGGCAAGGGACGGTAGAGACCCGCGTTCGTGGCGGTGCCCTTCGCTAGGTGGCAGGTACGGCAGCGTGCCACATAGCGTCCCACGTCCCGTTTCAGCGACGGCCAAAAATAGCGTTCCTCCAGAAGGCCGATGGTGCGGTCCCGACCCACGTGACCTGCGCCGTGAAGCTCTTGGACCAACCTAAGGCGGAGGCTGGAAGTAGGGATACATAACCGGTTTCCCAAGAATAGAAAGCCATCTGCTAGTGTAAACTTAGATGGGAGGCCATCACGTAAGTGAGCAAGGACCCGCGAGAAGAATGGGTCATCGGCATAAAGCTCTGAGAATTCGTTAAAACCGGGAACGGAGACGCGCATCTCCATGAGAAGTGAAGAACACCTACTTAGAGCATCAGCAACTCTATTCATAGTCCCAGATTTATGCCGTATCACGAAGTTAAATTGCTGAAGATACGCGGCCCATGATGTGTGGCGAGACGAGATGTTGTCCTGGCTAGATAAGTATTTCAGGGAGTCGTGATCAGTAAATAGGATGAATTCTCGCTGATGTAAGTAATGTCTCCAATGTCGGACGGCTCGAACAACTGCATAAAACTCCACATCATATGCGCAATAGCGAGAACGAGGACCAGTGAGTTTCTCGCTGAAGAAGGCCACGGGGCGGCTGTTCTGACTAAGAACTGCCCCGATGCCCACCTTCGACGCATCGCTATGCAGCTCGAACGGCACGGTGAAGTCGGGAAGAACCAAGATGTGGGCGGACGTGAGCCGTTGCTTAATAGTGTCAAAGGCCGCGGCAGCCTCGGGGGGCCAAGAGAAGACCTTTCCTTTCATGCAATCCGTAATGGGTGCCATGATGGTACTAAAATGGGAGATGAAACGTGTATAGAATGAAGCCAAGCCGTGAAAGCTACGAACCGCCGTGATAGATGTGGGGGTAGGCCAATCCCGAATAGCTGCAACTTTAGAATCATCCATAGATATGCCCGAAGCAGATATACAAAATCCCAGGAATATAACAGAAGTAGTAAAAAAGGCACACTTATGTGGAGCGCCATAGAATTTTTCGGTGCGTAAGATAAGGAGTACCTGACGCAGGTAGTCCGCATGGGCTGTCTCTGAGGGACTGTAGATAAGAATATCGTCGAAATAAACGACGACACAAGTCCCAATGAGCGGACGTAAAGCTTGGTTCATAACGCGCATGAAGGTGCTCGGTGCATTAGAGAGGCCGAAAGGCATAACCAACCACTCAAAAAGGCATTCCCGTGTCTTAAAGGCCGTCTTCCATTCGTCGCCCGGACGGATTCGAATTTGATGGTACCCACTTCGGAGGTCAAGCTTAGAGAAAACAGTAGAACCACAGAGTTGGTCAAGTAAATCATCTAAGCGAGGGATAGGAAAACGATACCGCACCGTAATTTTATTAATGGCCCGACTGTCGACACACATGCGCCACGTACCATCTTTCTTTGGTGTGAGCAGGGCCGGAACAGCGCATGGGCTCAGGCTCTCGCGCACCAATCCCCGGGTCAACAAGTCCTCAACCTGGCGCCGAAGCTCTTCATGCTCAGAAGGACTCATGCGGTAGTGGGGTCTGTTCGGAAGAGAAGCACCCGGAACAAGATCAATCTGGTGTTGAATATCCCGTAGAGGCAGAAGGGCCGCGGGGAGTTCATCCGGGAAGACATCCGAAAATTCCTCGAGAAGAGAGGTGGCGACCCTAGGAACAGTAGCAGGGGGGGAAACATCATGAGCAATCAGCAAAAACCCCAGGGAGCCGGTGGAAAGC
The DNA here is from genome assembly GCA_947034835.1 of Ballota nigra. Lineage (NCBI taxonomy): Eukaryota > Viridiplantae > Streptophyta > Magnoliopsida > Lamiales > Lamiaceae > Ballota > Ballota nigra. The sequence continues at coordinate 86,819,165 of OX344720.1, read as the reverse complement.
TCTCGCTCGAACTCTGCTTGGGAAATGAGTGATACCATTGGGACAACAGGGAGGGCCGGAGAAGGTTTGCACGATGAATGTAGGACAAACTTGGTGCCCTCGAACGTGAAAGAGTACGTGTTGAGGAAGCCGTCATGTACCACGTGACGGTTGAACTGCCACGGGCGGCCCAGTAACAAGTGACATGCGTCCATTGGCACGACGTCACACCAGATAGAATCCGCATAAATACCACCCACCGAGAAAGGTACCTGAACACGGTCAGTAACAGCAACTCGAGTATTGTGATTCAACCAAGCTAAATTATACGGGTTAGGATGGGAAGACGGCACCAAATATAACTTACGAACAACCTCACCCGAAATAACGTTCTCACAAGCACCAGAGTCAATGATGAACTTACAGACCTTACCCATAATCGTGCAAGAAGATTGAAAGATGCAATTTCGCTGGTCTGAAGCATGCTCCAATTTAGGCAAGCAAAAGGTACGCTGCAAGATAAGAAGAGGCCCATCATCACCCTGGAGGTGGGTCTCGTCGGCGGCAGCAGCAAGGTCCATATCGACCGCGGGTGGAGAGGCGTAGGATTCGACAACGTCACCCTCGAGGAGAAGGGCACGTGTACCCCGCGGCTGAGGGCAGGAGGTCATCCGGTGCCCCGGGTCACCACAGTTAAAACAGCGGCCCGGGAAAGATGTACGAGGGCCTATCGCGGGAGGGGGTCGCGGAGTCGAAGCGGACGCCGGAGGGGCTTTACCCGCCGGGAAGCCAGGTGCGGGAGGCGGGGGCTCTGATACCAACTGACGCAGCGCAAACGTAGAACGTGAACACAAGAGAAGAAGATGGGTAAAACCCTAATTCAATAATATCAAAATCGTCGTTCCAAGATATCATCCCAGAATATAAATACTATCAAAACGTAGAACGTGAACACAAGAGAAGAAGATGGGTAAAACCCTAATTCAATAATATCAAAATCGTCGTTCCAAGATATCATCCCAGAATATAAATACTACCAACTAGGGCAAAATAGGCCCATAAGTTCAAACTGAAATTTAAATAACAGAATATAAATGAAGCCCAGTAAATAATTTAATTGGCGGTCTCCTCTCCATCAACTAGTTTATAATTCAAAGTGATATTTATAGTTGAATTTTTATTAGATTGGATAGTTGGAGCGAGTAAGGTGGTTCGCGACTGGAATCTCGTCATTTGTCTGATTCGAGGTAAGTAGAAATTCATTTGCAACTACAATGCATAAACATATTATTTTGTGAATTATTTTATTTAAGTGGTGATACGTGAATTGGTATTCGGTGATATTGTTGAGTGAGCCTGTGAGTTCAATATTTGATGGAATGAGCCTGTGAGCTCAATATTTGATGTGGAATTAACATGTGAGGTATTTGATGTGGAGTGAGACTGTGAGTTCAATATTTGTTGTGAATTGAACCTGCGAGTTTATTGATATATGAATCTGGTGAAATATTATTTGTGCATTTCATCAAGCATATCATGCATTAACATGAAAATATATTTTTGTTAAATGATGTGTTTTGGCCACTAGTTATACACTGAGGGCGGAAGGGGCGGCCTAGGAGTTCAGGTAAGCAGGGGGTGGTCTGGCGTATGCTACCTAGAGTGGGACGCCGTCTTATTGATTGTATTTTGGGTGTTTCCGTAGGAGGACTTCTTGTGCAGTTAGGGGGTCATGTTTGGTGATGGACCTCGCTGTCGCGGGAGGTTAGATCTCTGGATTCACTAACATGGGTCGGCGTGGAGGGATTACTTCTTGGTGGACATGAGGGGAGTACATGCGAGGTGAACCCTTGATGGGCCACAAGAGGATGGACCTCACGTCGGGATCGTATTTATTATGGACATGTGATTATTTGTTTATTGTCGGTGTATGACAGTGAGTCGATGGGCCCTTGCGAGTGTTTCATAAATAAATTGGTGATTTCAAAAGAGAGCGCGTGAGGAGGATTTTCAAAAGAATTACAACATAACATGCATAATTTCTGCTTACTGAGACTTATATATCTCAGGTAGTTTATGCATTATAGGTAATTCTGATGAGTTGTGATGTTGTGGTGCTATTGGACAAGCTGTGGAGTTCCCGCGTGGTTTTGAGTGGTTGTGTACATAGATTACGACCTGTTGGGCCTTACCGTAGGCTTGTATTTTGAGTTGTGTTGTATAAAATTTGTGTACTATATTGTGAGTCCTAGTTGTCGTTTCTAAGATAAATGAGTTTGTCTTTATGTAAAAAAAAGGGTCGCATGTGCACACGAGTCGTTGCTTAGAAATTATTTTTAATCACTATTATTATTGAATTATGTGAGGACAGTTGTGTCGACTTCGTAATTACATCAGCTGAGATAGACTTATGTTAGTTTCTAAATCATAAGTTAAAATGGAACTTAACTTGAGCAGCTGAAAATCAGAAGATCAGAAAGAACTTGGGATGAAGAAAAGTTGAGTAATAAAAGACCTGAAGTCAGATCACCTTTGTTGATAGGCGAACATCATCTAGGTATGGAGCGAACAATTATTGAAGTCTAAAACAAAGAAAATCACGATTTGGGTGCATTAACCAATCTGGGAGGTGTATGAAGTGACGAACAACTCTCCCGACGAACAACTAATGGGCGAACAGGTATTAAGGCCCGAGACCAAGAATGAGCCAACTGTGAAGTCATCCATGACGAACAACTCGGTCAAACTATGATACAACAAATAGCCAAGGAGGTGTGTACAAGTGAACAAAGGACAAAGATCCCAAAGCCAAGCTGAACAAAGCCATAAGGCGAGCAACTTCCAAAGTACAACCTCAAGAGGCGAACAACTTTCAGTTGGAGAATCAACAAGATCAATCAAGCCGACCTAGGCGAACAACAATGAGTCCGAGATAAGACCAAAGAAGACTTTGTAACTAAGGTTCAGCTTAGATAAGATCAAAGGGACACATGTCAAGCATGCAGGCTAGGGAGACCAAGAGTCTTGGACACCTCATGCTTGCTAGTCTCTATAAATAGTTGTTCTCCAGCTTACTTAAATAATTTTCGAATTTCAGACAAAAATACACACAAACACACTCAAATTCACACATACATGAAATAAGTCCAATTTCGACTACCGAATTTACAAATTCGATAAATCCAAACCCCGATTTACCATTTACGGTGGTAACCAATCACACGTTATTGATTGGTGACGTAAAAACGGATTAAAACAGCCACTAATCCTTACGATTAGATTCGTTCACCAACAATTTAAATCCAAACCCCGATTTACCATTTACGGTGGTAACCAATCACACGTTATTGATTGGTGACGTAAAAACGGATTAAAACAGCCACTAATCCTTACGATTAGATTCGTTCACCAACAATTTGGCGCTAGAAGGAGGGTCCGAACCTCCGGTTTAGTGTGATTACTCAAGAACTTCAAGTTGAAAACTTGAAGATTCAAAGGAAATCTCAAGAAATATTTGAAGATACAAACAAAAGTGTTCTTGGTGTTCTTCAATTTATAAATTAAGAAGTAACTTAAATTGAAATGCCACAATCTAAAGAGACCCAAGGATCACGTTTGTCAAAAAGAGCATCTCAGACCCGAGCCACGTCGGCCGACCACCAGGACCGTGACCCGAGACATGCGAACAGGTCACAACATACGGCCATAACACATAACCTCCCCCCTGAGATGGAGGCTTTGGCGAACAACCCCAACGAGTTGGCCAAAACCATTGCTGCTCTCCAGGCCCTCCAGAGGCAACAAGAGCAGGTTAGGCCAACACAAGCAAGGCCAAGGGACAAGTCCCTAGAGGTTGTTAGGCCCAGGACAACCAGGGGCGAACAGCGAGAGGTTGATAGTGCCCAAGTCAGACGAAATAAGGGAAAGGCCAAGGTGGTCGACCAAGGAGAAGTACAGGCTGAGTCTGGTCGCGGACGAACAACTATGTCTAGCCATGGAACAACACGTTCCAGTGCTCAAGACAGGCTTAGCCAACCCCAGCGGGAAGCTGCTCGCCGGGGAGCAGAAGATGGGCGAGCAACTTTTGAACAGCCTCGCCCATCAGTCCATGAAAGACTCTCCCAGTCAGCCTTCAGGCGCCTAGGGCCAAATGCGGCGAACAACATTAGGAGGCAAGCCCAGGAAGTGCCCACTCCAAGCGAGGGACTGCGACGAGCAGAAAGGTTAATGCCTTTGCTCGCCGAACAGCCTCCAAGTCAGGGGGCACCTCTTGATGAATTATCAAGCCTAAGGAGGGCTGTGGAGAACATGCAGGGGCAACTAGACCAACAGAGGGGGATGGGAACGACCAGCATGCCATCCTCACCTTTGGCAGCTCACATTTTGAAGGCCCCGATACAGAAAAAGATTCAATTTCCGGCTAGCATTCAATATGAAGGCATCGCCGACCCCCGGGTCCACTTAACGAAGTATACGGACTACATGGTCTCCGTGGGGGCCAGCGATGCCACCCAATGCCGGAATTTTCCGTTAACATTGGGCGATCGGGTTCACAAGTGGTTTTCATCAATGCCGCCTGCATCAATCCACTCGTTCGTCCAACTAAGTCAAGAATTTCTTTCTCACTTTTCAACGGCGGGGTCGTATCTTTCCCAAAAACACCGGCTGTCAGATTTGAGGCAAAATGATGATGAAACTGACCGGGCGTTTATGGAAAGATTCGATAAAGTTTTGCTAGAAGGAGAACCGGTGAGCGAAGATACAAAGATCGTCGCTGTGATGGCCGGATTGAAAAAAGGGTCAAAGTTATGGAAGGAGGTACGTCTGAAGTGCCCAAAGACTTATGCCGAGTTCAGAAACCAAGCTGGCATTTTCGTTTCCATGCACGAGGCCCTACAAACAAATTTAGGGGAGAACAAAGCTGATCCTAAGGAGAATAACAAAAAGCCCGTCGGGACAAGCTACAGGGTCCCAAAAAATATGAAAGCATTCACCGAAGGATCGGATTTGAAGGAAAAATTGAACCAAGTATTGACAGTATCAGTTGATACTGTGTATGAAAGCGTAAAGGAGAAAGAGTTGCTTTCCCCACCACGTAAAATCCGTCAGGATACTGGCAAACTCAACCCAAACAAGTATTGTGCCTACCATCAAAGTGTGGGGCATTTTACAAGTGAGTGTAGAGATTTGCTTAAGCAACTCTGGCGATTTTATGAGGAGGGAAAGCTCTCCGATTTCGTTAAAAGGCAACCTGGGAAGAGAACCCGGGAGAACAACTCGGAAGACGAAGAGGATGGTCAACCTCAGAGAAACAACAGACCCGGGCGACCAGTTCCCAGTATTCCAGCTCAACCTTTAGAAGATCTTTTCATGATGGAACCCGCAGGTCCCGCGGGAGGGTGTTTTGATGGACAACCACCCGACTCCAATCGGAAGAGGAAAGCGGAGCTACGAGCGATTGGCCAAGTACAAGAAATGGGAGTTAAGCCGTCCATCATGCAAACGGCGGAATTAACCTTCACCGAAAAAGACCTTGAAGGCGTCTTAACTCCACACAATGAATCGCTCGTAATCTGCGCAAAGATTATGGGGACCAGAGTCCACAGACTGTTGGTGGACACCGGAGCCTACACCAACATCTTATTCAAGAAGACCCTCGATAATCTGGGAGATTATTCGGGTTATGTTCGGAATACAACACATAGAATCATAGGCTTCGGGAATGCTGTGACAACACCGTTGGGAATTGTAACATTAGCTGTACAACTTGTAACGGCCAATGAACCCGAAAGAAATATAACAAGAATGGTAGATTTCTTGGTTGTAGACCAGGAGTCGACCTATAACGGGTTTCTTGGCCGACCTTTTCTCAATGAATTCAAAGCTGCGTGTTCCACTTACCATTATTGTTTGAAATTTCCAACAGCTAGTGGAACAGGCACAATTAAAGGAGACCAACGGAGAGCACGAGAATGCATTCAACAGCTACGAGCAAAATTTGTACAAATATCCATGATGGAAGCAACAAGTTATCCCGTCAACAAACCATCAATACTGAACAATATGATGGACATGGAAGACCACATAGATACGGACGAACAACACTTGGACGAGCAAGTGTTGGACGAGCAACTCGTTACCACCCGCGAGGAACCTCCATCTGACGAACAACAAAGGGGTGATGACGAACAACCCTCAGTGGGGGACTTGGAGGGCCAAGTACAAACGAACAACAATGGGACGGAGCCAACTGATGATCTAGAACCCCGCCTGGGGGCAGAGCCCATGGACATCAAAAATGATTTCAACCCTGAGGAACCCATACTTGATCCCCGTTGGAAGGGACAAAAACGACGAGCAACTCCAGTCGAAGAGCTGGAGGCGTTCAAAGTTAATCCCGACAACGAAGATCTTGAATTATTCATAGGATCTGAGCTCCCAGAGCCTTACAGATCCCGAATGAAAGAGTTCCTCACCAAGAATCTAGATGTCTTCGCTTGGTCTCACGCAGATATGGTGGGGATAGACCCGAAACATGCTTGCCACAAGCTGAACATAAATCAAGCAAGAAAGCCCGTCCATCAAAAACGAAGGAAGTACGGCCCAGACAAATACCAAGCCTTGAATGAAGAAGTTAAAAAGCTGTTAGACAACGATCTGATCCGTCAAGCACTTTGTCCACAATGGGTAGCAAACCCTGTGCTGGTGAGGAAATCAAACGGAACCTGGAGGCTATGCATAGACTTTACAGATCTGAATGCAGCATGCCCGAAGGACAACTTTCCTCTCCCGCACATCGATCAATTGGTGGACAGCACTGCGGGTCACGAAATGCTAACATTCATGGATGCTTTTGCAGGGTATCACCAAATCCCAATGCATCCTGACGATCAAGAAAGCACAGCTTTTTATACTAACAAAAACTTGCTGTGCTGGAAGAGAATGCCGTTCGGCCTCATAAATGCTGGAGCAACATATCAAAGACTGGTGAACAAGATGTTTGATCAACAAATTGGAGATACGGTTGAAGTCTATGTAGACGATATCGTAGTCAAAAGTCCCAAGAAGGAAGACCATCTTCAACATCTGACTCAAGTGTTCGAAATTCTTCGACACTATAACATGAAGTTGAATCCAAAGAAAAGCAGCTTTGGAGTTCACTCAGGAAAATTCTTGGGTCATCTTGTTAGCCAGCGGGGAATTGAGGTCAACCCTTCAAAAGTTAAAGCCATCATGGATATGCAACCACCACGTTCGGTGAAAGAAGTGCAAAGACTCACCGGGTGCCTAGCAGCATTGAACCGGTTCATATCCAGGTCGGGGGACAAGTGCCGTCCATTCTTCGAGGCCGTCAAAAAAGGAAAGTTTGCATGGACTAACAACTGCCAAGCGGCCTTCGATCAACTTAAAGACTACCTGGGAGATGTCAAAATCCTATCAAAACCAATCCCAGGAGAAAAGCTCTTTTTATACTTAGCCGCATCAGAAGTCGCCATCAGCTCTGTCTTGGTGCGCGAAGATGGCAAATTCCACCAACCTATATATTACGTCAGCCAGGCTTTGCATGAAGCAGAGATCAAATATGCTCCAACCGAAAAGCTGGCATATGCTTTGGTTATGAGCGTGAGAAAGTTACGACCATACTTCTTTGACCATCAAGTCGAAGTTCTAACAACTTTCCCGCTCAGGCAAATTCTCCATCGCCCCGACACTGCAGGTCATCTCTTAAGATGGTCACTGGAGATTAGCCAATTCGGGGTGACCTATGCTCCTCGAACAGCGATCAAAGGGCAAGCATTAGCCGACTTTATAGTCGAACTAACTTTCCCTCCAGATCCGACGAGAGGACTTGATCATCCTTGGCATCTCTATGTGGACGGATCATCAACCAACATAGCCTCGGGGGCAGGAGTAGTTTTAATCAGCCCAGATAGACAAGTATTCACCTCGGCAATCAGATTTGGTTTCATGGCAACCAACAACGAAGCTGAGTATGAAGCTCTTATTGCTGGTCTCCACCTATCTCTCGCAGTTGGTGTCAGACACTTGCAAATATTTGGCGATTCACAATTGATCGTGAACCAAGTCCGAGGCGAATACGAGGCAAAGGATGATCACATGATCGAGTATCAACGGATTGTTGCTCACCTAATGTCCATGTTGCAGCAAGTTTTCATACAGCAAATTCCAAGGACGAGCAACACTCAAGCAGATGCGCTTGCTCGACTAGCAACAAGTGAAGGCCCCGTAGAGTTAGCAGATATTATAGTTACAAAGATGAAAGATCCATCAACAGTAAGCTATAATGTCAACCAACTCGACGATCAAACCGGTGAAGAAGACTGGAGAACAAGTATAGTCAAATACTTGAAAAGTGGGGAAAAACCAAACAATCCTTTTGAAGCTGCCAAGCTAGTAAAGCGAGCCGCCAGATATACTCTGGTGGGCGAGCAACTCTTCAAAAGGGGAATATCAATCCCACTTCTCAAGTGTTTACCTAGGGGGCAAGGGCAAGCAGTACTCGAAGAAATTCACGCCGGAGTATGTGGAAACCATACTGGGGGGCAAGCTCTGGCATACAAGACAATCAGACAAGGCTATTACTGGCCAACTTTACGCCAAGATGCAATCAAAAAAGCAAAGACTTGCCACCAATGTCAGATTTTTGCCCCGAATATTCATACCCCGGCCCAGGAACTCGTGTCAGTATACAGCCCATGGCCTTTTGCAAAATGGGGGATGGACATCATTGGTCCTTTCCCGGCTGGAGTAGGAAATGTTCGATTTGCCGTTGTGGCAGTCGATTATTACACTAAATGGGCAGAAGCAGAGGCCATGGTGAGCATCACGCAGCAGAAGATGATCAACTTTATTTGGAAGAACATTGTCTGTCGTTTCGGAGTTCCACAGGCAATTGTGACAGACAATGGTCCACAGTTTGATGGACAAGAGTTGAGAGAATTCTGTGCGAAGTGGGGGATCAAAAAACATTACTCCACACCTTATCATCCCCAGTCAAACGGACAAGTTGAAGCTGTGAACAAGATAATCAAGCATACATTAAAAGTAAGACTGGCGGAGAGCAAAAGTGGTTGGTCTATTGAACTCCCGGAAGTCTTGTGGGCATACAGAGTTTCTCCCAGGTCTAGCACCGGAGAAACACCCTTTGCTATGGCTTTCGGAACAGAAGCAGTAATACCTATTGAGTTAAAGGCCACTACATTCAGGACGACCAACTTTGATGAACAGGCGAACAACTCTGCTCTAAATGCTGAATTGGATTTGCTCGAAGAAAAAAGGTTGAATGTCGAGCTAAAAAATGCCACATACAAGCAGCGAGCAGAACGTTACTATAATTCCCATGTAAAAGTTAGGGAATTCAGAGTTGGAGATTTGGTTCTAAGAAAGTTGCTCGCCCAACCTCCAGGTGTATTGGGACCAACTTGGGAGGGCCCGTATCGTATAACAGAAAAATATGTCAATGGCGTATACGATATTGAGGACATGGAAGGCAAGCCGGCCCAATACTCCTGGAATGCTGTACATCTAAAGAAGTACTATCAATAAAGTTGGGCGAACAAATGTCTTGGGGGGCAAGGGATGCGTATGAGTTGAAGGAAGGCTAAGAAGGCTAAAAACTTGCCTAATTTTTTAAATTTTCTTAAGTATAGATTCAAAAGTTGCTTGGCACATTGTATAGTCTGGTGCTAGTTCTTTTGATTTTATGGATAGCAAGTTTTAGTTTGTGTTTAAAGTTGTTCGTCAGATTGTATATGATAGTGATGGACAGTCTTATAACACTTGTAATTATTTTGCAATGTAAATATAATAGTTGTTCGTCAAAAGAGGAAAAGTCCAAAAGCTCGAGGTACAAGTCCATTCAAAGGTTGTTCGTTTTACAAATGAACAGAACCTAAGGACCAAAGCCACTTAAAGGTTGTTCGTTTTTTAAAATGAACAGAACCTAAGGCTAAACCCTGATTCCACTAAAGGCAAAGTTCAATTCGAACAAAAGCCCAACACTATATGTTATAATTGTAAAGGCAATTAACATGTATAAGAAAATGAGCGAACATGAGAAAGACATTCCATTAATTAAAGGCATTAAGCCTCAAAAATAGTACAAGCTGAAAGTAGCCATTACAAGTACTACAAAAAGGAACGAGCAACTATTACAAAAGAGATGAAGAAAAAGCTAAGTCCTAAAAACTACTGCTGTTCGGCGGGAGGAGGATCTTGAGATTGCTCGGCAGGAGGGTCGACAATCATGTCTCGAGCAAGGTCTTCAGCTGCCTTATCCTCCGCCTCTTTAGCAATTTGCTCGTCCGCGGCAGCCGGCTCATCTCCTTGCTCGCCATCATCAACAATTGGTGGAGGATGAGTGATGGTGATACTGGGGTCGAGTTTATCCAGTTTAACCCCTAGTACAGCCAGATCCGCCAACTGGATTTTTACGTTGTTCGGCGGAGGATAGTTCTCAAGGAACTCGTTCAAATCTTTGCTCATCTCCTCCACCATGTCCTTGTAATCATAGGCATCGGTCGTACGGATGCTGTCCGCGTAGGCACAAATATATCCAAGGTTGGAGATGGGGCCGGTACGAGCTTGAACCTCCTCTTCAAGTTGCTCGCGGGTAAAGAGGTTGGTTTCGGACTCCCGGAGACGAGCAACCTCCGCCTCAAGATCAGCGATTTTTTGCTCGGCCGCTGACAGTTTGCTCTTCTCCTCACCAAGCAAGGCCTCTTTGCTCTTCAGCTCGGCAGATAAGCCTTGAATGTCTTCAAGGTGCTTTTTCTCGCCGTCAATATAGAGGGAAAGCTGGTCATTGAGCCGAGCAATCTGGCCATGCAAGTTGTTCGCCAGTTTGTCTTTTTCCTCGGAGAGTTGCCGAGCAGTACTCGCATAGTGGCGAGCAGACTCTTCCTGCTCGGCAACTTGGGCAATTGCCCTTTGGGCAGTGACGAGGCCGTTGGCAACGAGCATCATCGAGAGATGGAGATTGTCCATTTGCCCCTGTTGGAGGATGGCCTTGTCCAGGGGACGCGTCCCATGTTCGGGCGACCAGCTCCGTTGCCTTGCGAACATGCTCGCCAGGAATCTCCCTTATGTTAACGGGAGTCTTCGAGCAAGCATACTGATGTACAACACTTGCTCGGCCGGGATAATCGTTGGCACGATATCTGCAAACAAGAAAGAAATTGATACTTAGAAAAAATTAAAAAAAAGAAGATGAAAGTTGTTCGGCAAAAGAGGGTAGATACTTACTCGGCAAACTTCCGATCATCCCATCCGAGGAACGTAAGATCTTCTGGGCCACGGGGTGAGCCTACATCTTTGCTCGCTTTTCCCGACCTTTCCGTGGGCTCCGCAGAAGAACGCCTAGTGACATCCCCTTCGTGGCGAGCATGACTTTCGCCCACCTTTTCTTTCCCCTTGCCGGTGATATCTCCGACCAGTGGGGTCCCGTCTGCCTTCTTAAGGCATTTCCCACCACGAGGTGGGGAGACGGGAGGGGACCGGATTTGGACTGGGGGGGCAGCCTGTCTCGGAACTTTAGCCCCCTCAGGCTTGTTCGACATGGCGAGCACCGCTTGAGGAGGGTCACCTCTCCTTTTCTTCCCTCTTGGTGGCCCCATTTCAAGGACCCTTTGCTCAAGAAGAGTGTAGCTTGGGGGAACGGCAACTGTTACTTGCTCGGCTAAAAAAAAAAATGAAATGATGAGAAAAAGAAATTAGGCGAGCAAGTTAAACAAGACAATGACGAACAAAGTTTGGACCGGGAGTTAGAAATTTTCATACCTGGGGGCACCTCAGCTTGAGCCTCCAGGTGGTGAGGATAAGTCAAGAGGCGAGCAGCTTTTTGACACCTTGTTCGGCAAAGATAATCAATAGTCCTATCTGCCCGGTTGCGGAGGCCGACCAAGCACGAGGTAAACAGGAACTCGGAGCTCAACTCCTCCTCTTCCGAATCCCACTTGGGTAGACGAGGGCCTGCGAACAAACAAGAAAAGTTAAATTAGAACAACTTAGCCCAAAGGCGAGCAAGAATTGAACTTACGTTTCAATTTTCCATAGGCTGCTGGAGAATTTATTCGTCCAGGGCCGCCGCGTGGACCGGAAGATGCTCGCCAATCACCCCCAATCCAGAAGAAGTGTTGCTTCCAATCTCGAACCTTGTTCGGCACCTCTTCTACCATTTTCAGCCCAGTCCTGGCCTTGAGATAGTGATAGCCTTCTTCTCCTTTGGGGCAGTTTGTGATTGTCATCAAGTAGTTGATCTCTTCCGCAGTGATCCGATCAACATACCCCTCTAAGGCGAACAGGCACATGGAACCTAAGAGATTCATCCACCCAATTGGAGTAATTTGGGTGATGGCCAAGTTGGTCGCCTCCAGGAATCGACCAACAACGGGTGGAAGAGGCAACTTTAGTCCGGCAATTAAAGTGTGAATGTTGATCGCCGTACATCCTGGAGGTGGGCGATCAGCTCTTTCCTTTCTCTGAGGAGCCCACATGTGGATATCATATGGGATCTTATAGTCCTTCCGGATGGAGTCTAGTTCATCTTCGCGAACAACACTTTTTATCTTGCTCGCCTGGTACCCAGTTTTCACCTTATCCATTACTTGTCTCTGGGGACGGGGAAAGCTGTTCGCATATCTTTCAGCATATGCTCGCCATTCAAATAGACGAGCAACCCCAGCTGGGATCTCACTTTCCCGCATCTTTGGGGATGGAAAATTGATACCCTCCAAAAACTCGCGAGTGAGTTCGTTAAGGTCTGGATCTTCAGATTCGGCAGAAGACGAAGAACTTTCGTCCCGATTGTTGTTCGCCACAACTGTTAGTTCTCTCCCAGATGGGCCCACACCGGTGTCCTCCACAGAGCGAACAACCGAATCCGCGTGAAGATCCGACGCCGAGGAAATCTCGAAGGGAGGTTGATCGATGGGGACCGCGACTGGAAAGAGTGGGTCTAAGGTCTCCTCAGTCTTATTGCTCGAGTGCGAAGACATAGAAGAGGAAGAAAAATCCAGGCGGCGGTAGAAAGAATTGCAGACGGCGGCGCTATCCCGGAGAAGACGGTGGCGCTCGAACCCACACGGCGGCGATGACGTTTTCGAGAGAAAAAGTAAAGAAGAGAAAAGAAATAAGAGGATAACTACCTTGTTTCGAGGATTGGAGGCCAAACACTGGAAGAATAGATGCCGGAGAAGCTTGGAATCGCCGGAGTAGGAAGAATCGCCGGAGTACTGTAGCAAGAGATGAAAAAGTGGGAAAAATTTATTTCCCCCCACTATTTATACCCCAAACAAAAACGGGGTCCAGGGCATAATTTTCCGAAAGTTCCGGGGCTCAACTGAAAGAAGGCGGGGTAAATTCCGAGCTAAACTAGAAAATAAAGGACCTATAAACATTTATAGGGGCGCGTGGCCTTGGGGCTGCTCGCGCGTGAGCGGCGCGCAATCATTGCGCTGGCGTCATCTTCGTGATCTCCCCAGATCATGGGAAGACGAAACGGTTATTCCAACATTGCTCGTCACAGAGATGATGTTCGTCCAAATCTTGGCCAAGACGATATCCTAACTACAGTTGCTCGCCACAAAGTTGCTCGTCTGATGCAACATCTAGTCAGGATAGGGGGCAATTGTTGATAGGAAAAACATCATCTAGGTATGGAGCGAACAATTATTGAAGTCTAAAACAAAGAAAATCACGATTTGGGTGCATTAACCAATCTGGGAGGTGTATGAAGTGACGAACAACTCTCCCGACGAACAACTAATGGGCGAACAGGTATTAAGGCCCGGGACCAAGAATGAGCCAACTGTGAAGTCATCCATGACGAACAACTCGGTCAAACTATGATACAACAAATAGCCAAGGAGGTGTGTACAAGTGAACAAAGGACAAAGATCCCAAAGCCAAGCTGAACAAAGCCATAAGGCGAGCAACTTCCAAAGTACAACCTCAAGAGGCGAACAACTTTCAGTTGGAGAATCAACAAGATCAATCAAGCCGACCTAGGCGAACAACAATGAGTCCGAGATAAGACCAAAGAAGACTTTGTAACTAAGGTTCAGCTTAGATAAGATCAAAGGGACACATGTCAAGCATGCAGGCTAGGGAGACCAAGAGTCTTGGACACCTCATGCTTGCTAGTCTCTATAAATAGTTGTTCTCCAGCTTACTTAAATAATTTTCGAATTTCAGACAAAAATACACACAAACACACTCAAATTCACACATACACGAAATAAGTCCAATTTCGACTACCGAATTTACAAATTCGATAAATCCAAACCCCGATTTACCATTTACGGTGGTAACCAATCACACGTTATTGATTGGTGACGTAAAAACGGATTAAAACAGCCACTAATCCTTACGATTAGATTCGTTCACCAACAATTTAAATCCAAACCCCGATTTACCATTTACGGTGGTAACCAATTACACGTTATTGATTGGTGACGTAAAAACGGATTAAAACAGCCACTAATCCTTACGATTAGATTCGTTCACCAACAACCTTGATCAAAGACAACTTAATTTCTAAGTCTACGCTGACTCCTACACAGCTGGATCAACAGACATAAATGTCAGCTAATGGGTGAAATGTCCTCTTAACAATAAAGAACAATTAAGAAAGACGGGCAATTTACGCTAAGTGTCAGAAAGCTAAAAATAAGATGAGAAGACAAAGAGAGCCTTTAGAGAATGTGTCTCATCTACTATTGCTTTTTAGAAGAGTTTAAAAGAGTCTGTTGGACACATCCGAGCATAGGCTAAAAGGTGACAACGCACGTACGGAAGCTGACATGAAGCCTGAAGTTGCAATGAAATTGCTTGAAATAACATGGAAAGTCTGTGCACTATCACTATGTCTAATTACACCCAAAGATAGGAAGATTTCTAATATTCTCTCCAACTGATATATTTGAAATCTCTTTATAAATACAGATCATAACATTAGAGTAAGGTTACGAAAATTCTGCAAGTTACAAGCATTCAAGCCTTCAAAAGATCAAGCGGATTCCCAAGAATACTGTTTTACAAGCTAAGAAACATTTCTAGATTTTCTTTAAGTTGTTAGTGTTCAGATCTGTTTCCCTGAGTTACACGCATATATCCAAAGTTTAGAGAGATTTCTTCATCCTAACTTCGGGCTAACATTTGTAAGGAGAAATCTCACCTACTTGGAAACCTTACATCAAACTCTATCTTCGAGAGTTAAGTTAGTTTGATAGTGAAGTAAGTTGAGTTGGACTTAGCTGAAAGTTTATAAAGTGTCCCTTGGCAATCTAAATCAAGACTCATAAGGTACTGGAATTACACCTTCTTTGGCTGGGAAGAGTGGACGTAAAACCTGAGCTTTCAAACCACAATAAATACTTGCGCGTTAAACTTGCTTTATTTAAACTAGGGTTGTTCACGGAGTTTGGAGATTATCTAACTTGTATCGAAATAAACACCCAAAAAGAGCCTAACAAAAAAAATTTGTTAAACTTTTTTACTTTAACCGCACTAAAATCGAACCGAATATTTTTCGGTAGGGACCTGGATAATACCAAATTAACTGTAGCGAAAAAACAAATGAGACCGTACCAAACTAAACCAAACCGAATAACCAAATTAAATATGTATTAAAATTTAGTTATTATTTATTTTATATTCCTTAAATTGTATTATAATGTTATTGATTCAAATATAACTCTACGATAGCATAATTTAATCTATTTTCAGAATACAAATATTATTTTATTTATTTTATAAGTTTTTAAAACGTTAACTCATGTTTAGTTGTGTATCAAAATTATTTTATTTAATTTGTTTCATCTTTTAATTTCATTCATAAATGTATATTCATTTTTTAACAAAAAACTTGGATATGGTGTACCTCGTGTCAGAAATCACGCTCAACATGATTACAATATTGCACTTTTTATTCATATGATATATCAAATGATTGTTTAAATATATATTTTATATACCATATTTTAGATACTCTATTGGTGGTGATTTGCGTTATTTTCTTAACCATCCACTATCATATAATGTGTTATATTTGAGCTTGGGAGGATATATGGTTGATTGTGGTTGAAAATGTATAATATTTGTGTGGTTGTGCATCAATATTTAAAAAAAAAAATTGATAAAAAAAGGGGAGAATAATAACAACAGCAACAACAATCATTTCTTCGCTCCGTTCCATACTCAATTTGATCCGATTTGCTTGTAACAAAAAATTGTTCCGATCCGTACCGAAAAATAAAATATTTATCCCATAACATCCCAAATTTTGGTACGGACACGGACACTCGTATTTTAAAATAACCGAACTTCAGTACGGACACATATATTTATAAATATTCATTTTTGGTTCATTCCATGAACAACACTAGTTTAAATGGTCATCTGTATATCTCATCTGCATAAAACTCATCTAACCACACCAAGTGATTAGGGGTGATTTGGACTTAATCGATTCTATTAAAAAATACATATGCACGAGTTAGAGCCCACACTCTTTTGCACTCAACCTAATCTAATAGTTATCCAATTGATCATCTGCATAGCAATCAGTAGGATAGTTATCATTTTTGGTTAAACACTTCACACCACTTAGTCTTATCTGAAGCAACTTACTTCTATGTTCGTTTATCTTGCAAAGTTAATTTTTTTATTTAATAGTTTATTCACTCCTCCCATCTAAACTTTTAACTCTCTAAAATTCGTTTGGGACCTACATCAATTTTTTTAAAGTTCTCATTGTTGGATTGTGTCTCCAAACATTTGTTGATAAACTTCTCGACATTTGTTTTTATTGCTCTTAATATTAGTTTTTTGGTTTTAAAAAAAATAAAAATTTGTGGTTGGAATATATAATTTTGATAAAATTACAAAAATTACTTACAACCGTATCTTCCGAAACTAAATCTTATTCTTAAAGAAAAATAAATAAGGCTTAAAAAATTTCAATATTATATTTGAAATTGTTTTTTAAATTTATAAATTAAAATAAAAAGGAAAATTGCATTTCCACTACAAAATTTTAACTCATCTTCCTTAGACTATCTTTATCCATCAACCCAACCCAACTCAATCCACTAATAAACAATTCATTTCTCTCTCCTCCACATATACAATATCCAACCCAATCCAATCTTCTCATTTTTCATACTTTATCAACAACCCAACCCAATCCAAAATAATTTCTCTTTTTCTATTATTTAATAATTATATTCATCCATAATAAATTTTTATTATATTAATAAGATGATATATTAAATTATTTAATATTTAAAATTCGTTATTTTAATAAATTTAGTTACTATGCACTTAAAATAAATTGTAATTTTAATAATAAAATTTAAATTACAAAAATTAGAATACAAAACGGCGAACAAAATATATCAAATTGAGAATTTTCTCCATGTTGAGAGGTTGGATAATCTTCTGTGCTCATAAAAGATTCAAAATTTGAATAATTTTGGGTGTTTGGATTATTTGGAGAGTTAGAAAAATAATTTGGGAACATAGGATCCATGATAAAATGATTAGAAATTTGGAAAGATGATAAAATGAGAAGAGAAATGAGAGAATATGAATTGTGATGCAAACTATATCAATATTGGTGTCTATTTATAGAGGAAAAAAAATCCCGAATTTTGGTATATATATATTTTTTTTAATATATATAATATCAAGATAATGAAAATCCAAATATTATCTATAAAAATATTACCACCCAATTAGAAGGTGCCATGTGTCTTTTTTAGGCATTGAGAACTGTGCCCATATTGGGTTCCATGGCGGAACCGTTCGGCCAGCTTGATGTCCATTTTGATTTAATTTTTTTTTTTTGTCCTTTGTGCAAACAGATTGGGCAACCCAACCGATAAATATAGTCTTAGAGATTGGTACAAAAAAAAAAAAAAACTCTCAAATGCAATCAACACACCTTCTCCCCTAATTGCCTCTACATTTCAGTCCACCCACCTAACCGACTGTTATAGCTTCCCCCCATGTGCCCTACATATTTTTACCATCTCTCTCATCTTTCATTTGCCCATTCCCTCATTTTTCCACAATCCATACGGAGGCTTCGACTATTATTTGAGGAATAGGTCTAACAAAGCAAGATGAGAGAAGCAATTCACCAAAACAAAAGAAAACGAAAGTAAAGCGCCAACATGATCGATGTCGGAGCAACGGCGGCATACGTCGGAATCGACTGGTGGAATGACGGAGGTTGAAATAAACTAGGTAATCGAAAGCCTCCATACTAATTTCACCAGAAAAAATTAAAAAAATAGTACCTTGAGATCAGCGTGTGTCGGTCGTGCGCGGTCGATCTTTTCAGATCCGACATCACTGTGCTATTTCCAGGTTCAACACAACAGACGGATTCGACCAGGCGGCATCGAAAAAATTTCTGGGCGGTGGCTCTGCCCCAAGGTCGATTAAGCGAAGAAGAAGACTCGATTTTGTCTCTCTGGCCCAAGGTTGATTCTGCGAAGAAATTTTGTGGCTCTGCTGAGAAGGAAGAATCGAGCTTCACTGTGAGTTTATCCCGCACTTGATTACTGTTCTGCTAAATTTTATTTTTTTTTGTTTCTGCTTCATAACTGCACTTGATTCCATCATCATTAATTTGTTTGTTGTCGTGGGTTTGAATTCAAAGAAATTGGTGTTTCCACTTTTTTTTATTTATTTTTTGAAGTGGTACAATATGTTGATTTTTTTTTTTTTTTTTTGCAATGATACAATGTATTGTTTGTGTAGTTGATTTTTTTTAGCAAGAATATTTTTCTTAACAAGACTATTGTTCTTGATTTAATTTTTAGACCCTGAGAATACTTGTGTAGCTTAAGAGAAGAACAAATTATAGGTTCTGTGTATTTTTCTTTGTTAGTGTTCTTGTGTTGTAGATTCTCATTTTTAATTTACTAATGTATGTTTTGAACTTATAGACAATTTATAATTGCATTTTAACAATAAAGTTTTGAACTTTATGGATGGTATATTGATTTTTTCAAGAATTTTTTTGCACTTACCAAATATTGAACGGGATGAATACAATGTTGAATTTAAATTTCGTTGGTCAATGGTATTTTGTAAATAACGAGCATTTTTCGTGATAATATTAGTTAATTTCTCAACACTTTAGATATGTTCAATGTTGAACTTAAATTTGCAATTTATTTTTCGATTTAAGATGGTCAAGGTAATGTTAAAGTTAAAGAATAAGTATATTTTTCTATGAAAGTGAGGCAATATAAATTTGAATTCAAAGCGTGTATTCAAAAAAGGGGGCATTCATGTAATAATGTAACAACTGTTTTTAAGTTGCAAGTAATTAAGGAAAATGATTGTTGTAAATATATTATAATTATGGACATTATTTGTTGGATAAGATACTTAATGGGTTAATATGTCTCATGGGCTTTTAGGGTTACATCTCTATCACTAGTATAAATATATCATTAATTATTATTGTATTGTATACACAATAGAACATACACGGAGATATAGTGAAATCCTTCTGGCTTGATACGCCCCCAAACGTAGTCATTCATGACAAACTGGGTAAACAAATTTGTGTATCCACGTGCTTTATTTTACAACAATGATAAAGATGTTAAGCAGTTTAACTTTATATTCTGCACCCATAATTAAGTTACCCAAAAAAACAAAAAATCGGAGCTGTCAAAATGAAATACTCCCTCCACCCCATAAGTGTTTGCACAATGGTGTGAGTACAGTTTTTAAGAAAAAAAATATAACGAGTAGTATTTTGTGGGGTATGAAGTGAAAAAATTGGTTGAATTAAATGTATTGTGGATCCAAAAGACAAAAAGTAATTATAATTTCTGCAAATATGTAAATATTGTGTGGGTAAAATTTATAAAAATATTTTTTTTTTGTGCAAATAATTGTGAAACATACGAATAAAAGAAAAAAATGTGCAAAGGAGACGGATGGAGTATTACCTTGAGAAATCAAGTCCACCTCATTTCATGACAATTTTTTCAGGAGATTTTATCCTATGAGCAGTTATGGCCGTGTGGTCCTCTAATACTGCGATGCCGACAAGTCCTCATCAGTCATCCCAAGAAAAAAAAACGAATACGAAGCCGTTGTCTAGGCTAATTTTTTTAATTATTGTGTTTTAGAAATTTGGTTATTAAATTACTGTGGTTTTGAGATTTATTTATAAGATAAGTGCAAACACCATGACAAACCGAGACTTATAAGAAGTCTCTACTTCCAGTCGAGACTAGAAGTATGTTACACAATTTACCGACACGGCTGGCATGAACAGTGTAAATATGTGACACCATATTGTAGTCTCTACTTAAAAACGAGACTAGTGCAGATTCTCAGACAAAAACCGATTTGACTAGATCATGAGCATGCGGATTACCAACCGATTTGACCAGGGCATGCAGATTTTCAAGCAATTTGCTGATTCTCAATGCTCACTTTACATGTTTGACCGTATTCACTTTTGTTTTGTCAACATGCAAGTCAAAGTCTCATTTATTTTGTCTGCATACTAGCCCTTAAACTTTATATATACATCCCTCATATGAATGTTTGCTAAGAAAATAACTCCTTCCAAAACCAATTCCGTTCTTCTCTGGCCAAAAAAGAAAAAGAAGAGTTTGCTGCATAATAAAAAGAAAAAATTCTCAATAAAAAAAGGTTTTAACCTTCGAACACAGTTTGCTTAGAATTTTTCGAACACAATTGCCACAGGAGGAATATTTGAACACCACTAAAAGGTTTGTAGTTTTTCCTATTTTGCAAAAATTATATACTAAATATGTATAAGGTTGAGAAATATATAGCGAAATTTCTAACACTTCTCTTTTTTCCAATTTGCAGTATCAAATACATACATGTACAAAAGCTGGTTGTTTGTTGTGGATGTGCAGTTCCACCGGAGAAGTATCAGAAAACTATTAAAAGGTTTTAACCTCTTTTAATTTAAATATAAATGATTTTGATTAATTTGTCAATAGAGTAACATGTTGGTGTGCATAAGTTTTTACTATTAATATATTATTAATATAATATAATGATGCATACTAGTACATATTATGAATATCATTGTATATTGTTGGTTGATTGAATAATATAAATTTTAATACTGTAGTTGCAAGTATTAACTGAGTGGAGAAAAACAAGTTTATTAATTCATTATTATATATTTTAAATAGATTATTCTTTTAGCTATTTTGTCACATTTCTTCTAAATTTATTCATGTATATTTTCGAAAGATCTCTTATTTAATTGAGATTTGAGGATACTTTTTAGTGTATATAAAGTTCGGTCATTATAAGTGTCTATTTTGGAACTTTCAATTTATTCTTTTTAATTGATGTTTTGTGCTCTATTTTCATAATACATAGTCTTAAGTTAATGAGAACGCATGTAGAGTACGGTCAAAGAAAAACTCACTTAATTAAGGGTATATTAGGAAAATAGAAAATTCTTAATTTAAGTGTAGAGTTCAAGGATGTCAATTAAAAATAATGGGATGAGATACAATTTAGACCTATTTTTAGAAAAATTGCCCAAGTTTTATGTGCAACTCTCTTGTTTATTAGGAACACCGTATAACTCAAATGCATTTTTGAAAAATTATTACGATTATCACTGAAAAGTTGTCCTTATTTATACTAAAAGTGCATTTAATAAGAATAATTTTTCAGTACAAATAAGAATAATTTTTCAATACTAATGAGAATAATTTTTTAAAAATACAATTAAATTACACGATACACTTGATGTATACAAATCTAAACAGAGTTTTATTCTAAAATAGTAGGGAAAAAATGTTCATTTCATGCTTAGACTTTCTTATCTTTTCTTATCCGGAAAACATTGATGAGGATAACTAGTTAATGGGGAATGAAATGTAATATAAAAATATGGTTACCTTTTTTTTTTAATAAGTTATGCTTTGTAACACATATAATGTTTCATTTTTAAGATCAATATTTTTAGGGTTTATTTAGAGATGTGAGGTTTATTTAGTCTTACTTTTTAAAGAAAAGGGGTTTCAATGGACCAAAAATAAATTCAATGGCATATTTAATCCTCACGTATAAGATGAGAGACTTATTTGATCTCAATGTTATTTTTATTATATTTTTAATATAAAAACTAAATTATATCTAAAAAATTAGAAACTGTATTTGGTGCTTAATTATTTTTAAAGTAGTGGTAAAAATTTAGTTTGAATTTTATCTGACTATATTATTATACGTAGATATGACAAGCTTTCATAATATTGGAATTCATATGCGATCTTGCGGATGTCTTGTTGGAGCAAGACGTGTTGATCGTAATATTGATTTCAACGATATACTGCAAATGTTGTCTGAGATGATGGGATTGGAGCTTCCACACAAACGCCTCACGTACATCAGTATGGACCTTCTTCTACTTTAATACCGCCACAGGGAAATAATTATGTATCTCAGTTAGGGGATAATACATACACACCTTATCCTACAAATGGTATGTAATTTACTAACTTATAAAATTAATCGTTATTTATTTATTATTGATTCAAATTTATTAAATATGTGACAGATATTTTTGGAGCATTTCAATCTGCTACGTTTACTGAATTGGTGAATGCGCCACCTGATGTGAATCTCTATGAAAGATATGCTCAAACAATATTTCAGCGTCCAAATTTCCATACAACGCCTATTCCTTTTTTGGGCGCTGGTGAATACAGTGGGCCAAGCGGACGAGTACAAGAAGATCAAGGTCAAAATAAAAATCAAATTAATATGCCTCGTCGAAGTATTAGAAGTAGACATCCACCACAATGTAGCATGAGAGGTCATAAATAGTGATTGTATACAATAATCAAATAATCTATTAATTTTAGTTGGTAGTTTATTTTGTGCATGCAATTTTAAATTTTTACAGGTATGAAAATCAATTAAACTTGAAATTAAAATAATATTTAAGAAATATTATATTTTCAAAATGTATTCATAAAGAAATATATTTACAAATTATTAAATTAGTATCTCATCATTAATAAAACCAATCATATTACTAAAACCAATCGTAGTAAATTACATCATTATTTCACAATCATGTTACTAACGGTCATGTCTCTAGAATTTCAAAGATGTCTCTCCTTGCAGTGGAGACTAGTAAAGGTGTCTCTACTTACAGTGGAGACTAGTAAAGATGTCGGGGTTTATCAAATGTTCAAGTAGTCTCGACTGAAAGTAGAGACTTCTTACAAGTCTCGGTGTCTCATGGTGTTTGCACTTATTTTGCAAATACTTCACAAAACCACAATAATTTAATAACCGAATTTCTAAAACACAATAATTAAAAAAATTAGCCCCGTTGTCTAGATAGGAGAATGGTTCTTTCACGAATTCTTAGCGTTGAAGCCACTCTTTATTTTTAAGCATTCATCCATTTAGATCCCGTTGCTTATTTTGAGTAGCTTACTATTTTTGACATTTTATAAATTGTTAAAACAATTTATAAAATATAATTTATTAAATAATTTATAAATTATTAAAATGTTTGACTAATATACTCTATAAAGTCTTTGATAATAATATTTTTAAAATTTTAATTTAAGATAATTATGTTTTTTATCTTTTAGGTAAAGGTAAGGGTAGATGAGGGTGGACGGTGGGGGAGTCCGGGATGGGGAGGGTGGGTTGGGGTGGAGGCGGTGAGGAAAATTAGTTGGGTAGTTCCAACTTTTTTTTACAGTTCATAAGCCGTTAAAAATTTATTTTGAAATTTTAGAAATTGTTGAATATTTTATTTTCCTAAACACTTTGATGGTGATTATAAACTTCTAAATAATTTATAAGCGATTCTAAATTACTTATAAGCTCTGCCAAACAAGCTCTTAAAAGATGATAATTCCATCCGCCTCAATATTATCCATGCTATTTGAATCGTCCCGTCTCGCCTCGATGCCTCGGAATGAAGTGGAGCGGGCCTGAATTTCACTCCCGCCCGTTCTCCGGTCTCATGTCCTATTTTGAATATTAATTTTTTTTATAATATTGAATTATATATATATATATATATATATATATATATTATTTCTATATTTATTAATATAACATCACAAATTTTACCGTCAATGGTATGAAATTAATACATATACTCACTGATAATATTACATATATTCACTTATATTATTGAACTTAAAAACTAAAATTATATTAAATGTTATGATATCAATAAATATATATAATGACAACCGTTCATACGTATAAACAAATTTAGTAAAAAGAGTAACTCATATAACATAACAAATAATTCATTTTCACTAATATTTTTAGGTCAATGTAAAATTATAAATGGATAAAATGTAGTATGAAATACAATATGATATATCAACTAAAATTTCCTATTATTATCAGCCTCTTTAGGAAAATAAATTTATAAACTGTTTCTAGTACCATTTATTTATTTTTCAATTAAAATCTTAATTTTATGCTATGTCTTCTAAAATATACTCATATTGTACACTCCCTTTGTTCCCTAATACTCACTCCGTCCCAATTTTGTTTTCCCGTTTGACTGTCCGCGGAGTTTAATGCGAGAGTTGAATTTTAGTATTTAAATGAATAAAGTAGTATTGAGAATGATGAAGGGTGAATAAAATAGTATTTAAATGAATAAAATATTATTGTGAATGATGAATGATGAATAAAATATTATTTAAATGAATAAAGTAGTTTCCATTTTAGGGATGGGAAAACAAAATTGGGACGGACCTTTTTGGCAAATGGGAAAACAAAATTGGGACGGAGGGAGTAATTTTCATAAGTGGGGCGATACACTTTTAAGGAACATTGTTTTATTAATTATTTGGACCAATGAATGAATAATATTTTTAAATAAAGTAAACATTATAAGAGTGGTTGTATTTTTATATTTGGAGTGTGAAAATTATTATGAAACGTTTCAAATAAAAAATTGTAATGATTGTTAAAAGACGAAGGCAGTATTATTTTTACAATAATAATATATTTTATTTAGAATAAGTAGACCCGCCCGCTCATATACGGCCCGTCCCAATCCATTACCATTGCCCTTCCTACTTCGTTGATGTTTGCAATTTTATCGTTGTAAGTATCAGTAGATCTTCCGTAAGAAAGCAACATTTTCATGTGTCCAAAACAATCTTCCTCTTAAAATTAAATTACTTATTACATGTTTACTTTTACCGTTCCTCTAATCGTGTTTAAGAATTGAAGAGTGAAACGCTTAAATCATTCAATAAAATGAGTGATATTAGTGTACATCCAAGTACATACTATACACTTGGATTTTTGCCTCCAATTTAAAATTAATTTTGACCTTTTCAAATTAAATGTTAATTAACGGGTCACGGCTAACCCGGTCACATTCTCTGTCTTTACTCCCCCTCTCTCTCTCTAATCTATGTATGACTGTTCATCTTCTCCTCCATTTCTTCGCTGCAATTTGTGTTAAAAACGATTTGTTCGCTCTCTCAACCTATCATCTCTCTCCCGTCTTCTGGAGTATGTTGTCGTCGTCCCATCCGCAACAGAACCACCGGAAACAACCGCCGCTTGGAGATGGATTTGGATCGGTGATGGGGGCGTAGGATTGTGGCATTGTCATTAATGAGATAATGGAAATAGAGATGAAAGAGAAGAAATTTGTTGTTGTGGATATTTCTGTTATGAAGAATGATAATGGAAGAAACCGTTTGTGTGTGTGTGTTTGGGGGTATATGCGTGTTGTGTGGGTAGAAAATTAAAGAAGATGAAGGTTAACTTACAATAATTTTTAAGTATGATGTATCGACCATGAATTCATTGTAAACTGTAGCTTGGCGACCATGAATTCATTGCTTACAAGAATTTTTAAGTCTTGGGTACTACGAAATAAATCCTTAGGATATCGCTGTTCAATGCATTGTTGAGTAATTTTTTGGGTATTGGTGATTATAACCTGGGGTATTGTTGAGTAATTTTTGGGGTATTGGTGATTATAAGTTGAGATATTTTTTAGTAATTTTTGGGGTATTGGTGATTATAACTTGTGGTATTGGTCATTAAGTCTTGGGGTATTGGTAATTATAACTTGGGATAGTGGTGATTATAACTTGGGGTACTCTTGATATAACTTGGGATACTAATGATATATAACTTAGGGTATTGGTACGAAGCGCGTGCGACCCATTTACGACCCGGTTTATTGTCAGGCCCACAATATTATATTTTGGTCAAAATTAATTTCAAATTGAGATCAAATTCTAAGTGCATATTATGCACTTGGATACACCCTAGAAATTATCCAATAAAATTACACAAATATCCCAAAAGAAATATAGAATACCAAAAATTAAGAGTCAATTCGTTTCAAATCCTGGGCAAAAATTTGTATGAGTCTGTTTTATGGCATGAGACCACACAATTTAACATCTACTCCTACCAAAAGTGTTAATGAGTCAATGTCTTAGTTACACTCATTTCCATTGTCTCATGCTATGAGACGGTCTCATACAAGACCTACCCCTCTTTCATGAGTAGATCTAATATGGGTCTGTATCATCATATGAGACAATGAAAATGAGTATAACTAGGGCATACTTAGGATACGGGGTGTCGTGACAATCTCATATATCATTGCTCCAAAAAGACTATTTTCAGGATGTCATGTAACACAAATTAATTTACTTTTCCCAGTTCAAGAATTAATCTTAAACAATTTATACTAAAAAGCTGGGAGATGGAAAAACATGAATAAATGTCACAAGAAAAAAACATCTCAAATTATATAACGAAAAAATGCGAGAAAATCACTAACAAAAGAAAAAATCCAAAATTTTGGGCTGAGCCTACAGAGTTCAGAATGTTCACAAATAGAAAGTCTTATGTTTCTCGGATTCGGATCCTCTCCATTTCGTCGTATAAGTTTAGTTTCTTCTAAATTTCGAAAAGAGACGGACGCAATGTGTGAATTCCACCCTCTCGTATTTTCATTAATTATTTTATCTCTCTCCAAAATTTAAAAAAAAAAAATCCACGGAAAAGAAATATAGAGGAAGTACATATATAGCAGAACAGTATAACAAGTAGTAAAAGATATGAAAACCATATAAAGGAAGAAGAAATAAATGTCAAAATCATTCATTAGCTAAATAAAATAAAAGAAACAATTCACCATCCTACCCTCAAGGGCCAAGAAAAATGTTCCTAGCCTATGAAGTAAACAACAAAGCCAAGGATTTCAAACAAGTATCATGAATATGAAAATTTCCAACAAGTAACAGCAAGAGGCCACATAATATATACATGGAAAACGGACCAGATTGCGTTGACGACGATCCTCTGCTTCTCGACCTATCTGATTATCACGAACTTGTTCGTCCCATGCTTCGCCCAATACGTCTTGAGATCAATCGGGTTCGCAAAGTTGTACCCTTCGGAGGCCAGTTTTTCAAGGACCTTCTTGAAGGCCCCCTGACTCATCTTTCGTCCAGCAATGCGGGCCCCACGTCTCTTCGTGCTCATTGGTAGAGGATACATCGATATAGTCGTCGTGCAACACGCCGATTGCCACCCGCCACACCCCCATCTATAACACTGCTGTGGGGTCCCAGTGCACGAACACACGGGAATGGGGATTCCCGTTATATCCATATCAATCCCGTTTATAACAACCTCGACGTTCTTCTTTGCCGTTTTTGCCCTTTGCACCGAGGGGTTATTTCCATTTTGATCCTTCTGTTCCGGAGCCTTCCTAGGCTTCTTCACCTTCGGGGTTTTGGGGGTGGTGGGAGCGCCCCGTTTTTTGGTGGGGGGGTTTTCCTTCTTGACAACGATGGGCTCTTCTTTCACTGCTTCAGGCTGTTGTACCATCTGCATTGGGTGGTGAGACCCGGAGGACTCGGCTAAAATTGGGTTATAGGGGTTTCCCGGGAAGATATGCATGAACTTTTCGCGGGGATTTATCCAATTATCCCGTACGAAATCCATGTGAGTGACCGGCTGTTCAGAAACGACACAATCACGGGGGTGGAAGGCCCCATTTGCTGAAACCATCACGGGGTTATCTCTCCCCGATAGGAAGGGTTTCGTGTCTCGCTCAGCTAGGGACGACATGAGCTGGAGACCGAGATGCCCCTTAAGGGGAGGCTCGTAGTAACCCCAGTTTCTCAAGCTATCTTCATCCATAGAATCTAAATATCCAGGAAATAAACATATAATTCATTAGGTCCTCAAAAATTTCCATTTTACTATTGAATCATTTATTATTGACACCCTAAACCTCAAGAAATCCATAGAGATGATGCGATCGGCAAAGTAATCAATTTGCAATTTACATACCAAATTACTCCCATCCTTACAAATGATGGAAATGTGAGCATTTCTAATAGGCAAAAGAAAAAGGAGCACAATCCAATTGCACCAATAATGTACATAGGAACTAACGAAAATTACCAATATTGCGAGTCCTCCAGCAAATTTCTACATATAAATACTTATTAGATAATATCAATTTCAACCACATAAAGAATGCACATATTTGTAGGTAAAGCGAAACATCAGAAAACTGAGATCTGAAACACAGAGAAAGAACACCAACACGCATAACTTTTCTTCAATTTACAAATGGCCCAATATCAAATTACACGAAATAAAATGCGCAATCAAACAGATCGATACGAATTAAGGGAAGCCACGAAGATACAGAGCAGCTATCGCAAAAATTTAGAAACACCCAATAAAACCTAGATTCAAAAGATTCAATCTTTGGCACTTTGCGACAGATCTGAAAAACAAATTCACACAATCACAGATCCGCGATACCAATCACGGGAACGAAACAAATCGGAACACAAATCGCGTGCGAAAATGTAAATTTTCAAAAATCAAGCAGATAAATAGTTCCAATAGGAGAGAGAAAAGGCCCAGATAATATTATTTTGAGAGAGAGGGACAGAAAGAGAGAGAGGGAGAGAGAGAGAGAACTTACTTGTGGGTAAACAGCTCTTTTAGGTTTTTTTTCCTTCTGGAGAGAGGAGAGAGAATTGGGAGACAAGAGAGAGAAGATAGAAACCAGAGAGAGACAGAGAGAGGCCCTTCAAAATTGAGTTTTCATCGAATAGATTTCCTCATTTTAATAAAATAAATAAATACATATATATATTCGACAGAAAATATAAATATAAATTTGTACAGCTGTACTAAGCCTTGCCCTACTTTAAAACATTTTGAGAAAATGTTTTTCCCAAACACGACATTGAACATTTCCTCCACTTTCTGAAATTCTCATTAGTCTTCGTGAACCCCACACACTAAACATTTTGGTTCGAAAAAGTAGTACCAAAATTAGTTTATGATTTTTTTTGTCAAAAGAATGGGATTGTGATTTTTTTTTTAGGGGTGTTTATGAAACTAAATACTTCTATGTGTTTTTTTTTTAATAATTAACAATCAATATGGTGGCAAATATAAATAGATATATACGTTATAAATATTTTTTATGATTTAATTCTTTTTCAAATTAGAGGGTGAGGCAGCCATTAAGGTGACTAAAAATCACTTCTTTCATTAAAAAATGGTGTGCCTCCATTATTAAGGTTTAAGAGCTTTGATTGTCCCTTGGTTCATTGTGGATAATGTAAGCTGTGGGATGTAACTCGAATAAGTAAAGATTTTGGGTAGATCTGAGTGAAATTGTCTCACAGTTAAACACGGTATAAATTGGACATGAATCATTAACACTTTGGAAGAAATTATAGTAAAAAGTGCTAGTTCGTGAGTTGTACACAATTTTTTGCCAAGAGTTCTATATGCATCTGTGAGGAATCTAACTTTCACACTATAGTTGTACACTTAATTTTACAAGGAAAATATATTTATATTATAATATTATGTATATTTTCAATTCAATAAGAACGAACTTATATAGTAGGAAAATATTAAATCCAAGGCGGATGATCTCGCACCCCCTTAAATTTGTTCTTGGGTAAAGGTAGCTGGATCGACATTGTCGTCACTCGCGAAATCTTAGTCCCATAGCAAAGTCGCAAACAGGTTTCAATGTTGTCAAGTTATTCCAAATTGGGAATGACGAAATTCGGCATGAAGTGATTTGAGATCCTTTTTGTTTCATCTACACAAACTTACATTTGTTGATGACATAAAACACAAAGAAATAGCGACAAATCGAATTGAATGGTTAGAGCCATTGGCTCAATGATATCTCGATGATGAATCTTGTTCCTAGGTGGAGGTAGTTGGATCGGCGTTGTCGTCACTCGTAATCTTTGTCCTATAGGAAAGTTGATAACAAGGTTTCAATGTTGTCAAGTTGTTCCAAATGGATATGAAGTTATTAGAAACCCATTTTGTCTAATCCACACAAAATTCTATTTGCATCGAAGATATAAAAAATAAAAATATAGCGATAGATGATACCAAATCAATATAGTCAATGGTTCGATGACACTAATTAGAAAGAAAAATAAATTGTAATAAACATCTCAAGACGAATATTGTCCAATAAATTTGCCAAAATAATACTCAATAATAATTTTGAAAAACTCTCATGACGAATCCTACCTAGCAAAACTATCGACTACTCAACAATAATGTTGGGCAAGGTCTTGTATGAACAAGTTCTTTCACCGTGAAATTGGTTTAAAGAGTATAAATTATTTTATTAAAGGGTAATAGTTATTTTTTCAAAAAAAATATTAGTTGATTTACTATAAAAGTTAGTAGCAAACCAGTTTCACATCGCCAAACTCAAAAAGAGGATTGGGTTATGTTTTTAATAGCTGGTAAGGAGGCGGACCTAAACAGGCTAACCTACGTGGGTTGCGGGCTTTTCAATTTTATTGGAAATACTTTCTTCATATAATTACATTGTGTATTCATATCCATTATTCTTCTTAATTTTATCAATGTTAATTTGAATTTATACCAATCTAAATGATATATACACATGTATAAAACTTTAATGTTTACTATATTCAATTTTATATTTTATATAAAAAAATTGTTGGGTTAATTAAGATTTAAAACACTATAAGAAAAGATAAGAATTAATTTTCTTTGTTAGTACTTCAAAGTTCTTATTTTAAAAGAATTTAGTCAAAGAATTAAAAATATTTAATTTAATGTCGAATCAATAATTTCACATTTTTATTGTTCATCAAATACTAAAATAAAAAAAATGGGAGAAATTATATTTTTATTGATAAAAATAATTTATTATCAATTTGCATGAAAGATCACATCTCATCATTCTTTCCTTATTTCACCATCATTTTCCATAAATATATTATTGAGAGTTACATAAAAAAAAGTCATGTGTTGGCCAAGCTTGCGACCCGCGAGTGGGTTGGGTTGGGCCTAGCAATTTCCAGCCCGCCGAATGATAGGTTTTGGTAGATTTTAGTTTGCACCGCCCCTTTGGCCCGTTCTAACAACTCTAGTTTCGCGTAAAACTGTTTCACTCGATATTAACTCAAAATTTTGATATTCTAGCAAATGAATAATTAAATACATATAATATATATCTCTCTAATAAAACATTATTAAACAAATACCCAACAATAGTAAAAAAAAAAAGACATAAACACAAATGTTATCAAATCACTACTCGGGTAAGAAGAGGCTTAGATAGGGATGATCATGGTGTTGTTTATGTTCTTGTTACATGCGGTTTGGTTAATTGTAATAAATTTAAATCGTGATTTATCATTTTAAAAAAAACATGTGGTTTTGAATGATTTCAGTCTTTTTTTTTTTTTTTTTTTTTTTTGCGATTTAACGACTTAGATAATGAAATATGAAATAATAATGTTTAACAATACAAGCTTAACTTATGTTATAGAAGTATCAAATAGTTGAATATCAAGCTACTATGAAATATCAAACTACTTATGTGTGTGTGTGCACACATTAATCATGAAAAAAATATGAATAATTTATGTCTCAAAATCATACCATGCTAAATCATATCAAATTTCATCTAGAGTGAACTTCTTGGGGTACTGGAGTTAGGGTTGTAAACGAATGAAATCAAATTGAATATCACTATGATATAATTGTACTTGTGAAATTATTTCAATTATCAAATTTGATTTGAATATTTTTTAATCATAAAATTTGATTTGTATTTGATTTGAAATTGATATCGAATTATTCAAAAATATTCAAATACTTTAGTCAAATATTCGAATTATATTTTTCATAAACATATTTAAAACAAATACTATTTGCGTATTCAATTTTGTTAGAATAAATTGAACAAAAAATTACGTCGATCATATCCTTTCACAGCTCGCCTACTAGCCATCACTTGTGGATGAATACTACTAGAGTAATTCACCACTATATGACGCACTTTAGATTATAGGAGTTCTAGGGGTGATACTCCAAGAATGGTGCAGAGAGTATATGAGTATGTATGATAGATTTTTATGTTTTCACACATCTTATATCACTCAAGAAGATGCT
This sequence comes from Ballota nigra, assembly GCA_947034835.1. Lineage (NCBI taxonomy): Eukaryota > Viridiplantae > Streptophyta > Magnoliopsida > Lamiales > Lamiaceae > Ballota > Ballota nigra. The sequence continues at coordinate 86,786,654 of OX344720.1, read as the reverse complement.
TATTTATAATGGATTGGACATAAGTAGCACTTAATTACGAGCATAATGTACGAACACAATTTTCTCCAAATCACCGTTATGTGATTTTCTGTGGCCACTAAACAATATTTATGTGCACAAATTAGCATTTATGTGTGCACAAATCAGCATCTCTCACTCAAACATATATGACTCAAATTCATTTGTATCAATTATTCATAATCCTCATCTCGCATCCTTTCTTCCATAAATAAAATAAAGTATATAACCAAGCGAGAGTAAGATGAAACAAAGTGAAGAGAGTTATAGTAAGCTATCACCCAACTAACATAACTCATCAACTCAGGAGACTCGTTGTGTACCCCAAACTATATGGTCACACTAAATCAAATATCAATGACCCCTCAATCATACATAGAGCATGTTTGACCTTCATCAACAATGTATCTATGCTCATGACTATGTCAAACTACATTTTGTCTTAGTCCGCCGGCCTATGAGCCATAGTACACAAGTGCATTACCAACTTAGCTTTTCCTTGGTGCTTCATTGGTGCTTCATGCCAATCAGCTTGGACTTGACAAAAGTCCAAAGCAGGGATCTATTCAGTCACTCATCCTATATAGATCGTTATTAAAGCACATGTAGTATGAATACATGTTATGATGGAGCTCTCACTCAATCTGGGCATGCCACTCTCTAAAATATCATACGAGTCTTTGTTTAGTCGCTTATGCAGAATCTGAGCTTCACATTATTAAAAGTGTGTCTCCCACACAACTTCTAACAATTCGCACGCTCGACTATTATTAATAGGCTTTTATGAAGCTAAGACATACTTCATAATCGATCAAAAAATACGATCTCATCTCGACCTCTTATCAAGGCGACTATAGGCAACTACATTGTATGTTGTTCTATTGATAAAGGTGATCACTCATTAGAATTTTGATCTGCCGGTCTCATCCTACTCGCTATCAAAGCGCCAGGGCGAATTCCCGTGTGAGAGGGACAATTCTAAGCCCTGTGGTAATCATATACAATAGACACAATATATCTATCACGTTTAATAAGAGCACATTATTCATAATAAATTTGATCATACAGGCCAAAAAACTTAAATTCTATGAAGTCCTACACTATTAACATGTCTTTTGAATACTTCTCTATCCAAAAGCTTAGTAAAAAGTTCAACAACCATTTCACCAGTGGCAACATGTTCGATAATCATTTGCCTCTGCACAATATTATCTTTAGATGAAATGTTATCTGGTGTCAATATGCTTAGACCATCTCCAAAGCTGAGGCAAAAGTTGTGGCAAAAACTATTTGCCACTAAAATCAATCTCCAAGGTTGAGGCAATTGATATCTCAAATAACTACATTTAAAATGTTTGTGGCAAATATCTCTTCTTTTGACATATACTGCTACGAACGCAAATCCATTTTTCCTTTTTATTTATTTTTCTTTTATATAGATTATATGATATTATGAGAATATTATGCGATATTAAGTGTAATTTTTTATGTGACATTAATATTATGATAATTTAAAAATAAAAAATATATAACTTAATATTTTATCAATACGAACACAAATTGTAACTAACATAAGTATAATAAGACAATATTAATTAATTTAAATTACACAATACAATGAGAATTAAAACATGATAACATTAAAAAAAATACAAAAATAAAAATAAGAAAATACAACAAAGCATGCTAAATTCACTACAACACACATAAACTTAACGACACAAATAAAATACAAATTAAACATGAATACAATGAAATCTAGTATTCTGGTAGACCACTTCCAGATCCTCCCATATTATAAAAATGTCCAAAAGTGTTGGAGGAATTCTGAGGTTGATATTGATGAGAACATTTTTGTATAATTTTGAGTTGTTAATTCCAAAACCATTCACGTCAAGCCGGATCAGGAATAGTCTCCAAATCTACGAATATAATGCTATCATCCCTTCTTTGTGCACTCTCTTCCCTTCTTTTTGCAATTTTGTATATGACTATGTCTTGTTTTATGTTTGATTCAACCCACAAATCTTCAATCCTTTTATTTGCTTCTTCCACACATTTTATAACACGAGACACATTTTCTCTTATTTTTCTTTTCAGCTTAGCCTTTTTCACTCCTTCTGGACGCATTGATGATGTGCCACCATCATTGTTATCACTTAAATTAATATTGAATGGAGATATTACTAGAGAAGAGAAATAGAAGAATCTGGCACTAAAGCATCTGATTGTGATGAAGGAGGATTATTATTCCGTCTTTTAGCTTTATTTCCCACATTAACATAATCTTTCAAAATATTAAACACATGATCAAACGTAAATCACTTCTTAGCATACTTTGGATCTTGCATTAGTAAGATCTTTGCTCGATTCATCTGCATAATTTATAATATGAAAGTTAGTATTAAAAAACATATATAAAGTGTTTTCATTTTAATAAAATAACAATATCAACTTACAATATTTTCATTTGAAGCACCACTTGGATTATCACGTTCAACTTGTTCAATATATCCAAGCAATTTAGAAACTTCACTTTTGATAACAGTCCATCGATCACGCAATGACTTTGCATTTCTAGTTACAGTGATGGTGTTTGGTAGAGTGTTAATGTAGTTGGTCTCTGATGCAGCTAGGCGTGTACCTTGAGGGAGAGAGCGCCCTCTATATACGTTGATTCAAGAGAATGTCGTATGATAGGAATAGGGAAAAACCCTAGTTTTCATAAATCAAACCACCAAGTTCTTCAATGTTCACGACACAAATAAATACTGCAACTAAGGGCTCAAAACATACGGCCGAATTACCAAAGTCTCAACTTGAAATAACTAAAGCCCAAATTAAATGAAATAACATAAATAAAAGACGTACAACAAATTCGATCATTATATACCAAGTCGAAGAGGTTCCACTTTATTGAGGTATATTATAGCAGCTTCATCTCCATCATTTTCACCGTCTTTGGAATGATTCGCCCTCGAATCGAGCTCAGCTTCATCTCCAGAAGAATTGTTGCCATGGAATGGAACGAGGTGTTTGGCGTTGAAGGTGTTGGAGGTGCGGACGTGGCTTGGAAGACGGAGGCGGTAGGCATTAGGATTAATTTTCTCCACGATCTCAATCGGGCCAATCTTGTGAGATGCCAACTTTTTGTACTCATGAACTAGAAAATGGTCCTTCGTCAAGACAACATAAACAAAATCACCGACTGCGAATTGAACGTCGCAAGGTGGACATCTGTGGCCTGTTTGTATCGAGCGGTGGTAGCCTCAAGTTAGCACTCAGTAGTAGCATGCACCTGTTACAAATCAGTAATTAACCCCGTGGTTGTCAAGTGAGGCACAATGGTCGGCGGTAAAGTGAGAAGATCAACTGGAGCACTCAGCATAAGACCATAAACAACAAAGAAAAGAGCAAACCCTGTGCTACGGTTCAAAGCAATATTGGAAGCAAATTCAGCTATACCAATTTTAGTATCCCAAGATTTCAAGTTATCCCCCACAAGACAACGTAACATATTTCCAAGGGATCGATTAACGACTTCGGTTTGGCCATTTATCTGAGGATGGTAGGCATTGCTGAAATTAAGCTCCGTATTCGCCATGCGCCACAATGTACGCCAAAAGTGGCTAAGAAACCTCGTGTCATGATCTGAAACAATGGAAGAAGGTAGCCTATGCAAATGATAAATTTCTCGAAAGAATAATTGGGCTACAAGCACTGCGTCAGCTGTGCGTTTGCATGCGATAAAGTGAACTATTTTCGAAAATCGATCCACAACAAAGATCGAATCATTGCCACGTTGCATTCAGGGAAGGCCTAAGATAAAATCCATACTGATTGTCGTCTAAGGGCGATTGGGAATTGGCAAGGGACGGTACAATCCAACATTAGTAGCCGACCCTTTAGATAATTGGCAGGTCTGACAATGTGAGACAAATCCGGCCACGTTGAGGCGAGCGGATGCCCAATAAAAGCGACGAAGTAACAACTCGACGGACCTGTCACGTCCAACATGTCCAGTGCCATGTACCTCAGAGATCAACTTCACACGGAGGCTACAAGAGGGTACATAAATGCTCACGCCTTTAAAAAGAAAGACGTCCACTAGGGTGTAATAAATGAATTTGCCATCAACCAAACAAGAAAAAATACGACCAAAGTCAGGATCCATGGGGTAGAGCTCACGGAAAGTGTCAAAACCTAGTACTTCAATACGCATCTCGGCAACAAGGCAGTGTCGGCGACTGAGAGCGTCAGCCACCTTATTATTAACGTTGGATTGGTGACGTATCACAAAGGTGAATTGCTGAAGATATGCGGACCATTTAACATGTTGAGCAAAGAGAGAGTCTTGATTTGATAAATGTTTTAAAGCTTCATGGTCCGTGTAAAGCACGAATTCACGCTGAAAAAGATAGTATCGCCAATGGCGTAAAGCCCGCACCACAGCATAGAATTCGATATCATAGGTGCTATAGCGCAAATGGGCACCTGTAATCTTCTCACTAAAGTAAGAAACAAGATAACCACCCTGACTCAAGACAACGCCAATCCCTAATTTTGAGGCATCACAATGTAGCTCAAAAGGGGTCGAGAAGTCCAGTAAAACCAAAACCGGTGCATTAGTGAGCAATTTCTTAATTTGTAAAAATGTTGTGTTTGCTTCAGGTGTCCACACAAACATTTTATCATGCATGGCGTCTGTAATAGGCGCCATAATTGCACTAAAGTGAGGGATAAAACGATGGTAGAAAGAGGCCAACCCGTGAAAACTTCGGGCCGCGGTGAAGGTGGCAAGTGTTGGCCATTCTCTAATGGCTGCAACTTCTGATCATCAACAGATATTCCCACAGAAGTGATTCGGTATCCCAAGAACAAGATAAAATCCACAAAAAAATAACACTTCATAGGTGTAGCATAAAATTTCTCAGACCGCAAAATCAATAAAACTGCACGGAGATGTTGAACGTGTTCGGACTCAAATTTGCTAAAAATTAAGATGTCATAGAAATAAACGACGATGTATGAGCCGATTAAAGGACGCAAAGCTTGATTCATCACACGCATGAAGGTGCTAGGAGCATTCGAGAGGCCGAACGACATGACTAACCATTCAAATAGGCCTTTCCTCGTCTTGAAGGCGGTCTTCCATTCGTCCCCAGGATGAATTCGAATTTGATGATAACTACTTCATAGGTCCAACTTACTAAAAATAACCGCACCATAAAGTTGGTCAAGTAAGTCGTCTAGACGTGGAATAGGGAAGCAATAACAAACAATAATTTTGTTTAATGCTCTGTTGTCAACACACACCCTCCAATCTCCATATTTCTTAGGAACAAGAAGAGCAGGAATGTCATAAGGACTCAGGCTCTCACGCACCTGACCCTTACGCAAAAGGTCCTCAACTTGAAGCTCTTCATGCTCGACTGGGCTCATGCGGTAGTTGGGACGGTTTTGCAATGGGGCACCCGGAATGAGATCAATTTGATGTTGAATGTCACACAAAGGAGGCAGTGTAGACGGTAGTTCATCCGGGAAAATATCACTAAACTCAAGCAAAAAAGGACTAGCCGCTGGGGGAATATCACTAGGTTGAACAATATCATGTGCAACCAACAAATTCCCGATGAGAGAGGAATAAAACAGTAGGATCTGGCATAGGGGTATGAGCCACAGGAGTAGAGGGTAAAAGTGTGATTCGGAGGCCTGCATGTAAAAAGGTGTATGTATTTTGTTTACCATCGTGAGTGACCTCCCGATCAAATTACCAAGGACGACCCAACAAAAGGTGGCAAGCATCCATCGGCACAACATCATACCACACCGAATCACGATACTTGTCGCCAATGGAAAATGATACTAAAACACGACGATCAACTGTGACAACATTATCTTTTTGAATCCAGGATAAGTTATACGGCTTAGGATGTAATTCAGTAACAATCTCAAGTTTACACATAACATCCGAAGCAACAACATTTTCACACGCGCCCGAATCAATTATAAAATGACATACCTTGCCCCGAATTGTGCAGGTGGATTCAAAAAGTGCATGCCGCTGAGACACGGGTTCTGGTGATCGAGGGGCTAAGCATGCACGACGGACGATCAAAGCTGGACCGGTATCACCAGAAACGTATTTCTCAGGAACATGAGAGGGGCCTTCATCAAAGATAGGGGCCTCAGTGTAAGGATCACCCGATGCCTCATCCAAAAATAGCCCCCATGTACCGCTGACTTTAGGGCAATTCGCCATGCGATGCCCATAGTCTACACAAGAGAAACAAGGACCAGGGCGAGAAGATGTGGAGGCCGGTTCCGGACCTTATGGTTTAGGAGGCGGGGCCAAAGCCTGGCCACATCGAGAATCCACAGGAGCAGGGCTCGAAAAAGGAGGACGGCCAGGTGAAGGGAAAGGGCGGAATTGCCAGCGATTGAATGGCGCTTGAGTGCAAGAGCCTGTTGATGAGCCTCGAAAACATTCACAGGAGCGAATATATTAAGGACGTCCTGAAACTGAGTACGAAGTCCTCCAACATAGCGGGCAACTAATTGTTCTTGGGAATAAGTAATGTCATTACGGGCTAAGATCATGTAGAATTCATCAGTGTATATGTCGACGGTACGGACCCCTTGGCGTAAATTCTGGATTTTTTGGTACAAGGTCATACCAAAGTTAAAAGGCAAAAATTCAAGTTGGAGATGTTTTTAAATTTATCCCAGGCAACGATTTTTTAGCGACCTTCACAGTGTCGGCGGGTCTTCAATTGGCGCCACCAAGAAGCCGCACGACCGCGGAAGCGTGTCACAACTAAGGCAACACGACGGGCAGTAGGAACCTCTTTAAACTCTAAAATATCCTCGACGGTCGTGGGCCAATCAATGAAATCCTCAGGTTGGGTACCACCGGTAAATTCTGGGATGTCAAGTTTGAAACTGGACTCCCATGCACGCGGATCTTCAATACGATTCACAACCCTAGCCGGGAGGGAAGTGAAAGGATTATCAATCGTGGCCTCATCATCGGACGAAACACCATCATCAACGGGATGTTTATCCGGGGGGGCATCTCCGACACGGGGAATATGCAGATTCGCAGGGGGCTGAAGGGGAACGTCCATTGCCTGTGCCGTTAATAATTGAACGATGACCAAGGTAGTGTTGGTGACTGCATCACAGTTAGCTGCACATTGTGGAGGCATGATATGATCGACGACTGGCAACTAGATACCAAATGATGCAGCGAGGTGTGTACCTTGAGGGAGAGAGTGGCCTCTATATACGTTGATTCAAAAGAATGTCGTATGATAGGAATAGGGGGAAACCCTAGTTTTCATAAATCAAACCACCAAGTTCTTCAATGTTCACGATACAAATAAATACTGAAACTAAGGGCTCAAAACATACGGCCCAATTACCAAAGTCTCAACTTGAAATAACTAAAGCCCAAATTAAATGAAATAACATAAATAAAAGACGTACGATAAATTCGATCATCATATACCAAGTTGAAGAGGTTCCACTTTATTGAGGTATATTATAGCAGATTCATCTCCATCAGTCTCTACCCGGGACCATAATATGGACATAGATTGGCTTGCTCCCACGATTGGATCTTATGAGATATCAACATAAACTTCACAAAGATGTATATCTCCATTAATAGAATAAGATGAACTTCGGAAGTTCATTGTATATTTGACGAGCTAGAGAAGATTAATGTGAAAGTAGTGAATTATGTGAACACATTTGATGGAAGTGTAGATATTTACTCAAACATGAGGTGATATTTATACAACATAAAAATACATATAGTTCCATCACAAGGATGCATGGACTTCTTACACATCACATGAGAGCATGAACTTTTTACACATTTGGGAGCATGAGCTTCTTATACCATCTGCAAAAAACTAAATAATATAGAAACCATTCTGGACACTATCACGTGGTGTTTCTTACACCATATTTGTATAGTTCCATCAAATTGCAATTAACTTTAAAAAATAATTAATGTAGTGTGTGCATAGATAACACCATCACATGATAGTTCTTACATCATAAATGTATTGTTCCATCAACTGCAATCAACTTTTCATCAGCTTTTAAATTCTTGTCATCTTATAATTTAATGGTATGTGATATATGTATTATGTGTAGAGATAACATAATCACATGATAGCTCTTACATCATATATGTATTGTTCCATCAATTTTCCACCAGTTCTTAAATATTTTCATCTAATAATTTAAATGGTATAATGTGTTACACATTTGCTATTATAAAATGAGCACCATTCTTTTAAAATCTACACTTCATTTTTTCTCTGTCTATTTCTTTTTCCATATTTCTTTTGTTTTCCTCCTTCTCCTCCTCCTCCTCCTCCTTCTTCTTCTTCCGATGAAAAGTATGAACGGATCATAACCGAAATACAACAACAAATTTTTTTTTTTTATCAAACTGCAGTGTCCAACAATAATTTTCTTTATGAGTGGCTCAATCATTCAAATGTTGAGCGTACTCATGGAGACTCAATTGTTGGTCATAGAACGGTTCACCGTGATCGAGAAGTCGTAGATCATAACCTTTTTAATGATTACTTTGCTAAAGATCCAACGTACAATGAATCAATGTTGTAATTCCGCATGTCTCGAAGTTTATTTCTTTATATAGTTGATGCTGTTAAAAATCATGATTATTATTTTGTACAACGAAGAAATGCAATTGGTATACTTAGTTTGTCTACACTTAAAAAAGTAACAGCGGCGATTCAAATTCTTGCATATGCAGTGGCAACAGATGCAAATGATGAATACATAAAAATTGGAGAGTCTACGACAATTGAGCATGTTAAACAATTTTGTCGTGCTATTGAGGGGATTTACTCAGAGCAATATTTAAGATCACCGATTGTTGATGATGTTGCTAGACTACTTCATATAGGTGAGCAACGTGGGTTCCCCGGAATGTTAGGTAGCCTTGATTGTATTCATTGATGTGAAAAAATTGTCCTACAGCGTGGGCTGGACAATATACAGGCCGAGTGGTTCTCCAACCATCATTCTGGAAGTCGTTGTTGATTATGATCCATGGATATAGCATGCATATCTTGGTATGCCAGAAACTAATAATGATATCAATGTTGGAGACATCTAATCTTTTCTTTAATCTTACTAGAAGTATTGCTCCTCCAGTGCACTATGTCATCCAAGGAAAAGAATATAACACAGGGTATTATTTCGCAGATGGTATTTATCTCAAATGGTCAAACTCTTGTGCAAACCATCCATGATCCACGAGGTCCAAAAAAATAACATTTTGCATTGATGCAAAAAGCGTGCAGAAAAGATGTAGAATGTGCATTTGGAGTTCTTCAAAGTTGATTTAAAATTGTAGCAAATCTTGCTCGTTTTTGGATGAAAAGTTATATAGAAGACATAATGACTGCATGTATAATTATGCATAATGTGATAATTGAGGGTGAACGAGATCTCAGTGCCCCAATTGTAGAAGAGAGAGTAGTGAAAACTCCAGAGGTCAAAAGGACAAATAATGAAGTTTCTCGATTTCAAAATTTTCTCCGTCGACATAAAAAACTCAGAGATGCAGATGCTCATTTCGAACTTCGAAATGCATTGATTGAACTCTTTGGGGAAAATATAGTAATGATGAAAATTAATGACCATCAATATGTAATTTAATAATGTATTGTGTTTTATTAATTAGTATTAATATGTAATTGTGATGTGTTAAGCAATTGAATTTTGTTTTTTTTATATTATTGAAATCACTATGTTATATTTTATTAAATATTTTTTTAGCTTGTTTAATCTATTTTATTTTAATGGTAAATATGATGAAATACATTTAATTATAAACAAGTATTGGATAAAATGTAAAATAAAAAATTAAAGTTAAGAATATTCTAATTTGGGTTAGAATTTGAGTTGTGGTTGGAGATGACTTTACCGTATAAGACAAATTTGGTGGCAAATTGGTGATTTTTTGTGGCAATTTGCCTTATAGCACTGGAGATGCTCTTAGTCCTCCCACGATTTTGGAATCCTTAGCATATGCCAATGCATTTTTAATGTCACAATAGACAACTACAGCATCATCAACATGCATCATAATGCGCAAAGTCTTAATAGACATTCAACAAGATAGTCTCTTGAACTATTAAGTCGAGGACATCCTCGTGGTTCAAAAATTGAATCTATGGTGTCACATGTCTTAGTTCTAACAATCAAGTTTGACAGTGTAATAAAAAAATAAAAAATTATCACTTGTTCATTTATCTCTTAATTATGCGCAATATGTTAGATATTATTCTATTGTCTAAATTTTTTATTATCGGATCCAAATAAAATTTTATTATTTCTCGCAAGTGAATATGATCGAATTTTTTTCGATAGACTCATGATCATCTCCCACCCACTTGAAGAAGATAATAAAATTTAAATGATCTACAAAAAAAAAAAAAAAACTGTGCACACAAGCACAATTTCCCACAATTTATTCGCAAATAATTTTCAAGTGAATTATACAATCTAAATTGATGGACTAGATTCAAATCACAATTTGCGCTTTCAAGCATAAAATACTTAATCTCAAATAAAATTTTAAATTGATGTCAAGGGATCCAAAATATTACCAGGCCCAAAACTGAATCAATTTTGGGCCACTGATTTCTCAAATGGCCCAATATGAATTAATGGCTTCTGGCCCAAGAATTCAATCCAATTAACCATCAATTTGCGCATACAACTCATGAACTCATCATGATGGTCTGGACAAATTTTAACCAAATTGACGGTTACGTCACTTTTGGTCCGAGCAGTCTTCTCAATTGAATTGGCAGATCCTGCTTCAGTTCCTCCCTTCCTCGTCATTTATTTTTCAACACAACAACGACCAATATTAGGGGCGTTCACATCGCTGCCGAGCGGCGTTGTGGCCTCGAAGACGCCCAGAAATCCAGCGCATGATCGAATCCCATATGATTCAGTTCAGACATCAATCGGGTTCATGATTAATTCAGTCACCGCCCGACCATCACTCTCAATGCATGCAATTGGTTGTTCGGCAGCCGCCAATTCATAACGCACAGGCTCGTTGAAATCGTGATTCCAGCGACATATACCTTTGAATATCAGCGGAAAAATTAATCCTTTCACAGCTCGCCTACTAGCCATCATTCACCACTATATGACACACTTTAGATTACAGGAGTTCTAGGGGTGATACTCCAAGAATAGTGCAGAGAGTATATGAGTGTGTAAGGTATATTTCTTATGTTTTTGCACATCTTCCATCACTCAAGAAGATGTTTATTTCTTGGAGTGGATAATCATTTCTTAGTTTTGTATGCTGATTTATTACTTACTTTTAGTTTTAGAGTATGTATAAAGTGAAATTGGTTTATATATGAATCACTGAAGGGTATTAGTTGTTTTCACTGAAGAGTATTAGTTGTTTACACTGAAGAATCTTAGTTCATTTTCACCGAACAACTAAAACTCTTTAGTGTAAATCAGTAATATTCTTCGGTAAAAGTAACTAATATTTTTCAGTGAAAACAACTAATACTCTCCAACGGAATTTATGTATAAACTAGTTTCACTCTATACTTTGTCTTAGTTTTATTCTTGAAGAGTTTCTGTAATGTGAGGTGTAGCTCATAATTCTCTTTAACTCTTGTAACTTTTGAGTAAGTTATAAAACTCTTTTTCCTAATTAAAAGTATTTGTTTATTTGATTACTAACCTATATGGGGATAATTTTGTAATGGTATTTGATTACTAACCTATATATATATATATATATATATATATATATATATTCGAGTTATAAAATATCGAACACAAATACCAAATTTTGATTATGAATATTGAACCGAATTAAAAGTATTTGTTTATTTATTGTAGAGAGTGCAATGTTAATATGTAATGTTAATCTCCATAATATATCTATTATATTTACATTTCTAATATTTATGCAAAGTGGTGCCAATGGAGTACTCCCACTACTACATATCCCCTACACCATTCATAATATATATAACAATATATATATTATGTTGCTGTTAAAAAAAAAAATCAATAACAATTAACGTATGATATCACTAACCTGACTTTTTAAACTACTAATGAAATTTTTAAAACTATTAATTAAATATTTGATACCTCAAAAAGGTTATATAATAAACTTATCATGAACTATTTTCTTATAAAATCTACTCATAATATTAATATGTGTGTTATATACAAGACAATCACTCCTATAAAATATTCTATAGTAGAATATGTTTAAAATAGATAGTTATGATAATTCGCGGGTCATGAGTTGCTCTAGGTAAAAACTCGTGGATCCTAAGTGGGTGAAACTGGGTCAAGTGGATTTTTCAAAAGGAAAAAAAAAAGTTGCGTCAAATATTTGCCTTTGTAGTAACTATAAAGATATATATGTGTTTAATCTATTCTCCATTTTTTTAAATCTAGTTTTTATTTTTATTTTTTATGTTAGTACTATTTTTTTTACAACACATTATAGTAATATTTTTGTTCATGCAGTAAAATATCTTTCTTCATACAATAACACATTTGTATTCATATGGTAACACATTTTTTCAATATTTTACATGTGTGTTATTATAATGCCAAAATTTTATTTATGTTAGGACAAATAAATATTTGTCCATATACAAGTACACATGTTTGACGTTATAATAACACAAGTTGGGAAATAACTTTTATAATTCAATGCGAACACATTTTTCTTCATATAGTAACACATTTTTCAATACTTTACATGTGTTACGGAAAAATATTTATTTATGTGAAAATAAATTAATTAATATTTATACAAAATCAGTATTTATTATGAAGATTAACAAAAGTTTTGTCCTTATAATAACACACATTTATCTATATATTAATACAAATTGAGAGTGAACTCTTTAATTTGATATTTATATGAATATTATGCACCCCAAATTAACAGGGGTGTATTGGTTTTAGAGTCTGTAGGATTTTTTTAGACTTTTAAAGTCTGGGGGTATTCAATCTAGATTTTCAAAAGTCTTTAAAAATCCTGAGGTATTCAATACGGATTTTAAAAAGTCTTAAAAAATCTTTAGGTATTCAACAGTCTATGTATTTTAATACTCCACGGATTTTCTTAGATTTCCCTTCCAAAATATGAATAGATTTCACTCTCCAAAATCTCTTCTAATAACCAGAGATTTCTACGGATTTTAAAAAGTCTTAAAAAATCTTTAGGTATTCAACAGTATTTGGACTTTCTTTGATTCTCTTCCATTGGGATGTCAACGGGGCGGGGACGGGGGGTCATTCCCCATCTCCGTCCCTGCAAAATAAATGGGGAAAATTTTCCCTCCATCCCCGCATCGCTGGGGATCCCCGTCTCGCAGGGATTCCCCGTTTCCCGCATAATTATTTTTTTATCTCATTTTTAAAATATAAAAAAATATTTAAATTAAAAAAATAATCATACACAACAATTACTTTAAGTTGGTGTTAAAAAAAAACTAATTTAAACAAATTGAAGAACCTCTAATTTTAATATTTTTAATTAACATATATACTAAAGTGAAAATAATATAATTTGGAACTAATAACATAATATTAAATAAAAAAATATAATTTTTAATAAATAGTTAATTGAGTAGGAAACTATGAAATATTTATTTGTAATTTACTTTAACATTAAAATAATATATAAATATATTAATTATATAAAAAATAATGCAGCTCCCCACGGGGAATGAGACGAGGATCACCCGGGCTGAGAATACTATCCCGGTCCCCGCCTACGGGGCAAAAAAATTCTCCGTCCCTGTTTGCTTTGGGGATTACCCGTCTCGTTGTCAAGTCTACTCTTTAAAAAATATAAATAAATTTTACTCTCCAAAATCTCTTCTAACAACTTGAGACTTCTAATGAGGGCAAGGTATAACGGTGATGGAAATGAAGATGAAATAATAATGTATTTTTGTTATTTTTTTTCTAAATAATTTGGATAATTTTTTTTTATATACAAGTGTGTCTCATATATATTTGCATCAATGGTTCCAGCGCCGGAGTCTATGGAAATCCATGTAATTCAATAAAAAAAATGTATTCCACAATCCTGTAAAGTCTATTAAAATCCAAGTAAATCTATAAAAAAAAGTCAGTCAATCTCTGCATGGAGTCTATAGTGTTGGGAAAATGTATAAGACTTAGTTTTGATTAGATGCCAAAATGTTCCTCCTAAGTTGTTTGTAAGTAAATTATTCAGTAGAGTTAGAGTTTAAATTAAACAGTTCAAAGTGTTAAGAACTGAGTGCAGTTAGTAAAAACTAGAGTGTATTTTTAGTATGAAGTCTGCTGTAGATGAAGTCCACTGAAGTGAAGTCCGCTGAAGACTAAGTGATCTGAGAAAGAAGTCAAAGTCTTGAAAGTTTTCTAAGTACATTCTCACTAAGACTAAATCTATCAGGAGAGGACGAAGGTCCACTGATAAAGAACTAACAACGTACTTTTAATGCTAAACATATTTAAAGCTGTTAGTTAATCTGGTTGGAACAAGGCAAAATGAATTTCAGTGAAGCTTACAATAAATGAAGGAATAAGAAGGTTCTCTCAGAGGAGTTCCACCTTAAAGCAAGACAAGAATCTGGGCACGCAGACTTAAGGTCCAATGAGAAGATGACACGTCAGTGTACCTTACTGACAGCCGACCTGCCCCAGCCTGACAAGTACCAAAAGTCTTTCACCTAGCAATCTACAGAAAGTTGGTGAACAAGCAGGGTTTTGCAGCCGTTTCTTGACAAGACTTAAAGCTTCAAATAGAGCCGTTTGAACCAATCAGATACAAGAAGACTTACTTGAGAAGATTCAAATCCAACGGGAAGATTTTCAAGGAAGCCTATAAATACAGAAGGACGTGCATTGTTACAAGCACGGGAAACTCACAAGATCAAAGCTATCTCTACATTCATAACCATCTAGAAGCACTCGAAATTATCATTGTTTCCCAAGTGTTTCACAGTTGTAGAGAGCCTAACAAACCTTCTGTAACCAAGCTTAAAAGCTATATCCAAATCTTAGAAAGAGATAATCCAATCCTAAGCATTGAGCTAAACTTGTAAGGATTATCTCAAAATAGTTGGAACCAAAACCCTACTCAGTGTTTAGGTTGAGAGCTAGTGTTAAGTGGTGTTAGTAAGCTGATTGTTGTATCAGTCTGAAAGCTGGTTTGTTTTGGGAACTAGGACCTGGAATTTCCTAGTGATCAATCATCCTAAGAGAGGAGAAGTTGATCAGTGCACCTTGGCACTATAACACAAGGAATTCCAAGTGAAAGGAATTCTCCTGTTTGATCAGGCCAGTGGACGTAGGAGATTTATCTCTGAACCACTTTACATCTTGTGTACTTACATTCTGCTATTTCATAAGTGTTTGTTAATCTCAAGTTTATCAAAGTAAAACGAGTTTTCTAAAGGGCTCACTAATCCGCGTCTGAAAGCTAATTAGATAGTAGTTCAACTGAAAGTCTTGAGCTTTCAGTGGAGGTATTATCTCAGTAAGCTTTCACAAGTAACTCTCAGCAGACCTCAAGTCCACTGACGAGCTACGGTCTTAAGTAACCTGATAAGTTTTTATAAGAAGTTTTAATTTGTAATCACATGTGTATTCCCCCCCCCATACACCTGTTTACTCGTTTCGGGACCAACAATTGGTATCAGAGCAGTGGTTCAAAAGACCATTGTTCTAAGTATACCTTGTGCTTAAAGGTATTTTATTAAGGTCACCTGAATTGATATTTTGATAAACTTGTTTTTATACTATGGCTGACAATGCAGCTAGGGTTGCACCACCAGCAGAGAACAACATGGGAGTTAATCCCTTGAACCATATGTCTCATCACAAGCTTCCACAATTCTCAGTGGAAAACTATGATTTCTGGAAGATCAGAATGAGAGCTCATCTTGCCTGTGTGCATGATGAAATGTTAAGGGTTATTACTAAAGATCCATTTGTTTTTATGACACCTAACCCTAGAACTACAGCTGAAACTATTGCAGATCCTAGAGAAGAATGGCCCAAAGATGAAGATAATTTCACTGCAGATGAGAGGAGGAGAAACAACCTCAACTTCATTGCCATGAACATTCTCTACACCACTATTCCAGATTCTGTAATGGGAAGAGTAATCCACTGCAAGACTGCAAAGGAACTATGGGACACTCTTGCTCTCATGTGTGAAGGAACTGACAAGATAAAGGAGAACAAGCTTTCAGTAGCTGTTCAAAAGTATGAGCAGTTCACCATGGAGGCCACTGAGACAATTGACCAGCTTGATGGAAGGTTCACTGACATCATGAATGAGATAAATTCTCTGGGAAAGGTCTACACCAAAAGAGAAGTTGCCTTAAAGATCCTGAGAGGTCTAACCTCAAGATGGGATGTGTACTCTGTGATGATGCAGAATACCAAGGATCTATCCAGCATGTCTATGCAACAGGTATTCTCTGAACTTAAGGCTTATGAGTTTGATCTGAACAGGAAAAGGGCTCCTGATGAGACCTCAGCTGAGAAGGGAGTTGCCTTCAAAGCTAAGGAGTCTGAGCCAAAATCCCCAAAGCCTCAGAAGAGTACAAAGGCAAGTAAGTCTCAAAGCAAGGCTGAGATGCAGGAGGAACTCAGCCTGATGGCTAGAAGGTTTGAACAACTTAACAGCCGCTTTGGCAAATATAAGAGATTTTACAGGGATAACAGGGAAGGTAGAAGTTATCCACAAAAGACTACCAGAGAAGGAGAGAAAAGCTCATCTGAGCTGGAAAAGAAGAAGGAATACAAGAATTACACCAAGGCTGAAGGATCATCATCAAAGACCAGAGAGTCCACTGAGGAAAAGAATGATGATGCCAACAGGTGTTTTCAGTGCAAGAAGATTGGGCACTTTCAATATGATTGTCCTCAACTGAGCACAAAAGAAAGAAGAGAAAGGCAAGCCAAAAGAGACAGAAGATATGGAGAAAGGAAAGCCATGATGGCTGGGGATGTTGATGAAAACCTGGAGTCACCTGATGAACTGTTCTCTGACAACAGTGAAGATGACATGTGCCTCATGGCAAGAGAAGAACCAGAGGTACAATCTAAACCATCCATTTCTCTAGAACACACACCTGAGCTAAGCTCAGAGTCAACTGAGGAACTCAATCTTCAGTCCGCTTTGGAACAATTGATGATTGATTTCTCAAGGTTGCAAGAAGCAAGTCTCTGTCTTCAAGATGAGAACAAACAACTCTTGAGTGAAAACTCCAAGTTAATTGAGTCTGGGAATCAAGCAGATCTGAACTCAGCCAAATCTACCATTGAACTGACAAAAGAGGTGGAAACCCTAAGGAGTCAAGGAAATGGTAGAGATCAACTGATAAAAGATCTCAATGAATCTAAGACAAAGTTAACTAAAGAGAACTTAAAATTGGTAAGCCAAATAAAGGATTCTCTCCTGAAAATTGATGTCTTACAAAAATCTGAAGAGACCTTGTTAAAAAGGATTGATGCTCTAAACAAACCCTCTCTTGCCATAGAGGAGATCCAAAATTTTCAAACCAATCCTAATAACAAGTGTGGGATAGGCTTTATTCCAAAACCTTCAGAAGGTCCTCTGAGTGTTGCTTCTTCAAGTGGCACAAAGAGAGTTTTTGTCAAGTCTGTGACTTTTCAAACACAGACTGTGGATAAAGGAAAAAGACCAGCTGAGATCACTCAAAAGAAAAGTCAATCTAAGCCAAAACCAAATGGAAAGGCTCAGGTGACTTATCAGACTAGATCTCAGCAGAGGTACTATCAGCCGAGGTCTTCACAGATGAAGCAACCTCAGCTGAGAGCACCCAGGCATGAGCAGTCCTCAAGGAATGACTCATATGGAAGACCTAGTCCTTTTGTGCCTAAAGGAAAAGGTCCTTCATACCTTTATCAACAAAAACCAAGACCAGGTGCACCCAAGCCAAAGAGAAAGAATGTGAAGAAGGTTCCTGTTCCTTCAAAGGCTGACACCCATAGAAAGTTTACTCCCAAGGCACCTAGGGAGATAACAATCTATGTAGATGTTTATGGAAGACAAATTAGTCAATCTAAAGTGATTAGAACTGTGAGGCAAATTTGGATTCCGAAAGGTACAGCTAACCTTGTAGGACCCAACACCAAATGGGTACCTAAAGCTTGATCTGTGATTGCAGGGCTCAGTGGACCTCAACAAAGGAGAAGCTCTTATATCATTAGTCTGGTACTTGGACAGTGGATGTTCTAGGCACATGACTGGCAACAAAGATCTCCTGACAGAATTTGTTGAGAAAGAAGGTCCACAAGTCACTTTTGGTGACAACTCTCAAGGAGCCACTAAAGGTTATGGTACCTTAATTATTGGCTCAGTAAGAGTAAGCAATGTATCCTTTGTCAGTGGACTTAAGCATAATCTTATGTCCATAAGTCAATTTTGTGATAAAGGATACAGTGTTGAATTTTCATGTAACCTGTGTTTTGTTAAGAATGTATCTTCACAACAGGTATTACTAACTGGGTCAAGAAAGAGAAATATCTATCTTGCAGATTTGAAGTCTTGCACACCAAATGCATGTCTTATTGCTAAGAGCTCAACTGACACTAACTGGTTGTGGCACAAAAGGCTAAGTCATCTGAACTTCAAGATGATGAACAGGATAGCAAGACATGGACTGGTAGAAGGAATGCCAAATGAAGTATACAACAAAGAACATATCTGTAAAGCCTGTCAGGAGGGGAAGCAAGTAAAGGCATCTTTCAAAAGCAAAGTAGCAACCTCTACTGACAGAGTACTTCAACTGTTACATATGGATCTTTTTGGTCCAGTAACCCCTGTAAGTATCAATGGGAGAAAGTATACACTTGTTGTTGTTGATGACTTCTCCAGGTACACATGGGTAATATTCCTTGCAAGCAAAAAGGAGACTCAACTGAGACTGCCAGAGCTCCTGAAGAAAGTTAGCAATGAAAAAAGCCTGAATATTGTAAAGATAAGATCAGATAAGGGCACTGAATTCATAAATTCTATTATATCTTACTATTGCAAAGAATTAGGTATTTCACATGAGACATCAGCTGCAAGAACTCCACAACAAAATGGAGTAGCTGAAAGAAAAAATAGGACTCTCAAGGAGGCAGCAAGGACAATGTTAGCTGAAGCTCAGGTTCCTAAAAGATTCTGGGCTGAAGCTATTAATACTGCCTGCCACACTCAAAACAGATCCATGGTAACCAAACATCAAGGAAAAACTCCATATGAGTTATGGAATGGCAGAAAGCCACAGGTATCTTACTTTCATATTTTTGGTTGCAAGTGTTTCATTCACAACAATGGGAAAACACAACTGAAAGCTTTTGATAGCAAAGCTGATGAAGGAATTTTCTTAGGATATTCCCAAATCAGTAGAGCTTTCAGAGTTTACAACTGTAGAACTCTTGTTGTGGAAGAAATACCTCATGTGGTATTTGATGAATCTACTTTTGAGTCCAGAAGTAAGGAGAATGAGGATGTGATAAGCAAAAGGCTAACTAGACTGAGTATCAAATCAAAAGGATATCCTGAGAATTGTGTTGATACAGTCATTCCAACCTGGGACAACCTCAATGATCAAAACAATTCAAAGAGGACACTCAAAATCAGACCACTCCTCAAAGCTCACCTGAGAGCTCTCCTGAAGATGTAACTGAACTGATGAACACCATCCCAGTTCAAGAGGTAACAGATGTCAATGAAGATGTGGTCACAGCTGAGACATTCACTGAACCCATCATTCAAGGGGGAACCAATGAAATTACCATTGAGAATGAGAATACCTTGAATGATGACTCAGGACTTCAACCCTCTGTTTTATTTCCTGAATTCGATTTCATTCCAATATCTAGTGACTCAACTTCAGAAGAGTTAAACTCTACTGAAGGGCATCAGCCTAGGAGAACTTGGCTCTCAGATCACCCTGTTGAGCAAATCCTAGGTGATCCTTCCTCAGGAGTCAAAACTAGAAGTTTTCATGGTGAAAGTGCTTTGTTTTGTTGTTTCTTATCAAACCAGGAACCAAATTCCATAGCAGAAGCACTTCAAGATTCCAACTGGATCATTGCCATGCAAGAAGAGCTCAACCAGTTCACAAGGAATCAAGTTTGGGAGTTGGTGGACAGACCATATCACTGCAATGTGATAGGAACCAAGTGGGTATTCAAGAACAAGAAGGATGAGAATGATATCATAGTCAGAAACAAGGCCAGGCTAGTTGCAAAGGGCTATTCACAAGTTGAAGGATTTGACTATGATGAAACATTTGCCCCAGTAGCCAGATTGGAGGCAATAAGGTTATTTCTTGCCTATGCTGCTCACAAGAAATTTAAGGTGTACCAGATGGATGTTAAAAGTGCCTTCTTGAATGGAGTACTCAATGAAGAAGTCTATGTGGAGAAACCCCCAGGTTTTGAAGAAAGTCACAAAGTATATAGACTGAGAAAAGCTCTATATGGACTGAAACAGGCTCCAAGAGCTTGGTATGATACTTTGTCACAATTCCTTTTGGATCATGGTTTTATCAAAGGAAGAGTTGATAGAACACTTTTCAGAATCACAAAAGGAGAGGACACATTGCTGGTTCAAATTTATGTGGATGATATCATCTTTGGTTGTCCTAACCAAGTCCTCTGTGAAAAATTTTCTCAACTGATGAAGGGAAAATTTGAGATGTCAATGATGGGAGAAATGAATTTCTTCCTAGGACTTCAAGTCAAGCAGTCCACTGAAGGAATCTTCATCAACCAAGCCAAATACACAAGGGAGCTGATCAACAAGTTTGGATGCCAGACCAGCAAGGTTGCAAGGGTTCCACTCAACACCAACACCAAGATGGAACCAGATGAAGATGGTGAATCAGTAGACCAGACTCATTACAGAGCCATTATTGGATCTCTACTGTATCTCACAGCAAGCAGGCCTGATATCACATTTGCAGTTGGCATTTGTGCTAGATATCAAGCAAATCCCAAGAAAAGTCACCTGGAAGCTGCCAAGAGGATTCTCAAATATCTTAAGGGTACTGTGAATATGGGATTGTGGTATCCCTCAGATGACAATCTAGAACTCACAGGATACTCAGATGCTGACTATGGTGGATGCAGAATTGATAGAAAATCAACCTCAGGCACTTGTCAATTCTTGGGAAGTAAACTGATTTCTTGGTTTTCCAAGAAACAAAATTCAGTAGCCACAAGCACTACTGAAGCTGAGTATATGGCAGCTGGAAGTTGTTGTGCTCAAATTCTTTGGCTAAGACAACAACTGAGAGATTACAACATCCTTGCCAATGAAGTCCCTATTTTCTGTGACAACAATAGTGCAATTGCTATTTCAGAAAATCCTGTTCTCCACACAAGATGCAAACATGTGGATATAAGGCATCACTTCATCAGAGATCATGTGGAAAAGAAGGACATCAAAATGCTCAAAATCCACACTGACAAGCAAAAGGCAGATATCTTCACTAAACCTTTGGCTGAAGCAAGGTTTCAAGAGTTGTCAGTAGAGCTTGGACTCCTAGATCCAGGAGAGTAAAGAGAGGATTGAATCTCAGAAGAGTTACCCTCAACTCAGCGGAGGTTCATATTCAGAAGAGGATTCTTCTCAGTCGAAGTCTCCTCATCTCAGAAGTGGTTTGAATATCAGACGAGGTCAAATCTCAGTGGAGGTCAAAAGTTTTTTTCTTATATTATTTCAAATTTAAAGCCTCTTAGTTTTTAAAGAATATATTTGGTTTCAAAAACTTACTAATGAGTGCTTTCTGGGAAATTAAATCTTTCTTCACTGTTCCGAAGAGATGTTGGTATGGCAAGCATTTAATGCACGTGGTACAAGTCAGACATGCTTTTTCAATTACCTATCTCACGCACCCTAAAAGCCGGATGATGTGACCTTCCGGCTACCAACCTTTTCAATCCATACCATCCATATTTGACGGTTCACTCCTAACCGTCTAGATCTTTCAAAAACTCCCCACTACCCCTTTTCATCTATCCACGACTTTTTACTAAAATCAATCTCAGTCGTTGATTGCGGGATTAGATCCAACCGTTTACTTCTCTTATAAAAACCCCAAAACTTAAGCTTGCAAACCTTTTCGAATACACTTCCAAGCAAGCACCTACTATCTCTTCTGCGATACATTTACTATCCATCCTATACATTCTGCAAATTTCCCATCTCTTGTTCAAATGGCTAAACTTAATCTTAGTTTCCTTACCAATAAGGATAACTTCTGGTATGAACCCATTGTGGTGTTTGATACCCCAGGAATTGAGACAAAACCTGAATTTGCCCATATCAAAGAAGCCCTAGATATGCTCAAATCTGCAGGGTTAGAGAAATTTCTATCTGTTCATCCAGAGAACTGTTTTGACAGACAGGTTCTTGAATTCTACAACAATGTCTCCAACTCAGACACAAGGATCAGGTCTCATCTGATCTTGCAAAGGAAGAAGAAAGTTATGAGAGATGACATGGAGGTCACAGAGCACCAAAAGATAAAGAAGGAGATTCGTGTGAGCGGAGAAGTTCTGAAGGAGCTATTTGATCTTCCTTCTGAAGGTCCCAATCCAGACACGTGCATAGTGGACAAAGAGGAGGAATGGGTTAATACCATTATGCAGAGGAAGGTGAAATATAGCCCAACCATGAATAGAAGTATACTCCTGCCAGTATACAATGTTCTATGTGAAGTTGTGGGTAAGTGCATTCTGGGGAACCAAGGAAGTACTGAGCAAGTGAGCAAGCCAAAGCTCAGACTGATGAAGGCCATTGTAGAAAGCAAAGAAAGGTCTTTTAACTGGCAACAATTCTTTCTGAGGGCCTTGAACAAAGAGAACTCAAAGCTCCAACCAGACAAATCTCCCCAACTATCAAGTAAGCTCAATTATGCTACAAAAATCTCTTACTTGATAGAGAATGTAGATCTGGGAGTGGATTGGATCCCTGATAGGAAGTGGAGCAATTTGAAAGCCCTATTCAAGCCTGGAAAGAATCTTGAAGGGAGGATGATTAAGCCTGCTGTGGAAAGCCCAGAGGCAGTTGAGGAGGAGGAAGCTGCCCCTGCTGAAGGGAAGAAAACCAAGCTGAAGAGAAGGCTGGTAAAGTTGAGTGACAAAATGGCTCAACATAAGGAGGCTGAGGCAGAGAAGGCCTCAAAGAAGGAAAAGAAGAGGTCTTTTGAAGCAGAGAAGGAGGTTGCTTCGAAGAAAGTCAGAATCACCAACTCTACTGATGAGTCGTCATCAGATAACCCTGACTCTTCACCTCATATAACCTCAACTGAGTCTGACTCAGATGCCACTGTCCCTGCTTCTACCCCCATAAAACCCAAAACCAAACCTCGCACCCCAGCCAAAACCAAACGCATCTCCAAAATAACTCACACTCAAACCCCCACTGAAGGCTCTCAACAGCCTAAAAGTGGATCCCAAACTACCCCCCCTGAGGCATCTGCTGAAGCATCCTCAACCCCATCTGACCCCATTCCCTCAACCCCTACTGAACAAACCTCCACTGACACCCCATCCCAAACGTCATCTGAACCAAACCCACCTGAAACCCAAACCTCAACTCACCTGGAATCTATTCCAGAAGAACCCACCGATATCAGATCCCCTACCCCTTCCCTTCCTTCAGACGATAAAGAAGAGTACTCATTCTTAGACACCCTTAAGGATGAGGTTGCTTACTCTTTGGAGTCTAAATACCCTGAACTTGACAACTTCCCCACACTCAAGGCTATATTCTTGAGGCTGCGACTCATTGTCCAGCTCAAGGATAGAAGACTTGGTGAAATTCTTCTAGTTGTAAGAGGCAGCAATGCAGAGGAGTGGAAGAAGGAGGAAGCTGAAGTGCTGAACTTTGCTGGAATGCACAAGACCAGACTTATCTGTGATGAGAAGGTCTTTGAAAGTTTGGTCTTGGAGAAAATTGCTGAGGCCAAGAAGGGAGATGAGGTGAAGAGAGCTGATGTTGGTGAGCAAGAGAAGTCAGCTGAGGTGATAGCTGAAGGAGAGGAGGAGAAAGAGGAAAATGTACAAGGAGGAGGGACCTCACCAAGGCAAGGTGATGGTGAGGTGGCCAAGGATGTATCCAAGGCAAAGGATACTGAGGCTCAAAATTTGCCACAGGAGAGTCCAGTAGAGGTGTCTACTGAGATTCTCCCACAACAGCCCTCAATGGTGGCTTTAGAGTCAACTGAGGTGTCTGGAATCGAAGGAGTTGAAAAAGAAAAAGAAAAAGCTGAGGGTGGTGAGAAAGATATGGAAATCACTGAAGTTGTGAGTGGTCAAATAAAAGCAATCATCCCTGTAAAGGGTGAATTGGCTGAAAAAATCATAGTTGAAAAGAGGAGTGAAGAGAAAAGTAAGATGAGTGAGGAGGATGGAGTTCCAATGGAGTTAGAAATTACATGTGACTTAGGTGGTGAGACTGAGGGAGGAAGATCTAACACTATCTTAAATGCAGGTACTCAAACTGATGAGATCCCTCCAGTCCAGGTCAACCTAACTCCCCTGAAGGATGCAATGCTTATACTCCAAGATGAAAGGCTTCCTTCTCTTGAAACTCAACTGAGAGATGTTCAAGAAGTTGTCCAAGAGGAGGTAGACGAAATGGTCATACTCTCAGACCATGTTGATGAATTGATGGAGTCAACAACTACTTCACTTCAAAATCTAACCCTGAGGGTGCAAGACTCAACTCAGATGGTGTCTGACCTAGTTGAAGGCAACTGTGTTCTCATGCTAGAAGGTCTGAAGAACCTGGAGAAGAAGGAGGAAGAAGTCAGAACTCAATTCCTGAAGGAATCAGTAGAAAACGTGTCCATCAACCTAAAGTCTTCTGTTGAAGCTTTCTCAGCCGACCTTATTGGGAAGGTTGAAGGGTTATGGAACCAGAAGATGCAGGAGTTCGAGGCAAAGCACGAAGAACTTGGAGCCAAGCTTGGTGAAGTTCTTAAGAAAGCTGCTGAGGACTTCCCAACTCAGGAAAAGACCAATGTGCTGATTGATGAGAAGCTGGCCCAATTTGTAAAATTTGGTCAAACTGCTGGAGCCGCACTAGAAAGAATGGAAGATGAAGTTGACCACTGCTCGACTGAACTTAAAGTCATTGCTCACGATCAGTTGAAGTTAAACATCACTGTGGCTGAGTGCATGATTAATGCCGGAAAGGGGGAAAGAAGGATATCTTCTAAGGAGCTGAAGGCTGATCCAAGGAACAAAATGCAAATCATCTTTGAGACCCCGGAGTTCGAGAAAGGTCAACAAATCAAAAGCACTATCAAGAAAACTGATGCTGAGGCCCAGAAGCTTGCTGAGAAAAAGAAAGGCAAGGAGACTGCATCAGTGGACTACTCAAAGTTCAAAGAAGCTCATCTGAAAGAGAAGGAAGAGAGAGCTGCAAAGAAGGGGGAACCTGCAAAGAGAAAGGCATCTGAAACTCTCTCAGCAGAGGTTTCCAAAAAGACAAGAACCTCAGAGAGGTTGGCAGCTAAGTCCACAACCTCTACTGATGAAGTTGAGGTACTCCCTATTCTAAATCCTGAACCCTTATCTTCTGAACCTCCCAAGTCCGCACCTACAAAAGTCACAGAGCTCGCTGAGCTAATTAAAGAGGCTGGAGGCATGAATGAAAGAGCAAGGAAGCTAACAGCCCAGCAGCAGGAGAGGAGAGATAAGGTGGTTGATAAGATAGAGACCATTGCTGAGCTTGCAGAGAGGAAAAGAAAGGAGAGGCTAGCCACATTTGATAAAACTACTTCTAAGAAATTCAGAAGTGGTTATCTAAAGTGGGTTGCCAAACTGAAGAAAGACAAGATCACACCATCTCTGAACAGATTTCCTCACCATGATGCCTGGGTTCCTAAGAAGCTCAATGATGCTTGGGAGACTGCCAAAAGGGATTTCGTTTATTCCTTTTATGTCAGTGGAGAGTTAGGAAGGGACAATGCTCAAGAAGTCTTCAACTCATGGTTGTTTGATGCCTATCCCAAACTCTATCCCGAGATCAGTGGTGCTTGGAATGATGCCTTCCCTGATCAAGCCCTAAAGGCCCCTGAGCCAATCACCTACTGGCCTCCCCAAGATGCAACTGGTGCTGTTGACAGAGAAAGGATCACTGAAGAGTGGACATCCTTGTGTGAGCACCTTGGACTCAGAGGACATTCGAAGGAGATGATGGAGAGGAAGAATGAGCTGAAGATCAGAGTCTTCAAGCAATATGGACTTGAACCTCTGTTTGAGTCCATCTGAGAAAGTTGTATTTTTGCTGGGCATTTGTTTATAAGTCCCAGATGTTCTTAGTTTGAACATTTGATAGTAGACTTCTTGTAATATGTACTTCATCTTTTTATCAAGAAATGAACTCTACTGATGTTTTGCCCAAGATAATATCTCATTATCATTTAGGCTTTTGTACTTGAATGTTTTTACTTACAAAATCCTTGAACTTTATGTCATCTGAAGAACCTCATCTGATAGAAGATATGAAATAAGATAGGTTCCGGCATAATCAAAAAGGGGGAAATTGTTGGGAAAATGTATAAGACTTAGTTTTGATTAGATGCCAAAATGTTCCTCCTAAGTTGTTTGTAAGTAAATTATTCAGTAGAGTTAGAGTTTAAATTAAACAGTTCAAAGTGTTAAGAACTGAGTGCAGTTAGTAAAAACTAGAGTATATTTTTAGTATGAAGTCTGCTGTAGATGAAGTCCACTGAAGTGAAGTCCGCTGAAGACTAAGTGATCTGAGAAAGAAGTCAAAGTCTTGAAAGTTTTCTAAGTACATTCTCACTAAGACTAAATCTATCAGGAGAGGACGAAGGTCCACTGATAAAGAACTAACAACGTACTTTTAATGCTAAACATATTTAAAGCTGTTAGTTAATCTGGTTGGAACAAGGCAAAATGAATTTCAGTGAAGCTTACAATAAATGAAGGAATAAGAAGGTTCTCTCAGAGGAGTTCCACCTTAAAGCAAGACAAGAATCTGGGCACGCAGACTTAAGGTCCAATGAGAAGATGACACGTCAGTGTACCTTACTGACAGCCGACCTGCCCCAGCCTGACAAGTACCAAAAGTCTTTCACCTAGCAATCTACAGAAAGTTGGTGAACAAGCAGGGTTTTGCAGCCGTTTCTTGACAAGACTTAAAGCTTCAAATAGAGCCGTTTGAACCAATCAGATACAAGAAGACTTACTTGAGAAGATTCAAATCCAACGGGAAGAATTTCAAGGAAGCCTATAAATACAGAAGGACGTGCATTGTTACAAGCACGGGAAACTCACAAGATCAAAGCTATCTCTACATTCATAACCATCTAGAAGCACTCGAAATTATCATTGTTTCCCAAGTGTTTCACAGTTGTAGAGAGCCTAACAAACCTTCTGTAACCAAGCTTAAAAGCTATATCCAAATCTTAGAAAGAGATAATCCAATCCTAAGCATTGAGCTAAACTTGTAAGGATTATCTCAAAATAGTTGGAACCAAAACCCTACTCAGTGTTTAGGTTGAGAGCTAGTGTTAAGTGGTGTTAGTAAGCTGATTGTTGTATCAGTCTGAAAGCTGGTTTGTTTTGGGAACTAGGACCTGGAATTTCCTAGTGATCAATCATCCTAAGAGAGGAGAAGTTGATCAGTGCACCTTGGCACTATAACACAAGGAATTCCAAGTGAAAGGAATTCTCCTGTTTGATCAGGCCAGTGGACGTAGGAGATTTATCTCTGAACCACTTTACATCTTGTGTACTTACATTCTGCTATTTCATAAGTGTTTGTTAATCTCAAGTTTATCAAAGTAAAACGAGTTTTCTAAAGGGCTCACTAATCCGCGTCTGAAAGCTAATTAGATAGTAGTTCAACTGAAAGTCTTGAGCTTTCAGTGGAGGTATTATCTCAGTAAGCTTTCACAAGTAACTCTCAGCAGACCTCAAGTCCACTGACGAGCTACGGTCTTAAGTAACCTGATAAGTTTTTATAAGAAGTTTTAATTTGTAATCACAGGTGTTTCCCCCCCCCCCCCCCCCATACACCTGTTACTCGTTTCGGGACCAACATATAGATTTTCTAAATCCACGGACTTTTTAAAGTAAAAAAAAATCCAATAGAATCTCAATTGAATACACCCCTATAAAATGGTCCTGTATTAGCTGTGCGGTTTGAATTATTTACATCTTTGGGGTTAAATAGAATTCCGAGTTAGGGTGATTTCACTATTATTACTATATATCACAATAAATAGAAATCTCTTTGGCCCATTGGCTCTCTACATAGTTAATTTGACGGCAAGAACTAAAAAACTATAAAAGATAAAGGATGATTTGTGATATTAGCTCCAAGTGTAAAACCAAATAAAAACTATAACTCCATCAATTGAATTTAAGAAACAATATTATAGTCACAATTGGAGTTCAATAGTCATTAAAAAAAACTACTATTAATCTCAAAGGTTAATTTGCAAGCCCCTGAAATTAATAGTTGTTGGTGATGAGTATGAGAGTTAATTACTAGTGAGAGCGAGTGAAGAATGGATAGTGGAAACCAAGCAAGAAATGCAGCTGGAATATAAGCGATGGTATACAAATCTTGAATCTTATCTGCATCAATCTCTCCCCACAGTCTCTTCATATCCACCGTCACTCCGTTGCTACCACCAACGCCACCACCTGCGCATTCCACGACAAATCACATCTTAATTAATAATTACATTTTGAACGATTAATTAACATTCAGACCAAAAATTATTTAAAAAAAAAAAGTAATTCCACAATAAAATTGAAATTGAGGTTACACTACAAGAAAATAAAAATTTGACTACGAAATTAGAATTGTCTATGCATGAAATTTTCTAACAAAGAGTTTCCATAGTGGGATTGCCTACAACTTTATCTACAAAATTTTCTAATCATGTAGACAATTTGCCCACGTATCAACTTGACTACAAAATAATATTTCGATGGAATTAATTACCTACAGAGAATTTGTTTGCAAAAATTTCGTAGACAAATTGTTTGTAGGTAAAAAATAAAGATATTTATCTAATTAGAAAAAAATTTGTAGGTAAATTCTATCACAATTTTTTTTGTTAGAAATTCCGTGTTTACAATTTTAGTAAGTAATTCTATATTTTTTTTAGTGGTAAGTTAATTTGGTAACCATGCAACACGAAAAATATGTACCTTATCTGCATAGAAACAAATCTGGAGGAAGCGATAGTGATTTATCAGATGCTTCTTAGTCTTCATGTAATATATTGCGAACGGGAGTTGCAATAACGTGTAGCCAAGTCCAAATATCGCCACAAAAAAAGATGTACCTAATAATTAGGGACAAAAACGTTTGTTAATTAACCAGGTTTACAGAAGTTTTACTCTAAACTTGGTATACCTTTTAAGCACATGAAGTATTACATTTTAGTGATTCTGAAAAGAAATAATCAATTAATTCATATATTTTTTTTAAGTCGTGTTACTTTGTGATAGTGCGCCACCCGTGCGAGTGTATCAACGAAGGAAGAAGACGTTGCCGGCGTAGCTGTTTATTTATTTATGTCCTCTAAGTTTTAGTACTTGCCATTTTTAGTTGCACTTTCCAATTATGTTGCAGTCTTTATTTACTCGGTGTTCATTATTTACTCGGCCCTTGGGCCTGATTGTCAGACTATTTAATTGGGGAACTTTACCCTAGTTGTTTATCGAAAGTATTATTGTGGTTTCGGCTGTGTGGCTTGGGCAGAGATCTTCTCTGTGTTTTTATACGTGAATATTGTGATTGCATCTTTCTGTGCTCAGCGCTAGTTGTTTGTATCAATTGGTCCGACCTGCCCTCTTTCTCGATGACGAATACCAGAACATCGCAAGAGAAGGAGCGCTTGGAATCAGTGGAAAAGTCGCTGAGCGACTTGCAATTGGCAATGTCCGATCAGGAGGCATTCCGCACGGAGGTCATCAAATCTCAGGCGGAATTATCGCAGCAACTCCAGCAATTAATGACGATGATGGCAGGTCGCCATTCCGGGGATTCTTCCTCGCACGGCGCGGACTCCAGTGGGGGTCCGAATTCAGGATCGGAATTTCCGGGTGCGACTCCGGAGAAGGCGGTTCCGCCTGGTTATGTTGCGGTCAAGAGTCGAGAATTGCCTCAATTCGACGGCTCCGACCCATTGGCTTGGTTAGCACAGGCCGAGCAATTCTTCTTGGTGCACCAGACGGCGGCTTCCGATCGCGTCCGCCTCGCTCTCATTGCGATGTCGGCGCGCGCTATGTTTTGGGCACAATGGGCTATGCGTCGTACTCCGGCTATTGGGTGGGTCCAGTTTACCAGGGAACTTATTGAGCGCTTCGGAGATAGTTCTGCGAAGAATGCTTACGAGGCGATGCAGGCCACTCGCCAAACGGGCTCATTGGAGGATTTCTTGGCCTTATTCGAGGAGCGCGTTGCGCAACTTCCCAGTCTCTTACCCGAGCAATACCTTGGTATGTTCCTCGGGGGCCTCAAACCATCCATCCGCGACAAGATCTCTGATGCCGAAACGGGGGATGTTCACTCCGCCATCAGGGCGGCGAGGCGAATCTCTCGTTCGACCTCTTTTCCGTCCAATTTCAATCGGCCGGCCTTCCAACAGAACAACCCCAGCCGCGCGGTCTCTGTTTTCCGCAGCGGAACGGCACCTTCTGCAGTGTCGGGTCCTCAAGGGTCCTCGGGTGCTTCATCGAGTCCTCGACCCCCAAAGCACACACGCCGCCTGACAGTAGAAGAGGCCCGCGAGTATAGGGCGAAAGGTAAATGTTATCGGTGTAGCCAACCCTATGGACCACTACACAAGTGTGATGCTAAGTTTATGACAATTGTCATAGAGCCGGCTGAGGACTCCATTGACGACCAGTTTGAGATGGGTGCCATTCCAGATGCTCTGCCTTTGGAATCTCCAGGTTCTGACTCGGAATTCTCCGCTGTTACATTGTCAAATTTATCATCGAATGGGTTTGATGGGGCGACGACGATGAAATTATTCAGTCGGGTACGTGACTCCCGGCTCCTTACTATGATTGATAGTGGAGCGAGCCACTGTTTTATCTCCGAGGCTGTGGCAGCCAAGCTCGGGGTTTCCATTATCAGTGCGGCGGATTTTCATGTAATATTGGGGGACGGTTCCCGCGTCCCGATGAAGGGTTTATGCAGAGCGGTTCCGGTTACCCTAGATCGACATACCTTCTTAATTGACTGTTATGTTTTCCCTCTCCGGGGTATCGATTTGATTTTGGGTGTGTCGTGGCTTTCTACATTAGGTGATGTTACCACAAATTGGTTGAAATTATCCATGACATTTATTATCGGAGGTGTGACGGTGCAGCTGTTCGGGGACCCCTCTCTTACCCGAAGGGCTTGTACCCAAAGCGACCTCTCATCCTTGGAGACCTCGGACGAGATGTGGGTGTTATGGGCGATTCACACTTCGGAGACCACCACTGTTTCCCGTCCAGGGGACTCACTTCCTTCGATCCAGCGACAGGAATTGGAGGCTCTACTAGAGAAATATACAACGATCACGCAGCCATTACCGGGCCTTCCCCCAAGTCGCCCTAATGACCACCGGATTGTATTGCATGCCGACGCCGGGCCGGTCTCAGTTCGACCATACCGCTACAACCATGCTCAGAAAGACGAAATAGAAAAGTTGGTTGACGAAATGTTGGCGGCGGGCATCATTCAGCCCAGTTCGAGCCCGTATTCCAGCCCGGTGCTTTTAGTTCGAAAGAAAGACGGGTCTTGGCGTTTTTGCATGGATTATAGGGCATTGAATAAAGTTACTGTACCGGATAAGTATCCCATCCCGGTGATTCAGGAGCTGCTCGATGAGTTGCACGGGGCTCGTTTCTTTAGTAAACTGGACTTGCGTGCGGGGTATCACCAAATTCGTGTTGCTCCGAACGATGTTCCCAAGACTGCTTTTCGTACTCACTCGGGCCATTATGAATTTTTGGTTATGCCGTTTGGACTTACGAACGCCCCTGCCACTTTTCAGAACTTGATGAATGATATTTTTCGCCCGTGTCTCCGTCGTTTCGCCTTGGTGTTTTTTGACGACATTCTCATTTACAGCCCTACTTGGAAGACCCATCTCCACCATCTCGAGCACGCTTTCCGTACCTTAGCCACTCACTCCTTGGTGATCAATCCGAAGAAATGCACTTTGGGTAGTCAATCCGTTGAATATTTGGGTCATGTGGTATCGTTTGATGGGGTTCGAATGGATCCGGGTAAAGTAGCGGCGGTGGTCGAGTGGCCTCGACCTCAGTCCTTCAAAGGCCTACGGGGTTTCCTCAGGTTAACGGGCTACTATCGTCGTTTTATTCAAAATTATGGGAAGATAGCTAGCCCACTTACGGCTCTGTTAAAAAAAGATAGTGGTTCTAAATTCCAGTGGCCATCCGAGGCAGAATCCGCCTTCCAACACTTGAAATCGGCACTCACGTCTGCCCCCGTGCTCCGCATGCCAGATTTTGCTAAACACTTTGTCATCGAGTGTGACGCCTCCGGGCGCGGGTTGGGCGCCGTACTAATGCAGGATAAACAACCGGTGGCCTATTTCAGTAAGCAGCTTGCGGGTCGTACGCTGTCCAGATCAGCTTACGAACGAGAACTAATGGCTTTGGTACTGGCTGTTCAACATTGGAGACCATATTTGTTGGGCAGGCGATTTACGGTCCGTACTGATCAGAGGAGCTTGAAGCATCTTCTCACGCAACCTCTTACCACTCCGGCTCAACAGAATTGGGCGGCTAAGCTGCTTGGGTACGACTTCGACATCGTCTATAAAGAGGGGGTCAATAATAAGGCGGCCGATGCTTTATCACGCTGTTACGAAGAGACCGAATTGTCCGCGGTTTCACTACCTCAGTGGGTGGACTGGTCGGACCTCCAATCGTCGGTTCGGGCGGATGAAGCCTTATCCAATATCATTTCCGATCTCCAGATGGGCCGTCCCGCCCCAAAGCATTACTCATGGACCCATAACACCTTGTTCTACAAGAATAGATTGGTTATTCCCAAATCTTCCCGGTGGGTCTGCCTTTTCCTGCAAGAGTTCCACATGACACCGGGAGGGGGTCATGCCGGGGCCTTCCGAACATACAAACGTCTGGCAGCCGTTGTGTATTGGCAGGGTATGATGCGCTCAGTGTTACAGTTTGTGGTTGAATGTGATGTGTGCCAAAAGAATAAGAGTGAAACGAAGTCGCCCGCGGGTTTGCTAAACCCGTTGCCCCTGCCGAGCCAAGTTTGGGAAGATATAAGCATGGATTTCATTACCGGGTTGCCACGTTCGGGAGGGGTTGACTGTATTCTGGTGGTGGTTGACCGCTTCTCGAAGTATGCTCATTTCCTTGGTCTCCGGCATCCGTTCACAGCTAAGTCAGTGGCTGACTTGTTTATGCAAGAGGTCGTGCGTCTTCATGGGGTTCTAAATTCGATTGTTTCGGATAGGGACCCTATCTTCTTAAGTTCATTTTGGCGCGAGCTGTTCAAGACGTTGGGCACTAAGCTAAAAATGAGCTCGGCCTACCATCCCGAAACGGATGGGCAAACGGAGGTTCTCAATCGCTGCGTCGAAACGTATTTACGTTGCTTCGCCTCTGAATGTCCCAGACAATGGGGTAAATGGCTGTCGTGGGCGGAATTTTGTTACAACACTGGGTTCCAATCAGCTGCAGGCACGACTCCGTTCGAGGTGGTTTACAGTCGACCCCCGCCTCCGCTCGCCCCATTCTTGCCTGGGGAAATTCGCGTCCGAGTATTGGCAGAAGCTTTGCGCGAAAGAGATGTGATCCTGAGGGACTTACGTGCCCACTTGCAGAGGGCGCAAACCAGAATGGTTAGGGAGGCAAATAAGCATCGCCGGGAGCTGGAATTTGCGGTGGGAGACAAGGTTTATTTGAAATTCAGACCTTATCGACAGCGCAGTTTGTTCGCTCGGGGTTCCGTCAAGCTTGCTCCCCGTTTCTTTGGACCATTTGTGGTGTTGGCTAGAGTGGGGAAGGTGGCCTATCGTTTGGATCTTCCAGCCGGGTCGCGCATCCACCCGGTGTTTCACGTGTCGCTTCTTAAACCTGCAGTGGGTCAGGTGGATGCGTCGGCCACCTTACCGGAGGATTTGCTGTCTGTGGATCCACCTTATTTGCCAGATTTTGTGGTGGATTCTCGCCAGATTTTGCGGGATGGAGTAAAGGTTGATCAAGTGTTGGTGCGCTGGAAAGACTTGGGGAGCGAGGAGGACACTTGGTTGGATACTTCGGACATGGCAAGTCAGTTTCCGGACTTCAACCTTGAGGTCAAGGTTGCTTCGGGAGGGGGAGCAATTGATAGTGCGCCACCCGTGCGAGTGTATCAACGAAGGAAGAAGACGTTGCCGGCGTAGCTGTTTATTTATTTATGTCCTCTAAGTTTTAGTACTTGCCATTTTTAGTTGCACTTTCCAATTATGTTGCAGTCTTTATTTACTCGGTGTTCATTATTTACTCGGCCCTTGGGCCTGATTGTCAGACTATTTAATTGGGGAACTTTACCCTAGTTGTTTATCGAAAGTATTATTGTGGTTTCGGCCGTGTGGCTTGGGCAGAGATCTTCTCTGTGTTTTTATACGTGAATATTGTGATTGCATCTTTCTGTGCTCAGAGCTAGTTGTTTGTATCACTTTGAATATTAAAGTGTACTATTACTTTATATAAAAAGTTTGTGTGAATTTGGTCTCATTGCTCGTCCAATGTCCAATTTTTTTTTAATATTTCGATTTAATACCAATATTTAAAAAATATCCAATTTTAGCCGAAAAAACCAGAAATTTAAATCTTCACATGACATAAAACACATCAGTCTTCAAATTTCAGCGATTTTTGGGGACCAAAAAATTGGACAAACTTTTTGAATGAAAATTAAAGAGAGGGGGAGAGAGATTTACTTGAAAGAGCGTAGATCATTTGGTCAAGGTGACATGGTTGGTCCTCACAATTACGGCCGATACTATGAGACAAACTGCTGCAACTACTCTTGCTGTTAGAGTTGTTACTGGAAATTTTGTACCACGTTCCTCCTTATAACCATCATCGTACACAATACCAGACATTCCTATTTACTATTATTAATTGCTCTTTATGCATGTTTAATTAATTACTTGACCACAACAAACCTATATATAAGCACAAGATTTTGGAATTAATGGAATCCTAAAATTATTGTGTAATATGTGTATTGTTGAAGTCCCTCAAAACAAAATGATAAGCCGGCAGCTTCATGATGTGTGTTTGTATAAGGTAAAATGCCATATTAATAATTTGACAGAGTATTGTGTCAATAGATTTCACCGTAAAATTTGTTATGAGATTATTATTTATTTTATTAA
The DNA here is from genome assembly GCA_947034835.1 of Ballota nigra. Lineage (NCBI taxonomy): Eukaryota > Viridiplantae > Streptophyta > Magnoliopsida > Lamiales > Lamiaceae > Ballota > Ballota nigra. The sequence continues at coordinate 86,751,120 of OX344720.1, read as the reverse complement.
AGGGTGTTGGTTATTTTTACTTTAAAATATTAGTTTTGAATGCTATTAGTTGTCTCATTATACGATAATAGTTGAAGAAGAATATTAGTTTTTTTAAGGGTATTAGTAATTTCACTGAAGGACATTAGTTAATGAAATTGATTCATACAATATCAACTATAATAATTAACATGGAGTATTAATGTTTCAGGGCGCTCTCATTTGCACCAAGTGCACGATGTGCTCACTCAATAATTGAGGTTCACTACAAGAAAATTGATCTTTAGTGACAACTATCCTGTCATGACCTGTCATTATTGCTTCTCTAGTTAAAAGTTTTTTGTGACAGTAAACAATCTTTAATAACAGGATCTTGTTATTAAAGGTTGTTTCCTGTCATTAAACATTTTTAACTAGAAAATCAATGGTGACAGGAATACTGTCACTAAATGTCATTTTTCTTGTAGTGGTTGTTTACACTGAAAAATGTAGGCTGATTATATTGAAAAGTTTACACTAAAAATCGATTTTCAGTGTAAATTTTTAGTGTAATCCAACCCTACGTACTTTCCAGGATAAGTAATATTTTTTTTTAATATAAACAGTCTCAACTGTTGATTGAGTGCACTATGCATCAAGTACAAGAAAGTTACTCTATTTCAAATTCATGTTTAGTCTATACTTCCATACCAATTGTAAGACTCATATTTTGCCCTATTTTCATTTCAACTCTTATGGATTATCCGTTGTCCTTTTGTCATCGATTGACATTGGTCTTAATTCCAAAAGATCCCTAAACGTAATTGTTTTAGGAAACGAGACACTTTCCTGTGAGTGTTTCATAATTTATTGATTAGCTAGACCCACAAAAAAAAAAAGAAAAAAAAATACTAATTAGTGTATAATGTGTAAAATACTTGAACTCATTTTACAACCTATTTGACATCACACCGTGCTAATTTGACATAAAAAAGGGAGTGCTAATGAACATTAATTAATAGTAAATAATGTATTATTATCCCAGGTACTACACTTTCATTCTTTTAATACTTTTTTCCCAGTACTTAGATTTTTAAGTTCTACCCAATTGTACTTTTATTTCTACTAGTAGTTTCTCACGTGCGATGCACGTTGTCAATAAGTTCGCACGAGTAATTGAAATGTTAATAGTATAATAATTTGTATGTGTGTTTGTGAATGAAAAACTCTCATATACACCAAGCGCACAGTGCACTCATTTAACAGTTGCCCATGTTTATACTGAAAAGTTTGTTTCAATTACACTGAAAAATGTGGTTGAATTACACTGAAAAGTTTACACTAAAAACTGATTTTCAGTGTAATTGAGACAAACTTTTCATTATAAACATGGACAACTGTTAAGTGAGTGCACAAAAGAGTTACTCTTTGTATATAATTGAAGGGCCTAAATCTAATCTAGAAGAATGTAACAGGATGTATGAACAGTATAAAATCAAATTGGACATTGATGTCGAACATTGATAAGATCATTTTTTTACTCAAAATCGCATGTCTTGGTAAAGAATATAGAAACCTAGAGTAATACAAATAATATGAATGGAAACAAATGAACATAGCTAACGGTGAATAGAAAAAAAAATCTAATTCTTGATTATTGATTGTCTCCGCCTTCTTTTTCTCTTCAATCCCTCTCTTTTGATTCGTTTCTTCAGAACTGGGGCTGGAAGCACCCAGAGGAAAAACATTCCATCTTATATTAAATCTCTAATAAACATTAATCAAGTATTTGAAATTTAGTTTAAGCCTTGATGCCATATAAATAAATGGTAATTTTAACTGTAGAAACACATAAACTTACTTTACAAGTTTTAAAAGTACAATCCAACAACTTGTAGACACCTCTCAACCTCCTACATCTTTAAATATGATCAATAGAAATGCCAAAAAATAATTATTTCTATCCAATAAGCTGCAAATTAAAACCCCATAATCATAATTTTGAAAAGGCAGAATCAGGAATTATCATTTTATCCTAGAAATTGATAAGTCTGCAGCAAAGTATACAAAAGACATTTATTCATAAAAAGATTAAAAATCAAGATTTTCAACAAAGGAATTTTTTTGGATAGAATTTATGCAAAACAGAAGAAATTAGAAACTCATAAAAACTTACTGAGGTTCAAGTATGCTAACATTATTATGAATTATACATTCAATACCTACAATCACAAGAAAACTACAGAGTAGACTGCCAAAATTGTCCTCACAACTATCAATCTCACACATTAACCTTGAGCCCGACATTTAGAAACTCAAGGTCACATTTATGAATAATGAATCATTAAGAAACTCAAGGTCACATATATGAATAAATTAATGAATAAAAATCTATTAAACCACATGATAGTACAATTAAAACCCCTGTTTCATTTCATCAAAATTTAACCACGGTGAGAGGGAGAGGGAAGAAAAGCACAATCACCTCACTTACCTACAATCTCGGACAGCGGCGACGACTCACAAGTGGTGTGGTGCTGCAGCACAGAGGTCGATGCTGATATTGGCATGAACAAAATGTTGTGGCCAACGACGAGGTCTGGATCTGTACGACATTGAATAGGAACAAACGTGCACATCGGTAGAATCAAGATGGGTGGCGTTGAACCGCGAGCCCTCTAATTTTCAGATAAGTGGGTCACCTTTTTAAGTGTATCTTACCATTAAGTGTAAATGCAAGTACTTTTATAAGATGATATGCGACATTAGATAAAACATAAGAATCTTTAGGAATATTTGAAAGAATTCATACATTCCTCTCTTCTCTTTCTTTTTGTGCAAGAAGATGTCGCCCATTTTTCTCTGCCAAAGCACTTGCCTAAAATCATGCCAAAAAAAGTACGACATATCTGACAAGGTTAGTTAAAGGGAAGCAAAACACCATAAGAAGTAAACAAAACAGATCATGAATAAAGAAATTCAATCATAAAAGAAAACCAATTAACCATGCACAAAGTAGGAGCAGGGTTCTATTCTTGAGTCATTGCAAGTTTGAGAATTATCCTTGTGCCTGCTCCATAGGGTAACAAACAATACAGGAAAAGGATAGTGAAAAAACTAACATAAGCCATATTGTATAACAATGACTTTGTTTGACCAAGAAGTAAAGGATGAATTAGTATAATAAAAACCCTTGAAAAAAAAAAGCTTCAATTTGGAGAACTTTTGCACATCTATCTCACGGTTTCACCATGTTAATGGTTTGAGATCATTCCCAAACTCATCACAAGCAGAAGAAAATAACCACAATTAACAAACATTAAAAAATGTTCGAAGCCGACACACAAAGTCAATAAATTCTAAGTATTTTGAAGCTGACACGGAAAGTCTATAATTTCACTCTTAAAATCAAGTAAGATATATTTATACATTGAAAGTTTGACGAAAACAGATAAAAAAGTAATAGTTTAGCAGAAAAGAAATAATATATTATATTTCTTAAGTTTAGATAAATATGAATGCGTTAAGTACAAAAGAGGTTGTTATAGCCGGACATGGACACAAAATTTTGAACATATTGAGTTTATTTTATTTTCCTTTTCCGAATTTGCAACAACTTAAATGCAAGATTAGATAAACTTAGGTGTAGTGAATTTGCAGGAGAATAATCATCGTCATTTTACTTCCATATAACAAAAAAAAAAAAAAAAATAGAAGTAAAGCATCATCTATCCATCCAAGAGAGATAAGTAAAAAAAATCCTTGCACAGTTAAGATTGCAATCTAAATGTGACTACATCTTATACATGTTGTGTCGAAAAGCATAATTAGGCAATCTCCGTATCCCATATTCATACCTTGTCAGTGCTTGACCTCATATTCATACCTTGTCAGTGCTTGACCTTTAAATGTGACATTGGAACAATATTATAGTTGTGATTCTTGAAAAGAGAGAAAATTGCCTATCATGTGTTCCTCTTCTCCTCCCTCCGCTCATCCACCAACCTTTGAGAGGAATCATTAAGAGAAACCAAATTCTTAGTGAAACCCCCAAAATCAATCCATCTATAAAATGATTATAAAAAAAAAATCCATCTATGAAATGACAAGAATTCCGGGGGATTCAATGTCTGAGTTATACCAAAAACCTCATCCGTCAGCATCGTTGTCTAACAGTGTTTCTATGTAAATCTTGGATGTTATATAATCTGCAATAATACATTCAATTTAACTAATACCAATATTTTATGAGAAAAATGTCACTGACCAGGGCAATGCTGTTGGGTTTTAGAGGCACGAACACCATGTTCGGCGCAGCGGAAGAATACGATTCACCAACAACGAATCTTAAACATGGTTGTATAACATAAAAGCAAAAGGATAAATAATAACATATAAATCCTTACAGCGATTTGTATGGTATCCACGTAACAGCTTTCTACCAACCCGCACCGATATGCTAGCGTTGAATCTCGAGACGAATTTGCTAGGAAAATTCCGACTAGAGATTTTATGGAGAAATTATATTTCTTGTGTTCGATTCGGAATTCCCCTAGGACACATATTTATAGGAACTAACTTGGCTTAATTCCTAAGCAAGATATCGGGCCTAGCCCGTAATATAATCTCTACGGATTATATCTCCCTAGATATGTTCCTACGAATAATATATTTACCATATCTATTATTCTTATATAATAATATTCCAAATATTATTATTGGGATTTCATATTTAATTAAATCTAATTTAATTAAATGATAATAATAATAATAATTAATTCCAAATATAATTATTATTATATTCTCCATAAATTAAATATTATATCTAATACAATATTTAATCAACCAACTATAATTGGTAAATTACCATTACTTGTTGTGTGACCCATAGGCCCTCGTATATTGAGCGATTAGTCAAACTAACGGTCTTAATTGAACCCTAGATAATAAATCAGACATTCTCAATATACGAGGTACGTTGCGAGGAAATCTGCAACTACCTATAATACTGTAGGCTATTGTGATATCTTCCTTTCATTCACGAATACCCAATTAAGTCTTGAACATGATGAAGTGTCTATTCAAATAACTTAATCATATTATCTCAAATTACTAATTGATCAAGTATATCACACTTAGCCACAAAGTCTAAGTTGATGTGCGTCGGCCGACGACTTAGATCCAATTATGATGAGAAGACGAGTATTCTCTCTAAATCCACATTGAGGAATGAATCCTATTCTTGGCTCAACTACCACGCACAAGCATTTTGTGATGAACCCAATCCATGCCATATCTACCCGTGTAAGGGTGTAAGCGTCGGTCATGGTCAAAGTTCATCACTCCACACATGTCGTGCGTATTGACCTCAAGTCAGAGGAGTATCACATCGCTCCCACTAACCGAGACACCCGTAGACACATTATGTGGAATTACATCAAACGGTTTCTCGGATGAGTATACCAATACCCTCTAAGGTATTTGTGCATCCATTATGAGATACCTAGTATCTCGTAATAAGTGAGATCTTACTACACTCTCCGATAGAGTATAATGCATATCGCACACCAATCTCAATTGCATCATCAATATCTCATTCTTGATGATCCTTGATCGGAGCTATTTGAGAATCATACTTAAGTCATCTGAGTTCTCACTCACTCAATGACAGTAGTAATTCATGGGAACACAAATAAGAATATATGCAAACAATCAAACATCATATTCAGATAAGTGTAACACCATACATTTAATATTAAACCAATAATAATATTAAATCAAATCTGAATATTATCTTAGTATTATGTCCTTTCGATGGATTGTCTTTAGGACACTAACACTAACAAATGCATCCATATCACCTGCAAGATCGTCTTCACACTTGTCCAATTTTAACCAATCTGTTGCTACATCTACGTTAAAGTGTACTTTCTTTTATTGTTAGAAGACAAGTATGAGCCTAAACAAAACCAAGCAAATAAGAGTTCACCACTACAAATAGTAGTGTATCTAAACAATCACTCACAAATTACTCTAAATCTTATTTATGTAGTAACATGTACAAATTATTTCCATCTCATTCGTTTGCACAATTCAAAAGGAATTAACAAATACGAATTAGATCATTACCCATTCACATCCCAAGTGCAATGTAAACTAAACGACGGTTGCACTCCCATCCTTTGTCGTACAACTTCTTCTTCTTCACCATTCAACACCACCCATCTTCACAAATCTTCGGCTATTCTCCTATATTATACTGAGAATGGAAGAACCCAATAATTTAGTTAGAAATGGGATATCGATGGGTTATGGTGGATGATTGTATAATGGGTCAATTGAAATATATTAAATATATTGAAGCACGAATTGAACGCAAATTAAAATCAAAGAAAACTATAGTGAAAATAGAACTGATTCACAGTGAATGCTTAACTTTGAAATTCTCTGGCGAACAAAGACAGTAGCAGATGAAGAAAACTGGAAGAATACTGCAAATAATCCAGTCAAGAATAACGTCAGATTTAAATGGGAATTAACATCAACTGAAAATAACCATACCAAATACATTTGAATCAAATTATGATCTAAGAGAAAAAACGGATGCAATAGACAATGACTATCAGATGTCGCTTGCAAAAATGAAGCACGAGATTGGGGAAAACAGTTTTTTCCGGCCGAGGATTTTGAGGGACAGCCGCAGGCATATGAAGTGTGAAAGGAAGTTGATGAGTCGTAACGTAACTGACCGGGGATGTAACGGTGGAAAAATTAGATTAAAAAAGGATCAAAATGTCAGAAACAATTAGAGCATCACCAACGGCAGGTAGTAATCCAATGTGGCATTAATTGTACCTGGGTACATGATTAGGGAGGGAGGGTTAATTTGATGAGAGAGAAAACTGAGTAGTAAATATTTACTACCGGAGCAAACTGAAAAGGTCCTGACATGGGCCCCTTTATATATTTTATTTTAATAATTTAATATTTCAAGCCTTTTATTTTGTGTTTAGCCATTTTATAAATTGTTTTGTTCCTATTTTCTGAATGCATAACTGCATATCATTAATTAATTTTTGTGAATTATTAGCCAATACTATGTAGTATGTTTTTTATTTTTTCGAAGTAGCTGTTGTAATTTTTGGTAGATTTGTCACAATATTGTACAAAGAATATCATTAATAATGTGATTAAAATAGGATTTATAAATTAATCAGTAAAATATGTTAATTTAAATTAATCAATATTAATTTTATTTATATAAATAAATTAATATAATTAAAATCAAAATATTGTAAAAATATATTGATTGAATTAATGATATGGATAGTGGGTCCCTTAAATAATAACATTTGTATCTGAGATGATTGGAGAATAAAGGTATAAATTGATAGGTATAATTAACTTTTGATGTGGCAGTTGATGTGTCAAAAAATTGTACCTAAAAATAGGTATACAATTGGAGATGCTCTTAGTGGCAGGGTTAGAATGGTCCAAAAATGTTTCTCAAAGCCAAGCCACTTTTTAATATAGTATAGATTTGTTTGCCTCCTCATTAATGAAGAGTAGCAACTATTAACGTTAAATATTTGGACTGACTCATATTTAATTTTTCTCTTTTACTTTATATTTTACGTTAGTGAGGAAGAAACCTGAGATAAATAAAGTATGGGGGTAAAACTAAGATAAATAATATTCCCTCCGTCTCATACTTGTTTGCTACATTCCAAAAAGGTCTGTCTCATACTTATTTGCAAGTACATTTATTTTTGGCAAAGTACACTCTTTATAATAAAAAATATCTATTTTATCACTTTGTCACTTTAAATACTAATAATCAACTATGTTCTTAAAATTTGTACAAACATTAAAGTAGTAAATAAGTATGGGACGGAGGGAGTAGTACGAGTGAGAGGAGAAATTAAGATAATCAAAAGTAGAATGGGTAAAATTAAGGAATATAAAAGTATATACTAAAGAGTAGGGGTAAAAGTAAAGGAAATTGAATATATAGGGGCAAATAGTGCATTATGTCTAATTAATATGCTATTGCTAATTTACTGAAGTATGCAGTCTGACTATAACCCTGCCAAAATGTGAGATAAACATTTCACTATCACAAGTATTTGGAGCCAGGGTTTCCATTTTCGTGATACTTCACTACAAGAAAAACTAGTTTTAGTGACGGTAAAAACTGTGGCTAAAAGTCAAAATACCCTCACTAATGACTTTTAGTGACAGGAAATCTCCTGTCATGGCCTCTAATTACTGCTTCTCTAGTTAAAAGTCAATAGTGACGGAATATAGTCCCGTCACTAATAAGTATTTAATTAGAGTAAATTTACCCTCACTAAAAGAACTTTGGTGATGGAAATTCCCGTCACTAATACAAATAATTACCCTCACTAAAAGAACTTTAGTGATGAAAAACCCTGTCACTACTTCAAATATTTACCCTCACTAAAAAAACTATAGTGATGGAAAATTACGTCACTAATATAACTATTTACCTCACATTTTATACACATATTTCTATAATTATAAAATTTTGTAATTTTCATGACAATATAATCAAGTGAGCTAAGACAAAAATCTTAAATCTACAAACATAAATAAAATAATTAATTTAATCAATGTTTCAAACAAGCGTAAAGAATCTAAATCTTGAAACATTCAAAAGCATTCAGTATACAAATTTCTACAATTAACATTCTCAAAATTATAAAATTATTTCTGAGCAGCTTCACAAAAAATGTAACACCAATACCTCCATCACCTTTTAAATCAAATGAAAAAAAAAAGTTATAATATATGAATGTTGATGAATCATGAAGTGCATATATACATGCATGCAGAAAATAAAATTGTTTAATTGTTTTAGTAAAGGTAAGAACAATAAATTTGTACCTTTCCGAGCTCTAAAAGTCTTGTTAGTGCTTCATCCCTTGGTATTTCCGGACGCCAAAAGCTTGTAGATTTTGCATATTCAACACATAATGAGCTTCCTAAGTTGAAGAAATACCAGCAGAAAACTCCTCATTGTTGGTTTTGAAACTAGACAAGCAAATGAGTAAAAGAAACCAGACAGCTAAATTAGACATTGCTGAAGGTGCAGCTAATTCAGTAACATAGGTATTAGGTAAACAGAGTTCAAATTACAAAACCTTAGAAGGAAAGTCAGTAAGAGAGAGAGATCTACGCATTGACAATTCAGTGCTTCAGATGACGAGTTTCAAATTTTATCTTAAATCTAATCCAGAAACGCATCCTCAATCTAGGAATCTCGTTTTACAAAAAGTCAATAACAGTACTACTAGCACCAAAACCGTATAATTTCAGCAAGAAGTATAGAGAAAAAACAAAAGAATAGTTATAAATAGCCACATACTTTAATCAAGATGTAAATAGCCCATACCACAACAACATACATTAAAACTCTTATATTTAATCAAACCAAACAGCAAATGAAAGAAATAACACAATAAATATATACCAATACCTTGTAAAATGTCAGCAGCAGGTGTGATTTCTTCTGTAGGTAATTCAGTTAATCCATATTCAATTTGATCCTGGCAGCTTTACTTCAGGTCAATATAAGCAGCAACACACAAATTATAAGAGGCTATATTTCCAATCTTAGTTGTAGTTTCTAAAGAAGTCAGTCCCCTGATGACATGGTCTTAATGCAGAAATAAACTCACGCATTGTATTAGTGAGATATAAACCACATACCAAGCAACAGTGAGTGCCTGGGTTATCAGCTTCCAATGGACTAGATGCTTAATGCATGCAGTGAGCAAAACAAGTCATCTAAAAGAGGATAATCAGGCAAATAAGAGGTTTGACATGCATATGAGCCAAAGAAAATTCATTGCTCAATTTTCAGTTAAACAACTACTCCTATAACTTCCAGATGAAATGATGGAAGGTGAGTTATATTCAAGACTCAGTCGCATAACAAATCACCTGCAATGCTAACAAAATTTTCTGCTTTCAGATATTAGCTTCAAAAGAGAGCAAGCGAGAGGAATAAAGAGAGTCACAAAGCAGGATTATAAGCCCAAACATGAATAACCAACTACAAATAACAATTATAAATTAATAACCAACGGAGATATAGAAAAATACCTGCAATAATTTCTCTCCATGTGTATCCAGAAGAAGCACTTGATTCTTCTGCTTCCTGCGAAAGCACAACCATTTAGTTCAGAACAAATTGTCGAATAATTCTTTCAAAGAAGCTAAGAAAGCAAACTGCATTACCTTCTTAGCTCAAGCTTCGTCTTTTGATATCTTTTCATCTTCTTTTGCAGATGAATCGTACAACTTCAAACAATATGTTTAAAATGTAAGAAAAGAAGAAACCATCTTCACTACTATCACAGGACTGAGGAACGAGAACTTAAGTTATATTTATAGTTCGCCAAGACGTAAACGAGAATCATATGGCGTATGGATGTCAATGTGAAATACAAGCCAAGTAACAAGAAAACTGAAGCTTTAACGCGAACATTGAATCTTTATATGGAAACAACGCAAGATGCCATATGTAGGCAACGTCATACGTAAACTAGTTTTACTGTGCAACTAGATTACATATTGTGTTTACTTATAAACAGTATTAGATTAGTTTGTTATTAGTTACACTATAAAGTGGCAATTACAAATCAATTGCGCGATAAAACTGTTCTACAAAAAATCAACTCATACACATATATATCCAAGAATTGCAAAAACTATATTATACAATGGTGTCACAGTAATCTTTATTTGGAGATCAAAAGAAATATGCAGTACCTGTACTAAGACGGCTCCAGCACCATTACCATATAGGATACACAACCTTCTGTCGGTCCAATCGATATTGCAAGACACAGCATCAGCACCAATCACCAAAACATTATTAAAGCCACCACCTAAATTACAAAGCATGAGATTTTCAATTTGATAATAATGCTTATCCATACAACATTTGTATTCTATTTGCATTATAATAACCAAGTATTTACCTCTAATATAGCATGCAGCTGAAACTAGGCCCAACAGAAAACCACTACAGGCAGCAGTAATATCATAAGCTAAAGGTTGGTGTTTACATCCAAAGGCATTCTGAATTTGGAACCAAAATACATTTAAATTCCATGAAACATACAAATTAAAAAAATATCAGAATAAATCAACTTTAATTTTGGTGATAACATAATATGGTGAAAATGCATACCTGCCAGAACTATTAATGTCTCGTTTCCTGCAGAATCGGGATAACAGTTTATAGCTCGATATCGATAACAGAACACATCCAAGCACCAATAAAAGTTGGTTATTTTCAGAGTACACCACCATGAACATAAAGGATAAACCTATCGGAAAGTATTCTTCAATTTCTAATTCCTGTACGAACAGATATCCATTCATCAGAAGTATCAACAATTTTTTATAAATCATCATTGGATATCTAAAGGCTTGGTACTGCAGAGCCACATCTAACTAACTTGCAGCCTTTACTAACAAGCCTAAACTAAATTTAAATATTTATTATAAAATAATTCCAACCTAATAAAGGAACAACAGATTATAGCTAAGATATAGGTAAAACTGTCACGAGATCTCAAAGGAATTGGAATAGTGGCAAAGGTAGACCGGTTAGACTAATTTCATGGTATATTTTCAATGTGGTGAAGACTAATTTAGATGAATCCACATATGCTAGTACTAAAATTTACCAAATATCCCTCATAAGATACAAGGAAATTCATCCAGAAACTAATTGCCTAAACTCTGATTAAACATAGTGAATAAATTCTGCAAATAGAAAACCCCTTACTAAAACATTCATTTAATCACAATCGAATTCAACACTTTAAACTGTAAACTCAATCAAAGAGTAAACAACAACTAACTGAAGCAAGAAAAATTAATCACCTGTGCACTTTAGAGCTGGAACACACTATTGTCCTGGAAACATCTTATTCCCAAGCTCTACTTTCAACAATTTGAGGATTTCTAAGAATGCCACTACTTTAATATCCTTAAGTCTTATATCTTCAATGCCACTAGCCTGAAAGGAAAATGTCACTGCATCAGAATGAAATATGGGGGAATAATCCCTGCTTTTGCTCACAGGTTAAAAGATTAAATCATTTTTTTTAGTAACATAGAGTATTTTCTATGCAGGAGAGTATGCAACAGCTAGAGCTGCATCAGCAGCTGGAACAATCATGGTTCGGCTTCTCTTCCTTTCCAATTTCCCATACTAAAATTTTGACTCGAAGATGTATATGATCTTCAAACATGATTTCTAATAATATAGAAATTCATCATTATTCCTGATATCCCAAATAATATCCAATAGAGAAAAAGGTAGAAGTATTGCATACAAGTAGCATGGATTTTTAAAAAATTGACAAAGTCATTTTTCGACACCATCAATCAACTTATTATCTGACAACCTACAACATAAAATTTTGAGGCTAATCCAGAATCTTATTAAAAGGCTACAATTGCCTTTTCTTTTTTAATCCCCTTTTAGTTGCTAACCATCCTCAGTTGCATAAAGTTAACTTCAGAATCCTGTTAAATTGTTGTAGTAACAATCTTATGATCATTACACCTGATATACTGGCCTATAGGTAAAAGGCAATGTTTTCACAATTGCTGAAACTGAAAATGTCTTGTTATGTCCTCGATTGCTTGTATTATCATTTACAATGCTGCAGAAAAGTAAAAAACTGCAAAATGGCTCTTAGAAATTCTTTAGCTTTTAAGCATGTGGCAGAATTTTAATTGGTCTGAAGAGGTATTGGTTGTTGTTGACCTTTACACGAAGGAGGGTTCTGGTCCTGAGTGTTCTTTTCATAAGAGGTTGTGGAAATTATAAATTGAAAAAGGCTGGCTATTTTCTAAGTTGGGCATTGTGCTGCTTGCTATTATTCTCTTGATTGTTTTGAGCTACTAAGCAATTTGGAACAGATACAGGATAGCCTAGTTTTTGATAGCTAAATGTAGAGCAGCTTGTATTATGATCTATAAGTCTTGATCTGCTTGATTGTGTGTGTTTTTTTCTTTCTTAAAACAGGTGTATGGGGCAGAGTATGTGTCACTGCATGTAAGGAAAAGTAAATGAGCGCTCGTGTCTTGGCCTAAGATGCTACAGTTTTATTGACGAGGAAACAGAGTAAAAATCAGTAAAAAATGTGCATTATCTTACCATTCCTTGAATAATTGATGTTGTGTTCGACTTCTTGCTCTTTGCTACTTTGAGAAATCTGTAGAAGTTATTAAAAGTTCAATTCCAAATAATTGATCGAGTCAAGTCAAGTCAAAATATGAATAAACTACCTGCCAAAACCTATTTGACCTAACTCTGCTGTTGTTTTCTAATTTTGGGGATGCCTTTAAATGAAAATGAATACACTTGAGTAGACTGTGGTTCCTGTTTATTACTACTATACTATACTCCTTTGAATGATCAGCGGGTGTGGATAAGCTCTGTTGTGAAGTAGGTAAAAACAAATTCTCACTTGTCGGATCTAATCCAGTCCTCACACCTCTCTATCAAATTCAAACCTCCATACACTCACTGTAGCTCACATTTTACATTATGGGAGAGAATTGGAGAAAAAGCAATTGCAAATGTAACAGTAAATCATCAAATCCATAAATGCATGTACACCAATAATTCAATTAGCTAATCTATCACAACACAAAATGCATAATCTCATCTAAAGACAATGGAATACTGCTGAATCTAGCAGCTACCGAGGATATATTGCTTAACGAATTTAGCTACAGAGGAAGAAGAAATGCATACCTGCGTAGAATCCTCCGCCGGGATCAATTGCTGTAGATCGTCCTCGAGTAACTCCTTTCCACAGAGAATCCTCCCAAACGTTCGATCGAGTCTCAATTTGTACCGAATTTATCCTTAGCTCTTCGATCCGTACCGAATTTCTCCTTAGCTCGTCGATCCGTACCGAATTTCTCCGTAGCTCCTCGATTCGTACCGAATTTCTCTTTACTACTTCGATCTGTACCAAATTTCAACTTAACTCCTTCAATTTCTACTTCGCTAATTTCTCGAACTCTCAATAGAATTCAGATAATCTCAAATTGAATCGATCTTCATCTCCAATGGGTGAGAGTCACCCTTTCGCGGTAAATTCGGGATGTTTTCCCCCTATTTTAGTTATAATTTTTTAAATATGATTTTCACTTTAATTGACTTTCGGCAAAAAGAAAAGAAAAAGCCTTTTAGTGACGGTGTTCTAATTGTTAAGAATAAAAATGTACTATTAGTTAGAGTAATCTTAATACCGTCACTAATACTAAACTAAAATACACATTTAGCGAGAGTAATACATCCTCTCAATAATAATTTTGTCACTAAAGACTCTAATTCTTGTAGTGCTTTCCAATTTAATATTATTAGAAAAAAAAAACCTAAAGTTAATCATCAATTTACCACGAATAATTCTTAAAAAAAAATTTAGAATGCATTCGAGTGCATGATATGCATTTAAATTTTAAACACATTTTTGACCTTTTCAAAACTCACATTAACATGCTGAACCATATGTTTTTTTTTTTAATTACTATTGAGGTATTACTATTTTTTATTGGGTTATTACTAATTTTTGTTTGAATTATTTTTAAAAAGAATTCAAATGCATCCCATGCACTCAAATGCACACTAAAACTAGTCAATTCTTTAAACATTGGTTGCTTGTCACCTATTGTTTTTGTCAATATTGGTGAGGACATTACATGCATAAATCAATCAGAAAACCAATTTTCACTTATTTCCAAGTTATGAAGTCAAAGTGGGAGTTCAAATGAATGGTATTGGAGGATTAAGGGGTATAATTTTGGTAGATTTTATTAGGACAAGAAAGTAATGACAATAATCCGCGGTTTGTCCAAGAATTAATAGTCAGCAAAGTTTATTTAGATCATTCAATTAATTAATTAACTAACTAACTAATTAAATGCACAAAAAACATTGTTTATAACGTACGTACATGATATTGCACGTTAATACTTTGCTGTCAAGTTATTGGATGTGAAATAAAATGTTAAAATGCGGCAACTGGCAAGGGGCAGTTTTGTCTAGAAAGACATTTCTTATCTGTGAAGTATTAATGCTTATCAAATTCCTAATAACCTGAAAATAATTTTTTATTTTTTTTAGTTTTATTAGTTTAGGACTTGGGACAATAGTAAAACTACTAATTTAGGGGTTAAATTTCTTTTCTTAAATTTGGATGTTATATGTTCCGGATTTATAGTTTCTATTGTCCTGAATCAACATGAATTTTTATTTTGAATATATTGATAGTTTTATCATCTTTCAGGTAATGGATTGACATTATTTCAAAAGTGATAAGTTTATCTCCTTTAAATTAAAGTTCAAATTTGATAGGTGTAACAACAAATTTCATGAAAAACACGAAATATTACAACTTGAATTTCTTTCGGATCGAATCGAGAAACTTTGTGGGTTCTTTACTCTGAATTTGTTCCTCTAATTCTTCTCTTCAGCTGACTTTGACTTTGATCGAATTTTGATTTCGATTTCGGACTTTGACTGTTTATAACATTAATCCGAGGGTGAAAACATCTTGTTTCGGATTAAACGTTGTTTCTGTATGAACGCTCTTGAATCTTCAGGAAGAACGCTTTTTTAATCTTCGAACGTTGGTGAAGAACGTTTTGAATGTTACTTCAAATCTTCGAAGATGAACACCGGATCGGAGGGGTTTCGAACCTTGATCTTCGATCTGGAGCTGTTTCTGGTGGATTTGAGCGAAGAACGTTCTTGAAGAATCTTCGAATCTTCAAAGAGAAAATGCTGGATCGGAGGGGCTTCGAGCCTTGATCTTCGATATGGAGCTATTTCTGGTTGATTTCCACGAAGAACGGCGAAGGACGCTTTGAGTCTTCAAGAACGGTTGCAGAGGATTCGCTTGTTGATCGTCTGGATGATCGTTCACTTCGGTTGTCTTGTTGTTCGTGTTGAAATGAATGATGAAAGGGCCCTATTTATAGGGTGGAGATTGAAAAACTTTCCATTCCTGTCGTGCCACGTGGCACGTCCTGGTTGGTCAATGATATTTGATTGGCGTGATTTGTGAATTAATTTAATTCGCTTCCATTTCTGACGAGATATCACTTAATTCTCGTTCTTATGATAAATAAAGTGTATTTATTACCCAATATGAGTATCGAACACTCATTTAATTCGACCGACTTGTGCCGTGTACATTTAATATCAATTTAACTATTTAATTCAAGAATTAATTTAATTAAATTCTCGAAATAAAATAGTAAATTTTATTTGATATTAATATTTGATTTGTACATGTGTCACTATTTAATTGAGTGCAAAATTTATTTGCTTACAAATGCCCCCTCGTGCTTTGTTCACGGTCGTTTTGACTTGGAGTGAGTGAAGCACGAAAGTATTTTGCGCCCCATATGCATTTGGAGTTTTGAATCATGACTAGACTTAGAGGATGTCTAAGCTGCCTACGTACCCCTTTAAAGAGGATCAAGTCATAATGTAGTTCAAGGCGGCACTATAAACAGTTTGTACTCATGTAGGCTAGGATTGACTTGAAGCGATTTTACTAACTTCTACTAGTCGCTCACCCGCAAGCGGACGGGTTCACTGTAGTAAGAGTAAGTATAATGACCAAGTATTATCGAACCCACGGGATGGTGTATATGCGAATAGATCCCTGAAGATCTACGCGTCGTAGTTAATATGAGTGTGTGTTTTTGGGTTTTTTGGAAAGATTAATTAAAACTAAAATAAACTAATTAAACTAAAATACTAAAGCAAACGAATTAACTAAGGGTTGGATTCAAATAAGAGATAGTGATGCTTAGGATAGGAATCCCTACGTGTACTAACGGAGCAGGTATATAATCAAAGTAATCGTGACAACCAAGAATTAACCTAAGTAAAAGAATGCAAGGTGAAAGCTCAAGATTCTAAACCCTAATACTTTACCCTAACACTCGACTTCACTAATCCACTAACAAGTTAATGGATTGTGCTCAATTAATGAGACCCTAATTTAACTAAGGTGA
Organism: Ballota nigra; assembly: GCA_947034835.1. Taxonomy (NCBI): domain Eukaryota; kingdom Viridiplantae; phylum Streptophyta; class Magnoliopsida; order Lamiales; family Lamiaceae; genus Ballota; species Ballota nigra. Next base: position 86,734,071 of record OX344720.1, on the reverse strand, counting down.
TGCGGTCGTCCTCCTTCGCTAAACCGGTAGATGAATTAACCTTTCCTAAACCTTCTCGTTAAGACTACTAATTGTTATTGAGTGATGCGGTCGTCCTCTCTCTAACACTTTCGTACTAAATTCAAAGGTAAAGTTCAGATTAATTATAAGAATTCATTAATTAAGAGAATTAAAACTAACGTCACGAATTACCCTAATTACGTACCCACATCCTACTTCTACTAGTTCATCCTACCCTAAGCATGCAAGGGTTTTAGCCGGACATGGTTTTAACAAAAATAAAAGCAATAGAAGAAACAACGAACATAAACATAATGAATTGAACTAAGAAAATAAGAAACATGAACTAGGGTTTTAAAGAAATAAATACTAAGAACTGAAATTGAATTAATAAAAATAAAATTTAAACATGTTCAAAGTAACGAACTAATGAAAAGAAACTAAGAATTGAAAAGAAACTAGAATTCGTATGAAAAACCTCAACAAAACGTAAATAAAGCTTGCTCGTTCTTCTCCTCTTCCTCTCTAAAAACTAAGTCTAAAATTATTTCTAAAGTTCCGGTCGTTTGATGTGTTCTTCAAAACATGTTTGGAAGAGGTATATATAGGCACGGGTCGAAACGGGAGTTAATGGGCCGAAAATACGCATCCGGAGGCAAAAATCCATGGGCGCTCGAGCAAAACGCTCGAGCGGTCCCGCTCGAGTAGTGTAGCTCGAATGACACAATCGCTCGAGCGGTTCCGCTCGAGCCGGTCGAGCGCTGAAATCTCTCTGCATGTTTTGGGCGCTCGAGCAATTCGCTCGAGCGGTGGCGCTCGAGCTGCTCGAGCGCAAGAATAGTTCTGTAAGTTTAAGCGCTCGAGCAATGCGCTCGAGCGCGTGCGCTCGACCTAGTCACTCGAGTGACTTCTAACTCCTCCCAAGTGATACTTTTCCTCGTCCGCACTAATACCAATCGTATTTCTTCAATATCTTCTCATCCGGGCATCCGTTTGAGTCGATTCAAAGTCCTACGAACTCCGTTTTTCATCCTCTATTCACCTATGAGCATCAAAGAGACAAATTCATCAATGTGTAGAAATAATGCTCAATTGACTCTAAATACTCTATAAACTCGACCAAAATTAGGGCGTTTCAAGCTACGAATCATGACAATTTCACGCCTAATCAACCCCCCCAAACTTACCATGTTGCTTGTCCTCAAGCAACGAAAGAATAAGTCAAGTGAAATTGTTAGGAATGAGTCAACGAATCAAATCATGCAAACAAATGAACTCGAGCTTCAAAAGTCAATCACCCATATACTCACTCACTTTCTTTTATCGTACTCATGCAACAATAATAAGAAACACCAAGATCAAGCATGGATGTGCACTCAACGATGTGTTTCACTCCCTCACAAGTGTATATCAATGATTAAGGGACTCACTCAAATAATCAATCACTCATATCGGCAACCATAGGCTTGTAAGCACTCTCAACTCCGACCATACTCTAGAAATCAATGCCGAATCAAAAAGGACTTTTCTCAAGGTTGTAATGTAGGCTCTTTGGACAGGTGGGATAACAATATGGTAAAGTGACTCAAGTGAATGGAGAATAGAAAATCAGACTTCGGAACTTCGAGATTAGGAACAGACTACTTCAAACATATTCAATCAACACTCTTTCAATTCCACTTCTCTCAACACTTCAATTTTTTTTTCTTTCTCTTTTCACTTTTTTTTCAATCACTTCACTTTTTTTTTTCTTTTTCGCACAAACACATGAGCTCATTTTTTTCTTTTTGCTCATTCTCAATTTTCTTTCTCTTTTTCCCACACCTCAAAACTTCATCACACCTTCTTCTCATATTCACTCAACAAACAACCTTTTCCTTTTTCAACTCAATTCACTCCCTTCACATTCACACTTTTCCTATTCTCCACTCAAATTTGGACAAAAAGGCTTAGGAATTGGAATAGTGTTCATATGTGCTAGCAAATAAAATAGGCTTTAGGCTCAAAGGGGCTAACAAGGGATCAATGTCATTGGTAGGGAAAATTTTTGGCTAAGTGACTCAATTAAATCAAAGATGGCCTAAGATCACATTCGGCATATCAAACTAGACATAATCAAGAAGCAAGAGCACACACAAGTTCTGGCATCCTCTAAGGTGATGATTCACTCACAAACGAAGAGATTGATTAATGCATCAAAATCTCATAAGGCTCAAAAGCTCACGGCTTTTCACATCCATGCTAGTCTTAGTGCATTCTCACTCTCATCACACAAGCACTCAAAAGAAAACTCATAAGCATACGGGTTCTCTCCCTAATCAGCTCAAACTCAAACACTCACACAAAAGAATTTCTAACTCACTCTTACAACTCACTCTACTCATCAAATCATACTCAAAGATAGCAATCAACAAGCATAAGATGATTGATAGGCATAAAATATGCAATAGCGAGTCAACTCAAAATCACCCCAAGGAGTATCTCAACAAACTAATAATCAATCAAACTCAACTCAAAGATAAGGGCGTGCATGCATGTGCAATGTAACAAGAAACATAAAAATCTCCACCCCCCCAAACTTCGACCTTGCTAGAGGTCTAAGTTTGGGGTTGTGGGTTACCTCAACCAAACAATTCAGTTTCTCTTCATCAACTTTGCACACTTCCTTGTCTCAAGTTGGTTCCTTCAATCTGAATAACTCCATGATACCTTTACTCCTTTAGAGACAAGCCTACAAGCAACTTACTCAAATACGAGGTTAAACATACGACTCAAAATACTCCCTAATAATATAAAAAGACACTAAAAATAAATGAAAGCAAATAAAAATGGGTTGCCTCCCATTCAGCGCATTTTTTTTAGGTCCTCATGCCGGACCGAGCTCAAAGGAGCTTATGGGACATCATACTCAAATTTACCTCCCTTACTCTCATAAGAGTGGTGTTTGCATTCCTTTCCTTGATGCCCCACCATCATGAGCTCTTTTGCTCTCTTCTCATCCCCAAGTGTTATGGGTCTCAACTCCTTCTTACCTTTATCTGGAGGAGTCTTACTAAACAATTTCTTGAATTTTGACTTCTTCTTCTTAACTCCTCCTTTTCCCTCTAACTGGACCACGTCCACTTTCTTCACCTCTTCATCCTTCAACTTCTTCACTTCATCCCTATCAAAAGAGTCAAGATCATAATGCCCATGGGTTAAATAATCACGTGAAGGACTAACAAAATCATGAATATCAGAAGGATTAGGGATAGAAGGCGTGTCTTCAACACGAGGATCAATTGCATCCATGCAATACAAGCTCTCATCCTCCCTCGGGTGTTTCATGGCTTCATATAGGGAGATCTTCACTTCTTGATCATCAACCTTCAGCGTAATCTTCCCGTTTGCCACATCTAGCACCATCCCCGCCGTAGCTAAGAACGGTCTTCCCAAGATCAGGGGCACGTGCTCATCTTCCTCCATCTCTAGCACTACAAAGTCGGCTGGAAAAATGTGATCTCCAACTCTCACTAGGACGTCTTCAACCACACCTTGAGGTCTAGTAATAGACCGGTCGGCAAGTTGAAGCGTCATCATTGTGGGTTGAAGTTCAACACCTTCCAACTTCTTGAAAAGCGACAGTGGCATCAAATTAATGCTCGCCCCGAGGTCGCACAACGCTCCCTTCTTGATCCCGTTCCCGATATCACATAGGATCGTGAAACTACCGGGATCCTTCAGCTTTGGTGGAAGCGCCTTGTGCACTAATGCACTCACCTCGTGGTTCAGCTGCACCAACTTCGGCTCATCCACTCGCCGTCTCTTTGCAATCAAGTCCTTCAAAAACTTTGCATAATGCGGCATCTGTTCCAAAGCATCATAAAAAGGAATATTAATATGCAATTGTTTAAAAACATCAAGGAACTTAGCAAATTTTTCATCAAGCTTCTTTTTCATGAAGCGCTGTGGATACGGGACGGGTATCACAGATTTGGGTACCCCCCATTCATCTCTTTCTGTTTCTTTCACTTTCTCCCTTGCTTCCTTTGCTTTCTTCCACTTTGGAACTCTCTCAACCTCCCCACTTTCCTTGCCCTTCTGGGACTCATCCATATCTTCATGCTTCTCAATTCCTTCACTTTCAATCCCCTTCTCAACTTGGGGCGTCTCAGAATCAGCAGGCATCTGAGGACCTTCATAGTTGGTTCCACTTCTCAGCTGGATCGCCTTGCACTGCTCTTTCGGGTTCCCCTCCGGCATTCTATTCACTGACTTTGCAATCTGGCTCATCTGGAACTCTAAAGAAGTGAACCTTCGATTGTTCTCTTGTTGAGTTCTAGTCCACTCAACATTCATCTTCTGGAGCTCTTAATCACGTTGATCACCCTTCTTATGCAACTCCTTCACATCGTACTCCAAGGATGACAACCGCTTGCTCCCTTCCTCCACCTTCTGAAGGATCGCTCTCAACATCTCCTCGGTTGATGCACCGCCTTCTCCACCAGGAGGTTTAGACCCCTGATCAACACCTGCAGGAACAGTAACACCAGCTTTTGGGTTACCATAAGAAAAGTTCTCATTCTTCCTCCATGTGTTTTGAGGAGGCTGCTGGCCTCCTTGAACTCCTTGTGTGTTCCTCCATTGATTTTGAAGTGGCTGAGGGCCTGGAAGTACAAATGGTTGGCCATAAGAAGGCCTTCCATACTGATTACCACCTTGGTAGCCATTTTGATTGTAATACGGACCTCCCATGTAATTAGCTACCTCTTGCTGCCCACTTGGTTGGTCTACTCTCTCATTCTCTACTGCATTCTCTCCAACCAAATTCTTCCCCAACTCGAGGTTGTTTATCTTCTCCATCATGGCCATCAATAGCCTTCTCGTTCCTTCTCCCTCTTCAACCTGATGCACTCTCTGAAAATCTGCATCTCCACTCCAAGCACCGGCATTCGTGACAATGTTGTCCACGATTTCCCTACACCTCTCTATGCCTTGGTTCAAGAATGCTCCGCCCGCACAAGCGTCTAAATGGTCTTGCCCCGCCTTGTTGGCACCACTGTAGAAGAACGCCATAATATCCCCCTCATTGTACCCGTGCTGCGGGCACTCAATCAGCATGTTTGAGTATCTCTCCCACGCTTGACGTAGGTCCTCTCCTTGCTTCTGGCGAAAGGATGAGATCTCAATTCTAGCCTTGATCGTCCTAGATGGAGGGTAGAATCGCTCGAGGAACAGACGCTCGAGCTCGGCCCAAGTGGTAATACCTCTCCGCGGGAGCGTATTATCGTACCACTCCTTAGCTATTCCCGTCAATGAGAATGGGAACAGCCTAAGCCTCTTGGCATCTTCAGACATGCCATTATAATTAAATGTGGAGGCTATCATGAGAAAACTCCTCAGGTGTGTATGAGGATTCTCCTTCCCGATCACCCCCTTGAACTGATTCTCGGTAAGCAGCTTTAAAATCCCCGGGGATATCGAGAAGTTGTTCGCCTCAACAGGAGGTAAAGCCACTCCATCATAGTACCGTTGTGGCTGTGCTGCAAACCTCCCTCGAATAGCCATATTGTGATCTACGTTCTGAGGAACGTGGTGAGGATTAGCAGCTGGTACGGGTACTTGTTGGGGTGGTGGTTGGTAAACAGGTGGTTGATTATAGACTGGTGGTGGATGGTATGGATATGGTGGGTAAGGATAAGGTGGGTATGGGTAATGTTGGTATACTGGGTTGTTAAAAGGGTTATTTGGGTTTTGTGGGTAAGCAGGGTTGTTATGAGGATTATGGACAAGGTTCTGAGCTGGATTCCCTACGTTTCGTGTATCCGGGTTTAGACTCTGGCTATCCCCTAATGGAATTTGATTCTGGCTACCACTAACTCCAGTGCCTTCAACTCGGTCTACTGCCTGATTGAAATCGTTGGCAGCATCGTCCAACTCATTATTGATATCCATTGGTTCCTTTCCTAAGTCGGCAGCGTTCATCCTTCTCAAGAAGGCTCGGTTCCTTCTGGCTATTGTCTCAGGGTCCAACGGTATTCTCTCTTCGCTCGTATTGCCTTGTGAGCGTGTTTTCATAAACCTGACACACTAGCAGAAGGGTCAAAACGCAACTGCCGATTGAATACAAATAAAAAATAAAAACAGAAAATAAATCACCCACTACTAACTACTAAGCTATCTACAAGTCCTATTCAAAAGCATACAACGCCATCCTCGGCAACGGCGCCATTGACTTGAAGCGATTTTACTAACTTCTACTAGTCGCTCACCCGCAAGCGGACGGGTTCACTGTAGTAAGAGTAAGTATAATGACCAAGTATTATCGAACCCACGGAATGGTGTATATGCGAATAGATCCCTGAAGATCAACGCATCGTAGTTAATATGAGTGTGTGTTTTTGGGTTTTTTGGAAAGATTAATTAAAACTAAAATAAACTAATTAAACTAAAATACTAAAGCAAACGAATTAACTAAGGGTTGGATTCAAATAAGAGATAGTGATGCTTAGGATAGGAATCCCTACGTGTACTAACGGAGCAGGTACATAATCAAAGTAATCGTGACAACCAAGAATTAACCTAAGTAAAAGAATGCAAGGTGAAAGCTCAAGATTCTAAACCCTAATACTTTACCCTAACACTCGACTTCACTAATCCACTAACAAGTTAATGGATTGTGCTCAATTAATGAGACCCTAATTTAACTAAGGTGATGCGGTCGTCCTCCTTCGCTAAACCGGTAGATGAATTAACCTTTCCTAAACCTTCTCGTTAAGACTACTAATTGTTATTGAGTGATGCGGTCGTCCTCTCTCTAACACTTTCGTACTAAATTCAAAGGTAAAGTTCAGATTAATTATAAGAATTCATTAATTAAGAGAATTAAAACTAACGTCACGAATTACCCTAATTACGTACCCACATCCTACTTCTACGAGTTCATCCTACCCTAAGCATGCAAGGGTTTTAGCCGGACATGGTTTTAACAAAAATAAAAGCAATAGAAGAAACAACGAACATAAACATAATGAATTGAACTAAGAAAATAAGAAACATGAACTAGGGTTTTAAAGAAATAAATACTAAGAACTGAAATTGAATTAATAAAAACAAAATTTAAACATGTTCAAAGTAACGAACTAATGAAAAGAAACTAAGAATTGAAAAGAAACTAGAATTCGTATGAAAAACCTCAACAAAACGTAAATAAAGCTTGCTCGTTCTTCTCCTCTTCCTCTCTAAAAACTAAGTCTAAAATTATTTCTAAAGTTCCGGTCGTTTGATGTGTTCTTCAAAACATGTTTGGAAGAGGTATATATAGGCACGGGTCGAAACGGGAGTTAATGGGCCGAAAATACGCATCCGGAGGCAAAAATCCATGGGCGCTCGAGCAAAACGCTCGAGCGGTCCCGCTCGAGCAGTGTAGCTCGAATGACACAATCGCTCGAGCGGTTCCGCTCGAGCCGGTCGAGCGCTGAAATCTCTCTGCATGTTTTGGGCGCTCGAGCAATTCGCTCGAGCGGTGGCGCTCGAGCTGCTCGAGCGCAAGAATAGTTCTGTAAGTTTAAGCGCTCGAGCAATGCGCTCGAGTGCGTGCGCTCGACCTAGTCACTCGAGTGACTTCTAACTCCTCCCAAGTGATACTTTTCCTCGTCCGCACTAATACCAATCGTATTTCTTCAATATCTTCTCATCCGGGCATCCGTTTGAGTCGATTCAAAGTCCTACGAACTCCATTTTTTGTCCTCTATTCACCTATGAGCATCAAAGAGACAAATTCATCAATGTGTAGAAATAATGCTCAATTGACTCTAAATACTCTATAAACTCGACCAAAATTAGGGCGTTTCAAGCTACGAATCATGACAATTTCACGCCTAATCAGAGTGACATACAATTTAAAATCGTGCGTCAAGGAGATTTGATTTGGGTTTGTTAGATAGTTTATACTCGTATCAAGGAGTATATTTTGAATTTGTTTGATAGTTTATACTCGTATCAAGGAGTATCACTTGATTCGGGGAGGCTTCAATTTGATCTCCAGCTTGAAAACTTCAGACAGTTTATTCTCTCGTCAAGGAGAATGGATTTGATGGTGACTTCAATTTGATCTCCGGCTTGAAAGCTTCAGACAAGTTAGTCTCTTATCAAGGAGATTTTCAGACAGTTTATGCTCATATCAGAGGAGTTTCACAGACAGTTTATGCTCGTATCAAGGAGCATCATTTGATTTGGAGAGGTTTAACTTTGATCTCCAGCTTGAAAGCTTCAGACAGCTTATTCTTTCGTTCCAGGAGACTTGATTTGGCTTTGAGATAGTTTTCACTCGTATCAAGAAGCATCACAGACAGTTTATGCTCTTGTCAATGAGTATTTGATTTGAGGGTTTTGATATAGTTTTTTCGCTTGTATCAAGGAGCTTCATAGACAGTTTATTCTCTTGTCAAGGAGCATTTTCATTTGAAGAACTTTAGGTAGCTTCTTCGATCACGATATCTCCTTGCTTGACCAATTGCATGACCTTTTCCTTGAAAATAAAACAGTCTTCAATTGGGTGACCCAATAATCGATGGTATTTGCAGTATTTTGGATCGTCAGTGTGTCCAGCTTCTTCTGGCCGTTTCATCCTAGGCAACTCGATAAGTTTTGCATCCATCAAGTCATCGAATATTCCAGAGATGTCAGAGTTCAAGAATGGATATTGTTTTTGACGCATCTCTTTTAGAGTTAACCCGCTTTGCCCCCTATCGTGAGGAAGGTCCGTTATGTATTCCTTACTCGAAGGCTTAATATATGTCATGTCACAATGCTTTTGACTTGGGGGTTCTTCAACTCCACTTGCAGCCATGCTTAGCTCCATATCATGAGCTATTTTAACTAGGTCTTCGAAGGTCTTCGGTTGGATTTCTTGAAGAATGTATCGGAGACCCCACTGCATGCCTTGGATGCACATTTCAATTGCAGAATTCTCAGACAACCGGTCCTTACAATTCAGACTTAGATTCCTCCATCGATTGATATAATCAATCACATGCTCATTTATCCTCTGACGAGTGTTAGTTAGCTCAATCATGGTAACTGTCCTCCTTGTGCTATAGAAGCGGTTTAGGAACTTATACTCCATTTGATCCCAAATGTCGATGGAGTTAGCCTCCAAGTCGATATACCAGTCGAAAGCATTCTCTTTCAAGGAGTGGATGAATTGCTTGACCAGATGATCTCCGTAGGTTCCGACATTGTTGCAAGTTTTGATGAAGTGAGCTATATGTTGCTTCGGATTTCCCTTACCGTCAAACTGTTGGAACTTTGGAGGTTGGTAGTCTGCTGGCATGCGCAAGTTGTCAATCCTCTTTGTATAGGGCTTGGTGTAGGTGAAGGTGGACTTGGAGCCATCCTCAAATTTCCCTTTCACTGTCTCCAGAATGAGCTCCTTGAGCTGATCAATCTGGATCTCTCTATCAGCTGAGACTTGCAGTTCTTTAGCAGTCTCCTCAGTTTCGGCTGCTTGTCGCCTAGTTGAGGTCTCCTCCATTCCTTGGTCCTCAACTTGCTTCCCGTGAGCGTGACTTGCATCACTATTCTCCACCTTGTTCATCAAGTTGGCAATCTGAATGTCTTGTCTCTTGACATGATCTGCAAGCCCTTCGATAGCTTTGAGAATGCTATTGAATCGTTCCTCAATAGTTGAGGAGTCTGTCATCATGACTGGGGCAACGCTTGAGTCTGATAGTGAATTTGAGGATGAATACGGAGTGGAGTTTGGAGAGTTAACCTCTTCGTCTTCAACAGTGTAGACCGACTTCTTAGTTGTTGTCTCCACTGACGGATTGACTTTTGTAAAGGTCTTAGTCAGTAACCGTTTCGCCATACTTCTTGTCACGACTTGACCTTCGGAGGTTTTGGATGAGTTGGTTTTTTGCACAATAACTTTGGAGGAGCCATCCTAGTGATCTTGAGTTTGTTTGAGGAGAGAAGAGATGAGAGGTAGAGTCGGTCCCACTGGGCATGCCAAATTTGTAACAACAAATTTCGTGAAAAACGCGAAAATATTACAACTTGAATTTCTTTCGGATCGAATCGAGAAACTTTGCGGGTTCTTGACTCTGAATTTGTTCCACTGATTCTTCTCTTCAGCTGACTTTGACTTTGATCGAATTTTGACTTCGATTTCGAACTTTGACTGTTTATAACATTAATCCGAGGGTGAAAACACCTTGTTTCAGATTAAACGCTATTTCTGTATGAACGCTCTTGAATCTTCAGGAAGAACACTTTTTGAATCTTCGAACGTTGGTGAAGAACATTTTGAATGTTACTTCAAATCTTCGAAGATGAACACCAGATCGAAGGGGTTTTGAACCTTGATCTTCGATCTGGAGCTGTTTCTGGTGGATTTGGGCTAAGAACGTTGAAGAGCCTTCGAATCTTCAAAGAGAAAACGCTGGATCGAAGGGGCTTCGAGCCTTGGTCTTCGATCTGGAGCTGTTTCTGGTTGATTTCCGCGAAGAACGGCGAAGAACGCTTTGAGTCTTCAAGAACGGTTGCAGAGGATTCGCTTATTGATCGTCTGGATGATCGTTCGCTTCGGTTGTCTTGTTGTTCGTGTTGAAATGAATGATGAAAGGGCCCCATTTATAGGGTGGAGATTGGAAAACTTTCCATTCTTGTCGTGCCACGTGGCACGTCCTGGTTGGCCCATGATATTTGATTGGCGTGATTTACGAATTAATTTAATTCGCTTTCATTTCTGACGAGATATCATTTAATTCTCGTTCTTATGATAAATAAAGTGTATTTATTACCCAATATGAGTATCGAACACTCATTTAATTCGACCGACTTGTGCCGTGTACATTTAATATCAATTTAACTATTTAATTCAAGAATTAATTTAATTAAATTCTCGAAATAAAATAGTAAATTTTATTTGATATTAATATTTAATTTGTACACGTGTCACCATTTAATTGAGTGCAACGAAAATACAAGCTACAAAGGCGAAACACACAGGCCCAACCTCAGCTAATAAGGCTATACCCATTAGGGCCCAACTATATACCTCTCCAACTTTTAAAAATACACCTCCTCTCAAATTATTTTATTTTAAAATAATAATAAAATATCTAAAACATCCCTGATAAATCTATATTATTAATTATTACTAATAATTAGGAAACTAAAAAAACAAAAAAAAAGTTAAATTAAATTATAAATTTGAAAAATATCATCTTCTTCACGATAACTAAAAATGAAACTCAAAATCTAATAAAATCAAAATAAAATCTCAAACCTAAAAAAAAAACCATCAACAACAATGAATATACCGATTCACAGATCAAATCTAAATCTCAAATCTAAAAAACAATGATTAATACCCAAATTCAGGAATTCAATTCTAATTTTCTATAGATTGACAAATTCAGTTTGTACGCCACAAGCCGAAATTAAGAAAAGAGAAGAACGATGAAAATTGCAAAAACTTTATAAGGAAATTATAGATTTCTTTTGCAGAACAATGCGACACTATTTTTTCAAGAGAGAGGGCGACTGTGGCGGCACCGATCACCGAGAGAAGACCAGGACATTTCTGAAAAGAAGATGACGAAGACCAAGACGACTGTGGTGACACGTTGTCAAATCTGTAGACGGAGGACAACGCTAGTGGATCTAGAACGACATTGGATTGTGCGTGTAGGCGGCACTCCAGGGGTGGTGCACATGGTGGCGCTTCTACCTCAAAGATCGTGTGCTCGGACTTTTCGTGGTTCTTCGTCGGAGAAGAACTGAAACAGTTTTTGTTTTCTAATTTTGTTTTAGTATCTAAATTAATAATAACTATTAATTGGATCTAAACTGATATTTTATAATTATTTAGAAATAGAAAAATATAAAAAGAGGTGTATCTCACAAAGTTGGAGGGTATACAGCCTAACCCAACCCAATATTGTAATAGCCCAAAAATAAAATGCAATTGACTTGGTTTGAATGTCCAAACTGTTGTGGCAGCCCATTAATTAACTTTTCTACTTCAACAACTTATACTCAGACTCCAGTAACAAATATTTTTTTATTGCTTGATAAAAAAAATAAAAATTAATTTGGTGGGTACTAATTAAATGAGACAAAGTATAGAGTGAAAATGGTTCATGCATGAATCATTGAAAGGTATTAGTTATTTTCACTAACGAGTATTAATTTTTTTCACTAAAGGGTATTAATTATTTACTGAAAACAGACTAAATTTTTTTCAGTGAAGACAACTAATATTTTTAAGATAAAACAACTAATATTTTCAACAAAAACAACTAATACTCTTTAATAATTCATGTATCAATCAATTTCACCCTATACATCCTTATTAAATGGATGTAATTATCAATTATTGGGTACTAGCCTGACCCAAATAATCTATAAATTATGAATACGTTACGATCGTTTTATACAATCTTGACTACGCTATTCCTAGGATATTCTGTCCGAGTTGCTATTCCAATTACACAATTATAACATTACGGATTATAAAGTGTAATTTAACTAAAAACTTATAATTAACATATTTAGATGACCAAACAGAATAAATTAATTACGAGAACATGCATCGTGTATATATATATATATCCCATGTGAATTAGAATTTTTTTTTCTCCCTCATATTACATGTCATTCTCATTTAAACGATTTAACGAAAGATGTTAACACTAAGTATGTAATAGGAAATTTGATATGCACAAATGACATGTCAGTTTAAGTACATTGAAAACATAGAAATAAGAAGATGAAATTAGCAAAGTATATTGTGATATAATTTTATCACTTTTTTTTTTTTTATTTGACAAAAATTTGTATGAGACAGGTCTCACAGTGAGACAATTCATAAATTAACACAAGTTAACATTCATCCCTTCCAAAATGTTAATGCGTTATGCCCGACTTATGTTTCGTCTCACCGTGAAACGGTTTTAATGTAAAACCTACTCTTTATATTTTATATGCATATTTGAACAATATTAGTTCAATAGTAAATATAGAATATCTAAAATTTTAAAAAACACTTTTAAATTTCAAAGATTGCGAGAGAGACAACTTTAGAAAAATGATTCTAGAAGTTATTTGTAATGATTAACAAAAACCCTGGGGTATTTTGGACTCTAATGAAACATTATAAGAAAATAAAAATTTGTCTACAAAATTAGAATTGTATACAGAATTTTTCAACAAAAGTAAATAAATTTCATGGGTTCTTCTACGGTCAGTAAGACTTTCGCCCTTCCTGACGTCAGTAAACCCTCTTATTACCATTAGATCGAAGATTCAACGTATAATTTTTTTTTAATGGATTGCACTTTGCATTAATGAGTTTGCACTCTGCCTATTGCAATCGCACTGCATCGCCCTATTAATAAAATGAATTAATAAATATAATATTACAAAAATATCCTTTTTACTTTAACATAATTTATAATATTAATTAATTAATATTTAATAATATTTCAATAACATCCCTTTCAATAACAACCATTGAAATTCATAAAAATTCAGATAACAACATATTTAAATTTAATATCATAAAAGGGTTCGACCACCGGCGATGCCGCGCTGCCTTTCGTCGCGCCGCCACGCTGCACCGCCATCCGCCGTGACGTCGCACCCAATCCATCAACTCTTCCGTCGCGATACCGCACCCCGCATCAACAACTCTGCCGCGACGCTGCACCTAGAGCATCGAGACCTCCGCCGCTACGCCGCACCACGCGTCGACTCCTCTGCAGCGACGCCGCCTCCACCGATAATAATCAATGGGGATGGGAAAGAGATGGCCCCGATAAATTGCCTCAAACTGCTATGTCGCCGACGGAGCCGTTTTCCGATGGCAAGCATTTCCAATCTCTTTTAATTCTTTTGTTGCTCAGTTATTTTTGCTGTAATTATAATTTTCTGCTTTTTATAGTGTCTTTTGTTAGTTTAGATGTTGGTATTGCGTGAGATATTTCACCATTAGAGATAGGTATGGAAATGATTTTGGCAATTGCTGGGCTATTGTGAAGGATTTATTGGATAGATGCTAATTGTATGAATTTGCGGTAGTAATGTGGAAAGCTGTACCTATATGTTGCATTTTTATGGCTTCCTAGTGCATGTAACAGTCAATTCCTCGATACTTGAGCTCTATTTTCTGTGTACTATTTTAGTTTTCTCAATCATCCACGAATCAACATAAGATATGTTTACGCAAAAATGAGCATGCCAAAATTAAATGAGCACAACCAATTGAATAATAACATCGGTGTTTAAATCAGCCTGTCTAAAATAATGGAGATTAGGGGTTAGATTAAGGGTGTGTTTGCAAGAGTTTTTCTCAACTTATAATTACTTTTTTCGACTTTTGAAAAATATTTTTTAGTATTTTGTTTCTCACTTTCTCTTTTAAGTGATTATATAATCTAACAAAAGCTATAATCTATAAATTGGTAATTGAGTGTTTTTAGGAGATTATAAGCTTTATTTAAATTCTATCAACTTTTCTTGATTTTTTTGCAAACATTATCAACTTTTACAATTAAACATTTTTTTTCATAATCACTAATTTTAATCAATTCTTCAAAAGTATAATTTTTTGCAAACATGAGCTTTTGGAACTTCTCCTTCAGTTATGTCAACTCAAGAACAAGGTATATGATAGACCTGAGGAGAATTAAATGAGTGTGGAGTCAGGTAGTAGAGTTTGACATATTATTAAAATTTTGCTGGAAAGTGTAATAGTCATGTTGGAGAGTAAATGCATTATCAATCTCATGAAGGGTGTCAACTTGATTCCCTACGGTTGATACAGGTTGCCAAACAGATGTAATTATTATAAGTGAGCTAGTAAATAATTGTCCTGTTTTGTGGCCTCCATCTTGGTAAACAGTGAAAATGGTTAAAATTGATAACGAGTTTTACTTGATGTGATATTTTCTTGCCTTTGGTCATCTTGGAATTTGAAAATGCACGAAATTGAAAATAATCTGCTGATGTTCGCTACGGGAATTAGTGTTTTGCTTGTAAAGAGACCTGTTACTTAGCTGGAATTCAAGCATTGTCTGGATACATAAAAAAATTGTTGATGAAATCAAATACTTCTGGTCTTCAATTCAGTGCACATCAGGAAATGACTAGCAATGAATGTATGAGGTCCCTCTTTTGGTGAGTGGTGTGCAAAATACGGACCAAACCGGACCGAAATTTGAAATTTTGGTCCAAATTTCGGTTTACGGTTCGATTTACGGTTTGAAAAAAGAGTATATTTTTTTTCGGTTCGGTTTCGATTTTTATTAATAAAAAACCGTTCAAACCGAACCGTAAACTGAAATAATTATAAAATATATAAAATTATATATTTGTTTAATTTTTTTTTAAATGTAAATTTAATTTCAACCAACCTTTTTAGGCGGGTGCGAAATTTTAAAATAAAAAAAAAATTGGGGTTCTTTTTACAAATTTTTAAACTAAATTTTAATTAATAAACTTAAAACAAAACAAAATTATTAAATCTCCACTCTCCAATCTCCCCATCTTGAAAACTGAAAAAGATAATAAGGCAGAACCTCTTTTTTCAAAAAAAAAAAAAAAAAGAAACTCGTGAAGAAAGCTGCCGAGGCGCCGACCGCCGACCCTTGATACAAGTGTTTGGTTCCATAATTTCCAAAGCCATTTTGTTTATGGGTGAATCAATCACACTTGTTGAAGATTCTCTGTTAGTGTAAGGTGGATGAAAATGGAAGGACTGAGAATTGGGCCTTCGTTTCTTTTGTATTTTTTCACTAGAAATTTTAGGCGAGGGAGGTAGAAAGTAGGACCCATTGGTATTTGGTTTAATTTGTGTATACTCCCTCCAACTTTAATAGAAGGTTTTTATTAGGAGTGAATATATATTTTTTTACTTTGGTTCATGTAAAGATCGTATGTTTTTTGTCTTTAATTTTGAAAATAAAAAAAAAATAAAAAAAATCGGTTTTTGGACCGAACCGACCAACCGAAATATTTCGGTTTCGGACCTTTCGATTTTTATAAATACGGTTCGGTTTCGATTTGGTTAAAACATTTCAGTTTATATTTCGGTTTTATATTACGGTTTGGTTCGATCCACCAAACCGCCTTTTGCACACCCCTAGGTGTGCCCCAGACTTTTGAAGGCCTTACCTTGATGACATCATGAAACTGAGCAAAGAATAAACTGATGCAGAGGATGCTGAAAATGCTCGGCATAGGGAGGTTTGTTCTTGGATTTTATCTTAAATTTGTGAAATATCTTTTGACTGTTTCTTTTTCATAAATATCCTTCAAGCAATGTATTAGAGTAAAACAAGTAAATATTCTTTGCACTGAGGTGTTGTTATAGTTCTTAACTTGAAAAGATTTCTTTTAAATGCGTACTTGGGTACTCCATATTCTGTTTAGATGCATATGATTACTCTTAAAAAGACCAACTCCCGTAATTTCCTAGGGGTTGTTATTGTGGAAATTATTATGTTTCTTCATAGATGTGTTCCATATGGTGAATACTTGGATCTTGTTCGAAAATAATCAATAATAATCAAGTAATATATTTTAATGAAACAATTAATATTAGTTAAAAATGCATCTGAGTTGGTACAATTGATGCATGGAAGTTTTTTCGACCTCATGAATAATTTTTACTCCCATAGAAGTCGTTCCAAAGGATATTCAATGAACTCAAAATCACATCAACTCGAGTTTACAAAAAAATCTACTCTTTTATTTGACATGATTGAGAAATAGATTCAATAACAAGATGAGAAGTTAATAGCGGGACGGAGGGACTACATTTGATTTACAAATTTTTAAAATTTATAATTTTTTGGTATTATATATAATAAAATATAAATAAATAGACGTATCATTAACGAATCACACCCAATTTTTTTTTTGAAAATTCGAATTATCAAATCCGTATCGCCCCCGCACTCGTGCAAAATAGACAGTTAACTATAAACTCTTCTATATACATTTGATTGAACC
This sequence comes from Ballota nigra, assembly GCA_947034835.1. Lineage (NCBI taxonomy): Eukaryota > Viridiplantae > Streptophyta > Magnoliopsida > Lamiales > Lamiaceae > Ballota > Ballota nigra. The sequence goes on along the minus strand of OX344720.1, from coordinate 86,717,070 downwards.
GTTCCAGCTAGCCTCTTTGGGTTTGTTGTATTGGTAACACTTGATGTGTTGACTTGAGTTGCTTTTGGAACACTGAAATTTGACCTTTGAGGAGTGCTCGGAGTACCAGCAGTAGCTACAATCAGTATGTCAAGGAACATTTAATACAATGCTAAAAGCCAAATAAGTAGAACAAAAAATGCGTGAAAACTAGACAAAGATGACTTACATGAAATATGAAGAAGAAGGTGGTTTGATATATTAACACATATACTACCTTGTCAAGATCCCCACAACATATATGAAGCAATCAAATCTTGCCTTGTCAAGACCGGGTCAACAGCAGCAAGTCTCATGGAGAAGAACTGGCACAGCTCGGGTCAGCTGAGGAAATAAAGAGCAAAGGGTACAATATATTTTTTCTATTATACGTCTACAAATCAACTATCCTTACTTATAGGATTTAAACTGGTTTGATGCAATGGACTCCGTAGAACTTAGTTACAAGTGTATTTTCATAGCGACAAGCATGTTGGTAATAACTAGGGAGCATCTTAATAAGCACCTATATAAAATAAACAACCGAACTTCAATTACTGCAAATGGCTAGCATGTAGTCCGCAGGATCAAATTGAAATAGCTCCCGTGAATGTCTGAATACCCAATTAAAGAACCCACATATGAGAATGGAAAATTCCGGGCGGATAATCAAAACTATAAATGTTCCAGTCATCTAAAAAGGGATACATATCATAAGTGATGATACAACAAGAATTGCATGCTAAAAATACCCAATATCTAATCAAGGAAGATTAATTACCTAAAAACCACAGGACAATAATCCTTCAAACGAAAATACATGGATTGGTGAGGCGGGGATCTAGTCCAAAACTTCTCCTTGGGATCAAAATCACTAACACCAAGATCACGCACTACGGAAGCATGCTTCCCCACAGAATACCTAATGAACAATACACACAATGATACAAACTCAATAAAAAGAAACACAAAACCTCATGCCTTATCACATAGAAGCATATAAAATGAAATCCAAAGTTAGTTAAATTAACACCAGCATCAATATTACCTAATCCCCAATTGAAGATTGAGCATCAGGCCAAGTGAAAATCCCTTGTCCTGGGAGTTCCATTCTCCCAATTCCCATCATATCTATCCCATTATTCCAAATCAAAACGCCTCTACCATGAATCAACCCATTCTTCCATTCCCCAATATACTCATTCCCGTTTCTCCATAGATACCTACCCTGCCCATCCTGCACATTCTTCTTCCACTGCCCTTCTTAGTAATCCCCATTGCTGTAATTAGGGGTGGAAATAGGCCGAGCCGAGCTAGGCTTCTCGTTGGACGGCCTGTGCCTGCTATTTAATCTTTGGGCCTAAGTCTGGCCTGTTATCTGTCATAGGCTTTTTTCAGAGTCTTGACCTGGTCTTTTTAATAAATATGCCTGACCTAAAAGCCTTTTGGGGGTCTTTTTAATTATGTTTACAAAATTATATTCAATAATTATATTATTATTAAATCATAACAATTAACTCTTTAAATCTTAAAATGAAAAATAAAAATAATTTACCAAAGGATTATCAAATAATAGCAAAATAAAATATTCAAATAATATTTAGCAATATTTTTACATATATATATATATTAAATATTTATTATATTATATTGTATTGTATTATTATATATTATATTATATATACACATATATATATATATTTATATTAGTATAGTTAAATAGGCCGGCTTATTGGGCTTAAAATGCTTACAGAAAAGCTCAAGCCTGGCCTAATTAAATAAATAGGCTTCTAAAAAAGCCTGAGCCTGACTCATTTGTTAAACGAGCCGAGCCGAGCTAGGCTTTAGGTAGGCCGAGCCGTAGGCCCCTATCGGGTAGTTGACCTATTCCCACCCCTAGCTGTAATGCTTAATCCCATACCCTTGTTTCCGATCCCCCGCCCACGACCCTCTGTACATATCCCCATCCGCTCTGATAAACGTACCCGTTCCCTCCATCCGACCCGACTTGAATTCGCCCTCAAACGACGGTTGCCCTATTCACGATGGGACTTCTTTTCCTCCTTTGAAGGGGAAGTCACCGGCCGATGATACAGGTGCTTTGCCGATTTGGCGAATGGATGGGATGAATGGGACCGATGTGCTTTGCTGATTTGGGGAATGGATGGCTAAAGAAATGAATGAAAATTGTGTTTTTGATTTAATTTCAAAATTTTGAATGATTTTTAAAAGTTATAAAAATATTATAAAAAAGATTAAAATAATTACTTTTAAAATACAAACATTGTAAGGATATTTTTGTAATTTTATAATTTTTTCTATTAAAAATATATATTTTTATTTCGGGCGAAGCTAGATCGCAAATGGCGAACTTAAATGATGTAGCAAGTTTTTATTGGTTTATTGACGTCAGGAAGGGCCGTAGAAAAGTCCAAATTTCATAGTGAAATTATCTACGACTTGCCTACAAAATATTCTAATTATATAGACATTTTCATTCCTCAACCTATAATGACTTTGCCTACGAAATTAATTTACCTACAAAATAAAATTTCTAGGTATTAATTACCTACATACAATTTGCCTACAAAAATTTACCCACAAATAATTTTCCTACGAAAATTCTGTAGGCAAAATTCTTTGTAAGTGAAAAATTAATTAATTATAAATATTTGTAAGCAATTTTGCAGGTAATCCCCATTACAAAAAAAATTATTGGAAATTTCTTAGTTATTTTGACAATTTTCGTAGGTAATTTTATGTTTTCTTGTAGTGAAATCAATGAGATTTTTTTTTAAGTTGTCATTCTAGAAGCACGGAAATGATCACATGCCCACCGTTGGGTACAAACTTATGTATCTACCGTGAATGTGATAATGACACATAAACAATCATAATGAATAAATTAAAATAATAGTGGACCTCCTACTTATGTGTCATCATCTTATTCGCGGTGGGTATATAAATTTACCCACCGATGGACATACAATCATTTCTGTCTGGAAGCAATCTCATTGTTGTTATTAGGGTTTAAAATATTTTTTACTCTCTGCTTTCCGGTATTAACTTCTTGTTGCTTTTGGACGCAACAATTAAGAAGGGTAATTAAATATAAATATAGAAAAGGTGATGTGATGAAGAGAGAAAAGAATTAAATATAATGTGTTATGAGTGAATATAAATAAATTATATGAATATTATATTTATTAATTAATGTCTAATAAAATATGAAGAAAATTAATAATAAAAGTGGACGAAAATAACAAAATAAAAAATTAATAGCGGGGGAGGAGTACTATTTTGAGTTGCACGAGAAAAATATTTATAACATACGACTCATGAAACTAATGTGATATGCAAACATTATATCATACTACTCATGAAACTAATGTGATATGCAAACATCTTTGGAATGGAAAGTTGCCATAAATTCAGCAGAGTGATCCACAATTTCAGCCGATACTTATCTTTTGATATCAGCATACGTAACAAGGTTGAACAATGAACATAAAAATTTATGAAACCTTTATCTCTAATTCTATTTTTAGAATGCTCCCTAGCTAGCTAGCATTTATAAAAGCCCAAATATGTTCAGTTGCTAATTCACTCTCTCCCTCGTTACTCTTTCTCTCTAGAAATTAAATACTCAAGATTTTCTCACCATGAGAGCTGTTTTCTTGCTAGTCCTTCTCCTCATCATCAGTGGTTTGTCATTCATCTTAGTCACATTTATTTTTATTTTTTTCATAAAATGTCATATTATACAGTATTTATGGGTTAAATTCCTTAATTATTTTTCTGAATTCTTATACTATAAGAAATCGACTGCATATGTTGGAGTTTCAAAATTGTTCCATAACTTTTTTTTTTTTAATGAAAAGATCCCATAATTTTTCGATGGAATTAATTAGTCCCTTAATTATATCAAATGTTCAATTTCAATCCTAAATTGCTGAAAATTAAAAAACGACATCGTTTCACCCTCGGGAAGGTCACATGAGTTTTTTTTTTTTTTTTTATGCTTGACATTAATTTTGTTTAAATGACAACATATTTTGTTTACATCTCATTTTAATGATACGCACACTCACACACACGTTTGACCGAGAAGCCAAATAACCAATTCACATGACCTTCACGATGGTGAAATGAATTTAGTTTAGTCAATTTCCGACAACTTATGAGACTGAAATCAAGCAATTAAAATAATTACGAAATTAATTCATTCCACCAAAAAATTGTGATACTTTTTAAAAATGTGAAAAAGTTTTGTGAAGATTTTAGCTTTAAACTAATATAGGTTGTAATCTGAATAATTTAATTTATTTAGAATATAATGCAATTAAATTAAATTAAAAAATTATATTATTAACCTTAATTAATTTGTGTGCGATAATAATATATTTGGATGTACAGGAGATTCAGTGAATGGGGTAAAGGTGGTACAGAAGAAAGTATGCACTTATAAGAGCAAGAAATTCTGGGGAGTATGCCTTAGCGATATCAAATGCACTGATGTGTGCAAGCGAGAGGGCTTTCAAGGTGGCGACTGTCAGGGCTTCCGCCGTCGGTGCTACTGCTACAATCACTGCTAGTTATACCAAATCTCTGTCCTACAAACACGCACACATACCTATGTGTGTGCGTGCGTGCGCGCGTGTAACTATATATATATATATATATATATGTATTTCGGTACAATAATGGAGATTATATGTAATGTTGGTTTTATAGATGAAAGCTTTGAAATTAATTAATTATTGACTATTATAAATTAACTAGCACAGAATCCGCGTATTGAAATTATAAATTATATATATATATATATATATATATATATATATATATATATATATAAATATAAAGTGTTTAGATTAAATACTTTAAATATTAATTCAATCAAAATATAATTTTTTTTAAATATTTTATATGTGTGCATTAAATTATTTATTTTTAAATATATTAAAGCAAGTTGAATATTAATTATATAATTTAATTTTTAGCAACTTTATTTTAAATATAAATTAGAGATGTAATTTTATTTTTAACTAAAAAAATAGATAATACATTTAGAGTGAACGATCAAAATCGATTATTTCTTATATTATGATATAGAGACACAACCATTTAATAAATGATTTCATTGTAATTTATCAAAAATAGGACACAATCCATTAATTTTAATTTTAAAAAAAAAACTAAAAAAATCATTTCGTAATAGAAAAGAAGAAGTTATAAATCGAACTAATACAAAAATAGAGGCTTAAGAAAAGTAGGGAGAAATTCATAAATTGATCAAAATTAGAGAATATAAATAGTTGAGATTATAAATTAAGATAAATATAATACCATATATAGTACTAATGCATGAAAATTCACAAATAGAGATATAGATAGTTCATCTCCCCAATCACGATAATTTTAGACGGAGAATGCTACATTTACCCACCAAGTAATCTATCCACCATAAAATAAAATATATAAAATATAATTATATATAAGAAAATGAACACGGAAAAGTGTGCAACCCATCTCATTAATTATTTTATGTTCCCTAATTAACTCATTTTGTCTCTCACCTTATTATATTGTAACTTGGTAAACCTCCCAAAACAAATATAAGCTAAGTACATTAAACAACAAAATTTTTAAATATTGTTACCTAGACTGTGTTTCTTAATAAAATATCTGAAGGAAAAATTATATAAAATTAATACCAATATATAATAATCATTTGAATTACCTTGTTATCTGAATATAAAAATAAATATTTGGCGAAATGGAGTAATTGTAAATAGGTATAAAACGGCCGCACACATAAAATAGACTCTATTTACCTACATTCACATGAGGGTGAATCTATTAATTATTAATATAAATAAAAAGTTAGACAAACATGGTGGTTTGAAGATTTTTTTTTTTTGAATGATATCCTAGTGTTTGTAGTTTACGATTTAGATTTAGAGTTTGATATTCGAGTAGAGAACTGAGATTCACAAGAGAGTGCGTTTATTAATCTTTATATTATATTATAAATAAAACTTAGAAAATCATTGTAATTGAAGAAAATTTAATTTAGAGTGATGTTATAATGTTTGTGGTTTACGATTTAGGATTCAATAATGTGAATAGGAAATTGAGACTCAGAAGCAAATGAGTCTACTAATTCTTACTCTTATTTTTTAAAAGTTAGATGGTTAATCAATGAATTCGAGACTCACGTGATAGTGCCACTATTATTTTTATTTTTATTTTGCATATTTCATTGTACATATATAAAACTTAGATAAACATAGTAAAGTGGAGAAATTTTAATTTAGAGCGGTATGATAGAGCTCGTGGTTTACAATTTAGGGTTCGATGGTCCGACTACTGAATTAAGACTCGCAAGGTAGTACACAACTACTTTTTTGCATATCTAATAATAACATAAATAAAAAATAGATAATCATATTAATTTGAAGAAATCTTAATATAAAGTGGAACGATAAACTTCGAAGTTCATGATTTAGGACTTCATGGTTCGAATTAATGAATTGGAACTCCTAAGATAGCTACAGTACTATTATTTTTATTGTGTATCTAACCATAATATAAATAGAACTTAAATAAAAATAGTATTTTGAATAAATTTTATTTTAGAGTGACACGATAAATTAACATAGTAATTTGCACAAATTTTAATTCAGAGTGACAGAATAGATAAACATAGTATGAATAAAATAATAGTTTATAATTTAAAGTTCGATGGTCTAATTAGTGAATCAAGATTCACAAGATAGCGACACTATAATTTTTTTTATGTATATTTCATTATAATATATAAACCTTAGTTAAACATAGTAATTTTTAGAAATTTTAATTTTGAGGGGTGGGTTAGGGTTCGTGGTTAATAATTTGGGGCTCAATGATCTGACTACTAAACTGAACTCACAAGATAATGACACTAGTTTTTTTTTTTTTTCATGTATGTAATATAAATAAAACCTAGATAATCATACCACTTCAAAGAAATTTCAATATAGACTGGTAAATAAAGTTTGTAGTTTACAACTTTTTTTCCCATATATTTCATTATGATGTATAAAACTTAGATATGCATTATAATGATAGATAAATTTAATTTAGAGCGGTACGCTAACACTTGTAGTTTATAACTTAAGGTTTGACTACTGATTTAAGACTCAATAAATAATAATCCTATTTTTTTTTTCATATTAAAAAATATTATAATGGCCTGACTACTACTGAATTGAAACTCACAAAATAATGAAAATATTATTTTCTTTTCTTATTTGCTTATCTAAATATAATTTAAATTAAAAAAAAATGACTATACAATTTGAAGAAATGTAAATAATTAAATGTACATGAATAAAAAAATCGCATTTAATTTAATAAATTTTAGATTTACTAATTTAAGTAATTTGCGAAAATATCTCATCGTGTATTTATTTTAAATTAATAATATGTACACACGATTTTTTTTTGTATCAAATGTTAATGAATATTATACATGTTTTTTTTTATGCATACTCTCTCTATCTCATAATAAATTTTACACTTTCATTTTTCATTCGTCAGATAATAATTTCGCACCCCTGAATGGAAATACCCTCTCTCACAATATAATTTTTATATTAAAAAAATATTTTTCTACAATTTTTAGAAAAAAGATGTCCAAATATACATGTGAAGATTAATATTGGACGGATTAAACCTTATGTATGAGATCGTAGAAAATCCATAAAGGCAGGAGTGTCATATATGGAGTTCGTGTGGACTATTAAATTATTGTCTACTTAATTATATCATTTATTGCTAATTAAACTTAATGCATTAATTAAGTTTGTCAAATAATATTAATTATTTAATAAGTGGGTAAACCAGAATTTCTCCTTTTTAGACATCTTAATGAATAGTTTTGCCATTAATTACAAGCTAAAAAAAATAGTTTTCAGAATATGTGGTTGGGGGACAATAGATAGATATGATTAACTATCTCTCATTTTATAATGGCATAATGCATTAAAAGACCCCTGAACTATTTTATGTATTAAAAGGATCTTAAACTATTGATTTTTGTTTCATGAGGCCCCTGATAACAAAAATTCATGGATTTTACTGAGTTAGTTTAATGCATTTCATTAGAATATGATGAATCAACCAATTTCGATGTTGTTAAGATCGAATTTTAACCAAAAATGTGCCCTAGTGGATTGTCAAGAAAGGGCCTCATGAAACAAAATATATATACTTTAAGGGCTTCTTAAAAAAAAAAAAAAATAGTCCGAGGGCCTTTTGAAACAAAAGTTGATAGTTCAGGGACTTTTTAAAACAAAAAATAGTTCAAGAGTCTTTCAAAACAAAAATTGATAGTTTAGGGGCCTTTTGATGCATTATGTCTTTTATAATTATTTCTTTTCAATCATACACATATACTACAACTAACACCATTTTTGTTAAAAAAAAAAAAAAAAAATCAAAATGGAAGCATTACACTAATGATATTATATAACCACAATAGAAACAAATTTTGAAATTTCGTGTATGTATTCATTTTATCTCATTTTCCTTAAGTGATCGAAAGTGTAATATAGATTAAAGATAAAGTAGGAAGTTAATTAATGGTGTATGTAATTTTTGTAATGTGGTTTATTTTTTGAAGTTTTTGTAATGTGAAGGAGAGAGTAGTCCTATTATTTTGGCTCGTGAATGCATTCTCATAAATTGAACCTTAAATATATATTTTAGAGTTATTTATATAAAGACAGAGTGAAACTAGTTTATACATAAATCCGTAAAGGGTATTAGTTGTTTTCATTGAAGAATATTTGTTGTTTTTACTGAAGAGTCTTATTGATTTACACTAAAGAGTCTTAGTTGTTCGGTGAAAATAAACTAAAACTCTTTAGTGTAAATCAGTAATACACTTCAGTAAAAACAACTAATACTCTTCAGTGAAAACAACTAATACCCTTCAGTGATTCATATATAAACCAATTTCACTCTATACATACTCTTATATAAATAGGTTACTTGAGAGTCGTACCTACTGATTAATTAAACTTATGAAATAATTCGAACTAGTTTGGTCGTACCACTAATTTAGGCCTTAGGGACAAGACTCGAGTAGAATTCGAAGTCTCATTTACTTTTAAATGAATTAATTAAATTATTTAGGGGGAAACAAATCCGAGATTAGATTTTTCTCAATTGATTGTCTTATTTATTTTTCTTGTTTGCATAATTTATTCGTAATAGTAATTAAAACAAACCAACCATTCCCCCCTCCCCATTTTTTAGTTTTACTATACGAATTTACTCAATTAAATTACATTGTTTATTGTGGGTTTGACCCTTACTTACCCTACGACATTAGTGGGCTAGTTAACGTGAATTATTTTTGGGTGCCAATGATAACACACCATAATCAAATATTGATATGTTATAATGAAATAATATTATAAATAAAGTCTAATTAGCGTAGATATTGCGTGAGACCATGTCACGGTGAGACGGAATAAGTAGCGCATAACTTATTAACACTTTAAAAACAATGAATGTTAATTTATGCTAATTTGTGAAGCGCCTCACACAAAATTTTGTCATCCGATTAACATTAATTTATATTATTGAATTATTTCATTAATGCAATCAAATGATAAAATAAAGAGAGTACGATGATTTTTGACAAATTCTTGTTATATGAATATTGACAACTTCTTGTTATATGAATTTTGTCAAATTCTTGTTATATATATTCATTGATCGTATACAAAAAACAATCAATAAAAATTAAGTATACTCAAATAAATAGAATTTTTTTGTAAATAACATAAATTTTATTTATCACAAAGAACAACAATTGGAAAAGGAAGCTAGAAGTCTAAATGAAATCATAAATATTTAGTTAATTAATATTAGTTTAAAATAATTAAGATCTTGAAAAGATTTGATAGCATATATATCTCATATCATTTCCCATAGAAACTGGAAACAAATCTCCTAAAAAAAATTACAAGCCACGAAAACGGGTAAAAACACCAATTAGAATTTATAAATTAGGTGAATGAATTCAACAAAAATATAATAAGATAATTGTAATTGCATTAAGTAATAAAATTCATAAATTTAATTGATGATTAAATTAAGAATATAGCTTTTTTAATTGTGGTTGATTTTAATTGAATGATTTTTACATATTATTTACAAAATTCAATAAAGTGTATATACACATCTTCGCCCCAATAATATTTACAGAGATCATGACTCATAATACAGACAAAAATTATGAAAATAGTAAACAAAGATTATATCTTTTTCTTAATTACATAATTTATGTATTAGGAATAAATAATCACAGAGGCTTATTTATAACATAATCATTCTAAACTTCCACAATATTCTCTAATAATGTTGGATGAGTACTCTAGCTTTTTCAAGCGAGTTTATTGAGAAAAATTTCGAGACAATAGAGATATTAAAAAATATGAAAAAATGGAATCAGAAAATACTTTCGGAAGACTGTTGATTTTGATAGAGTGACATCCAGTGATGATGCTCTTGAAATTTTTTAAGAAAGGATCTTTTGATGCCAGTTACGGCGATGAAGATTATAATATATATATTTGTACACACAATCCTTATACCGAATAATGGCTACATCAATTAAAAAAGGTAATAACTAACAAAATTCACTACCCTGGGAAGAAGAAGTGTGTGAGTTGAAAATCACTCTGCAAAAAAATGCAAAATATGAAGCCGATATGAGGATAAAGAATAAAAGAGAAGAGTATAAATAGGGTAGAAGGTGTAACTGCCCCTAAAATGTAGTAATTAATCCAATGAGCCACCATTCATAAAAAATGACATGAATGAAAAAAAATTAAATGTTGATTGATAGAAAATGAAATGGACGGCGATGATCAAGTCAATGAAAGTAGATCAACGGACTCGAAAATCTCCCGATTAACTATTTTAGGAAAAATAATGTGTGTTATAGATCTATTATAGATAGTTAGATTCTTTTAATTCACACTTGAATATTTTTCTCTCCTTCTCTTCATCTTTCACTTTACGTGTCTCACACATTTAGCTTCCTCCAACTCTCTTTAATCACTTTTCTCACTTGTATCTTCTCTCTCATATTTTCCTATTTCTATTTCTAACTTTTTATCTTATTTTCTCCCTAATACGTGAATATTTGATTCAGTCTTCTTGTTTTTTGATACATAATTTTTTATTTTTCTCTCATTTTCTCTCATATACTCCATCTATTTTAAAATGAGTGGTGTTCTAAATATTACATATCAAATGAAGAATTATAAAATTTTAACACATATACCCCATATAAATCACTAAAAGATCTATTACATTTTGGTAATAACTAAAAGTTCGGTAATATTTTAATATAAATTCTAAAAAGATCTTTTATATTTTGAATTTGAATTCAAATTCGAGGTACATTAGGAAAAAACGTGATTTTTTTAGGTAAAACGACACTTATTTTGAAACACAATTTAAACTCTAAATCAACATTTATTTTAAAGCGCTCTTCACACTCTCTCTTTCTAGTTGTCTCCCTCGCTTTCTCTCACATGTCAATCTTTCTTTTTATTTTGTGAAGTGAATTCTTTAAATTTGTACAAAAATATAATTAAGGCAAAGTATAGAGTAAAACTAATATATTCAACATGAATCACTTTGAAGGGTGTAACTGCAAATTTCGAATTTATTAAATATAATAAAGACAAAAAAGATTACAACTTTAATTTATTCGGATTAAACCGAAAAACTTGTGTGGGTTGACTTGCTCTAGATTTGATCCTCTGATTCTTCTCTTCGGTATTGACCTTGACTTGGATGTTCTTCGGGAGAAATCCTCGCCTTAATCTTCATTTGAGGTTGATCTTTGAATTTATAACGTTAATCTAAGGGCGAAACGCCTTATTTTGGACTAAACATTATTTTTGGAATTTGGGGGATGAACGCCTTCGAAGGCGGGATGAACGCCTTTGAATTTGGTGAAGGACGTCCTTTGAATCTTTGAACGGATGCGGGGAATGCTCTTGAAGATCCTTCAAATCTTCAAGGAGAAACGCCGGATCGGAGGGGTGCTGGACCTTTGTCTCGGATCGGAGGCCGTTTATGGTAGGTTTGTACGAAGAATGCCTTGAAGATTCTTCAAATCTTCAAGGAGAAACGCCGGATCGGAGGGGCTCTGGACCTTGATCTCTGATCGGAGGCTGTTTCTGAGAAGAACGCCTTTGAAGCCGCGAAGAATGCCTTTGAAGCCTCTTCGAATCTTCAAGGAGAAACACCGGATCGGAGGGGCTCTGGACCTTGATCTCTAATCGGATGCTGTTTCTGATTGCTTCCCACGAAGAACGCTTTGAATCTGAGGTTGACTCTTCAAGAGCTCTTGAACTTCTGAATTCATTCTGCTTCTATCCGTCTGAATGTGTCTGAATGAATGAATGAATGAAGGCCCCTATTTATAGGGTGAGGAGATGAAAACTTTCCTCCTTCATGGTGCCACGTGGTGCTTTCTGATTGGTTGATGCCGATTTGATGGGCTTTTATTGACCAATTTCCAGATTTAGCTGATTTGATTTGATTTTCATGAATTATTTTCCTTTCTCAAGCAAGATATGATTTGATCTTTCTTGGGCACTAAGTCAATGAGATTAATTACCGCAGACTCGTATTTTTATCAAGTTTGTACGGTGAATATTAAATACCAATTAATTTAATTATTTAATTTGAGAATTAATTTATTTAAATCCCCAAAATTAAAATAATAAATTTATTTTGATATTAAATTTTATTTGTACACGCGTCAATATTTAATTGTGTGCAAAATTATTTTGCTTACAAATGCCCCCTCGTGCTTTGTTCACGGTCATTTGTGACTTGGAGTGAACGGAGCACGAAAATCTTTACGCCCTCATTTGCTTTTGGACTTTTGAATCATGACTGAACTTAGAAGATGTCTAAGCTGCCTACATACCTCTTTGGTCTAAAAGGATCAAGTTATAACGTAGTTCAAGGGGAATATGATTTAATTTGGGGGTGCCATAAACAGTTTATACTCGTGTAGGCTAGGAGTGACATACAGTTTAAGCTCGTGTGTCAAGGAGATTTGATTTGAATTTGTTTGATAGTTTATACTCGTATCAGGGAGATATACTTTGAACTTGTTTGATAGTTTAGACTCGTATCAAGGAGTCTCATAATTTCATTTGGATTTGTTTGATAGTTTTTTGCTCGTACCAAGGAGCATTACAACTTTGCAGACAGTTTAGTCTCTTATCAAGGAGATTTCATTTGACTTGGGGAGACTTCAGTTTGATCTTTAGCTTGAGAGCTTCAGACAGTTTTATCTTTCGCCATGGAAACTTGAATTGGCTTTGAGATAGTTTTCACTCATATCAAGGAGCTTCATTTGATTTGGATTTTGGAGAGACTTCAATGTGATCTCCGGCTTGAGAGCTTCATACAATTTTATCTCTTATCAAGGAGAATTTGATTTGGCTTTGAGATAATTTTCGCTCGTATTAAGGAGCTTTACAGACAGTTTATGCTCTTGTCAAGGAGCATTTATTTGACTTTGGAGAACTTCAGAAAGTCTCTTCAAGCACTATATCTCCTTGCTCGACTAATTGCATGACTTTTTTCCTTGAAGATAAAACATTCTTCAATTGAGTGGCCCACTAAGTGGTGGTACTTGTAGTATTTTGGATTGCCAGTGCGTCCAGCTTCCTCCGGTCGTTTCATCTTGGGCAACTCGATAAGCTTTTCATCCATCAAGTCATCGAATATCCCCGAGGCGTCAGAGTCTAATTATTTTTGTCGTAGCTCTTTCAGAGTCAACCCGCTTTGCCCCCTATTGTGAGGAAGGTCCGTTATGTATTTCTTACTTGAAGGTTTAACATATGTCTTGTCGCGATGCTTCTGACTTGGTGGTTCTTCAACTCTACTTGTGGTCATGCTTAACTCCATGTCATGAGCTCTTGTAGCCAAATCTTCGAAGGTCTTTGGTTGAATTCCTTGAAGAATGTATCGAAGGCCTCATTGCATGCCTTGGATGCACATCTCGATTGCAGAAGTTTCGGATAGTCGGTCATTGCAATTCAGGCTCAAGTTTCTCCAACGATTGATGTAATCGATCACGGGCTCATTTATCCTTTGGTAAGTGTTGGTTAGCTCGACCATGCTAACTGTCCTCCTTGTGCTATAGAAGCGGTTTAGGAACTCATACTCCATTTGATCCCAACTGTCGATGGAGTTTGACTCCAAGTCGATGTACCAGTCGAACGCATTTCCTTTCAAGGAGCGGACAAATTGTTTGACCAGATAATCCCCGTAGGTTCCGGTGTCATTGCAAGTTTCGACGAAGTGAGCTATGTGTTGCTTTGGGTTCCCTTTGCCATCGAATTGTTGAAACTTAGGAGGTTGGTAGCCGGTTGGCATTCGCAAGTTGTCGATCCTCTTTGCGTAAGGTTTGGCGTAGCTGAAGGTTGATTTTGAGCTATCGTCGAACTTACCCTTTAGCGTCTCTAGAATGAGTTCTTTGAGTTGGTTGACTTGGATCCCTCAATCTGATGAGATCTGCAGCTCCTTGGTAGTTGCCTCGGTTTCACCAACTTGACGTTTAGTTGAGGTTTCCTCGTCCTCGTGCTCCTCAACTTGCTTTTCTTTGACGTGGCTTGCATCGTTGCCATCCACCTTATTCATCAGATTGGTTATCTGGATATCCTGAATTTTTATGTGCTCCGTAAGCCCAGCAATGGCCTTGATCAGGCTGTCAAGCTTTTCATCAATAGTTGAGGCATCCGTCATCATGACTGGCCCTATGCTTGAGTCTGAAGATGAGCCTGATGATGAGCGTGGAGTAGAGCATGCAGAGTTGACTTCATCTTCGCCGATGTTGGGAGGCTTGTTCATAACTATCCCGGATGAGGGGCTTCCTTCTGAAGAGGCGTGTGTCGATGACTTCTTCGACATGCTTTTTGTGATAACGTTGGCGTTAGGAGTCGTTGAGGGTTTGGTCCTTAGCAAAATAATCTTGCGTGGAGGAGTCATTCTGACGATCCTAAGCTTGCTTGAGGAGAGAAGAGATGAGAGGTAGAGTTAGTCCCACCGGGAGTGCCAAATTTGTAACTGCAAATTTTGAATTTATTAAAAATAATAAACACGAAAAAGGATTACAATTTTAATTTCTTCGGATTAAACCGAAAGACTTGTGCGGGTTGACTAACTCTAGATTTGCTCCTCTGATTCTTCTCTTCGGTTGACTTTGACTTGATTTCGGATTTTTTGGAGACTGGTCCGTAGCCGAATCTTGTCTGATGATGATGATATTAATTTGAGGGCGTCGAGCCGTGTTTCAAATTAATTGTTGGTGTGGGAGGTTCCGTGGAGGAGACGCTAGGTCGTGGAGTCCACGAAAAAGTTCATGTTGGAGAACGTTAATCGGTGGAGGTAGACGTTGAGTCGTTGAGTCCACGAAGAAGTTGAAGAACGTTGATCGGAGGGGCTCTGGACCTTGATCTCGGAACGAATGCCGTTGTTGATGAAGATCTTGGAGAGCTTCGTAGGAGAAATGCAATCAGAGAGGTTGAGCACCGTGGTCTGGGATCAAACGCCATTGAAGATGAAGATCTTGGAGAGCTTCGTATGAGAAACGCGATCGTAGAGGCTTAGCACCGTGGTCTCGGATCAAACGCCGTTGTTGATGAAGATCTTGGAGAGCTTCATAGGAGAAACGCGATCGAAGAGGTTGAGCACCGTAATTCCGAATCGAACGCCGATGTTGATGAAGAATATCGTTGAAGCCGCGAAGAACGCCTTTGAATCTTCAAGGAGAAACGCCGGATCGGAGGGGTGCTGGACCTTGATCTCGGATCGGGTGGCCGTTTGTGGTAGACTTGATCCTCTGATTCTTCTCTTCGGTGTTGACCTTGACTTGGATGTTCTTCGGGAGAAATCCTCGCCTTGATCTTCGTTTGAGGTTGATCTTTGAATTTATAACGTTAATCCAAGGGCAAAATGCCTTATTTTGGATTAAACGTTATTTTTGGAATTTGTTGGATGAACGCCTTTGAATTTGGTGAAGGACGTCCTTTGAATCTTTGAACGGATGCGGGGAATGTTCTTGAAGATCCTTCAAATCTTCAAGGAGAAACGCCGGATCGGAGGGGTGCTGGACCTTTGTCTCGGATCGGAGGCCGTTTATGGTAGGCTTGTGCGAAGAACGCCTTGAAGATTCTTCAAATCTTCAAGGAGAAACGCCGGATCGGAGGGGCTCTGGACCTTGATCTCTGATCGGAGGCTGTTTCTGAGAAGAACACCTTTGAAGCCGCGAAGAATGCCTTTGAAGCCTCTTCAAATATTCAAGGAGAAACGCCGGATCAGAGGGGCTCTGGACCTTGATCTCTGATCGGAGACTGTTTCTGATTGCTTCCCACGAAGAACGCTTTGAATCTGAGGTTGACTCTTCAAGAGCTCTTGAACTTCTTAATTCCTTCTGCTTCTATCCGTCTGAATGTGTCTGAATGAATGAAGGCCCCTATTTATAGGGTGAGGAGATGAAAACTTTCCTCCTTCATGGTGCCACGTGGCGCTTTCTGATTGGTTGATGTAGATTTGATGGACTTTTATTGACCAATTTCCAGATTTAGCTGATTTGATTTGATTTCCATGAATTATTTTCATTTTTCAAGCAAGATATGATTTGATCTTTCTTGGGCACTAAGTCAATGAGATTAATTACTGCAGACTCGTATTTTTAGGAAGTTTGTACGGTGAATATTAAATACCAATTAATTTAATTATTTAATTTGAGAATTAATTTATTTAAATCCCCAAAATTAAAATAATAAATTTATTTTGATATTAATATTTATTTGTACACGCGTCAATATTTAATTGTGTGTAAAATTAATTTGCTTACAAAGGGTATGAGTTGTTTTCACAACATTAATTCTGTTGGTACAAGTTATTTTCACTAAAGAGTATGATTTGTTTCTCTAAAGGATATTAATTTTCACTAAAGGATATGTGCTATTCTACTAAAAATTATTATAAAATAGTTTATACAGGAACAAGTTTCACACAATACATATTTTATACTTAATCAAAATTTCAAAGTTTAATTAATTTTATTTCCAAACAATTAATTAATTTGAATTTTTTTTAATAAATTTATAGAAATCCAAAAGAAAGGGGTTTCAAGAACTTAATAGAAATAAAAAATTTATGGAATCCAAACTCATCCATCTTCAAATCCTTTATATTTTAAATTACTTGTTCACATGCAACCTTATTGAATTTTAGCACATAGTAAAATCTCAAATTTGTGAACATTTCAAATAAAGAGAATTAAATATAATTATTATATTGATGAATTGATTACTTAAACTTTAACAATTCTAATTATGAAAAATTTAATATTTAATTAACTTATCATATTGTATTAAAAGCAAAACAATTTTTATTTGATGTATTTTATGTTATCCTTTTAGCAGGCATCAAGCCTTGACTTATGTATACACACATTTAAAAAAAAAAAATTTGTCCCACCCGTGTTTTCATTGATATAAATTGTTAACAATATCTTATAAAAACTCATTACTTATTTGGTTGTTTTATTTGTAATATATTTAAAGAAATCATATAGTTATGATTCCAATTGTCATTAATTAAATTAAACAATATAATTATACATGAGTATATATATATATATATATATATATATATATATTTTGATATATTTATTATATAATTATATTATTATTTGATGAAAAATTAATATATATTCCCTTATTCACCAAAAAGTGCGTTCCTTCTGTTTTTTACAATAATTTTTTTTCTTTATCATACAATAATCACTTAATTACTTCACATTTCATTGGCTTTACACTCAAAACCAAATATTTAACTAATAAATGCACCACACAATACCCTAAAATACACTTACATTATCTATTTTATTTACACTTAATAAACAGAAAGAGTATATGTGTGTGTGTGTGTGATACTGTTGTAAAATTAAATTTAACGTAAATTTTGCGTAATACGTGGGGTTTCATCTAGTTTCTATATGAATTTTAATAATTTTAGATTTGAAAACCCAAAACAAATATATTCTTAGAGTATGTTTTATGTGAAAATAGTTCATGATAAGCTAATGAAATTCTTTTAATATATGTATCAAATATTTGATAAAACATCTAACAAAAAATATCAAAAGTTGGAGCCAAAATAATCAATAACAATGATATCACTGACCCTAATTTTTGATAGTCCTCTGATGAGTTTTTTTTTTTATACTTTTGATCAAATATTTAATATTTTAAAACGGTTTCATGATAAGTTTATTATAAACTAGTTTCATATAAAACTTTGCTATATATATATATATATATATATATATATTTTGTTTCGTTGCTAAATCTTTTTTAACTAGATAAAAATATGTATACACCAAGTGCACTATATAACTTAGTTATATATATATATATATATATATATATATATATATATATATATATTTATAATACTAGTTGTATTATATTAGTTATTTTTACCGAAAATTATTAATTATTTTACTAAAAATTGATCATTATGTACAGTTGCATCAAACAACTGGTGTATACAAATGTAACTATTTTGGCTATGCGATGCCAACTAAACGTATTTCCCTAATTTTTTTTGGCGTTGATCTAGATCATCACGATAATTTTTACTTCTCCAATACTAAACTAAAAATATATGCACAACGATCGAAGGTCTGACACCCAAAAATATAACTCATTCAAGACATAAATAAAATAAAAAAATTTGATTATATTATTTCATATCATAAATTTACTCCAATAATTATATATTATGGAGATTAATTTATTAAACATAATTAGCAAAAGTTCTGGCAATAACATCGACGACGTAGTCCCTTGCAATCACCACTTGCGAAGCCTTCTTTCTTGCACACATACGTACATTTAGTGTCACTAAAGCATACTCCCCAAAACTTATCACTCTTATATGAGCATACTTGATTCTCCTCTATCTTCCCATTCACTGAACCTAGCAAGATATTAAATAAGATATATAAATATTACTAGTACATTATAAGAGAAAGTCAAAATGAAATAATATAGAATAGTATGTTTAATTAAACCACCCCGGCGTATTCTATATGTTAATTAACAACACCCCCCCCCCCACCACCACCACCAAATTATCTACATGAATTTTGAACAAGATAAATTCAACTTTATTACAACATTCTGCTTCCACTATGTTTGCATTTATCATGAGATTCAAATTATTAATCAAAACATTGTGTTATGAACAATTTATAGATAAAGAAGAGTTATAAAAAAAAAAAAACTAGAGAAGTGCATTGTATTGATTAAATGAATGTAATTATGTAATAGAAGAATTTAGTGGGAAAATGAGATTGAGATTAAGGAAAAACCAATGATGAGTAGGAGCGCTAGCAGAAACACAACTTTCATGGTGAAAATCTAAGATTGTATGTATATTTCTGAAGGAACAAAAGGTATTAAGTGAGAAACAATGATTATACCTTCAAATATTTATATGTCTAGAAGAAAATCCCGAATTAAATTTTAGATAAGGCACTAATAAATTATAATTTCAACATTTGTCATATATACTAGAAATAATGACAATCCAAGGTCTCAAAGATGGTAAAATTATCAATTTAAAACCTAAAAGATTTTTCCTATCGATTCAACGCTTGAAAGATAGAAAATTATCAATGCAGGACCTGAAAGATAGAACCTATAAATTTAAGACTCAAGAATATTAAGACCATGTTTGATATATTATAATCTATATTCTTATTTTATTTATATACATTATTGTTTTTTCGTTACTTCTTTTATTTTTTATTTTTAACCATGTGAAATTAATATATCTTTTATATTTTTGGAATTATAATTTATTAAAATATAATCAGATAACAAAAAATTATTAGAGATCAAACACGGTCTTATAAATAAGTAAAATTTAAATTAATAGTTTTTATCTTTTAGGTCTTGAATCAATTGTTTTAAATCTTTCAGGCCCTGAATCGATAGAAAAAAAAAATATTTCAGGCTTTAAATTAATAGTTTTACCATCTTTCACGACATGAATTAATAAAACTCCTATATACGACTTCTTAATCCCTCCATCCAACTTTATGTTTCTCATAACTTTTTGTTATTTTGTTTAAAAAAGTGTACTCGTTTATTAATATATAGTGGATTACATAATGACTTTTGTTATATAGAGTAAAAGTAAATGATAGTTGTTTAAAAAAAGTTATTTGTTTATGAATATATAAAGTGTTGTTTTTATTTTTTATGAGATGTAAAATTTATTGTGGTATATTAAAAAAGAAAAGTGAGAAATTTACCGTGAAAAGGTTTGTAGAAGATTACAGAGAATTAATGAAAAATTTCATTTTTAGCCCTGCTGGCTTTGGCCTTTATCCGCTTAATTAATGTCTTTTATGTCCTATAACTGGTCGGGCCAAGTGTGTACAGAGTACAAACTCCCTTTATCACAACCGATTAAGGGATAAAGAATAGAAAAGGAAAAAAGAAAAAAAGCATAATTGACCGATTAAGGGATAAAGACAAAAAAAAAAAAAAGGTAAAAAAAGGACACCTAATTGGTTTACCGACTGAAGATTGTGCATATTTTATTCCTTTCCTTTTAAAATGTGGCACCTTCTAATTGGTTAACTTATTTTTTATGTAATAATTTTAAATTTTTTGATATTATTTACATAAAATTATATTTTTCTTACGATACCTTCTAATTGGTTAATTTATATTTTGTTAAATAATTTTTAGATTTTCAATTTTTTGACATTTAGAAACCAGTATTGACATATTTTAAATTTGAATCTCATATTTTTCTTTTTTCTCTTTTAATTTCTACGGTATCTCCTAATTTCTATTAATAAATAAGTTTCTTGTACACCATGTAAACCGTGCAACTCAAGTGCATGTTTAGAAAAACATAACCTCTCCCGCTAAACTTATTTATGATATAAAATTAATATCGTTACATACATTCGTTGATACCATTAGATTTATAAACTAAAATTATTGTGTAAATGTTATGGTATCAATGATTGCATTTAATAGTATCAGTAATGCATGTAATAAAATAAGTTACATACTATGAACAAGTTTTACATGAGAGTGATTCTCTAAAAGTCATTCATGTTATCACCGAAAAGTCATCATTGTTTTAAAAATGCACTTGAGTTTCACGGTGCACTTAGTGTATCGTACAAGACTAAGACACTCTATCATTTTCTATTAATTCTCCTAACTTCTCCTAATCTCATACAATTTTGTATTCCAACTCTTGTATTTTTTATTTTGTCATTGAAATTGTAGCTTATTTTAAGCGATAATTTTTTTCTTATTAAATTATTATAATAATTGTTTATAAATAATATTTAATTATTAAATTATGAAAATTAATACTTATAGGTTGGACTTGGACGGTCTGCTATAAATATTCATATATGTAGACTTTAATTTTGCTATTCCTTTAATTTTTTAAAAACTAATTGCAGATTGAATGAAATAGTAATTTTTTTAACCAAATAAATTGAAAGCAATCATAAGAAATGGCTAGAAGTTGCAAGCCAACATACAGCAGCCGAAAAACTAAGGCAGATTTTAGGTTCCCTCAACCAATCATTATATGTATGTAAATTGAATAGATAATATCTTTAAAACTTAACCATAGCCAAATCGAAACTTTGATTATCATGTACAGTTTCTTGTGTTGAAAATTTGCATCCTTTAAACAGTATAAATTCCGAGCTTCACAAAAATTCCAGAATGTTTCGTGCCAAATATTCTTCCAATGTGCTTTGAACTTTTTATTAACCAAACTGCTGTGGGTGAAATGTGATCTACCTTCCACTTTGTACTCAGAACGCAAACTATTCGTACATTTCCTTCCAAATTAAACTAATTGTGAATACATAGTAGAATTAAAAAGGACTTTGATATACTTTTTAAATGGAAGTTGTAATTTCTCTGTACTTTTAATATTCTAATTTATTATTTTGATTTTTATTTTCATGCATTTTTCGGAAAACTGGAGCATATCTACTAAGTAGTGAAATAGATTTTTGTAAATTTTACAGGATGGCTTTATAAAGCACAATCATTTATTCTCGACTTTTGCGCTCATTGTTTTAAGTTTGTTTCATCAATAATCATAAACTTTGTTTTACTCGACATATATTTTCAAAGACACTTCCAATTTTAGCAGCTGCAGTTCTCCCTAAGTTGTGTTTGGATAGAGGAGTTTAAAAAACATAGCTTCAAAGGAATTTTAAATTCATTCATTTTCAAATCACTTGCATTCAGGGACGGATCCAGAAATTGGTTGTGGGGTGGGCTAAAATAAAAATGCTTCAGTACATTAAAAAATTTACACGGGATAGAATATTTCGATGTTCACTTAAGTTGTGCTCTACGAGACTTTAAAACATAAAATTCATCAATAATTGAGTCTATATCTATGTTCTTAACAAAATCTCTCTCAATATAAAGCATCAGACAATCTCCAAGTAAATCATCTCCCATCTTGTTACGAAGTGCCGTCTTCACATGTTTCATCGCTGAAAATGCTCGTTCAGTCGTAGCAGTCGAAACGGGTAACGTCAAAACTAGATGAATTAATCTAGTTAACACAACGTAGACCTTCGACCTTCCACTCTTAGAAAATAGTTGACTCAACTCAACAAGAGTAGAAACTTGAAACTCTTGGTTCACTATCACATCACGCTTATAGTGATCCAACTCATACTCTAAAGTAACAATATCTTTACCTGTGAAATCTTCAGGATAGAATTTCCTTGCAAGCCTGCAAATATTATCAATGTTGAACGATTTGAAAGAATTTTTAGGATCTAAGGCCACACTGAGAGAAAGTAATTCAACTGATGCATCATTAAATCTTGTATCCAACACCATCAAGATGCAATCTATTACTCCATTAAAAACATCAAAATGATAATGATGTTCCATTGTAGTTTGCCCACGAGAACGACCAACCTTATACGCACATTCCAATTTGGGGACATCAATACCATTCCTCAAACAAAAAACTTTGACTTCTTCAAGAAATCCTTCCCAACCACATTCTCTCAACTCTTTAAGAATGGTTTTAGTAGTAGAGACGAACGTAATAGCAGCCAAAATGTCTTGAACTTTTCTTTGGAGAATTTGACAAAGCAAATCAGTAACTCTCATAATTCTATGCATCAAGTGTAAAGTGAATACAAATTCAAAGCTTGCCATATTTTTGTACACACCTTGAACTTCGGCTTTAGATCTTCCACTTGAGAGTGTTCAATGAGACATTCAAACACTTTGCAAGTTGCAGCATACATATCAATCAAACTCCTCACGGAGTTATAGTGTGAACTCCAACGAGTAGCTCCAGCTCGCTGCAAATTATCAATTTGATTGGCACCACATCCTGAATCAAGCTCATATGCATCCAACAAACTCTGAATTTTATGTTTTTGAGCAGCATGTAGTTGAGAGACACGTTTCGGTGAAGAAGTTATTATATTAACTACATTATCCAAGTGAGAAATAAATTCTCAAACAACACTGATATCCTTAGATGCAGAAACTAATGTAAGTTGTAGACGATGCGCAAAACAATGAACATAATAGGCATATGGACAATCTCTAAGAAATAATGCCTGAAGTCCATTCCATGAACCACGCATATTACTAGCACCATCATACCATTGACCTCTCATCTTCTTAACCGAGAGATCAAAATGAGAAAGAACACTACATATCTCTTTTTTCAAATTTAATGAAGTGGTGTCACTAACACTTCTAATTGCAAAAAAACGTTCAGTCAAAATTCCATGATCATTCACAAACCTCGGGATAATGGCCATTTGCTCCTGTTTGGAGATATCTTGTGCTTCATCAACAAGGATACAAAAATATCTATCACCAACTTCTTCACGAATCATTTGACGTACTCTATTGACCATAATATTCAAAATCTCTTTTTGAATTTCAGGAGCAATGTATTGGGCATTTCCTGGAGCATTATCAAGAACAACTTCATCAACTTCCTTATTCATACTTGCAAAACCCTTCACCAATTCAATAAAATTCCCACGGTTGGATGAAGATGAAGACTCATCATGACCTCTAAAAGCACAACCTTGAAGTGCAAGCCATCGGAGGCTAGTAATTGAGGTCTTTAAGCGCAAACGATTCCTCTCTTTCTCAATATTTGTCTGAGCGTGCATAACTTTGTCAATGTGCCCAGATGGTCTCATCAAATCCTCTGCACGTCTTAAACACATAGTATGTGGTGATGTAGCTGCAGAACCAACATGAGTAAGAAAAGCACATTTATTTCCTTGACTTATCCTTTTCCAATTGTTAAACCCTTCCTTGACTAATGCAGAAGAAATAGGCATATTAACATCGCTAATGAAAAGAAAGCAATACAAACAATATGCTCTATCCATGGAAGGCTGATTAGGCGTGAAATTGTCATGATTCGTAGCTAGAAACGCCCTAGTTTTGGTCGAATTTATTGAGTTTTTAGAGCCAAATGAGTACTATTTCTATACATTGATGAATTTGTCTCTTTGATACTCATAGGTGAATCGAGGACGAAAAACGGAGTTCGCAGGACTTTGAATCGACTCAAACAGATGCCCGGATGAGAAGATATCGAATAAATACGATTGGTATTAGTACGTGTGAAGAAAAGTGTTAGTTGCAAAGGAAGGAAGACCCATTCGAGCATCATCACTCGAGCGCCCCGCTCGAGCACCAGAACCGCTCGACCACCATAGCTCGAGTGACCTGCTCGAGCGGGTCTGCTCGAGCGCTTCCAAGGCCTTTTCTCCAACTTACGTTTTTCGGGCCACGAGTTCACGAATCGGCCCGTTGCCTATATATATCTCTTCCAAACACGTTTTGAAGGATCCCCAAACTTTAGAAATAATTTTTAAACTTAGTTTTTGGAGAAGAAGGAGAGAAGCAAGTTTACGTTTACGTTTTGTTGAGGTTTTTCGTACGAATTCTCAGTTTCTTTTCGTTTATTAGTTTCTTTTCGTTAGTTTGATTTCTTTAAACACTTTGAAACTTCGTTTGAGTTAATTAAATTTCAGTTCTCAGATTTATTTTCTTTTAAAAACCCTAGTTCATGTTTCTTATTTTCTTCGTTCAATTCATTATGTGTATGTTCGTTGTTTCTTCTATTGCTTTTATATTTGTTAAAGCCATGTCCGGCTAAAACCCTTGTATGCTTAGGGTAGGATGAACTCGTAGAAGTAGGATGTGGGTACGTAATTAGAGTAACTTGTGACGTTAGTTTTAATTCTCTTAGTTAATGAATTCTTAAAATTAATCTAGACTTCGCTCTTGAATTTCGTTCGAAAGGTGTTAGAGAGAGGACGACTGTATCACTCTTTAACAACGAGTAGACTTAACGAGAGGGTTTAGGAAAGGTTAATTCATCTACCGGTTTAGCGAAGGAGGACGACCGCATCACCTTAGTTAAATTAGGGTCTCATTAATTAACCACAATCTATTAACTTGTTAGTAGATTAGTGAAGTAGAGTGTTAGGGTAAAGTATTAGGGTTTATAATCTTGAGCTTTCACCTTGCATTCTTAGACTTAGGTTATTTCTTGTGTGTCACAGTTATTCTGATTATGTACCTGCTCCGTTAGTATACGTAGGGATTCCAATCCTAAGCATCATCATCTCTCATTAGAACACAACCCTTAGTTAATTTGATTTCTTTAGTATTTTAGTTTACTTAGTTTAATTCAGTCTTTTAATTAATCTTTCAAAAACCAAAAAATATTACACTCATATTAACTACGACGCGTAGATCTTCAGGGATCTGTTCGCATACACACTTTCCCTTGGGTTCGATAATACTTGGTCCCTATACTTGCCCATACTACTGTGAACTCGTTCTCTTGCGGGGTAACTACTAGTAGAAAGCTAGTGTAGTTCGCTTCAAGTCAATGGCGCCGTTGCCGGGGATGGCGTTGTATGCTTTTTGAATAGGACTTGTAGATAGCTTAGTAGTTAGTAGTGGGTGATTTATTTTCTGTTTTATTTTTATTTCCATTCATTAGGCAGTTGCGTTTTGATCCTTCTGCTAGTGTTTCAGGTTTATGAAAACACGCTCACAAGGCAATACTAGCGAAGAGAGGTTACCTGCAGATCCTGAGACAATAGCTAGAAGGAACCGAGCTTTCTTGAGAAGGATGAATGCTGCCGACTTAGGGAAGGAACCAATGGACATCAATAATGAGTTGGAAGATGCCGAGAATGAGTTTAACCAGGGGTTAAACTGGGTTGACGGCACTGACGGCAACACCAGTAAGAACCAAGATCCGTTAGGGGATAGTCAGAGCCAAAACCCGGGTGCACAAAACGTTATCAATCCAGCTCAAAATTTTGTCCATAATCCTCTGAACAACCCAGCTTACCCACAAAACCCAAATAACCCTTTCAACAACCCAGTATACCAACATTACCCATACCCACCATACCCTTATTCACCATACCCATATCATCCACCACCTATGTACCCATATCAAGTACCAGCACCACCTGTTGCTCCTCAGCCTGTGCCCCAGAACGCAGATCACAATATGACCATTAGAGGAAGGTTCGTGGCACAGCCACAAAGGTACTACGATGGAGTGGCATTGCCTCCTGTTGAGGCGAACAACTTCTCGATATCCCCGGGGATTTTAAAGCTGCTTACCGAGAATCAGTTCAAAAGGGTGATCGGGAAGGAGAATCCTCACACTCACCTGAGGAGTTTTCTCATGATAGCATCTACTTTCAATTACAATGGCATGTCTGAAGATGCCAAGAGGCTTAAGCTTTTCTCATTCTCATTGACGGGAATAGCCAAGGAGTGGTACGATAATACGCTCCCGCGGGGAGGTATTACCACTTGGGCCGAGCTCGAGCGTCTGTTCCTCGAGCGATTCTACCCTCCATCTAGGACGATCAAGGCTAGAATTGAGATCTCGTCCTTTCGCCAGAAGTCTGGAGAGGATTTACGCCAAGCGTGGGAGAGATACTCAAACATGCTGATTTAGTGCCCGCAGCACGGGTACAATGAGGGGGATATTATGGCATTCTTCTATAGTGGTGCCAACAAGGCGGGGCAAGACCATTTAGACGCCTGTGCGGGCGGAGCATTCATGAATCAAGGCATAGAGAGGTGTAGGGAGATCGTGGACAACATTGTCACGAATGCCGGTGCTTGGGGTGTGGATGCAGATTTTCAGAGAGTGCATCAGGTTGAAGAGGGAGAAGGAACGAGAAGGCTATTGATGGCCATGATGGAGAAGATCAACAACCTCGAGTTGGGGAAGAGTATGGTTGGAGAGCATGCAGTCGAGAATGAGAAAGTAGACCAACCAAGTGGGCAGCAAGAGGTAGCCAATTACATGGGAGGTCCGTATTACAATCAAAATGGCTACCAAGGTGGAAATCAGTATGGAAGGCCTTCTTATGGTCAACCATTTGTACCTCCAGGCCTACAACCACCTCAAAATCAATGGAGGAACACACAAGGAGTTCAAGGAGGCCAGCAGCCTCCTCAAAACACATGGAGGAAGAATGAGAACTTTTCTTCTGCTAACCCAAAAGCTGGTATTACTGTTCCTGCAGGTGTTGATCCGGGGTCTAAACCTCCTGGTGGAGAAGGCGGTGCATCAACCGAGGAGATGTTGAGAGCTATCCTTCAGAAGGTGGAGGGAGGAAGTAAGAGGTTGTCATCCTTGGAGTACGATGTGAAGGAGTTGCATAAGAAGGGTGATCATCGAGATCAAGAGCTCCAGAAGATGAATGTTGAGTGGACTAGAACTCAACAAGAGAACAATCAAAGGTTTACTTCTATAGAGTTCCAGATGAGCTAGATTGCAAAGATGGTGAATAGAGAGCCGGGAAAATATCCTTCCATGCCGGAGGGGAACCCGAAAGAGCAGTGCAAGGCGATCCAGCTTAGAAGTGGAACCAACTATGAAGGTCCTCAGATGCCTGCTGATTCTGAGACGCCCCAAGTTGAGAAGGGAATTGAAAGTGAAGGAATTGAGAAGAAGGGTGAGGATGAGAGCACTCAAGCAAGCAAGGAGCTTGAAGAAGAAGGCATTGAGAAGGGTGAGAGAGTTCCTAAGTGGAAGAAGGCAAAGGAAGCAAGGGATAAAGTGAAAGAAACAGAAAGAGATGAATGGGGGGTACCCAAATCTGTGATACCCGTCCCGTATCCACAGCGCTTCATGAAAAAGAAGCTTGATGAAAAATTTGCAAAATTTCTTGATGTTTTTAAACAACTTCACATTAACATTCCTTTTTATGATGCTTTGGAACAGATGCCGCATTATGCAAAGTTTCTGAAGGATTTGATCGCGAAAAGACGGCGAGTGGATGAGCCGAAGTTGGTGCAGCTGAACCACGAGGTGAGCGCATTAGTGCACAAGGCGCTTCCACCGAAGCTGAAGGATCCCGGGAGCTTCACGATCCTATGTGACATTGGGAACGGGATCAAGAAAGGAGCGCTATGTGATTTAGGGGCGAGCATCAATCTCATGCCCTTGTCGCTTTTCAAAAAGTTGGAAGGTGGTGAACTTCAACCCACAATGATGACGCTTCAACTTGCCGATCGGTCTATTACTAGACCTCAAGGTGTGGTTGAAGACGTCCTAGTGAGAGTTGGAGATCACATTTTTCCAGCCGACTTTGTAGTGCTAGAGATGGAGGAAGATGAGCACGTGCCCCTGATCTTAGGAAGGCCGTTCTTAGCTACGTCAGGGATGGTGCTAGACGTGGCAAATGGGAAGATTACATTGAAGGTTGATGATCAAGAAGTGAAGATCTCCCTATATGAAGCCATGAAGCACCCGAGGGAGGATGAGAGCTTGTATTGCATGGATGCAATTGATCCTCGTGTTGAAGACACACCTTCTATCCCTAAACCTTCTCACATTCATGAATTTTATAATCCTTCACTTAATTATTTAACCCATGAGCGTTATGATCTTGATTATGTTGATAGGGATAAAGTGAAAAAGTTGAAGGATGAAGAGGTGAAAAGTGTGGACGTGGTCCAGCTAGAGGGAAAAGGAGGAGTTAAGAGAAAAAGTCCAAACTCAAGAAATTGTTTAGTAAGACTCCTCCAGATAAAGGTGAGAAGAAGTTGAGACCTATACCACTTGAGGTGGGGAAGAAAGCAAAAGGGCTCATGATGGTGGGGCATCAAGGAAAGGAGTTCAAACACCACTCTTATGAGAGTGAGGGAGGGAAATTTGAGTATGATGTCCCATAAGCTCCTTTGAGTTTGGTCCGGCATGAGGACCTTAAAAATAGCGCTGAATGGGAGGCAACCCATTATTTTTTATTTATTTACTTTGAGTATTTTTTTTAGTTATTAGTGAGTTATTTTGAGTCGTATGTTTAACCTCGTATTTGAGTGTGTTGCTTGTAGACTTGTCTCTAAAGGAGTAAAGGTATCATGGAGTTATTCAGATTGAAGGAACCAACTTGAGACAATGGAGTGTGCAAAGCTATTGAGAGAAACTGAATTATTTGGTTGAGGTAACCCACAACCCCAAACTTAGACCTCTAGCAAGGTCGAAGTTTGGGGGGGGTGGAGTTTTTTTATGTTTCTTGTTACATTGCACATGCATGCACGCCCTTATCTTTGAGTTGAGCTTGATTGATTAGTGGTTTGTTGAGATACTCCTTGGGGTGATTTTGATTTGACTCGCTATTGCATATTTCATGCCTATCAATCATCTTATGCTTGTTGATTGCTATCTTTGAGTATGATGTGATGAGTAGAGTGAGTTGTAAGGGTGAGTTAGAAATTCTTTTGAGTGAGTGTTTGAGTTTGAGCTGATTTGAGAAAGAACTAGTATGCTTGCGAGTTTTCTTTTGAGTACTTGTGTGATGAGAGTGAGAATGCACTAGGACTAGCATGGATGTGAAAGCTGTGAGCTTTTGAGCCTTATGAGATTTTGATGCATGAATTAATCTCTTCGTTTGTGAGTGAATCATCACCTTAGAGGATGCTAGAACTTGCATGTGCTCTTGCTTCTTGATTGTGTCTAGTTTGATATGCCGAATGTGATCTTAGGCCATTTTTGTTTTTATTGAGTCACTTAGCCAAAATTTTCCTTACCAATGACATGTATCCCTTGTTAGCCCCTTTGAGCCGAAAGCCTATTTTATTTGCTAGCACATATGAACACTATTCCAATTCCTAAGCCTTTTTGTCCCAATTTGAGTGGAGAATAGGAAAGTGTGAATGTGAAGGGAGTGAATTGAGTTGAAAAAGGAAAAGGTAGTTTGTTGAGTGAATATGAGAAGGGGTGTGATGAAGTATGAGATGTGGGAAAAAGAAAAAAAAAATTGAGAATGAGCAAAAGAAAAAAATGAGCTCATGTGTTTGTGCGAAAGAAAAAAAAAAGTGAAGTGATTGAAAAAAAGAAGTGAAAGAGTGAGAAAGAAAAAAAATTTGAAGTATTGAGAGTATGGAATTGAAAGGGTGTTGATTGAACATGTTTGAAGTATTCTGTTCCTAATGTCGAAGTGCCAAAGTTTGATTTTCTATTCTCCAATCACTTTAGTCACTTTACCTTATATTGTTATCCCACCTGTCCAAAGAGCCTACATTACAACCTTGAGAAAAGTCCTTTTTGATTCGGCATTGATTTCTAGAGTACGGTCGAAGTTAAGAGCACTTACAAGCCTATGGCTGCCAATTTGTGTGATTGATTATTTGAGTGAGTCCCTTGATCATTGTTATACACTTGTGAGGGAGTGAAACACATCGTTGAGTGCACATCCATGCTTGATCTTGGTGTTTCTTGTTATTATTGCATGAGTATGATAAAGGAAAGTGAGTGAGTATACGGATGATTGACTTTTGAAGCTTGAGTTCATTAGCTTGCATGATTGATTTTTTTTACTCATTCCTAACAATTTCACTTGACTTATTATTTCGTTGCTTGAGGACAAGCAACATGGTAAGTTTGGGGGGGTTGATTAGGCGTGAAATTGTCATGATTCGTAGCTAAAAACGCCCTAGTTTTGGTCGAATTTATTGAGTTTTTAGAGTCAAATGAGTACTATTTCTATACATTGATGAATTTGTCTCTTTGATACTCATAGGTGAATCGAGGACGAAAAACGGATTTCGTAGGACTTTGAATCGACTCAAACGGATGCCCAGATGAGAAGATATCGAAGAAATACGATTGGTATTAGTACGTGTGAAGAAAAGTGTTAGTTGCAAAGGAAGGAAGACCCATTCGAGCATCGTCACTCGAGCGCCCCGCTCGAGCACCAGAACCGCTCGACCAAGAGAGCTCGAGCGCCCCGCTCGAGCACCAGAACCGCTCGACCACCATAGCTCGAGCGACCCGCTCGAGCGGGTCTGCTCGAGCGCTTCCAAGGCCTTTTCTCCAACTTACGTTTTTCGGCCCACGAGTTCACGAATCGGCCCGTTGCCTATATATATCTCTTCCAAACACGTTTTGAAGGATCCCTGAACTTTAGAAATAATTTTTAGACTTAGTTTTTGGAGAAGAAGGAGAGAAGCAAGTTTACGTTTACGTTTTGTTGACGTTTTTCGTACGAATTCTCAGTTTCTTTTCGTTTATTAGTTTCTTTTCGTTAGTTTGATTTCTTTAAACACTTTGAAACTTCGTTTGAGTTAATTAAATTTCAGTTCTCAGATTTATTTTCTTTTAAAAACCCTAGTTCATGTTTCTTATTTTCTTCGTTCAATTCATTATGTGTATGTTCGTTGTTTCTTCTATTGCTTTTATGTTTGTTAAAACCATGTCCGGCTAAAACCCTTGTATGCTTAGGGTAGGATGAACTCGTAGAAGTAGGATGTGGGTACGTAATTAGAGTAACTTGTGACGTTAGTTTTAATTCTCTTAGTTAATGAATTCTTAAAATTAATCTAGACTTCGCTCTTGAATTTCGTTCGAAAGGTGTTAGAGAGAGGACGACCGTATCACTCTTTAACAACGAGTAGACTTAACGAGAGGGTTTAGGAAAGGTTAATTCATCTACCGGTTTAGCGAAGGAGGACGACCGCATCACCTTAGTTAAATTAGGGTCTCATTAATTAAGCACAATCTATTAACTTGTTAGTAGATTAGTGAAGTAGAGTGTTAGGGTAAAGTATTAGGGTTTAGAATCTTGAGCTTTCACCTTGCATTCTTAGACTTAGGTTATTTCTTGTGTGTCACAGTTATTCTGATTATGTACCTGCTCCGTTAGTATACGTAGGGATTCCAATCCTAAGCATCATCATCTCTCATTAGAACACAACCCTTAGTTAATTTGATTTCTTTAGTATTTTAGTTTACTTAGTTTAATTCAGTCTTTTAATTAATCTTTCAAAAACCAAAAAACATTACACTCATATTAACTACGACGCGTAGATCTTCAGGGATCTGTTCGCATACACACTTTCCCTTGGGTTCGATAATACTTGGTCCCTATACTTGCCCATACTACTGTGAACCCGTTCTCTTGCGGGGTAACTACTAGTAGAAAGCTAGTGTAGTTCGCTTCAAAGGCGAGTATTCTAACCAATGAAACTTGTCGAACCACCTTTTCTGAAAACTACAATTTTGAGTGCCAAACTTCGTAACAGGATACACTTTCATTCTCGGTTGATATGGCCCAGCTTTTAGATATGCCCGTCTTATATCATCTCGTGCATTAATAGAATGTTCCCACATCTGCTTCCTTTTTCCTGGATCACGCTCAATACATGTATCTGATTGTAAATCTGAAATTGAGGGAATTTGCTCCATAGGTGTTGAAAGAGATTGATTAGTTTGATTTTGTGTAGTGGCGTATGTAGGTTCTGAGCTACCTTCAGTATCTTGACAGTCGCGTTTTTTGAAAAAGGATGATATAAGTCTCTTTCCTTTCTTTGCAGAAGGTTGTTGCTTCATTTAAAAATCTGAGATAATGCACATGAAAATAAAATAAATTAATTTTACATGATATAAATAATTAATGAATTTATAGCCAAATTTAAGTTCTAATTAAAATATAAAATTCTTTAAACTCTTCCACCTAAGTTCACTATAATTGACAAATTGATAATTAAATTACTATATACTACTTGTAATCCAAAATTATCAATTGAATTACTAAATAAATAGTAATCAAATTATTAGCCCTAATAATTTGACCTACTTAATGTCATAACCCTAAATACTAATTCCCCATCAAGTTGAATTAATAACTTCAAATAATCCTAACACTTAGTAAAAGATGATCATTACTAACTAAATTGATAATTGAATTAAAAACTATAAAAATTTAATTGATATAAAGTATAAACTAATATGTTTTTTTTTCCATAATTCATCACATGCATCAATAAAAATAAAAATAACGAAAGTAACTAAATTAGATACAAAATACAACCATAAAAAATAAAATAAAGAAAGAAGAATGTAGAATTTTTTTTTTTTTACCGTGAGTGGGGGAGGGGACCAATGCTCTGTTTTGCTGCTGCCGTTTCTGAGTTACCGAAGAAGCTTCCAATAGGTTGAATCATATAAAGTAATGACTAAAGAAGCTGCAACCTTTTCTTATAACAATAATGGGCTTTTCTTATATTTTTAGATGAAACTCATAATAATTAGTGGGCTTTCCACTTTCTTGGGCTTTTATTTTTAGATGAAACCAAGTAACTAAAAATAATGGGCTTTCCACTTTTCTTGGGCTGGGCTGAAACTAATAATAATTAGTGGGATATATATATATATATATAGGTACTTGGTTTGGGCTTGCATTTCAAATGACTCCATCCTAAAAGAATTTAAATTTGTCTAATATATCATAATCTTCTTTTAACAATTATTTTTTTCCTCTTGTAATACATCCCACCCAGTACTTGCAATTGCTGCTGCAGCAGATAAAAACCTATCATAGCAGCCTCACATGTCAATCAAGTAGTGGTAGATGTATAACAAAGTTCAAATTGACAAATTAGAAAAATGGAAAGTTAAACGTGAAAAACAAAAAATATTCTGTCGAGAATAAATTTCTCTTAATTGAATTAAATTCTATCAAGTAGTCATGTACCTAGGGAAGGATAGAAAAACATCGACTCAAAACATTATATCCTTGCACCATTCTCAGGGCAACCAGAGCAAACATTTAAGCACTTAGAAATGTTGCACAAAGAATGCATCCATCTTAAAAATGCCAAACCCAATTAGGAATAAATATATCTGGTAGATCCAACACATTTGCTTTTGCAAATGTAATAATTGGAAATAGTAATTCTAGTGACTATGGTTTGTTTGATATAAGGATAGTACATACTGGACAAATTTAATTGGCGACCAAGATAAAGTTTAGCAAAATTCATCTATAGTATGCAATAAAAAATTGCAAGTAAATACCTCAAATTGAATGCTCTCAAAGCAAGAGACTCTGGACCCTGTAAGTAACATATATATATTTTAGAAATACTGCCCAAGTCACTCAATTTTATTAAGTTAAGCATGTATCATCACAAAAATCTGCTACTCTAAGAACAAAATTGTATAATGCTCCATACTTCATGTTTGTGCCACCTTAATGTGTATTTAAAGAAATAGAGTGACGGTAAGAAATCAAGGATACAAATTTCAGTAGTATACTATATAATTAATATGAAAACTATCATTTAGAAAGAAGGTGGTCAACCTGTAGTGGTGCAATACTGTTGTTGTTTTCTGGAATCTCCATTTGGCATTATTACAGTTTAAAATTGGAAACTCCACTGGACAATAATAAATTTAAATAGGAACCATAAATATTTTCAGCTAGCTCATGATTATGCTTAGGCAAATGTTCTCCTAGCTTTGAATCTTTAGCATAAATATAGTAAATTACTTGTTGCTGAACTGCAACTCTCCAACCTAGATATCAACATTTGAGCTGCTTTTAACTTTATAAGAAAGTAATAGAGCAAGCTTAAAATATGACAATTATAAAAAAAAATCTGAATACCAAAGCAAATAAGAAGAGGATCATACCTTCTCAATTAAAATACATTCCTTCTTCTCAGGCAAAAAAACATCAGCGTTAAGAATGTTGCCACCCTTGAAGCATTTCATGCTGATAATTTGGATACAGTTCCCAATTCATCCTGATATGTGCGTATCCAATTGTAAAAGAAATTGAGTTGTTTTAAGTAATTTAGGACTATGTACATGATAAATGTCACAAAAACTCTTCCACAATCCTCCATCCCAACCTGGTTATAAATAATCTTAAAATCCTGATTTTCCCTATTCATGTTTAATAACTATCCATATGATAATCTATTTTTGCACTCCCATTTTCATTTCATTATAATCAAAATTAAGATCATCTCCACTCAATTCAAGTCATTTCCTCTTTCTTGTGGGAAAAAATGGTCATATTCCCAAATAATCAATTTCATTTTGTCTTGACATAATTAGATAGTCAAGATTTTCCCATAAATCTATATGATCACTGATTTGGGGCAATTTATTGTTCTCCAATCCCATAATAACATAATCAAACACTAATTCTAAATTATGAAAAAACAATTCCCACATAGAATATAGAAAACGCCTCACAAATCCAAAGACACATGTCTCTTCATTTTCAAATATCAAGTTGTAGAATATTTCACTTTTACTCTGGCTAATACTTCATTACATAGTGATCATCACTTATTAACCAAGATTTTAAAATCCAATCCAAAACTTTATGCATATACAAACTAATGAACAATCCTTATGTACATATATAATTAAGTAACATTATTATTTGGTCCAATAACTAAGTGATCAGAACACAAGTATGCATGGATTTCCAAGATTAATGCATAGTATCAACATGAAGAACACAAACCTCAAGTTCATTCATGCATAATGTGGCATAAGAGTAACATGCATGAAAGCAGATACAACTGATGATTATGATTGCCCCATTACATTGTACGTACTATCAAGTAATTTCACATTAAATTTGTACCAATGAATACCCAAAAGTTAAATTATTAAAGAAATAATTAAATAGCAAAGAAAAATCTATACTTCTCCTGGAGGCAAGCAGTTACAGCTCCAATACTCGATTAAGCGTTAGCAGTAGCGAGTCCCTTGCAACTTTAATATTTGCAGGAATTTTAATCTTTGTATTTGCAATTAAACTTTGTTGTTCCAATCCTCCTTAACAACACTCTCCTTGGTCATAATTTTAGTCTAAGAATTTTTTGTTTGGTCATTATTATCTAACTACTTGCTACTCTGGCAAACCAAAGAATAGTAAACACTGAAACTTGATTGTATTTTCTGATGTATTCTTTAACACACGACGCATCACATCCTGGAGTCATACATTTCTTTATTTTTTCGTGGAACGATAGGATACAGAGTAGACTTTTGTTGTTAGATTTTAATGCAAATGAGGATTGAGAGAAGTGGTAAATGGAGGAGTTTGGAGAGCAAATCGTCGGCCATTGCTGATCCAATTAATTCTCTGAGGAGACACCAAGGATTTTTAGGAGGAAAATGGTGGGTTTCTTTTATAAGATGGAAGGATTTTTTTTGGAGAGTTTGGTTTAGTTGATGAAAAGTAGCGGTTTTTTTTAATGACACGTAGGAAGACATATGTCATTTTCTGGAGTAGGGAAAAACTCCACCTAGCAGCTTCTTAAGAAGGGCGTTTCTACTTTTAGTATACTAGTTTTATAACACGTGCGTTGCACGTTATACGTAAATTATAAAAAAATTAGGGTTGAAAATATTATATTCAATAGTTGCATGAAATTAGTTTATTTCATTATATGCATATTTGTGCCTCAATGTTAGCTCAATAATTTATAACGGCAGATTCAATTACAAAATTTCACTTAAAATCTAAAGAGATTGGGGAATTTCTTGAAGGATAGATAAGTAAACCAATTATATTAAAGCATTGGCTTTATCAATAACAGTTTCTTGAATAAGGCTGAACATGACTTTACAACAAATATCCTTATACCTCCATTATGTATTTATAGCTTTGAAGAAATCACACAAATTCAAAAATATTCTATAAGAACTAATAAGATTAATTAACTACCATGAAGATTGCAAATTACGAATAACTAAAAAATGATAACTTTATCACTTCTCCGCACTTTTTTCTCTTCACATAGTTTTTTCAAGATGTCTTTTCAAGATGTCAATAGTTGATTCCCATATCATTGAGTAAGGGAGTTAAGGCCATAGAGAGGACAACTACGATTACAAGAATTTACCCTGTTTATCTTTTGCCATCATTATGGGAAATAGGATGTGACAAAATGTTAGATGCATGAAGTTAGATAGAAATTGGTTGCATAACATCAGTCAAGAAAATGATTATCTACAAGCCTATCAATCTCACTTATTTACATACCTATGAACTTTGTGGCTTTTATTATATTACCAATAAACTTGTGATATCTCATATATTTTCATACTGGAAACCGTAAAGTTTCTAGGGGAGTAAGTTTTTTTTTTCTACTTTATTAAGACATGAATATAATTACTTCCAAAGTTATGGTCTTATGAAGATGCATGACTTAAAAAGACAAAAAATGTTAATTTGGTTTGGATTGAACAAGGTAAAAAGTCCATGCTAATCCTATATCAAGCCCAAATCTTATATATTGTACAAAACAGTCTCATACATGAGATGGATCTCATTTGCTATACTATGTAAATCATGAGTTTATGAGACTCCGATCAAACTATATTATAAAGAAGATTATTATTCAAATACTTAAGTAGAACACCTTCCCATACATGAGACACTCTCATACAAGAGCCCCTCATTCTACGTTATGTCTTGCAAACACGAATCACATTGTAATGTGCATTCAACAATGGCACATTGAACTAATAAACTGAGAAAATGGTTCAATTACCAGTTCTTTTGGTAATTTTTCTCATTTATAAATAAAATTCACTCTAATAAAATGATGAGAAACAAAACTCCCAATATATTTCACTCTAAATACACTATAAAGAAAATGGCAACCATTAATTGGCTTGTTACAAGTTATATCAACTAACACAAAGCTAAACCTAAAGTTTGATAATTTTGAAAAAACTAAAATAATGAGCGATCAGTTATAGAGTTTCTGTCATATTATATCAATAGAAGACATATTTCAAAAGGAAAAAAAATGATGTTTCTATTTCTTTCTTCTATTCTCTCTCCCCCATCCAATGTCAACCAACACCACTTCAAACTCAAGACTAATTATGTTTAAAAAAGTGATGCATTCGCTTCACAGAGCTTGAACAATTAAGCAATACATTCTCTAGATCGATTAGAAATAGAACTATAGGAAAATGCAAAGCAACTAAAATAGAAAACTTAATTTTTTTTACCATATGGTGAGAAATAATTTCTAAGATTCGAGCTAAACATAAGGTTTGATAATTATGGATAAACTAAATAATAAGAAAAATATTCAAGAGTTTCTGTCATAATATCAACAGGAGACATATTTCAAAAGAAAAAGAAAATAACAACATGAGAAGTAGAACTATAGAAAAATGCAAAGCAACTAAAACAGAAAGATTAATTGTTTACTTTATGGCGAGAGCTAGCTGCTGAAAGATTAGTTGCAAGGGAAAATGAAGACAAATCAAGCCACACATGAGAGATGCGAGAGCTCTTTAATGATATTTTAAGTGTGCACGTGTTTGTGTAGTCAACTTAAATTTAACCTGTTTGTTCTTTTATCAGTCCAACTGCTTCTTAGTGTTTGCAGTTGTCTGTTGCAGTCCTGAACTCCTCTCCTACACGTAATACACAACACAACCAAATACATCATGTTCTCGAGGAAAAAAAAACAACCATACAAAAATTCTCTGTAAAGAGGTCATTTAGGAGTGCACTGGACAACATGAAGCGAAATGCCTTAATAAGAAATTATTCACTAAATACACACATAGTAGGCTAGACTCTCTTGGAAAGTTTTTGAAAGAATCAAACATAAGTGAATAATATAGTGTACATACAGGTTGATATTCATTTCTATAAAATTAATAAATTTCGGATAACACTCACTCTATTTAAATCAAAATTACATCAATTATACGGACATAATTAGTGCATCAAGGTGTTATTCAATAAAAAAAAATCTTGTGTACACTCAAGTGCATAACATGCATTTGGATTTTGAATCCAATTTTAGACCAATTTTGATTTTTTAAAGTCCAATTAATTTAATGAGATTTGAAAAATCAAATTTGATTTGAATCTGAACTCAAAATCCAAGTGCATTATGTGAATAAAAAGATAAAATTAGATATGGTACGAGCTTACTAATATTTACTCACTCGACTCAACAAAACCAATTAACTTACAAGGGCACTGAGAAACATTAGCAGGTGCATGACAAACATCAGGAAGAGTCAAAGCAAGAGTGGCATTAATAGTGAGTCCCCAATCTGGATC
Source organism: Ballota nigra (assembly GCA_947034835.1). Classification (NCBI taxonomy): domain Eukaryota; kingdom Viridiplantae; phylum Streptophyta; class Magnoliopsida; order Lamiales; family Lamiaceae; genus Ballota; species Ballota nigra. Next base: position 86,677,472 of record OX344720.1, on the reverse strand, counting down.
ATTTCTATTCTTGATAACCACTCACAAACACTTTTTCTTGGTCTTGAGCACCCCTTTCAGACCACTGCAACAATCTGGGGTTGAGGATTTTGCAGTTCCTCCAGCATATGGGAGGCAAGTTGCTAATCCCACTAATAACTCTGCACACTCTTCTTTGTCCTTGGAATTATCAGAGTTTGTCACCACAATTAGCATCAACATTGATGCAATTAACAATGATGATCTTGACATCATGGTGCAAGAAATCTTGGGCCATTATCCTAGTTTTCTAGCAATTCGAATTGCTCAATTTTTCCCCAGATAAAAGAAGTTCAAATACTTTTCTATTAATTGAATTTACATAAGGATACATGCTAAGCTGCTTAAATCATAGAATATAGTCATCAGTTTATTATAAGAAAAACACCACCTTTAGTTTTCTTCCTTAATGATATATGCATCTTAAATACGACTATATTCATGATTTTTTTATACATAAATATGAATTATCTGCATAAATATTCAAATACGCAACATAGTACATTCACATTACACGAGCAATTGCCTTAATGTAAGAAAACAATAACTTTAATTTAAAATCATTATAATACAATCAGAACATATCAACATATAACAATTTTAATCCAAAGTTTCCCTGCAAAATTGCAGACCAGCAAATCATACTAACAACAAAATTCTGAGAAATCATCAAAGTTAGGCCTGAAATCGAATAAATAAATAAATATCAACAGGGACTATTATAAAATAAATGTGACTAATTATATAACATGATTAACAAACCTTCTCAAGCTCGGCGCATACAAATTAGATTTGGTTTATGTCTCTTCGAATTGCCTAATTATCGGAAGAACCCGCAATGACGGCGTTAGATGATGAGAGCGAAGTGTGAACTTGAGGTGCTTAAGCCTCTCCAAAGCATCTCTGATCTGCAGGGACATCCACAACTATGATAGATTGCCGTCACCGATTCCATCGCCACTGCATGCCTAAATGGAATATTTTAGAGATTCGAGATTCTAAAGTCAAGAAAATAATACCTAATAAACTCTATTCTCTACTAAACCGTAGGCGTCAGTACAAAACAAACAAATAAAAAAACTGCGATATAGAGGATAGGGTCGCGAAGAACGACGACGATTAACAACGATGGTGATAGGCCGTTAATGACGATCGACAGACGACGGCGGAAAGAAAATGGTAAGGATTTCAGCTATATTTGATATTTTGATAGATAGAGGCTCGTTCAAGAATTTGTATAGGCAAGACCAAAAATGTAAAAAACAAAAAGGGTCAGGGGCATACATGTCCAAAAATGATTTACAATAGCTTGTCACTTTTAAATATATTTTAGAGATTCGAGATTCTAAAGTCAAGAAAATAATACCTAATAAACTCTATTCTCGACAAAACCGTAGGCGTCAGTACAAAACAAACAAATAAAAAAACTGCGATATAGAGGATATGGTCGCGAAGAACGATGACGATTAACAACGATGGTGATAGGCCGTTAATGACGATCGACGGACGACGGCGGAAAGAAAATGGTAAGGATTTCAGCTATATTTGATATTTTGATAGACAGAGGCTCGTTCAAGAGTTTGTATAGGCAAGGCCAAAAATGTAAAAAACAAAAAGGGTTAGGGGCATACATGTCCAAAAATGATTTACAATAGCTTGTCACTTTTAAATATATTTTAGAGATTCGAGATTCTAAAGTCAAGAAAATAATACCTAATAAACTCTATTCTCGACTAAACCGCAGGCGTCAGTACAAAACAAACAAATAAAAAAAAACTGTGATATAGAGGATAGGGTCGTGAAGAACAACGACGATTAATAACGATGGTGATAGGCCGTTAATGACGATCGACGGACGACGGCGGAAAGAAAATGGTAAGGATTTCAGCTATATTTGATATTTTGATAGACAGAGGCTCGTTCAAGAATTTGTATAGGCAAGGCCAAAAATGTAAAATACAAAAAGGGTCAGGGGCATACATGTCCAAAAATGATTTACAATAGCTTGTCACTTTTAAATATGTTATAGATATAGATATAATATAATATAAGATTGTTATTAATTATCTTTGGGTAATGAGTAGTCATATTAAATGGGAATATAAAACAATAATTTAATATTCCAACTATAATAAGTTACATTTTTAATTTGTGTAAAAAAAAACGTGTAAGTCAATTTATGTTGGACGGAGAGCATGAAAAAGAAATTGAGATTAGACTGGGTTATATGTTACATATGTAAAGGATAGAGAAATAAATTAGGTATTTAAAGGCGAAAAATGTAAGTTGTGATTAATAATTAAAGATAGTCTCAAATTAAGCCGGGATGACTCTTTATTCACCGAGATAATAGTGATCCAATCAAAACATATTAAGGTGTAGACCAATTGGTCCAAATCTTGCAAATTATTAAGGTCTAATTGGACTAACCCCATCAAACTATCACCGATTTTGCACTTAAACCATCAAACTATGTTTTTTTTCATCAATATATATTAACTATTGAATTTTGACACATAAACCACTAAACCAATAAAGTAATTTGTTGATATTATATAAAATTTTTATTACTTTCTACTTGAACAATGACGAATAATGATACTGTACCTTGGGAAATTTACCTTTTTCTCAAAATGTTTCGGTTGAAAGTCAAGTGATCATGTTTAAGATGATATTAACTAAAACTTAAAACCAATGAATGTTGGCTAAATCATTGAATTTTCTTTGAAATGCAAAAATGTTGAATTTGAAATTTTCATTTAGCGTGATTTATATTTAGTTTTGGATGCATATCTTTTTTTTCTTACTTAAACTTTAAATTTTATATATTTTAATTTTTTTAGCCCTTACCAGTGTCGGTGTGTAAACTCTTTTGGAGAAGAACCGACTTTTATAATAATGAAAGTGGTTAGAATTGAGAAATAGTGTCCGATTTATTATGAATCTAGGTTTAATGGTGACACAAATTGTCGCATGCATCGTCTTGCTAAAGCTTGATAAAAAAAATTAGAACGGTTTAATTGCGTGAAAATGATAAAATTATACGCTAACAATTGCAATATAGGCCTCCCGCTATCAGCGTCGCCCAAAGGGAAGAACCCTAGATCGACGAATCATTAATTTTTCATAGTTTTTACCATCAACTCATCTTAATCGTAGATACAACTTGAATATGTTCTTTTTAAAATTATCTAAAGTATAATATTGGATAACCACCGAAAGCTTGTAACATGTTTCTTATCTTCATTGACCAAAACCATTATTTTGTAGTCATTTCAGAGTAATATATTGTTAAATTAAAATATTTTTTTCATTTGTGTTGTCTCTAAGTGCACATCTCTCTCTCTCTCTCTTCGGCATTTCCCCCTACTCCGTTAGGATCCATCGTTGAAAAGTTCGCTGGAAAATGCATGAAAGATTTTTGAGAAAGCCACTTAAGATCTTTACTACGATTGTTGGTGATAATTATGTACAGTTGCATCAAAAAACTGGTGTACACAAGTTTAACTATTTTAGCTATACGATGACAACTAAACGTATTTCCCTAATTTTTTTTTGGTATTGATCTTGATCATCATGATAATTTTCACTTCACCAATACTAGATTAAAAATATATATACAACGATTGAATGTCTGACACCCAAAAATATAACTCTTTCGAGACATAAATAAAATATCATAAATTTACTCCAATAAATATATATTATGGCTATTATTTTTTAAACATAATTAGCAAAAGTTCCGGCAATAACATATTCGACGACGTAGTCCCTTGCAATCACCACTTGCGAAGCCTTATTTCTTGCACACATGCGTACATTTAACGTCACTAAAACATACACCCAAAAACTTATCACTCTTATATGCGCATACTTGATTCTCTTCTATCTTCCCATTCACTGAACATGGCAAAATATTAAATAAGATATATAAATATTACTCGTACATTATAAGAGAAAACCAAATTCAAATAATATAGAATAGTATGTTTAATTAAACCACCCACGCGTATTCTATATCTTCAATTTACAACACCCCCCCCCCCCCCCCCCCCCCAACAAATTAACTACATAAATTTTGAACAAGATAAATTTAATTTGATTTCGTTTCGTTTCATGATCTATTTGACATTACAATATTCTGCTTCCACTATGTTTGTATTTATAATGGGATCCAAGTTATTAATCAAAACATTGTGTTATGAACAATTTATAGATAAAGATAGGGCTATAATAATAATAAATAAAAAACTAGAAAAGTGCATTGTATTGATTAAATGAATGTCATTATATAATAGACGAATTTAGTGGGAAAATGAGGTTGAGATTAAGGAAAAACCAATGATGAGTAGAAGCGCTAGCAGAAACACAACTTTCATGGTGAAAATCTCAGATTGTATGTATATTTATGAAGGAACAAAAAATATTAAGTTAGAAACAATGAGTATACCTTCAAATATTTATATGTCTAGAAGAAAATCCTGAATTAAATTTTAGATAAGGCACCAATATTTTAATTTCAACGTTTCTCATATATACTAGAAATAATGTCAATCCAAGGTCTCACAGATGGTAAAATTATAAATTTAATACCTAAAAGATTTTTCCTATCAATTCAGGGCCTAAAAAAATACAAAACTATCAATCCAGGACTTGAAAGATAGAACATATCAATCTAAGACTTAAGAATATTACGTCCAAGTTTGACATATTATAATCTATATTCTTATTTTATTTATATACATTATTAATTTTTCATTACTCTCTTTCTCAATCACTTGAAATTAATATATCTTTTATATTTTTGTAATTATGAATTATAAAAATATTATCAGATAACAAAAAAATAATAGAGATCAAACACGATTTTAAAATGAGTGAGTTTTAAATTAAAAGTTTTATCTTTTAGGTCTTGAATCTATAGTTTTCAATCTTTTAGACCCTAAATCGATAGAAAAATCTTTCAAGCCTTAAATTAATAGTTTTACCATCTTTCAAACCCTGAATTGATAAAATTCCTATATAGTACTTCCTAGTCCCTCCATCCAACTTTATGTTTCCCATAGCTTTTTGTAATTTTGTTTAAAATAGTGTTCTTGTTTATTAATATATATTGGATTAATAATGACTTTTGTAATATAGAGTAAAAGTAAATGAGATTTTTTTAAAAAAATAATTTTTTTTTATGAATAAATAAAGTGTTGTTTTTTATTTTTTATGGAATGTAAAATTTATTGTGGTATATTAGAAAAGAAAATTGAGAAATTTACCGTGGAAAGGAAGTAGAAGATTACAGAGAATTAATGAAAAGTTTCATTTTTTGTCCTGCTGGCTTTAGCCTTTATCCGCTTAATTAATGTCTTTTATGTCCTATAACTGGTCGAGCCAAGTGTGTACAAAGTACAAACTCCCTTTATCACAACCAATTAGGGGATAAAGAATAAAAAAGAAAAAAACATAATTGACCGATTAAGGGATAAAGACAAAAAAAAGTAAAAAAAAAAAAAAGGACACCTGATTAGTTTGATTATGCATATTTTATTCCTTTCCTTTTATAATGTGGCACTTTCTAATTGGTTACTTATTTTTTATGGAATAATTTTAAATTTTTTGATATTATCTACATAAAATTATATTTTTCTTACGACACCTTCTAATTGGTTAATTTATATTTTGTTAAATAATTTTTAGATTTTCGATTTTTTGACATTTAGAAACCAATATTGGAATATTTTAAATTTAAAATCTTATATTTTTCTTTTTTCTCTTTTAATTTTTACGATTTCTCCTAATTTTTATTATTGAATAAGTTTCTTGTACACCATGTAAACCGTGCAACTCAATAGCATGTTTAGAAAAACATAACCTCTCCCGTTAAATTTGTTTATGGTATAAAATTAATATCGTTACATGCATTCATTGATACCATTAGATTTATAAACTAAAATCATTGTGTAAATGTTATAGTATCAACAAATACATTTAATTGTATCAGTAATTACATATAATAAAATAAGTTACATACTATGAACAAGTTTCACATGAAAGTGATTCTCTAAAAAGACTTCCATGTTTTCACCGAAAAGTCACCATTATTTTTAAAATGCACTTGAGTTTCACAGTGCACTTTGTGCATCGTACAAGTCTAAGACACTCTATCATTTTCTATTAATTCTACTAACTTTTCCTAATCTCATACAATTTTGTATTTCAACTCTTGTATTTTTAATTTTGTGATTAAAATTGTAGCTTATTTTAAGCGTATAATATTTTTTTTCTTATTAAAATATTATAAAAATTGTTTATAGATAATATGTAATTATTAAATTATGAAAATTAATATTTTTTATAGGTTGGACCATTAATAAAATACTCTCTCGGCACCACAAAAATAGACATGCTTTCTATTTTCATACGTCTCATAAAGATGCATTTTCATTTATCTTCCTATTTAATATATATTGTTATTATTAATTGTTTTGTGGAATGCGTAGTCATATTAAATGGGAATATAAAATAAAATTTTAATATTCCAACTATAATAAGTTAGATTATTTAATTTGTGTGAAAAAATGTGTAAATCAATTTATTTCTGACGGAGAGTATAAAAAAAAAATTGAGATTGGATTGGGTTATAGGTTACGTATGTGAAGGATAGAGAATTAAATTATATATTTAAAGGCGAGTTATGTAAGTTATGATTAATAATTAAAGATAGTCTCAGATTAAGTCGGGATGACATTTTATTCATCGAGATAATAGTGGTCCAATCCAAACATATTAAGGTGCATACCAATTGGTCCAAATCTTGCAAATTATTAAGATCTAATTGGACTAACCCATCAAACTGTCATCAATCTTGCACTTAAACAATCAAACTATAATTTTTTCATCAATATATGTACTAACTATTGAATTTTAGCACATATACCACTAAAACAAAAAGTAATTTGTTGATATTACATTTTTTATTACTTTCTACTTGAACAATGACAAATAATGTTACTGTACCTTGGGAAATTTATCTTTTTCTCTAAATATTTCGGTATGAAGTCAATTGATCATGTTTAAGATGATATTGACTAAAAATTAAAACCAGTGAATGTGGGCGAAATCATTGAATTTTCTGTGAAATGAAAATATGTTGAATTTACATGATTATTTTCCGAGATTTATATTTTTGTTTGGATGCATATCTTTTTTTTCTCACTTAAACTTTAAATTTTATATATTTTTATTTTTTTTAGCCCATACCAGTGTCGAAGTGTGAGAAGAATCGACTTTTATAATAATGAAAGTGGTTAGAACTAATGAATGGTTTCCAGTTTATTATGAATCTTGGTTTAATGGTGACACAGATTGTCGCATGCATCGTTTTGCTAAAGCTTGATAAGATTTTTTTTGAAATGTTGAATTACCTGAAAATGATAAAATTAGCCGCTAACAATTGCAATAGAGATCTCCTGCTATCAGCGTTGCCCAAAGGGAAAAACCCTAGATCGACGAATCATTTCATAGTTTCTACCATCAACTCACCTTAATTGTAGATATAATCTGAATATGTTCAATTTAAAATTATTTATAATATAATATTAAATAACCACCGAAGATTTATAACATGTTTCTCATCTTCATTGAGCAAAACCATTATTTTGTAGCCATTTTGGACAAATATATTGTTAAATTAAAATCATTTTTTCATTTGTATTCTTCTCTAAGTGCACTGCTCTCTCTCTCTCTCTCTCTCTCACCCTCCCTCCCTCCGGCGTTTCACCCTACTCCGTTAGGATCCATCATTGAAAAGGTCACTGGAAATGCAGGAAAAAATTTCGAGTAAGCCACTTCAGTTCTCTACTACGATTATTGGTGATAATTATGTACAGTTGCATAAAACAACTGGTGTACACAAGTGTAACTATTTTAGCTATACGAAACCAACTAAACGTATTTTCCTAATTTTTTTTTGTATTGTCTCGATCATCATGATAAATTTCACTTCACCAATACTAAATTTAAAACATATGCACAACGATTGAATGTCTGACACCCAAAACTATAACTCATTCGAGACATTTATAAAATAAAATTTTAATTATATTATTTCATATTATAAATTTACTCCAATAAATATATATTATGGAGATTAATTTTTAAACATAATTAGCAAAAGTTTTGGCAATAACATCGACGACGTAGTCCCTTGCAATCACCACTTGCGAAGCCTTCTTTCTTGCACACATACGTACATTTAGCGTCACTAAAGCATACTCCCCAAAACTTATCACTCTTATATGAGCATACATGATTTTCCTGTATCTTTCCATTCACTGAACTTGGCAAAATATTAAATAAGATATATAAATATTACTAGTACATTATAAGAGAAAACCAAATTGAAATAATATAGAATAGTATGTTTAATTAAACCACCCCCGGTGTAATTCTATATGTTAAATTAACAACCCCCCCCCCCCCCCCCAACAAATTAACTACATGAATTTTGACCAAGATAAATTTAACTTGATTTCGTTTCATGATCTATTTGACATTACAATATTCTTCTTCCACTATGTTTGTATTTATCATGGGATCCAAGTTATTAATCAAAACATTGTGTTATGAACAATTTATAGATAAAAAAGGGTTATAATAATAATAATAATAAAAAAAAAACTAGAGAAGTGCATTGTATTGATTAAATGAATGACATTATATAATAGAAGAATTTAGTGGGAAAATGAGATTGAGATTAAGGAAAACCCAATGATGAGTAGAAGCGCTAGCAGAAACACAACTTTAATGGTGGAAATCTCAGATTGTATGTATATTTATGAATGAACATAAAATATTAAGTTAGAAACAATGAGTATACCTTCAAATATTTATATGTCTAGAAGAAAATCCTGAAATAAATTGTAGATAAGGCACCAATAAATTCTAATTTCAACATTTGTCATATATACAAGAAATAATGTCAATCCATGGTCTTAAAGATGGTAAAACTATTAATTTAAGACCTAAAAGATATTTCCTATGAATTTAAGGTCTGAAAGATAGAAAACTATCAATCCAGAACATGAAAGATAGAACCCATCAATCTAAGACACAAGAATATTAAGACCGGGTTTGACATATTATTATCTATATTCTTATTTTATTTATACACATTATTATTATTTTGTTGCTTCTTTTATTTTTTATTTTTCAATCACATCAAAATTAATATATCTTTTATATTTTTGAAATTATGATTTATAAAAAGATATGAAATAACAAAAAATAATTAAGGGTTCAAACACGGTCTTAAAATGAGTGATTTTTAAATTAATAGTTTTATCTTTTAGGTCTTGAATCCATAGTTTTCAATCTTTCAGGTCCTGAATCGATAAGAAAAATCTTTTAGGACTTAAAGTAATAGTTTTACCATCTTTCAGGCCCTGAATTGATAAAACTTCTTATATACTACTTCCTAGTCCCTCCATCCAACTTTATGTTTCTCATGACTTTTTGTTATTTTGTTTAAAAAAGTGTACTTTTTATTAATATATAGTGGATTACATAATGACTTTTGTAATATAGAGTAAAAGTAAATTATAGTTGTTTAAAAAAATAATTTGTTTATGAATATATAAAGTGTTGTTTTTATTTATTATGGAATGTAAAATTTATTGTGATATATTAAAAAAGAAAAGTGAGCAATTTACCGTGAAAATGAAGTAGAAGATTACAAAGAATTAATGAAAAATTTCATTTTTAGTCCTGCTGGCTTTAGCCTTTATCTGCTTAATTAATGTCTTTTATGTCCTATAACTGGTCGGGCCAAGTGTGTACAGAGTACAAACTCCCTTTATCACAATCGATTAAGGGATAAAGAATAAAAAAGGAAAAAAGAAAAAAACATGATTGACCGATTAAAGGATAAAGACTAAAAAAAGGTAAAAAAAAGTAGACATGATTTGTTTATCGACTGAAGCTTGTGCATATTGTATTCCTTTCCTTTTAAAATGTGGCACCTTCTAATTGGTTAACTTATATTTTATGAAATAATTTTAAATTTTTTGATATTATCTAAAAAAAATTAGGGTTAATTTCATACAAATTCACCACTTTTATGCTTAGTATCAATTTAATCACGAACTTTTAGAATTTTGTAAAAAAAATCCAACCTTTGACATTGTTACAATTTAATACATGTTTTTTTCTTCCGGCCGACAACCGATGGCGTGGCTTGCCGGAGCGTGTGTCATCTTGCCACGTAAGATTACGTATGTTTACTTTATTTATTTTTTAAATCTACATCACAAGTAACACTTACAATTTAAATAACAATGACAACCAAATAAATTAAACAACAACCAACATAAATTATACGTAATAAATCTCTTTATGTTCTTAGTTTTTGAGATTTATTTGATTGTTATTTAATTTTAAGAAGAAATATATTATTTAAATGGTAAGTGTTACTTATGATGTGGATATAAAATAGAAATAAAATAAACATGTGTAATCCTACTTGGCAAGATGACACGCGCTCCAGCGAGCCACGTCATCGGTTGCCAACGTGTATTAAATTACAACAGTATCAAAGGTTAGATTTTTTTACGAAAATTTAAAAGTTCGTGATTAAATTGATACTAAGCATAAAGGTCGTGAATTTATATGAAATTAACCCAAAAAATTATATTTTTCTTACGTCACCTTCTAATTGGTTAATTTATATTTTATTAAATAATTTTTAGATTTTCAATTTTTTGACATGTAGAAACCAATATTGGAATATTTTAAATTTAAATCTCATATTTTTCTTTTTTCTCTTTTAATTTCTACGGTATCTCCTAATTTTTATTATTGAATAAGTTTCTTCTACACCATGTAAATCGTGCAACTCAAGTGCATGTTTAGAACAACATAACCTCTCCTGCTAAACTTGTTTATGGTATAAAATTAATATCGTTACATGCATTTGTTGATAATATTAGATTTATAAACTAAAATCACTGTGTAAATATTATGGTATCAACGAATGCATTTAATAGTATCAGTATTTGCATGTAATAAAATACGTTACATACTATGAACAAGTTTCACATGAGAGTGATTCTCTAAAAAGTCATCCATGTTATCACCGAAAAGTCACCAATATTTTAGAAATGCACTTGAATTTCACTGTGCACTTAGTGCATCGTACAACACTAAGACACTCTATCATTTTCTATTAATTCTCCTAACTTCTCCTAATCTCATAAAATTTTGTATTCCAACTCTTGTGTTTTTAATTTTGTCATTGAGATTGTAGCTTATTTTAAGCGTATAATATTTGTTTTCTTATTAAAATATAATAAAAATTGTTTATAGATAGTATGTAATTATTAAATTATGAATATTAATAATTTTTATAGCTTGGACCACTTATAAAAGACTCTCTCGGCCCCAAAAAAATAGACTTGCTTTATATTTTTCTACGTCTCATAAAGATGCATTTTCATTTTTCTTCCTATTTAACATATATTTTTATTATTAATTGTCTTGGGGAATGTGTAGTCATATTAAATGGGAATATAAAAAAAAATTAACATTCCAACTATAATAAGTTACATTTTTTAATTTGTGTGAAAGACGTGTAAGTCAATTTATGTTGGACGGAGAGTATGAAAAAGAAATTGAGATTGAATTGGGTTATAGGTTACGCATGTGAAGGATAGAAAAGTAAATTATGTATTTAAAGGAAAGTTATGTAAGTTATGATTAATAATTAAAGATAATCTGAATTTAAGTCGGGATGACTCTTTATTCACCGAGATAATAGTGGTCCAATCCAAACATATTACGGTGCAGACCAATTTGTCCAAATCTTGTAAATTATTAAGGTCTAATTGGACTAACCCCATCAAACTATCACTGATTTTGCACTTAAACCATCAATCTGTATTTTTTTCATCAATATTTATACTAACTATTGAATTTTGGCACATAAATCACTAAACCAATAAAGTAATTTATTAATATTATATTTTTTTATTACTTTCTACTTGAACAATGACGAATAATGATACTGTACCTTGAGAAATTTATCTTTTTCTCTAAATATTTCGGTTGAAAGTCAATTGATCATGTTTAAGATGATATTGGCAAAAAATAAAAACCAGTGAATATTGGCGAAATCATTGAATTTTCAGTGAAATGAAAATATGTTGAATTTAAATGTTTATTTGGCGAGATTTATATTTTTGTTTGGATGCATATTTTTTTTTTCTTACTTAAACTTTAAATTTTATGTTTTTTTTTATTTTTTTTAGCCCATACAAGTGTCGGTGTGTAAATTCTTTTGGAGAATAATCGACTTTTATAATAATGAAAGTGGTTAGAAATGAAGAATGGTTTCCGGTTTATTATGAATCTAGGTTTAATGGTGACATAGATTATCGCATGCATCGTCTTGCTAAAGCTTGATAAGATTTTTTTAGAAATGTTGAACTGCGTGAAAATGATAAAATTAGCCTCTAATAATTGCAATAGAGATCTCTCGCTATCAGCGTCGCCCAACGGGAAAAACTCTAGATCGACGAATCATTTCATAGTTTTACCATCAACTCATCTTAATCGTAGATACAATATGAATATGTTCAACTTAAAATTATTTACAATATAATATTGGATAACCACCGAAGGTTTATAACATTTTCTTATCTTCATTGATCAAAACCATTATTTTGTAGCAATTTTGAACTAATATATTGTTAAATTAAAATCTATTTTTCATTTGTGTTCTTCTCTAAGTGCACTTCTCTCTCTCTCTCTCTCTCTCTCTCTCTCTCTCTCTCCCCCACACCCCTTTGGCATTTCCCCCTACTCCATTAAGATCCATTGCTGAAATTAAAGGTTGCTGGAAAATGCAGGAAAGATTTTCGAGGAAGCTACTTCAGATCTCTACTGCAATTGTTGGTGATAATTATGTACAGTTGCATCAAACAACTGGTGTACACAAGTGTAACTATTTTATCTATACAACGCCAACTAAACGTATTTCATAATTTTTTTTGGTATTGATCTCGATCATCATGATGATTTTTTTGTAACAAAAAAATTGGTTATAAAAATTCATTTTTTAGTTACAAAAATCTTTTGTAACGAAATGTTGGTTACAAAAGTTGGTCATTTAAAGTCCGTCGCAAAAAGTTTTTGTAATGTGAAAAATTCAGTTTTCATTACCAATACAAATGTAATGAAACCTTTTTCGTTACAAAAACTATCTTAGCAATAATCAAATTTTCGTTATTAAAAATCAATTTTTTTACAAATAAATTGATACATAATATCATATATATTTTGTTTAAATATTTATTCGTCATTAATGTTTCATTACATATATTATACCCCATCCGATTCATTTTTGACTGTCCATTGAAAAAGGGCACGTGTTTTAATAAAAAGAGTCATTTATTAGTATTTGTGGGTATAAAGTAGATTCATAAAAGGGGTAATAGTTGTTTATTAGTATTTGTGGGTATAAAGTAGATTCTTAAAAGGGGTAGGAGTTGTTTATTAGTATTTGTGGGTATAAAGTTGATAAAGTAGTGAAATGAGTGTAAATAAATGATGTTTTTAAGGAGTAAGTTAAAAGGGGGAGTGCTTGTTTTTTGCTATTTTGGGTAAGTGGAAAACAAAAAAAAACCTTTCTTTTATGGTAAAACAGATAATAAAAAATGAATCGGAGGGAGTATCATTTATTAATAAAAATCGTATAATTTAATAATGGGCCATAATGCAAATCATCATATGAGAAACATATAAAAACCTTAAAAATAAATGATCATAAAGCAATAATTTCATTTCTAACATATTCATAAGAAAAATTATTAATGTATTTGGACACTTCATTGTACATAATTGTTAATATCATGATACAAAAAATCAATAAAAAATGTTAAGTTAAAAAAAAAAATCTTGATTTTTCTTCTTATCCATGATCATATTCAAACTTCATTGTCCTATAAAAGACACACAAAACAATAAAATATCATAAGATTAAGAATTTATAATGCACTAATGTAAGTTAAATACACAGATAAAACATCATATCAGCTAAGGTGCTTCGCTTCTTAGGGAATAGAAAAATTATGAAGAAGCATTAAAATCACTAGGGGAATATGACAATTAAAAATAATAGTAACAATAATAAAGTTATAAGAAAAATATGACAATTAAAAATATGAATAAAAAAGTTATGAGAAAGCGAGGGAAATTGCAACCATACCAGAAGATGCAATAAATATAAGGATAAGAATACCTTGAGAACAGATTCTCCTTTGTCATGTTTTTTCTTTATAATACAAGAAGTCAAATTTCAGGATATCGTCTTCAGTCTGCACCAAATATATTTAGGGGACGCTTGTTTAACAATTCTTCAATGGTAATGGGAATAAAATTGAAAATTAGTGTAATTAGCATGGTTCATGGAACAAAATCACTACCTCTCCTCCTAAATAAGGTAATCACTACTCCATTTTGATTATCCTATTATCTTTCTTCAATCATCCTCCTCAATCACTCCCCTATTCCTCCACCAACAACCATTTGTTGTCTACTTCTATTCCAAAATTGGGGCTTGACACTAGCAATGGTGTCACCATTGGAACACTTCTTCTCTTAACATATCATTTTTATTATAAGGGCATAGATGAAAATAAATTTTCATTCCCATTACCATTGAAGAATTGCTAACCGAGCGCCCCCTTAGATATCAAGTTCAGAATTTCAGTAAATATGTATACATCTAGAGCAAATACAAGACTATTTTAACAAGAGTAGCAAATACTTGCCAATATTGATATTAAGAGGAAAATATAAAAGAGGGAGCAAGTCAGAAATACAAAACAGTTGTTGATCCATTTCACTTCTAAAAGTAAAAGCATAACTGATATGAATTGTATTTCGCTTTCAAGGCTGTTGTCACCTGATACTTAATGTGATTTTTTCCAACGATAAAAACTTGTGTGAGACTATTTCATGACATTAGACAACATTAATTAACATTCACCTCTTTTAAAGTATAAATACAACATGTTCAATTTATATCCCACCCCACATCTCATATCATGAGACAGTGACCTACTCCTTTCAAATCTAATTACAACTTGGAAATTGAAAACAATTTCTTTCTTGGTACTTAGAGGACCTAATGTAAACCCATGGGGCCCTAATTCCACAACCAATGCCAAAGTTACTGAGCATGGTATGGACCCCACCAGGCTCATGTCGAAATACTATGCATCTTTAACAGAAATTGTGAGGTCAATGCCTATGTATGATATACTTTAAAACTAAAGCCTCCGTAGAAGACTCGTAGGAACCTTACCTGATGGAGAATCCACTACACAAACCATAAAGAAATTCTAGTAAGTCAATATATATATATATATATATATATATATATATATATATATATATTATAGTTTTATAGAAGACAATACACATTTTTATCTCTGCCAACAAGTTTTACTAACACAAACTAATTTGCAATGACATAAAACAGGGATTTAAACCAAATCCGTCCTCTATCTTTTCACCTTTATCAAAATGGTCCTCTATTTATTTGCTTTATCAATTTAGTCCTGTATCTATTCAAGTTTCGCCAAAATGATCCTAATTGGCCTAAAAATGTACAAAACCTCACCGTTTTGGTCCTATATTTATTTTCTTTACCAATTTAGTCCTGTATCAATTCACATTTCTCCAATTAGGTCCTAATTGAACGCATAAAACATAAAATGCCACATTTTTAGTCATGCGCACTAGTTTTTTTGGGGGAAGCCTATGATGTGGTTTTTTTTTTTCAATGTGGCACTAGCGGTGGTCAGCTTTGCATATAGACCCAGTCGTTTAACTAGGTTCACTTTTTTTTTCCGTTTGACACCGGAAAACTCCTCCACACCGATTTACCTGGGAACATGGTTCTGATAACATAATTAGGGCCCCCAATGGACCTCCACCTCTGCATTGGTATGATATTGTCCGCTTTGGAACGAGCTAGCCTGCACAAATTTATTTTTGGGCCTTCCTAAAAATATATCATACCAATGGAGAACTTGTTCATCCTTATAAACCCCAAGAAACTCCCATATTATTTTGTTGGGATTTAAACCAAAATCATCATCTATTTTTTCACCTTTATCTAAATAGTCATTTATTTATTGTTTTATCAATTTAGTCCTGTATTTCTTCAAGTTTCGCCAAATTGGTCCTAATTTGGTGAAAATTGGTTTTATGCTTTATGCGTTCAATTAGGACCTATTTGGAGAAATGTGAATTGATACAGGACTAAATTGGTAAAGAAAATAAATATAGGACCAAAACGGTGAGGTTTTGTACAATTTTAGGCCAATTAGGATCATTTTGGCGAAACTTGAATAGATACAGGACTAAATTGATAAAGCAAATAAATAGAGGACCATTTTGATAAAGGTGAAAAGATAGAGGACGGATTTGGTTTAAATCCCACATAAAACAAGTAAAAAAAACAATAAGGTATATATAAAACATATACTATCAAGAAGTTTCGTATGGTAAACTTGAGTTCTTAATTACAAGTAAGTCTTAAAACAAGAACAATTCTGATGAGAAACAAGACCAACTGATACTATCTAGAATATTCAGTTAAATCAACCAGAAAAAATCAATATTCTAGGAACGTTTTAATAACCTACAAGAACAGAGGTTCTATCTCTGTTTAACAAAGACTTGGAAAAGGAAGCAATCCAATCGATTCAGACTACTACGCAGAAGACAAAAGTTACGAGAAATATTGTTGTAATTGAATTCAGTGAAAATTCTGAAGTCGTGATCCAATTGCACTTAAACCAACTACTGAATTTTACCCAAACACAAAAGCATTATACATAAACTATCACAATGTTCATCGAACCCAAAAAAATTATACTATAATTAATCTAGAAATAAGTGCAGCATACTACAATCCTAAAGCCCTAAATACAATATAAAACATGAAAAATCACAAAACCCAAATTGATATAATTGAATCTTATTTTATATATTTTTTACTTTTCAAGACTCTCTCTCTCCACTAGTCAGTTTCTCTCTCTTCTCTCTTTCATATACACACGTCTCATCTCTCTCTTTCAAATCTGAGATTCAAATATCCACACCTCTCTATCTCTCTCACTCACACACACACACAATCGGCGACCACACCCCTCCTCATCCCCCATCTCTCTAATGATCGACATACCACTATCCCTCTGTATCTATCACCGCCGAAGAAGAGAAGATGATGCGGGTGGGGTGAAACCAAGACGGCGGCGGCGATGCGGGTAGGGGGTGAGGATTTTTGAACGACGGCGGCGGGATTTTCGGCAACCATAGCCACCACCACCACCAAACTCCCACCACCTGCGACCACCAAATTTACGGTGCGGTGGTGGTGCACGAAAGCTCCGATGAAAAAAAAACCGACGAAATCCTTCCACGGAAGCTCCAGCGCCAAAAAATTCGATGAAATCCTTCCCGATCTGTACACCAGCGCCTCTGATCTATGCACCAGGTTGGTCTTTATCGAACTCCATAGGCCTGTCTCTCGATCTGTATCTATTTTTGTGGGTGTATGCACGTGAGTGTGTGGGGTGGGGTGTTGTGTGTGCATGAGTTGGGGAAGGGGGGTCTGGAGTCTGCGTGAGTGTTGGAGGTGGGGGGTTGACTTGTGTGGGGAGGGGATTGTATAGAGGGGGATCTGTGAGTGTTTGTGGGAGTGGGGAGGTTGGCGTGAGAGGTGTGCGTGAGTTGGGGGGGGGGGGGGGGTGGAGGTAAAGGTTGGCGTGAGAGGTGTGCGTGAGTTGGGGACTTGGGGGAGGGGGATCTGTGAGTGTTTATATGGGGAAGATGATGAAAAATAAATTAATGATTTGGGGGAGATGATGAAAATTTGATGATTTGTTTTTAATTATATAGATTGTAGAATCACTTAAAAATTGTTATTATGTTTTTATTGTGATTTTTTTAGTATTTATTAAAATTTGTTTCACATTTGAATTAGTGTTGTACATATAGTAAGATCATAATTTTTGTTATGTTGATTTGCAGGCATCCAAAATTCCAAATAGAAGTAGAATTGAAGATTTTTGGAGTCTCAAACATAAAAAAGACTCTCTGATCATAATATTTTAGCAATTGTTCAATGTTTTTAGCGAATGTTCATATTTTTTTCTCGTTTGTGAGAGAGTTTGTTCATAATTCTAGAGTATTTGTTCATTAATTTTTGTGCGTTTGTGCACATTTTTTTAGCAGTCTGTTCATAATTATTTTGGTTCTATATGTTCAATTTTGCATATGTAATACTTTTGAAATTTTTTATATGTAATTCTCTAGTTAATAATGAAAGAAATAATTTTGAATTTGAATTTGCTTGATTCTCAAATATTTATATCTATATTAAAAAATTATTTTATACTTGTGTTCATAAAATTTATGTTTATGTTCAAAATTAACAAATACCCGAAAATAACATATATTACTGGTTAAATATTTACCTCGGGAAGTGTGCAAAAGATGTCAATCAGTCAAAAGTGTGTCAGATTTTGTAAGACTCAAATTTGAACACGGGCTCATCAAATTGTATGAACTTGTGGTGTAATACCCCGTCCCGTTTTATGCCTTTTATATTCCTAGAACCCTTATTTTATTTTCTTATCTTTGTTTCTTTTATTTTATTATTTTGTGTGCTTTTGTGTAATTTAAATATATACCCTTTTTATAAATTCCTAAATTCGTAGAAAGAATCGAATCTTTCAAACGAATAAAGGACTACGAGAAATTAATTATTCAAGTTTAAATTAAGGATTTCGATCCGTATAATTTATTGAGAATAATTAAAATGCAATAAAATATTAATTGAATCTTAAAACTGTATTAATTTTCAAATCGGGATTAAACTCGTGAACCAAACGATCCCTAACCGCATCAAGTTGGATCGAAAATATCATGTATTAGAGTGGATTATTTTCATCCACATAAATTACTTCCTTTTAGAATTAAATTAATTAAGTATTAATCCCACCCACATATATTAATCCTTTCCTTTTTCTTTTAATTTTAATTAATTATATATCATATATTTTGTTTCCAAAAATCAGAATTTCCCAATTTCACTCTCTCCTCTCGGCTCTCTCCTCCTTCAGCCGAAATCACGCCGCCCTCCGTCGCTTCGCCGTCCTCCAGCCGCCGGCGACCACCGCCTGGTCTCACTCTCAGTCGCCACCGCTTCCCCCTTCCCGTCGCGGCCATCTCAGCGCCATCGCGCCTCAGCCCCAGCCGCGGCCTCGCCCCAGGAGCGCCGCCGTCTCCAGCCCATCGCACGCACGCCGCCGCGCCACGGCCCAGCTCCGACCACCGCCCTCCTTTTTCCCCTCAGACGCACGAATCGCGAAACGCCTCTCACCTCCCTTTTCGCTCCGCCGTGCCCAGCGCCGCCGTCGCGCCACCGCGAAGCCACCGCGTCTCTCTCTCTCTGTTCGAAGCCGAGCGCCGCTTCTATCAGCCGCCGCTCACCGCCGAGCAACCACCGTTCGTCTTCTCCTCTTAAGTGAGCCTCATTTCCTTTTTCGGTCCGATTCTTTTAATTTCATACTTTGTTTCGATTTAATTCGCTTCGGTTCCAATTTCATTTGTTTTGTGTTAATCGAAGATGTGGTCGTCTCTCTCCCTCTCGATTGAAGCCCGCCGCCGCCTCTTCGAACGGCGCCACCGCCTTGGCCGCCGCCGCTCCCAGCCGATCGACCACCCTCCTCCTTTGGGTGAGTCTTATCTTTGGTTGTTTTTTCCCCAATTTCGTTCACTTCCATTATTTTTTCTCCCAATTAATACCTTCAATTAATCGTTGTTCATTTCTTCTTACAGGGATGCTGTTGTAATGACCGAAGGACACCACTGCTACTTGTTTCATTTCCAGTAAATTCGAAACGACGCCGTTAGGCTGTCCGAATTATCCGACGGATTATCGAATCACCAAATAACGCCGTTAGGCTGCTCAAATTTACCCGACGAGTCTCCGAACTACGCCGTTAGGCTGCCCGATTTGAGACTCGTAAGAATTGCTAATCTTCTTTCTATTTCTCGTTGTAGTTGAGATAGGTTTTGAACAGTTTTAATCTCCCTGAGACTTTGTAAGTTTAAGTTAATTGTTTTGGAGCCTTTGAGACTTGTAGATGGACTTTGATATTGTTGATTTTGTGAGTATTGTTTTAGCTATGAGTTGTGGTGATTTAGAGTATTGGTTAATTTGGTTCGAGCTAGTCCTACTATTGATGAAATGCTATTGTTGTTGAAATTCCCCTTTTAATTATTTGGACTAGTTTTTGGGGTTGTTGATTTAGTCTTTTACTGGATGAGTTGCTGATTACTGTTAGAGTAATTGGTCTTTGTTGTTAGATGAACTATTGGCATATTTTGGATTAATTATTAATATTATTGAATTAGTTGAAAAGTGATGAAATTAGTTTGTTTTAGTATTAATTGAGTTTTCATAGACAAAGGGAAACTCGTCTTCCCCTTGTGCGACTGTTAGAAAATTAGGAACGAAAAGATAAGTCGTTTAATATTCCAAATTAATAACAAATGAAAAGAGTATTTTTTTTTTGGGAAAATTAATATAATCCTTTTATCCCTAAAAGTGTCATTAATCAATTTTAGAAGTGTTATTAATATTAGAAAAGGAAAATACTTTTTATAAACTATATATAGTTTATAATATAATTTGTCTTAGAAAAGCCAAAGTCTTTAATAAGTTTTAATAAGAGGTTTTTATAAAATATAAATTCTTATACTTTTATTTTTTTACTTAAAGGGCCTTTATTAAGGACACCACTGAATTCAGTAAATACACCCCCCTGTTACAACACTGAATTTAGTAAATACACCTCCTGTTACACCAATGAATTTAGTAAATACACCCCCCTGATTCACCTCCTCTTAAAAAGGGGTGTACTTATCAATTAGAAATCAACCTTTGAAAACTTTAGTTTTCAATAGTTTTCTAAAGGCAACAATCTACTCAATCCTCGAGTTTCACACGCTTAAGCTTTTCAAATTCAAAAGTCAATCTTTTAATCGGAATACTCCTTATTAGGATTCTGTACTTTTCGGGACACGCACGAAGGACTCGACCGTCTGCATATACAACATTCCCAGAACTCAGAAACAATCAGGTGGGTGATGATCTGTTGATTGATCTGCTAATAATAACGTCGTGCCGGTATTTCCTGAACTCAATTAAATCAAATAAAAAATATCTAATCCAACATAAATGTAACACCTATCTATATAACTGTTTGGATTATGTTATATAACTACATATGTTATATTTTTAGCCCGTTGTTTTGTGAATCGATCACCACTGCATGAGTAAACACCTTACGTGAGCATGAATCAGTTCAGTTGTCAGTCAAGTATTTATTCTTTGTAAAGTTATTGAGTCAGTTTTGTGGAAGGTCAGTATGTACGGAGTCGGGATCGAGTTTTAAATCCGACCTCCGGGGCTGCTGTCGGGGACGCCCTCGGAATCAAGGTTGTTGATCAAGTAAATCTGGTCCCCGGTCAGCTGTCGTTTGACGCACTGGGAAGAAGGCCATTGATACTTGCTTATTTTGAGGGATGTTATAAGGTTGGATGATGTGAGCTTGTGTGGTTGGATGAAGTAAGTTTTGGTTGGAGTTGAAAAGAGTAACTTTGTTGATTGGTTGGAGTTGAAAAGAGTAACTTTGTTGGAAGTGGAATGATTGTACGTTTATGGTTTGTCAGTTTGTGATAATATGTGATATGACTTTGGGCTTTGCCCTAATGTGAACCAACTTGTGCTGTTTCAATTATATTATGCGAAATATGCTTAAATGCCGTTTAAACTTTATAATCTTATATATACGTCAACTGATTAAATAAAATAAACACTTTATTAATGAGTATAACTTAATATATTTCGGATTTACCAATCCCATGATGTTGCAAATCACCCATATGTGAGAATTCAATTCTCACGCCCCTTTTCCCTAAATCCCCTTGCAGATTATGATTTTGTGGAGCAAGGACAGTAATAGAGACGACACGGAGTTCCCCACTTAAATAAAACATTACTGTTGATACTATGCTTTATATACACATTTATGTGTGTGAGATACTTATTAAAATTATTCTACCCATTTCTTCCGCTGCATAAAAACTCATCATCTCTCATTTCCGTTATATTTCCTTCAAAAATTTTATAGTTCGGAATTTTGATCACAATAACACTTCGAATCCGATATAATTAATATATTCTGGATTCGGGGCGTTACAGGTGGTATCAGAGCTTATGTTCAAAACTTTCGGACCAAAACCCAAATCATTATTTTCATCAAGCCAAAATTCTTTTTCTTTAATTAATATTTTCTTATCACATAAGTATAGATCACTAATTAAATCATTTTAGGGGAAATGTGTCTCCTATTACCGTCAGAAGCTCCTCGAAGGTATGTTCTTATTTTATTGCCTTAAAGTTTGTGATATTACGACAACTTGACTTTCATAACAAAACTCCAATCAAAAGATCGCGAACTCGAAACAACACCTACGAGGTGTAGAAAGAACCCCGAAATATCGTTTATAATACTATTGAAATGCAAGTAATTAGTGAAAGATAGAAATAAATATATTTGTGTAAATTTATAAACTTCATAAATGATGTTATATGATTATTTGAACTATGTGCTTTAATTGTTTAAATTATGTTTCTGCATAACTAAAATTTTGACTAGGAATTTCCTTTCCATATAAGAATCCACCTAAGATAGTTATATCCCGATAATTAGAAGACACTTAGCTAACCTTAGAATCTATCCGTGTGGTTATAACCCAGTTCACGAGACTGCTTGCAAAGACAATAACCACTCCAATATCCCCAGACGAGACATATTTGACAGTCATGATTCGTTTTGGCAGAAGGGTTACTGAGTTGTTCTCCGTCCTATCACTGTAAGACTACTCGAACGGACGAGAATAGAAGACCCAGTTCAAAGACCCCTCATTCACTTGGAGACATACCTAGAAGAAGTCAACGATGGGTATTTCCGTATGATAGTAGTGATCAGTCAGAGTGATCAAATCCTTTTAAACAGCTATCTTTTTTGATGTAGTCACAAATACGTATAACCTAGATGTGCCACCCTTTCCTGACATATAGTAGTAGTCAGACGTATGACCGCTTTACTTAGACCATAGCAGCGTAACTCCAACCTGCTCCTTTTGTCGCTCGTGGTCCGAATTGATGTGAGGATACGATGCGTTAGAATTATACTTAGAAGCCTTTTGTATTCTATGACGTAATGTAAGGAGACTGACCTCCGTAGGACCAAAACTTTTAGATATATATATACTTATTATGTGCTCACTACTTGTCAATGTGTTTTACTTGCTTTATATATTAAATGTCATATTTTATCTGATTATCACTTAATGACACATTACTAGTTCCTAGAATACTGTGCGAATGTGAGCACTGTACCATTGGGGCCCCAATGCGCAGCTGGTGAATTACGTACCACACGTGTTTTCAGTGAACGTTTGGTGTTAATTTTGGTTAGTCCGATTATGTTTTTATAACTTTCTCGCACCTATACATATCGTAAAAATATTATTCTTTTCCGATCAGAACCACCTTTAGAATAGCACCAGAACGTAGACGTGGACGACCCCACGTTAACCCCATTCCTATATCAGTGAATCATATAGGACATAACTCACCTTCTCAGGCTGAACCTAAGCCACCTCAGCAGGCCGCGCTAGGAAATGTCTGGAACTACTATGGAAATTGAGGACCGAATTAGAGGTTTACCCCTAACGCTAAACGATCACTTAGTAGAGTCCGACCTTCACACCCTTGAGATGAAAATCTTTGGCATAATCTTAGGCTTTGACTGTTTAACAAAGGACGAAGCGATAATAAAATGTGCAGAACGCGAGATCGACCTCGAAACCCGTAATGGTCAACGCTTCACATTTTGTGAAGTCAAGACTAAGAAGGAAACCCGAGTAATATCAGCAATCCAAGCTGCAGCAATATTACGAAAGGAGAAATGCCAAGCTTATCTCGTCCACATCTCAGCAGGAGAGAAAGACAACAAGTTGCGCATCAAGGTGCCAATTGTGGATGGATATCTTGACGTGTTTCCCGAGGAATTAATCGGGTTACCTCCTGATTGTCAGATAGAGTTCTCCATCGACTTGATACCTGGGACAGCACCAGTATCTAAAGCACCCTATCGAATGACGCCAAAGACATTAGAAGAACTGAAGGAACAACTGCAATGCTTGCTTGAAAGGAAGTTCATCAAGCCTAGTGCATCACCATGGGGAACACCCGTGTTGTTCGTAAAGAAGAAAGATGGAACTTTCCATATGTGCATAGACTATCGAGGTCTCAATCAACTGACCATTAAGAACAAATATCCTCTTCCGAGGATAGAAGACTTGTTCGACCAGTTGAAGAATGCTACGGTATTCTCAAAGATCGATCTAATGTCTGGTTACCACCAGCTAAAGGTCAAGAGCGAGAATATCCAGAAGAAAGTATTCCGGACTCGGTATGGACATTACGAGTTCACCATGATGCCTTTCAGAGTAACAAACGCTCCGATAATTTTCATGGATATGATGAATAGAGTGTTTTATCCGTACCTGGACCAATTCGTCATCGTCTTGTGTACTCTAAGAGCAAAGAGCAACATGAAGAACATCTCAAGGCAGTCTTAAAGACAATGAGACGAGAGAAGTTGTATTCCAAATTTAGCAAGTGTGAATTTTGGATCAACTGTTTATGTATCGATTAGTACTAGAGCATCTCACTCCCTTGTGTCTAAGAATTTAAGAAAATTTGAGGATATAGAGTATAGAAGAATAGACCTTAAGTGAAAGTGAACTTTTGAGGAATACAATGAGAACCTAAGCCGAGTGAATTGATTGGAGATAGACTTGGATGAACATCAAATAGAAACTGGACTGCACGTTCTTAAGTTGAGTAGCTAGACGTTATTGAAAACGAACTAGTTCTATGCATAAGAAGAAGTATGAAACACAGACATAGTTACTTTCTTTTGGGATAACGTAAAATTTTAAGCTTAAGTAGAGCCTTTTTGTGGAATGAGTAAGCTAGACGTGATCTTAAGTCTTACGTGTTAAGAATTAACATTTATATGTTATGGGAATATTTTAGTTGAAAAAGATAGGACAATTGATTTTTATCTATGGGATACATAGTGGACTTCGAAGTAGAGGAAAATTTGCAACTATGTAGGAAGAAAAGTTTGCATGTTTGAGGACTAGAAAACCTTCAAAGTGTTAGATCAGGTAGAGTGACAACAAACTTAGTCGACCAAGAAAACCGAGAAGTTATTTTGGTTTTAACTAATGGAGGACCTTTCAGAAATCAAACATCCCTACTAAGGTTTACTACTCCTTTTGAACCACAAGTTTTAGAGTAAGTAGTTAGACAAAACTTTTTTGAGTGGAGTAAGATATAGTACCAATTCATCCTAAACCTAGAACTTTCCACACAGTATTGTGCAGATCACCAATGACCTCTAGGGTTGTTGCATCCTCTGGAGATACCAGAGTGGAAATGGGAGAACATCACTATGGATTTTGCCACTGGATTCCCGAAAACGGTGAAGAATCACGATGCCATTTAGGTTATCGTAGATAGACTTACGAAAACTGCCCACTCTATCCCTGTTATAATGACGTATACGTTGGACAAGCTCGTCCAACTATACATAGCAGAAGTAGTTAGACTGCACGGTGTACCAGTCTCGATAGTGTCCGATAGAGACCCCGTTTTACCTCTAAGTTCTGGGGAAGTCTGCAATTAGCCTTAGGGACTGAATTGAAATTCAGCACCGCATACCACCCGCAGACTGACGGACAATCGGAAGGAACTATCCAGACACTCGAAGGTATGCTGAGAGCTTGCGCTCTAGATCTTGCAGGAAGTTGGAAGAGCCACCTGCCATTTGTAGAGTTCGCATATAACAACAGTTATCAGGCGACAATACAAACGGCACCGTACGAAGCACTTTACGGGAAAAGGTGTAGATCACCAGTTTGTTGGGATGAAGTCGGAATTCGAAAGATTCTCAAACCCGAACTAGCTGAAAGATCGGTTGAGATAGTCGCAAAGATTAAAGGAAGAATCAAAGCGGCTCAAGACCGTCAGAAGTCATATGCGGATGCTAGGAGAAGAGATTTACAATTCGACATTAGCGATAAAGTATTTCTCCGAGTGGCACCAATGAAAGGTCTAATCTATTTTGGTAAAAGAGGTAAGCTAAAGTCGCGATACAATGGGCCATTTGACATCCTGAATAGAATCGGGGATGTGGCTTATCGTTTAGCACTACCACAAAAGTTATCACGAGTGCATGATGTGTTCCACACATCTACACTCAGGAAGTACATAAGCGATCCAAACCCTGTTTTTAGTCGTATAGATTTAGGGTTAAGTTGTGACCTGACTATGAAGAAGTTCCAGTTACTATCCTAGGAAGGAAGTTACACTTATTAAGGAATCAAGAGATACCATTAGTTCTAGTCCAGTGGAGCCGACACGGGAAAGAAGAAACAACTTGGGAAATAGAGGATGAAGTCCTAACCAAATACCCTCAATGCTTAAGCAATACCTAGGAGATGAATTTCGGGGGTGAAATTCTGTTAAGGGGGTGAGGATGTAATACCCCGTCCCGTTTTATGCCTTTTATATTCCTAGAACCCTTATTTTATTTTCTTATCTTTGTTTCTTTTATTTTATTATTTTGTGTGCTTTTGTGTAATTTAAATATATACCCTTTTTATAAATTCCTAAATTCGTAGAAAGAATCGAATCTTTCAAACGAATAAAGGACTACGAGAAATTAATTATTCAAGTTTAAATTAAGGATTTCGATACGTATAATTTATTGAGAATAATTAAAATGCAATAAAATATTAATTGAATCTTAAAACTGTATTAATTTTCAAATCGGGATTAAACTCGTGAACCAAACGATCCCTAACCGTATCAAGTGGGATAGAAAATATCATGTATTAGAGTGGATTATTTTCATCCACATAAATTACTTCCTTTTAGAATTAAATTAATTAAGTATTAATCCCACCCACATATATTATTCCTTTCATTTTTCTTTTAATTTTAATTAATTATATATCATATATTTTGTTTCCAAAAATCAGAATTTCCCAATTTCACTCTCTCCTCTCGGCTCTCTCCTCCTTCAGCCGAAATCACGCCGCCCTCCGTCGCTTCGCCGTCCTCCAGCCGCCGGCGACCACCGCCTGGTCTCACTCTCAGTCGCCACCGCTTCCCCCTTCCCGTCGCGGCCATCTCAGCGCCATCGCGCCTCAGCCCCAGCCGCGGCCTCGCCCCAGGAGCGCCGCCGTCTCCAGCCCATCGCACGCACGCCGCCGCGCCACGGCCCAGCTCCGACCACCGCCCACCTTTTTCCCCTCAGACGCACGCACCGCGAAACGCCTCTCACCTCCCTTTTCGCTCCGTCGTGCCCAGCGCCGCCGTCGCGCCACCGCGTCTCTCTCTCTCTGTTCGAAGCCGAGCGCCGCTTCTATCAGCCGCCGCTCACCGCCGAGCAACCACCGTTCGTCTTCTCCTCTTAAGTGAGCCTCGTTTCCTTTTTCGGTCCGATTCTTTTAATTTCATACTTTGTTTCGATTTAATTCGCTTCGGTTCCAATTTCATTTATTTTGTGTTAATCGAAGATGTGGTCGTCTCTCTCCCTCTCGATTGAAGCCCGCCGCCGCCTCTTCGAACGGCGCCACCGCCTTGGCCGCCGCCGCTCCCAGCCGATCGACCACCCTCCTCCTTTGGGTGAGTCTTATCTTTGGTTGTTTTTTCCCCAATTTCGTTCACTTCCATTATTTTTTCTCCCAATTAATACCTTCAATTAATCGTTGTTCATTTCTTCTTACAGGGATGCTGTTGTAATGACCGAAGGACACCACTGCTACTTGTTTCATTTCCGGTAAATTCGAAACGACGCCGTTAGGCTGTCCGAATTATCCGACGGATTATCGAATCACCAAATAACGCCGTTAGGCTGCTCAAATTTACCCGACGAGTCTCCGAACTACGCCGTTAGGCTGCCCGATTTGAGACTCGTAAGAATTGCTAATCTTCTTTCTATTTCTCGTTGTAGTTGAGATATGTTTTGAAAAGTTTTAATCTCCCTGAGACTTTGTAAGTTTAAGTTAATTGTTTTGGAGCCTTTGAGACTTGTAGATGGACTTTGATATTGTTGATTTTGTGAGTATTGTTTTAGCTATGAGTTGTGGTGATTTAGAGTATTGGTTAATTTGGTTCGAGCTAGTCCTACTATTGATGAAATGCTATTGTTGTTGAAATTCCCCTTTTAATTATTTGGACTAGTTTTTGGGGTTGTTGATTTAGTCTTTTACTGGATGAGTTGCTGATTACTGTTAGAGTAATTGGTCTTTGTTGTTAGATGAACTATTGGCATATTTTGGATTAATTATTAATATTATTGAATTAGTTGAAAAGTGATGAAATTAGTTTGTTTTAGTATTAATTGAGTTTTCATAGACAAAGGGAAACTCGTCTTCCCCTTGTGCGACTGTTAGAAAATTAGGAACGAAAAGATAAGTCGTTTAATATTCCAAATTAATAACAAATGAAAAGAGTATTTTTTTTTGGGAAAATTAATATAATCCTTTTATTTCCTAAAAGTGTCATTAATCAATTTTAGAAGTGTTATTAATATTAGAAAAGGAAAATACTTTTTATAAACTATATATAGTTTATAATATAATTTGTCTTAGAAAAGCCAAAGTCTTTAATAAGTTTTAATAAGAGGTTTTTATAAAATATAAATTCTTATACTTTTATTTTTTTTCCTTAAAGTGCCTTTATTAAGGACACCACTGAATTCAGTAAATACACTCCCTCTGTTACAACACTGAATTTAGTAAATACACCCCCTGTTACATCCCTGAATTTAGTAAATACACCCCCCTGATGCACCTCCTCTTAAAAAGGGGTGTACTTATCAATTAGAAATCAACCTTTGAAAACTTTAGTTTTCAATAGTTTTCTAAAGGCAACAATCTACTCAATCCTCGAGTTTCACACGCTTAAGCTTTTCAAATTCAAAAGTCAATCTTTTAATCGGAATACTCCTTATTAGGATTCTGTACTTTTCGGGACACGCACGAAGGACTCGACCGTCTGCATATACAACATTCCCAGAACTCAGAAACAATCAGGTGGGTGATGATCTGTTGATTGATCTGCTAATAATAACGTCGTGCCGGTATTTCCTGAACTCGATTAAATCAAATAAAAAATATCTAATCCAACATAAATGTAACACCTATCTATATAATTGTTTGGATTATGTGATATAACTACATATGTTATATTTTTAGCCTGTTGTTTTGTGAATCGATCACCACTGCATGAGTAAACACCTTACGTGAGCATGAATCAGTTCAGTTGTCAGTCAAGTATTTATTCTTTGTAAAGTTATTGAGTCAGTTTTGTGGAAGGTCAGTATGTACGGAGTCGGGATCGAGTTTTAAATCCGACCTCCGGGGCTGCTGTCGGGGACGCCCTCGGAATCAAGGTTGTTGATCAAGTAAATCTGGTCCCCGGTCAGCTGTCGTTTGACGCACTGGGAAGAAGGCCATTGATACTTGCTTATTTTGAGGGATGTTATAAGGTTGGATGATGTGAGCTTGTGTGGTTGGATGAAGTAAGTTTTGGTTGGAGTTGAAAAGAGTAACTTTGTTGATTGGTTGGAGTTGAAAAGAGTAACTTTGTTGGAAGTGGAATGATTGTACGTTTATGGTTTGTCAGTTTGTGATAATATGTGATATGACTTTGGGCTTTGCCCTAATGTGAACCAACTTGTGCTGTTTCAATTATATTATGCGAAATATGCTTAAATGCCGTTTAAACTTTATAATCTTATATATACGTCAACTGATTAAATAAAATAAACACTTTATTAATGAGTATAACTTAATATATTTCGGATTTACCAATCCCATGATGTTGCAAATCACCCATATGTGAGAATTCAATTCTCACGCCCCTTTTCCCTAAATCCCCTTGCAGATTATGATTTCGTGGAGCAAGGACAGTAATAGAGACGACACGGAGTTCCCCACTTAAATAAAACATTACTGTTGATACTATGCTTTATATACACATATATGTGTGTGAGATACTTATTAAAATTATTCTACCCATTTCTTCCGCTGCATAAAAACTCATCATCTCTCATTTCCGTTATATTTCCTTCAAAAATTTTATAGTTCGGACTTTTGATCACAATAACACTTCGAATCCGATATAATTAATATATTCTGGATTCGGGGCGTTACATGTGGTTTTGGTGAATGGTGGGGACCACCAAATTTTATGAAATTGGGTTTTAAGATTTCTTGCCCCCCATTTTGCAATTTATGCTTTAGGATTGTATCAAATATTAATTACCCCATTAATCTAAATCAAATATCACAATTATACAAATGATTTCAATCATCAGCACAACACGGAAAATATATCATTGCATAGATTGTAAATACACACGAGCTCGAGACAAGGAGAAATATATACATAACTAGTGTTAGCCCCGCGATGTTTCGTGGGTTTGAAAACAGATTTATTTAATTAGATATTTAATTACACTTTTAATATAGAGACGCATATGTCGTATTATATCATATGTAGAGGTATGTCATATTTGAAACAAATACAATGTAGGCTACATATAATTTAAATTGAGTCCTAAATTAGGGTTAATGTTTTTCAATTCAATTTTTTGTTATTTTTCAATATCTAAGCTTCATATAAAAAAATAATTAAAGTGCAATTTTTTTTTGTTTTTACTACAGTCAAGACCCTAAATTATAAAGTTCAAACAATAATTTATTTTAATCTGGGTGTTATATAATATTAGGAGGATCACTAAGATTTAAACTTTATGATGCCAAATCATAGATTTAGTCTTGCCAAAAGTACCTTACTTATTCTGCTGTCCTTCGAATTCAAATACTAATACCAAGCACAAACACACGAAATATTTATTAAAATATGACAAACATACTAAAAATACATCAAACTCTTTAAAACAACCAAACAACCATAATAGTCCATCATAATCAAAATATCATAAAATAGTAATTATCATAAGTGTTTTAATAATCCATGTAAAAAAAAGATAATATAAAGAAAGCAAATCTAGCGAATAAGACGCTTAACACTAATTGTAAAATACTTCCCATCATGACTGAACCATACAACGTCATTAAACTTGATCTTTAATTTTGCAACGATGTTATTCCAAGATTTTCCCAAACGAACCATTGTTGGAGTAGAAGCTTCTAACATATACCGGCATTCATACTTCACGGGAAAAATATCACCTTTGGAAGTGCTCCTTATTGCAATCATTCTCGTTTCCATACCAAAGAGTGAAGTAGCCGAAATTGGTAATTTCTATATTTAACAAACAAATTAATAAAATAATAAAAAGATATCAGAAATTGTTTGAAAAAATATTATATAAAATACATAAATCACGTACCAATCGGTTTTTCCACTCAGACGAATCACATTTGGTACGAATGTTGCATCCATCAGGTATTGTACGGAGCTATATAAAGGATGAATAAAACAATACATAAATGTATCAATCTTCTTAATTGGACAAAATTTATCAAATCAACTATAAAAAATAATAACGGAATGCCTCCTGGTCCATACTGAAAAATCTCCTCTTCAGCGAACACAACACAACATAATCAATACGGACATTTGGCTCTGAATGCAACGAAAATCATGGGAGAAAAAAAAATTAATGACAAAAAAAAAAAAGGAAAGAACACTTATTGTCCAAAAAAATCAAAATGGTAATGCATAAAAGAATAATAAAAATACCTGCAACACGTTCCATTGAATTAGAAAAACTACGATATCAAAAAAAAAAAAAAGTCAAGTAAAGCCAAACACTCAATACATGCAAGATAATTAAATACATTTTGTGTAAATATTTATGTACACTGATAGACACAAATTTATATGTCCATTGAAAATATAGTAATGATACCCAAGCACACTTACAATTATATAAATAATTATTTAAAATAATAGTGGATATCCTGTATATGTGTTATTATTACATCTGTAATAGGTATAAAACTTTGTGTCCACCGATTGTTTAATGATCATGAATTCAGATCTATTTCATGTATGACTTTTATTATAAATACATATGCGACCTTTTGTTTAATAGTTAGACATTTAAATCCGTCTATACTAACTATGATAGCGAACTATTAAATTGATACTCAATTAATCCTATCTTTGAATTACATACATGAGCTCTTCAATTTTAATTACTCATCCACTAAAAATTAGTGTAATTGTTATATCGAGAATAAATCTTACACAACATATGCACAATTTATCAATAAAGACCTAACTATTTAATTAAACATTCAACCTCAAACTTGCAGAGACGAAACTGGTCGGATAATTTTTAATTTTTTATTGGAACATTGTTAAATTTAAAGGACCAATTTCGAAACTATATACACTTGCCACAGGATTAAATGTAATAAGGACCAATTTGTACGAAGTACAAATTGATATCCACACAATAAGGCATC
This sequence comes from Ballota nigra, assembly GCA_947034835.1. Lineage (NCBI taxonomy): Eukaryota > Viridiplantae > Streptophyta > Magnoliopsida > Lamiales > Lamiaceae > Ballota > Ballota nigra. The sequence continues at coordinate 86,644,724 of OX344720.1, read as the reverse complement.
ACTATTTGCCTCTACGATACTATCACAGATTTGACTACAAAACAATATTCATTTTTTTTTTGCTTACTATTTAAAAATACTAACAATTGAAACTGACCAACCTGAACACTACGATTGCAGAAAAAGAGCAAGCATCCCTTTTTTTTTTGGTATTGGATAGAGAATTTTTATGCACAATAATATTTAAAAATTTGACCATGCCAACTTCATAAAATTAGATTACAACCTATATCTTCTCAATTAAAACTACTGCTCATCTTATTATTTAATTAGTGCTAAACCATTAATCCGAAAGAATAAAGGACTAATACCGCACTAATTTCAGACATAAAAAATTATGCTAATAACTTAAATCAAAAAATGAAAAACATACCCTCAAAATGAACCGGATGATAGGAATGTTTATACATACAAAGCTCAAGGAACCGGATGATAGGAATGTTTATACATACAAATGAACTTATTAATTAGGAATGACCATTATTAGTATTAATTGTGAATAACTATTATTAAATTTTATTAAATCATCTGAACTAATTATAGGACCAAAATTATTCAATCTCCATAATATAATTGCTCAGTAAATAAATATATCATAAACATGTGCAATAATCTTTGGAAAAGAAAATCCCTTAATTTCTTCTGTACATCTTGCACAATAAATATATCATTAGGATGATTAGGATGATAGTGATCAATGGTATAGTGAGAATCAATATACACATACATACAAATTTTAATAAATCATTTGAATCAATTATCGCTATCAATTATAAAGTTATAATTATAATAAATATTTTAAAAGCAACTTTAATAATATGAATGTAATATATAGAATCGACCTCCAAATATATGTTAGTTACAAAAAATATAATAAATATTTTAAAAGCAACTTTAATAATATGAACATAAAATATAGAATCGACCCCCAAATATATGTTAGTTACAAAAAATATTTAAAAAAAAAAGGAAATCGGATACTTTTATATTTCTTCAGTCTATAGTATATTTTATACAAATTTGATTAAGATTCAATATTTTTTATCCATATTTTCAAAAGGTTTTCATCCATATAATTTCCGTTAATAATTGAAAGGAAATCACAATGGCATATTACCAAAACCCTACTCAATCCATAAAAGTGATATTAATTAATTTCCTTTATAGTATTACCATTCTTATGCTAATCTTTTATTCGAAACAAATAAATTAAAAATATATTTGTACCATAATCTTTTCTTCGAAACAAATAGTCTGTGAGCATCGACAACTATAATTTTGAGTTGTATAGGCACCAGCCATAATTTAATTTGTAAAATTATTCATAAATCTAAAATACAGGACCAAGATAACATTATAATAACTTATTAAAATTTCAACGGGAACACATTATTATAAACTAATAGGAGGTAAAATCTACAATCTTGATAGAATATAACTCCTTCAGATATTTAATTCCTTGGTAAGCAGCATCATTCTCGGCCTCATTTGGAGAACCCCAGATTTCACCACGTATGCAAAAAACACCACTGGAACTATGAAGATAGACAACCGATTGGAATATTGGAAAACGCTCAATACTCATATTCTCAGTCTCATATGCAGCACATAAGTATCCTAACTCTACAGCCAAATCATGAAGGATTACCCTGAAGTTAACATAAAAAAGACGCCCTTCCATAACAAATGCAGAAAAAAAAAAGGACTATAGTTGAATAAATCCACACATAATGACATACCACTATGGTCCTTTAAATAATTTTAATTAATACTTATGCATATCCCTCATGTAATCAACCGAATTCCTATACTTATGCATATCTCTCATGCAATCAACCGAATTCCTAATTACGCGAAATTAGGGAGAGTATTATAATTGGGACTATTGAGGCCAATTAGTATATCATCATTATCTTTTCGTACTGGGCTTACTTTTCGCGATCAAATTGCATATTTGTTGGGCCGTATTATTATCTTATCGTTTAATAATGACGACCTTCTTTATAAGAACTAATTTATTATTTATTAATCTCCTACCACAATATATTATCAGATGAGTAGAAAGATAAATTAATTTAATCATATCTTACCATTTTACCATTTATCAACTGCCTCGATTTGAATATTTTTTATCTGACCAAAATGACGAACATTGATTTATGTAACATTAGAGTGTTTTCTTTCTATTATATATATTAGTACATTGACAAATTAAAATGATTAATCGTAGGGTCCACCACTATGGTCCTTTAAATGATTTTAATTAATACTTATGCATATACCTCATGTAATCAACCGAATTCCTATACTTATGCATATCTCTCATGTAATCAACTGAATTCCTAACTACGTGAATTAGGGAGGATGAGACATGATTTTCCAATCAGTTGCTATAATTAGGGAATATAATTGGGAAATTAAATCTTGAAGTCAAACACGATCAACGCCTATTTTTATTAGGAAACATTGACAAATTAAAATGATTAATATTATGATATAAATTATTAAATTATAACTAAATCAATCTATATAATAATTAAGATACAAAAAAACGTGAATCTGATGAATTGATTCGTGATGATTTTTAGGCAAAATATCAGCGCTAAGATCAAATTATGATATACAAAATCATATATTAAACAAAAATAAATAGTAATGATTCGTGATGATTTCTAGGCAAAAAATCAGCGCTAAGATCAAATTATGATATAAATTATTAAATTATAACTAAATCAATCTATATAATAATTAAGATACAAAAAAACGTGAATCTGATGAATTGATTCGTGATGATTTCTAGGCAAAAAATCAGCGCTAAGATCAAATTATGATATAAATTATTAAATTATAACTAAATCAATCTATATAATAATTAAGATACAAAAAAAAAACGTGAATCTGATGAATTTTTTCAATTTTAATAGATTTTCATATTCCAATCCTTTTATAAATGTCGAGAATATAGAAACCGATCGAATTTGATAACTTTTATAATTGCCGAGAATATAGAAACCGATCGAATTTGATAAAGTCTAATCATTGACTGGGTTGATTAAAATATAATCTACTGATAATTATTTGGATCGATTAAAATCTGCTTTATCGACAATTGAATTAATGTAAATACACCACATCACGGCAAATACAATTACATCGGAAATGAAAGACACCACATCACGACAAATACACTTACATCGGAAATGAAATGAAATACACCACATCACGTCGACATTCCGAGCGAACAGGGAAGCCAGGCGAGTCGAATTGATCGGAACAAAAGTACAAAAAAAAATGGCCTTGGTGCCGGCTTCACGTACCAAACATCCACCGAATCAGAAAACGTCCATGCGAATAATGGAGCCAGGCGATTCGAATTTATCGGAACAAAAGCACAAAACAATGGCCTTGGCGCCGGATTCACGTACCAACATCCACCGAATCAAAAAACGTCCATGCGAATAATAAAGTCGGCCGACTCGAATTGATCGAAACAAAACCATGGTCGTTTATTTGGTGCCGGCTTCCATTACCCGTTTCGTGTAGAAGATGGGCAACCAATGCACGATATAAAGGAATGGGAAAAAAAGTGATTTAAATAGAAAATTTGAGGGCTGTTATAAGGGACTACAAATGAGGATATAGCAAGATTTTGAAATAGATAGTGGGGGGCTCGCCACATAGGATTCTGCAGCCCCTCTAATATAGTATATTATGATAATCAGAATACCGCTCAAAGAACTAAATACGCTTCCGAACCCACATAAATCCCCAAAAATGCACTCTCTCGGAACTCTCAGAAGTGTTGCCCAAAATTGAACCCCTTCACGAGTTCTCCTTTGTCTCCAATGAAAATGAGGATTTTCGATTTTCTTCCCCTAAATTGTTTTCCCTTATCATTTACTATAAATAATTATTAATAATATGCAATTTATAAAAGTATATGGCTTTGTTCAGTAGGTACAAACCGCACACTTTAAATTTGTAGAAGACTTAGGGGGATGTATTGAATTAGGATTTTAAAAGACTTTTTTAGCTAAAAAAATTATGCAGATTTTGAAAGACTTTGCAGGATTTTTATGACTTTTAAGATTTTGCAGGATTTTATAAGACTTTTTAAATCAGGATTTTAATGAATTCTGTAAAACTTTGTGGACTTTGCAGAATTTCATGGATTTGTGACATACAAAGAGTTCAAGATTTTTTTTCATACATTCGAATTAAAAAAAGAGTCAAAGATAAAAAATAAAAAAAAATCTCCATAATATCATGTCCTCCTAACATCCGTCCACATATCCATAACTATAGCCTACACTAGTCATCCAAGCATTAGCGTCTTGTCGCTCTTGCTCTTGGATTTGAATAATAGGCTCAAAGTTATGGTCTTCATTTATCGGTAATGTTGAAGATGAAGGTTCGTCCACCGATTCAACTGAAAATTCATTCAGAACGACATTCTTTGCGAAAAAGTTATGTAGAGCTGCACATGCTAATACAAGTTATGCTTGTGTCTTAAATAAAAATGGAGGTGCTGACTTAAAAATTGTGAACCTTGTTTAAAAATACCAAATATTCTCTCGATCACATTCCTTAAAGACGCATGACAAAGATTGAACAATTCTTTCTCATTTTCAGGGTCATTACCCCGACTTGCAAAATCTTGTAGATGATATCTTACACCTCGAAATGGAGCTAAAAACTGACGTCGATTAGGAAATCCACAATCCACAAAAAAATATTTACCTAATTACATATGCAATATATAATATTAGTATTATAATAATACTAATAATATTAATATAAAAAATAAGTATTTACCTTGTGACACTTTAAGTCCATTCCTCCTTATTATATCATCATTTAATATCTTAGAATCATGAGCCGAACCCTCTCACCCACTAAGAACATACATGAACTCCAAATCAAAATTACAAGCGGCTAATACATTTTGTGATATCTTTCCATGACGGTCACAAAAACTGCTTACATCTCGTCCCCTTACCATTGCTGGAATATGTGTTCCGTCAATAGCTCCAATGCAATCCTAATATAACAATTTTCGCATGAAAAATATAAATATAGTAGTGTCATTTTATTTATAATTTTTATTGTTAGATAATTAATACATACCTAGAAGAAAGGGAAGAACCTTGTGCTTTCTCTTATTTTAGCATGTACGCTTGAACCTGGTTTTTGAGAAGTGTCACATTGTCCAAGTCTCTTATCCATACACCAGTTGTATCGGTCCTAGAGCTGGGTCGGTACGGTATACCGTATCGAAAATTGCATACCGTATATCATACCGAAAAGTTCGGTATGGTAAACTTTCATACTGATCCCATACCGAAGTTTTTGGTATACCGAAATTTCGATATGCCTAAAAATTTATACCGTACCGTACCGTACCGAATAATCAGTATACCGTTTCATATCGAAAATACCGACATATACCGATATTTTTGGCATACCGAAATTAGAAAATATAAAGGTATATCATTCCATACTGACATATACCGATAATATTTCGGTATATAACAAAATACCGAAAATTTAGAATATTCATACTGTTACCGTACCGAAAAATTTCGGTACGGTATGATTCTGGTATTTTTGGTATTTTTTCGGTACGATATGCACGGTATTTCGTTATTTTTTTTCCACCCCTAATCGGTCCCAGAAATTTTTCCACTCAACTCAAAAGTTCCAAAATACCCTAAAATTAATAGAAAAATACAATCAAAGTATCGAAACTATAATAGCATAAATCGTACAATTACAAGTAAAATAAAGAATTATTGTTATAAAATAATCAATCAAAGCACACAAAATAACACAAATAATTATGACTTATCAATTAAATTTACATACTCATTAACCTAGGTGGTCAATCCAAATTAATTAATCACACAATTTAAACATTGAAAATAAATGATATAAACAAACAAATATCCATGGAGAAACAATAATTATTAAACCAAACATAAAAAAGGGATAAAGTCAGTTGGTGATTTTACCTCAGAGGAATCGACAAGGATGAAGATGACGATGGATTTTGGAATCAGAGGTCGATCAAAAAAGAAATTTCAATATGTGTTGGAGTATGGTGGGAGTGAGATTATGGTGGCGTGGATAGTATAATATATATTCAAAAGTGAAAAGACAAAGGTGAAGACATTACCGAAGAAAGCACTTCAAAGACTCACTTCAAAAGTCCTTTAAAACCCTATGGGTTTTGATGAGATTGTTGGTATGTATAAAAACAACTAAAAAGTCCTTCAAAATCCATCTAACACAACAATCCTTTAAAATTCTTATATTTTTGAATACCAGTGGATTTGTTTTAAATAATAAAAAATCTCGAATGAATACCAATGGATTTTAATGGACTCTTTAAAAAATCTTGAAAATCCAGATTGAATACCAGTAGATTGTTTCTATGTGACATAAAATCCTGATTGAATACCATTGGACATTTTTTTATAAAAAAAATCTTTTAAAATCCTGCGAAATTCTAATCCAATACACCCCCCTTAATTATTTTTTTACATATTATATGAATCTGTTATTTTAATGATACAATATACAATTAAAATATATATATATATATATATATATTATCACCTATAATTATATTTTTTGGTAAATTATTTTTCTTTGTTCATTGAAGATATATAAATTTCACTAAATTAGAATCTCCTCACGTAATGTAATATTTTTTTAACTAAAGTATTAAACAAAAGCTATGTAAATATTACTTTAGTGACAGAATTTGGAGGAAATATTTAATTAAGTATTTTAAAAGCTCACTTAAGCTTGTTGTAAAAAAAAAAAAGCTCACTTAAGCTAAGAAATCTACATCTTGTGATAGTTATATCATATATGTGTTCACTAATAATATTCGTCACTAAATTTAAGTAGTTTTCTTGGACAAAGTATGGGGAAAAATGATTTATATACATGAATCATTGAAGGATATTAGTTGTCTTCATTAAAAAATATTAGATTTTTCCTTAAAATGTATTAATTGTTTTTACTAAAGATTATTAGTTGTTTAGTAAAAACAAACTAATACTTTTTAATATAAACAACTCATACCCTTCATTGAAAACAACTAATACTCTTTAGTAAAAATAACTAATGTCCTTCAATGATTCATGTATGAACCAATTTCACTCTATACATACTCCTTTTCTTGTAATCGATGAATATGTATATATGTAGGGTTTTCAATTTTTTTATATACTATTTTTGAATTGGAGGCGTTGTTTATGCTAATTTTGTACTCTCTCTCTCTCTCTCTCCCCCCCTCCCCCTCAATATGATTTTTACGGGAATAAATAAATAAATATGATATTGGTGTTTCAAGTTAATAAATTATATGTTATGTATGTTTGTTTAAATCATGCTGTGTTACTATTGTAACCAAAATTTTATATTTGTAATGACTGTTGGAGTTATAAGTGAAAGTATGCTTTTACTTTGTATAACTCATGTATTAAACACTTGTTTATGAGAATAAATCTTTTATCGCATTTGCTTTAGATATAATTGAATGTTGAATATTTATTGCAACCAGTTCATTATAAGTAGTATGTGTTACATTGTAGTTAATGTGGTGATAACAGATCACGGAATATCACATTAACGGTTTCCTTGTAACTAAACGTACAAATTCACGACCTAGATGAAATTGAACAATCCACTGTGAAAGGTCGATGTGTATATCTCAGATTGGTCTGTCTTGACTAAGAGATTGCACAAGCACATTTAGTATGTGTTGAAGAGGACCTACAACGAGGATAAATTCTTTTGTTCTGAAATGTGAAGAATTAGACCTCAGTGGTTATTGATTTCTTAATCTCCATCACTTAAATAGGACCGTGTGTGCTTAATGGTAACTGCTTTGATTCATGTTGGGTGAGAATTATCGTGACTTCGAACCTTGTGCTTTGGGCAGTAATATTAATCATACGACGGTTGCTAAGATTTAATACGGAGAAACGCGTGCGAGTACGGCTCGTGTGATTTGTCCCCTTGGTGGACTCATAAATTTTATCGTACCAAATCTTGCAAGTGAAGAATTAGTTTCTTCGGTACGGATAATAATGTTGAGCTGTCTTTACTCCAAGGTGAAAGATGTTAATTAATTTATAGCTATTCAGAAGCTTAATTAATTAATGGACTTGATAATCTTAAACGCTGGAAATAATAACCGGGAGCCCATATTATCATAATATGGATTAAGATGGATAGTGCAATATTAATTTATTAGTGGTACTAATTCATTTTAATGGGCTGAATTATATTGGGACTCAATATTGAAATTCAGAAGCTCATCGAGGTCCAATCTCAATTCTCCTAAAGGCCCCTCAAGTAGCCCATTAAGTAGCCCAATAACGATAAAATGATTAAAATAAAAGAAAATATAATTTGCTGATTTTTCATTATTAATTTCGAAAAAAATATATTTGGAGAAAGAAAAGATCTTGTTGATTTTCTTGAAACGATATTATGGAAGATAAGTATTCTTGAAATACAAGATTATCTCATATATTCAAGAAGATCCAAATCTTGGATTCTTACTCAATATTTTCGAAAATTATAAGCTTAATAAGGAGGGTGAGATTTTGTGGAATATTTTATTATGGAGAAAAGAGTATATGGGATATATTCAAGATTTATTAGAGGCTAAGAAAAGATTTTCTCCACCCCTAAAATATATCAAAATTTTGGCCCCCTCACTATTATAAATAGGGGATGATTATTTCATCCCCAAGAACATAATTCCATGTGTTGGAAAAATCAAGAGAAAAATATTTCTCTTTTTCCTTAGTTATTTAATTGCTTGAAAGCACTTTCCACCGGTGATCAAGCGAGGCGAAAGGAAAATACTTGAGAAGGTCTTTTGGTTGGTAGCACGTCCCGTGATAATCAAAGGCTATATCTACAAAAGGTACGTAGTCACATAATCTCTTAGTTTTCCGCCATAGATTTTATGTGAATTAATTCAACATGCATGATGATAAAATTATTGTTGGAATTATTATTTGAATTAATTAGGATTAATTCATGCTAGTAATAATGAATTTAAATTCGTATTTAATTATCATCCCAAATAGATTCCGGGCACCCCTATTTTCCCAACAATGACAAATACTTAATGTTATTTAAAAGATAATCTTTTGTACGAAAATAAAATTTGGTTACAATAAGTCATCCTTTTGTAACCATTTAAATGTTCGTTACAAATAAATTTGTTACAAAAAGTACATTTTCTTGTAGTGCATCAATACTCCCTCTGTTCCAATTTGGCTTTTCCATTTGCCAAAAAGGTCCGTCCCAATTTTGTTTTCTCATCCTCAAAATAGAAATAATGTGATTCACCTTTTTAAACTCCACCTCTACAATTCAACTATTTTATTCATATAAATACTACGTTATTCATCATTCGCCATTTCCAAGATTATTTTATTCATTTAAATACTATATTTTCGTATTAAATTCCGTGTAATGTCAAACGGAAAAATAAAATTGAGATGAAAGGAGTACTAAATTAAAAAAATATATGCACAACGATCGAATGTCTGACACACAAAAATATAACTCACTCGAGACATAAATAAAATAAAATCTTGATTATATTATTTCATATTCTAAATTTACTCCAATAAATATATATTATGGAGATTAATTTATTAAACATAATTAGCAAAAGTTCTGGCAATAACATCGACGACGTAGTCCCTTGCAATCACCACTTGCGAAGCCTTCTTTCTTGCACACATACTTACATTTAGTGTCACTAAAGCATACTCCCCAAAACTTATCACTCTTATATGAGCATACTTGATTCTCCTCTATCTTCCCATTCACCGAACCTGGCAAAATATTAAATAAGATATATAAATATTACTAGTACAATATAAGAGAAAACCAAATTGAAATAATATAGAATAGTATGTTTAATTAATTATACATTACAACATTATGCTTCCACTATGTCTGCATTTATCATGGGATCCAAGTTATTAATCAAAACATTGTGTTATGAACAATTTATAAATAAAAAAGAAGAGTTATAATAATAATAAAAAAAACTAGAGAAGTGCATTCTATTGATTAAATGAATGTCATTATATAATAGAAGAATTTAATGGAAAACTGAGATTTGAGATCAAGGAAAAACCAATGATGAGTAGGAGCGCTAGCAGAAACACAACTTTCATGGTGAAAATCTAGGATTGTATGTATATTTCTGAAGGAACAAAAAATATTAAGTGAGAAACAATGAGTATACCTTCAAATATTTATATGTCTAGAAGAAAATCCCGAATTAAATTTAAGATAAGGCACCAATAAATTCTAATTTCAACATTTCTCATATATACTACTTCCCAGTCCTCCATCCAACTTTATGTTTCTCCTAATTTTTTGCTATTTTGTTTAAAAAAATGTACTTGTTTATTAATATATATTGGATTATATAATGACTTTTGTAATATAGTGTAAAAGTAAATAATAGTTGTTCAAAAAATTATTTGTTTATGAATATATATAAAGTGTTGTTTTTATTTTTTATGGGATGTAAAATTTATTGTGGTATATTAAAAAAGAAATTTGAGATTTTTACCGTGGAAAGGAAGTAGAAGATTACAAAGAATTAATGAAAATTTTCATTTTTAGTCCTATTGGCTTTGGCCTTTATCCGCTTAATTAATGCCTTTTATTTCCTATAACTGGTTGGGCCAAGTGTGTACAGAGTACAAACTTTCTTTATCACAACCGATTAAGAGATAACAAATTATAAAGGAAAAAAGAAAAAAGCACAATGGACCGATTAAGGGATAAAAAAAAAGGGTAAAAAAAAAAAGCACACCTGGTCTGTTGACCAACTGAAGATTGTGCATATTTTATTCTTTTCCATTTAAAATGTGGCACCTTCTAATTGGTTAACTTATTTTTTAAGAAGTAATTTTAAATTTTAAATTTTTTGATATTATCTACATAAAATTATATTTTGCTTACGATACCTTCTAATTGGTTAATTTATATTTTATTAAATAATTTTTAGATTTTTAATTTTTCGACATTTAGAAACCAATATTGGCATATTTTAAATTTAAATCTCATATTTTTCTTTTTTCTCTTTTATTTTCTACAGTATCTCCTTATTTTTATTATTGAGTAAATTTCTTGTACACCATGTAAACCGCGTAACTTAAGTGCATATTTAGAAAAACCCAACCTTTCCCGCTAAACTTGTTTATGATATAAAATTAATACCGTTACATGCATTTTTTGATACCATTAAATTTATAAACTAAAATCACTGTGTACATATTATGGTATAAACGAATGCATTTAATAGCATCAGTAATTGCATTTAATAATGTAAGTTGCATACTATGAACAAGTTTCACATGAGAGCGATTCTTTAAAAAGTCATCCATGCTATCACCGAAAAGTCACCAATATTTTAAAAATGCACTTGAGTTTCACGGTGCACTTAGTGCATCGTACAAGACTAAGACACTCTATCATTTTCTATTAATTCTCCTAACTTCTCCTAATCTCATACATGGACCAATCAGGGGAGGACAACGCACGTATAGACCTGACATCAAGCCTGACCGTTCCTGCAGTTTTCAACGGGCATGCATTTAATGCACTTACCAAATCCATGCAAGTAGGCGGCTGCATGAAGGACGACGACCGTTGAAGCATCCTAAAAGAAAGGTGGGTTGAAGACTATCTCTCCAACGAATATTTTTTTAATCCATCTATAAATACAGAAGACCTTGACCTTAACAAGGTTACGGGAAATTTCGAACTCAAGAAATTACTCAAGACTCTCAAGTAATCAAAGCACGCATAGAAGCACTCAAAACCTCTTAAATTTTCCAAGTGTTTCTACTAGTCTGAGTCATTCTGTATTCCATTGAACTTTCATTCATATCTTAAGCTTAGAGTGATAATCCAATCCTTAGAATATGTTTTCCTTGCAAGGATTATCGCACCTAGTTGGAATCCAAACTGAAACCAAAACTTTAAGCTGAGTCAATGTTAGATTTGTTGGTTGAGGTTAGAAAGTGGTTACGAGAAGGAGGACTAGAACTCTAATTCTAGGGATCAGTGAGACTGGTCGTTGTGCACCTTGACACGTTAAAAATAAGCTAATCCATTAAGAGATTCTCTTGTTCAATCAGGGCCGTGGATGTAGGAGCTTAACTCTCTGAACCACGTTAAACGCTCTGAGTTCTTTATTGCTTTGATTATTGTGCTTATTGTTTATCATTATTCATTCATTGCATACTTTGTCAGTGTTGAATCAATCAACCTGACCTTTGAACTCATTGCACTGCCCTTCTAATCATGGCTTCTATGTAAGAGAAAAAATCAGTTTTCAGAAAACAACATAATAAGTCTATAAACTTTCAGGGCTCACACATTTTCATACTCAGGCATAAATAAACATTTAGCCAACTGACCTGCTTCAAAGCGGTTAGTAGGTGTATTATCTATTCAGTGCCTAACACTTAAACTCTGAGTTAAGGGGACTCAGTTTGAAAAAGAAAGAAAAAATTGTATACGTGTATTCCCCCCCCATACACGTATCACTCAGACTTGTCCGGGACCAACAGTAACCGTGTACTCCAGCAGTAGTACACCTCTCACTCAGAGCTAATTTCTGCACTTTTAGTGTCAGAAAAATATAACCAACCCTTGATGAGAAATCACAATGTTAGACCGGTTGGCTCACAAGCAGTGCCCGAAGCACATGCTGTAGCTCAAGAGAGCCTGAGTGGGCGTAAGCGTGGAAGAGAGGAAATACGCAACCCCAAGCACTTGGTTGAGGCTTATCGAAAGATACAAAAGGACAACAAGGGCAAGGTCTCCTAGGGTGAATCTAATCATGCCAGTCTGCCTGAAGCAGATTTTGATATAGACAATGATGATCTTTTGAGCTTAGAGCTCGAAGATTTTGGAGACAAAGAGTGATTTATATAATTGGACATTATTTGTATCTTGACTTGGGCATTGAGATTCGTCTTGCTTCATTTGAGATAAATGTAATAAAATTTTGACTCCATCGTTGCCCAGAAGGCAGATGCACTGACTAAATTCTCCGATACCATCTCAATAAGATATCAGTTTTTTTATGGAAAATCCCGGAAGGATTGTATTCATCAACAAAAATGAGTATCTTATTGAAAAGAAATCGTCGTTTATAGAAATTCCTAAAGGATTATATTCATTGACAAAAATGAATAAAATCGATAGATGAAAATTATGGTTGATGCCAAATAATTGATGAGGTGGTCGAGATCGAGGATTCCCCAAGCGAATCTCAGCATACCAGTTTGTCTGAAGCAAACATGAACATTGTCAGTGATATGACATTAAAGACTATGAGTTGTCTGGATACATAGTGTCATTATTTTGTGATATTTTTATGCATGTTATGACTATATGTTTTGTCATAATTAATATTTGCAAAAATTACAACTCAATTACCGGATTCCTTTAACAACTCCAGAAGAGTTACTGAATCACATATTTATATAGAAAATCCCCGGTTAAAATTGATGTCCCCGAAGGACAAAATATTACATGCCAATGAATCTAAAGCACGCCTGAAGCGTGGAAGACCTCAGTAACAAAATCCAACCTCCTGAAGAGTTGTAGATGTGGTCTTAAAACCCAATTTAGATTCATACAAATTATTGCATGAGCTATTAGTTCATCTAAAATAATAACGTGATATGTCGAATTTTGTCTAAGTTCATTGACTATAATACATCAAACACTTTCGTAAATAAATTTATTTATATGACATGTACAAAGGGTGAACTTAGAGTACAGCTGAATCATAATAAAGTTGGAATTAAATCTCCCATTTTTTTGAATGGTTTCATAGAGATGTTTGTGGACTAATTATCCTAGTATGGGGACCATTTTGATAGTTAATGACCATAATTAATGCTTTCACACGGTGGATTTATATATGCTTGTTATCCACATACAATCACGCTTTTGCCAAGCCTATTGCAAAAACTATTGAGCTTAGTTCTCATTTCTGAAATTATCAAATTAAATCCATTCGAATGGATAATGCCATTGAGCTCGCATTGACAACATTCAATGTTTACTATATGACATTGAGAAATTAAAGTGAAGAATTAATTCCCTTACGTACACACCATAATGGTACAGCAGAGTCACTAATATGATGCATCAAACTAATCGTTAGACCGTTATTGCAAAAATTCCAACTTAGCTACAAGCTAGGGGAATGAAATTTGCATGTAGCTACTCAATTTCAAATCTGACCCACTGTATATCATTAGTACTCCCCTCTACAACTAGTGTGCAGAAAATGATACACCATTTCCCATCTACAAACATTCTATTGTTTAGTATGCGTACCACCACAACACGTTAACAACCCTATTGGCTGACTGCATAATTGATGAAGAGTCTATTCTCGGCACTAGGGAGAGATTAGAATCTAAAAATTAAATGAATGCCGAGAAGTTTCCTTGAAGGAAATAGATCGAGATATTTTTCTTGAAGGAAAAGGACCAAGAAATTTCCCTGAAGGAAAAAGGTCTTTGATATTTAGACTCATGCACTAGTTAAACTGAACTTGAAGTTTAAAAGATAAGTAACTTGCAATATATATAGCAAGTAATATGCCAGATGCGTTTACTGACCACAAAGGTGTGACTAAATCGCATATACCTGCTGTAAATGCACCCTAAAGGGCAGAGGTCCCAAATGAAAACGAGTAAACATGGCTCCCATACACCAGAAGCGTAAAGGTCATATAAAGAAATAAACACACCTAGAATGAAAGCTAGAAAAACTGGCCAGTCAAACTTAAAATCTCCAGAAGAGATACGTCCAGAAGATTTGAAATCTCTAGAAGAGATTCGTCCTGAAGACGAAGAATCCTAGTAACAAAGCACGTCCACAAAATGATCTAATACTAGGATTGCGGAATGAACATATAAAATACATAAGGAAAATGTTGTGAATCTGGTTAATATGAGATTAATAAATAAATACAGAAGAAATAATATAAATTCGTTATCGACAACATATTTGTGCCCACAATTGCTCTTTTTTCCTCCCGAAGAAGGAATATACAAACAATGGAGCTTTCTCTTGCGTATTTATAAAGCAATCGCAAAGTGGTTCTTGCATCATCTCTGTCTATGTTGATGACCTAAATATAATCGGAACATGCAAGAAGATTGAAGATATTAGTTCAATCTTGAAAGCTGAATTCGAAATGAAAATCTTGGGTAAAACCAAGTATTGCCTCAGCCTGCAGATCGAGCCTTTCCCCGAAGGAAAAACAAATTCAAGTATTTCCCTGAAGGAAAATTAAATTTAAGTATTTCCCTGAAGAAAAATTAATTCAAGCATTTACCTGAAGGAAAAATGAATATGATATCCCCCTGAGGACGAATGAATTTTATACACCAGTTAACCTATTTGAAAAAGTTATTTGAGAGATCCTACATGGATAAATCTCATCCACTTAGTAAACCTATGAAAGTTCGATCCCTTGAAGTGGACAAGGACCCATTTAGGCCCAAGGAAGATACAGTGGATATTCTAGGACCGGAAGTTCCTTATCTAAGTGTTATTTAGTGCATACTTTATCTCGCAAACTGCACCAGACCAGATATTGCATATGCGGTAAATTTGCTTGTGAGATATAGCGTTTCTCCCACAAGGAGACATTGGAATGGTGTCAAACACATTCTATGATATCTCAGACTGGTTATATTTTTCTTTGTGGTGATACTATGATCTCATAGGGATCCATTAAACTATACATTCCCCACTATAATCGATGAAGACAACGCAATTTGTGTTGCACAAATGAACAACGGGCATGTTAAGAGGAACTTAACAAAACATATTTCCCCGAAATTCTTCTTTCCATACGAACTCCAGAAGAGTGATGAAATTACCATACATTAGGTGCGATCTAGTGGCAATCCAGCAGATTTGTTCACTAAGTCCCTACCTACCTCTACTTTTGAGAAGTATGCTTATGATATTGAGATATGAAGACTTAGAAGGTTGTTGTCTTCAGGGGGAGTAACAACATCAAAATAATCCTAAAGATTGGATCCGGAAGATCAATAGTTGTACTCTTTCCTCAGTCGAATATTTTATTCTGGCAACCTAATCTATGGAGTTTTTTTACGAGACATGGAAGTCACGTCGTAATGTCCAAGGTGGAGTGTTGTAAATCTAGAAGATTTGATATGCCAAATCCAAAAGATTTGATGTGGACATTACTTATGGGCCAAGTAGCCTGATAGGCTTTAGGATTTTGATATTATATATATATATCCCCGTACTCAGTATTGTAATACACACATGTACATACACAGAAAAAATATTGGAAAACTCCTGGCTTGGTATGCCCAGAGATGTAGTCATTCATGACAAATTGGGTAAACAAATCTGTGTTCCTGTTTGCGCTCTTTATTTTACAACAAAACACATACCCTGATACACGCCAATTTAATTATCCTTTTAATTATTATTTTAATTGGGCTTTTATTATAAGTTGAGACTTTTAGTTAAGTATTAAGTCTAGAATATAGTTCGTGGACTTTTGTTACTTGGTCCTAAGTTGGTATTACTTGGGACCTAAGTTAGGTTATATCTTAGAGTCTATTTATACTTTAATTTTCCAGCATTAGGGATTATCTTTGGATCACAAAATTTTAGGCAACTTAGGCTGTGGCAGAGATTTATCTCTGTGGCAGAGCATAGTACTATGTGGCCTCGTTTCAGAAGTCATGTTATTATCAATAGTATTATGTATTTGTGTTTCATTATCTTTACTCTAACAAATTGGTCCAACCTACAGGATCTTGAAAAAATGGAGGGCAACATTAGAGAAGGGAGTGGAGAAATTTTAAGTAGTGAAAATAATGCATATGATTGTAGCAACGATGCAAACTACCTTGGTGGAGATGAAGGAAGGAGTCAAGGAGATGCAGGTTGTGATACGCCAACTCCGACCTGAGAGGGTTGTCGCTCTTGACATCTCTTCGATGTTCGAGGCTGGCCAATCAACACTGGCTATGGTCACTACTCCTGTGATTGCACAACCAGTCTCCACGCCGACAAAGGTAAAAATTCCAGGCCTCAACCGTGTGAATCACTCATCTTAGATTTCTCACACAAAACTCACAGACCTCCCCTGGGCTACCTACCGAAGGACGCTAATCACCAATTTACCAGATTATCATAACCTGGGTTCACAACCGAACTAAGGAAGCGAAAGAAATCGGTTCTACATCGCATCACCCTTGGGGGATAGAGCACGAACTCATGTTGGATCGTACTCCTAACGTCGATTCAAGGAATTCAGATTTCCCTATGTGAGCCTGTTCTTATTTCCAGCCTTGAGGACAAGGCTGATTTTGAGGAGTCGAGAGTTGATACATGCCAATTTATTATCATTTTAATTATTATTGTAATTGGGTTTTTATTATAAGTTGAGTTTCTTAATTAAGTATTAAGTCTATATTAAATAGTCTGTGGGCTTTTGTTACTCGTGGCCTAAATTAGGTTAGATCTTAGAGTCTATTTATGACAACTGTCGAATTTTCGTTGAAAATGGCAGTTGTCGGCGTGTATAAGCCCAAGCATGGAGAAGAGGACTGCTTCATCTCGCTAAAATTTCAAACCATCGGAGTGCCGGATGGCATCAGCACATGGAGAAAGCAGCGAGTACATGCGGCGACTGATGTATAATTCTGTACTCGCACTATGCGATGAAACCCTAGGCGATGTAAACCCTCTGAGGGTTTTTCATGAGATATTCTACAAAAACTTAGTGTACATTGCTTAGTGAGGCTATGTTCAGATAATACACCTACTAACAACTCTAAAGTTTATCAGTTCGATAGCTATCTAACTAAAACTGAGTGCGGAAGTTGTGAGCGTAAGCACATTCAAATTTTGACTTACCGTATTTTGGAGATATCAAATAATATCTACCAAAATGGATGAAAATAAAGAGAATCAATCAAATCATATGTGATTGATATCTCATTAAATTGGAAGAGGATAAAGAAGATCAAATCAGATTGATTTGTCAAATCAAGTCAATTAAAGCGACATCGATCAATCAAATTATGCCACGTGGCAATGTGAAGAAGGAAGGTCTTCATTCTCTCCCCTATAAATAGAGTTTTCCTCCACACTTCAAACATAACAAAAAAATGAAGAAAAAGAGAAGAATCGGAGAAATTCTAGAGATTGTACTTGACTTTCGCATTTTATACAATAAAAAATATCTATATATTGCAATTTTATTTTTACTAATTTTAAATTCAAATTTTGCAGTTACAAATTTGGCACACCTTGTGGGATATCTCTACCTCTCATCTCTTCTATTCCAAATAATAAAGCTCATTGACAAGAGCATAAATTGTCTATGAAGCTCCTGGAAACGAGCCAAAACTGTCTACAAATTTGAAATTGAAGACTTCTCGATACGAGTATAAACTATCTATCAGATTCAAATCAAAGCACCTTGATACGAGCAAAAACTATCTAAAGTCCCTTAAATCAAAGCTTCTTTGTACGAGCCAAAACTGTCTACAAATTTGAAATTGAAGACTCCTCGATACGAGTATAAACTATCTATCAAATTCAAATCAAAGATCCTTGATATGAGCAAAAAACTATCTAAAGTACCTTAAATCAAATCTCCTCGATATGAGGCTAAACTATCTATGACTCCCAAATTGAGTCTTTCAAATCAAGACTCCTTGATACGAGTGAAAACTATCTAAGCTCCTTAAATCGAAAGTTCGGTATTGAGATATTTTCGTACTTCATTCACTCCAAGACAGAAACGTCCATGAACAAAGCACGAGGGGGGCATTTGTAAGCACATTAAAATTGTGACTTACCATATTTTGGAGAGATATCAAATAATATCTACCAAAATGGAGAAAAATCAAGAGAATCAATCAAATCAAGTCATATGTGATTGACATCTCATTAAATTGGAAGAGAATAAAGAAGATCAAATCAAATTAGATTGGTTTGTCAAATCAAGTTAATCAAATCTGCATCGGCCAATCAAATTACGTCATGTGGCAATGCGAAGAAGGAAGATCTTCATTCCCTCCCCTATAAATAGAGTTCTCCTCCACACTTCAAACATAACAAAAGAAATGAAGAAAAAAAGAATAATTAGAGGAATTCTAGAGATTGTACTTGCCTTTCGTATTTTATGCAATTACAGTAAGCTCTAAGGTTTTATACTCATTTTAGATTTCCTGAAGGAGCTATCCTGACTTAGTTTATGAAGTTGTTGGTAAGAGATTCAATGCACAACTTTATGCAGTCAGTATGATTGATTTAATCCTAATAAATATGTTAAATGCTTTAGTATGTATGCCAATTATAAAACAATAAGCAATGCAATAAAGACAAAGAGTTTAACATGGTTCAAATACTTAAGCTCCTACGTCCACAGTCCTGATTGAACATGAGAATTCCTTAACATGAATTGACTTATTTTTAACATGCAAAGGTGCACTGATGATTAGTTTCCTCTCTAAGGTTCCTGACCACTAGAATTCTTGAGTTCTAGTCCTCTTACACCAACTTCACCAATAAACTATCACTAACTTGTTCTAGGGTTTGGTTTTGCATTCTGGGTTCCAGCTATTTGTGATAACCCTTACAATGCAAAGTTATTATAAGGATGAATTATCACTCTAAGCTTAGGATATATCTAATAATCTCACAAATACATAATGACTCTAAAACTGAAGAAATACTTGGAATTAAGGTTTTTCAAATGCGTCGTTTATTTTTTCAAACTACAAGTCTTCGGACATCAGGTTCCATACTTGAGGTGTCAAGTTCTCATTGGTTGATCTCAACGGCTAGTATGATTTTCTTGATCTTGTCCTCTAACTTTCTTAAGATATTATTGGGTTTTTTGTTCTTTAATGAAATATCTTCAGGTTTTGTCTTTATGAGCCTTTAAGTCTGACATTCTTTTTGCTTGCAATACTTAACATCAATGCTAAGTCTTCCAAATATCAGGTTGGTCTGACTCCTTCAGGTTCCATACTTGAGGTGTCAAGTTCTCATTGGTTGATCTCAATGGCTAGTATGATTTTCTTGATCTTATCCTCTAACTTTCCTAAGATATTATTGATTTTTTTTGTTCTTTAATGAAATATCTTCAGCAGGTTGGTCTGACTCCTTCAGGTTCCAACTGACCTTAGTACTGAACCAACTCAGGTTTAGACTCTTCACTAAGTAAGTTACTGACCAACTTAGAAAGTAAGTAATCAAACTCCAATGGTCTTCAGGATTGCTTTGGTCTTCTTCAGGATTCATGGATTCAATTAAGTTTCCCCTTAACTGAGTAGCTGTAACTAAAAGTATACTAATCATATCCTGAGCTAAACTGTCTATTACAATCATAATGTGCCTTAGATAATTGATCTTTTCAGAGGTTTTGGGATCTGGATTAAAACAAGCAATGTCCCAACATAGATACTTACTCAACCTTGTTTGAATTCGTGCAAACAATTGCATGAGATAACACAAATTAATATTCACTCTTGTTAAAGTGTTAATGCATCATTTCCAGTTTATAGCCAATTCCACTGTCTCATGGCATGAGACGGTCACACACAAGACCTAAACATTTACTTATTACAAAATTATTGAAATCATTTTATATTTTCAGACTTTTGATTTTTTCTTTCTTTCTAAAACCATGTTTGAACTTTAGTTTTAGCCAAATTTATAAAAAAAAAGGTACTCATTGCAAAGTTACTTGAGTGAACTCAACCTAGGTAGGAAATGTCTATGTTATATTCTATATATGTTAAATCGATATATGAGTAGCATGTGTTTGATAAGTTTTCATGTTCTCTTCTATATATGTTAAAAATCAATACATGAGTGGTCAATGTGAAATAAATTTTTTTTGGACCATTTTTCACTATTTAAGACTAAAATGTCTGTAAATATAAAACTAATGTCTCTCAATTCCCCTTCTTCTTCTTAGTTTCCGGGACCACTGCCACCTCCGACTTCGCGGTACACGGAATTGATGGTGGAGCAGCACAACAAACAGAGGCGGAACCACCACCACCGAAGCACTTGATCGGAGGATTTATCCTCCTAATAAATCTATTTTCAGTGGTGTCGTTGTGAATGTAGCGATGCTTATTATCGGCCGTTTACTTCTCCGTATCGGAATTGAATTTGCCAACCAATTTATCTGTGTTTACTTATCTGAAATGGCACCGACGAAGCTAAGATGAACGATCAATATAGGGTTCTAGGTGGCTACCACTATTGGAATTTTTGCTACAGATTTCATAAACTACCCCACGACGCAGATAAATGAGAATGGGTGGAGAGTTTTATTGGCGTTTGTTGTCGTTCTGATGGTAATTATGATGGTCAGAGTCAATTTCCTGTCGGAATTCATAGAAAAATATTTTTGGAAAAGAAGGGAACACAAATAGAATAATAATATTAATTCAAGGGTATTTCGGTCTCAAACAATGAAAAATTCTATAAATTATGATGATTACGGTCAACATGCCTAATAAAACATTTTAGCCATAAAAATAAAATTTCTCGCATAACTTATTAACCAACTAGATTTTTCTCTCAATTCCATAACTTTAAATTTGGCTTAATAAAATTTTAATTAGAAAACTAACCATTCCCCCCTCTGTTGATAGACGAACATCAATTACCACTTGGCGAGCAAGAGTTAAGGCCTAGATGAGGATTATGAATCAAAATATCCAAACCAGAGATAACTAACAAAGATAATCAAAATGGGAGTGCATGAACCAATCCGGAAAGTGTATTAAATGACGAGCAACTACCTCGATGAACAACTTATTGATGAACAAGCCCAAGATACGGGGCCTGGTATGATCACCATACGAAGTCCTAGGTGACGAGCAACATCACTAAAATGTGTGTTACACCCGACACATATTACCCGACTATTCGGGTAATGGGCTCAACCCATCAGACCAAAGTGGCTCACGGGCGGGGAAATCCTATCGCTGGGCTCAGCCGAGTAGGCGGGTAGGATACCAGGCCTACCCGATAAAGACCCCGAGGAGCTATCAGGAAGGGTACTTGTTTATGTAAACCAAAGGCCGGTTGGCCAGCGGCGAGCTCTTGGGCGGTCTCTACGCGCTCCCCGGGGAAGGATCCCCAGGGTTCCCGCCACCTACCCGATACCCGGATACCCGTATACCCATCTACCCGATCCCTGGTTTCGCCAGCTGTGAAGATACATCCAGTGCCATCAGTTCAGAGGATGCAACAGTGTCAGGGTAGGTAGTTGGGTCAAGTCCCATCAGTAAAAGGGAGCAGAGCCAGGTGACACCTCTCCATTGGTCCATAGAGGGAGGCTGTAGCCACTCATGACCTCCCAGCTAGGAATAGGAGGGGCCCACGGGCATACCAACCCTAGGTGGGGAACTCCACCATGTACACTATAAATAGGGCCTTAAATGCCCAAATGGAGAACACAACTCATTTATTGTAAATCTACTTTTGGGAGCTTATTTACTCTTGCTTTTACTACTTTCAGTTATCATAAATACGTAAATCCTACCCGCTAGGAACCCGACGGCGAGATCCTCACGAAATCGCTGTCAACATTTTGGCGCTAGAAGGAGGGTAACTAATAGCAAAGTTCACTCGGTTTCGTTCATCTAGTTACCTAAACCGAACCCCATCCATTTTTTCTCAAGAAATCCCACTTACCTCCACTGAAATGGCCACTTCAAAGGCTACCCGTACCCAGCAGCAGGTGGAAGGCATCGGTGAGGCCGTTACTCCGGCTCCTGCCACGGTGGCCACACTCCAGGGGCCTTTCGAGTTCTTATCCACCATAAGGACTCCAGAGGACCTCCAGGCGGCAAAGGCGATGATCGAACGTCGCCAGCCCGAGATCGATGCTGCTCCTATCCGCACCCATCGGGCCAGGAAGGAGCCGACCCGTACAAGGGCCACCAGCCCCCCACGTCCAGAGCGAGGGGCGGCTGAGAGGGCCACCACTTACGTGGCCCGACCACAGAACCTGAAGAGGCGTCTCGACGAGGAGGCCGACTCCCATCGTGCATCCCACCGATCAGTGGGTTCGGTCTTCTCACAACTGAGGTCCCAAGCTCGGGGAGCTGCCCGACCTTGTGAATCGAACGCAAGTTCCAAGCTGCGAGAACGAAAAAAGGGGGCGCTCTTCCCGACATCACAACGACACAGCCCCCAGGCCGTCGGTCCGTGATCGTCTAGAAGACAACCCACGTCCCTGATCTCCCCCCGCGGCTGACGACGCCATGGCCCAGATCCTGAAGAAAGTGTCGGATCTGGAGACCAAGCTCGAGAAGCGGGACGGGAAACATCACTTTGCCCATATGCCCAACCCGCCTCTCGCAGATATCCTGGTGCGAGCTCCCGCCCATCCGAAGATCAACGTGGCCGCTGTGGGCCAATATGACGGGGAGACGGACCCCGTCACACACTTAAGCAAGTATTCTACTTACATGATCTCCATGGGGGCCACGGACGCCACCCAGTGCCGGATGTTCCCATTAACCCTCGGTGACCGAGCTCACCGTTGGTACTCCTCGCTACCCGCGGGAAAGATGGTTTCATTCCACCAACTGGGGGAGTTATTCCTGGAACATTTCTCCTCGATGACACCTCGTCTGGCCGGCGCCAACCGAATGGCCAACCTGGCTCAGGGCAAAGATGAGTCGGACCGGGCGTACATCGACCGGGTGGACCACATTATCATGGAAGACGAGCTGGTCGGGGACAAGGTCAAGCTCATCGGCATTATAGGCGGTCTCCGCCTAAAGACGAAGTTATGGAAGTCCATGAACAAGGACTATCCCAAATCCTATTGACTTGGAGCCGAAAATACTAACTTTCTACTAGTAGTTTCCCCGCAAGTGGACGGTTTCACTGTAGTATGAGCAAGTATAGCGACCAAGTATTATCGAACCCAAGAGAAGGTGAGTATGCGAACAGATCCCTGAAGATCTACGCATCGTAGCTAATATGAGTGTATGTTTTTGGATTTTTTAGAAGAAAATAAAATATAATCTAAACTAAATTACTCTATGAATGTAAAAATAAAAATTAAACTACGAAAGTAAAAGTGTGTTTTCAAGTATGAGATGATGATGCTCAGGATAGGAATTCCTACGTATACTAACGGAGCAGGTACATAATCAAGATAACCGTGACGCGCAAGAAATAACCTAAGTAAAAGATTACAAGATGAAAGCTCAAGAATTAAAACCCTAATACTTTATCCTGACAATCGACTTCACTAATCCACTAACAAATTAATAGATAGTGCTTAATTAACGAGACCCTAATTTAACTAAGGTGATGCGGTCGTCCTCCCTAGATAAACCGGTAGATTAATTAACCCTTTCTAAACCCTCTCATTAAGTCTACTCGTTGTTAAAGAGTGATAAGGTCGTCCTCTCTAGAACACTTTTCGAACTAAATTCAAAGGTAAAGTTAAGATTGATTTTAAGAATTCATTAATTAAGAGAATTAAAACTAAACGTCACGAATTACCCTAATTACATACCCACATCCTATTTCTACGAGTTCATCCTACCCCAAGCATGCAAGGGTTTTAGCTAGACATGGTTTTTACGGAAACAAAAACAATCGAAGAAGTAACGAACATGAACATAATGATTTTAACGAAGAAATTATCAAACATAAACTAGGGTTTAAAGAAATAAGAACTAAGAACTGAAATTAAATTAATAAAACGAAGTCTCAACGTATTCACGAACAAAGAACTAAAGGAAAGAAACAAAAAATCAAAACCGAACTATGAATTCGTAATTAAAACCTCGAATACGTAAAACTAAAGTTTGCTCGTCTCTTTTTCTCTCCAAAAACTAACTCTAAAAGCGATATGGTATCAAGTGGTATATTGTCGTTTGTAAAAACGTGTTCGGAAGGGGTATAAATAGGCAACAGGGTCAAATTGGGAACTCATGGGCCGAAACCACGCATGCTCGAGCACTGCTCGTGCACTAGGTGCACGAGTACAATCCCATCGTGCGCTCCAATCTTCCAGAGAGTAAAAAGTGCTCGAGTCCTCGAGCTCGTGCACTAGGTGTACGAGTGAACCTTGCTCGAGTGCAGTGCACGAGTTGCATCTGCTCGAGCACAATGCTCGACCACTTGTGCATTAGGTGCACGAGTTCTTCTCGCTTGTGTACTCCAATGATACTTTTGCTCCCTCGAACTAATACTTTTCGTATTTCTTCGATATCTTCTCATCCGGGCATCCGTTTGAGTCGATTCAAAGTCATACGAACTCCTCTTTTCACCCTCTATCCATCTATAAGCATCAAAGAGACAAATTCATTAGTTTATGAAAATGATACTCAAATAACTCTAAATACTCATATAAATCAATCAAAACACGGGAATTTCGAGCTATAAATTTCAACAATTTCACGCCTAATCACCTATGCGGAGTTCCGGTAGTGGGCCGAAAAAATCATATACAACGCTGACATCCTGGCGCAACGGCTAGGGGAGAGTGCTCCGACGGAAAAAGATAATCCCCGCATTCAGACGGGCACCGCGCCGAGCCGGAGGAACTTTTCCTACCGTGCTCCCCAACCATTCCAGTCTTTGGACTCTGTCGAGGTGAAGTTGGCCGAAAAATTAGTGGCCACCCCGGAGTACGTGTACGTACAGATCCGGGATAAGAACATGGTGCCCAAGGCACGGCCATGGGTTCACAAGCCAGAGGTGCAGCTCAACCCCAACAAATACTGCCACTACCACCAGACCATCGGTCACAACACGAGCGAGTGCCGCGACCTCTTGAAGCAGCTCTGGTGGCTCTTCGAGGAGGGGAAGCTAGAGGAGTTCGTGAAGAGACCGGCGGCCAGACTAGAGACGCAAGCCGCTGCCCACCCCGTGGAGCCGAACCGGGAGGCAGCCCTCATATACCCCCTGATGCCGGAACATCAGGCTCGCCGCGCCGTCAACATGCTCTCCCCAGTGGGAGGATTTGCAACCGCCGACAGAAGAGCGAGCTGCGAGCCATGGACAACGTCCACCAGATCACGATGCCGATCAACATGACGGCCAAGGAATCCGATCTCCTCGCTTTCAGAGAGCAGGACCGCATCGGGGTCATCTACCCCAACCACGACACCCTGGTCGTGTCGGTCAACATCATGGGCATCACCGTCCACCGCATGCTGGTCGACAATGGGGCATACTGCAACATTATTTTCAAGGCCGCATTCGACCAGCTGGACAGCTCCTTCGAGAAGTACGTGGAGTCGTGCGACCAGGTCATCAAAGGCTTCGGGGATGCTACCGTGAAGCCATATGGAATAGTTAGGCTAGCTGTAGAGTTAGTTTCTAGCATAGATGCTGAGGTTAAGGCTTCGAAATAGCTCGACTTTATAATAATCGACCAGCCGTCAACCTATAATGGTTTTCTCGACAGGCAATTCGAGCACGAGTTCGAAGCCACCGCCTCAGCTTTCTACTATTGTATCAAGTTCCCGACCCCCTCAGGGAAGGTGGGAACTCTTAAGGGTAATCAAAAAATGGCACGTGAATGTTTGGCGTATATCGATCTTACTTTAAATTCTGCAAAACTAGATTTCATTTGTACTATCGGGGAGGGAGACATGGACGTGGACGAAGAAAACCCACCCACTGCCCACCCCATGGAAGAAGATCCTCCAAATTTTGAAGACGCTCAAATCGAGCTAGAGCCAAGGATCGGCTTTGAGCCCATGAAAATCGATAACACGCTGGCAGGAGAGATAGATGATCCTCACTACGGGGAGCGAGGAGCCAGTCCCATTGAGAAGCTAATTTCGGTTACGATAAAGAATCTACCAGAAGTAAGCGTCCAGCTCGGCTCGACGATGTTCGACGAAATGCGAGCTGCTATGACCGCATTTTTGGAAGAAAACTTAGACGTGTTTGCATGGTCCCACGAAGATATGGTCGGGATCGATCCAACAGTATGTTCCCACCAGTTGCACATCGACCCAGCCCGCAAACCGGTCTCCCAGAAGAGAAAGAAGTTCGGCCCAGACAAGTACGCGGTCATAGCCACGGAAGTAAAAAAACTACTCGACAATAAGCTTATCGGGATGGTTGACCCCGACGATAAACCCCAGTGGGTATCCAACGCTGTACTTGTCAAGAAGAGCAACAACACCTAGCGGCTATGCATTGACTTCACAGACCTGAACAAGGCGTGCCCCAAGGATCACTTCCCGATGTCACACATCGACCATCTGGTGGATAACACGGCTGGGCACGAGATGCTCACTTTCATGGATGCATTTGCCGGCTATCACCAGATCCCGATAGCCGCGGACGACCAGAAGCACACTACCTTCCTCACCAAGAAGAACATGTACTTCTGGAAGCGGATGCCGTTCGGGCTCATGAACGCAGGGGCAACCTATCAAAGGCTGGCCAACCACATATTTCACGACTAAATTGGAGCGACCATGGAGGTGTATATCGACGACATCGTCTTCAAGAGCGAGAAGAAGGAAGACCACCTCACTCACCTAGCCGAGACGTTCGAAATCCTAAGAAAGTACCAGATGAGGCTCAACCTGAAAAAATGCAGTTTCGGAGTCGAGTCGGGCAAGTTCTTGGGGCACATGGTTAGTCAGCAAGGAATCGAAGCGAACCCAACCAAAGTTCGGGCAATCCTCGACATGAGCGCTCCACGCACAGTAAAGGAGGTGCAAAGGGTGATGGGCAGCTTGGCCGCCCTCAACCGTTTCATCTCCCGCATGGGGGACCGGTGCAAACCATTGTTTGACAGCATGCGGAAGGGGAAACTAAACTGGACACCCCAGAGCCAACTCGCATTCGGTAATCTGAAGGCATATCTTTCGAATGCCCAAATATTGGCCAAACCTATCCCCGGCGAGAAGCTCTACCTGTACTTGGCGGCTTCGGAGTCAGCTCTCAGCTCCGTGCTTGTGTGGGATGAGGGGCAGGCACATCTGCCGATCTACTATATCAGCCAGACACTCCACGCCGCCGAGCTACGGTACCCACCTTTAGAAAAATTGGCTTACGCACTAGTGATGAGCGTGCGAAAGTTGCGCCCATACTTCTTCGACCATCAGGTAGAAGTGCTGACCACAATGCTACTCCGACAAGTGTTGCATCGACCAGACACGGCGGGCAGATGCCTCAAGTGGGCAGTGGAGATCGGGCAGTTCGGAGTCACATACGCCTCTCAAACGTCCATCAAAGGCCAGGCGATAGTCGGCTTTATAGTTGAACTCACTTACCCGGAGGCAATGTCCAAGATTGAGCAGCCACCATGGAAGATGTACGTCGATGGATCCTCCACGACCTCGCGGGCAGGCGCGGGAATCGTCCTGCTCAGCCCGTCTGACCAATTATTCACGATGGCCATCAGATTCGGCTCCCACGCAACCAACAACGAGGCCGAATATGAAGCGCTAATCAACGGCCTGGAAATGGCCATGACCATGGGAGTAAAAAGGCTACAGGTCTACAGTGACTCACAACTCGTGACATGCCAGATTTCGGGGGAGTACAAGGAGCGCAGCGACAGAATGTTGGCCTATCAAGGATTAGCCAAGAACCTCCTAGGGAAATTCGACCAAGTCCACAACCGCGACTCGATAACACTCAGGCGGATACCCTTGCCCGCCTTGCAATATCGGAGGGGGCGACCGACATGTCGCAAATCACAGTCACTTACCTGCCCGCTCCTTCAAGCTCGAACCAGCGGGTAGCTAATCTGGGGCAGGAGGAGGATAGCTGGATGACTCCCATTCTGGAATACCTTCGCAATGGTAAACTCCCAGACAATCGGGTAGCGGCGAGACAGTTGCAACTTCGAGCGGCCCTATACATGATCATAGGGGACCAGTTGTACAAACGAGGATTCACCCTACCTCTCCTAAGATGCATAACACCGGAGCAGGGAAAGAAGATCTTGGTAGAAATCCATGAGGGGCGCCACGAGAATCACGCCGGCGGTCAGGTGCTCACCCAGAAAGTTATCCGCCAGGGATATTTCTGGCCCACCCTGAAGAAGGATGCGATCAGCTATGCAAGGGCATGCCACAAATGCCAAGTTTATTCGCCAGCAATCCACCAAGCTCCAACCGAGCTCACTTCAATCCTGAGCCCTTGGCCGTTTGCAAAGTGGGGGATCGATCTCATTGGTCCTTTGCCCACGGCCCCGGGCAGCGTCAAGTACGCGATCGTCGCCATGGATTACTTCACCAAGTGGGCGGAAGCGGAGTTACTAAAGACAATCGACCAGGAGCATGTCATTAGATTCATCTGGCACAACATAATCTGCCAATTCGGCCTCCCACAGATAATCATCTCGGACAACGGGAAGCAGTTCGACGGGTTGGAGATGGAAAGATTCTGCCAGAAGTACAAAATCAAGAGGCTGTTCTCGACGCCCTACCACCCGCAGTCGAACGGGCAGGTTGAAGCAGTGAACAAAATAATTAAACACACGTTGAAGGCAAGGTTGGAGGAGAGTAAAGGAATGCGGGCAAGCAAACTACCCGAAGTATTATGGTCGTACAGGACGACCAGTCAAACGGCCACCGGGGAGACTCCCTTCGCTCTGGCTTTCGGAACGGAAGCAGTCATCCCGGCGAAGGCCGTCATTCTGAGCTTCCGCACCTCACAACTAGTGGGGACCGGGAACGACGAAGCCATGCTAAACGAGTTGGACCTGCTGGAAGAAAGAAGGCTGTCCGCCGAGCAAAGAAGCATAGCTTACAAACGTTGGACTGAAAAATACTTCAACTCGAAGATCAAGATCAGGGAATTCGAAGTCGGGGACCTGGTCCTACGCCAGATGGTCGGGCAGCCCAAGGGGGCATTGGGCCCGAATTGGGAGGGACCCCAAAGATCTCCAAGCGCCTGGCCAATGGGGCCTATGAATTAGAGAGCCTTGAGGGCAATCCGACCCAATACCCTTGGAACGTCTCCCTACTAAAAAAGTACTACCAGTAGCGGCTAGATAGTTTAGCCCGCACCATTCTCTTGCCCGCCTGGGGCCTCAATGTAATCGCGTCTCGAGCACAAATTTGCAATTAATAAAATCGATTGTTAATTCAATCTCGTATTCGTGAAGTCACTGCCCGTCTATCGGCTAAAACACTTCACTCATTGATCATTTGGTTAATTTAAAATCAATTGTTAATTCAACCTCGTATTCGTGAAGTCGCTGCCCGTGAAGTCGGTAAAGCTTCATTTGGTTAATTTAAAATCGATTGTTAATTCAATCTCGTATTCATGAAGTCGCTGCCCGTCTATCGGCTAAAGTCGATTCAATTAAAACCGGGAAAGCGAAAACAAAAGAAAAACAATACTGAAGAGAAAAGAACTGTTTCATTAAATGGAGAGAGATAGGAATTAAAAAGGCCCGCGGCCAGCAAACTTAGCAAAGAAAAGAAAAGACTAATCAAGGGGCCACCCCGTCCACCACAGAAGGCTCCTCGACCGGCTCTTCATCCGCCAGAGGATAAATGAAGGTCGCCGGATCACCGAGAAACGACAAGTCCACCCCGCGGTCAGTCAGATCCTTCAAAGTTATGTCGTAATCCGCAGAAGGGGGATTGGACTCGACGTAGCTTCTTAGGTCCTCTAGGGGGCCGGTGAGGTCGGCTTCAGGGTTCCGGCGCAGCAGAGAGCGGATCGAGTCGGCATAAGCGTTGATGTAAACCATGGATCCAGCCGACTCGCTCTCCCCGGCGAGACGGACACGTTCAGTGGCCAGGCGCGCCTCGGCCTCTGCGGCAAGGACCTTCCTGACCTTGCTGACCTCCTCGGCCGTCCTCGCCTCGGCGTCGGCACGCGCTTTCTTCTCCTTCTCGCATGCTCCCTCCAGCTCCGCTTGACTCTTGCGGGCAGCTTCTAGCTCCTCCCTAAGCTTCTTGTTCTCCTCCTCCAACCAGGCGGCTTCGTCCTTCCTGGTCTGGAAGCCAGCCTTGTACGCGGCCAGAGTCCGTGCTTCCCGCTCATAATCGAGCATGATGCTCTCCAGAGCAATGGCGTCGCGGGAAGCCCGGATGTCGGCAGACCTCAGGCGATCGGGTACGGAGACGGTGCGGGAGGCCTTCTTCCAATTCAGGGCCCACGACCGGGGCAGATTCACCACTGCCCGGTGAAGCTCTTCCGGCCAGGACTCGGGGACGGCCTCCGAGTAGGGCGGATCCTGCGAGCGCAGGAGCTGGAGAACCTCTGTCGGAGGCAGATGGCCAGACCTGCAACACGTAGCGGCATGGTCAGTTAGCAAGAAATGGAGGGGAGAAAAGAAGTTCGAAACGAAGCTAACTTATGTGAGATGGTTGCCCCAGCCCAAGAAGGAGAAGTCGCTGCGGTCGCGGGAGGCAGAGGCCGGGCTCCCCATGGTCGCCTCGCCGGTTCCGGTTACCAACCCGCCCGTGGCCGAGTTCACGTTCACGGTCACCATGGCCGGCTCGACTGATGTCTGGGTCTCTACCCGGGCCTGTTTGGAGGGACGTTGGTCGCCAGTCGGGGATGGTGGCGCGGCCGGTGCGGGAGTCTGTGGGTGGGTGCGAATCGTCACCCCGACTGCTCGGACAGCTTCCCGCTTCGCCAGTTTGGCCATAACGTTCTTCTTGGGAGCCATATTGACAGTCTCCTCGGAGGTCTCGACATTTACAACGGGGATTGGGGCCTGGCTGGCTTCGGGCACGGGCTGCGGAGAAGGGACCGGGGAGGTAGATGGAGTGGAGCTCTCCGCCGGGAAGCGTTGTTCTGCAGACAAGGCGGCATTGGGTAAAAACCGAGAAGAAAGAATTAGCGGAAAAGAAAATCGGGCGGGGAGGGCCTTACCACCAAAGTTTAAATGGAAGGGAAAAGTTTGGAGCCCGGACAACCTTCTCTGCTCGTTGCTGTTGAGTAGGTCGATGTCGCGGTTATTCGGACTCTCCACCTTCACCAAAACGAGTGCTTGCCGAAAGTCGTCGGTCAAATCACTCTGATTGGACGCCGAGTTGCCTACACAATGACATAAAAATTAGATCAGTACTGAGGAGGTAGGGAAGGTATTTAGTGTTTACCTCTACGGCTGGGAACTCGATACTCCCAGGGAACCGTGATAACTGTCCCATCAACGCCGATGGTCTCTCAGGCACCGCCGACCCACCACCACTTTTCGTGCTAGTTCGTCACTTTCGACGAGATGCCGAAAATGATAGCATCGCCGCCCCGGGGCTTCACGGAGTAATACCCCTTGGTCAATTGTCTAACTGAGGCCACTGTGTAATATAGGTGGTTGATCTCGTCGGGGGTCGGCATGCGATGAAGTCCTCGATGACCGAGCGCGACCATCGTGCCCAATATGTAACTCCACCCGTTGGGAGTGATCTGGGTGATCGACAAGTTCCACGCGGCGATCAGCTTGGAGATGGCCGGATGAAGCAGAAAGCGGAGGCCGGTGTGGAGCGTGTTCGAGTTTATGGCGATTAACCCCTCAGGGGGCTGGTCGGCCCGTTCGTTTTCCCGGGGAGGGTAGAAGTAGACGTCGGCGGATGTCTCGAAGGTCCAGTAAAGTTCCTTGAGGTCGGCGTCCAGGGGCAAACAACTAGGACAACGAGAGACCCCAAAATCGGTCTCCTGGGCCTCGAGGTATTCGCGGGCTGGCCGTCTTCGAACGAATTGGCTCATGTACTTGGTGTAATCAAAGTCGATCAGTCGGCTATCCGCGTAATCGACATTATCGGGCATGGCCTCTTGCTCGAACAAATACTGCTCTGCCCGAGGCGGGTAGGAGGACACCGGGGCAACGCTGAGAACGGGGCCCTCCCATTGAGGGCTCATCCTTTCCAGGTCATCGGCGAAGGCATCCACATCTGTGGAGGTACCCTCGCCTTCACGGGCGGCGGTGGCACGGTAGGTGCCCTCCCCGGCTTGGTGGAGGGGTCTCTCGGCATCAGCAGCGGTGCATCGACGGCGGAACCGAAAAGCGTCGGCGGCACTGGCTCTCTCTACGGAATCACTCATTCAAAAAGAAGAAGAATATGGATAGGAAAGGAAGACATTACCTTGGAGTTCGAAAGGGATCGCCGGATTCTGGGAAAGGTCGCTGGAAACTCATCGGAAAACTCGAAAACTTGCAGGGGGGGGCGAAGGAATGAAGAACGAAAGTGAGAATGAGGAGAGTGGACCCCTATTTATAGAAGAAGTGAGGAGGGACTAAAGTGTAAAAAACGGGGTCAAAAATGTAATTAAGCAAAGATCAGGGGGGCGTGTGAGAGGCACGCGCGCAACGGTTGGAAGCAGTATCGGCAGACGTGACGCCTAAGATTCTGCACATCAGTCACGCCAGCTCATGACGTCAGTGGGCACATAGTACGAAGCGTCGCCTCGAAAGGCGGAACATCACCCCCAAAATTCAAATTCAAATTCAAATCTGTGGATTGACCAGCCCGCCACCCGATGGCGATGGCCCCCCGATGCTGGGCTGGTGGGGCAATTGTTACACCCGACACATATTACCCGACTATTCGGGTAACGGGCTCAACCCATCAGACCAAAGTGGCTCACGGGCGGGGAAATCCTATCGCCGGGCTCAGCCGAGTAGGCGGGTAGGATACCAGGCCTACCCGACGAAGACCCCGAGGAGCTATCGGGAAGGGTACTTATTTATGTAAACCAAAGGCCGGTCGGCCAGCGGCGAGCTCTTAGGCGGTCTCTACCCGCTCCCCGAGGAAGGATCCCCAGGGTTCCCACCACCTACCCGATACCCGTATACCCGTCTGTCCGATCCCTGGTTTCGCCAGCTGTGAGGATACGTCCAGTGCCATCAGTTCAGAGGACGCAACAGTGTCAGGGTAGGTAGTTGGGTCAAGTCCCATCCGTAAAAGGGAGCAGAGCCAGGTGGCGCCTCTCCATTGGTCCATAGAGGGAGGTTGTAGCCACTCATGACCTCCTATCTAGGAATAGGAGGGGCCCACGGGCATACCAACCCAAGGTGGGGAACTCCACCATGTACACTATAAATAGTGCCTTAAATGCCCAAATGGAGAACGCAACTCATTTATTGCAAATCTACTTTTGGGAGCTCATTTACTCTTGCTTTTACTACTTTCAGTTATCATAAATACGTAAATCCTACCCCCTAGGAACCCGACGGCGAGATCCTCACGAAATCGCTGTCAACAATGTGGTACACTTACCGGCTTGTAGAGTGTATGTCACTAATCGGCCTATCAAGTCAACTAGATCATTGACGAACAAGAATTAAAGATCCAGAGGCACATCAGTATGAAACACTCAGGCGAACAACTCCCAGACCATATGATCAAGGAGCGAGCAACAAATGCAAAAGACACAAGTGAAGCCTCCAAGCAAATAATGGCGAACAACGTTGAATCCGTGATAAGACCAACTACAAGACTTTGTAACTAAGTTTCAGCTTAGATAAGGTCAAATGTGGTCAAAATGACACATGTCAAGCATGCAAGCTTGGTAGTCCAAGAGTCATGTACACCTCCTACTTGATGGTTAGTATAAATAAGTTGTTCTACAGCTATAAAAATAAGTTCAAATTCACAAATACTCCAATTACACACACTCATACATCTAAACGTGCACACACGAAATAAATACGAATTCGATACTAGTATTTACGATTTTATAACCCGAACAATTGAATTTACCATTTACGGTGGTAATCAATCACACGTTCTTGTTTGGTGATCCCAAAATCGGTTAAAAACAACCAATAATCCACGCAATTAGAACCGATCACCAACACCCTCCTTTTTCTTTTTTATGAAATAAACTACCTAACTAATCAATGTCATTTTTTATTTAAAATTAATTAGCCTAAGGCTATCTAGCCCTATTTTTCTTGTAACTAGCTAGTTTAATGTATCTCCGTTTTAGGATTTGGATATTGTAATGTACATGATTCTTTCTATATTGTACAAATACCGGTAGAATTAATTGTACAAAATCTTTTTGTGCAACAGAAATATCCATAGAACTAATTGTGTAGGACCCTCCTCCATCATGCAAGAAAATGTCTTGATAATAAAAATAATAAATCAACGTGCGGTCTCCAATTAGCGTCTTCAAGCTTCTCGGATCTTATTGTCTCCCAATTAATGGTATAAGTCTTCGAATCCCTGTTGATTTTTCATATGCCTACCTTAGTCTTGAATTACCAACAGTTTTATATGCCACGTCAATATAAATATATGTAAACATATTTAATTAGAGCATCTTGTACTTGAAGAAGAAAATTTTATGCTTGAATGAAATATATATATAGCTATAAAAGTTTATATTAGTTCTAGTGATATATAACTTTATATTAGTTCTAGTGTGAGTAACCCAACTAAAAATCAATAATACCCCAAAAAATAATTAGTTATACTCCAAAAGTAATAAGCAACACCCCATTTGCAAAAAAAAAAAAAAAACACACACACACAAAGTTCGACGTGTTAGTGTGTGTTTTGAAATCAAAATTGATCGAGGTAAAAATTGAACTTAAAATCCAAGTGCATGTTAGAATTTGAGAGAGAGAGAGAGGGAGGGAGGGAGGATGAAATTGGTTTAATATATGAATAGTTGAAAGGTATTCCGTATTAGTTGTTTTTACTGAAAATGATTAATCGTCTCCACTAAAGAGTCTTTAATTTGTGTTCGGTAAATACTTTCCAATCCGATCTTGTTGACTTGATTTAAATCACCAACGGTCAAGTGCTTCCAATGCCTAACTATGATTCTCTCCAGAGAAGGCAAGACCAGAAACCAGGCAACCTAGATGTCTTCTGGTCCAGATCTGGTTAAGAAACAGAATGCTCATCAGAGTCAGGGGATGATTCTGAGCATCTTTTGTTTCACCAGACTCGTCTAGTCCGAACTCGTCTGGTCTGGGGAAGGTTCTCTGCCTCTGGTTAGTCTCATCTGGTGAAGTCCTCTGGTGGAGTCCTCTGGTGAAGTCCTCTGGTGGGTCTTCTGGTGACTCTTCTGGTGAGGTCTTCTGGTCTGGCAGTTCCCCCTAGACTAAGTCCTAATCTAGTTCATCATCTGGCTAACAGGTCCAGATGGTCCTATTACATCTTCTGGTTTGTTTTAACTCATCAAAACTATACAACATTTATCCTAACAATTTCCCCCTTTTTGATGGAGTTAAAACATTACCAGAACTGATCAAAGCAAAATATAAGCAAGAAAAACAATAAAGGGATAAGACCTTAGTATAGATCTTAGGTCTTATCAGGCAAACAATTAAGACAAGAAGAAGTTGTCTCTTGAACAGAGAAGATATGATTTTTCATTGATTAATAAAGGACAAAAGATTACATTTTACAATGAATATCAAAGTCCTAATCTATGCATATCTTCTATTTTCCTTGGGCACCGACAACCAATCAAGGAATCTGTCTTGAACAGCCTTGAGCTCAGCAGAAGATGTTGGGGTGAAATTCACCAACACCTTGGTCTTGAACAACTTCTTCAATTCTAGCCAATCAACCTGGTCCCCAAGCATAAGAGTGTTGAGATAATGGAACTCAGGTGCTGTGACTTCTAGGTTGAACTCTATGGTAGAATCCATTAGCTGCTTGTAAAGCTCTGCATCATAGGCCTTCATCCAGGAGTGGAAAGTTCTATTGATGAGTTCATCATCCTCTGGTGGTGGCCTCTGGATGTAGTGTTGAATGAACCACAGAGTCTTGGCATCCTTCCATTTGTTGATAAGGGGAACAGGTACAGTAGAGTCAAAGGACCCTTCTGTCCTGAGTGGCAAGATGTTCATTACTTCAACATGAGCCTTCTTCTTTTGACTGGATCCACTGGCACCAGAAGGAACACCAGCTTCTCTGGCCTTCTTGTTCTGCCTCCTATCATATCGGAGCCTCTGCTCTTCATATATGTTCTTCCTTATCCTAGCTTACCTCTCATCAGGCGTTTCTTCCCTGAATCTCTTCTATGCTTCCTCAACCACTTCTTCAAGGAAGCTCTTCTTCACCTTTCTTATCTTCCTCTTTGCAGGTCCAGAAATTGAGATATGATCCTGCTCTGCTTTTGAAGACTCCTCTTCTGCCGCAAGCTGCTTTGCCATGGTAAGGGATTTCAACTCCTCTTTCTTCTTCTTCTTCTTCTGCAGCTCAGCCTGGGCCAAAGTGTTCTCCAGCAGGTCCAGACGAGCACCATGGCTGAAGAGAGTCTCATTTGTGGTCTTCGCCAGATCAGTTCTGGCCTTCTCTTCCCCCTTTTTAACTTCATCAACAAGGGGCTGTACCACCTGCCTAATGAGATCAGGCAAGGCAGCGTTGGAGGAAGAGTGAAGATCACGCAGTTGCTTGGCTTCCTCCAGATAGGCTTTTGACTCAGCAACTAGTCTCTCCTGCTTTTCTAACATCTCCTGGAGGGAGTCCTTCAACTTAGCAGTCTGCAACATCTGGGAAGCCATCTCCACCTTCAACACAGAAACTGGCCTCAGCTGCTCCAGCACATGCTCCTGGAGCTATTTCTGGCTGTGCATCACATCCAGCTTTACAAAAAGTCTATTGGCTTTGAAAGAGGCTTTGGCAGCAGCAAATGTGGACTTTATCTGCTTCAAGAAGATCTTCCTCTCCTGCCGTATCTGGTGCTCAATCATAGCAGGGGCCATGTGTTGAATTGCCTTAGAAAAACGCCCAATCTGCATGATCTGCTCATTGAAGAAGGTCTTCATCTTTTGCAGCACGGCAGGAGTTACATCAAAGTCCTCCTCATCAGAGTAGAGCTCTGGAGGGAAAGTGAAGTGAGGGCCAAATTTGTATGAGGGGCCCTCAGGAGAGATCATAACTCCTCTCTGGATGAGCAGAGTGCGAATCAACACCTTCGCTGCCTCCGGAGTCTCTAGCTCAGCCGGGTTCTGGATGTTCATCTTTTTCTTGAGCTCTATCTCCCAGTCAGTGAATGTGGAGGGAGACATTTCTTCTAGCAGCATCATCAGGTCCTCCACATCCTCTAGTCTTGTTTTGCTCCAGACTTTGGCGTCAGTTAGATCCGCCAACAGTGGTAAGTACTCCAAAAGAATTGGAAAGTGCTCTCTTAGCCAGAGCTGAGCACTTACACTCATGCTCTGCCTGTAGGACTCATTTCTACAGAAGAGAAAGTAAAGGGTCTGGGCCCAGAGGCAGAGGAGGATGGTGCTAAGACCTTCGGCTCCAGTGAAGCATCCTCATCTTCACTATCATTGCTGGTCAGACAGATGGGAGAATGGGGAGGGGCAAGAGGTCCCAAAGCCATGGAGATAGATGGGTTCTGGTCTGAATGAGTTTGGGGAGGGGTAGGATTTTGAGAGGTAGAGGTAGAGGGTAAGGATTGTTCTGCACCAGAGAAAGATGGTACCTCTGGTACAGAGGCTGGGATGGAATTTTGTGAGGTAGGGAAGGTTGGATGGGGTTGTTCTGCACCAGAAGTGGATGGCACCAAAGGTACAGGGGCTGGGGGAGAGGGATTAGTGTTAAGTGGTGTTTGGGAAGGTGGTGGAGAAGGTGTTTGGGGAGGTATGGTGGAGGGAGTGTGATGGTCCTGTTTTCTTAGGGTAAAATGGGAATTCAGGAGCAAACAAATATTTTTTTTTAAACTTTTCCTCAGGGAGTTCAGCAAGAGTGAGAAATACTCAAGTCACTGCGTTGCTACGAGTCAGAGTAATCAAGTCAGTGCTACTGACTTGCGAGCTCAGTCTCGTAACAAGGCAGTGACTCGAGAGGTTTCACTTCAAGTCACTGCGTTGCTAAGAGGCTGAGCTACCAAGTCAGTGAGACTTGAAGGCTCATGCTCTTAGCAACACAGTGACTCGAGATACTGAACTCTCGAGTGCGTTGTCTGAACTGGTCAGTGAGAAGAATCCCCCTGACCTGAATACTTAACCAAAGTTTCCTTTTAAACAATGCTCTCAGTGAGCAGATTTTCACAACACCTTAGTAAATACTTTAATGAAAACAAACGCTCAGTTTAACGTGGTTCAGAGACTCAAACTCTTACTTCCACGGCCTGATTTAACAGGAAATCCACTACATGGAATTCTTGTTTTTAACGTGCCAAGGTGCACTTACAACTGGACTCACGCCACTCCCTGGGCTGCCCCTCCTCACTCACTGACTTACTCCCAACAAACCTAACTAGAGGGTTTTGGTTTCAGTTTGGTTTCTCCAACTATGTGAGGTTTTCCTTTACAATGTGTTAGCCTCATGCTAGGATTAGGAAAACCTCTCTAAGCTATGAGTTACAAGCTGAACACTCATTTGTGTATATCTATGAACTCTAAAGTTCAGTGTACAAGATGTGAATCGTGCCTCCTTATAACTCCCTTTGAAACGCACAGAACACTCACACCTTCACAGCTCATAGGTGTTGATTTTTCTTCCTCACACACAATACAATACTTCAACACACTTGAATACGCAGCTATGAGCTTGTATTTATAATGGGGATTCAAATGTATCCGTTGGAGGGAAGATACATTAGAATCCAACATTAAATGGTTTCAACCACATTTTTTTGGAATGCGGCCTTGTCAGTGTCAGAGTTGCTGCCTCGTGCTGATTGGTCCACGTGGCCTGGATTCACGGATCTTTGACTCAATGGGTTTGACTAAGACCCACTGACTTTAGGTAGCTTCCTCCTTCACTGACTGATGATCTTCAGTGAACTGAACGTCTTCAGTGTAGTTGTCCTTCAGAGACTGTTTGAAGATCATTTCCAAAAAGTTTGTCATAAGGCTGAATGACAAACTTCCCTGACCACAGTAGCCTGACTCCTTCAGGGCCTACTTGGTGCAGCACTGATCCTCCTGATCATGCTCTTCACTGAGTGGTCCACCTGACTTAGCTTAGATCAACCCGGTTTACACTCAGTGGGACATCCTTCAGGCTTCTCTTCTGGTTCAGGTTGCAAGCATGGCTTCAGTCAGTTCTCCTTGGTGTCATCTTGATATCCTCAGGCGGTGTGGCTGAGTTCCCCCTCGCTGAGTTCCCCCTCAACTGAGTGTTCCCTCAACTGAGTTCTTCTCAACTGATAGCCTATTCTCTAGGAGCTAACCTAGCCTGACCTGAAACAAAAGATACTATCCTGACTGCTTTCAAACCTATTACATGTTGTTTTGGAAAATCATCAAAACTAAAACATATCCCAACAATTTCCCCCTTTTTGATGATTCCAAAACTTCTAACCAAATGATTTTCTATTACAAGAATAATGTCAGAACACAAGTAATAGTTTGAAATATGCAGGAATTCCCATAGTTTAACACATTTAAGATCTGTTCGGTTGACCATTTTTCTTAACAAAACTGGATCAGTGGTCTTGTGAACAACCCGCTCTGATACCAATCGATGGTCCCGTTTTCTTAGGGTAAAATGGGAATTCAGGAGCAAACAAATATTTTTTTTTTAAACTTTTCCTCAGGGAGTTCAGCAAGAGTGAGAAATACTTAAGTCACTGCGTTGCTACGAGTCAGAGCAATCAAGTCAGTGCTACTGACTTGCGAGCTCAGTCTCGTAACAAGGCAGTGACTCGAGAGGTTTCACTTCAAGTCACTGCGTTGCTAAGAGGCTGAGCTACCAAGTCAGTGAGACTTGAAGGCTCATGCTCTTAGCAACACAGTGACTCGAGATACTGAACTCTCGAGTGCGTTGTCTGAACTGGTCAGTGAGAGGAATCCCCCTGACCTGAATACTTAACCAAAGTTTCCTTTTAAACAATGCTCTCAGTGAGTAGATTTTCACAACACCTTAGTAAATACTTTAATGAAAACAAACGCTCAGTTTAACGTGGTTCAGAGACTCAAACTCTTACTTCCACGGCCTGATTTAACAGGAAATCCACTACATGGGATTCTTGTTTTTAACGTGCCAAGGTGCACTTACAACTGGACTCACGCCACTCCCTGGGCTGCCCCTCCTCACTCACTGACTTACTCCCAACAAACCTAACTAGAGGGTTTTGGTTTCAGTTTGGTTTCTCCAACTATGTGAGGTTTTCCTTTACAATGTGTTAGCCTCATGCTAGGATTAGGAAAACCTCTCTAAGCTATGAGTTACAAGCTGAACACTCATTTGTGTATATCTATAAACTCTAAAGTTCAGTGTACAAGATGTGAATCGTGCCTCCTTATAACTCCCTTTGAAACGCACAGAACACTCACACCTTCACAGCTCGTAGGTGTTGATTTTTCTTCCTCACACACAATACAATACTTCAACACACTTGAATACGCAACTATGAGCTTGTATTTATAATGGGGATTCAAATGTATCCGTTGGAGGGAAGATACATTAGAATCCAACATTAAATGGTTTCAACCACTTTTCTTGGAATGCGGCCTTGTCAGTATCAGAGTTGCTGCCTCGTGCTGATTGGTCCACGTGGCCTAGATTCACGGATCTTTGACTCAATGGGTTTGACTAAGACCCACTGACTTTAGGTAGCTTCCTCCTTCACTGACTGATGATCTTCAGTGAACTGAACGTCTTCAGTGTAGTTGTCCTTCAGAGACTGTTTGAAGATCATTTCCAAGAAGTTTGTCATAAGGCTGAATGACAAACTTCCCTGACCACAGTAGCCTGACTCCTTCAGGACCTACTTGGTGCAGCACTGATCCTCCTGATCATGCTCTTCACTGAGTGGTCCACCTGACTTAGCTTAGATCAGCCTGGTTTACACTCAGTGGGACATCCTTCAGGCTTCTCTTCTGGTTCAGGTTGCAAGCATGGCTTCAGTCAGTTCTCCTTGGTGTCATCTTGATATCCTCAGGCGGTGTGGCTGAGTTCCCCCTCGCTGAGTTCCCCCTCAACTGAGTGTTCCCTCAACTGAGTTCTTCTCAACTGACAGCCTATTCTCTAGGAGCTAACCTAGCCTGACCTGAAACAAAAGATACTATCCTGTCTGCTTTCAAACCTATTACATGTTGTTTTGGAAAATCATCAAAACTAAAACATATCCCAACAGAGTGTATATTGGGGTATCAGGTAGGGTCTGCTCTGGTGAAGCAATGGGGGCACCAGAAGCAGTTGGGAGATTTTGAGTTTGAGTGTCTGGGGGAGAGGTAGTGGGGGTAACAAGATTAATGGGGGTAGAGGTTGGGATAGGTGGGTTTACCTCATCAGACGGGACTGGAGCAGTGGAGTCTTGCATGATTCTGGCAGCTTCATCAATTGCCTGCTCCAGTGCATCTCCAAGATCAGATCCAGAATCTGACTCTTGAAGAATGGCCCTCTTGGCCTTGGACTTCTTCTTAAGAGGCTCAACCTCTTCTGCTTCTTCCTCATCTTCTGGCTCATCCACCAGAAGTGTTTTCTTCCCCCTTCTGGAAGTCCTTGGCTTCTTAGCAGATGCCTTTCTGGCATCATTCTGCCTCTGCCATTTCTTGGCTACTCCTGCCCTCTCTGCAGCCTCAACATTCTTTTCACCCTTCTTTTTCAATGCATCATGAAGGGGAATCTGGTCATCATCTGATGAACAATAAAATACCACAGTAGAAGAACCAGTTGCCTCAGCCTTCTTCTTGGGCTGGCTCTTCTTGGTCTTCTGCCCCTTAGCAGGCGAAGGCACTGCTTGGAGAGGAGGGTCAGGAATGGCTTGTTCTCCATCAGAGTCGGCATGGCCATGGAGAGGGCCATCCTTGGAGAACAAGATCTTGGATTTGTGAAACCCTCTGCACCAAGACTCTTTCCATCTCTTCTCTGGAAGCAACGAATCCAGAATCAGAGTCAGTTTCTTTCCCAACAAAACATTTGCAGTAAAACAAAACTGCAACTCCCCTGGCTTGGAAGGGCAAGCCTCCTTCTTCACTTTCAATCGATTCTTCCTCAAAACATCCCAGAAGAATTGCGCCCAGTTGCATTGCACTCCATCATACAATGCCCTCATCACACACATCCTTCCATTGAAAATTGCATCCGTGTTGTGATTTTCACACATCAACACTTTCACCACAATGTCAAAAAGTACCTTGTATTTCTGCCTTAAGTGCTTGTCCAGAAAGCCCTTCGTCAAATTCTGGCAAGAAGATCTGGCAAATATCTTGAAGGATTCAACAATTTCATCCTTCTTGTACGTCAGTGGATCTACCCCTTCTGCCGATAGATTCTCAAACAACGTACAGAAATCGTGTTTGGAAAACACTAAATCATCCTGGTCGATCTTGGAAGATATGTGGTCTTCATGAATCTTCATGCGAACCAGAAACTGGGCCGCATATCCGTCTAAAGTGCGAAAATATTTAGGAACTATCAAAATCAACTTCTCTACGCCGGATCTCCGTAGCAGTTCCAAAATAGCCAACGCCGTCGGGTTCTTGGTGGTGTAGAAGTCAACCACCATCTCTGTCTTCAACTTCTTCATCACCAACTCATGATCGAAGTTGCACTTAGGAGCCATGTCTAAAAATTTGTAAGAGAGAGAGAGAGAGAAACTTGCAGAGAGATGTTAGGGTTTGAAAGAGTGAAACGTGAAAAGACAGATAGAAAATTTTTGGTTTAAATAGGACAAGACGCGTGTGTTTGAAAAATTAATGAAGTGTGAACGCGTGTAAAGTTTAAATTAAATTTAGGGAACAAAATCAATTTTAGAATTGATTGACATATTGCACAGTAATTAAATCTGATGGCCAAGATTAAAAGGCAAAATACAGATTTAATCTGGTGCGTAGGCGTGGTCATTGGGACTGGGTTCGAGAGGGGTATTGTGGCAGTCAAGAGAAAAAGCAAAATGATTGCCTAGGCCCTATACCCTAGTC
The DNA here is from genome assembly GCA_947034835.1 of Ballota nigra. Taxonomy (NCBI): domain Eukaryota; kingdom Viridiplantae; phylum Streptophyta; class Magnoliopsida; order Lamiales; family Lamiaceae; genus Ballota; species Ballota nigra. Next base: position 86,600,842 of record OX344720.1, on the reverse strand, counting down.
TTAAATACACTCTGAAGATGAAACGTTTTGAGTGTATTTACTAATTTTGAAAGTGTATCCCAATGATCAGAGGCCAGATAAGTAAAAGCATACCTGTCACCTGGTATTGTAACCAGATGATACCACAGCTAGTCTGGTGTTACACCTCATCTGATGGAATCCTTATCTGGTTCTGGTCCGAGTAGATTCCAGATTCTTCTAGAATCTAGTTCTGCACCTCATCTGGAATGTACCGCATCTGGCATAAATCTCACCTGGTACAAACCTCACCTGATTTGTACCTCATCTGGAGATGTAACTTCCCTGGTATATCTAGCCTGTAGGCATGTTAGTTTGAAAATAAATATAGTAAGTAATAGAATGAAACAAGGATACTTCTCTGAAGTTCCCCCTAATACAAATCTGTCTCTGGATCCAATAAACCTAACTCAAATGCTAACTCTCTGAATCTGGTCTCAGCCAAAGGCTTAGTCAGAATATCTGCTCTCTGCTTCTCTGTTGCAATCTTTTCCATCCTTATATCTCCCTTCTCAACACGGTCTCTGATAAAGTGATGCCTTATATCAACATGCTTGCATCTGGTATGAAGATCTGGATTCTGGGTGATTGCAATTGCACTGTTGCTATCACAGAATATTGGAATATCCTTGGCTCTAATCTGGTAGTCCCTAAGCTGTTGACTAATCCAGAGTAGTTGTGAACAACAGCTCCCTGCAGCCATGTACTCTGCTTCTGTTGTTGATGCAGCAACTGAAGTCTGCTTCTTAGAAAACCAAGATACCAACTTATTTTCTAAAAATTGGCATGTTCCACTAGTAGACTTCCTATCTATTCTGCACCCACCATAATCTGAATCCGAATAACCACTTAACTCTAAGTTGTCATCTGCAGGATACCATAACCCCAAATTTCAATATCTTCCTAGCTGCTTCCAAATGGCTTTTCTTAGGATTAGCTTGAAATCTGGCACATACACCAATAGCAAAGGTTATATATGGTCTGCTTGCAGTCAGGTACAGAAGAGAACCAATAAGTGCTCTGTACTGAGTCTGGTCCACACTCTCTCCAGACTCATCTGGATCCATGTTGAAATTTGTCATCATAGGAATCTTGGCTGCTTTGCTAGATCCTATTCCAAATTTCTCTAACATGTTTCTGATGTACTTTGCCTGATTGATGAAAATTCCCCTCTCTGATTGTTTTACCTGCAGACCTAAGAAATAATTCATTTCACCCATCACAGACATCTCAAACTGGCTCTGTATGAGTTCTCCAAACTTCTCACACAGCTTCTTGTTAGAGGATCCAAATATAATGTCATCAACATATATTTGGACCAGAAGGATGTCCTTTCCTTCTTCTTTCCTAAACAAGGTCCTATCAATTTTACCCTTAGTAAAACCATTGTCCAGAAGAAACTGAGATATAGTGTCATACCATGCTCTGGGTGCCTGCTTCAGCCCATAAAGAGCTTTCTTAAGCTTAAACACTTTGTCACTCAAAACCAGGAGGTTGTTCCACATACACTTCCTCAATGAGAATACAATTAAGAAAGGCAGATTTCACATCCATCTGGTATACTTTGAACTTCATGTGAGCAGCATATGCTAAGAACAATCTGATGGCTTCTAGTCTGGCAACATGAGCAAATGTCTCATCATAGTCTATTCCTTCAGACTGAGAATAGCCCTGAGCCACTAGCATTGCCTTGTTCCTAGTAATGACATCATTCTCATCTTTCTTATTCTTGAAAACCCACTTAGTGCCTATCACCTTTTGATGTCTTGGTCTGTCTACCAGCTCCCAAACATCCTGTCTGGTGAATTGATTCAACTCCTCTTGCATAGCAACAATCCAATTTGAATCTTTCAGTGCTTCTTTGATGTTCTTGGGCTCAATCAAGGATACATAACAACTGAATAAGGCAGCTAAGTTAAGAGTTCTCCTAGTCTGGACACCCTTAGTTGGATCTCCAATTATCAGGTCATTGGGGTGATCAACCAGGGTCCTCCTTCCCGTGGTCTTACCCGATTGATCATCCTCTGCAGTACCTTGATGAATATCACCACCTGCGGAAGAGCTTCCCCCTACAGGAGTTCCAACCTCCTCTGGTTCTGCACCTTGTGAAGATTTCTTCTTCAGAGAACCAGAAGATGGGTCAACATCTGAATCTGAATCCGAGTCTGAATCAAGAATAGGTGGATTGACCTTGATTACTCTGGGAGTAGTCTGATTCTGTGTCTCATCAAAAGACTTAGAGTCCACCTTGCACTAAAAAATAGATTCATAAAAAACAACATGAGGTGTTTCCTCCACACAAAGTGAATTCTTATTAAAAACTCTAAAAGCTTTACTGGTGCTGGAATATCCTAAAAATATTCCATCGGCCACTTTAGCATCAAAGGTTTTTAAATTAGATTTCCCATAGTCATGGATGAAACACTTACATAAAAAAACATGAAAATATGAAACATACGGGGTTTTAACTTTCCAAATCTCATATGGAGTCTTGCTATGTCTCTAGGCAATTAGACATCTGTTCTGGGTATAACAGGTTGTATTGATGGCTCCTGCCCAAAACCTTTGTGGTGTGTTGTACTCTGCTAGAAGAGTCCTTGCAGCTTCCTTAAGGGTTCTATTCCTCCTTTCTGCTACTCCATTTTGTTGGGGTGTTCTGGCAGCAGATGTCTCATGAAAAATCCCATGTTCTTTGCAATACTCTGCAATGTGTGAATTCAAGAACTCTGTCCCCTTGTCACTTCTGATTCTGACTATGCTCTGGTTCTGCTCATTTTGAATCTGCTTGAAGAACTCGGGCAACTTAGTGATAGTTTTATTTTTCTTAAACAAGAACACTACCCAAGTGTATCTTGAAAAGTCATCTACTATCACCAAGGTGTACTTCCTTCCACTGAAACTAAGAGGAGAAACTGGTCCAAACAGGTCCATGTGAAGTAGTTGAAGTACTCTGGTTGTGCTCTGGACATCCTTAAATGAGGTCTTGAGTTGTTTACCCTTCTGGCATGAGCCACAAACCTGATCCTTCGTAAACACTTCATTAGGAAGACCTCGAATAAGACCTTTTCTGGCAATCTTATTCAGTATTTTGAAGTTAAGGTGGCTCAATCTCTTATGCCATAACCAGCTATCTTCTGCAGATCCTTTAGCAACCAGGCAAGCATTTCTTGGGCAACTGCTAAAATTTGCAAGATAAATGTTACCCTTCCTCAAGCCTATAAGCAAAATGTCATTATAATCAGAAGAAAAGACAGTGCATGAATCACTAGAGAACTTCACTGGGTATCCCCTGTCACAAAATTGGGATACTAAAAGCAGATTATGCTTGAGTCCTTCAACGTAGTAGACTTCATCTACATATACTCCATTAAAAGTCAACTTTCCAACGCCTCTGGTGACTCCATAATTGTTTTCACCAAACATCACTCTTGGCCCATTCATTGGCTTGAAATCCTGGAGATGATCTTTCTGGAATGTCATGTGCTTGGAACATCCACTATCAATGTACCACACATGTTTGCTTGAGAGACCTTTCTCCAATGGGCTCTTATCATCCTACAGAGAAATTAATTAGGTCCCCTACTAGAGCTGGGTCCTGATTGGTTAGTTGCAGGTTTTGTAGGAATCCAAAGATAAAGATCATCCCTTGCTGGATGAGGAGATCTTATCTTCCTTCCAAATCTATCTACCAGTACATGTCCTCTTACAATGACATATTGAGCTACTGGTCTGATCAGAACACCTTTCCTATAAACAGGTATTGTGTATCTTTTCTCAAATCTTGCCTTTGGAATAGCCTGCCTTAAAGACATGGTCTTAAAGGCCTGGTTGTAAGGGTACATCCTAGAAGAACCATCCCTGGTGTCATAACTACCCAGATCAGTTGGTTTTCTATAGATGGTTCTCTGGTTTTGATGAAAATTGAAACCTTTCTGGTGGTTATAGTTCCTCTGAGTATATCTGTTCTGGAAATGATTCTTCTGAGAAAACTGTCTCTGGGGTACCTGGTTCTGTTGAACATTGTTCCATCTCTGGTAGTTCCTATTCTGATTGGAATTCCCCATTCTTGAGTGTCTCTTTTGAGGTCCCCTAATCTGGTTAGGTTCCCTTTGAGGATTCATCTGGGGTCCTTCAATCTGAGTAAGTTCTACTCTTTGAGATTTATTGTTAACAGATCCACCAATCTTCAATAGTTCCCCTTGTTGACGTTTATTCTCAAGGATTCTCTCTTCCAGGACAATCAACTCTTCTGGACCATATTTTATGTGATTAACAGAGTGATTCCTTTTCCAACCAGGATTGTGAACCACTTTGTAACCATTACTAGTTGAGTCTTTTTCATCCCAGATTTCTACCAATTTACCAGATCTTATAGACTTATCTTTGTTATAAAGATATTTATGAGTTTTGGTAGTAATTCCAGAATATCCTAAACCACTCTTATCATTAATGCGCTGAGAAGACTCTGATATAATAGATACAACAGATGGTATCTTAGGAGCTTCTCTGGGCATGGGTATCTCTTCTATGGTTTGCTCAACTTGTTTCCCCTTGATAAGAGTCTGGTACTTGGCTCTAAGTTCATTGAACTCATCTTCCTAGGAGTTCTTTTCTTTCATGAGTTGATCTACCAGAGTATCTCTTTCTGTGATCTTATCCTGAAGTTCAGAGACTTATTTGGAATGATCTTTCATGAGTTCTCTGGTGGATTCTTGCTCATGAGAGAGGGATTGACCTTCAGCTCTGAGCCTACCATTTTCCTTCTCAAGTTTTTGACATAGTTTAACACAATTTTGGAGATCTGATAGTATTTGTTGCATATCAGACTCTCTGGAGTTACCAGATGAATTAGATGATTCAGTATATTTGGAATTAGATAAGCATAGGGTAGTTTCATTTACCTCAGTGATGTCTGTCATAAGACATACATCATCATCTGATCCAAAATCAGAAGAAGAAGAACTGGAACTAGTATCCTCCTCCTCTGCTTCTGCTAGTAGTGCTCTCTTGTCTGCATATCTCTTATTTATCTTGAGTCTTTTCTCTTCTCTTTCTCTAGGAGTCAATTGAGGACAATCATAGCTGTAGTGACCAGGCTTGTTGCAGGTGTAGCAAGTATTGTCACCTCTGGGACTGGGACTTAGATCTCTCCTCCTCTGGTAGTCTGGTCTGCCAGAACTGCCATCCCTCCTCTGGTAATCTGATCTCCCAGAGCTGCTATCTCTCCTCCTCTCTGGAGTTCTAAATCTGGTCTCCCTTGAGTCTCCAGATGTCTTTTCTTTATCAGCAGACTTGAAGGAACTCTTCCTGTCTCTGGTAGATTCCTTCCAGTGCTTTTTGTAGCTGCCATATTTTGAACTCATTTTATCAAGTTTACGGGTTAGGAGTACTACCTGCTCCTTGAGACTCATCTCATCTGCAGTAGACTCCTTTGGTTTGTCATCTGTCTTGATGGTAGAGGAGAAGGCAACTCCTTTCTGACCAGAAGAGGAAACCTCTTCTGTTTGATCCTCTTCTTGAAGATCATATTCGTAGGCTTTAAGATCAGATAACAGAAGATGATGATCCAGAGTGTTGAGATCCTTGCTATCTTTAATCACAGTCACTTCGATTCTCCACCTGCTGGTTAGTGAACGCAATATTTTACTATTTATTTCCTTTTCAGAGTAGGTCTTACCTAAGGCACTAGCCTTGTTGAGGAGATTTGTGAGACGCATATCCAGCTGGTCAATGGTCTCGTCTGATTTCATTTTGAAGGTGTCAAACGAGTGTTGAACAGCTTGGAGTTTGTTATCCTTGATCTTCTCTGTTCCTTCACAGAGTAAGGCAAGTTTATCCCACATCTCCTTGGCAGTGACACATGTTCTGACTTTCTCTATCACCTCCTTAGTGAGTGTGTTGATGATTTCGGTCCTTGCCACCTGGTCCAAATTATAGAGTTTCCTTTCATCATTGTCAAGCTCATCTTTCTTCTTAAGGATTCTCTGTCTGGGAACTCTATCCTCAACAGCTTTCTGGGCAGTTTCACTCGTTTCTTCTCTTGACTCTGACCTGCCACTATCAATAAGAGTCCAGTAAAATTTAATTGGACCACTCTCTACCACATCTAACATGCGGTGATGAATAGCTCCAAGATGATTACTCATCAAGAAGCTCCAGTGGCTGTAATCCTCAAAGGAGAATTCTGGTAACTTAAGGCTCTTTTAAGAAGATTTTGAAGACATTTTTTTTTACCAAAGAGATTTAACAAATATTTAACCAAAACACAATAAAGAGCAATAGATCTGCCCGGTGACCACCAAAAAGCTTTACAAAGCAGTGGTCTTTGGACACACTGCTCTGATACCACTTGTTGGTCCCACTAGATTGATAAATTGCGGAAGCTTTAAAGGAAATGTCTTTAGCAAAGTTCTTTTCACAAGAGCACAATAAATAAGCAAGAAAGTAAATACATAAAACAGTAAATAAGACCGGAAGTATAGTGGTTCAGATCTGAATATCCTACATCCACTCTCCCTTGATCAAAGGGGTCTCACTAACCAACCAACAACCAACTTTCTTACTGGAATTGTGAAGTACCAGTCCCTTCATACAATTTCTTTAGATCTAACTTCGATCTAAAGACCACAACCTTCAACCTTATCTTATAGATGAACATGTTGAAATCCAACAACTCCTTAAGAGTAAATATGAAAGTATGAGCAGAATAAGAGTGCTATATGCTTGATAATCAAGAGCTTGGAATATGACTTTGTGCGCGTAGGATTCTAGCACTTTTCTTGAGTATGCACTCTTGTATTTATAGAGGTGATTAGGGTTTAGCCGTTGGAGAGCTAATCTAATCAGATCCTCTATTTAAGGAAGCTTCAATCAATCAATTCCCTAATTGATTGATTGGGTTGGTGAGATCCTTGAATTGATTATCTTCAAATACTTTCCAATCCGATCTTGTTGACTTGATTTAAATCACCAACAGTCAAGTGCTTCCAATGCCTAACTCTGATTCTCTCCAGAGAAGGTAAGACCAGACACCAGGCAACCTAGATGTCTTTTGGTCCAGATCTGGTTAATAAACAGAATGCTCATCAGAGCCAGGGGATGATTCTGAGCATCTTTTGTTTCACCAGACTCGTCTGGTCTGAACTCGTCTGGTCTGGGGAAGGTTCTCTGCCTCTGGTCAGTCTCATCTGGTGAAGTCCTATGGTGGAGTCCTCTGGTGAAGTCCTCTGGTGAAGTCCTCTGGTGGGTCTTTTGGTAACTCTTCTGGTGAGGTCTTCTGGTCTGGCAGTTCCCCCTAGACTAAGTCCTAATCTAGTTCATCATCTGGCTAACAGGTCCAGATGGTCCTATTACATCTTCTGGTTTGTTTTAACTCATCAAAACTATACAACATTTATCCTAACAACAATTAATATCTTTCAATAGTTTATGTATGAACCATTTTTACACTATATTTTCTCTTATATATATATATATATATATATATATATATAATTAGTGCATCAGCTTGGAAAGTTGAATACTGAACTACATATATGTTGGTAGGCGAGCAGCTAAGCAAAGTGTCAACAAATGATAATTAAGACATTAAGCTTAATGGCGAACAGTTGAGCAAATTACTCACAACTGAGTAAAACAACCAGCTGGTCAAGATGCTAAGACGACCAGCTGGTCGAGATGCGAAGATGACCAGCTGGTTGAGATGCTAAGACGACCAGCTGGTCGAGATGCTGGTCGGGATGCTAAGTCAAACAACTGGCCGGGATGCTAAGACGACCAGCTGGTCGGGATGCGAAGACGACCAGCTGGTCGAGATGCGAAGACGACCAGCTGGTCGAGATGCCAATGCGACCAGCTGGGCGAGAGGCCTAGCAGCTATGCAAGGGGCCGAGGCTAGCAGCTGAGCGAGGAGCTGAGGCTAACAGCTGAGCGAGGAGCCGAGGCTAGCGGCTGAGCGAGAGGCCAAGACGAGTAGCTGTGCGAGAGGCCAAGGCTAGCAGCTGTGCGAGGAGCCAAGGCTAGCAGCTGAGCAAGGAGCTAAGGCTAGCAGCTGTGCGAGAGGCCAAGGCGAGCAGCTGTGCGAGAGGACAAGGCTAGCAGATGTGCGAGAGGACAAGGCTAGCAGCTGTGCGAGAGGCCAAGACGAGCAGCTGTGCGAGAGGCCAAGGCTAGCAGCTGGGCAAGAAGCTTAGGCTAGCAACTGAGCAAGAAGCCAAGACTAGTAGCTGGGCAAGAAGCCTAGGCTAGCAACTTAGCAAGAAGCCAAGGCTAGCAACTGGGCAAGAAGCCTAGGCTAGCAACTGAGCAAAGAAGCCAAGACTAGCAACTGGGCAAGAAGCCTAGGCTAGCGACTGAGCAAGAAGCCAAGGCTAGCAACTGAGCGAGAAGCCTAGGCTAGCATATGGGCAAGAAGTCTAGGCTAGCAGTTGGTCAAAAGGCTAAGACGAGCAGCTGGTCAAGATGATAGCCATCCAGACGAGCAACTGTGCAAAGGTCACAAACATGGAGCGAACAACCGAGAGAGTAAAGGTTCGAATACCCAACGAAGACATACAGGCGAACAACAGGTCACCACGGAAAGCAGCTGAGTAACCTCAATGGTCAAGTACAACATTGAGAACTCCAATAGTCAATAGCTTAGATGTAGTCCAAGTGTCCTAACACTTGGCACCCATCCAATGGGCAATAGCTTAGAAGTAGTACAAGTGTCCTAACACTTGGCAAATATCCAATGGTAGAATGGCTAGGATGGTGACACATGAATTATTTGTATGTCTATAAATACTCTCTCATTTGCATGAAATAAAAAAAGAGAAAGGGTTCCATAATTTAAAAAATAGCCCAAGTTCTTGCAAATTTATTTCTTGAACATTACTTAGCCAAATTCCATGATCATTTGATCTTGTTTGATGATCTTAACTAGAGAAAACTACCACTAATCACCTTGATTAGAAAAGATCATCAACAATTGGCGCTAGAAGGAGGGTGGTTCGAACCTTCGTTTCGAAAAAAAAATTCAAAGAAAGTGTGAAGATCTTCACCGGAATCTGCAAATTTGGCCGGAATCTGGGAAGAAGCCACCGGAAATCAAGTGTGCACACTATTTGGAGCAAAGCTATCCATATATACATCATTTTAAGAGTTTGAATGCATGTGTGTATGAACTAGGGTTTTCAAACCACTATATTCATACATACAAGGCTAGTAACTCTTAAGAAAAGTGTTTGTTGGAAGCAAGACCACCTCAATCCTTTGCTTATCACTCATATTTTGGCAATCAAAATGATAAGATCGCAAGAAGATCGACCATCAAGTGCATCTCCGAGTCATAGATCAAGGACTAGGGTTTCGTCCACCGAAGGACATGCAAGGACAGATAGAATGACCTCTAGGAGGAACGTCTAAGTTACTATTGACACGATTCCCCCAGAAGTGGAAGCCCTCGCCCGAAATCTCGAGGAGCTAGCAATAACAATAGTCGTACTCCAATCGCTGCAAAAACAACAAGAGCAGGTTGGGCCATTGCATGCCCTGAGGGCGACCAGCCGAGCAGCAGAACCGAACAGGCGAGCAGCGGAGTAAAATGCGGAAGGATGTGCGCCATGATGAGGCTGACAGTGCCGAAATTTATAGAAATAAAGGGAAAGCTCCCATAAGTGAGCGTTTAGGGAGTCGAGGAGAATCATCACCGAGTCGAGCAGGTGAGTCAAGCAAAAGTACCTCCCGAACCAGTGTTTTGGAAAGGTTAGGAACGAGGAACATGACTAGGAGGGAACCATCCAGGAGGAACGAGGAACAACCACGCCCAGCTGCTCGCCCATCAGTATATGACCGGATCAGGAGATCAGCTTTCGGCCGATTAGGGCCAAACGGAGCTAGCAACACTGCTAGGAGAACAACTCAGGAGAAACGTTCTGTTGGTGAGGGACTGCATCGTGAGAGAGTCATCGAACTCAATCACGATGAACAGCCTTCCAACGGGAGGACTCCCCCAAGTGAATTGCAAGAAATGAGAAAAGCAATCGAGGAATTACAAAAGCAGTTGGAATCTCAGAGAGGTGTCGGATCAACCGTTCTCCCATCTGTCAATCCTCAATGCACCAATCCAAAAGAAGATACAGTTTACAGCCATCAATTTGTACGAAGGAACATCGGACCCCCGTATTCATGTGACGAAGTATTCGGATTTCATGATCTCAATGGGGGCAACTGACGCCGCACAGTGTCAAAATTTCCCACTCACCCTTGGAGATGGCCCGTACAGGTGGTTTTCAGCACTGGCTCCCGGCTCCATCAGCTCCTTCGCCCAACTGAGCAAGGAGTTTCTGTCTCATTTCTCAACTGCCGGGTCTTACTTGACCCACAGACACCAGTTGGCAGACATCAGGCAAGGAGACGAGGAGTCGGATAAACAGTTTCTGGAAAGATTCGATAAAGTTCTACTGGAGGGCGAGATGGTGAGTGAGGATACGAAGATAGTAGCAGTGATGGCTGGATTGAAGAAAGGAACCGATCTATGGAAAGAGATGCATCTGACTTGTCCAAATACGTATGCGGAATTCAGACACAAGGCAGGAATCCACATATCGATGCAAGAAGCCCTACACAAAGAAATGGGAGATAAAGCCGACCCGAAGAAGAGTGGCAAGAAGTTTGGAGGAAATGACTACAAGGCTCCAAAGAACATGAAGTCGTTCAACGAGGGAGTTGAGTTAAAAGAAAAGTTGAATCAAGTCCTTACCATGTTTGTGGACGCTGTGTACAATAATGTTAAAGACAAGGAGATGTTGTCGGAACCACGAAAGATAAGACAGGAAAGAGGAAAATTGAACCCGAACAAATACTGTGCATATCATTAGAATATCGGCCACTTCACAAGTGAATGCCAAGATTTGTTAAAGCAGTTGTGGAGGTTCTATGAGGAAGGAAAGCTATCTGAGTTCGTGAAGAGGGAACCGGGTAAGAGGCTGAGAACAGCAGTACCGTCTAGCTCAGACGACGATGACAGCGACGACCAACCGAGCAGGACGGGTAAGAAAGGAAGAAAGGTCCCCGCAGCCCCAACAAGACCAGTCCCGGAGATCCTAATGCTAGAACCAACTGGACCAGTAGGTGGTTGTTCTGATGGGAGACCACCCATGTCAAAAAGAAAAAAAAAAGCAGAGTTAAGAGTAGTAGCACAAGTGATGGAGGTCGGTGTAAATCCATCAACCAAGCAAACCGGGAATTTGACTTTCTCGCAGAAAGATTTAGACGGGGTACTCACCCCTCACAACGACTCGCTAATCATTTGTGCTAACATTATGGGAACGAAAGTACACCGTCTATTTATCGACACTGGCTCTTACACAAACATCCTATTCAAGAGCACATTGGATCAGTTAGGAGAATATGCCGAATACATAAAAGATTGTGATCATAGAATTGTGGGATTTGGAGATGCCGTGACCGTCCCTCTAGGAGTAATTACGCTAGCAGTCGAACTTGTATCGGTCGAGGACCCTGAGAGGAAGGTGAATATGATGGTAGATTTCCTAATTGTAGATCAACAGTCCACCTAACGGGTTTCTCGGCCGTCCTTTTTTACATGAATTTAAGGCAGCCGTTTCGACGTACTATTATTGTGTAAAATTTCCCACGTCAAAAGATGCAGGCACAGTCAAAAGTGACCAGAAGAAAGTTTGCGAGTGCCTCTTACAACTTCAGCCGAAAGATCACAGAGTCGACATGGTTGACGAACAGCCGAGCAGCTGTGGTGAAGATAGACCATCCACTCCCAACGAAACCATGGACTCTATCGATACAGAGATGATGGAAGTAGACGAGTAGCTATGCCGAGACGAGTAGCAGTGCAAAGACGAACAACTGTACAGTGACGAGCAGCTGTGCAAAGAGGAACAGCTATACGGTGACGAACAGCTGTGCGAAGACGAACGGCTGTGCAGTGATGAGCAGCTGTACCGAGACGAACAGTTGTACGGAGGCAAACAACTGTGCGGGGACGAGCAGCTGTGCAGAGGCGAACAGCTGTGCAGGGACGAGTAGCAGAGTGGTGGCGAGCAGATGAGCAAGGACGAGCAGCTAAGCCATGTGGAAGACAAAGAAACTGCAACAACCAGCAACAGAGTAGAGCATACAACAACAGTCAACATTGAGGTGGAGGATATTGAACCACGACTGGGTGTGGAGTCGATGGAAGTCGAGGACGAATTGAACGTGGAAGGGCCCATTATCGACCCTCGTTGGAAAGGCCAGAAACGAAGGGCTACCCCGGTCGAAAAGTTAGAGGCAATAAAGGTCGACCCGAACCAAGAGAGCTTAGAACTCTTCATAGGATCTGAGCTCTCAGAGCCATACAGGTCCAAAATGATAGAGTTTCTTAAAGCAAATCTCGATGTGTTCGCATGGTCGCATGCAGATATGGTAGGCATTAGCCCTGAGCATGCCTGCCACAGACTCAACATCGACCCGAGGAAAAAGTTGATCCATCAAAAGAGGAGGAAGTTCAGGCCCGACAACTATGAAGCGCTTGACGTGGAGGTTAAGAAGTTGTTGGACAATGATCTGATCAGGCAGGCCTTGTGGCCACAATGGGTGGCGAACCCAGTGTTAGTCAAAAAAGCAAGTGGAGCGTGGAGATTGTGCATTGATTTTACTGACCTAAATGCCGCCTGCCCAAAGGACAATTTCCCGTTGCCACATATCGACCAGCTGGTTGATAGCACAGCTGGACATGAACTCCTCACATTCATGGATGCATTTGCTGGATATCACCAGATTGTGATGCATCCGGACGATCAGAAGCACACAACATTTTATACCAATAAAAATTTGTTATGCTGGAAGAGAATGCCATTTGGATTGATTAATGCTGGAGCCACGTACCAGAGGTTGGTCAACAAGATGTTCGATGACCACATCGGGAAGACGATGGAAGTGTATGTGGATGATATTGTTGTTAAAAGCCCAAAGAAGGAAGATCACTTGCAGCACCTGGCCCAAACATTTGAGATACTTCGGGCCTACAACATGAAACTAAACCCCAAGAAGAGCAGTTTTGGAGTCCATTCTGGGAAATTCTTGGGACATCTAGTCAGTCAGCGAGGAATCGAAGCAAATCTAGTGAGGGTGAAAGCGATCATGGAAATGCAGCTACCCAGATCAGTAAAAGAAGTCCAACGGCTAACCGGGTGCCTAGCAGCTTTGAACAGGTTCGTCTCAAGATCCGGAGATAAGTGTAGACCATTCTTCGAGGCAATCAAGAAAGGAAAATTTCAATGGACAAATGCTTGTCAACAAGCAATCGAACAGTTGAAAGAATACCTCAGTGACACAAAAATTCTTGCCAAGCCAATGCCAGGAGAGAAGTTATATTTATACCTGGCAGCTTCAGAAGTTGCAATCAGCTCAGTACTCGTTCGAGCAGAAGGAAAGTTCCACCTGCCCATTTACTACGTAAGTCAGGCTTTACATGAAGCAGAGCTCAGATATTCGCCAACAGAAAAGCTGGTATACGCACTAGTGATGAGTGTCAGAAAGCTCCATCCATATTTTTTCGACCACCAGGTGGAGGTATTGACAATATTCCCGCTCAAACAGATACTGCACAGACCCGACACAACAGGTCGCCTCCTGAAGTGGTCCTTGGAATTAGCCAGTTCGGAATTTCATATGCTCCTCGAACAACGATCAAAGGGCAAGCCTTAGCCGACTTCATAGTCGAGCTGACTTTCCCCCAAGATCCGACGAGAGGACATAATCATCCCTGGCACATGTATGTTGACGGATCATCTACCAACACAGCGTCGGGGGCAGGAATAGTTTTGATAAGTCCAGATAGGCAAGTTTTTACTTCAGCTGTTCGTTTTGAGTTCATGGCGACAAACAACGAAGCAGAATATGAAGCATTGATCACTGGATTGCGGCTAGCATTAGCAGTTGGAGTAAGAAAATTACAGATTTTCGGAGATTCAAAGCTGATTGTCAACCAAGTTCGGGGAGAGTACGAGGCGAAGGACGAGAACATGACTTTGTATCAGAAAATTGTTGCTCACTTGACCTCCATGTTCGAACAAATATACATCGAACAGGTACCAAGAGACAATAATGCACAAGCAGACGCGCTCGCTCGGCTAGCAACTAGCACCGGACCAGCGGAGTTATCCGAAGTTACATTGACGAGAATATCCAACCCATCAACCAAGGATTACAAGATCTGTCAGGTTGACGAAGAACTATGGGAAGATGATTGGAGAACGCCGATCATCAAATATCTATAGAATAATGAAAAACCAGATGACCCGTTGGAGGCTAGCAGGTTGGTTAGAAGAGCAGCAAGATACACCATGATGGATGGAAAGTTGTACAAGAAAGGATTTTCACTCCCACTCCTGAAATGCTTGGCTAGGGGGCAAGGACAAACAATATTGAAAGAGATCCATGAAGGTGTATGCGGAAATCACGCTGGAGGGCGGGCATTGGCATACAAAACTGTAAGACAAGGATATTATTGGCCGACCCTCCTCCAGGATACGATCAAAGTTGCCCGAACTTGTCACAAGTGTCAGTTGTTCGCCCCAAACATCCATAAGCCCCCACACGAACTGGTTTAAGTCAATAGCCCTTGGCCATTTGCAAAATGGGGAATTGACCTCATCGGGCCTTTTCCGCCGGGAAAAGGAAATATTCGATTCGCAGTGGTAGCAGTAGACTATTACACAAAATGGGCTGAGGCAGAAGCGCTTGTGCGAATTACGCAAGAAAAAATGATCAACTTCATTTGGAGAAACATTGTCTGCCGCTTCGGGGTACCTCAGACGATCGTGACGGATAACGGAAAACAGTTTGAGGGAAAAAAGATAAGAGATTTTTGTAAAAAGTGGGGAATGAAGAAACATTTTTCAACACCATATCACCACCAGTCGAATGGCCAAGTAGAAGCGGTGAACAAAATAATCAAATATATTTTGAAGATCCGCTTAGCCGACAAACATGGAAAATGGTCCGAAGAATTACCGGAGGTTTTATGGGCATATCGAGTGTCCCACAGAACGAGCACGGGTGAAACACCATTCACAATGGCTTTCGGAACAGAAGCGGTAATACCGGTTGAGCTGAAAGTCCCAACAGAACGAACAACTACGTTCGACGAAGAAACGAACAACTCTGCACTAGCGACAGAGTTGGACTTGCTTGAAGAAAAGAGAATAACAACAGAAATGAAAAATGCAATCTATAAGAAAAGGGCAGCGAAGTGCTATGATTCTCAAGTGAAAGCAAGGGAATTTGAAATTGGAGATTTGATACTTCGGAAAGTTTTGGCTCCACCACCAGGAGTATTCGTCCCGACTTGGGAGGGCCCATACAAGGTGGCAAATAAGTGGCACAACGGCACGTACGACCTTGAAGACATGGAAGGCAAGTCGTCCCAATACACCTGGAATGCAACTTTACTCAAGAAGTACTATCAATAAAGTCCTGTAAGTCAGAAGTTTTACCATGTAAATCTTTTGTAAGTCCCTTGTAAATTTCTATAAATTTAAAATTTTTGCACAAGTATATATATATATAAGCGAGCAGCTGTGCATCGTTAGGCGAGTAGTTGTGCATTTTAGAGTTCATTTTTGCTAGGCGAACAGTCGTGCATGTTTGAATTTGGAATATTGAGCCGCTAGGCTAAGTTCTAAATTACTCAGTTGCTCGCCCAAAACTTACAAAGCACAAGTCTGTCATAAGACGAACAACTGAGCTTAATAGATGCAAAAATAAAGCTAAGTCCATAATGGACCAAGGGCCCACATTAATACAAGGCCAAGTCCACAAGCGACCAGAAAGGCCCAAATAACTAAAGGTCAAGTTCTATGAGAACCAAATGACCAACTTAAAAGTGTTTACCTTAAGAAAAAAGGAACATTTAGAAACTAATAAAGAGTCATATGCAAAAGAAGTAAGCGAGCACCTGAGTAAGATAGAGATAAAGGCATAAATTTGTAAATTAGCAAAAGCTTTCATTTCATTAAGTCAAAAGATGTTTACAATAAGAGTGATAAGTACAGAAAGAGGATGTGTATCCTATTGTAAATCAAAGAACTAAGTCTTCAAGATGGAGAGAGAGGAACATCTGCATTGCTGGTCGCCTCAGTACTCGGCTGCTCGCCGGGAACAGTTGAAGTAGCCGCCCCATCTATTGGAGTTAGGGGAAGTGATTGCAAACCCTAAAAAAATTCACCATTGGTTGCCGCCGGAACCTCCTCTGGTTGGCCACCAAAAGTAGGGGGCACAGTATTGACGTCCTCATCGAAGATATCCAAGGAAAAACGACAGCGACGACGATGCAACGAGAATTGCAGCGACACGACGACAGCACAGTGATGATTTGTAGCCGGAAGCACGGCGATGGTTACAAAAAACGGGAAAAAGAAGCAAAAGTTCGACCTATTTATAAGGGAAAAGATGGGGTAAAAAATACAAAATCTCAAAAAATTCATAGGCCCTTATGTACAAACATGGGAGCGCGCGTGACTAACGCGATGCCTCGGGAAATCAACCGCCGTCATCCGAAAAGACGCACCCAGTTGTTTGCCCGATATTCCTGCCTCCGAGAAAAATTAAATCCCACCTGCTCGACTGCTCGCCCTTCGTGAAAAAAGATATAAGTCGTAGCTTGATCTCAGTTAGTCAATTTATATCCTAACATGAGATCAAGCTAGGGGGCAATTGTTGGTAGGCGAGCAGCTAAGCAAAGGGTCAACAAATGATAATTAAGACATTAAGCTTAATGGCGAAAAGTTGAGCAAATTACTCACAACTGAGTAAAACAACCAGCTGGTCAAGATGCTAAGACGGTCAGTTGGTCGAGATGCGAAGACGACCAGCTGGTCGAGATGCTAAGACGACCAGCTGGTCGGGATGCTAAGTCAAACAACTGGCGGGGATGCTAAGACGACCAGCTGGTCGGGATGCGAAGACGACCAGCTGGTCGAGATGCCAAGGCGACCAGCTGGGCGAGAGGCCTAGCAGCTATGCAAGGGGCCGAGGCTAGCAGCTGAGCGAGGAGCCGAGGCTAACAGCTGAGCGAGGAGCCGAGGCTAGCGGCTGAGCGAGAGGCCAAGACGAGCAGCTGTGCGAGAGGCCAAGGCTAGCAGCTGTGCGAGAGGCCAAGGCTAGCAGCTGAGCAAGAAGCTAAGGCTAGCAGCTGTGCGAGAGGCCAAGGCGAGTAGCTGTGCGAGAGGCCAAGGCTAGCAACTGTGCGAGAGGCCAAGGCGAGCAGCTGTGCGAGAGGCCAAGGCTAGCAGTTGGGCAAGAAGCTTAGGCTAGCAACTGAGCAAGAAGCCAAGACTAGCATTTGGGCAAGTAGCCTAGGCTAGCAACTGAGCAAGAAGCCAAGGCTAGCAACTAGACAAGAAGCCTAGGTTAGCAACTGAGCAAAGAAGCCAAGGCTAGCAACTGGGCAAGAAGCCTAGGCTAGCGACTGAGGAAGAAGCCAAGGCTAGCAACTGAGCGAGAAGCCTAGGCTAGCATATGGGCAAGAAGTCTAGGCTAGCAGCTGGTCGAAAGGCTAAGACCAGCAGCTGGTCAAGATGATAGCCATCCAGACAAGCAACTGTGCAAAGGTCACAAACATGGAGCGAACAACCGAGAGAGTAAAGGTTCGAATACCCAACGAAGACATACAGGCAAACAACAGGTCACCACGGAAAGCAGCTGAGTAACCTCAATGGTCAAGTACAACATTGAGAACTCCAATAGTCAATAGCTTAGATGTAGTCCAAGTGTCCTAACACTTGGCACCCATCCAATGGGCAATAGCTTAGATGTAGTACAAGTGTCCTAACACTTGGCAAATATCCAATGGTAGAATGGCTAGGATGGTGACACATGACTCATTTGTATGTCTATAAATACTCTCTCATTTGCATGAAATAAAAAAAGAGAGAGGGTTCCATAATTTAAAAAATAGCCCAAGTTCTTGCAAATTTATTTCTTGAACATTACTTAGCCAAATTCCATGATCGTTTGATCTTGTTTGATGATCTTAACTAGAGAAAACAACCACTAATCACCTTGATTAGAAAAGATCATCAACAATATTTATTTTCACTTTTTCATCTACACCTACGACGGTAATTTATTAACCAATGATATATGGGATTAAAACCGTTTTCGTCCCGTAACTTTTTACATTTTAGTCCCACAACAATTCAAATTTACCCAAATTAGTCTCAAATGGCCGGAAAACTCATGAAACAATATCGTTTTGGTCACGTTCCGGTCACGTGCTAATATTTTTCGGCGGAATAGAAGGGATTAAAACTATTTTTGTCCCGTAACTCTTTACCTTTTTCTTTTTGGTCCCTTACTAATTTTACTTTTTCGATTTAGTCCCACAACAATTCAAATTTACCCATATTAGTAAAAAATGACCGAAAAAACGACATCGTTTTGGTCACGTGCTAATATTTTCTGGCAGAATAGGATGACGGGTCCCATTTTGCGGACGTGGCACGCTGACTAAGTAATTTCTCTAATAAAATAAATATAAAACTAAAAAAATATTTTTCAACTCATTTTTTTAATAAAAAAAAAAACTTAAAACTTAAAAGTAAAAATAAAAATAAAGCTACCTGCAATTAAAACAAAAACAAATCAAAACGACTAGCAATTTTCTCAAAAATCTGAGAAAATTCTAATACTCGATGCGTACATGTTCTTGGCACAGCTCTGCTGCTTCGAGCATCCCGTCGCCGCCAAATACTGCTGGATTATATAGTACACTGTGCAGAATCGTGGCCTTCCATTACTTTAATTGCAGGTAGCTTTATTTTTATTTTAAGTTTTAAGATTTTTTTATTGAAAAAATGAGTTGGATAATATTTTTTTGGGAAAATTGAGTTTTTTGTCCTCTAAATTTGGTCAACTTTGTTTTTCGTCCTCTAACTTTTGACTTTATTTTTTAGTCCGATTACTTTCAAAAAATTAACGTTTTCGTCCTAAAACATAAGTTATCGGACTAAAATGTTAATTTTAGGGCTAAAAGATTATCGGTTTTAGGACGAAAATGTTAATTTTTTAAAAGTTATCGGACTAAAAAATAAAGTCAAAAGTTAGAGGACGAAAAACAAAATTGACCAAACTTAGAGGACAAAAAACTCAATTTTCCCTATTTTTTTAGTTTTATATTTATTTTATAAGAGAAAATACTTAGTTAGCGTGCCACGTCTGCAAAACAGGACCCGTCATTCTATTCCGCCGGAAAATATTAGTATGTGATCGGCACGTAACCAAAACGACGTCGTTTCACGAGTTTTTCGGCCATTTGGGACTAATTTGGGTAAATTTGAATTGTTGTGGGACTAAATCGAAAAAGTAAATAAGTATGAAACCAAAAAAGAAAAGGTAAAAAATTACGGGACGAAAATGGTTTTAATCCCTCCTATTATGTCGGAAAATATTAGCATGTGGCCGACACGTGACCAAAACGACGTCGTTTCACGAGTTTTCTGGCCATTTGGGACTAATTTGAGTAAATTTGAATTGTTGTCGGACTAAATCGAAAAAGTACATAAGTATGGGACCAAAAAGAAAAAGATAAAAAATTACGGGACGAAAATGGTTTTAATCCCATATATATATATATATATATATATATTTATTTATTTGTAATTTGTTGTCCTAGGACGTGCGTGACAAGTTGGAAAACGACCAAGTTTTTGAATGCAAGTTGGAAAATGACCAAATCTTTTAATGCAAATATATTATGTGGACACCAAATTCTTCTGTCAATTTAATAATTTTAAATTCGGTTTAATCAAATTATAATTAGAAAACTAACCACTCCCCTCTCTTTTTTTCTTTCTAAAGAAGTAAACTACCTAATTAATCAAAGTCATTTTTTATTGAAAAGTCTAAGGCTGTCTAACCCAATTTTTCTATTAAGAAACTAAACTCTGTCGTACGTAGTTATATCCTATGTACGTTGGTCAGCAAAATTTATACCATACATTTAAAACAAATACTTGTGTAAGATCCAATAGTATAAGGGACCGTATGGTCTGAAGGAGTGCAAGAGATTGTCTTTATAATATCAGATAATTTCATGGTTGGTTTAAAGGACTACAAAGGAACATAACTCTGGATTAAACTAGGACTCAGGTCCATAATCTCAGTTAATCCCTCATTTTAAGGACTATTGAGTCCTGACAAATAGGTAGAATTATTTGTTCTACTGAATTACAATTATCATTTTGTCCTTCATTTTCTATTTTAAGTGGTCAATCTATCCTTATTCAAAATAAAAATAACCGCCACCCAATTTATACCACTTAATCACACAATTCAATCCTATAATCCAAACATACATTCATACTCAATAATTCAATTTAAACCAATCCCTTTCAGTCTAATCCCATCTAGTCCAATCCTATCTAGTTCAATCTAATCATGTGAAGCAAATGACCTTAAGGACCGTTTGGTTTACGAGATAGGATTGGACTATTTAGGATTGAATTAGAACGACTATCGGAAAACGAATAGACTAGATCCAGAAAATTTGGACTAGAACCAAAATTTCTGGATCGAATTGTACACGAGATAGTCGTTCTAGTCTATCCAGGGCCATGATCCTATGCAATCCCTCAAATCAAACACGAGATTACCTGAGATTATAAAGATAATCCCAAACAATCCTTCAAACCAAACGACCCCTAAAATTCGTGTGACAAATCAAAATTAAATAAATATTACTCACGTACATACATAAATAGTTTTTTTTTTTTTTTTTTTTTTTTCTGGCTATTAACATATGTTTTTCCTTTATCGATCTCCTATGTAATATATAGTTTTACAAAAGAGGTGTACATATTTAAAAACAGATGAACAAAGTCTTCTCCCCAACTAACATGCATATCCAGATCAAAATTCAACGAAATTAATTAATTAAGAAAAGAGTTTCAAAAAAAAAAAATTAAGGAAAAGAATTCCGACGGCTAAATTGGGAGAACCAGTCTACGTAC
The DNA here is from genome assembly GCA_947034835.1 of Ballota nigra. Taxonomy (NCBI): domain Eukaryota; kingdom Viridiplantae; phylum Streptophyta; class Magnoliopsida; order Lamiales; family Lamiaceae; genus Ballota; species Ballota nigra. The sequence continues at coordinate 86,579,813 of OX344720.1, read as the reverse complement.
TCCAATATCCAATGAAATTGAGCTAAATTTAGGAGATTCATCACGTGACCCTATAATATAAAGTAATATTTCATCAGCCCAAAAAAAAATGTTTTCATCTATTTGGATGCAGAGTTTAAGAAAAGATGGATAAAGTAGATAACATTAAGATAAAGTAAGAACAAAATATTTTCTCTGTCCCTTATTAATTTTTATAGGTGGGGTGATACACTTTAAAAAAAAATTGTTTTATTAACTTATTGAACAAATAAATAAAGAGTATTTTAAAATAAAGTGTGTAGTGTGAAAGTGTTTTATTTCTATTTTTTGGGTGTGAAACTTATTATGGAATATACCAAAAAATAAAGTTTGAAGTTTTTTTTTGTTTTTTTGGCGGAAAAAATTTGAAGTTTATTAATTAGGGGACGGTGGGAGTGATTGTTTATGAGTGTAAATGTAAAATGATTATTGACAATAGAAAATTAGTACACTTTTAGTGGACAAACAAATAAAGAAAGTGAATATATTTTTTGTGGAGGGAGAGAGTAGTATAATTATGAATTAGTTACACCTAACTCTAAATTAAATTTCAATATCAGTGGCCTTGCACTAACTAGTTGCGCGCACATATATATATATATATACATATTTTCACACAAAAACTTGGTGTCACATAATTTAGCAAACTTAGGTAGGATCATATTTAATAATGGGAAGGAGTTCATCATTTAACCAAAAACATGAGAGATACATCACAGTTCTCAGCATTGATGGTGGTGGCATCAAAGGAATTCTCCCTGCAGTTATCCTCGATTTCCTCGAATCCCAACTTCAGGTACGTGAGATTAATTTGTACGTAATATATATATACATACGGTTTTAATATGCAGCGCAAAGAACAGGAACTGGATGGTGAGGAAGCAAGACTTGCGGACTACTTTGACGTGATAGCCGGAACCAGCACGGGCGGCCTCGTAACCGCTATGATCACGGCTCCCGATCAAAATAATCGCCCTCTGTATGCTGCAAGAGACATCAAGCCTTTCTACTTGCAAAATTCTCCCAAAATTTTCCCACAAACTCAGTAATTCATTTCACTCTTCTCTTCATGCATGCAATTAATTTGGGCAATTACTTTTTTCTCTTTCTTTGGTTTCCTAAATTACTCTTGATTTCACTCATGTTGACGACCAATTGAAAATAATTATGTAACTTTCACTTTTTCAATGTTTTGGTCCTCTAACCATCTATACTACAATAATACCAGTAACACCAATCCTATCGAGGACTATTTTTCATAAAAAAAAAAAATTGTCATCAAGGATTGTTTTCCATAATTAAAGGCATATATAACTAAAGAAATTATATATAATGACGGTTATTGAATGTCATTAAACATCAATTTTCTTATAGTGCTATAAAAAATAAAATATACAGTTGGTCGACCAAACAATGCCTCATGAATAAATTAGACAATATAATTTATTGAATGTTTCGCCTACTATTATCCATTCTTGAAAGTCAACAGAATTGAAATTGAACATGAGTAACTTATAGTGCTCAAAGAAATTATTTTACCTATTAATTTGATCCAAGTTTTTTTTTTTAAACATATAAATTGATTAATTGTTTGATGAACGAAGAAGGTTGTTTCCGTCGGGGAAATTGATGAAGTCATTGTCGGGACCGTTGTACGATGGGATGCACCTTCGAAGCATATTGAGGGAAAAATTGAAGAGCATAAAGTTGAGTCAGGCTATCACTAACGTTGTTATTCCAGCCTTTGATATAAAGCTTCTCCAGCCTGTTATTTTCTCCACCTTTGAGGTCACCCACCTTGTTTTAATTTTATTTTTATATATATTTTGTGCCTACTATATGTACATGATCATGCTCTTGATTGATACTTAGGAAAGTCTTGTCCAAAAAATAATATTGCTTGTATCTTGTCCTGATTAAAATGGAAAGGCTTATTAATTATATATTATGCACGTTACATTAATATTACTATGTGGCGATTTTCTTCTCAAAATTTTGCCAAACTTTTATACATATTACTGAAATGTCAACCAGATTTTCAGCACTTCAACATATCCCGAAATTTCTTCCTATCATTATGGTACCAAATTCTTTAATATTTTATGGTACTAATTCGAATATAATTTCAGTATTTTCTCCAATAATTTACTTTTTTTCAATATTTAAAGGGACATTTACATATTGGTTAATAAAAGGATCCTAAAAAGTCTCACTACTCATACCCCAAAATCTTCTAAAATACTCCATAATCTTAAGAACAAAAATAAATATAAATAAAATTACTAATCCTTATATAAATATTAATAAATCATGTTCTAAAATTTATTGACTTTAACTTCTGTTTTTTAAGATATTTAATTATAAAATAGTATTTTAACTTTAAATTGATCAATTCTTATTTTTCTTTACATTTTTTAAAATTCTTAAAAATATAAAATTAAAAGAGAAAATATACAAAATTGTCCAAAAATTAAGGGGGCAAATCTTTTTTACCCAATTTTGTAAGAAATGTGTTTTTTGCCCCGAAAAAGTTGGCAAATGATTGGCAAAGGGTTGACACCCATGCGAACCTGTGTGCCAACCATTTGCCAACCTCTTGCCAATCTTTTCGGGGCAAAAAACATATTTTTTAAAAAGTTGAGCAAAACACATTTTTCCCTTACGAAAAAAGGCAATTTTGCTTTTCTCCCAAATTAAAATCTGAAAAGTATCTGTAAAAATCATCTAATATTTAAATAATTAAATGAAATTGAAAATGCCAACTATATAATCCTTAAAATTTTGAAAAACTGATTAAAAAAATTAAAATAAATCAACAAGATCTTCCAAATAATTCAATTAGATTTAAAAGAAAAAAAAACTAAAAAATATTTGAAAATCAACCAAATATTAAAAAATAACTAAGGAATTAACAAAAAAAATCTTAAAAATTCAATTAAACCTATATTAAAATATACTAAAATTTTAAGTTTATTCTTTACTACAATTTAATTAACTTCTATAAAATATTTTTCTAATTTTATTTAGCATTAGCCTTTTCCTTTCTGAATATTTTTATTTTTTATTTTATTTTTACATTACTTTTAAGAAAAATATAGTTGATATTTCTTATATTTATTTCCTTATATGTAGCTTTTTTTCAAAATTTTATTTTAATTGTTCTTTTTATAATTATTTTTAAATTTATTTGATTTATATAATTTTTTCAGATTTTATTTAAGTTTAAATTATTTTACATTCTTTTTTAAATAAAATTACTTTGGAAGATTATTTTATTTTCTTAATTATTTACAAATCTATTTAGTTGATTATATTTTTAATTGAAATATTTTTTACAATTTAATTGATTATTAAAATAATATTTATATTTTATTTAACTTTTTGATATTTTTAAAACTTTTATTTTGTTCATTAATTTTTTAAATTTATATATATATGAAGATTTAGTTAATTTTTTTAATAACATTTTCAAAAAATATCTTTAGTATTTTAATTTTTTTTTCAAATTTGATCAACAGCTTAAGAATAAAATACTTTTTTTTTCTCTTTAAGGAGAGAGACTTTCATAAAAATATGGAATGATGAGAAAATGTTATTTATTTTGTTTTAATGGAATAGGGATATTATTTGAATGAAATGGATTATGTTTATTAATATATTTTTAATTTTTAATTTTTATTGAGGTATGTTTAAGCAAGTGGATGGGGTATGATGAGTAGTGACACTCATTATTAATTTGTTCAAGAGATTTGCACAGGAACATATTTGCTAATATATATATATATATATATATATATATATATATATATATATAATTTTATATGCAAATATTGGTATGTATGAGTAAATTTTTTGAACTAATTTATAATTAGTGTCATTTTTTGAATCATTTTGTAATTATTTCAAATAAAAAAAAAAGAAAAGAAAAGGGAAATGATATATATATGGATATTGTGCAGGCAAGAAGATCAGAATTGCTAGATGCGAAATTTTCAGACATCTGCATAAGTACATCTGCTGCTCCTACATTTCTTCCGGGCCATGAGTTTTTCATAAAAGATGAGAATGGGAATGAAAGAGAATATAATCTCATAGATGGTGGCGTCGCAGCAAATAATCCGGTAATAATTAAACTTAAATTACATATGCATGTATATAGATAATTTTCGTCAAAATACTACACCCTTAACTTACAAATAAAATGATTTATCAGATTTTTTTAAAATTAAGAAAATAGTATATAATCACATGTTTGTCTTAATTGAATGCCCTTAAAGTAAGTAAATAATTTCTCCATATTTTCTAAAACTGTAAGAAGAGTAAAATAGGAAGAAATAGGGGAATAAAAGCTAAAAACATCACCTATAAGTGAACATAGTGCATTATTTCATATGCTTGTGATTAAAATCCAAATAGTCGTACATATTTAACACATGACACATTCTTGCTCTGGCTGCAGATTGTATACTTTCAAATAATAGTATTAATTATTTTTGTTTGACAGTATTAATTATTTTCGTTGAACAAATCTTATTAATTGATGAGTATTAGATATTTCATCAGTAGTAACTCATTTAATATAGGGAAAACTCCTTTATCTTTTTTTTTTTTTTAATTTGTGTCTAATTAAAGCTAAATTGTTTTTTTCTTTTTCTTTTTTCAATATATTTTAGACTCTGATTGCTATAACAGAAGTGACCAAAGAAAAGTTTGATTGCAACATGGGACTGAGGCCTATCGACTTAAACCCTCGTCTTCTCACAATTTCAATCGGCACTGGAAATGCAACAACTGATGATAAAAGATACGACATTAAAAAAGCATCAAAATGGGGTATTCTTGATTGGTTACTATATGGGGGCACCACCCCATTGCTCGAAATATTCATTCAAGCAGGTGCTGATATGGTCGATTATCATACTTCTCTCATATTCCAAACTCTTCAATCCCAAGATAATTACCTAAGGATTCAGGTATATAAGAATCAACCAGTTTCACTATAAAATTTATTTGTATTTTATATATATATATATATATATATATATATATATATATTAATGATATTAGTTGTTTCATTAAAATATATTAGGTTGATATTATTACATAATAAAAACAACTAATACTCATGTTTCGTGTTGCATGGTGAAATTCATCTACAATAAATTTACTCATATAAAAATATTTAATGCCCGAATTATATTGTATAGTTTATCACAATTTCTAGTATGCATTCAAGTGCATGACATGCACTTGAATTTTAAGCAATTTTGATTTTTTTTTTTAAATACGCACTAACACGCGGAACTCTGCGTGTGTGTGTTTTTTTTTTTTTCCAATTGGGTATTACTAGTTACTTCTTGGGGTATTACTAATTACTTTTTGAGGTATTACTGACTATTTCTTGGGGTATTACTGATTTCTTCTTGGGGTATTCTTTTTCAAAATTCAAGTGCATGTCGTGCACTCAAGTGCACACTAGGACTACTCATAATTTATTGGGAAAATAATTATTTTTTTAATCCTATAAGTTAATCATATTTCGATTTCAACTCTGCCTACTTTTACAGATTGAAAATAGTCATGTAACTTTAACTATTTCAGTATTTTTGCTCATTAATTGAGTTTAAGAGGTGAAACATCTAGTGACGAATCAGATCGTGAATGAATGGACACTGTTAAGTCAGCGTCAACCGGATGTTTCACTTTTCTATAGCAAGTTGCGGGACCAAAATTTCAAAAATTGAAAGTTACAGAATTATTATCAATTTGTGGAAAATCTACGGGACTAAAATCGAAATGTGGTTAACTTAGATGATTAAAAAAATCCCTAATTAATTTGATGTTTATAAATTCTTTAATTTTATTAATTGTCTGCATAGGACGATACATTAAGAGGGATTGAAAATTCAGTGGATGTTGCAACAAAAGAAAACTTGGATAGACTAGTCTCAATTGGTGAGAGGCTACTGAATAGTCCAGTTTCAAGGGTTGATTTGGACACGGGTCTAAGTAAGCCTGTCAAAAATGGGGGCACAAATCAGGAAGCTCTCAAAAGGTATGCAACTTTATAAAAATTATAATTGCATTCATCTATTTTTAATTCAACATGTATTCCATGTTAGAGAATGTTTCTGGTGTATTTGGTGGATTGCACACTTACTAAATAGTAGAGGTTATTTACACCGAAAAGTGTGAGTTGATTACAATGAAAAATGTGGGTTGATTATACTGAAATTTTTTCAGTGTTATTAGTTTTTAGTATAAACTTCCATAGTGCGTTTACTTTCAATGATAATGTTGGATAATAGTTAATTATTAAACCTTATTATGTGTTTACTTTGAGTGATGAATATTTTTTAAAATCCCATGATCCGGGGATAACCCGATTTTTTCATAACTGCATTGATATGAAATCGGACCAAAACAGGTGTGATAATTAATTTTGATTTGGGATATGATATGTAATTACTAAAATATCCTTCATTAAATTTTTCTAAATTTTCCCTCATCGTGTTGTAACTGGTCCCATAAATTCTTCTTCATTGTTTTGAACACCATTTGTGCATAAATCTCTTGGTGGGCAGTTTTAAACTTCAAAGAGGTAAAAACCGCAATTAATTATAAATAGGGGTGATGAACGTGGTTGTCTGCTTTGTGTAAAAAAAAAAACGTGGTTGTCTGCTTTTATTCGCAGATGTGCAATATCCATATATAGGTGCGTGTATTGTGTATATATAGATATTCATACATAGGTGCGTGTATCTTGTGTATATAGAACAAGGGAGAGATTTGGGTTGAATAAAAATGGGAAGGTTGAATTTTGACATGGATGCTTCGTCATATTACGCATAATTCCAGTGAGGTTAATTTGATTTCCTATTATTCTTCTCAAAATTAGAGGTTCACCATTTGGGTTACCGGGAAATGGATTATGTATGCATGTGTATATGTATAGGTGAAGATAATTTAATTATTTGTTTTTTTACAAAGGGTATTTTCATAATTTAACATTTTAATATTAATAAAAAATATAAAAATATTTAAATTCAATTGTATCATATACATCAAAGTAAACATAAAATAAGATTGAAAAAACTAAATGTAACCTCTTATTTTATCTCATTAAATCATATCTCACATAATCTTATTTCTAAAGTAAACACAATCGACCCACACTTAATCAGTCCACACTTCTTAGTGTAATCAGCCTCAACGGTTAAATGAGATCACCGTACACCCCTTACATGTAAGACATTGGCTTAATCTTATATATTCCTATACTTTTTATCGTACAAATCAAACTTTGTAGCATGCATTCGTAATTAATAAAATAATAGGCATAGGCACAATTTTTTTTTGAAGTTGATGTAATCACAAATATTAATTCTGAAAATATTCTTTTGATCACAAATATTATTATATAAAGAGTGATCTTGTTATTATTATTTTATAATTTTTATTGAGCAAGTCTTGTGTGAGTCCGTCTCATTCCATTAGACGTGGGCTATGGAGTATAAATTAAAAATAGGCCTTAACACTTTAACATAAATGTAAAATGTGTGTTAATTTGTATTGTTTTATGTTATGATCACAAATATTATGCGCAGAAAGATGGGGCACAACTTTTAAGTTCTTTAAAAATATTAATTATATATCAAATCTTAAATCCACATTCAAATACCCAACTATATATATGTCAACTCAAAAATTTATAAAAATATTGTATATATTTTTTATTTTATACAAAATCATAAAGGCAATAAATATAATGAAACGGAGAGAGCAATAGTAATTAGTATATTCTTTTATACGACATTTGCACTGTGCACTTTTTTTAATGGTAATACTCATCTCACTTGATAGAGTTATTTCATTGAATGACATTATTTGAAAACCAATACACACCAGCTGAATTATATTGATTATGTCACTTAATAATATCAACCATTTTACTTAAATATAAATATATTACTCAAAGATTAATTGTACGATGCAATTGACTCATACAAAATTACAAATTGTACACCAGGTTTGCTCATCTATTGTCAACGGAAAAGAAACTACGACCGTCGTACAACGAGAATGAGAGAGGAGTTTCCCAGCTTGTTTCCACCCCATCAAACGCACTTAAACATTCATGGAACACTTTGCTTAATTTTGTGAACAAATTTTCTCTTCAATCCAAATTTCATGTCCCCAAATTTAAAACTCAACCACTTCCCAAGCAAAGAATGAAATCCAAATCCAACACACTTTCCACGAGTCTTAAAATGAAGTCAAAGATCACACCTACGCCTATTTTTACTCCCACACGCAAAATCTTTAGAAACTCATGATCACCATTTAATTAATTTTCATAAATATTAAACATTCATCATAGTAATGTAATTTTAATTTTAATCATAATTCATTTATTTATTTTTTTTGAATCACGCCTCCATATAGATTCTCCAATTTTTTTTTGTTTTGTTTTTTTTTTTTTTTTTTTTTTTTTTTTTTAAGATGATATTGGAATTATTTTGGAATGTCAATAATTAATTGGTAGTTGTATGAGTATCTTACGCTAGAATGAAAAATAAAGATTAGAAAATATAATTAGATTCGTGATGAGTAGGGATGTTCATGGGATTCGGAGATTACCGACCATGTACCGAAATCCGCACCGAAAAAGAATCGGATCGAAAAAATTATGGATTTTTTTACTTTAACCGTACCGAAACCGAACAAAATATTTTTTTGGCACGGATACAGATATTACCAAATTAACCGTACCGAAAAACCGAATGTGACCGTATCGAACCGTACCGAACCGAATAACCGAATTATATATGTATTAAATTTAATTTTTATTTATTTTTTTATTCATAAAATATTATTAAATTCAAGTACAACTATACGATAGCATAAGTTCTCCTCCTTTTAAGAATACAAACACTATTTTATTTATCTTATTAAGATCTTGAAAGGTTAATTTATGTTTAGGTGTATATCAAAATAATTTAAATAATTTTTTTATTCTTTTAATATTATTTTTCACGTATATTCATTTCTTACAAAAATTTGGATTGGTGTATCCTGTATAGAGAATTAGAATCAACGAAAATTTAATATTGCACTTTCCATTTACAAGATATTTTAAAAGAATTTTTTAGATATATATTTTATATATTGTATTTCAAATACTCTATTGATGGTGATTTGTATTAATTTTTTAACCATACATTATCATATAACGTGTTATATTTGAGCTTGTAATGATATATGTTTGATTGTGGTTGAAGTTGTGTAGTATTCTTGTGAGTGTGCATGCATCAATATGTTTTTTCTGAAAAAAAAAAAAGAATGATAAAAAATAATTAAAAAAATCTGTTTCTCCGCTTCGTTCCGTACCGATCCGATCTGCTCCGTTAATAACCGAAAATCCGCTTCGATCCGTACCGAAAAATAAAATATTCGCACCGTACCGTACCAAAATTTTGGTATGGACACGCGAATTTTAAAATAATCGAATTTTGATACGGACACGGATACTTTCAAATATCCATTTTGCTCCGTACCGTGAACAGCTCTAGCGACGAGTATATTAGGTTGGTGGTCAGTTGTAGGAAACTAGAGGAGTTGAGAATAGTGAAGAAAGCACTACGAAGAAATTAAAGAAAGAAAAAAAAAAACAAAGAAAGGGGCATTAAAAGGAATAAAATAAATTGCGATTAAGAAAAACTATAAAAATAATAAATACTGCAATTTGAGCAACATTCTATTGCTTTTATTTTGAAGTTATTTGGTGATAGGAATTCACATTGGAGAAAGAAGTTAGTATGATGAATATATAGTTGAATATATTTTTCTTCAAAGAAAAATGCAGTAATGTATCAACATAAATGTCTCAAATCAGTTACAACAGAATCACGAATGGAATCCGGAATACTAAATGTAAAAAAAAGTGTGTCACAAGAAAGCCCAAACAAAGCTAGTATATGAGCCACAACATTTTCAATTCGCCTAGTCCAGACGAAAGAAACTCTATCCAGAGTATTTGCCACATTGGCAATATCCTATATCACGTTTCCAAGATAGGAAAGACGAAGACTGTGCATGTTCAATGCGTTATTTAGAATTTGAGAATCTGACTCCACTAAAATGGATGAATACCAAAAATCCCAAACCATTCGTAGTTGATGCAACACTGCCAAACCCTCCAACTTCCATCTCCAACCACGTAGAATAGGATTGAGCGTAGCACACAATCACACAACCATCAAAGTCACGAGCAACACCATCAATTGTTGCCCCTACACCTCTCCTCAACGCAGCGTCCGAATTGGGTTTCAACCACCCAACATGAGGTTTCCTCCACACCGAACAACCCTCCATCCCCAAAGAACCCCCTCCCCCTTCCCACTCCCATGGTTGCCAAGTACTCATTTTTTTGCACCTCGATCATTGAATGAAGCTGCTGATACGAATAAAGCTTCTTGTGAAAAAAGCAACTGATTTCCAGCAAACCAAAGAAACCAAAGCGAAGACACAAAAATACAACCATTCTCATCACCAACCTGATCCAACACCCTCTCAACCCATTCCTCCACCAGACCATCATCAACTTGAGGAACAAAAGGAGCACTGTTAGTCCAGAAGTTCTTGACCCACACATAGTCTAGCAGGTTCCACCGATTAAATTTCGCTTCCACACCTCACACAAAAAGGTGATACATCCACGAACCGCCCCAAAAGATTAATGCTCATCGGAACAATACCATACAAAATTCTCTACTAGAAAATGTTGAATCTTTGGGATGACATTTAACCTCCAAATCCATTGTTGATAGGCGAACAACTTCTGGTGATAAGCGAACAACTTTTAGGCATAAATATGGATTATGATTAAAGCTAACCAAGACACGAATGACGAACAAGTATGACGTAAGGGTGGTGCACAAATTAATCGAAGAAATACATTTTCAACTCTTACATTACCTGACGAGCAGCTTCCAGGCGAACAACTCCCACTGAAGAAACGAAGACCAAGATTGAAGAACCCACAGTAAAATGATAGGTGTAACGCCCCATATTTCCAAAGTGAGGATTCGACACTCTAGAAATCCAAGTCGCCACTTAGTGACCCAAAAACCGAACTAATTTTTTTTTTGTTTAAGAATACCAATGATAACATCTCATAGACAGCGGAAGATTATGATTTTTGTTATGAAAAACGTAGTTATGTTTTTTTTTTCGAAAAGAGGACCCGCAAGGATCTTTTTAAAAGATTTGGCACAAAATAGATAATTAGCTTGAACATTATACATTCTACCATCGAGAGGCTATGCAACTGTTTGTCACCTCGGCGCACACACAAGTCAACATAAACATCATCGCTTAAAGTCATACTTAATTAGCGCAAAAACCATAAGTCATACTTAAGTAACACAGAAAAGCGACAGAACACGTATCACTCCTCCACAGGTACGAACTCTCCAACATCCTGACCTGAAAATGTTTTAAAAAATAAGGGGGTGAGATTTGAATTCTCAGTGTGGATGGTCTGCATGCTATTACACGAAAACGACAGTACGCAAATCATAATATCAAAAAAAAAAAAAATTCTTTCATGTGTTCCGTCATCATGGCGCCTAGCTACAAAAGCCAGACCATTACGTATCATTTGAGATACCATTCATCATATAGCCCGCATGCCCTGTCCACCACGGCGCCTAGCTACATAAGCCAGACCGTTACATATCATTTGAGATAATTTAGCTCGAGAGCTCTTTTCCACCATGGCGCCTAGCTACAAAAGCCAGACCATTACGTATCGTTTGAGATACCATATATCATGTAATAACCATGTGACCCGAAGATCAAAACATTCGCATACACCAATAATCGTATAGTATTCCAGGCAATGCATAAGAACCACCCACCTTAACCACTTTTCTTTCGTAAAACTTATTCCCCCGTTCGCTCACCCGTCAATCCTCGTCACCGTGGCCGCACACAACCTAGCACATTCTTATTTACTTCAGTTATCGATGTCTTAGAAATTTTTCTTAAAGTTTATACACGTTGGTTCGATAAGGACTTGTATCTTACTTAATGTCTTATCGCTTATCGATTTTTACCAAAAGCTTTTAACGTGACTAGTGTTTACGGAGAATATGAATCTTCATCTAGGCATGTTTAGTATATTTAAGTATTTTAGGGTTTTCATACGGTTTTCCTTTATTCTTTTCTCTTTTAAGGACGCACATAGAAACATATAGGCCTTACCCTAAAGCTAACACTAAACAACACATCATTCACATGTAATTCACATAATATTCAAGTGCAATAAGTCAGTCCCTATCATATTCATCAATTTAAGTAATAAAACAGTCCGTTCTTAAGCCATAGATGAGAAAAACAGTTTGAGGAAGCCACATCCGAAGGTGTGCAGTTTGCTCCTTCGGATGTTCGTCCCCTAACTTTAACTACTTTTGAAAAATACTAAAATATATCCGATCATCATAAAATTTATACAGTAGGTACCTTTTAGAGTTTAATACACATATAAAATTTGTTTCATGTCATTTGGTTTAAGAAAATATGAGTTCTAGGTTCATTTTCAAAACGTGACAGTTTCTTCCAGAGACTTACAGTGTGTGCGCAGTGTTAAAAATAATTTTAGTAAAACTATTTATACTTATTCAAAAATTATAGAAAAATACAATGAGATATCTAACTTCATGTAGTATTTTATCATAATTTTTATAAAATCCAAACTTGATTCGAAAGGTACATTTTAGCCCATGAAAGTGAAAAATCTAGCAGTTTAGTCATATTTTCTTTAAAAATTCATAACTTATCAAAGAAAATTCCGAATTGACTCAAACCAGTGGAAAATGAAAGCTAACTTGATCTACTTTCATGTAGTATAAACACTTTTCCAAAATACTTAACATTTCGAGTTCAAAAATTTGTACAGAAACTAAATGACACTGTTCACAGTGTGTTTGTTGTGCATACTTTCTCTTGTATCTCCTATTTCACAACTTTCATGTCACTAACATTTTAACACCTTAATACACATCATTCAAGACTCCATTTAGCATGTGTTTGAACATTCAAAGACAATATAGCCCTAAGGTTTCATGGTTTCTAAGTAGCAAAAAAAACAGTAGTATTTCAAGGAAACATTTCATATTACTTTTGTTTTGAGTTGAAGGGTTTTACAACCTTTGTAGACTTGTCTTCTTAAGCTAGAGGGCCTTATTAGCTTTTCAATCCTTTAGTTCTTGATGTGTATGAGGGCTCCTTGAAAGAACTTCCTTGTTTTGAGCTAAAACAAAACAAGAGTTAAAGTTAGAAGTTGGAGATGTAAGATTTCATGAATTTGAAAGAGAGAGGAGAAGAATGACTCATTTCTTGCTTGGAGATGGCTTCAAACCTTCACACCAACACCTAGGAAAGCTTGGAGCTTGAATTTGAAGTCCTTCTATGGTTGGAAATGGGAGAAGAAAATTTTCTTCTCCCTTGAAATGGTAAGGACCGAAACTAGCTAGGAGGGGGGGAAAAATGGGAGCTCTTTCTCTTTGATTTTTCTTTGGCCTTTGCATATGATTGAAGGGAGAAAGAAAGAAATAATATAGGAGGGGGTAAGGGGCTGTGATCGGCAGTTTAAGGCTGAAGAAAGAGAGGGAGTAGGTAGGAAAAGAGAGGGGAGGTATGGTGTGTGATTTGTTGAATAAAATAAGAAGTATGGTGTATTGAGGGGGTATGGCTATGCTTTTGACTGCTATTTCCCAGCAGTTTGGGCGGTCAAAAATGGGGCCCAGGGACAGGCCAATTGCTTGGTTTGAATTTTGGGACACGACGTAGTTTTCGGTGTTGAAATCGGGTGTTTTTCGGCTACGTTTTGGGCTCCGAAACTCAATGTTTTTGCTCGTTTTGTAACCCGAAAGTTTAGTTTTTTATTTACTTTATTAAGACTGATATTTATCTTCATTTTATCAATTACTTCTTGTGTTGGGTTCGTATTTATTCATCGGATTCGAAATTCAGGAGTTTTAGGGCTAGGGCAGAAATTAGGGCTTAATTACCTGGGGAAAATTCGACCTAGGTGATTTACATTGGAGGTCGAGCAGTTGGTTCACGATAGTGGACAAACTCGGCGATTCAGGATGATGGACAAAGCCGGCGGTTCACGATGAAATGATTCATGGCAGACGAGAAACAAACGATAGTGGTGGAGGCGGTGCTGAGCGACGGTGGTGCTGAGTGACGGACGGCGCGGCACCGGTGGTGTGGTGGCACTGAGCGAACGGACGGCGCGGCAATGGTGGCGCTGAGCGAACGTGACGGACGGGCGCGGCTGGGAGTAAACTTGGACGAAGAGTGAGATGTGATGGAAAAAAGTTCTTAGTGTGCCTTTTATACCATTTAATAATTGAAAAAATAAAAAAATTACAAAAATAAGTAAAATATAAGACGACGGGATAAGACAATAGGGATTTATCCCATTGTCTTATGTTGCGAGACCTGAGTTAAGACCATGGGAAAAGACAACGGGGGCTTATCCCCGTGGTCTTTTGTTGCGAACCCTGAATTTAAGACAACGGGGATACCTAAGACCACGGGCGTAACACTTAAGACAACGGTGGAAACCGATCCCCGTTGTCTTTTCCCCGTTGTCGAAAGTCATTTTTGGCATAGTGTAAGCAAGCACCAAGAGCTTGGTATGATACCCTCTCTCAATTCCTGATAGACCATGGGTTCAAGAAGGGAACTGTGGATAGGACATTGTTCAGGATCACTGAAGGTGATGCCATTCTCCTGGTCCAGATTTATGTGGATGACATAATATTTGGATCACCAAATCATCAGCTCTGTGAGAAATTCTCTAAGTTGATGACTGGTAAATTTGAGATGTCCATGATGGGAGAGATGAACTTCTTCTTAGGATTGCAGATCAAGCAGACTGATCAAGGTATCTTCATAAATCAGGCCAAGTATACAAGAGACCTGATTCATAAGTTTGGTGTTCAGAACAGCAATCCAGCCAGGATCCCAATGAACACAAATTGGAAGATGGATCCTGACACTGAAGGGACTTCAGTAAATCAGACTGAGTATCGTGGGCTGATAGGTTCTTTGTTGTACCTGACTGCAAGTAGGCCTGACATTACGTTTGTAGTTGGTGTGTGTGCTAGGTATCAGTCTGATCCCAAAATGAGTCATTTGGAGGCTGCTAAGAGGATACTTAAGTATTTGAAAAGGACAGTCAATATGGGACTATGGTATCCTTCAGATGACAACTTAGAACTGACAGGTTATTCAGATGCAGATTATGGAGGCTGTAGGATTGATAGGAAATCAACCTCAGGGACATGTCAGTTTTTTGGGAAGTAAGTTGATCTCGTGGTTTAGTAAGAAGTAGAATTCAATGGCTACATCCACAACTGAGGCTGAGTATATGGCTGCAGGTAGTTGTTGTGCTCAGATTTTATGGTTGAGGCAACAGTTGAGGGACTACCAAGTATTTGCTAATCAGGTTCCAATCTATTGTGATAACAATAGTGCTATAGCAATTACTCAGAACCCAGTGCTTCACACAAGGTGCAAGCATGTGGATATTAGACATCACTTTATTCGAGATCATATGGAGAAGAAAGACATTAGGATGGAGAAGATTCACACTGACAGGCAAAGAGCTGACATCTTGACTAAGCCTTTGGCTGAAGCAAGGTTTATGGAACTGTCAGTGGAGTTAGGACTCTTAGATCCGGGAGAGCAGTCAGCGAGGTATCAGGGTGCTACAATGTCTCCCTGACAGGTATGAGTTCTATCCTGACTCGTGTGAATTTCAAGCGTCTCCCTGAGTCTTTCGTCCTGAAAATCTTTATTAAATGCATTCCGTTTTCATTAAAAGCGCGCCTTTTCATATTTAGAACCCACGCGCACGGAGCATTTAATGCTACAGTTACTTTTTCATATACGTGTCCGTTTTATACGGAATATGACTGACATGGGGTTTGATTGAAGCTGAGATTAATCCTGGCCCCTCATTTCAAAACCTCTCAAATTCAGGGATTAATCTCAACCCCATGTTTGAGTAACTGACTTAGTCTTATCAATCAAGAGTGCCATTTGAGGTTTTTACGCAAACACAACGCACAATTTGCACACTGAGTTTTCTCTTGCTCAAACACAGAAACTTCAAAAATCTCTTCTTTCAAAACAATGGCATTCCTTGATTCCAACTGGACAACCGACAAGATCGTGGACGTTGTCGAAAACAAGCTGATACACATGGAGCAAGTCATCTCCATGGAAGGTATCTGTCTCACAGTTGAGGAAATCAAACCCGTATTCAAGTGGATTTCCGATGCTGGGTTGGAAACATACTTCACCACCCACCCCATTTCCGTGCTCCCAAGAACAGTTGTGGAAGCATACTTAAATATGTTCTTATGGAAGGGGGAGATTTTTACGAAGGTGACTGCACTTAAGCCGACGTGAGAGAGGGACGGCGACGGCGAACCTCTCTACAACTCAGAGGAGGTCACTATTGACGTCAGGAGGGCGGTGAGGGAAGTCTTCAAGTTGCCTTTCTCAGGCATCAACCCAAGAACGTATAAGGAGAACTCAGAGGGAAAACTTCTTGGGAAATGGACCAAGTCTGGATCATCAGAGTTCAAGGCTCGTCAGAACAAGAATACGCTGAAGCCTGAGTACAGAGCTCTGGTGGATTTGGTGTCCAAGATAGTGATGGGTGCAACTGGCTCTCACGAGCAACTGAGTCTGCCCAAGCTGAGACTCATGGGAGCAATTGCTGATGGAGTGGAAGCGAACTGGGAGCAGTTCTTCCTTGATCAACTCCATCAGGCTGGTTTGGACAAGCTTAAGCGAGATGAGGAGAAGAAGCACATATCCGTCAATGCCATCTTGCCATTCGGAACGAGGATGTCCATCCTGATTGCTCATGCTTGCCATGGGTATACCTTTCGACTTTGCGGATTGTCTCTCCTCAAAGAAGGTAATGTTTTCCTCAATGAGTGATACCTATTCAGTGCTAGGGCTGAATGATCCTAATGCGAAAGCAAAGGGTCAGGCCAAAAAGCCAGCTGGTAAGGCCAAGAGAGTGGCAACCAGTCTCATTGAACGGGTAGATGACCTCTTTGAGAGGAGTAAGGACGGTGAGGAGATTGCAGCTGAAGAGGTGGAGCAGCCTGAGTTGGAAAAGGCTGAGAAGAAGAAGAAGAAGAAGAAGAAGGTGGATGATCAGGGAGAGAGGCCCCTGAAGAGGCTTAGGAAGGGACCCAAAAAATCCCCTGCTAAGAAGCTGCCTGAGGTGAGTGAGAGGGAGAAGTCAAGCTCTCCTGGAGCTTCTGACTTGGAGGAAGTGAGAAAATCTGTCGAGACGGCTGAGGAGTTGCAGCCTGAGACAGTACCCACTCAAATACCCCCACACCCTGAAACACAAACACCCTCCAACCCTGACCCTACCTCTCAACCCACTGAAACACCCCAAACAGAGCCAAATCATCCTACTGAATCAGCGCCATCAACTTCACACATGAATGAGCCTGACCAGTCAGCCGAGCCAAAACTTCCAAACCCCACAGACTTTCCATCATACCCCAATCCCAAAGACTGTCCCAAATCCATTTCAGCTGAAGAGGATGAATTCCTTGAAGTGGAGGAGGAGGAATTAGATGAACACATGGCTGGTGGGATTCTGGAGAGCACTCTTAGGGGGAACGCCACAGAATGGGCAGGAAAGTGCTGGCCTGGGCTGTACAAGTACAATGAGCTGCTAGCGTATGTGATCCAGCTCAAGGTTTGGTTGGATTTCAAACAATCAAACATGCAGGAGCAACATCTGCTAGTGGACGCTCGTGGCTGGGAGCACTGGGAGGCTGAGGAGGCCAAGATTTGCTCCTACTTTGGACTGACTGTTGGAGTTATACGTGAAAGTATGCTTTTACTTTGTATAACTCGTGTATCAAACACTCGTTTTATGAGAATAATTCTTTTATCGCATTTGCTTTAGTTATGATTGAATGTTGAATTTCTATTGCAAACCGTTCATTATGTAGTACGTGTTACATTGTAGTTAATGTGGTGATACCCGATCACGGAAGACGACATTAACAGTTTACTTGTAACTAAACGTACATTTTTCACGGCCTAGGTGGAATTGAACAATCCACCGTGAAAGGTCGATGTGTAAGGCTCAGATTGGTCTGTCTTGACCAAGAGATTGCACTAGCACATTTAGTATGTGTTGAAGAGGTCCTACAGCGAGGAGAAATTCTTCTGTTCTGAAAGGTGAAGAATTAGACCTCAGTGGTTGTTGATTTCTTAATCTCCGTCACTTAAATAGGACCGTGTGTGCTTAGTAGTTACTGCTTTGATTCATGTTGGGTGAGAATCATTGTGACTTCGAACTTTGTGTCTTGGGCAGTAATATTAATCATACGACGGTTGCTAAGATTTAATACGGAGAAACGCGTGCGAGTACGGCTCGTGTGATTAGTCCCCTTGGTGGGCTCAGAAGTTTTATTGTACCAAATCTTGCAAGTGAAGAATTAGTTTCTTCGGTACGAATAATAATGTTGAGCTGTCTTTACTCCAAGGTGAAAGATGTTAATTAATTTAGAGCTATTCAGAAGCTTAATTAATTAATGGACTTGATAATCTTAAACGCGGGAAATAATAACTGGGAGCCCATATTATCATAATATGGATTAAGATGGATAGTGCAATATTAATTTATTAGTGGTAATAATTAATATTAATGGGCTGAATTATATTGGGGCTCAATATTGAAATTCAGAAGTCCATTAGGAGGTCCAATCTTAATTCTCCTTAAGGCCCCTCAAGTAGCCCAATTAAGTAGCCCAATAATGATAAGGTGATTAAAATAAAAGAAAATAATATGCTGATTTTTCTCTTTAATTTTCGAAACTTGCATGATAAGGAGGAAAAAGATTTTGTTGATTTTCTTGGAAAGATATTATGCAAGATATGTATTCTAGGAATACAAGAATATCTCATATATTCAAGAAGATCCAAATCTTGGATTTTCTCTATGGAATTTTCGAAAACATCATATTTATTTAAGGGTGTGAGATTTTTGTGGAATATTTTATTATGGAGAAAAGAATATATGGGATATATTCAAGATTTCTTAGAGTCTAAGAAAAGATTTTTTCCAAGCCCATATCCACAAGAAAAAAATCGGCCACTACCCTTTATAAATAGGAGATGATTATTTCATCTCCAAGTACATAATTCCATGTGTTGGAAAAATCAAGAAGCATAGATATTTTTCTTTTTCCTTAGTTTATTAAATTGCTTGAAAGCGTCTCCCACCGGCGATCAAGTGAGGTGAAAAGGGAAATACTTGAGAAGGCTTTGGGTTGATAGAACGTGATTACAAGTGTCCCGTATATCCAAAGGCCATTACTACGAGAGGTACGTTAATCGCATATTTACTTGTTTAATTCCGCCTAGTTAAATATGTGAAATTAATTTAACATGCATGATGATAATTAGTTGTTGGAATTATTATTTGAATTAATTAGGATTAATTCATGCTAGTAATAATTGTATTTAAATTCGTATTTAAAGTTCATCCCGAATAGATTCCGGGCATCCCTATTTTCCCAACAACTGGTATCAGAGCCACGGTTTCGGGCTCTGAATTTTGAATTGGAATTTAAATTGTTGAACATTAAATTTGAAATTGGATAGTAGAATTGTTAGATTTTTTTTGCAGGTATCCAATTGTCATGGTTTTTAATGTTGTTAATTTCATGCGTGTGAATTAATTTGGTTTTTAATTCGATTCGTTCGAATTCGTTTTTCTCGTGAGAAAATCCACGAGTAGATTAGTTGTTTTTATTTTGATTCGATCATTGTAATAGACTAGTCTAGATCTAGTATTTATTTTTTTTTGTAAAAATAAATTGTAACCGGATCGTGACGAAGAACGAAGAATTAAAAACGGCGTACCCGGACGACGCATACAAGCGTGGAGCGTGTATGGAGGTAAAATCATGCAAGGGGTGAAGAAAACGAGGACGAACGGCGAAAAAACGTCGCACGGGGGTGCACGGCGCACACCGTGCGCAATGGGTGCACGGCGCCGCGCGCACGGCGCGCGCGCGCCTCGGCAGGCAGCTGCAGCGCCTCGGACGCCCCGGGCAGCGCCTCGGCGCGCTTCTGTGCTGCGCCTCGGGCGCGCCTCGGGTGCGCCTCGGGGCTGCGCTTCGGCGCGCCTCGGGTGCTTTTCCAGCGCTTCTCGGGCCGGGAAGCGCGCGGGCCCACTTTGTGGGCCGACGCGCGCTGTATCTCAAGCCGTGGAATTTTTTCGGTTCGTGTTTTTTTTACGTGTGATTTTAAACGTCGTCCCGAACCCCAAACGATGTTGTTTTTGAAGAAGTGTTGTTGTTCGAGTGGGAGCACGTCGAGACGAACGTCGGAAAGCAACAAGGACAATTTTTTCGCATCAAGACGTGAAGAAATTAAACCGTGACAATTGGATTCGAGTGCTCCAATGTGTTTAATTTTGTTTTGATGGATGTTTTATTTCGTGCACTTATTATTATTTGTTAATATGTGTTTGCATGAATTTAATTGTCCAAGAAAAACC
Organism: Ballota nigra; assembly: GCA_947034835.1. NCBI lineage: Eukaryota > Viridiplantae > Streptophyta > Magnoliopsida > Lamiales > Lamiaceae > Ballota > Ballota nigra. Next base: position 86,559,160 of record OX344720.1, on the reverse strand, counting down.
TTACTTTCGAAAATTACTAAGTATGTTTTTATAATCGCAATTTTATTTCGGATATTAAAATTGGATTAATTTGACCTCCATAATTTATTTATTTGTGAAGTTCTTTTGGAATACATTTCCCCCTCGGATCGGCCAAAAGAACGGATTTCACATGAATAAATTCCGAAAGGATGATTGTGGATTATTACTAGTGGCGGTATTGACCCTCACCACGAGTGGCTTGCTCAAAGCGAAATAATAATCCTGTATTTAATTATGGTTATTACTTAGGCATAGGAAATTGATATTAACTTACTCCCCTCGGAGTCCCTGTCAGTTTCTATGTGGTCAAAGTGGGAGCTAACTATTAATTTTGAATTAAGGATTTGTAACTTTTAAGTTTGTAATCCGCTTGAATGTGTTTAAATGTATAGACCACCCCTCGTGGCGCATTTAAATTGTTTCGAGATGTTAGCTGATGCATGATTATATTGTTTTAAGGTTTCAATATAATTGATGTGATCAAATTTATGTGATAATTTCATATTTTTCTAGATATTGATATGAATGTATGTTTTATTCTCAGTTCATCATGTCGCAACCTTTTAATCCACTGTTTAGTATACTTAAAGATAACAAACTTGTTGGTGAGAACTATGTTGATTGGAAACGTAACCTTAATATTGTCCTAACCGCTCAACACCACAAGTGGGTACTTACCACTCCTAAGCCCCAAGAGCTTGCCGAAGATGCCACGAAAGCGGACAAGAAAGAGCATAAGAGTTGGTTAGACTCCGATGAGATGGCTAGGTGTACTATTCTGGCTTCAATGTCAGATGTGTTGCAACACCAACACCAACACATGGAGACCGCCTCTGAGATAATGCAAAATCTTGAAGCGATGTTTCAACATCAGAACCGTACGGCTAGGCAAATCACCATGCGAAAGATGCTTTCGTTGAAAATGGTGGAAGGTACGCCCGTAAGGGATCACGTAATCGAGATGATGAGTTATCTCAACAAGTTGGAAGTACTTGGTGCAGAATTTGACCTCCCTACTAAGGTCGATTTCGTTCTCCATTCTCTGCCGAAGAGCTTTGAGCAGTTTCAATTGAACTATCAAATGAATGACCGGGCAAATAGCTTGCCCGAGCTCTTGCAAGCTCTGGTATCGGTGGAGACTCTAATGGATCACCAAACCGTTGCTATGGTGGCAAACGGTCCGTCTTCCTCTTCAGGTCCCAAGGGAGGGAAGAAGAGGAAGAGGACGAAGGGCCAGACCCAAGCAAATCCAACCGTTGCGAAACCCAAGGCAAAGGGAGAAGGAGGTGGAAAGAAAGCTGCTAAGGGTAAGTGCTTTAATTGTGGTGAGAAGGGACATTGGAGGGCGACCTGTTCTAAGCCTAAGAAGGGTGGAAAGAAAGGTAAGTCTCATGCTTTAGTCGTTGAAACATTTGTTGCGGCGTATGCTGCCCATGTTTGGGTAGTGGATACCGGGGCAACTGATCATATTTGTTTCACTCTTCAGGGGTTCCAGCTAACCCGGCGACTTAGCAAGAATGAGATCACAATCACTTTGGGGGATGCTACGAGAGTAGCAGCCGAAGCAGTGGGAGTCGTGCACCTATCTTTTGAAGATAGAGTTTTAATTTTAAGAGATGTTTTATACGTTCCAAACTTTAGGAAGAATTTAATTTCGGTTTCTAAGTTGTTTTGATGGATATTCAGTTACTTTTAATAAAGTTGTTACTGTTTTCTTTTAAGAATGATGTTATCTGTCATGGAACGTTGGTAAACAATCTCTATACGATTAAGTGTGCACACCACTCAAATAATGAATCTAATAACACGTCGATCATTTCGAGCAATAAAAGAAAGCGTTCTTCGGAGATGGACGAAACACTTTTATGGCATATTAGACTAGGTCATTTTAATCTAAAGTGGATAGAGAGATTGGTGAAAGACGGATCCTTGGAATCGCTCCAAGTTGAGCCGTTTCTAACTTGTGAATCCTGTTTAGATGGTAAAATGACCAAGAGGGCATTTGGAGCCAAGGGGAATAGAGCCACGGAAGTGTTAGAACTCGTTCATACCGATGTGTGTGGTCCAATGACGATCAAAGCGAGAATGGGGTATGAGTATTTCGTTACCTTCATTGACGATTACTCAAGATATGGGTACATTTACCTTATGCGGCATAAGTCTGAAACTTTTGAAAAGTTTAAAGAGTTTAAGGCCGAAGCCGAGAAACATAGGGAAAATAGTATCAAGTTTCTACGATCAGATCGTGGAGGCGAATACCTCAGCGATGAATTCTTGAACTACCTATCGGACGAAGGGATCGTATCCCAGTTAACCGCACCGGGAACCCCTCAACAGAACGGTGTGGCGGAACGAAGAAACCGGACTCTTTTAGAGATGGTCAGATCCATGGTGAGTTATTCGGATTTACCCAAGTCGTTTTGGGGTAATGCCTTGGAAACGGCGGCTTATATTCTAAACTTGGTGCCATCCAAATCGGTTCCTAAAACCCCAATGGAATTGTGGACCGGGCACAAGCCCAGTCTAAGACATTTGCGGATTTGGGGTTGTCCGGCATACGTGCTAGACAAGGAAGCCGGTAAGTTGGATCCACGTTCGGAATTAAGGCTATTTATAGGATACCCGGCGGGAACGAAAGGGTGTATGTTCTATAGTCCCAAGGATCAAAAGACCGTGATTAGTACACACTTTAAATTCTTGGAGGAAGACTATATGAACAATCGGAAACCTAAAAGTGAAATTACCTTAGAAGAATTGAGAGGTCAAACCTCGATACCAAGTATACAAGATGATGTACCACACGTCACACCTTCACAACCGGAACCCCGTCGTAGTGGGAGGGTTCCTAGACAACCCGAGAGATTCATGGGGATAGGAGAATCTTCGGATTTGGTTCCCGGTGTTGAATCAGACCCATGGACGTACGACGAGGCAATCCAAGACAAAGACGCAGAGTCATGGCAAACGGCAATGGAAGCCGAGATGGGTTCGTTGGATCATAATCAAGTGTGGGAGTTGGTCGAGCCACCCAGTGGGGTAGAACCCATTGGATGCAAGTGGGTTTACAAGAGGAAAAGAGGACCGGACGGAAGGGTTGAAACCTTCAAAGCAATGCTTGTGGCCTGTGGCCTGTAGCTATGCTTAAGTCCATCCGTATTCTCTTGTCGATCGCTGCGCACTTAGATTACGAGATCTGGCAAAATGGATGTCAAGACAGCTTTCCTTAACGAAAGTCTTGATGGGATCTATATGCAACTGCCCAAAGGTTTCATTGAAAAAGGCCAAGAGAATCTCGTATGCAAGCTCAAGAGATCCATTTACGGTCTTAAGCAAGCATCGCGTACTTGGAACCAGTGTTTTGATCAAGTGATTAAGTCTTATGGGTTTGATCAAAACGAGTTCGAAAGTTGTGTGTATAAGAAGCGTGACGGAACTGCGGTGGTATTCTTAGTATTATACGTAGACGATATTCTGCTCATTGGAAACAATGTAAAGGTATTGTCAGACGTAAAGGTATGGCTGTCAAAACAATTTGATATGAAGGACTTAGGGGAAGCCGGTCACATCCTTGGGATCAAAATCACTCGCGATCGCAAGAAGAGGATGTTGGGCTTATCGCAAGCTTCATACATTGACACTGTTTTGAAGCGTTTCAGCATGCAAGATTCCAAGAAAGGTTTTGTACCTTTTAGGCACGGAATCCATCTATCGAAAGAAATGAGCCCTAAGACGCAAGCGGAGATAGATGACATGAAAGGTGTTCCGTACGCTTCGGCCGTAGGAAGCCTTATGTATGCAATGCTGTGTACGAGACCGGATATCTGATTTGCCGTAGGCATGGTAGCAAGATATCAAAGTAATCCCGGGAAAGACCATTGGACTGCCGTAAAGTGCATCTTGAGGTATCTGAAAAGAACTCGGGAGCGGATGCTGATTTACCAGTCGGATAGTCTAGTTCCCGTAGGATACACGGACTCGGATTTCCAATCAGACATAGACTCAAGAAAGTCAACCTCGGGTAGTGTGTTTTGCATGGGAGAAGGAGCCATAACATGGAGAAGCGGTTTGCAGAAATGCATCGCAGATTCGACCATGGAAACCGAATAAGTAGCTGCTTGTGAAGCAGCGAAAGAAGCGGTTTGGCTCAAGTACTTCTTAGTGGACTTGGACGCTGTTCCGAATTTGCCCGACAAGATAACTGTCTTTTGTGACAATGTCGGAGCAGTTGCAAATTCAATGGAACCGAGAGCCCACAAGACCAGCAAACACATAGAAAGAGAACACCATCTTATAAGAGAAATAGTTAAGAGAGGAGAAAAAGAGGTGGCAAAGATATGCGTCGGGGACAACCTAGTAAATCCATTCACAAAGGGTCTGCCTCTGAATACATTCGAGAGACATGTGAATGGAATGGGAGTCAAGACCATTGCCAATCTGCTTTAAGTATAAGTGGGAGGAATTATTAGGTTAGTGTAGGTTGACATGAGATGTCACGTAGAGCTACTACACTAAGACATGCGTGATGTATACTAAAAGCAGACTTTAAGTATAAGTGGGAGATTGTTGGAGTTATACGTGAAAGTATGCTTTTACTTTGTATAACTCGTGTATCAAACACTCGTTTTATGAGAATAATTATTTTATCGCATTTGCTTTAGTTATGATTGAATGTTGAATTTCTATTGCAAACCGTTCATTATGTAGTACGTGTTACATTGTAGTTAATGTGGTGATACCCGATCACGAAAGACGACATTAACAGTTTACTTGTAACTAAACGTACATTTTTCACGGCCTAGGTGGAATTGAACAATCCACCGTGAAAGGTCGATGTGTAAGGCTCAGATTGGTCTGTCTTGACCAAGAGATTGCACTAGCACATTTAGTATGTGTTGAAGAGGTCCTACAGCGAGGAGAAATTCTTCTGTTCTGAAAGGTGAAGAATTAGACCTTAGTGGTTGTTGATTTCTTAATCTCCGTCACTTAAATAGGACCGTGTGTGCTTAGTAGTTACTGCTTTGATTCATGTTGGGTGAGAATCATTGTGACTTCGAACTTTGTGTCTTGGGCAGTAATATTAATCATACGACGGTTGCTAAGATTCAATACGGAGAAACGCGTGCGAGTACGGCTCGTGTGATTAGTCCCCTTGGTGGGCTCAGAAGTTTTATTGTACCAAATCTTGCAAGTGAAGAATTAGTTTCTTCGGTACGAATAATAATGTTGAGCTGTCTTTACTCCAAGGTGAAAGATGTTAATTAATTTAGAGCTATTCAGAAGCTTAATTAATTAATGGACTTGATAATCTTAAACGCGGGAAATAATAACCGGGAGCCCATATTATCGTAATATGGATTAAGATGGATAGTGCAATATTAATTTATTAGTGGTAATAATTAATATTAATGGGCTGAATTATATTGGGGCTCAATATTGAAATTCAGAAGTCCATTAGGAGGTCCAATCTTAATTCTCCTTAAGGCCCCTCAAGTAGCCCAATTAAGTAGCCCAATAATGATAAGGTGATTAAAATAAAAGAAAATAATATGCTGATTTTTCTCTTTAATTTTCGAAAATTGCATGATAAGGAGGAAAAAGATTTTGTTGATTTTCTTGGAAAGATATTATGCAAGATATGTATTCTAGGAATACAAGAATATCTCATATATTCAAGAAGATCCAAATCTTGGATTTTCTCTATGGAATTTTCGAAAACATCATATTTATTTAAGGGTGTGAGATTTTTGTGGAATATTTTATTATGGAGAAAAGAATATATGGGATATATTCAAGATTTCTTAGAGTCTAAGAAAAGATTTTTTCCAAACCCATATCCACAAGAAAAAAATCGGCCACTACCCTTTATAAATAGGAGATGATTATTTCATCTCCAAGTACATAATTCCATGTGTTGGAAAAATCAAGAAGCATAGATATTTTTCTTTTTCCTTAGTTTATTAAATTGCTTGAAAGCGTCTCCCACCGGCGATCAAGTGAGGTGAAAAGGGAAATACTTGAGAAGACTTTGGGTTGATAGAACGTGATTACAAGTGTCCCGTATATCCAAAGGCCATTACTACGAGAGGTACGTTAATCGCATATTTACTTGTTTAATTCCGCCTAGTTAAATATGTGAAATTAATTTAACATGCATGATGATAATTAGTTGTTGGAATTATTATTTGAATTAATTAGGATTAATTCATGCTAGTAATAATTGTATTTAAATTCGTATTTAAAGTTCATCCCGAATAGATTCCGGGCATCCCTATTTTCCCAACACTGACTAGCTGGCTTCAACTTCTAAACTTTGACAACCTGAAGCAGTTAGTGGCTGATATGATGTCCAAGAGCAAGGCTGACATCTTGTCTGGTGACGAGAAGGATGATGAGGATGATGATGGAGCTCAGGGTGGAGATGTGGAGAAGGTAGTGGAGGAGACTGCGAAGGAGGTTGATGAGATGATCTCTGAGCCTCAGGCTCAGGGGGGAAGGTGATAAGAACACTGGTGCCAAGGGTGGACCAGTGGCTGAGGATGTTTTGAACATCTCAGCTGCCAATGAGACATCTGTCGATGAAGGGATTCCCTGCCCTGAGACAAGAGAGGAAGATGATGAGGCATCCAAGGAGACTCTCAGTTCCTAGGGACTTGCTCCTAAGGTTCAAGATAGCTTAGCTGAGCCTGAGGAGGCGGCTATGACTACTTCACAACTGCCTTCAGTGCACCTTGACGAAGGGACTGATGATGCAGGGGCTGACAAGGGAAAGCAGCCAATCACTGATGAGGCCGTTGATGATGCAGATGTGATAATAACTGGGGTCGGCCGTGCTGAATTCACAAGTATAGTGGAGGTCAAGCAGGAGAAAACCGCAGAAAATCTAGCTGAACTTCAGGAGGAAGTAATGAGGCTACGAGCTGAAAAAGAAGAAGACTCCAAGGCCCTGGCAAAACACATCAGGTGGACAAAGTCAGCCTACAACACCCTTGCCAACAGGGAGCTGATTTTGCTAAAAAGGACGATGACTGACACGGCCAAGTCAGTGAGGAATGAGAGGAAGCGCACCAAGAAGATGCTCAGGAACACTCTCAAGAAACTTGATGAGAGGGATGCGATCAGGGATGAGAAGTTGAATCAGGCAGTTGACAGGTTTGCAGTTCAGACTGGAGCTATTGTCACTCAGGCCATGAAGGACTCAGCGTCCAAACTGGAGCTGGAGTCAGGGAAGTTGGATTGCACCTCTCAGTCAGTGGCAGACATTCTGGCGAAGGCCACTGATGAGTCGGCAAAGATACTAACTGAGGCCAGCAGAGTCAGCGGTGAGTCCTTGAAGGTGGAGGAAAGGATCACCAAGGCTGAACAAAGACTCCAACTCTCTATGGAGGTCTTTGAGAAGAAAGTCAATGCTGCTATCAGTTCGGTTTCTTACGCAGGCACTGGGATTGCCACGGGAGTTGAGATGCTGAAGGAGGGCGTATTGGAAGTTCAATCTTTAGCCTCTTTTGTTATCAACAGTAGAGCTGAGTTACTCCCATCCCAGGCCAATGATGATGCCAAAAAGGGGGAAAAGAAGAAGAAAAGATCCCGCCTTGAGGCATCGGAGGCAGTCAACCAAGGTGAGACCGTTCTAGCTGACCCTGAAGCCAATCCTGAAGGGAATATACTAAGGGTGAGGAAGTCAGCTAGGTTAGCGGCAGTAGAGAAGGAAGGAGAGGATGTTGTTGCCAGGCTGAGAGCGGAGGCAACAAAGGCAAAGGCTGATGAACCTTCCAAGCAACAACCTGAGCCAGTTCAAAGATCGTCTCCCATGAGCTCAAGGAAGAATCCCATCACTTACTCAGGGGAGTTGGTGGCGGAGCTATGTGCTGAAGCATGGGGAGATCACTCTGAGAAATCTGAGGCTATGCGCAGAGCTGAAATTGCTCAGAAGGAGAAGATGCGCATCTTGGAGAAAAAGGTTGAGAAGCTGACTGATATCACTGAGTTTCAACAACGAGAACTGGATGATGCAGTGATCAGCTTGCTAAGGAGGAAGAAGGCGAAGCCTGAGCCTAGGAAGTACAGGAAGAAGCCAACCGTTAGGAAATCAACAATTCTTCAAGTCAGTAGGCCTGAATCTAGAGTAAGGGAAGCTTTTGTCGATGAGTTCGTCTCAGAGACATTGAAGGAGTTTTTGATTGATGCAAGGGATGAATTTGTTAGATTGTGGTATGTTGTGAAGAAGTGGGGCGACACTGAGGATATCAATGCCCACTTCACTGACTACATGATGGACAATCATCCTGAACTATTCCAGAAGATCTTGGAGGAGGCTGATGCAGCTCAAGTTCAAGTGAAGGCTCCTGAGTTCACCATTCGAAATCCTCCCTTGGTTCCTGGAACTCAAAAGCATGACACAAAGGCCATCATGGTGGAAGTATTGAAGATAGCCAAAGCTGAAGGATACGTGAACCAACCTAGAAGACTTGACGAGCTGAAGGCAAGAGTCTATGCAGGATATGGACTCAAACCTAAAATGAGATTAGTCTAGGAGTTCACAGGATTCTTTGTAATAGATTAGATTCATTGTAATCACTTCCACATCTATCAATGAGATCTATTACTTTTGCCCACAGACAAAAACTCATTGTCTTTTTGGCTGTTGTTTAAATTCTGTACTTTATCAAGAATTGTTCTAACACTGTCTTATCTTATAGATAGGTTTATCATATTTCCTCTAAATGTTTTGAGGATCTTTTCAGTGTTTTGGCATCATCAAAAAGGGGGAAATTGTTGGGACATTGTCAGTTTTGATTAAGATCCCAAAGCCCCTGAAAAGATGTTTGCCTTAATCTGTCTTTGTCAGGCTAGTCTTGATTAGGATTAGTACTTAGTCATTTTACACTTCACAGATACTCAGTGAGAGGAGAACTCACTGGAGACAATCAAGACTCAGAGCCTGAAGACAAAAGCACCATCCTGAACTTATGGCAGTCCTCTAAGCTGGCTGAGTAAGTGTCAGTGATGAAGAGTATGACCCTGAGGTCATTACTAACTCAATCCTGAAGGGAACAGGATGTCACTGAGTTTATGGGAAGACTTGGAGTAGAGCCAAGCAATGCAAAAGGAATTTCAGCGTCAGGACAAGACCGGTGAGCCCAAGACAAAATGAACTTAATAAGACAAGCCTGAAGCTCGGGAATAAGTTCTGACATTCTCACCAACCTGATGACGTGGTCCAATCCTGGAAGGACACGCATGTACGGAACCTGACAAGTTGACTGAATTCAGACTGCATGTTCAATGGGCAAGCATTCAATGCGCATTTATTGCAAATACCAAATCCATGCAAGGACGGCTGTTGCATAAAGATATGTCCGTTTGAAGCCACTCTACATAGATGACTCGAAGGCTATCTCTCCAACGGATAGTTTTTCAAATCACCTATAAATACAGAAGACCTTGAACCCATTCAAGGTTACGGGAAATTTCCAAGCCAGAAATTACTCAAACTCTCAAGCACTCAAAGCATTCAGCCTTTAAGAGAAGCACTCGAAAACATCCAAATTTCCCAAGTGTTTCTTAGCAACTGAGAGTTATTCTGTATTCCAAGAGCTCAATAGCAGTATCTTAAGCTTAGAGAGATTATCCAATCCTTAACATAGCTTTGCCTTGTAAGGATAATCTCAACCTAGTTGGAATCCAAACTGAAACCAAAACCCTAAGTTAGGCTTGTTGGGAGTAAGTCAGTTAGTGTGTTAGTAAGTGGAGTTGTATAGATCAGTGAGGATAGCTGGTCTTGGTGCACCTTGGCACGTTAAAAACAAGAATCCCTTGAGTGGATTTCCTGTTAAGTCAGGTCGTGGACGTAGGAGCTTGAGACTATGAACCACGTTAAACTCCTTGTGTTCTTACTGCTTTGATATTGTGCATACTTGTCATATTATTCGTTCATTCATTGCATTCAAGTTTATCAGGCCTGAATCATCAGGCTGATCTTCAAAAGAGCACTGCCCTACTAAACACTATTCAGAATTGAGTAAAACAAGTTTTTCAGAAAGCAAACTAAACAAGATTTTATACTTTCAGGGCTCAAATATTTCCGCACTGAACTTGAACTGATAGTTAGCCAACTGACCCGCACCAAGTGTAGTCAGTAGGTGTGTTATCAGCTCCTAGTTCTTTACCACTCTGAGTAAAGGGGACTCAGTCAGTTTTAAGTTTGAAAAATTGGCATACGTGTATTCCTCCCCCCCCCCCATACACGTATTCCTCAGTCTTGTACCGGGACCAACAGACCCCATATCACCCCTAGTCTAATGGTCAAGTTGAAGCTGTTAACAAGATAATCAAACATGTGTTAAAATATGATTGACGGAAAGCAAGGGTAATTGGTCTGAAAAGCTCCCGAAAGTTCTATGGGCATACAGAGTTTCTCCTAGATCCAGTACAGGGGAAACACCATTTGCATTAGCTTTCGGGATGGAGGCAGTTATTCCAATTGAGCTAAAGACCAAGACAATTCGAATGACCAACTTTGATGAAGAAGCGAACAACTCTGCTCTGGCTGCTGAACTAGAGATGCTCGAAGAAAAAAAAATGAATGTCGAGCTAAAAAATGTCACATATAAGCAGCGAGCAGAACATTATTCCAATTCTCATGTCAAACTTAGGGAATTTAAAGTTGGAGATTTGGTTCTACGAAAGTTGCTCGCCCCACCTCCAAGTGTATTTGGACCGACTTGGGAGGGCCCGTACAGGGTAACGGACAGGTTACCCAATGGTGTTTATGACATTGAAGACATGAAGGGAAACTCGACCCAATACTCCTGAAATGCAGTTCATTTAAAGAAATACTACCAATAAAACGAGCAAGTATCTCACGAGGGTGAGCAAGTCTAAACACGAGCAAGTAAGCCAAAAACTTGCCTAATTTTTTGAAATTTTTGCTAAGTGTTAAAGGTTGTACAAAAGTTGTTCGACAAAATGTGTAGGTCGAACAACATCTATCATGTTTATAAATGTGATGTTAATGTAGAGATGTTCGGCAAAGTTTATAATTGTCGAGCAACCAATTTCTACTTGTAATTATTTTGAAGATGTTTAGAGTTATTCGTCAGGTATATATGTTAGTGATGAATAATCTTTTTACACTTGTAATATTCTGGTTAATGTAATAATAGTTGTTCTTTCAAGGAGAAAGTCTAAGCTCAAGGTACAAGTCCACTTTTATAAGGATCAAAGCCATTTAAAGGTTATTTGTTTTTAAAGCGAGCAAAGCCTAAGGTTAAACCCTTATTCTGATTAAAAGACAAAGTTTAAATCGAACAAAGCCCAATTACATGTGTTAATATTGCAAAGTATTGAAATATATATAAAGCAATTAACATATGAAGAAATGACGAGCAATAAAAGAAGAGTTCATTAAATCAAAGACTTTGAAAGCCCAAAAAAGAGTACAAAAAATAACTCCATGGAGGAGCAAACAACTATTACAAAATAAGAAAGGTAAAAAATCCTAAGTCCTAGCCCTCCCTTTGTTTGGGAGGGGTGGAAATGCCATCTTGGGCTTCAGGGTTGGGGAGGTCTTGAGTCTGGTCGGTAGGGTTGTCCAACAGCATCCCAGCGACCAAGTCTTCAGCGACAACCTTCTCACCCTCTTTGTCTTGGCCCTCCTGCTCGTTGTTTTCTTCCTCGCCAGCTTGGGGGCGTAGTAGCACAACGCTGGGGTTAAAAAGGTCCAGCTTAACCCCATAGTCGGCCGTATCCCCAAGTTGAAGAGCAGTCACAGGCTGGGGGGATAGGCTTCAAGGAACTCTACCAAGTCCTTGTCGAGTACCACTTGGACTTGTGGGACTTTGTAGAGGCTGACTGCGCGGATGCAGTTAGCGTAGACATAAATATACCCCAGGTTCGAGCAAGCCCCCAGGTTGGCATTAAGTTGGGCTTCGAACTCGACCTGGGAGATCATCCCTTCAGTCCCTTCCTTGAGGCGAGCAACCTCCGCCTCCAGCTCGCCCACCCTCTGCTCGGCCTCCTCCTTCTCCAGTGCTGCCTGGGAGGTGGTGAGTTCAGTCTCTTTAACCTTCAGCTCGATAGAAAGTTTTTGGTTGGTTTCGAGCTGTTTCTTCTCCATCTCGTTGGCGAGCTGGAGTTGGTTGTTGAGGCGAGCAACTTTAGCATTAAACTTGGCCACCACGCCTTCCTTCTCATCATTAAGCTGCCGAATGTGGCGGTGTGGCGGCGAGCAGCCTCTTCAACTTCACTCAATTGAGCAAGTCCCCTCTGGGAGGAGACGAATGAGTTCGATGCTTGAATCATATGGATATGCGGAAGTTGTCCGCCGCCTCTTGTGCTTGGACAGCCCGATCCAGGGGTTTCGTCCAAGCGCGAGCAACTATTTTTGTTGCCCGGTGAACATGATCTCAAGGATTGTCCCGGAGATAGGCTGGAGACTTTGAGCATGCGAATTGGGGAACAATGTCAGATCGCCCAGGATGATCGGCAGCCCGATAACTATGAACATAGAAAAAGAAAAGAAGTTAGAAAAAATAAGGAAATGCGTTATGTTATGGACCATTAAGATGACACTTACTAGGAATATTTTAGGCCATCCCAGCCTAAAGAAGTGATGTCTTCGGGGGCCCTTGATCGGGTCACCACATCTTTGGCACCTTTGCCACCCAGATCGGCCACCTTCGAGGACGGATGGCGGGCAGGCTCTTCGCTGGGGTGGCGAGCAGCTGTGCTCCCTACCTTTTCCTTACTCTTTCCAACAGGGTGATTGGTAGGGACGACAACAGAACTATCAACTCATTTGAGCCTTTTAGTCCCGTGGGGGGGTGGTGATTGTTGGGCCGGTGATTGGGAAGGTGTGGTGGGAGACGGAGCCGCCTGGCGAGCAGCTTGTGCTCTAGCTGTCCTAATTACCAAGAAGACGATCTTTGAAGGAGGATCCCATTTAACCTTCCTCTCCTTAGCTGGAGGCATCTTGTAAACTCTCTGTTCGAGGAGAGCAAAATTCGGGGGAACGACAACTGTAACTTGCTCCTCTAAAAAAAAACCTTGTTAGAAGCGAGCAAGTAATAATAAAAAAAAGGAAGATGACAAATTTCTAAGTACTATACCTGGAGGCACCTCGACTTGAGCCTCAAGATGGTGAGGGTAAGTGAAGAGGTGAGCAACTTTCTTACACTTGTCCTCGTTGAGATGGTAAACAGACCTATCTGCTCGGTCACGGAAGGCGACCAAATACGACATAAAGAGGAACTCTGAGCCGATCTCCTCCTCTTGGCAGTTCCACTTGAGCAAATGGGGACCTACATAGAGACGAAAGATAGTTAAATTAGTTCCACTCATCTTAAGTTTAAGAAAAAGTGGGCTCACGATGTAGTTTCCCATAAGCTTTGAGGGATTGTATCCTGGAACGACCACCATGGATATCGCCCGCTGCTCGTCAATCACCTCCGATAAAGAAGAAATATTATTTCCAATCTCGGATCTTGTTCGGTACCCCCTCCACCACTTTAAGGCCTGGACGTGCCTTCAAGTAGCAATATCCTTTCTCCGCAGCCTAACAAGTTGAGATGCTCATCATGTAGTTGACTTCATCAGGAGTGATGCGATCAACATAACCCTTCAGGGCGAACAAGCTCATGATGTCGAGCAAGTTCATCCAATCAATATGAGTAATTTATGTGATGGCTAAGTTGGTCACCTCGAGAAAACAACCAACAATTGAAGGTAGGGGCAGCATCAATCCAGCGATCAATGTGTCGATATTGATCGTCTTACATCTGGGAGAAAGACGATCAGCTCTTTTGTTTTTCTTAGGAGCCCACATAAAGATGTCATACATGATTTTGTAGGTTTCTCGTATTAGGTCGAGCTCGTCCTGGCGAACAATACTTCTAATCCTGCTCGCCTGAAATTCGGTTCTCACCAGCTTTAATGCTTACCTTTCTGGGGGAGTGAAGGAGTTCGCGAACTGCTTCGAATATTCTCGCTATTCTAAGGGGTGAGCAATTGTTGTAGGGATCCGATTCTCCATTAAATTAGGGCTAGGAAGTCTTATCCCTTCCAAGAATTCCCAGGCCAGCTCGTCAAATTTAGGATTTGAGTCCTTTTTTGTAATACCCAGAAAATTATTTAGTATTTGTTAAGCATGTGGAAGTATTACTTGGGTTATAGTTCAGTATTTGTTTATTTGGGTGATTTAATTGTCGGCTTTAAGTTAAGTGTTATTTCTTAAGTTTAAAGGTAGGATGTTATATTATTTTTGGGTTATGGGGTAATGGCCGAATTCTTAGTATGTGTAGAGGAGTTTTATTTTATTTTAAGACGATATAATTGTGATGACGGTTTCGGACCATTAATTATTTGATTTAAAGGATAAATGTAACAAGAATTGAAGAGGGGCGATTTTTTTTCCTCATTTCCCTACATTGTCGTGAGTTATGCTAGTAGGAGGGAGGCTACATGTATTTTGAATTAGGGACTTAATTAGGATGAAAGTGGAAGAAAAGGAAGGAGTTACAAATTAAAGTTAAATTAAGGACTCTTAAGTTACTTTTTGTGAATGGCCGTTTTGTGGGCTTCTTTGTAGGAAATTGTTAAGGTTAATAGTTATTTTTGGATGACTTTTAACTATAGAGTAAATGCTGGCCGGTTTTGTGTAAAAGAAAAAGGGTATTACGCTTGAATTTTGGAGAGTTTTGGAGGTTACAAAGGGGGGAATTGATGGCTGAAGTTATTGGGTAGTAAAAGGGAGTTAAGCTAGTCAAAATTTCCTTGTTGGCCGTTTATTTTTCTGCAAAAGTAGAGAGAGACCGCGAGCAAAAGAAGAAAGAAAAGAGAGTGGGAAAAATTCATTAAAAACAAGAGAGAAAGTGTGCTTGTGTTCAAAAGTTTCAAAGTGGCCGTGAGTGTATGAGTTTTGGCCGTGAGTTGAAGAGAAAGGGGCGTGCTTTTGCTTGATGATTCTTCCTAAGTTCGTGATGAATTTATAGTCTTGAGCGAATCGAAGGTTGGTAAGATTTTAGGTTTGATTTTTATTTCTCCTTTAGCCTTTTAAGTTCATAGGTTTGATAATCATCTTTTTATTAGAATGTTGTTCTAAGTGATGTTATATTATTTTCATGAAAGGTGAGACTTGTACATACCTTCGTGGTGATGAGGACGTGTTGAGGATAAACGAAAGTGGAGGTTTAGTGCGAGTGTGCGTATCATATCCGTTCGTATTCGAACAACAAGTTTGTAAGATTTAAAGGTGGGGGATTATGTTTATTCTTTAGACATGCATGTATACTGTGTGCATGTATCGTATGAATGTGAACTCCGAGCCCTGAAGTTGGTTCGTGAGAGATGTGATTATATTGATAGCTCTTGTGGCTATAGTAAGTTGATTGAAAGATACCCGGTTACGTGACGTTGTTTGAAGTTTAAATGAATTCCCCACTGTGTATGAAATTATTTCGTACTCACCCTTTTTCACTTTACAATTTTTCAGGTTGAAGAATGAAGGAGGAGGCCGAGGGGATTGAAGTTAAAGAAAGATTGAAGTTATTTTCGAAATAAAAGTGGTATTTTAATTTAAAGGATGATTTTCGAAATTATTTCCAACATGTATTGTTTTGGATTTGAATACGTGTTAAACATTGAAAGGACATTTGAACTTGGTTTTGGAATATTTCTTATTTTTGGACGGTTTGAAATGTTTTATTTCTTCAATAGTATTACATGAGTATTGTAATAGTAGGAAGAAGTTGGTATGTTTATGAATAATTTGTTAATGGGAGTAGTTGATTGGTCAAGTATGTTTATTTGGTTAAAATTGAGGTCTTTTTGCTTAAAAAAGTCATCTTTAGTATATTTGAGCATAGGGAAAAATATTAGCGTTTAATAGACATATGTGTATTTGGATTTGTTTGGAAAATCTTGTATATGTATTATATTTTGTATTTTTATTCTTTGGGACTAAATTAGTATTTCTGAAATACAATTCAATAATGGTTTTTGTGGCTTCTTATGAAAATAAAAAGATATGTATGGTTTTCTATGAAAATTGCTACTTGTGGGTAAAAGCATTATTTGTAGACTTATAGAGTATTTTGTTGTCAAAATGTTTATTCTCACAAAAATATATAAATCGGTCTATGTATTGTTTGTTTCACTTGAAAAATATTATTTGGTATTATAAAAGTGTTATTTCCATTTTTTTTTTGGTTAAAAGTGTGTTTGTGAATGAGAAAAGTTGAGTTCTTGAAAATATTCATGTTAAGTTACTAATAAAATTCTTTTATAAAATCGTCTTGCAAGGTATTAGTTTATTTAGGATTTTGTATTAAATGTTAAAAATATCCTTTGGTAGGTGTATTACCAATTGGGTTGTGTGAAAGTGTATTATTGTGTTTGCCAAGTTATTTTGGTTTTTAGGTTAAAGTGACATTTTGGTAAAAATGATGTTTTCTGATTCAAGGACAATATATTTATTTTATTTCTTTTTTTGTGTAAAATAAGGTTTTAAGAGTGAATGTAATTTTTCCTAGGTGTTATTTCAAGCTAAAGGTGATAACGTTTCCGCTCAGAAGTTTAAAGAAGTTTAAATAAATAAAAAAAAATTTCACTCCCAAAGAAGTATTTACAAATTATGGTACTTTATATTGTATTTTGAAAACTAGGGTGTGACATTTTTAGATTCGAAACTCGAGGATTCCTCCTCGCTCGATTCCCAATGAGCAACTTCGATAACCTCCTCGCCAGATGGGCGAGCGTTAGTATCCTCCATGGACCTTACAATCGATTCGACGTTTGGATCTGTTTCTGATGATATTTCAAAGGGAGGTTGGCCTTCGAAGGGAACGACTTCGAGAGGGCGTGTCTCAGGGTTTAATGGAGGGTTTTCGTTACTTGAGTGAGTGAACATGGTATTTTTGAAGAAATTAGGTAATGAACAATGTATTTAAGGTTGAGTGAGAAATTCCGATGGTTACTCACAGTCGTGGAGGCGATGGTGGTGATTCACGACAACAAGCAG
Organism: Ballota nigra; assembly: GCA_947034835.1. Lineage (NCBI taxonomy): Eukaryota > Viridiplantae > Streptophyta > Magnoliopsida > Lamiales > Lamiaceae > Ballota > Ballota nigra. The sequence goes on along the minus strand of OX344720.1, from coordinate 86,542,125 downwards.
AAATAAAAAGAAAAGGGGAAATATAGAAGATCACAAAAGAGTAAAAAGAGAGAAATAATGCAATTTACTACCTTGAGAAGATTAAATAACGGCCGAAATGCAAAAGGACGTCGAAGAAGCTAAAGAGTCGCCAGAAAAAAATGGAGAGATTGCCAGAATTTTCATATTTATGTGTGAATAGTGGGAAAGGATTTTTCCAATTTCCCCCTTTTATACGCGTTTAAAAAACGGGGTAAAACCCAAATTTTGAAAATAAATCTAGAGTCCAAGTGCGAAAGCACGGGGTCAATCCTGAGCAAAATTGAAATATGAGGGTCTTATTTGCAAATACGGGGGCGCGTGACCTCGAAAGGACGCGCGCATGGGAAGCGCTTCATCATGCCGCCCACGTCACCCCTCAAAGAAATCCCGGCCCCGAAATCTGAAGAGTCGCATCCTAGTAGCTCGCCCAGGGCGCCCTCTTCGCGAAAGCCATCCAACCAAGTAATATCCTGACCCCAGTTGCTCGGCCAAGGTAACTCGTCCCAGACAACATGAAGACAGGCATAAATATGGATTATGATTAAAGCTAACCAAGGCATGAATGACGAACAAGTATGACGTAAGGGTGGTGCACAAATCAATAGAAGAAATACATTTTCAACTCTCACATTACTTGACGAGCAGCTTCTAGGCGAACAACTCCCATTGAAGATACGGAGACCAAGATTGAAGAACCCACTGTAAAGTGATAGGCGAACAACTCTACGCCCTTATTCCATGGAGGCGAACAACATATAAGGAAGAACTCGTGATGGGAATCAACAAACTAAGAAAAGGCGAACATCTCCAAGGACATGATATGCTCTAAAAGAAGACTTTGTAACTAAGTTTAAGCTTAGATAAGGTCAAACAAGTCAAAAAGGACACATGTCAAACATGCAAGCTTAGAAGTCCAAGAGTCTGTCCACCACCTACTTGGTGGTTTGTATAAATAAACTGGTCCCCATCAATAAAATTAAGTTCAAATACACAAAAATCCTACTTGACACACTCATACACCATCAAACTCATGCATACGAAGTAAACACGTAACCATACATATATTTACAATTTTCTAACCTCGATCTATCGTATTTACTATTTACAGTAGTAATCAATTGTTAGATGATCCTATTTACGGTTAAAAAAACCACTAATCCATTCGATTAGAATCGATCATCAACACCCTAGACCAACGACGAAGCTGCGCATACCCAACCACCCCATCAACACCCCTACAAAGAGTGTGTTTTTGTGGACTTATATGGAAAAAAGACAAGATCACCTGATCCAAAAAGGGATGATCTATTCTTGTGGCTTCCTAAATATTGTGCTAACCCCCCTGGACTCAGAAGGGTACCAAAAAGTTGATTACCTGTAGATACACAGGACGACCAGCTGATGTTTTGCCCTAATATCAGCTGAGCATATTTTGAAGGGGAAGATCAGTTGACCCAGCCTGCTAGAATCTTTATTTAGATATTTCAAATTTTCTTGTCTTGTTTTATTTAAGTTCTTCTAGTTTTAACATCATCAAAAATGGGGAAATTGTTGGGATATAGGTTAGATGTTTTGAAGATGTTAAAACAAAGAACTTATAATAGGACTAGCTGAACATGTTAGTCTAGGTCTAGAATAGATCTTTGGTTAAGGGGGAAGAGTCTACCAGAGAAGTCTGCCAGATGAGCTCTGACCAGAGGAGTCTGCCAGAGGCGCCTGACCAGAGGAGTCTGCCAGAGGAGTCTGCTAGAAGACCTCTCCCAGATGAGATTCAGAGCAGAAGTGTCACCAGACCAGACAAGTGCTGACCAGAAGAGTGTGACGGATTAGTTCACTCACCCAGGGGCTTCGTAGTAATCTGGAGACAATGAGATCTTGGAGTTCAATGATTGAGAAGAGCCAATCTGGAAGTTAACTGGTGGAGGATATGATTGATTGCTTGATTGAAGTCAACTAATCAATCATATAATCAATCGTTGATTGATTATGTCCCTCCAATTATGGTTGTTTGAACTGCTAGCATTCCAACGGCTAGTTAATTCTCACAACTATAATATAAGTGCATAGTGATGAGTTCTACACAAGAGTCGGGCAAGAGCACACAAAGACACACGAACTCTCCACTCACTCACCTTTGTCCTTTCACATATATATATTAGGAGTTGTTAGTTGGAACTTTACTCAACCTATTCATCATATAGAAAGGTTGGAGTAAGCAAGTTGGATGAAGGATCTGGTACTTTCAAATTCCAGAAGTTCGTTAGTTGGTTGGAGAGAGAGTCCCCTTTGGTGAAAGGGAGAGTGGACGTAGGACAAGTTGGTCCGAACCACTATAAATTCGATGCTCTCTACTTTTTGCTTTTTAGATTTCTGCATCTTAATTCTAGCACTTAATTTAAAAGTTGGTTTTCATTAAAAATATTTTCAAAACGCTTTCCGCTGGATAACCTTTTTGGGACCAACATAACATTCTAAAGAAAAGCTCATTCAACCCTATCATAAGCATTACACATATCCAATTTAAAAGACGACTGACAAGGACCAATGATATGGCATAGAGCACCCTTAAGACGATTAGCAATAGACATAGAAATCAACTTAAATATGACGTTACACAAACTAGTTGGCCTATAATCGAATGGTAATAGAGGTTTCTTAATCTTAGAAATCAAAGCAATGAATGTGTGATTCAAACAAGATGGATCACCCCCATGATTAAGAACATGAAGAACAATACTGATAACAGAAGAACCAACAATATATCAGAATTTTTGAAAGAAAATAACAGACATACCATCGGGCTCAGGGGCCTTAGTACGATGCATCTGTGCTAGCACCTTCCTTACCTCCTCCTCAGTATACGGTTGAGATAATTATTGTCGCATCTCATTTGTAGTTCGCGGCTCCACAGCTTCTAGCACCTCATCCATATTCAGGATTGTCTTTGCTGTGAAAATTAGTTGATAAATATTTAACAAACACACCTATCACCACCTACTCCTCCATGCACAATACTCCCCCACTATCCACGAACTCATCAATATTATTACGCTCCCGTCTTCCAATCACCAGCCTATGGAAAAAAGGTGTGTTCTTATCCCTTTTCCTCATCCAATTGACATGTGATCTTTGCAACCAAAAGAGCTCCTCCGTACGCAAAAGAGCAGCAGTCTGATTTTCAAGAGCACGAGAAGCCTGGATGGCCTCAATCGATTGATGACCTCTCTGTAATTAATCCAACTTGGTAAATTTCCAAACCGTTTCTCATGCCAATGTCTCCCCACACCCTCTAAGATCCATTACCATACCAACCAAACTCGTATCCTCCAATCTACCCCATGTTCTTTCCACCACTTGCGATACTTTGTCTCCTGCAACCATAACGTCTCAAAATAGAATCTAGAGCCCCATTTATTTCTTCGTCTACCACCCCTTCTACGTCCCTAGATAACTCAAGTCTCCAGAAATAGAGGACAATAATCCAAAAGAAGTTGAGTTAAATGAGAAACCCGAGTTGTGGGAAACCTCGTCATCCATGCACCAATAGCCACTGCCTAGTCCAACCTCTCCTGAATATTATGCTCTCCTTATTGCTTATTAGACCATAGGATGTCCAACAAAATCCAAATCATGTAAACCACTCGTCCATAAGCACTCCCTAAAATCATCCATTCATATATCCCTCCTGGCCACACCTTCCTGCTTCTTATAATTATATAAAATTTCATTAAAATCCTCTATACATACCCAAGGAAGTGAAAATGTTCCACTCAGATAGTTCAACATCCCCCATGTCCTCCACTTATTTTCCTCCTCCGGTTGACCATACACCCATGTGAATCGACAAGGTCTATCCACACTCCTGATCACCAAATCAATATGGTTCTTGGAAAAAATGACACCCTGACATCCATTTCACTCTTCCACATCAACCCCAAACCACCACTTCTACCTCTCCCCATATTAATACTACAATCCACCCCAAAATAACCCACAAATTATAACTTTCTTGCTACCCCATTCAATTACCCTCGTAAAAATTTTATTTTACATAAAAATATAAAATTGGGACCCTTAGAAAGAATTTATTTCTTAAGAGCTGGAACATTTCGGGGATTCCCAAGCTCCCGACAGTTCCAAGCAAAATAGCTCATTGATCCCAGCGGGGCTTCTCGAAAATAGACTCTGCCGATCTCAAATATAAACCAGATTTATGTCACTTCCCCATCTCTTCCACCATTCCCTCAATCTCCTCAATCACCATTTTTTTTCGCTAGAACCGAGCCTACTCCCTCATCTCTCTCCCCCTCACCGTCTGTCTTCCCTCTAGACTGTGCATCACTCTTCCAATTCCTCAATCTTGTTGGAGGAGCATAACCAAACCCCCCTGAAACTGTCCTAGTCCCTGTAGTAGCCTTAGAAATGTGAGCAGTAAGATGTTCGGTGCATGTAATAGTAACGTGTAGGGCAAAAGTATGGCTATGGGAAAGTGTGGGGCTATTTAGGGTAATATTATTTAAAGTAGGATGGGGTCGGTACACATATTGGTAGAGAAATGATACTGGGCTCAGTGTTAATGATATCTGTTGATGTTAGGTCAATATTGTCCAGAATGCTACAATATTTCCCACAACATCAGAATTCGCCCTTTCTCCTAACACTAGCTCCATTTGTTTCAATGTTGTCTTTAATGTCTAAACATGCAGGATGATGACATGGTAGTTACCAAGTCAGGCGGTTGCAGTTTAGAGTGAGTTATTTGAAGATACAACATGGGTGGTTATCAAGATCATGGAGCTTAAGTGTGGGACGGTTTTACATCATAGGAAACCATGATTTTTATGTTCACATGCAAGGATTGAAGTCTATAAATATCATACGCATGAGATACTATCAAGTGAAGAAATTGAGATACCTATTTACCTATAGAAAGTGTAGTTATTTCGGTTCTCTCCTTTGTAATTCTAAAAGTGTTTTAGTTCGACCTTTGAATAGGTTATCTATTTTACAAGATTAAAATTCTAGGCTTTTGTGTATACCTTGGGTATATGATCTTGATGTAAAATCCAACAGTTGGGTTTTACTTTTTATTTGTATCACTACTCGTTATAGTGAAGTTTCGCCATGAGGCATCATAGATTATTTTATAATCTATGAAAAAGTTTTGATATTCCGTTTGTAAATTTATTTTTCTGTTTTTCAAAGTCTTCCGATGTGTATGTTGTCTTTTATGTTTCTACACTTTCGACAACATTCTGGAAAAATACCCGGGCACACCCTTCAATTGGCACCAGAGCCGTAACTAGATATACTTAGTTAGGTTTTGTGTCTTTAAGTGTGTAAATTTCATTTGCAATGGAATATCCACTTACCCTCGCTTTAAAACCACCGATTCTAGATGGATCAAATTACACATATTGGAAACTAAAGATGTGGATGTACATTAAATCCCTTGATGAACGAGCATGGAGGAGTGTATTATCTGGATGGACTCAACCCAGAACTCCAGCTAATGAGGATAACAAAGCACGAGTTAAACGTGAACTGGATTGGACTAATGATGAAGTAACTGTGGCCAGTTACAATTCGAAAGCTTTGAACGCAATTTTTACATCAGTTGATGTATCTATGTTCAAGTTGATTTCAAATTGTATATCTGCAAAGGATGCTTAGGATCGTTTGCAAGAGCATTGTGAAGGATCTGAGAGTGTTCGTAGAACAAAACTACGGATGCTGGGAACTAAATTCGAAAACCTTAAAATGAAGAAGGATGAAACTATCTCAGCCTACAACGAAAGACTTTCTGAGATTGCCAATGAATCTCACTCTCTAGGTGATCCAATTTCAAATACCAGGTTAGTTCATAAAATTCTTAGAACAGTTCCAAAATGTTTTGATGCTAAAATATGTGCTATAGAAGAGGCTAATGATACTGATACTATGAGTCAAAATGAATTGATAAGAAATGAATCTTGATCAAAAGAATAATTCGACTGATAAAAAGATGTCTATTTTTAAAGGTGAAACTTCTTCTAACAATGAAAAGTCTTCGTTTGTAACTGAAGTTGATTCTGATTCTGAATGTGTTAATTTTTGTGACGACAATTCTAAGGACATTGCTTTATTAACCAAACAGTTCAAGTCTTTTCTAAAGAATAGGGCTAATAGGTTAAAGGGCAATATCCAACCAAAAGTGGAAATTAATAATAATCAACAAATGTTTGAAAGAAGAAATAGGTTTAATCAAAATAGAAGAACATGTAGTAGCAGTAGCAAACCCATGTATGATCCTGAGTATAGGAAGTCAGTGAGATGCGATGCATGTACTGGTTTTGGTCATTATGCAAATGAGTGTGCCAACACTTTGCTATGAATGAAACTGGACTTTAATGCTACTCTAAGTGATGAATCAGAAGATGAAAATGAGTTTGAGAAAAATGAAGAATGTGTTTTCTCTGCAAGATTTGAGTATGATGATACTTTTGATGATCATCTGGATAACTATTATTCTGATGTTGATACAAATGTTGCATCATTTGTCAAAATATCTGGTGATAACAGTCTAGATGTTTACAAGTTCATTTGTGGAGACAGGTACTTTCTCACTGGTCAAAACAGGTTGTAGCTCATGTCAAGAGAACATCAAGGAGATTGAATCACAATCACAGATTCTTAGGTCAATGACTTTAGAAAAGAAAATTCTGATTTGAGAGAATCTTTAACCATGCTTGAAGTTATCCTTACAAGGAAGGATATGGAGCTTGAAAAGCTGAAAGAAGAACTTAGAGGTTCAACTTTGAACTTCAAAAGGTTTGCAAAAGGCACTGAAATCCTGGACAATGCCTTGGTACTTGGTAATTCTGGTAGAAAAGGTCTTGGTTATGTTGATACTTCTGGAAAATCTGAGGCTAGTAATGAACCTATTACATTTGTAAAATCAGGAGCAGATTCTGTTGTCAACATTCCTGAATCTACAGATAAATTCTTTAAAAAATCCAATAATGATTTTCTATGTCATTATTGCTATAAAAAAGGTCATATCAAACCATTTGAATGCAAAATCTATGTCACCAAGTTTGTCACCTCATTTGAAAGAACATTTACCAGAAACTACTTGGGCCAGTAAGTATAAAAGTTGTAATGTTGTTTATACTTCATTAAAAGCTCATGCACCGTGTTCATGGTATTTTGATAGTGGTTGTTCTAGGCATATGACAGGTAATATTGATTATTTGACTGATTATAGATTAGATGTCGATGGTCATGTGATATTTGGAGGTGGTTCCCGTAGTGCAGTCATTAGTAAGGTTACTTTAAATGTTCCTGGATTCTCTAAACTGACTAATATGTTGCATGTTGATGGATTAATTGCAAATCTGATCAGTATAAGTCAATTATGCGATGATGGTCTACATGTGGATTTTGATAAGAATTCATGCTATGTGAAAAATGAAAAAGGTGAATGTTTTATGATTGGTCATAGATCTGTGGATAATTGTTATGTGATTGATACCCTCAAAACCTGTAACAATGTGAAAACTGATGAGAGTTTTTTGTGGCATAAAAAACTTGGGCATACACATTACCAGAATATTTTGAAATTGATTAAAACAGGAGCCGTGAATGGTCTTCCTAAGTTACAGCTAAACAAATCAAAAGTGTATGGTCCTTGTAAAAAAGGTAAGCAAGTCAGAGTGTCACACAAAATGATGTCACATTGTTCTACACAAAAATATTTTGAACTTCTTCATATGGATCTTATGGGTCCAATGGAAACTGAGAGTATAGGTGGATAAAGATATTCTTTTGTTTTGGTTGATGACTATTTTAGATACACTTGGATTGGGTTTCTCAAGGAAAAATCTAAAAACCTTTTCTGTCTTAAAAAATCTTTACAAAAAATTCAAAAATATTTTCAATTCCAAGATAAAAAGATAAGATCTGATCATGGTAGGGAATTTGAGAATAATGACTTTATTAAAGTTTGTGAAGATAAAGGAATCATGCAAGAATTTTCCTCACCAAAAACACCACAACAAAATGGTATTGCATAAAGGAAAAATAGGACTTTACAAGAAATGGCTAGGGTCATGCTAATATCAAAATATCTTTCAAAAAGATTTTGGGCGGAAGCTTTAAATATTGTGTGTCACATTTCAAATAGAGTCTATCTAAGGTCAGGTACTACAAAAACCTCTTATGAAATTCTGCATAACAAAAAACCTAATGTGAAATATTTTCATGTGTTTGGTTGTGTTTGTTACACTTTGAACGATAGAGAACAGATGCACAAGTGATAAAGGATTTTTTTTAGGTTATTCAAGGAATAACAAAGCTTATAGAATCTATAATTTAAGGATTGATACTGTGCAAGAATCTGTTAATGTGGTATTTGATGATAATGCAAGTCTTGCAGGTCCAACTATTGAAGATGATGTTTCTGGACTTGTTGATATACCAGTGAGTTCATCAGATTCTGACCAGGATAAGGATGTTGTTCAAAATGTTCTGACATCTAGAACAACATTACCTAAAAAATCAGAATCTTCAGGAAATTCACTTGAATATAACAAGGTTCCATCTTCCAAGATTATTAATGATCATCCTGTAGAACAAATCATTGGAGAAAAATAATCTGGAGTACAAACAAGAAGAAGGATGGGTATAGTAAGTAATCTGGTAAGAACAATTTGTATGTCTTCCATCTGCAACAAGGTAAGTTATAAGTGTTATCATTTCTTAATTGAGCCCAAAAATGTTATTTAAGCTTTAAAAGATGAGAACTGGATTAATGCTATGAATGAAAAGTTAAACCAGTTTGAGAGAAATAATGTCTGGACTTTAGTTCTTAGGGTTGAACATACAAATGTTATAGGAACTAAATGGATTTTCAAGAACAAAACTGATGAATCTGGTAACACTGTGAGAAATAAAGCTAGATTAGTTGCTCAAGGATACACTCAGGTAGAAGGAATAGATTATGATGAAACTTTTGCTCCAGTTGCAAGGATTGAATCTATTAGATTATTGATTGTTATTGCATGTTTTCTGGATATTAAGTTGCACCAAATGGATGTTAAAGTTGCTTTCTTGAATGGAATTTTAATTGAAGAAGCCTATGTTGAGCAGCCAAAAGGATTTGAAAATCCTGACTTTCCAAACTATGTGCACAAACTGAATACGGCCTTATATGGTTTCAAACAAGCTCCTAGGGCATGGTATGGAAGGTTAACTGATGTTGGTCCCAAAAATATCCAGCGGAAAGCGTTTTTAAGTTTATTTTTAAGAAAACCCTTTAAAGAAATGCTAAAAGAAATTGCAGAAATTTAAAGTGCAGAAAATAAAGAACACAAGGATTTATAGTGGTTCGGACCAACTTGTCCTACGTCCACTCTCCCTTTCTCCAAAGGGGTCTTTCTCACTCTCCAACCAACTTACTTACTACTGGAATTTCGGAAGTACCAGCTCCTTCTTACAACTTACACCAACCTTATCTAACAAGATGAACAGGTTGAGTAATAATCCAACTAAACTCCTAATAGAGTGTATATAAACTAGAAAGGACAAAGGTGAGTGATTGGAAGAGTTCGTGTGTTCTTGTTGTGTGCTCTCGCGCGACTCTTCTATTTTGAACTAATCCAAGCACTCCTATTTATAGTTGTGGAATAAACTAGCCGTTGGGAACTAGCAATTCAAACAACCATAATTGGAGGAATATAATCAATCCAAGATTGATTATATGATTGATTAGTTGACTTTCAATCAAGCAATCAATCAAATCCTCCATCAGTTGACTTCCAGATTACCTTCTTCTCCATCAATGATCTAAAAAAAAATCTCCTTGTCTCCAGATTACTAAGATGCTTCTGGAGGTGAACTAATCCGTCTCTCGTCTGGTTTGGTCTGGGGTCTTCTGGTCCTCATCTGGGAGAGGTCTTCTGGGGAGTCCTCTGGTGAAGTCTTCTGGTGGGGGTCTTCTGGTGACTCCTCTGGTCAGACTCCTCTGGTCCAAGTTCATCTGGTCAGACTCCTCTGGCAGACTCCTCTGGTCCAAGCTCATCTGGTCAGACTCCTCTGGACCTCATCTGCTCTGGCAACTCTTCTGCTCTGGTGACTCTTCTGCTCTGGTGACTCTTCTGCTCTGGACATCTCATCTGGTCACCTCTCATCTGGTCACCTTCTCTGGTCACCTTCTCTGGTACCTTCTCTGGTCTGCACAGATTTCTTCCCCCTTAACCAAAGACCTATTCTATACCAAGACTAATCTGTAGCTGACTAACAGGTTCAGCTAGTCCTATTACAAGTTCTTGTTTTAACATCTTCAAAACATCTAATCTATATCCTAACAATTTCCCCCTTTTTGATGATGTTAAAACTGGAAGAACTTTAAATAAAACAAGACAAGAAAAATCTGAAAATAGAATAGAGAATCTAGCAGGCTGGGTCAACTGATCTTCCCCCTCAAAGTATGCTCAGCTGATATTGGGGCAAAACATCAGCTGGTCTTCTTGTGTATCTGCAGGCAATCAACTTTTTGGTACCCTACTGGGTCCAGGGGGGTTAGTACAACATTTAGGAAGCCACAAGAATAGATCATCCCTTTTTGAATCAGGTGATCTTATCTTTCTTCCATACATATCAACAAAAACACACTGAACATAAGAAGCTTCGACATGGTTATTTCTTCTAGAGGCTCTTCTTCTCTTATGAGCTTGTCCAGTAGAAGGAATAACTTGTCTTAGAGCAACAGACTTGAAATTCTTTTGATAAGGATAAGTTTTACTAGAACCATCAAAGGTTCCAGGTGGTCTGGCAGGTGACTTGAAAGTCCTCTGCAGGTGAGTAGGAGTCATCTGGTTCTGCCTCTTTTGAGAAGATCCAGATTGTCTTCTACTCTGCTGGCCTGGCTGAGGTCTTTTATTCTGGGTATAGCCCTTCTTAAAATTCCTCCTCTGCCTTTTGGGTTTTTGAGTTTTAAGACTCATCTGCCCATTAGGCTGAGTTGCCTGGTCAGCTGGCCTTTTACCCTTGTCAATAAAATTACTAGTCTGTTCTTCTTTCTGAACATGTGAGGATTCAGGTTTGGAAAAACCAAGGCCTGTTTTATCATGCTCTCTTTGAGATGAGGCAGCTATATGTGACACAGCATTGTTTGCTATAGTCAGCTGCTCCAGTCTCAGCTTGAGCTTGTCCTCACTATCTTTTACAATTTTGTTTTGATGGAAGAGTTCATCAAACTTAGCTTTCAGCAGGTTATATTCATTGTCTTTCTCAATGTTTTCAACAAGCAACTTTTCTATTAGCTTAGTTTGTTCATCACATCTGGTTTTCAAGTCAGTGGACTCTTCTACCAGTGTTTGAACCTGTTCAGCTGGTAGATCAGTTGGGTTGCCAAAACATTGTGAAAGCTTCTGATTTTCTGCTTTCAACTTTGTGTTCTCTTCTTCCAATTTTTGACAAAGTTGTATAGAAGATTGGAGGTCTAATAGCATTTTCTGCATATCAGACTCCTCTGATTGTTCAGAAAAAGAAGAATAAGAGGAAGAGGGAGTTCGATTACATACCTCGTCTGTTACCAGACATATCTCTTCGTCTGGTCCAAAATTTGATGATGAACCAGAAGTGGATACCTCATCTTCCTCATCTGCTAAGCTTCTTTTGGAGTACCTCCAGGTGTCTCTTCTACTGCATCTCTTTGAGCCCATTTCTGCAAAATTTGTTAGCACAACAAATATTTGGGTTTTTCAAAAAAAATATGGATCTGCCCTGGTGACCACCAAAATAATTTCAAAACAGTGGTCTATAGGACACACTGCTCTGATACCACTTGTTGGTCCCAAAAATATCCAGCGGAAAGCGTTTTTAAGTTTATTTTTAAGAAAACCCTTTAAAGAAATGCTAAAAGAAATTGCAGAAATTTAAAGTGCAGAAAATAAAGAACACAAGGATTTATAGTGGTTCGGACCAACTTGTCCTACGTCCACTCTCCCTTTCTCCAAAGGGGTCTTTCTCACTCTCCAACCAACTTACTTACTACTGGAATTTCGGAAGTACCAGCTCCTTCTTACAACTTACACCAACCTTATCTAACAAGATGAACAGGTTGAGTAATAATCCAACTAAACTCCTAATAGAGTGTATATAAACTAGAAAGGACAAAGGTGAGTGATTGGAAGAGTTCGTGTGTTCTTGTTGTGTGCTCTCGCGCGACTCTTCTATTTTGAACTAATCCAAGCACTCCTATTTATAGTTGTGGAATAAACTAGCCGTTGGGAACTAGCAATTCAAACAACCATAATTGGAGGAATATAATCAATCCAAGATTGATTATATGATTGATTAGTTGACTTTCAATCAAGCAATCAATCAAATCCTCCATCAGTTGACTTCCAGATTACCTTCTTCTCCATCAATGATCTAAAAAAAATCTCCTTGTCTCCAGATTACTAAGATGCTTCTGGAGGTGAACTAATCCGTCTCTCGTCTGGTTTGGTCTGGGGTCTTCTGGTCCTCATCTGGGAGAGGTCTTCTGGGGAGTCCTCTGGTGAAGTCTTCTGGTGGGGGTCTTCTGGTGACTCCTCTGGTCAGACTCCTCTGGTCCAAGTTCATCTGGTCAGACTCCTCTGGCAGACTCCTCTGGTCCAAGCTCATCTGGTCAGACTCCTCTGGACCTCATCTGCTCTGGCAACTCTTCTGCTCTGGTGACTCTTCTGCTCTGGTGACTCTTCTGCTCTGGACATCTCATCTGGTCACCTCTCATCTGGTCACCTTCTCTGGTCACCTTCTCTGGTACCTTCTCTGGTCTGCACAGATTTCTTCCCCCTTAACCAAAGACCTATTCTATACCAAGACTAATCTGTAGCTGACTAACAGGTTCAGCTAGTCCTATTACAAGTTCTTGTTTTAACATCTTCAAAACATCTAATCTATATCCTAACAACTGATTTCTTGGTTGGTTTTGGATTCATTAGATGGGAAGCAGATAGGACCCTATTCATTAAACAAACTGATAATCACATTACGATAGCTCAAATCTATGTTGATGATATTGTGTTTGGTTCTACATGTGATAAAATGATTGAATTGTTTGTGAAAAAATGACAGCTACTTTTGAAATGTCAATGGTTGGGGACTTAAATTTCTTCTTGGGTCTTCAGATTAAACAAGATAAATATGGTGTTTTCTTCTCATAAAGCAAATATGCAAAAAAATTTGTTAAGAGGTTTGGACTGGAAACTGCTAAAACAATGAGAACTCTTATGGGTTCAACACAAAAACTGTGTAAAGATGATGCTGGACAAAGTGTTGATCCAACATTATATAGATCTATGATAGGCAATTTACTATATTTAAACTCCAGTAGGCCAAATATAATGTTCAGTGTATGTTTGTGTGCTAGATATCAAGCCAATCCTAAGGAATCTCACATGAATGAAATAAAAAGGATTATCAAATATGTTGTAGGAACATGTGATCTAGGAATCTGGTATGGTAAGGATACTAACTGTACATTGATTGGGTATAGTGATGCAGATTGGGCCGGAGACAGTGATGATAGGAAGAGTACAAGTGGTGGATGTTTCTATATGGGAAACAATCTCATCTCATGGCACAGTAGAAAACAAAATTGTGTTTCTCAATCCACTGCTGAGTCTGAATACATTGCAGCAGGGAGTTGTTGTACTCAATTACTATGGCTTAAGAAAATGTTTGATGACTATGGTTTAGACAGTGATATACTAACTATATATTGTGATAATACGAGTGCTATCAATATATCTAAGAATCCATAACAACATTCTTAAAATTAGCATATAAGTATTAGACACCATTTTATCAGAGATCTTGTTGAAAAAGAAATCGTGAAATTAGAACATATCTCTACTGAAAAACAACTCGCAAATATATTGACTAAAGCTCTTGATTTTGAGAGGTTTTCTTCACTTAGGAAATCTCTTGGATTATGCACTCACTGAATAATTTAGTAGTGTGTTGTGAAAAATGTTTAGACATTGATCACAACATCAGAAAATACTCAGTAAGTTTTCTAAGTATAAAGTTCTATTTGGTCTTTGAATATTTGTACTTAATAATGGTTATTCGAATTTGAATGTGTGTTTATTTTTGTGGTCACATATCATTGTGTATTGTAATGTTTGAAATATCACAAACAAGATACTTTAATCACTGAGTAATTATGGGACACGGAGCTCGCTTCTACGATGTACTCTTTTCAAAAGGTGATTAAAAATGTATCAATTTGTTCACAAATCCACTGAGTAACTCTGGGGCACGGAGTTCGCTACTACGATGTTCTCTTTTCAAAAGGTAGATCAATATGAAAACTTGTGAAAAAAAGTTATGAATTAATAAAACAATCCAATGTTGATTGTAATATTGAAATGTTGAGATATGTGTTCCAACAAAAATAACAACATTTTGAGAGTTCGAATTACTTATTAATTTGTATGGATTAATTAATTATTGGATAGAATAAATATTAAGAGAATATTCTGCAATATTTATTTAAATTTAGTTTTTAGCATAAAATCGTGAGTAATTATATATTTAATTTCCTTTTCATTATCACAAATTCTTACCACGTTCGAGAACAGTTTTTGTAGTAGATCTCAAAAACCACCACATAATGCACGACTCTAACTGGAGTATATGTGATAACTTCCATATTTATTTCTATATAAGATCTCTTGATTCAGTGTGTTTCTTAATTTCTTTAAAGCTTGATTCGAGTTTTGTTATACAAATTCTAGAATGTATCATTGATATAGTACTTATTATTACTCATAACATTATTTAGTATTATCTCCTTCGACCTATAGGGTATTTAGACTGTCAAGCTTCAATTATTCATTATTTTGAATCTAAATTCAGACTTTATTGCAGGTTACTATGACTACTCAAGGAGACGTTCCATCTTCTCCTCATTCGAATTCCCCCAAACAACCTGTATCTTCCTCTACTTCCGAAAATCCTCTCAACTTGCTAGCATCAATGGCGTCTCAAACAGAATCCCAGAATGTTTCGAAAAATATTGGCGCCTCTCTGCCAACATCCCCGTCTATCACTATCGGATCAATTGAAGTACAAATTCCACAGACTGCTAATCCTTCCTCTCCGATTCCTATTCCTGAATCATCTCAAAACCCTACTGAAAAAATCCTCTCCAGTGAAAGATACAACTGATGTTCTTTCTTCCTCTGTCAAACCCTCTATTGATTTGACTACTTTTCTTGACCCTAGACCTATTGCCATAAGCTTCAGTTTAGGAACTCCTTTTGAGCAAATTGTTGCCGCCTATCAAGATCTTAGGCTCGAAATAAAATTTGCTAAAATCTTATTGGGAGAAGAGGAGGTTGATCTCACTGAGCTTGAAAGGATGTGCAATCCTCATCAAGAGACTCAAGAAGCTGATGACCAAGGGGCTGAAACAAAACCTGCTGTGAATGCTCAAGAAGAAACATCAAATGAAACTAAAGGACTAGGTGAAAGAATCAGAAATGCTTGGAGGAAGAGAAAAGGAAGTCCATGAAAGAAAGAAGGAAAGAGAAGGAGACCCTATAGAAATATGGGAAAAAAGGTTGATAAACAGAAACAAAGAAGGAAGATCCATCAAAACCCATCTTAATTGATGAAAGCTCAGAGGAAACAAATACTGGTCCTACAGCAGCTGAAACTGATGAAGTACAATTTGAACCTAATCCTATCCCAGATTCTGATTCAGAGATAAATGTTCCACTTGCACAAGTAAGGAAGAGAGGCAAAGCAAGAAAGAAAGTTGATCTAATGCCTTCTGTGGCAAAAAGTGAACCTGTTGTTGCTGAAAATGTGTCATCACTGTTAGGATAAAAATTGTTAGTTTTGATGAGTTAAAACAAACCAGAAGATGTAATAGGACCATCTGGACCTGTTAGCCAGATGATGATCTAGATTAGGACTTAGTCTAGGGGGAACTGCCAGACCAGAAGACTTCACCAGAAGAGTCACCAGAACACCCCACCAGAGGACTCCATCAGAAGACTTCACCAGATGAGACAGACCAGAGGCAGAGGACCTTCCCCAGACCAGACGAGTCCGGACCAGACGAGTCTGGTGGAACAAAAGATGCTCAGTTTGATCCCCTGATTCTACTGAGTATTCTGGTTGTTCACCAGATGAGGACCAGAAGACACCGAGGTTGCCTGGTGTCTGGTCTTGCCTTCTCTGGAGAGAATCAGAGTTAGGCAGAGGAAGCTATTGACCGTTGGTGATTCAAATCAAGTCAACATGATCAGGATTGGAAAGTATTTGAAGATAATCAATCCAAGGATCCCACCAACCCAATCAATCAATTAGGGAATTGATTGATTGAGGCTTCCTTATATAGAGGATCTGATTGGATTAGCCCTCCAACGGCTAGCCCTAATCCCCTCTATATATACAAGAGTGCAGTTCAAGAAAAAGCTCTAGAGACTCTACACGCGCATAAGTGATCCGAGCTTTTGATATTCATACCAAGCACTCTTACTGTTCATAATATTTATCTACTCTAAAGGAGTTATTGAAACCACAACCTGTTCCTCTATTAGACAAGGTTGTTGGCTGGTTGATCTTTAGATTGAAGTTAAATCTAAAGAGGTTGTAAGAAGGAACTGGTACTTCCCAATTCCAGTAAGTAAGTTTGTGAGTTGGTTGATAGTGAGACCCCTTGGTTATAAGGGAGAGTGGACGTAGGATATTCAATCCGAACCACTATACATCTTGTGTTCTTTATCGTTTTATTTTACTTATTGTTTGTTGATTATTGCTCTCTTGTAAAAGACTTTGAAAGACATTTAACTTAAGCTTCCGCAATTAATCTAACCAGTGGGACCAACAAGTGGTATCAGAGCAGTGTGTCCAACGACCACTGCTTTGTAAAGCTTTTGGTGGTCACAGGGCAGATCCATTGCTTTTTAGTGCTTTTGTTCAAGTTCTTGTTATTTCCCTTAATTTTATCAAAATGTCTGCAAAATCTTCTTACAAGAGCCGTAAGCTCCCATAATTCTCTTTTGAGGATTACAGCCACTGGAGTTTCATGATGAGCAATCATCTTGGAGCTATTCACCACCGCATGTTAGATGTGGTTGAAAGTGGCCCCATTCAATTTTACTGGACTCCTATTGATAGTGGCAGGTCTGAGTCCAGGGAAGAAACTAGTGAAGCTGCCCAAAAAGGTGCAGAGGATAGAGTCCCCAGGCAACGAATCCTCAAAAAGAAAGATGAGCTTGACAATGATGAAAGAAAGCTCTACAACTTGGACCAGGTGGCAAGAACGGAGATCATCAACACACTTACCAAAGAGGTGATTGAAAAGGTCAGAACGTGTGCCACTGCCAAGGAGATGTGGGATAAACTGGCGTTACTCTGTGAAGGAACAGAGAAGATCAAAGATAACAAACTCCAAACTGTTCAACACTCGTTTGATACCTTCAAGATGAAACCAGACGAGACCATTGACCAGCTGGACATGCGTCTCACAAACCTCCTGAATAAGGCGAGTGCCTTAGGTAAGACCTATTCTGAAAAAGAAATTAATAGTAAAATCTTGCGTTCACTAACAAGCAGGTGGAGAATTAAAGTCACTGTGATCAAGGACAACAAGGATCTCAATACTCTGGATCATCATCTTCTGTTGTCTGATCTCAAAGCATATGAGTATGATCTTCAAGAGGAGGATCAAACAGAAGAGGTTTCCTCTTCTGGCCAGAAAGGTGTTGCATTCTCTTCAACTATCAAGCCTGATGTCAAGCCAAAGGAGTCTACTGCAGATGACTTGAGCCTCAAGGAGCAGGTAGCACTTCTAACCCGTAAATTAGATAAAATGAGTTCAAAATATGGCAGGTACAAAAGGCATTGGAAGGAATCTTCCAGAGACAGAAAGAGTTCCTTCAAGCCTGCAGAGAAGGAGAAGACATCTGGAGACTCAAGGGAGACCAGATTCAGAACTCCAGAGAGGAGGAGAGATGACAACCCTGGCAACTCTGGGAGATCAGATTATCAGAGGAGGGATGGTAGCTCTGGCAGACCTGACTACCAGAGGAGAGAGAGTAGTCCTGCCAGATCAGACTACAACCAGAGAAGGAGAGAGCCAAGTCCTAGTCCCAGAGGAGACAATGCCTGCTACACATGCAACAAGACTGGTCACTATAGTTATGATTGTCCTCAACTCACTCCTAGGGAAAGAGAAGAGAAAAGAATCAAGAGAGATAGGAGATATGCAGATAAGAGAGCATTGCTGGCAGAAGCAGAGGAGGAGGATACTAGTTCCAGTTCTTCTTCTTCTGACTTTGGATCAGATGATGATGTGTGTCTTATGGCAGACATCATTGAGGTAAATGAAACTACTCTAGTTTTATCAAATTCCAAATGTACTGAATCCTCTAATTCATCTGGTAACTCCAGAGAGTCTGATATGCAACAAATGCTATCAGATCTCCAAAATTATGTCCAACTTTGTCAAAAACTTGAGAAAGAGAATGGTAGGCTCAGAGCTGAAGTTCAATCTCTCTCTCATGAGCATAAATCCACCAGAGAACTCATGAAAGATCATTCCAAAGAAGTCTCTGAACTTCAGGATAAGATCAAAGAAAGAGATACTCTGGTAGATCAACTCATGAAAGAAAAGGATTCTCAAGAAGATGAGGTCAATGAACTCAGAGCTAAATACCAGACTCTTATCAAGGGAAAACAAGTTGCTCACAACATAGAGGAGATACCTATGCCCAGAGAAGCTCCTAAGATACCATCTGTTGTATCTATCATATCAGAGTCTTCTCAGCGCATTTGCGATAAGAGTGGTTTAGGATATTCTGGAATTACCACTAAAACTCATAAATACTTTTATAATAAAGACAAGTCTGTAAGAGCTGGTAAATTGGTAGAAATCTGGGATGATAAAGACTTAACTGGTAATGGTTACAAGGTGGTTCACAATCCTGATTGGAAAAGGAATCACTCTGTTAATCACATAACATATGGTCCAGAAGAGTTGACTGTTCTGGAAGAGAAGATTCTAGAGAATAAAAGTCAACAAGGGGAACCATTAAAGATTAATGGTCCTGTGAACAATGAGTCCCAAGGAGTAGAACTTACTCAAGTTGGAGGACCCCAGAGTAATCCTCGAAGGGAACCTAACCAGATTAGGGGACCTCAAGGGAAACACTCAAGAAAGGGGAATACCAACCAGAGTAAGACCTACCAGAGAAGGAACAATGTTCCACAGCACCAGGTACCCCAGAGACAATTTTCTCAGAGGAATCAATTCCAGAATAGGTATACTCAAAGGAACTATAACCACCAGAGACAGTCTAATTATCAGAACCAGAGGAGGTCTTCCAGACCCATCTATAGAAAACCAACTGATCTGGGTAGTTATGACACCAGAGATGGTTCTTCTAGGATGTACCCTTACAACCAGACCTTTAAGACCATGTCTTTGAGGCAGGCCAGATTTGAGAAAAGGTACACCAGACCTGTTTATAGGAAAGGTGTCCTTATCAGACCAGTAGCTCAATATGTCATTGTCAGAGGACATGTGCTGGTAGATAGATTTGGAAGGAAGATAAGATCTCCTCATCCATCAAGGGATGATCTTTATCTATGGATTCCTACAAAACCTGCAACTAACCAATCAGGACCCAGCACTAGTAGGGGACCTAATTGATTTCTCTGCAGGTAGATAAGAGTCCATTGGAGAAAGGATTTTCAAGCAACCATGTCTGGTACATTGATAGTGGATGTTCCAAGCACATGACCTTCCAGAAAGATAATCTCCAAGATTTCAAGCCATTGAATGGACCAAGAGTGATGTTTGGTGACAACAACTATGGAGTCACCAGAGGAGTTGGAAAGTTGACCTTCAATGGAGTTTCTGTAGATGAAGTCTACTATGTAGAAGGACTCAAGCATAATCTGCTTTCAGTATCCCAATTCTGTGACAAGGGATACTCAGTGAAGTTTTCTAGTGATTCATGCACTGTTTTCTCTTCTGATTATAATGATATTTTGCTAATAGGCTTGAGGTAGGGTAACATTTATCTTGCAGATTTTAACAGTTGCCCAAGAAATGCTTGCCTAGTTGCAAAAGGATCTGCAGAGAATAGCTGGATTTGGCACAAGAGATTGTGTCATCTTAACTTCAAGACACTGAATAAGATTGCCAGAAAAGGTCTCATTCGAGGTCTTCCTAATGAAGTGTTTAAGAAGAATCAGGTTTGTGGTTCATGCCAGAAGGGTAAACAACCCAAGACTTCCTTTAAGGATGTCCAGAGAACAACCACAACCAGAGTACTTCAACTACTTCACATGGACCTGTTTGGACCTGTTTCTCCTCTTAGTTTCAGTGGAAGGAAGTACACCTTGGTGATAGTAGATGACTTTTCAAGATACACTTGGGTAGTGTTCTTGTTTAAGAAAAATGAAACTATGACTAAGCTGCCAGAGTTCTTCAAGCAGATTCAGAATGAGCAGAACCAGAGCATAGTCAGAATCAGAAGTGACAAAGGAACAGAGTTTTTGAATTCATACATTGCAGATTACTGCAAGGACCATGGGATTTTTCATGAGACATCTGCTGCCAGAACACCCCAACAAAATGGAGTAGCAGAAAGGAGGAATAGGACCCTCAAAGAAGCTGCAAGAACACTTCTGGCAGAGTACAGCACTCCACAGAGATTTTGGGCAGAGGCTATTAATACAGCTTGCTACACTCAGAACAGATGCCTGATTGCCCAGAGACATAATAAGACCCCATATGAGGTATGGAAAGGTAAAACCCCATCTGTTTCATATTTTTATGTTTTTGGATGTAAGTGTTTCATCCATGACAATGGGAAATCTAAATTAAGAACCTTTGATGCTAAAGTGGCTGATGGAATATTTTTAGGATATTCCAGCACCAGTAAGGCTTTTAGAGTTTTTAATAAGAATTCACTTTGTGTGGAGGAAACACCTCATGTTGTTTTTTATGAATCTGTTATTGAGTGCAAGGTGGACTCTCAGTCTTCAGATGAGACCCAGAATCAGACTACACCCAGAGTTATCAAAGTCAATCCACCTGTTCTTGATTCAGATTCAGATTCAGATGATGACCCATCTCCTGGTTCTCTGAAGCAGCAGCCTTCACAAGGAGCAGAACTAGAAGAGGTTGGAACTCCTGTAGGGGGAAGCTCTTCTGCAGGTGGTGATAATCACCATGGTACTGCAGAAGATGATCAACCAGGCAAGACCACTGGAATGAGGACCCTGGTTGATCACCCCAATGACCTGATCTTAGGAGATCCAACTAAGGGTGTCCAGACTAGGAGAACTCTTAACTTAGCTGCCTTATTCAGTTGCTATGTGTCCTTGATTGAGCCCAAGAACATCAAGGAAGCACTGAAAGATTCAAATTGGATTGTTGCAATGCAGGAGGAATTGAATCAATTCACCAGACAGGATGTTTGGGAGCTGGTAGACAGACCAAGACATCAAAAGGTGATAGGCACTAAGTGGGTTTTCAAGAATAAGAAAGATGAGAATGATGTCATTACTAGGAACAAGGCAAGGCTAGTGGCCCAGGGCTATTCTCAGTCTGAAGGAATAGACTATGATGAGACATTTGCTCCTGTTGCCAGACTAGAAGCCATCAGATTGTTCTTAGCATATGCTGCTCACATGAAGTTCAAAGTATACCAGATGGATGTGAAATCTGTCTTTCTTAATGGGATTCTCATTGAGGAAGTGTATGTGGAACAACCGCCTGGTTTTGAACAAGGTGACAAGGTGTTTAAGCTTAAGAAAGCTCTTTATGGGCTGAAGCAGGCACCCAGAGCATGGTATGACACTCTATCTCAATTTCTTCTGGACAATGGTTTTACTAAGGGTAAGATTGATATGACCTTGTTTAGGAAAGAAGAAGGAAAGGACATCCTTCTGGTCCAAATATATGTTGATGACATCATATTTGGATCCCCTAACAAGAAGCTGTGTGAGAAGTTTGGTGAGCTCATGCAGGATCAGTTTGAGATGTCCATGATGGGAGAAATGAATTACTTTTTGGGTTTGTAGGTTAAGCAATCAGAGAAGGGAATTTTTATTAATCAAGCAAAGTACACCAGAAACATGTTAGAGAAATTTGGAGTAGGATCTAGCAAAGCAGCCAAGATACCTATGATGACAAATTTCAACATGGATCCATATGAGTCTGGAGAGAGTGTGGACCAGACTCAGTACAGAGCACTTATTGGTTCTCTTCTGTACCTGACTGCAAGCAGACCAGATATTACTTTTGCCGTAGGTGTTTGTGCCAGATTTCAAGCTAATCCCAAGAAAAGTCACTTGGAAGCAGCTAGGAAGATATTGAAATATCTTAAGGGAACAGTGAATTTAGGATTGTGGTATCCTGCAAATGATAACTTAGAATTGAGTGGTTATTCAGATTCAGACTATGGTGGATGCAGAATAGATAGGAAATCTACAAGTGGAACATGCCAATTTTTAGGGAATAAATTGGTATCCTGGTTTTCCAAGAAGCAGACTTCAGTTGCTACATCAACAACAGAAGCAGAATACATGGCTGCAGGGAGTTGTTGTTCTCAACTTCTCTGGATTAGTCAACAGCTTAGGGATTACCAGATTAGAGCTAAGGATATTCCTATATTCTGTTATAGTAATAGTGCAATTGCAATCACCCAGAATCCAGTTCTTCATACCAGGTGCAAACATGTTGATATAAGACATCATTTTATCAGAGATCATGTTGAGAAGGGAGATATAAGGATGGAAAAGATTGCAACAGAGAAGCAGAGAGCAGATATCTTAACCAAGCCTTTGGCTGAGACCAGATTCAGAGAGTTAGCTTTTGAGTTAGGTTTGTTGGATCCAGAGACATATTTGCTTTAGGGGAACAACAGAGAAGTATCCTTTGTTTTATTACTTTACTTCATACATTTATTTTCTTAAAATACCATACCTGCAGATTAGACATATCAGAGAAGGTATATCTCTAGATGAGGTATACACCAGGTGACACTTGTCCCAGATGAAGTGCTGAGTCAGATTCCACAATATCCAAATTCTTCTCTGACCAGAACCGGATGAGTTCCATCAGAGGAGATGTAGCACCAGACTGGTTGTGGTATCATCTGGTTACAATATCAGGTGACAGGTATGTCTTTACTTCTCTTGCCTCTGATCATTGGGATACACCTTTCAAATTAGTAAGTACACTCAAAACGTTTCAACTTCGGAGTGTATTTAAGACTAGGGTATAGGGCCTAGGCAATCATTTCGCTTTTTTTTCTCTTGACTGCCACAAAACCCCTTTATGCCCAGTCCCAATGACTATGCCAACGCACCAGATTAAATCTGTGTCTTGCCTTTCATCGTGGCCATCGGTTTTAATCACTGTGCAAAATATCAATCAATGCTAAATTGATTTTGTTTCCTCGATTAAATTTTGAAATTACACGCGTTCACACTTCATTTAATATTCAAGCCACGCGTATTACCCTATTTAAATCAATTTTCCTTTCAATCTGTCCTTTCACGTTTCCATACTTTCAAACCCTAACCTCTCTCTGCAAAGCATTTTTTTTCTCTCTCTCTCTCTTTCACAGTTATGGCCCCTCCGTGCAATTTTGACCATGTCCTGATGATGAAGAAGCTAAAGACGGAGATGGTGGTGGACTTTTATACCACCAAGAACCCAGTTGTGCTGTCGATTCTGGAGATGTTCCAGAATGCAGGGGTGGAGAAGTTGATCTCCACTGTTCCTAAGGATTTTCGTACTCTTGACGGATATGCGGCCCAGTTGTTGGTTCGTATAAAGATTCATGAGGATTACATTTCGTCCAAGATTGATGAAGATGATTTGGTGTTTTCTAAGCACGACTTCTGCGCTCTTTTCGAGAACATTTCTGCGGTGGGAGTGGATCCTTTGACGTACAAGGAGGATGACATTATTGGTTCTTTCAAGATTTTTGCTCGTTCTTCCTGCCAGAATATCACAAAGGGCTTTTTGGACAAGCATTTAAGGCAGAAGTACAAGGTGTTGTTCGATATTGTGGTAAAGGTGCTTATGTGTGAGAATCACAGCACAAATGCCATTTTCAATGGCCGGATGTGTGTGATGAGGGCATTGTATGACGGCGTTCAATGCAATTGGGCGGAGTTCTTCTGGGATGTGTTGAGGAAGAACAGATTGAAGGTGAAGAAGGAGTCTTGTCCTTCCAAGCCAGGGGAGTTGCAGTTCTTCTTCACTGCAAATGTCTCTTTGGGGACTAAGTTAACTCTTATTCTGGATTCTCTCCTTCCAGAGAAGAAGTGGAAATCATCTTGGTGCCATAGTTATCACAAATCCAAGATCCTCTTCTCAAAGGATGGCCCTCTTCATGGCCATGCCGGCTCTGATGGAGAGCAGGCTATCCCTGCCCCTCCTATTCAATCTATTCCCTCACCTCCAAAGGGGCAGAGAAAGCAGCAGAAGCAGAAGACCCATAAGAAAGCTTCTGAAGCAACTGGTTCTTCAACTGTTGCCTTTTCTGGTTCCTCAGAGGAGGACCAGATTCCCCTTCTTGATGTGCTTAAGAAGAAGGGTGATGATGATAAAGCTGTTAAGAAGGCTGGAGCAGCCAAGAGGAAGCGGCCAGAGGAGGCTAGGAGAGGCTCTGCTAAGAAGTCAAAGACTAGCAGGAAGGCCAAGAAAACCCTTCTGGTGGATGAGCCATCAGAGGAGGAAGATGAAGACGAGGATGTGCCTCTTGTGAGAAAATCAAGGGCCAAGAGAGCCCTTCTTCAAGATCCTGACTCTGGATCTGATCTTGGAGAGGCCTTGGAAAAGGCTATTGAGGATGCTTCCCAGATGATGGAGGATGCTCCAGAGACTGCTGTACCTGCTGGTGTTGACCCAGCAGAGGTAAACCCTTCCCTTCCATCTTCTTCCCCCATTAATCTTGTCTCCCCTTCTACCTCTCCCCCAGATAATATTCCCCAAAACCCATCTGCCTCTGGTAACCCTGTTGAAACACCAGAGTAGACCCTTCCAGATACCCCTGTATATACTCCCTCTACCATTCCTACCCAAACACCTTCTCCCCCACATTTCCAAACACATCTTCCCACAAACCCCTCTCCCCCACCTTCTGTACCAGAGGTACCCTCAACCTCTTCTGGTGCAGAAATCCCCCCTCCAAACACTTCCACATCTCAAATCCCACCTACACCTTCTGTACCAGATATTCCATCATCTTCTGGTGCAGAGCAACCCTTTCCTTCCACCTCTACTTCACAAAATCCTAACCCTCCCCAAACCCATACAGACCAGGACCCAACCATTTCTATGGCTCTGGGATTAGTTGGCCCTCTCCCTTCTCCTACCTGTTTAACCAGCGATGATAGTGAAGATGAGGAAGCTTCACTTGAGCCTGCTGACTTAGCACCTTCCTCTTCTGCCTCTGGGCCCAAACCCTTCACTTTCTCATCTGCAGAAATGGGTCCCATTAGGCAGAGTATGAGTGTAAGTGCTTAGCTCTGGCTAAGAGAGCATTTCCCAGTTCTTCTGGAGCACTTACCACTCCTGGCAGAGCTTACTGATGCCAAGGTCTGGAGCAAGGCCAGACTTGAAGATGTGGAGGAACTAATGCTGTTGCTTGAGGAAATGGGTCCCTCCAACTTCACTGCTTGGGAGATTGAGCTAAAGCAGAGGATGAATATTCAGAACCCAGCAGAGCTGGAGACCCCTGGTGCAGCTAAAATCTTGATTCGCACCCTGCTCATCCAAAGAGGAGTAATGCTCACTCCAGAGGGCCCCACTTACAAGTTTGGTCCTCATTTTGTCTTCCCTCCAGAGCTATATTCAGATGAGGAAGATTTTGAGATGTCTCCTGCCGTGCTCCAGAAGATGAAAGCTTTCTTCAATGAGCAAATCATGCAGATTGGGCGCTTTTCAAAAGCTATTCAACATATGGCCCCTGCTATGATAGAGCACCAGATCAGGCATGAGAGGAGAATCTTCCTGAAGCAGTTAAAGTCTTCTCTGGCAGAGGTAAAGGCTTCTTTCAAGGCTAATGGCTTATTTGTCAAGCTGGATGTCATGCACAGCCAGAAGCAGCTACAGGAGCACGTGCTGGAGCAGTTGAGACCTGTATCTGTACTTAAAGTGGAGATGGCCAGCCAGATGATTCAAACGGCCAAGATGAAAGACTCCCTCCAGGAGATGTTGGAGAAGCAAGAGAGACTTGTTGCAGAGTCTAAAGCTTACCTGGAGGAGGCCAAGCAGCTGCGTGATCTTCACTCTTCCTCCAACACTGCCTTGCCTGATCTTATAAGGCAGGTAGTGGAGCCCCTCCTTGATGAAGTTAAAAAGGGGGAAGAGAAGGCCAGAACTGATCTGGCGAAGACCATCAATGAAACTCTCTTCAGCTATGGAGCTCGTCTGGACCTGTTGGAGAACACTCTGGCCCAGGCTGAGTTGCAGAAGAAGAAGAAGGAAGAGCTCAAATCTCTTTCCATGGCTAAGCAGCTTGCTGCAGAAGAGGAGTCCGAAGTAGAGCAGGATCCAATCTCCATCTCTGGACCTGCAAAGAGGAAGATAAGGAAAGTGAAGAAGAGCTTCCTTGAATCTGTGGTTGAAGAAGCAGAGAAGAGATTCAAGGAAGAGTCGCCTGAAGAGAGGCAAGCAAGGATAAGGAAAAATATAGATGAAGAGCAGAGGCTCAGATATGTTAGGAGGCAAAATAAGAAGAACAGAGAAGCTGTTGTTTCTTCTGGTGCCAGTGGTTCAAGCCAGAAGAGGAAAGGGCCTGTTGAAGTCATGAACATCCTCCCTCTCAGGACAGAAGGGTCTTTTGACTCAACTGTTCCTGTACCTTTAATAGAAAAATGGAGAGAAGCCAAGACTCTCTGGTTTATTCAACATTACATCCAGAGACCTCCACCAGAGGATGATGCTCTCATCAACAGGACTTTCCATTCTTGGATGCAGGCATATGATGCAGATTTGTACAAGCAGTTGATGGATTCAACTATTGAATTCAACCTGGAAGTCACTGCTCCTGAGTTCCATTTTCTCAACACTCCAATGGCAGGAGACCAGGTTGATTGGGCTGAGCTGAAGAAATTGTACAAGACCAAGGTGTTGGTGAACTTCACTCCAACATCTTCTGCAGAGTTGAAGGCCGTCCAGGATTGGTTTCTGGATTGGTTTCTGGTGCCTAAAGACAACAGAAGATATGCATAGAATAGGACCTGATCTTCAATGTAATTTGTAATCATATTTGTCCTTATTATCAATGAAATTCATATCTTCTCTGTTCAAAAGACAACCTCTTGTTGTCTTAATTGTTTGCCTGATAAGATCTATTCTAAGGTCTTATCCTTAAATGTTTTTTGCTTAAGTTTATTATTCTTGATCAGTTCTGGTATGTTTTAACTCCATCAAAAAGGGGGAAATTGTTAGGATAAAAATTGTTAGTTTTGATGAGTTAAAACAAACCAGAAGATGTAATAGGACCATTTGGACCTGTTAGCCAGATGATGATCTAGATTAGGACTTAGTCTAGGGGGAACTGCCAGACCAGAAGACTTTACCAGAAGAGTCACCAGAAGACCCCACCAGAGGACTCCATCAGAAGACTTCACCAGATGAGACAGACCAGAGGCAGAGGACCTTCCCCAGACCAGACGAGTCTGGTGGAACAAAAGATGCTCAGTTTGATCCCCTGATTCTACTGAGTATTCTGGTTGTTCACCAGATGAGGACCAGAAGACACCGAGGTTGCCTGGTGTCTGGTCTTGCCTTCTCTGGAGAGAATAGGAGTTAGGCAGAGGAAGCTATTGACCGTTGGTGATTCAAATCAAGTCAACATGATCAGGATTGGAAAGTATTTGAAGATAATCAATCCAAGGATCCCACCAACCCAATCAATCAATTAGGGAATTGATTGATTGAGGCTTCCTTATATAGAGGATCTGATTGGATTAGCCCTCCAACGGCTAGCCCTAATCCCCTCTATATATACAAGAGTACAGTTCAAGAAAAAGCTCTAGAGACTCTACACGCGCATAAGTGATCCAAGCTTTTGATATTCATACCAAGCACTCTTACTGTTCATAATATTTATCTACTCTAAAGGAGTTATTGAAACCACAACCTGTTCCTCTATTAGACAAGGTTGTTGGCTGGTTGATCTTTAGATTGAAGTTAAATATAAAGAGGTTGTAAGAAGGAACTGGTACTTCCCAATTCCAGTAAGTAAGTTTGTGAGTTGGTTGATAGTGAGACCCCTTGGTTATAAGGGAGAGTGGACGTAGGATATTCAATCCGAACCACTATACATCTTGTGTTCTTTATCGTTTTTTTTTACTTATTGTTTGTTGATTATTGCTCTCTTGTAAAAGACTTTGAAAGACATTTAACTTAAGCTTCCGCAATTAATCTAACCAGTGGGACCAACAATCACCTATGGCAACATCTGAAGAATCTGAACCAGAAGAGAAGAAGAGTTATGACCCTGATTCCACTGATCCCTCTTCAAGTGATTCTGACTCTAGTGCTAAGGTACTATCTGACTAATCTTCTAATGATGAAGAATATAATGACATGAAAAGTGGTAAGTATAGGAAAATTCGTACTAGAATACTTGTTGGGGAAAAGGTAGTTAAAATGACTGATTTTAGAGAGCAAAATCTGGTGGAATATTTTAGGGAAAGATTACTATTGCATGCACTTGAATTTGCTACTCCATACATAGTAGAATGGGTTTATGAATTCTATGCTAATTTGAGAGAATTTTTGGGCAAGACAAACTCAAAACACTATGGCACAGTCTGGTTTAGAGGAGTTAAAGTCAGGTTTACACCTAAGTCAATCAACTTGTTTTTTAAGACTAGGACTATGATAGAAGAACCTGTTGATGACATGAACGAGGTTATTAAGGTCATAACTGATGGACAGATTATGGTTTTTTGGAAAACAGGATAAGTAGCTCTAAATTGACCAGTTTGTATTATGTTCTTCATAAACTATGTGTGTACAATTGGTTGCCATCTTCAAACACTATAGTATTAACCAAGGAACAAGCTATCTTGATGTATAAGATTGGACACCTGAAAAAGTTCAACCTAGGACAGACAATCTTCAACAATGTGCTGTCATACACTGGTGATATTACTGGAAAAGGGTTGCTACCATATCCAACTTTAATATACAAGATGCTTGAGAACAAGAACTTTGAAAGAAATCCAAGAGAGGAGATTATAAGTGGTTTTACTGCAAGTTTTGGTATTTCCAGTGTGTTACTCACAGGGCCCAGAGTAATTGATCTACCTTACAAAGATCCTGCTAAAGTGAATCAAGAACAAGATGCTCCTAACACTGCTAATGCTGCTGAAAATATTGGCAATACTTCTGCCAACATTCCTCATAATGCTACTATCACTTATGTATCCTTAACTCTCAATTACATAACTGAGCAAATTGAGACTTTGCAGACAACTATCACAAATATGCAATCACTCATTGAGGATATGAAGAACCAGAAGACTTTCTGGGAGTTGCTGCTTTCTACTCCAACAGGGGGAGTAGGACCTGATGTTGCTGCTAATGATGTTGATGGAGGATTAAACTCAGGGGGAGTTGATGCAGGTGGTGCTAGTTCCAGTGGTGTGAGACTTGAAGAAATTCCAGGAGATAATGTTACTGTTCCAGTGAATCCGGTTGCTGAAGAAGATGATGAAGACCTAGAGACACTCTATGGAGATCTAGGTGATGAGAAGAGAGCTTAGAGTTCAAGGGAGAATGGAGATAGGGGGAGTCTATGCAGATTATGGAGATGCAGCTGACACATGAAGATCAACCCAATCCTCTCTCTACTTCACACATTCATACCTTGTGATTCAAAAGCTCTGTAGATTTGTTTTTTATTTATCAAACACTATTTTTAGTTTTTGCTAGTTTAAATTGTTAGTAATTTATTGCTGTTTTTGTTTAGAATAGTTTGATAATACTTAGTTTGTTTAGTATTTGTGCAGATTTATCTTGAAGTACTCAGTTTGTGCTTAGTGATGTTTGTTTATATTAATTCCAGTTTGGTTACTTTAATTTGGTTTTAGCAATTAAATATCTTGTTTTGAAGGTTAGTTGTATTTATGACGTAACACATTTTACTGCATGTTCATAAAATTAGGTGTGTTGTAGTAGAAAGGCCAAATTGGGGGAGATTGTTGATTTTAGGTCAATGTTGTCCAGAATGTTACAACATTTCCCGCAATATCAGAATTCGCCCTTTCTCTTAACACTAAATCCATTTGTTTCAATGTTGTCTTTAATGTCTAAACATGCAGGATGATGACATGGTAGTTACCAAGTCAGGCGGTTGCAGTTTAGAGTGAGTTATTTGAAGATACAACATGGGTGGTTATCAAGATCATGGAGCTTAAGTGTGGGACGATTTTACATCATGGGAAACTATGAGTTTTGTGTTCACATGCAAGGATTGAAGTCTATAAATACCATACGTATGAGACACTATCAAGTGAAGAAATCGAGATACCTATTTACCTATAGAAAGTGTAGTTATTTGACTTATTTTGGTCCTCTCCTTTGTAATTCTAAAAGTGTTTTAGTTTGACCTTTGAATAGGTTATTTGTTTTACACGATTAGAATTCTAGGCTATTGATTGTATACCTTGGGTATATGATGTAAAATCCTACATTTGGTTTTTACTTTGTCTTTGTATCACTACTCGTTATAGTGAAGTTTCGTCATGAGGCATCATAGATTATGTTATAATCTATGAAAAAGTTTTGATATCCCGTTTGTAAATTTATTTTTCTATTTTTCAAAGTCTTTCGCTTTGTATGTTGTCTTTTATGTTTCAACACTTTCGACAACATTCTGGAAAAATACCCGCGCACACCCTTCACTATTAATAGGAAGACCTGGGACAACGGGGGTCACTCGATCTAAAAATAGTTAATGATCCGACAAGATATATGTTAAGTATCGAAACATCAGTGAAATTGAGATTGTTGCATGTGGAGGTGAAAGAGTGGTACGTGAATCTTCATAGTGTGGGGTTGGAAGGTTGTGATATGTGGACGTGGGTATTTGAGAGTTTGGATGATATGAGTGGTGGGTTAAGGTAGGGGAAGAAGTATTCTGGGTAGGGGAGGATACCTGCACCACATTGCCCGAAGAACGAAAATGATCCGCTGGGATGGAGCTTGCTGCTATCACACAATCAGAACTCACCACCTCTGCCGAATTATCTCAGTTATTAACCCTAGACGACGTTGCCGTGGAGACACTTTAAGAGTTCAAGGACCAAATTCTAACTCCTCTGTGTCACGATCCCGATCACGAAGCAATTCTGGAAAAAATAGCCCACAACGCCACAACTATTGCGGTATGATGGCAATGACTCATACTTCAAGGGCACCTAAACCAGACCACCTCCAAAACGACATTTGAACCCCTTCTAGAAAGGCTTAGAAATATCAACCTTAACTTTGAAGCACAAAAGTAGATTCGGCTCATACACAGCTGGTTTTTTAAAATATTCCAGAACTCCCACATGCGAAGCAATGACATAAAATATTTTTTCAGTTTGTGCTCTCAAAGGTAAGACATAGGCTCACACCCAGAATAAAGCCTTATTGAAGCTGATGAACGATGGTTGTTCGAAATCAGTGAGAGATTTTATCATAAAAATTGCACCATCAAAATCCATGTTTAATCCTAGATTACTCACTACTTATCCTCTTTCTTATCTAAAGTGAATACCACAACCCCATCGCCTCAATCACGTACAAATAGATTGCCTTTTGGCCGAAAAACTTTTTTCATAACCTCTCTCACCACAAACACATTCACTGGTTTCTGCAAACAAACCTTCCCCACAAGTGAAACTGGTTTGCCCACTTCAAGCCTCCCTTCAGGCGGTGACTCATCAAACCCTAAATCCAACACCACCTCCTATTGCAAACCCTCATTTGTCATCCCACAAAAAAAGGTCCAAAATATAAATATGAACACGAAAAGCTACAAAAAACAAAAACCACAAATAGAATGTAGAAACAAAGTTAAAACAACTGTGAATCAAATCAGACTTGAGTAAAATCCTAGAATAAACACAACATAGAAAGAGAATAAAACTGAATAAGACCACAAAAACAACAAAAGACTAGATGAAATAGTCAGACATTAAAAGAAAAGGCTTGAAAACTAGTGGAAAACTACCATAAAGGATGACATAATCCGTCAAGGGGGCCGTGAAAATCCTACCAAAATCCTTACGAAGAGAACTTGCTATTCTGATACTTGAGGAGAACTTTTTTATAGTTGAACACTTGGTGTTTTGTTAAATGTGGAATTACTTAACTAATTAATTTTTCTAACATCCCCTCGTGTTTGACAGATCATGTATACTTTCAACAGACGTGCATTAAATGTCCATACCTAATCCATGTAACTGGCGACATCTAGTACGGATTAATGACGTTGGACATCCTATAAAATGTGATGGAACCCGCCGGTGAAGGCGGTCCGTCCCCAAGATCATTGTTGGGATACCAAAACGTATGCTATTATATATAAGACCTAAACATGCATATGAAGACAAGTTTAGATTCGTTACCCTTGAATATCGAGGCGTTGATTCCACTAAAGATCTTCTAGTCTGTCTCTCAACTTCGTTCGAACACCGGGTGGACGGCGAACTAGCGAACGTGGAGAAAAGTGCCTCCCAATTTCATCTCCTTAAAACCCTACTCTAAATTTCGGTTGCTGCTTGTTTTTTCTTAGAGTGCTAGGGTTTCAAAGACGAAATTGAAGCCTTTATATAGACTCCTTAGGTTTCATAGGCCAGATTAGGGATCTGTTAGAAGGTATAGAGTTTGGGCTCCTCACGGACCCAAATACTATTATGTTCAGCCCAGAACATTTATTTGGCCCATGAACATTAATTCGTTCCACTAGAGAATTAATGTTGCACTCCCGTCCTATCCCAAACCGAATCAGGACTTCTATTAGACTTTATAATTTCCCGTGTTAAAGATATCGCACGTCCATTAATTATAAAAGTTTCTGACCGCTTTAATTAATTAACATCTATTATTCCTTGAGTAGTACCACTCAATTTTGTTGTCGTACGGATATAATCCACCTGTAGGGTTTAATACGATAGTCCTTTATGAGTTTCCTCAAGGGGACGTCATCAACCTGGATCACCAGGACACGGTGTCCTAATGCCAATAAATAGACATCGTACGAACGATGCCACTTCCCAAAATACATAGTGTGTTGAATCAAACAAGACTCTCACCCATGGTAAATCAAAATAGTGAACAAGCGCTCCACACATCTAGATATCACACTTAGGGTTAAGAATTACAAGAGTCACCAAGACCTTTAGTTCTTCATGACAGTAGAATAGAAGTTCATACTACAACTTATACCAATAGTTATGTCCAGAACTATCTTAGTTATGAATATTGTTTATATCTTATAAGGAACCGACAATTTGATCTTCTGTGTGATTACAAACCCACCACATTATCTACAATATAAGATAAGCAGACATACAAGCAATTCATAAGGATGCAATAATGTGAAAAACCATTTATCTCAAATGATAAGGAAATCGAATATATCCATAAAAGCCCAACAAAAGTTTGCTTTATAGTATATACCAACAATCTCCCACTTATACTAAAGCTAAACTTTTAGTATACACATAAAGACATATCAATTCTCCCACTTATACTTAAAGTCTAGCTGGAATACATCGTAAACCAATACCTTCCACATGTTGCTCAAAAACTTTCATCCCCAGAGTCTTTGTGAAAGGATCAGCCAGGTTGTTCAACAATGCAATCTTAGCTACAACCACGTCTCCTCGATTTACGATGTCTCGTATAATGTGGTACTTTCGCTCTATCTGTTTACTCATTTTATGGGCTCTAGGTTCTTTTGAGTTTGTCATTGCACCCACGTTATCACAATAAACAGTGATACACCTTGACATACTCTGAGACATTACAATTGCGCTGGAATTCGATGCAGGCAACTTGCAATTAACGCCGGAAAGAGTCCGCCGTCGCCTGGAAATTACCCAGAACTGTAATTCCGCCGGGAAAGCTCAAGGCCGCCATTAATGGAATTCGCCAAAGCTTCGATCCACACCTGCAAAGCCACCTCACGCTCACCTTCGTCGCACACCTGAGGAGAAGCAGAAGCCAAGCACCGTACCCGGAAACTGGAAAAGCTCAACACTTCGATGCCGGAATTTGCAGCAGCCATGGATGCCTGGAATCGAAGAATCGAGCTCATACCGACCGATACCATTAGGGCCCAAACCGATACGAGAAGCCCAAACCGGTACAATGGCTACGGCCCTTGAATACCGGTAAACGCCTAAGCATACCGGCCGGTACAGAAAAATGCAAACCGGTATGAAATGTGCAGAGAGAATTTCAGGCCAATTTCAAGAATTTCAAAATCTCGCGAGATATTGAAAATCTCGCGAGATTTCACGAGATATCGCGATAAATTCGTCAAAGGCTTAAAAATCCGAAAATTCAGTATTTTTCAGGGATTTCTTTGCAAAATTCGTTTCCATACCCTCCTCTTCCACTATATATACCATTTTTATCAGATTGTAGGGATATACAACAACAATACTCATAGCTTAGAACCCTAATTCCCCTAGTTTATTTTCTTCTTTTTCTTTTTATTTTTTCTTTTGATTTTCCTTTCAATTTCAAGTATAGATTAGCTTAGATTATGCTTTCAATTAGTAGTTTCTTTCAATTCAAGCAAGGATTCTCAAGTTTTGTAGCTAATCAACTCCATAGAGGTGACTTCTTTCCTTAATTTCATTTCCTTTGGTTAATATTCTTGTTTATGGATTATTGTTCTTATTTCATATGAGTTTGTTTGTTATGATGCTTAGTTAATTGTCTTGTGTTTGGGTGTTTGGATTTACATGAGTAATTGAGTATTTGATTTGATTTGTGATATCTATTCTAGTTGAAGGTCAATCTATTAGGATTATGGACTTTGGTTGTTCGATTTCATGATTGCTCTTGTAATTCGTATTTAAATTGTGTGTTTATCGCAAAGAGAGTTGGGTCGATGCATGATCTTGTATGGGTGTGAGTGATTTATGCGATTTGAGTGGATATTGAGGTATCGCAACGAGAGTTGGGTATTTTCATTAGAACCCCATAATTCCTACACTTGTTGCTTAATTGAGAAATTGGTGATAAGTGAGAAGATTAACGATCCGATGTTTTCATTTGACGTGTTTACCTAGGCTTATCCAGTACGGTGAATACGTGATGTTTAGTGATTGCTTCTATAGTTGATCGGAAACTTGAATAGTTATTACTTATCGAATCGTGTACTTGATTCTCATGTGATGATGAACACCCGAACACGTCTCGTTTTCTTGTTCGAAAATCCCTAAAATTGATTATTGCTTTCGTTTAGTTATTTTCTTTGATTTGTTTAGTTGGTTTAATAGTTGTTTTAATTTCGAGAAAACCTGATCCTAAACCTTGATCCGCACTACAATTACGCGACAACGCATAGTATTAGGGCTACACTAGCCACTAGTCCCGTGGTTCGATATTTAACTTGGTCACTTGCCAAACTACGACAACACTCGTACACTTGCGAGTAGTTGAATTTGTACTTTAACAAATTTGGCAAACAAGTTTTTGGCGCCGTTGCCGGGGATTAGTTGGTTTTAGTGTAACTTAGTGCTAGTTGAACGTGATTGATAGTGCATTTTCTTTTATCTTGTTTGAATTTGATACTCTTCCTTGTGTAGGTGTGCCTCATTGAATAGATTGACGGATATTATCAATACTCGTGGAAGATATTTTCGAGCTCCGGTGCGTGGGCTTCGATTTCTGGTGAATTTGCTGCGTGAGAGGCTTCCTACGAACAGCTTTCTTCTTTCTTCGAATAAGGAATGGCGTGGGGCTTTGAAACCAGCTTTTCCATTTCTCTCTCTTCGTTTTGAATATTTCTTTTCCTTTTTCCTTTGGTCAAACACTTGCCTTCCTTTCTTTCTTGTTTAAAAGTGGGGCCCAGCTGCTATTCTTTCTCATTCACGTTTTATTTACTTGCATTGGGCCTTCAATCATGAGCTTGCATTGGGCCTCTTTTCATATGCAGATGGCCGAATTCTTGGGCCTTCTCCTTCATGAAAAATAATTGGGCCTCTAATAATAAAATTAGAGAGCCCAACCTCTCATCTTCCTCTCGAATTATTTCTTCGATCGACCACTCTAATTTAAAGGCACGTATTTCTTTCTAAAATTCTCAATTTTCCTGCAAAAATAACACAAACACTTTTCTCGACTATTAAGCACAAATTGTTAAATTAATGTAAATAAATGCAAGAAATCCAATAAAATAGGCAAATAAAAAGCATGAATTTCGAGCAATTTTCACACTAATCAAGACACCTCCAAGTCCAGTAGGAAATTACGTAGCCAAACAACCTCTTTGGCAGCCTCTGAGGTAGCTACGTACTCAGCCTCCATAGTGGAGCCCGCGATGCATTTCTGCTTCACACTTCTCCAAGATATGGCTCCGCCTCCCAACACAAACACATAACCAGAGGTAGACTTCCGTTCATCTAGATCAGCTTGGAAATCTGAATCAGTATAACCCAAATAAACAATACTATCTGACTGGTATACCAGCATATAATCTCGAGTCATTTTCAAGTACTTAAGAATATGCTTGACAGCATTCCAATGTCCTTGACCAGGGTTAGACTGATATCTTGCTACCATGCCTACTGCATAGCAAATATCAAGCCTCGTACATAACATCGCATACATAAGGCTTCCTACTGCCGAAGCATATGGAACCTTAGTCATCTCCTCTATCTCCTTCTGTGTCTTAGGACACATATCCTTAAATAAGGGAACTCCATGTCTGAAAGGTAGTAAACATTTCTTGGAGTTTTGCATGCTAAAACGAGCAATCACAATATCAATGTAAGATGCTTGAGATAAACACAACATTCTCTTTTTCCAATCACAAATGACCTTAATACAAAGAATGTACGATGCTTCTCCCAAATCCTTCATTTGAAACTGCTATGAAAGCCATACCTTTACGTCTGATAATACTTTCACATTGTTGCCAATGAGAAGAATATCATCTACATACAGTACTAAGAATACCACGACGTCTCCGTTACTCTTCTTATACACACAACTTTCATTTTGACACTGTTCAAATCCAAAGGATTTGATCACCTCATCAAAATGAATGTTCCAAGACCTAGAAGCTTGCTTTAGCCCATAAAGAGACTTTTTCAGCTTCCAGACTAGATGCTCTTGGCCTTTCTTCACATAACCCTCAGGTTGCCGCATATAGATGACCTTATTCAGATTTTCATTAAGGAAAGCTGTCTTGACATCCATTTACCAAACCTCATAGTTCATGTGATTAGCTATAGATAAGAGAATTCAGATCGATTTTAGCATGGCTACTGGTGAGAAGGTCTCTTCATAGTCGATTCCTTCTTTCTGGGTAAAACCCTTTGCCACCAACCTTGCTTTAAAGGCAATAACCTTCCCATCAAATCCTCTCTTACATTTGTAGACCCACTTACACCCAATGACTTCCTTGCCATGGGGAAGTTCGCTTAGGTCGTACACTCTCATAGTATCCATAGATTCAATTTCTGAATCCATAGACTTGTGCCAAGAATCTGCATCTTTGTCTTGAATTGCCTCTTTGTAAGTCCAGGGATCGTTATCATCATGTTCATCGCTTAGAATCAACTCCACGGACTCTCCCACAAATATGAAACAATCGGGTTGACGTATAAACCTCCCACTACGATGAGGCAATACATGCAAAGGTTCATCAGAGTAATCACGTTGTGTAGTCTCTTATGGTATTACCTCTTGCACACTCGGTATGCCATTGTCTCCCCTTAACTCATTGAGAATGATCTCACTATTGGACTTATGCTCATTCATATAGTCTTCCTCTAAAAATCGGGCATTGGTACTCACCATCACCCTCTGATCTTTAGGACTATAAAAATAACCACCTTTTGTTCCCTTAGGATATCCTACAAACAACCGTACTTCAGTTCTAGGTGCCAACTTATCAGCTTTCTTATCTAACACATGTGTCGGACAACCCCAAATCCGAATGTGGTTGAGACTAGGATTTCGCCCAGACTACATTTCAATCGGAGTTTTTGGAAGCGCTTTAGAAGACACATATTTAAGAAGGCACGCCGCTGTTTCTAAGGCATATCCCCAAAATGAGGTAGGTAAAGAAGCATAACTCATCATCGATCTCATAATTTCCAATAGAGTCATATTCCTTCTCTCAGCCACGCCATTCTGTTGGGGAGTATGACTTGAAGCGAATATACTAACTTCTACTAGTCATTTTCCCAAAAGCGGACGGGTTCACTATAGTATAAGTAAGTATAATGACCAAGTATATCGAACCCACGAGATGGAGTGTATGCGAACAGATCCCTGAAGATCTACGCGTCGTAGCTAATATGAGTGTAATGTTTTTGGGTTTTTTTGAAAGATTAATTAAAAGACTAAAATTATCCTAGGAATGCAAAAAGCAAAATTAAACTAAGAATCGAAGGGTTATTTTCAAATGAGAGATGGTGATGCTCAGGATAGGAATCCCTACGTATACTAACGGATCAGGTACATAATCAAAATAATCGTGACGTGCAAGAAATAACCTAAGTAAAAGAATGCAAGGTGAAAGCTCAAGATTCTAAACCCTAATACTTTACCCTAACACTCTACTTCACTAATCCACTAACAAGTTAATAGATTGTGCTTAATTAATGAGACCCTAATTTAACTAAGGTGATGCGGTCGTCCTCCCTCGCTAAACTGATAGATGAATTAACCCCTTCTAAACCTTCTCGTTAAGACTACTAGTTGTTAAAGAGTGATATGGTCGTCCTCTCCCTAACACTGTCATACGAAATTCAAAGGTAAAGTTAAGATTGATTTTAATAATTCATTAATTAAGAGAATTAAAACTAAACATCACGAATTATCCTAATTACGTACCCATATCCTACTTCTACGAGTTCATCTTACCCTAAGCATGCAAGGGTTCTAGCCTAACATGGTGGTTGTTGATGGGCGAACAGAATTGTCGCATGGGCAATTAGGACTAGCCACAAATACTCACGATTAAGGCGAAATTAAGTCAAGATTAACCAAGGCATCTGGCGAGCAAAACCTGCACGCCACATAAGGACAAATAGACGAACAAGGACCAATCAAAATGTTCTAAATTCGAATCAAGGTCGAACAAGTCCACCTACTGTATGGCCGACCAGATTCCACCTCACTCCCAAAGTTACCTTTCGACAAAGATCAGAGACCAGCAGAATCAGACTAAAGACTCCTCCAGGACAAGTCCAACTTGGCGAGCAACTCTTGACCGCGAGCAAGTCCAACAAGATAAGGATAGAATTTAGTCTAGATAAGGTCAACTTAGTCAAAGGCCAGGTGTCGAGCATGCAGGCCTGGTAGGCCAAAAGTCACGACACCTCCTGCTAGGCATTTGTCTATAAATACTTAGATTTTTTCAGCTAATAAAACAAGCACAAATTATTATACACGTCCAAACTTCGATTATGAATCTAAAGCTGCTCATTTAACTTACAATCGAACTTAAACACGTAAGCTTTCATACGATTCTAATCCACCTAAACCCGAAAATCCGTATTCACTAATTACGTTAGTGATCAATCACACGTAATTGTTTGATGATCAATTAACCATCTAAAACAGCCATTAATCTTCAAGATTAGAACTGATCGTCAACAAATTGGCGCTAGAAGGAGGGTTCGAACCTTCGAATCATTGAATACGGGAAGATTACCCCAAGATTTAAGAACAAGATTTGAACTTTTGAAGAAAAATTCAAGAACATCAAGAACAATAATTGATATCTTCTGTGAACATGCCTCAATCACGAGAGACACAACGTTCACAACATATAATCCGGGATTCACACTCCCGAATGTCCCAAGCTGGTGGGCGAGCAGGGGCGAGCAGAAACAACCAAGAAAGTCAAACTAATGTTGCTCGCCAGATAATACCACCGGAGTTGGACGCCATTGCCCGCAACCCCGATGAGTTAGCGCGCACAATTGCCATGCTCCAGGCTTTACAAGGACAACAAGCCCAACCTTGCCCTTCATACGTGCGAGCAAGGTGTAGCCCCACAAAGACTCGTGAACATGAAAAGGCTAGGGGAGATCATTTGAATGAGGCAGACAGTGCCCAAGCTCGTAAGGCCAGAGGCAAAGAAAAACAACACGTCGAGGCCCCCAGTCAGGGAGGTTCGACTCAGAATCCGGCCATGGCAGGAAGTCAGGGCACACGCCAGAGTGCTCTTGAAAGATTAGGTCGTCGTGGCCGGGGAATCATGGAAGTCCAACCCACTGCAGGAGCAGCTCGCCCAGCTGTAGTACCTGCTCACCAATCAGTCCATGACAGGCTGACTAGGTCAGCTTTTGGTCGCCTTGGCCCAAATGCAGAGCCCAATCCTAGGAGGCCAATCCAGGGGGTTCCCGCTCCCAATGAGGGTCTGGAACGAAAAGACGGTTATGCGCCTCTGCTCGCCGGACAGCCTCAGAGTCAGGGGGAATCCTTGGAAGAGCTCGCCTCCATGAGAAAGGCCATAGAGAGCATGCAGGGCCAGCTAGATCAACAGAGAGGATACGGGAACACAACTCTTCCAGTCTCACCTCTATCTGTGGTGATTCTGAAGGCTCCAATTCAGCAAAAGATCCAGTTTCCAGCAAGTATCCAATACGAGGGCACAGCGGATCCCCGGGTGCATCTGATGAAGTATATCAATTATATGGTATCAATGGGGGCAAGTGACGCAACACAATGCCGCAACTTTCCTTTAACTCTCGGGGATCGTGTCCATAAATGGTTTTCAGCTTTGCCACCAGCTTCAATTCATTCGTTTGCCCAGCTGGGCAAAGAATTCTTGTCCCATTTCTCTACGGCCGGGTCTTATCTATCCCAGAGACATCGGTTATCCGACTTGAAACAAACTGACGACGAGTCGGACTGATCGTACCTGGAAAGATTCGACAAGGTTCTGTTAGATGGGGAGTCTGTCAGTGAAGACACCAAGATTGTAGCCATCCTGGCTGGGCTCAAGAAGGGCACTGAACTCTGGAAAGATGTGCACCTAAGATGCTCGAAGATATATGCCGAGTTTCGGGATCGGGCAGGCGTTTTTGTCTCCATGCATGAAGCCCTGCAAAAGGACATGGGAGACAAGGGAGAGCAGAAAGTGGGTACAAAGAAACCTGGAACTGGTTATCGAGCTCCCAAGAACATGAAAGCATTTACTGAAGGAACGGAGCTGAAAGACAAACTGAACCACATTCTTACCGTATCAATCGATACAGTTTACAATAATGTCCGAGACAAAGAATTGCTAACACCTCCCCGTAAGATACGTCAGGATACGAGCAAATTGAACCAGAATAAATATTGTGCCTACCACCAGAGCGTGGGACACTTTACAAGCGAGTGTCGTGACTTGCTGAAGCAGTTGTGGCATTTTTACGAAGAGGGAAAGCTATCCGAGTTCGTTAAAAGACAGCCCGGCAAAAGAAACATAGACGAAGATTCTGATGAAGAAGACCAGGAACATGCACCTCATCGGAATCGAGCTGGCCGACCAGCTCAGGCGCCAGCCGGGGGACCAGTTCCAGACATCTAGATGATGGAACCTGCAGGGCCCATAGGTGGTTATTCTGATGGACGACCACCAATTTCTAATCGAAAAAGAAAGGCAGAATTACGAGCGATCAGACATGTACAAGAAATGGGGGTTATTCCACCCACCATGCAAACACCAGAATTAACTTTTACCGACAGAGATTTGGAAGGAGTACTGACCCCTCACAACGATTCGCTTGTGATATGTGCCAAGATTATGGAAACGAGGGTGCATAGATTGCTGGTGGATACTGGAGCCTACACTAATGTCCTTTTCAAAAAGACGCTTGATCAAATGGGAGATTAAGCAGGCTACATCAGAGACACAAACCACCGTATTCTGGGGTTCGGAAATGCTGTGACGATCCCGTTGGGAATAGTAACTTTTGCTATGCAACTTGTGACAGTCAAAGAGCCTGAGAAGAATATCGCAAGAATGGTGGATTTCTTGGTCGTTGATCAAGAGTCAACATACAACGGATTCCTGGGTCGACCTTTCTTAAAACGAATTTAAGGCCGCGTGTTCAACTTACCATTATTGCATAAAATTCCCAACAGCAAGTGGAGTTGGCACGGTGAAAGGAGACCAGAGAAAAGCTCGAGAATGCCTCCTGCAAATCCAGCCAGGACAAAGACAAGTATCTATGATGGAAGCGTCAGCCAGTCAACTTGAGAATGAACCCTCAATTTTGGAGGACATTTTCGGGGCTCAAAACGATAAGATGGACATAGACGACCAACCCTCGCCCATGGGCGAGCAGATACTGCAAGGTGGCGAACAGACCTTGCCATATGCAATATTGCCACCTATGTTTAACAGAACATGTCCGAATGACATCCATGAGGGCCCAGTTGCGGCGACCAAATCCTGCTCGGAGCTAGTTGAAGATTTTGACCCCCGGTTGGGAGCCGAACCCATGGACATCGAAGATGAACTAAGTCCAGAAGGACCAATAGTTGACCCTCGATGGAAGGGGCAAAAATGATGGGCAACTCCAGTTGAAGAATTGGAGGCCATCAAGATTGATCCTGAACGTGATGGTCTTGAACTTTACATTGGGTCTGAACTCCCCGAGCCTTACAGAACTCGCATGACGGATTTTCTGAAGGCTAACTTAGACGTCTTCGCATGGTCCCATGCTGATATGGTGGGAATCGACCCGAAGGATGCTTGTCACAGGTTGAATATCAACCCAGTCCGAAAACCTGTCCATCAGAAAACGGCGAAAATATGGACCAGACAAATATCAAGCTATAAACGAAGAAGTCAAAAAGCTGCTAGACAACGACTTAATTAAACAAGCGTTATGTCCACAGTGGGTTGCAAATCCTGTCTTGGTGCGGAAGCCGAACGGAACCTGGAGGCTATGCATAGATTTTACATATCTTAATGCAGCATGCCCGAAGGACAACTTTCCGCTCCCGCACATCGATCAACTGGTGGACAATACTGCCGGTCATGAAATGTTCACATTCATGGATGCCTTCGCAGGATACCACCAGATTCCAATGCAACCAGATGACCAAGAAAATACGGTCTTTTATACTAACAAAAATTTGTTATGCTGGAAGAGGATGTCGTTTGGTCTAATCAATGCTGGAGCAACCTACCAGAGGCTGGTCAACAAGATGTTTGACGAACATATTGGGGAAACGGTGGAAGTGTACGTCGACGACATAGTCGTCAAGAGTACACAGAAGGAAGATCACCTCCATCATCTTTCCCAGGTATTCGACATACTCCGAAGATACAATATGAAGTTAAATCCAAAGAAAAGTAGTTTTGGAGTACACTCTGGGAAGTTCTTGGGCCATCTGGTCAGCAAACGCGGAATCGAAGCTAATCCAGCAAAAGTAAAGGCGATCGTCGATATGGAGCCACCACGTTCTGTTAAAGAAGTGCAAAGGTTGACCGGTAGCCTAGCCGCTTTAAACAGGTTCATATCACGATCAGGAGACAAGTGCCGTCCATTTTTTGAAGCCATCAAAAAGGGCAACTTTGCCTGTACGGAAAGCTGCCAGAGAGCCTTTGATCAATTGAAAGAATATCTGGGAGATGTAAAAATTCTGTCAAAACCAATTCCCGGTGAAAAGTTATATCTATACCTGGCAGCGTCTGACACGGCCATAAGTTCGGTGTTAGTTCGGGCGGATGGCAAGTTTCACCTGCCAATCTACTATGTCAGCCAGGCCCTGCATGATGCAGAGGTGAAGTACTCACCAACTGAAAAGCTGGCATATGCTCTTGTCATGAGTGTCAGGAAGTTAAGACCATACTTTTTCGATCATCAAGTCGAAGTATTGACAACTTTCCCACTCAAACAAATACTACATCGAC
The DNA here is from genome assembly GCA_947034835.1 of Ballota nigra. Lineage (NCBI taxonomy): Eukaryota > Viridiplantae > Streptophyta > Magnoliopsida > Lamiales > Lamiaceae > Ballota > Ballota nigra. Next base: position 86,497,963 of record OX344720.1, on the reverse strand, counting down.
CCGACACCGCTGGCCGTCTTTTGAAATGGTCCATAGAGATAAGCCAGTTTGGCATGACATATGCACCTCGAACCGCGATTAAGGGACAAGCGTTAGCCGACTTTATAGTCGAATTAACCTTCCTACAAAATCCAACGAGAGGGCTGGATCACCCATGGCACCTTTATGTGGATGGTTCGTCAACGAATCTGGCCTCGGGGGCAGGAATAGTGCTCATCAGTCCCGACCGGCAAGTATTCACTTCAGCAGTCAGATTTGAATTCATGGCCACCAACAATGAAGCTGAGTATGAGGCCCTCATTGCAGGTCTTCACTTGTCATTAGCTGTTGGAGTTAGACAACTCCAGATTTTCGGAGACTCCCAACTCATTATAAGCCAAGTACGAGGTGAATATGAGGCCAGAGACGAGCAAATGATCGAGTATCAACGAATAGTTGCTCACTTGGTATCTCTGTTAGACCAAGTATTTATCCAGCAGATACCACGAACGAGAAACACACAAGCTGACGCCCTAGCAAGATTAGCAACAGGCGATGGGCCAGCAGATCTGACGGACATTGTCATTACTAGAAAAGTCCAACCATCAACAATGGACTACGAAGTAAACCAAGTAGTCGAACACAACAACGATGATGATAGTAGAATTCCTATAGCCAAATAATTGAAAGACGGGAAGTTGCCAAGCAGCTCGTTTGAGGCTGAAAGAGTCAAGAAACAAGCAACCAGATATACTCTGGTAGATGAACAACTTTACAAAAGAGGCTTTTCACTCCCGCTACTCAAGTGTTTGACTAGGGGGCAAGGAAGGACAGTCCTGGAGGATATATGTTGGTCCCGGTACAAGACTGAGGAATACGTGTATGGGGGGGAATACACGTATACCAATTTTTAACCTTAAAAACTGACTGAGTCCCCTTTACTCAGAGTGGTAAAGAACTAGGAGCTGATAACACACCTACTGACTACACTTGGTGCGGGTCAGTTGGATAACTATCAGTTCAAGTTCAGTGCGGAATTGTTTGAGCCCTGATAGTTTAAAGTCTTGTTTAGTTTGCTTTCTGAAAACTTGTTTTACTCAATTCTGAAAGGTGTTTAGTAAGGCAGTGCTCTTTTTGAGGATCAGGCTGATTGATTCAAGCCTGATAAACCGAATGCAATGAATGAGCAAATAATATGGCAAGTATGCACAATATCAAAGCAATAAGAACACAAGGAATTTAACGTGGTTCAGAGGCTCAAGCTCCTACGTCCACGGCCTGACTTAACAGGAAATCCACTCAAGGGATTCTTGTTTTTAACGTGCCAAGATTCACCAAGACCAGCTAACCTCACTGATCTATACAAACTTTCTTACTAACACACTAACTGACTTACTCCCAACAAACCTAACTTAGGGTTTTGGTTTCAGTTTGGATTCCAACTAAGTTGAGATTATCCTTACAAGGCAAAGCTATGCTAAGGATTGGATAATCTCTCTAAGCTTAAGATAATGCTAGTTCGCTCTTGGAATACAGAATAACTCTCAGTAACTAAGAAACACTTGGGAAATTTAGATGGTTTCGAGTGCTTCTCTTAAAGGCTGAATGCTTTGAATGCTTGAGAGTTTGAGTAATTTCTGGCTTGGAAATTTCCCGTAACCTTGAATGGGTTCAAGGTATTCTGTATTTATAGATGATTTGAAAAACTATCCGTTGGAGAGATAGCCTTTCTTGTCAACTATGTAGAGTGGCTTCAAACGGACATATCTTCATGCAGCAGCCGTCCTTGCATGGATTTGGTAGTTGCATTAAATGCACATTAAATGCTTGCCCGTTGAATATGCAGTCTGAATTCAGTCTTCTTGTCAGGTTCCGTACGTGCGTGTCCTTCCCGGATTGGTCCACGTCATCAGGTTGGTGAGAATGTCAGAACTTATTCCTGAGCTTCAGGCTTGTCTCTTTAAGTTCATTTTGTCTTGAGCTCACCGGTCTTGTCCTGACGCTGAAATTCCTTTTGCATTGCTCGGCTCTACTCCAAGTCTTCCCATAAACTCAGTGACATCCTGTTCCCTTCAGGACTGAGTTAGTAATGACCTCAGGGTCATACTCTTCATCAATGACACTTACTCAACCAGCTTAGAGGACTGCCATAAGTTCAGGATGATGCTCTTCGTCTTCAGGCTCTTGGTCTTGATTGTCACCAGTGAGTTCTCCTCTCACTGAGTACCTGTGAAGTGTAAAATGACTAAGTATAAAACCTAACCAAGACTAGCCTGACAGAACAAATGCAAACATCTTTTCAGGGGCTTTGAGATCTTAATCAAAACTGACAATGTCCCAACAATATACATTCTGGAGTTTGTGGAAATCACACTGGGGGGCAAGCTTTGGCCTACAAAACTGTAAGGCAAGGTTATTATTGGCCAACCTTACGGAAAGATGCAATCCAGTTAGCCAAAGCTTGCCGCCAGTGCCAGATTTTTGCTCCAAATATTCATGCCCCGGCCCAGGAGCTTGTATCGGTTTATAGTCCATGGCCATTTGCAAGATGGGGAATCGACATTATTGGTCCTTTCCCAGCAGGAGTGGGAAATGTTCGATTTGCCGTCATAGCAGTCGATTATTATACAAAGTGGGCAGAGGCGAAGGCCATGGTAAAGATTACACAGCAGAACATGATCAACTTCATATGGCAGAACATCATCTGTCGCTTTGGAATTCCACGAACAATTGTGACAGATAATGGCCCGCAGTTTGACAGAAAGGAGTTGAGAGACTTCTGTACAAAGTGGGGGATCAGGAAACACTATTCGACTCCCTATCATCCCCAGTCAAATGGGCAAGTTGAAGCTGTAAATAAAATCATCAAGCATACATTGAAAATACGCCTGGCAGAAAGCAAAAGTAGCTGGTCAGAAAAACTCCCGGAAGTCCTGTGGGCATATAGGGTTTCCCCCAGGTCAAGCACCGGAGAAACACCTTTTGCAATGGCTTTCGGAACAGAGGCGGTGATACCAATTGAATTAGAGACCAACACAGTCAGGACGACCAGTTTTGATGAACAAGTAAATCATTCTACTTTGGCCACAGAAACAGATTTACTCGAAGAAATGAGACTACATGCTGAGCTAAAGAATGCTACGTACAAGCAAAGAGTAGAGCGTTAGTATAATTCCCAAGTCAAGATAAGAAAGTTCGAGGTTGGTGACCTTGTTCTAAGAAAAAAACTTTCCCCACCTCCAGGCATATTTGGCCCGACTTGGGAGGGCCCATACAGAGTAACAGACAGGTTACCCAATTGAGCATATGACATAGAGGACTTAGATGGCAACTCGGCCCAATATTCCTAGAATGCAGCTAACCTAAGAAAATACTTTCAATAGGCGACTTGTTTTGCCTCATGAAAGAGTGAAGTTGAGTTGGGCGAGCTACTAAGTCTAATGGGCGAACTGGAATGGCAGAGATACAAGATGGATCCAAAAAACTTGCCTAATTTTTTGAAATTTTCACCAAGTATAAATGGTCGAACAAAGTTGAATTGGGTCAAGTCTGGTCGCGTGCTGGAATGTCGATATCTTATGTGATTTTATTTCCTCTTAAGAGTTTAAAGATGTCTTGACAAATTGTATAGTAGTCGAGTAACTTTGACTCTTGATGTAAATTATGTTTTTTAATGGTTGGAAGCTTAACATTGTTTTTATTGAGCAAATCCAACCTAGCTAGTGCAGGGTTACATTCTTGGTCGCGTTTGATACTTGTAATTTTAAATGTTTGTTCAATATTAAGTTGTTCGTTCAAAACAGAAATGTGAGCTCAAGGCGCAAGTTGATTATACAACCAAGCCCATTAAAGGCTGTTCGTTTTTAAATGGACATAGCCTAAGGCCAAAAGCCCATCAAATCCTAAGGCCAAAAAGTTCTTAAGGAACAAGGCCCAACTACATTAAGATTGTTGAAGCACAGATAAAGATGCAAAGAACAATTAATGTAAGATAAAAGACGAGCAATTGAGCAAAATATATTCATTAAAGATAAGGCTTGATCGCCCAAAAATTACAATGAAGACGAACAACTACAACAAAAAAAAAAGAGTACAAGTCCCTAGCTAATCCTGTCCGCTAAGATCCTTGCCCAGCAGGTGGAGAGATGTTATCATCTTTGGGATCTTCAAGAGAAGAGCCTTCGAGGGCAGGGTCAACTGGGACTACTTGGGTTAGCTCGGCAATTAACCCCTCAGCATCAGCACGCTCCTTGAGAGCTCTCTCACTTTGATCGGCAGGCAGGATTTGCTCGCCCTCAGCAGCATCGCCCTCTTCTTCTTCCTCGTCCTCGGGAGGACTTGTGATGATTATCTCCGGACCGATGAAGTCAAGCTTGACCCCATATTCAGGCAGGTCGCCAATCTGGAGAGTTGTGCCCGGAGCAGGAGGGTTCAATTCGACAAATTTGCACAACTCTTTGTCCATCTCTTCAATGACTGCAGCGGCTTTAAACTCATGTGCGATACGGATGCTCTCCACATAGCCAGTCACATAACCCAGAATTGAGCTCACCTCCATTTTAGGAATAAGTTCCTCTTGAGTAATGGAGTTGGCGAGCTGGGCTTCGAGGTCGGCAATCTTAGCTGTCGCCTCAGTCGTGAATTTCTCGGCGACTTCCTTCTGCTGTTGAGCGCGGGCAAGTTCTATCCGCATTTGCTCGATCTCGGCCATTTTGACCTTCAGTTCTTCGGAGACCTTGACGTGCAGGTCCAGAGCACGTTGCTCGCTAATCTGATGGGCCTTGGCCTTATTTTCCAGATCGGTCACGATTCTCCTCGCCTCTGCCTTAGCATCATCCCGCTCTTTGGCAATTCGGCTGACCGTGGCCGCATGCTGGCGAGAGTCTTTCTCCAGGTCCTCCACCTGGTCGACCAGATGCTGCACGGCTGCTAGGGTGTTGCCCGCCTCAACAAGATACAGACGGCCATTATCGCGAGGCGTCTGTGTCTTGACAGTCTCGTTCAGCTCCTTAGTCCAGTTGCGAGCGACGACCTCAGAAGCGCGGCGGACAAAGGAATCCGGGATCTCGCGAAGGTTGGTCGGCACCTTCGAGCAGGCAAAGCGGTGCACCAAGTTAGACCGCCCAGGGTATTGCTCGGGCGAGTAGCTGCAGAAAAAAAACTTCAGTTAATAAAAAAGAAAAGGAAAAAGAATATACTGGGCGAGGAGAATTATACCTATCGAGACGACCCTTGTCCCATCCGAGGTAGGTGGGGTCAGATGAAGGGCCGGATCCTTCGCGAGCAGTAGCAACCAGAGCTTGCTCGCCGGGACGCTCCACGGAGGGAGTTTGCTCGCTGTCGCCTTCAGATGGCCGGACAGCCACCGTCACTTTCTCTTGAGCCGTCTTCGCTCGTTTGGCCGTCTTCTCAGTATCGGAGACGGGAGTGCCGTCTCCACGAAGAAGTCTCTTCGTCCTCGGAACTAGAGTCTTGGGCGGACTCGCCACTGGGGCAGGTGGCTGTGCCGAGCTCGACCCTCCGACTTGCCTTGGGTCACCTTTTCCACCCTTGGCCGCTAGGGCGATAATCTTCGAAAGGGGATCCGACTTCTTGCGTCCTTTTTTAGTCGGCATATCCCACACACGGTTATCGAGCTCAAAGAAGGAAGGGTGAAGAGCAACTGTGGCGAGCTGATCTGTAAAGGACATGAAAAATGAGTTAATACTAAGTGTAAGGCCGACCAGATCTGTTCGCCCGACATGAAAAGATACTTACCCTCTGGGATACGAGCTAGAGCCTCAAGATGGTGAGGGTAAGTAGTGAGATGAGCAACTCGCAGTGTATCCTCGGAGAAGAGATGGCCAATACTTCGATCCTCTCGGCGACGAAGGGCGATCAAACACGCAACGAACAAGAATTGATCGCTGATGCTATTCTTTACAGTTCGCCACCCCAAGTTTTTGGGACCTGAAACAAAGGAAAAAGAGAATTAAAATTAGTCTAACCACTTCAAAGTTATAGAAGAGGTAAGACTCAAGCTTTAATTCCCTAAACTCCGCCGGGGTCTCAATTCGTTCAGGACCCCCCGAAGAGCGAGCGGAAGCACGCCAGTCGCCTCCGACCCAGAACCAGTCATGCTTCCAATCTCGTACTTTCCCAGGGATGTCTTCAACCAGTTTCTGGCCTGGTCGCGCCTTCAGATAGTACCAGCCCGTCTCTTCCCCAGTGCAGCCGGTCATCGTCATCAGGTAGCCAACCTCTTCGGCGGACAGCCTATTGGGGTATCCCTCTAGGGCGAACATCACCATCAAAGCCATCAAATTTATCCACCCAACGGGAGTAAGTTGGGTGATAGCCAAGTTCATATCTTGAAGGAACTGGCCGACCAAAGGATGCAACGGCAAAGAAACTCCAGCATTCAGGGTGGAAAGGTTGATCGCCGTCAATCCGCGTGGTGGGCGATCAGCTATATCATCAACCAAGGGAGCATACATCGGGATGTCAAAGGGAATTTTGTAATCCCTCCGAATCCCGGCTAAGTCCTCCTTGGTAATGGCGGACACGATACAGCTCGCTGCGAACTCGGTCGCTTTAAGCTTCCGTACCCCACGAGCAGGAATGATGAATCGGTTTGAGTGCTCCTTTCGTACTCGTCCCAGTCTACACGGTGAGCAACCGCTACTGGAACCCAATGCTCGATCAGTCTGGGCGCAGGAAAGTTGATGTCTTTTAGATAGGCCCAGGTTAGTTCGTCGAGGTTCACCGGCTGAAGTACCTCGACCTCTTCGTCCTCGTCCTCGTGGAGGTCCGAGCTCGTTTCCTCCAAGAGCGGGCGAGCAGGATTTGCTTGCTTCTCTCTTTCCCCGGAAGGACGAGCTTCAGAATTAACGGAGCGTGCAACCAAGGCCGCCTCGGGATCGGATTCCAGATTGACTATGGGAGGATTCTCTTCGACGGGCCGTTTTTTGGGGTTCCGGAGAGGAAAAGAACCGGTCTCAGAGTGCGACGCCATCCAATAAGTTAAGGGAATAAAGTTTTGAATGTTAACAGATTCCGGCAAGGGAGAACACGGCGGTTCAGAACTTTCCACGGCGGAGTAGGGATTTCGGTGAGCCTAGAACGCACACAACACAAGAGAAGAAGAAAGAGAAGAAGAAAGCAAAGAAGAAACTACCTTGACGTCGTTTGAAGGTCGCCGGAAACTGGAAACGATCGCCGGAAATTTGAAAGAGGAAAGAAGGAGAGATTCGCGCTTAATACACAGTAAAAATGATAAAAATCGCGAATTTTTTCCTTAAATACTCTCTGAAAAAACGGGGTACCGGGCGAGCAACTTAAGGAATCAAAGGACTAAAATGCAATTTCTGGGCGCGTGCAGCACCTGCCCGACAAAGCGGAAAGGCGCGTTGCCTCGGGATCGTGTGCGCGTGGGCGGCAGCAATCATTCCGCCCACGTCACACCTCGAGCCGTACCCAGACCTTGGAATCCCAACCGTCTCTGGCCCAAGTCTGCTCGACCAGTGTTGTCCGCCCGTGAAAAGTTGCTCGCCCTCGCGACATTCTTGCTCGCACCAGTGACCCTTAAAAGTTGCCAACCCAAAAAATATTCATTCATCATCTTCACAATTTATTGATCGGCAAGGGGGATATTATTGATGGGCGAACAGAATCATCGCATGGGCGATTAGGACTAGCTACAAATACTTACGATTAAGGCGAAATTAAGCCAAGATTAACCAAGGCATCTGGCGAGCAAAACCTGCACGCCACATAAGGACAAATAGGCGAACAAGGACCAATCAAAATGTTCTTAATTCAAATCAAGGTCGAACAAGTCCACCTACTGTATGGCCGACCAGATTCCACCTCAGTCCCAAAGCCACCTTTCGATAAAGATCAGAGACCAGCAGAATCAGACTAAAGACTCCTCCTAGACAAGTCCAACTTGGCGAGCAACTCTTGACCGCGAGCAAGTCCAACAAGATAAGGATAGAATTTAGTCTAGATAAGGTCAACTTAGTCAAAGGCCAGGTGTCGAGCATGCAGGCCTGGTAGGCCAAAAGTCACGACACCTCCTGCTAGGCAATTGTCTATAAATGCTTAGATTTTTTCAGCTAATAAAACAAGCACAAATTATTATACACGTCCAAACTTCGATTACGAATCTAAAGTTGCTCGTTTAACTTACAATCTAACTTAAACACGTAAGCTTTCATACGATTCTAATCCACCTAAACCCAAAAATCCGTATTCACTAATTACGTTAGTGATCAATCACACGTAATTGTTTGATGATCAATTAACCATCTAAAACAGCCATTAATCTTCAAGATTAGAACTGATCGTCAACAGTGGTTTGAATAATCAAAGCAATCACAAGAACAATAAACATATGCATGATTAAATTAACGAAAGAAATCAAGAACATAAACGAAAGAACAAATTAAAGTCTCTAAAGAAATCTATATAAATCTGAAAAACTAGGGTTCATCGTCTCAAAGAGTAAAGAAAGAAAGAATTAATCTAATACGTTCAAAAAAAATACTAAAACTAAGAATTCGTAAATTAAAACCTCGATTACAACGTATAAAATTCTTCAAAACTCCTTCCCAAGCTTTCTCCTCGCTCAAAGTATGTAAAAATATGTGTTGGTATGTTGTTATCCTCCAAAACGAGTTTGGAATGAGTATATATAAGCGTCGGGGCGAACCGGAAACTCATGGGCCGAAAAACGAATTTGGAGGCAAAAAATAGGAAAGTGCTCGAGCAGCTCGAGCAGGGGCGCTCGAGCCTGTAGCTCGAGTGGTGCAATCGGTCGAGCGCTAGCGCTCGAGTGCTCTCACTCGAGTGGTTTTCGGCTGATGTACACTTGTTCGTAAAAACTTCATATCTTCTCAACCGGGAGTCCGTTTTGGCCGATTCAAAGTCCTACGAACTCCTCTTTTCACCCTATATCCATCTATGAAAACTAAAGAGACAAATTAATGATTTTATAAAAATGATACTCAATTAACTCCAAACACTCATAAAAAACACTCAAAACATGGGCAAATCGGGCACCAAAACATAACAATTTCACGCCTAATCAAACCCCCCCCAAACTTACCATATTGCTTGTCCTCAAGCAATGAAATAATAAGTCAAGTGAAATTGTTAGGAACAAGTCAAAGAATCAAATCATGTAAGCAAATGAACTCGAGCTTCAACGATCAATCACACGTATACTCACTCACTTTCCTTCATCATACTCATGCAAAAATAACAAGAAACACCAAGATCAAACATGGATGTGCACTCAACGATGTGTTTTACTCCCTCACAAGTGTATATCAATGATCAAGGGACTCACTCAAACAATCAATCACTCATATCGGCAGCCATAGGCTTGTAAGCACTCTTAACTCCGACCATACTCTAGAAATCAATGCCGAATCAAAAAGGACTTTTCTCAAGGTTGTAATGTAGGTTCTTTGGACAGGTGAGATAACAATATAGGGTAAGTGACTCAAGTGAATGGAGAATAGAAAATCAAACTTTCGCACTTCGAGATTAAGAACAGAATACTTCAAATATTTTCAATCAACACATTTTCAATTCCACTACTCTCAGCACTTCAATTTTTTTTCTTTCTAACTCCTTTCACTTTTTTTTTTCAATCACTTTTTTTTTCTCTTTTTTCGCACTAACACAAGAGCTCATTTTCTTTTGCTCATTCTCAATTTTTTTCTTTTTCCCACAACTCATAACTTCATCACACCTTCTTCTCATACTCACTCAACAAACAACATTTTCCTTTTTCAACTCAATTCAATCCCTTCACTTTCACGCTTTCCTATTCTCCACTCAAATTGGGATAAAAAGGCTTCGGAACTGGACAACCAGGCTTCCAATGTCCTGTCTTGTTGCAATTGAAGTATTTGCCTTTCGGCTTTTTCACGCCACCAGAAGGCGCCAAAACCTTTCTCCCACTGCTTCCACCACTACTTCCACCAGCCTTTTTCTGAGAAAGCTTTTTCTTCTTCCCGCCCTTAGATGAAGAAGATCCAGCCTGAACAGAAACATGAGCTTGTGGTCCCTTACCCATGAGACCTTCCGCCGCAACCAATTCCGCAAGAAGTTCAGCTACAGTATAGCCCTTCTTACTCATGATTATGTTCAAACGGAAGTTTTCAAAGGATTTTGAGAGTGGGTTGAGGATCATATCGACCTTGACATCACCATCGATTTCTACCCTGAGTACCTCTATCTCATTCAGATATTCCACCATCTTGAGATAGTGGTCCCTCACCGATGCTCCCTCTGGCATAGAGGTAGTAATAATTTTCCTCATAGCCTCAAAACGGGAAGCCCTATCTTTCTCACCAAAATTCTCTTTTAGGCTCAACATCATATGTGCGACATTAGACATGTTTTGATGCTGTTGTTGTAAAACATTTGACATAGAGGCCAAAATGTAACAACGAGCCATCTCATCAGCCTTGTGCCACTTCTTATGAGCCTCCTTTTGCTCTTCAGTGGAATCGGGTGCCAGATCGGTAGGAGTAGGAGTATTGAGCACAAATTTGTACTCATCTGCAACTAGGACAGTGTCCAGATTTCTCTTCCAATCCAAATAATTTGGACCAGTAAGCTTATTTTCTTTTAAAATAACCATAAGCGGGTTGAACGTCATCTTATTAAATCTGAAATAAATTAAATGCAAGCAAGCATTAGTATCACATAAATTGAAGCATAAAATATTGGAAACCTTCAAAACCAATATTTAACACAACCTCCAACAGCCCAACAAACACACACGCAAGCCATGTTAGGATGGTCGTTTACGCATGTGTTCATCAACCAGACACTCAGTCTTTAATTTCAATATCACGTCAATTTATCCTTATGACGAATGAAATTAATAGTCGAACCTTAACTGGCCATGTGAATTAGAATAGGGACCCCGTTGGGGGGTTATATTAAAATTCACATCTAAGTGATGACCACAATTTAACTATAGGAACTATTATTCACAATTGACGAGCTCATACAAAGAATATGTCGCTAGTAAATAATTCACTACAGTTATCTTTAAATAATCTTAACTGATGAACTCATGAATGATACATCCATTGGGGATGATCACACACTTCATCTAAAGATTAAAATATTTTGATTAAAAGTCTTAACTAGTAAGCTTGTGAATGTTGCATTCGTTAGGGGGGGACTCCCAAGGTCCCACGAGCAACAATCACCTTACTTAAAGACCAGTTGTGGAGGTCAATGAATTAATTAAATTCAACTCACTTAGTCGTTTAAATATAAAGATTATTTGCAGGCATAACAGATTATAATAAAAAATAAATTATAAAATACAAACATGCCACAAAACGATAAATAAAAGCATATCTATCACAACCCCTTGTAAAACTATCAAAACAATCCCATCAAAGCTATTACAATGATAAAATAAGGGCGCGGAAAAATGCCTCGCATCGGCCTCTCACGCAAAGCAAGAAATGGTCTCGAACAGCTCGAATTTTCGTCACCCGAACTAAACTAGCAGGAAACTTCATCAAGACGATTGAATAAGCTCTCGCCACAGGGGGGTCATAGAAAAGTTGTGATGATTGTAGATAACGTCACGAGGTTTCTGAAATGGGCTTACTTGCAGAAAACGGACTCCCGAGTCAAAAGTTATGGCCAAAACAGTGAACGTCGCCGTCTAGGGCCAAAAACTTCTAACACGGAAAACCTGAAATCCGTTTCCACATCCTCCATCCGACATCGTCCGCTCTTGTGATTAGAAAACACAACAATACAATCGAACGAAGCCCTAATACAATGATCTATGAATAATCCTATACTACCCACACTTATTATCTGGTGGGAAAAATGATTTAAAGATCACACAAGGGTTGCGATAGAGAAACGATCTAAAGCCAAAATAACAGAAACGACATACATAACTATATGTTTCAAGCAAAGCCAACAATCTACGAATCCTTGGCTCTGATACCATTTGATGGAACCCGCCGGTGAAGGCGGTCTGTCCCCAAGATCGTTGTTGGGATACCAAAACGTATACGATTATATATTAAAACCTAAACATGCATCTGAAGACAAGTTTAGATTCGTTACCCTTGAAGACCGAGGCGTTGATTCCACTAGAGATCTTCTAGTCTGTCTCCCAACCTCATTCGAACACTGGGTGGACGGCGAACTAGCGAACATGGAGAAAAGTGTCTCCCAATTTTGTCACCTCAAAACCCTACTCATGAATTTCGGCTGCTGCTCGTTTTTCTTAGAGTGCTAGGGTTTCAAAGATGAAATTGAAGCATTTATATAGACTCCTTAGGTTTCATGGGCCAGACTAGGGATCTGTTAGAAGTTATAAGGTTTGGGCTCCTCACGGACCCAAATACTCTTATGTTCAGCCCAGAACATTTATTTGGCCCGTGAACATTAATTCATTCCACTAGAGAATTAATGTTGCACTCTTGTCCTATCCCGAACCGAATCAGGGCTTCTTGTTGGGATATGTGTTTTAGTTTTGATGATTTTCCAAAACAACATGTAATAGGTTTGAAAGCAGTCAGGATAGTATCTTTTATTTCAGGTCAGGCTAAGTCATTTCTCAGTGGAATAGGCTGTTCAGTTGAGGGGGAACTCAGCGAGGGGGAACTCTGCAACACAGCCTGAGAATATCAAGATAACACCAAGAAGAACTGACTGAAGCCATGCCAGAAACCTGAACCAGAAGAGAAGCCTGAAGGATGTCCCACTGAGTGTAAACCAGGCTGATCTAAGCTAAGTCAGGTGGACCACTCAGTGAAGAGCATGATCAGGAGGATCAGTGCTGCACCAAGTAGGCCCTGAAGGTGTCAGGCTACTGTGGTCAGGGAAGTTTGTCATTCAGCCTTATGACAAACTTCTTGGAGTGATCTTCAAACAGTCTCTGAAGGACAACCAAACTGAAGATGTTCAGTCCACTGAAGATCATCAGTCAGTGAAGGAGGAAGCTACCTAAAGTCAGTAGGTCTTGGTCAACCCACTGAGTCAAAGATCCGTGAATCCAGGCCACGTGGACCAATCAGCACGAGGCAGCAACTCTGACACTGACAAAGGCCGCATTCCAAGAAAAGTGGTTGAAACCATTAAATGTTGGATTCGAATGTATCTTCCCTCCAACGGATACATTTGAATCCCCATTATATATACAAGCTCATAGTTGCGTAGTTGGGTGTGTTGTGTTGTTGTAAGAATTGTAAGAAAACAAACACCTACGAGCTGTGAGGGTGTGGGTAGTAGCATACGTGCATGGGAGTTATAAGGAGGGTTTACTCACATCTTAAACACTTACCATTAGGGTCTTCAAATATACACATATGAGTGTTCAGCTTGTAACTCTAGGCTTAGAGAGGTTTTCCCTATCTTAGCTATTGGCTAACACACTGTAAAGGGAAAACCTCACCTAGTTGGAGAAAACCTAACTGAAACCAAAACCCTCTAGTCAGGTTTGTTGGTAGTAAGTGAGGAGAAGGGCAGCCCAGGGAGTGGCGTGAGTCCAGTTGTAAGTGCACCTTGGCACGATAAAAACAAGAATCCAAAGGAGTGGATTTCCTGTTAAATCAGGCCGTGGATGTAAGAGCTTGAGTCTCTGAACCACGTTAAACCAAGTGTTATTATTTGGAATGTCTTTTCTTCTAAAGTATTGCGAAAATCTGCTCACTGAGAGCATTGTTTAAAAAAGAACTTTAGTTAAGCATTTCAGTCAGGGAGATTCATCTTACTGACTGAATCAGGCTAGCACTCGAGAGTTCAGTCTCTCGAGTCACTGCCTTGTTGAGAGCCTGAGCTTTCAAGTTTCATCACTGACTTGATAGCTCTGACTCTCAGCAACGCAGTGACTTGAGTATTCCGTCACTGAACTCAGTCAGGGTGCAAGCTGTGATTTGATAACGCACTCGAGAGTTCAGCATCTCAAGCCACTGTCCGCAGAGCAGTGACTTGAGTATTTCTCACTCATACTGAACTCACTGAGGAAAAGGTTTAAAAAAAAATTTGCTCCTGAATTCCCATTTTGCCCTTCGAAAACGGGACCAACACTTCTATTAGACTCTATAATTCCCCGTGTTAAAGATATCGCACGTCCATTAATTATTAAAGCTTTTGACCGCTTTAATTAATTAACATCTATTATTCTTTGTGTAGTACCACTCAACCTTGTTGTCGTACGGATATAATCCACCTGCAGGGTTTAATATGACAATCCTTTATGAGTTTCTTCAAGGGGACGTCATCAACCTGGATCACCAGGACACGGTGCCCTAATGTCAATAAATAGACATCGTGCGAACGATGCCACTACCCAAAATATATAGTGTGTTGAATCAAACAAGACTCTCAGCCATGGTAAATCAAAGTAGTGAGCAAACGCTCCACACATCTAGATATCACACTTAGGGTTAAGAATTACAAGAGTCACCAAGACCTTTAGTTCTTCATGACAGTCAGAATAGAAGAACATGTCTTAACTGTGATCCATTCAATACGACATAGCATACTAGTATAAACTAATGGCCAAGACAAGCCACCAACAAGTTCATACTACAACTTATACCAATAGTTATGTCCAAAACTATCTCAGTTGTGAATACTGTTTATATCTTATAAGGAACAGACAATGTGATCTTATGTGTGACTACAAACCCACCACATTATCTACAATATAAGATAAGCAGACATACAAGCAATTCATAAGAATGCAATAATGTGAAAAACCATTTATTTCAAATGATAAGGAAATCGAATATATCCATAAAAGCCCAACAAAAGTTTGCTTTATAGTATACACCAACAATCTCCCACTTATACTAGAGCTAAACTTTTAGTATACACATAAAGATATATCAGAATGAACGTGTGAAGACTATCTCCTCCAACGGATAGTTTTTCAAAATGCCTATAAATACAAAATACCTTGCCCTAAACAAGGTTACGGAAAAATTCAAAGCCAAGAAATTACTCAGACTCTCAAGCATTCAAGCATTCAAAGAAGCAGTCGAAAAACCTTTAATTTCCCAAAGGGTTTCTTCCTAAGTCTAGAGTCATCTGTATTCCAGAGCTTATTATACATATCTTAAACTTAGAAGTGATAATTCATCCTTAACACAGATTCGTCTTGTAAGGATTGTCATACTAGTTGGAATCCATACTGAACCAAAACCCTCAAGTTTAGTTAGTGATAGGTTTGTTGGTGAAGTGCTTAGAAGAGGACTAGAACTCAGTGTAATTCTAGGGATCAAAGGAGTTGATCATTGTGCACCTTGACACGTTAAAAACAGGTTAATCCTTAAGGGATTCTCCTGTTCAATCAGGATCGTGGATAGGAGCTTGAATCTCTGAACCACGTTAAACACTTTGTTCTTTATTGCTTTGCTTATCATATTTGAACTGTCATATTCATTCAGCATAACATACTTTGTCAGGCTTGAATCAATCAGTCTGACTGCCTAAATCAGTGCACAATCCCTAACCACAGCTTCTTAAGTAAAGGATAACTCTATTTTCAAAAAGCATAAAACAAGTTTAAATCTTTCAGGGCTCATACTCAGGCTTAATTAGATAGTTATCCAACTGATAAGCTTCAAAGCTGTTAGTAGGTGTGTTATCGAACCGTAGCCTCATTGAACACCCAACACTACCCGTTTGAACACCCAACACTACCCTCCATACACATATTATAGACTTGTCCGAGACCAACAACTTTAGCTTTAAAAAAAAATAGCTCGAGCTACTTTTCGAAACAAAATTTAATAGTTTATGAGCTTTTTGATGCATTATGTCTACAATTGTTTATAGTTATAGTTCTTATTATGCCCACACACCAATATCATAAAAAATGGTATGAGATGATTTTATTTTATATGACTATGATATTATTACAAGAAATTTGACATTTAAGTGACAACAATCTTATCATATCATTTTATTATTGTTTTTTTAGCTAAAAATATGTAATGACAAAAAACAGTCTTTAATAACAGGATTCTCCCACTAAAGACTGATACATGCTATTAAAGGTTTTTAGCTAGAAAAAATATAATAATATGTAGTCACAAAAAATCCATTTTTCTTTTGTGTATTATTTTTATCTATTTTTGTGATATTCTTTTTATATCTAAGAGTATGTTTCACAAAGAGACCCTCTCATATAATTTTCTGTGTTATAATACATATTAAGTGTACTGTATAATGATTCATGTCTAGGCAATTTCCTAAATTATTATCATTAATTTCAAACATTAAACTTTTGATTGTAAAACTAACCATAATATCATTTGTCTTATTCGCACGAGTAATAACAATATTATAAGCATAAAATAGTATTTTGAACACTTACATCGATCATGCATTATCAGTCACATATTTTAAACAACATATTAGCATTATTCTAAATGGTGTGATCGACAATAACATGTAAAAACGAACGACAAAGTCCACGCAATCCCACTGCACGAAACCCTATAGTCTTATTATACTATTATTATTAAGATAAAGAAACCCTAGAGCTTGTAAGTATATATTGAGATAAAAGAGTAGTTTTAGTGTACATTTGAGCGCATGATATATATTTGGATTTTGAAAAAAAAAATCAAACAGAAATCGGTAACATCCACAGAAGTAATTAGTAATAGTTCAAAAAAAAAAAAAGCATACACAGAGTCCAGTGTGTAAATATGTATTTTGGAAAAAAATTAAAATTGAAGTTAAAATTAAGCTTAAAATTCAAGTGGCTTTGCGTTAAGATAATAAATTTAGAAAGTTTTATTAGGTGGGAAGTGAACATCACATTCATCATGTGGTCCTGTGCAATTAAATTAATACTATATATATTCAATCACCAAGCATGGCTTAAAATATTCTGAATTTCGATGTGCTTAATTAATTTCCTAGCTTATATATATAGTTCATCATTTTCCGGTCACAACTGTAGCCCCTCCGAATCAAATAAAAAATATTAATGGAGAGAACTCCAAGCTTTCGTCAAACTGATGTACCCCCAGAGTATGAGAGATACATTACTATACTAAGCATTGATGGTGGTGGAATCAAAGGTGTTATCCCTGCAGTTATCCTCGATTACCTCGAATCCCAACTTCAGGTAATGTAACATGCCCAAATTTAGGATTTGATTTGTGCTGTGGGGCAGAGCTTTATAGTATTGTACCACTTGGGTCTAAACATCATGAAGTTTTGCTACACACAATTCAGCAGGGTTTGTAACTTTTTTTTGACAATTTTTTATCAACTTTAATCCTTTTATAGAAAAATATTTTTATTTTTATATATATAATATAATGAGCAGGAGCTGGATGGAGAGGATGCGCGAATCGCGGACTACTTCGACGTGATAGCCGGGACGAGCACGGGCGGCCTTGTAACGGCGATGTTAACGGCA
The DNA here is from genome assembly GCA_947034835.1 of Ballota nigra. Classification (NCBI taxonomy): domain Eukaryota; kingdom Viridiplantae; phylum Streptophyta; class Magnoliopsida; order Lamiales; family Lamiaceae; genus Ballota; species Ballota nigra. The sequence goes on along the minus strand of OX344720.1, from coordinate 86,480,559 downwards.
CCGGACGAGAATAATCGCCCGCTTTATTCGGGAAAGGGAATCAAGCCATTCTACTTGGAGAATTGTCCCAAGATATTTCCACAAACAAAGTAATGTTATTTTGATAATTAATTTAGTTATCAATTAAATTTGGTTATATAATTAATTAAAAATTGATTTTGATTGGAGGTCGTTGTTTCCGTTTGGGAAAATGTTGAAATCGTTAATGGGGCCCATGTATGACGGGAAGCACCTTCACGGCGTGTTAACGGAGGAGTTGGAGCACACAAGGTTGAGCCAAGCTATAACTAACGTCATTATTCCAGCTTTTGATATAAAGCGTTTGCAGCCTGTTATTTTCTCTACTTATGAGGTAGGAGTATTTCCTTTTCTTCTTCTTTTTTAACCCTTTTCTTTGGCCCCGCAATTTATTGCTCTTCGATTATATACAGAAATTAATTGGTTGTTAGGAATACGGTCATAATATAAAATAAAATAATATTTTGTGACCCGTGCCACTATTCTAATTTTGACTTAAATTTTTTTAACCAAGTTCTTTTTCTATATTTTCAGCGAATTATAAAAAAAATATTAGTTGTATATGGAAAATGTGTTAATATGGTTTAGCCTACAAATATTTTGTATGACTAATATTTTTCTTTTTATAAACTAATACATCGCCTTATTTATTTCAGTTTTCTGTGAATGAATCTAACTTTGAACAAAATTGAGTTAAAATTGTATTACTATTAGACTATATTTCTATGTACCACTATTAATTAAATGGTGCAACTTATGCATATAAATTTATTTATAAAATATTATTACTTGATTGAGTTTGGCTCCAACACTCTGTACAATACACACACGGCGGCATCTGCTGTGTTTATATATATATATATATATATATATATATATATATATATGAAATTGGATGAGTTCAGATTTGGACCCAATCAAATGAATTGGGATGTAATAACTTGCAGATCACATGTCATATTTAAAACTAAAAAAATAAATATTTAATTTAACTAAGTTTATCCTATATATTTTGGAAACAATATTAAAAAATTTAAGTATAGACATGGGGAGTTGAGAACTAATTGATGGGTTGTCAATTTAATTTTTTTCACGGGATAGGAGTAGGTCAAACTCGTTCAAAGGTATATCTCTTGTCATGCCTAGCCACTAAGCAATTCTCAACTTTGTACAGCTTGAGAATAATTGTACTCCTACTTTTTAGATGACTGATGATTAATTGGGAGTAATAATTAGTTAATGATTAATGGTGTGCAGGCAAGAAGATCAGCATTGTTAGATGCTAAGTTTTCGGACATATGCATAAGCACATCGGCAGCTCCTATTTTTCTTCCGGGACACGAATTCGTCACAAAAGATGATAATGGGAATGTGAGAGAGTTTAATCTCATAGATGGGGGCGTCGCTGCCAATAATCCGGTACACCTACAAATATGCATATAATTTCATTTATAAAAAAAACTAGGCTTCATCATTTTCTTTTATAGTCAACTCTAATATGCGATTTAGATCCATGTACTCGTCATGTTTCAATCAAAGTTAATGTTATGTTTCATTTAACATTTTCAAATAAAACTAATGTCACGTTAGTCTGCATTCTCCACTTAAAATTAGTGTATCTCGCTTGTGTGCTCAATTGTGCGGTGCAATTGATGCACATGAATATTTTTTTCTATTTATACGAAATTACTTAGATGCCCTTTGATTTTCAAGAAGTCTCTATGGATCCAGTGCCCTTTCTGCTTGGTCTATTAGTGTTTGTGCAATTTTATTTGTGCGCCTAGTGCATAGTGTAATCATTCAACAGTTGAGGTTATTTATAATGAAAAGTATGGGCTGATTACACTTAGAAGTATTCAATGTTATCGGTTTCCAGTGTTCTCAACTCATACTTTTTAGTATAACCAACTTACACTTTCCAGTATAAACAAACTCAATTGTTGAATGAATGCACCATGCACCTTTTGCACAATAAATTAGATGAAATATTAATTTTGTCTATTTATCTTATAATAAAAAAATTAACATATCATAAAAGCATATGCCAGAATATCACATATCTTACACATGGGACGGACAATCTCATCATGCAAGACTTTCTCTTAATTCAGAACTAATGATTTAGCTTCAACTTTTTAGACATTGCTAGCTATAACAGAAGTGGTGAAGCAAATGTTCGATTCAAACCAGGACTTTTTCCGAATGAGGCCTATCGACTATCCTAGTATTCTAACCATATCGATAGGCACCGGAGCTGCGAGAATTGAGGAAAGATACGACATTAAACGAGCATCTAAATGGGGTATTTTTGATTGGCTATTTTATGGGGGCACCAATCCCTTAATTGAAATATTCAGTCAAGCAAGTGCAGATATGGTCGATATTCACACTTCCCTCCTTTTCCAAGCTCTTAATTCTGACCATAATTATCTTAGGATCCAGGTAACACATCGTTAATTAAGCACATGTTTTTTTTTTATTATTATTATTATTTGAAATTTTGAATTGACTTTACCTAATATTTAAAAAAACGTTGTTTTTTTTTTAAAATAGGAATTAACTTTATGTAACACCTAAAATTTAAGATGACAATTTATATAATTTATGTATCACTCTAAAAAAAAGTGTTACATTATAAAAGACCTCATGGTAACACTTATATATAAATTTTAGATAACACTTTTTTATAAGTAAAGAATAAGAAAAAAAATGTAGGAACAATGATATGTACTTGATATTATAAAAATTATTTCACACAATGACATGTATATAAATGTAGTGCATATACTATATTTATTTATATGTAATATAAATAAAATATGATTATATATATATATATATATATAATTATTATAAAATTGTTTTCAAAATATGTTACATATGTAAAAGTGTTATTTAAAAAGAATTACAATTGTAAAAGTGTTGCATAAAATGTGTTATATATGTGAAAGTGTGTCCTAAGAAGTATATCACCTAAGTAGAAGTGTTACCTAGAAGTACTGTTATTTATGTAAAAGTATTACATATTAATGTAGTGTTACATAATTTATAAATTAGAAAAGTAAAATAATGTTTTACATAAAGTCAATTATGTTACAGTGACTTAATGTGAGATGGTAAATATGTCCAAATTAAATGTATCCCGTTTCATAATATTTGTTTGCTTTTGAGCTTATATTTTATTTCAAGATGTTTGTCGTATAAAAATATTTCTCCACGTTAATGTTTCTTTAAACTGTACAAGATGTTAGAAACGAAGTAATTTCGATCTTCTATTTTTTATTTTTTTTAATTAAACATGTGCAGGACGATGAATTAAATGGGCTTGAAAATTCAGTGGATATTGCAACAACAGAAAACTTGGATAGACTTGTTGCAATTGGTGAAAGGCTGTTGAAAAGTCCAGTTACCAGAGTGCAACTGGAAACCGGTCTAACTGAACCGGTCGAAAATGGAGGCACAAACGACGAAGCACTCAAAAGGTAATAAACTCGTGGTCCATATATTATTTTCACCTTTTTAAAGTACATTTCATGATTCACCCCATCTCAGATTTTTGTTGAATATATTCATATATATACTACATATTTATGTATCATTGCATACCCAACTGTAAACTGGATGTATTCAACAAAAATTATAACATCAATACTGCTTACGGAGATTTTGTTCGTGGGTAAATTGTTTATAGATATTTAGGAATTTTATTTCGTAGGCATATTATTTGTAGGTTGAAAAATAATAATGTCTACATAATTAAAAGAAAATGGGTCGTGCAGTGAGATTGGTCCCTCGAATTAATTGTTCTTTAGATTGAATATTGAGTCATTAAAAAAACATACTTAGTTTTTAATTTCAATGTACATTTAATTTTATGCCATCTCGCTCGAAAAGGTAAAGTAAGAAAAAATGAGGAAAAGTTAGAATTCCAATTATATTAAATAGTATATATTTTTTTAATATGTCTATGTTAAACCGTAAGAAGAGAGTGTCATTGTTGATAATTTTGAACACTGATTTAAAAACACTTTAGAAAGACTCGATTTCGATTCCAAATTGGGAGAAATGGATATTCGAACTGATAATTTAGGACATCAATTTTAAAAATATTAAGCTAAACAAACACATAGATTTTATTTCATTTCTGAGTTTGTTTCTCAATTTAATTAGAATGGATTTCTTAAGAAAATTTTGAATTTCTTTTGCAGCTTTGCGAGAAAATTGTCAAGTGAAAGGAAACATCGAGTATCAAAGAATAACCAAAGCCTGAAAACAAAAGCGTCAAGCCAGCTAAGAATGAGGTGTGGGGGTGTTGGCAAGAAATTAAAAATAGAGTCGATGATTAACAATTATACAAACAGGCCCTTCTGCTATCCCATTCCCATTTGTCGTATGGATGTTACCACCCCCACAATTACAAGTATTTTCAAATGATGTTGGGAGTATAAATTGGAAATGATACATTAACATTTTGTCATAAATGAATGTTAACTTGTGATATCTCATTCAATGAGACGGTCTCAAATAAAAAAATTTCATTTTAATTTCATCAGAGAATAAGCATGGTGTGATACTATGCTATCTATAATACTCCCTCTGTCCATAAAGAGTATGCATCATTTTCTACACGTTGTTTAATATAATATGTCGGAGGGTATATACGGGTCTTGTAAGGTATGAATCGGATGATTGTTTATGGTAACGTTACTATGCATATTTACCATAAACAATCACTTTATTTATAAACGAATCTCACAATACCCCTAAATACCCTAATGCATTAATCAATGTGCAAAAAATTGTGTATATTTTTTATTAACACAGGGAGTAATTAATTAATTAATCAAACATGATACGATTGAGATTGATGTGATTCTGTGGAGCATATGTTTTATTGTTTATATTATCTTTTTCCCTTGTTGATATGAAAAGATTTCGACAATTTAATTATTTAGACATCCATTTACTAAAGATTTTACTCCTTGCAAACCGATTTTTTTTCTAATGATAATTTGATAATTGTAGCTCGGGATTAACTTTTAGGAAATTTTATATTTTGGCCGGCCCTTAGTAACGTCATGTATACTGTATCATGCAATTTTGATTAAACTCAGTTACACTCTATTTTTTTTGTATGGATCAAGGAAAAACCAGTTATTATAAATTTATGGAGCATGTATAGAGTGAAACTGGTTCATACATGAATCACTGGGGGGTATTAATTGTTTCCACTAAAGAGTATTAGTTGTTTATACCGAAAAATATTAGTTATTTTCACTGAAGAGGCTTAGTTTGTTTTCAGTAAATAACGTATATTCTTTAGTGAAAACAAATTAATAATACTCTTTAGTGTAAACAACTAATATTTTTTAGTAAAAACAACTAATACTCTTTAATGGTTTATGTATGAATCATTTTCATTCTATACTTTGTCAAATTTATGTTGAGTTAAAAATATTTTTGATTCTGTAACTCATTTTTTTCTCAAATCGTCCTAAAATAGAAAAAAAAAAAAATTCAACTTAGTCTTATAATTTTGTGCATTGTTCATTCTATGTCAACGGTGTCATTTTTTGCTCAATTTTTATTTTACAACTTTCACATTTTCGCAAATCATCCTAAGACTAGCGCCAAAAAAACAAAAGTTGAATTTAAAGTTAACAGTGTATAAAATTATGAGGCTAAAATGAATTTAACTATTTTGGGACGAGACGGGAAAGATGTGAAATTTACATGACAAAAAAAAAAAATTTAACTCAATATTTATCCATATAATGAAAATTATTACTGGTTGTATATTAAAAAGGTGCGGATATTTCACACTGATATTCTTGCTCAATATGCATATTACTACCTTTAAAAAAAAAAAAACTGGGTAATTATACATGTATTGTGAGTTTTGTATGAAGTACGGTTGGTAATAAATTTATCATAAAATTATTTTGAAATTTTTTAAAATAAAATATATTTGATCAAAAGTAAAAAAATATCATCAGGAGTATCAAATATTGAAATAAGTGGTAGCATATTATTTGTTCAAAAATATCAACAATCAATTTTTAATTATATTTTAAAAAAATATCAAATGAGCTTGATTTTTTTTAAATATCATTGTTGTGTATACACACTATCACTGTTATGTATATTTACCATCATTATTATGCATATATAATATCATTGTTTAAAATACCAAAGCATTTTTAAACAGTAATAGTTAATATGAATAAAAATTATATTGTGTATACATAACAATGATATAGTTCACGTGAACTAAAGTTCACAAAAATGAAAGAGTAGGTCTCCTGTGAACTTGAGTTCACGTGAACACTTTTTTTAAGTGTCGTTGTTATGTATGTATACACACTATCATTATTATCACTGTTTAAAAAATATATTTTATTTTAAACAATGTATATTATGCATAATAGTGATAGTGTGCATACATAATAGAGACACCTAAATAAATCAAATCCACATGAATTCAGGCAAAGAATACACTTAATTTATTTGGGCTTTTTGTTATTAATATTAATTCTAAGTAGGAATGTATATAAGTCAAGCCGTTCTTGAACTATTCTTGTTTGTCAAATTTCACGAGTCGAGCTCGAATTCGAGCTTGATTATTTTATCAAGCTGAGCTCGAGCCTGATCATATTCGGTTCGAAAGTTCATGAACCAGCTTGTTTATGAAGTTCACGAACATGTTTGCGAATAAGCTCGTGAACAGGCTCACAAATAGGCTCGTTAATAAAGCCTGCAAAGATGTTCGTGAGTAGGCTCGATACGAGCTCATTAACTGGCTCACGAATAGGCTCGTTAATAAAGCTCGCGAACATGTTCCTGAGTATGTTCGATTAGTTACTTCTTTTATTAGACATAAATGAGATGTTATGTTTTTTTTTGTATTTTTTCAATTTTTAATGAGTTTATCGAGTCAAGCTCGAACTATGTTTGATTAATTTGCAAACGAGTTTTTTATGAACTCGAGCTCGAACTATGTTTGATAAATTTACAAACAAGCTTTTTTCGAGTCAGGCTCCTTTACTTTGTATATGAATATTTCACGAGTCGAGCTCGAACTATTCACAAACTCAATAATTTACACACAAGTCACGCTCGAGCTCAACTAGAGCTCAACTATTAGAGTTGAGTTGAGTTGAGCTTGAGCCTAATGGTATTCGACTCGGCTCATTTACATTCCTAATTCTAAGGGTCCGGCTAAATACCCCTCCAAACTTTATAGATACATCTTTGAATTAATACACTAACCCTAAATTTTGCCCATTTATTGATACACACCCCAAAACTACCAACATCGCCCTTTACCTTGAACCCTTTGCTTTTCCTCTTTAAAATTATATAAAGCAAAAAAGTAATATGCATCCCTTCCCCCCAAACACGACTTCCAGCAAGAATGAAGAAGAGGAAAAAATGCTCTAGGCGATGACAACAATAGAGAAAAAAACTGTTAAATAATTTCGGCAAGAATAATTCAAAACAATTTTTTCGGGAAAAGATCAATATTTCGCAAAACTTTATTTGAAATATGAATATAATTTCATAACCTTTTTTTTTTTTTGCAAACAATTAATAACTTTGGCATATTTTGTTCGAAATATTACAAAACTTTAAGCAAACCAAGTTCATAAATTTTATTTACGGAAAATTTGAAAATAAAAAAGCGCAAATGACAATCATATGACTTCCAACTTCGTTATACGCCCAACATACCAACATTTCGTGCACAAAAACACACAATATAAACAACAAACAACATTTGACATTCAAAACTAGGGTTTATAAATCTATGAAATAAGGAATAAAGAAAAACAAACATATGCGTTGTAAAACTTTCCCATTTTCTCCAGATTCTCGTTGAAAAATATAAAATAATCGTTGTGGTGTCATATGATCGTCCTATGGTGGTGGCAATGAATCTGTGTTTTTCACGGTGAAAATGATTAACATTGCAGAATATACGTGAATCGCGAAAACAGATGAGGAGAGTGTGTATGGAGTATTAATTGTTTTATTTTATTTTTATTATCAAGGTTATGTGTAATTTAATAAATCTAATAAAATAATAAAAAATTGAAAGTGGTGTATCTATAATATTTGAAGGGGTATTTAGCCAGACCATAATTCTAATCTGAATTGGACGTAGCTTAGACTTTTAGCCCGTGTACTTGTTTCAATTTACAAGATGCAATTTTACACATTTTGGTTTAGACAAAACATCGACCGAATTTACTATTTTATCTTTTTAACAAATCATTATTATTGACATATTCTCAAACTTAAGGGTTTTTCTGTTGTGCCCCGGGGGTACCTGTGCCCCCGTTGACTAGCAGACAAAAAAACAAAGGTGTCATTGATTAGACATGTGTGGAGAACTTGTCCCTCGGTAGCCCATGCCCGCACACGCTGTATGAGCAAATGTGATCCGGTACAATTATTTTTTTATTTTATTTTTATTTTATTTTTGGGTTGGGCTTGACTTTGGGCTTTCAATTTGGGTCCTTTTTTTTAAATTTTCAGTTCCCCTTTTTTTTTATAGTTTGGGCTGGCTTTCTTTTTGTTTTTTTTCTTTGTGGATAAAAAACAATGATGTGAGCATTTTTAATTTTTCTTTTCATAGTGGAGGTTTTGTTTATTTTTTTCAGCAAATTTTGTTTTTATGTATATTCATAATGTTATTCCTATGAATTATTTTATTGAGTTTTGTAAATACTTTTCTTTTCCACACATGAGATGAAATGAAGTTTCAAAAAATTGATCTGGTATATTTGCCAATATATATATATATATATATATATAACTCGACTGTAATGTTATTATTTTTATAATATATATATATATATATATATATATATATATAATTAAAAAAATACATTAGTAGGTTTTGTATAGTACAAATAAATTACTACTACTCTAATATTTTTCTATCATCGAGAAAATAAAATTTAATTATACTTAAAAAATATTAAGTGTGTGACTATTGACTAGTGGAATACATTGTTATAATTTTTAAGCATAACAAATATAAAAAATACATAAAAAAACATACAAAAAATCCACCATCAAATAACTAAAAATTAGGAATATTTGTTACGAAACCAATTGGTGGCACGTTGGTATTATTCCCTCGCCTTCTCCAGTTTTTCATGGTATTTTCGAACGGTTTTCTTGTGACTCTTGATCGTTGCCTCCGATACATGGTCTTTACAAACATTAATTCTTCTTTGAGCACTTGACACCATATAGCTAAAGACCATCACATTTTCAAGCAAAAAACTTAATTGATTGTTCTCTAGTTCCCCCATTATAAGCTCCACCTGCATTTTAGATAACCATAAAAAAATTCAAAAACCAAAAAAAAAAAAAAATTCTTCAAAACAAACAAACCACAATACATTATCCAAATTGAATATATGAAGAGTCCAAATATGTAATATTAAAATTTACACAGAATACCTCTTTCATCTTTTTCTTGTACCGATGAACTAGATCTTCATATTGATAGTTTTTTCTTTTGCATTGCACCATTAAATCCTTCAAGACTTTTCCTCTATTTTTTGCAGACGAGTGTAATAGAAATAGAAAGATTCGCAATGAACTATTCAGTTACAGAGTCATTTAGGATATTTATAGAGGAGGTACCGAAAGGTTGCGTCTTTTGAACTAACCATGTATAACATGAGTATGTGAAAATAAAACTATAATCAAAGACGTCCATTCCATTTCCAAGACGACGGTCAGTATTCCCTTTTAAACTTTAGACGTGCAATCAGTTATAAAATTGAAAAAGAAGCGTGATGAAATTAAAGGAATACCGGTTAATTTTATGATTTTCAAAACAAATTATTAAAGTACGTTATTTGATAATAATGTATGTATTTTATGATTGGGCATTACGAAAATTTAATAAAAAAATAGTTGAACTAGTATTCTTTCTTTTTAGAAGAAAAAAAGGGAACGTACACTTTCTTATATGATAATTTGACGTATTTCCTCACCCCAAAAGAAAAAATGTAAATGGTTGGCGTCCTCATCCATCAAATTTGAAACATACTAGTAAACCTTTCAAAGGGTGTGTTTCCAAACAAAAGTGCTTCTTTCGAAAGTCATTAAAATAATTTCGGATATCTTAAGGGTTTGTATAAAAATCTAGAATACATCTATTAAAGTATTTAAAATGATTTTAGTACCTTAAGTAAAAGGGGTTATTATTTTATACTCAAATATTAACAAAATGAAGTGCTTGGAAAATTAATTTGTCAACTCGTATGTATTGTTTCTCACATTAAAAGGGAATCAATGAAAGCAGAACTCATTTCCCTACTTTGGAGTCGGTGGGAAATGTAGTCTAACATTACACTCCATCGAAAACACAAAATTTTTCTATTTTGCTTTCACGTTATTGAAATAACAATCAAACGTTTCTTTAATATTACACAACAAATAATATAATGATAAAAAAATACAATTGGTTTTCAAACCCAAATTTGGTGGACTAAACCCTACATATACAAAATATGTGAACAGATTTTTTAATTATACAAATCTAGGGTTTGCTTTTCCTGTCATTATTGAAAAAGGATCAAGATACAAAGAATAACCAATGAAAAATACTGTCCAGTAGAATGCTAAAACAAGTCCAAGCGAAATTCCAAAAATAATTTAAAAATAAGGAAAATAAATCACGAAGTGGCTTTTGCATAACCATATAATTATGTTTCACCAAATACTACCACACTTCCAAACACACTAGTAAAATAATTAACAAAATACCAGTTTGATACAATGTGCAGATCTCTATCAGAATAAAGATCGCCAGAAATCAACAGTTATAACAGTGAATAATAACATAACACATAAACAATATAAACGAAGACCAAATTTTAGAGTGTCAATACGAATCTGCGCATGGTTGTATAACGAATCTGCACATGGTTGTATAACGTAAAACATAAAGGATAAATAACACGTATATAAATCCTTACAGTGATTTGTACGCGGAATCCTCCACTATGGTATCCACGTAACGACTTTCTACCAACCCGCACCGATATGCCAGCGTTGAATCTCGAGACGAATTTGCTAGGAAAATTCCGACTAGAGATTTTATGGAGAAATTATATTTCTTGTGTCTTTCCAGAATTCTCATAGGACTCATATTTATAGGGATTAACTTGGCTTAATTCCTAAGCAAGATATCGGGCCTAGCCCGTAATATAATCTCTACGGATTATATTTCCCTAGATATGTTCCTACGAATAATATATTGGCCATATTTTATTCTTGTATAATAATATTTCAAATATTATTATTGGAATTTCATATTTAATTAAATCTAATTTAATTAAATAATAATAATAATTAATTCCAAATATAATTATTATTATATTCTCCATAAATTAAATATTATATCCAATACAATATTTAATCAACCAACTATAATTGGTAAATTGTCATTACTTGTTGTGTGACCCATAGGCCCTCGTATATCGAGCGATTAGTCAAACTAACGGTCTTAATTGAACCCTAGACAATAAATCAGACATTCTCAATATATGAGGTACGTTGCGAGGAAATCTACAACTACCTGTAATATTGTAGGCTATTGTGATATCTTTCTTTCATTCGCGAATACCCGATTAAGCCTTGAACATGATGAAGTGTCTATTCAAATAACTTAATCATATTATATCCAATCACTAATTGACCAAGTATATCACACTTAGCCACAAAGTCTAAGTTGATGTGCGTCGGCCGACGACTTAGATCCAATTATGGTAAGATGACGAGTATTCTCTCTAAATCCACATTGAGGAATGAATCTTATTCTTGGCTCAACTACCACACACATGTATTTCGTGATGAACCCAATTCATGTCATATCTACCCGTGGAAGGGTACAAGTGTCGGTCATGGTCAAAGTTCACCACTCCACACATATCGTGCGTATTGACCTCAAGTCAGAGGAGTATCACATCGCTCCCACTAACCGAGACACCCGTAGATATATTATGTGGAATTACATCAAACAGTTTCTCGGATGGGTATACCAATACCCTCTAAGGTATCTGTGCATTCATCATGAGATACCCGGTATCTCGTAGTAAGTGAGATCTTACTACACTCTCTAAGAGTATGATGCAGATCGCACACCAATCTCAATTGCATCATCAATATCCCGTTCTTGATGATCCTTGATCGGGGCTATTTGAGAATCATACTTAAGTCATCTGAGTTCTCACTCACTCAATGATAGTAGTGATTCATGGGAACACAAATAAGAATATATGCAAACAATCAAACATCATATTCAGATAAGTGTAACGCCATACATTTAATATTAAACCAATAATAATATTAAACCAAATCTGAATATTATCTTAGTATTATGTCCTTTCGATGGATTGTCTCTAGGACACTAACACTAACAATAATTATGTTTCACCAAATACTACCACACTTCCAAACACACTAGTAAAATAATTAACAAAATACAAGTTTGATACAATGTGCAGATCTCTATCAGAATAAAAATCGCCGGAAATCAACAGTTATAATAGTGAATAATAACATAACACATAAACAATATAAACTAAGACCAAATTTTAGAGTGTCAATACGAACCATCACCCAAAGTATCTATACTATGCCAGAAAAGGGTTACGACAGCAGGGATTCCCCATTGTCGTAGATGGTTTTCCACCGTTGTTGATGGGCTCGTTGTCGTAGCCCCATATTTTTAACAATGGTGAATAACCGTTTTCATAACTATTATATAACTGTTGTCGTAAATACTTACGACAACAGATTTCCCCGTTGTAATAAATTCACAAACCCGTTGTTGTAAAGTCTTACGACAACAGATTTTACCCATTGCCAAAGATCTTGAGCTACGACAACGAGTTGATCAACAACGGTGGAAAAACACTTAAGACAAAGGGGAATCCTCATTGCCGTAAATTCCTACAACAACGGGGAAAACTTGTTATCCTTTCTATTTAACTGTTGTCTTAGCTTGTTATAAATTTTTAAAAAAATTATAATGACACCTACGACAACGGGTAATATTCATTGTTGTAGGTGTTAATTTTTTTCTGCAATATTAAATTTTACAAAATTTTGACTACTAACAAGATAATAAACATTATATTATAAAATTATAATTAAAATAATATTCAATACATTATTAAATTCCATAATTCATCAAGAACTAAAGTCAATTGATTTCGAGAATGTAGCCTATGAAAACATTACAAAAATATAAGAACCTAGATACTAGTTTCAATATCTTCTTTTCCATCTTCTATCTCAAGACAAATGATTCCTACAAAGAAAGTTTAAAAATGAGAATGAATTTAACATTTATTTAAATGATGCAATACAAATAGTCTGTAAGATTCGTAAATATACATTACATCGACTATGAACTATATTAAAATAATAAAGCCTCAAACAAATGAATAAGGTACTCCTTGAAGTAGAAATATTAAACTAGTGAATATTTCCATACAAAAATATTAAATTATAGAAGAAATCTGACTTTTGCTTCACTTTTCATGTTCCCTTTATAAAGAGATCGTAAGGACTGCAACCAGGAAAGCTAGAATTTGGTTATATATTATTAACAAATGTGTCCTAGATTTCTTATACATAATGCTAGCAGAGAATCACAACTTCACTAAGAATAAACCTGCCACAAATCAAGCTAATATCAAGTAATGATATTCTTAAACTATTTCATAATAATTTGGCACAAATCAAGATTGATGGTACTTTATGTACTGCCATATATTCTTATGTAACAGTTTGGTTCAGGTAAGGTAACTTGAATTAGTTATACTAGAAAACAGAAACACAATATAATTAATTTTGTGCTGAATATATTCACGAGAATAAGTTTTTCTCTCAAAACTAAACGTGGCAACTTCATCTAGTACCACCTATTTAAACTTTTCTCATGCATCTACATTAGCCCAGTAGGTTAACTAAAAATGCAGTATATATTATTGTTAACCACATTGAAGGGAACTCTGCTATAGACATACCAGTGAAGAATTTGAATAAAGGGTTACCAATTTTCTAGTGTTAGGGCCTAAACTTCAGGTGAATGAGGGGTTTTCGGTCCAGTGACCACCTTCTAGGATGTAAAGGTTGAAAGTAGATCATAACTGCAGGCATCGTGCCTCGTTGGATGCCCAAAACTCCATTTGCCAAAGCTCTTTCACTATAATCTGCATACGATATTTCTTCGCCATGTAAAGAAGTAACGAGAATAGTATACTATACATCACCTCATGAAGAAGTTAATATAAGCATACCTTTAACTTGTTATAAGTTGCACACAATTCTTGATTATTGTCTTCTAGAATGCTAGTCATTCACTTGGGATCCGACCTGCAAAATAAATCATGGATTATTAGAAACAGACTGGTTAATGTAATGGAGACAGATGATTGGATAATATAATAACTATGTTTTCAGCATGCAGCTGATAAGAAAACATGTGTTGCTTAATTTAAAAATTGCTAAAGTGACCTGATCTATTTAATTCCAGTAACAATAGTAACATATGCATTTGATGTCAAGAGTTGCAGCTCTTTCATCCAGACTGCTAACCTGTAAAAATATTAAAATCTTGATCATTTTTTTTATAACAACATTTGATATCAATCTAGCATGGCCAAAATAGGGGCTAATCAAACCCAAAATATAATTACTACAAAGCACGCCGAATATTTATCACAAGTATGACCAAGAGAAGCAAAACCAAAAAAATATCAGGCCAAACCGCATTAATTTACATGTTTAGAAAATAATCTTCATTCAAATTTCATCACATCCACATAAGCACCCCACATTCTATTCTTCTCTTTAACAAGGTTGTTACTGTACCAGGAAAGATGACAATTCCTACACTTAAACATGTCTTTAAGAATTCATATATATTAAATATATATATTATGCATGAGGATATTAAGCTGTGATGTGCAACCTCTATTGTAGGATCTTGTGCTCTACAGCAGGTGTTCTTCACCATAACTCACCTACTACAATGCACGTAGCAATATGACACAAACATTTGACAAAATATAGTTATTGAGGTTGAGAGAGGTGAAGAAATAAAATCATTTCGAACCTTATTTTTCTTTTAAACCATTAAGTTCCATCAAGGGTCGTGACCTGCATAAGCACACAAAAATCAGAAGGCATCTGGCAAAATATATAGTATATATATATATGCTTTGTTTTGATAGAATGAAAAAAATATAATGCTAATGTATTACCAATAGCAAAGAGGCCTAAATACATTTCAACACAAATATTATCCACTCAATGATCAAACTGAAAGCAAATATTTACAACTACATAATGTACTTCAGTTAGATTCCACCCCAGATTCGAAAAGATTCAGAACAGAGGATAATGTATGTTCATATAAGGAAGAAAACCTGAAATAGGTTGGCTTTGGTGTGGAGTTGCAACCTATTGATTGAATCAACTGCTCCACAGAAAATCCTGGGAACGTTCAGGGTCCATTCACAGCGATGTTGTGAACTTTATGCTCGTATATCTTCCCATCCTTATCGAGCTTGTACTCTGAGGTACCATCAAATCTACTACGACTCTCCCATGGGATTCGGGGAATGTCGTGAACTGTTCAACGAACTGTTACCGTCTTCTCCATGGGCTGCCACATGCTTATAATGTCCACCCACAATGCTCTAAAGAAGATTCTTCCATGGAATCTTAATGCGCAGAAAATCGACTTGTAGTTATCAATACCAGTAATGGCGTTGACTAGCTGGATCTTTGAACAGAATATCATCCCTATGTAAGACAAACAAAATGCTAAGACAATAGATAATTTCATGTTGCATATATCTTTAAAAGCTTGAAATAACATCTAGTATGATTATTTAATCCATTTTTTCACTGAATCATATGGAAAGCAAGCGTACAAAACTCTGTTTATTGTATACAAGATACAAAACCCATTTTATTACAACATTTCCACTCTCAACAACTATGATAAATTTTGATTACATTCCTCCTCTAATTGTTACTTTTAGTCGATCAATATCCAAAGTCTGTGATTACAACAATTGGTTTGCCACAAGCATTATAATCATCTCATACAGCTACAGATAAACAATTATGTAAAACATATATCAACAAATCCCACAATTCACAACATACAAAAAATAACTAAAAGGGATATATTTAATTTAATTTAAACATGTAGATATCGCCCCAGCACTCCCCCCCCCCCAACCAACAAAGGACAAAACAGAGAAAAAATCCACATTGATACATCTTCAACTAGTTTGAGAGAGAAAGGTCAAACCTACACCTAGGACTTTAGACATACAGACAAGAAATTAGGGCTAGGGGTAGAACTTAGGCATAGAAATTAGAGCTACGACTTATGTGTAGAAATTGGGGCTTAATTACCTGGAGAAAAGACGACTTGGGTGGTTCATGACGGTGGACGAGCAGGTGGTTCATGGCGGTGGATGAGCAGGAGGTTCACGGTGGTGGATGAAGCAGGCAGTTCACCACGGGGCAGTTCGTGGTAGTGGAGAAAACAGGCGGTTCACGGAGCGATGAATGTTAGTGGAGGTGGACTGGTGGTGAGAGAAAAACGTTGGTGGTGGTGGACTGGTGGTGAGGGCACAACGAGAGAGAAAGAGCAAGAGAGAACAAATTATTATACAAATCGTGAAATATCGGTTTCACCAAAAATAAATTTCAAGTGTCCTTTTTATACCCCTATAAATTAAACATATACAATTAAATTTAAAAAATAAAAAAAATCTAAGACCACGGGGAAAGACAATGGGGGTTTAAACCCGTTATCTTTCGTTGCGAACCCTGAATTTAAGACTACGGGGATACTTGAAAAAACGAGATTTATACTTAAGATAACAGTCAGAACCAAAACCCATCATCTTTTCCCCGTTGTCAAAGGTCATTTTTGGCATAGTGCTAACAACGGTACATGGAGTGAACGTGCTTCTTGAAGGTTTCATCCGCCTCTACCATCTCTTTCTCAAATCTATGAATGTCCTCTGCAATTTGGGGTCCTTAATTCATCTGCACCCCTAAGTTGACTTTTGCAAGCCTCTACCCAGGTTTCAAGACTGTGTTTCCTCTCTAGCATAACCTTTGCTCATTCCAATTGAACAAGTAGCACGCGTTTCTCACGCTAAACGCAATAGAAATTTAGTGAGGGAATAAGAATAAATGTATTTGTTTGGGATTAGGTTTATAAAAAAAAAACACAAAATAATGGTACTGCATTAGAGACGGAGACATTACTTGTTGCCTGGAAATCATCAAGGCCAATCGCTTCATCCGTGCATTTTCTAACGCAATTAGGGTTTCTATTGGAAATGTCGAACAAAAACTAATCCAAATATTATGCAGCACACGAATTTCATTTTCCAGAGTATAAAAAATTGACAAGAATTCAACACGGAGTGAATATTATAACATATCGATAGTGAAGACATTTGTGAACATTCTTAAAAGGGTGAAAAAGATTTTACTTGGCCATCTTTGTTAAAGTTCATAACATAAGTGTAATAAACGAATTAACCATTATCTACATAGCATGAGTGAAATCTTTGGAAAGTCAGTATCGAACTGCAGCAACACTAAGAGACATCACTTTGAATAACCAAACGGAGGGCTTCGCAATATATAGTCCTTGAAAATTAATAAAATGTAGCATCCAGCACACATAAAAGACACTACTTAGAGAAATAAAACACTAACACTAGAATAAGAAATGCAAATGTGGAGTAATGGCTGAAATAATTGAGGAATGAAATGAAGAAAGTTTTAGTGAGTAGTGATTTTAGTTCATGATGCGGAAAAATAGCATTAATATTGAAATTCTTTTTAATTACATAATTAATCAAAGTCATACAACCCAAATAATAGAAGAATGACTACTTATTAAGACAATGTACGTCAAGAAGATAAAAGAACTCATATTTCATAAGTAGAACATGATATACAATACACAAGAAATATAACACATAATGCTTTAATCAACTACGAGTAATTGTTCAATAAAATGAAGAGAACTAAATTTAAGACAATTCAATAGACCCTTCTCAAAATAAAATATAGAAATCCCAGAATCGCAATCAACATTTACAAAACAAATTACTAACATAAAGAAAAATAAACGGCTTAAAGTTCCACTTTTAGAGGTTACTTAGAACATGGATAGAGGACCTACATCAACATTAACTTGTCGAAGTGATAGGTTAATGTACAGAACCTACAACAGGATGAAGCAAATACGAAAAATAGAAGAAAAGGAGAAAAAATAACAAGTTTTAACTGAAAGTTCTTTCTCCGAATCTCCAAATATTTTTTTAGAAGATCTTCCAACATATTAATTTTCAACTCATTCTCTTCAACTTTAGGTTTCTGTTTATACATGTCTACCTGATATTCAACCTCCGACAATTCTACAACACAAATCATCACTAGTTCCTTACATATCTACAAGACCTGATTCCTTCAAATGCAATCTTTCATATAGGTATTTCTCCTTCTCTAACTTGCAATCCAACTGATACTTTAATTTATCTGGTTCAGCCTTCAACTTCATAAAAAAATCCCTCTGGAATTGTGGAAGTGGAGCATCAATCCACAACTAAATTTTGCAATCATTTACCTACTCAGATATGATGAAAAAAGAGGAAATCATATTATACACCCACTGCTATTTTTTTCAAGTAGTCAAGAACAAGGGGAGTTCAAATGAATAATTAAAGAGACTCTCAACAAAAGACAAATAAAGGCTACATTACTCATTAACAACATAATTGAAGGAATACTCTACGAAAACCTTATATAGAAAGAACAAAGACTGGTTCTCTCAACAGAATATAAATTAAAGCAAAAGTTTCAGCAAAAGATATTCGCTACAAAAAAGAAATATCAATCGATCTTTTGCCAATACACATTCCAAGATGAAATAAAGCTCAGTCTAAAACAAGTAGAACATAGTGTTGAATATATTTTGCGAATTTAGGTCAAACGTTACAAAATTGGGGCAAAAATTAGAGAATAAAACTCAATCGACTACTTTTTGCCAGAATTCATTCCAAGGTGAAATAAAGCTCAGTAAAAAAATAAGTACAACATAGTGATATATATATATATATATATATATATATATATATATTTGTGAAAGTCGGGCAACAGTAACGAAATTGGGGCAAAAATTAGAGAGTATGTCCAATATAAGAGAAACAATTGTAGGGTTATACACACTGAAATAAGATGGAAAAAAATTACCGAAGAAAAAGAGTTACCGACTGCAGAGGACAACGAACAAATCTCCAAACAGGATTTTTGTCGCTCATGAAAAGAACTTCTACCGGCTTCAACAAATGCCCACATAGTAGATCAGCAGAGTCGATAGACGAACTCGGGGCATCCGACTGTGTGGATTTGACCGTGGATTTTTGAGATCCCATTTTAGACATCTTTGGGAAGATGATTTAATTGAACGGAAATGGAAGGAAGGACCATATGAGCAAAAACCGACAGTGAGTGAGAGATGTGAAGACATTGAATGGACAATAAAAAAATTGTCGATTTATGTATGTTGACCATATCTTGAGGGCTGGAAAAGGGACAGTTGAGATCAAATTTGGAATTGTACGGCCAAGATCATTTGGGGTACGCAATACTCTGGGGGCGCAGCAGTAAGTCTCCAAACTTAATTGTTACTTATCAAAACTATTTCTCTCTTTGTTCAATCGATATTTCTATAAATGACATTATAATAACATAATTTTTTACAATTATATTTTCCATACACTAGTATACTTACATCTCATATTACTACTTTACACATGCTAATTCACATTTATTAATTCAATTTAGTTTAAGATGACAAATAGAAAAATAAAAGTTAAATTTGGAACAAAGGGAGTATCATGTATTAAAGGTAATAAAATACAAAATTAAATATTAAAGTGAAATAGATAAATCTTGGAGTCCAATGTGAAGTTGATTCATTAAATTTAGACAAAGTATATATACAGTAAAAATGATTCATGCATGAATCATTGAAAGGTATTAGTTGTTTTCACTAAAGATTGTTAGTTATTTTCACTGAAAGATATTAGTTGTTTTTATTGAAGAGTATTATAGTTGTTTATTGAAAATAAACTAAAACTCTCTAGCGAAGACAACTAATACTTTTCAGTGAAAACAACTAATATCCTTCAATGATTCATGTATGAACTTATTTCATTTTATACATACTTTTAAATTTATATTACTTAATAACAAACTCCATTGACAATTTCTTTACAAATAATTAACGAACTTTAACACGTCATATGCAGTGGCGGATCCAAAATTATAAATTTGGTACGTACCATTAGTAGAAACCCCATTATTTCTAGATGAAGAGCGCTTTTTTTTTTCTTTTTTTATATTTCATCTTCTAAAGCATCATTTTCTTAACATAAAATGTCTAGAGTAAGTTGGTTTGCCTTTGATTTCTTCTATTTCAGCTGTGAAATTAGTTGATAGTATACGTTGCATACATATAAACTACAATATATATATTGGGAAAAATTTCAATGTTAAGCCTAAATTTTAGATTATGTTTCAATATAGGTACTCATTTTAAAAGTGTCTTAATTTAAGTCTCGATTTTTACTTTTTTCTCAACTTAAGGTTTGTTTTAAATTTTTGTGTCTCAATTCAAGATCCAACAAATAATTATTTTTTAAATTAAATTCATACAATATGAAAAGAAAATTTAGAGAAATTCGTTATAAAAAATTATGTATTTAAAAAAAAATATTAACTTTTTTTATTAATATATATATAACATATATTTCTAATTTTTATCATCATGTATTAATTTAGTGTTTTAAAAAAATATGGCAACTAACATTTTAAAATTAAAACTAGCATTTATCCACATAATTTCCATCGTATATGATAAAATATTAGTTTTAATTTAATTTCAAAATGCTAGTTCTCATATTTTGTAAACAATAAATTAAATTTGCAAACTAAATTAATGCACAGTAATAAAAATAAAAATTAGAAATATACCTTATATTATTACAAAATATTTTTAAATTAATAAAGTTATTTTTATTTATGACGAATGTCTCTAAATTTTTTTCCCATAATGTATGAATTTATTTGAAAAATAATTGTTTATTGGATTTTGAATTGAGACAGAAAAAATTAAAACAAACCTTAAATTAAGAAAAAAGAAAAAATTGAGACTTGAATTGAGACACTTTTAAAATACTTATATTAAGACATAACCTAAAATTTGGGTTTTCATATGAAATTTTTCCATATATATTGTATAAAATTTCACAATTTACAAGAACAAGTTCACATAATTTCAAAAGAAATTAATTATAAATTAATTTACTACAATCAATTTTATGCACACATTTAATAGAAAAAATATAGTATAACTCATAATTAACCTATCAATATCAAATCAAATAGGAATACTAATAATGTTACTATCAATTTAATCCAATAAAATAATCATATAACAAATATTAATTATGTTAAGGATTGATTTTTTTTTTCTTTTTTCTTGCACGCATATATATAAGACAAATGGAACATTGAACATTGAAACTTGACTACCCCAATAGCCATGTATTCACTAAATATCCAATCGACAACATATTATTAAGAAAAGGTCATATGAGTATTTCTTTTTTCTCTTAAATATAACATCTTTATTATTCAATAAAAGCGTAAGTGGAAAAATTGTATAACATGATAATGCAGATGAAAATTATTATAAACATAAATAAAATTTGAAACTCATTAATTAATATTCTGCTGAAATAAAGCATGAAATATATAAGTTTCCACAAATCACATCAAACCAAATTAAGGAAAAAGACTGCCCCAACGAACATATAGGGAAGTCTTTCTTATTTACCGCACACACATTATTAGTATTATAACATTTAAAACATCAAATCCTTCACACACTTTTACGTGTGATAATAAATTAATTGCAGTGTCTAGTGCAATAGCAGCGGCGGCGGAAGCCCCGGCAGTGGCCGCCGTGAAAGCCCTCCGTCTGGCACACCGCCGCGCAGTTCGATTTTCTGACACATATGCCCTTGAACCGGTGGCTCTTCGACTCACATGTTCTTGCCTCCGCTACCATTCCTGATTATTATTTTATTACATAAAAAAGAAAATTAAAGAAAAAATTATAATTAAAAAATTAAGAATTTTGTTCATAATATGTTAAACACAAAAATCAT
Organism: Ballota nigra; assembly: GCA_947034835.1. Taxonomy (NCBI): domain Eukaryota; kingdom Viridiplantae; phylum Streptophyta; class Magnoliopsida; order Lamiales; family Lamiaceae; genus Ballota; species Ballota nigra. The sequence continues at coordinate 86,458,219 of OX344720.1, read as the reverse complement.
AAAACATATACAATAAAATTTATATTAACCAATGGGATAGTGACACGTGTTATCATAGGAGGAAAGAGGATCACTTATGATCAGACTGGCCGGCCTAACAGATTGTACATTCAATTTCATTTTTCGTTTCTGTTTTTATATTTTTTATTCTCATAATCGATAACGATAAAGATGGTCTTAATTTAAAAGATTGCATGCGATGCCTAGCAATTTTTTTTAATGCCTAGCATTTTTAAATTTAATTGAACCTCACTTATCGTTTTCAAATACGTCAAAAATAAAATCTCAATTTTTTAAACAATAAAAAAAATCCGTGAAATGTGCGTGTTAATTAATTCCCGACGTTATCATGGGATTCCTCAGATAATTAAAGTTCATATATATTTTGGTCTAAAGTGTGTGTACGTAGTAATTAATTATTGATCGCGGAATCTACTTCATATATAAATGCATATGAAAAAATAAAATAAAAGAGATATTAAATTTTAATAAGGAGGAATTATGTATACCAGTAGAGAAGACGAGCATCATCATGAGAATAGCAGTTGCAAACCACCTCAGAAAGCTGGCCATTTTAATTAACTTCTCAGGGAGGATAGCTAGATTAGTGTGTGTATGTCTAAGCATTTGAGGCCTATATATAGGCCAATAAATGAATTATTTAATTAATTTGGATCTCATAAAGCATATTATGTATGTCAGTGTCACACCATGATCTTTAATTTCAAATGGTGTTATTGAGTGTACAAGGATAAGAGATAAAGAGTGTCGATTTTATGTGTCCACACATACTATAAGTATAGTATTGGGTTAAATGCAACAGTGCAAGAAAAAAATGTCATTGCAAAAGTGGTTTTTTTTTTTTTTTTTTAATAATAGTTTTTTTCTATAAAAAAAGAGTAAAATTATTCTTGTAAGGTAAGTTTTGCAATTAAAATACACAAAAACTGATCATTTTCAAACATGGCAGCAAAAGTGTAATGAGAAATATTTTTTTGGGATCAATTTGTGATCATATGAATTGATGAAAAACATAGTCCAGTCCAACACCTGCATGAACTATTTGTATCATAGTATAAACTAGAACTATTTGTATCTTAGTATAAACTATCGTGTACAAATATTTTATGCTGGTGTTGGGCTCCATAAAAAAATCGTCAATGGTCTCCATAGAGGATTTTTTTTTTTTTTTAAAGAGGAAGGACTCCATATAAGTTGAACAAGTAAAACTGCGTACATTAGATATATAAGGAAAGCTTCCCAATTAATAATTAAAAGAAAAAGTGAAATAAAAAGAGAAAAGGTAAATGAACAGTGGGTCACTGATATTCATAAGCACCAACTTTGTCTTAACTTTATATCTAAACAGCTATAAATGTATGCACTTTAAAATTTCTATATCAAAAAATTAGGTGTATTTATGTGAACTCAATCACTACTTTAATTTGCATCAATCAAAGTATGAAATATTCGTGGACCCCAACCCATACAAACATGCATGCAATTTTGGCTCCACTTTGGCCTTTTCCCAATGTCTAGTTGCTTCTACAAGTAAATTTCGATTTCACCTCCAATATTACAACATTAATTTCGACAGTTTTGGATAATATTTCTAGTGCTTGTCCATTCCATCTTTGTCATGCATAATCTTGGATTAATGGAGCAGGTTAATGCATGTGGCGATGTTCAAATCCGGGTTCATCAAACTCGTGACACGTGATGTGTGTACATACCCTAACCAAACCATTAACGAACTATTCCAAATTCAATTGAAAATATACACTTAATAGGTTTAATAAAAGTCGTCAATATATATTAGCAAACAAACGTATGTTCTGTGGTTTTTGGTTTGTTGGCTCGTGAACAGGCTCGAAAATATTCACTTAATAGGTTTAATAAAGCTCGTCAAGATCGATTAACAATCAAATTCAAGTTCGGTGGTTTTTGATTTGTTGGCTCCTAAACATACTCGTTATTAAACTCGGTGTAAGGAAACAATTAAAAAGAATTAATTTTAAATCTCTCTACAAATTTAAACTTTTAGATAAGGCGAGTTAGTTCGATCGTAGAAATAATACATAAGTAATTTGATATTAATTTGTAATTTTCACAATATTTTTTTATAATAAATATTAAAATATGTAATACAATTTATTTAATTAAACGATTTTTATAATAAATTAAGATTGATATTATTAAAGAGTATATATAGAGTGAAATTGGTTCACATATGAATCATTGAAGAATATTAATTACTTGTTTTTACTAACGAGTATTAGTTGTTTCCACCGAAAATTATTAGTAATTGTTTTTATTGAAGAGTTTTAGTTTATTTTCAATAAACAACTAATATCTTTCAGTGATACTCTCAATGGTTCATATGTGAATCATTTTCACTCTATACTTTGTCATTATTAAATTCATTTAGACTAAAAATAAACTTAACTGTGAACATTCAATAATTTAGTTTAAGCTTGATAATAAATTCTATGATTCGGCTCAGTTTGATTGGGAATACACCCCTTTTGTAAGTACGTTAATTATTTTACGTGAGCAATGTTTATCCAACATACATCAATATTCAACTAGGAACCTCAAAATACCTCCCGAAACAAACTCTACCCCTACGTCCCACTTTTTCTTTCACATTTAAGAGTCACATATATATATTTTTTAAGGGGGTATGTGTATGTGAAATTCATGAATTAAATGATGTTAAATTTTTATTTTTTTATGAGGGAGAGTTATTTCTTTTTTTAGGAGTATGAAAGTAATTGTGGAAAGTTCAAATAAGATAAGTGTGTGAGTAATCGCGGGACGCGGGCAATAGTATCTAAACAATTTGAATAAGATAAATGAATAAAAAGATCGATAGACACTACAAAAAAGATGGAGTTTAGCGACGGGAATTTTGCGACGGCAAGAATATCCGTCGCAAATTACTATCATTTGCGACGGATTTTTGTAAGTCGTCGCAAAAAATGAAAATTTGCGACGACTTAGGAAGTCCGTCGCAAATGATAGTAATTTGCGACGGATAAGCCGTCGCAAAATCTAGGGCCCACCGACTTGGTCTTGAACCGGCTACATTTGCGACGGAAAGGTCGTCGCAAATTTCAATTTTGAGTTTGCGACGGTCAATTCCGTCGCAAAACATACCCGTTTAAAGGTGACCGTTCGGGAAGCGACCCGTTTGCTTCCGTCGCAATTTTAAACTTTGTAATTGCGACGGACGAAAGCCGTCGCAATGCTTACATTTATATTCGCGACCTCTCGGAAAACGGCCCATTGACTGATTTGCGACGGAATGTCCGTCGCAAATTCGAGCCGTTTTACGCGTCTTATCGGGAAACGGTGCGTTGACTGATTTGCGACGGCTTTTCCGTCGCAAATCAGTAAGAAACGGCGTCGTTTTGCGTTTGACGGGCAAAATTTGCGACGGACAGGCGTCCGTCGCAAATTTTTTTCCACTTATTTATACAGGCCCGCCGCGTTGCAGACGGAGAAAGAGAGAAAAGGAGAAGAAGAAGAGGAAAAAGAGAGGAAAAGGAAGGAGAAGTCGGGTGCCGTCGCTGTAGAGCCAATCCGTCCCCACCGAGTTCTCGTTTCGTCATCTTCTACAAATAAACCGTAAGTTTTCTTCATTTTTACCGTTTAAAATTTAATTTTAAAGCATGTTTAGAGAATTGATTTTAGTTGAATTATTTGAATTATATTAGTAATGAATTGATTTTAGTTGATCGAATTTTAATTTAAAGCATGTTTAATTTTTTTTAAGTTTAGAATTGAATTAGTTGAATTGTTTGAATTATATTAAAAATAAATTGATTTTAGTTGAATTAGTTGAATTATAATTTAATTAGTTGATCGAATTTTAATTTAAAGTATGTTTAATTTTTGTTAAGTTTAGAATTGAATTAGTTGAATTGTTTGAATTATATTAGAAATGAATTGATTTTAGTTGAATTAGTTGAATTATAATTTAATTAGTTGATCGAATTTTGATTTAATTTTAAAGCATGTTTAGAAATAGTTGAATTTGTTAAGTTTAGAATTGATTTTAGCTGAGTTGTTTGATTTTAGTTGAATTGTTTTAGTAATTTGTTAATTTTTAATTGTTAAGCATGTTTAAATAATATTACAAAATAATTTTAGTTGCTTGATTTAAGTTTAATAATTTTACAAAATAATATTAGTTGATGATTGATTTTAATTTAGTTGAATGAATTTAGTTGAGTAGGTTGTTAATTGATTTTAAATAATATTAGTTGTTTGATTTTAAATAATATTAGTTGTTTGATTTTAGTTTAATATATAATTTATAAAATAATATTATTAGTTGATTGATTTTAATTTAGTTGAATGAATAATTCGTGAAATTTGTTATAGATGAGCGGACAAGGCAGTGGCAACGACAGTCAGCAGCCTCCGAGGGATGAGGAGGCGAGTCGAGGAGGACGAGGAGGGAGGAGACGACGGCCCTCACTAAGACCCGTGGTTCCACCTATTTTCAGGCCGAGGTCTCTATCAGAGACCTCTTCACAGCCTGGTGCGGGCTCCTCCTCCTCCTCACAGCAGACTGCTGAGGGCTCATCCTCCTCCCGCCAGCATCCGGTTGTTGAAGGACGGATGCCTGTTAAGCCATGTGGTCATATGTAAGGGATAATATTTTATACTCAATTTTTTTATTAATTAAAACCTAATTATTTTACTAACTTTGAAATTTTAATTTTACAGTTGGATTACAGGTCATGAGGCTGCTAATCAGGTTTCCGACTCCATCCTTCGCGGTGGATTCGAGCCCACCGCTTACAGTTGGAGGTTAGTGTCCGATGCAAGAAAAAAGACATACTTCGAGGAGTTTAAGGTATTAATTTAATTTATTAATTCACCGTTTATTAATATCAAATATATAAACATATATTTACATTTAAATTGTAATTGCAGAAAGAATGTGTCTGGGCACCGGAGCACGATGACCAGATGTGGAGGAATTTCGATAAATATGGAAAGGAAAGGTACAGAGACCTCCTTTACAGAATGAGGGAGAAGTGGTACAAGAAGGGAGAGGTCACCGACTTGGGGCTTGACAGTGAAAGACGGTCGATTTGGGACCAATTCCAAGAGAAGTCGGCGAAAAACAAGGCGAATCGGCGTAGTGACCCTGATGGAGAAGGGATGGCAAGACATCGGGCCGGTTCTCGGTCCATTTATGAGCACGGGTTGAGATTTGTAAGTTTCGTCTTCAATTTTGTAGTTTTTGAATTTATTATTTTTTTCCTAATTTTTATGAGTGTTGTTAATTTTTACTATCTTTTTTTCTAATTAGGCGGCGGAGCAAGGACGCGAGCCCTCTCATTTTGAGAGATTGCAGCTCGCCCACCCATTCTTCGAGGAGACTGGGAAGTCTACCTACGGCCGTACCACCGAGATCCACGTAAGTATTATTTCAATATTAATAGTATTATTTAAATTTTTAATATTAAAAGTATTTTTTATATTTTGTGTTCAATTTATTTAATTTTTTGTATAATTAATTTGCAGAGAAAGATGCTCGAGGATCTTGCCTCTCAGCCTCAGCCTGAGGAAACGGCAGAGGGGTCGGGGTCGGGGTCGATGCCCCCCACACAGCCTTCTGTTGACGTTCAAAATGAATTGTACTTCAAGAACGTCAAGGCTAAAAAGGGGCGGTTCGCTGGATTGGGCAGCTTCGGAAAGAACTTTTTCCGACCTCGTGGCTCAGGCTCATCCTCCTCTCAGTCTTCCATCGACTCTCATCCCAGTGAGGTCGAGAGGCAGCTTGCCACGGTGGTGGAGCAGATGAAGAACATGCAGAGGCAGCAGCGAGAGAAGGAAGAGTATGAGAGGCAGCAGCGAGAGGCGCACGACCGGTATACAGCCGAGATGGAGCAGTATCGGGTCGAGGTGCAGGAGTATACAGCCGCCATGCAGGCGTGGTGGCAGATATTCGCCTCTGATTCAATGCCACGAGCGCAAATGCCTGCGCCACCGATGCCGCCGATCCCGCCGACCCAGCCATCGATGCCCCCGATCCCGCCGACCCAGCCATCGATGTCGCCGATTGTTAACCTGGGCGAGGATGAAGAGGAAGACGGATTTAATTCCGATTGTTAAAAAATTTTGATTTTTAATAACTATGAAGTACAATTTTTTTTTAGTTTGAATTGTTACTTTAATTTTTGAATTGTAACTTTAATTTATAATTTTGTGAATTTATTAGTTTGAATTTACTTTTATTTAATGGACACAACATTTATAAAAACAAGTGAAAAACGAAAATGAATTAATTTGGTGAATTATGAAAAAAAATTTAAGCAAATGAACGAATTATAAATTTAAGCGGGAGTCGAAATAAATAGTTTTACAGAAATAATAAAAATTAAATGGCCCCAATATTTATAAAAACAAGTTAGAAACGAAAATGAATTAATTTGGTGAATTGTAGAAAAAAAATGAGTCAATTTGGATACATATACAATTAATTGCGTACAAATGAACGAATTATAAATTTAAGCGGGAGTCGAAATAAATAGTTTTACAGAAATAATAAAAATTAAATGGCCCCAATATTTATAAAAACAAGTTAGAAACGAAAATGAATTAATTTGGTGAATTGTAGAAAAAAAAAAGAGTCAATTTGGATACATATACAATTAATTGCGTACAAATGAACGAATTATAAATTTAAGCGGGAGTCGAAATAAATAGTTTTACAGAAATAATAAAAATTAAATGGCCCCAATATTTATAAAAACAAGTTAGAAACGAAAATGAATTAATTTGGTGAATTGTAGAAAAAAAAAATGAGTCAATTTGGATACATATACAATTAATTGCGAACAAATGAACGAATTATAAATTTAAGCGGGAGTCGAAATAAATAGTTTTACAGAAATAATAAAAATTAAATGGCCCCAATATTTATAAAAACAAGTTAGAAACGAAAATGAATTAATTTGGTGAATTGTAGAAAAAAAAAAGAGTCAATTTGGATACATATACAATTAATTGCGTACAAATGAACGAATTATAAATTTAAGCGGGAGTCGAAATAAATAGTTTTACAGAAATAATAAAAATTAAATGGCCCCAATATTTATAAAAACAAGTTAGAAACGAAAATGAATTAATTTGGTGAATTGTAGAAAAAAAAAGAGTCAATTTGGATACATATACAATTAATTGCGTACAAATGAACGAATTATAAATTTAAGCGGGAGTCGAAATAAATAGTTTTACAGAAATAATAAAAATTAAATGGCCCCAATATTTATAAAAACAAGTTAGAAACGAAAATGAATTAATTTGGTGAATTGTAGAAAAAAAATGAGTCAATTGGATACATATACAATTAATTGCTTACAAATGAACGAATTATAAATTTAAGCGGGAGTCGAAATAAATAATTTTACAAAATAAAAAAAAGAGTTGGGCAAAATATTTTAATAAACAACTTAGATACGAAAAGAAATTAATTTGGTGAATTATAAAAAAAATGACTTAATTTGAATACATATACAATTAATTGCATAAAAATAAACGAAAGTAGCTTGTGCCCTAGTGGCGCGCGCCCCCTCCTCTTGCACAAGAGGTCCCGTGTTCGATTCCCCTTGGACGCAAAAATGGATTAGTTGTTCAAGGCCTAATAAGACTAATATAGAAGGTGGGCCGCATATATTAAGCGATGGGCCGAGTGGCCCAGTGGTCCGCGCCCGCCCCGGCCGCCTCGGGTGCCCGGGCTCGAACCACGCGAGCCACTTTTTTTTTTGTATAGGCTCGGTAATTTGCGACGGCCATATTCCGTCGCAAATATTGAATTTTGCGACGGAAAACAGCCCGTCGCAAATTATAACACAAAAAAGTATAAAAAATATATAAAAACAATTGCGACGGAATGTAGCCGTCGCAAATGTTGTTGACCCGATCGGGTCTGACCCGAAAAGTTTGCGACGGACTACTGTCCGTCGCAAATTCTTGACCCGGCCGGATCTGACCCGCCGATTTTGCGACGGATTTGTCCGTCGTTAATTTGCGACGGATGGTTGAATCCGTCGCAAAAATTTGCTACGACTGTTTTAGGTACGGATACGTGTCCATCGCAGATCCCGTCGCAAAACACTGTTTGCGACGGATTTTCCGTCGCTAATTCCGTCGCAAAACAGTGTTTTTTTTGTAGTGAGATAGTGAATAAAATAAAATATATTAAAAGATAGATAGTTCAATTTTGAGCGTATCTATATATATATAATAACGCTAACCGGCCTACATTTGGAAACTATTGAATTTTCCCGCCAAAATTATTGCCAAATTAAGAAACATAATATTTGAAATATTTATGATCAAATATATATTGTATAAGAAATATAATATTTAGAATATTTATGATCAAATATATATTGTATATTTTGATAAGTACATATTATCATTATTTGAATTATTCCTACAAAATTAATCAAGGTTTAAATAATATATATATATATATATATATTTATTTATTTATTTATTTATATATTATCCCCGCCGTGAAAAGAAATAAAATAAAAAAAACTCACAACATTCAGAAACTGACTAATGAGCCACCGCTGCTACCATCGCTGATCAAATATCTTAATAACATGCCTGCACAATACCATTTCATATCAAGAAAACAAGTTTAATCTCTCTCCATCTCTTCTCGCACGTACATAATAGTGAATATTACCAAATAATGATGAGTACATAATAGTCGGATTGTATGATAATCTGACTAATGATAGTATATTATATATAATGACTTTCATTAAACAGAAAAAAAAAAATTTGATCAACACTTCTGTAAGTCCTGAGCAATCAATGCTCAACCTAATTTCCTTTTCAATTTTAGTTTTCTTTTTCTCAATTCATAATTTCGTTGTATATTTATATAGTCATGCACTCATTTTGGGGCTCAAACTTTGGTTAAGGCATATAAGATTTGCTATTTTGTCATATTTTGTTTAATTGATTTTATTTTTTATATATGTATTTTCTAATACTTTGATGGATTAGGAAAGTATTTCAGGTGATATATAAAAATGTCTTCAAATTTTTCTCTAATCAAGAAAATTGGTAAAAAAAAATGGGATGGTGCAAGTTCCGCAACATTTTGTTTGGAAAAGAGATAAGAGAAAATGGGTGAAGAGGCAGAGATGATTCGCAATTGGTCGCATTTGCTACGTTCCTCCTGGTTTGGGATAAGCATATTATTTTAGGATATTACTGAATATTATTCATGAGCCAACAAGTTATGATGCATTCAAGGTGTACAACAATGTCAAGTACGAAACGTACTAGGATGCTTGCTACCCTAGGGGTTTGTTGGACGACGACAAAGAATGCATTGATGGAATATAAGAAGCAAGTCAATGGGTATTTGCACAGTCAATGTGAACTCTTTTTGTAACACTGTTCTCATTTGGAAACTTGAGCCGCCCAGAGTTGGTCTCGGAAAAGTTTTGGACATTACTTTCTGACGATATTATGTACGACTCATCTCGAAGTACCCTGGTGATGATATGATTAATTGACTGAATTATTTCACGCCACCGTAGTAAATGTTAAATACAATATTTATTCATAAATTGTTACATGACATTACAATGGAGCTGACAAAAATAATTTTTTCAAATGGTTCACAGTATTAAGCATGACGGATGATAAAAAAAAAAAAAGAACTTATGCCTATTTGAAATTGACAAGTTGTTGCATGCTATTGGCAAGTGCTTGAGTGATTTTGAGGGAATGCAAGTATTGGAATTGGATCCGAATTTGCTCTCACAAAATACGATGATTTCCAGAGAATTAGCCTACAACAAGACGGAGTTAAAGAGGGAGCACGAGGAACTATTCAAGAAATTAAATGACGAGCAAAGAAATGTTTATGACTCGATAAAATGTTATGTTGATACCAACAAAGGTGGTGTGTTCTTTGTTTACGGGTACGACAGAACATGCAAGACATTCTTATGGAGAACTTTGTCCACAACCCCCATATCGAATAGTAAGATTGTTCTGGACGTCGCTTCGAGTGGCGTAGCATCACTTTTGCTCCCTGGAGGAAGAATTGCCCATTCAAGGTTTGCAATCCCAATAAACATTACGGAGGACTCAACGTGCAATATCAAACAAGGGAGTCAATTGCAGAATTGTTGGTAAGATGCAGTCTTATAATATGGGATGAGGCTTTAATGGTGCACATACATTGTATTGAAGCATTGGACAATACTCTTTGGGACATAATGCAATTAACTCATCGATCGCCTTTGAAATTGCCTTTTGGTGGGAAGACAATTGTTTTTTGAGGTGATTTCCGTCAAATGTGCCGGTAATTCCAAAGGGACATAGGCAGGACATTGAGAATGCCACGATCTACTCTTCCTGCCTGTGGAACGTGTGCACTATTTTGAGATTGACGAAAAATATGAGACTCTAGAACTTAAGTTCAGCCGATGAACATGGAGAATTGAAATCATTCTCGGAATGGATGACGACAATAGGAGATGACACTATTGGAGATGACAACAATGATGTTGTAGATATAGAAGATGTCGGGTGACCTTTTGCTCAAAGATAATGAGGATCCTATTGATACGATTGTGCACAGCACGTACCCGGACTTCAAGAATATTGTGGACGATCTGCATTATTTGAAGGATGGGGCCATACTTGCACCCACTCTTGAAGTCGTAGATTCCATTAATGATTACATGATCAAAATGAACGAAAACAAGGCAAAAAGTATTTAAGTTATGATAGTGTGTGCAAGTCTGATATGAATGTTGATATACTGACGAATTTATATACACCGGAGTTCTAAAATACTTTAGAAGTGTTTCGGTGTGCCGAATCATGAGTTGAATTTAAAAGTTGGGACTCCAGTTCTGTTGCTCAGGAATATAGATCATTCCAAAAGATTGTGCAACGAAACAAGACTGGTCCTAACAAGACTTGGTGACCGCGTTTTAGAAGGTAAGGTCATAACCGGAAGCAATTTCATTGAGATGGTGTTGATCCCTAAACTTTCCCTGACTCATCCGACCCGAGACTTCCGTTTAAGTTTCAGAGGAGACAGTTCCAATAATTGTCTCATATGCCATGTCAATATATAAGAGTCAGAGACAATCACTCGCTAATGTTGAAATATTCAGAAATCAGTTTTCAGTCATGGTCAATTGTACGTGGCTGTTTTGAGAGTCATCAATCGCAGTGGTTTGAAGATTTTGGTATACGGTGATGACGAACGTTCGTAAAAAAAATGTTGTTTTCAGATAGGTTTTTCGAAATTTGTAGTCCTTTTTTTATTTTATTTTTTATTTGCGTGTGTTATGTGAACTCACATCTATTGCGAATGACCTGATTATGAAATAAATATTATGTGGTGACATGCAAATAATATTAACATTGTCTCTTATAAACAAATCATAATATTTATTACACTTAAATTTAAAAAATACACTTTAATATAGATAAATTGTATAGATAGATAGTTCAATTTTGAGCGTATGCAGTGTAAAAGCAAAAGACACCAAAAATGAATTCCACGCGTTTTAGGTGTATGCAATGCAATATCTACCCCTTTCGAGCGCATCACTGTCTTTCCTTTTATATAGCGACTACTTATGCTAAGCTGTCATCTTTAATTCAACTTAATTGTAAGAAAAATTTAGTCCATCTTTAGTTTTTTTTTTTTTTTTTTAAACAGTTAGTATTAGAAAATAGAAATGTGACATGGTTCGAGTTCTATACTATTTAATTTATTATTTTTTATCAAAATGGGTAAAGTAATTATATGTGTGCGATTTTACTATGTATATATAAATTTTTATCTATTATATTTTGCATCTTTACAAAATGGATGCGACTAAATAAACGTATGATCTTACTGTACACGCTTCAATTGCTATCTATACACAATTTAAAATATTAATTTTATCTAAATTTCTACTGTGTTTTAAAATATATAGCACAATTCCTGGATCTTATAACTATGATCAGTTTGTAATCATCATTCTTCCGTCATCGATCATCACCACCTATAATTGTTGTTTCCATTAATGATTTTTTCAGAATGCGAGACTTTTTTAATATAAATTTGGAGATTTATTTAATCGCATCCTTGCAAAATTCACTCCTATATTTAAACCTATTTTAAATATTCAAATTCAACCCACATATTCATATTCAAATTCCAATAACAAAATATTTCAAATTTTAAGATATAAAATACTCCCTTCGTCCACAAAAAAGTATATTTTTGTTTGCACATGATTTAATGTAATATATCGAAGAGTATCACTATAAGAAAATACAAAATTGCCTACGGAAATTGTTCATATGGCTACGAAATTTTCAACAAAAAATTCATAGTGGAGATTACCTACGAATTACCCACAAAAATTTCTAATTGTATAGGCATCTTCCTTCCCCATCTACAAAAAAATTGTCTACGGAAATTCCATAGACAAATTGTGTTGTAGGTAAAATTTTGTAGGCAAATGACTTGTAGGCAATTATACCTAGGTGACGCAGCCGGAACGTAGTAATGCAAGAGATAGGGTTTGGGAAAATCCCGAAGTTTTTAGAATAATATCAAACATGTGTTTATCGTCTCTTGAACGGAATATAAATACTACTAAACTAGGGTTTTTAGGCAAAGCCCATAATAAATCCTGCGAAAATAACGTACTAAAGCCCACAACGATATAAAAGTAAATAATTTAATAAAGGAAATCTTCTTATGCGATCTGTTCTCCATCATTCCCTCCCTCGTCGGAGCGATTCGTCTTCGAATCAGGAGGGATCTGTTCTCCAGCAAAGTAAGGAGTCAAGTGCTTGACGTTGAAGACGTCGGAAGTGCGGAAACCAGGAGGAAGACGGAGGCGGTAGGCGTTGGGGTTGATCTTAGCCACGATCTCAACTGGGTCAATCTTCCGGGAAGCCAGCTTGTTGTACTCATGGGCCGGGAAACAGTCCTTCATGAGGATGGCCCACACCAAGTTACCAACCTCGAACTCTATGTGGCGATGCTTCCCGTCGGTGTGACGCTTGTATAAAGCGTTGCTGGTCTCCAAACGGGTTCGAGTATCCGCATGCACTTTCAACAACTCGTCCTAGTAGGTCGACGCACGAGCCTCGGAAGGGGCAGTAGCTGAGAGGGGTAAAAGATCGGACAGGCCACGAGGAACAAGGCCGTAGACAATGGAAAAAGGGCAGAAGCCGGTGCTGCGACCAACGGCGGAATTATGAGCGAACTCAGCCTGAGGTAACTTCGTGTCCCACGACTTGGTGTTGTCCCCGACCAAACACCGAAGCAAATTCCCTAGAGAGCGATTCACCACCTCAGTCTGGCCGTCAATCTGAGGGTGGTAAGCACTGCTGAAATGGAGCTCAGTATTGGCCTGACGCCATAAGATCCACCAAAAGTAGCTCAGGAAACGAGTATCCCTGTCAGAAACAATAGAAAGAGGTAAACCATGAATATGATATACCTCACGAAAATAGAGCTGGGCCACATGGACGGCATCCGAAGTACGCTTGCAAGGGATAAAGTGCAATATCTTGCTAAAGCGATCAACGACCACAAATATAGAGTCAAAACCGTGCTGGGTGCGAGGTAGACCGAGAACGAATTCCATACTAACACCCAACCAAGGAGCATCGGGGATAGGCAATGGGCGGTATAAGCCTGCATTCGGGCGGTGCCCTTGGACACCTGACAAATGTGGCAACGGGCGACAAAATGATACACATCGCACTGTAAAGACGGCCAGAAATAACGCTGCTTAAGAAGAGCCAGAGTGCAATCCCGACCCACATGCCCTACGTTATGGAGCTCGGTGATGAGCTGGAGGCGAAGACTGCAAGAGAGGACGCACAGGCGGACGCCCAAGAAGAGAAAACCATCAATCAGAGCAAATGAGGTACGCTCCCCCACGGTCAACTGAGAGAGAATGTGTGCAAAATACGGGTCATCAGCATACAGGGCGGTGAGGTCATCTAGCCAAGGAACAGAAACACGCATATCAACAAGGAGGGAGTGTCGGCGGCTAAGGGCATCCGCCACCTTGTTCGCCGAACCAGACTTGTGGCGAATAACAAAATTGAACTGCTGGAGGTAGGTAGCCCAAGAGGCATGACGGGCTATGACGTTATCCTGAGAAGTCAAGTATTTCAAGGAATCGTGATCCGTGAAGAGGATGAACTCTCGCTAAAATAAGTAATGACGCCAATGTCGTACGGCACGAACCACAGCATAAAATTCTGCATCATAGGCACAATAACGAGACCGGGGGCCTGTGAGCTTCTCGCTGAAATATGCGACAGGACGGCCATCCTGACTAAGAACTGCATAAATCCCGACCTTCGAAGCATCACAGTGTAGCTCGAAAGGGACAGTAAAGTCCGGGAGGACCAAGATAGGGGCCGAAATGAGCTTTTGCTTGATGAGAGCAAAAGCAGAGGCAGCAGTGTCCGACCACTCAAAAGACTTCCCCTTCATGCAATTGATTATAGGAGCCATAATAGAACTGAAATGAGAGATAAAACGTCTATAAAAAGAAGCTAACCCATGAAAACTGCGCATAGCAGTGATGGAAGTAGGGGTAGGCCAATCACGAATCACCGCGATCTTGGAATCATCCGGCGTAGGGGACCCAGAAGGGTGCAACACAATAGTACATCCATCCATAGCAAATGAATAAGTGTTCAAATATCCATTATGAGAAACCCTACGATCAAACTGCCAAGGACAACCCAACAAAAGATGACACACATCCGTAGGGACCACATCGCACCAAATAGAAGTAACGACCACCCATAGAAAAAGGAACATGCACACGATCGGTAACAGTAATAACAGTATTACGACTAATCCAACCCAAGTTATATGGTTTGGGGTGGGAAACAGTAGGGAAAGCCAACTTGGCAACAATATTAATAGACATAACATTCTCACAAGCACCGAGATCGATAATATAAGAGCAAACCTTACCAGAAATTGTGCAAGTGGAACGGAACAGGGCATTCTGTTGGGTCGATGTGACCCACTCTGGCGAGGAAAGACACGCACGACTGAGAACTAGCAAAGGTCCTGAATCACCGAGCACGTGTATGTCATCTGCCGGGTCAACATCATCACCGGGGGACTTCGAAAAGGACAACAACCTATCACCTTCAAGAACCATTGTATGAGAGTTGTGTGGATGAGGGCATGCATGCATGCGGTGGCCCGGATTGCCACAATTGAAGCAACATCCGTTAAGGACCGGGCGAGTGCCAACAGGGGCAGTGGGCGCTGTAGGGCACTGTGAGGGTCCCCGAGGAGGCTGTGGACGGGGTTGGAAGGCGGCCAGCGGTGCTGCTACTGGGCTACGATGGTCCGCGCCAAGAGCCGGCGGTAAGCGGCGAATCGATTGGGCTTCCAGGGTGAGGGCTGGATGTTGCGCCTCGGCTACTGAAGCAGGCCGAAGAAGATTTAAAGTGTCCTGGTATGAGGCACAGAGGCTGTTGGGATATGTTTAGTTTTGATGATTTTCCAAAACGACATGTAATAGGTTTGAAAGCAGTCAGGATAGTATCCTTGAGATCAGGTCAGGCTAGGTTAGCTCTCAGTAGAATAGGTTGCTCAGTTGAGGGGGAACTCAGCGAGGGGGAACTTCTCAACACAGCCTGAAGATATCAAGATGACAACTAGAAGAGCTGACTGAAGACATGCCATCAACCTGAACCAATGGAGAAGCCTGAAGGAAATCCCACTGAGTGTAAGTCAGGCTGTTCTAAGCCAAGTCTGGCGGACCACTCAGTGAAGAGCCTGATCAGGTGGATCAGTGCTGCATCAAGTAGGCCCTGAAGAAGTCAGGCTACTGTGGTCAGGGAAGTTTGTCATTCAGCCTTATGACAAACTTCTTGGAGTGATCTTCAAACAGTCTCTGAAGAAAAACTACACTAAAGACGTTCAGTCCACTGAAGATCATCAGCCAGTGAAGGATGAAGCTGCCTAAAGTCAGTGGGTCTTGGTCAACCCACTGAGTCAAAGATTCGTTGGAATCAGTCCACGTGGACCAATCAGCACAAGGCGGTAAATCTGACACTGACAAGGCCGCATTCCAAGAAAAGTGGTTGAAACCATTTAATGATGGATTCAAATGTATTTCCTCTCCAACGGATACATTTGAATCCCCATTATAAATACAAGCTCATGGCTGTGTATTTAAGCGTGTTGTGTTGGTAGATTATTGTAAGAGAATCAAAAGAAAACAAACACCTACGAGCTGAGAAAGTGTGAGTAGTAGTATACGTGCAGGGGAGATATAAGGAGGTTCTACTCACATCTTATACACTGATCTTGAGAGTTCACAAATATATACATAAAGAGTGTTCAGCTTGTAACTCTAGGCTTAGAGAGGTTTTCCCTATCTTAGCTATTGGCTAACACATTGTAAAGGGAAAACCTCACCTAGTTGGAGAAAACCCTAACTGAAACCAAAACCCTCTTGTCAGGTTTGTTGGGAGTAAGTTGTTAGTAAGGAGAAGGGCAGCCCAGGGAGTGGCGTGAGTCCAGTTGTAAGTGCACCTTGGCACGTTAAAAACAAGAATCCAAAGGAGTGGATTTCCTGTTAAATCAGGCCGTGGATGTAAGAGCTTGAGTCTCTGAACCACGTTAAACTGAGCGTTGATTATTATCTAAGCACTTGCTAATTATTTGTAGTGTATGCTCTCTGAGTGTACTTGGAAAGTTTGAAAAGAAGATTAGCTAAGTATTTTAGTCAGGGAGAACCAATCTCACTGACAAACTTAGGCTAGCACTCGAGAGTTCAGTCTCTCAAGTCACTGCCTTGTTGAGAGCCTGAGCTTTCAAGTCTCATCACAGACTTGATAGCTCTGACTCTCAGCAACGCAGTGACTTGAGTATTCCGTCACTGAACTCAGTCAGGGTGCAAGCTGTGTTTTATAACGCACTCGAGAGTTCAGCATCTCAAGCCACTGTCCTTGCTCAGAGCATGAGCCTCCAAGCCTTCTCACTGACTTGGTAGCTCAGCCTCTGAGCAGAGCAGTGACTTGAGTATTACTCACTCTTGCTGAACTCCCTGAGGAAAAGTTTAAAAAAAAAAATTTTGTGCTCCTGAATTCCCATTTTGCCCTTCGAAATCGGGACCATCAATTGGTATCAGAGCGGGTTGTTCACATGACCACTGATCCAGTTTTGTTAAGAAAAATGGTCTACCGAACAGATCTTAAACGTTTTAAACTATGGGAATTTCTGCATATTTCATACTATTACTTGTATTCTGACATCATTCTTGTAATAGAAAATCATTTGGTTAGAAGTTTTGGAATCATCAAAAAGGGGGAAATTGTTGGGATATGTTTTGTTTTGATGATTTTCCAAAACGACATGTAATAGGTTTGAAAGCAGTCAGGATAGTATCCTTGAGATTAGGTCAGGCTAGGTTAGCTCTCATTAGAATAGGTTGCTCAGTTGAGGGGGAACTCAGCGAGGGGGAACTTCTCAACACAGCCTGAAGATATCAAGATGACAACCAGAAGAGCTGACTGAAGACATGCCATCAACTTGAACCAATGGAGAAGCCTGAAGGAAGTCCCACTGAGTGTAAGTCAGGCTGCTCTAAGCCAAGTCTGGCGGACCACTCAGTGAAGAGCCTGATCAGGTGGATCAGTGCTGCATCAAGTAGGCCCTGAAGAAGTCAGGCTACTGTGGTCAGGGAAGTTTGTCATTCAGCCTTATGACAAACTTCTTGGAGTGATCTTCAAACAATCTCTGAAGGACAACTACACTGAAGACGTTCAGTCCACTGAAGATCATCAGCCAGTGAAGGATGAAGCTGCCTAAAGTCAGTGGGTCTTGGTCAACCCACCGAGTCAAAGATTCGTTGGAATCAGTCCACGTGGACCAATCAGCACAAGGCGGTAAATCTGACACTGACAAGGCCGCATTCCAAGAAAAGTGGTTGAAACCATTTAATGTTGGATTCAAATGTATTTCCTCTCCAACGGATACATTTGAATCCCCATTATAAATACAAGCTCATGGCTGTGTATTTAAGCGTGTTGTGTTGGTAGATTATTGTAAGAGAATCAAAAGAAAACAAACACCTACGAGCTGAGAAAGTGTGAGTAGTAGTATACGTGCAGGGGAGATATAAGGAGGTTCTACTCACATCTTATACACTGATCTTGAGAGTTCACAAATATATACATAAAGAGTGTTCAGCTTGTAACTCTAGGCTTAGAGAGGTTTTCCCTATCTTAGCTATTGGCTAACACATTGTAAAGGGAAAACCTCACCTAGTTGGAGAAAACCCTAACTGAAACCAAAACCCTCTTGTCAGGTTTGTTGGGAGTAAGTTGTTAGTAAGGAGAAGGGCAGCCCAGGGAGTGGCGTGAGTCCAGTTGTAAGTGCACCTTGGCACGTTAAAAATAAGAATCCAAAGGAGTGGATTTCCTGTTAAATCAGGCCGTGGATGTAAGAGCTTGAGTCTCTGAACCACGTTAAACTGAGCGTTGATTATTATCTAAGCACTTGCTAATTATTTGTAGTGTATGCTCTCTGAGTGTACTTGGAAAGTTTGAAAAGAAGATTAGCTAAGTATTTTAGTCAGGGAGAACCAATCTCACTGACAAGCTTAGGCTAGCACTCGAGAGTTCAGTCTCTCGAGTCACTGCCTTGTTGAGAGCCTGAGCTTTCAAGTCTCATCACTGACTTGATAGCTCTGACTCTCAGCAACGCAGTGACTTGAGTATTCCGTCACTGAACTCAGTCAGGGTGCAAGCTGTGTTTTATAACGCACTCGAGAGTTCAGCATCTCAAGCCACTGTCCTTGCTCAGAGCATGAGCCTCCAAGCCTTCTCTCTGACTTGGTAGCTCAGCCTCTGAGCAGAGCAGTGACTTGAGTATTACTCACTCTTGCTGTACTCCCTGAGGAGAAGTTTAAAAAAAAAAAAAAATTTGTGCTCCTGAATTCCCATTTTGCCCTTCGAAATCGGGACCATCAATTGGTATCAGAGCGGGTTGTTCACATGACCACTGATCCAGTTTTGTTAAGAAAAATGGTCTACCGAACAGATCTTAAACGTTTTAAACTATGGGAATTTCTGCATATTTCATACTATTACTTGTATTCTGACATCATTCTTGTAATAGAAAATCATTTTGTTAGAAGTTTTGGAATCATCAAAAAGGGGGAAATTGTTGGGATATATTTAGTTTTGATGATTTTCCAAAACGACATGTAATAGGTTTGAAAGCAGTCAGGATAGTATCCTTGAGATCAGGTCAGGCTAGGTTAGCTCTCAGTAGAATAGGTTGCTCAGTTGAGGGGGAACTCAGCGAGGGGGAACTTCTCAACACAGCCTAAAGATATCAAGATGACAACCAGAAGAGCTGACTGAAGACATGCCATCAACCTGAACCAATGGAGAAGCCTGAAGGAAGTCCCACTGAGTGTAAGTCAGGCTGTTCTAAGCCAAGTCTGGCGGACCACTCAGTGAAGAGCCTGATCAGGTGGATCAGTGCTGCATCAAGTAGGCCCTGAAGAAGTCAGGCTACTGTGGTCAGTGAAGTTTGTCATTCAGCCTTATGACAAACTTCTTGGAGTGATCTTCAAACAGTCTCTGAAGGACAACTACACTGAAGACGTTCAGTCCACTGAAGATCATCAGCCAGTGAAGGATGAAGCTGCCTAAAGTCAGTGGGTCTTGGTCAACCCACTGAGTCAAAGATTCGTTGGAATCAGTCCACGTAGACCAATCAGCACAAGGCGGTAAATCTGACACTGACAAGGCCGCATTCCAAGAAAAGTGGTTGAAACCATTTAATGCTGGATTCAAATGTATTTCCTCTCCAACGGATACATTTGAATCCCCATTATAAATACAAGCTCATGGCTGTGTATTTAAGCGTGTTGTGTTGGTAGATTATTGTAAGAGAATCAAAAGAAAACAAACACCTACGAGCTGAGAAAGTGTGAGTAGTAGTATACGTGCAGGGGAGATATAAGGAGGTTCTACTCACATCTTATACACTGATCTTGAGAGTTCACAAATATATACATAAAGAGTGTTCAGCTTGTAACTCTAGGCTTAGAGAGGTTTTCCCTATCTTAGCTATTGGCTAACACATTGTAAAGGGAAAACCTCACCTAGTTGGAGAAAACCCTAACTGAAACCAAAACCCTCTTGTCAGGTTTGTTGGGAGTAAGTTGTTAGTAAGGAGAAGGGCAGCCCAGGGAGTGGCGTGAGTCCAGTTGTAAGTGCACCTTGGCACGTTAAAAACAAGAATCCAAAGGAGTGGATTTCCTGTTAAATCAGGCCGTGGATGTAAGAGCTTGAGTCTCTGAACCACGTTAAACTGAGCGTTGATTATTATCTAAGCACTTGCTAATTATTTGTAGTGTATGCTCTCTGAGTGTACTTGGAAAGTTTGAAAAGAAGATTAGCTAAGTATTTTAGTCAGGGAGAACCAATCTCACTGACAAGCTTAGGCTAGCACTCGAGAGTTCAGTCTCTCGAGTCACTGCCTTGTTGAGAGCCTGAGCTTTCAAGTCTCATCACTGACTTGAGAGCTCTGACTCTCAGCAACGCAGTGACTTGAGTATTCCGTCACTGAACTCAGTCAGGGTGCAAGCTGTGTTTTATAACGCACTCGAGAGTTCAGCATCTCAAGCCACTGTCCTTGCTCAGAGCATGAGCCTCCAAGCCTTCTCACTGACTTGGTAGCTCAGCCTCTGAGCAGAGCAGTGACTTGAGTATTACTCACTCTTGCTGAACTCCCTGAGGAGAAGTTTTAAAAAAAAAAAATTTGTGCTCCTGAATTCCCATTTTGCCCTTCGAAATCGGGACCATCAATTGGTATCAGAGCGGGTTGTTCACATGACCACTGATCCAGTTTTGTTAAGAAAAATGGTCTACCGAACAGATCTTAAACGTTTTAAACTATGGGAATTTCTGCATATTTCATACTATTACTTGTATTCTGACATCATTCTTGTAATAGAAAATCATTTTGTTAGAAGTTTTGGAATCATCAAAAAGGGGAAAATTGTTGGGATATGTTTAGTTTTGATGATTTTCCAAAACGACATGTAATAGGTTTGAAAGCAGTCAGGATAGTATCCTTGAGATCAGGTCAGGCTAGGTTAGCTCTCAGTAGAATAGGTTGCTCAGTTGAGGGGGAACTCAGCGAGGGGGAACTTCTCAACACAGCCTGAAGATATCAAGATGACAACCAGAAGAGCTGACTGAAGACATGCCATCAACCTGAACCAATGGAGAAGCCTGAAGGAAGTCCCACTGAGTGTAAGTCAGGTTGTTCTAAGCCAAGTCTGGCGGACCACTCAGTGAAGAGCCTGATCAGGTGGATCAGTGCTGCATCAAGTAGGCCCTGAAGAAGTCAGGCTACTGTGGTCAGGGAAGTTTGTCATTCAGCCTTATGACAAACTTCTTGGAGTGATCTTCAAACAGTCTCTGAAGGACAACTACACTGAAGACGTTCAGTCCACTGAAGATCATCAGCCAGTGAAGGATGAAGCTGCCTAAAGTCAGTGGGTCTTGGTCAACCCACTGAGTCAAAGATTCGTTGGAATCAGTCCACATAGACCAATCAACACAAGGCGGTAAATCTGACACTGACAAGGCCGCATACCAAGAAAAGTGGTTGAAACCATTTAATGCTGGATTTAAATGTATTTCCTCTCCAACGGATACATTTGAATCCCCATTATAAATACAAGCTCATGGCTGTGTATTTAAGCGTGTTGTGTTGGTAGATTATAATAAGAGAATCAAAAGAAAACAAACACCTACGAGCTGAGAAAGTGTGAGTAGTAGTATACGTGCAGGGGAGATATAAGGAGGTTCTACTCACATCTTATACACTGATCTTGAGAGTTCACAAATATATACATAAAGAGTGTTCAGCTTGTAACTCTAGGCTTAGAGAGGTTTTCCCTATCTTAGCTATTGGCTAACACATTGTAAAGGGAAAACCTCACCTAGTTGGAGAAAACCCTAACTGAAACCAAAACCCTCTTGTCAGGTTTGTTGGGAGTAAGTTGTTAGTAAGGAGAAGGGCAGCCCAGGGAGTGGCGTGAGTCCAGTTGTAAGTGCACCTTGGCACGTTAAAAACAAGAATCCAAAGGAGTGGATTTCCTGTTAAATCAGGCCGTGGATGTAAGAGCTTGAGTCTCTGAACCACGTTAAACTGAGCGTTGATTATTATCTAAGCACTTGCTAATTATTTGTAGTGTATGCTCTCTGAGTGTACTTGGAAAGTTTGAAAAGAAGATTAGCTAAGTATTTTAGTTAGGGAGAACCAATCTCACTGACAAGCTTAGGCTAGCACTCGAGAGTTCAGTCTCTCGAGTCACTGCCTTGTTGAGAGCCTGAGCTTTCAAGTCTCATCACTGACTTGATAGCTCTGACTCTCAGCAACGCAGTGACTTGAGTATTCCGTCACTGAACTCAGTCAGGGTGCAAGCTGTGTTTTATAACGCACTCGAGAGTTCAGCATCTCAAGCCACTGTCCTTGCTCAGAGCATGAGCCTCCAAGCCTTCTCACTGACTTGGTAGCTCAGCCTCTGAGCAGAGCAGTGACTTGAGTATTACTCACTCTTGCTGAACTCCCTGAGGAGAAGTTTTTTAAAAAAAAAAATTCGTGCTCCTGAATTCCCATTTTGCCCTTCGAAATCGGGATTATCAGAGGCCGCCGATATAACGAGAAATTATCTGGGCCGGAGTTTCACGACAATAGATCTGAGCAAGTAGTTGGTAGAATTCGGAGGTGTAGGCATCAGCGGTCTTAGGCCCCTGGCGAAGTAATTGGAACTGTTGATAGAGTGTGGAGTCATAATTAGCAGGGACGAATTCGTGAGTCATAAAATCACGCAAAAGCTCCCAGTGCACCACATCGGGACGGCCCTCACGACGACGGCTATGGTGAATGCTACGCCACCAGGCAGCAGCCCGTGCACGGAACCGCGTAGCGACGAGAGCAACTCTGCGATCAGGTGGGACGCAATTGAAATTAAGGAGGTCCTCCGCCGTGGTGAACCAGTCGAGAAACTCATTCGGGGAACCGTCGCCGACGAATTCGGGAATATCCAAACAAAAGCTGATTTCCCAGTGGGTATCCGGCGTTGGCTGCTGTGGGGGTGGGGGAATCTGGTGCGGGCGTTGCTGTAGGTTCTGGGGTTGCTCTAGGGGCGAGGGAATTTTGTGCGGGTGTGGGGGAACCTGGTGTGGTGGTTGTGGGGGGTTATTATGGGGATGGGGTTGGTGCGGCAGGGTGTGGGGATTAGGGCGTTGGTGCGCGGCGTGGGCTAAGGAGCAAAGGGGTTTTCAGAGAATATCTCATCCTCATCTATACCACTAGTAGTAGAGGAGCCCTCGCCGACGACAGGGGCAGCAGCCGCTGGCGGCTGTGACGCCAAGGCAAGGGTTTCAACCCTAGCGGCAAGTGCATCGAATTGCTTGCGCATCTCGGTCAAAACGACAGTCACTGAAGCGTATTGCTCACACAACATAGTAACCTCTTGATTATTCGGTTAAGGCGGCATCGTGTGGTCCAAGAATTGATTCCGAGTACCAACTGACGCAGTGGGGACGTAGTAATGCAAGAGGTAGGGTTTGAGAAAATCCCGGAGTTTTTAGAATAATATCAAATGTGTGTTTATCGTCTCATGAACAGAATATAAATACTAGGGTTTTTAGGCAAAACTCATAGTAAATCCTGCGAAAATAACGTACTAAAGCCCACAACGATATAAAAGTAAATAATTTAATAAAAGAAATCTTCTTATGCGATCTGTTCTCGATCACTAGGGATCTTATTTCGTAGGCAAATTAATTCAGTATGCAAGTTGTTTTCTAGGTTAAGAAATGTAGAAGCTTTTATAATTAAAAAATTTTGTAGGCAATTCTTACTATGAACTTTTTTGTTGGAAAATTTTTGTAGACAATTCTAATTTTGTAGGCAATTTTTTATTTTCTTGTATAGTATTATGGGATATTTTGAGGTCGGTTTATGAATAAAATGATTATTTATAAAAAAATATCTCATAATACTCTTCGATATATTTCATTAAATCACGTATAAACAAGTGAACATAATTTTCGTGCACGGAGTGAGTATATGATTGTCTCAAATTAAATATACAATTATATGCATTTAAATTAAGGCACATTCTCTTATACATTTGGTGCACGTACAGTGCACTCACTCAACAATTGAAATTGTTTACATTGAAAAGAGTAGGTTGATTATACCGAAAAGTTTGGTTAGATTACACTGAAAATCTATTTTAAGTGTATATTTTCCAGTGTAATATAACCATATTTTTGCTGTAATCAAATCATACTTTTCTGTAAACAATCACAACTCTCAACTGTTGAGTGAGTGTATCATACATCAAGTGCACAATAGAGTTACCATTATATTAAAATTGATCTAAAACTATATATATATATATATATATATATATATATATATATATATATATATATATATATATATATATAATATAGTAGTATTATTTTTTAGATTTCTGTAAAAAATATTGGAAAAATCAATAACAAAAGAAAACATGCACATTGATTCTTTTTTCTTACACGGTTACACCTTTCTTCCATGTCGGCAGTATTTTTAATTACTTTTATAAAAGGAAAAGCATATTGGGTGGGAAAATGTAGACTTTATATTTCAGCATAGTTACATACACGTATGTATAGATTTTCAAGCGACCACTCCTTTTTGAAATATTTTGTATGGACAAATTTTAGGGTGAGACGATATATAATTAAATTGATTTACGGCTTTAAATTAAGGTTAATCATATAGAGGTATATTTTAAAAGACAAAATTACATTTCAATAAAAGGGTTACAATATTAAGTACAATATATTTGTGAAAAATGCAATGTGCAACGTGTATAACCAAAATGCAATAGATTTATGAATACTGTAAACAAATTTTGATGTAATTGTATTAGGGTAAATTGCGTCAAACCCTCATGTGGTTTGAAATATCGGCATGAAACCCTCATATGCTTTAAAAATTGTGCAGAACCCTCTTGTGATTTTATAAATATAGCATGAAATCCCCCTATAGTTTATAAATATAGTATGGAACCCCCCCTATAGTTTATAAATATAGCATTAAGCCCCCAACCCTGTTAAAATTAAATGTAGTTTGCAATTCATGCACGTTTCATGCAAATTTTAGTGGTTTTTTTCTCTATATATTGACTCATTTATCCCCCCATCAACTAAATTAAATGCTCTTTCTATTATGGATTTTTTTTTACGAGTTATTTTTTATTTTTTATAAACTTGTGATTTTTTTATAGTTAATTTATTTAATAATAATTGTCTATAAAATATTATAAAGAGACGAGAAGTGAAAAATACTTTTATAAAATCCTCTTTATAGATAATTATATATTAATATAACGTTTAGTAAATAATTTGGAGTTTGAAATATTAAGAAAAGTACAAATAAAAAAATAAAAGAAATTGAAACCTACCCTAGACACTTCTCGTTCTAAAGAAAACCAGCAACAACAAATTTCTTATTGGTCAAGTCTTTGTATGTCACAATAAGTAAGTTTTTTCAAGAAATTGACACATTAAAAAAAATTGTATAAATTTTGAATTTTTACTTATGTGTTTTATGAAAGAACGTCAACAAGTCAGAAGTATATAATAGGTCATACGGGTTAAAAATTAACACTATTAATTTCACTACAACATAATTGACTTTAAGTAACATCTTATTGTAACACATTTAGTTTATGTAACACATTATGGTAACACTTATTTTAGTTTATATATTATGTAATACTTTGTTAATATGCAACACTTATAACTTATATGTAACATTTTTAAATAAGTAACGTTTTTATGTAACACTTTATAGTAGGTAACACTTTTTAGGTAACACTTTTATATATGTAATGCTTTTTTGGTAACACTTTTACAAAAGTAACATTTTTTAGTAACACTTTAACATAAGTAACACATTTCAGGTAACACTTTTATACAGATAACATATTTTGGTAACACTTTATAATAAATATTTAAATTCAGCATATATATAATCATACATTATCAATAATAATAATATTTTTAGTTCGAGAAATATATATATATATATATATAATTATTAGTTCCATATATAATATGCATATGATTTAAAAAAAAAAAAATCATATGCATAAAATTTATTTATCATTTAAATCAATTTATTAGTTACAAAATATATTTATTACATACGTACAAAATAATTTATATTTTTAATTTAAAATTATTAAAATAATACAATTATACTATTTATGAATTTATATTATATGTATACAAACACACACACACACACACACATATATATATATATACACGCATATATTATTTTATAAAGTAGGTAGAAAATTGTTTGGTTTAAAAATTAGTAATTTTAATTATTAATGTGAGTTAATATTACCATTGTTCCTCTATAAAAAAAAAAAAAGAATAAAGAAAAGATTATTAATAAGTTAAATAATATTAAAATTCAAAATTTGTTAAGTATTATAATTAGCCTAGATGGTAAGTTCTTTGTTTCTTGCACAAGAGGCTTAGGGTTCAATACCTAGAGACTGTATTTTTTTTCCCTTTGTTCATTATTTATTTATTTATACAAGTGTTACCTAAAGTTTTTATATAGGTGTTACATATATATGTAATATTTTTTTAAAGTGTTACATATATTATAAAAAGTGTTGCATTAGACTTTAGGCTATGCCAGCAACTGCAACGCCCTTAAAAGTGTTACTTATTGTACATAGGTAACAATTTATACATATTGTGTAACATTTTTTAGGTGTTAAATAATATCACTTATGTTGTAGTGTAATATTTTTTTTTTTAAAAGGGATCTTGCGCAATATTTATCAAATCACAAGAGGGTTTGACGCAATTTTTAAATCAAAGGGAATTTCATATCAATTTTCCAAACCATAAGGGGGTTTGACGCAATTTACCCAATTGTGTTATAATGTATTTTTTTTTCTTTGAACACATATTTCTATGTACATGTATCTTACTCTATTCTATTTTTCAAAAATTTGATTTGCATTTTCAGTCTAAGTTATTATTAATATATATATATATCTGAAAGGGAAAAATAACTAATATTAATAGTTCGAATTTTTTTTTGAGCGAAGAGTGTTTAGGTAATTTATTATATATAATATATAAAACTTAGATGCTCGCATTATAAAATGCTAAAAGTACTACCAAGCTTCTTCATTTTTCAATTTTTATTTTTGAGTGGCTCCTTCTTGCAATAAAAGGTACTCCTTTTGTTTCAAAATAAATATTGTTGTAAAATTTTTGTATCAAATTAAAAGTTAAAATTTTGACATATATACTTCAGATAAATTTTTAAAAATTTTATTATATTGTAATAATCCCTAAAAGGATTGTTGTATTTTAATGTAATCCCTAAAAAATCTCTTATATCCAAAGTTTGAATTTGGGGTAAATTAGAAAAAAAAAAGTGAAAAAATAGTTAAAATGATACTCCCTCCGTCCCCTATTAACTTTCATACTTTCCTTTTCGAGACGTCCCACAATAACTTTCACACCCCAAATATGGAAATAAAACACTCTCACATTACCTACTTTAATTCAAAATACTCTTCATTCATCGGTTGAAAAAGTCAATAAAGCAGTTTTTCTTAAAATTTGTGTCACCCCACCTATGAAAGTTAATAGGGGACGGAGGGAGTACTTAATTTAAAATAAAATTTAACTACTAAAATAACACTTATTTTGAAATGTAGGGAGTAATTTAAAAGAGTATGAACAAGAAAAGACAATCTAAAATTAACTTAGGATAGAAATGAAAGTGAGAGAAATATGTTTGGAGGGTTAATATATATATATACTATATTAAAAAAATAACAAGTATGTGAGAAACATTTTTAGACACTTATGCCCTTGCTCTTTTTCCTCTTAGACATTTTAGCCCTTCACCGCCACTAGCGATCCGTCTTCCCTCTTCTCCACCTCAAGTCCGTATCGTCTCCCCCACTTCACATCTGGGAATACTCAACCGTCTACATATTCAATTTCGCGTCAACCATGTTTTATCATTGCATCAAATCCGTCTTCTCTCTAACTGAAAATCTCCGACGATGCGATAGATGACACGGAAATGAAGCGGTTGCATTTTAGGGCTTTGATTCTTGTAGAACTTTGATGAAACAGGTAATTTCAATGTCATTCCTAATTTCTCAATTCAATATCTCATTACAACTCTAATTTTTTTTAATTCTATTCATGCGAATTTATTTGGGAATTTTGTTGGGGGTTTCACATAGAAACTGAATTTTCTTTTTAAAGAAATGAATGAATTCTTTCAAGAATTGGTAGACAAGCACAGGGTTGAACACTTTGATGGGTAATTCCTGTATTTGCAAAGCACAAGAAAACTATTAAAGGGCAGGCACTGGTAATATTTCTTAATCGAAATATCTTACAGTTATAATTTGGAAATTAATTCGAAGTTTGAAGGAATAATCTAAGCAAGGGAGAAGAGCAATGTTTCGTGAGATAATAGGAAAAGAATAAAATAAATCTATTTTATGGCCATATACAGAGCAAACAGTCTTATTTTGAGAAAGGTGCATACTCTTGTCAAGATAAATATTCATGTGAAATATATGTCTCCTCTGAAATAATAGAGTTTAAGACTGTATTACTGCAAACTATTTTAACTTGTGCCATTCCCGTAGTCACTTTATCACCAGGGATTAGTGTTTTTATTGGAACTAGACATATCCTGCATTTACAAGAACTCATTGAATTTTTTAGATTGTTCTCAATTGCTCTTTCTTTTTTCACTTTTCCTTGCAAGTCTTGCTGGTTGGTGATCTTAATGATCTGGGGTTAAAATAAAAAAAATTCAATTTTCAAATGTATATTTAGGCATCCTGTTTGTTTGTCATTGCTGGAGTTAATGTAGACAAACCCATTCAAGGTGTATTCAATGGGCAGGAGGTTCATGTATGGCCGTGTATCACATGGAATCCTAAATGAGGGCTTACGTTTTCAGACATTAGAAGCAAAATTGGTGGAAATTGCCCCATTACTGGAAGATCTATCCTTGTGTTGAATTGCCAAAGCATTGATCTTGCAGATCTTACCTTGGATGTAGCTCTTGTTGTATATGCAGCAGATGGTGCTGAGATATTTTAAAAACTAAATGCACTGCATTGCAATACAGAGTGATTCGATAACTGCCCCAGTAAAAGAATTCAATCATTCGTAATTTTCGAAGTTAAAACTTAAGATCATTTTCATTACTATGTTCTCTTTTAGGGCCTGTTTGGTTGGGGGTAATGATTATAGGGTAATGAAAATTAAAGTGATTAAAGAGTCATTCAAGTAGAGGGTAATGAATGAGGAGTTATTTAATAGGTAAATTATAACTCACATTTAATCTTATTACAATGTATTAATGATAATACCAAGCAATATTAATGTATAACTGTCTAAAAATGTTTCTCACATACTTGTTGCTTTTTAATATAATATAGATTAATAATAACAAGCACTACTAATGGAATCATTCTCATTACCCTATAATCATCACCCCCAACCAAGCGGTCCTTAATCTTTTCATTTTCCTTAGATAAACTGGGAATTAGAAATGGCGGGTGGATTTGTGGCATGACAGGCATTCGAGTCGATGCTAACAAGGAGTACAATTCTCTTCCATCCTACATTCTAACGTTTGGGTACTCATTCGTGGAAGATATTCTTCTATTTCCCACATTTTCACTTACCACTCTATTGAGTATTTAGTTTCTTGAACTGGGTGTAGTTTCTCTTGCTGTTTATTCTTTAGGCAGTGGAATTGTAAAATTTGTGTTGCTGCATTCGGGCTCGCAGTTGATCTTGAGTTATTTACTTGTCAATTCTGTGAAATGAACAAGAACGTATTAACTGATGGCTCCATTAATTATTAAATTCATCCCTCATTCTTGTAGACTTTAGATTTATTTAGGTGGACACCTGGCTCATTACTCTTTATTTCACATCTCTATATATATCTGATCAGTTTTCTTGCGTTAGCTCCTTGTTATAAAGTCATATGCTTGTTTGTTTATTGATCCTGGTGTGTGTGGTGTGCAGTAATTAGACAAGAGAAGGGTAGAAATTCATGAAGACAACCCTTGTTGATTTCTATATAAATGATGGCCTTGAAAGAGGCGGCGATCTTTATAGTAATTAATAAGCAATCTATACTACCTTAATAAAATATAGTTTGCTTAGTTTGCACTGGACATATCATCTTTAAATGATGTCCAAATTATTATTTGATATTGCGACATCATCATATTTGGTACTGATTTGTGGGTTATTCAGCAATTCTTTTGGTTCTCTTCAAGCAAAAATATTTTCTTCGCATGGTTGATGGCGCTTGGCAGTGGTTGTGATTCTTGAGGTGGTACCCTCATTCTTTCACGAAATGATTTACTTGATCTTGATTCAGTTTTCAATTTTTTATATTTCTTAACAGCTGAATCGAGAGATGTCGGATCAAAAGTTGACGTGTGTTGCTATTGTGAGCTTTTGACAAATATAAGCCCAAAAAATATTGTGAAGAGTGCAAAAAGAGTTTTCCTATGGTTTAAATTTGTTGGAGTTATACGTGAAAGTATGCTTTTACTTTGTATAACTCGTGTATCAAACACTCGATTTATGAGAATAATTCTTTTATCACATTTGCTTTAGATATAATTGAATGTTGAATTTCTATTGCAAACCGTTCAATATATAGTACATGTTACATTGTAGTTAATGTGGTGATACCCGATCACGGAAGACAACATTAACAGTTTACTTGTAACTAAACGTACAATTCACGACCCAGGTGGAATTGAACAAACCGCCGTGAAAGGTCGATGTGTAAGGCTCAGATTGGTCTGTCTTGACTAAGAGATTGCACTAGCACATTTAGTATGTGTTGAAGAGGTCCTACAGCGAGGATAAATTCTTCTGTTCTGAAAGGTGAAGAATTAGACCTCAGTGGTTGTTGATTTCTTAATCTCCGTCACTTAAATAGGACCGTGTGTGCTTAATAGTTACTGCTTTGATTCATGTTGGGTGAGAATCATTGTGACTTCGAACTTTGTGTCTTGGGCAGTAATATTAATCATACGACGGTTGCTAAGATTTAATACGGAGAAACGCGTGCGAGTACGGCTCGTGTGATTAGTCCCCTTGGTGGGCTCAAAAGTTTTATTGTACCAAATCTTGCAAGTGAAGAATTAGTTTCTTCGGTACGAATAATAATGTTGAGCTGTCTTTACTCCAAGGTGAAAGACGTTAATTAATTTAGAGCTATTCAGAAGCTTAATTAATTAATGGACTTGATAATCTTAAACGCGGGAAATAATAACCGGGAGCACATATTATCGTAATATGGATTAAGATGGATAGTGCAATATTAATTTATTAGTGGTAATAATTAATATTAATGGGCTGAATTATATTGGGGCTCAATATTGAAATTCAGAAGTCCATTAGGAGGTCCAATCTTAATTCTCCTTAAGGCCCCTCAAGTAGCCCAATTAAGTAACCCAATAATGATAAGGTGATTAAAATAAAAAGAAAATAATATGCTGATTTTTCCCTTTAATTTTCGAAAAATACATGATAAGGAGGAAAAAGATTTTGTTGATTTTCTTGGAAAGATATTATGCAAGATATGTATTCTAGGAATACAAGAATATCTCATATATTCAAGAAGATCCAAATCTTGGATTTTCTCTATGTAAATTTCGAAAATTACACTCTATAATTAAGAGTGTGAGATTTTTGTGGAATATTTTATTTTGG
Organism: Ballota nigra; assembly: GCA_947034835.1. Taxonomy (NCBI): domain Eukaryota; kingdom Viridiplantae; phylum Streptophyta; class Magnoliopsida; order Lamiales; family Lamiaceae; genus Ballota; species Ballota nigra. Next base: position 86,426,284 of record OX344720.1, on the reverse strand, counting down.
AGAAAAGAATATATGAGATATATTCAAGATTTCTTAGAGTCTAAGAAAAGATTTTTTCCAAGCCCATTAACCACAATATTTTCGGCCACTTTAATTATAAATAGGGGATGATTATTTCATCCCCAAGTACATATTTCCATGTGTTGGAAAAATCAAGAAGCATAGATATTTTTCTTTTTCCTTAGTTTATTAAATTGCTTGAAAGCGTCTCCCACCGGCGATCAAGTGAGGTGAAAAGGGAAATACTTGAGAAGACTTTGGGTTGATAGAACGAGATTACAAGTGTCCCGTATATCCAAAGGCCATTACTACGAGAGGTACGTTAATCGCATATTTACTTGTTTAATTCCGCCTAGTTAAATATGTGAAATTAATTTAACATGCATGATGATAATTAGTTGTTGGAATTATTATTTGAATTAATTAGGATTAATTCATGCTAGTAATAATTGTATTTAAATTCGTATTTAAATTTCATCCCGAATAGATTCCGGGCACCCCTATTTTCCCAACAACTGGTATCAGAGCCACGGTTTCGGGCTCTGAATTTTAAATTGGAATTTAAATTGTTAAAACATTAAATTGAAATTGGATAGTAGAATTGTTAGATCTTTTTTGCAGGTATCCAATTGTCATGGTTTTAATGTTGTTAATTTCATGCGTGTGAATTAATTTGGTTTTTAATTCGATTCGTTCGAATTCGTTTTTCTCGTGAGAAAATCCACGAGTAGATTAGTTATTTTTATTTTGATTCGATCATTGTAATAGACTAGTCTAGATCTAGTATTTATTTTTTTTGTAAAAATAAATTGTAACCGGATCGTGACGAAGAACGAAGAATTAAAAACGGCGTACCCGGACGACGCATACAAGCGTGGGGCGTGTATGGGGGTAAAATCATGTAAGGGGTGAAGAAAACGAGGATGAACGGCAAAAAAAAACGGCGCACGGGGGTGCACGGCGCACGCCGTGCGCAACGGGCGCACGGCGCCGCGCGCACGGCGCGCGTGCGCCTCGGCAGGGAGCTGCAGCGCCTCGGGGCGCCCCGGGCAGCGCCTCGGCGCGCTTCTGTGCAGCGCCTCGGATGCGCCTCGGGTGCGCCTCGGGGCTGCGCTTCGGCGCGCCTCGGGCATTTTTCCAGCGCTTCTCGGACCGGGAAGCGCGCGGGCCCACTTCGTGGGCCGACGCGCGCTGTATCTCAGGCCGTGGAATTTTTTCGGTTCGTGTTTTTTTTCAGTGTGATTTTAAAACGTCGTCCCGAACCCCAAACGATGCTGTTTTGAAGAAGTGTTGCTGTTCGAGTGGGAGCACGTCGAGACGAACGTCGGAAAGCAACAAGGACGATTTTTTCGCATCAAGACGTGAAGAAATTAAACCGTGACAATTGGATTCGAGTGCTCCAATGTGTTTAATTTAGTTTTGATGGATGTTTTATTTCGTGCAATTTTTATTATTTGTTAATATGTGTTTGCATGAATTTAATTGTCCAAGAAAAACCTTACTTTCGAAAATTACTAAGTATGTTTTTATAATCGAAATTTTATTCCGAATATTAAAATTGGATTATTTTGACCTCCATAATTTATTTATTTGTGAAGTTCTTTTGGAATACATTTCCCCCTCGGATCGGCCAAAAGAACGGATTTCACATGAATAAATTCCGAAAGGATGATTGTGGATTATTACTAGTGGCGGTATTGACCCTCACCACGAGTGGCTTGCTCAAAGCGAAATAATAATCCTGTATTTAATTATGGTTATTACTTAGGCATAGGAAATTGATATTAACTTACTCCCCTCGGAGTCCCTGTTAGTTTCTATGTGGTCAAAGTGGGAGCCAACTATTAATTTTGAATTAAGGATTTGTAACTTTTAAGTTTGTAATCCGCTTGAATGTGTTTAAATGTATAGACCACCCCTCGTGGCGCATTTAAATTGTTTCGAGATGTTGGCTGATGCATGATTATATTGTTTTAAGGTTTCAATATGATTGATGTGATCAAATTTATGTGATAATTTCGTATTTTTCTAGATATTGATATGAATGTATGTTTTATTCTCAGTTCATCATGTCGCAACCTTTTAATCCACTGTTTAGTATACTTAAAGATAACAAACTTGTTGGTGAGAACTATGTTGATTGGAAACGTAACCTTAATATTGTCCTAACCGCTCAACACCACAAGTGGGTACTTACCACTCCTAAGCCCCAAGAGCTTGCCGAAGATGCCACGAAAGCGGACAAGAAAGAGCATAAGAGTTGGTTAGACTCCGATGAGATGGCTAGGTGTACTATTCTGGCTTCAATGTCAGATGTGTTGCAACACCAACACCAACACATGGAGACCGCCTCTGAGATAATGCAAAATCTTGAAGCGATGTTTCAACATCAGAACCGTACGGCTAGGCAAATCACCATGCGAAAGATGCTTTCGTTGAAAATGGTGGAAGGTACGCCCGTAAGGGATCACGTAATCGAGATGATGGGTTATCTCAACAAGTTGGAAGTACTTGGTGCGGAATTTGACCTCCCTACTAAGGTCGATTTCGTTCTCCATTCTCTGCCGAAGAGCTTTGAGCAGTTTCAATTGAACTATCAAATGAATGACCGGGCAAATAGCTTGCCCGAGCTCTTGCAAGCTTTGGTATCGGCAGAGATTCTAATGGATCACCAAACCGTTGCTATGGTGGCAAATGGTCCGTCTTCCTCTTCAGGTCCCAAGGGAGGGAAGAAGAGGAAGAGGACGAAGGGCCAGACCCAAGCAAATCCAACCGTTGCGAAACCCAAGGCAAAGGGAGAAGGAGGTGGAAAGAAAGCTGCTAAGGGTAAGTGCTTTAATTGTGGTGAGAAGGGACATTGGAGGGCGACCTGTTCTAAGCCTAAGAAGGGTGGAAAGAAAGGTAAGTCTCATGCTTTAGTCGTTGAAACATTTGTTGCGGCGTATGCTGCCCATGTTTGGGTAGTGGATACCGGGGCAACTGATCATATTTGTTTCACTCTTCAGGGGTTCCAGCTAACCCGGCGACTTAGCAAGAATGAGATCACAATCACTTTGGGGGATGCTACCAGAGTGGCAACCGAAGCAGTGGGAGTCGTGCACCTATCTTTTGAAGATAGAGTTTTAAAGAGATGTTTTATACGTTCCAAACTTTAGGATGAATTTAATTTCGGTTTCTAAGTTGGTTTTGATGGATATTCAGTTACTATTAATAAAGTTGTTACTGTTTTCTTTTAAGAATGATGTTATCTGTCATGGAACGTTGGTAAACAATCTCTATACGATTAAGTGTGCACACCACTCAAATAATGAATCTAATAACACGTCGATCATTTCGAGCAATAAAAGAAAGCGTTCTTCGGAGATGGATGAAACACTTCTATGGCATCTTAGACTAGGTCATTTTAATCTAAAGTGGATAGAGAGAATGGTGAAAGACGGATCCTTGGAATCGCTCCAAGTTGAGCCGTTTCCAACTTGTGAATCCTGTTTAGAGGGTAAAATGACCAAGAGGGCATTTGGAGCCAAGGGGAATAGAGCCACGGAAGTGTTAGAACTCGTTCATACCGATGTGTGTGGTCCAAAGACGATCAAAGCGAGAATGGGGTATGAGTGTTTCGATTACTCAAGATATGGGTACATTTACCTTATGCGGCATAAGTCTGAAACTTTTGTAAAGTTTAAAGAGTTTAAGGCCGAAGCCGAGAAACATAGGGAAAAGAGTATCAAGTTTCTACGATCAGATCGTGGAGGCGAATACCTCAGCGATGAATTCTTGAACTACCTATCGGACGAAGGGATCGTATCCCAGTTAACCGCACCGGGAACCCCTCAACAGAACGGTGTGGCGGAACGAAGGAACCGGGCTCTTTTAGAGATGGTCAGATCCATGATGAGTTATTCGGATTTACCCAAGTCGTTTTGGGGTAATGCCTTGGAAACAGCGACTTATATTCTAAACTTGGTGTCATCCAAATCGGTTCCTAAAACCCCAATGGAATTGTGGACCGGGCGCAAGCCCAGTCTAAGACATTTGCGGCTTTGGGGTTGTCCGGCATACGTGCTAGACAAGGAAGCCGGTAAGTTGGATCCACGTTCGGAATTAAGGCTGTTTATAGGATACCCTATGGGAACGAAAGGGTGTATGTTCTATAGTCCCAAGGATCAAAAGACCGTGATAAGTACACACTTTAAATTCTTGGAGGAAGACTATATGAACAATCGGAAACTTAAAAGTGAAATTACCTTAGAAGAATTGAGAGGTCAAACCTCGATACCAAGTATACAAGATGATGTACCACATGTCACATCTTCACAACCGGAACCCCGTCGTAGTGGGAGGGTTCCTAGACAACCCGAGAGATTCATAGGGATAGAAGAATCTTCGGATTTGGTTCCCGGTGTTGAATCAGACCCATGGACGTACGACGAGGCAATCCAAGACAAAGACGCGGAGTCATGGCAAACGGCAATGGAAGCCGAGATGGGTTCGATGGATCATAATCAAGTGTGGGAGTTGGTCGAGCCACCCAGTGGGGTAGAACCCATTGGATGCAAGTGGGTTTACAAGAGGAAAAGAGGACCGGACGGAAGGGTTGAAACCTTCAAAGCAATGCTTGTGGCCTGTAGCTATGCTTAAGTCCATCCGTATTCTCTTGTCGATCGCTGCGCACTTAGATTACGAGATCTGGCAAATGGATGTCAAGACAGCTTTCCTTAATGAAAGTCTTGATGGGATCTATATGCAACTGCCCAAAGGTTTCATTGGAAAAGGCCAAGAGAATCTCGTATGCAAACTCAAGAGATCCATTTACGGACTTAAGCAAGCATCGCGTACTTGGAACCAGTGTTTTGATCAAGTGATTAAGTCTTATGGGTTTGATCAAAACGAGTTCGAAAGTTGTGTGTATAAGAAGCGTGACGGAACTGCGGTGGTATTCTTAGTATTATACGTAGACGATATTCTGCTCATTGGAAACAATGTAAAGGTATTGTCAGACGTAAAGGTATGGCTGTCAAAACATTTTGATATGAAGGACTTAGGGGAAGCCGGTCACATCCTTGGGATCAAAATCACTCGCGATCGCAAGAAGAGGATGTTGGGCTTATCGCAAGCTTCATACATTGACACTGTTTTGAAGCGTTTCAGCATGTAAGATTCCAAGAAAGGTTTTGTACCTTTTAGGCACGGAATCCATCTATCGAAAGAAATGAGCCCTAAGACGCAAGCGGCGATAGATGACATGAAAGGTGTTCCGTACGCTTCGACCGTAGGAAGCCTTATGTATGCAACGCTGTGTACGAGACCGGATATCTGCTTTGCCGTAGGCATGGTAGCAAGATATCAAAGTAATCCCGGGAAAGACCATTGGACTGCCGTAAAGTGCATCTTGAGGTATCTGAAAAGAACTCGGGAGCGGATGCTGATTTACCAGTCGGATAGTCTAGTTCCCGTAGGATACACGGACTCGGATTTCCAATCAGACATAGACTCAAGAAAGTCAACCTCGGGTAGTGTGTTTTGCATGGGAGAAGGAGCCATGACATGGAGAAACGGTTTGCAGAAATGCATCGCAGATTCGACCATGGAAACCGAATAAGTAGCTGCTTGTGAAGCAGCGAAAGAAGCGGTTTGGCTCAAGTACTTCTTAGTGGACTTGGACGCTGTTCCGAATTTGCCCGACAAGATAACTGTCTTTTGTGACAATGTCGGAGCAGTTGCAAATTCAAGGGAACCGAGAGCCCACAAGGCCAGCAAACACATAGAAAGAGAATACCGTCTTATACGAGAAATCGTTAAGAGAGGAGAAAAAGAGGTGGCAAAGATATGCGTCGGGGACAACCTAGTAAATCCATTCACAAAGGGTCTGCCTCTGAATACATTCGAGAGACATGTGAATGGAATGGGAGTCAAGACCATTGTCAATCTGCTTTAAGTATAAGTGGGAGGAATTATTAGGTTAGTGTAGGTTGACATGAGATGTCACGTAGAGCTACTACACTAAGACATGCGTGATGTATACTAAAAGCAGACTTTAAGTATAAGTGGGAGATTGTTGGAGTTATACGTGAAAGTATGCTTTTACTTTGTATAACTCGTGTATCAAACACTCGATTTATGAGAATAATTCTTTTATCACATTTGCTTTAGATATAATTGAATGTTGAATTTCTATTGCAAACCGTTCAATATATAGTACATGTTACATTGTAGTTAATGTGGTGATACCCGATCACGGAAGACAACATTAACAGTTTACTTGTAACTAAACGTACAATTCACGACCCAGGTGGAATTGAACAAACCGCCGTGAAAGGTCGATGTGTAAGGCTCAGATTGGTCTGTCTTGACTAAGAGATTGCACTAGCACATTTAGTATGTGTTGAAGAGGTCCTACAGCGAGGATAAATTCTTCTGTTCTGAAAGGTGAAGAATTAGACCTCAGTGGTTGTTGATTTCTTAATCTCCGTCACTTAAATAGGACCGTGTGTGCTTAATAGTTACTGCTTTGATTCATGTTGGGTGAGAATCATTGTGACTTCGAACTTTGTGTCTTGGGCAGTAATATTAATCATACGACGGTTGCTAAGATTTAATACGGAGAAACGCGTGCGAGTACGGCTCGTGTGATTAGTCCCCTTGGTGGGCTCAGAAGTTTTATTGTACCAAATCTTGCAAGTGAAGAATTAGTTTCTTCGGTACGAATAATAATGTTGAGCTGTCTTTACTCCAAGGTGAAAGACGTTAATTAATTTAGAGCTATTCAGAAGCTTAATTAATTAATGGACTTGATAATCTTAAACGCGGGAAATAATAACCGGGAGCCCATATTATCGTAATATGGATTAAGATGGATAGTGCAATATTAATTTATTAGTGGTAATAATTAATATTAATGGGCTGAATTATATTGGGGCTCAATATTGAAATTCAGAAGTCCATTAGGAGGTCCAATCTTAATTCTCCTTAAGGCCCCTCAAGTAGCCCAATTAAGTAACCCAATAATGATAAGGTGATTAAAATAAAAAGAAAATAATATGCTGATTTTTCCCTTTAATTTTCGAAAAATACATGATAAGGAGGAAAAAGATTTTGTTGATTTTCTTGGAAAGATATTATGCAAGATATGTATTCTAGGAATACAAGAATATCTCATATATTCAAGAAGATCCAAATCTTGGATTTTCTCTATGTAAATTTCGAAAATTACACTCTATAATTAAGAGTGTGAGATTTTTGTGGAATATTTTATTTTGGAGAAAAGAATATATGAGATATATTCAAGATTTCTTAGAGTTTAAGAAAAGATTTTTTCCAAGCCCATTAACCACAATATTTTCGGCCACTTTAATTATAAATAGGGGATGATTATTTAATCCCCAAGTACATATTTCCATGTGTTGCAAAAATTAATAAGCATAGATATTTTTCTTTTTCCTTAGTTTATTAAATTGCTTGAAAGCGTCTCCCACCGGCGATCAAGTGAGGTGAAAAGGGAAATACTTGAGAAGGCTTTGGGTTGATAGAACGAGATTACAAGTGTCCCGTATATCCAAAGGCCATTACTACGAGAGGTACGTTAATCGCATATTTACTTGTTTAATTCCGCCTAGTTAAATATGTGAAATTAATTTAACATGCATGATGATAATTAGTTGTTGGAATTATTATTTGAATTAATTAGGATTAATTCATGCTAGTAATAATTGTATTTAAATTCGTATTTAAATTTCATCCCGAATAGATTCCGGGCACCCCTATTTTCCCAACAAAATTGGTAAGTTTTCGTTATTTTTCTTTATGTGATTTTGATTAGAGTGTTAGGACTAGCTTTAGTTGGTAAATAGTCAGATTGCTTTTGTGTATAACATCACAATAAAATAATAATGCAACACTTGTGTTGCATTTTTTTTGCCTATTATATGCATTTGGCTTCTTAATTTCAATTAATATTATCTTTAATGCTTACTGTTCACATCAGTTGGTAGTTCTTCTCAATCAAATGAATTAAAATGCATAATGTGGAAAAGTTGAAAGAACTCTTCATCATAGTGTAGCTGAACTTAATTTATTATGTACATTTAAATGCTCTATTTTGTTATTTAAAACATCAGCAACGAAGGTGTGTTTTGCATGAAAAGTTTTAAGTATGACTCTCTGTTGCACTTTCACTAGCTTTTTGGAATTTAGTTTTAATTCAAATCTAAACAATGTGGTATGTTGCTTTAGTTTAGCTTGGACCCTGTATATGATATCCCATTTATGGATTTGCACTTTCTTATCTTTGTTGCAGGTACTTTGCATTGAGGTGACTCCTGATGTCAATATTGTTTTCATATCATTGCTATAGCAACTTGATTGTTGAGGTTACAGTAGATCTAGAGAACAACTCAATGTATAAGTTGAGCTAGAGAACACCTCATGTATAATTTGAACATCTTGTTATTATCAAACATTCAATTGTTTTTTTCATTTTAGATTAAGGTCCTTCGACTAATAGTTATAAAAATCTAAGAGAATTATTATACAACATGATTTTTTTTTAACTATTCTTGATAACTTAACGACCACGTGCAACACATGTGAGACAACTAGTCCTATAAATTTCACTATTTTGTTTATAAGTCTTTCACAAATTAACTAGTGTTATACAATCACTTAAGGGTCTGTTTGGTAGGGGTGAGTTGGGTGTGAAATCAACCAACTCACCCCTAATATTATTATTTGGTAACAGAGACTTCTCATCTCTTTGACCCATTTAAGAGTCGGGTCGCTCTTTCTTGTCTCTTCTTATCTCCTCTTTCCACTGTTCTGGTATGCAATATGTAACACACCTAGGGGGTGTGTTACAGAATCTATAGTTAAAGGTTTGAAGAGATAAGGGTGTTTTGTCAAATTTGACCTCAGTCTTTCCTTCTTCTTCCTTGTGCTCTCCCACCCCGTCTCTAGCTTCTCACAACCACAGAGTCACCACCATTGATAAACATACCAACATTTACAGTCATCGAGACCAAGCATCGCCGTCGTGCAACTTTGAGATCGATCTTGTCGTCGCGAGGCTGAGTGATCGAGAGCTGCCTTCACGAGGCTGAGTGCCATCGTCTCGTGGCTTCGCGAGGCTGACCGCCACCGTCTCCAGGCTTCGAGATCGAATGCCGCCTTCAATTTCCACAATTTGCAATGCTTCAAAATCGATCTCCGCCGTAGCGCCGCCTACGCAAGGTTGACCGCTGCCGTCGCGAGGTGGAGAAATTGAACCGATATGTGCTTCTACTAATTGAGAGGATGAATTACGAGAGAGAGAGGAAGATGTATGGGGGGAAGAGAGGGAAAGAAGAGATGAAGTTATGCAGAAAGATGATCTTGTGGCTTCGAGAATGTTGCTCTGTGAATATGATCCGTATATTTGTTTTAGAAATTAAATATGTGAATTAAAATAATTCAAATAAAAATTCAAATTATAAGGGCATAATTGTCATTGTATTTTTTCTCAGTATATATATCATCTACCAAACACTCAAATATAAATTGTATCATTTTAACCACCACCTACCAAATACACATATTTAAAAGTGCCTTGGCCTTGCAAATCATTTTGGGACGTTTTTACCCCTGTCTTATTTTTTCTTTGACATTTCCCCCTTCTCTTATTTTTCCTTTTCATTCTCTTATTTTTCCTTTTCATCCCAATCGTCTATGTTTTATCCTCTTCCATCTTTCCCAGATCGCATCACTCCTCTGGTTGTCTAATGGATTTCCAAATCTCATTGCTCTTTCTCCCCTTTTTTTTTTCTGTTTTCCTTCATTTTCTTCTCTGTACCAATCGATTGCATTGCTTCTCTGGATGCATAATCGATCGCTTGATCTTACTCGAATCTGATCAATTTTATGATCCAATGGATTCTAATCGGAAATCGACGGTGGCGGCTCAACGCTGATTCTCCGAATAGGGCTGTGAATTTTAATGGTAGATCTTTACCCTCAGATAGACGGTGATTTTAAGGCTGAGCACGGGAATCTGGTGAGTTTGAGTTATTGGATTGAGAGAAATCCCAGTGTCGTCGAGGACAAAGTGTTGAAAAAGTGGGGAACCAGTATGTCGTTTCTGTTTAAGGTAATTCTTGAAACCTGGGGTAGATTTCGATTCAGTTCATGATATATATTTCTTTAAAATCTTTGGAGTCTGGTTTATAATATTATATGTTGTGAGATTCATTAAATATTGCAGTATTCATCTTTGTACATTTATAATCATGGGCTCATTTGCTTCACAAAATGGGACGAATTAATATAGTAGAATGAATTACTTAATTGTGATATAATCTTGCTCTGTGTTTGCATTGCTGAATTACAATTTTTATATTTAGGTTGCTCTTAATTCGGGAATTCTTCAATCACCGGTTACAGTTTGATTTCCACTTTTGAACATTTTAGATTTAATTTTCTTTAATTATGGATATAGAGAGCTTAATTTCCTGATTCATTATTTGGTGGTGTTTTTGCAGTCAGTTCTTGCACTGTTTGTGAGGTGTTTTTCCCCTGGTTATGTGCTTATGGGGTGAGTGATCTTTGTATTTATTTACCCGTATTATACCTTACAGTGCTCTTTGTTCTTTCCTCTTACTAATCAAATTACCAATTAATTAAATGCAAGATGGTATGCCCACGAAGGGCGGCTTCTCAATTACCCGACTAAGTGATTCCTGGTTAGCCGATTGTTTAATTATCTCCCTGATTTCCATCTTGTTCGACCAGTAAGTGTTCATTAGTCGTTTGACATTAATCACATTTTTCTATGGTTAACAATATATATTAATTTTATAGTTAATTGTTAGATAGGTTTGTTGCATTCGAAATTTTGATACTTTTATTATTATTTGAATGAATTATGCATTGAGTTATTAATCAATGACGATGCCCTTAATTTGGGGATTTCTGTACAATATAACAAAATTATTTGATTGCAAGGGGTCATACAATGAGTTAAATTATTTGGACTTTGTGATTATTTGGACAAGTGACAATATCTGAAATAGGATTTACTCTCTACTATCATGCAATCAAAATAATGCCCAATTTTTTATTGTTTGCCCCATTTGTAGGTTATTCCATATGAGTGCATACCAATCTTTGTGATTCAAAGATGGATCAATTTTTTTAAGGTACACACACGACTGATTCTTCATTAATTTCATTTTCCCTTTCTTTTTCTCAATGTTCATATGTTGGTTAACTTGTAATATTGCTTAATTGGCTTTGCAAACTTGAAGGATTAAAAACGGAGTTGGGCAAAGATCATCATCACCTCCTCCTGGAAAATTGCCACCAGCAGAAAGGAGTGAAACATTCGAGCGACCAATCAAACTTTACAAGGTAGACAAATCGGATTTTACTATTTCATTGTCAATCGAATGGTTCACCCTTTACAGTTGAATACTAGCTGAAAATGTCAAAAATTGGAATTGAAATCAAAATAAAGATAATTTACAATATATTTAATAATATCCTACTCTATAAAAATAACGAATTTTGGCTTAATTTGATTTTCTACATCAATGGCAGGTAAAAAGGAAACCTACTATTCTAGAAAGAGATCCAAAGAACCTGAATAACAGACTAAATGCACCTTGATCTCACCGTTATAGGTACTCATGGCCTTTGAAAGATCATAAAATTTATTAAATTATACGTGACCATTTCTTATTTTGGTTGTAGCATGTTAATAAATTTTCTTCAGCTATACAGATCATCAAAGAATGTTTCAAAGTTGAACTCAATAAGGCCAGCTTTTGTCCATGAACTTTAGTAGGTGAATTCATGGTGATGTATTGCTAAACTATTTTAATTTAGTTATTTGTTTTAAAACGAAGGAGGATAATGGGTTGGTCAGAAACTACATTTTAGGACATATATTTTTGTTTTAATCCTATAAAATTTACTACTGACTTTTGTGCTCGAATTGCTTTGCGCTCCCCCATCCTAAAAAATGTCTGGTACATCAAAGTTAATATCACTGTTTGCAAAAGATTCTACTTCGAACTTGGATGTTTTATTTAGCAACTTCAACTAAATTAAAATTATGTAGAATCAACGGCTTACTATAAGAAGTGCTCTTATATCCTTTTATAATTCATGAATTAATTTTTATTTTAAATTCTCATAACCTTTCATATTTCATAATATTAACAGAATGCTCATCTCCTTATTAATTCAACATACTCTTATTTGAAATTTTTGCTAGCCTTTGAATTATTCTAATATTTTTCTTTTATTACTGTTGCCAGCAAGATTATTTAGTATTTTGGTATTTATCCATTTTTAATACTCTCTCCGACTCAACTCTATCTTCACATAATTTTTTTTTCTCGTGTTTTAGCGAGCGGGTTGTTTATTAGTATTTGAAATGATAAGGTGACTTTTAAGAAGGGTATGATAGATCTATCTCTCCTCTATTATATGTCTCCTTAAAAATTACCTTATCATTTCAAATACTAATAAATAACTCGCTTGCTAAGATACGAGAAAATAGTAAGTGTGAAGATCGAGTTGGGATGGAGAGAGTACAATCTAAGTGTTGTTTTGTGTCTTTGTTGATAGTTTTTTTGTTGGCTTCATATCGCAAGCATGTCCAGACCAAGGAATTAAGAGTAATCTGGGGGATGGCCACGAAGGCGGCGTAATGCTACATAATTCCAAGTACAGTGGTAATTAATATTAGCAATTTGTCTCATGTAATGAGACATGTATTGCTAGCCCAGTAACTATAAGAAGCTACCATGAGACACAATTAATGATCTTCTTTTACCGGCATGAGTTAGTCATTTTTCCTTTATTTTAGTGTTAATATTTGTCCCTGCACTTGTGGCCTGGTTTTAGGTTGTGTAAAATCACCATAAAAAGTTATATCACTTAGTTACTTTCATCTTTGAGTCCTCCAAACATAACGGGTGTATTGCCATTGGTCATTTGCATGCTGAGTTGCTTCACAAACAATAGGATGTGGGGTAGGTTGAATATTTTGAAAGTACTTTACTTAATTCTTCTAGAGATATTGGCCCCAAGTCTAAAGCACTATCAGGTATATGCTATGCTTCAACTAAAAGAATATAAAACTGCAAGAATCACCACGAGGGGATGTTCTTCATTTTTGTTTGGGCTTGAAAGAGGGATGATAAGTTGTACAAGTCATTCATTTCTCAATGGTATTGCCTGCTCCGAATTTGACTGTGTATATTTGTAGCGTATGGATCAAGTTAAGACACTTGGTAAACTTGTCATCACGTGGGAGAGGGAAATTCATAAGAACAAAGTAGAAGTTACTTACGTGGTTTTTCCGCTCTTCTGAGATATAGCTAATTGGTTAGGAGATATTAGAACACTTCAAAGAGAAATATTCCTAGGTTGCAGCAGTCGTAGCAAAAGTCTTACGAACCTTATCCCATTGGTAATTTGTTCCCACGGTAAGATTTTTTTTCCTTATAATCTATATGTGACAAAGTTGAAGCTTTATCTTTCCAGTATCATCACTTGTACACTTGAATGCTTCTTTTGTTTATACATTTGATATATCACAGAAACAATTAATCCATATATGTCATTTCTATATATTGTGCGATCACTTCTTCAGTTGTTTTTATGTATTTTCTATACTTTCAGAGTTTTATTGAGTAATTTTTCTATTATAGTTGGCATCATCATTTTCTAGGAGCTGCAGTGACTCAATAAAAATTAATCAAACATCTTCAATAGATTCAATGGATCTTTTCTCACATACATACATTTGATATATCACAGAAACAATTAATCCATATATGTCATTTCTATATATTGTGCGATCACTTCTTCAGTTGTTTTTATGTATTTTCTGTACTTTCCGAGTTTTATTGAGTAATTTTTCTATTATAGTGGGCATCATCATTTTCTAGGAGCTGCAGTGACTCAATAAAAATTAATCAAGCATTTTCAATGAATTCAATGGATCTTTTCTCACATGCAGAATTATTAACCATGATCGGAGTACATCTGCATGCTTGAGAAGCTTCAATAACCTACCTGGCTTATTAAATTTTTGCTGACCTATGGGGCAACAAACAAAGCGTTAAGTGGAACCTTAGCTAGGTGACTATATTATATAATATTGACAAGCTTCATCATTTTCATAAAAAAATTCTCACAATAAAGTTCAATAAAAAGTATGTGTTCAGTATTTTTTATTAAATAGAACTGTTTTATTGTCATGAACTCTTATTTGTTTTTATTAACATATTTACTCCCCCTATTCAAATTAAATGATGTATTAACCTTTCATTTTCTTTGTAATTTATATGATAATTGAAAAAAAATCAATATAAATTTAATGCACTTCTCTCAAATTTGCCCCCCTAAAATAATTAAAATATGTAGATAAATGTGTTCTTGTGTGGAAAAAACGAATATTCTCTAAGGGTAAAATAAGAAATTAAATATTTGATTAACATGTGTGTACTCATAAAAAATGACATATATTTAGAATCACACTCTCTCATATGCATCAGGTGTATAGTGCACTCACTCAACGGTTAAAGTTGTTTATACCTGAAAAGTGTAGGCGAGTTACATTGAAAAGTATGATTAGATTATACTGAAAAGTTCACACTTAAAAAAGAACTTTTATTTTTTATATATATAAAAGAAAAGGATTCGGTGATGGATATTAGCATTAGTGTGGGTTATATTTCAGAACCCTCACTTTTTTCATGTCCTTAGGATTGTATTTTACCAACTATTCATATATGACGTGCAACGCACGTGTAGCCAACTAGTTCAAATAAAAATTCAAATTATAAGGGCATAGTTGTCATTGTATTTTTTCTCAGTATATATATGACCTACCAAACACTCAAATATAAACTGTATCATTTTAACTACCATCTACCAAATACACATATTAAAATAATATACATTTTAATATATGCTACCAAACACTAATAAATAATACCAATCTCATTTTTTGATACTAAATTAGTAACTATATACTAATCTTTTAACCGATACCAAACAGACCCTAAGTATATAGACCAGGGACGGATTTTTTTTTTCTATATTAACTATGTAAAAACAATTTATTTATACGTCTTGAATTCATGAAATTTTGTCATTTCACTCCCTTGGATTAATTTTTTTACCATTTATATATTTTGCCCCCTTGAAGCGAAATCCTGGACCCGTCCCTGATATAGACACATCCCTAATAACTGAGACTCGAGTGTACACATGCAGTCCTTAGCATCTAACCAATTTTCATAAGTTTCTAACATCGTAAATACCTAACCTAGGGGATGTAAGCTACCAACCTTGTATCGATTGGCATGAAACTCAAATTGATCAATTAATTCTCGACTCACATACCTGTCATGCATACCCAACTCGTACATACAAATCAACATAATAGCTACTACAATCAACTAAGCGATCAAGACATACAATATTTATCAATAGAAACAAGAACAACAAGGTACTGACAAAATCAAAGACATTAATCCATAATCAAACTAAATTCATCCATAATTCAAACATCTCAAGCATTTAATTAAAATTTAGCCCATGTTAACAAAACCATGGCTAGAAAGAGAAATAAGCAAAGCCATGAGAATAATTAACAAAACTTTGTAATAACCGAAAGGCATCACCTCTTGAAAGTAGTATTAGCTACTACATAACTTGAAAAATAACAAAGTCAGCTTGAATTGTTGCTTTAGTTTGAATAACAAACAACTTATGTTTTCCTTTGTCATTTTTCATCCATTTTCTTAAAAAACGAGGAACACAATCTCAATTCAATATTGAAACATTTCAAACACTAACAACCCGCACTTAAATCATTTTAAGGCACAAATATCAACAATCTTACACCTAATTAGTAAGTTCAACAACTCTTTAATTATTTCAATTTGATACACGATTTTAAATTCTGGTTAATTAGTGTTGACGACGATCATGAAAGCTTGGACATTAAAACAACAAAAACACAACTTTTTAGAGTTTGGAGGGATCAAAATTGACAATTGAGGGTGTCAAATTGACTAGCTTCAAGTGATGGATAAAATGATATATGGCTCGAGCTTGTCTTCGAGTTACCACTACTATAAAGCATAAAATTGTATACGGAATTGTCAAAATGGCTACGAAATTTTTAATAAAAAAATTCATAGTGGAGATTATCTAATTGCCTACAAGATTTTGTAGTGTACCATAAATCGATCAAAATTTATCTTGGAAGCAATGGAGTCGTTAATGCATAGTGCAATTGCAACATTCGAACTCAATTTTTTTTATCGGTAAAAATGTGGCTCGAACTCATAAGCATTCGGTTATAAGTAGTGGAACTCTAGCTACTAGCTAGAGCTATACCACTTGGTCACAAATAACGGGTTTTACCAGATGAAATAAATGTTCCTTAAGGTTGAACCCTTGAATCATCGGGAATTGGGTGGAAATCAGGCTGGCAATGAATAGAAATTGCAAATTCTCGGAATCAAGAAAATTGAGATGTTTGGCCAACTCCTAGCAGTAAGGGGAACGAGTATTACATCAATCAACTTGTCTTCAAGTCCATCATTTTAGTACCATATTACCAATTCCATTTAGTATAACATCCCAAATGTGAGATTGAATTGTTGGGTCTCCTTCCTCCTCACTCAACTCACGGTTTGTATCTAGATACGAGGGTTCAGACCGCCTGTATAACAGACTCTGAACCGGTGACAACGAGAAGACCAAACGAGCCTTAGTGTAGGGTTGCACTCACACTACCACTCTCTCCACTCTTTCAGCCTCTCACGTTTTCCACACTCAACAAAGAAGAGGGAGAAGGGTATTTATGTGGAGGCACCCCACCACACTGGGGTTGAATTAATGTGGGCCTAAAAAAGAATTCAAATGGATTAAAACTCAAGTGGGCTCAAGCCAAGCCCAACATGAATGCCATGAGCACTTGTGATTTTGTTGGTCTTTCAAACAAATTCTGGTCAATTTTCGGTGAGTCTAGGGACAATCGATCCTCTCTATTTTTTCGAATCTATTAGTTTGGTCCAGTCAGTTGTCAATTTTATATATCACAATTTAAAGAAGTTGTATTTTTGTGGCTAGAGGGTTGACTTGAATGCCGAAAATAATAACTTTCTACTAGTAGTTTCCCCGCAAGCGGACGGGTTCACTGTAATATAAGTAAGTATAGCGACCAAGTATTATCGAACCCAAGGGAAGGTGAGTATGCGAATAGATCCCTGAAGATCTACGCGTCGTAGTTAATATGAGTGTATGTTTTTGGATTTTTTTTAAAATAAAATAAAATCTAAACTAAATTACTCTAAGAATGCAAAAGGGAAAATTAAACTATGAACGTAAAAGTGTGTTTTCAAATATGAGGTGATGATGCTCAGGATAGGAATTCCTATGTATACTAACAGAGCAGATACATAATCAAGATAACCGTGACGCGCAAGCAATAACCTAAGTAAAAGATTGCAAGATGAAAGCTCAAGAATTAAAACCCTAATACTTTATCCTAGCAATCGACTTCACTAATCCACTAACAAGTTAATAGATAGTGTTTAATTAACGAGACCCTAATTTAAACTAAGGTGATGCAGTCGTCCTCCTTAGATAAACCGGTAGATTAATTAACCCTTTCTAAACCCTCTCATTAAGTCTATTAGTTGTTAAAGAGTGATAAGATCGTCTTCTCTCGAACACTTTTCGAACGAAATTCAAAGGTAAAGTTAAAATTGATTTTAAGAATTCATTAATTAAGAGAATTAAAACTAAACGTCACGAATTACCCTAATTACATACCCACATCCTACTTCTACGAGATCATCCTACCCCAAGCATGCAAGAGTTTTAGCTAGACATGGTTTTTACGGAAACGAAAACAATTGAAGAAGTAACGAACATGAACATAATGATTTTAACTAAGAGATTACCAAACATAAACTAGGTTTTAAAGAAATAAGAACTAAGAACTGAAATTAAATTAATAAAACAAAGTCTCAATGTATTCACAAACAAAGAACTAAAGGAAAGAAATGAAAAATCAAAACCGAACTATGAATTCGTAAATAAAACCTCGAATACGTAAAACTAAAGTTTGCTCGTCTCTTCTTCTCTTCCTCTTTCCAAAAACTAACTCTAAAAGCGATATGGTATCAAGTGGTGTGTCGTGATATATAAAAACGTGTTCGGAAGGGGTATAATTAGGCAACGGGTCGAATCTGGAACTCATGGGCCGAAACCACGCATGCTCGAGCACTGCTTGTGCACTAGGTGCACGAGCACAATCCCATCGTGCGCTCCAATCTTCCAGAGAGCAAAAAGTGCTCGAGTCCTCGAGCTCGGGCACTAGGTGCACGGGTGAACCATGCTCGAGCGCACTGCATGAGTTGCATCTGCTCGAGCGCACTACTAGACCATTCGTGCACTAGGTGCACGAGTTCTTCTCGCTTGTGTACTCCAATGATACTTTTGCTCCCTCGAACTAATACTTTTCGTATTTCTTCGATACCTTCTCATCCGGACATCCGTTTGAGTCGATTCAAAGTCCTACGAACTCCTCTTTTCGCCCTCTATCCATCTATAAGCATCAAAGAGACAAATTCATTAGTTTATGAAAATGATACTCCGATGACTCTAAATACTCATATAAATCAATCAAAACACGGGCATTTCGAGCTATAAATTCCGACAATTTCACGCCTAATCAACCCCCCCAAACTTACCATGTTGCTTGTCCTCAAGCAATGAAATAATAAGTCAAGTGAAATTGTTAGGAATGAATCAAGAATCAAATCATGCTAGTAATCGAGCTCAAGTTTTAAAGATCGTTCACATGTATACGAACTCACTCCCCTCATCATACTCATGCAATAACAACAAGAACCACCAATATCAAATATGGATGTTGTTGGGAAAATGTATAAGACTTATGTTTTGATTAGATGCCAAAATGTTCCTCCTAAGTTGTTTTGTAAGTAAATTATTCAGTAGAGTTAGTACTTAGTTAAACAGTTCAACTGTTAAGGAACTGAAGTGCAGTTAGTAATTGCAAGAGTGTATTTAAGAATTAAGTCTGCTGAAGATGAAGTCCACTGAAGTGAAGTCCGCTGAAGGCAAGTGATCTGAGAATAAGTCTAAGTCTTGAATGTTTTCTAAGTACATTCTCACTAAGACTAAAACTATCAGGAGAGGACCAATGTCCACTGATGGGAACTAACAATGCACATTCAATGCTAAACATATTAAAGGTTGTTAGTTAATCTGGTTGGAACAAGGCAAAATGAATTTCAGTGAAGCTTACAATTAATGAAGGAATAAGAAGGTTCTCTCAGAGGAGTTCCACCTAAAGCAAGACAAGAATCTGGGCATGCAGACTTAAGGTCCAATGAGAAGATGACACGTCAGTGTACTTTACTGACAGCCGACCTGCCCCAGCCTGACAAGTACCAAAAGTCTTTCTCTAGCAATCTACAGAAAGTTGGTGAACAGGCATGGTCTTTCAGCCTTTTCTTGACAAGACTTAAAGCTTCAAATAGAGCCGTTTGAGCCAATCAGATACAAGAAGACTTACTTGAGAAGATTCAAATCCAACGGGAAAATTTTCAAGAAAGCCTATAAATACAGAAGGACGTGCACTTTTCCAAGCACGGGAAACTCACAAGATCAAAGCTATCTCTACATTCATAACAACTAAGAAGCACTCGAAATTACCTTTGTTTCCCAATTGTTTCACATTTGTAGAGAGCCTAACAAACCTTCTGTAACCAAGCTTAAAAGCTATATCCAAATCTTAGAAAGAGATAATCCAATCCTAAGCCTTGAGCTAAACTTGTAAGGATTATCTCAAAATAGTTGGAACCAAAACCCTACTCAAACCCCTACTCAGTTTTAGGTTGAGAGCTAGTGTTAAGTGGTGTTAGTAAGCTGATTGTTGTATCAGTCTGAAAGCTGGTTTGTTTTGGGAACTAGGACCTGGAATTTCCTAGTGATCAATCATCCTAAGAGAGGATTAGTTGATCAGTGCACCTTGGCACTATAACACAAGGAATTCCAAGTGAAAGGAATTCTCCTGTTTGATCAGGACAGTGGACGTAGGAGATTCATCTCTGAACCACTTTATACCTTGTGTTCTTATTATCTGTTTTCCTAAGTGTGTGTTAATCTCAAAGTTTATCAAAGTAAAACGAGTTTTCTAAGGGCTCACTAATCCGCATCTGAAAGCTAATTAGATAGTAGTTCAACTGAAAGTCTTGAGCTTTCAGTGGAGGTATTATCTCAGTAAGCTTTCACAAAGTAACTCTCAGCAGACCTCAAGTCCACTGACGAGCTACTGTCTTAAGTAACCTGATAAGTTTTCAAGAAGTTTTAATTTTGTAACCACAGGTGTATTCCCCCCCCCATACACCTGCTTACTCGTTTCGGGACCAACAATTGGTATCACAGCAGTGGTTCAAAAGACCATTGTTCTAAGTATACCTTGTGCTTAAAGGTATTTTTTCAAGGTCACCTGAATTGATCTTTTGATAAACTTGTTTATATACTATGGCTGACAATGCAGCTAGGGTAGCACCACCAGCAGAGAACAACATGGGAGTTAATCCCTTGAACCATATGTCTCATCACAAGCTTCCACAATTCTCAGTGGAAAACTATGACTTCTGGAAGATCAGAATGAGAGCTCATCTTGCATGTGTGCATGATGAAATGTTGAGGGTTATTACTAAAGGTCCATTTGTTTTTATGACACCTAACCCTAGAACTACAGCTGAAACTATTGCAGATCCTAGAGAAGAATGGCCCAAAGATGAAGATAACTTCACTGCAGATGAAAGGAGGAGAAACAACCTCAACTTCATAGCCATGAACATTCTCTACACCACCATTCCAGATTCTGTAATGGGAAGAGTGATCCACTGCAAGACTGCAAAGGAACTATGGGACACTCTTGCTCTCATGTGTGAAGGAACTGACAAAATAAAGGAGAACAAGCTTTCAGTAGCTGTTCAAAAGTATGAGCAGTTCACTATGGAGCCCACTGAGACCATTGACCAGCTTGATGGGAGGTTCACAGACATCATGAATGAGATAAATTCTCTGGGAAAAGTCTATACCAAGAGGGAGGTTGCCTTAAAGATCCTGAGAGGTGTAACCTCAAGATGGGATGTGTACTCTGTGATGATGCAGAATACCAAGGATATATCCAGCATGTCTATGCAACAGGTATTCTCTGAACTCAAGGCTTATGAGTTTGATCTGAACAGGAAAAGGGCTCCTGATGAGACCTCAGCTGAGAATGGGGTAGCCTTCAAAGCCAAGGAGTCTGAGCCAAAATCCCCAAAGCCTCAGAAGAGTACAAAGGCAAGCAAGTCACAAAGTAAGGCTGAGATGCAGGAGGAACTCAGCCTGATGGCTAGAAGGTTTGAACAACTTAACAGCCGCTTTGGCAAGTATAAAAGATTTTATAGGGATAACAGGGAAGGTAGAAGTTATCCACAAAAGACCACCAGAGAAGGAGAGAAAAACTCATCTGAGCTGGAAAAGAAGAAGGAATACAAGAATTACACCAAGGCTGAAGGATCATCATCAAAGACCAGAGAGTCCACTGAGGAAAAGAATGATGATGCCAACAGGTGTTTTCAGTGCAAGAAGATTGGGCACTTTCAATATGATTGTCCTCAACTGAGCACAAAAGAAAGAAAGGAAAGGCAAGCCAAAAGAGACAGAAGATATGGAGAAAGGAAAGCCATGGTGGCTGAGGATGTGGATGAAAATCTGGAGTCATCTGATGGACTGTGCTCTGACAGCAGTGATGATGACATGTGCCTCATGGCAAGAGAAGAATCTGAGGTACAATCTAAACCATCCATTTCTCTAGAACACACACCTGAGCTAAGCTCAGAGTCAACTGAGGAACTCAATCTTCAGTCCGCTTTGGAACAGTTGATGATTGATTTCTCAAGGTTGCAAGAAACAAGTTTCTGTCTCCAAGATGAGAACAAACAACTCTTGAGTGAAAACTCCAAGTTAATTGAGTCTGGAAATCAAGCAGATCTGAACTCAGCCAAATCTACCATTGAACTGACAAAAGAGGTGGAAACCCTAAGGAGTCAAGGAAATGGTAGAGATCAACTGATAAAAGACCTCAATAAATCTAAGACAAAGTTAACTGAAGAGAATTTAAAATTGGTAAGCCAAATAAAGGATTCTCTCCTGAAAATTGATGTCTTACAAAAATCTGAAGAGACCTTGTTAAAAAGGATTGATGCACTAAACAAACCCTCTCTTGCCATAGAGGAGATTCAAAACTTTCAAATCAATCCTAATAACAAGTGTGGGATAGGTTTTATTCCAAAACCTTCAGAAGGTCCTCTGAGTGTTGCTTCTTCAAGTGGCACAAAGAGAGTTTTTGTCAAGTCTGTGACATTTCAACCACAGACTGTGGATAAAGGAAAAAGACCAGCTGAGATCACTCAAAAGAAAAGTCAATCTAAGCCAAAACCAAATGGAAAGGCTCAGGTGACTTATCAGACTAGATCTCAGCAGAGGTACTATCAGCCGAGGTCTTCTCAAATGAAGCAACCTCAGCTGAAAGCACCCAGGCATGAGCAGTCCTCAAGGAATGTCTCATATGGAAGACCTATTCCTTTTGTGCCTAAAGGAAAAGGTCCTTCATACCTTTATCAACAAAAACCAAGACCTGGTGCACCCAAGCCAAATAGAAAGAATGTGAAGAAGGTTCCTGTTCCTTCAAAGGCTGACACCCATAGAAAGTTTACTCCCAAGGCACCTAGGGAGATAACAATCTATGTAGATGTTTATGGAAGACAAATTAGCCAATCTAAAGTGATTAGAACTGTGAGGCAAATTTAGATTCCGAAAGGTACAGCTAACCTGGTAGGACCCAACACCAAATGGGTACCTAAAGCTTGATCTGTGTTTGCAGGGCTCAGTGGACCTCAACAAAGGAGAAGCTCTTAAATCTTCAGTCTGGTACTTGGACAGTGGATGTTCTAGGCACATGACTGGCAACAAAGATCTCCTGACAGAATTTGTTGAGAAAGAAGGTCCACAAGTCACCTTTGGTGACAACTCACAAGGAGCCACTAAAGGTTATGGTATTTTAATCATTGGCTCAGTAAGGGTAAGTAATGTATCCTTTGTCAGTGGACTTAAGCATAATCTTCTGTCCATAAGTCAATTCTGTGATAAGGGATACAGTGTTGAATTTTCATGTAACCTGTGTTTTGTTAAGAATATATCTTCACAACAGGTACTACTAACTGGGTCAAGGAAGGGTAATGTCTATCTTGCAGATTGGAAGTCTTGCACACCAAATGCATGTCTTATTGCTAAGAGCTCAACTGACACTAATTGGTTATGGCACAAAAGGCTAAGCCATCTAAACTTCAAGATGATGAACAGGATAGCAAGACATGGACTGGTAGAAGGAATGCCAAATGAAGTATACAACAAAGAACATATCTGTAAAGCCTGTCAAGAGGGAAATCAAGTAAAGGCATCTTTCAAAAGCAAAGTAGCAACCTCTACTGACAGAGTACTTCAACTGTTACATATGGATCTTTTTGGTCAAGTAACCCCTGTAAGTATCAATGGGAGAAAGTATACACTTGTTGTTGTTGATGATTTCTCCAGGTACACATGAGTGATATTCCTTGCAAGCAAAAATGAGACTCAACTGAGGCTGCCAGAGCTCCTGAAAAAAGTTAGCAATGAGAAGAGCCTAAACATTGTAAAGATAAGATCAGATAAGGGCACTGAATTCATTAATTCTATTATATCTGATTACTGCAAAGAATTAGGTATTTCACATGAGACATCAGCTGCAAGAACTCCACAACAAAATGGAGTAGCTGAAAGAAGAAATAGAACTCTCAAGGAGGCAGCAAGGACAATGCTTGCAGAAGCTCAAGTTCCTAAAAGATTTTGGGCTGAAGCTATCAACACTGCCTGCCACACTCAAAATAGATCCATGGTAACTAAACATCAAGGAAAAACTCCATATGAATTATGGAATGGCAGAAAGCCACAGGTATCTTACTTTCATATTTTTGGTTGCAAGTGTTTCATTCACAACAATGGGAAAACTCAACTGAAAGCTTTTGATAGCAAAGCTGATGAAGGAATTTTCTTAGGATATTCCCAAATCAGTAGAGCCTTCAGAGTTTACAACTGTAGAACTCTTGTTGTGGAAGAAACACCTCATGTGGTCTTTGATGAATCTACTTTTGAGTCCAGGAGTAAGGAGAATGCGGAGGTAATTAGCAAAAGACTAACCAGACTGAGTATCAAGTCTAAAGGCTATCCTGAGAATTGTGTTGATACATACATCCCAACATGGGACAATTTAGAAGATCAACAATTCAAGGAGGTTACCCAAAGTCAAACCACCCCTCAAAGCTCACCTGAGAGCTCTCCTGAACAAGCAACTGAACTGATGAACACTATCCCAGTTCAAGAGGTAAGCAATGTCAATGAAGATGTGGTCACAGCTGAGACATTCACTGAACCCATCATTCAAGGGGGAACCAATGAAATTAACATTGAGAATGAGAATACCTTGAATGATGATTCAGGACTTCAACCCTCTGTTTTATTTCCTGAATTCGATTTCATTCCTATATTTAGTGACTCAACTTCAGATGAGTTAAACTCTACTGAAGGGCATCAGCCTAGGAGAACTTGGCTCTCAGATCACCCTGTTGAGCAAATCCTAGGTGATCCTTCCTCAGGAGTCAAAACTAGAAGTTTTCATGGAGAAAGTGCTTTGTTTTGTTGTTTCTTATCAAACCAGGAACCAAGTTCCATAGCAAAAACACTTCAAGATTCCAACTGGATCATAGCCATGCAAGAAGAGCTCAACCAGTTTACAAAGAATCAAGTTTGGGAGTTGGTGGACAGACCATATCACTGCAATGTGATAGGAACCAAGTGGGTATTCAAGAACAAGAAGGATGAGAATGATATCATAGTCAGAAACAAGGCCAGGCTAGTTGCAAAGGGCTACTCTCAAGTTGAAGGATTTGACTATGATGAAACATTTGCCCCAATAGCCAGATTGGAGGCAATAAGGTTATTTCTTGCATATGCTGCTCACAAGAAATTCAAGGTGTACCAGATGGATGTTAAAAGTGCCTTCTTGAATGGAGTACTCAATGAAGAAGTCTATGTGGAGCAACCCCCAGGTTTTGAAGAAAGTCACAAAGTATATAGACTGAGGAAAGCTCTATATGGACTGAAATAGGCTCCAAGAGCTTGGTATGATACTTTGTCACAATTCCTTTTGGATCATGGTTTCATCAAAGGGAGAGTTGATAGGACTCTATTCAGGATCACAAAAGGAGAGGACACTTTGCTTGTACAAATCTATGTGGATGATATCATTTTTTGTTGTCCCAACCAAGTCCTCTGTGAGAAGTTTTCTCAACTGATGAAGGGAAAATTTGAGATGTCTATGATGGGAGAAATGAATTTCTTCCTAGGACTTCAAGTTAAGCAGTCCCCTGAAGGAATCTTCATCAATCAAGCCAAATATACAATGGAGCTGATCAACAAGTTTGGATGCCAGACCAACAAAGTAGCAAGAGTTCCACTCAACACCAACACCAAAATGGAGCCAGATGAGGATGGTGAATCAGTAGACCAGACTCATTACAGAGCCATCATTGGATCTCTACTGTATCTCACAGAAAGCAGGCCTGATATCACATTTGCAGTTGGGATTTGTGCAAGATATCAAGCCAACCCCAAGAAAAGTCATCTGGAAGCTGCTAAGAGGATTCTCAAATACCTTAAGGGTACTGTGAATATGGGATTGTGGTATCCCTCAGATGATAATCTGGAACTCACAGGATACTCAGATGCTGATTATGGAGGATGTAGAATTGACAGGAAATCAACCTCATGTACTTATCAATTTTTGGGAAGTAAGTTGATTTCTTGGTTCTCCAAGAAACAAAACTCAGTAGCCACAAGCACTACTGAAGCTGAGTATATGGCAGCTGGAAGTTGTTGTGCTCAAATTCTTTGGCTAAGACAACAACTGAGAGATTACAATATTTTTGCCAATGAAGTCCCTATTTTCTGTGACAACAATAGTGCAATTGCTATTTCAGAAAATCCAGTTCTTCACACAAGATGTAAACATGTGGACATAAGGCATCATTTCATCAGAGATCATGTGGAGAAGAAGGACATCAAAATGCTCAAAATCCACACTGACAAACAAAAGGCAGATATCTTCACAAAACCCTTGGCTGAAGCAAGGTTTCAAGAGTTGTCAGTAGAGCTTGGACTCCTAGATCCAGGAGAGTAAAGAAAGGATTCAATCTCAGAAGAGTTACCTTCAACTCAGTGGAGGTTCATATTCAGAAGAGGATCTTTCTCAGAAGAAGCTCCTCATCTCAGAAGAGGTCTGAATATCAGACGAGGTCGAACCTCAGTGGAGGTCGAAGTTTATACTTATGTTATTTTCAAATCTAAAGCCTCTTAGTTTTATATATATTTATTTGGTTTCAAAACTTACTAAAGAGTGCTTTCTGGGAAATTAAATCTTTTTCCACTGTTCCGAAGAGATTTTGGTATGGCAAGCATTTAATGCGCGTGGTACAAGTCAGACATGCTTTTTCAATTACCTATCTCACGCGCCCTAAAAGCCGGATGATGTGACCTTCCGGCTACCAACTTTTCCAATCCATGCCATCCATTTTAGGCGGTTCTTTTCTAACCGTCAAGATCTCTTAAAACCTCCCCACTACCTTTGCAACTGTCCACGACCTTTCACTCAAAATAATCTCAGACGTTGATTGCAGAATTTAATCTCACCGTTCATTACTCATATAAAAACCCCAAACGTTCGCTTGTAAACCTTTTCGAACACACTTCCAAGCAAACACTTACTATCTCTTCTTAACTTTTTCTGCAAACACAAATTTTTCGAAACCTACTTACAAACATGGCCAAACTTAACCTAGGGTTTCTGAACAACAAAGATAATTTCTGGTATGAACCTATAATTCTTTTCAACAACCCAGAGATTGAATCAAGACCAGAGTTCTCTCACATTAAGGAGGCTTTGGAAATGGTCAAAGCCGCTGGTTTAGAGAAATTTCTATCAGTACATCCAGAGTACTGTTATGATAGGCAGGTTCTTAAATTCTTATGCAACATATCCAACTCTGACTCAAGAATTAGATCGTGTCTATTTGTACAAAGAAAGAAGAAGGTGATGAGAGACGATATGGAGGTCGTTGAGCACCAGAAAATTCGAAAGGAGATTCGGATAAGCGGAGATGATTTGAAGGAGTTATTTGAACTCCCATCTGAAGGCCCAAATCCAGATACTTGTATCTTGGATAAGGAGGAGGAATGGGTCTACACCATCATGGAAAAAAGGGTGAAGTATAGTCCCACGATGAACAGAAGCCTACTATTACCAGCATACAATGTCCTCTGCGAGATTGTTGGTAAATGTATCTTGGGAAACCAAGGAAGCACAGAACAAGTAAGCAAGCCAAAGCTCAGGTTGATGAAGGCTATTGTGGAGAGCAAGGAGAAGCCATACAATTGGCAGCAGTTCTTTTTTAGAGCTTTGAACAAGGAACACTCAAAATTTCAGGCTGACAAAACTCCCCAATTGGCAAGTAAGATAAATTTTGCCACTAAAATTTCTTACTTAATTGAGAATGTGGATGTGGGAGTAGACTGGTTAAAGGATAGGAAGTGGAGTAACCTGAAGACCCTATTCAAATCTGGAAAAACTCTGGAAACAAGAATGCTCAAGCCTGCTGAGGAGAGCCCAGAGGCAATTGAGGAAGAGGAGGCCAACCCTACTGAAGGGAAGAAAACCAAGCTAAAGAGTAGGCTGGTTAAACTGAGTGACAAGATAGCACAACACAAAGAAGCTAAGGCAGTGAAAGCTTCTAAAAAGGAGAGAAGGAGGTCCTCTGAAGCAGAGAAGGAGAGTGCCTCAAAGAAAGTCAGAGTCACTAACTCTACTGATGAATCTTCATCAGGTAACCCAGACTCTTTCCCTAACATCATCTCAACTGAGTCTGACTCAGATGTTCCTGCACCCACCCCTATCAAACCTAAAACCACTAAACCTCGCACTCCTGCCAAAACCAAACGCATCTCCACATTACCCAAAACCCCCACTGATGGCTCTCAACGGCCAAAAAGTGGATCCCAAACAACCCCCACTGACCCTCTCCCAACCCCCTCTGAAAACATCCCCTCAACCCCTACTGAACACATCCCCTCAACCCCTTCTGAACCTACTTCAACCCCCACTGATCAAGACTCTACCTCAACTGATACTCTAAACCAATCCCCCACTGAACCAAACATTCCTGATTCACACTCAACTCAACTGGAGTCTATCCCAGAAGAGCCAACCGAAAGCAGATCCCCTACTCCTTCCCTTCCTTCAGACGATGAAGAAGAGTACTCATTCCTAGATACTCTCAAGGATGAGGTAGCTTACTCTTTAGAGTCTAAATACCCTGAACTTGATCAATTCCCCACACTCAAAGACTTGTTCTTGAGACTGAGACTCATTGTCCAGCTCAAGGATAGAAGACTTGGTGAAATCCTTCTAGCTGTAAGAGGCAGCAATGCAGAAGAGTGGAAGAAGGAGGAAGCTGAAGTGCTACAATTTGCTGGGATGCACAAGACCAGACTTCTCTGTGATGAGAAGATCTTTGAAAGTTTGGTCTTGGAGAAGATTGCAGAGGCAAAGAAGGAGGGAGAAAAGGCTGCTGATGGAGAAAAGCCAGCTGAACCCATAGCTGAGAAGGAGGTGGAGAAAGAAAAGAGTGCAGAGGAGAAGGTAGTTGAGTCTGAACTCGAAGGAGGTGCTTCACCTAAGCAAGGTGGTGGTGAAGCAGCCAAGGATGTATCCATGGCAAGGGATACTGAGGCTCAAAACTTGCCACAGGAGGGCTCAGTAGAGGTGTCTACTGAAGCTCTCCCACAACAGCCCTCAGTGGTGGCTTTAGAGTCAACTGAGGTGTCTGGAACTGGAGAAGTTGAAAAAGTGAGTGAAAAAAAAAAAGTGGTGGAAATCACTGCTGTGAAGAGTGGAGAGATAAGAGCAATCATCCCTGTAAAGGGTGAATTGGCTGAAAAAATAGCAGTTGAAAAGGAAAGTGAGGAAGAGATGAGGAAGAAGAGTGAGGAGGAGGGAGTCCCCATGGAGATAGAGGCATCAGGAGATCTAGGTGGTGAGGTTGAGGGAGTTAGAACTAACACTTCTTGCAATGCAGGTACTCAAACCATTGAAGTTCCCCCAGCTGTGGTCAACCTAACTCCACTGAGTGATGTTGTTCACTCAATCAGAGAAGAAAGCCTTCCATCTCTTTAAACTCAGCTCAGGGAGGTCCAGGAGATTGTACAAGAGGAGGTAGATGAGATGGTTATTCTCTCAGACCACATTGATGAACTCATGGAGTCCACAACTACATCACTTCAGAATCTCACACTTAAAGTTGAAGACTCTCAGCAGATGGTGATTGATGTAGTTGAGGGACAAAGTGTGTTAGTCATTGATGCCCTGAAGAAGCTGGAGAAGTCTGAAGAAGAGGCCAGGACCAAGTTCGTCAAAGACTCGGTAGAGAACGTATCCATCAACTTGAAGTCGTCAGTAGAGGCCTTCTCAGAAGACCTACTTGGAAAGGTTGAAGGATTATGGAACTCTAAGATGTCTGAATTCGAGGCCAAGCATGCAGAGCTAGGAGCCAAATTGGGAGAGGTACTGAAGAAGGCAGCTGAAGACTTCCCAACACAAGAGAAAACTGATGTGCTAATCAATGAGAAGCTAGCGCAGTTTGTTCAATTTGGGCAGATAGCTGGAGCTACCTTGGAGAGGCTTGAAGATGAGATGGATCACTGCTCAACTGAGCTGAAGGCATTGGCCCATGACCAACTGAAGCTCAACATCACGGTAGCTGAATGCATGATTAATGCCGGAAAGGGGGAAAAGAGGATAAGTGCTAAGGACATGAAGGCTGATCCTAAGAATAAAATGAACATTATCCTTGAAACCCCTGACTTTGAGAAAGGCCAACAGGTGAAGAGCACCTTGAAGAAAGTTGATGCTGAAGCCCAGAAGATAGCAGAATCCAAGAAAGGCAAGGAGACCTCCTCAGCTGACCTTTCAAAGTTCAAAGAGGAGCATCTAAAGGAGAAGGAGGAGGGAGCTGCGAAGAAGGGGGAAACTACAAAGAGAAAGGCATCTGATGCTCTCTCAGCAGAGGTTGCCAAAAACAAGAACCTCAGTGAGGTTGGCAGCTAAGTCCACAACCTCTACTGATGAAGTTCAGGTACTTCCTATTCTCAATCCTGAACCCTTATCTTCTGAACCTCCCAAGTCTGCACCCACAAAAGTCACAGAGCTCGCTGAGCTAATTAAAGAGGCTGGAGGAATGAATGAAAGAGCAAGGAAGCTTACAGCACAACAAGAAAGGAGAGATAAGGTGGTTGGTAAGATGGAGACCATTGCAGAGCTAGCTGAAAGGAAAAGGAAAGAGAGGCTGGCCACTTTTGACAAAACTACTTCAAAGAAATTCAGGAGTGGTTATCAAAGGTGGGCTGCCAAGCTGAAGAAAGACAAGATCACACCATCTCTGAACAGATTTCCTCATCATGATGCCTGGGTTCCTAAGAAGCTCAATGATGCTTGGGAGACTGCTAAAAGGGAATTTGTGTATTCCTTTTATGTCAGTGGAGAGTTAGGAAGGGACAATGCACAAGAAGTCTTCAACTCATGGTTGTTTGATGCCTATCCCAAACTCTATCCCGAGATCAGTGATGCTTGGAATGATGCCTTCCCTGATCAAGCTCTGAAGGCCCCTGAGCCAATCACCTACTGGCCTCCTCAAGATGCAACAGGTGTTGTTGATAGAGAAAGGATCACTGAAGAGTGGACATCCTTGTGTGAGCATCTTGGACTCAGAGGACATTCGAAGGAGATAATGGAGAGGAAGAACGAGCTGAAGATTAGAGTTTTCAAGCAGTATGGACTTGAACCCATTTTTGAGTCCATCTGAGAAGGTTGTATCTTTTGCTGGGCATTTGTTTATAAGTCCCAGGTGTGTTTAAGTTTGAAACTTTTGAGAGTTTACTTCATGTAATATGTACTTCATCATTTTATCAATGAATTGAACTCTACTGATGCTTTGCCCAAGATAATATCTCATTATCATTTAGGCTTATGTACTTGAATGTTTTACTTATAAAATCTGTGAACATTGAATGTCATCTGAAGAACCTCATCTGACAGAAGATATGTAATAAGATAGGTTCCGGCATAATCAAAAAGGGGGAAATTGTTGGGAAAATGTATAAGACTTATGTTTTGATTAGATGCCAAAATGTTCCTCCTAAGTTGTTTTGTAAGTAAACTATTCAGTAGAGTTAGTACTTAGTTAAACAGTTCAACTGTTAAGGAACTGAAGTGCAGTTAGTAATTGCAAGAGTGTATTTAAGAATTAAGTCTGCTGAAGATGAAGTCCACTGAAGTGAAGTCCGCTGAAAGCAAGTGATCTGAGAATAAGTCTAAGTCTTGAATGTTTTCTAAGTACATTCTCACTAAGACTAAAACTATCAGGAGAGGACCAATGTCCACTGATGGGAACTAACAATGCACATTCAATGCTAAACATATTAAAAGCTGTTAGTTAATCTGGTTGGAACAGGGCAAAACGAATTTCAGTGAAGCTTACAATTAATGAAGGAATAAAAAGGTTCTCTCAGAGGAGTTCCACCTAAAGCAAGACAAGAATCTGGGCATGCAGACTTAAGGTCCAATGAGAAGATGACACGTCAGTGTACTTTACTACAGTCGACCTGCCCCAGCCTGACAAGTACCAAAAGTCTTTCTCTAGCAATCTACAGAAGTTGGTGAACAGGCATGGTCTTTCAGCCGTTTCTTGACAAGACTTAAAGCTTCAAATAGAGCTGTTTGAGCCAATCAGATACAAGAAGACTTACTTGAGAAGATTCAAATCCAACGGGAAGATTTTCAAGAAAGCCTATAAATACAGAAGGACGTGCACTTTTCCAAGCACGGGAAACTCACAAGATCAAAACTATCTCTACATTCATAACAACTAAAAAGCACTCGAAATTACCTTTGTTTCCCGAATGTTTCACATTTGTAGAGAGCTTAACAAACCTTCTGTAACCAAGCTTAAAAGCTATATCCAAATCTTAGAAAGAGATAATCCAATCCTAAGCCTTGAGCTAAACTTGTAAGGATTATCTCAAAATAGTTGGAACCAAAACCCTACTCAAAACCCTACTCAGTTTTAGGTTGAGAGCTAGTGTTAAGTGGTGTTAGTAAGCTGATTGTTGTATCAGTCTGAAAGCTGGTTTGTTTTGGGAACTAGGACCTGAAATTTCCTAGTGATCAATCATCCTAAGAGAGGATTAGTTGATCAGTGCACCTTGACACTATAACACAAGGAATTCCAAGTGAAAGGAATTCTCCTGTTTGATCAGGACAGTGGACGTAGGAGATTCATCTCTGAACCACTTTATACCTTGTGTTCTTATTATCTGTTTTCCTAAGTGTGTGTTAATCTCAAAGTTTATCAAAGTAAAACGAGTTTTCTAAGGACTCACTAACCCGCATCTGAAAGCTAATTAGATAGTAGTTCAACTGAAAGTCTTGAGCTTTCAGTGGAGGTATTATCTCAGTAAGCTTTCACAAAGTAACTCTCAGCAGACCTCAAGTCCACTGACGAGCTACTGTCTAAAGTAACCTGATAAGTTTTCAAGAAGTTTTAATTTGTAACCACATGTGTATTCACCCCCCCCCCATACACCTGTTTACTCGTTTCGGGACCAACAGATGTGCACTCAACGATGTGTTTCACTCCCTCACAAGTGTATATCAATATAAGGGACTCACTCAAACAATCAATCACGCATATCGGCAGCCATAGGCTTGTAAGCACTCTCAACTCCGACCGTACTCTATAAATCAATGCCGAATCAAAAAGGACTTTTCTCAAGGTTGTAATGTAGGCTCTTTGAACAGGTGGAATAACAATATGGGGTAAGTGACTCAAGTGAATGGAGAATAGAAACTCAAACTTTAGTACTTCGAAATTAGGAACATAATACTTCAAACATCTTCATTCAATACAATTTTCAATTCCTCTACTTTCAACACTTTAATTTTTTTCTCAACTCTTTTCACCTTTCAATCACTTCACTTTTTCTTTTTCTTTCTTTTCTTTTTTTCGCACAAACACATGAGCTCATTTTTTTCTTTTGCTCATTCTCAATTTTTTTTTGTCTTTCCCACAACTCATATTCCTCATCACACCTTCTTCTCATCATCACTCAATCAATCACAATTCTCCTTTTTCAACTCAAATCAATCCCTTCACATTCACACTTTTCCTATTATCCACTCAAATTAGGACAAAAAGGCTTAGGAACTTGGAATAGTGTTTAAATATGCTAGCAGATGAAATAGGCTTAAGGCTCAAAGGGGCTAACAAGGGACAAATGTCAATGGTAAGGAAAATTTTTGGCTAAGTGACTCATTCAAATCAAAGATGGCCTAAGATCACATTCGGCATATCAAACTAGACACAATCAAGAAGCGAGAGCACACACAAGTTTAGCATCCTCTAAGGTGACGACTCACTCACAAACGAAGAGATCAATATAATGCATCTTAATCTCAAAAGGCTCAAAATCTCACGGCTTTCACATCCATGCTAGTCCTAGTGAATTCTCACTCTCATCACACAAGTACTCAAAAAGAAAGTTTGCAAGCATACGAGTTCTCTCTCAAATCAATCTTAACTCCCATACTCACACAAGAAATTTTCTAACTCACCCTCACAACTTAACTCTACTCATCAAAACATACTCAAGAATAGCAATCAACAAGCATAAGATGATTGATAGGCATGAAATATTGACTTGGTCGGAGTTTTTCGAAAAATATTTTTCTACTCCCCCGCAAGAGTACGGGATCGTCGTAGTAGTGAAAGTAGACTTGGACCAAATAGTTATCGAACCCAAAGAATTTAGGAGTGCAGTGGAGCCCTAAAGTTGTGCGTCGGCCTGGTACTATAGTGACGAGCAAGTTGACATTGAAAAAATTAAACTAATGCAAATATTAAATCTAGAAAGCAATTAAATAATTAAACTAACTACCAATTAAGAAAGTGCAAGAGAGAAAAATGTTTCGAGTGTCTTTCTTATGACGGAATCAAGGCTACGTACGTTAATTCGCTTTTCTTATGATATTTTGTTGGTTCTAACTAAGAGCTATCACTATTGTATTGAATACCGATCCCTTTTGAGGCTTGGGTGATCAATTGAGCTAACTAGCACCTAATTAGCTACCAAAAGCACCTAAGATAATAAATGACTTGAAGCACACGATGTTCTCCAAGTATCCCCCCTTCACTAAGCACCTAAACCCGTAGATTAAGGTTCCTAATGTCCATTAATGGTGGTCTAGTCATCTACCCTCTCTCGATGTAATAGACGACTAATTGATTCGATTAACTAACCAAATTCCTTACTACAAGCTCAATTAACCCGCACCCAACTCTCGTTGCAGCACGAATCAACCAATCAAGAGTTACTAAACCTAATCAATTAATCTAATCAAGATAAACACATCAATAGAAGCAATCGAACCAACTCAATAGCACAATCCAAGCTAAACTAACATCATAACACTAATTCCATCATAATTCAAACACTCAAAGCATTTGGGGATTAGCTCATGACTAATCTAACAAAACTCAAGTATAAACAAACTAAAGAAAGCAATAAACTCATGGAAATCATCATAATAAAATTGCAATAAAACATAAATGATAAAATTAAACCAATTAGTTGAAAGATAAAGGATAGAAATCACCTCAATGGAGTGATTACAGCTAGAAATTGAAATTTGCTCTTCAAATTCTAAGCTAAATTATTCTAAAACTTGAAAGAAAATAACAATCTAAGAATTAAGGTGAAATCTAACTAAAATGGTGTGTGGGGTGTGTGCCCCCTAAGGGGGTGTATGGTGGTGTGTAGCATTGCCTCAAAATCTGAGAAATATGAGTATTTATAGTGTAGGGTGAGGGCTTGAGACGAGTGGGTCGAAAATGAGGTGAAAAATACGAAAATGGGGCAAATTTCGGATCCTGCACGACCTGGTGTGGTTGTGCATTCTTGCACGACCGTGCACCTTCGAGAAATGTGCGTAGCTGCGTAAAAATTTGGCTTGCATGAGTAGGAATAGTGGATCGTGTAGATTTGCACGAGGAGGTTAATGGTGAAAATGCGCTTTTTTCAATTGACAAAGTTGCTGAAGCTTTAACTTTGCAGTGGGACCCGCAATGATATGAGGCTGCTACTTTTTCTCTTCCAGCTGTGAGGTGGCACGTGGGTATGGTCAAGGAGGTGGGCCCCATCTTCTCTCCCTTCTTCATCCGCTAATCGGCCATGGTGGGCGTCTCGGATTTCCGGCTAATTTAATTTCCGCAAACTGCTTCAAATTTCAGTTCTATTTCCGGCGTGGGCTTTTCCGGTCGGCGCTGCTTCCATTCTCTCTCTCTTGGTTGATAAGAAAACGGGGCCCAGCTAGCTTTTTCTTTTCTCTCTCTTCGATTTAAAAGTGGCTGCTATTTGATTCTTTCTAATAATAAACGTGGGTCCCATAACAATAATGGCTGCATTTCCTTCTTTCATTAAGTATTCACGTGAGCTGCTACTACTATCTTTCCAATTCACTCTCCAAGTTAACAAAGAAAATGGGCCTCAACTGGGCCTGCATCTTTAATTGGGCCGAGAACTTGGGCCTTCTTTTCATAATGGGCTTGCTGCTATGAGATGAAAATGAGCCATCAATTGTTTGAAATTAATTCTCACGCCCATTTTATTTTCCTCTTTCGACCAACTTAAATTCTCTTCTCGATTTTTCTCTTCACTCGACCTCTGATTATCCACACAAAATTGAAGGCACGTGTTTCTTCTAAAAATGCTGCAAAAATAGCAAAACACACCTTCCTCGACTATTAAGCACAAATGGTTAAATTAATGTAAATAAATGCAAGAAATCCAATTAAATTAAGCAAAAATAATGCACGAAATTCAAGCAATTTTCACACTAATCAAATATGTAGTAGCAAATCAAACCAATATCAACCCAAGGAGCATCTCAAGGTACCAAATAACCAAACTCAACTCAAGAGAGGGTGTGCGCCTGTGCAATGTAACCATAATACAAATAAAGAACTCCACCCCCCCCCCCCCCTCCCCCAAACTTCGACCTTGTGAAGAGGTCTAAGTTTGGGGTTGTGGGTTACCTCATCCAAATAGTTCAAGTTTCTCAACAACGTGTCACACTCCTTGGTCTCTAGTTGGTTCCTTCAATCTGAATAACTCCATGATACCTTTACTCCTTCGAGACAAGCCTACAAAATAAACTCTCAAGTACGAGGTTAAAACTTACGTTTCAACAACACCCTAATAACATAAAAACACTGAAAAATAAATAAAAATGGGTTGTCTCCCATTCAGCGTTATTTTTAAGGTCCTAATGCCGGACCGAGCTCAAAGGAGCTTATGGGACATGATACTCAAAGTTACCTCCCTTACTCTCATAAGAGTGGTGGTTGAATTCCTTTCCTTGATTCCCCTTCATCTTGAGCTCCTTTGCTTCCTTCTCAACCTTAAGTGGTGGGGGTCTCAACTTCTTCTCGTCTTTATCTGGAGGAGTCTTATTAATCAATTTCTTGAATTTTGACTTTCTCTTCTTAACTCCCCCTTTACTCTCCAACTGGACCTCGTCCACATTTTTCACTTCTTCATCCTTTAACTTCTTCCCTTTATCCCTATCAAAATAATCAAGATTGTAATGCTCATGAGTCAAATTATCAAGTGAAGGATTATCAAATTCATTACTAAGAGAGAGATTAGGGATAGGAGGTGTGTCTTCAACACTCGGATCAATGACATCCATGCAATAACAGCTCTCATCCTCCTTCGGGTACTTCATGGCCTCATATAGGGAAATTTTTATCTCTTGATCGTCAACTTTCAATGTGATCTTCCCATTTGCCACATCTAGCACCATCCCCGCCGTTGCCAAAAACGGTCTTCCCAAGATCAAAGGAACGTGCTCATCTTCCTCCATGTCGAGCACTACAAAGTTGACTGGAAAAATGTGATCCCCAGCTTTCACGAGGGCGTCTTCAACTACACCTTGAGGTCGAGTAATAGACCGGTTGGCAAGTTGAAGCGTCATCATTGTCGACTAAAGTTCTCCAACCTCCAACTTCTTGAATAGTGACAAGGGCATAAGATTTATGCTTGGTCCAAGGTCACACAACGCTCCCTTCTTGACTCCATTCCCGATATCACATAAGATCGTGAAACTCCCGGGATCCTTCAACTTCGGTGGAAGCGCTTTGTGCACTAATGCACTCACCTCATGGTTCAGCTGCACCAACTTGGGCTCATCCACTCGCCTCATCTTCGCTATCAAGTCCTTCAGGAACTTGGCATAATTCGGCATCTGTTCCAAAGCATCATAAAAAGGAATGTTAATATGCAATTTCTTAAAAACATCAAGGAATTTAGTGAATTTCTCATCAAACTTTTTCTTCATGAAGCGCTGTGGATACGGAACGGGTATCACCGATTTGGGTACCCCCCATTCATCACGCTCGGTCTCTTTCACTTTCTTCCTTGCTTCATTTGCCTTCTTCCACTTAGGAACTCTCTCAATCTTCTCAATGCCTTTGTCCTTTTGGAACTCATCCATATCTTTACTTCTCTTAATGCCTTCACCCTCAATTCCTTTCTCAATTCCTACCTCCTCACTCTTTCCTTCTAACTAAACCTCTCCTTGGGGCGTCTCAGAATCAGCAGGCATCTGAGGACCATCATAGTTGGTTCCACTTCTAAGATGGATCGTCTTGCAATGCTCTTTCGGGTTCCCCTCCGGCATAGAAGGATACTTACCCGACTCTCTACCCAATGATTTAACTATCTAGCTCATTTGAAAATCTATGGAAGTGAACCGCCGGTTGTTCTCTTGCTGAATTCGATTCGGCTCTACATCTCTCTTCTGGAGTTCTTGATCACGCTGATCACCTTTCTTATGCAACTCTTTAACATCATACTCCAATGAGGATAATCTCTTGCTTCATTCCTCCACCTTCTGAAGGGTAGCTCTCAACATCTCCTCATTTGAGGCACCCCCTTCTCCACCCGGGGGTTTTGAACCTGGATCAACACCTAGATGAACTCTAATTTCGGCCTTCGGATTAGCATATGAAAAATTCTCGTTCTTCCTCCATGTGTTTTAAGGAGGCTGCTGGCCTCCTTGATACCCTTGTGTGTTCCTCCATTGATTTTGAGGAGGCTGTGGACCTGGAGGTACAAATGGCTGGCCATAAGAAGGCCTTCCAAATTGATTGTCACCTTGTGGATAGTTAGGACTTCCCATATAGTTGGCCTCTTCTTGCTGACTTGTGGGTGGGTCCACTTTCTCGCTCACTGCTACATTCCCTCCAACCAGATTTTGCCCCATCTCGAGGTTACTGATCTTTTCCATCATCGCCATCAACAGCTTCCTCGTTCCCTCATTCTCCTCCAACTTACAAGCTCTCTGAAATTCTGGGTCCTCGTTCCATGCCCCGGTATTTGTGATAATATTGTCAACGATTTCTCTACACCTTGTTATACCTTGGTTCAGAAATGCTCCACTAGCACATGCATCAAGATGGGCTTGACCAGCCTTGCTAGCTCCACTATAGAAGAACGCTATGATATCCCCCTCATTGTACCCGTGCTGCGGGCACTCAATTAACATGTTAGAGTATCTCTCCCACGCTTGACGTAAGTCTTCTCCTTGCTTCTGGCGGAAAGAAGAGATCTCTATCCTTGCTTTAATGGTTCTAGATGGAGGGTAGAATCACTCGAGGAACAGACGCTCGAGCTCGGCCCATGTGGTTACACCTCCCCATGGGAGCGTGTTATCGTACCACTCCTTTGTTATTCCCGTCAAAGAGAATGGGAACAGCCTGAGCCTCTTGGCATCTTCAAACATGCCGTTATAATTGCACGTGGATGCGATCATCAGAAAACTCCTCAGATGAGTATGAGGATTCTCCTTCCCAATCTCCCCCTTAAATTGATTCTCGGTAAGCAGCTTTAGAATTCCAGGGGAAATTGAGAAGTTGTTTGTCTCTACAGGGGGCAATGCGACTCTATCATAGTACCGTTGCGGTTGTTCCGCGAACCTTCCTCGAATAGCCATGTTCTGATCGGTGTTCTGAGGAACATGCTGAGGATTACCATGTGGTACGGGTACTTGTTGGAGTAGTGGTGGGTGATAGACTGGTGGTTGGTTGTAAACAGGAGGTGGAGGGTACGGGTATGGTGGATATGGATATGGTGGGTATGGGTAAGGATAAGGTAAGTTGTTTTGTGGGAAGTTGTTCTGTGGGTATGCAGGGTTGTTTTGAGGGTGTTGGACAAGGTTATGAGTTGGATTGTTTATGTTATGTGTACGCGGGTTTTGGCTCTGGCTTTCCCCTAACGGGACTTGACTCTGACTATCATTCCCTCCAGTGCCCTCAACCCGGTCCACTACCTGATTAAACTCATTTGCAGCATCATCCAACTCATTACTGATGTCCATGTTCTCGTTCTCTCCTCCGGCAGCATTCATCCTTCTTAGAAAGGCTCGGTTTCTTCTTGCTATTGTCTCAGGATCCAACTGTAATCTCTCTTCGCTCGTATCACCTAGCGAGCGTGTTTTCATAAACCTGAAACACTAACAAAATAATAAAAATGCAACTGCCGAACACGTACGAATAAAACAGAAAAGTAAAGCGCTCACTACTAACTACTAAGCTATCTACAAGTCCTATTCAAAAGACATACAACGTCATCCCCGACAACGGCGCCATTGACTTGAATCCAAAAATACTAACTTTCTACTAGTAGTTTCCCCGCAAGTGGACGGGTTCACTGTAGTATAAGTAAGTATAGCGATCAAGTATTATCGAACCCAAGGGAAGGTGAGTATGCGAATAGATCCCTGAAGATCTACGCGTCGTAGTTAATATGAGTGTATGTTTTTGGATTTTTTTTTAAATAAAATAAAATCTAAACTAAATTACTCTAAGAATGCAAAAAGGAAAATTAAACTACAAACGTAAAAGTGTGTTTTCAAATATGAGGTGATGATGCTCAGGATAGAAATTCCTACGTATACTAACGGAGCAGATACATAATCAAGATAACCGTGACGCGCAAGCAATAACCTAAGTAAAAGATTGCAAGATGAAAGATCAAGAATTAAAATCCTAATACTTTATCCTAGCAATCGACTTCACTAATCCACTAACAAGTTAATAGATAGTGTTTAATTAACGAGACCCTAATTTAAACTAAGGTGATGCGGTCGTCCTCCTTAGGTAAACCGGTAGATTAATTAACCCTTTCTAAACCCTCTCATTAAGTCTACTAGTTGTTAAAGAGTGATAAGACCGTCCCCTCTCGAACAACTTTCGAACGAAATTCAATGGTAAAGTTAAGATTGATTTTAAGAATTCATTAATTAAGAGAATTAAAACTAAACATCACGAATTACCCTAATTACATACCCACATCCTACTTCTACGAGTTCATCCTACCCCAAGCATGCAAGGGTTTTAGCTAGACATGATTTTTACGGAAACGAAAACAATTGAAGAAGTAACGAACATGAACATAATGATTTTAACTAAGAGATTATCAAACATAAACTAGGGTTTAAAGAAATAAGAACTGAAATTAAATTAATAAAACGAAGTCTTAATGTATTCACGAACAAAGAACTAAAGGAAAGAAATGAAAAATTAAAACCGAACTATGAATTCGTATATAAAACCACGAATACGTAAAACTAAAGTTTGCTCGTCTCTTCTTCTCTTCCTCTTTCCAAAAACTAACTCTAAAAGCGATATGGTATCAAGTGGTGTGTCGTGATATATAAAAACGGGTTCGAAAGGGGTATAAATAGGCAACGGGTCGAATCGGGAACTCATGGGCCGAAACCACGCATGCTCGAGCACTGCTCATGCACTAGGTGCACGAGCACAATCCCATCGTGTGCTCCAATCT
Source organism: Ballota nigra (assembly GCA_947034835.1). NCBI lineage: Eukaryota > Viridiplantae > Streptophyta > Magnoliopsida > Lamiales > Lamiaceae > Ballota > Ballota nigra. Next base: position 86,385,088 of record OX344720.1, on the reverse strand, counting down.
TTCAGAGAGCAAAAAGTGCTCGAGTCCTCGAGCTCGTGCACTAGGTGCACGAGTGAATCATGCTCGAGCGCACTGCACGAGCACTCGTGCACTAGGTGCACGAGTTGCTTCTGCTCGAGCGCACTACTAGACCACTCGTGCACTAGGTGCACGAGTTCTTCTCGCTTGTGTACTCCAATGATACTTTTCCTCCCTCGAACTAATACTTTTCGTATTTCTTCGATATCTTCTCATCCGGGCATCCGTTTGAGTCGATTCAAAGTCCTACGAACTCCTCTTTTTGCCCTCTATCCATCTATAAGCATCAAACAGACAAATTCATTAGTTTATAAAAATGATACTCCGATGACTCTAAATACTCATATAAATCAATCAAGACACGAGCATTTCGAGCTATAAATTCCGACAATTTCACGACTAATCAAGGGTCAATGCTCCTGTGCGTTGACTGACTTTAGAACGTGTATTAGATTAAAACAGTTAAGTGATAAATTTTACATGTGATTAAATTTAAATTTAATTTCTTGAAAACATGCCCATATACATTACTAGAAATTAGATAAATTAATGCCGAAGTTTTCGATGTACCGCATTGACAATATATTAAGAGGGCGCTTGGTTAACAACTCTTCAATGGTAATGGGAATGAGATTGAAAATTAGTGTAATTAGTATGGTTTATGGGAACAAAATCACTACCTCTCCTCCTAAATAAGGTAATCACTACTCCATTTTGATTACCATATTCTCTTCCTACAATCATCTTCCTCAATCACTCCCCCCTTCCTCCACCAACAACCATTTGTTGTCAACTTCTATTCCAAAATTGGGGCATGACACTAGCAATGGTGTCACCATTGGAACATTTCTTCCCCTAACATATCATTTTTCTTATGAGGGCGTAGATGGAAATAAATTTCATTCCCATTACCATTGAAGAATTGCTAACCAAGCGCCCCCTAAGATTTTCAATAAAGTATGGTACCTTACCAAATATTTCCGGTCCGGTACTCAAACCTCAATCATAAAATAATTTGAAAAATTGCTATGATGTTTCTCAACCACCTTTGAGCCACTTCAATTTTTTCTAGTCTTAAAATACTTGGGAACCTTTTTGTATTTTATCTTCCACTAGTTGGGCCAGAAGACTTGTTTTCCTTTCTTTTATTTTTGGGCCGTAGCAAGCCAGTTATACTACTCTGTGTTTGCGCAATAATTTTGGGCCCAGGTTAGTTAAATGCAGTCTTTTCTTTTGTTAATACACCCTACCAAAAAAATGTTCAGATTTTTTTTCTTTTTTTGAAAAAATTAACAATTTCTGAAAAAAAATTCTAAAAATTAAAAAAAAATACACGAAATTTGACAATTTTCGGAAATTTTTTTCCAAATATTTTGTGGGTGGGGTGTATTAATAAAAGATCGACACAACTGTAGGTAATTTGAAAAAATTAACAATTTCTGAAAAAAAAAATTCTAAAAATTAAAAAAAAAATACACGAAATTTGACAATTTTCGGAAATTTTTTTCCAAATATTTTGTGGGTGGGGTGTATTAATAAAAGATCGACACAACTGTAGGTAACCTAAGCCTATATTTTGGGTATGTAGTTTTGGGCTGTAGCAGGCTATATCCTACTTTCTCTATTGGAAAATCTCCTGTACACTATAACTTAGGAAAATTTAACATTTTAGAGTACACATTTGAAATTATTTAGGAGATTAAAACTTGCGAAAGAAGAATATATATGTTGTAAATTGAGAGCGTAAAGTAGAGACACAAATTTGTTCACCCAGTTCGTCGATAACAACTACGTCTAGGAGCGTACCAAGCCAGGAGTTTCACTAATATGTGTGTGTATGCATCTATATAATTTTGAGTACAATGATCTATTTATAATAAAAAAGACCTAGTCTAAACCTAAAACTCATTTAGGTTATAAGTCCATTAGTAATGTCCACATAAAATCTTCTAGATTTGGTATAATAAATCTGTTGGATTTATAACACTCTCCCTTGGACATTGCGACATAACATATATGTATTGTCATAAAAACTCCACGTGCTAGGTAGCGGCCAAATATTTAGTTAGGGAGGAATGTAGTTTTATTGATCTTTCGGATCAAATCTTCTGGATTTATTTCGGGGTTACCGCTCCCCCTGAAGACAACAACCCTTTGAGCTTTCACATCCCAATACCATGAATGTACTTTTCAAAAGTAGATTTAGGTAAGGATTTAGTGAACAGATCTGCTAGATTGTAACTAGATTGCACATTTTGAATGGTAACCACGCCACTCTTCTGGAGTTCGTATGAGTAGAAAACTTAGGTGAAATATATTTCGTCAAGTTTCCTTTGACGTACACATTACTCATTTATGTGATGCAAGCTGTGTTGTCTTCAAATATAACAGTGGGGATGTATCGCCTTTAGCGATACCACACGAGTCACCAATGTGTTTTACCAAGGATTTCAACCAAACACATTCTCGCGCGGCTTCAAATAAAGCTATTATCTCTGAGTGGTTTTAAGACATGGTAACAATGATTTGCTTAACCGATCTCCATGAGATCACGGTACCACCACAGAGAAAAACGTAACCAGTCTAGGATATGGCATTGTGAGGATCAGACATCCGCATAACCTACCAAGGTTTTGTCTTGGTTCCTACGGTAAAACACTCCAAGATCTTGAGACCCTTGGAGGTACCGTATAACATGCTTAACACCATCTCAATATCTCCTTGTAGGCGAAGCGCTATATCCCGCAAGCAAATTAACTGCAAATGCAATGTCCGGTCTAGTGCAATTTGCGAGATAGAGTAATGCTCCAACATCGCTAAGATAAGGAACTTCTGGCCCCATAATCTCTTATGTATATTCTCTTGGTCTAAATATGTCCTTATCCACTTCTAGGGATCGGACAACCATTGGTGTATTGAGTGGATGAGATTTATCCATATGAAATCTCTCCAATACCTTTTTCACGTAGGTTAACTGATGTATAAGAATTCCTTTTGGGAGATGCTCGATCTGCAGGCCGAGGCAAAACTTGGTTTTACCCAAGACTTTCATTTCATTTCAGCTTTCAAGATTGAACTGGCTTCTTCAATCTCTTTGCATGTTCCGATTATGTTTAGATCATCAACATATACAGATATGATGCAAAAACTACTTTGTGATTTCTTCATGAATACGCATGGGAAAGCTATATCACTTGTGTATCCCTTCTTCTGGAGGAATTCACTAAGTCGGTTGTACCACATAAGACCTGATTGCTTTAGGACGCACAACGACTTCTGTAGTTTTATGCTATACATACTGCAATTTTCACCATTCCTCATCTGGAGAATCTTGGATCCATCAGGAATTTTCATATAGATGACGGGATCTAATGATCCGTATAAATATGCGATTACAACATCAAATTAATCTCATCTGGAGATTTAATTTAACTGTAAAAAATATTATGTAGCGGAATGTTATTGCGTCCATTACGGAAGAATAGGTTTGATCGAAATCAATATCGGGCCTCTGCGAAAACCCTTGAGCTACTAGCCTCGCTTTGTATCTCTCCACAGTATTGTTCTCATTTCATTTTCGTACAAAAGCCTATTTATATCCTACAGGGATAGCGCGCGTGGGTGTACGAACGATAGAGCCAAATACTTTTCTTTTATCTAGCGATGCGAGCTCTGCTTTAATTGCCTCTTTCTATTTTACCCAATTGGAGCACTTCCGGCACTCAGCAATATTTTTTGGTTCTAGATCTAAATCGTTATTTATAACGGAAAGAGCAATTGTCACTACAAATGTGTCGTCGACGACAATAATATTTCTATTATATGTTTCTCTCGTATCTGTGAAATTCATATAGACTTCAACGTTTATGTCAACCAGACCTTCTTCATTTCCCAGTATATCTGGGTCTGGTCGTTCCGCGGTCCTAGTACGTTGAATATTTTGTGCATGTGCTTCATCACTAGGACGCTCGTCTTCTGGACGAATCTCTTCTAGAGACTTTAAGTTTTCTAGACGAATCTCTTCTAGAAATTTCACGTTCGGCTGACCAGTTTTGATGTCCTTTCTTTTAGGTGTGTTTTTATTGGTTATAGGTCTTTTACGCTTCTGGCATGTGGGGGCATGTATACTTGATTTATTTGGGACCTCAACCCTTTGTGGAGCATTTACTGCAAGTATATGCGATTTAGTTACACCTCTATGGTCAGTGAACGCATCTGGCAGATTGCTTGCTAAATTTTGCAAGTTAATGATCTTCTGAACTTCTAGTTCAGATTGACTAGTGCGTGGATCTAGATACTGAAGATTACTTATGTTCCATGTAAGCTCCCGGCATTCATTCAATTTTGAATTCGGATCTCCCCCTAATGCCGGGAAGTGATCTTCATTGAACGTGCAATCAGCGAACCGGGCTGTTAATTGATCCCCGGACAAAGGTTCTAGGTATTTTACGATGGATGGAGAGTCAAATCCAACGTAAATACCTAGCTTTCTTTTTGGGCCCATAGAGGTCCGCTTTGGTAATGTTATCGGAACATACACCGCACATTCAAAAATACGCAGATGAGAAATGCTTGGTTCTTTCCCACGCATTAACTGTAGGGGGAATGATCATTATTATGTAGTTGGACGGATTTGTATCAGGTGTGATGCATGTAGGACTGCATGCCCCCATCATGAAGTGGGTAATTTAGAGTTCATAAGCAATGGTCTAGCGATAAGTTTGATACATTTTATTAGCGCTTCAGCAAGACCATTTTGGGTATGGACGTAGGGGACCGAATGCTCCACCTTAATTCCCAGAGTCATACAATATTATGTAAAGGCTTTTGAGGTAAACTCGGCAGCATTATCCATTCGAATAGTTTTTATTGGATAATCTGGGAACTGAGCTCGAAGCTCGATAGTTTTCGCAATGAGCTTTGCAAAAGCTTGATTGTAGGTAGACAACAAACAGGTATATGTCCACCTAGTGGAGGCATCAATTAGGACCATGAAATATCGAAATGGTCCTGATGCTGGGTGAATCGGTCCACAAATGTCTCCCTGAATCTGTTCAAGGAAAATTGGAGACTTTAGTCCCACTTTGGTGCACGATGGGTGCACTATTAATTAACTCTTAGAACATGCATCACATATAAATTCATCAACATGAGGGATTCTACTATTTGAAATATTATGACCAATGGAATTAGATAGAATCCTACGTATCATAGTTTGTCCTCGATGACCTAATCGCTGATGTCATAATTTAAAGGAGTTCGGGTCATGAAATTTCATACTCATGGCTAGATGGAGATTAGACGGCCGGATGTAAGAATAGTACAATCCGAAAGAGAAGGAGTGAAGTTTTTCTATAACTTGTTTACAGCTACCTCGAGTAATAGTCATCAAAAGGTATTCGTTATTATTCTCAGTTTCAGTTTTAATGTGATAGCCATCAGATCTTATATCTTTAAAACTGAGCAGAGTACGCATAGATTGTGGAAACAATAAAGCATTATCAATTATGAGTTCGGTACCCATGGGGAGGACAATAAAAGCTCTTCTGAAGCCCACTATCATAATATTATCATTAGCTATCGTAGTTACACTCCCCTTACATGCTACCAAATTATGAAAATACTTCCTATCTCTTAAGATTGTGTGTGTGGTGGCGCTATCTACCAAACATAAATCATAATTTGAATCCATCATGCCAGAGGAAAAAACCCAAACCTAATAGCTGGTATGTTTACAAGCCATGTATAAGAATAAAAATATCCAAATAAATTTGACGGATAGCATTAAGGTAAACACATCAAAGCTAAATCACAAATATCATATCATCCATAAAATAAAATATCTGAAAGACAAGATCCAAAATATAAATTGTTTTAACCAAACAAACAAAATACTAAAATAATCAAATACTCGAATCACTTATTGTCTCCAAAGTCTTTGAGCTCTATGCCCAAAAGATCGTCGTTGTCATGGTCAAAGTCTGCTTCAGGCAGGCTGACATGGTGAGATTCGACTTTAGGAGCCTTCCCCTTGTCATCCTTCTGCTGCTCTTGATAAGCCTCAACCAAGTGCTTGGGAGTGCGACACATGTGAGACCAATGACCTTTGCATCCGCATCTGTAGCAGGACTGCTCAACCTTATCTTGAGTACCAGATTTTTAGGAGCGGGATTCGTGTTAGATGCAGTCTTTTGATGAGCCTGAGCTTGATTGTCTTTCGAGGTATCTGGACCACCGGATTTACTACGACCTCGGCCTTTGCCACAAGTTTGTTTACTTCCTCCCCCCTTCCACACTTGCGACCACTTGTACTGAGATACAATACTTCTGGATCAACGCGGCCTCAGTTATAACTTGCTTGCATAGCTTTAACTTAAATACAATACGATGTAGGGCTGATTTGTACTCCGTCACAGACTTAATGTCCTGGAAACGGGGGTTTAACCAATCGTATTGAGTCTGAGGGAGGAGTATATCATTTTGTTGTTGGAAACGGTCCTTCAGGGACTTCCACAACGTTCCGGTGTCTCTCTTAGTGAGATATTCATTTTTTAGGTCCTGATTAAGATGATGTCTGAGAAAAATCAAGGCTTTCGCATTCTGGGCGTCAGTTGATTTTGAATCATCGACAATAGCACCGCTTAAATTAGTTGAGGCTAGATGGATCTCAACATCTAGCGCCCATGTCAGGTAGTTACTACCATCAAGAGCAAGCTCAACGAATTCTCTTTTGGTAATATTAGACATTATACGCTACAATTTTTAAAGTGGCATGGTAAGAAAAGTGACCAAATTTATTGACAACGGAGAAATAAGGATTTATTTGATTATTCTAGGGCACATAGAAGCAAGAATTGAGCGTCGTCTACCCAAAATATAATTTACGATCCGACAAGTACCGGGCGCCACCTACCCAGGTAATATATGTAGACTATAATATGGGGACTATGTGCAAAAGTAATAATGTATGCAAGATAATGAAATCATAGAAGCATGCGCATATATCAATTAAGCACATTAGATAACAAGAAAAATTTATTGGAAACTAATATTAAAATTGATTCCAAAAAAATCCGGTCTTAATTAATATGCAAGAATCATTACCTTTAAATTTTTCAAGTATTTTTCGAAAACTTGATAAAATAAGTTGAGAGCACAAAAATATTTTCAAAATTATATGAGGCCAAAATAATATAATAAAATTCAATAACTCAATAAATTGATTTCTCATAAAATTGGAGCTTCATGTCCAAAGTATTAAATAAAATAGGCCCAAAAGAATTAATCCTAGCTCTTGAGCTTCAGGCCCAAAACCCAATTTTTTTTTTTTTGTTGAGTGTGGCCGAAACGAGTTGGTCACTTTAGGCCCAAAATGATGAGGGCAGTGCAGGATTGGGAGGGTGGAGAAGGTAAACGCCGCTAGCAGCTTCGGGCGGAGCCATGGCGGCGGCCATGGGCTGCTGCGCGCCGCTGCGAGGCGACGCGGCCTTTGACCGTTGTTGCCCGGTGGAGCACGGCGCTCGGCCGTCGCTCGATGCCCGGGGCCGATAAGGGCACACGGTTGCGCGAAGCCAGGCCGCAGCGGAGCAGGACTCGACGCCCGGCAGCTCACGGTGAGGTCGCGCACAGGGCGGTTGTGCGGCGGGTGCGACTGGCGTGATGGACGCGACGGACGCGCGTGGCTGTGGGCGCGAGGACGGGCGTGACGGCGGCTATGCAGGTGCGGCGACGGGTGCGTGTGGGCGGGTGCGAGGGCGCGACGGGTGCGTGCGGCTGCGGGCACGACGGTGGGCGCGACGGCGGGCGCGACGGCGGGCGCGGCGACGGGTGCGCGGGCATGGAGCGCGGTGGCAGTCATGCTTGTTTTATGTAATAATTTTATTATTTGATCCAAATAATTGCAAATACAATAATAATTAATGCAATAATTCAAGTGCACATAAAAATATAATACGCATGGATCAAAGAATTCGATACGACAACTAATAATCATGCAATAGAGAAAATTAATTTAGATCTGTACCGATTAGCCTTGGGCAGAGTCTCGTACTGAAAACGTGTTGTAAATTGAGAGCGTAAAGTAGAGACGCAGATTTTTTCACCCAGTTCGTCGATAACGACTACGTCTGGGAACGTACCAAGCCAGGAGTTTCACTAATATGTGTGTGTATGCATCTATACAATTCTATGTACAATGATCTATTTATAATAGAAAAGATCTAGTCTAAACCTAAAGCTCGTTTAAGTTATAAGTCCATTAGTAATATACATATCAAATCTTTTAGGTTTGGTATAATAAATTTGTTGGATTTATAACAATATATATAGAGCGCAATTCCGTTCTCTCTCTTTTTCTTTGTCCGAGGGTTTGCAAGATAAGTTTAATCTAGCTAACTGCTAAGTACTTATCTATGAAGATGATTATATTTCTTCCTCGTTTAATTACGCAATCGAATCTAGAGTATGAATTGTCTGAAACTCTAATTAATTCGATAATCATGTTTCAATTTCAAGTTGTAATGATCAATTGTGAATTACTATTCATCATGCTACAATCACTACAAAATTGATCTTTTATGACATATTTATGTCATCATAATTTCTCTAATTAAAAAAATTTAATAAAGAAAAATAAATTTTAATGGCAAAATCATGTCATCAAAGACTTTCGATTAGAGCAGTATTATTTGCCTAAATATTAATAGGGACTGATAATAATAAATGTGGCTAGATTTTAAGTAAAAACACTAAATAACAGTTGAATCAAGACATTAAGTGTCATGATTGAATATGATGAGCAATGAATATGGTGAAGGGAATAAAACGGTAAATGCAACGCAATTTGCCAAGTTTTTTTGGGCCTGGTCTTAAAGGATTTTCTATCCGTGCGTGTATATCTTTTTTTAGTTTTTTAGGCTCTATTTATAGTTTTACATTGTGGGGTTACAATCGGAATCTCCCATCATTGTGGGGGACAACCGCATTAAATGAGAGAATATCTCAGTAACAAACTCGTCCTATGGTACAGTCATTGATCCAATGAGGGTGCGACACCTTAGTGGGACAAGCATCTACTTTGGCGTGTGTGTCCTTTTTTCCTTGTGGGACTGTACTTAGTGTTTTTTGCGTGCTAGTTAGGGGAGCTCTTGCTAGCTTGTCCGCCTAAGGAAAGCTCTTTTGCTTGACTGCATAAGGAAAGCTCTTGCTAGCTTGACTGCCTAAGGTGTTAGCTTGACTACGTAAAGAAAGCTCTTACTAGCTTGCCTGTCTGAGGAAAGTTCATGGTTGTTTTTTTGCTAAAGGAAAGCTCTTAGGTTTGCCTGCCTGAGGAAAGCTCTTGGTTGCTTGTCTGCCTGCCTGAGAAAAGCTCTTGTTGGCTGGGGTGTATTAGCTAGGCATGGAAATACTTATCTTAGTTGACATATAAATATTTATTTTAATAATTATTATGATCAAAACAAGTAGGTATAATGGAAAAATAATTGTCATTTAGTGACAAATTTTTTAGTTAACCAAGATCTTAAATCTATGAATTGTGAAATGCAAAATTTAAGGTGAATCGGTTGCAGAGTATGAAACATTGTAAGTATTCACTGATATCAATACATGCATTCGCTGATACTATTACATGTAATCACTGATATCATAGCATCTCATTTTGTAAAATGTTATGGTATTAGTTAATGCATTTAATGAAATCAATGATTGCATGTAATGATATTAATCTCATACTATATATATGTTTCACAGGAGAACTACTCCAAATGAAAACATAGGAGATCCATTTGTTCAGATGTGTGACATATTCTTTGTAGGCTACTCGTTAACTTCTAGAGTAGGTCTCTTGTGAACCCGAGTTTGTGTGAATTTTTTTAAGTATAATTACTATACGTACATACTATCACTGTTTAAAAAAATACTTAAATTGTTAGACGGTGATAGTGTTTATGCATAACATTGATAGAGGTTATGCAAAACAGTGATGGTGTGTATCCATAACAATGATATTTGAAGAAGTCGAGTTCATGCGAACTTGGGTTCATACAAAATTTTTGTCTAACTTCTATGGGTGTTATTAGTATAATATTTACGACTCGTTTGGTAGCTTGTATATGATAAGATAGGATAGTTTGAACTTTGATTCATTAAACAAGTTTTACACATATATCTTTTGTTTGGTATACAAAATGATATATTATACAGTTAATTTGTTAACCATTTTAATTTTGTTGATAAGTTTACAATTGTCATTTTTACCCCCCACACAATTTACAATTTTATGAGCATTCATTATATTATTCCCTTTGTCTTCTCCCATGTTCATCCCTCCGCAGAACCAGAAAACCACCATCCCACATCTTCATCCCACTAGTCAACTATGCCATATATTGTGGAAAAATCAATCACAAGGAATTGTGATGCACTGCCAGAAAATGTAGAATTTTTATTGGCAAGCAAATTGTTCTGGTGGTAATAATTTGAGTTGCTGTAAACCCAACAAAATAGAAGAATCAGAGGGTTGCCGAACTGGAATTCCCAATTATCTAAATAACTACTGAAATTTGACTTGAAAAAATCCAAACAAAGATGAACAGAAAATCAAGTGCCCCAAACAAATTAGATCCTATTTATGAATAAACCCATTAAGAATTTGATCCGAACAAAATAATAATACATCCAAGGAAGACGATTCTGATTAAAAGTACATAACCAATCGACAAACAACGTCGAAATTGAACATCCATATTCGGAAATTTAAATCCGGAGACAAGCTCAGAAGAATTGCAAACTGGAACCGCTAATTCAATCTGAAATTTGATAATAAACCCAAATCCAGTAAATACTAGGCGATAATCAATTAGTGTGTTCAAGATATGACCGTGAATCCGCGATTTATTCAAATTTCCCTATGCAATATCTTGTGATATCTTCATGCCTTGAATATGTGTAAAAAAAAATGTGTAATTGGTTCGGAAATTCAACTGTTAGAAATAAATTTCTATGTTGATAAATGAGGGATAAATTTGGAAATATATATTGTAAGATCTAATGGTTTTAGGAATACCACGTACATAGAATGGATCCACTATCATATGAATTAAGTTTAGTGGAAATCGGGCCATCGTTTTTTAAAGGGCCGAAGTGTTTGTGTATATAACCTACCAAACACTATATTAGGGGTGTTAGTGTATCTAACACTCACTAATAACCCCTACCAAACGGGTCGTTAGAGTAAATCTCTTATAAATTAATTCTATTGTACAATTTAAAACAGCAGTATAAGTTTTCATTATGATATTATTATCAAATTAATATATTTTAATAAAATAAGTAGTAATGTTAAAAATACACACAAAATCAAACAACTTTAGTTTCATCGAGTAGTTAGTGTAATATCTATTATAAATCTTTTGCGACTGGCAAAAAATCAGAAAATATATCAAGATAGCTAAAATAAAAAATTTAAAATCTTTTTTCGCCTTATTATTATCTAATTATAATTTACATTACCTATATGTCTTTTCGTTTCATGGTTTATTTCCCTCGTATAGTCGAGCTTTTATTTTTTTTTCAAGGAAAAATAAATTAATGCAGTTCTCTTGTTCATTTGCTTCATATAATACTTTTTGTTGTCAATTCAGATACTTATTAAAAAAAAAGAATTAAACCATTCAAAAATTTGTAAAATACGTGACATTCTAATATATTAATATGCACAAATTCTCATGTGAAATTTGCTCTTAGTATGAAATTAATACAATGGCATGCATTAACCGATATTATTACACTATAATAAATTAAAATTATAGAATAAAATATTATGATATCAATGAATGCAATATAATGATATCATGATATCAGTTTTATATTATTAATAAATTTTACAAAGAGTTACTATTTTCATGATGTTCAAATTTTAAAATATTACAAAAATATACAAGAGTATTTTTCTCATTAACCAATTTTGTATTTTATGTTAGGTACGAACGTAGGAACAACTTTTGATACTTCAAGATTCTATTCCTATATATTTTTTATATTAAAAAATCATTCCCGTTAATAATGTGTTAAAATAAATAGATAGTATTTTAACCCCCCTCAGCTCACCTTTAGAGACTTCATCCCATATGACGGTGCTTGATTCACTTTATTCTTTACCTTTAAGAAAAATGAATTTTGATGAGAAACAATTTATGATTGATTAAATATTTTAAATTGTACTCCCTCCGTCCCAATTTTATTTTTCCATTTGCCAAAAATATTTGTTTCAATTTTATTTTCCCATCCCTAAAATGGAAACTACTTTATTCATTTAAATAATATTTTTTTCACCATTCATCATTTTCAATACTACTTTATTCATTTAAATACTAGTTTATTCACCATTCATCATTCCCAACACTACTTTATTCATTTGAATACTAAAATTCAACTCTCGCATTAAACTTTGCGCACAATTAAATGGGAAAATAAAATTAGAACGGAGGGAGTAGTAATCAGTGGAATTGCAATGGGCGGGCTAAGGTAGGATGGATATTTAAATATCCAAGACCACTCCGTGCATATCCCTATCCCCCCACGTTTTGCTGCAAGGCAATATTTTGATCTTATGCTCGTCCTGCACAGGGCAAGTCCAGCCCGACCTGTCACATTTCTCTTCCCCTCCTTCCAAAAAAAAAAGAAGTTGAAATATAAGCACATGAAACATGTTGTTTATCATAATATAACTCATTTCAAATAAAATAAAAAAATTAAATTATATTTTCAATTATATTTAATAATAAACGAATATATATATATTGGGAGTGTGCCTTGTGTATTAAGTGTAAATATTGTAATGAATGTTGTAACAAACACTACGACAATCTGAAGAACAAAATAAGAAGAGTATACAACGGAAGACTATAACACAATATTCAAGATGGAATAAAGTTTTAACACAAACTATAAATAGTTTGTACGAGCCTCATGGCGAAACCTTCACTATAACAAAGTAGCGAATACAAAATATTGTGTGGAACTATTCCAAGACAGATCTTCCACAACTGAAACAAGACTCAATATACACCTATTGAATCTAAGTGGGCTAAGTGTATAAAATACACCGTCAAAGTTGATCTCCCAATCTATTAATGATCTATCTATCTATCTATTGATGCAATGATCGATCTATTATTATGCGAGGTGTACTCAACTTCTAAGCATAACATACAAGAAGAAATAATGGTCCTATCACCTTTGAGCTCAGGATCAACTAGAGTAGGTATACTCGATTATTCCTCAAATGGTATTGAAATCCTCGTCCTCTACTTGTAGATGTAGGAGGTCTCCATCTTCAACCCATGATAACTTCATACGTAACCTCCACGATCTCATTTATTAATTGTCCATGTTGATATGTTTATTCTGGATATTTGACGGCAACTGCCTGATCTAAATCCTTCTTAATAAGCTGTAATACTTCAATAAGTCCATGTCCTTGTAGATCCTTTTAGATGTTATAACCGTCATGTTGTAACATCTTATGCAACATTTGATCTTCCATATCCTTATAGAATGCTCTAGATCTTCAATCTGCATGTCAAAACATTCATTGCAACATGTGATCATAAAGAGTTAGTCTATATGAAGAAAGGGCAAATTCATAATGTTATTAACGAAATGTGATCAATTCACAACCAACAACATGAACAATCTCCTCCAATTTTATCTTTCTGCCACAACACACCTGGTGTATATATTTTTTAATATATAGGTCAGTAATGTGTGCATGATAGAGATTCACATCATATCAAACACTAAGCTTTTCATTCGTGTGTAGCAAAATAGTCAAACTAGATCAAGATGAGTAACCATAAGTTAACTCATCAAAACAAAATGAACAATCAGTTGTTCACTCAAACAAAATAAACATTATAACATATGTTCATTCAAACAAAATGAGTAACATAGTGTTTACCCATTCAAAGTATAACTGAAATAAACAACTGGAATTGAAAGCATCCTATCAGTCTAATATAATAATCTATCAACTAATATAATATTGATTCATAGAAAATATTCTCAAATCATAACAAAATAAATAAGAGTACAAGAGTAATACAACAAGGGAACTTGATATCACTGTATAAATATACAGTTGCAGCCTCAATCATCTTATACTAGCTCCCCCATAGGTTGTACTCCCCCAGCCTCTAAGCACCCTCAAACTTTAGCAGTCAAGTATGGTAAATCACCATATAGCTCATCAGTTTTATCTTCCTTTGTTCCCTGGATATTAATTGTTGCAAGGTTAGCAACATCATCAGGAGCAACATCTGCACTTCCTCCAGCATCTCCAATATCATCAGGTCCAGTTGTAGTTGATTCCACAGCTTGTTCGGCCCTTGCACCACCAACAACTTATGGAGCATCTTCAGCAACAACAGGAACTTCTTGGTCAACAACTGTTCCACCCTCTTCAACTTGAACAGGTTCATTCATCTCAACATCTCTATCCATTTCTTTAATAATTACTCCTCGAGCAACAACTAATACTCTTCCTATTTTGGCAAAAAGAAGGTTGGTCCAGTAATTCTTCAGAAACTGGAGCTCATCAATAGAATCCTGCAAGTGCTTGAGTTGGGTCTGAATGAATTCCGTAGAAATATCAAGAGAATATGCAATATTAATAGGAATGTTGTCATGTATGTTCCTAGCATCAGGAGCAACATTCTCTGCAGGGACTGGATCAAGAACAGGTTGGCTTGTTCTGGAGATTCTTCATTATTACTTACATGTAAAGGTAAGTCCAACACTCCATTTTCAGAAAGCAAATAATGAGAAAATCCCATTAGAGTGACTCTCCCCCTCAACAACTCATTCTTCCTATGGATAAAGTTATGACTCCACAAATAGCAATAAATCAACACAGGGTAAGGTAAGTTACCTTTCTAAGAAATCTTTCCAGTGAACTTCATCATGTGATGGAAAACGACCAATTACAAATTGAAAATTTTCATCACACCAATTCTATAAATCAATACAGCTTGATCTCTGGTCAATTTGGTGGAGTTGGTGGAAGGTATCCAATTATACACAACAAGCTTGTGCAAAACTAAATACAGGGAAGTAGAGAGGCGGCATGCATATTCATCTCCCATTTGTTCACTATAAGTCTATACCCCATGTAAGTGCATGTATGATCTCATCCATATGAGGAACATCATCTTCCTCAATATTCTCAACATGTAAAAACTCATTAATCAACTCATGAGTAAAAGGGAAATCTCTCTCTCTCTCTCTCTCTCTCTCTCTCTCTCTCTAAACCTAACAATTATATACCATCTAGATTTTCTCCTAGAATGTCATTCTCTAAAAAAAGCATAGAATTCATGCAGCCAGATTGTAACAAAAGAATCAGGAAAAGTAACAACATGCATCAAGCTTCTTTCCTTTAAGTATCTAACAAGACCCTTAGGCTATGTTCTTTTTGGGTTTTAAAAGCCTGGAGTTGGATTTTAAAATTTAAAACCCATTCTAGTTTGAGTTTTAAAATTAGGTTTTTGAAATCTTAATCCTACAACCTTATAAATAACCTATACAACACTCATTTACTTTTTACATAATAAAGTTAAAATCTACCCTACTCAAAACCCAAAAAAAATATATATATAAATTTTAAAAATCCCATGAATTACAAAAACCATCAATTTTCAAAAATCGGTTTTTGAAAACCACTTAAAACCCAAAAAGAACATAGCCTCAGATTCAAATTCACCCATGTTAATCTTTCTCTCAATCAACAAGTTTCTCTTACTCAGTCTAGAAATCTTTTGTTCAAGGGTTTCATCATCATCAGAACTTTCATCTACTTGTTCAACAAAGTGTTCAGTGTTGTTATCTTGATTCTCATCAGAATCAGTTTCAGTCTTCTCAGAATCACTTCCAGGACGACTATCACCATCATCTGGTTCAGGAATTGTTGCACTTGTTCCAGCAATATCAACAACATTCTTATATCTCTTCTTGGTTCTCAATTGCACCCTTGCTCTCCTTCTCAATTCGAACAGTGGCACATTACTAGAATCCAAATTTCTTTCAGCTTCAATCTGGACTTCCTCAGGTTCATCATCAGTTGAATGTTTTTCAGTAGACTCCTACTCAGATTTTGGTGAAAATCAGAATAGGATTTGCAGCAATGTCTCCTTCATTATTCTTCTTCCTCTTTAAGGTTTCAGCATAATTCACCCTCTTGCGAGCTCGTCCAGGTCTTCTCCTCAATTAAGCTAGGCTCCTCTTCTCTTTTTCTTTCTTGCTCTTATCAGAAGTAGCAATAGAGCAGGCTCAGAATCCTCAGACATTAAAGAATCAGTGTGAGGTGATCCTTCTTTGTCATCCTCTGGTTTTTCAACATTAGGGCTTTGTACCCCATTATCCCCAGCAGCTTCAGAAAGAGCATACTTTTCGTAGACGGAGAAAGTAAAACATATTAGAAATGTTATAATTTAAACTATGAAATAGAGGCGTTAATGGATTGATATAACTATTAGGAACAATACAAGACTGTAGGCTTTAATGAAAGAAACCTCATACTTTTCTTAATAATTTACCAATAGTATCTTGGACTCTCTTGTTGACCAAAATAATTGGAGGATCAAATAATATTTTTTGAGAAATTAATCTAGATATGATCGTGCTACTCACGAGTAGATGATCGTAGTATTTTTAATAACTCAAAATCGAATTTCGATGAGTGAGAAATTAATACGTAAAGATGAGACTTCACACACACTTGTTGAAACTTAGTAAAGTTTCTAAGATTGGAAGGTGGGTAATTTCTTGTCCCAGAGTGGAAAGTTAGTAAAGAGTTTTCAAGTATGTATATGGTAAAAAGTTTATGGTATCCAAATAGGCTCATGGGGACCCTAACCCATGAACCACACGCATGCGCTCGCGTGCTTCCGAGCCCACGCCCGGGCCTTAGACTTGTTCTTAGTTCTTGACAATTAGACTTTAAAAATTCAACTAAGTTGAATCTAGATGGGTCGATCCAATTTAATTGGGTCAAATTTAGACTCTGACCAACCCATATCCTTTGAAGTTATTCAGAACTTAGAATTTACAAAATCAGGGGATCGGAACTGTGAAGTATATCTGATAAGCCTTCTGATTTCGAGTTTGAACTGGTCAGTGCTTATCCCTGTTGATAGGCGAACATAAATTAATGAATGGCGAACAAGAATTAAAGCCTTATCAAGGATTTTGAAGAGCCAACCTCAAATCAAAGATGATCAGTAAAGAAAATCAAGTCGGGGTGCCTAAATCAATCCAGGTAGTGTATAAACTGACGAACAACTATACCGACGAACAAGATATTGGCGAACAGGTTTAAAGACCGAAGACCAAATATGGACCCACCACCAAGTCAATAATGACGAACAACATTGGTAAAAGTGTTACAGTTATCAGCCTAAGAGGTGTATGCTGACGAACAAAGGACCAAGATCCCAAAGTCAATTTGTGCAAGACACAAAGGCGAACAACTTCTGAGCCATACACCCAAACGGCGAACAACTGTTATGAAAGAACCATCCTGGATCGACCGACATGGACGAACAACAATGAAGTCCGAGATAAGACCAAAGAAGACTTTGTAACTAAGATTTAGCTTAGATAAGGTCAAACTAGAGTCAAAGGACACATGTCAAGCATGCAGGCTAGGGAGACCAAGAGTCAGGAACACCTCATGCTTGCTAGTCTCTATAAATAGTTGTTCTCCAGCTTATGAAATACAAGTTCAAATTCATAAACACTCCTAAAACACACAGTAATACACCTAAACGTACACACATACGAAATTATTACGATTTCGATTTTCATATTTACAAGTTCATAACCCGACCTTCGATTTACCATTTACGGTGGTGACCAATCACACGTAATTGCTTGATGATCTTTAAACCGAACCTAAACAGTCACTAATCCATCCGATAAAAATTGATCACCAACAATTTTGGCGCTAGAAGAAGGGTCCGAACCTCCGATTAGTGTGATTACTCAAGAACTTCAAGCTAAAAACTTGAAGATTCAAAGAAAATCTCAAGAAATACTTGAAGATTCAAGCAAAAGTGTTCTTGGTGTTCTTGGTGTTCATCATCATAAGAATTAAGATAAATTAATTCGGAATGCCTCAATCCAAGGAAACCCAAGCATCACGTTTGTCAAGGAGAGCATCTCCCACCCGAGCCTCGACGGCCGACCACCAAGATCGTGATCCTAGACATGTGAATAGATCACAACACACGGCCATAACCCATAATCTCCCACCTGAAATGGAGGCCCTGGCGAACAACCCTAACGAATTAGCCAAAACCATTGCTGCTCTCCAAGCTTTATAGAGACAGCAAGATCAGAATAGACCTTCACTAGTGAGGCCTAAGGACAGACCTGTGGAAGTTGTTAGGGCTAGATCAACCAGGGGCGAACAACATGAGGTGAACAGTACCCAGGTCAGGCGGGATAAAGGCAAGGCAAAGATGGTCGAACCAAGAGAGGGCCAGGCTGAATCTGCTCGCGGCCGAACAACAATGTCAAGCCACAGAACAACCCGCTCCAGTGCCCAGGACAGGCTTGGCCTGCCCCATCAGCAAGAGAAAGTTGCTCGCCAGGAAGCTGAGCGCGGGCGAGCAACATTTGAGCAACCGCGCCCATCAGTTCATGAGAGACTCTCTCAATCTGCCTTCAGGCGTCTAGGGCCAAATGCTGCGAGCAACCCTAGAAAACAGCTCCAGGAGTTGCCTACTCCAAGTGAGGGACTGCGACGAGCAGAAAGGTTGGTACCTTTGCTCGCCGAACAGCCTCCAAGTCAGGGGGCATCTTTGGATGAGCTATCAAGTTTAAGAAGGGCAGTGGAGAACATGCAGGGACAGTTGGACCAGCAAAGAGGTGTGGGGACAACTAGCTTGCCATCCTCACCACTATCACCTGCCATTCTAAAAGCCCCAATTCAGAAGAAGGTCCAGTTCCAGGCAATCATACATTATGACGGTGTTGTTGATCCCAGAGTTCACCTTACAAAGTACTCAGATTATATGGTCTCAGTGGGAGCCAGCGACGCCACCCAATGGCGAAATTTCCCCTTAACTTTGGGGGATCGGGTGCACAAGTGGTTTTCGGCGATGCCACCAGCATCTATCCACTCTTTCACTCAACTGAGTTGAGAATTTCTTTCTCATTTCTCCACGGCGGGATCATACTTGTCCCAGAAACATCGATTGTCGGACCTAAAACAAAATGACGATGAGTCAAATCGGGCATTCATGGAAAGGTTCGACAAAGTGTTGTTAGAAGGTGAACCCGTCAGTGAGGACACGAAAATCATTGCCGTTATGGCCGGGTTGAAGAAAGGATCAAATCTATGGAAAGAGGTACGTCTGAAGTGCCCAAGAAGTTATGCCGAATTCAGGAATCAAGCCGACATATTCGTTTCCATGCATGAGGCTTTGCAATCAAACTTGGGAGAGAGCAAAACTGATCCCAAGGAGAACAACAAGAAACCTGGTGCAACAAGCTATCGAGTCCCTAAAAACATGAAGGCATTCACTAAAGGGACAGAACTCAAAGAAAAGTTAAATCAAGTGCTAACAGTGTCAGTCGATACTGTTTATGAAAATGTGAAGGATAAGAAGTTGCTCTCCCCTCCCCGGAAAATTCACCAAGACACTGGCAAACTCAACCCTAACAAATATTGTGCCTACCATCAAAGCGTGGGGCACTCTACAAGTGAATGTAGAGATTTGCTTAGACAGCTATGGCGTTTCTACGAGGACGGAAAGCTCTCTGACTTTGTCAAAAGACAACCCGGGAAGAGAGTCCGGGAGAACAACTCTGAGAACGAAGATGATCAACCCCAGAAGAACAATAAACCGGCACGACCAGTTCCTGCCATTCCTACTCGTCCATTGGAAGATTTGTATATGATGGAACCTGCAGGTCCCGCAGGAGGATGTTCTGATGGACGACCACCAATCTCCAATCGAAAAAGAAAGGCTGAATTACGAGCGATCGATCAAGTCCAAGAAATGGGGGTCAAACCATCTATCATGCAGACAGCGGAACTGACCTTTACCGAAAATGACTTGGAAGGAATCCTAACTCCACACAACGATTCGCTCGTAATATGCGCAAAAATTATGGGAACACGAGTCCACAGATTGTTGGTGGACACCGGAGCCTACACCAACATCCTATTCAAAAAGACGCTCGATCATCTTGGAGATTATTCGGGCTATATCCGAGATACGACTCACAGAATAATAGGCTTCGGAAATGCTGTAACGGACCCATTGGGAATAGTTACTTTAGCAGTACAACTTGTAACGGCCAACGAACCCGAGAAAAATATTACGAGAATGGTTGACTTCTTGGTTGTAGACCAGGATTCGACTTATAACGGGTTTCTTGGTTGACCCTTTCTAAATGAATTCAAAGCTGCATGTTCCACTTACCATTATTGTTTGAAATTTCCAACAGCAAGTGGAGTAGGTACTATCAAAGGGGATCAAAGAAAGGTCAGGGAATGTCTCTTACAGTTGCAGGCCAAACATGTATCAGTATCCATGATGGAAGCCACAACTAGCTGTCCTATTAATGAACCATCAATACTGGAGAACATGATGGACATAGAGGAAGACCACATGGATACTGATGAACAACATCATGACGAGCAGGTTTTGGACGAACAACTCCTCACCACCCAGGAGGAACATCATCCTGACGAACAACAAAGGGATGGTGACGAGCAACATTCATATAATAGCTCGGAGGGCCAGGTGTTGACTAACAACAACGAATCAGGGCCAACAGATGATCTAGATCCCCGCCTGGGGGCAGAGCCGATGAACATCGAAAATGATTTCAACTCTGAGGGACCAATACTTGATCCTCGGTGGAAAGGACAGAAACGATGAGCAACTCCAGTTGAAGAGCTGGAGGCGTTCAAAGTTAATCCTGAAAACCCGGATCTTGAATTATACATAGGATCTGAGCTCCCTGAGCCTTACAGATCCCGAATGAAAGAGTTCCTCAGTAAAAATCTAGATGTTTTTGCTTGGTCTCATGCAGACATGGTGGGGATAGATCCAAAACATGCTTGTCACAAGCTCAATATCAGTCAAGCAAAAAGGCCTATCCATCAAAAACGAAGAAAGTATGGCCTAGACAAATACCAAGCTTTGAACGAAGAAGTAAAGAAGTTGTTAGACAACGACCTAATTCGACAAGCACTTTGTCCACAATGGGTAGCAAACCCAGTCCTTGTGAGGAAACCAAACGGGACCTGGAGGCTATGCATAGATTTTACAGATCTGAATGCTGCATGCCCGAAGGACAATTTTCCACTCCCTCACATTGACCAGTTGGTGGACAACACTGCAGGTCACGAAATGCTAACATTCATGGATGCCTTTGCCGGGTACCATCAAATTCCAATGCATCCAAACGATCAAGAGAACACAGCATTTTATACAAACAAAAACTTGTTGTGTTGGAAAAGAATGCCCTTCGGCATCATCAACGCCGGAGCAACATACCAGAGGTTGATGAACAAGATGTTCGACGAACAAATTGGTGATACGGTAGAAGTCTATGTGGACGATATCGTGGTCAAAAGCCCCCGAAGGGAAGACCATCTTCAACATTTGACCCAGGTGTTCGAAATTTTTCGACACTACAACATGAAGCTGAATCCAAAGAAGAGAAGTTTCGGAGTTCATTCAGGAAAATTCCTGGGCCATCTTGTTAGTCAACGAGGGATTGAAGCCAATCCAGCAAAAGTTAAAGCGATTGTGGATATGCAACCTCCGCGTTCAATAAAAGAAGTGCAAAGGCTTACGGGATGCCTAGCAGCATTGAATCGGTTCATATCCAGATCGGGGGACAAATGTCGTCCATTCTTTGAAGCCATCAAGAAAGGACAGTTCACATGGACTAACAACTGTCAAAAGGCGTTCGACCAACTCAAAGATTACCTGGGAGATGTAAAAATCCTATCAAAACCTATCCCAGGAGAGAAGCTATATTTATACTTAGCAGCATCAGAAGTGGCCATCAGCTCCGTTCTGGTATGAGAAGATGGCAAATTTCATCAACCTATCTACTACGTCAGTCAAGCTTTACACGATGCGGAGATCAAATATTCCCCAACTGAGAAACTGGCGTACGCACTTGTTATGAGTGTGAGAAAGTTACGACCATACTTTTTTGATCATCAAGTTGAAGTACTGACAACTTTCCCACTCAGACAAATTCTCCATCGCCCCGACACAGCTGGTCGCCTATTAAAATGGTTACTAGAGATTAGCCAATTCGGGGTAACTTATGCTCCTCGAACTGCGATCAAAGGGCAAGCGTTAGCCGACTTTATAGTCGAACTAACCTTCCCACCAGATCCGACGAGAGGACTTGATCACCCCTGGCATCTTTACGTTGACGGATCTTCGACCAACACAGCCTCGAGGGCAGGAGTGGTTCTAATCAGTCCCGAAAGACAAGTATTCACCTCGGCAATCAAGTTTGGTTTCATGGCAACCAACAACGAAGCTGAGTATGAAGCTCTTATTGCTGGCCTCCACCTATCTCTTGCAGTAGGTGTTAGATGGTTACAAATATTCGGCGACTCACAATTGATTGTGAACCAAGTTCGAGGTGAATACGAGGCGAAAGACGATCACATGATCGAATATCAACGAATTGTTGCTCACCTGATATCCTTGTTAGACCAAGTATTCATTGAACAAATCCCAAGGATGAGCAACACTCAAGCAGATGCGTTGGCCCGACTAGCAACAAGCGAAGGGCCTGCAGAGTTGGCAGACATTATAATTACAAAGATGAATGACCCATCAACAACGAGTTATAATGGCAACCAACTTGACGATCAAACCAGTGAAGAAGAAGACTGGAGAACAAGTATAGTCAAATACTTGAAAAGTGGAGAAAAACCAAACAACTCTTTTGAAGCTGCCAAGCTAATTAAGCAAGCCGCCATATATACTCTGGTAGGTGAGCAACTTTACAAAAGAGAAATATCACTTCCACTTCTCAAATGTTTGCCTAGGGGGCAAGGACGAGCAATACTCGAAGAAATACATGCCGGAGTATGTGGAAATCACACTGGGGGGCAAGCCTTGGCGTACAAAACTATCAGACAAGGCTATTACTGGCTGACCTTACGCCAGGATGCAATCAAAAAAGCAAAGACTTGCCACCAATGTCAAATTTTTGCACCAAACATTCATACCCCGGCTCAACAGCTCGTATCGATCTATAGCCCGTGGTCTTTTGCTAGATGGGGAATGGACATTATTGGTCCCTTCCCAGCAGGAGTTGGAGGAGTTCGATTTGCCGTTGTGGCAGTCGACTATTATACGAAATGGGCAGAAGCAGAGGCCATGTTGAAAATCACGCAACATAAAATGATCAACTTCATTTGGAAGAACATTGTCTGTCGTTTTGGAGTTCCACAAACTATCGTAACAGACAATGGTCCGCAGTTTGATGGAAAAGAGTTGAGAGATTTCTGTACGAAGTGGGGGATCAAGAAACATTATTCTACGCCCTATCATCCCCAGTCGAATGGACAAGTCGAAGCCGTAAACAAAATCATTAAGCATACGTTAAAAGTACGGCTAGCGGAGAGCAAAAGAAGTTGGTCTACAGAGCTTCCGGAAGTCCTGTGGGCATACAGAGTTTCTCCTAGGTCAAGCACCGGAGAAACACCTTTTGCAATGGCTTTCGGAACGGAGGCTGTAATACCAATCGAGTTAAAGACCAACACGTACCGGACGACCAACTTTGATGAGCAGGCGAACAACTCTGCTCTAGCTACTGAAATGGATTTGCTCGAAGAAAAAAGACTGAATGTCGAGCTAAGAAACGCTACCTACAAGCAACGAGCAGAACGCTATTATAATTCCCATGTTAAAATCAGGGAATTCAGAGTTGGAGATATGGTTCTAAGAAAGTTGCTCGCCCAACCTCCAGGTGTATTGGGACCAACTTGGGAGGGCCCGTATCGTATAACGAAAAAATTCGTTAATGGTGTATACGATATCGAAGATATGGAAGGCAAGCCGGCCCAATACTCCTGGAATGTTGTACATCTGAAGAAGTGCTACCAGTGAGACGAAAAAGTTCTTAATTGGGCGAACAAATGTCTTGGGGGGCCAGTGAATCAAGTAAGGCAAACCAAAAACTTGCCTAATTTTTTGAAAATTTTGCTAAGTATAGAATTTAAAGTTGTTCGACACATTGTATGGTTTAGTGTTGTTTCATCTTTTAGTTTAAGACAGAGTTGCTCGGCAAAAATATTATAAGCGAGCATGTTTTAGTTAGTGTTCAAAGTTGTTCGTCAGATTATATTTGTTAGTGACGAGCAGTCTTTTAGCACTTGTAAATTTTTCATTATGTAAATATAGTAGTTGTTCGTCAAGAGGAAAAGTCCAAAAGCTCAAGGTACCAGTCCATTTTGAGGACCAAAGCCACTTAAAGGTTGTTCTTTTTTTAAAATGAACAGAACCTAAGGCTGAACCCTGATTCCACTAAAGGCAAAGTTCAATTCGAATAAAAGCCCAACACTATATGTTATAATTGCAAAGGCATTGATAAAAATGTAAAGGCAATTAACATATAAAGAAAATGAGCGAACAAAGAAAGACATCCCATTAATTAAAAGGCATTAAGCCTCAAAAATAGTATAGCTTTGGAAAGCTATTACAAAAGTATTACAAAAAGAACGAACAACTACAACGAAGGAAAGAAAAAAGCTAAGTCCTAAGAACTACTGCTGCTCGGCTAGAGGAGGATCTTGAGTTTGTTCGGTAGGAGGATCGACGATCATATCTCGGGCTAGATCTTCAGCAGCCTTATCCTCCGCCTCTTTAGCATTTTGCTCGTCAGCCACAGCCACCTCTTCCTCTTGTTCGCCTTCATCAACTGGAGGAGGAGGATGAGTGATGGCTATACTGGGGTCAAGTTTGTCAAGTTTAACCCCTAGTACAGCCAAATCCGCTAGCTGAATTTCAATATTGTTCGGCGGTGGATAGTTCTCCATGAACTCATTCAAGTCCTTGCTCATTTATTCCACCAAGTCCTTGTAGTCATAAGCATCGGCCGAACGGATGCTGTCCGCATAGGCACAGATATACCCCAGGTTAGAGATGGGGCCGGTCCGAGCCTGAACTTCCTCTTCAAGTTGCTCGCGTGTAAAGAGGTTGGTTTCCGCCTCCCGAAGACGAGCAACTTCCGCTTTGAGATCAGCGATCTCTTGTTCAGCCGCAGATAACTTCTTCTCCCCATCGCCGAGCATGGCATCTTTGCCTCTTAATTCGCTAGACAAACCTTGAATTTGGTCAAGGTATTTCTTTTCAGAGTCAATGTAAACATTGATCTGATTGTTGAGACGGGCAACTTTGGCCTCATACTGGCCGAACAGGCCGTCCTTCTCTTCGGTCAGCTGCCGAGCAGTACTGGCGTAACGACGAACAGCATCTTCGAGCTCGGTGAGCTGGATCATTCCTTTTTGGGCGATGGCAAGGCCGTTTGCATGATGCATCAAGGAAAAGTGGAAGTTGTCCGCAATGCTTTGAGCGGAAACGGTCGTCTCCAGTGGCCGGGTCCACGATCGGGCGATCAACTCAGTAGCCCGACGAACATGTTCGCCCGGGATCTCTCGAATGTTCACCAGAGTTTTTGAGCAGGCGTATTGGTGGACCGCAGCTACTCGCCCAGGATGATCGTTAGGCCGGTATCTGCAAACAAAAATCAAAGTTACAAGATATTCTTAAAAAGTTGTTCGTCGGCCATAATGTTAGATATGCTTACTCATGGAACTTTCGTTCATCCCAGCCCAGAATAGTGATGTCCTCAGGACCGCGAGTTGGGGTAACGCTCTTGCCCGCTTTGCCCGTCGTCTCCACAGGCTCGACGGATGAGTGGCGAACAATATCCCCCTCTGGGCGAGCATGACTGTGGCCCACCTTCTCCTTCCCCTTGCCACCACCGGGGACATCTTGGGCCAGCGGAGTCCCATCCGCTTTCTTTAAGTGTTTCCCCCCTTGAGGAGGAGAAATCGGAGGAGCTGGCCGAGTATGGCCAGAAGGTGCCGCAGACCGAGAAACTTTGGCTCCCTCAGTCTTGTTCGTCATTCCCAGTACTTTGGTAGGTGGGTCACCCTTCCTTTTTCGGCCTTTCGGAGGCGCCATCTCAAAGACTCTTTGCTCGAGGAGGGCGAAGCAGGGGGGAACAGCAACAGTAACTTGCTCGGCTAAAAAAAAAAGAAGAGAAGTTAACTTAAAAGAGTTAGACGAGCAAGTTGTGGAAATCAAATGACGAGCAAAGTTGGTTCAAGGAGTTGGAAATTTTTTTTATACCTGTGGGCACCTCAGCCTGTGCTTCCAAGTGGTGGGGATAAGTAAGCAAACGAGCAGTTCTTTGACGCTTCTCGTCGTTTAGGTATTGGATGGTCCTGTCCGCTCTATTGCGCAAGCCGACCAAACAAGATGTGAACAGGAACTCCGCACCAATCTCCTCTTCCGAATTCCACTTTAGTAGTCGAGGACCTGCGAGCAAACAATAAAAGTTAAATTAGAACAACACAATTCGAAGGCGAGCAAAGATAAACTTACGCTTAATTATTCCATAGGCTGCGGGAGAATTTATTCGCCCAATGCCACCGTGTGGACCGGAAGATGCTCGCCAATCACCACCAATGAAGAAAAAGTGCTCTTTCCAGTCCCTAATCTTGTTCGGCACCCCTTCTACCATCTTGAGCCCAGTCCTGGCCTTGAGTAAGACAATCAACATATCCCTCTAAAGCGAACAAAGCCATGGCGCCGAGCAAATTCATCCACCCTATTGGTGTGATCTGTGTAATGGCAAGATTGGTCGCCTCGAGGAAGCGACCAAAAACTGGAGGTAGTGGCAGCTTTAGACCAGCGATCAGTGTGTCAATATTGATCGCGGTGCATCCTTGATTAGGCGTGAAATTGTCATGATTCGTAGCTTGAAATACCCAATCTTGGTAGAGTTTATCGAGTATTTAGAGTCAATTGAGCATTATTTCTACACATTGATGAATTTGTCTCTTTGATGCTCATAGGTGAATAGAGGACAAAAATGGAGTACGTAGGACTTTGAATCGACTCAAACGGATGCCCGGATGAGAAGATATTGAAGAAATACGATTGGTATTAGTGCGGACGAGGAAAAGTATTAGTTGGATGAGTTGGAAGTCACTCGAGTGACTAGGTCGAGCGCCACCGCTCGAGCGCATTGCTCGAGCGCCTAAACGTACAGAACTTTTCTTGCGCTCGAGCAGCTCGAGCGCCACCGCTCGAGCGAATTGCTCGAGCGCCCAAAACATACAGTGTGATTTCAGCGCTCGACCGGCTCGAGCGGAACCGCTCGAGCGATTGTGTCATTCGAGCTACACTGCTCGAGCGGGACCGCTCGAGCGTTTTGCTCGAGCAACCTTGGATTTTTGCCTCCGGATGCGTATTTTCGGCCCATTAATTCCCGTTTCGACCCGTGCCTATATATACCTCTTCCAAACACGTTTTGAAGGGGACCCGAACTTTAGAAATAATTTTAGACTTAGTTTTTGGAGAGAAAGGAGAGGAGCAAGCTTTATTTACGTTTT
The DNA here is from genome assembly GCA_947034835.1 of Ballota nigra. Classification (NCBI taxonomy): domain Eukaryota; kingdom Viridiplantae; phylum Streptophyta; class Magnoliopsida; order Lamiales; family Lamiaceae; genus Ballota; species Ballota nigra. The sequence goes on along the minus strand of OX344720.1, from coordinate 86,357,391 downwards.
GTTGAGGTTTTTCATACGAATTCTTAGTTTCTTTTCTTTCTTAGTTTCTTTTAATTAGCTCGATTACTTTTAACGCTTTAAACTTCGTTTTTATCAATTCAAATTTTAGTTCTTCGTATTTATTTCCTTTTAAAACCCTAGTTCATGTTTAATATTTTTGTTCTTCAATTCATTATGTTTATGTTCGTTGCTTCTTTTATTGCTATTATGTTCGTTAAAACCATGTCTAGCTAAAACCCTTGCATGCTTAGGGTAGGATGAACTCGTAGAAGTAGGTTGTGGGTATGTAGTTAGAGTAACTCATGACGTTAGGTTTTAATTCTCTTGGTTAATGAATTCATATAATTAATCTTAACTCTACCTTTGAATTTCGTACGAAAGTGTTAGAGAGAGGACGACCGCATCACTCAATAACAATTAGTAGTCTTAACGAGAAGGTTTAGGAAAGGTTAATTCATCTACCGGTTTAGCGAAGGAGGACGACCGCATCACCTTAGTTAAATTAGGGTCTCATTAATTAAGCACAATCTAGTAACTTTTTAGTAGATTCGTGAAGTCGAGTGTTAGGGTTTAGAATCTTGAGCTTTCACCTTGCATTCTTAGACTTAGGTTAATTCTTGTGTGTCACAGTTATTTTGATTATGTACCTGCTCCGTTAGTATACGTAGGGATTCCTATCCTAAGCATCACCATCTCTTATTTGAATCCAACCCTTAGTGAATTCGTCTGCTTTAGTATTTTAGTTTAATTAGTTTATTTTAGTTTTAATTAATCTTTCTAAAAAATCCAAAAACATACACTCATATTAACTACGACGCGTAGATCTTCAGGGATCTATTCGCATATACACCATCCCTTGGGTTCGATACTACTTGGTCATTATACTTACTCTTACTACAGTGAACCCGTCCGCTTGCGGGTGAGCGACTAGTAGAAGTTAGTAAAATTGCTTCAAGTCAATGGCGCCGTTGCCGGGGATGGCGTTGTATGCTTTTGAATAGGACTTGTAGATAGCTTAGTAGTTAGTAGTGGGTGATTTATTTTCTGTTTTTATTTTTTATTTGTATTCAATCGGCAGTTGCGTTTTAACCCTTCTGCTAGTGTGTCAGGTTTATGAAAACACGCTCACAAGGCAATACGAGCGAAGAGAGAATACCGTTGGACCCTGAGACAATAGCCAGAAGGAACCGAGCCTTCTTGAGAAGGATGAACGCTGCCGACTTAGGGAAGGAACCAATGGATATCAATAATGAGTTGGACGATGCTGCCAACGATTTTAATCAGGCAGTAGACCGAGTTGAAGGCACTGGAGTTAGTGGTAGCCAGAATCAAATTCCATTAGGGGATAGCCAGAGCCTAAACCCGGATACACAAAACGTAGGGAATCCAGCTCAGAACCTTGTCCATAATCCTCATAACAACCCTGCTTACCCACAAAACCCAAATAACCCTTTTAACAACCCAATATACCAACATTACCCATACCCACCTTATCCTTACCCACCATATCCATATCATCCACCTCCTGTCTACAACCAACCACCTGTTTACCAACCACCACCCCAACAAGTACCCGTACCAGCTGCCAATCCTCAACACGTTCCTCAGAACGTAGATCACAATATGGCTATTCGAGGGAGGTTTGCAGCGCAGCCACAACGGTACTATGATGGAGTGGCTTTGCCTCCTGTTGAGGCGAATAACTTCTCGATATCCCCGGGGATTTTAAAGTTGCTTACCGAGAATCAGTTCAAAGGGGTGATCGGGAAGGAGAATCCTCACACTCACTTAAGGAGCTTTCTCATGATAGCCTCAACATTTAATTATAATGGCATGTCTGAAGATGCCAAGAGGCTTAGGCTGTTCCCATTCTCATTGACGGGAATAGCCAAGGAGTGGTACGATAACACGCTCCCGCGGGGAGGTATTACCACTTGGGCCGAGCTCGAGCGTCTGTTCCTCGAGCGATTTTACCCTCCATCTAGGACGATCAAGGCTAGAATTGAGATCTCGTCCTTTCGCCAGAAGTCTGGAGAGGATTTACGCCAAGCGTGGGAGAGATACTCAAACATGCTGATAGAGTGCCCGCAGCACGGGTACAACGAGGGGGATATTATGGCATTCTTCTACAGTGGTGCCAACAAGGCGGGGCAAGACCATTTAGAAGCCTGTGCGGGCGGAGCATTCTTGAACCAAGGCATAGAGAGGTGTAGGGAAATCGTGGACAACATTGTCACGAATGCCGGTGCTTGGAGTGGAGATGCAGATTTTCAGAGAGTGCATCAGGTTGAAGAGGGAGAAGGAACGAGAAGGCTGCTGATGGCCATGATGGAAAAGATCAACAACCTCGAGTTGGGAAAGAGTTTGAGTGGAGAGCATGCAGTAGAGAATGAGAGAGTAGACCAACCCAGTGGACAGCAAGAGGTAGCCAATTACATGAGAGGTCCGTATTACAACCAGAATGGCTACCAAGGTGGAAACCAGTATGGAAGGCCTTCTTATGGCCAACCATTTGTACCTCCAGGCCCACAGCCACTTCAAAATCAATGGAGGAACACACAAGGAGTTCAAGGAGGCCAGCAGCCTCCTCAAAACACATGGAGGAAGAATGAGAACTTTTCTTATGCTAACCCAAAAGCTGGTGTTACTGTTCCTGCAGGTGTTGATCCGGGGTCTAAACCTCCTGGTGGAGAAGGCGGTGCATCAACCGAGGAGATGTTGAGAGCGATCCTTCAGAAGGTGGAGGAAGGGAGCAAGCGGTTGTCATCCTTGGAGTATGATGTGAAGGAGTTGCATAAGAAGGGTGATCAACGTGATCAAGAGCTCCAGAAGATGAATGTTGAGTGGACTAGAACTCAACAAGAGAACAATCGAAGGTTCACTTCTTTAGAGTTCCAGATGAGCCAGATTGCAAAGTCAGTGAATAGAATGCCGGAGGGGAACTCGAAAGAGCAGTGCAAGGCGATCCAGCTAAGAAGTGGAACCAACTATGAAGGTCCTCAGATGCCTGCTGATTCTGAGATGCCTCAAGTTGAGAAGGGGATTGAAAGTGAAGGGATTGAGAAGCATAAAGATATGGATGAGTCCCAGAAGGGCAAGGAAAGTGAGGAGGTTGAGAGAGTTCCAAAGTGGAAGAAGGCAAAGGAAGCAAGGGATAAAGTGAAAGAAACAGAAAGAGATGAATGGGGGGTACCCAAATCTGTGATACCAGTCTCGTATCCACAGCGCTTCATGAAAAAGAAGCTTGATGAAAAGTTTGCTAAATTTCTTGATGTTTTTAAACAACTTCACATTAATATTCCTTTTTATGATGCTTTGGAACAGATGCCGCACTATGCGAAGTTTTTGAAGGACTTGATCGCGAAAAGGCGGCGAGTGGATGAGCCGAAGTTGGTGCAGCTGAACCACGAGGTGAGTGCATTAGTGCACAAGGCGCTTCCACCGAAGCTGAAGGATCCCGGGAGCTTCACCATTCTTTGTGACATTGGGAACGGGATCAAGAAAGGAGCGTTGTGCGACCTCGGGGCGAGTATTAATTTGATGCCACTTTCGCTTTTCAAGAAGTTGGAAGGTGTTGAACTTCAACCCACAATGATGACGCTTCAACTAGCCGATCGGTCTATTACTCGACCTCAAGGTGTTGTTGAAGACGTTCTAGTGAGAGTTGGAGATCACATTTTTCCAGCTGACTTTGTAGTGCTAGAGATGGAGGAAGATGAGCACGTGCCCCTGATCTTGGGAAGACCGTTCTTAGCTACGGCGGGGATGGTGCTAGACGTGGCGAATGGGAAGATCACGTTGAAGGTTGATGATCAAGAAGTGAAGATCTCCCTATATGAAGCCATGAAACACCCGAGGGAGGATGAGAGCTTGTATTGCATGGATGTAATTGATCCTCGTGTTGAAGACACGCCTTCTATCCTTAATCCTTCTGATATTCATGATTTTGTTAGTCCTTCACTTGATTATTTAACCCATGAGTGTTATGATCTTGATTATTTTGATAGGGATAAAGTGAAGAAGTTGAAGGATGAAGAGGTGAAGAAAGTGGACGTGGTCCAGTTAGAAGGGAAAGGAGGAGTTAAGAAGAAAAAGTCTAAATTCAAGAAATTGTTTGGTAAGACTCCTCCAGATAAAGGTGAGAAGGAGTTGAGACCTATACCACTTGAGGTGGGGGAGGAAGCAAAGGACTTCATGATGGAAAGGCATCAAGGAAAGGAGTTCAAACACCACTCTTATGAGAGTAAGGGAGGTAAATTTGAGTATGATGTCCCATAAGCTCCTTTGAGCTAGGTCCGGCATGAGGACCTTAAAAATAGCGTTGAATGGGAGGCAACCCATTTTTTATTTGCTTTTGAGTGTTTTTAGTTATTTTCCTTTTATGTTACTAGGATGTTGTTGAGTCGTATGTTTAACCTCGTATTTGAGTGAGTTGTTTGTAGGCTTGTCTCTAAAGGAGTAAAGGTATCATGGAGTTATTCAGATTGAAAGAACCAACTTGAGACAAGGAAGTGTGCAAAGCTAGTGAGAGAAACGGAATTATTTGGTTGAGGTAACCCACAACCCCAAACTTAGACCTCTAGCAAGGTCGAAGTTTGGGGGGGTGGAGTTTTTTGTTTTTTATGTTTCTTGTTACATTGCACATGCATGCACGCCCTTATCTTTGAGTTGAGTTTGATTGATTATTAGATTGTTGAGATACTCCTTGGGGTGATTTTGAGTTGACTCGCTATTGCATATTTCATGTCTATCAATCATCTTATGCTTGTTGATTGCTATCTTTGAGTATGATTTGATGAGTAGAGTGAGTAGTAAGAGTGAGTTAGAAATTCTTTTGTGTGAGTGTTTGAGTTTGAGCTGATTTGAGAAAGAACTTGTATGCTTGTGAATTTTTCTTTTGAGTACTTGTGTGATGAGAGTGAGAATGCACTAGGACTAGCATGGATGTGAAAGCCGTGAGCTTTTGAGCCTTATGAGATTTTGATGCATTAATCAATCTCTTCGTTTGTGAGTGAATCATCACCTTAGAGGATGCCAGAACTTGTGTGTGCTCTTGCTTCTTGATTGTGTCTAGTTTGAAATGCCGAATGTGATCTTAGGCCATCTTTGTTTTTATTGAGTCACTTAGCCAAAAATTTTCCTTACCAATGACATTGAATCCCTTGTTAGCCCCTTTGAGCCTAAAGCCTATTTTATTTGCTAGCACATATGAACACTATTCCAATTCCTAAGCCTTTTTGTCCCAATTTGAGTGGAGAATAGGAAAGTGTGAATATGAAGGGAGTGAATTGAGTTGAAAAAGGAAAATGTTGTTTGTTGAGTGAATATGAGAAGAAGGTGTGATGAAGTTTTGAGATGTGGGAAAAAGAGAAAGAAAATTGAGAATGAGCTCATGTGTTTGTGCGAAAAAAAAAAGAGAAAAAAAAGTGATTGAAAAAAAAAAGTGAAAGAGTGAGAAAGAAAAAATTTGAAGTGTTGAGAGTATGGAGTTGAAAGGGTGTTGATTGAAAATGCTTGAAGTAGTCTGTTCCTAATCTCGAAGTGCCAAAGTTTGATTTTCTATTCTCCATTCACTTTAGTCACTTTACCTTATATTGTTATCCCATCTGTCCAAAGAGCCTACATTACAACCTTGAGAAAAGTCATTTTTGATTCGGCATTGATTTCTTGAGTATGGTCGGAGTTGAGAGTGCTTACAAGCCTATGGCTGCCAATTTGTGTGATTGATTGTTTGAGTGAGTCCCTTGATCATTGTTATACACTTGTGAGGGAGTGAAACACATCGTTGAGTGCACATCCATGCTTGATCTTGGTGTTTCTTGTCATTGTTGCATGAGTACGATAAAAGAAAGTGAGTGAGTATACGGGTGATTGACTTTTGAAGCTCGAGTTCATTTGCTTGCATGATTGATTCTTGATTCATTCCTAACAATTTCACTTGACTTATTATTTCATTGCTTGAGGACAAGCAATATGGTAAGTTTGGGGGGGTTGATTAGGCGTGAAATTGTCATGATTCGTAGCTTGAAATACCCAATCTTGGTAGAGTTTATCGAGTATTTAGAGTCAATTGAGCATTATTTCTACACATTGATGAATTTGTCTCTTTGATGCTCATAGGTGAATAGAGGACGAAAAACGGAGTACGTAGGACTTTGAATCGACTCAAACGGATGCCCGGATGAGAAGATATTGAAGAAATACGATTGGTATTAGTGCGGACGAGGAAAAGTATTAGTTGGATGAGTTGGAAGTCACTCGAGTGACTAGGTCGAGCGCCACCGCTCGAGCGCCTAAACGTATAGAACTTTTCTTGCGCTCGAGCAGCTCGAGCGCCCAAAACATACAGTGTGATTTCAGCGCTCGACCGGCTCGAGCGGAACACCTCGAGCGATTGTGTCATTCGAGCTACACTGCTCGAGCGGGACCGCTCGAGCGTTTTGCTCGAGCAACCTTGGATTTTTGCCTCCGGATGCGTATTTTTGGCCCATTAACTCCCGTTTCGACCCGTGCCTATATATACCTTTTCCAAACACGTTTTGAAGGGGACCCGAACTTTAGAAATAATTTTAGACTTAGTTTTTGGAGAGAAAGGAGAGGAGCAAGCTTTATTTACGTTTTGTTGAGGTTTTTCATACGAATTCTTAGTTTCTTTTCTTTCTTAGTTTCTTTTAATTAGCTCGATTACTTTTAACGCTTTAAACTTCGTTTTTATCAATTCAAATTTTAGTTCTTCGTATTTATTTCCTTTTAAAACCCTAGTTCATGTTTAATATTTTTGTTCTTCAATTCATTATGTTTATGTCCGTTGCTTCTTTTATTGCTATTATGTTCGTTAAAACCATGTCTAGCTAAAACCCTTGCATGCTTAGGGTAGGATGAACTCGTAGAAGTAGGTTGTGGGTATGTAGTTAGAGTAACTCGTGACGTTAGGTTTTAATTCTCTTGGTTAATGAATTCATATAATTAATCTTAACTCTACCTTTGAATTTCGTACGAAAGTGTTAGAGAGAGGACGACCGTATCACTCAATAACAATTAGTAGTCTTAACGAGAAGGTTTAGGAAAGGTTAATTCATCTACCGGTTTAGCGAAGGAGGACGACCGCATCACCTTAGTTAAATTAGGGTCTCATTAATTAAGCACAATCTAGTAACTTTTTAGTAGATTCGTGAAGTCGAGTGTTAGGGTTTAGAATCTTGAGCTTTCACCTTGCATTCTTAGACTTAGGTTAATTCTTGTGTGTCACAGTTATTTTGATTATGTACCTGCTCCGTTAGTATACGTAGGGATTCCTATCCTAAGCATCACCATCTCTTATTTGAATCCAACCCTTAGTGAATTCGTCTGCTTTAGTATTTTAGTTTAATTAGTTTATTTTAATTTTAATTAATCTTTCTAAAAAATCCAAAAACATACACTCATATTAACTACGACGCGTAGATCTTCAGGGATCTATTCGCATATACACCATCCCTTGGGTTCGATACTACTTGGTCATTATACTTACTCTTACTACAGTGAACCCGTCTGCTTGCGGGTGAGCGACTAGTAGAAGTTAGTAAAATCGCTTCAAGTCAATCCTGGAGGTGGGCGATCAGCTCTCTCTTTCCTCTTCGGGGCCCACATATGAATATCAAAAGGGATTTTGTAGGTCTCTCGGATCAGATCAAGATCCTGTTCGAGGACGATACTTTTGATTCTGCTCGCCTGAAAATCAGTTTTTACCAGGTCCATTTTTTGTCTTTTCGGGCGAGCAAAGTGGTTCGCATACTCCTCAGTATATGCTCGCCATTCGAAAGGCCGAGCAACTCCAACGAGGATCTCGTTTTCCATCATCCTTGGAGATGGGAACCCTATCCCTTCCAAAAATTCGCGAGTCAACTCGTCGAATTGGGGATCCTCCGATTCAGCGCTGGACGAAGAGTCTTCGTCGGAATCTCTGCTCGCAGCGACCACTACTTCCCTCCCCGATGGACGAGCACCAGTGTCCTCAACTGAACGAACAACTGAATCAACGTGGGGATTTGACGCCGAGGAGATCTCAAAGAGAGGTTGATTCTCGTGTGCCACAATAGGGAAGAGGGGTTCAAGAGTTTCCTCGGATTTGTTGCTCGAGTGCGAAGACATGGAAGGAGAAAGGAGAAGAAGAACCAGACGGCGGCATTTTGTCGGAGAAGACAGCGGAGCAAAGCCCCACACGGCGGCGATTGAGGTTTTTGAAGAAAAACAAAAGAAATGAGGTGAAGAAAGAAAGTAACTACCTTGTCTTGAAATTAGAAACCAATTGCCAGAGAAACGGACGCCGGAAGAGCTCGAGATCGCCGGAGAAGGATGAAATCGCCGGAGCACTGTAGCAAGAAATGAAAAAGTGGGAAAAAATTTGTTTCCCCTTCTATTTATACCCCAAGAAAAAAACGGGGTTCAAAGTGTAATTCACCCCAAAATATGGACCCAATTGAAGGAAAACGGGGTTACTTTCGAGCAAGGTTGAAATCCAAGGGACCTATATGCAATTATAGGGGCGCGTGGCCTCGGGAATGCTCGTGCGTGGGCGGCGCGCAATCATACCACCCACGTCATCCTCGTACATCCCCCAGATCGTGGGAAGGTGAAGAGGCAGATCCGAAATTGCTCGCCCAGGTCAAAGATGTTCGTCCATATCCACACCAGTATAATATCCTAACTATAGTTGCTCGCCACAAAGTTGCTCGTCTGGGGCAACATATAGCCAGGATAGGGGGCAATTGTTGATAGACGAACATAAATTAATGAATGGCGAACAAGAATTAAAGTCTTATCAAGGATTTTGAAGAGCCAACCTCAAATCAAAGATGATCAGTAAAGAAAATCAAGTCGGGGTGCCTAAATCAATCCAGGTAGTGTATAAACTGACGAACAACTATACCGACGAACAAGATATTGACGAACAGGTTTAAAGACCGAATATGGACCCACCACCAAGTCAATAATGACGAACAACATTGGTAAAAGTGTTACAGTTATCAGCCTAAGAGGTGTATGCTGACAAACAAAGGACCAAGATCCCAAAGTCAATCTGTGCAAGACACAAAGACGAACAACTTCTGAGCCATACACCCAAACGACGAACAACTTTTATGAAAGAACCATCCTGGATCGATTTAAACCGACATGGACGAACAACAATGAAGTCCGAGATAAGACCAAAGAAGAATTTGTAACTAAGATTTAGCTTAGATAAGGTCAAACTAGAGTCAAAGGACACATGTCAAGCATGCAGGCTAGGGAGACCAAGAGTCAGGAACACCTCATGCTTGCTAGTCTCTATAAATAGTTGTTCTTCAGCTTATGAAATACAAGTTCAAATTCATAAACACTCCCAAAACACACAGTAATACACCTAAACGTACACACATACGAAATTATTACGATTTCGATTTTCATATTTACAAGTTCATAACTCGACCTTCGATTTACCATTTACGGTGGTAACCAATCACACGTAATTGTTTGATGATCTTTAAACCGAACCTAAACAGTCACTAATCCATCCGATAAAAATTGATCACCAACAATCCCCTTTAAATTCGATCAGTTCTATCTAAAGGTATGACGAATGTGGTCGTTTAGTACTCCTCAAGTAGAGGAAGTTATGAAAATTGGGCTCTGAATCCCTCCGATATCTCCACCAACCCGGAGTGTATCATGTGCCTATATATAGGAGTCATCTTGCATTCGAAAAATACACACTTTTTTGCATACGAAAATTATCTGCATACTTTCCATCCACACGTCCTTAGAATAAATTCATCTCATAACTTCGTCTTATTCGATGTTCCTCTATATCAGTGGTGCTACCAGTATAGAGACGTGAAACCATTTTACCTTTGGAAGCATCATGCAAGTTCTATGAGCACTAGCCAGGGCGTATTTGCTTTGCGGGAAAAGGATATACCCTTGACTCGGTTTCATTGTTATTTACATTTTCTTTCTTTCGTACATTGTAGTATCCTAGCCCTACAGGTTCCAACAGGTTCATCGTGCAATTCAAGTGCATTTTTAGAAAGACGTTTCTATTTTCACAAATTCTAGTATGCACTCAAGTGCATAGCATACACTTGGATGTTAAGCTCAATTTTGACTTCAATTTTGGTTTTTTTTCAAAATACTCAGAAACATACTGAACTATGTGTTTTTTTACAGTTGAGATATTATTGATTACTCCTTGGGATATTATTGATTACTTCTTGGGGTATTACTGATTTCTGCTTGGGGTATTTTTTTTCAAAATTCAAGTGCATATCATTCACTCAAGTGTACACTAAAACTATTTTTCTATTTTTATTGAAAAATCACTTTCTTTTTTTTTTGAAAAGTTAGGGTCGCTAATTAATCATAATCAATCCTAATTTTTCTATGAAAATAATAATAATTTTTCAGTAAAAACAGAGATGATCATTTTAAAATATATTTGAGTGGTGTATACACGATCAAGGCTTAATAAAAAAATCCTAACAAACCATCACTAAAATAGCTAAATACACGTAAAAGGTTTCCAAATCCAATATATTATGAATAACATTAGCTAAATACACGTAAAAGGTTTCCAAATCCCTTTATATACTAATAGGGAGTTTTTTTTTTTGCTTATGTGTCGATTTCTGGTGCGTGACATTTCATAAGAAGAAGTTTAATAAAAAAAATTGGTTTTAGTTGGGTTTGAATCAAGAACCTCATGAGTATCAATTAAGCTAACTATGAATCATTATGAAACTTAAATATTTATTATATACAACTTCGGTTAAATATATATATATATATATATATATATATATATATATATATATATATATATATATATATATATACTCTTCTGAAAGACTCTTAATTATTTGCAATTTTATTATTCTAAACTCTATATTTTTTCTTATTCCTTCTTTGTCTTTTTCTTTTCACAATATTTTAGTTGTTCCTCGACTATTCGTCCACACATAAATGTTTAATTGCTAATATTTGATGATTGCTTTATTTTTAAAGATATTTGTTTTATCATATAAACTCTATTTCCTTTTTCTCTTCTTCTATCTTGACAATATTATGTTTATTTTTTATGTATTGTAAATTGTCGGGTGAAGATTTTCAAGAAAACTTTTAAGGTTATCTATTTTTTTTTTTTCATTTCGACTGAATCATATATTTTTTAAATAGATTGTATTATATAATGTTATAATATTGAATAATGCGATGTGTTAATAAAATATAAAATTTTAAATTAATTTTACGAATAACCCGCATAATATGCGGGGTACTCATCTAGTCCAATATATTATGAATAACATTTTGCATCGTCTAACTAATGTACAACTAATATAATTCAATATAAATAATTAATATTATTTAGTTTCAATAACTAATATTGATCAACTGATATGGTTCAATAAAAATAACTAATAATGTTTAATGAAAATAATTGATATCTTTTAAAAAATACACATCAATTATACAATTCAATTGATGTAAAAAAAATTCTATATTTATTCATTAAAAATAGAAGCCCAACCATCTAGACAGCTAAAATAAGTTAACAACCCAAAATGAAAAAATATAAATAAATAAAAGATTAATTGAAATTTAAATTACGGCCTTTTTTAAACTTGCATTTTAAACTAAAAAATTTTATCTTGTTAAAAAAAAACTTCAATTTTTTTATTTGGCAATTAAGACTTACGGATAAATTTGCCTCTGTCCGTCGCTAACACGGCGTCTACGTGGCAATGACAATGACATACAAAAAACTTAAATTAGGTGACAAAAAACTTCAAGGCTTAATTGCAATTTTTATCACTATCTTTATCAAAATTGCATTTTAAGTTAAACTTTTGGATCTTGTTAAAAAAAAAAAAAAGCTTCAATTTAACTTTTTTTTTTTTTTGCAATTAATTAAGACTTACAGACAGATTTGCAGAGGCTCATCATTCACATGGCGTCTATGTAGCAACGGTCCATAAAAAACCTAATTGTTGTGGCAAGAAAAATTAATACATGACAAAGTTTAAAATTAAATTTTCAATGCAAGTATATCTTGATTTAATCTTCTCTTGAAACAAATCTACCGCAAGTCTTAATTGAAAAAAAAAAAAAAAGTTGGATTAAAGTTTTTTTTTAACAAGACTAATAAATATAGCTTCAAATGCAATTTTGACAAAGATCAAAATTTAAATTGCAATTAAACCAATAAAAAATAACATATTAAAAAAATACGCACACACAATTCTCTCCCGATATCAACATGAAAAATAAAAAGCACGCTTATCCTTGTGTAACGTTCTCAATTCTAATAAAGAATGACACTTATTTTACATATATATTCATATTAATAATAAAATTAAATAATGACCTTGTACTATACGACTTCAATTATATTAAGAATAAGACAAGTTGTATTTACGTGAAGTCAAGTGGTCAACTGAGGCTTTTAGCCGTCAGATATATCTGGCAGTTGGAAGTTTTACATTTTGGTTGCATTAATTTCGATCAATTTATTATTTAGGTAATTGATCATAAAAAAATTTGACTTTAGTGGTCTGCGTTTACTTGACGTGATAAACCCCTTTTAGACCATTAGTAGGAGTTTATATATTGTTTACTTGGTTAATTAAAAAAATAGGATTATCCATTTGACCCGAAATAAACATCTACTATTCGCTGATTTTAAACCGCCCCTTTTGGCCGGATAAAATTAAACGTGAGACTATTCAATTGAAATGACCAAGTTGGCCCACAGATTAAATGAAATATTACATTAAAATTATTGGCACCGATCAAAACCTATTACCATCAAACAGGAGTTGCCCCTCCGCAATATTGGTTTTATCTTACTTTGCTCGTTCTAGTTCTAAAACTAGAGGGAGGCGTGAACCCAGGCCTTGCTTTAATTTTGCTGCTTCACACTTTGAAATGAACTTCCATGCATCATTTTTCCTCTCTCAAAACCCTTTTGATTAATAGTTACTGAGAGAGAGAGAAAAACAGAGGAAGAATAGGGTTCTTTTTCTTTGGAAATTTGAGTTATGTTTCATCTTTTGAAGTATGCAAGAAGATCATGCTTTATTCCTCCCATCATGGGTTAATATTACTCAAAATTCTTTGAGGATTTGTTTCTCGATCTCTCCTCAAACGCAGATGATATGCACCTTCTTGGGGTTGAACAGAGAGCCCTTTGTTTAGATTGCAGTTTTAGGGAAATGAAAATATTATTGTCGGCGGAATTTTCTTTTGGAAAGAGATAATTTTATTGATGGAAGAATATAATTTCAGGGGTATATTGATAATTTAATTTATTATCTACACATAACTGTGAAAGTAAACAAAAATATATTAATTTAACTCTTGTATAAAATAAACTAAGTAAACAAATGATAAAGGGAGTTAACTGGGGTTGTACTACTAAGTTAACTTTGTATATATTATCTTGACTTCTAAAGTAAACACAAACACGATTAAATATTTTCTTCGAAAACTAATTATAATGAATTATTTATCTACCACATAGTTCCCGATTTATAAAGGGGGGAGGGGATATATTTGGATCTTACATAATGGCCATATTTTGACCCGATGATGGCGCATTAAACGATTTGATTGTTTGATAATGACGTAAAGAGCTATCTATTTCCCCTGTTTCTATTTGATAGGTTTACAATAAATTAATGAGTAGGTTTCATGATAAGCTTAACATGAAATAGTTTTAGAGTATCATTAATCTTATCGAGAGTATCATTAAACTTGTCAGGGGTATCATTAGTTTGAGTTCAAGAAATTTGTTTTCAATTTTCTTGAACTCAGACTAATGATACCCCTGATGAGATTAATGATACTCCCGGTAAGATTAATGATACTTTAAAATTGTTTCATGATAAACTTATCATGAACTATTTTCATATAATACTTTGCCTAAATTAATTCATGTGTTTAGTTATTTACGAGCTGCACCTTTTTATTTTTCCACCTAATTAAATTTCTAAAAGAAAAGGGATTTTAGAAATTATACAACCCAACGTCAAGGAGATCAGCCAAAAACTTTATCATTATTAAGGGTAATTGGGGAAAAAAAAATCACCACCTTTAGGATGTTTAATCATTACAATATTTTTATTTTATTTTGAAATTCAATTATACCATTTTTTTTTTAGTTTTGTATTTAAATCACGAAACTATTTTCTCCCTAAATAATCCAACGTGGTTGTTAGAACTAATGTTCCGTCATGTAAGAGTCCATATGATACAACATTCTTATATTTTCTTTTCAATTTTATGCATTCATATACAATTGATTCCGCGAAATATATCAAATGTTTAGAGTTTCCAAGGCTGGTCATGTTGCATGTGCCATATGACGAGTGAAATCTAAAGTTACACCTCTTTAGAAGACTTTTTTTTTTTTTTTTTATCGGTAAATGTTAGTTGTTAGTAGTTAGATTAGTTCACCTAGTCTTCATACACTCCTAGAAATCTCCAAACCTACCTTATAACTCCCTCCCAATTCGTTCCCAAAGGGAATCGAACCCAGGTCACTCACTAGAGTGAGGAACCCGGTGGCCAGGTGGGCTAAACCACCTGGTTTTTAGAAGACTTATTTTTAGTCACCATTAGATTGAACTATGATGGTTTATATTATATATGAGGGTATACATAGCTAGGAGATTTATTCTTAGTCACCATTAGATTGAATTTGCCCTATGATGAGTGAATTATGAGGCATTTGCGGCTAAAATGTTATGTGTGTGCATAGATGCATAAAATGATTATTTTATGGATGAAATAATTTGTATATATATATGTGTATCCTTATAATATGTTCTATTTATGAGGACATGCCTAATTTTGGGAGATTAATTCTCAGTCGCCACTAACTTCTGTTCTTAATGTTATATGATGATAATTAAAATAATTAAATTTGCACAAAAAATATTAACATATGTGATTATTTACAACTTGATTCATCTTTTATAAGATTGATAAAAAAACTAAACAAAAATTAGAACTTTCAATCCATCCATATGTAAACTAGCTTAAAAAACTAAACAAAGAAGTTGTAAACTTCCTTCTTTTTACTTCAAGAATAACCTAGATTTGTTATTAACCCGCCAATATCATAGGTGGCTCCTTGAATCTATCCTACTTCAATTATAAATTGAATGTACTCTTACCAATTCTTCACTAATTTGTAGGCTTAATTGCAATCTTTCTTCTCACCTCGGTCTTTCTTTACTAAATTATACTATGTGTTAATTGTGTGGTCCTTAGCCTTCATGATTTCAACTAGCCAATTTTTTAGACCTAAGAACACCTTATTTAATGTGACGGTTGTCAAATTTTCAAATGATAGCAACATACTTATAACTAATAGTCCTAAACCAACTCAAATCCTTTATATTTGTGTGAGTTAAGGGATTATTGTACAAGTTAGATGTTAAATTTATTTGTATTTGCAGTTGGTCTGAACTTTAGATCATTGTTGCTTATGTGTGGCTTGACATTATTTTGTTGAATGAGTATGTTTTGTATACAAAGAAGATCATTTTGCTTAATAGTTGGAACTATGTCTTTTTTTTTTTTTTTTTTTTGTGCAATGTTTTTTATATAATAACAATGTCTTTATTTTTTTTAATTTCCCTCCATAAATTTTTGGAGGGAATGGTCAATAAGTCATTCATTAGTGTTAGCTTGATAGCATTATTATATAATTGAAACAATTAATATTATTTTAATTACACTGTGAAACTTATTCATAAGATATATACTTTATTAAAAAAAACACTTTCACCTATATAATATGGTACTAAAATTTTCATATGTCGAAATTCTATGTTCAGATACGAGACGTGTTATTTTTTTACATATTTTTATTACAATTTGAAAAATTGAATATCATAAAAATAATAAGAGAGAGTATCACCACCACTCATGTAAATTTTCTATATTTCCTCAGACCCACTTGTCGCAAAATGAGAACTTTTCCCACACATGACATGATTCATAATTATTTTAACTTTAGATTTTTAAAAAATCTCACTTTTAGTACTTTCCAAACCATTTTTCCTTTCTTTCCAAAGTTTGTGTGGGATGCTCACATGAATACATGATCAATCATACAACTCAGTATCAGATGCTGCTGTCTTTTTCACCGGCGACCCCAATCCTTAAATTTTCTCTCACATCCACGCACTTTCTCTCTCTTCATCTTCCCCATTTTCAACGCACCCAAGAAACCATTTTTCACAAAAAAGATTGAATCTTTAGAGTGTTCTTGGTGAACTAAGTGTAGAAGAAGATGGACGCCAAGCCCTTAAGATTCATAACCCACCAATCATTCTTGTCGGCCGTTCGATCCGATGATGTTGAGTCCCTCAAGAATCTCATCCACAATGAAGGGTCTGATCCCTCTTCCCTATTGGCCATTCAAACCGATGATAGGGAAACTGCTCTCTACATAGCTGCAGAGAATAATTTCCTTCAAACCTTCATCTATTTGCTTGGTTTCTCCGACTTGGAGACTGTTAAGATAAGGGCAAAATCGGATATGGATGCTTTTCATGTGGCGGCAGCAAAGGGACACCTAGGTATTCATATTTGGTTTGATTCTTGAATTATTACATTTAAGCATGTATTGCTGTGTTTATATGGTGTCCTAAAGTTGATTGTTGGTGGTATTTGAGGGAAATTGTGATTATTGATGAGCTTAAGTTATGTGTGGGAAGTTTCTATAAGCTCATTTAGAAGTAAAAGATTTATTAATAGTTGTTATATAGAGCTTGATTTTAGCTTAATTTATGCACTATCTATGAAGGATGAATCTTGGTAGGATTGATTCTTGAATTATTTCAGTTATGCATGTTTAATTGTGTTTATATCTGAATTTTGGTATCCTAAAGTTGATTGTTGATGGTATTAATTTTGGTGATGGGGGAAATTGTGATTATTGATGAGCTTAATTTATGTGTGGGAAGTTTCTTTAAGATTTTTTTTTTTTTTACTAATAGTTGTTATATTGTGCTTGATTTTAGCTTAATTTATGCACTATCAATGAAGGATACTTCTTGGTAGGCAAAGCTAGTATTGATACATGCTTTGTAGTTAGGATTTTGAGGAATGGAATCAGAAATAGGGCGTCGAAGACCCCTTTTGCCACATTGGCCCGTCCGATTGATGGTTAATCAGTGTCGTTATCTTTAATGAAACTAGTTGGATATTTTGGTTAAGTATCTTTTTCCTAACTATAATGTGTTATCTTGTATCAGTCATCATGGTTACGCTTTGAGGTTGATATCGGAGTAACATTCTTAATTTTATTATTGGTTGTATACTTGTAATACGAGCTAATAAATTGGTAATTGGATTATTATATTATAGAATGTACCGAACTGAAGTTCCATGTGTTGTGGTAGAAGCAAATTGTTTTTGTGATTTATGATGGACAAACGCCAAATTGCAAAACCCGAGGTTTATAGCTGTGATATCGTGATCGTGGTGGCAATGTAGCAACACGAACCATTGATAAAAGATTATGTTCCGGCATATTTTGATTGAGTTGCAATCGAAATGATGGAGTTTTGATGTCTTCGTAATAATGATAATGAAAAAGAACTATTCTTATATTATCGGCAAAACAACCCTGCAAAGTTGCTAGTAGAAATTTTCCTGCTCGGAAATGCTGTGTTTTTTTCTTGGTTAAGTTTGAAATGTGTTAATGAGCTTGCAAGCAAATATGATATTTCCATACTTATGAACTAATAATTCTTATGTTTTTTCTCTATCCAGGTATTGTGAAGGAGCTTCTTAGGAAGTGGCCTGAGCTCTGTAGAGTGTGCAATTCGTCGAACACGAGCCCTCTTTACACAGCTGCGTCCCAGAATCATTTAGAAGTAGTGAATGCCATATTAGATGCCGACCCAAGTTCAGCAAGAATTGTCAGGAAAAACGGTAAAACTGCACTGCATACAACGGGGAGATATGGCCAACTGAGTATCGTGAAAGCACTTATCGAAAGGGATCCTGGAATTGTAGCCATTAAAGATAAGAAGGGCCAAACGGCTCTGCACATGGCTGTCAAAGGTCAGGATACTTCTGTGGTCGAGGAATTGTTGGAAGCTGATATTTCGATTTTGAATGAATGTGATAAGAAGGGAAACACTGCTATCCATATAGCAACACGAAAAAGCCGTTCTCAGGTATACACATGTTCTTGGTAGGATGAAACTTGATTCTTCTGCGATGTGTTCACAAGTTGTTCCGTGCAACTGGTGCACAACAAATATTGTTCAATGAAAACGACTTATTTTTTTTAGTAAAATGACTAATACCATCTGAAATTGCATTTGATTGCAACTGGTGCATAAAAGTATGTGTTTTTAATTGAGCAACACTTGGGTGCACCAACAACTAATATTGTTCAATGAAAGTAAATAATATTGTTTACTGTAAACAGTTAATACTAACCAACTAATACCGTTTTAGTAAAAAAAATAACATTTAAAAATGCACCTGAGTTGCACGGTGCATAGAAGTATTCTTCTTGGTTCGAGTAACACTTTTGTGCACTAGTTGCACCATGCAACTGGTGCACAACCAATACTGTTCGATGAAAGCAATCAATATTGTTTGGTGAAAATGGCTATTGTTAACCAACTATTACCTTATAATAAAACAACTAATACCACGAAGGAGGTTTCCGCTTTAGCAACATTAATGATCTGCCTCTCTGTTTCAGGTAGTTGCCCTTTTGCTGACATTCAGATCCATTGACGTCAACGTAATCAACACTCAACGTGAAACCGCGATGGACATAGCCGACAAACTCCAGTACGGAACGCCGGCCCTCGAAATCGCGGAAGCCCTCACGGAAGCGGGTGCCAAGCACGCACGCCACGTAGGCAGGGTCGACGAAGCAATGGAACTCAAACGCACAGTAAGCGACATCAAGCACGAAGTGCAGTCCCAGCTCATACAAAACGAGAAAACACAGAGACGGGTCTCTGGCATCGCCAAAGAACTCAAGAAAATCCACAGAGAAGCCGTTCAAAACACCATCAACTCCGTAACAGTTGTGGCCGTCCTAGTTGCCTCCATCGCTTTCCTAGCGCTCTTCAACTTACCCGGCCAATATCTCCAAGACGGAAAAGAAGCGGGAAGAGCTAACATTTCGAATAAAATTGCTTTCCGCACATTTTGCCTCCTCGATTCCACGGCCCTTTTCATATCACTATCAGTGGTCGTCGTTCAGATCACTTTGGTTGCTTGGGACACGCAGGCTCAGAAACAGGTGGTTTCGGTCGTGAATAAGATGATGTGGGCCGCTTGCATTAGCACGTGTGGCGCTTTTCTGTCGATAGCTTTCGTTGTGGTTGGAAATGGGAGTTCTTGGATGGCTATAACGGTAACTGCGGTGGGGGTTCCGATCCTTGTTGGGACGCTCATCAGTTTGTGCTACTTCGTTTTCCGACAGCATTTTGGGATGTTTGGGAACGACTCGCAGAGGCGTATCAGACGAGCGAGCGGGAGCAAGTCGTTTTCGTGGTCTTACTCGATGAATATTTCGGATTCGGATGACTACAATTCTGATGACAAGATCTATGCATTGTGAGGAAGTAACATGGATGTAGAGATGTTGTGTACATAATATGCAATAGGCACATCTTGTGCCTATGAGAAAGATTTGGGGTTACTTGTATTTATAGGTACAAAACTGATGCAAACTTGGATCTGATTGTCTCGATGTCATGATATACAATAATCCCACGAAGCTAGGGCGTTTTATATCTTGCCCCCATGCCCATCATAATATTAAGAGTTAAAAAGCTTTTTTTTTTTTTACTTTTTCCTCATAGCTTGTTTACGGTTCAATTTTGATCCTAAAAGTTACTACCTCCGTCTCGAAATTACTTTCACAGTTACTGTTTTCTCGTATTTTAGCTAACAAATTTTTTATTAGTATTTAATGATAAAGTAATATTTAAGGAGATATCGATCTATCATACACTTTTTTTAAAAATCACTTTATCATTAAATATTAATATACAACTTGTTCGCTAAAATACAAAAAGAAAGGTAATATAAAAATAATTGTGGGGACAGAGGGAGTATTTTTTTTTTTTCCAATTTTAGTCTTAATATTAAAAAGAATTGTCAAAATTTAGTTCCAAAATATTTAGAATATTGAAAATGATGTCATTTTTTAACTTGTGTATTTA
The DNA here is from genome assembly GCA_947034835.1 of Ballota nigra. NCBI lineage: Eukaryota > Viridiplantae > Streptophyta > Magnoliopsida > Lamiales > Lamiaceae > Ballota > Ballota nigra. The sequence continues at coordinate 86,337,160 of OX344720.1, read as the reverse complement.
ATTTGGAGTTGCCTGTGTATTAGACAAGTTGTAATATTAAAAATTGATATTTCATGCAAGGGGACGCTATTTTTGAAATTTCTGGCGATTTTGGGCTAAAGTTAGACAATTTTTGTTAATATTGAAATTTTTTGAATGGACGGTAGATAAATTATGAATCAATTCCATCCCCGACCCTATGTAACACCTCAAAATTATTACATATACATTATTAATAATTTATTAAATCAAGTATTAGATTTTAGTATTAAAACAGATTAATTTTTTTATTTTAATTTAACTATAGAATACGTACCAAGTAGAATTAAAAGAGCTACTAAATTTTATTGAATAACATAATTAGAAGATATATATATCACACAATTAAAATTAATAAAAAAAAAAGAAAATAGGTAGAAAGATAAATACGGAAAAAGTGAGATTACATTACCTCTCAACTTAAACTTCACCTCAAAGGAAGTAACAAGAAGTAACAGGTAATTCATCTCTCTTCTTCTTGAATCACCGCCATGCTCTACCGCCGGTGTTTATGTCGGAATTAATCGTATTATATATCGAAATGATCGTAGGGACTCGTAGATTTTTGAAATGAAATCGTTTTATTAATCTGATACTTGTAGCATCATGAATTTGTTGTCAAAGGTCCAAAAATTTGGAATATTTCTATACTTTCCTCCGGTCGCCACCGCCGTTTTGGTGAACAATAGGCGACAATCCTTATACCGTTTTGAAGCCTGTAATGAGTAGATTAAAACCATATCTTCAATTTGTAAAATTAATGTAGGAATCGTCTGGAATTTGAGGTGGAAATTGACGTTTTAAACCCATTTTTACTGTAATTTTGGAATCCTGTTTTCAGATGAAATCGTGTGGTTTGTTGTTGAAATTGGGTGTAGTAGTAGCTAGAGGCTTATTTTTTTTGTTGTAAACAGCGAGAAGTAGGTGGCGCCGCCGTGAAACTTGAGAAGGGAAAATCGTTGAGTTGCAGGCATGGCTGTTGCCGATTAACGATGCTCTTGGGTGTCCATTTGCCTCGTATTTTTGTTGGGAAAGGTAGCCGGAGTCGTGGGAATTCTGGCGGTGCTTTCGGTTTTCCGATCGGATGTGTGAAACTCCGACAGGTACCTGTTTGTATAAAAGCTTATAAGTCTAGGGGATGCAAAATAGAATTAGATGAACTTTAGGGACCAAAGTGCAATATTTCAGAACTCAGTCAAGGCTGACCAGTCAATGGTCAACTTTAATAAAATTATAATTTTGCCACTCATTTTCAAACACTTGTAAAATCTTTGTTTTTCATCCGATTTGATCCAAACAAGTGTCAAATTGTCCTAAATTCAAAGACCTACAATTTAGTACTAAAATTGAGATAGACACAGCCTTGTAAAATGAACATTTTACCCCTAGACGGTTACGAGTCCTAAATTCTACTCCCTCTGATTCAAAATAAGTGTCGTTCTAGAGATTTTAGGACAAATTAAGAATTATAAAATTTTGACATATATACCCCACCTAAATCTCTAAAATATCTATTATATTTTGATAATATCTAACAGATCTGTTATATTTTATTATAATCCCTAAAATATCTCTTATATTTTGAATTTGAATTCGGGGTAAATCAGGAAAACACGTGAAAAAATAGTTAAAACGACACTTATTTTGAAACAAATTGTAACCTCTAAAACGACACTTATTTTGAATCGGATGGAGTATTTTTTATTCCAAATTCTTCGTTTGCCATCCGTTTTAGCTCTAACGAGTTTCCATGTAATCCAAATATGCCTCTTAAAGAGCCCTAGAGTATACCTTTTGACTAACAGAATCAAACAAACTTTAGAAAATGACTATTATACCCTTCACTCTAAAATAAAACTTGATTACCCTAAACAAACTTTTTAGGAAATGACTATTGCACCCTTCAATCTAAAATGAAACTTGATGACCCTGAAACCCTAGAGGACACTTGTTACCGTTATAGTAAATTAATTATTTTATAAAAATAGTTCTACTGAGAATTCTAAGCATCCAATGTAATATTCTTTGTAGGGCCAGAGGAAGGTTGCGAACTATAGAAAGTTGTTGTGCTTCAACACAGGATACTTCACACTAAGGTGGGATGATTTCCACTCTTAACTGAGTTTAACATTCTATGTTATGATTGTTATATGAAAATGTGGTAGGTGAGTGATATATGTCATAATTGTACAACAAATGTGAAATTTATCTGCAAGCAGGGTAATGGCTCGTGATGTATACAAGCCGGGTAATGGCCCATACTATGTGCAAGCCGGGTAATGGCCCGTACTATGTGAGCATGAGTTACATTTTCATGTTATGTGTTATTTGCATATGCCTTTTAACAGTGCAATCATTGAGGTTGTTCCACTGAGTGTATTTGAGACACTCTGCCCCTCCTCATTCCCCTATACATTGTTATCGAGTCTGGTGTGGAAGAAGAATGAAGATGCAATACTGTACTTTGCTGAGATGTTGTGAATTAAATAAATGCTCTTAGTTTTTGCTACTCGAATAAAGACTGATCGTGTTTATGTTTAATTGAAAGTACACTGGTTGAATCTGTTGTAACAAAACATCGTATTTTGCTCTTACCACCTTTTATGTATAATTATCTCCTGTGAGCGAAATTTGTTTGTTTGTTTTTCTTACATATGTATCGTTGAGTTCTGGTTGTTTTAGAATTATTATTTTCAAACTGGGTATTAACTTTCGCTTACAAAATAAAGATTTTGTTGCGCTAACTCTAGAATTGGATTTGATGGCGGGATTTAGTAGCGCCTCAACCCTAAAGCATCATTATTCGAAAATCAAAATATCGGGGTGTTACAGTTGGTATCAGAGCAACGACCTGCATTAGATAAATTTGTTCCGAGTGTTATTTTTCAACGATATCTTATTGAGTCATGGTAGTTAATTTACAAAAGAATTGCATCAGTGTCTGCATCTTCAAGCTTTCGGCTTCATTAGACTCTGGTACGTGCTTAACATGTATTATGTGGCCTATGTGATTTTGTGTGACATAATTTGATTATGTGATGCATATACCTTGATGCCATGTGATTAATATGAGATATTCCATTTTGTGTTGGAGTACCTATATGGCCTAATATGAGATTTTCGGATTATACCAATATTTATGTATTAGATACGAAACTTAGGTTTTATTTTATTTTGTGTGACAGATGGATTACGACTTGAACCAATGTCGTTTAGATAGATGCCTGCGACATGGACGTAATAAGGAGACTGATGGTGGAGCTCACATCGCGGAGCTAACAATACTTTAGAGGGAGGCACGATTTATAGGCTTTGAAAGGCCTGACTATCAGCATTGCTATATCCTAATAATGTCTCTGCCTGACAATTGGAGACATCGTGTTGCGGCACTGTACAGTCAAATGGTGCACTTTCCTCCCAGAGGTGCTGATCCTGGGATCAGCTATCGGGACTTCTTGGCTGCCCTGTTCCATGAGTGGGTGTGGAGTGATGCTCAACAAACCCGGTTATAGTTCCCGTTGATGTGTTGCAGGAGGAGGAACCAAAAGAGGGTCCGGAAGAAGATCCAGAGTAGCCAAATGAAGAACTGAAGAAGATTCCACTTGGAGATGGGGAGCTCTCTGACACTTCTGAGGGTGATTAGAGGAAGGATGTAGTGGTCTATTAATATTTTTAGATAGGATAGTGGCACGCTCTGTGATAAAATAGAGCACTCTTTTTGGCATGTTGTATATTTGTATAAATTCACCAAGGTGTCGTAGTAACTTTTCCATGGGTTATTTTGGACAAAAGTTGGGATATGTATATATTGGTTGGCGTATCAATGGATGTTATATATATAAGTGTGAAGCCAAGTGACATTTTTGCTATATGTGATTTTGTGTACATAGATAAGTGTGTTTGTTTGTGTATTTTCATTAAAATTTATGTGAATTATTATACTGGTTTGGTATGCGACAACAGATCATGGCGCGTGGTAGACCACGTAGGTAACCGCTAGCGGAAGATCCACCAGTACATGCACCTCTACCAGCACCAATACCAGTACTAGTGCCTGAAGCTCCACAGGTACCTGAAGATGCTGATGTTGAACCTGACGATGATTTTATAACAATTCTCTGAGGATTAGCACAACACTTTAGAGGCAACCCCACACAACATGCCCCACCGCCACAAACTGCACCTAGAGTGGAAAAAATACCAGCCATCGAACAATTTAGACATTTCAAACCGTCTGTCTTTAATGGAAAGGAAGATCCCGTTGAAATGGAAGTATGGTTGAGATCGTTGGAGAAGATCTTTGCTGATTTTGAGTGGAACGATGTGCAGAAGATTTCATGCATGGTATTTCAATTTACTGAAGAGACTGAATACTGGTGGAAGGCTTATTGTCGCACTCAAACCCCTGAATAGAGAGCTGCTATGACTTGGCTCAACTTTAAGGAAGTCGTTATCCAGAACTTCATGCACAGTCATATCAAGATCGTAAGGAAAACGAATTCCTTAATGTTAAGCCAAGTCATAGCGGCTCTCTGTTCAGGGGTTTAAGTGCGACAATAAGCCTCTCACCAGTAATGAGCCTCTTCAGTAAATTGAAATACCGCACATGAAATCTTCTGCACATCGTTGCACTCAAAATGAGCAAAAATCTTCTCCAACAATCTCAACCATACTTCCGTTTCAGTAGGATCTTCCTTCCCATTAAAAATATGCGGTTTGAAACGTCTAAATTGTTCGATGACTGGTATTGTTTCCCCTCTAGGTGCATGTTGTGGTGGTGGTGCATGTTATGTGGGGTTGCCCCTAAAGTGTTGTGCTAATCCTCGGAGAATTGTTATAAAATCATCGTCAGGTTCAACATCAACATCTTCAGGCACCGGTGGAGCTTCAGGTACTGGTATTGGTATTGGTGCTAGAGTAGGTACTGGTGGAGCTTTTGCTAGCGGTTGCCTATGTGGTCTACCACATGCCATGATTTGTTGTCGCATACCAAACCAATTTAATAATTCACATAAACTTTAATGAAAATACACAAACAAACAAACACTTATCTATGTACACAAAATCACATATAGAAAAAATGCCACTTGGCTTCACGTTTATATATATAACATCCATCGATACGCCAACCAATATATACATATCCCAACTTTTATCCAAAATAACTCATTGAAAAAGTTACTACGACACCTAGGTGAATATATACAAATATACAACATGCCAAAAAGAGTGCCATATTTTATCGCAGAGTGTGCCACTATCCTATCCAAAAATATCAATGGGCCACTACATCCTTCCTCTAATCACCCTCAGAAGTGTCTGTGAGCTCCCCATCTCCAAGTTGAATCTCCTCCGGTTCTTCATTTGGCTCCTTTGGATCTTCTTCCGGATCCTCTTCCAATTCCTCCTCCTGCAACACATCAATGGGAACCATAACCGGGTTTTGTGGAGCATCACTCCATACCCACTCATGGAATAGGGCAGTCGAGAAGTCTCAATAGCTGATCTCAGGATCAGCGCCTCCGGGAGGAAAGTGCACTATTTGACTGTATAGTGCCGCAGCACGATGTCTCCAATATTTCGGCAGAGATATTATTAGGATATCGCAGTGCTGATAGTCAGGTCTTTCAAAGCCTATAAGTCATGCGTCCCTCAATAGTATTGTTAGCTCCGCGATGTGAGCTCCAACATCAGTCTCCTCATTACGTCCATGTCGCAGGCATCTATCTAAACACTATTGGTTCAAGTCGTAATCCATCTATCACGCAAAATAAATTAAAATCTAAGTCTCATATCTAATGCATAAATATTGGTATAATCTAAAATTCTCATATTAGGTCATGTAGTTACTCCAACATAAAATGGAATATCTCACATTAATCACATGGCATCAAAGTATATGCATAGCATAATCAAATTGTGTGTCACAAAATCACATAAGCCACATAGTACACATTAAGCACTTAGCAGAGTCTAATGAAATCGAAAGCTTGAAGATGCAAATACTGATGAAATTATTTTGTAAATTAACTACCATGACTCAATAAGATATCGTTGAAAAATAACACTCAGAACAAATCTACCTAATGCAGATCGTTGCATTGATACCAACTGTAACGCCCCAACATTTAGATTTTTGAATAATGATGCTTTAAGGTTGAGGCGCTACTAAATCTCGTCATCAAACCCAATTCCAGAGTTAGCGAAATAAAATCTTTATTTTATAAGTGGAAGTTAATGGCTCAACTTTAAGGAAGTCATTATCCAGAACTTCATGCCAAAGTCATATCAAGCCATAAGGAAAATAAATTCCTTTTTAAGCAAGGATCGATGACCGTATTGGAATATATATGTGTCATTTCAACCAACTTTCTAGGTACGCCACCCATCTGGTGAATACTGAGGCGAAAAAGGCAAATAGGCCTACTGATTAGGCGTGAAATTGTTATGATTTGTAGCTCGATTTGCCCGTATTTTGAGTGAATTCGATGAGTATTTAGAGTCAATTGAGTACTATTTTTATAAACTAATGAATTTTCCTCTTTGATGCTCATAGATGGATAGAGGGCAAAAAATAGAGTTCGTAGGACATTGAATCGACTCAAAAGGATGCCCGGATGAGAAGATATTGAAGAAATACGAAAAGTATAAGTTTAAGCAAGCAAAAGTATCAATTGGAGGTGCTCAAGCAAGAGAACTCGAGCACCAGGTGCTCAAGCACTCGAGCGGGCGCTCGAGTGTATTCGGGTCGAGCAATGGAGGTCGAGCACCAGTGAGGTTCTGGAAGAGAGAGGCGCTCGAGCAAGGCCTACTCGAGCACCAAGTGCTCGAGTGGATGTGGGTCGAGCGCCTAGCGCTCGAGTTGAGGTGCTTGAGCGGTGCTTGTGTTCTGGAGCGATTGAGCGCTCGAGTGCAATCACTCGAGCACCAAGCCCTCGAGTAAGCACCTAGCTCGAGCGGTGAGTTATGTTTTCGGCCCATGACATTTTTAAACGGCCCATGCCTATATATACCCCATCCCAAGCACGTTTTTGGACACCACTTCATACTTAGAGATATTTTTTTTATAGAGATGAGCTTGTGAAAGTTTGGCAAGAGTTTTGAACGTCTAATCGAGGTTTTTTATCTTACGAATTCTTAGATTAGAGTTTTATTTAGTTCTTTCTTTCTTCAACAGTTGATACTATTGAACCTAGTTTTCGTAATTTATTGAGATTCATTTTGCGACTTTAATTCATTGTTAACCCTAATTTATGTTCTTGAGCTCTTTCTTTAAATTCACCATGTTTATGTTTATCATTCGTATTATAGCTTTCGTTATTTCAATCACCATGTTAGGCTAGAACCCTTGCATGCTTAGGATAGGATGAACTCGTAGAAGTAGGACGTTGGTACAAAATTAGGATAACTTGTGATGTTTAGTTTTGATTCTCTTAATTAATTGAATTCTTAAAATAAACCCTAGACTTATCTTGGAATTGAGTACGAAAATTGTTAGAAAGAAGACGACCTTATCACTCTTTAATAACGAATAGGCTTAAGGAAAGGGTTTTAGAAGGGGTTTATCATCTACCGATTTATCTAGGGAGGACGACCGCACCACCTTAGTTAAATTAGGGTCTCATTAATTAAGCATGATCCATATAACTTGATTAGTGGATTAGTGAAGTAGGTTGATATGACGAAGTATTAGGGTTAATTCTTGAGCTTTTAGTCTTTCAATCTTGTGCTAGATTTGGGAAGTTGATTGCCTAGTTTTAGTACACTTAGGATTATTACTTGAACATCAAGATTATTTTAGTTATTATACCAACTCCGTTAGTATACATAGGGATTCCTATCTTGAGCATCACCATCTCATATCTTATTAAAACCTTAGTTATTTGTTTAATTTCATTACTTGCATTAAGTGTAGTATAATATAAAGTAGTTTAACAGAATTCTTAAACCTGAACATACACTCATATTAACTACGACGCGTAGATCTCTAGGGCTCTATTTGCATACATACCTTTCCTTGGGTTCGATATACTTGGTCCGTATACTTACTAATACTACTGTGATTGTATACTCTTGTGGGGTAACTACTAGTATAACTAGTATTTTGCGTTTAAGTCAATGGCGTCGTTGCTGGGGAAGACGATGTATGCTCATTGAGTATGACTTGGAGATAGTTTAATAGTTAGTATTCAGTGCTTTTATTTTCTATTTTATTATTTGTAGTCTGGTGCGTTTGATCTTTCTTGTGGAGTACTCAGGTATATGAAAACAAGCTCAAAGGGAGAAACGAGCGAAGATAGAACAAAGATAGAATCTGAGACCATTGCAAGGAGGAATCGCGCTTTTCTGAGAAGGATGACTACCGCAGGTGATGAGAATTTAAATCAGAATTTCAGTGGCGATTTAGATCTCGCAGCTGAAGAGCATGAACGGAATGTGGGACGGGTTGAAGGTGATAAGGGAGTCGATAACCAAAAGCAAACACCTCATGGGGAGAGCACCAGCCAAAACCTAACTCCACAGACCCAGAGCAATCCCGCTGAAAACCAGAATCAAGTCATCCACCAAAATCCACAAAACCCAAATAACCCCTTCAACAACCTTGTCTACCAACACAACAACCCACCTTACCCATACCATTACCCACCATACCCGTATCCACCATTCTACCCCCACAACCTACTTATAACCAACCACACATATCTCTACCACCTGTTTACCCTCAGCATGTTCCTCAGAGCGCTGATCCTCCTGGTATGGCAATTAGAGGCAGATTTGAGGCTCAGCCTCAACGGTACTATGATGGTGTAACTATGCCACCAGTGGAGGCCAATAACTTTTCTATCTCCCCAGGGATCCTGAAGATGCTAGTCGAGAACCAATTCAAGGGGGAGGTCGGAAAGGATAATCCTCACACTCACTTGAGGAATTTTCTGATGATAACTTCAATCACAATGGGATGTCTGAGGATGCCAAGAAGCTCAGGTTGTTCCAGTTCTCTGTAACGGGAATAGCCAATGAAAGTGTGCGTGTGTTATAAAGTGGAGATGTTGTAACAAATGTTAAAGCAAATATTACAACAATCTGGAAAAACAGAATATAAAATGTGTACAGCGGAAGACTTAAACACACAATTGCAAAAGGGAATACTTTTTAACACAAACTATCATAAATAGTTTGTGCTAGCCTCATGGCGAAAGGTTCACTATAAAAAAATTAGTGATACAAAATTTGTGTGAAGAGTGTAATCGTTCACAACGGAAACAAGACTCGATATCACCTATCAAATCTAAATTGGCTAAGTGTATAACATAATACACCGTCAAAATTGATCTCACTATATATCAATGATCTCACTATCTATGGATATATGTTCGATCACAAGCTATGCGTGAAAAACTCTATTTCAAGGCATAACATAAACGTTGGAATAACTGCCCTATCACCTTTAAACTCAGGATCAACACTAGAGTAGGTGTACTCGTTTACTCCACACTTGGTACTGAAAGTTTCGGCCTCTGTTTATAGGCAGAAGTCTTCAATCCAAAATAACTTCTCTTTGTAACCGCCTCCATGATCTTTATGTTGTCCCACGTCTCATCCTTTATTCCTCATGCTTCTTGATGCAACCACCTGATCTAGATAGTTCTAAAACGTCCTGGATAAGTCTGAAACGTGTAGTCCCTTGTAGATCCTTGTAGATCCTTCTAGAACCCGTAACTGCTCATGTTGTTACCAATGTTAAGCAACATTCACTGCAACATCGATGATTCCAGAACCTTGTAGATCCTTCTAGATCTTCATCCTGCATGTTAAAACATCTAAGACAACATTTGATCATAAAGTGTTGGTTAATGAGAAGAAAGGGCAAATTCATGTTGTTTCAAAGTAAATAGTGAATACTTCACTACCAACAACATCAACAATCTCCCCCAATTTGACATTTCTGCTACAACACACCTGATGTATATATTAGTTCAATATATAAGTCAGTGATGTATGTACAATAGAGATCAACATCGTATTGTACACTTATCTCTTCAACCTTGTGTAGCAAAACAGCCAAAAAACAAGATGATCAACTGTAAGTTGAACCATCAAAAACAAGATGAAATAACACTAAGTTAATTTCATCAAAACAGAATGAACATCATCATATATGCTCATCAAAATCAACAGAATGAGTAACATAATGTTTACCCATTCAAATTACAACTTCAAAAATTATCTGAAATAAATCCTAACAGTTCTAATATAATAACCTAACAGCTAATATAATATTGTCTTTCAAAAATTAAAACATCCTATCATAGCAACAATAATTAAAAGCATAAAACAACCAAGAGTACTTAGAGGCAATCACAAAAGAGGAACTTGATATCACTGTATGAAATATACAGCTGCAGCTTCAAGCATCTTGCACTAAGCTCCCCCATAAATTGTGCTTCCTCCAGTCTCTAAGATAACTTCAAACTTTGGCAGAGATGTCAGGCAGACCACCATATAGTTCAGCTTCCTCCTGGATATCAAATGTTGCAAAGTTTGCAACAACATCTGCAGCAGCATCAACACTTCCTCCATCAGGTCCAGTTGCACCACCTTCCTTAGCAACAGGCTCATCAACATTTACTTCATGAATCTCAACTCCCCTGGCAGCAGCAGCATTCCTGGCAGCAGCAGCAACTGGTACTCCCCCTGTTGTGGCAGAAAGGAGGTTCTCCCAATAGTTCTTTAGGAATTGAAGTTCATCAATTGAGTCCTGCAAGTGCTGTAGTTGAGTTTGAATAAACTCAGGTGAGATATTCAGAGAAAAGTTAGTGGGAGCTGGAATGTTTCGAGGTATGTTCTCAGCATTTTGTGCAGCATCTTGTGCAGGAGCAGGGTCAGGAACAGGTTGGTGTGGTTCTGCATCTTCTTCTTCAGCATTATCCTGCAGGGGTAAGTCTAACACTCTATTTCCAGACAATAAATAGTGAGATATACCCATCAGATGAACCCTCCCTCTCAACAACTCATTCCTTTTGTGAATAAAGTTGTGACTCCTCAAATATCCATAGATCAGCACAGGGTAAAGCAGGTTGCCCTTCTCAGAGATCTTACCAGCAAACTTCATCATGTGATGAAAAATAACCAAGCCCAGGTTAAAAAAATTCATCACACCAATTCTGTACATCAGTACAGCTTGATCCCTGGTCACCTTTGTGGAGTTTGTAGAGGGTATCCAGTTATACACTACCAGCTTATATAATACTGAATACAGAGAGGTCAATGAGGCAGCTAACATATTCTTCTTCCATTTGTTAACTCTTCCCCCAGTCAGAACAGTAATGATCTCATCCATATGAGGAACATCTTCTTCCTCAACATCCTCAACATGCAGAAACTGGTTAATTAACTTAGGAGTAAAAGGAACACTCCTATCTCTAAATCTTACAGTACCATACCACCTAGAATTCCTTCTAGCCTGGTTCTTTCTCAGACAAGCATAAAACTCATACACCCAATCAGTAACAAATGCATCAGCAAAAGTAACAGCATGCATCAAACTTCTTTCTTCTAAAAATCTAACTAGACCCTTGGATTCAAACTCATCAATGTTAATTTTTCTTTCAATTAACAGATTTCTCTTCCTTAACCTTTCCAACTTTTGGTCTAAAGATTCATCATCATCATTATCAGAACTAACATGCTCAACAGAATGTTCAGATGCATTACCTTGATCAGAATCAGCTTTGGTTCTGTCTGAGCTACTTTCAGAACTGCTGTCCTCAGCTTCAGGTTCTGGTGCTGCTGCACTTGTTCCAGCACCATCAGTAGCATACTCAAATTTCCTCTTAGTCCTCATCTCAAACTTCCTCTTAGTCCTCATCTCAACTCTTGCTCTCCTCCTCAGTTCAAAAATAGGAACATCACTCTCATTAGTTTCTTTTTTCTCCTGGATTTCAGTTTTATCAGTCTCTTTCTCAGATGAGTCTTTGGAGCTTGACTCCTTTTCAGATTCTGACCACACTCGAATAGGTCGAGTAGCAACATCTCCTTCATCATCCTTCTTCTTCCTTGCGGTTTCAGAATAGTTCACCCTCTTCTTTGCTCTACCTGATCTTCTCCTTGATTTAACAGGGCTCTGTTTCCTCTTGCCTCCCTTTTTCTTCACAGCTTTGGCTATAAGAGCAGGCTCAGAGTCCTCAGACATTGAAGAATCAGTTTTGGGTGATTCTTCTTTGTCCTCCTCTGACATTTCAACATCAGGGACTTCAGTATTAGGGCTTTTCTCCCTAGTTTCTTCAGCAACAGTTTCATTGTCAGTGGGGGTCTCCTTTGTAGCCTGATCACCTGTTTCAACACTCTTTGAAACATTAGCAGTAGGGTTTTTGGCTTGGTTAGAGGATTTAGGCTTTTCTGATTGTACTGTCGAAGAAGGACCTCCGACATGAACAGTAGGAGAAGGGTTTTGAGGTTGGTTCAAGTAGGATGCAACATCTACTTCAATAGAGCCAATGGTTAGTTTGGGAACCACAGGGCTTCCTTGAAGACTTTGAGCAATGCCGCGTGCGATCGTCTCCAGCTGATCGGCAGTGGCTTCATTTGGGATGTAGATGTTTACGGGAAAGGCTTAAACAGGGGTTAGAGTAGTAGGAGGTGTTGTGCTTGATGATGGAGCAACAGAAGCAGCATTTGGGTTTTGGCTTGAGGCCATTTCTGCAAGAAGGTTCAGATTCGAGTGGGAAGGAGTTGAAGGGTTTGCGCGAGTTTTTGAGCTATGAGAGGACTTCTTTTGATTTCCAGCCATTAAGTAGTAAATTTAAGCGAAAATAAAATTTAAAAGAAATAACACTAAAACCCTAAGATGTGAACACACAATTTTCAGCACTTAGTCGAAAAATCTGAATTTCACTCATATGCTTTGAACACTAAGGATTAGACATAAGATACGAAGGAAATATATATAGAAGAAGGTACGGAAGTTATTTTAACTACCCATGAAAGTGAATATTCTGGAATTTTTAATCAGTTGAAACTACCCACTCCCCCGTAAGAGATCGTAGGTTATTTCACAATTAGAAATTCGAAGTTTAATTAATTAAACACATTATATTATGCACTACTTGAATAAATTAGAAAACGTGGGTTTATGCATGTGGAATTTAACAACAAATCCCTGAAAAATCGGTCCATAACTTAACTTAGAAAAATAAATTCGAACTGTATATGATGTTGTATTCAAAATTGGAACACACACTTCAACATTGGTTTTAATATCCAATGTAGCATTTTTTATCAAACAATTTTAGCACTTTTTATTCACATTGATCCATCTTTTCAAGAGAGTGCATCGTAGCAGCGAACTCCGTGCCCCATAATTACTCAATGGATTTGTGACATGTTGATGTTTTACTAATCACCTTTTGAAAAGAAGACATCATAGTAGCGAACTCCGTGCTCCATAGTTACTCAGTGAATTAGTTACATCTTGATGTGCTTTTTCAAAAACTAATTATGCGTTTGAGAAGAGTGATTCCTTTTTATTTTTACACAACAAACATACTTAGTTCAGATTTATTTTTCAAAGAAATTAAGAAACAAAATTCAAGAACAAGCTTTAATTAGAACATGCAAATACCCTGATGTTGTTATGGATGTTTTAACAAACATAACAGCATCCGCTTCTCAGTTACTCAGATTGTGCACATACCAAGAGATTTCCTCAAAAATGAGAATCTCTCATGGTCTAATGCTTTAGTAAACACATCAGCAAATTGATTTTCAGTGGGTATGTATTCTAACTTCACAATATTCTTCTCTACAAAATCCCTTATGAAATGATGTCTAATACTTATGTGTTTAGTAAGTGAGTGTTGAACTGGATTTTTCGAAATGTTGATAGCACTCGTGTTATCACAAAATACAGTTAAAGTGTCACTCTCTAAACCATAATCACTAAACATTTTACTTAACCAAAGAAGTTGTGTACAGCAACTACCTGCTGCAATGTACTCAGACTCTGCAGTAGATTGTGATACATAATTCTGTTTTCTGCTATGCCAAGAAATTAAATTGTTACCCATGTAAAAACAGCCACCACTCGTGCTTTTCCTATCATCAATATCTCCAGCCCAATCAGCATCACTATATCCAACAAGTGCACTGCTTGTGTCTTTGGTATACCATATACCAAGATCAGTTGTACCAGCCACATATCTTATGATTCTCTTGACTGCATTCAAATGAGATTCTTTGGGACAAGCTTGGTACCTGGCACAAACACATACACTATACATAATATCAGGCCTGCTTGAAGTTAAGTACAGAAGACTACCTATCATAGATCTATACAAAGTTGGATCAACATCTTGACCAACAGTGTCTTTACACAACTTTTGTGTAGATCCCATAGGAGTTTTCATGACTTTTGAGCTTTCTAAACCAAACCTTTTCACTAAATTCTTTGCATACTTACTCTGAGAGAAGAAAATACCATTATCAGTTTGTTTGATTTGAAGTCCAAGGAAGTAATTCAAATCACCTACCATGCTCATCTCAAATGTTGCTGTCATTGCTTCAACAAACTTGTTTAACATGATGTTACAAGTTGAACCAAAAACAATGTCATCAACATATATTTGAGCTATTAACAAGTTTTCTCCAGAATTTTTAATGAACAAGGTTCTATCAGCCTCTCCTCTTATGAAACCAAATTGCAACAGAAAGTCAGTAAGTCTACCATACCAAGCTCTAGGAGCTTGTTTGAGACCATACAAGGCTTTCTTTAGTTTGTACACATGATCAGGATACTGTGGATTTTCAAAACCCTTAGGTTGTTCAACAAATGCATCTTCAATTAATATGCCATTCAGAAATGCAGCTTTTACATCCATTTGATGAAGATTAATGTTGATGTAACATGCAATTGCTAGTAACAGTCTAATGGACTCTATCCTAGCAACAGGTGCACATGTTTCATCAAAATCAATACCTTCAACTTGAGTGTAACCTTGTGCAACTAATCTAGCTTTGTTCCTAATTATGTTACCAGACTCATCAGTTTTGTTTTTAAAGATCCATTTAGTTCCAATGACATTGACATCATCAGGTCTTGGAACTAATGACCAAACATCATTTCTTTCAAACTGATTAAGTTCTTCATGCATAGCATTAATCCAATTTTCATCTTTTAATGCTTCTGTAACATTTTTAGGTTCAATTTAAGAATAGTAACACTGAGCATTCACAATATTGCAAATTGAAGACATACACATAGACCTTACCATATCAACACGATTTGCACTTACTCTTCTTCTTGTTTGAACACCAACTGAAGCATCTCCAATAATCTGATTTGAAGGATGACTTTTGGTAATCCAAGTGGTTGGATTCTTCTTTGGGGTATACTGATTGTTCTGTGAAGTATCAACTGAATCTACAGGTGATGTTGAACCAGATGCTGTAACATTTGGTGTAACATTTTCTGTTTTCAGTGATTCTTTTGGAACATCAGTCACATCTTCAGTGTCATTTCCATCTATCAGATTCCTGTCATCATCAAAAACAACATTCACATATTCTTGAACAGTGTTAGTTCTAAGGTTGTAGACTCTATAGGTTTTACTATTTCTAGAATAACCTAAGAAAAAACCTTTATCACTCTTAGAATCAAACTTGTGCAGTTGATCTCTATCATTCAGAATGTAACACACACAACCAAAAACATGAAAATATTTCACATTCGGTTTCTTATTGTTCAAGATCTCATATGGGGTTTTATTGCTTCCAAATCTAAAATAGACTCTATTAGCAATATGGCATGCTGTATTCAATGCTTCAGCCCAAAATTTCTTTGCAAGATTTTTTGAAGTAAGCATTACTCTTGCCATTTCTTGAAGAGATCTATTTTTCCTTTCAGCTATCCCATTTTGTTGTGGAGTTTTAGGAGAAGAAAACTCTTGGACAATTCCTTTCTTATTACAGAATTCTGAAAACATGCTATTTTCAAATTCTCTACCATGATCAGATCTAATCCTGCTTACTTTCAAGTTGAAAACAGTTTTAAATCTTTTGTAAAGAGTTTTAAAAACATCAAATGTTTCAGACTTTTCTCTTAAGAACTCAATCCATGTAAACCTAGAGTAATCATCTACCACAACTAGTGAATATTTCTTACCACCAATGCTTTCAGTTTCCATAGGACCCATAAGATCCATATGCAGTAATTCAAAACAACGATGTGTCATGCAATGTGATAAAATTTTATGCGACACTCTTACCTGCTTACCTTTTTGGCATGGACCACATACAGTGGGTGCACCAATCTTCAGTTTTGGTAAACCTCTCACTGCTTCAGACTTAACTAATTTTTGCATGAATCTATAATTTGCATGTCCAAGTCTTTGATGCCACAGGACATTCTCATCACAATTTGACAAATGACATACTTTGTTTGTTCCAATTAGATAACAATTATCTGTTGACCTATTTCCAGTCATTAGACACTTGTTATCCTTGTTTAGAACATAGCATGAATCTTTATCAAATTTAACATGCAAATTGTCATCACATAGTTGACTTATACTAAGAAGATTAGCAAGTAAACCATCAACATGCAAAACATTATTAAGTTTAGGAAAACCTTCAACATTTAAGGTCCCTTTTCCAATGATTTTACCTTTTGATCCACCACCATATGTAACAGTTCCACCATTATAAGGTTCATAGTCAGACAAGTATTTAACATGACCAGTCATGTGTCTAGAACAACCACTGTCAAAGTACCATAAATCAGGAACACATGCTTTTAGAGAAGTTTGAACAACATTACATGTAACATGTTCTTTTTTCTTATCAGATTTTGACCAGTGTTTCTTAGAATGTGATGACATTTCAGACAACACTTTCTGAATTTCTAGATCCCTTTTTAACTTTTGACAGTAAGGACGAATATGACCAATTTCAGAAAAGTAGTGACACACATACTTCTTCACAGGTTTTTCAGTCTCATGTATTTTTGTTTTGGCAAAAAACTCAGTTTTTCCCTTAACAAATTTTACAGGATTATTCACTAATTTAGAAGTAGTCTCACCATAATAGCCTAAACCATGTTTGTTAGACTGTCCAGTAGTTAAGGAGTCATTTACAATGGAAGAACTCTTAGAGTATTTCTTAAAACTTAAGGTAGAATTTTTCAATTCTTCCTTTAGCTTAGAAATTTCTAAATCCTTCCTTGTTAGAATGACTTCTAACTTTGTCACAGTTTCTCTGAGATCATCATTCTCTTTGTCTATTCTGGAATCATCATCCCTTATGTCATCATGTCTCATCAACACACCCATTAAAACAGTTCAAATTTGAATGATTTTTGACAAATGTTGTTTCTGATGTTATAACATTGGAAACAACACCAGTGTCTAGATCATCCAGATCATCATCTAAAGAATCATCATAATCAATTCTTGCAGAAAAAGCTAGTTCCTCATCTTTAGAACCTTCAGGTTCATCATCATCTGAGTCATCACTAAAGGTAACATTAAAATTCAGTTTTTGTCTTAACCTGGTATTTGCACACTCATTTGCATAGTGTCCAAATCCAGTACATGCATCACATCTAACTGATTTTCTAAATTCAGGATCATACCTTGATTTATTACCTCTTAATTGCCTTGATTGATTCTAATCCTTCCTTTTCTCTGGGTCTGATGGTGTATTGTTGAAAGGAGTTCTCTGTTGACCATTTCCTCTGGATCTATTCAGTTTCTTCTTCAGGTAGGAATTGAATTTCTTTGTAAGGAGGGCAATGTGCTCAGGAGTGTTGTAACATTGGTCTAGAACATCTTCATCAGACTCAACTTCAGTCACAAGGGGCTGATTTTCAGTGTTGAGTGATGTTTCACCTTTGAAAACAACTACCTTCTTTCCTTCACTTGTATTATCAGATTGAGTTGTGTTCATCTCATATGTTTTGAGAATACTTACAAGCTCATTCTGACTTAAAGTGTCAGTGTCCTTGGCTTCTTCAATAGCACAAATTTTTGCATCGAATCGTTTAGGGACAGACCGCAAAATTTTGTGTACAACTCGTACATTGGAAATTGGATCACCAAGTGCGTGTGATTCGTTGACAATCTCACTCAGCCTCTCATTGTACGCCGTGATTGTCTCATCATCCTTCATCCTTAGATTCTCGAACTTGGTCCCAAGCATTCGAAGTTTGGTCCTTCGAACACTTCCACTTCCTTCACAGTGCTCTTGAAGCCTCTCCCATGCATCTTTAGCCGTAGTACATGTTGATATAATCTTAAACATAGATACATCAACAGAGGTAAAGATAGCATTGAGAGCTTTGGAATTGTAGCTTGCCGTCGTGGTCTCCTCATTTGTCCATTCAATCTCCCGTTTGACTCTTGTCTCGCCATCATCATCTGCTTGGTTTCTGGGCCATTCCCAACCGGTCAGAACACTTCTCCAAGCACGTTCATCAATAGACTTGATGTACATGCGCATCTTAGGTTTCCAATAGGCATAGTTATTTCCATCTAGTATAGGGGGCCTAAGTGGGGTGTTTACAGGATATTCCATAGCAAAAGACACACTTAAAAACTCAGGATCTAAACTTAGTATATCAAGTTTATGGCTCTGGTGCCAATTGAAAGTGTGTGTGTGTTATAAAGTGCAGATGTTGTAACAAATGTTAAAGCAAATATTACAACAATCTGGAAAAACAGAATATAAAACGTGTACAGCGGAAGACTTAAACACTCAATTGCAAAAGGGAATGCTTTTTAACACAAACTATCATAAATAGTTTGTGCTAGCCTCATGGCGAAAGGTTCACTATAAAAATATTAGTGATACAAAATTTGTGTGAAGAGTGTAATCGTTCACAACGGAAACAAGACTCGATATCACCTATCAAATCTAAATTGGCTAAGTGTATAACATAATACACCGTCAAAATTGATCTCACTATATATCAATGATCTCACTATCTATGGATATATGTTCGATCACAAGCTATGCGTGAAAAACTCTATTTCAAGGCATAACATAAACGTTGGAATAACTGCCCTATCACCTTTAAACTCAGGATCAACACTAGAGTAGGTTTACTCATTTACTCCACACTTGGTACTGAAAGTTTCGGTCTCTATTTATAGGCAGAAGTCTTCAATCCAAAATAACTTCTCTTTGTAACCGCCTCCATGATCTTCATGTTGTCCCACGTCTCATCCTTTATTCCTCATGCTTCTTGATGCAACCGCCTGATCTAGATAGTTCTAAAACGTCCTGGATAAGTCTGAAACGTGTAGTCCCTTGTAGATCCTTGTAGATCCTTCTAGAACCCATAACTGCTCATGTTGTTACCAATGTTAAGCAACATTCACTGCAACATCGATGATTCCAGAACCTTGTAGATCCTTCTAGATCTTCATCCTGCATGTTAAAACATCTAAGACAATATTTGATCATAAAGTGTTGGTTAGTGAGAAGAAAGGGCAAATTCATGTTGTTTCAAAGTAAATAGTGAATACTTCACTACCAACAACATCAACAGCCAAGGAATAATATGATAACACGCTCCCACGGAGAGGTGTAACTACATGGGCCGAGCTCGAGCGTCTGTTCCTCGAGCGATTCTATCCTCCATCTAGAACAATTAAAGTCAGGAAATAGATCTCATCTTTCAAGCAGAAGTCGAGAGAGGAATTAAGCAGGCTTGGGAGAGGTTCTCTAATATGCTCATTGAGTGCCCGCAGCATGGGTACAACGAGGGTGACATCATGACCTATTTCTACTGTGGAGCCTGCAAGGCAGCTCAAGACTATCTCGATGCTTGTGCTAGTGGAGCATTCCTGAACCGTAGTGCAGCTCAGTGCAGGGAGATAGTAAAAAACATAGTGAAGAATGCAGGGTAATGGTAAGAAGATGAGGAACTTCAGAGAGTCTATCAGATGGAAGAAAGTGAGAGAACGAGGAAACTGGTGATGGCGATGATGGAGAAAATTAGTAAATTGGAGGTTGGTCAAAATCTGAGTGGAGGGAATACTGCAGTGAGTGAGAAAGTGGACCAACCAGCATGACAGCAAGAGGAGGCCAACTATAAGGGAGGACCTAATTATAATCAGAATGTCTATCAAGGTGGAAATTATCAGGGGCGACCAACTTATGGTCAACCGTTTATACCACCGGGTCCACAACCTCCTCAGAATCAATGGAGGAATACTCAGGGGTGTCAAGGAGGCCAGCAACCTCCTCAGAATCAATGGAGGAAGAACGAGAACTTGTCCTACAGTAATCCGAGAGTTGGGATAACTGTACCTCCAAATGTCGACCCTGGCTAAAAACTCCCCGGAGGAGAAGGAGGTGCTACCACTGATGAGATGTTACGTGTCATTCTTCAGAAGGTGGAGGAAGGTAGTAAGAGGCTATCCTCTTTGGAGTACGATGTGAAAGAGATGAGTAAGAAGAATGATCAGTGTGATCAAGATCTTCAGAAGAGGGATATGGAGCTGAATAGAATTCAACAAGAGAACAATAGGCGGTTCACTTCCATGGAGTATCAGATTAGCCAGATCGCAAAATCATGGGTAGAGAGCCCAGGAAATATACTTCTATGCCGGAGGGGAACCCGAAGGAGCAATGCAAGGTGGTCCAGTTAAGAAGTGATACCACATACGACGGACCTCCACTACCTGTTGATGTGGAAGAAGCCTATGAAGAGAAGAAAGAGGGTAAAGAGGTTGTGATGGAAGAAGCTCAGCAAGAGAAGGATAAGAATGACGAAGAATGGGTCCTGGAGTGGAAGAAGGCTAGAGAAGTGAAGCAAAACGTGAAGGAAACCGAGCGAGAAGAATGGGGAGTACCAAAATCTGTGATTCCAGTCTCATATCCGCAGCAGTTCATGAAGAAGAAATTAGATGAAAAATTTGCTAAGTTTCTTGATGTTTTTAAAAAGTTGCATAATAACATACCTTTTTATGATGCTTTGGAACAGATGCCTAATTATGCCAAGTTCCTGAAGGACTTTATAGCTAAGAGGAGGAGAGCTGATGAGCCAAAGCTTGTGCAGCTGAACCATGATGTGAGTGCATTAGTGCACAAAGCGCTTTCCCCGAAATTGAAGGATCCCGGTAGCTTCACGATCTTATGTGATATCGGGAATGGAGTCAAGAAGGGAGCGTTGTGCAATCTTGGAGCGAGCATTAATCTGATGCCAATGTCGCTATTTAAGAAGTTGGAAGGTGGAGAACTTCAGCCGACAATGATGATGCTTCAACTCGCCGATCGGTCTATTACTCGACCTCAAGGTGTGGTTGAAGACGTCCTTGTTAAGGTAGGTGATCACGTGTTTCCAGCTGATTTTGTGGTCCTAGAGATGGAGGAAGATGAGCACGTACCTCTGATTTTAGGAAGGTTATTCTTAGCTACGGCGGGAATGGTGTTAGATGTGGCGAATGGGAAGATCACGGTAAAGGTAGATGATCAAGAGGTGAAAATTTCCCTATATGAGGCCATGAAACACCCGAAGGAAGATGAGAGTTGTCATTCCATTGATGTCATTGATCCTTGTGTTGAAGACACACCTCCTATCCCTAACCTTTCTTATATACGTGATTATGTTAATCCTTCACTCAATGATTTAACCTTTGAGCATTATGATCTTGATTGTTTTGATAGGGATAAACGAAAGGAGTTGAAGGATGAAGAATTTAAAAATGTGGATGTGGCCAAATTAGAGGTAGAAGGAGGAGTTGATGTTAAGAAGAAAAAATCCAAGAAGTGGGTACCTCCATGGAGAGCGAAAAAGAAAGTGAAAACACCGTCCGAGGTGAAGAAGGAGGATGGGAATCGAGCAAAAAACTTAGACAACTTCTCTTATGAGAGTAAGGGAGGTAAATTTAAGTATCATGTCCCATAAAGCTCCTTTGAGCTCGGTCCGGCATGAGGACCTTAAAAATAGCACTGAGTGGGAGGCAACCCACTTTTATTTGCTTTTGAGTGTTTTTAGTTATTAGAGTTTTTGTTTTGAGTCGTAAGTTTTAACCTTGTTCTTGAGAGTTTTATGTAGGCTAGTCTTGAGGAAGTAAAGGTATCATGGAGTTATTCAAAGGGAGGAACTCAAGCAAAGGATTGTGCTACATTGTCAAGTGCAAAAGGGAATTATGCATAGGAGGTAGCCCACAATCCCAAACTTAGACCGCTTCACAAGGTCGAAGTTTGGGGAGTGGAGTATTTATATGTTTTATGGTATACATATGCACCGACGCACTTGAGAGGTTTGATTTACATTGCATAGGCGCACACCATCTCTTTGAGTTGAGTTAGGTTATATATTGTACCCTGAGATACTCCTTAAGCTGTTTTTATATTGTGAACTAATTGGGTGCTACTTCATATTTCTTGCTTATCAATTCGCTTATGCTTGTTGATTGCTATCTTTGAGTGTGAGTATGAGTTAGTGAATTGTGGAGTTGAGTTAGGGACTAAATTGTGTGAGTGTAGTATTTCTAGTTGATTTGAGAGGGAACTCGTATACTTACGAACTTTCCTTTTGAATACTTGTGTGATAAAAGTGAGAATTCACTAGGACTAGCATGGATGTGAAAGTCGTGAGATTTGAGCCCATTATGAGATTAAACTCATTAAGTTGATCTCATTGTTTGTGAGTGGATCGTCACCTTGGAGGGTGTTAGAACTTGTGGGTACTCTCGCTTCTTGATTGTGTCTAGTTTGAAATGTCGGAGATGATTTTAGGTCGTCTTTGATTTGTTGAGTCACTTAGCCAAATGTTCCCTACCAATGACATTTATCCCTTGTTAGCCCGTTTGAGCCTTGCCCTATTTTATTTGCTAGCATATTTTAACTTAACCAAATTTTTAAACTTTTTTTGTCCTAATTTGAGTGGAGAATAAGAAAAGTTGTAAATGAGAAAGGGATCGAGTTGAGTTGAGAAGGAGAATTATTAATGGTTAAGTGAATATGAGGAAAGATGTAATGATGTTTTGAGTTGTGGGGAAGAACAAAAAATTTGAGAATGAGCAAAAGAAAATATGAGCTCATGTATAGTGTGAAAAGAAAAAAAAGTGAGGTGATTGAGAAAAAGAGAAAAAAAAAGAGAAAAAAATTGAAGTGTTGAGGGTAGTTGGAATTGAAAAGTGTATTGCATGAAGATGATTGAAGTATTATGTTCCTTGTCTCGAAGTACCAAAGTTTGATTTTATATTCTCCATTCACTTGAGTCACTTATTCTATATAGTTACCCCACCCGTCCAAAGAGCCTTACATTACAACCTTGTGAAAGTCCTTTTTGATTCGGCATGGATTTTAGAGTATGGTCGAAGTTGAGAGTGCTTACAAGCCTATGGCTGCTGATATGCGTGATTGATTGATTGAGTGAGTCTCTTATTATTGCTAAACACTTGTGAGGGAGTGAAACACATCGTCGAGAGCACATCCATGTTTGATTTTGGTGGTTCTTATTGTTTATGCATAAGTATGATGAAGGGGGTGAGTTTGTATGTGAGTGATCGATCTTTGAAGCTTGAACACTATTACTTGCATGATTTGGTTCTATAATTCATTCTTAACAATTTCACTTGACTTATTATTTCATTGCTTGAGGACAAGCAATATGGTAAGTTTGGGGGGTTGATTAGGTGTGAAATTGTTATGATTTGTAGATCGATTTGCCCGTGCTTTGAGTGAATTCAATAAGTATTTAGAGTCAATTGAGTACTATTTTCATAAACTAATTAATTTGTCTCTTTGATGCTAATAGATGGATAAAGGCCGATAAATGGAGTTCGTAGGACTTTGAATCGACTCAAACGGATGCCCGGATGAGAAGATATTGAAGAAATACGAAAAATATTAGTTCGAGCAAGCAAAAGTATCAATTGGAGGTGCTCAAGCAAGAGAACTCGAGCACCAGGTGCTCAAGCACTCGCGTGGGCGCTCGAGTGGATTCGGGTCGAGCGCCTAGCTCTCGAGCAATGGAGATCGAGCACTAGTGAGGTTCTGGAAGAGAGAGGCACTCGAGCAAGGCCTACTCGAGCACCAAGTGCTCGAGCACTTCTAGCGGGCGCTCGAGTGGATGTGGGTCGAGCGCCTAGCGCTCGAGTTGAGGTGCTCGAGTGGTGCTTGTGTTCTGGAAAGATTGAGTGCTCGAGTGCAATCACTCGAGCACCAAGCGCTCGAGTATGCACCTAGCTCGAGCGGTGGGTTACGTTTTCGGCCCATGATATTTTTAAACGGCCCATGCCTATATATGCCCCATCCCAAGCACGTTTTTTGACACCACATCATACTTAGGGATAATTTTTAATAGAGAGGAGCTTGGGAAAGTTTGGCAAGAGTTTTGAACGTGTAATCGAGGTTTTTTATCTTATGAATTCTTAGATTAGAGTTTTATTTAGTTCTTTCTTTCTTCAACACTTGATATTATTGAACCTAATTTTCGTAATTTATTGAGATTCGTTTTGAGACTTCAATTCATTGTTAACCCTAGTTTATGTTCTTGAGCTCTTTCTTTAAATTCACCATGTTTATGTTTATCATTCGTATTATAACTTTCGTTATTTCAATCACCATGTTAGGCTAGAACCCTTGCATGCTTAGGATTGGATGAACTCGTAGAAGTAGGACGTTGGTACATAATTAGGATTACTTGTGATGTTTAGTTTTGATTCTCTTAATTATTTAAATTCTTAAAATAAACCCTAGAATTATCTTGGAATTGAGTACGAAAATTGTTAGAGAGAAGACGACCTTATCACTCTTTAATAACGAATAGGCTTAAGGAAAGGGTTTTAGAAGGGATTTATCATCTACCGGTTTATCTAGGGAGGACGATCGCATCACCTTAGTTAAATTAGGGTCTCATTAATTTAGCACGATCCATATAACTTGATTAGTGGATTAGTGAAATAGGTTGATATGACAAAGTATTAGGGTTAATTCTTGAGCTTTTAGTCTTTCAATCTTGTGCTAGATTTGGGAAGTTGATTGCCTAGTTTTAGTACACTTAGGATTATTACTTGCACATCACGATTATTTTAGTTATTGTACCAACTCCGTTAGTATACGTAGGGATTCCTATCCTGAGCATCACCATCTCATATCTTATTAAAACCTTAGTTATTCGTTTAATTTCATTACTTGCATTAAGAGTAGTATAATATAAAGTAGTTTAACAGAATTCTTAAACCCGAACATACACTCATATTAACTACGACGCGTAGATCTCCAAGGCTCTATTCGCATACATACCTTTCCTTGGGTTCGATATACTTGGTCCTTATACTTGCTAATACTACTGTGATCCCATACCCTTGTGGGGTAACTACTAGTATAACTAGTATTTTTTGTTTAAGTCACCTACTTCTGAAAATTGGTACTATCTTAGCAGGACAAAGATGCATGACCTTTGTAGAAGCTTTCGCTAGAGCTCAGGAAATTGAGTCACGTATGAAGAATGAGAATGCTAACAAAGGCACAATGATTACTCCAATGAAAAGGAAATTTGGGAACCCAAATATGGGAAGAGGAAATAATAATTTTCCAGGAAAGCAAGTCGGAATGATTGGAGGTTCAACATCAACAACTTAGAGAAATATTCCACCCTGCCCCAAATGTGGGAAAAATTACCTTGGAGAGTGCCTATCTAGGGCGGGTGTATGTTATCATTGTAGCAGGCCGGGACATACTATAATGAAATGTTCGCTACGTAACAACAAAGAAAAGCCAAATGCAAAGTCTGCTCGCGTTTTTGTCATGACAAAATTGGAAGATGTAGATGAGCCAGAGATGATGACAGGTATGTTAAAATTCTTTAATATACCTGCACTCATACTTTTCGATACTGGAGCTACTAATTTCTTTATTTTTACCCGAATGTTTGAGGTGTTAGGCGATAAGTTCGATGCAATAAGTAATGATACACTTGAGGTTAGCATACCATCTGGTAGAGTTATACAGACTGAGAAATTGTGTCAAAGTATGCCCATAGAAGTTGATAATAAAATCTTGATGGCGAATTTACATGTACTTAAGATGAAATATTTCGATGTAATTTTGGGTATGGATTTGCTTAGAGCTAATCACGTTGTCATTCGTTGTCATGAGAAAGAAGTGATATTTCAACCGCCTAAGGAAGAAAAATTCACATTCATTAGAACTAAGGTTGGAATACTTCCACGGGTAGTGACTATGATGAAAGCAAAGAGAATGTTGAAAAAAGGGAATTGCCAAGCATATCTTGTGAACGTGGTAAGTTCTGAGGAAAAAAGAGTGAGAATAGATGACATTCCTATCATGCAAGATTACCAAAAGTTTTTCCAGAAGATTTGTCAGGTTTACCGCCTGACCGACAAGTAGAGCTTACAATTGATCTAGTATTAGGAGTTGCACCAGTTTTAGAAGCACCCTACAGGATGACGCCAAAGGAGTTGCAAGAATTAAAAGTCCAACTTCAGGAGCTTTTAGATTTGGGTTTTATACGACCTAGTGTCTCACATTGAGGAGCGTCTGTGTTATTTGTGAAAAAGAAAGATGTTTCGTTTAGGATGTGTATAGACTATCGGGAATTAAATAAACTGGCCATAAAAAATAAATACCCCCTACCAAGGATAGATGATTTGTTTGACCAATTAAATGGTGCAACAATATTTTCTAAGATTGATATAAGGTATGGATACCATCAAGTAAGAATTAAGGAGTGTGATATTCCAAAGACTGCTTTTAGGACACGTTATGGACACTATGAATTCATAGTGATGCCATTTGGGCTTAGTAATGCACCAACAACCTTTATGGACCTGATGAATCGTGTTTTTCATTCATAACTTGATGGATTTGTGATTGTGTTCATTGATGATATACTGGTGTATTCACAAAATCGGGAACAACATGAAGAACATCTTAGAATCACTCTGGAGACACTATGGAAGGAGAAATTGTACGCTAAATTCAAAAAAAATGTGAATTTTGGCTAAATAGTACTCCCTCCGTCCCAAACTCGTTTGCTACATTACCAAAAAGGTCTGTTCCATACTCGTTTGCTACATCTACTTTTGACAAAAAAGTAATAATACTTTTTAATATTATATTCTCCATACACTAATAACCAAAAATATCTACTTTATCACTTTAAATACTATAAACAACTCTTTTCTTAAAACTCGTGCAAATAATAGATGGGAAAATGAGTTTGGGACGGAGGGAGTATCATTTTTCTAGGTCACATTGTTTCAACTCAAGGAATTGAAGTGGATCCAACAAAAGTTGAAGTTGTGAATAAGTGGAAGGCACCTACAAATGTGAGTGAAATACGGAGTTTTCTTGATTAAGTTGGATATTACCAAAGATTTATAGAAGACTTCTCGAGAATTGCAAGACCTTTAACGAAATTGACCAGGAAGGAAGTTAAATTTCAATGGACAGATGAGTGTGAGAATAGTTTTAGGGAATTGAAGCAAAGACTGGTCTCAGCACCAATTTTGGCTCTTCCAGATGGATCAGAAGAATTTGTCATCTACATCGATTCATCGAAGAAAGGTTGGGGTTGTGTTTTGATGCAACACGAGAAGGTCATCACTTATACATCTAGGCAATTGAAGCCTCATGAGCAAAATTATCCAACTCATGATTTAGAATTAGCAACAATAGTTTATGCTTTGAAGATTTGGCGACACTATTTGTACGGAGGGAAGTGTCAAATTTACACGAATCATAAAAGTTTAAAGTATTTCTTTGAGCAGAAGGAGTTAAATATGAGGCAGAGAAGGTGATTGGAATTAGTAAAAGATTACGACTGTTCAATTTTATACCACCCTGGGAAAGCAAACGTCATAGCAGACGTCTTAAGTCAAAAGGAAAAAGAAGATTTGACTTGTGGAATAACGAGTCAAAAACAATTGATAACTGATTTTGCACAAGAAGTAGTGGTACTCCCAAAGAATATCGAGGTGATGATAGTCGCAATGGTGGTAAAGCCAACCCTAAAGGAAAGAATTATCGAAGCTCATAAGAACGATAACCTTCTGAACAAGATTAAAGGTCATGTTGGAACAGGGAAGGTTGTTGGTCCCGGGCAAGTCTAAGATACGTGTATGGGGGGAATACACGTATATCAAATCTTTTTTAAAAATTGAGTCTCCCTCTTAGTCAGAGTTAGGTGCTAGGCACTTATTAGATAATACATCTACTAACAGCTCTGAAGCTTATCAGTTGGCTGACTATCTAATTATGCCTGAGTGCGGAAAGTGTGAGCCCTGAAAGATTTTGGATTTGTTTTAACTTTTTTAAAACTGAGTTTTTCCTTTACTTAATAAGTCGTGGTTAAAGGGGCAGTGCACTGAGTTATGCAGTCAAGCTGATTAGTTCAGGCTTGACAAAATATGCAGTGATGAAATGATATGACAGTTTAAACAAATATATCAAAGCAGTAAATAACTCAGAGTAACATGGTTCAGAGACTCAAGCTCCTACGTCCATGGTCCTGATTTAACAAGAGAATCCCTTAAGGATTTACTTCTTTTTAATGTGCCAAGGTGCACAGTGATTAACTCTCAGTGATCCCTAGACTTTACAACAAGGTCCAGTCCTCCCCTTATCACTCAACTGCCTAACCAACAAACCTAACACTGACTCAACTTAGGGTTTTGGTTTTGGCTTGGATTGGATTATCACTTCTAAGCTTGTGATGTATATATGCTTAAGCTCTTTGGAATACAGAATGACTCTAGACTTATGAAGAAACACTTGGGAAATTATAGAGGGTTGGAGTGTTTCTTGAATGCTTGTGAGTCTGAGTAATTTCCTAGCTTCGAAATTTCTCGTAATCTTGTTTGGGTCAAGGCCTTCTGTATTTATAGGTGTTTTTGGATTTCTATCCGTTGGAGGAAATATCTTCTCACACTTTTCTTGTAGGAGGATTAACGGTCATAATGTTTGCATGCAGCCACCTACTTGCATGGATTAGGTAAATGCGTTAAATGCATGCTCGCTGAATTGTGCAGGAATGATCAGGTTTGTGCCAGGTTCGTACATGACTTGTCTTCCTCTGATTGGTCCATGTCTTCAGTAAGGTGAGAATGTCAGAACTCATTCTTCAGTTCAGTCTTGTCTTTTCTGAGTTTAGGTTTTGTCCTTATCCTTCAAAGTACATATTCTAGCTTGCGTTGACACTGACATTCATTTTGTTATTGCTTGGCTCTTACTCCAAGTCTTTCCCAAATACTCAGTGCAGTCTGACTCCTTCAGGACTGACGAATTAGTAATGATTCAGGATCATGCTCTTCATCATGACACTCAGTTAGCCAGCTTAGAAAAGCTAACTTGTAGAGTCAGTGATGGTGCTCTGTGTCTTCAGTCTTGCAGTCTTAATTGGCTTCAATGAGCTATGAATATAAAATATTCTAATCTGATCTAAACTATCAAGACTAATCTTGGCATTACAACACTTAGGCAAACTCATCTTTTCAGGGGTTTTGGGATCAACTCAAAACTAACTTTGTTCCAACAAAGGCAAAAGGTTTTACATTAACCAACGATGGGGCGCTTATTTTTTAAGAAAGGGTGTTTGTTCCAGAGGATGAAGAACTCGGGAGAAAAATATTAGAAGAAGCTCACTGTAATCCATACACCACACATCCAGGAGGCACAAAAATGTACCAAGACTTAAAAAAGATGTTCTAGTGGAGAAATTGTTGGGGTTATACGTGAAAGTATGCTTTTACTTTGTATAACTTATGTATTAAACACTTATTTATGAGAATAATATTTGTATCGCTATTGCTTTAAATATGAATGAATGTTAAATGTTTATTGCAAATCGCTCAATATATAGTATGTGTTACATTGTAGTTAGTGTGGTGATACCAGATCACGGAAGATTACATTAACAGTTCCTTGTAACTAATGTACAAATTCATGACCTAGGTGGAATTGAACAATCCACCGTGAAATGTTGAGGTGTAGTTCTCAGATTGGCCTGTCTTGACCAAGAGATTGCACTAGCACATTTTGTATGTGTTGAAGAGGACCTACAGCGAGGATAAATTCTTCTATTCTGAACGGAGAAGAATTAGACCTCATCGGTTATTGATTTCTTAATCTCCGTTACTTAAATAGGATCATGTGTGGTTAATATTTATTGCTTTGATATATATTGGGTGAGAATCATCGTGACTTTGATACCTTGTATTTTGGGCAATAATATTAATCATACGACAGTTGTTAAGATTATATACGGAGAAATGTGTGCGAGTACGGCTTGTGTGATTTGTTCCCTTGGTGGGCTCAGAAGTTTTATCGTACCAAATCTTGCAAGTGGAAATTAGTTTTCCGGTATGGATAATAATGTTGAGATGTCTTTACTCTAAGGCACAAGATATTAATTAATTTAGAGCTATTCAGAAGATCAATTAATTAATGGACTAGATAATCTTAAACACGGGAAAAAATAACCGGGAATCCATATTATCATAATATGGATTAAGATGGATAGTGCAATATTAATTTGATAGTGGTATTAATTAATATTAATGTGTTGAATTATATTGCGGCTCAATATTGAAAATTCAGAAGACCATTGGAGGTCCAATCTTAATTCTCCTAAAGGCCCCTCATGTAGCCCAATAATAATAAGGTGATTAAAATAAAAATAAATATTATTGCTGATTTTTCCTATTTATTTTCGAAAATATTGATATAGTGAGTGAAAAGATTTTGTTGATTTTCTTAGAAAGATATTATGGAAAATAAGTATTCTTGGAATACAAGATTATCTCATAAATTAAAGAAGATTCAAATCTTATATTCTTATCCTATAATATTCGAAAATTGTATAATAATAGGAGGGTGAGATTTTTTTGGAATATTTTATTATGGAGAAAAGAATATATGAGATATATTCAAGATTCTTGGAGATCAAGAAAAGATTTTTTCCTCCCTAATTCCATGGTAAAATTCGGCCCACCCATTATTATAAATAGGGGATGATTTTTTCATCCCCAGTTTATAAGTTCCATGAGTTGGAAAAATTAAGAGCAATAAATATTTTTCCTCTTCCTTTATATTATTAATTGCTCGTTAAGCGCTTCCCACTGGTGAACGAACAAGGTGGAAGGGGAATACTTGAGAAGGTCTTTCGGTTGATAGGATTAATTTGCTTATCCCGTTCTTCTCAACGGTCATCGCTTCAAGAGGTACTTAATCGCATAATCTCCTAGATTTTCCGCTATATGATTTTACTTGAATTTATTCATATGCATGAATTATCTATTGTTGGATAATTATTATTTGAATAAATTATGATTAATTCATGCTAGTAATAATTAATTTTAAATCCATATTTAAATATCATCCTGAATAGATCCGGGCACCTTGATTTCCCCAACAGAAATTTGAAGGGAAGTATAGGATCTTTTATTCAAAAGTGCATGAGTTGTCAACGGGTGAAAGCTGAACATCAACGACCATATGGAAATGGGAACATCAACTTTTAAAACCATTAGAAATTCCAGAATGGAAATGGGAGCATATTGTGATGGATTTTGTTGTCGGCTTACCAAAATCAATGAGAGAAAATCAGGCCATCTGGGTTATTGTCGATCGATTGACTAAATCGGCACACTTTCTGTCAATTAAGATGATATACAGACTAGATAAACTTGCAAAAATATATCTAGAATAAATTGGCAGGCTACATGGGGTGTCAATTTCAATAGTCAGCGATAGGGATCCAAGACTTACTTCCAAATTTGGTACAGTCTGCAAACTGTCATGGGTACTATATTAAATTTCAGCACAACTTTTCATCCTCAAATTGATGGACAATCAGAGAGAACCATCCAAACATTAGAAGATATGATGAGAGCTTGTGTTTTGGATTTCAAAGGAAGCTGGGAAAGTTATTTTCCATTGGTGGAGTTCGCTTACAATAACAGCTACCAAGCCTCAATCCATATGGCTCCTTATGAAGGTTTTTACGGGAGTAAGTGTAGATCGCCTTTGTATTGGGACGAAGTGAGCGAGAAGAAAAATCTAGGGTCTGAGATAATAGAGAAGATGGTGACGGCAATCGAAAAGATCAGGGAAAGAATTAAGGTGGCCCAGGACCGACAAAAGTCATATGCGAATAAGAGACGCAAGAATCTGGAATTTCAACCAGGAGATAAGATGTTTCTAAAGGTTACACCCACGGAAAGAATTTTTCTTTTTGGCAAGAAAGGGAAACTAAAACCAAGATTTATCGGACCTTATAAAATTTTTGAACGCGTGGGGAATTTTGCTTATCGATTGGCGCCACCGCCAAATTTAGCTGGAGTACATAATGTTTTCCACGTGACAATGTTGCGAAGATATGTATTTGATCCAAGCTATATAGTCAATCATGAAGTGATAGATGTTGACAACAATCTATCATATGAGGAATTTCCAGTAGCTCTTCTCGATCGGAAAATTCACGAGTTAAGGAATAAAGGGATTACCTTAGTTAAGGTACAATGGGATAGGCATGGTCAAGAAGAGGCAACCTGGGAATAAGAAGATGAAGTTCGAGAGAAATATCCTAATCTGTCTTAGCTTGGTAAGCAATTTCGAGGACGAAAACTTTATTAAGGTGGGTAGAGTGTAACACCCCAAAATTATTACATATAAACTATTAATAAGTTATAAAATCAAGTATTAGATTTTAGTATTAAAAGAGATTAATCTTTTAATTGTAATTTAACTATAGAATACGTACCAAGTAGAATTAGGAGAGCTACTAAATTTTATTGGATAACATAATTAGAAGATATATATCACATAATTAAAATTAATAAGAAAAGAAAATAGGTAGGAAGATAAATAAGCTAAAAGTGAGATTCAGATTACCTCTCAACTTAAACTTCACCTCAAAGGAAGTAACGGGTAATTCATCTCTCTTCTTCTTGAATCACCGCTGTGCTCGGTCGCCGGCATTTATGTCAGAATTAATTGTATTATATATCGAAATAATTGTAGCTACTCGTAGATTTCTGAAATGGGATTATTTTATTGATCTGATGCTTGTAGCATCGTGAATTTGTTGTCGAAGGTCCTAAAATTCAAAAATATTTATATATTTTCCTCCAGTCGCCTCAGCCGTTTCAGTGAACGATAGGCGATGATCCTTATACCGTTTTGAAGCATGTAATGAGTAGACTAAAACCATATCTTCAATTTGTAAAATCACTGTAGGAATCGTCTAGAATTTGAGGTGAAAATTGACGTTTTAAACCCATTTTTACTGTAATTTTGGAATCCTATTTTTAGATGAAATCGTGCGGTTTGTTGTTGAAATTGGGTGTAGTAGTAGCTAGAGGCTTGTTTCTTTTTTTTTCTTTTTTTTTGTAAACGGCGAGAAGTAGGCATCGCCGCCATGAAATTTGAGAAGGGAAAGTCATTGAGTTGCAGGCAGGGCTGTTGCCGATCGATGATGCTCTCGGGTGTCCATTTGCCTCGTATTTCTGGTGGGAAAGGTAGCCGAAGTTGTGGGAATTCTGACAGTGCTTTCGATTTTCCGATCGAAGGTGTGAAACTCCGGTAGGGACCTGTTTGTATAAAAGCTTATAAGTCTAGGGGATGCAAAGCAGAATTAGATGAACTTTAGGGACCAAAGTGCAATATTTTTTAACTCAGTCAAGGCTGGCCAGTCAACTGGTCAAGGGTCAACTTTAATAAAATTACAATTTTGCCACTCATTTTCAAACACTTGTAAAATCTTCGTTTTTCATCCGATTTGATCTACACAAGTGTCAAATTGTCCTAAATTCAAAGACCTGCAATTTAGAACTAAAATTGGGTGAGACACAGCCTTGTAAAATGACCATTTTATCCCTAGACGGTTACGAGACCTAAATTCTTGTTTTTATTCCAAATTCTCGTTTTTATTCCAAATTCTTCGTTTTACGTCCGTTGTAGCTCTAACGATTTTCCATTTAATCCAAATAAGTTTTTAACCAATAAGAGTCCTAGAGAATACCTTTTGACTAACAAACGAATCAAACAAACTTTAGGAAATGACTATTATACCCTTCAATCTAAAATTAAACACGATGACCTTGAAAGTTGAAACTCTAGAGGACACTTGTTACCATTATAATAAATTAATTATTTTATAAAAATAGCACTAATGAGAATTCTAAGCATCCAATGTAATATTTTTTGTATGGCCAGAGGAAGGCTGCGAACCATAGAAAGTTGTTGTGCTCCAACATAGGATATTTCACACTAAGGTGGAATAATTTCCACTCTTAACTGAGTTTAACATTCTATGTTATGATTGTTATGTTAAAATGTGATATGTGAGTGATATATGTCATGACTGTGCAACAAATGTGAAATTTATCTGCAAGTCGGGTAATGGCTCGTGATGTATGCAAGCAGAGTAATGGCTCGTACTATGTGAGCATGAGTTACATTTTCATGTATGTGTTATTTGCATATATCGTTTAATAGTGCAATCATTGAGATTGTTCCACTGAGTGTATTTGAGATACTCACCCCCCTCCCTTTCCCTATATATTGTTATAGATGTCGAGTATGGTGTGGAAGAATGATGAAGATACAGTACTGTACTTTGTTGAGATGTTGTGAAATAAATAAATGTTATTAGTTTTTGCTACTCGAATAAAGACTGATCGTGTTTATGTTTAAATAGAAGTACACTGGTTGAATCTGTTGTAACAAAATATCATATTTTGCTCTTACCATCTTTTATGTATAATTATCGCCTGTGAGCGAAGTTTTTTAGTTTATTTTTCTTACATATGTACCGTTGAGTTCTGGTTGCTTTGGAATTATTATTTTCAATCTGGGTATAACTTCCGCTTACAAAATAAAAAAAAATCGCTAACTCTGGAATTAGGTTTGATGATGGGATTTAGTAGTGCCTCAACCCTGAAGCATCATTATTGAAAATATAAATGTTGTGGCGTTATACCCTACTGATTAGGTGTGAAATTGTTAGATTTTATAGCTATAAATGCCCGTGTTTTGATTGATTTAGATGAGTCTAGAGTCAATTGAGTACTATTTTCATGAACTAATGAATTTTCCTCTTTGATGCTCATAGATGGATAGAGGACGAAAAATGGAGTTCGTAGGACTTTGAATCGACTCAAATGGATGCCCGGATGAGAAGATATGGAAGAAATACGAAAAGTATCAGTTTGAGGGAGCAAAAGTATTACTGGAGTGCTCAAGCAAGAAATATGAAAAGTATTACTGCTCGAGTACTATGCTCGAATGAAGCTGGGTCAAGCACTCAGTGCTCAAGTGCTCGAGTACTCTGCTCGAGCTGGGTCAAGTCGAGCACTATGTGCTCGAGCTCGTATGGTCGTGCACTTTTTGAGTTCTGAAAGTTTGGTGCGCTTGAGTTACACTTGCTCGAGCTTTACTCGAGCTGACGCGATTTTGGCGTATTAATTCCCGATTCGACCCGTTGCCTATTTATACCCCTTCCGAACATGTTTTTTGGGACGACTTCACGCATATAGATCGATTTTAGAGAGAGAAGAGCACCAAGAGTTCGAGGAAGCATATTTTACTTTTGATCAAGGTTTTACATTACGAATTCATAGTTTAGATTTGGATTTGGTTATTTTCATCTTTCGTTCTTCGATATTTGACACTTGAAATTTCTAAATTTCTTCTTAATTAGATTTTGTTCTTAGATTTAATTTATTTCTTCAATACCCTAGTTTATGCTTTATAATCTTTTAATTCAAATCGTCATGTTTATGTTCGTTGTTTGTTTAATTGCTTTCGTTATCGTTAAAACCATGTTAGGCTAAAACCCTTGTATGCTTGGGGTACGATGAACTCGTAGAAGTAGGACGCTGGTACATAATTAGGGTAACTCGTGATGTTTAGTTTTAATTCTCTTAATTAATGAACGCTTAAAATAAATTCTGGATTTACCTTTGAATTTCGTATGAAAATTGTTAGAGACAGGATGACCTTATCACTCTTTAATAACTAATAGGCTTAACGAGAGGGTTTAGAAGGGGTTAATTCATCTACCAATTTATCTAGGGAGGACGACCGCATCACCTTAGTTAAATTAGGGTCTCTTTAATTAAGCACAATCTATTAACTTGTTTAGTGGATTAGTGAAGTCGATTGATAGGATAAAGTATTAGGGTTTAATTCTTGAGCTTTTCATCTTACAATCTTATACTTAGGTTATTTCTTACACATCACGGTTATTGTAATTATTGTACCAGCTCCGTTAGTATACGTAGGGATTTCTATTCTAAGCATCATTATTCATATTTGCATACAACCCTCAGTTAATTAGTTTAATTCATTCTTTAGCATAATTAGTAATTTTAATTTATAATAATTCTTCAAAAATCCAAAAACATATACTCATATTAACTACGACGCGTAGATCTCCAGGGCTCTATTCGCATACTTACCTTCCCTTGGGTTCGATAATACTTGGTCCCTATACTTGCCAATACTACAGATATCTCATACTCTTATGGGGTAACTACTAGTAAAAGCTAGTAAAGTTAGGTTCAAGTCAATGGCGTCGTTGTCGGGGATGGCGATGTATGTCCATTGAGTAGGACTTGGAGATAGCTTAGTAGTTAGTAGTGAGTGTTTTATATTTCTGTTTAATTCTTACTTGTTCGGCAGTTGCATTTTGATTCTTCTGTTAGTGTTTCAGGTTTATAAAAACCCACTCGCAAGGAGATACGAGCGAGGAGAGAACACAGCTAGATCCTGGGACAATAGCAAGAAGAAACCGAGCCTTCTTAAGAAGGATGAATACTGCCGGTGGAGATAAAGACAACATGAATCTGGATGGAATTGGGGATTTAGACAAAGTTGTTGCAGAGTACGATGCTATAGTGGAACGGGTGGATGGAGTTGATAGAAACAGCAGTAACCAACAGATACCCATAGGGGGAACTCAGAACCAACGCCCGAACCCGCAAAACCAAAACAACTCTGCACAAACTCAAACCCCAAAACCAAAGCCAGAGCAACAACCCTGTCTACCCACAAAACAACCCACCTTATCTTTACCCATACCCACCATATCCTTATCCACCATACCCTTATCCTCCACCTCCTGCTTATAACCAACCATCAGTTCCGCAAGTACCTATACCACTCGTCTATCCTCAGCACGTTCCTTAGAACGTTAATCATGATATAGCAATCCGAGAAAGGTTTACAGCACAGCCGCAACGGTATTACGATGGAGTGGCATTGCCTCCGGTAGAGGCAAACAACTTCTCTATCTCCCCAGGAATCCTGAAGTTACTTACTGAGAATCAATTCAAGAGGGAGGTCGGGAAGGAGAATTCTCATACTCATTTGAGGAATTTTCTGATGATTGTCTCAACGTTTAACTATAATGGCATGTCTGAAGATGCCAAGAGGCTCAGACTGTTCCCGTTCTCTTTAACTGGAATTGCCAAGGAGTGGTATGATAACACGCTCCCACGAGGATGTGTAACCATATGGGCCGAGCTCAAGCGTCTGTTCCTCAAGCGATTCTATCCTCCGTCTAGAATGATCAAAGCAAGGATAGAGATCTCGTCTTTCCAGTAGAAGCCAGAAAAGGACTTACGTCAGACTTGGGAGAGATACTCTAATATGCTCATTGAGTGCCCGCAGCACGGGTACAACGAAGGGGACATCATGGCTTTCTTCTACTGTGGAGCCAGCAAGGCAGGTCAAGCCCACCTTGATGCATGTGCGAGTGGAGCATTCTTAAATTATGGTACAGCTAGGTGTAGAGAGATCGTTGATAATATTGTCAAGAATACCAGGCAATGGAACGAGGACCCAGAATTTTAGAGAGCATATTAGTTGGAGAAGAGTGGGGGAACGAGGAAGTTGTTGATGGCGATGATGGAAAAGATAAGCAACATTGAGATTAGGCAACATTGAGATTAGGCAAAATCTGGTTGGGGGAATAGGTAGTGAGTGAGAAAGTGGACCAGCCCACAGGTCAGTAGGAGGTAGCCAACTATATGGGAGGCCCTTATTACAATCAGAATGGCTACCAAGGTGGAAATTATCAAGGGAGACCAACTTATGGACAACCGTTTGTACCACCAGGTCCATAGCCTTCTCAAAATCAGCGGAGAAACAATCAAGGCTATCAAGGAGGCCAGCAGCCTCCTCAGAACCAATGGAGGAAGAACGAGAATTTCTCATATGCCAATCCGAAGGCTGGAATCATAGTTTCTCCAGGTGTTGATCCAGGTTCAAAGCCCCCAGGTGGTGAAGGCGGTTCCTCGACCGAAGAGATGTTGCGAGTGATCCTCCAGAAGGTGGAAGAAGGAAGCAAGAGATTGTCTTCATTGGAGTATGATGTGAAGGAGTTACACAAGAAAGGCGATCAGCGTGATCAAGAACTCCAGAAGAGAGATGTGGAGCTGAATAGAATTCAACAAGAGAATAATAGAGGGTTCACTTCGATGGAGTATCAGATTAGTCAGATCGCAAAATCATTGGGTAGAGAGCCGGGTGAATATCCTTCTATGCCGGAGGGGAACCCAAAAGAGCAATGCAGGACGATCCAGCTAAGAAGTAGAACCAAATATGATGGTCCTCAGATGCCTGCTGACTCAGAGACGCCCCAAGGAGAGGTTGAAATAGAAGGGAAAGAGCATAAGGAAGATAGAGATGAGATTGAGGAGGTAGAAGTTGAGAAAGGGGTTGAGGGTGAAGGCACTCAAAAGAGCAAAGAGCCTGAAGAGGAAGGCATTGAGAAGATTGAGAGAGTCCCAAAGTAGAAGAAGGTAAAGGAAGCAAGGAATAATGTGAAGGAGACCGAGCGAGATGAATGGGGGGTACCCAAATCGGTGATACCCGTCCCATATCCGCAGCGCTTTATGAAAAAGAAGCTAGATGAGAAGTTTGCTAAATTCCTTGATGTATTTAAAAAGCTACATATTAACATTCTTTTTTATGATGCTTTGGAACAGATGCCTAATTATGCCAAGTTCCTGAAGGACTTGATAGTTAAGAGACGGCGAGTAGATGAGCCCAAGTTGGTGCAGCTGAACCATGAGGTGAGCGCATTAGTGCACAAGGCGCATCCCCCAAAGTTGAAAGATCCCGGGAGTTTCACTATCTTTGTGATATCGGGAATTGAGTCAAGAAGGGAGCGTTGTGCGACCTTGGAGCGAGCATCAATCTTATGCCCTTGTCGTTATTCAAGAAGTTGGAAGGGGGAGAACTTCAGCCGACAATGATGACGCTTCAACTAGCCGACCGGTCTATTACTCGACCTCAAGGTATGTGTTGGTCCCAAAAAGGTTATCCAGCATAAGGCGTTTTGAGATATTTTAGTGAAAACCTTTTGAAGAAAGTGCTAAAAGAAAATGCAGAAAACTTAAAGTGCAGTAAATAAAGAACACCAAGGATTTATAGTGGTTCGGACAACAGGTCCTACGTCCACTCTCCCTTTCTCCAAAGGGGACTTTCTCTCCAACCAACTTACTCACAAACCACTGGAATTGCGAAGTACCAGCTCCTTCGTACAACTTACAACAACCTTTCAATGTGATGAATAGGTTGAGTAAAAATTCCAACTAGAACTCCTAAAAGAGTAGATAATACTTGTATAAACAAGGTAAGTGTATGGTGAGAGTTCGTGTGTCTTTGTGTGCTCTCGCCCGACTCTTGTCTCTCTAATGAACTCAACCAAAACACTCCTATTTATAGTTGTAGGAATTAACTAGCCGTTGGAAAGCTAGCAATTCAAACAACCATAACTGGAGGAATATAATCAATCACAGATTGATTATATTGATTGATTGATCTCCTCCATTGATTGGATCTTCCAAGATTGATACCAATCGATCAATCAATCCTCCTATCAGTTGACTCTCCAGATTGTCTCTTCTCAATCATTGAAACTCCAAGATCTCCTTGTCTCCAGATTATATACAGCCTCCCTGTGGGTGAACTAATCTGTCTCCCTCATCTGGTCAGGACTCGTCTG
Source organism: Ballota nigra (assembly GCA_947034835.1). Taxonomy (NCBI): domain Eukaryota; kingdom Viridiplantae; phylum Streptophyta; class Magnoliopsida; order Lamiales; family Lamiaceae; genus Ballota; species Ballota nigra. Next base: position 86,297,151 of record OX344720.1, on the reverse strand, counting down.
ATCTGGGGTCTTCTGGTCTGGTCTGGTCTGGTGACAATTCTGCTCTGAACCTCATCTGGGAGAGGTCTTCTGGTCAGACTCCTCTGGTCAGACCTCATCTGGTCCTCTGGTCAGAGCTCATCTGGCAGACTCCTCTGGTCAGACTCGTCTGCTCTGGTCTGGAGACCTCATCTGGTCACCTTATCTGGTCTGCACAGATTTCTTCCCCCTTAACCAAAGACCTATTCTAGACCTAGACTAATTTGTAGCTGACTAACAGGTTCAGCTAGTCCTATTACAAGTTCTTGTTTTAATATCTTCAAAACATATAATCTATATCCCAACAATTTTCCCCTTTTTGATGATGTTAAAACTAGAAGAACTGAAATAAAACAAGACAAGAAAATTTGAAATATCTAAATAGAGATTCTAGCAGGCTGGGTCAACTGATATTCCCCCTCAAAATAAGCTCAGCTGATATTGGGGAAAAACATCAGCTGGTCTTCTTGTGTATCTGCAGGCAATCAACTTTTTTGTACCCTTCTGGGTCCAGGGGGGTTAGCACAATATTTAGGAAGCCACAAGAATAGATCATCCCTTTTTGGATCAGGTGATCTTATCTTTCTTCCATACATATCCACAAAAACACACTCAACAAAAGAACCTTTGACATGATTATTTCTTCTAGAGGCTCTTCTTCTCTTATGAGCTTGTCTAGTAGAAGAAGTAACTTGTCTTAAAGCAACAGACTTGAAATTCATTTGATAAGGATAAGTCTTACTAGAACCATCAAAGGTTCCAGCTGGTCTGGCAGATGACTTGAAAGTCTTCTGCAGGTGAGTAGGAGTCATTTGGTTCTGCCTCTTTTGAGAAGATCCAGACTGTCTTCTACTCTGCTGGCCTGGCTGAGGTATTTTATTCTGGGTATAACCCTTCTTAAAATTCCTATTCTGTCTTTTGGGTTTTTGAGTTTCAGTACTCATCTACCCATTAGGCTGAGTTGTCTGGTCAGCTGACCTCTTGCCCTTATCAATAAAATTTCTAGGCTGTTCTTCTTTCTGAACATTTGAGGATTCAGGTTTAGAATAACCAAGGCCTGTTTTATCATGCTCTCTTTGAGATGAGGTAGCTATGTATGACACAACATTGTTTGTTGTAGTCAGCTGCTCCAATCTCATCTTAAGCTTGTCCTCACTTTCTCTTACAATTTTGTTTTGGTGGAAGAGTTCATCAAACTTAGCTTTGAGCAGATTATATTCATTGTCTTTCTCAACATTTTCAACAACCAACCTTTCTATCAGTTTAACTTGTTCAGTACACCTGGTTGTCAAGTCAGAAGACTCTTCGACCAGTGTATGATTTTGCTCAGCTGGTAGATCAGCTGAGTTGCCTAGACATTGTGAAAGCTTTTGATTTTCTGCTTTCAGCTTTGAGTTCTCATCTTCCAACTTTTGACAAATTTGTATAGAAGTTTGGAGATCTAATAGCATCTTCTGCATATCAGACTCCTCTGATTGTCCAGAAAAAGAAGAAGATGAAAAGGAAGAGGAAGTTCGATTACTTACCTCGTCTGTTACTAGACATATCTCTTCGTCTGGTCCAAAATTAGATGATGAACCAGAAGTGGATACCTCTTCTTCCTCATCTGCTAAGCTTCTTTTGGAGTAACTCCTAGTGTATCTTCTACTGCTTTTCTTCGAACCCAATTCTGCAAGAAATTGTTAGCACAACAAATAGTTGGGTTTTCAAAAAAATGGATCTGCCCTGGTGACCACCAAAATAATTTCAAAATAGTGGTTTGTAGGACACACTGCTCTGATACCACTTGTTGGTCCCAAAAAGGTTATCCAGCGGAAGGCGTTTTGAGATATTTTAGTGAAAACCCTTTGAAGAAAGTGCTAAAAGAAAATGCAGAAAACTTAAAGTGCAGTAAATAAAGAACACCAAGGATTTATAGTGGTTCGGACAACAGGTCCTACGTCCACTCTCCCTTTCTCCAAAGGGGGCTTTCTCTCCAACCAACTTACTCACAAACCACTGGAATTGCGAAGTACCAGCTCCTTTGTACAACTTACAACAACCTTTCAATGTGATGAATAGGTTGAGTAAAAATTCCAACTAGAACTCCTAAAAGAGTAGATAATACTTGTATAAACAAGGTAAGTGTATGGTGAGAGTTCGTGTGTCTTTGTGTGCTCTTGTCCGACTCTTGTCTCTCTAATGAACTCAACCAAAACACTCTTATTTATAGTTGTAGGAATTAACTAGCCGTTGGAAAGCTAGAAATTCAAACAACCATAATTGGAGGAATATAATCATCACAGATTGATTATATTGATTGATTGATCTCCTCCATTGATTGGATCTTCCAAGATTGATACCAATCAATCAATCAATCCTCCTATCAGTTGACTCTCCAGATTGCCTCTTCTCAATCATTGAAACTCCAAGATCTCCTTGTCTCCAGATTATATGCAGCCTCCATGTGGGTGAACTAATCCGTCTCTCTCATCTGGTCAGGACTCGTCTGATCTTGGGTCTTCTGGTCTGGTCTGGTGATAATTCTGCTCTGAACCTCATCTGGGAGAGGTCTTCTGGTCAGACTCCTCTAGCAGACTCCTTTGGTCAGACTCCTCTAGTCAGACCTCATCTGGTCCGCTGGTCAGAGCTCATCTGGCAGACTCGTCTGCTCTGGTCTGGAGACCTCATCTGGTCACCTCATCTGGTGTGCACAGATTTCTTCCCCCTTAACCAAAGACATATTCTAGACCTAGACTAATCTGTAGCTGACTAACAGGTTCAGCTAGTCCTATTACAAGTTCTTGTTTTAACATCTTCAAAACATATAATCTATATCCCAAAAGTATGGTTGAAGACGTCCTTGTTAAAGTTGGAGATCATATTTTCCCAGCCGATTTTGTGGTGCTAGACTTTGAGGAAGATGAGCATGTACCTCTGATTTTGGGAAGGCCTTTCTTAGCTATGGCCGGGATGGTGTTAGATGTGGCGAATGGGAAGATCACGTTGAAAGTTGATGATCAAGAGGTGAAGATTTTCCTATATGAGGCCATGAAACACCCAAAGGAGGATGAGAGCAATCATTCCATTGATACCATTGATCCTTGTGTTGAAGACACACCTCCTATATCTAACCTTTCTTATAGTCATGATTTTGATAGTCCTTCACTTAATGGTTTAACCCATGAGCATTATGATCTTGATTGTTTTGATATGGATAAAGGAAAAGAGGAGTTGAGGGATGGAGAGTTGAAAAGTGTGGACATGACCCAGTTGGAGAGGAAAGGAGGAGTTGAGGTTAAGAAGAAAAAATCCGAAAAGTGGGTACATCCGTGGAGAGCAAGAAAGAAGAAGGTGACACCTCCGTTAAAGGTGAAGAAGGAGGATGGGAAGCGAGCGAAAAACTTAGACATCTTCTCTTATGAGAATAAGGAAGGTAAATTTGAGTATCATGTCCCATAAGCTCCTTTGAGCTCGGTCCGGCATGAGGACCTTAAAAATAGCGCTGAGTGGGAGGCAACCCACTTTTATTTGCTTTTGAGTGTTTTTAGTTATTAGGGTGTTGTTTTGAGTCGTATGTTTTAACCTCGTATTTGAGTGAGTTGCTTGTAGGATTTTCTCGAGGGAGTAAAGGTATCATGGAGTTATTCAGATTGAAGAGACCAACTCGAGACAAGGGAGTGTGTCAAGTTGTTGAGAGAAACTGAATTATTTGGATGAGGTAACCCACAACCCCAAACTTAGACCGCTTCACAAGGTCGAAGTTTGGGGGGTGGAGTATTTATATGTTTTATGGTTACATTGCACAGGTGCACACCCTCTCTGTGAGTTTAGTTTGGTTATATATTGAGTCTTGAGATGCTCCTTGAGCTGATATTGCTTTGATGTGCTACTACATATTTCATGCATATCAATTCTCTTATGCTTGTTGAGTGCTATCTTTTAGTGTGAGTATGAGTTGGTAAATTGTGAAGTTGAGTTAGGGATTTTGTTGTGTGAGTGTAGGAGTTGGAGTTTATTTGAGAGGGAACTCGTATACTTACGAGTACTTGTGTGATGAGAGTGAGAATTCACTAGGACTAGCATGGATGTGAAAGCCGTTAGATTTGAGCCTTTTAGAGATTAAAATGCATTATATTTATCTCTTCATTTGTGAGTGGATCGTCACCTTAGAGGATGCTAGAACTTGTGTGTGCTCTCACTTCTTGATTGTATCTAGTTTGATATGTCGAATGTGATCTTAGGTCATCTTTGATTTGTTGAGTCACTTAGCCTAAATAAGCCTACCAATGATATTTATCCCTTGTTAGCCCTTTTGAGCCTTAATTTATTTATTTGATAGCACTTTTGAACTATTCCAAATTGTTAAACTCATGTTGGCCTAATTTGAGTGGAGAATAGGAAAGATGTGAATGATAAAGGGATTGAGTTGAGTTGAGAAGATGAATGATGATGGATGAGTGAATGTGAAGATGAGTATGAGAAGAAGGTGTGATGAGATTTTGAGTTGTGGGAAAGACCAAAAATTTGAGAATGAGCAAAACTGAAAAAATGAGCTCATGTGTGTTGTGAAAAAAAAGTGAAGTGATTGAAAAAGTAAAACGAGTTAGAAAAAAATATTGAAGTATTGAGAGTAGTGGAATTGAAAGTGTATTGCATGAAGATGTTTGAAGTATCCTGTTCCTCGTCTCGAAGTACTAAAGTTGAATTTTATGTTCTCCTTTCACTTGAGTCACTTAACCATATAGTTATCCCACCTGTCCAAAGAGCCTACATTACAACCTTGAAAAAATCCTATTTGATTCGGCATTGATTTCTAGAGTGTGGTCGAAGTTGAGAGTGCTTACAAGCCTATGGCTGCTGATATGTGTGATTGATTGATTGAGTGAGTCCCTTAATATTGTTATACACTTGTGAGGGAGTGAAACACATCGTTGAGTGCACATCCATGTTTAATTTTGGTGGTTCCTGCTATTATTGCATAGGTATGATGAAGGGGGTGAGTTTTGTATATGTGTGAACGATCTTTGAAACTTGAGCTCGATTATTTGCATGATTTGATTCTTGATTCATTCCTAACAATTTTACTTGACTTATTATTTCGTTGCTTGAGGACAAGCAACATGATAAGTTTGGGGGGTTGATTATGCGTGAAATTGTTAGATTTTATAGCTCGAAATGCCCGTGTTTTGATTTATTTAGATGAGTATTTAGAGTCAATTGAGTACTAATTTCATGAACTAATGAATTTGCCTCTTTGATGCTCATATATGGATAGAGGGCGAAAAATGGAGTTCGTAGGACTTTGAATCGACTCAAACGGATGCCCGGATGAGAAGATATGGAAGAAATACAAAAATTATTAGTTCGAGGGAGCAAAAGTATTACTGGAGTGCTCAAGCAAGAAGAACTCGAGCACTTACTACTCGAGTGCTCGAGTACTATACTCGAATGAAGCTGGGTCGTGCACTCAGTGCTCGAGTACTCTGCTCGAGCTGGGTCAAGTCGAGCACTATGTGCTCGAGCTCGTATGGTCGTGCACTTTTTTAGTTCTGGAAGTTTGGTGCGCTCGAGTTGCACTTGCTCGAGCACTTAGTGCTCGAGCTCTACTCGAGCTGACGCGATTTTGGCCCATTAATTCCCGATTCGACCCGTTGCCTATTTATACCCCTTCCGAACACGTTTTTTGGGACGACTTCACGCATAGAGATAGATTTTAGAGAGAGAAGAGCACCAAGAGTTCGAGGAAGCATATTTTACTTTTGATCAAGGTTTTACATTACGAATTCATAGTTTAGATTTGGATTTGGTTATTTTCATCTTTCGTTCTTCGATATTTGACATTTGAGATTTCTGAATTTCTTCTTAATTAGATTTTTGTTCTTAGATTTAATTTATTTATTCAATACCCTAGTTTATGCTTTATAATCTTTTAATTCAAATCGTCATGTTTATGTTCGTTGTTTTTTAATTGCTTTCGTTATCGTTAAAACCATGTTAGGCTAAAACTCATGTATGCTTGGGGTAGGATGAACTCGTAGAAGTAGGACGCTGGTACATAATTAGGGTAATTCGTGATGTTTAGTTTTAATTCTCTTAATTAATGAACGCTTAAAATAAATTCCGGATTTACCTTTGAATTTCGTATGAAAATTTTTAGAGACAGGACGACCTTATCACTCTTTAATAACTAATAGGTTTAACGAGAGGATTTAGAAGGGGTTAATTCATCTACCGGTTTATCTAGGGAGGACGACCGCATCACCTTAGTTAAATTAGGGTCTCTTTAATTAAGCACAATCTATTAACTTGTTTAGTGGATTAGTGAAGTCGATTGATAGGATAAAGTATTAGGGTTTAATTCTTGAGCTTTTCATCTTACAATCTTATACTTAGGTTATTTCTTGTACATCACGGTTATTGTAATTATTGTACCAGCTCCGTTAGTATACGTAGGGATTTCTATTCTAAGCATTATTATTATATTTGCATACAACCCTCAGTTAATTAGTTTAATTCATTCTTTAGCATAATTAGTAATTTTAGTTTATAATAATTCTTTAAAAACCCAAAAACATACACTCATATTAACTACGACGCGTAGATCTCCAGGGCTCTATTCGTATACTTACCTTCCCTTGGGTTCGATAATATTTGGTCCCTATACTTGCCAATACTACAGAGATTGCATACTCTTGTGGGGTAACTACTAGTAAAAGCTAGTAAAATTAGGTTCAAGTCACCACCCCATTTCCACTTCAACATAAAAAAATATTATATTAAAATTAAAATTTAAAAAATAAATTAATTATAAATTGTCAAAAAAACTTATATATTTTATTAGTAAACATTTTAAACTTCTTAAAATTAGTTTAGAGAAACGGACATCAAATTTAAAATTTGAAGCTCGATTTGAAAATGATCAACTACTAAGTTGCTCGAGTTCAATAATATCTACGCTATAATATTTACTCCCTCCGTTCCGAAATTATTTTTATAGTTAAAAATGATACATTTTAATAATAAAAAAGAAAAGTATGTGAGTGTAAATTTAAATAAAATATTAGTACTATTTATTTTATCGATTTTTGTGGCAGATAATTTTTTTTAATAGTGTAAAAGTAGTTGATGGAATGGATATATAATAATTTTATTTTCCAAATACATTAATTTGTAGGGATAGACAAATACAAGTAGGGCTGCTGCTCCCACTAAATATTTTAGCTTTATTTCATAATAGCTGGATATAAAAATTAATCAATCGATTTTAAGTCAACCGGACAACTTACGCAAATTATTAACGATATTAGAATTATACAATGTATCATAATAACTCAATATAAAATAAATCGTTTTCAAGTCAACCCAATAGGACAACTTATCCAACTTATATAACTAATATTACAACGTAATATAATAACCCATTTAAGTACTGAGTTATTGATAAGGACACGGATGACATTTCAAGTCTGAGGTTTGAATTCATATATTTTAGATGAAATTTTTATTGTTTGACCAACAAATATACTTCTACTGGTTATAGTCCCGCGAATTTCGCGGGTTTTAAGTTAAAATTTTAAAAGATTTTTAACTAATAAAAATAAAAGATTTTTTTTCTTTATACTAATGAAATATGTAATAATTTTTTTATTATTAAAATATTGATTAAAGCTAAACATTTATACGTATGATTCGATATATATTATTTACAAATGTCTTAAGTGATAAATAAATTTATTTTTCATATAAATAACACTCAATATAACAGTAAATTATTTAAAATTTTCAAAATATTTTTTGGAAACAACTTTTTTTGTATACTTTGATGGTTTTTCTTTCGGATCAAGATAAAAAATAAAGTTCAATACATTTTTGTTCTTTACTCTGGATAGTACAACATACAATTGGTCGTGAATGAAAACTGACTTTGGAAGGTACAAATCGACGGTTGAAATAGATTGGCATTGACATTTATTAATAGTCATTGCAAAGCACAGTAATTGGAAAACTATCTTCTCCTAAAATTTACAAGCATGATTATATCTGAATCGCGCAATGGTCATTCTTGTGATGAAAACTCTATTCTCAATGGTAGAAAAAGGAATATTATTTATAAATTTTCTTATGGAAAGGAATTCCTGACAAAACTCCTATAATATTGGGAAACAAAATGACAAATTTAAACAATATTAAATTTCAATAAATAAATTAATGCATGATTACAAACAAAATTGTAATGGATATAAATAAGTTTACATTACAACATATGAATTTAAGAATAACAAAAAAGCAAATATTAATGGGTCTAATTAAATTTCTAATTCCAAAATTAAATACATTATGCGTGCAATTACACAATTAAAATACGAATTCTACCACGTTTCCTAATTGTTTTAACTATTATCAATTGGCTCTAACTTATCTCAACGATTTACAATGTAAATTGAATGACCAAATTATTATATAAACTAAATTTGAGAAAATTTTGGAACCACTTAAAGGAAAATCTCAATGATAACCAAATTAGAGGAAAAAATTGAGGTTTGACTTGTAAAGTCATTATGGCTTCCATATTAATTCGCGTTGCATTATATGAAAGATTAAAATATTTAATATCCATTAAGTTACAATTTTTTCCACAAATTACAATTACACTAATAATCAAATATTAAATTAGTCATTAATAACCAAGTCAAATGTGCAAAATCAACCATTGTCTCCATTAAATTCTCATGGAATCATCCACGTCAAATATCAAATATTGAATCAATTTATTAAAAATATATATATCATCACAAATCTAACATAAAATAGGTCACATAAAAGGAATGCACTAAATATTCAAATTTGTTTGAGGCTAAGATTTCTTATAATCACATTGACCATAATAAAATTAATTGAATGGAAACAAATTAAAATTGATTGCTCCGAAAATGGTGGAAATATTATGTTTCAGATACGCGAGGAGATTTTGATATAATTACGTGAAATTAGGGAGAATGAGACATGATTTTCCAATCAGTAGAAATAATTAGGGAATATAATTGGGAAATTAAATCTTGAATTCAAATAAATTAGTACATTTGTTAATCATTCTCCATTCCTTCATCCACACGATCAACACATAAATTGCAGGAGTGGTCATTAATTAATAATTATTGACCAAAATAAAATATCTTAACATCATGCATGTAATTAGCGAGTTAATTATAGTTGTTGCTAACTATTTATTATTGAATTAATGTAAATTAGTGAACTAAATAAAAGGACAAAGTCGAGATTATCGTGAATTATCAACTCATTGATACAAAAAATTAGCAACATAATTGTATACTTCAGAATTAATTAATTATCTACAAAATATAAAAATACTAATCATATAATTTAAAATTTAAATATGTTTAAATTTTAACATAATTAACATTAATTTTAAAATTTCGGTGCATAATTAACATTAATGCCCATTAATATTAAACTTTTAGGGTTTGGATTTTATATGGCAAAATCATTAGACAGTGCCTTTCTAAACCTAAATCTGGACAAATTAGTAAAATTGTAAATAATCTCTCCAGAATAATCGACAACAATACACATAATCCACCCGCTTAAAGATATTCAACAATAACACGATCTTTGCAAGTTCATAATCTTTTAATTAACACACAAAATTAAATCGTAGTAATCTATATTCAACAGCTGACAACCTACTGAAGGAGAAACGTAGAACAGAAGGAAGAAAAAAGAATTCATTAACACGTAAACATTACATATTGGAACATACAAACGACCCTCGTTTCTCTTTCTAAAACTAAATAGAATCAAAACTACGATATTACAAAAATTGTTGATTAATAGTCACGGCCAACCACATCCACGACTCGTCAGGCTAATAGAATTGCATCTGCGGAATTGTGAAAGAGATAAAACGAAAAATTCTCCATCAAAAAATTACCACATATGACGTCTTCCGAAATCCAACGAATGATTACAAAAATAAAAAAGATATACATTAACATCCAATTGAGCAAAATCAATGGATGGAAGAATTACAAAATCGATGGACAAATCCATTTGATTTCGTCCACAAAAGACTACAAACAAAACCACAATATTACTGTCACTATCGGAATACCATCCAAACTGCCGATGAAATACAGTCACTATCGGAATACGCCGAAAATAAACGCAAAAAACTCCACCTCGGTCGGAGAATGAAACAGAAAAAATAAGCATCGGGCGGAAGACAAACGTAAAAATTTCTCTACATAATCCGGCCCACGAAGAAATGTAATGAACAATTGTGATACAGAGAGTTACTTAAATAGAGAAAGAAAATATCAAACGAACGATCAAGATTAAACAAAAAAAAAGGAACGGTTGAGATTAGAGAAGGCTAGAATGAAGGGGAGAGCAAGAAATTGAAATAGAGGATGGATAGTTTGCCACATAGGACATCCCCTCCTATATAGTATATTATGATTTGCTTCAGGCGACACTAATTATCTTAATTCCCTAAATTATACTGCCTCAACCTTTAACAAATAACATACCTTCCTTTTCTTAATTTTTTTACCATAAATTTCACACTCCAAAAACAAAATCAATAAAATAATTTTATTTAAAAAGTATACATATATAATGATATAAATCAACCAAGACTTAATTTTAACTTCCTGAATTATAGAAAGTTCAACGTCCTACAACGTTAATATCATCCAAATCTATACTAGCAAACCCTAATATTTATATAATATTTCAAAATTTATATCATCCAAATCAACTAAATAATCAAATTAAGGTATCACTTGATTTAGAAATTTTTAAATGGTAATAGAAATGAAGATAAATATAAAATAATTACAGTAGTTTATGAGAACAAATAAAATGCATAACACTATTTTTTTTTTCTCTTTAATAAAATAATTATTATCCCATTTGATTATATTTTTATCTTCTTATAATCCTCTTCCTCAATTATTTCTCATTCCACAACTAACAAGCACTAGTGATGTAATTACCATGGATATAATTGTTGGAACAATGTTAGTTTTGAGTTAGATCCTAAAAATCTGAAAAGATGAATTTGCCTAAGTATGTAACTCAGGATCTAGACTGGTCAGAATTAGAATAGGTTTTCTTTTACAGGTACTCAGTTGAGGGGGAACTCAACTAAAGGCAATCCAAACTGAAGAATCCTGAAAGACATACAAGGAGCACCATCACTGACCTATAGTTGGTATTACTAAGTTGGCTGACTATGAGTCATGATGAAGAGTTTGATCCTGAGATCAAAGCTGACTCAGTAAAACCTGCTACTTCGAGTATTTGGGAAAACTTGGAGTAGAAGTCAAGCATTAGACAAAAGGAATGTCAGGGAGACGACAAGGCTGCATCAAGTACTTCATGTAGATGAAGACAAAACTAAACTTTGAAAAGATAACCATGAACTGAAGAATGAGTTCTAACGTTCTCACCTACCTGAGGACGTGGACCAATCAGGGGCCAACGGCTTATGTATGGACCTGACAAGTCTGCAAATTATAAGGAACGTGCATTTAATGTTCTTACCCTAAAGCATGCAAATGACAGCATGCAAGTACAGAAAATGCTCATTACACCTACTACAAACGGGACGTTAGGAATCTATCTCCTCCAATGGATACTTTTCAAAATGTCTATAAATACAGAAAACTTTGGCCCAAACAAGGTTTCGAAGCCAAGAAATTATTCAGACTCTCAAGCATTCAAGAAGCACTCGAAAACCCTTAAATTTTCCAAGTGATTCTTTAGTTTAAGAGTCATTTTGTATTCAAAGAGCTTACTAGACATATCTCAAGTTTAGAGTGATAATTTATCCTTAGTATAACTTCGTCCTGTAAGGATTATCACAAATTAGTTGAAACCCAGAATACTTAACCAAACCCTAGAGCTAGTCAGTGACAGAAAGTTGGTGTAAGAGGACTAGAACGCGAAGAAAATCTAGGGATCAGGATCCTAAGAGGGGAGTCTGATCACTCGGTGCACCCTAACATGTTAAAAACAAGTTCATCCTTGTTAAGGAATTCTCTTGTCCAATCAGGATCGTGGACGTAGGAGTTTGAATCATTGAACCACGTTAAACTCTGTGTTCTTTATTATTTTATTCATTGCTCTAATAATTGTCATATTCACTGAGCATTGAGCATATTTTCTTAAGACTGAATCAATCATCCTGACTGCATTAAAACAATGCATAAACTTCTTAACCACAACTTCTAAAATAACGGAAAAGTTCTTTCAGAAACTCTAAAACGAGTCTTTGTTCACTCTTCCATACTCAGGCTCAATTAGATAGTTATTCAACTGATAAGTTTCAAAGCTGTTAGCAGGTGTTTAATCTAACCACAATCTCACTGAGCACCGAGTTTCTTGAATTTTGATTTAAAGTCTCTAATAAACTGATCCTCGGAGTTACCCTCAAATTAGCTAAATCAGTGTTAAGATTTTTTTAAAAGATTTGTCATGCGTTTAATTCCCCCATACACGTATTCTAAACTCGTTCGGGCCAACAATAACCAAGATACGACAAATAATTTTAATTTTCAGTCACATTGAAAAATTCATAACAAACTGAAGAATTCATAACCAGCACCCCCAAGTTAAAATACAATAAATTATTAGAATTTCCTAAACACAACATCAATCATACTAAGGGGAATTTTGATACATAAAATGAAGAATAAAAGTTTCTTTATTTATTTATTTTAATTTTAAATTATTTATTTGGACAAATCCAGTATACATCCTAATAACCAGCAGATAAAATCGAGTTAAGCCTGTCTGACACAGTGGAAAAGAAGGAAAAACAGAGATAAGATGAGAAGTTGACTTATTTTAGTGTTTGCAGCAGATGAATTATGATTCAGAGACAATATGGCAACAAACTTAATAATAAATCCTAAACATCTTCTATTTCAGCTGCCCACATGGTTTTCAATAAAAACACCAGAACCACATGGGTACATTTGTTCATAAAATTAAAACCAAGAAAATAAAATAAAAGAAAGAATTGCTTGGCAACATCCAAGCATGATCTGCTGCTAAGGAAAACCCCAATGCCCACCATTCAAAACCCACCCTTATGGTTCAATAAAATAGAAGCTACAGGAATATACAATTTACAATTGCTCCCCATCTTTCAACACTGCACTGTACCATTAATGGACCAAAATAATTAAAGTTGAAACTGCCCAGGACCTCTGCGCGAAGATCTTGAAGGAGGTCTGCTCGTTTCCGGGGTTGGCAAAGCCCGGTTATTTTCTTCTGGTCTTTGAACTTCCTGAACAAATTGTCATCCAACACAAGATCTCATGTTGCAGGGTTAAAATTGACTTGATAGGGAAAAACTGCAACATTTAATCATTCCTTGCAAAAATCTAATATGGAACAATACTAGGAAGAAGTTATTAATAGCATTGAAAATTAAAGGATCCAATCCAAGTATGAAACTTGAAAATATATGACATGCTAGGCAGTGGATGGATGTCAAACTTGGTAAAGCTCGACTTAATAAACTCGTGTACCAACTAAATGTTTTTTAGTAACACTTGGGTGCACCTAATATTCTTCAGTGAAATCAACAAGAGTAACAAACACCTTTTAGTAATGTCTTGAAAGTATTTGCCATTGTTTATGATACTAATGTCTTGAAATTCAAATATAACATTTATATTTTAAAAAAATGCATAATGTAAAGAGATCAATTTAACATGTTTAATTGATTAACCTTATATAGTAAACAAGTCTCCTCCACTTTTTACACCCCCCATTATAAACACCACCCCAGCAAATAGATTTGAATTTCATGAACATAATGGCAAAAAAACAGCGAGTATAACAAACCTTTGTAGATGAAACAGAACTGCAACGTGATAGTGCCTGTGACTTGGTATGGGATCGATGTTGCTGCTGAACTTGCTCAAACTGATGCAGCCATGAAGCGAAGTTTATTCCATTATGAACATTCCTTATATCAGCATTCATCTCACCATCCTCTGCACCAACGTAATTAACTTCTGAGAAAGCATTTCCTTGTGAAGGTCGCCTGAATTGTTCCCCGCTGAAGGAATATGGAGGTACAGTTTTTAATCGAGTCCTGAGAATCTTGAAAGCTACACTTTGCTGCATCAATTTGTAAAACAAATCTAATCAACATGCAGTAAATAGCATAGGAAGTGTGCAAAATGAGCTTTCTAGCTAAAATAATGACACTCAAAGAAACTTTAAAAGAACCAACTTTTTGACACAACAGTTTATGAAAATAGAATTGTGATGGAAGTGTGCAAACTGAGCAATCAAGTTAAACTAACTACACTGAAAGAAACTTAAAAAGAACCAACTTTTTGACACAACAGATCATGGCAATAGAATTATATCTGATGCTTTTTGTCAAACTAACTGCAGCAGGACAACTAGTAATTGTTATTGATGCTTCATAAAAAGTGAAGAGTAGGAACCCAGGAAAAACATACCTGGGGAAGCAGCATTAGGAGACCATACAAAGCTTTCAACAACCATATATATCTTCCTGGTTCAAGAAGCTGCAAAAAGAAAATTTCAACGAGTTTTTCAACATGTTCTGGAGATCCTAAGATATGCGGGAGAAAAAAGTCCTGCAGAGCTCAACTGTTTTTAGGTTTTCTCAATCGATTAAAATTTAGGCTAATGGATTATGGATTACCAGCCAGTATATGTAAACTACTTCATAAAATCACATTTCACTCCCTCGAACATTTTAAGCAGTAAAATCGACAGTGAGATTAGATCCATATAGCTAATTTAATACTCCCAATGTACCAATAAGATAGGCTTGGACAAATTTCCACACAGATTAAGAAGATGTATTAAATATTTGGAACTATCAAGTTTTTTCTACATCCTTACTATATTACCCTTGCACAAGATGACAAAATAAATGCATGAACCGAGTTGACATCTACTCATCTACTAAGATAACACTTAATAAATTTACCTGGAGCCTTAGGTACGCAAATGTAGGAGTCTCCAGAAGGTGGATTAATTTATCCAATTGGACTAAGAACTTCACGTTAATATCCTCCTCGGACAAAGATTGAATGACGGAACTTGCATGCTGATAAGTCTGTATGGTGACACCAAAAAGAGAGCACAAGTCCAGAGCAACATTAACAAAGAAAAAGGTGACAAGACAATAACACAGCTAACCACTGAGCAGAAGGCTATTTATTACCTGAGCTAATAAGCAGAGACTTATAATAGCCATTGGTGAATGGCACCAAGATGCATATAAAGCGAGAAATAAGTTTTTAGCAGCGTCATCAAATAGTGCTTTCTTTAGAAGGTCCCGAAGGAAAGCCAGTTCAGAAGAGGTGAGCAAAATCAAATTCAAAGCCTGAAATGGAAAAAATTGGAAGTGTTCATAGCATTCACTAATACCCACTACCCATCGTGGATATTTGAAATGTTATAAGATGCGAAATATAAATGTGCACTAAATATACGAGGCAAAGCACAAGCAGATAATACCTGAACCATTATAGATGCAAAATCCAAATCACATTCTACTTGAAGTATAGTGGAAAGCTTCCTGTAAACTGTTTCAGCGTCCAAAAGTACACATAATCTTCGAATAATCAAAGCTCCCCGTCTGCAGGACAAAAGATTGATTTATTACACTACACAACCTATTAACAAGAATATATATGTAAAAACACACACATGAGATCCAGCATTTACAAATGAAAAATAACTCACTTCTCCAAGAGAGAGTTGTCAACTTGGAAATTTTGAACTAAATAAACGATTAGTTGGTGAAAATGCTTCTCATCTTTGGCTATGCATGCATGGACCTCAAGAACCAAAAGCACTACCTGCAGCGGAAGAAGTCAAAGTGGTGCAAGAAGTCAAAACTCCATTAATAGAGAATCAACCATTGTAGCAAATATAAAGTCACATATGAAACCTTTAAAATTTCGAGTTGAGAAAGAGAACATATATAACCAGATTCATCCACATATCACAAGTCACTCCATAGTACAAAGTTTTGGCGAAAAGAAAATGCAGCAAGGGCTTCACATTAGTTTTCTCATATTATACTAATTTACACCCCATTACAATGTGTTTCGATTGTTAAAGAAGCCATACTGAGGAGATAATTAAAGAAGCCATACTGAGGAGATAAAACGTACAATATGCAAGAAAATGCTCGTGAAGGAGGAATATAACCATATCTCTTCTTAAAAATTATAGAGTTACAGCAAAGAATCATTGTCTCTAACAAGGTAGGGCATGAGGTGTATTTCATTTTGTCCATGACTTAATATTGTAGAAACTTACAGCATACAACAAAATACAAATTATGTTATCAATAAAGGTATAGATTCATTTAGCATTCCAACGTAAGTAATCATTACACTAATGAAAGTAGATTAAACTACAACTGAATGTGTAAGTATCAAGAAAGTTCGTGCAAATTCAGCTTTCTCACTGCCCAGGGTAGAGCCAGCTGGCAATTAGGAAATGAGTCCTGCATTTTCTATTTGGAATGGCAACAATCAGTTGAAGCCAACTGTAGGAGAATATTCAGGTCAATTCATTTGGCAGAGGTATTACAAATATCAGGAAACTGTAACTAGTGCAAAATATGTATGCTATGTCGCTGAAACTTTATCCTTTGATAAAAAAAAAATTATAACAATTCCCTCCACATCTTTCCTCATTTTTAGATAAGTAACAAGTTCATTAAGTTGTTCTTTATCCATTCAATATCGAACATAAAGAAATAGACAATGGGGAGATGATATTAAAAAAAAAAAAAAAAATCAAACATTTATACAGTGAATTTGACCAATTTAAAAAAAAAAATTAATAATATTAATATTATAGGTCTAATGAGGAAAACTAGATTGTTGAATATAACCTACAAAAAGCAAAAAATAATTGAAGAGAAATTATTCAGTTTAGAGTTGGCCTACTCAGTGTCGAACTGTAGACTTCAAAACCTATATTCAGTCTTCTGCCCAAGTACATATTTTTTCTACACGTATAAATAGAATTAACTTTTCCTACTCGTGCTCATGCTTAAGAGGCGCCTCTCGCCTCAACCAACAAAGGGTGAACCCTAGGGACCCCATTGCAACAAGATTCTAGATTACTAAAAAAAATATAACATAATATGCTCTTAAGATATCTTTTCATATATACTACTCCCTCCGATTCGATTTTGATTTCCACTTTCAAAGTGGCACGGGTTTTAATAAAGGAGTTGTTTATTAGTATTTGTGGGTATAAAGTAGATTTTTAAAAGGGACAGGAGTTGTTTATTAGTATTTGTGGGTATAAAGTTGATAAAGTAGTGGCATAAGTGTAAATAAATGATGTTTTTAAGGGGTAAGTTAAAAGGGGTAGTGTTTGCTTTTTGTTATTTTGGGTAAGTGGAAAACAAAAAAAAATCTTCATTTTATGGTAATACAGATAATCAAAAATGAATCGGAGGGAGTACTTATGATTACATGATTCAGCCGAACACACTAAAAATATTATTTAGGAAAATAATCCAAGTAAAAGAAGATACCTCATCAGAAGGATCTGAAAGTGCCTTTAATAGAGTTTCAAAAATGTCACTCAGAAATGATAGGACCTGCTCAAACAAAAAAAGAAGGAAATTAATGACAATTACCAAATTTAAGATGCTAAAAATGGCATTGAATCACTAACTACAAGGTACTAGTAGAAACAGTAAGCAACGAATTTTGCATATTTTGCAGAAACTGAAATGCAGTTTAATTAGCTACCACTTTGAAGTTTATACAGAGTCCTCGAAATAAATCTAGACAATAAGAGACCATAAATGATGAGAATCGACACAGGCTTTTACTTCAATAGAAATAAATGTCCTACAGGCTCAAACCTGTAAACACCTACACCCTGAGGTAAGGCTTTTACATATCACAGACAAAAGGAAAACAGGTAACCAACGAAGAGAACACATGTTTTTTAATCTCATTGGAAAACATTGTACATAAAGCATGTTTATTTTTACCTAATCTCTTTAGAAAAAACACATATCATCTTTTTACCTTCCTTCCCAAATATGTGCCAACCCTGTACTTTTAGATTTTCATCTCTGCATTACAGACCCACCACTATCAGTAATAACTACATAAAATATTACTAAGAGAACAAATGGTTTATATCTTTTTCCTAAGAACCCCTCGAAGCAAAAAGACGCCTTCCAAGACATAACATAATGGATTGAAGATTTTATCACTTTTAAATCTCAAGAATGGTGAAAACTCGATAACCAATCCCTAAAAATACTAATTGCCATCTCCACAAGAAAACATAATTCCTACAAACTTATAGTGGAGAATTGAAAGGAAAGAAATAATAAGATTTATTTTTCTATGAAGAAATTTTTCATTACTTTGTTTAATTGGCTCACACGTGAGAGAGCATGTAGAAATAGAATGTAGTCATGCTAAAACATAAAAGATGGGTCTCTCATGTTAATTAATGTTTATAATCACACAACAGCATGGCAATGAAAGCCATTAGTATACTTAGAAACAACTATGCATTGTATTGTGTGCAAGTTTCCCACCATGTTTATGTATCCTTTATGAAGTCCTCGTGATAGTATCTAATCAAATAAACAGACCTAAAGAGCATTGAATGGAAGATGTCCTGATTACCTCTGCCCGATGTCTATTTAATAAGGCTGATATCCAGTGTAGTGCTTCAATTCGTGTAGCCTCCCATTCACTAGACAAATGCCTGATATACATGGAAAAATGGTTATATTCCACTCTTACATATACACACTATGACAATAAGATGAATTGCATATCACTATGCCTAATTATACGTTCACGGTCTATAAGGCACAGCAATATCAATTTAGCAAAAGCCACATAAACAAGATTAAATAGCTGTTCAAAGCCAAAAAATAATTACCTCCTAGCTACAGAAAGGATGGATCCTACATCAAATCCTTCAGCTGGATCAGCTTGAATCCCCCTAAGCTCTTCATTTGTTTCACGAGCAACCTAAAATTAACAAAAATATATAAGCAATTTAAAAATCAAAATATAGAAGAGGAGACTAAAGTATGACATGGAAATGAAAAGGCAAAAGGATAAGACATTAAAATAAACATTGGAACATTCAGATTGGAAACTTACAACTCTAATTTTTTCTTCCTTGTCTGATATACAAGGTAGGATTGCACCAAGAATATCAGCATAATGAGGAACAAGTTGGTCCCCACCAAGCTTTACAAATTCATTAATCTGCATAGAAGTGTAAGTGAAACCCACTTAGACAAACCCAAAACAGTTCAGTAAAATATTTTACACTATTCGATTATCAGAAAGCAGTGTGTTCAAATATACTTTACCCAGGTAATAGCTGTCAATCGAGTAAATTCATCAGGTGAAGCTGCCCTTTGTACCAGTATCTCGGCCATGCGACCATAATCTACAGACTTCAGAAGGAGCACTGGTTAAGTCAGAAAATTAATATGAACAGTAATATTTGTTTGTTCGTCTAATTGATAAATAAAAAGACAAATGTAACATGGAAATCACGAAACCGCGGGGCTTGTTTGGTAATTTGGACAAGCTTCTAGGGTGAGTAATTGTAATCAACTCACACCACGGGGTTTGTTTGATAGTTTGGAGAAATTTCAATCACAACGGACGCAAATTTCAAGTAAACATTTTGCAGGATATAAGCAAGAACTTCAAACACAATCCTGTCAACGAAGATCACATATAGGACAGGTAGTATTTCACTTTCCACCATACTCATGCTCTAATTGAGAGCAGTATTACTTAGGAGCCCGATTTGGAGGGCATACCAAATATGCAGCACTGAATACTTCTTTATATAATATTATACAAGCAAAAAAAAATAGCACAATTCTTACTGGAGAGTTCTTGATTTCTTGAAGAAATTCAGAAAGTGCCGAATCAGCTTGTTGCCTTATCTCATGGCTGGAATCACTTAGCATGTTAAATAAGCCTGCAATTTCATCATCAATATATCAAATGCCTCAGCAAAAACACCAACGAAGCAAAAGAAATTTTAAATTGGGATACCAACCGTCAAGAAAATCAGGAAGAAACCCCAACATATCAATATCAGGAACACTATCTAGAACAGTAATCCACCCTACCAAAAACTGCCGGACATAAGGGTTCAAGACATTCATTCGTTCTCTCAACAAAGGTATAAATTCTTCAATGCTGCATTAAGCAAAAAGGCAGTACTACCAAGTTAAAACACATTGCTACATGATTGGAAATCAATTTGAAAATTGATTCCAAGGAACTGATAGGGAGACATACCTAAACTGATCGCTCTCAGTTACAATGTCCTGCATTTAAACAAAGACAACCAAAAGGGGAAACAAATTAATCAACACCATGATAAAAATACATATAATTAACAAGTATATGTTTAAAACAAGATCTATACCTTCACGAGTCTATCTAAGAGGTGAGCAGCACTCTGCACATTGGCATCTGAATCTGCTGAGAGCTTACATAGTGCATCAAATATCTGGTTGAAGAACACTATAAAATCGCCTCTAACAACCTGCAAAGTAATGATAATGACACTCAAATACATAAAATAGAAAAGGAATATAGCACAAATCATTTAACCCACCTTTGCAATGTTATACAGAGCTTCACAAGCATAATAGCGAA
This sequence comes from Ballota nigra, assembly GCA_947034835.1. Taxonomy (NCBI): domain Eukaryota; kingdom Viridiplantae; phylum Streptophyta; class Magnoliopsida; order Lamiales; family Lamiaceae; genus Ballota; species Ballota nigra. Next base: position 86,276,425 of record OX344720.1, on the reverse strand, counting down.
CTCTGCTATCTTGATCAGCAAAGGAATTCAAAACTGGTGGAACGATTTGCTGGACCCCCAACAAGAGAGACAAATGAATCAGATACGAAATGTAATGAGAAAATCCTAGAAACAATACCAATAAAAAATTGGAATCAAATTGCAGGCAGGAAATGCAATAGAAACAATTCCACAAGCAATATTGAAAGCATGCATTAAAATTATGTGCGGAATGTTCAGGATGGGTCCTAACAAATAAGAAATAATACACAAGCAGAAAATAATAAAGAGAAGTTCTCATAGTACTGCTTTAAAGATAAGATGCAGCTTATACATTCTAAGACAAGTATCACGATATAATGTCATATTAGTGGACAATAGATAATCGTCGTAGTTAACCAAGGACTAAAAAATGCTAGTTTAATATAAAATTGTATCACTTCGTCACCTCATCGTCAACATCACATAATAAATTTCATAAAAAAGCCCATTACTCAACCAGACAATAACTGATAGTTAAACAGTTCCTCGACATTGGATCAAGTAATGTTAGCTTCAACCGTATGGACAACGACCTAGTCTAGTCTGTTAAGAGTGCTATTGCCTTACCCTGAAATGTTTAAAGATTTAACCTTGTATAACAAAAAAATTCATATCAACCAGTTAACTACTGGTGATTCCCCCAATTTTGAAGAAATGTAAAAGAACTTAAGTACGAGTCAATGGTCATTCCAATCAAAGCAGCATCTTTGTATGCATCAGAAAATGGTGGCATTCTTACATCAAGATGCTGTGCTGCTTCTGAAGTCAACCCCACTGTTGCTGCAGCCAATCCTATCAAACCTCCCTAAACCAAAAGGAAACAAAAATAAAGCAAACCACATTTTCCCCACCAGCAGAAGAAAAAAAATTCGAATTCATTTCCGAAAGCAACAACGAATTAGAAGGACATACTTTACGATGATTTGCCTGGGGCGAGTATGTATATTCATTAGTCAACAAATTGATCACTGCAGTGATTTTATCGTGATCACCTGCCATCGCTAATTGTTTCACTATCCCTTCCACCTAGATCCAACAAAACCCAGAAACAGAATAAACATAACAATAAAAAGCCCACAGAAAGAAATTCCTCAAAACAAAAATTCAACCCCAATAAAACACCATTGGCGCACCTCAAGAGCAGCATTTTTCCGCTTCTCGTATAGCTTGTCGGAGAGATTACGTAGAACAGCTGCCGGAATCACCGATAACGCGTCCGCCATGTGAAAAACCCCCCTCAAATGAAAAGGTATTATCTATCTTTCATCACAATTAGATGTACACTTAGCCGTAGTTTATATACACAAAATTCTGGGCATTTATATCGTAATTCGATCAAGAGTGAAAGCAGATCTAGTCATGGAGTAGGCAAAATTTAGGAAAGGGAATCTGCTCGATAAAGTTGAAATTTTCGAGAGAATTTTCTCCTTTTCTTCTCGAATTTTAGATTTCTTAAATTAGGGTTTCCCTTTTTTCTTCTCCTTTTTTTTTTTGGAGTAATATTTTAGAGAGTACCGTGGAATTGACGAAGGGGTTTCTGTATCAGTATATCACTGTTCGGATAACTAGGAGGACTGGTCCGGATAGGAAGTTACCAAAATGCCCTTATACATGTCCACTTTCATTTTTATGTCCTTTGATATTATTGTCTAGGTCGAGTTTTGTTAGTGAAAAATTACATTTCCAAATTTTATTAAATTAATTTTGGACACATTAATTAATTAATTACAAAATCAGATTGTGGGGTTCACATTTTCAAATTTTATTCAAGGCAAAGTATTATATGAAAATAGTTCATGGTAAACTTATCATGAAACAATTTTAAAGTATCATTAATCTGATCGGGAGTATCATTAATCTCATCAGGGGTATCATTAGTCTGAGTTCAAGAAAATAATGATACTTCTGATGACATTAATGATACTCTAAAATTATTTCATGTTAAGCTTATTATGAAACATTTTCATATAAAATCTACTCATTATTCAATTAATTTTGTAACACATTTTGTTAATTACCATGATGTATTCATTACAATCTAGTTCTTCATAAGGATTTTGTTAATAATCATGATGTCTCTGGCAGTGCGGATTGCTTTGACTCCCTTGTTCATGCATCACCTTCCTATCATGTTATCTCGTGATCTAAAAACACGTGGTTTATACATTATGCTAGAGGAGATAATGCATAAAATATTCATTGTGCTCATAATTGTCTCTCACATATTAAGAAATCGACACAGACCGGTTAGGAGACGACTCTTTGGTCCAAAAAGGTATAGCATGATACATCGAATGCCCCAACGACTTAATTGAATGAGTCATTTGTATTTGCTTAGTGATTCCTCTTGCATTCAAAACCTCCGAATGGATCGAAATGTGTTTGCAAATCTATGTTATTTAATGAGGACATTAGGAGTTTTAACTGGTAAAAGGTACATGTTAGTAGAAGAACAAGTTGCAATGTTCTTAAGTGTACTTGCTCACCACCAAAAGAATGGAGTTGTCAAGTTTGATTTCAATAGATCAGGTCATACAGTGTCCCGTTATATTCATTTGGTCTTGAAAGCGGTTTTGGAAATGCACCACCTATTCTTGGTCAGTCCAACTCCTATTCCCAACAAAAATTTCGACACCCAAAAAATGTATCATCAAGTTTGTTGCTTCGAAACCAGATCAAGTACTTTGAAGGGATTCTTTCGTGTAGTGGTGTCTCATGGGATCGAGAGACAAACTTCATCCATGCATCACAGGCAACATGGGAACTCCTTAAGCAAGTAAAAAAAAAATACTATCTATTATCATGCAAAAAAATATCCCGTGACTTAATTCACATTAAATCTTATTTTCTGAGTTAAGTACATGCACCTCTCAATTGTATTCAAGAGTTTCCAACTACTAGAGCATAACAATTTGAAGGTGAGTTGTTGTACGATCAAATGAGTTTGTTATTCACACAACTAAGGGCCGAAGAAATCGATTTCAACCTCGATGAAAATGTGGATCAATTGAACAACAACCGTGATGCACCTGAGCCATCTATGGTCGATGAGATAGAATTGGGCGGCAATTAGGCTAATTCCCTCCCCCCCCAATGGCCCATCTCAATAATTCACCATGCTTTATGAGGTCACAATTGTAATTTTAAAATTATTCATATTTTTATATCACCAACCAAACACTCAAATAAATTTTATGTCACTTAAATATCACCTACCAAACACTCAAATTAAAATTATATCTCTTTAATATCACCTGTTGGTGATCAAATTTAATCGTGAGGATTAGTGGCTGTTTTAGTTCGTTTTACGATCACCAAACAAGAACGTGTGATTGATTATCACCGTAAATGATAAATCGAAGGTTCGGGTCGAGAAATCGTAGATGCGTGTGTTGGATTCGTATTTATTTCGTATGTGTCCACGTTTAGGTGTGTTTGTGTGTGTTTTGGGAGTATTTGTGAATTTGAACTTGTATTTCTTAGCTGGAGAATAACTATTTATAGAGACTAACAAGTAGGAGGTGTCCATGACTCTTGGACTTCCTAGCTTGCATGCTAGACAAGTGTCATTTGACCTTGTTTGACCTTATCTAAGCTAAAACTTAGTTATAAAGTCTTCTTGGGTCTTATCTCGAACTCATTGTTGTTCGTCCTGGTTGGCTTGGTTGGTCCAAATTGTTCTTTCAATAAAAGTTGTTCACCTCTTGAGGTTATGGCTCGGAATTTGTACGCCCTTGTATTCTGTAGAGATAGGCTCAGGGATCTTGGTCCTTTGTTCGTCAACATACAACTCTTAGGCTGGTAGATGCACCACTTTTTGATAATGTTGCTCGTCATTAGTGATCTAATGGGAGGGCCCGTATTTGGCCTCGGGTCTCTAGACCTATTCGCCAGTATGTTGTTCGTCGTTTAAAACACCTCCTGGATTGATTTAGGCACTCCCCTTTGATTTTCTTTATTAATCATCTTTAATTTGGGGTTGATACCTTGTAATCTTTATTAAGGCCTTAATCCTTGTTCGCCCAACATTGATTGATGTTCGTCTATCAACATCACCTACCAAACACTCAACTTAAAATTATATCTCTCTAATATCACCTACCAAACATTCAAACTAAAATTATATCATTTTAACTACACCATACTAAACAGAGACATTAAAATAATATACAATTTACTATACCATACCAAACAAAGGTAAATAATACATATCTCACAATTTTTAATAATATATTAAACACTAGCTACTAATTATATATGCATTACCAAACATAGTCTTATTAACTAATTACTAAGTAAGTAAATCGAATATTTCTATCTAAAAAGTTCAAATTGTTGGTTCTTACTATATTTAGTTTAAGTATCGTTTTGAATTTGATTGCAGTTATTTTAGGTGTTTAACTTTATAAAAATTAAATACTTCACAATAATTTAATTAAACGAAACAATAAATTTTTGGCAAGGTTTCATATGCACCTGATGCACGGTGTTTCTATTTTCAGTGTAATTAACCTCCCGACAAATTTTAGGGTGCATCCAAGTGCATAACATGCAGTCATGCACTTGGATTTTAAGTTCAATTTGACTTCAATTTTATATTTTTCAAAATACACACAAACACACTGAAATGTGTATTTTTTTTGTAATTGGGGTATTATTGATGCATTCTTGGGATATTACTGATGTCTTATTGGGGTATTACTGATTACTTTTTGGGGTATTGCTGATTTTTGTTCAAGTTATTTTTTTCAAAATTCAAATGCATATCATACACTCAAGTGTAGGGGTGGAGCAAATACCGAAAATACCAGTATACCGCACTTACCATACCGAAAATACTGAATTTATCGAAAATTTCGGCATACCTAAATTTTCAGTACGGTATCAATATAAATAATTTAAAAAATTTGGTATTCGGCATCATACCGAAATATCGAAATATTTTCGGTATGTACCGGCGGTATACCGACAATATTTCGGTATACCGAAAATATTTCAGTAATTCGGTATATACCATACCGATAATTTATTATTAAAATTTAATATTTAATTTATTTTCATATTAAATAATTAGTTATATATTTTGGTATGAACCAGTATGGCCGATATATCGAAATGGTCGGTATTTCGGTATGAATCGGTCTTTCGGTATGGACCGGTACATACCGAAATATCGGTAAGGTACGGTATACCGAATGTTCGGTATGATATGCGGTATGCATTTTTGGTATACCGAAATTTTCAGTACGGTATTGGTATAGATTTTTGCATACCGAAATTTTCGGTACGGTATGGTATGACAGCCCAACTCAAGTGCACACTAAAAATATTTTAACTTCTACTTTTCAATATAAACAATTTCAATTATTAAGTGAATGCACCGTGACTAAATACACAATAGATTTACTCTATGTTTTTTGTGCACCATCGTATCATTCAACTCAACTACATTTTTAAGAATCAACCCTTTTAACCACCATAACTTTTTAGGAAAAAAATGTAACTTTTCAATAATAGCAAAATGACTATTTGTACGATGCATTTAATGCATACAAGACTAAAATGATATATAAGCTAAATTCACTACGACCGCTGCATTAATAATACATCCACTAGTCTACATGTAAACAATCTCAATTCCCAAATAAAATAGGTCTATATAGGAATAGGTATATTTATGCCATCATTATAAAAAAAAAAAAAAAAAAACTCTAATAAGTCTTGTAATTCTTCAATTGTAGATATTACTTTAATTTTATAAAGTTCATAAAAAGATTAATTTGACGTTTAAAAAGCCACTATAAACATTAATATAAAGCATGTAAACATGACAAAGTATAGAGTGAAACCAGTTTATACATGAATCACTGAAGGGTGTTACACCCGATATTCGTTACTCGACCCATCGGGTATCGGACATGGACCCACTACTGTAGCGGGCTCGGATGAGAGTAATCCGCCGACCGGTCAGACAGACGGGCAGGGTACCTACTTACCCACAGGCCCGGGTATCGGGCGGCCAGCGACGAGCTCCGGGGCAGGTGCTTTACCCGCCTACCCGCAAATGAACAACCAAGGCACTCTCGTCCGAACTCGTCTCCCGGTACCCGAGTACCCGTCTGCCCGACCCCAGGCCGCGCCAGCTGTGAGAGGACGTCAGGTGCCATCAGTCCAGAGGATGTGACAGGGTCCAAGAGGGCAGTTGGGGCCAAGTCCAATCATCTCAGGGGTGACAGCGCCACGTGGCGTCTCCTCATTGGCTCGTAGGGGAGGCTGTAGCCACTTATTACCTTCCAGCTAGGAGTAGGGGGGACCCACAGGTCCACCAACCCAGCATGGGGAACCCCCACCTTGTACACTATAAATAGGGCTTTAAATGCCCATTTGTAAGAGACATCACATTTATTGTAAATACACTCTTGAGAGCTCATTTACTCTCACATTGATTACTTCTTGTTATCATTAATATCAAATCCTACCCGCTAGGAATCCGGCAGCGAGATCCGTTATAAATCGCTGTCAACATTTTGGCGCTAGAAGGAGGGTGACTAATATCGAAGTGCTCTCGGTTTCGTTCATTCAGTCACCTCGAACAAAACTCCATCCATTTTTTATTCCAAAAATGACCACTTCAAAGGCCACACGAACCCAGCAGCAGGCCGAGGACATCGGCGAAACCGCCACCCCGGTTCCGGCCACGGCGGAAACCCTCCAGGGTCCTTTCGAGTTTTTATCGGCGATAAGAACTCCTGAGGACCTCCAGGCCGCAAGGGCCATGATCGAACGCCGCCAGGCCAAAATCGACGCCGCTCCTATCCGCACTCACCGACCTGGAAAGGAGCCAGCCCGGACCAGGGCCACCAGCCAGCCACGGCAAGAGCAAGAGGCGGCCAGGAGGGCCGCCAGTAACCCTCGGCCTCAGAATCTAAAGAGGCGCCTCGACGAGGAGGCCGACTCACAACGGGCCTCTCGCCGCCCCGCAGGATCGGTCTTCTCCAGACTTGGGTCCCAGGGTCGGGGAGCTGCCCGAAATTGCGAGTCCAATGCCAGCTCCAGACCCCGGGAGCGAGAGCGGGCACGATCCCCCAGGCGTCACAACGACACGGCCCCGAGGCCGTCGGTCCGTGACCGCTTGGGGGACAACCCTCGTCCCCGCTCTCCACCCGCGGCCGACAGCGCTATGGCCGCTATCTTAAAGAAGATCACGGACCTCGAGGCCAAACTCGACAGATGGGATGGGCAATACCACGTCGCCTACATGCCAAACTCCCCTCTCGCCGACATACTTGTACGGGCCCCCGCCCAACCAAAAATCAACGTGGCCGCCGTGGGCCAATATGACGGGGAGACAGACCCCGTCACCCATCTCAGCAAATACTCTACCTACATGATCTCCATGGGGGCAACGGATGCCACCCAGTGCAGGATGTTCCCATTAACCCTGGGGGACAGGGCTCACCGATGGTACTCCTCGCTTCCCGCGGGGAAGGTGGTTTCATTCCACCAGCTAGGGGAACTGTTCTTGGAGCACTTTTCCTCGATGGCGCCACGTCTGGCCGGCGCCAATCGTATGGCCAACTTAGCCCAGGGGAAGGACGAGACGGACCGGGCGTACATCGACCGGGTGGACCAGATCATCATGGAAGGCGAGCCCGTCGGGGACGAAGTCAAGCTCGTCGGCGTCATAGGCGGGCTCCGCCTAAGAACAAAATTATGGAGGTCCATGAACAAGGACTATCCCAAGTCCTACTCGGAGTTTAGGCAGCGGGCGGGGAAGATCATCTACAACGCCGACATTTTGGCGCAGCGGCTGGGCGAAAGCACGCCAACGGAGAAGGAGAAGCCTCGCGGCACGCCGTCCCGAAGAAACTTTTCCTATCGGGCCTCCCAACCGTTCAAACCCTTCGACTCCGTCGAAGTGAAACTAGCCGAAAGATTGTCGGCCACCCCGGAGTACGTCTATGTGCAGATCCGGGACAAAAACATGATGCCCAAGGCACGGCCGTGGGTTCACAAACCGGGGGTACAGATCAACCCCAACAAGTACTGCCACTACCACCAAACCGCCGGGCACAACACAAGCGAGTGCCGCGACCTCCTGAAACAACTCTGGCGACTCTTCGAGGAGGGGAAGCTGGAGGAGTTCGTGAAGAGACCGGCGGCCAGACCGGAAGCTCAAGCCGCTGCCCGCCCCGCAGAGCCAAACCGGGAGGCAGCCCTCATATGCCCGCCGATTCCGGAAAACCAAGCCCGACGGGCCGTCAACGTGCTCTCCCTGGTGGGGGGCTTCGCGCCCACCACCTCGCTGTCCAACCGCAGGCAGAAAAGCGAGCTGCGGGCAATGGACAACGTCCACCAGATCACAATGCCGGTCAACATGACGGCAAGAGAGACAGACCTCCTCGCCTTCAAGGAGGAGGATCGCACCGGGGTCATCTACCCGAACCACGACGCCCTGGTCGTATCCGTCAACATCATGGGCGTCACCGTCCATCGCATGCTTGTCGACAACGGAGCCTACTGCAACATTCTCTTCAAGACCGCATTCGACCAGCTGGACAGCTCCTTTGAAAAGTATGTGGAGCCATGCGACCAGGTCATCAAAGGCTTCGGCGACGCCATAGTGAAACCCTACGGGATAGTTAGGCTAGCCGTAGAATTAGTTTCTAGTATAGACGCTGAGGTTAAGGCTTTGAAACATCTCGACTTTATTATTGTCGACCAGCCGTCAACCTATAATGGGTTTCTCGGCAGGCCTTTCGAGCACGAGTTCGAAGCCGCCGCCTCAGCATTCTATTATTGTATCAAGTTCCCAACCCCCTCCGAGAAGGTTGGGACTCTTAAGGGAAATCAAAAAATGGCACGCGGATGTTTGGCGTATATCGATGTTATTTCAAATTTTGCCGATCTAGATTATGTCTGCACAATCGGGGAGGGAGACATGGAAATAGACGAAGAAATCCCACCCACTGCCCGCCCAATGGAAGAAGATTCACAATCTTTTGAAAACATCCAAGTCGATCTGGAGCCAAGGCTCGGGTACGAACCAATGGAGATCGACAAAACCCTAACGGGGCAGATCGACGATCCACGCTACGGCGAGCGGGGAGCCAGTCCGATTGAAAAACTGATTTCGGTCGCAATAAAGAATCGGCCGGAAGTAAGTGTTCAACTCGGTTCGTCGATGTCCAACGAGATGCGGGCAACAATGACCGCATTTTTAGAAGAGAATTTAGACGTATTCGCCTGGTCCCACGAAGACATGGTCGGGATCGATCCAGCCGTATGTTCACACCAATTGCACATTGATCCATCCCGCAAGCCAATCTCACAGAAAAGAAGAAAATTCGGTCCCAGACAAATACGCAGTCATTGCCTCCGAAGTCAAAAAGCTGCTCGATAACAAGCTAATCGGGATGGTCGACCCCGACGACAAGCCTCAATGGGTATCCAATGCTGTACTCGTCAAGAAGAGCAACAACACCTGGCGGTTGTGCATCGATTTCACGGACCTAAACAAGGCTTGCCCAAAAGATCACTTCCCGATGCCACACATCGACTACCTGGTGGACAGCACGGCCGGGCACGAGATGCTTACTTTCATGGACGCATTTGCCGGCTACCACCAGATCCCGATGGCCGCAGACGACCAGAAGCACACCACCTTCCTCACCGAGAAAAGCATGTACTTCTGGAAGCGGATGCCATTCGGGCTCATGAACGCAGGGGCAACCTACCAAAGGCTGGTCAACCACATGTTTCACGACCAGATCGGGGCGACCATGGAGGTATATATCGACGACATCATCGTTAAAAGCGAGAAGAAAGAAGATCACCTCACACACCTAGCTGAAACGTTCGAGATCTTGAGAAAGTATCGGATGAGACTCAACCCGAAAAAATGCAGTTTCGGCGTCGAGTCGGACAAGTTCTTGGGCACATGGTCAGCCAGCGAGGAATCGAGGCAAACCCGACCAAGGTACAGGCGATCCTCGACATGAGCCCTCCCGCACGGTGAAAGAGGTTCAAAGGGTGACGGGCAGCCTGGCCGCTCTCAACCGTTTCATCTCCCGCATGGGGGACCGATGCAAGCCTTTATTCGACAGCATGCAGAAGGGGAAACTAAACTGGACTCCCCAGAGTCAGCTTGCTTTCGATAACTTGAAAGCATACCTGTCAAACGCCCAGGTGCTGGCCAAACCCATCCCCGGCGAGAAGCTTTTCCTATACTTGGCGGCTTCAGACTCAGCTCTCAGCGCCGTGCTAGTGCGGGCTGAGGGGCAGGTACATCTGCCAATCTACTATGTCAGCCAGACACTTCACGACGCCGAGCTACGGTACCCACCCCTGGAAAAATTAGCATACGCTCTAGTAATGAGCGTACGCAAGTTACGCCCATACTTTTTCGATCACCAAGTAGAGGTACTGACAACAATGCCACTTCGCCAAGTACTACATCGGCCAGACACGGCGGGCAGGTGCCTCAAGTGGGCTGTTGAGATCGGGCAATTCGGAGTCACATACGCTCCCCGAACATCCATCAAAGGCCAAGCCATGGCCGACTTCATAGTCGAGCTCACTTACCCGGAGGCGATGTCCAAGATCGAGCAGCCACCGTGGAAAATGTACGTTGACGGATCCTCCACAACTATGCGGGCAGACGCGGGAATTGTCCTTCTCAGCCCGTCCGGCCAGTCGTTCACGACAGCCATAAGATTCGGCTTCCACGCCACCAACAATGAGGCCGAGTACGAAGCATTAATTAACGGCCTGGAAATGGCCATGGCCATGGGAGTGAAGAGACTCCAGGTCTACAGCGACTCACAGCTCGTTACATGCCAAATCTCAGGAGAATACGAGGCGCGCAGCGATAAGATGTTGGCCTACCAGGGATTAGCCAAGAACCTGCTCGAAAAATTCGATCAAGTTTGCACAGAGGTGGTACCCCGACTCGACAATACTCAAGCAGACGCACTTGCCCGCCTCGCAACGTCCGAAGGGGCAGCCGACATGTCCCAGATCACAGTTACCTACCTGACCGCCCCTACGTGCTCGAACCAGTGGGTGACCAATCTGGGGCGGGAGGAGGACAGCTGGATGACCCCCATCCTAAAGTACCTCCGTGCCCGGTCGATCGGGTAGCGGCAAGACAGTTGCAGCTCTGGGCAGCCCGATACACGATCATCGGGGACCAGTTGTACAAGCGAGGCTTCGCCCTACCCCTCCTAAAATGCGTAACGCCGGGGCAGGGAAGGAAGATCTTGGTAGAAGTCCACGAAGGACGCTGCGGGAACCACGCCGGCGGCCAAGTGCTCGCCCAGAAGGTTATCCGGCAGGGATATTTCTGGCCCACCCTAAAGAAGGACGCAATCAACTACGCACGGGCATGCCACAAGTGTCAAGTCTATTCGCCGGCAATCCACCAGGCTCCAACCGAGCTCACCTCAATCCTGAGCCCGTGGCCGTTCGCAAAGTGGGGGATCGATCTCATTGGCCCTTTACCTACGGCCCCGGGCAGCGTCAAGTACGCAATTGTCGCCGTGGATTACTTCACCAAATGGGCGGAGGCGGAATCACTGAAAACGATCGATCAGGAACATGTTATCAGGTTCATCTGGCGCAACATAATCTGTCGATTCGGCCTCCCACAGATAATCATTTCGGACAACGGGAAACAATTCGACGGTTTAGAGATGGAAAGATTATGCCAGAAGCACAAGATCAAGAGGCTGTTCTCGTCACCCTACCACCCCCAGTCGAACGGGAAGGTCGAGGCAGTAAACAAGATAATCAAACACACGTTGAAGGCAAGGTTGGAGGAAAGTAAGGGAACATGGGCAAGCAAACTGCCCGAAGTGTTATGGTCGTACAGAACAACCTGTCGAACAGCAACCGGAGAGACTCCTTTCGCTCTAGCTTTCGGAACGGAGGCAGTCATCCCGGCCGAGGTCATTATCCCAAGCCTCCGCACCTCACAACCCGTGGGGACCGAGAACGACCAAGCCATGCTAAACGAGTTGGACCTGCTGGAGGAGAGAAGGCTATCCGCCGAGCAAAGAAACATTGCTTACAAACGCCGGGCTGAAAAATACTTCAATATGAAAATCAAAGTCAGGGAATTCGAAGCCGGAGACCTAGTGCTTCGACGGACGGTCGGACAACCCAAAGGGGCATTTGGCCCAAATTGGGAGGGACCCCTAAGGATATCTAAGCGCCTAGCCAACGGTGCCTACGAGCTAGAAAGCCTTGAGGGCAACCCGGCCCAATACCCTTGGAACGCCTCCCTACTCAAAAAATACTACCAGTAGGGGCTCATTGTAATCGCTACTCGAAGCGCAAATTTGTAAAATTAATAAGCGGTTGTTAAATCAACCCCATCTTCATGGAGTCGCTGCCCGACATTCGGCTAGAGCACTTCATTAATTAATCTGTTGGTTAATTCTTTAAGCGGTTGTTAAGTCAATCCCATCTTCGTGAAGTCGCTGCCCGACATTCGGCTAGAGCACTTTATTAATTAATCTGTTGGTTAATTCTTTAAGCGATTGTTAAATCAATCCCATCTTCGTGAAGTCGCTGCCCGACATTCGGCTATAGCACTTCACTAATTAATCTATGGGTTAATTTCAATTGTTAGTTCAATCCTACCATCGTAAATTTGCTGCCCGTCTGCCGATATTAGGGAAGTTCAAGAGGACAAAAATAAAAGCGAAATAAAGAGCAAAGGTGATTTCATTAAGGAAGTTCGGGGAAGGGAAAGTACAAACGGCCAGCGGCCGACAAACTTAACAAAACAACAAAGAAAAAGAAAAATCACGGGTGCGCCTCATCCACCACTCCCGGGTCCTCATTCGCCTCCTCATCAGCCAGCGGATAGATGAAGGTCGCCAAGGAATGACAGGTCCAGCCCGCGGTCAACCAAGTCTTTCAAAGTAATGTCGTAATCCGGGGAGGGAGGATTGGACTCGACATAACTCCTCAGATCAGCCAGAGGTCCGGAATAGTCGGCCGCAGGATCCTAACGGAGCAGAGAGCGGATCGAGTCGGCGTAGGCATTAATGTACACCATGGATCCGGTCGACTCGTTCTCAGCGGCCAATTGGGCACGCTCAGCTTCCAGGCGCGTTTCCGCCTCCGCCGCGAGAGCCTCCCTGGCTTGGAGGACTTCTTCAGCCGTCCTCGCCTCAGCCTCGGCGCGCGCCTTCCTCTCCTCCTGGAGGACACCCTCAAGTTCTACCCGACTCGCTCGGCCGGCCTCCAGCTCCTCCCGGAGCTTTTTGTTCTCCTCGTCCAGGCGGGTAGCTTCGTCCCTCTTCGTTTGGAAGACTGCCTTGTAGGAGGAGGCAGTCCGCATCTCCCGCTCGAACTCGAGCATGATGCCCTCCATGGCAATGGCGTTGCGGGAGGTGCGGATGGCCGCCGCCCTCATCCGGTCAGCGAGCGAGACGGTCCTCGTGGCCTTCTGGCAGTTGAGGGTCCAGGACCGGGGAAGATTCAGCACGGCGCGGCGAAGGTCCTCCGGCCAAGACTCCGGTACGGCCTCCGAGTATGGAGAATCCTGCGAGCGTAAGAATTGAAGGACCTCGGGCGGGGGCAGAGGATCAGGCCTGCAAAACCACGGGAAGGAAAGTTGTGTTAAACAACCTACATCGCAAACTCGACCAGGAAACTTGGAAAAAGAAACAAAATACTTACGTGAGGTGATTACCCCAGCCCAAGAAGGAGAAGTCGCTGCGATCGCGAGCAGGGGAGGCCGGGCTCCCTATAGTTGCCTCGACGGTGCTGGCCACAAGCCTGCCCGTCGCCGGGTCCAGGTTGACCGTCACCATGGCGGGTCGACGGAGGTCTGCCCCTCAACCCGTGCCTGCTTCGATGGACGCTGGCCGTCCGCCGGGGAGGAGGATGTCGGGGGCACCGGGGTCGCAGGTGGACTGCGGATCGTCACCCCAGTGGCGCGGATGGCTCCCCGCTTCACCAGCTTTGCCAAGGCGTTCTTTTTAGGAGCCATGTCAACGGTCTCCTCGGATGATTCTACGTTGACGACCGGGATGGCTGCCTGGCTGGCCTCAGATGCTGACCTCGGGGAGGCTGCCGGAGAAGCTGACGGCGTGGAGGATTCGGCCGGGAAGCGCTGCGCTGCAGGAGGAACGATGTATTAGAAATCGAAAAAGAATTAACAACCATGAGAAGGAATGTCGGGAAGAGCCTTACCACCGAAATCTAAATGGCGTGGGAAGGTTTGGAGCCCGGACAGCCTACGGAAGTCGTTGCTGTTGAGAAGGTCGACGTCGCGGTTATCTAAGCTCTCGAACTTCACCAGGGCAAGTGCCTGCCTGAAATAGTCGGTCAGGTCGGCCTGGTTGGGGACCACGCAGCCTGCACAAAGAAAGAAGAATTAGATCAGTACTAAGGGATGAGGGAAGAATTCAGCGTCTACCTCGGCGGTTGCATTCCCGATACTCCCGGGGAACCGGGATAGTGTGTCCGTCGATTCCAACGCTCTCCCAAGCGCCGCCGACCCACCACCACTTTTCCTGCCAGTGCGTCACCTTCGACGAGATGCCGAAGACAATGGCGTCCCCGCCCCGGGGCTTCACGGAGAAATATATGTGGTTCATTCGGCCGGCCGAGGCTACGGTGTAGTACAGATAGTTGATCTCGGACGGAGTAGGCATACGGTGCAGCCCGCGCCGACCGAGAGCAACCATTGCCCCCAGAATGTAACTCCACCCGTTCGGGGTGATCTGGGTGATCGACATGTTCCATGCGGCCAGCAACTTGGAAATGGCCGGGTGAAGTGGGAAGCGGAGCCCGGCATGGAGCGTGTCCGAGTTAATGGCAATAAGGCCCTCCGGAGGCTGATCGGCCCGTTCGTCCTCCCGGGGAGCGTAAAAGAAGACGTCGGAGGGCACCTGGAAAGTCCAATACAGCTCCTTCAAGTCGGCGTCCGGGGGTAGGCAGCTGGGGCGGCGAGAGGCCCCAAAGTCGGAGTCCCGGGCCGCGAGATATGCACGGGCAGAGCGCCTACGCACGAACCGGCTCATATATTTCGAGTAGTCGAACCCGATTAGCCGACTGTCCGCGTAATCTATTTGGTCGGGTACCGCTTCCTGCTCGAATAAGTAATCTTCGGCCCTGGGCGGGTAGGCTGAGACCGGGGAGACGCTTAGGGCTTCCCCCTCTCGATAGGGGCTCATCCCCTCCAAATCTTCCGCGAAGGCATCCACATCCGTGGAATTGCCCTCGCCCTCTCTGGCGGCGGCGGCACGGGACGTTCCTTCCCCGGCCGGTTGGAAAGGCCTCTCGGCGTCGGTGGCGGCGCGGCGGCGGAAGTGATAAACCTCGGCGGCCCCGATGCTTTCGGCGGAGTCGCTCATGATGAAGGAAGAGTAGAAAGGAGAATTTCGAAGAAGAAAACAAGAAAATTACCTCGGAATTCGAAAAAGTCGCCGGAATCTGGGAAACTCGCCGGAAAACTTGAATCTTGCTCAAGGGGGGCGCGAGATTGCGAAAGAGTGAAAATGGTATAATGGGCTAAGAGCCCCTATTTATAGGAGAAATGAGAGGGACCAAACTGCAAAAAACGGGGTCAAAAATGGAATAAAATGAAATTCAGGGGGGGCGCGTGGGGGCCACGCGCGCAACGGTTGGGGAGCAGGTTCGGCGGACGTGACCTCTGGACTTCTGCGCATCAGTCACGCCATCCCGTGACATCAGCAGGCGCGGCAGACGAGGCTTCGTCTCGGAAACCGAAACGTCACCCCCAAAATTCAAATTCAAATTCAAGAGTCTGCAGTTCTACCAGCCCGCCACCCGACGACTGCAGCCCCCCGATGACGGGCTGGTGGGGCAATTGTTACACCCGATATTCGCTACTCGACCCATCGGGTATCGGACATGGACCCACTACTGTAGCGGGCTCGGATGAGAGTAATCCGCCGACCGGTCAGACAGATGGGCGGGGACCGAGAGGCTACCCGACGCGAGCCTCCGGGAGTTGTCGGGCAGGGTACCTACTTACCCACAGGCCCGGGTATCGGGTGGCCAGCGACGAGCTCCGGGGCAGGTGCTTTACCCGCCTACCCGCAAATGAACAACCAAGGCACTCTCGTCCGAACTCGTCTCCCGGTACCCGAGTACCCATCTGCCCGACCCCAGGCCGCGCCAGCTGTGAGAGGACGTCGGGTGCCATCAGTCCAGAGGATGTGACAGGGTCCAAGAGGGCAGTTGGGGCCAAGTCCAATCATCTCAGGGGTGACAGCGCCACGTGGCGTCTCCTCATTGGCTCGTAGGGGAGGCTGTAGCCACTTATTACCTTCCAGCTAGGAGTAGGGGGGACCCACAGGTCCACCAACCCAGCATGGGGAACCCCCACCTTGTACACTATAAATAGTGCTTTAAATGCCCATTTGTAAGAGACATCACATTTATTGCAAATACACTCTTGAGAGCTCATTTACTCTCACATTGATTACTTCTTGTTATCATTAATATCAAATCCTACCCGCTAGGAATCCGGCAGCGAGATCCGTTATAAATCGCTGTCAACAAAGGGTATTAGTTATTTTCATTGAAGAGTATTAGTTGTATTTACTGAAGCGTATTACTAATTTACATTAAAGAGTCTCAGTTGTTTATTGAAAATGAACTAAGACTCTTCAGTGTAAACCAATAATACTCTTCAGTAAAAACAACTTATACACTTCAGTGAAAACAACTAATACCCTTCAGTGATTCATATATAAACCAATTTCACTTTATACATACTCTGTAAACATTATGAAACTTTTTTACTAGAGCAATGGGCTTCATCTATTAATATAAAACATATAAACATTGTGAAACATTTTTTACTAATATATATTGAAATTTGGGCGCTCAATTTTAATTTTATTTAATTTTATTCATTTTTAAATTTGACTTAAACATTTGCTTGTTCTATTGAAGAAGAAAAAATAATACCGAAATTCATTTGGATATTTTATTACGTAATAGTCAATTTGGTGTCTAAAGGGTGTATTCAATTGAGATTTTTTTGAACTTTAAAAAGTCTGTGAATTTATAAAATACATAGACTCCATGCAGAGTTTGACTAATTTTTTTTTATTCATTTACATGGATTTTTGTAAATTTGATAGGATTGTGGAATACATTTTTTTTTATTGATTTACATGGGTAGACTCCAGCGTTGGAACTATTGATGCAAATGTATGTGGAACACACTTGTATATTAAAAAAAAAAGTTATCTGAATTGCTCAAAAAAAAATACCAAAAGTACACTAGTTTAAAAAAATATTATTATTCATCATTATTATTATCATCGTCATTTCCATCACCGTTATACATTGGTCTCATTTTCCACATGACATTAGCAATACTCATTCTCCATGCATTAACTTTCATTCTTTGTTGTAGTTGGCTTTGAGAAAGCAATTTCAAAAAAATTTCTTCCATATCGAGATGTGGTGAATCTTGATCTTCTTCATATTCGATTGGAAATTCATCAGAGCGGCATTCTTTCCAAAGAAAGTTGTGTAATTCAACACATGCTAATACTAACTCTGCTTGTGTTTGAAATGGGAACGGAGGTGCGGTTTTGAAAATTGTGAATCACAATTTGAAAATACCAAAAAAATTCTCAATCAAATTTCTTAATGATGCACGACGAAGATTGAATGACCCACTTGCATTTCTGGGGTGACGACCTTGACCACCAAAATATTTTAGATGATATTGAACACCACGTAGTGAAACTAAAAATTAACGTCGATTAGCAAATCCATAATCCACGAGAAAATATTTACCTAAAAATAATTTTTTTTTATTAGTTTGCTTGTCGTTGTTTAAAAAATATAAACACAATAAAAATTCATTGAGTATTAAATACATAGACCGTTGAATACCTAAAGATTTTTTAAGACTTTTTAAAATCCGTAGAAATCTCTGGTTGTTAGAAGAGATTTTGGAGGGTGAAATTTGTTTATATTTTTGGAATAGAATCAAAGAAAATCCATAGAGTGTTGAATATCTAAAGATTTTTTTAAAATCCGTATTGATTATCTCTAGGGGTGTAAACGAGCCGAGCCGAGTCGAATACCATCAAGCTCGAGCTCGGCTCATTTGGGTTTTTATAGGCTCGAGCTCGGCTCGAGCTTTATTAGTTGAGCTCGAGCTCGACTCGTTTGCAAATTTTTAGGCTCGCGAATAGCTCGAGCTCGGCTCGTGAAATATTCGTTAACTAAGTAAACGAGCTTGGCTCGAGCTCGGCTCGAAAAAAGCTCATTTTCAAATTAATCAAGTATAATTCGAGCTTGAGTTCGAATAATTCGGCTCGAAAGGCTCGGTTCAAAAAGCTCGGCTCGAAAGGCTCGGCTCGAAAAGCTAATTAAATTTAAAAAAAATATACAAAAATAACTCATCTAAACTATGTCTACTTTAAAACATAATAGTCCATACTCCATAATAATAATTTTGTCCCTAATAACACATAATAATAGTAATATCATAATAAATTTGTCTCTACATTACATTCTTATGGATATATTTTTTTAAATATTTATATAAAAAGAAAAAATTAATTAAACGAGCCTGCTCACGGCCTATTCGCGAGCTCAGTAAACGAGTCTGTTCGCGAGCTCAGTAAACGAGCCTATTCGCGAGCTTTCGAGCCGAATACCGTCAGGCTCGAGCTCGGCTCGATAAAATAATCGAGCTCAAAATTGGGCTCGAGCTCGGCTCGTGAAACTTAACAAACGAACTCGAACGAATATTTTTCGAGCCGGGTCCCGAATAGCTTGCGAACAGCTTGGTTTGATTACATCCCTAATTATCTCAAGATTTTTAAAGACTTTTGAAAATCCGAACAGTATACCCCCAAACTTTGAAAGTCTAAAAAAATCATACAACTCCACAGCCAATACACCCCCTAAATCATCCAAGTTTTCACACACAAAAACTCAAACACTTAGATATATAATTTTAATTTTTTCCGTCAAAAATCTCACTTCTATAACTAAATTTTATTTTCATTAGTATATATATTAATTCATAAGAATTTAAGAAGAATATGCATATAGTGTGTGTATATATATATATTCATTAATTAATAAATTTAACTAAATTATGAGATTTTCCATTTCTAAAATCCATGAAGATTTAACACACACATATCCATAATAAACTCATTTTAAAATAAATACTTGTATGAGAGGATTTCACGATCAAATGATTCACAAATTACCGCAACATAACAATCATCTTTTTCAAAATGTTAAAGTGTCATTGTTGATGATCGTTGCTAATCACAAGGATTAGTGGCCGTTAAATTTATTAATTAGATCACCAAACAATTACGTGTTATTGATCACGAACGTAATTAGTGAATACGAAAATTTGGATTGAGATAGAATTAATACGTGAATAGATTACGTATTTAATTCATATATAAGAGAATCGAGCTGCTTTGGGTATATAATCGAAGTTCGAACGTGTATATAAATTTGTGTGTCCTTATTAGCTGAAAAAATCTAAATATTTATACAAGTTTGTCTAGCATGAGGTGTACATGACCTTTGACCTTCATAGTGTGCATGTGTGACACTTGGGCTTTGACTATTTTGATCTTATCTAAACTAAAGTATATCCTTCTACACTGACTTGCTCGCATTCAGGAGTTGTTCGTCCCGTTGAACTTGTCATTGAGGGTCTTTAGTTTGATTTTGATGGTATTTATTCTTGATAATTTGTTGTCTTGATATTGCAGCCAGATCTGTCCGCCATTGTGCAAGATTTGCTCGTCGGGGTGTCAACTGGGTCCACTTGGTCTTTAGGTTAAAGTTGTTCGCCTGATTAAAGTTGCTAGGCGGACAAAGCCTGTTTGTCTGACGTTTCTAGCTCAGCCTGATTTTGTTGGCTTAACTTTGTCTTAAGAGTGAGAATTTTGTGTTAATTCTGCTCGCCCTGATGACGTTTATGTCCGCCTATCAACAGTCATGTCCAACTTATACTCTATTTTACTATGAGATGGTATCACATAAACATGCTCAAATTTTAATTATCAATATCTTCTTAATACATAGATGAAAATATCTTAAATATTGATAATACAAATTATGAATATTTCTTAATTATTATAGGGTTTTTATATTTGTTTTCCAACCAAAATTTAAAATATAATAAAAAATTCATTCATGTTTGTTGTTAACTCACAATATACCAAACTAGAGATTTTTGTTATATTTAATTTAACATATGTATGTATTATATATATACATGAAATTTCAGATTTAAGATTTTTTTTTCCCGATTTCAAGTAGTTTTATTGAATTTTAAATATGTTTTAGTAATCATCTCATTACACATTGTCTACGTACATATACTATTCAATTAATAGTGTCAATAACTCATCACTAATGTGCCATATATTTATGTAAGATTATGTTTATCTTGATTTAATATTATCTTGTTGATATATATGACACATCATTAATAATGAGTGTAAAATCGTGTAGGTGAGACGTTTTGGAGAGCTGAGTTGGTTCCAGATAATACATTATTTTCTTCTCTTCTAATTTTGGTTGAAAATTTTGTCCCTGCTTAATAATTCTATATTAAACAATGTATATATATAGTTCGAGTTCTTATTTTATATATATCAAGGTTGTGTAAACACGGAAACAATGATACGGTTACGATACGATATGAAAACGAGAACATAGATTTTTTTAAAAATTGGATTAGACACATTGGAGATACGTCTATAATTTTTTTAATTTTTTTATATTCTTGTAAATTAAATAATTTTACAAACTTTTTAATGCCTAAAAAAATAAAATCAAAGTAAGAAGAATCGATATTCATTGAACGACGAACTTTTGACAATGGTGAAGTGAGTAATGACTGATAGGAAAGGAGAAGACGAACAAAAAAATGTCATAGTTTAGAAAGAGACGGTAAATGTACGATATTTATTTACCATTTGTGGGATGAGGTTAATTCAATATAAGAAAATTTTATTTCAAGGTCAAAATTATATTAATTTTGTAAAAGTTTAATCTAAAAAATTTATCAATTTTTTAAATTTGACCCTGCGTGTATTCTATCCGTGTTCGATACGGTACCAAATGTTCTTATTTTGTTTTTTAACTGGGACACACTATGCGGCGCATAAGGTAGTTATCTTATCCAATAACCGCATGCCAAAATATTTGTGGAATATCTAAAACTGCATTATTTATGTTTTTTGAGTATCCATGCATTCTTAGGTGTACATGCTTGACTTTTTTTTTTCCACTCAAACAATTTGTATTCTACAAATTACATAAGAATTGAGATTTTTTTTTAAGTCAAACCATCAATAAAATTATTTTAAATGAGAATTGGAATCAGTGGACATAATTCTCAATCAAATAAAGAGATTAAATGTTGTATCAAATTCAGTTTTAATTCTCAACTAAATAAAGAAAAAAAAATTGTATCAATTTCACTTTGCTTGGCCAATGTGATTGTTTACAATTTTCTTTTTTTCTTGCTCTTTTCCATTTTTCCTGAGTTTATTCCCTTGGTAGGTCTTCTATATACATTTCTCGATGTATTTACTGATATTATAGTATTTTATATTGTAATTCCAGTTCACAAGTCTAATAGCATCAATGAATGGTATAATTAAATATATAAGTCTAATAGCATCAATGAATTGTATAATTAAATATATTTAATAATATAAATTTCATACTATGAGACGTGTTCATATGATGTTTTGTGTATTCTCTTACCTTAGTGAACAATGATACTGTCGATTTGACTTCTTAATGCATGCTTTCTTTTAGTTAATTTTTTTTATCAATTTCATTGCATTAGATTATATCACACAAAATATTCTATAAACAAGTGGCATATTATGAAATTTATTCCATTACATGCATTTATTGATACCAATACATGTATTCATTGATATCGTTAGATTTATAAACTGAAATCACAATATAAAATATTTTGATATCAGTTAATGCATGTAATGATGTCACGCCCCAATTTTCATAAAGGTAAATTTTATGAAAACACATGAATAATTTTGAATAAAAAGCTTGAACTAAACATTTTTTTTTTTACATAAAAATCACCCGACAATAGCGGAAGACTTAAAGATGTAATAACTTTTAAAAAATAAATAAATTTTTAATACTAATTGCAACAAAAATAAGTATCTTAGAAGAACTTCGCTAGGAAAAACTTGATAAATAAATTAACAAATTTGCAGGATTTTTAACATGAAATAATTAGAAGACATTCACCACCTCTTCCTGCTATCAGTTCATCAATTTGAAAATGTTAAAATGAAGGGGTGAGTATGCAAACATATTCAGTGAGTTCGAACTGTTCATAGTTAAATATAAAACATAACAGTTAAAACATCAATGCAAACATGAATACATTGTCATATTTAAATGTATCATAACTGACTGAGCATTGCGGCCCTTCCCAAGACCATTTAATTGACTCTGGTGATTTCCAAAGACAACTTTTATGGTCCCGAACCCGTGAAACTAATCCTTGGCTATCTGATTCTATAACATGGAATATATGAAATATAACACATAGCAAACACAATCAACATATCACAATAAACATTTAATAATGAACCACTACTCTGCTAACCATTGTAGAGACAAATTTTGAGAAAGAAACCCCACCTTAAATTAATGTTCTGGATGCAAATGGATGCAATGGAATAATATTAGTCCTTTTTTTGTGGTCATGTCCTCGTGTCATGATTTTCAACAGAGTATATCTCATTGAATATTTAGAGGAAAATATAAAATTTGAATTTTATATAAATATAAAAAGATCAGAAAATTTTGATTTGTTTTAAATATGAGGTTCTAATTTTTAAAATTAAAAATATTGAATCAGTAAAATATGTGCAGTTGTAGTAAAATCAGGATATCCTAAAAAATTGACTTGGAACACTTTGAAAATTTTATACACCGTAGATAACCTATGATATTATAAAATATCCAAAATTCAAAATTTTCAGAGTTATTTAAATAGGGTATTATAATTCTTACTTGAAACAGAGGATTTTCATAAATAGGAACAACAGTGAGAATAATTTGATAATAAATATAAAAACAACTAGGATGAACTTGAAATATTTATTTTATATTTAGAATATTATAATACATATCATATTCGAAAATCATTTGATTTGGATATCTAGATTTTTTTTTTTAAATTGAATAAGTAGGACTGCTAAAGTTTTACATAGGAGTATAAAGAACTCCAATTGCTTTGAGATTTTTACTGTACATTAATAACATAATAAAGAACAACATGTTAAAATTTCATAGATCTTGGAGATGTATAAGAGAGATTTAAAAATTTAGAAAGAAATTACCTTTGAATAATGAGTAAAATATAGAAGACTTTAGAAGATAATGAATGGAAAATATGAGATTTGATGTTTTTGTATAAATCCATGGTCTTAGGTGAAGAGATTACATGAAGAGAACACTAGTTGTGACTTGTAAGAATAAAATAGATAAAGTAAAGATATTGTGAAGTTATTGTATTAGACTTTGTGTTTGAATCATGGCTTAAATGTGTGGAACTAGATTAGACTGGTCGAAATTTTTTAGTGTTCAACTACTCTTACCGAATGACTAATGTCCAACCACCTTGGCCATTTTTTTATTGTTCAACCACATTGGTCGAACATTTACAAATATGTTTGACCTTAGTTGGTCAAATAAAATTGACTTGCAAAATCCTATCATCAGTGAAAAACTAAAAAAAATATTTGAACGGATGAAGTGAATAAAAAATTTACAAATGGTTTCCCGAAATGTGTTCTCTCCAGGCCCTTTTTAAAAAGATTTAATATGATTTTTAGAAATACGAAATTTTGCACCTAGGGTTTTTGTTTTGGGTTGAGGGAAGAAGAAATGAATCATAGGCGAAGGAAAAAGAGAATATGTTGGGTAGTGAGTGTAGTGGGAAAAATAATCCCGTCTAATATTAAGTGTTATTATATAGTATGAGTACATTAGTCTATCTGTATTAGGATATTTTCGTCAAAAAATTATTTCAAAATAAAACAAAAGACTAAGGGGTGCTTGATTGAAAATTATTTAATGAGAATGAGTATAAAATAATAATTGTGGTGGTTAATGAGAACAAAATATGGTCCATGATACTACTCCTCCTTCTAAATAAGGAAGTCATTACCCATTTTGATTTACTTTTTTCGCTTCTATAATCGTTTCTCCTCAAACATTCCTCTCCATCGCAACCACAACTTTTTTAATTTATTTTTTTCAAATTAGAGCACAATAATAATGATTTAACCATCATGAAGACAACCATTTCTCCAACATATCTGGAGGCAAAAAGGTAAATACTTTTTTATTCTCATTCTTATTGGAAAATTTGAAAAAAAAAACTTCTATTTTTTTTACCGAGCAAAGGGTGACTCGTCTGGTAGTGGAGCTCCAACCACTTGAGCTATACCACTTCGTCCCCCCATCTCTAATTATTATTAGTTGCGTACAATTCGAAATATACTCCTCACTTCTGCTATTAAACTTCATATGTGATTGGACACACTTTCTAAGAAAAATAGCTGAAAAGTGATTTTTAAGAGTTCTATTTGAATATAAAATGATATTGTGAGAAGGTATTATTTCAATTTTAGGCATGTGAAGATTATTGTGGGATATACAAAAATAAGTAAAATTTATTATGGAACGGATAGAGTACAACAAAGCGCACTCTAACGCCATGTCATTCATGATATGATCCACTTAATTAATTTTAACATAAAGGCATGTGTAAGGTTTATGTAAATGATTCATCTTAAAGTTTTAGATATGAAATTCCCTTGCAAATTAACCTATTTTAATCCAAAAAATTCATTAAAAAGATCAAAACTTGAAAACTCCTTCCCCGACTCACTAGGGGAAGAAGTAGGCCCTCAAAAACCTCAACTTGAGACCAACTCACGCTTGAAATATAATATTTATAAAATTTTGGTATCACAAATATAAATTTAAGTATTGCATTTTATACATGAGATAGTTTCATATAATTTTTTATGTTCTATTTGATTGCTTATACATATATCGATAGAAAAACGATTACACAAGTTAAGACTTATGTAAATCTTCCTTTAGCCATTGGTCCATACCAAATTGAAGAATTTTGTTGAATTAGATACTCTCTCTGTCCCTTTTTAGATTGCTCATTTTTTAATAAAAAATATGGTATATTAGTATTAAAAAGGTTTAGTTGCAATTTGTTGTTTGCCTAAATATTGGTAGGAGTTAATAGGATTTAATGTGGTCAGGGTTAGGCAAAAACACCAAATACATGTTTAATGAGTGCAATGAATGACATGATAGATATTTAATGGTAATGATTAACTATGAATGTAATGAAGAAGATGAACAATGGAAAATAATAAATTACAAGGAGATTTGTCAGGATTAGGGACCCTGGACTTTATGGGTTTTTTTTTATGTATATTCATTGTAACCGTTTTTAGCTATAATTAACTCTATTTATAGGGTACAATAGGAGAACTAGCCTTGTATTGGGCGGAGACCATGACATTAATTGCCTTGATTCTCCATATTGATATCGTCCTCCGGCTTCAGTTGTGTCAGCCAATGGGGACTTGACAGCTTGGACGGTACTAGAGTATTGTGGTCCTTATTTCCTTTTGTGGGAATATCAGGATGGTACTCATGTACTCGAGCGGCTAATTTCCTTATTTGTGATGATCTTGTCTGCTCTTCTATATGATTGTCCAAGAATGATTCAGTTGGTGTCTTTATTGATGATCTCTCCCTTACCTATTGTATGATCATACAAAATTGAGTATATTTACTAACAAGTTGAGTGTATAGAGGACAATGGATGATCATACATGGGGGAGAGGTAGTCGGCCATCTCCTTAATCTAGTTGGTCATCCCGAGACTTGGGGTCCTCTATATTTGTGTGCATTTTCCAATATGTTGGGTGTATGAGGGGAAGTCCTTTGAATGACCACACAAGGTACAAATTAAGGATAAAAAGTGGTAGAGGCCGACCAAGCAGTGGCCGAGCACCATCCCCCCTTTATTTTAACCGAGCAACATACTTGACCGACCACTATAATAGGGAAGACCAACCACAAAAATAGTTAAGTAGGAAAAGGGTCGAGCATAGGATATGGCGACCGAGCACATGACTTGGCCGACCACATACCTTTGGGTCGAGCACGGGAGATGCGGACTACTAATGCAATAGTCGAGCACTTGAATTAGGATGGTTGAGCACTAACGAGTGGTCTACCATTAGATGGAAAGGTCGAGCATAGTTATCGATTAGGCCGAGCGTGGAAAGGTCGGTGCCTAAACGAAATGATCGAGCATGCCGACCACTAGCCAAAATACTGACCCCAAGAGGCATCGACACTAGCCGGCCGAACATGGGATAACTAGTGAATGACCTACCGGGTTAGCCAAGGTTGGGTAGGCCGAGTGCCGAGCATGATTGAGCTCGGTCGAGTGCTTTGACCGGTCAAAACTGACTTTATTTCTAGAAAATTCTCCCTTGGGGGTTGTGAACCTTAACCTAATTACTTGGAGGCCCCAAAATTTAAAATAATAATTGCATATCTACCCATTCTTGTCCAACAAAGGGGAAACCCTATTCTTCCTTGAAAAAACTTTCGAAATTAATTTTTCTCTTCTTCTCTATGCAAAGGTCGGCGGCGGCGGCGCTATCTAGTGGGAAAGCAAAAAAATCTTATTTTCCTTTCAATTTTACTCTTCCTTTGATGGTACGGTGTAGAGGTGGTGGTAGAGTTTTGGCCGGTCGTGGTTCAACCTGAAGAGGAGATGCCTATGGAGGCGGAGCGGTTGGAGCGCCCGCTCATGGAGAGGGAGGCGACGCGGTTGGGTATGGGGTACTCGACGGACGAGACGAATCTAGAGGCAACTTTAGTGCAGCCAGTGCGCCTGGTTGGCACGCTCATGGCGGGGGAGGTGTGGTCGGTCAGGCAGTAGTGGCATCGGCATGGTTTGAGGGTCTCGGAGCTAATATGTTCGGTCGCAGTGGGCCGAGTGACGGCTCGCTCGGTGTGGGTGACGTCAGTGGCGGCACCTCTAACAGCCCATCCAACGCCCGTGACTTCCCTGAAGGCGAGGCTCCAATGGATTGTGGCAGTGTTGGGTGTCGTCTCTCCTCCGGTTAAGTAGCTCCATTAGTGCGAATTGTTCTCAGCTTAGGATAATCCCTGGTCCTTTTTGGTCCGTTGATGATGATGGGTTGGATTCTCTTTTTCCCGTGCACAGGTTGTTGGTGGAAGTTGGGGTAGGCATGTCAGACCGGGCTGATGGTATTCAGGAGCCGCTGGATGATTTTATAGAGGAAGAGAGGTGGACGAGCCTCCCGCCAAGTAGGAGGAGAAAGTTAATAGGATCGTTAAAATTCTGGTGGTTGAGACTGAGAAGGTATGTCTTGAGGTCGAGCTAAAAATAAAGGTCAATTCATCATTGAGGGAGAAAGAGTAGTACAAAAGAGAGTCGAAATAGTGTATGGAATGTAGAAGGAGTTTTTGGATTGGTCAGCAGGAGCACCTCTATCCTTTGATTTTGATGAGTATCTTGTGAAGTACTCATATGTACAGCCTAAGTGGGATCCTCAGTCAGTTCGATCAGCTACACCTCCCACGATGGAGTGGTCGATGGCGGGACATAAAAGTGTGGTGATCGCTCATACTTTGGCTACATGGAGACTAAGATGGGATGTTCCTTAGGATGTACACTTCATAGTGTCTAAACTGGGTGAGCGGGCAGACCAACCTCCTGAAAGGATGGTGGTCGTCAACTACTACGTGATGGATGTCGGCCTTTGCTTTTCTCTACATCCGGCAATCTCCCATCTGTTTAACTTTTTTGGGGCCTAGAACTGATCCAATTCCATCTGAATTCATGGTTGTTGATTTTAAGTCTAATGACCCTGTTTGGCCACCACTGGATTTATTGTTTTCCGTAGTCGGGGGAGTTGACTAGAATGTTCAGGTTGGTTAATGAGAAAGGTCGAGTTAATGATGTGCATGTTCAGTCCAAAGGACCTAAATGCATTGGTGGTTTGTCGGGTAAAATTCTCCCCCAGTGGAGGAGATAGTTTTTTGTGAGTGGCGCTTGGAAGACCGTGTTCAATGGGGTCAAAAATAGATATTCCGACCGAGCCACGCTTGAAACAATCAAGTAAGATTTTTCATTTTGTATTCAGATGATCGTACTGGTGTAATTTCTATTTTTTTATTTGCAGGTTACATCATTCCGTCCAAAAAGGACCTCAACTTCGATTTTTTGGTTATTCGGGAGAAGATATTACAATTGTCGATCAGTGAGCGAAATCAAGCAGTTTTGAAGACCCATACGGCTCGATTAAGGGCCTATTTTTTTCAGATTTCCGAGGTATCTTCGTGTTGAAGGTGAATAACATCTTTTCATAGCTTTTTAGTTTTTTTACTTAGTTGAATTTTGACGAGGGAAACTTGTTTCTTAGGTCCCCAGTTTCCCACTTTCAAGGATTGCCTCCAAGTACTTCTAGTTGGTTTTCCCACTATATTTGCACGAGCGAATAGGGCGACAATGATGAAGATGAAGAAAGGTCCTACTAATGGAAAATCATCGGTTCCGAGGGATGGGCCGGTCATCATTCATGAGCCTGAGCCTCAAGAGATTGGTTCTGAGCGAGGGACGTCTTCTCCACTTGCTGGAAAGAAGAGGGCTCGGGGCGAGTCCGGTGAAATGGAGGATCGAGGAGAGGCCTCTGCTGGTTCCCCCATTGATTTGACCGAGCCCTCTCCACCAGAGCAAGTTAATCCGGTCATCTGAGCAGTTGCTGCCCCCATTAGGAAGCCTTCGATCGAAGTTACTATGGTCGTGATCCACCCATATTTCAACTATGAGTTTGCACCTT
The DNA here is from genome assembly GCA_947034835.1 of Ballota nigra. Lineage (NCBI taxonomy): Eukaryota > Viridiplantae > Streptophyta > Magnoliopsida > Lamiales > Lamiaceae > Ballota > Ballota nigra. The sequence goes on along the minus strand of OX344720.1, from coordinate 86,247,431 downwards.
CTTTATTCGACTTCATTCTTTGTGCGGGTTGTTCTTATATATACTTTATTTTGAACTTGTAGGCTGGTCAACGACGATCCTAGTTAGGCCCCTCTGGTTATGGACTTCTTGTTTCCCCAGGTTCTCGCCCTCTTGCGGAGGTGCCCGAGCACTTGGGCAAGGCTGTTCACCAGGCTTGGACCTTGGCCTTGGAGGATATTGCTCAGTGTTGGCCCCGTTCAAGTCTAAGTGATACATGTATGGGGGGAATACACTTATACAAAATCTTCTTTCTTTTTCTACACCGAGTCCCCTTACTCAGAGTTTAAGTGTTGAACACTGAATAGATAATAAACCTACTAACTGCACTGAGGCGAGTCAGTTGGCCAACTATCTATTTATGTTCTAGTGCAAAAATGTGTGAGCCCTAAAAGATTTTAAGACTTGTTTATAGTTTGCTTTCTGAAAACTGATTTTCCTTTATGAAGCCGTGATTAGAAGGGCAGTGCGTTGAGTTCAATAGTCAAGGCTGATTGGTTCAGGCTTGACAAAACATGTAATGAATGACTTAAGATAATAATATTAAATGAGCACAATATCAAAGCAGTAAAGAACACAGCGAGATAACGTGGTTCAGAGACTTAAACTCCTACGCCCACGGTCCTGATTCAACAGGAGAATCCATTAAGGATTGACTTGTTTTTAACGTGCCAAGGTGCACCAAGATCAGTCTCACTGACCCTTCTTCCTTCTAACCACCTAACTAACTTCAACCAACAAACCTAACTAAGAGGGTTTTGGTTTCAGTTTGGATTCTAACCATTTGTGATTATCCTTACAAGGCAAACCTATGCTAAGGGTTGGATAACCACTCTAAGCTTAAGATATGCATGCTACGCTCAGTGGAATACAAAATAACTCTTTACTCAAGAAACACTTGGGAAATTCTAGGTTTTTCGAGTGCTTCTTTGAATGCTACGAATGCTTTGAATGCTTGAGAGTTTGAGTAATTTCCATCTTCGAAATTTCCCATAACCTTGTTTGGGTGCAGGGTCTTCTGTATTTATAAGCAAACTTTGAAAACTATCCATTGGAGAGATAGCCTCCTAGTCACCTTCCTTGAAGGATACTTCAACGGACATATCTTCATGCAGCAACCGTCCTTGCATAGATTTGGTAATTGCATTAAATGTTCTGCCCGTTGAAAATTGCAGGGATGTCAGGTTCAAGTCAGTGTCCGTACATGACTTGTCATCTTCTCATTGGTCCACGTCAGCGTGTAGGTGAGGCTATCAAAATGCATGCTTCATTTCAGTCTTGTCTTTACTGAGTTTAGTTTTGTTCTCATCTACATACGTGTTCCAGCGCTGACATTCCTTTTGCTTGCTTGGATCCTACTCTAAGTCTTTTCCAAATAACTCAGTGCAGTCTTATTCCCTTCAGGATGAGTTAACAATGATCTCAGGATCATGTTCTTCATCCTGACACTTATTCAGCCAGCTTAGGTAGACTGCCATAAGTTCTGATGGTGCTCTTTGTGTCTTCAGGCTCCAGTCTTGAGTGACAATACTGAGTACTCCTTTCAGTGTGTACCTGTGAATATAAAATATTATACCCTAACAAGACTAGCCTGACTATTACAACACATAGGCAAATCATCTTTTCAGGATATTTGGGATCAACTCAAAACTGACATTGTCCCAACAATTTTCCCCTTTTTGATGTTGCCAAAACACTGAAAAGATCCATAAAACACTTAGTGGAAAATAAGTCATATTCTATAAGACAAAATCTGTGTTAGAGCAGTTCTTGATAAAGTACAGAATTTAAACAACAGCAAAAAAGACAATGAGTTTTTGTCTGTGGGCAAATGTAATAGATTTCATTGATAAATTTGACGATGAGTACAATGAATCCTATCTATTACATCAAAACATCAGGGTCCAGATTAAATTCTTCGCATTTCAGGCTTAAGTCTATAACCATTATAGACTCTGTCCTTTAACTCTTCAATCCTCTTGTGCTGGTGTATGTACCCTCCACCCTTGGCTATTTTGAGCACCTCTTTCATGATCTCCCTTAAGTCGTACATTGTTGAGCCAGGAATCAGTGGGGGAGCATGAGTGATAAGTTCAGGAGCCTTCACTTGAACCTTAGCTTTCTCAGCCTCGTCCATGATGAGCTTGTACAGCTCAGGGTAGTTATCGACCATGAAGTCAGTGAAATGGGCATCAATTTCATCAGTGTCGCCCCATTTCTTGACAGCGTACCACAGCCTGATGAACTCGTTCCTTGCATCCTCCCAAAACTCCTTCAACTCCTCTGATATGAACGTGTCAATGAGGACAGACTCAGTTCTTGACTCAACTGGGATTATCATCTTCTTCACTCGGGGTGCAGCCTTCTTCCTGTACTTTCTCGGTTCAGGCTCTTCTTCTCCCTCCTAAGCAGACTGATCATCGCATCGTCAAGTTCTCTTTGTTGCAGTGCGTTGATTTCAGTGAGCTTCTCCACCTTCTTCTCCAGAATGCACTGTTTTTATTTTTGTGCGACTTCAGCCCTGCGCTCAGCTTTATTCTTCTCAGGTGCAACTCCCCTGGCCTTTGAGCAGAGATCTGCAACCTGATCCACATCATAAGTGATGGGATTTTTCCTTGTTTCAACAGGGGAGTGCACTGAAGCATTTTTTTGGAATAGATGGAAGTTGAGGACCATGAGGAATTTGCTTGGAAGGATCATTAGCCTAAGCCACCAACCTTGCTGACTTGCGTGGTGTTTGCATTATTAGCATTTTTTTGGAATAGATGGAAGTTGAGGAACATGAGGAATTTGCTTGGAAGGATCATTAGCCTAAGCCACCAACCTTGCTGACTTGCGGGGTGTTCGCATTATTAGCACATTTTCCTCCTTCTCCGATACCTCAGGGTTGGATCTTTTCTTCGTCTTCACTTTTTCTCCCTTTTTGGCATCATCCTTGGCAGGAGGGAGAGCCTTAGGCACAACTTCCCTGAAGGCATCCTCCCCAGAGTTGATTACGAACGATGTCAGAGACTGGACCTCCTTCAGGTGCTCCTTCATCAAATTAACACATGTTGCTACACCTGACCCCGAATAAGACACTTGAGCTAGGCTTGACTTTATCTTCTTCTAAAAAATCTCCATGGATGTGTGCAAGCTTTGCTCAGTCTTTGCCAGCCTCTCTGCCGCCTTCTCTGACTGATGAATGAACTTCCCTGACTCCAAGGCCATCCTGTCCGCTGAGTCATTCAGGGCCTTGGTGAGCAATTCATTGGAATGAGTCACCAATTGCTCCACTACCTTCAGCATAAGTTGTTCATTCTGCTCCTTCATCTCAGTCAGGGCACCAGCCAGCAGCTTCTTTGTCCTCTTTCTCTCCGTCTTCACTGAAGTGGTGGTGACCTTCATTGCCCTCTCAAGATGCTTAAGTTTGTTGTTGGCAACAATTCTGAGTGCAGATTTGAGGTACCGAATTTGCTTATGGATAGCCTTGTCTTCGTTGGATTGCCCTTCTTCAAGCATGATGATCTTGTTTTCCAACTCAACAAGGTTCTCCGTTGTCTTATCTTGCTTCACCTTAATGATGTCAGTGAATTGGCCTTTTCGGATGTCAGTGATCTACACTCCATCATCATCTTCACCTTCAGTGATTGGTTGTTTTCCCTTGACAACCCCTGCATCTTCAGTCTCCTCTTCAGGATGCACTGAAGGCAGTTCAGGAGTGATCATAGCCGCCCGCTCAGGCTCAGCTAAGTCAGCTCGAACTTTAGGAACAAGTCCCTTAGAACTAGGAGTCACCTTAGGTGCCTCAGCAACTTCCTCCTTTGACTCAGGGCAGGGAATCCCTTTATCGCCAGTTGCTTCATTAGCAAGTAAACCATTCTCAATGGTCTCACCAACTACTCCACCCTTGGAGCTTGTCCTTTTTCACCTTCCCCCTAAGCACTAGACCTAGAGTCCATCTACTCCACTTCTTTTGTTGTCTCCTTCATCAGCTTTTCACAAGCTTTCCATCTCCTCCATCACCACCTTCATCATCATCATCCCCACCATCATCCTTCTTCTTTCCTTCGGGAGTATCAAGGAACCTCCATTCTCCTGCCACTTTCATCCCTTCCACCAGTCTCTTCAGGGCCTCGAAGTCAAGGATCTCCAGCCAGCTCGTGATTTTGAAATAAAAGCAGAGGCGTGCTTCCTCAGTGACCCAGAAGTCCCAGCCACGAGCCTCAACCATCATGCGCTGATCCTGCATGTTTGCTTGCTTGTACTCCAGTCAAGCCTTCAGATCCATAACGTGCTGGCATAAGGTTGGGTATTGCTCAAGCCCGCGAAAATACTTGTCAACCCAGTCAGATGCTCGCGCCCTGATCATATTCTCCACAAGGTGCAACGAGACATCATCATCAGAGTCCTCCTCTGGATTTTCTAAGAGGTATTCCAGCTCTGGGGTTGACTCTCTAGGCATGGTGGATTTTGGGTCTTTGGTAGTAATGGGAAAATTGGATAGGGATGGTATATCAGTTTGGGTGTCAGGTGGGGTAGGTAAGTTTAGTTCTGATTGAGGTTGGGATGGCTCAGTGTGGATTGCAGGGTTGGGTGAGTTTGTTTGTGGCTGAGTGGGTTCAATGGGCAGGTTTGGTTCATTGGGGTTTAGGGTGGGCTCAGGTTGAAGCAGGGAAGCTGTGTTAATAACTTCCCTAACTTGAGTCAGGTCCGTGTCCTCCACCGCTGGCTCCTCAAAGACCTTCCTTCCTCCCTTTCTCAGCCTCCTCTTCTTCTTCTGCTTCTCCATAACTACACCTTTCTCCCTGACTTCATTGTTAGTCTCCTCAGGCTCAGGGGTGGCCTCCTTAGAAACTTCCTCAGTCACCTTCTCTTCTCTCACTTCAGTGGCCTTTTTCTTCAGCACCACTCCCAGCTTGCTAGACTTCTCCACTTCCTTCTTCTTCTCTCCTTCCTCCTTCTCACGCTCAGGAAGCGTCACCTCAATCTCCTCAACCTCATCCAGGAGATTCCTCTTGACTGGCTTCTTGGCCTTTGCCTCAGCCTTCTTCTTCTGACCTTTAGGAGGTGCATTTAGGTCAACGATCCCTAGGATGGGATAAGTGTCAGCCTCGGAAGAGAACATGACCTTCTTCTGAGTAAGGCATCCTCCCAGTCGAATGAGCACCCGGGACAGACGTGAGAGATCAACATTGAGAGCCTAGTCCCTAAGTGCAGAGCGTCTGACACAGAGATGTCCTTCTTCTCCTCATCTCTTTTAATCTTATCCACAACCATTGAGGCAACTGGTCCAGAAAATATTGCTCACAGTTTACCTCTACCTCATCCACCAACGCAACCATTATCTTCACCTTGTCCTTGCTCAGCTGCTCATGGGAACCAACATTTCCCATGATTATCTTGCTGACAATGTCAACAAGAGCTCTAAATTCAGGATTCAGATTGTCATTGTGCATGCGCGCCCTGAATTCAGAAGACCCAGTCTTGGAGAATCTCTCCATCAACTCCCCCTCCAGATTCTCCTTATACGTCTTGGGGTTGATTCCGGAGCACGGTAGCCCAAACACCTCCTTGATTGACTTCCTCAGGTCAATCTCCCGCACTTCTTCCTCGAATACGTCCTTGCCCTTCTTGTCCTTCCCCTTGGGCACTTGGACAGTCACCTTGGTGAATAGTTCACCACCTCTCTTGAACATCCTTATGTATGCTTCCACCACCGCCTTCGGATGCAATACAGATGGTCGTTTGGTGAAGTACTTCTTGAGTCCCGCCTTTGAAATCCAGTTAAAAACTGGCTTGATCTCCTTCACTCTAAGGCAAGGTCCCTCCATGATGATTATTTGCTCTATGAACACGAGCCTATTCTGGACTACTTGCTCGTAGTCTACGACAGTCCAAGCATTGCTCGAGGTAGCCATTTGTGTTTTTGAAAAAGTTTGAGAAATTTAGAAAAGCTTGAGTGAGAGAAAACTCAGTGAGCAAGTGTGCATTTGTGTAAACGTAAATTTCTCAAATGGCTAATCAATTGATGTTAATCAAATAGTTACTCTGACATGTGGTTGAGATTAATCCTGAATTCGAAAAGTTTTTGAAATGAAAAGCCAGGATTAATTCAACAAGTGTCTCTTTGATCACGTCAGTTACATTCCATAGAATACGGACACGTATGCAATAAAGTAATTGTACACATTAAATGCTCTGATGCGCATGGGTTTAAATATCAAAAGACGCGCTTTAAATGATAACGGTCAGCATTAAATGCGATTTTTAGGATGGAAAATTCAGTGCGATAATTTAACTTCAAAAGAGTCAGGTTTGTAAAATACATACCAGTCAGGGCGACATTGTAGCACCCTGATACCTCGTTGAGTCGAGTCTGAACCTGAGTTCCCTCTAGATCCTATATTGACTGCTCTCTCGGATCTAAGAGTCCTAACTCCACTGACAGTTCCATAAACCTTGATTCAGCTAAAGGCTTAGTCAAGATGTCAGCTCTCTGTCTGTCAGTGTGAATCTTCTCCATCCTAATGTCCTTCTTCTCCACATGATCTCTTATAAAGTGATGCCTAATATCCACATGCTTGCACCTTGTGTGAAGCACTGTGTTTTGAGTGATTGCTATGACACTGTTGTTGTCACAATAAATTAGGACTTCATTTGCAAACACTTGGTAGTCTCTCAATTGTTGCCTTAACCATAGAATCTGAGCACAACAACTACCTGCCGCCATATACTCAGCCTCTGTTGTGGATGTCGCTACTGAGTTCTGCTTCTTTGAGAACCAAGAGATCAACTTACTTCCTAAAAACTGACATATCTCTGAGGTTGATTTCCTATCAATCCTACATCCTCCATAATGTGCATTTGAATATCCTGTCAGTTCTAGGTTGTCATCTGAAGGATACCATAGTCATAAATTGACTGTCCTCCAAATGACTTTTGTTAGGGTCAGAATGATACCTAGCACACACACCAACTGCAAAAGCAATGGCAGGCCTGCTTGCAGTCAGGTACAATAGTGATACAATAACCCCTCTGTACTAAGTCTGGTTCACTGATACCCCATCAGTGTCAGGATCCATCTTCCAATTTGTATTCATTGGGATCCTAGCTGGATTGCAGTTCTGAACTCCAAACTTCTGAATCAAGTCTCTTGTGTACTTAGCCTGATTAATGAAAATCCCTTAATCAGTTTGCTTGACTTGCAATCCCAAAAAGAAGTTCATCTCTCCCATCATAGACATCTCAAATTTACCAGTCATCAACTTAGAGAATTTCTCACAGAGCTGATGATTGGGTGATCCAAATATGATGTCATCCACATATATTTGGACTATGAGAAAGTCATCACCTTCAGTGATCCTGAATAATATCCTATCCACGGTTCCCTTCCTGAACCTATGGTCAGTCAGGAATTGAGAGAGGGTATCATACCAGGCTCTAGGAGCTTGCTTAAGTCCATACAGTACTTTCTTCAAGTGGTATACCTTGTCTCCAACCTCAAACCCTAGGGGGTTGTTCCACATATACCTCTTCATTCAGGATACCATTGAGAAAAGCACTATTCACATCCATTTGATACACCTTGAACTTCTTGTATGTTGCATATGCAAGGAACAACATGATTATTTCTAGCCTATCCACTGGAGCAAAGGTCTCATCATAGTTTATTCCTTCAGACTGACAATACCCATTTGCAACTAACCTTGCCTTGTTCCTTACTACAACACCATTCTCATCCTTCTTGTTCTTGAAGACCCACTTGGTACCAATCACACCTTGATGCCTAGGTCTATCTACCACTTCTCAAACCTGATTATTTGTGAACTGATTCAACTCCTCTTGCATGGCTATGATCCAGTTCGAGTTAGTGAGAACTCCTTCTATGTTCTGAGGCTCTTTCTCATAGAGAAAGCAACAAAACAAAGCGTTCTCACCATGGAACCGCCTGGTCCTAACTCCCTCAGTTGGATCACCAATGACTTGGTCAATGGGATGATCTTCTAGCCATGGCCTCTTGCTTGGAGTTGTCACTGATGTACCTGCAATGTTAGTATCTACAAGATCTATAAATCCAGGGAAATGAACAGAAGGGGATGAACCTGAGTCTATACCAAAGGGATTAACCAATTCAATGTCAGGGACATTGGTTACCCCTTGATATGGTGACTCAGTAGTCGTCTCAGTTGCGACCGCATCTTCATTGATGGTACTTAGCTCAGGTTGAGCCTATTCCTCAGTCTGAGGCTCAACTGTCCCTGATGTGTTGGGTTTAAGAGTGACACTTGGATTGTCATCCTGATCTTCGTCATCATCCCAGCATGGAATAGGTACTGCTTGACCTTAGAATCAGGTTGATTCTTCAAGCTCAGCCTTGTCACTCTCCTTGTGACCTCCTCAGAGTCAGGATCCAACACTTTTACCCTAGACTCGGTGATAGATTCATCAAACAAAACATGTGGTGATTCTTCCACAACAAGGGTACTATAATTATAGACTCTGAAGGTTTTACTGATTTTAGAATATCCTAAGAATATTCCTTTATCAGACTTGGTATCAAAAGTCTTTAATTGGGTCTTCCCATTGTTGAGGATGAAACACTTGCACCTAAATATATGGAAATAAGATATACGAGGCTTCCTCTTGTTCCATGTCTCATAGGGGGTCTGAGCATGTTGTTTGTTCAGTATGGATCTATTCTGAGTGTAGCATGCAGTGTTGATTGCCTAAGCCCAGAACTTCTTAGGCAATCCTGACTCAGCCAGCATGGTCCTGACAGCTTTCTTCAGTGTCCCGATCCTTCTCTTAGCGACACTATTTTGTTGTGGGGTTCTAGCTGCAGAAGTCTCATGAGCAATACCAAATTCATTACAGAAATCAGAAATATATGAATTTATAAATTCAGTGCCCTTTTCAGATCTGATTTTGACTATGGACTGATTCTGCTCATTGCTGAGTCTCCTGAGCAACTCTGGAAGCTTCACATGTGTTTTCTTCTTATTCAACAAGAAAATAACCCAAGTATATCTAGAATAATCATCAATGACCACAAGGGTATATTTCCTACCATTTATACTCACAAGTGTTACAGGGCCAAATAAATACATGTGTAGGAGCTGAAGAACCCTATCAGTTGAGAAGGTGGCTTTCTCCTTGAATGTAGCTCTAACTTGCTTCCCTTCCTGATAGGCCTTGCACACATGATCCTTGCTAAAAACTTCATTAGGTAAACCTTCAACAAGTGAAAGTCTAGAAATCTTGTTAAGAATCTTTAAGTTCAGATGGTTTAATCTTTTATGCCATAACCAACTGAGCTCTGAAGAGCTTTTAGCAACAAAACAAGTATTAGGAATAGTGTTGCTCCAATCAGCTAAATAAATATTACCTTTCCTAATACCTGAGAGGAGCACTTGTGTTGATTTATCCTTTACAAGACATATATTAGATGAAAACTCAACATTGAAACCCTTGTCACAAAACCGACTCACTGATAAGAGGTTATGCTTCAGTCCTTCAACAAAGGACACATTCTCCACTCTGACTGTACCTATTACCAAAACACCAAAACCTTTAGTTAAACCTTTTGAGTTATCGCCAAAGGTTACCTGTGGACCATCTTTAGCTTGAAAATCTTGAAGGAGACTCTTCATTCCAGTCATGTGCCTTGAGCACCCGTTGTCTAGGTACCAAAAAACCTTGATTGAGTCATCCTTTCTTCTCATTTGGCCCACAACCGCCGGCAACAGAATTAGGCATTAGGTACCCATTGGGTGTTGGGTCCTATGGTGTCAGTTGTACCTTTCGGGATCCAGACTTGCTTAACTACCCTGATTGCCTCAGAGTCGTAAATCTTTCTCCCAGTAACATCCACATACACTACTTTCTTCTTCTTAGCCTGAGAGGAAGATGGTGTACGAGTGTCAGGCTTCGGAGTCACAGGAGCCTGAGTGGTAGCCTTTGGGGCTGACTTTCTGTTCTTCCTAGACCTTGGTGCAACGGGTCTTGGGGCTTTTTCTTGATAAGGACCCTATTTCTTGTTCCCCCTAGGCAAGTGAGGGAATTGGAAACAGTTAAAGGCCTCAGGATGCCAAAACCATGAGGGAGTCCCAAGCATGATGATACCCTCGTTGAGCAGTCTATGTGCTCTGGGCCTGAGCTCTTCTCGGCTTGCGGTGAGAAGTTTTCTGGTCTGAGCTCTCAGGGGCCTCTTTAGGTTGCTTAACCTTTCCCTTGGGTTTTGGCTTAACAACCTTAGGGGCAACCCTGACCGTCTCAACAGTTTCCTTGCCCTTATCAGTCTGATGGGCCTCAAATACAACCTTCTTTGTACTCTGGCCTACCTGAACAAACACCGTCTCAGTGTTGCTCCCTGAAGCAACATGAGATTGACCCCGTGAGGATTTTTTGGGAGCATATCCAATCCCAGCTTTCTCCTTCCCAAGCTTTTGGTTGCTATTTATTTACTCTACAACCACTGAGGATTTATTCATTGCTGCAACTTTTTGCTTGAGAGAGTCCTCACTCTTTTTCAGGATTTCATGTCTGGCATAAAGGTCATCAAACTTACTCTTGAGTGACTTTAGCTCTTCCTTCCTGACCAGTTCCTCATCAGCCAATTCCTTCAGAATCTTCTCTCTTGGAAGGCGCTCAGCATTGATCATGTTAATTTCCTGAGTTAGCCTTACAATTTGAGCTGACTCCTTTAGATCTGACTGAGTTAGCTGATCAGTCAGGCTTTGAACCTCAGTACTCAATTTCTCGTTCTCCTTCACCAAGAAGACATTAGTTTCCTACAGTCTGGAGAAATCAACCATCAATTGATCTAAACAGATCTGAAGGTTCATTTCTCTAACTGACTTTGAGCTAAGCTCAGGATTTTGACCAGTGTGTGAACCACATGCAGAGTTAGAAGTTACCTCAGGCTTCTCCCCAGCCATAAGGCACAAATCATTGTACTCATCATTGGAAAAGAGTTCAGGCAACCTCTCCTCAAGACCATCCGAGTCAGTGGCGTCTCCAGCGAGCATAGCTCTCATATCCGTATATATTTGGTCTCTCTTAGTCCCCATTTCTTCTCTTTCCCTTGCACTCAGCTTCGGACAATCATACTGATAGTGCCCACTCTTATTACAGTTGTAACATGTTGTTGGCTCATCTCCTTCTTGAGTCAGGTTCCCTTGGTCTTGATGAGCTTACATTTTTCCCTGAGTGTCTATTATCACGAGCACGTCTCTGGTCCACCTCTCTACGATCAGGTTTCGGGTCAGAGTAACTCATTTCTTCACCTCGATCGTGTCTCTGGTCAGTGTTCCTCCGGTCTTCATACCTTCTGGAGCTTTGGTGACTTCATTCAGGTTTCCTGTCCCTAGTGTCCTGATAGTACTTTTTGTATCGACCAAATCTTGAGTTTAACTTTTCAAAACGTCTGGCCATCATACTGTACTCCTCAGCGAGCTCTTCTTTGCTCATCTCCATCAGTGACTGTGATGAAGATTCAACAGGTTATGACTTGGCTTTGAATGCCACATTTTTCTGTGGATTTTCTCCTCCTCTTCAAGTACTATTTTCTTCTTTCTCTTGTTCAGATCGAATTCCAACGCTTTGAGCTCTGAAAATAGTTGAGCTGAAGTAATGTTGCTCATATCCTGAGTATTCTTGAGCATGATAACACTGTTATCCCATCATTTAGGGAGAGCATTCAGGATTTTCGAAGCAACTTCTCTCTTGGGAACATCATTTTCCAGCATCACTAACTCATTCATCATCTTGATGAATCTTGGCTCCATCTGATCGATTGTTTCCTCAGGCAGCATCTCGAATGCTTCAAATTTCTGAATGGCAATGTTTTTCTTGTTCTCCTTAATCTTCTCTGATCCTTCGCACATCTGGTTCAGCTCATCCCATACCTCATTTGCCGTAGTGAAGTGCATCAGTCTCGCTGACTCCTCGAAAGGCACCGTGTGAAGGATGTTGTTCTTGGCCACTTTGTACAGTCCAATCATCTTGATCTCGTCATTGGTCAGTTGGCTCCTCTCCTTCGGAATCTGTTCGCCAATGGAGAGATGATCATATCCCAGTCCTCTGACATTTGGGATAATGATCTTGATGGGTCCTTCTCTAATGACACGCGACATCTGGTCATGGATGGCTTCTAGATGTGCTTCTAATCTGAATCTCCAGTAGACAAAGTTAGAGACAGAGAATTCAGGCAATGAAGCTTCAAGTCTCCTTGAAGTCATGATGCAAAGTTTTCAAAGAATGCAAACAAAGATATGTTCAGTGACCACCAATAGTTTCTCCTCTGAAACTATTAGTATGCAAAGTCATTGGTCTTTTGAACCACTGCTCTGATACCACTTGTTGGTCCCGTTCAAGTCTAAGTGATACGTGTATGGGGGGAATACACATATACAAAATTTTCTTTCTTTTTCTACACCGAGTCCCCTTACTCAGAGTTTAAGTGTTGAACACTGAATAGATAATAAACCTACTAAGTGCACTGAGGCGAGTCAGTTAGCCAACTATCTATTTATGTTCTAGTGCGGAAATGTATGAGCCCTGAAAGATTTTAAGACTTGTTTATACTTTGCTTTCTGAAAACTGATTTTCCTTTATGAAGCTGTGATTAGAAGGGCAGTGCGCTAAGTTCAATAGTCAAGGCTGATTGGTTCAGGCTTGACAAAACATGCAATGAATGACTTAAGATAATAATATCAAATGAGCACACTATCAAAGCAGTAAAGAACACAACGAGATAACGTGGTTTAGAGACTCAAGCTCCTACGTCTATGGTCCTGATTCAACAGGAGAATCTATTAAGGATTGACTTGTTTTTAACGTGCCAAGGTACACCAAGATCAGTCTCACTGACCCTTCTTCCTTCTAACCATCTAACTAACTTCAACCAACAAACCTAACTAAGAGGGTTTTGGTTTCATTTTGGATTCCAACTATTTGTGATTATCCTTACAAGGCAAACCTATGCTAAGAATTGGATAACCACTCTAAGCTTAATATATGCATGCTATGCTCAGTGGAATACAAAATAACTCTCTACTCAAGAAACACTTGGGAAATTCTAGGTTTTTTGGGTACTTCTTTGAATGCTACGAATGCTTTAAATGCTTGAAAGTTTGAGTAATTTCTGACTTTGAAATTTCCCGTAACCTTGTTTGGGTGCAAGGTCTTCTGTATTTATAAGCAAACTTTGAAAACTATCCGTTGGAGAGATAGCCTCCTAGTCATCTTCCTTGTAGGATACTTCAACGGATATATTTTCATGCAGCAACCATCCTTGCATGGATTTGGTAATTGCATTAAATGTTATGCCCGTTGAAAACTACAGGGATGTCAGGTTCAAGTCAGTGTCTGTACATACTTGTCATCTTCTCATTGGTCCACGTCAGCGGGTAGGTGAGACTGTCAGAACTCATTCTTCAGTTCAGTCTTGTCTTTACTGATTTCAGTTTTGTTCTCATCTACGTACGTGTTCCAGCGCTGACATTCCTTTTGTTTGCTTGAATCCTACTCCAAGTCTTTTCCCAATAACTCAGTGCAGTCTTGTTCCCTTCAGGCTGAGTTAGCAATGATCTCAGGATCATGCTCTTCATCTTGACACTTATTCAGCCAACCTAGGTAGACTGCCATAAGTTCATTGATGGTGCTCTTCGTGTCTTCAGGCTCCAGTCTTGAGTGACAACACTGAGTACTCCTTTCAGTGTGTACCTGTGAATATAAAAAACTCTACCCTAACAAGACTAGCCTGACCATTACAACACATAGGCAAATACTTTTGTCAGGGTATTTGGGATCAACTCAAAACTGACATTGTCCCAACACTCAGTGTCAATGGGGGGACACGTTTAGGGCCGCTCAGGTGTTTGCCAGTATGATGGTAACGAGGATCACCCAGGCCGTGGCCAAGTATGGAGAGAAAATTCACGAAGTTCGAAATTTAGAGACCATGCTTGGCGAGGAGAAGGAAGAATGACATGTGCTTGGGCGATGGGTGGACGTGCTGGAGGGAGAGGTCTCATCCCTCCTCAAAGAGAGAGAGGAGATGGTCATGAGGGCCAAGATGCTCGCCAAGAAAAGAGATGAAGTTATGTCCAAGTCCGAGCTCTTGACCATTACGATCGAAAAACTTCACGGAGAACTGAAGGATGGTAAAGAGAGGGTTGGTGATGAAGAAGTTAGAGGGGGTGAAGGAAGAGCTTGCGGTGGTTGGGTGTGAGCTGATTAAGGCTAAAATAAGCCCAATCCAGATGAACCCACGAAGAATTATGAGTATCTTGCCGAGTACTGTTACTACATGATTTTTGCGGATGTTATTCTAGCGACAAAGAAAGTCGGGGATATCACCGGCGGCCTAGAGGCACATTTCAAAGATTATGTTGGGAAAAATCCACTCCATGGAGCTTTTTATCTTCACATTCTCAATTTGGAGAGTGAGCTCAGGGTTGACCTCACTTGGTAACCCGATCATGTGAAGCTCTTAAAGTCGGGTGAGTCGGTCCCTGATATGGAAGATGATGAAGAGAAGGTCAGGTCCACTTTGGAGATAGGTGTCGACCCTCCATCCCTTGGTGTGGAGCCTATCGCCCTGGAGTCTGATACTGATCTATCAACCTCATTGTTTAGGTTCTTCGAGTGTTAGGTGTTTTTTCTTTTTATTGTTGAAGTCTGATGTAATTTGCTTTGGTCATCTTTTATAATTGGCCCTCAATATTTTTATTATTGAAACTAGTTGTTCTCCTTGGCCTTTCTCATTTTGCATTTCTATACTTAATTTTTAGTGATAATAGATCGATTATCTCAGGGGAACGGTCACGGGTTGATCCACCTATTGATGGTGGCCAACCATTCCGGGGTCGGCCTATTCTTGGAGGTAGGCACAAAAAAAACTCCATAAGTAGAGTCGTATTATTATTATTTTTTTTTTCATATGAAAATATTTGTATAATTATTGGAGAATAAGAAAAATAAATTACATGATATAAAATATTATACTTTATTGTATCATTAATCAATTTATTTTATTATATGACTAATGTTTGGAGATAACAAAGTTATTGTGGGCTTAGGACTGTATAACATTTTCCCCTTAAAACTTAATTAGGGAAGAAGCCCACATTAAAGATAGGTTAAGGGCCTTTTAGGGCCCAATAAGGAAGAAACTCTAGCCTTGAGGGACACTATAAATAAGGGTTAGCAACCACTTTTGCACACATTCAGCACTTCACTTATATGGTAAGCCATCCTCTCACACACTCACACATATCTTGCACACACAAATTCACACACACACACACATCTTTCACACACAAACTCACACACACACACACATCTTGCACACACAAACTCATACACACACACAAAAATGTTTGCACTTCCAGTAGCTTTCTGGTAAACTTTCCGGTGTTCGATCAATGATCGGTTGCTACCATCTGAAAGTTGACATTAAAAGCTTTTTGGAACATCTTCCCGTTTCTCAATCGGAGTTCTAGATCTCCAGTTATCGCCGATCAAAGTTGGGGGGATGCTATTGTAGGCGGACCAACTTCTAAAGACCATAACTCTATTTTCGTTGGGTCAAATGTATTGATTTTAGTTTCATTGGAAAGCTGCTGTTATAAAATTTTCAAAACATTTTTTTTTTTTTGCAATTTGAAGTTGTAGAACTCTAGTTATGCTAGATTGAAGTTGGAGGGATGCTATTTAGGCGGACCAACTTCTACAGCTCAAAACTCTTTGCTCATTTATTCAAATATTTTAGTTTTAGTCTTGTTGGAAAGCTGGAATCGAGAGCTTTCCAGAATATCTTCCCTTTTTCAAATTGGAGTTATATAACTCCATATATGCTTGGTCAAAGTTTTGAAAATGAGTTCTTAGATTTATCTTCTCTCACTTCACTTTAATCTTTTTCTCTCTGCCATTTTCTGTTCACATCTACCACACTGCCGCCACCTATGATAGATGTTGGTGTCATCTATGTTTCTGGTGGTGGTGGTGGAAGAGGAGAGATGAAAGTAATTGTTAGGATATATATTGTATAGTTTTGATGAGTTAAAACAAACCAGAAGATGTAATAGGACCATCTGGACCTGTTAGCCAGATGATGATCTAGATTAGGACTTAGTCTAGGGGGAACTGCCAGACCAGAAGACTTCACCAGAAGAGTCACCAGAAGACCCCACCAGAGGACTTCACCAGAGGACTCCACCAGAAGACTTCACCAGATAAGATCTGACCAGAGGCAGAGGACCTTCCCCAGACCAGACGAGTCCAGACCAGACGAGTCTGGTGGAACAAAAGATGCTCAGTTTTGATCCCCTGTTTCTACTGAGTATTCTGGTTGCTAACCAGATCTGGACCAGAAGACACCGAGGTTGCCTGGTGTCTGGTCTTGCCTTCTCTGGAGAGAATCAGAGTTAGGCAGAGGAAGCATCTGACCGTTGGTGATTCAAATCAAGTCAAACTAGATCGGATTGGAAAGTTATTGAAGTTAATCAATCCAAGGATCTCACCAACCCAATCAATCAATTAGGAAATTGATTGATTGAAGCTTCCTTAAATAGAGGATCTAATTGGATTAGCTCTCCAACGGCTAACCCTAATCTCCTCTATAAATACAAGAGTGCAGTCACAAGAAAAAGCTCTAGAGAGAGATCCTACGCGCACAAGTCACATTCCAAGCTTTTGATAATCACTCTTAGCACTCTTATTGTTCACATTACATATCTACTCTTAAGGAGTTGTTGGACTTTAACATGTTCATCTCTAAGATAAGGTTGAAGGTTGCTTATTTTAGATTGTGGTTAGATCTAAAGGAGTTGTAAGAAGGAACTGGTACTTTAAAAATTCCAGTACGTAAGTAAGTTGGTTGGTTGATAGTGAGACCCCTTGGATAAAAGGGAGAGTGGACGTAGGATATTCTGATCCGAACCACTATATATCCGGTGTTATTTATTGCTTTTGTTTATTTAATCTCTTACTTGTTTTGTGCTCTTATAATAAGAAGTTTGTTAAGATATAAACTTAAAGCTTCCGCAATTAATCTATCTAGTGGGACCAACAAGTGGTATTAGAGCAGTGTGTCCAACGACCACTGCTTTGTAAAGCTTTTGGTGGTCACCAGGCAGATCCATTGCTCTTTATTGTTTTTGTTCAAATTCTTGTTAAATCCTTATTTTAGTAAATATGTCTTCGAAATCTTCTTATAAGAGTCGCAAACTGCCAGAATTCTCATTCGAGGATTATAGCCACTGGAGCTTCATGATGAGTAATCAACTTGGAGCTATTCACCACCGCATGTTAGATGTGGTAGAAAGTGGCCCAATTCAATTTTACTGGACTCCCATTGATATTGGCAGGTCAGAGTCCAGGGAAGAAACTAGTGAAACTGCCCAGAAAGCCGCAGAGGACAGAGTTCCCAGGCAAAGAATCCTAAAAAAGAAAGATGAGCTTGACAATGATGAAAGAAAACTTTACAATCTGGACCAGGTGGCACGGACTGAGATTATCAACACACTCACCAAGGAAGTGATAGAGAAGATCAGAACCTGTGCAACTGCCAAGGAGATGTGGGATAAACTTGCCCTACTCTGTGAAGGAACAGAGAAGATTAAAGATAACAAGCTCCAAGCTGTTCAACACTCATTTGACACCTTCAAGATGAAACCAGACGAGACTATTGACCAGCTGGATATACGTCTCACAAACCTCCTGAACAAGGCTAGTGCCTTAGGTAAGACCTATTCAGAGAAATAAATAAATAGTAAAATCTTGCGTTCACTAACCAGCAGGTGGAGAATCAAAGTCACTGTGATCAAGGACAACAAGGATCTCAACACTCTGGATCATCATCTTCTGTTGTCTGATCTCAAAGCTTATGAGTATGATCTTCAAGAGGATGATCAAACAGAAGAGGTTTCCTCTTCTGGTCAGAAAGGAGTTGCATTCTCCTCAACTATCAAGACTGATGACAAGCCAAAGGAGTCTACTGCAGATGACTTGAGCCTCAAGGAGCAGGTAGCACTTCTAACCCGTAAATTGGATAAAATGAGTTCAAAATATGGCAGGTACAAAAGGCATTGGAAGGAGTCTACCAGAGACAGGAAGAGTTCCTTCAAGCCTGCAGAAAAGGAGAAGATATCTGGAGACTCAAGGGAGACCAGATTCAGAACTCCAGAAAGGAGGAGAGATGATAACCCTGGCAGCTCTGGGAGATCAGATTATCAGAGAAGGGATGGTAGCTCTGGCAGACCTGACTACCAGAGGAGAGAGAGTAGTCCAGCCAGATCAGACTACAACCAGAGGAGGAGAGAGCCAAGTCCTAGTCCCAGAGGAGACAATGCCTGCTACACATGCAACAAGACTGGTCACTACAGCTATGATTGTCCTCAATTGACTCCTAGAGAAAGAGAAGAGAAAATGATCAAGAGAGATAGGAGATATGCTGACAAGAGAGCACTACTGGCAGAAGCAGAGGAGGAAGATACAAGTTCCAGTTCCTCTTCTTCTTTTGATTTCGGGTCTGATGATGATATATGTCTGATGGCAGACATCAATGAGGTACAAGAAACTACCTTAGTCTTATCAAATTCCAAATATACTGAATCCTCTAATTCATCTGGTAACTCCAGAGAGTCTGATATGCAGCAAATGCTATCAGATCTCCAAAATTGTGTTCAATTATGTCAAAAACTTGAGAAAGAGAATGGTAGGCTCAAAACTGAAGTTCAATCCTTATCTCATGAACAAAAATCCACCAGAGAACTCATGAAAGATCATTCCAAAGAAGTTTCTGAACTTCAGGATAAGATCACAGAAAGAGATACTCTGGTAGATCAACTCATGAAGGAAAAGAACTCTCAGGAAGATGAGCTCAATGAGCTTAGAGCCAAATACCAGACTCTTATCAAGGGAAAACAAGTTGAGCAAACTATTGAGATACATGTGCCCAGAGAAGATTCCATGAAACCAGATGTTCTATCTATTATATCAGGATCTTCTCAACGCATAAATGATAAGAGTGGTTTAGGATATCCTGGAATTATTAAAAGATCTCATAAATTTTGCTTTACCAAAGATAAGTCTATAAGATCTGGTGAACTTGTGGAACTCCGAAATAAAGAGGATCCTTCTGATCGCATGGTGGTTCACAGACCTGGTTGGAAATGGGACCCCCCTGCTGATAATTCAAAACATAATCCAGAAGAGGTGAATGTTCTGGAAGGAAAAATTCTAGAGCATACAAGTCAGAAAAGAGAACCTATGAAGATTGATGGTTATGTTCAGATGCCTAACCTGATTAGAGAACCTCAGAGGAATCCTAAAAGAGTGGAACCTAAGCAGATTAGGGGACCTCAAAAGGGAGACTCTAAGAGGAAACCTAATCAGAATAGGAGATATCAGAGAAGGTATACTGAACCAGAGAACCTCAATCAGAATCAGGGATCTCAAAGGTGGAATGCTCCAAGAAGATTCCAGAACAGGAAACCTCAGAAGGAACCCTATCATCAGAATAGATCCAATTTTCAGAACCAGCGGAGGTCTTCCAGACCCATCTATAGAAAACCAACTGATCTGGGTAGTTATGACACCAGAGATGGTTCTTCTAGGATGTACCCTTACAACTAGACCTTTAAGACCATGTCTTTGAGGCAGGCCATTCCAAAGGCCAGATTTGAGAAAAGGTACACCAGACTTGTTTATAGGAAAGGTGTCCTTATCAGACCAGTAGCTCAATATGTCATTGTAAGAGGACATGTTCTGGTAGATAGATTTGGAAGGAAGATAAGATCTCCTCATCCAGCAAGGGATGATCTTTATCTTTGGATTCCTACAAAACTTGCAACTAACCAATCAGGACCCAGCACTAGTAGGGGACCTAATTGATTTCTCTGCAGGTAGATAAGAGCCCATTGGAGAAAGGACTTTCAAGCAACCATGTCTGGTACATTGATAGTGGATGTTCCAAGCACATGACCTTCCAGAAAGATAATCTCCAAGATTTCAAGCCATTGAATGAGCCAAGAGTGATATTTGGTGACAACAACTATGGAGTCACCAGAGGAGTTGGAAAGTTGACCTTCAATGGAGTATCTGTAGATGAAGTCTATTATGTTGAAGGACTCAAGCATAATCTGCTTTCAGTATCCCAATTCTGTGACAGGGGATACTCTGTGAAGTTCTCTAGTGATTCATGCACTATCTTTTCTTCTGATTATAATGAAATCTTGCTAATAGGCTTGAGGAAAGGTAACATTTATCTTGCAGATTTTAGCAGTTGCCCAAGAAATGCTTGCCTGGTTGCAAAAGGATCTGCAGAGAACAGCTGGATTTGGCACAAGAGATTGTGTCATCTGAACTTCAAAACACTGAACAAGATTGCCAGAAAAGGTCTAATTCGAGGTCTTCCTAATGAAGTGTTTAAGAAGGATCAGGTTTGTGGTTCATGCCAGAAGGGTAAACAACCCAAGACTTCATTCAAGGATGTCCAGAGCACAACCACAACCAGAGTACTTCAACTACTTCACATGGACCTGTTTGGACCTGTTTCTCCTCTTAGTTTCAGTGGAAGGAAGTATACCTTGGTGATAGTAGATGACTTTTCAAGATACACTTGGGTAGTGTTCTTGTTTAAGAAAAATGAAACTATCACTAAGCTACCAGAATTCTTCAAGCAGATTCAGAATGAGCAGAACCAGAGCATAGTCAGAATTAGAAGTGACAAGGGGACAGAGTTCTTGAATTCACACATTACAGATTACTGCAAGGACCATGGGATTTTTCATGAGACGTCTGCTGCCAGAACACCCCAACAAAATGGAGTAGCAGAGAGGAGGAATAGGACTCTCAAGGAAGCTGCAAGAACTCTTCTGGCAGAGTACAACACACCACAAAGGTTTTGGGCAGAGCCCATTAATACAGCTTGCTATACTCAGAACAGATGCCTAATTGCCCAGAGACATAATAAGACTCCATATGAGGTATGGAAAGGTAAAACCCCATCTGTTTCATATTTTCATGTTTTTGGATGTAAGTGTTTCATCCATAACAATGGGAAATCTAAATTAAAAACCTTTGATGCTAAAGTGGCAGATGGAATATTTTTAGGATACTCCAGCACCAGGAAAGCATTTAGAGTTTTTAATAAGAATTCACTTTGTGTGGAGGAAACACCTCATGTTGTTTTTTATGAATCTACTTTTGAGTGCAAGGTGGACTCTAAGTCTTCTGATGAGACACAGAATCAGACTATTCCCAGGGTAATCAAGGTCACTCCACCTATTCTTGATTCAGACTCAGATTCAGATTCAGATGGTGACCCATCTTCTGGTTCTCTGAAGAAGTCTTCACAAGGTGCAGAACCAGAGGAGGTTGGAACTCCTGTAGGGGGAAGCTCTTCTGCAGGTGGTGATATTCACCAAGGTACTGCAGAAGATGATCAACCAGGTAAGACCACGGGAAGATGATCACCCCAATGACCTGATACTTGGAGATCCAACTAAGGGTGTCCAGACCAGGAGAACTCTTAACTTAGCTGCCTTATTCAGTTACTATGTGTCCTTGATTGAGCCCAAGAACATCAAGGAAGCACTGAAGGATTCAAATTGGATTGTTGCTATGCAGGAGGAGTTGAATCAATTCACCAGACAGGATGTTTGGGAGCTGGTAGACAGACCAAGACATCAAAAGGTGATAGGCACTAAGTGGGTTTTCAAGAATAAGAAAGATGAGAATGATGTCATTACTAGGAACAAGGCAAGGCTAGTGGCTCAGGGCTATTCTCAGTCTGAAGGAATAGACTATGATGAGACATTTGCTCCTGTTGCCAGACTAGAAGCCATCAGATTGTTCTTAGCATATGCTGCTCACATGAAGTTCAAAGTATACCAGATGGATGTGAAATCTGTCTTTCTTAATGGGATTCTCATTAAGGAAATGTATGTGGAACAACCTCCTGGTTTTGAACAAGGTGACAAGGTGTTTAAGCTTAAGAAAGCTCTTTATGGACTGAAGCAGGCACCCAGAGCATGGTATGACACTCTATCTCAATTTCTTCTGGACAATGGTTTTTCTAAGGGTAAGATTGATAGGACCTTGTTTAGGAAAGAAGAAGAAAAGGACATTCTTCTGGTCCAAATATATGTTGATGATATTATATTTGGATCCCCTAACAAGAAGCTGTGTGAGAGGTTTGGTGAACTCATGCAGAGTCAGTTTGAGATGTCTATGATGGGTGAAATGAATTATTTCTTAGGTTTGCAGGTAAAGCAAACAGAGAAGGGAATCTTCATTAATCAGGCAAAGTACATCAGAAACATGTTAGAGAAATTTGGAATATGATCTAACAAGACAGCCAAGATTCCTATGATGACAAATTTCAACATGGATCCAGATGAGTCTGGAGAGAATGTGGACCAGAATCAGTACAGAGCACTCATTGGTTCTCTTCTGTATCTGACTGCAAGCAGACCAAATATTACTTTTGCAGTAGGAGTGTGTGCCAAATTTCAAGCTAATCCTAAGAAAAGTCATTTGGAAGCAGCTAGGAAGATATTGAAATATCTTAAGGGAACAGTGAATTTAGGATTATGGTATCCTGCAGATGACAACTTAGAGTTAAGTGGTTATTCAGATTCAGACTATGGTGGATGCAGAATAGATAGAAAGTCTACAAGTGGAACATGCCAATTTTTAGGGAATAAATTGGTATCTTGGTTTTCTAAGAAGCAGACTTCAGTTGCTACATCAACAACAGAAGCAGAGTACATGGCTACAGGGAGCTGTTGTTCACAACTACTCTGGATTAGTCAACAGCTTAGGGACTACCAGATTAGAGCCAAGAATATTCCTATATTCTGTGATAGTAATAGTGCAATTGCCATCACCCAGAATCCAGTTCTTCATACCAGGTGCAAACATGTTGATATAAGGCACCACTTTATCAGAGACCATGTTGAGAAGGGAGATATAAGGATGGAAAAGATTGCAACAGAGAAGCAGAGAACATATATTCTGACTAAGCCTTTGGCTGAGACCAGATTCAGAGAGTTAGCATTTGAGTTAGGTTTGTTGGATCCAGAGACAGATTTGTTTTAGGAGGAACATCAGAGAAGAAGTATCTTTCATTTTAATTTTACATACTTCATTATTTTCTAAACTAACATACCTACAGATTAGAAATATCAGAGAAGTTACATCTTCAGATGAGGTATGCACTAGGTGACACTTGTACCAGATGAGATACATTCCAGATGAGGTGCTGAGTCAGATTCCAGAAAAGACCAGAGTCTTCTCTGATCAGAACCAGATGGATTTCCATCAGATGAGGTGTAACGCCAGACTAGTTGTGGTATCATCTGGTTACAATACCAGGTGACAGGTATGTTTTTACTTTTCTGGCCTCTGATCATTGGGATACACCTTTTATATTAATAAATACACCCAAAACGTTTCAACTTCAGAGTGTATTTAAGACTAGGGTATAGGGCCTAGGCAATTATTTCGCTTTTTCTCTTGACTGCCACAAAAATCCCTTTATGCCCAGTCCCAATGACCACGCCTACGCACCAGATTAAATCTGTATTTTGCCTTTTAATCTTGGCCATCAGATTTAATTACTGTGCAAAATGTCAATCAATTCGTAAATTGATTTTGTTTCCTAATTTATATTTGGAAATTACACGCGTTCACTTCATTTATTGTTCTTACCACGCGTCTTGCCCTATTTAAATCAAATTTCTTTTCAATCTGTCTTTTCACATTTCCATATTTTCAAAGCCCTAACTTCTCTCTACAAAGTTTCTCTCACTCTCTCTCACAGCAATGGCCCCTCAGTGCAACTTCGATCATGAGTTGATGATGAAGAAGTTGAAAACGGAGATGGTGGTTGACTTCTACACCACGAAGAACCCTGTGGCGCTGTCAATTCTGGAGTTGCTCCAGAAAGCAGGGGTGGAGAAGTTGATTTCGTCGGTTCCAAGAAATTTTAGGACTTTGGACGGATATGCGGCCTAATTTATGGTTCGTATGAAGATCCACGACGACTACATTTCATCCAAGATCGACCAAGATGATTTGGTGTTTTCCAAGCACGATTTTTGTGCGTTATTTGAAAATATTTCGGCAGAAAGGGTAGATCCACTGACGTATAAGGAAGATGAAGTTGTTGATTCATTCAAACTTTTTTCTAGATCTTCTTGCCAGAACATCACGAAAGGATTTTTAAATGAGCATTTAAGGCAGAAGTATAAGGTGTTGTTCGATATAGTGGTGAAGGTGCTTATGTGTGAAAATCACAGCACAGATGCCATTTTCAATGGCAGGATGTGTGTGATGCGAGCATTGTACGATGGAGTACAATGTAATTGGACGAAGTTCTTCTGGGATGTGTTGAGAAAGAACAAGTTGAAGGTGAAGAAGGAGGCATGTCCTTTCATTCCAGGGGAGTTGCAGTTCTGTTTCACTGCAAATGTTTCGTTGGGAACGAAACTAACTTTGATTTTGGATTCATTGCTTCCGGAGAAGAAATGGAAGGAGTCCTGGTGCAGAGGATTCCATAAGTCCAAGATACTATTCTCCAAGGATGGTCCTCTCCATGGCCACGCCGACTCTGATGGAGAGCAAGCCATCCCTGCCCCCACTCTTCAAGCAGTTCCCTCACCTGCTAAGGGGCAGAAGCAGCAGAGTAAGAAGAAGACTGATGAGGCTACTGGTTCTTCAACCATAGCTTTCTCTGGCTCCTCGGAAGAGGACCAGATCCCCCTTCTTGATGTGCTGAAGAAGAAGGGTGATGATGATAAGGCTGCTAAGAAGGCAGGAGCAGCTAAGAGGAAGAGGTCAGAGGAGGCCAAGAGAGCATCTGCTAAGAAGCCTAGAACTAGCAGAAGGGCTAGGAAAACTCTTCTGGTGGATGAGCCATCAGAAGAAGAGGAGGAAGAAGTGGCAGAAGAGGTTGAGCCTCTTAAGAAGAAGCCCAGAGCCAAGAGAGCCATCTTGCAAGATCCAGACTCTGGCTCTGACCTGGGAGATGCCTTGGAACAGGCAATAGAGGAGGTTTCTTTGCTCATTCCAGATGATCCAGAAGTATCAGTTCCAGCTGGTGTTGACCCAGCTGAGGTAAACCCTTCTAACCCCTCCCCCATTAATCTTGTTACCCCCTCTACGTCTCCCTCAGAAAACCTTTCCCAACATCCCCCCTCTGTTTCTGGTGCCCCCATTGCCTCACCAGAGCAGACCCTCCCAGATACCCCCATATATACTCCCTCCACCATACCTACTCAAACACCTTCTCCCCCACCTTCCCAAACACATCTTCCCACAAATCCCTCTCCCCCAGCCCCTGTACCAGAAGGGACATCTACTTCTGGTGCAGAACCCTCCATTCTTTCCCCTTCCACATCACAAATTCCAATCTCACCCTCTGTACCAGAGATTCCATCTACTTCTGGTGCAGAGCAACCCATTCCTTCACCCTCTACCTCCCAAAATCCAAACCCTCCCCAAACTCAAACAGATCAGAACTCTAACCTGAACCCTCTTTCCATGGCATTGGGATTCCCTGCCCCTCCCCCTTCTTCCACATGCCTTACCAGCGATGATAGTAAAGATGAGGAAGCTTCACTTGAGCCTGATCACTTAACACCTTCCTCCTCTGCCTCTGGGCCCAAACCCTTCACTTTCTCATCTGCAGAAATGGGTCCCATTAGGCAGAGTATGAGTGTGAGTGCTCAGCTCTGGCTAAGAGAGCATTTCCCAGTTCTTCTGGAGAACTTACCACTTCTGGCGGATCTGACTGACGCCAAGGTCTGGAGCAAGGCCAGATTAGAGGATGTGGAGGATCTGATGCTGCTGCTAGAAGAGATGACTCCCTCCACATTCACAGCCTGGGAGATTGAGCTCAAAAAGAAGATGAATATCCAAAATCCAGCGGAGCTAGAGACACCAGAGGCAGCGAAGGTGTTGATTCACACCCTGCTCATCTAGAGAGGGGTTATGATCACTCCAGAGGGCCCATCCTACAAATTTGGCCCTCACTTTGTCTTCCCTCCCGAGCTGTATTCAGATTAGGAGGACTTTGATGTCTCTCCTGCCGTGCTCCAGAAGATGAAGACTTTCTTCAACGAGCAGATCATGCAGATTGGGCGGTTCTCTAAGGCAATTCAACATATGGCCCCTGCTATGATAGAGCACCAGATTCGGCAGGAGAGGAGGATTTTCCTGAAGCAGATCAAGTCTACCTTCGCAGCTGCCAAAGCCTCTGTTGGGATATGTTTTAGTTTTGATAATTTTCCAAAACAACATGTAGTAGGTTTGAAAGCAGTCAGGATAGTATCTTTTATTTCAGGTCTGGCTAAGTCATTTCTCAGTGGAATAGGCTGTTCAGTTGAGGGGGAACTCTGCAACACAGCCTGAGAATATCAAGATAACACCAAGAAGAACTGACTAAAGCCATGCCAGAAACCTGAACTAGAAGAAAAACCTGAAGGATGTCCCACTGAGTGTAAACCAGGCTGATCTAAGCTAAGTCAGGTGGACCACTCAGTGAAGAGCATGATCAGGAGGATCAGTGTTGCACCAAGTAGGCCCTGAAGGAGTCAGGCTACTGTGGTCAGGGAAGTTTGTCATTCAGCCTTATGACAAACTTCTTGGAGTGATCTTCAAACAGTCTCTGAAGGACAACCAAACTGAAGACGTTCAGTTCACTGAAGATCACCAGTCAGTGAAGGAGGAAGCTACCTAAAGTCAGTGGGTCTTGGTCAACCCACTGAGTCAAAGATCCGTGAATCCAGGCCACGTGGACCAACCAGCACGAGGCAGCAACTCTGACACTGACAAAGGCTGAATTCCAAGAAAATTGGTTGAAACCATTAAATGTTGGATTCAAATGTATCTTCCCTCCAACGGATACATTTGAATCCCCATTATAAATACAAGCTCATAGCTTCATTGTAAAGCGTGTTGTATTGTGTGAAAGAAGGAAATAAACACCTACAAGCTGTGAGGGTGTGTTAGTTGTTAGGGAGTCATAAGGAAGTGTTACACACCCACGACACTGACCTTTAGGGTTATCACTTATATTCATTGAGTGTCAAGCTTGTAACTCTTAGCTTAGAGAGGTTCTCCTAATCTTAGCTTTAAGGCTAACACATTGTAAAGGAAAACCTCACCTAGTTGGAGAAAACCAAACCAAACTAAACCCTTTCAGAAGATTGTTAGGTTTGTAGTGAGGTGAGGAGAGGCAGCCCAGGGAGTGGCGTGAGTCCAGTTGTAAGTGCACCTTGGCACGTTAAAAACAAGAATCCCAAGTAGTGGATTTCCTGTTAAATCAGGTCGTGGATGTAAGAGCCTGAGTCTCTGAACCACGTTAAACCAAGTGTTATTTATCATTATGTACTTGCTAAAGGTTTTGTTATTTCCACTCACTGAGTGTAGTTCGAAAGAAAGAAGTTAGCCAAGTATTTAAGTCAGGGAGAATCTATCTCACTGACAAACTTAAGCAAACACTCGAGAGTTCAGTCTCTCGAGTCACTGCCTTGTTACGAGACTGAGTCTTCAAGTCACCACACTGACTTGACTACTCTGACTCGTAGCAACGCAGTGACTTGAGGCTTTTCGCACTGAACTCGGCACACACTCGAGAGCTCAGTCTCTCGAGTCACTGCCTTGTTTAGAGCCTGAAAACTAAAGTCAAATGACACTGACTTGAGGGCTCTGACTCTAAGCAACGCAGTGACTTGAGTATTCCGTCACTGAGCTCATTCATGTTGCGTTGTATGGTTTTAAAAAAAAAATTGTTTGCTCCTGAATTCCCATTTTGCCCTTCGAAAACGGGACCATCAATTGGTATCAAAGCGGGTTGTTCACATGACCACTGATCCAGTTTTGTTAAGAAAAATGGTCTACCGAACAGATCTTAAACGTTTTAAAATATGGGAATTCCTGCATATTTCAAACTATTACTTGTATTCTGACATTTTTCTTGTAATAGAAAATCATTTGGTTAGAAGTTTTGGAATCATCAAAAAGGGGGAAATTGTTGGGATATGTTTTAGTTTTGATGATTTTCCAAAACAACATGTAGTAGGTTTGAAAGCAGTAAGGATAGTATCTTTTATTTCAGGTCTGGCTAAGTCATTTCTCAGTGGAATAGGCTGTTCAGTTGAGGGGGAACTCTGCAACACAGCCTGAGAATATCAAGATAACACCAAGAAGAACTGACTGAAGCCATGCCAGAAACCTGAACTAGAAGAAAAGCCTGAAGGATGTCCCACTGAGTGTAAACCAGGCTGATCTAAGCTAAGTCAGGTGGACCACTCAGTGAAGAGCATGATCAGGAGGATCAGTGCTGCACCAAGTAGGCCCTGAAGGAGTCAGGCTACTGTGGTCAGGGAAGTTTGTCATTCAGACTTATGACAAACTTCTTGGAGTGATCTTCAAACAGTCTCTGAAGGACAACCAAACTGAAGACGTTCAGTTCACTGAAGATCACCAGTCAGTGAAGGAGAAAGCTACCTAAAGTCAGTGGGTCTTGGTCAACCCACTGAGTCAAAGATCCATGAATCCAGGCCACGTGGACCAACCAGCACGAGGCAACAACTCTGACACTGACAAAGGCCGAATTCCAAGAAAAGTGGTTGAAACCATTAAATGTTGGATTCAAATGTATCTTCCCTCCAACGGATACATTTGAATCCCCATTATAAATACAAGCTCATAGCTTCGTTGTAAAGCGTGTTGTATTGTGTGAAAGAATGAAATAAACACCTACAAGCTGTGAGGGTGTGTTAGTTGTTAGGGAGTCATAAGGAAGTGTTACACACCCACGACACTGACCTTTAGGGTTATCACTTATATTCATTGAGTGTCAAGCTTGTAACTCTTAGCTTAGAGAGGTTCTCCTAATCTTAGCTTTAAGGCTAACACATTGTAAAGGAAAACCTCACCTAGTTGGAGAAAACCAAACCAAACTAAACCCTTTCAGAAGATTGTTAGGTTTGTAGTGAGGTGAGGAGAGGCAGCCCAGGGAGTGGCGTGAGTCCAGTTGTAAGTGCACCTTGGCACGTTAAAAACAAGAATCCCAAGTAGTGGATTTTCTGTTAAATCAGGCCGTGGATGTAAGAGCCTGAGTCTCTGAACCACGTTAAACCAAGTGTTATTTATCATTATGTACTTGCTAAAGGTTTTGTTATTTCCACTCACTGAGTGTAGTTCGAAAGAAAGAAGTTAGCCAAGTATTTAAGTCAGGGAGAATCTATCTCACTGACAAACTTAAGCAAACACTCGAGAGTTCAGTCTCTCGAGTCACTGCCTTGTTACGAGACTGGGTCTTCAAATCACCACACTGACTTGACTACTCTGACTCGTAGCAACGCAGTGACTTGAGGCTCTTCGCACTGAACTCAGCACGCACTCGAGAGCTCAGTCTCTCGAGTCACTGCCTTGTTTAGAGCCTGAGAACTCAAGTCAAATGACACTGACTTGAGGGCTCTGACTCTAAGCAACGCAGTGACTTGAGTATTCCGTCACTGAGCTCATTCATGTTGCGTTGTATGGTTTTAAAAAAAAAAATTGTTTGCTCCTGAATTCCCATTTTGCCCTTCGAAAATGGGACCATCAGCCTCTTTCAAGGCCAATGGTCTCCTGGTCAAGTTGGACGTGATGCACAGCCAGAAACAGCTCCAGGAGCACGTGCTGGAGCAGTTGAGGCCAGTTTCTGTATTGAAAGTTGAGTTGGCCACTCAAATGCTGCAGACTGCTAAGCTCAAGGATTCACTCCAGGAGATGCTTGCCAAGCAGGAGAGATTAGTTGCAGAATCTCAGGCTTACCTGGAGGAAGCAAAGCAGCTTCGTGATCTTCACTCTTCCTCCAACACTGCCTTGCCTGATCTCATAAGGCAGGTAGTGGAGCCCCTCTTTGACGAAGTTAAAAAGGGGGAAGAGAAGGCCAGAACTGATCTGGCGAAGACCACCAATGAGACACTCTTTAGCCATGGTGCTCATCTGGACCTGCTGGAGAACACTTTGGTCCAGGCTGAGCTGCAGAAGAAGAAGATGAAGGAAGAGTTCAAATCTCTTACCATGGCTAAGCAGCTTGCTGCAGAAGAGGAATCCTCAGAAGCAGAGCAGGATCCCATTTCAATCTCTGGACCTGCAAAGAGAAAGTTTAGGAAAGTCAAGAAGAGCTTCCTTGAAACTGTTGTTGAAGAAGCTCAGAAGAGATATAAGGAAGAGACTCCAGAGGAGAAGCAAGCTAGGATAAGGAAAACATAGATGAAGAGTAGAGGCTCAGATATGTTAGGAGGCAGAACAAGAAGAGCAGAGAAGCTGGTGTTCCTTCTGGTGCAGGTGGATCTAGTCAGAGGAGGAAAGCTCCTATTGAGGTGATGAACATTTTGCCTCTCAGGACAGAAGGGTCTTTTGACTCTACTGTGCATGTGCCTTTGATTGAGAAATGGAAGGAGGCAAAAACTCTCTGGTTCATTCAACACTATATCCAGAGGCCAGCACCAGAGGATGATGAGCTGATCAACATAACCTTTCACTCTTGGATGCAAGCTTATGATACAGATCTGTACAAGCAATTGATGGATTCTACCATTGAATTCAACCTGGAGGTGACTGCTCCTGAGTTTACCTATCTCAACACTCCTATGAATGGAAACCAGGTTGATTGGGCAGAGCTGAAGAGATTGTACAAGACCAAGGTGTTGGTGAATTTCACTCCAACATCTTCTGCAGAGTTGAAGGCCGTCCAGGATAGGTTCCTTGACTGGTTTCTTGTGCCTAAAGAGAATAGAAGATATGCATAAAATAGGATCTGTTGGTGGTGGTGGAAGAGGAGAGATGAAAGTAATTGTTAGGATATATATTGTATAGTTTTGATGAGTTAAAACAAACCAGAAGATGTAATAGGACCATCTGGACCTGTTAGCCAGATGATGATCTAGATTATGACTTAGTCTAGGGAGAACTGCCAGACCAGAAGACTTCACCAGAAGAGTCATCAGAAGACCCCACCAGAGGACTTCACCAGAGGACTCCACCAGAAGACTTCACCAGAGGCAGAGGACTTTCCCCAGACCAGACGAGTCCAGACCAGACGAGTCTGGTGGAACAAAAGATGCTCAGTTTTGATCCCCTGTTTCTACTGAGTATTCTGGTTGCTAACCAGATCTGGACCAGAAGACACCGAGGTTGCCTGGTGTCTGGTCTTGCCTTCTCTGGAGAGAATCAGAGTTAGGCAGAGAAAGCATCTGACCGTTGGTGATTCAAATCAAGTCAAACTAGATCGGATTGGAAAGTTATTGAAGTTAATCAATCCAAGGATCTCACCAACCCAATCAATCAATTAGGAAATTGATTGATTGAAGCTTCCTTAAATAGAGGATCTAATTGGATTAGCTCTCCAACGGCTAACCCTAATCTCCTCTATAAATACAAGAGTGCAGTCACAAGAAAAAGCTCTAGAGAGAGATCCTACGCGCACAAGTCACATTCCAAGCTTTTGATAATCACTCTTAGCACTCTTACTATTCACATTACATATCTACTCTTAAGGAGTTGTTGGACTTTAACCTGTTCATCTCTAAGATAAGGTTGAAGGTTGCTTACTTTAGATTGTGGTTAGATCTAAAGGAGTTGTAAGAAGGAACTGGTACTTCGAAAATTCCAGTACGTAAGTAAGTTGGTTGGTTGATAGTGAGACCCCTTGGATAAAAGGGAGAGTGGACGTAGGATATTCTGATCCGAACCACTATATATCCGGTGTTATTTATTGCTTTTATTTATTTAATCTCTTACTTATTTTGTGCTCTTATAATAAGAAGTTTGTTAAGATATAAACTTAAAGCTTCCGCAATTAATCTATCTAGTGGGACCAACAGTAATAGTTACATTTTATTTTATTTTTAAAAAATTCCTCAGAAATTCTAATGTTCCTAGAACGTTCATTTTCCATCCGTTTTAGATAAAATCAGTGGCGTTTTATCACAAATTTTGCAAGCTACTGTTTTTCTATAAAATGTTATGAATATATCAGTTTATATAAGCTTGTAGGAAGCCCCAAAACTTGAGCAAAATGTATAGTGTTTTAGTACAAATTCATTGTCTTATATTTTGACTCATATTTTCACAATTTCTAGTTCATCGTTTCAATCACACACACTAACTAAATTATTATTATCACTCATATAATGAAAATTAAGAGATAGTACTTTTGTGGTAGGAACTGGGGAGCGAAAAGTAGAAAGAGTTTTGGAACTAGGAGGATAAGACACCGCTTAGCCCGTGCAAACTACTAGATGAGGTAACTCTTAGTGGATCTTTCATTGTCTACTTTTCTATGATATGGTTTATTGTTTTAAATGCCATATGTGAATTATCGTATATGATGTGTTGAAATGTGAAATGTATGCTTTATGGATATGCAAATGATTACATGTATGCATGATCAAATGTGAAGATGTATGCTTTATAGATGCATGATTATCTATATATATGCATGCTCTGAGGACAAGATGTATGATATACGGTTGAGTCCGTACAATGTGTATGATATACAGTCGAGACCGTACAATGAGTATGATATGTGGATAATACCGTAATAGCTATGATAAGATCACGGGTAAATCCGTACAAGATTTGATCGAAAGATCACTTTCGGGTTGCTCCCGAACAAGATGCTCAAGCGGGGTAAAGCGTGCCCCAACAAGATTGATGTGCTCTTGTGTGTATTACATATTAAGTATACACTATATATATTAACACATGATGTTGAACATGCTATATGATTTGTTATTAAATATGACTCTAATTGTCTTTAATTATGGTATAAGATGATTCATGTATGTGACTTTTATTTCAATATTTTGTATGATTTTTAAGTGGGCAATCGAGTGAACCCACTGAGTGTTTTCAAACGCTCACCCCTTCCCTTTTCAGGTGGGAACGAGCGGGGGGATTGAAGATGACGTGAGCCCTCGATTTCGAAAGTGCAACACTCTTTAGTTATGCTTTGAACTTGGAATATTTGTTGTCTATTCAAATTATTTTGTTTATTATTGTAAATTTTCTATTAAGAGCATATTATATTATTATTTCTGCTGCTACTAATTTAATGAGTAATAACATTTCCTTACATTGATTCATGTTTTAAAAAAATCATTGTTATCTTAATTTTAATTTTAGGGTCGTTACACGATCACTTGGTGGTTGGTCCGCCGTTGAGGTCGATCACTTGGTGGTCGGCTAACCTTCGAGGTCATCAGGGGCCGATTCTGGGGGCATGTTTGCCTTGAACTTAGATTTTGATGAAAGGCCGGCAGTTGAGGTCTACCTATCTTGTACTAAGTGTGGTTGGTCAATCACTTGGGGGTGGTCCATGCTTTGAACTTAGATTTTGGTGATGGGCCGACCGCTTGGGGCCTGCTTATCCTGTACTAAGTGTGGTGGACTGACCACTTAGGGGTGAGGTCACTTGATTGCCAAATTCGTTAAAGCACAAATTTGAACTCACTCGCAAGTGTACGAGATCATTGTTATAGTAAGACAATTGACCAAGTAATAAAATTATCGAACCTAAAGAAAACAAGTGGTTAACTAAGTCGATTCACGTTGGAATGCAAGAAAAATAAAGGGCAAGTTCGGGGAGATTACACTACTAAACAAGAAAATTAAAACAAACAAACTAGCAAGCAATAAAAGAAATCTATCTAACTTCGAGACGAAGTGCGAGGGGATTTGATATGCCCTAAATGGTTTCCGTTATGTGATCCTTAGGATCAAACATTGACTTATGCCAAAATCTCAATTATTCATGGATTATAACAAGTAACACTTCGTCTAAACATTCAACAGACTATCAAACGTTTAAGGCTTATTGACGGTATCCTACGTTCTAACTCTCTCTCGACGAGTTAGCACTAGATATACACATATAAACACTTTTTGCTCATACACAAAGGTTTCGTCAAATCAATGTAACTCTCGTCTACACTAAGATGAATTCACACATCAACATGAACAATTCATGGATAGAGCAAAGCTAAATTCCAATCAATAAGGATATAATTCCACAAACAATCAAAATTAGGCATAAATCAACAACCCAAACTTAATTCTCACATAACTTCCACTATTCAAGGCATAAGAAGGTTGTGATGCTTAGGATATCTTCAACCTAGTGAAACTCAAGTAGGATTGTCAAGCCAATTCTATGTATCAATTTGGATTTACTAGGAGACCTCACCAATTACCTAAACAACCATCCAAGCAATTGATGTCTAATGATGGGGTTCTGTGCGATTAACTCTCTCTCGACGAATCAAACGCAAAATAAACGCATTCAATCATAAATCTCACACTCATTCATCTAATCATGTTCATGTAACTCTCGTCTAAGCTAAACATGACTCAACAAATAAGCTACAAGAGATCAACAATCAAAGCTCAATACAAATCCATCATTAGAAGCAAAAACCAAATATCAACATAGAATAGGCAAAGAGCAATCCCAACTCAAGATTTCACATGGTATCTAACATCCCAAGCATCAAAACAATTAACTCATGGTTTCAAAATGAAAAGCCATAGCTAAATAAGAACAAAATATTAAACTCATAACTAAATGAAAATGAAAATGAAATTGCAATAAAATGGAAAGAAGTTACCTCTTGGGTTTACAAGCATGAAATAGAACTTTAATCTTGAAATTCTAAGCTAAATTACTCTAATGATTCAAAGAAAAATAAAAACCTTGAAATGGAAGGTGAAATTAAACTAATCTAGTGTGTGGGGTGTGTGTCCCCTAAAGGGATGTATGGTGGTGTGTTCTAGCCTAATCTGCGGTTTTTTTTCTAAAATCCGAATTTTATGCTTAAATACTCCTCCTCCCGATCTTTGGCACGTGTCCCGATCTTAGAATGGAAAATCTGAAATTTCAAGGTGCACGACTGTGCAGATGGGCACGACCACAAACAAACATTTTCTTGCTGAAACTTTGGGGTGCACGACCGTGCAGATGTGCACGACCACTCCTGGTCGTGCACCCCCCAATACTCTTTGCTTCGTAATGCACGACCGTGTGCCTTTGCACGAGCACTTCCCCTTGAAACTGCACAACCAGGTGCACGACCTCAATAAGTGCACGACCAGCTGCACGACCACATGTAGATCTTCATTTTTGCTCGATTCGAATCCCGTTTCTAATCGTTGCTCACTTTTTCTTCCTTTCATCTTCATCTCTTGTCTTCAATAATCATCTCCTTGAGCTTGCATTAACCTTTTTAAATCGAATTCCTTCTTACTCAAGCCCACTTCTTGATCGATCTCAATAATCACGTATTTGATCAAAAAATGCTCAATTTCCTACAAAATAAACCACAAACACCTTCTCGACAATTAATTACAATTGAACGAATTAATGTAAATATTTGCAAGAAACTCCATAAAATACGAAATTTAAGTGCACGAATTTCGAGCAAAAATCACACTAATCATCACTCTTTAAACTTAGATTTTGGTGGCTAGCCGACCAAGTGGGGTCTGTTTACCCTGCACTAAGCGTCCTGGGTCGACCACTTAGGGTGATCCATATTATATTATTATTGTGATAGGCCGACCATATGAGTCTTTCTATCTCGAGTAAGAGTTAGAATTGGCGACCGCTTTTGGGGTAGGCCAGCTTCTAACTATGAACCGACTGTTTGGTGAATTTTTTTTAGAGTAAGATAAAAATTGAGCTTGAAAGCCTTTCATTGATAATCACATGGTTTTCCTAATATAAGAAATTATTGATAGTACTTCTTCAAGTGTAAGGCGTTCTAGGGGTATTGGTCCGGAGTGTCATCTGGGTGTTCGAGCTTATATGCTCCTTTTGTGAGCCACTTGGACACTCTGAACGGGTCCTCCCAGTTCGGGCCAAATACCTCTTTATGACCTTGAATCTTCTTCAGAACCAGGTCGCCAACTTTGAACTGTCTGGCCTTGACTTTTGAGTTGAAAATTTTCTCCAATTTTTTGCTTGTAGGCGTCATTTTTGTACTCGGATGCAAGTCTTCTTTCTTCTAGCATATCTAGGTCCACCCTGTGGGCTATGTCTTTATCCTCAGTGATTGTTTGGGGGGTTCTGTAACTTGGAACGACGACTTCGGATGGTATAACTGCCTCAGTGCCGAATGCTAGAGCAAAAAGGGTCTCACCCGTAGAATTTCTAGTTGTCATACGGTAAGACCATAGTACATCTGGAAGCTCGGCGGCCTACCTTTTTATCTTCAAGCTTAGCTTTGATGGTATGCTTCAGAATCTTGGTCACTGCTTCGACCTGACTATTTGTTTGTGGGTGGTACGGGGAGCAAAAGAGTTTCTTGATCTTCAACTTTTCACTGAATTGAACCAACTTGAGGTTTTCTAATTATTTCCCATTGTCAGATATGATCACTTGAGGGATCCCAACGCGACATATTATATTTTTCCAGATTAATTTAATGATCTGTGATTGGTCAATTTTATTGAATGGTTCAGCCTCTGCCCATTTGGTGAAGTAGTCCACCGCGACAACCGCAAATTTGTGGCCCCCTAGCACGGTGGGCATTAGGCCGATTCAGTTAATATCCCACTGTGCAAAACGCCAATGACTATACATCGAGATCAACTGTTCTGGGGATAACTTGATGTTCGGTCCCAGGACCTGGCACTTGTGGTATGCTCGAGCATATGCAATCATGTCTCGACTAGGGATGGTTTGGTACGATATACCGTAGTTTTTAGTTCATATCATATATCGTACCAAAAATTTCGATATACCAAAATTTTGGTATATTACCGGTATGCTTTTGGTATACCATTCTTTTCCGAAAACTTCCTAAAATAAACTATTAACAAGCGAGAACCGCGGAGAAAAAATATAAATTATATTCTGCAAATAATACTCCAAAGAGAAAATAGATTTAAGATTTACTTCACATTTGTTGTTACTGTTGTCATGAATTTACTCATTGGACAACAACTGAATAAGACTAAATTCTGTTTTAAATAGAGATTTTCAACATTCTGGATTCAATATTCGACCACCGGTGTCCTTTTTTTTTAGCGGAATAAGATTGAGAGGGACAAGCTTTGATTGCATTAGAGGGTAGGGATTGAAGGAGGTATAAAAGTGATAAACATACCTCTTGTATAAGGATGGACCATAGGCATATGGTTATATTAATTAAGAAAAATAAGTAGTTTGTGCTCTTTTTAATAATAAGAGTGATTGGGCTTTCGCATTTTAAATAATAAGACTATCATCTAATAATTTATAATGGTACAATATTAAATATTATTAAAACTATAAATTAATTTCGGTATTTTGGTATATACCTCGGTATGCCACTTTTCATACCGTTACCATACCGAAATTTTTCGGTATGGCAACATACCATACCGAAATTTTTGGCATACCAAACTTTTCGGTAAATTCAGTATTTTTCAGTACGATAAGCTCGGTATAGCAAAATTTTTGGTATTTTCCCCATCCCTAGTCTCGATGAAGGCTCGGCCAGAAGTGGCCTTACTTGATCGTCTTATAGGCGAACGTCGTGATTACCAAACCCCATCGTGAATTTCAGTCAACACTCTTTGGCCTTGCTCAAGCATGATGCACTTGAGCAAGGGTAGGCAAAAGCTCTGTCTATAGATTTGGTCGTCAATAAGAGTGTATTTGGCCAGCCGAATGTGCAATTGTTGAGCCTGCACCCTGTCATCTGGTAAGTTTCTTGACTTTAGATATCGAATGATTGGGGTCATACAGTTTTCTTCAACAATGAGGACATGTGTAGAGCTGGCAAAAAAGGGCCACCCGGCCCGGTCCAGCCCATCGGGCCAAACACTATATACGGGTCGGGCTGGGCCATTTGCAATCGGGCCTCTATAAACTGAGCCCAGCCCGGCCCGTTTCAATTTTTTTCTCTATGTATTAATGATGGGCTCATGGTCATGGATTGGGCTTATTAGCCTTACTATGAATACTTGGATTAGGATTTAGGATAACTTGGGAGGCTTATAAATTAATAATGCAACAGAATAGAGGCATTCTAGCTTCTAACTCTAAGTCCCTAAATTTTTTTTTTAAATACTAATTATAAATATAGAATAAAAACCACAAGTTCAAACATAACTTCAAACTGAATTAATAGTCATTGCAATATCAAATAAGTTTAGAATCCTAATAGCATTTTGTACTTTGTGGGTTTTTTCACTCCTTTTTCATTTTCTCCCTTAATAGTGTTACCTTTAATTATTACTTAAATTAGTTTACATTAGGTGAGATGAAAAAAAAAAGGGGGGGATGAATTATTCTCAAATATGCACCATTTGAACATTATCCAGGTTTAGAGATTTGATATGAGATGTATGATAAATGCCAATTATGCACAGCTAATATGCTTTGAGATGTGTTGATTCAATTTTTGTTCCTACTTCTAATAGATTAATACCTACAAAAGTGGATAAGTTTTTGTGTTGTTCCATGTGATGTGTACAATAAGTTTTTAAAAATAAGTGCCCGGGTTGTATACTATTGTCGCAACTTTCTTTGATTCTTTCTGGGCTGGACTATTTTATTCAATAATTCAAATTAGTTAAAAAAAATATTGCAGATTTGAAAAAAAATTCATATGGTCGGGCCAACCTGTGGCCCGTCGGGCCAAACCGACCCAAGTCCTTTGGCCCGTCGGGCCTATCGAGCTGGGCCAAAGCGGCCCAATTTTTTTGGGCCACCATATTTCTGGCACAGCCCGGCCCATATCCCAAGTGGGTCGAGCCCATTTTGCCAGCTCTAGACATGTGATGCGGATGCTCTATCGATGGTCGACGCCTTGAGTGTGGTGAGTTGAATATTTGAGAAGTCGGCTGCTCCCTCTGAGGTTACTGTTGGGAAAATATGGGTGCCCAGAATCTATTCGGGATGAAATTTAAATACGAATTTAAATACAATTATTACTAGCATGAATTAATCCTAATTAATTCAAATAATAATTCCAACAACTAATTTTCATCATGCATGTTGAATTAATTTCACATATTAACTAGGCGGAATAAACAAGTAAATATGTGATTAACGTACCTCTTGTAGAATTGGCCTTTGGATATACGGGACAATTACGATCTCGCTCTATCAACCCAAAGCCTTCTCAAGTGTTTCCCTTTCACCTCACTTGATCACCGGTGGGAGATGCTTTCAAGTAATTTAATAAACTAATGAAAAAGAAAAATATATATGCTTCTTGATTTTTCCAACACATGGAATTATGTACTTGGGGATGAAATAATCATCCCCTATTTATAACTAAGAGGTGGCCGAAATTTTTAGTGGATTATGTGTTGGAGTTATACGTGAAAGTATGCTTTTACTTTGTATAACTCGTGTATCAAACACTCGTTTTATGAGAATAATTCTTTTATCGCATTTGCTTTAGTTATGATTGAATGTTGAATTTCTATTGCAAACAGTTCAATATATAGTACATGTTACATTGTAGTTAATGTGGTGATACCCGATCACGGAAGACGACATTAACAGTTTACTTGTAACTAAACGTACATTTTCACGACCTAGGTGGAATTGAACAATCCGCCGTGAAAGGTCGATGTGTAAGGCTCAGATTGGTCTGTCTTGACTAAGAGATTGCACTAGCACATTTAGTATGTGTTGAAGAGGTCCTACAGCGAGGATAAATTCTTCTGTTCTGAAAGGTGAAGAATTAGACCTCAGTGGTTGTTGATTTCTTAATCTCCGTCACTTAAATAGGACCGTGTGTGTTTAATAGTTACTGCTTTGATTCATGTTGGGTGAGAATCATTGTGACTTCGAACTTTGTGTCTTGGGCAGTAATATTAATCATACGACGGTTGCTAAGATTTAATACGGAGAAACGCGTGCGAGTACGGCTCGTGTGATTAGTCCCCTTGGTGGGCTCAGAAGTTTTATTGTACCAAATCTTGCAAGTGAAGAATTAGTTTCTTCGGTACGAATAATAATGTTGAGCTGTCTTTACTCCAAGGTGGAAGATGTTAATTAATTTAGAGCTATTCAGAAGCTTAATTAATTAATGGACTTGATAATCTTAAACGCGGGAAATAATAACCGGGAGCCCATATTATTGTAATATGGATTAAGATGGATAGTGCAATATTAATTTATTAGTGGTACTAATTAATATTAATGGGCTGAATTATATTGGGGCTCAATATTGAAATTCAGAAGTCCATTAGGAGGTCCAATCTTAATTCTCCTTAAGGCCCCTCAAGTAGCCCAATTAAGTAGCCCAATAATAATAAGGTGATTAAAATAAAAGAAAATATATTTGCTGATTTTTTCATGATATTTCGAAAAAGATATATTAGGAGAAAGAAATGATCTTGTTGATTTTCTTGGAAAGATATTATGGAAGATTATCTCATATATTCAAGAAGATCCAAATCTTGGATTCTTTCTTTAAAATTTTCGAAAATATGCTTATTAGGAGGAGGTTGATATTTTTGTGGAATATTTTATTATGGAGAAAAGAATATATGAGATATATTCAAGATTTCTTAGAGGCTAAGAAAAGATTTTCTCCACCTCTAAAATATATGAAAATTTCGAAAATCCCTTGTCCTATAAGTAGGGGATGATTATTTCATCTCCAGTTTACAGTTTCACAGTGTTGAAAAAAAAATCAGCAACAATATTTTTCTTTTTCCTTAATTATTTAAATTACTTGAAAGCATCTCCCACCGGTGATCAAGTAAGGCGAAAGGGAAATACTTGAGAAGGCTTTTGGATTGATAAAGCGTGTTCGTGTTTGTCCCGTTTTATTCAAAGGTCAGTTCTACGAGAGGTACGTAAGTCACATAATTTCTTGTTTATTCCGCCATAGATTTTATGTGAATTAATTCAACATGCATGATGATAAAAATTGTTGTTGGAATTATTATTTGAATTAATTAGGATTAATTCATGCTAGTAATAATTGTATTTAAATTCATATTTAAATTTCATCCCGAAAAGTTCCCGGGCACCCCTATTTTCCCAACATTATGGGCTTGGAGAAAATCTTTTCTTAGACTCTAAGAAATCTTGAATATATCTCATATATTCTCTTCTCCAAAATAAAATATTCCACAAAAATCTCACACTCCTAATTAATATGTAATTTTCGAAATTCTTAGAAGAAGAATCCAAGATTTGGATCTTCTTGAATATATGAGATAATCTTATATTCCAAGAATACTTATCTTCCATAATATCTTTCCAAGAAAATCAACAAAATCTAATCTCTTCCAATATCCAAATTTTCTAAAATTATAAAGGAAAAATCAGCAATATAATTTTCTTTTTATTTTAATCACCTTATCATTATTGGGCTACTTAATGGGCTACTTGAGGGGCCTTAAGGAGAATTAAGATTGGACCTCCTAATGAACTTCTGAATTTCAATATTGAGCCCCAGTATAATTCAGCCCATTAATATTAATTATTACCAAGGTTGAAAATATCGGTATCGATGGATATATCGGGACCTTAATTTTGTGGAAATATCGATGGATATATCGATATCGAATATCGATATCGGTAAATTTAAAAAATTAGAAAAATAAATTAACAAACTTTTAATAAATAAAATTTACAATAAAATTTGACCATATTTAACATTTGTGATATTTAATAAAATTATGGATATTTCCTCGATACTTTTTCGATATTTTTCGATACTTTTCCGAAATTTACCGATATTTTTCGATATTTACCGATATTTTACCGATTTTATGCTCAATTTGCACAAAAAAATAGTCGAAATTAATTTTATATGCTGATATTTATCGATTTTTTTACGGATACTATGGAAATATCGTTACCCCCAATATCGATATCGGTGACCACGAAAAATGGATATATCAGGGATATATCGTGGAAATTTCCGGATATTTTCATCCTTGATTATTACCACTAATAAATTAATATTGCACTATCCATCTTAATCCATATTACGATAATATGGGCTCCCGGTTATTATTTCCCGCGTTTAAGATTATCAAGTCCATTAATTAATTAAGCTTCTGAATAGCTCTAAATTAATTAACATCTTTCACCTTGGAGTAAAGACAGCTCAACATTATTATTCGTACCGAAGAAACTAATTCTTCACTTGCAAGATTTGGTACAATAAAACTTCTGAGCCCACCAAGGGGACTAATCACACGAGCCGTACTCGCACGCGTTTCTCCGTATTAAATCTTAGCAACCGTCGTATGATTAATATTACTGCCCAAGACACAAAGTTCGAAGTCGCAATGATTCTCACCCAACATGAATCAAAGCAGTAACCATTAAGCACACACGGTCCTATTTAAGTGACGGAGATTAAGAAATCAACAACCACTGAGGTCTAATTCTTCACCTTTCAGAACAGAAGAATTTATCCTCGCTGTAGGTCCTCTTCAACACATACTAAATGTGCTAGTGCAATCTCTTAGTCAAGGCAGACCAATCTGAGCCTTACACATTGACCTTTCACGGCGGATTGTTCAATTCCACCTAGGTCGTGAAAATGTACGTTTAGTAACTTACAAGTAAACTGTTAATGTTGTCTTCCGTGATCGGGTATCACCACATTAACTACAATGTAACATGTACTATATATTGAACGGTTTGCAATAGAAATTCAACATTCAATCATAACTATAACAAATATGATAAAAGAATTATTCTCATAAAATGAGTGTTTGATACATGAGTTATACAAAGTAAAAGCATACTTTCACGTATAACTCCAACAATCTCCCACTTATACTTAAAGTCTGCTTTTAGTATACATCATGCATGTCTTAGTGTAGTAGCTCTACGTGACATCTCATGTCAACCTACACTAACCTAATAATTCCTCCCACTTATACTTAAAGCAGATTGGCAATAGTCTTGACTCTCATTCCATCCACATGTCTCTCGAATGTACTCAGAGGCAGACCCTTTGTGAATGGATATACTAGGTTGTCCTCCGACATTTACCTTTGCCACCTCTTTATCTCCTCTCTTAACGATTTCTCGTATAAGATGGTGTTTTCTTTCAATGTGTTTGCTGGCCTTGTGGGCTCTCGGTTCCCTTGAATTTGCAACTGCTCCGGCATTGTCACAAAAGACAGTTATCTTGTCGGGCAAATTCGGAACAACGTCAAAGTCCACTAAGAAGTACTTGAGCCAAACCGCTTCTTTCGCTACTTCACAAGCAACTACTTATTCGGCTTCCATGGTCGAATCTGCGATGCATTTCTGCAAATCGCTTCTCCATGTCATGGCTCCTTCTCCCATGCAAAACACACTACCCGAGGTAGGTATTTTGGAGTCTATGTCTGATTGGAAATATGAGTCCGTGTATCCCATGGGAATTAGATTGTCTGATTGTTAAATCAGCATTCCATACCAAGTTCTTTTCAGAAACTAAAGAACACATTTAATTGCAATCTAATATGCTTTCCCGGGGTTACTTTGATATCTTACCATCATGCCCACGGCAAAAGCAGATATCCGGTCTCGTACACAACATTGCATACATAAGACTTCCTACGTCCGAAACGTACGGAACGTCTTTCATGTCATCTATCTTCACTTGGTCTTAGGGCATATTTCTTTAGATAGATGGATTCTGTGCCTAAAAGGTACAAAACCTTTCTTGGAATCTTGCATGCTGAAATGCTTCAAAACAGTGGCTTTGTATTAAACTTGCGATAAGCCCAACATCCTCCTCTTGCGATCTCGAGTGAACTTGATCCCAAGGATGTGACCGGCTTTCCCTAAGTCCTTCATATCAAACTGATTTAACAGCCATACCCTTACGTCTGACAATACCTTTACATTGTTTCCAATGAGCAGAATATTGTCTACGTATAATACTAAGAATACCACCGCAGTTCCGTCACATCTTTTATACACACAACTTTCGAACTTGTTTTGATCACAAACCCATAAGACTTAATAACTTGATCAAAACACTGGTTCCAAGTACGCGATGCTTGCTTAAGTCCATAAATGGATCTCTTAAGCTTGCATACGAGGTGCTCTTGGCCTTTTTCAATGAAACCTTTGGGCTGTTGCATATAGATCCCATCAAGACTTCCGTTAAGGAAAGCTGTCTTGACATCCATTTGCCAGATCTCGTAATCTAAGTGCGCAGCGATCGACAAGAGAATATGGATGGACTTAAGCATAGCTACAGGCCACAGGCCACAAGCCTTGCTTTGAAGGTCTCTACCTTTCCGTCCGGTCCTCTTTTCCTCTTGTACACCCACTTGCATCCAATGGGCTCTACCCCACTAGGTGGATCAACCAACTCCCACACTTGATTATAATCCATCGAACCCATCTCAGTTTCCATTGCGGTTTGCCACGTCTCCGCGTCTTTGTCTTGGATTGCCTCGTCGTACGTTCATGGGTCTGATTCATCACCGG
Organism: Ballota nigra; assembly: GCA_947034835.1. Classification (NCBI taxonomy): domain Eukaryota; kingdom Viridiplantae; phylum Streptophyta; class Magnoliopsida; order Lamiales; family Lamiaceae; genus Ballota; species Ballota nigra. The sequence continues at coordinate 86,202,955 of OX344720.1, read as the reverse complement.
GAATCAAATCCGAAGATTTTCCAATTCCCATGAATCTCTCGGGTTGCCTTGCAATCCTCCCACTACGATGGGGTTCCGGTTGTGAAGGTGTGACGTGTGGTATATCATCTTGTATACTTGGTATAGGAGTTTGCCTTCTTAACTCGTCTAAGGTAATCTCACTTCTGGGCTTTCTTTTGTTCATATAGTCTTCCTCCAAGAATTTAAAGTGCGAACTAATCACGGTCTTTTAATCCTTGAGACTATAGAACATACACCCTTTCGTTCCCATGGGATATCCTATAAACAACCTTAATTCCGAACGTGGATCCAATTTACCGGCTTCCTTGTCTAGCACGTATGCCGGACAACCCCAAATCCGCAAGTGTCTTAGACTGGGCTTGCGTCCGGTCCACAATTCCATTGGGGTTTTAGGAACCGATTTGGATGGCACCAAGTTTAGAATGTAAGTCGTTGTTTCCAAGGCGTTACCCCAAAACGACTTGGGTAAATCCGAATAACTCATCATGGATCTGACTATTTCTAAAAGAGTCTGGCTCCTTCGTTCCACCACACCGTTCTATTGAGGGGTTCCCGGTGCGGTCAACAGGGATGCAATCCCTTCGTCCGATAGCTAGTTCAAGAATTCATCGCTAAGGTATTTGCCTCTACGATCAAATCGTAGAAACTTGATACTTCTTTCCCTATGCATCATAAGGTAGATGTATCCATATCTCGAGTAATCATTGAAAAAGACAATTTACTCATACCCCTTCTTACTATGATCGTCATTGAACCACACATATCGGTATGAACGAGTTCTAACACTTCCGTGGTTCTATTCCCCTTGGCTCAAAATGCCCTCTTGGTCATTTTACCCTCTAAACAGGATTCACAAGTTGGAAATGGTTCGACTTGGAATGATTCCAAGGATCCGTCTTTCACCAATCTCTCTATCCGCTTTAGATTAATATGACCTAGTCTAAGATGCCATAGAAGTGTTTCGTTCATCTCCGAAGAACGCTTTCTTTTATTTCTCGAAATAATCGATGTGTTATTAGATTCAATTTTGTGAGTGGTGTGCCAAAAAAAATGGTATAAAGATCATCCATTGAAGTTCCGGAATACATAAACTCATCGTTTCAAGCAATAATAACATCCTTATTAAAAGAAACTGAGTATCTATTCAAACAGTTTAGAAACTGAAGGTTGAGTTCTTTCTAAACTAGGAATGTGAGGAATATCTCTCAAGACCATAACTCTATCTTCACAAGATAGGCGCACTTTTCCCACTGCTTCAGCTGCCACTCTTGTAGCATTGCCCGATGTGATGGGGATCTCACTTCCGTTAAGTCGTCGGGTTAGCTTAAACCCATGAAACAAATGTGATCAGTAGCTCTCGTATCCACTATCCACGAATAGACAGCATACGCCACTTCACAAGTTTCGACAACTAAGGTGTGTGAATTACCTAACTTTCCTAGCCTCTTAGGCTTGGAACAGACAGACCTCCATTGTCCTCTCTCACCGCAACTAAAACACTTCCCCTTCGATGCTAGCCTTTGCATTTGCCTTTCACAACAATTAGATTTGCTTGGATCCGGCCTTTGGTTCTCTTCCTCTTTTTCCCTCCCTTGGGACCAAAAGAGGTAGACGGACCATTAGCCACCATAGCACTAGACTGGTGCTCCATTTTCACCTCCACCGAAACTAAAGCTTGCAAGAGCTCGGGCAAACGATTTGTCCGTTCATTCATCTGACAGTTCAGACGAAACTGCTCAAAGCTTCTAGGTAGAGAATGGTATATGAAATCAATCAAAATACGCACCAAGTACTTCCAACTTGTTAAGGTATGTCATTATCTTGAGAACGTGCTCCCTCACGGGCGTTCCCTCCACCATTTCCAACTTGACCGAGTCATGTCTAGTGAACTGATTAGTCATGGGTTTGATGTGAGGACATCTCTTCAAGGTGTTCCATGACTTCAACAGCGGATACAATGTCTCCATGAACGCGTCTCAAATCCTCAGACAGAGATGTCAAGATGATGCACTTCATGTGTTCATTGTCACGCTTCCAATCATAAACTGCCTCTACCCATTGCTTGACTTATCATTAGGCTTGCCGGGTATATTAACATAAATAACCCAATTGTGTTTTCGTGCAGTAAGGACAAATTTTTTAAAAAAACATTTCCAATCGATATAAATCACTCCAAAAAGTTTATTAACTCTAAGTATATTAAACAGTGGATTAAAAGGTTGCGACATGATGAAATGAGAATAAAACATACATTCATATCAATATCTAGAAAAATACGAAATTATCACATAATTCGATCACATCAATTATATTGAAACCTTAAAATAATATAATCATGCATCAGCCAACATCTCGAAACAATTTAAATGCGCCACGAGGGGTGGTCTATAAATTTAAACACATTCAAGCGGATTACAAACTTAAAAGTTACAAATCCTTAATTCAAAATTAATAGTTGGCTCCCACTTTGACCACATAGAAACTGACAGGGACTCAGAGGGGAGTAAGTTAATATCAATTTTCTATGCCTAAGTAATAACCATAATTAAATACAGGATTATTATTTCGCTTTGAGCAAGCCACTCGTGGTGAGGGTCAATACCGCCACTAGTAATAATCCACAATCATCCTTTCGGAATTTATTCATGTGAAATCCGTTCTTTTGGCCGATCCGAGGGGGAAATGTATTCCAAAAGAACTTCACAAATAAATAAATTATGGAGGTCAAAATAATCCAATTTTAATATCCGGAATAAAATTCCGATTATAAAAACATACTTAGTAATTTTCGAAAGTAAGGTTTTTCTTGGACAATTAAATTCATGCAAACACATATTAACAAATAATATTAAGTGCACGAAATAAAACATCCATCAAAACAAAATTAAACACATTGGAGCACTCAAATCCAATTGTCACGGTTTAATTTCTTCACGTCTTGATGCGAAAAATCGTCCTTGTTGGTTTCCGACGTTCGTCTCGACGTGCTCCCACTCGAACAGCAACACTTCTTCAAAACAGTATCGTTTGGGGTTCGGGACGACGTTTAAAATCACACGGAAAAAAAACACGAACCGAAAAAATTCCACGGCCCGAGATACGGCGCGCGTCGGCCCACGAAGTGGGCCCGCGCGCCTCTCGGCCCAAAAAGTGCCAAAACACTGCCCGAAGCGTGCCGAGGCGCAGCCCCGAGGTGCTGCACGGAGGCGCGCCGAGGCGCCGCCCGGAGCGCCCCGAGGCGCTGCAGCCTGCGCCCGAGGCGCGCGCACGGGTGCGCGCAGCGCCGTGCTCCCGTTGCGCACGGCGTGCGCCGTGCACCCCCGTGCGCCATTTTTTTCGCCGTTCGTCCTCGTTTTCTTCACCCCTTGCATGATTTTACGTCCATACACGCGCCACGCTTGTATGCGTCGTCCGGGTATGCTATTTTTAATTCTTCGTTCTTCGTCACGATCCGATTACAATTTATTTTTAAAAAAAATAAATACTAGATCTAGACTAGTCTATTACAATGATCAAATCAAAATAAAAACAACTATTCTACTCGTGGATTTTCTCACGAGAAAAACGAATTCAAACGAATCGAATTAAAAAACAATTAATTCACACGCATGAAATTAACAACATTAAAACCATGACAATTGGATACCTGCAAAAAAGATCTAACAATTCTACTATCCAATTTCAATTTAATGTTTAACAATTTAAATTCCAATTTAAAATTCAGAGCCCGAAACCGTGGCTCTGATACCAGTTGTTGGAAAAATAGGGGTGCCCGGAATCTATTCGGGATGAAATTTAAATACGAATTTAAATACAATTATTACTAGCATGAATTAATTCTAATTAATTCAAATAATAATTCCAACAACTAATTTTCATCATGCATGTTGAATTAAGTTCACATATTAACTAGGCGGAATAAACAAGTAAATATGTGATTAACGTACCTCTTGTAGAATTGGCCTTTGGATATACGGGACAATTACGATCTCGCTCTATCAACCCAAAGCCTTCTCAAGTATTTCCCTTTCACCTCACTTGATCACCGGTGGGAGATGCTTTCATGTAATTTAATAAACTAAGGAAAAAGAAAAATATCTATGCTTCTTGATTTTTCCAACACATGGAATTATGTACTTGGGGATGAAATAATCATCCCCTATTTATAACTAAGAGGTGGCCGAAATTTTTAGTGGATTATGGGCTTGGAGAAAATCTTTTCTTAGACTCTAAGAAATCTTGAATATATCTCATATATTCTTTTCTCCAAAATAAAATATTCCACAAAAATCTCACACTCCTAATTAATATGTAATTTTCGAAATTCTTAGAAGAAGAATCCAAGATTTGGATCTTCTTGAATATATGAGATAATCTTATATTCCAAGAATACTTATCTTCCATAATATCTTTCCAAGAAAATCAACAAAATCTAATCTCTTCCAATATCCAAATTTTCGAAAATTATAAAGGAAAAATCAGCAATATAATTTTCTTTTTATTTTAATCACCTTATCATTATTGGGCTACTTAATGGGCTACTTGAGGGGCCTTAAGGAGAATTAAGATTGGACCTCCTAATGGACTTCTGAATTTCAATATTGAGCCCCAATATAATTCAGCCCATTAATATTAATTATTAACACTAATAAATTAATATTGCACTATCCATCTTAATCCATATTACGATAATATGGGCTCCCGGTTATTATTTCCCGTGTTTAAGATTATCAAGTCCATTAATTAATTAAGCTTCTGAATAGCTCTAAATTAATTAACATCTTTCACCTTGGAGTAAAGACAGCTCAACATTATTATTCGTACCGAAGAAACTAATTCTTCACTTGCAAGATTTGGTACAATAAAACTTCTGAGCCCACCAAGGGGACTAATCACACGAGCCGTACTCGCACGCGTTTCTCCGTATTAAATCTTAGCAACTGTCGTATGATTAATATTACTGCCCAAGACACAAAGTTCGAAGTCGCAATGATTCTCACCCAACATGAATCAAAGTAGTAACCATTAAGCACACACGGTCCTATTTAAGTGACGGAGATTAAGAAATCAACAACTACTGAGGTCTAATTCTTCACCTTTCAGAACAGAAGAATTTATCCTCGCTGTAGGTCCTCTTCAACACATACTAAATGTGCTAGTGCAATCTCTTAGTCAAGACAGACCAATCTGAGCCTTACACATCGACCTTTCACGGCGGATTGTTCAATTCCACCTAGGTCTTGAAAATGTACGTTTAGTTACAAGTAAACTGTTAATGTTGTCTTCCGTGATCGGGTATCACCACATTAACTACAATGTAACATGTACTATATATTGAACGGTTTGCAATAGAAATTCAACATTCAATCATAACTAAAGCAAATGTGATAAAAGAATTATTCTCATAAAACGAGTGTTTGATACACGAGTTATACAAAGTAAAAGCATACTTTCACGTATAACTCCAACAGTTACGAGTTTGGAGAGAGCATCGGCTTGTGAGTATTGCTCGCGTGGAACTTGTTTGATGAGGACCTAATGGAACTTTTCACACAGGGTTGCAATAAGCTCTTGGTATTTGACCATCTACTCTCCCCGGGCTTCGTAGTCGTCTTTCACCTGGTTGACCACCAAGAGGAAGTCCATGTAATAGTGCAGATGATAAACTCCAATGGGGATGGCAAGTTCCAGTCGGCCGACTAATGCCTCGTACTCCGTCTCATTGTTGGTTGTGGTAAAATTTAAAAGGACTATGTGGGTGAAACATTCGCCATCGGGCCCTGTTAAGATTATATCGGCTCCAGCGCATGTGCTTGTTTGGGAGCCATCCACGTGGATCTTAAAAGGAGGGTGATCAACTCTAGAAAGGTTTGATGGAAAAGTTAGCTCTACCATGAAATCGGTCAAGGCCTGACCTTTGATTGTTGTTCGCGGAGCGTAGGTGATGTAGTACTGGGCTATCTTAAGGGACCATTTTAAAAGTCTTCCATTGGTATTCAGTCTGTGCAAGATCTGCCTTAGTGGGAGAGTGGTGAGCACCCCTACTTGGTGGAGAAAGATATAAGGTCTTAGCTTTCGGACGCTCATCACCAAGACATATGCAAGTTTTTCAAGTGGGGTGTATCTGAGCTCGACATCGTGAAGAGCCTGATTAATAAAGTAGATTGGAAGGTGGGTCTGGGAATCCGCTCGTATGAGCACGACACTAAGTACGACCTCAGATGCGGCCAAGTAGAGGAAAAACTTTTCTCCAGACATTGACTTGACAAGGATTTGGGGGTTAGATGGTTACTCCTTTAATTTGGCAAAAACAATCTGGCTTTCCTTGTTCCACGAGAATTTCCCGTTCCTAATGGTGGTAAAGAAAGGTTTGCATTTATCATCGAGCCTAGATATGAATTTGTTTAGAAACGCTACTTGTTCAACCGTTGTACTTGCTTGATGCTCTGTGGTTCTTACATGTCGAGAACCGTTTTGATCTTCGAAGGGTTAGCTTCGATTCCTCTTTGGCTCACAATGTGTTCAAGAAATTTGTCTGACTCCATGCCAAAACTGCATTTCTTGGGGTTTAGATTCATGTTGTAAGCTTTAAGGATGTTGAATTTCTCGAAGGGGTCTCTCAAGTGATCCTCCTTCCTTAAGCTTTTTATGACGGTGTCATCAATATATACCTCCATGGTCTTCCTGATCTTCACGATAAATATCTTGTTCACCAACCGCTGGTAGGTTGCCTCGGTGTTGATCAGACCAAAAGGCATCCTCAACCAAGAAAATATTTTTTCTCGGTATGGAAAGATGTGTGTTTTACTGTTGGATTTTAGAGGCACGAACACCATATTTGGCACAACGGAAGAAAATGATTCACCAACAACGAATCTGATACATGATTGTATAACATAAACATAAAGGATAAATAACAATATATAAATCCTCACAGCGGTTCGTACGCGGAATCCTCCACTATGGTATCCACGTAACAACTTTCTACCAACCCACACCGATTTGCCACCATTGAATCTCGAGACGAATTTGCTAGGAAAAATCTGACTTGAGATTTTATGGAGAAATTATATTTCTTGTGTATTCAGGAATTCCCACAGGACTCATATTTATAAGGATAGTCTTGGCTTAATTCCTAAGCAAGATAATAGGCCTAGCCCGTAAAATATAATCTTTACGGATTATATTTCCTTATAGATATTTTTCTACGAATAATATCTTGACTACATAATATTCTGTATTATAATATTCCAAATATTATTATTGGGAATTCATATCTAATTAAATCTAATTTAATTAAATATTAATAATAATTAATTCTAAATATAATTATTATTATATTCTCCATAAATTAAATATTATATCCAATACAATATTTAATCAACCAACTATAATTGGTGAATTGTCATTACTTGTTGTATGACCCATAGGCCCTCGTATATCGAGCGATTAGTCAAACTAACGGTCTTTAATTGAACCCTAGACTATAAATCAGTCATTCTCAATATACGAGGTACGTTGCGAGGAACTCTGCAACTACCTGTAATACTGTAGGCTATTGTGATATTTTCCTTTCATTCATGAATACCCGATTAAGTCTTGAACATGATGAAGTGTCTATTTAAATAACTTAATCATATTATCTCTAATCACTAATTGATCAAGTATATCACACTTAGCCACAAAGTCTAAGTTGATGCGCGTCGGCTGACGACTTAGATCCAATTATGATGAGAAAATGAGTATTCTCTCTAAATCCACATTGAGAAATGAATCATATTCTTGGCTCAACTACCACGCACATGCATTTCGTGATGAACCCAATCCATGTCATATCTACCCTTGGAGGGTGAAAGTGTCGGTCATGGTCAAAGTTCATCACTCCACACATGTCGTGCGTATTGACCTCAAGTCAGAGGAGTATCACATTGCTCCCGCTAACCGAGACACCCGTAGACACATTATGTAGAATTACATCAAACGGTTTCTCGGATGGGTATACCAATACTTTAAGGTATTTGTTCATCCATCATGAGATATTCGGTATCTCATTGTAAGTAAGATCTTACTACACTCTCTCAGAGTATGATGTCGATCGCACACTTATCTTAATTGCATCATCAATATCACATTCTTGATGATCCTTAATCGGGGTTGTTTGAGAATCATGCTTCGGACATCTGAGTTCTCACACTCTCAGTGACATCAATGACTCATGGGAACACAAGTAGGAATAAATGCAAACAATCAAACATAATATTCAAACAAGTGTAATGTCATACATTTAATATTAAATCAATAATAATATTAAACAAAAACTAAATATTATCTTAGTATTATGTCCTCACAATAGGATTGTCTCTAGGACACTAACACTAACATTTACATCCTCTACCGCCATTGGAATCTGGTGGTACCCGACAATAACATCCATGAATGACATCTCATGGTCGGCTGTACTGTCAACCAAGTGGTCTATGTGTGGTATTGGAAAGTGGTCATTTAGGCAAGCGACATTTAGGTCTATAAAATCGATGCATCACCTTCAGGAGTTATTTTTCCTCTTTAACTAGAACCGCATTCACCACCCACTGTGGCTCATCCTCGGCCTGCTCGATTAACTTGTTTAGAGTAACTTCTTGACCTCCTCGGCTAGAGCCGCATAATTATCAGGACTGAACTTTCTCTTCTTTTGGTAGATTGGATTTTTCTTTGGGTCGACCTTGAGGCGGTGGTATGCGTGTTTTGGATCGATGCCGACCATGTTTTGATGGGATGAGGCAAAGATGCCTATGTTATGCTTGAGGAACTCTATTACAGGCTTACAGCCCCCCGTATGCAAGCTGATCAACACCTCTAGCTCTGGTCTCGCGTGGTCGATTGGAATGTGTTCGAGCTCTTCCATAGCGGTTACCTGTTCATGACTTCATCGATCTTTTGGGTCAAACCTGGGGTCCAGATCGAGCTCTGTGGGCTTAAACCCGATCTGTGGCTCGAGGTCATCTCTTTGAGGGAGACCATGGGGTGTGGCCTGACCGGCCGTGGTGTGGCTGACCATTGAAGTATCGGTGTGGTTGGCTAAGGGCCTATCTAGCTCCATTATGTCTTCTCTGTGATATGCCTGTGTCGATTCAAGGTTTGTTATGTTTGGAAAATTCAAATTATTTGTGGAAATTGAAATTGGACAAGTGTAATTCAAATATTTTCTTGTCATTACCTGATCACCCTTTACAGTACCAACCACCCCCTCAGGGGTTAAGAATTTGACACGGTACAAGTACGAGGAGGCTACCGCCTAAAAAGTTTCTAGGAAGGGTCAGCCCAAGAAGCCGTTATAGATGTTTAGCTGGTCTACTATTACAAAATCCAAAGGCCTAGTTATCCTAACACTAGGGACCGAGCTACAGATAGCTTGATTCATCCATAAGCGACCATAGTTGCGTCTCCAAATCCTTTGAGTTGTGTATCGAAACACTTGATGAAACTTGCTAGATCACCGAGTTGGTCCAGTGCTGATTTGGAAATGATGTTGCAAAAACATCCATTGTCAATCAGGATCCAGTGAACCTCTTTTCCCAAGATTTTAGTAGTGATGACCAAGTAGGGTAGCAAACAGGTCGAGTCGGGCTGGCTCGGTACTGGCCCAATGGGATGACCTCTTTTTACGGACCGCGGTATCAATTGGGCCTCTATTTTAAAGGCCCAGCCTGGCCTTGTGCGGGCCATCGGGCCGCCGTGCCAAAATGGCCCGTTTAAAAAAAATGAAACCTTTATTAAGCTTGAATGCCTAAAACAAGATTAAAAAATGAAAAAAAATGAAAGAGAACAATATAAGGATTGCTTCAGAAAGAAATTTTAGTCTCTCACCTCCATCCCTTATATTCCGGATCCAAAAACACCATAGAAGTTAACCCTATTCAATATTCAAAACCAAAAGCCATTAGCCTTTTTCTAACTAAATTCCATCACAATATTAATCAAGCTAAATCGCCAAGAAATCATGAACAAATTCGATCTCTAAACCCAAATCCTCGATCACCAAGAAATCAAGTTAAATCAAATAGATAAACCCAAATCCCAATTTGATCCCTAAATGCGGGAAAATTTTCTAAAAGCGTGAGGAATGAGAGTGGCCGCCGAAGATGGAGGTTGCGGCATCGTGCGGTGGCTTCGATCAGCAAAGAGAGAGAGACGACATCTGCTATAGGTGGAGAGGCGACTGGTTGCGGCGCTCACGACAGAGGCAGTACGAGTGTGGCCCATGTTGGTGTCAGTGGTGTGCGGCGTAGAGGCATGGAGGTGGTGGCGGTATGGTGTGCACTGGTATGATTTTGTCGTCCATGTCGTACGGACGGACCTGACAACCGCCGCTGCTATGAGGGTTTTCTATAACTTTTCTTGTTTTTGCCTTTTACATAATTTTTCTTGTATTAGGGCAGCAGCGTGGCCCATACTGCCATACATAAATTTTATAAAATAAAATAAAAAGACCACCGGGCCAGCCCGAGCCCGATCGGCCTGGCTGGCCTATTGGACCGGGCCAAATCACCCCGATTCTTTTCGGACTGGCTTTTTTAAGGCCTAGTTTGTCCTAAAAGACGGGCCAACTAGGTCAGCCCATCGGGCCGGGCCCATTTTACCACCCCTACGACCAAGGCATCCCCTTTGGGGCATAGTATCATTTCACGATCCTTGTCGGTGAAAGTGATTTCCAGATTCTTGTGGATGGTCGGCAAAGGTTCGAAGTTATGCTTTTTTCTTTCTGTTGGAGAGAGTTGACGCTGGGGCTAGGCCTCCAATGTTCATCCGCTTGCCTGGATCGTGTTTACTCTGCCTCCAGCGTTCATCAGAGGGAGTGGATCGTCCTCGTCATACTCATCATCATCGATTGCATCGATAGGATACGGTGGCCGACCATCTTCTAGACTCTTTAGTGTAAACTAGTAATACTCTTCAGTAGAAACAACTAATATTGTTTAGAGAAATCAACTAATACTTTTTTATGATTAACGTATGAAAGATTTCCACTCTATACTTTGTCTATACTCTATGTGGGGGAGTTTAGCTTATTATTTTATGGCATATTGTAAAATTGAGTGACATGAGATGTAAATAAGGAATATTTGTTAGTGCCTAATGGTTAGTTTTAAAAGATGGAACAATTTTTCGATAGTTTTGAGCGAGAAGTATAATTTTTTTGTCATGAATATATTTCGTTATCTTATTCAACTCGGCATATAACTAATATAAAACTTTATATAACATCTAAAAGTCAAAATTGTGTCGTTGTTAAATAAATCCAAAATCCTTAATCTTTTATTCGAAAATTAGTCCACTTAAGGTGTTAATCATTATTTATATAAAAAAAAATTGGCTGAACATATGTTACTTTTATATTGGTCTGTATTTAATACGTTATCTTTATTTATGTTGAATGGATTTAAACAAAACTCGATCTTTTATTATTTTCAACATGCCGGGTCTTATGCATTAAATGTCTCGTATTATAAAGCATTAAATGTCTTGTACAATTATAATACATTTTTATAAAGTTGCCCCTTGTCACTGGAAAATAATCCCGAAAATAATCCTTATTTTTTACTGTAAAGTAGTTTGTTAAACTAAATAGCCACCCGTATTAAAATGACTTTACGTAAAAACTAATGTAATTTTTCGTCGATAAACCTTTCAAATATATATTTAAATTGCACGGTGCATTTGGTGCACAAAAGATTTACTCCTCAAACATATAATCCACATTCAATTTGCATGTAAGTATAAATTGTCTAGGAAAAATAAAGTACTTTCATCTATATTCTTATTAAATACGCACCCTACACCATTAATACTATTATTATAAGAATTAATATTATTACTTATAAAAAATTAATACTATTGCTAGGTGGTGTAGGGTACACAAGATGTATATAATACATTTTCATGCTTATATATATACACAAAATAAACGCTGATCTAAAAATACAGTTATATATATTGATTTCTTAAAAAATAAATATTAAACGTAATATGAAGGTTATATATACACACGTTTGTTTACAATTACTCAAAATCAAAACAATTTATACTTTGTCACAATGTATAAAAAAAACTTGTGATCCCGTCAAAAAAAAAAAAAAAAATCCCGTCCAAAAAAAAAAAAAAAACTTTTGTTGACGTTGACTTGATAAAAGACCCACAAAAACTCCGCCTAGGGAGTAGCTCTTTATTCTTTAACCACATAAACTAAAAGCAATATCATCTTGAAATAATTATCATGGTTGCTAATGCTAGCTGCTATAAATAGAATTTCCTTTGAAGAAATGTTTCATTCTCCGTCTCAAACGTAATTTTTTAGTATTTTTTCATCTTTTTACTTAATAAATCTTATTTTAACCTTTGAAATATTTTTCAATAAATATATAATAGCTTATGAATTCTTTTAAACCAATAAATTCAATCATTTAAAAAAAATTAATTTTGTTTAGGAATAATTATGAAAAATTAAGTGTCTTAATATGTATAAAGAAACCTAAAATGACATTTATTTTGAAATGGAGAGAATATATGAGTAAGTTTTGTACAAAATCGTCTCATAGTATGAGATCATTACTATTTAATTCATTTTTAACTTAAAATGTAAATTATCACTTTTAAAAAGTGATAACGTTTTAACAAAAAAAATAATAATATTTTTATTATAAGTGACTTATCATTTTTCTTTAAAATTATTATTATATCTAATCAATTTTTTTTAATTTACTCGATCTCATACGGTATAATACAAATTTTGGCCTTTATATATTGTTTATACAATAAAAGCCACCAAAGTTGGATAGATAAGAGTAGTTTGGATTACCTAAAATAGACCTATTAGTCATAGATTCCTTTGCTTTCTGTCTCGGTCGGCTACACTCCTTTTTCTCTACATTTCCTCTTTTGACTTTCTAGAAAAGCAAGTGATAGGGACCGGGGCAAAGCTATTTATTTCTTTACCGACTAATCTAAAAAATCTATATAACCCAGCATGTATCAAACCAGAATTTTGTTCCGTATAAAATGACTCATTTCAAAAATAGATCAAACATTATAAATTTCAAACCTAAAACCTATAAAGCATCACAATCATAAATCTCAAGTCCTCATCTTGAGAAGCCTATAGATTTTGAGAACTAGAATTCGACTTATATCAAAGTTATATTGACTTGTACCATGTAAAAATATACTTATATCCTCAGCAAGAATTTTTGTACGCTAGTTGCACTGAATCCTCAGCAAGAATTCTTGTACGCTAGTTGCACTGTGCAACAAGTGCTTAACCAGTACTTTTCAAAGAACAATTAATACTATTTATGAAAACAATTAACATCATTTGAAAATGCCTTAGAATTGCAAGTGGTACCAGATACATACAAACCTTGTCCCAATATAGTTGGTCTTATATATAAGAGTTTCACTGTGCAACTGATTTGCAACTACTACTACTATAAAACTAATATATTTTAATGAAATAACTAATACTGTTTAAATATACACACAAAAAAGGGTTTACAAAAGACACATAAAACAAGTACTGATTCTGAGATCTTTGAGCTAGCCTAAGTTTTCAAAATTTAGCACCACAGTTATCTACTCTAATTCGACCAAACCATTGCAGGATATTCTAGTCTCAAGAGAGAATTTAAAGAGCACATCCTATGGTTTCATAAAATCACTACTGATGCATGACTCCCTTAAATCAAAGAGAGACAAAAATCCATTATGAGTGTGATTTACACAGGAATGAATAGAACTACAACAAGCTATTCTTACAACAAAAGCCTGCAACAGGGAACTTACAACCGCTCAAAAGGAAACGGGCTCAAGAGCGACTCTTCAAGCTCCCGAAAACCCCGATAAACTGCCTCTGTTTGGTTCTGTGGGACGGGCAACCTTCGCACCTCAGTCATATACCTACCATCAACACGATTAATATAACATGAGAAGTTAATACAGAAAACTTACCACAAGAAAATTCAACCATATATTGATGCTTAGGTAAAATAACTTACCTATTTGCTGCACTAGTGATCTTATCACGTACGCCTTGATTTATCACCGTACTTTGCCCCAGTGAGTATGGCCCACCAAGAATCAAAGATGCTCCAGCAGAACTTGTGCCCATTCTCTGTGCATAGACGGACATTGCCCACTCACGAAGCATTGTTAGAACTGACCGAAGCAGGCGAATCCTTAGACTAGGAGACGGCATAACTGCACCAGTTGATAACAACTGGTCGTATGTATTCAGCACAGGTTCTATTGCACCCTTACAAGCACCAAGAAGAGCCCTTGCAATATCTTCATCTCCAACAAGTTCAACCCCTGAAACCACTCGCTCCTACAATCATTTAGAAACGTTAGTAAGGGCTCGTTTGTTAGGGGGGATAAGGCAAGTATTGACGCCTTATCTCCCTTCATCTCATGTTTGGTACCATTTTTGAACAATAACAACGACCCCTTATAAAGTCCAACCTGGTATACATAATACCTTTTAAAAGTATCATCAATCCCACCACCCCATGGTATTATTTAATACCTCATGCATGCGACAACCTAATTTCTACTTTTTTTTACTCAATTTACTACAATACCCATAATTTCTACTTTTTTTAATTTGAATCAGGGACAAAATTGACATTTGCTATTTCATCACATCAAATAATGCACAACGCCAAACACGAGATAACAAATAACTCGAGATATCATCTGTAGCTAATCTTTTGTAGCAAACAATTGAATAATGCTACACGTGAAAAATCATTTTTTTTACATTATCCCATCTTATCACATACGCAGTGGCAAAAGAGCGTAATATGATTAAGAGGTGCTAATGAGTCTCTGCAAACAATTCAATTCTATACCCCAACTGTAAAAGTCATTCAAGAAAATGGTCCAGTATATTTAACTGTTTACCTGAGCAGCCTTCTCGAGGTGAAGGCACAGCGTCTCTAATGGTAAAATGGCTCCATCGCCAGGAAAAACATGAGAACCGACTCTCTTCAACACTGCACAAGCTTCAGCAATACCACCCCTTGAAAGTGATTGATCAATGAGTCTAGCCCAGGTCTCTCTCACGATACTGCTATCAGCATCACCAGAATAGCTTGCAAAGTACAGCATTTCCAGACATACCTGAAAAAACAAAGGATTAAAGTATGAATAATTAATTTAGCAAATTGGTCATATTGTGATTAAACTTGGATAGAAGTCAGTCAAAATAAACACATTGATAGCTAAAGTAGAGAAATAATTAGCTGGCAAGATATTAGCATATTAGTAGCAAATTGGGGGTGGGGAATTAGCTGGCATGATATTAGCATACTAATAGCTAATTGGGGGTGGGGAATTAGCTGCCAAGATAATAGCATGGGGTAATAATCTACTGACCTCCCAGAGTTCAAACGGAACAGCATACTCGTTATACAATTGGGTGATGTTTTTTAAATCCATCGATAATTCTTTTTCCTTTTCGCGAACAGCATGGAGAAAATTGGGATCATTAGAGTGACCACTATTGGGTACTGCACCATTTGAGGTAGATTCAGATCCGTCTGGAGAAGCCTCCAACTTTGAAGCCATGGACTCCAACTCCTCTTTAATCTTCATCTGAAACTGAAGAACAGCAAGCTTCCCTTCAAGTAAATCAAGAAGCCCACTGTCAATAGCACCCCGTACAGAAACATTATGGCTGTCAGTCTCACTGGCACTCTTTGCCTGCAAGACGGCATTACTCAGATACTGGCGCCTGACATCAAAGCAACGAATGGTCATAAATTGTTAGCTAGAAACAGAGGAGTCCATAAGATACGATTACACACCACATAGGTCAAATTTACAATAATCTAAATAAAAATAAAAGAAATAGTATGTGCTAGTACATTACCCAATTGCGCAACTAAACGAATAAAATCATCATATTTTTATATTTTTGTTTATTTATTAAAAGAAATGCTATTGATATACACAGCAATGACACACTTGATAATGAAATCTCCCCAAACAAAATATCAAACTAATGATATACAAAAGCCAGACAATATAGAGTATCTAAAAATACATACCATGAACTTGCCAACTTGGACGACATTCTTGATTGCTATTTTGAAATAATAAAAAAAGGGCCAAACTATAAACCTCTAGAAATTTGACCCAGTTTACACAAAGTAGAATCACTAAGTTTGAACTTTGGATATGACAAATACCCCCTTTAAAATTTGCTTATATATTACAAACTGCACATATTGAACGGGTTTCCTGAGAAAAATATAAACCCCGAGCAGGAAATTTGTAGTACCCCTAGGAGGTATGTGTAATTCTAAAACATAACAAGGTTTTCTTGTTAGCAGATCAAATCTAAAGGGTAACTTTTGTAAAACAAAGGGGTACGCAAAAAAAAAAAAAAAAAACTCGAACCTTTGCTCAAGTGTTGGGGTATCCCCAGCTTCAGTCGAACGCTTTTCTGCTAGCCTCACCAATATTTGAGCAGCAAGAACATGCTGACGCTTCAATACATAATATCGTGCCAGAAGTTCAGAGTACTTTCTATGATTAGATGTAACAGGCACTCTAGAATGACTCATTGGAGAAGAACCAGCCTGGACACACAGGGCAATAAGTATTAATGAAAGATATTATTCTACCTGTTCAATCAGACATTACACTCAAAAAGGAAGACCAAAACAATCTTGAAAGCATTAGAAATCACTGCTATAATTCAAGAAGAATTAAATTTCAACAAATATAAAATTCAATTTATCTGAATTTAATCAACAGCAAATAAGGAGTCAAACCTCAGGTGCAGGATCACGTCCAGCATTTTGCAAAAATTGCACCAAATCTGGGCCCCCATATTCCAATAACTCGTCATCAAGACCCAAGTCAATTAATGTTCGATACAGATACTCATGGAAGATTCTATCTGATGATTGAACACCAAGTTGAATGATCTGGCATATGTACTTTTTTCGAGAGGCCTGATCAAGGACAGATTGGACAGCAGGTCTGATAGGAGACCCAAATTCCTTCTGCAAAGATTCACCTTTAAGAGAACGCAAGGCATTAGCGACAATTTCATAGCATTGCATTCGTCGAGATAGAGCATGTTGTTGGGTCCCTGAATCTACTTGCTCGTTGAAGACATCACCAGCTGGATCAACAGCCTGTGCCTTTTGCAAAGGTAATCTAACCACAGCTTCATAGAATCTGCAATTTCCCTAACAGTGTTCATGCTTAATCTACCCAAGAGGTGCTAGTAAACATACAGCTTTGGAAGAGGTAATTTGACTTAACAAACCTTAGATCTTCAAAACGTTTGCAGACAGTTTGCAAATCAGCAGATTCTGGAATTTTACTTAAATTGTTGAAAGCCTCCCTTGCCAGATTTCCCCTTTCTTCTGCATCAGAAGTTGAGGCAGCTCTTTCAAGATATTCAACTGCAACGTAAAACTTGTAATCACTCTCTTTGTAGTAGCTTGGACAACCATCGCGTAATCTATTACTAACATCGTCTACAGTTCCCCTGCCATCAGGACCAGTGTAATACTGGATAAATGAATGATAATAAATGTGAGACAAAGATTCATATAAGAGAATTGATGAACTGAACCAAGGTAAAACATCTTGTATATTATATATTTCAACAAGTAAATGAGCTAAATAGAAGTAAAAGCGCTGGATAGGAAGATAAAAATGATCTTGATCTCAAGTAAAATGAGCAAAAAACGTAACAATTGACCGTCACCAATATCCTGATTACCTCCATTAAAGCAGATATAAGCCTTGTGGCAAGTCGATCTCCATCTTCTGAACAAACTAACTGGTGGAATGTCAGCTGAACTACAGCTTGTCTAGTATTCGCATCAAAACTTTGAATCAAGCGTGCCACAACATGTTGAGAAAGAAGTTGGACCAAAAAGAGGGCTTCCCCACATCTAAGAAGCAACTGTCTGATACACTCCATAGCTCTCACCTAAAACACGGCCAAATTAATGACAAAAAATTTAAGTCATATTTTGACACTTGACCAAGTCAATATAGTTAACATTTACCTCCATGGCAGCCAGCTCGGCAGGACTATAAGGAAGACGCTGCCTTTTAGAAGATGGTCCACCCTCGCTGGAGTCCACATTCCGAGTGTATGAACCAAACAGATTTCGCACCATACTTCTGTCACCAGAAACCAGATCTGATCCTGCTATAGTCAAAATTGAACCAGTTATATCTCCCATACCAGCCACACAGCCATAGAGTCCACGCCTTTGATTCCTTCTAGACCATAAAAACTTCTCTAAACAACGAATTTTGTCTTCTAGAACATGCATTGCTCCAACAGACAGTCTACATGTTATGATACCATCTTCAGACATATCATCTGAAGATCCTGAGCCACCTCTAATGATAAAAACAGGAAGCTCCCACAATGGTAAAAGTAACCTTGACGAGCACAGGCAGAGGCCTTCATGAGCACCTGAAAAGACAGGCTCAGCCTCTTGAACAACCTGACCCATGCTGAATCCCCCAGCTGCAGTTCTAGTGTTTGCCAATGCACCACTTCCTTCCAATTGTGGCATCCCAACGATTCGAGGGTCCTCAAAAGCTTCAGCTGCTTTCTCAGCAACAATATTGCTAATAAAATTATCTGTATATACTATCCGTGCAGCTAGCATCAAACACATGGCAGCTGCTTCTCCAGCACCAAAACGATTGAAGAAGTCCTCGAGTAGTGATCTCGGTGAGTTAGACTCCAACAATCGCCTCAGAATGTCAATTGGTCGGTTAAAAACTACTTCCATCATACCCATCGTACTGAATATAACAACTTTTCTTCTAGGTAATATGTGTTGCGTTGAGAGATCACCCCTGGCACAAAGTTTAATGGAATTTTTTTCAGAAGAATCCCATGAGTTGTGAAATCCACAGAGTTCTAGTTCTGAATATAGAGACTGCACAGTGGATGCTGTCTCTGGAAAAGGTAAAACATCTGCTACAGAAAGCATTCTGCCTTCCATTGGAATAAAAGATACTGATTCTCTAAGTGCACGAGAACCTCTTGCACCTGTTCCCAAGCCCGCAGATGAAAGTGATTGAGTAGGATCCCTATTTACAATCAAAAGTGATGAAACTGCAGATGGAGATGAGTCGGAAAGGACAAGAGTTCCAGAAGTATAACAAGCGGATTCAATCTTCATAGATAAATCATCAGTGTGGGATCTTCCAGAAAGGGGTAGAGCTCCAAAAGCAAGTCCGCCGCTCACCCCTATGGGAGGCGAGGGTCTCGTCGTTACAACCTTTAAACAACTTGGTCTCTGGTTATTTGTACTGAGCCCACCCAAACCTCCAACAACACCATTATTTCCACCAGATAGAGCAGTGGAGAGATACATCCTCCTGCCATCTGATAAAACAGCAACAAGATGCAACCACTTTGATTCTAAGGTGGACAAAGGTGATATGCACACTATCGAAGCCTTGTTCGGTCGAGGAGGGACCCTCGATCCTGCTTGCTGTCTGCTGCCATAGTTTGACTCCCTCTGAGTTATCAAGTTTCTCTCTTCAGTGACCTTCTTGAATGGGCCATCTCCACTTGGCCCAAGAGAGAATACTTGTATTCTCATATCTTCTGTACGTGCATACAGAACATGTCTCTCGGAATCAACAACCATTTCAACAATAGGGTCCACAGCTCCAAACTTGAAAAGATTAGGCACAACCCACCTGATGAGGGAGAGAGAAGGAAATAAGTACATTACAGTAAGACACAAACGTGAGCTAGACGCGATTAAGATATCAAACATGGGAGGTCAGCAAATGCAAATCTGACAAAGTTATCAACTATATCAAAATATATCAATTGGATGGCTAATAAAAGACATAAAAATCAAAGCTGGACAAATCTAAAGAAGAAAGACCTCAGTCATCACCATGAACAAAGCATTTAATGAACATGAACTCTGCTATAAGTATACGAAAGAGGGAAAACTACCTAGAAATAACACTTCCTAGACCAGAAGTTAGGCAAACTTTTCGACAACGCTTTTGCCAGCCTGAGCCAGTTGTATATTGCAGTTCGTAAACATGCCCATCACGCCCAGCAAGAAATATATGACCCCTATTTGTGCAAGTGATGCAAGTCATAGTCACTCCATCAGATGGAATGGTATATTCTGGTAGCGGCTGAAGTGAAACCTCTGCATATGGATCAGTTTCATCAGCTCTTCCAGAACAACATACTCCAACAAGAATCAGCTGATTGGCAAAAAGAATACTTGTAAGATGATCAGGTTAAAGAATGAAAAGTTCTTAGGTATGAAAGCATTACATGATAAAAGATATTGCAGAAGTAATAAGAAGTGGCATCACAGAAAAACAGATGCACATCCTGAAATATAGTATAGTGTAAGAAATTCTTTGCACCTTGAAGCAGCATATATAAAACACAGTAAACATTTCATATTGATATTAGTGCCAGTATACATATATTTATTAATAATTGCACGAGTATCAATATGAAAGGTATACTCTGATTTAGAAATTCATAGAGGTTCAAAATTGGTAGATATATTTACAATTGCACAGTAAAGGGAGACAAGATTACACATCAAACACTGAGAGAAGCTATCTTGCAATAAGAAATGAGGGTGCAAAGCTGAGAAGAGGGCACATAAGGAGCAGAAAAGAATTAAATATAGTGGCATCACAGTCCATAGTTGTTAAAGGCGCGCCTTAGGCACTAGGCGCACCAGAGTGCCTCGCGCCTTAAAATCCGGGCACATATATATGTTAAAAAAAATTTCTTAAAAACGTGTTTTAGCTTTAACACTTTTTTCAAATAGCAGTTTTAAGGACCTAGGGTTTACAAACAATTAAAAAAAAACCAAAACCCTGCCTTTCTCTTTCCCTCCTCCCAAGTCCCGCCTACTGCCGCTGCTTTCGCACCCTTCACTTCGAAGTTTATGTCCATAATTTGTGTCAATTACTCTTTTATGTGCTTATGAACTTCAATCTAATATTTATTTGCATGCAAATATGTTTAAATTAAGCTTATGTACTATATTTTCTATGTTTTTGCGCAATGGTCGAAAGGCGCGCGCCTTAGGCACTAGGCGCACCCTTGCGCCTAGATGCGCCTTATCGCCTTAACAACTATGTCACAGTCCTAATACATAAGAAGAAACATAATACATGATAGTCGCCAAGGATATAGCAAAATCTGACATTGTAATGCACTGATGCACAGTTCTATTGTTACATATATAGCTTCTAGATCAGTGTAGTAAACAGTGTCCATATATACCTTCAATTCCATAAAGTTACACTCAATTCAAGCAATAATTTACATCTAAATAAATAAAGTATGCTTAACACAATGGCCTGAAACTGTGAAAAATTAAATAATGTCTAGAGAGACTAATGCATTACAAAGTTTGATGAATATTCTATACAAAGTATTATGTCAAAGAAAACTATTTGTAAGCAGGTTTCGCCTTAAAGTTTTGTATATCATATATCAATTAGATAAAACAAACAAAGAGGGCCCCATTTTAACTTCTTATACTCTGATAGGTAAATCTTAATCTTAAAAAAACACAAAAAGTGAAGCTTTTATCCAGATTTACATGGTTTAATTCTGAAAAGGAATGAAAGGAAGAGCACAAAAATAAGCATAACACCATACCATGAACTATTCTGATCAGAAGTGTTGACAGTACAACCAAAATAAAGATTTAAAATCTGTCACTCGCCAAAACAAGAGATTTTAAGAAGATTATTATAGACCTTACGAAGAGTAATGTAATTGGAGAACCGTCCCTGAGTAGGGGAAGCAACTACATTGGCTAGCAAACTAAAACTGCCCCAATACAAATTTCAAGAATAAAATCATGATATGATCCCCAACAAATCCATTTCCGAGTCTGAACAGATAAATGCTTGTAAGTGAAAACACAGATTGACAGCTATTCAATTTCAATTCAAGCAGCTAAGAAAAGTGCCTGAAAGATGCACTACTGAACAGCCAAAAGCATCACTAGATCCGGAAGGCCCATTCTGTCTCCCTTTCTCAACACAATATAGCCAAAAGAGCCCTAAGGGCTTGTTTGTTTCGGGATTTAGGTGGGCGTGTGAAGTCATGACTTTACGCCCACAAGATGTAAAGTCTTGAATGATAATAAAAGTGTGTGTTTGTTTTGGGATTTTAGTAGGATGAGGTTTTACTTTATGTCAAATCATGTGTAAAAGTAAAGTAGGATGTGTAAGAGAAAAGTAGGAAAGAGAGTGTAAGTGAGAGAAAAGTATGAAAGAAAAAAGTAGGAAAGAGAGTGTAAGTGAAAGAAAAGTAGGAAAGAGAGTGTAAGTGAGAGAAAATAGGTATTATAGGTGTGGAGGAAGAATGAGATGTAAAAACGGGATGTTACATCTCTAATTAGAATGGAGCGGGGGCCGGAAAGTCCTAGTCCTGTCCGTGTGAATCCCAAAACAAACAATCCCTAAGGGCTTGTTTGTTTTCAGCTTACGAAGTCCGGATGGGGGATGGGCCTCCCCCCGTCCCGGCCATTTTTCGGATTTGCACATCCCATCCCCCATCCATATACACATCCATCCCTATTATACACCTACACCCCTATTTTCACATAACTCAATATCTATCAAATCAACTTTATCTTTTCACATTAAATATATATTTTATTAATCTCTATCTTCTACTTTATAATACACCATCAATTAAATTAGTACAATATTTATTTTAAATTGTTTACAAAAAATTCAATGAAAACATATTAATATTAAATATCCATGAAATTAATTGCTATTTTCATTAATTATGCCTACCTATTAAATAAATGCATCTTATAAAAAAATTGTATTGAATATATATCCATTAAAACATTGGTTATTTATTTTATTTTATAATTCATTTTTAGACATAAAATTTAAAAATAAATAAAAATAATATTATGAATCTTTAAAAAAAAAAGAATAAAAAGGATATTATGAATCTTTCTAAGACGACAGACAAGTTAAAATGATTTTATAATTCATTATGAATCTTTTATTAATTCAATTGTTTTGTATTTTAATTCAATCCAATTCAAATAATATAATATAATTAAATAATTATACATAATAATATTAATTATTTTATATTACAATTCAACACAATCATTCAATCGTTACTTCTTTAATAAATAATAATATAATAATACATCATCATTATTGATTTGACATAAAGCCCCATCCACCCCTACTACATCCAACCCAAAACAAACAAAGGATTACTATTCACAGGATTTCGTCCATCCACTTTTTTTCCCCATCCGGATTTCCCCCATCCACCTCAAGACGAAAACAAACGTGACCTAAGAGTCTAAGACTCTAATCAGAGGCACCAATTTCTAAACTTAATGATTTAACCATCTAATAGATATCACTTCTATTACCATAAGCAGAGATTTTTATTAATTCCAGTTCTATATAATAACTGAATATTGAGTTACTGGATGTTAATCAATCTCTTTACTATTACCCTGCAAGTATTTTATTGAACCTAGTTGATTGGATATTAAATAGCTTTCGCTTAGAATTAAATTATCTCTTTTCCCTTTAAGTAAAAGTTTAGGAAAACTTAGTTTTGCATTAGAAAATCATTAATTGTTGGTCGGTTAAGATTTAATTTAATTTATTTGGGATATTGTTCTCTCAATTATTTATATCTAAGTTGCTCATATCAAATCAGAATTTATTTAATTTACTTTTGTATAATAAACAAATTTCATAATTGCAAGAAAATTGCCTTAAAAATTGGGTAAATTGGGGTGTGACATCTAGAGTATTAATATTACTAATGAAAGTATTAAAAAGTAGAGAAACTAATCTACCTCAACAGGAGTTGCCAAAACAAGAAGATACTGAATGGCCTCAACAAAAACACCAGGCTTAGCTTTGGCCAGCCCAACAGCACAAATAGCTTGTTCCTCCCCACTATATTCAGGACACTGGCCATCCCTACATTTCAAATCACTAATGAGATGATATGACGAGAGAAATAGGGAATAATGAAATCCACGAGTCGATGGAAAATTTTCTTCATCTCGCATGAGTCAAGTTATCTTGTGCCAATAACTACTAAACCATGAAACCCTCACCACTTATCAAACCTCCAGAGAAATAAGGAGTTATCCACTGATGCCCAAGCCCGCCGTATTTCTGGGAATATTCCACATAGAGCTGTACCCTCTCCACCAGCTGCATTGTATCTTTCAATCAACACTGCAGGCAGCTCCCATGTGTCGACAACTTCAACCAAAGGCGGCCACTGCAAAACAAACATAAAATTTTACAATCTAATAGGTTCTCAAGCAAGCAAGAGAGAAATGAGAAAATGATTAGCACAATGTGATAAATAGCAAAAACTGAAATGATTGACTAGTTATCATCCCAAAGTTGCAAGTAATTACCAAAATCGAATTGTTGATGGAAACTTATTTTATCTTCCAACCAAATGAATTTTCTTAGGGTCAGTTTTTGATATACTACAAGCACAGAGGTGTTGTGAAAGGATGGGAATGTCCTACAATTCAAATATGAAAGCATAACAGAAAACATTGCCATGAAACGGTTATAGATCTGCAATAAAAGATTTACTACACACTCCACAGCAACGTGAAAGCTACTTTTCAGCTGCATGATCAGATGAACATCAATCATCAAAGGATTTATTATTCAAGGATGTCCCCTATTTGATAAATCTTATTTTCACAAGCCATTATTGTAGCACTATCTCCATCATTTATGATTCAACATTTAATTTAGCACGCATTATGTGCAAAACATCATGAGATCAGGTATCATAATTATGCAGCCATTCCAATGCAAGAACGCTGATATACAGACCCCTTTCTGCTACACATGAATGCACCAAGTCAAGCAAGCTTTTCACTTATTCTATTGTTATTGTTGATGTTATAGTTACCCTGGAAGCTTGCAATCACAGAAGGCAGTACATGGGTAGAACAACTGCTTCCTTGAATCTTTTCTAACAAAAGAAAACAGTCAATATATCTTAGCAACAAGTGTAGTTTCACAAAAATATAAGTTCCCATTAGCTTTTGCACACAGCCATATCAACATCAGCCAGAACACTAGTGTTATGGAGCACGACAAGCAACTAAAACATAGATCTACTTCCATATCATGCAGCTCCATCTAAATTGCATATTCTCAAAAAAGTAACTTAATAAATATACAAGATATAACGGCCACAGAAACTAGTTTGTTGAAAGCTGCTAAGAACAAGTCAGTGAACCTTTTTTACCAGTCCTTGCTGAGTAAAGCTGATTCTGTAACAACGAGACCCAATAAACTGGGAAAATATTCTCATAATTTCATGACATCCACTCATACAGAACAAGGGCACATTACATGTCAAACAGGTTTCGACCACCAATAACTCCATACTGAGCCAAAAACCTTTGTCAAAACACAATTTATATCTAATCACAGATTGCAGCAATGAGCACCATGGAAAGTAATTGATACTCCATCCGTCCCTGAGTAAACTTCTCACTTTCCTTTTTGAGCCGTCCCCCAATAAAATTCTCATTCCATAAATGGCAAAAATAACACTTTACTACATATAAACTTTAACCTTCAAATTCACACAATATTACCAAAAGTGACACTCATTCAATTCACTTTTCAACACTATTCATTACTTTATCTCAAAAGTCAACATACGGCCCACCATATATTAATAAACAAATACACTTTCTTAAACCATTCAACAAAAAGAATTTGGAAGAAAGCTAGGGGACGGAGGGAGTATATAACTCCATGATTTTCACATTGATGGGAGTAATCACCAACTTGTATCCACCAGATGCTATTCCACTGATTAAATAGAACAGATACGGTTTCAAGGATTACAATTTCGACTCACTGAAACAAAACCCTTTACATAAATTTCTTCATCACAACTGTCTTGCACTTCTATGCAGTGACAAGAAATTTAGGAATCTTTAGAAACAATTCCATTTGACGGCAATACAGCACACGTACAACCCAAAGGTTGCAACCTCTTCATAAATGTGTGAATCAATTCTGAGTTCTCTAATTAACTCTTTTGCTTCATTAGCAGACTTAATCATGGATAAATTAGACTTTTTTACCCTAAAGGTTAGGGTTGTCACAACTTCTAAGTGCTACTTCTTCAGCAGGCACGTCATCTTTTTTTTTTCTTATTATTCAGCAGCTTTCCTTGGTGCCCATAATAATAATTAAAAGGTAAAATCAAAGAAGTCAATTCTAAACCTCAAGCAAGTAACTGCCTTGTAGCCCAAAATACAATGCAAGTTCCCCCCCATTTGCCGTTGTCTTTATTTCATTTTCCTTTTCCCCCTCAGATTATTATTTTTAGAATTGAATAAAAAAAATAAAACCAGTTGATGCAGCAAACTAAATATCCATCGTATAAACAAGAACAAAAATTGATAAGCTCAAAGAGAGTCGATCAACAATCTGGCACATAAAAATAACTAAAATAATTACCTCGCGGGGGTGAGTGGAATAGGGATGACTAGAGTATCTAGAAGCTTCTAAAGCTTCTTCGAGGTCGAGCTGCCCCGCGATTTCCCGGCCAATGCGGTCGCTGACGACCAGCCCCGCGTTGGTGACGTCACGCATGACTACCTCGTTCTCCCAAACAGCCATCTTTTAAGTAGAATCAAAGAAATTCGAATTGTGCAACTTCTTTTGTTCTACTTCGGAATCTAGGAGGGCTTGAACATTAACAGTGCAAATTCAAGCCCTAATAAACGATTTTCTACAGAAGTTTACTCGGAGGGATGATGGACATAGAGGCAACTAATTGAATTTATGATTCAAGAGACTCCTATGGCGAAAATTTCACGTACGTTTTTGCCTTTTCGGAGGGATTTGACTAGGGTTTTGGCGGTGGCGGACGAAATTAAAACATGTTTCAAATTCGGGAGGGGTTTTTCTAAACCGAGTAATTGAACAAAACAATTAATCTTTAATGAATTTTACAATTTCCTTTTTTTAAACGTTTCACATGATATTAAAAATAGATTTTTTTTTTATAATACTACTTTATTTTATAATATTTTTTATTCATGGATTAACAAAGTCAATAAAATTATTTTTCTTTAAAAAGACAAAAAAAATTATATGAAAATTATCTTATTATACTATATTTCTAAACTTCTCCAAGATGATGTGTCAGCACCATATTTCTCTTAAAATGATGTGGCACCTCTCAAATCATTTATTTCAAAATCCTGCATTCTCCTTAAAAGTTATTTTAGGTATATTTTAAATCATATTAAGACTTAATCTACACCATATATTTTATACTTTTAATCTCAACCGTACATTTCATTTTGCATTTTCTATAAATGTCAAATCTCAGTTTAGTTTTCATTCTGATTTACAACCCTAATCATCTTCACTTCTCTTTATTTTCTCATTCATTGTTTGATTTTTCTTTATATGTATAATATTGTTTTTCTCTCTTCTCTTCTTCTCTCACGTTGTCGTCTCTCTTCTCTCAGGTTATTCACGAACCGCCGCCTCCACATGGATTTTTTTTTCCTCGGACCACCGCGGCCTTAAACCGCATCGGAATACCGCAAACCACCACATTGGGTAAGAGATCAATTTTATTTTAATCTAATTGAACCGTAATTTTTTTTCTTGCATAAATATGAATAAATACTTGGTATGACGATCCAACCCCGGAGCATCATTGTAACAAAAAGGGTCTCACAACCCCTGTTTATTGAGATAATTTGGAAATCGACGGATGAAGATTTTTTTTTTAGTTTTTTTAGTAATTAATTATTTGTAAAATTTAGAGTTGTTATTCTCTATAGTATACTACAAATCTGAATAAAATTCAATCAATGTAAACAAAATATTTATGTATAATATGAAATATTCTTTTAAACAATAAATTAATGCAAGCAATTCTTTTTTTCATTGTTGGATGTTTTGTTTTTAGGATTTATTTTTTGCAACATATTGATATATGTGAAATTTGTAGGAGAGAATTCAAAATATTTTAGAAAAGATATTTTCACCGAAATAGCGTATGATACTAAAAAAATATTGCAACCAAATAAAATATATTTCCTTCAATAATAGATTGTAATAGAAAATTTTATTTTTGGATAAAATTATACGGCCAAAATAGATTATTAAATTGCAAAATATAGATATTATTTTATGGACTAGGATTTTGATATTTTTTTTAATATTTTTTAACATACAAATATTAAAAGAGTATTGTAATTGATAAATAAGTAAAAGATTGTTAAATCTTATATAATTAATGTATATGTTTTTTCTTAAAATATGTGGAATAATTTTTTTTATGAATTAGTAATGATAGTGATGGCAAAAAAAAAAAATGATTTACTAATGAAAATAAAATATATACGCATAATATGAAATAATATTTTAAATATTATATTAATGAAAGTAAGTTTTTTTTCACGGTTGAACAAAGTTGAAATATTTCAGAAAATATATTGTTACCGAAATAGTGTATGATACCAAAAAAATTAATGTCACAAAATATAATATCTTGCCTTCATTAATTTTTTTTATGTAATACATGAAATATAATTTTAATTATTATACTAATGCAAACATATCTTTTTTCACAGTTGAACGATTTATTTGCTTAGATATTTTTGGAAGTTATTTTTGCAAAGTATGATAGATGTGAAATTTGTAGGAGAAAATTGAAATATTTAAGAAAAGATATTGTCACCGAAATAGTGTATGATACAAAAAAATAAAAAAATAAAAATGTCACCAAATATAATATCTTGCCTTCAATAATGGATTTTAATACAAAAGTTTATTTTCGGATAAAATCTTACCGTCAAAATAAACCATTAAAATGTAAAATACATATGTTCTTTTCTAGACTAGGATTTCAATTTCTCTTTTATAATGTTTTAACATGAAAATATTAAAATAGTATTGCATATGATAAATAAGTAAAAGACTGTTATATAAATAATGTATATTTCTAAAAAAATATGTGGAATAAATTTCATGGTTAAAAACTTATAGTGTTGGCCAAAAAGAACTTTAAAAATATGAGGAGTGAATTTAAGTATTAAAACTTTAAAAAATGTCTTACTCTAAAATACAATAATTATGAATATATTTTAATCAATGGAAACAAAATATTTACGTATAATATAAAATATTATTTTAAATATTAAATTAATGCAAGCAAATCTTTTTTCTCAGTTGAACGATTTCTTTTCTAAGATATTTTTGGAATTTATTTTTGTAAAATATTGATAGATGTGAAATTTGTAGGAGGGAATTAAAATATTTTGGAAAAGATATTGTCACTGAGATATCATATGATGCTACAAAAATATTGCCACCATGTAATATTTTACTATGAATAACAGATTGTAATACACATTTTTTTTAATAAAATTCTAACTGCAAAATACAATTTAAAACAGTAAAAAGTTTCAGACCGCGAAATTCGCGGGGGTGCACCCTAGTTTTTGATATTTGTTTTAAAGTTTCTTATATTAAATAAAAAAAATATTAAAAATTTCATTAGGAGTATATAAAATTAAATAAAAAAATATCAACAATAATTAAAATTTGATATCTCTTACTCTCATCTTTTATACTTTTGATGAAATGTTTAATAGTTTTGATCAAATATTTATTACTTTAAACTTATCCATTTTCATATAAAAAAAACTACTCATAAAAACGTGCAATAACCTCCTATGTCAAAGTATTATGATATTCAACATTAACTATTATACTGGACAGTAATTTACTAATACTTCATATTAAAAGAGTAATATTTTTAGTGAAAATAACTAATGTCATTTTAACTAATATTTTTATTGAAAACAATTAATACCCTTCAAAGTTTGTTCTTACCCAAAATGTATGTTTAATGTGGTTTAGATGTGACTTTGGATGGGTAACAACTAACAAATAATCTAGGAATGAGGCATTAATTGTTATGAAGATTCAAGTAATAAATGAATAGCAAGAAATAATAAGTGCACAGAGATTTGTCAAGTCTTTGTGTAGGTTTGGGCTATAAGGTTGGTGATCCTTTATTAAATGTCAAAGAGCTTGTATTAATAGCCTCTAAGTCTACCCGGGCAACCCAGCATTTAATGTTTGGGCTGACACTAGTTTTGAAGTTGGGCCGAGATCCCTTGGGTTGGTGAGTTCGGTCCAATGTGACGACGATATGTGTAAAGCGGGGTGTACTATCTCCAGAAATCCTGGGATTTCTTACTACAAGTATGATATGTCCGTCTGGAGCAGGTACGGATTAACTGTTCATCATCCTTAAATGGAATGATTATCTGTGGTAGCGTTTGACACAAACTCTTTTGGATAAGATCGAATATGTGGCGCTCCTCGGCTATGGCCGAGGTCCTCTCCTCGGACCGAGTGATGGATTGCCCTTATCGGCCTCGTTCGTAGTCCTTGTGTCGAGACCTTTGTTCGATGTCAACTTCGATCCCTTTGTCGAGATCTCGAGCAGCCGACCTGGCACTTTGTAGCTCTCAATGATCTATTTCAGCCTCTTGATGAATATAAGATCTCGTTTCATCTGGTCTTGTCTCGATCTCGTCTGGGCGAACGAATACGGTTACAACAATTGTCCCCTGGTCCCTGTGTTAGTTACGTCTATAAGGGGACCGGTAGTGTGTCGGGTTGGCACTCAGCCGAGATGTTTGTCGTCGTATTTTTTAGATCGGAAGGCTTCTAGCATGTTCTAGACGTTTGGCTTCCTCGCAAAGTTGTTGGACGTCTTATTTCTTGAGGTGTGATCATTATGTCTCCCTCGGGAAACAACGCACATGGTGTCGAAACGCACAGGCGAAGGGGTGTGAATGTGATGGATTGCGCCGGTGAAGACGGTTCGTCCCCAAGATCGTTGTTGGATATCAAACATGTACGATCATATATATAAAATATTAATGTACATCTAAAGACAAGTTTAGATTTGTTACCCTTGACGACTAAGGCGTTGATTCCGTTCCACTAGAAATCTTCTAGTCTGTCTCCCAACCTCGTTCGAACACCGAGTGGATGACAAGCTATTGAATGTGTAGAAAAGTGTCTCCTAATTTCGTCTCCTCAAAACCCGTTTTCACTAATTTCGGTTGCTGTTATAAGAGAGTTAGGTTTTGGACGAAATTAAGGTCCTTTTATATATACTCCTTAGGTTTCATGGGCTAGACCATGGATCTGTTAGAAGGTATAGGGTTTGGTCTCCCCACGGGCCAAGAACATTATTTGGCCCTAGAACATTAATTAATTCCACTATAAAATTAATGTTGCACTCCCGTCCTATCCCGAACCGAATCATCGCTTCTACTAGACTTTATAATTCCCCGTGTTAAAGATATTACACGTCCATTAATTATTAAAGCTTATGTTTGCTTTAATTAATTAACATATATTATTCCTTGAGTAGTACAACTCCCTTGTTGTCGTACTGATTAAATCCACCTGCAGGGTTTAATACGACAATCCTTTATGAGTTTCCTCAAGGGGGCGTCATTAACTTGGATTACTAAGACACGGTGCCCTAATGCCAATAAATAGATATCGTGTGAATGGTGTCACTACCCAAAATACGTAGTGTTTTGAATCGTTCAATGTCTCGGTTTCCACCCATTTAGTGAAGTAATCGACTGTGATGGCTGCGAATCTGTGTCCACTTGAGGCCGATTAGGTCGATCCCCCACTGAGCAAAAGACCAAGAATTATGCATTGATGTGAGGTTCTCGGGAGCCACCTTGATGTTTGGGCCCATCATCTGGCATTTGTGATATGACTTGGCGTAAGCTATAATATCTAGGCGTATTGTTATCCAAAAATACCCTTGCCTCAACGCTCTGTGGTACAAAGACTGACCCTCGGCGTGATTTTTGCCGACTCCCTTATGGATCTCGTCGAATGTCAATTTTCCTTGCTCTAGGGTGACACATTTGAGGAGAGTAAGGAAAAACTTCTCTTGTACAGCTGGTCATCGATGAGAGTGTACCTCGTCGCTCATAGTTGTAGTTGTTGAGATTGAATATGATCCTTTAGGATGGCTTCGGTCTTCAAATAGGCAATGATAGGTGTCATCCAACTCGTTTCTTTCTCAGCAATGGGGCTACTAACTGTTGGTTGATGGAAGGAGCTTGGTGAGTTTGATGTTGGAAAGGTCAACGGTACCATCCGAGGTAGCGAGCCTGGATAATGAGCTTGGATAATGTGTCGGCTTGCGAATTTTGTTCCCTTGGGATCTGTTCGATGTAGACCTGGTGAAACTTTTTGCATAGCTCGACGACGTGCTCTTGATATTTATCACTTGTTCGTCTCGGGCCTTGTACTCTTCCGTCAACTGGTTTACTGCCAAAAGTGAGTCTATAAAGATATTGAGGCGCCGAACTCCGACTGCAATATCGAGGTCTAAACCGTCTATCAGTGCTTCGTACTCGGCTTCATTATTGGTGGCATGGAAAGAGAACCCGACGGTGTTGGTGAAGCATTGACCGTTTGGTCCCATCAAAATGATCCCGGCCCCGACATATGAACTCATCAAGAAGCCATCCATGTAGAGCTTCTATGGGGGTGATTCACCTTGGAAGAAGGTGGGAGATAGATGAGTTCGACTATAAAGTTGGCTATAGTTTGGCCCTTGATGGCAGTTCGTGTGGCATACGAGACTCCATATTTGGACACTTCGATCAACCACTTGATGAGACGATCGCTAGTGTCTGGCCGATCGGCAAATGCTCTTGTCCCTCGGCCCGAACCAACACGACACTGAGCGTGTTGTCCTGTGCGGCTAGGTAAAGGAAAAGCTTCTCGCCGGGAATGGGCTTTGCCAATAACATTGGGTTGGCCAGGTACTCTTTTAGCTTTTGGAACGTGGTCTGGTTTTCTCTTTTCCAGGAGAACTTTTTGTTTTGTGCATCATTTCATTAGAGATCATGTGGAGAAGAAGGACATCAAAATGCTCAAGATCCACACTGACAAGCAAAAAGCAGATATTTTCAATAAACCTCTGGCAGAAGCAAGGTTTCAAGAATTGTCAGTGGAGCTTGGACTTCTGGATCCAGTGGAGTAAGAAGAGAAGTCTTAAACAACCTCACTAAAGTCTCAGTGGAGTTGGAAGTCTCAGTCAAGATGTATATTAGTAGAGATACAATTCTCAATAAAGTTTGAAACTTCAGATGAGGTCAAAGTCTTCCAAACACTTATGACTTTCGAAATATTATTTCCTCATGTTTTAAAAAGTCTTTTTATATATAAGACACCTTTCTTATATAAGAGGGAATTTTTGAAACCTTTTGATGAGTACTATCTGCGAAATAAAATCCTTTTACACTTTCTTGGAAAGATTTTGTGAAAAAGTGTAATAATTACACACTGTACATGTCAGAGCGGTCATTTCGGTTTCCTACCCCACGCGCCCCAAAAAGCCGGATGATGTGACCTTCCAGTTACAAGCCAAATTTAATCCTCACCATTGATCTGTGGCGGTTTATTCCTAACTGTTTAGATACATTAAAAATCCCCCACAACCTTTCCAACTTCCCACGATCTCCTCTGATTAAAATTGTAAATCTCACCGTTCTTATCTGGTATAAAAGACTCTCATCTAATTTTCCGAGACCTTTTCGAAATCTCACGAATCTTAAACCTTACCCCTTATCTCTAAAAGCCTTTTGAAGTTCTTCAAAATCCTTTTCAAACCCTAAAATGGCGAAAATCAACCTCAAGAATCTAACTCACAAATATAATTTTTGGTATGAACCAATTGTTCTCTTCAACAACTCAGATATTCAATCCATGCCTGAATTCAGACATATCAAAGAAGCCTTGGAGATGGTGAAGGCGGCAGGCCTTGAGAAATTTATGTCGGATCACCCTGAGAACTGCTACGATAGACAGGTGTTGGAGATTTTATTCAATGTCCACAACAGTGATACGAAAATCAAATCAACCTTGTTCTTAAAACGGAAGAAGAGGATCACTAAAGATGGAGAAAAATTCTTGGAGTTGCAGAAAGTGAAGAAGGAGATATCCTTGAATGAAGAAACCGTGAAGAATTTTTTGGTCTTCCATCCACAGGCCCTAATCCAGATACTTGTATCGCAGATAAGGAGGAGGATTGGGTCTATACCATTATGCAGAAGAAGGTGAAGTGGCATCCTACTCTCAATAGGAGCTTACTTTTCCCAGTATACAATGTATTATGCGAGATTGTTGGGAAATGCATACTTGCAAACCAAGGGAGTCCAGAACAGGTGAGCAAGCCTAAGCTCAGACTGATGAAGGCCATCTGTGAAAGTAAAGATAAGGAGTACAACTGACAACAGTTCTTTCTAAGGGCTCTAAACAAAGAACACACAAAATTTCAACCGGAAAAAGCAGAGCAACTGGCAAGCAAGCTCAACTATGCCACCAAAATTTCATACCTTATTAAGAATGTTGATGTGGGTGTTGATTGGAAGGAGGATAGGAAGTGGAGTAATCTGAAGCCACTCTTCAGACCAGGAAAATCGTTGGAGGGCAGGAAGATTAGTGACAGTGAGGAAAGTCTGGAGGAAGAGGAAGATGTGTCAGCTGAGAGAAATCCCACTGAAGGGAAGCAAACCAAGTTGAGAAGACTTGTCAAAGTGAGTGACAAGATGGTGTTGCGTAAGGAGGAGGTGGCTGAAAAGGCCTCCAAGAAGAAGGGAAAGAGAGCTGCTGAGGCTGGGAAGGAAACCACCATCACCACCAAAAGATCCAAGAAAACAACCTCTACTGATGATTCAGTGTCAGGTAACCCTAAATCTTCACCAGCTCAAATATCATCTGATACTGCTTCTGATGAACCCAGACTCATAAAAATCAAAACCAAACCCCGCACCCCAAAGAAAACCAAAAGAATCTCAAAAATCTCAAAAGCCCCCACTGAAGGCTCTCAACAGCCTGAAAGTGAATCCTCAAAAGAAACCACATCTGAACCCTCAAATGAACCCACCCAAAGGCAAGGGATACTGAGGTACAAAATTTGCGTAAGAGTAGTGAAGTAGAGGTGCTTGAGACCTCTACTGAGACTACTCCACAACAGCCCTCAGTGGTGACTAAGGAGTCAACTGAGGTGACTGGTACTGATGGAGTTGAAAAACAGAGTGGTAAGAGAGAAACTGAGGTAGAAATTACTAAGGTTGTGAGTGGTGAGATAAGAGCAATCATTCCTGTAAAGGGCGAATTGGCAGAAAAGAATGAAGTTGAAAAACATAGTGAACTTGAGAGTGAGAAGGTTGAGAATGAGGGAGTTAATATGGAGGTAGATGAGCAAGTTGGGTTAGGAGGTGAGATTGAGGGGGAATTTGCTAACCCTTCTGAATGTGCAGGAAATCCAACCCTAGAGGAATCCAAGACTATTCCCAGTCTTAGTCCACTGAAGCTTGCCATCATTAATATTGAAGAAGTCAGACTTCCCTCCATTGAAGCTCATCTGAGAGACCTGGGAGACATAGTGGAAGAAAATGTGGATGAGACTATGTTTCTCTCAGACCACATAGATGAAATGATGGAGACTACAACCACCTCTCTCAGGAACCTGACTCTTAAAGTTGAAGACTCACAACAAATGGTGATAGATATTGTTGAAGGACAAAGTGTACTGGTGATAGAAGCTATCAAAGGCATGGAGAAGAAAGAGGAGGAAGCCAGAGCTAAGTTCCTTGAAGCGTCAGTAGAGAATGTTTCCAACAACCTAAAGTCCTCAGTAGAGGCTTTCTCAACTAATCTTTTGGAGAAGGTTGAAGGGTTATGGGACAAAAAGTTAGTTGAATTTGAAGCAAAGAACGAGGAGATGAAGGAGAGCCTGAAGACAGTTTTGAAGCAAGCAGTTGGGACTTCCCTACACAAGAGAAGACTGATGTGATAATCAGTGAGAAGCTTGACTAATTTGTCAAATTTGGTCAAACAGCTGGAGCAACCTTGACAAGGTTACAAGATGATATGGATCACTGCTCAACCCAGTTGAGGGCAGTGGAACATGAGTAGATAAAGATGAACATCACCATAGCTGAATTCA
The DNA here is from genome assembly GCA_947034835.1 of Ballota nigra. Taxonomy (NCBI): domain Eukaryota; kingdom Viridiplantae; phylum Streptophyta; class Magnoliopsida; order Lamiales; family Lamiaceae; genus Ballota; species Ballota nigra. The sequence goes on along the minus strand of OX344720.1, from coordinate 86,166,774 downwards.
TGATTAATGCCGAAAAGGGGGAATAGTTAATATCTGGAAAGCAAATGAAGCAAAATCCGAACAACACTATGGAGCTCATTCTGGAGACAGATGACTTTGCTAAGAGTCAACAGATCAAGAACATAATGAAGAAAGTAAATAAGGAAGCTCAACTGAAAGTAGACAAGAAGAATCAACTGATAAAGGGAAAAAAAGTTGAAAAAGATAAGGACCTGTCAAAGTTCAAAGAGGTTGCTGAGATCGAAGGATAAAAGGAAAAGAGCTGCACTGAGAGGGGAGACAACCAAAAGGAATGCGACTGATGAACTCTCAGTTGAGGTAGCAAAGAAGACTAGATCTTCTCTAAGGTTGGCTGCAAGGTCAACTAAGGCAGAGTTAGCTGAAGTTATTCCAGAACTGGACCCAGAGCCTATCCCCTCTAAGAAGCCAGTTGAGGAGAACCCCTCTAAAGCTCCCAAGTCTGCCCCAACCCGAGTAACTGAGTTAACTGGGATGATTAAGCAAGCAGGAGGGATGAATGAGAGAGCAAGGAAAATGGCTGCCCAACAAGAAGAAAGACTGGACAAGACAGTTGGGAAGATTGAATCCATAGCAGAGCTTGCTGAGAGGAAGAAGCGAGAAAGGCTAGCAACTTTTGATAAATCTACCACAAAGAAATTCAAGAATGGATATCAGAAGTGGACTGCCAAGATAAAGAAGGAGAAGATGGCTCAGTCCAAGGCTAAGTATCCACACCATGACACTTGGGTTCCCAAGAAGCTGAATGACAAATGGGAAGATGCCAAAAGAGAATTTGTTTACTCTTACTATGTTGTTGGAGAGCTTGGGAAGGAGAATGCTCAAGACTTGTTCAATGACTGGCTTTTTGGATCCTACCCAGATCTTTACTCTGCAATCAGTGAGGCTTGGCACAATGCTTTCCCAGACCATGCTTTGAAGGCTCCTGAACCTATCATCCACTGGCCCCCAGTTGATGTTACCGGTGCTACAGACAGAGAGAGGATCACCAGTGAATGGGTGTGCTTATGTGAGTACTTGGGTCACAAAGGTCACTCAAATGAGGTCATGAAAGGAAGAATGAACTGAAGGTAAGAGATTTTAAGCAATATGGTCTGGAACCAACTTTTGATTCTATCTGAAACATTTTACATGTGTTGTACTGGGCATCTGTTTATAAGTCCCAGCTGTTGGTTATTATTTTTTTTACTAAGTCAGTAGATGTGATGTACTTGTACTCTCTTTTTGAAGTGAAATGAAACTCTATTGTTCTTATGGCCCAAGATAATATCTCATTATCATTTAGGCTTTGCACTTGAATTTATTTACTTACAAACCTTTTTAAGATATGCCAATTGAATGAGCTCAATTGAAAGAGAATGTGTAATAGATAGGTTTCAGCATAATAAAAAAGGGAGAAATTGTTGGGAAATTGTATAGGAATATGTTTTGATTAAGATGCCAAAATGTTCCTCCTAAGTCAATTGTAAGTAAATTATATTCAGTGGAGTTAGATTAGAATTAGCCAGTTCAAATGTTAGGGAACTGAAGTGCAGTTGCCTATTCTGAGAGTGTATCTAAAAGACATCCGTTGAAGACAAAGTCCACTGAGAAGAAGTCACCTGAAGAAGACAACTTAAGTATAAATGTCTCTAAGTACATTCATACTAAGGAAAGAACCATCAGTAGAGGAGAAGAAGTCTACTGATGAAGACTAACAAAGCACATTCAATGCTAAACACATTAAAAGTTGTTAGTTAATCTGGTTGGAACAAGGCAAATCGAATGTCAGTAAAGCTTGCAATAAATGAAGGAATAAGAAGGTTCTCTCAGTAGAGTTCCACCTTAAAACCAGACAAGACTCTGAGCAAAGTAACTATGCGGCCCAATGAGAAATTGACACGTCAGTGTACTCTACTGACAGCCGACCTGTCACAAACTGACAAGTACCAAAAGTTATGCCTTAACTTTTTCAGAGAGCTAGTAGCAGGCAAAGTCTTTCAAGTCGTTTCTTGATAAGACATAAAGCTTAAATAGAGTTGTTTGAACCAATCAGATGCAAGAGACTTACTTGAGAATATTCATCTCCAACGGGAAGATTTTCAAGAAGGTCTATAAATACATGAGGTCGTGCTCATTGTCATGTACGGGAAACCTACATTCACAAATGCACAAACGAAGCACTCGAAATCACTCTAGTTTCCCAAGTGTTTCATTATTTGTAGAGAGCTTTACAAAACCTTCTGTAAACGATCTTAAAGTCATATCTAAAGCTTAGAAAGAGATAATCCATCCTTAAGCTTCTGAGCTAAACTTGTAAGGATTATCTCACACATAGTTGGAACCAAAACCCTACTCAAAGCCCTACCCCAAAGTTAGGTTGAGAGATAGAGTTAAGAGGTGTTAGTAAGCTGATTGTTGATATCAGTCTGAAAGCTGGTTGTTTTGGGAACTAGGACCTGGAACTATCCTAGGGATCAAAATATCCTAAGAGAGGATTATTTGATCAGTGCACCTTGGCACTATAACACAAGGAATTCCAAGTGAAAGGAATTCTCCTGTTTGATCAGGACAGTGGACGTAGGAGATTCTTCTCTGAACCACTTTACATCTTGTGCACTTAATTTCTGTTATTCCTTAAGTGTGTGTTGAACAAACAAGTTTTTATCAAGTAAAACGAGTATTTCTTAAGGGCTCACTAATTCGCAACTGAAAGTCACGAGCTTTCAGTGGAGCTGATATCTCAGTAAGCTTTCTTAAGTCAATCATCAGCAGACTTCCAAGTCAACTGAAGGTTCACTGTTTTGAGTAAATATGTTTTGTTTAAAGAAAAGTTTGAATTTGTAACAACAGGTGTATTCCCCCCATACACCTGTATAACTCGTTTTGGGACAAACACCAGGAGAACTTTTTGTTTTGTATGGTGGAGAAGAAAGGTTTGTTTTTATTCCCTAACCTGGAGATAAATCTGTTCAAAGCGGTCAAGCATTCCGTCAACCTTTGGACTTGTTTGATGCTCTCAGCTCTTGCATGTCGAGGATGACTTTAATTATGGCCGTGTTGGTCTCGATGCCCCTCTGACTGACAATATGGCCGAGGAACTTTCCTGGGTTGATGCCAAAATTACATTTTTTTGGGTTCAACTTCATATTGTAAGCCCTCAAGATCGGGAACGCCTCGGCGAGGTCCCTCAAGTGGTCCTATTTCTTCAAATTTTTAACTATGATGTCGTCAATGTAGACCTCCATCGTCTTACCTATCTGATCGGCGAACATGGTGTTTACTAATCTCTGGTCGTTGTCACGGTATTCTTGAGCCTGAATGACATCCTCGTCCAAGAGTACATGTTCTTCTCGGTGTGGAAAGAGGTATGCTTTATATCTTCCTCGGCTATAGGGATTTGATGGTAGCTGACGAAGGCGTCCAGGAATGGCATCATCTCGTAGCAGGCAGAGTTATCCACCAAGTGGTCGATGTGCGGCATGGGGAAGTGATCTTTTGGGCATGCTGCATTTAGGTATGTGAAATCAATGCATAGCCTCCAAGCATCATTTACCTTCTTGACAAGGACGACATTTGAGACCCATTGTGGTTCGCCTTTGGGCGTCTCGATGAGCTTATTGTCGAGCAACTTCTTGACCTTGATGACCAAGGCTTCATATTTTTTTGGCCGAATTTTCTTCTATTTTGGTGGACAGAATTCTTCTTCGGGTCGATCTTCAGATGGTGGCAGTCATGTTTTGGATCGATGTCGACCATATTCCATTGCGACCATGCAAAGACGTCGTCGTTGTTCTTTAGGAACTTGAGGATCTTGGCCTTTAAATCTATCGAGATTCCATAAACAATGGTTACTTCCAGACTCGAACGAGCTAGATCCATGAAAACTCGTTGAAGCTCCTCTATTGGAGTGGTCTCTCCAGGATCCTTGTACTCGCCTTGTAGATCTAACCCGACTTAGATAGGTTTGTGATTCTGGGCTCCAACGGGTCAACGATTACCTTGACGAGATCGATGTCCATTTTTTATTGTTCCCCGACCGCTTAGTTTTGTATGGTACCGAGATCGGGCTCTTCGGATATTATAAGAATGTGCGAACTAGGTGCGGAATTTAAAAAGGAGCACGAGTAGTTCAAATATTTCTTGCCATTTTCTGGTCCCCTTTTACCGTACCAACTAGGCCTTCGTAGTGGGAAACTTAATATAGTAAAAGTAGGGCGAGACGACTGCCTCAAAAGTTTCTAAAAAGGGACGACCTAAAAAACCATTATACATGTTTGGTTGGTCGACAAATACTGTTGGGACAATGTCAGTTTTGATTAGATCCCAAAGCCCCTGAAAAGATGTTTGCATTTTGTTTGTCAGGCTAGTCTTGGTTAGGTTTTGTAGTTAGTCTTTTTACATTTCACAGGTACTCAGTAAGAGGAGCACTTACTGATGAAAATCAAGACTTAGAGCCTGAAGACGGTTTTACCATCCTGAACTTATGGCAGTCTCCTAAGCTGACTGAGTAAGTCCCAGTGATGAAGAGTATGACCCTGGGGTCATTACTACTCAGTCCGGTAGGGAACATGATGAAACTGAGTTTATGGGAAGACTTGGAGTAGAGTCAAGCAATGCAAAAGGAATGTCAGCGTCAGGACAAGACCGGTGAGCTCAAGACAAGAAGAACTTAATAAGACAAGCCTGAAGCCAGGAATAAGTTCTGACATTCTCACCAACCTGATGACGTGGACCAATCCGGGAAGGACACGCACGTACGGAACCTGACAAGAAAACTGACTTCAGACTGCATTTTCAACGGGCAAGCATTTAATGTACATTTAATGCAACTACCTAATTCCATGCAAAGGACGGCTGCTACATGAAGATATGTCCATTTGAAGCCACTCTACATAGATGACAAGAAAGGTTATCTCTCCAACGGATAGTTTTTCAAATCACCTATAAATACAGAAGGCCTTGAACCCATTCAAGGTTACGGGAAATTACCAAACCAGAAATTACTCAAACTCTCAAGCACTCAAAGCATTCAGTCTTTAGAAAAAGCACTCGAAACCTTCTAAATTTCCCAAGTGTTTCTTAGCAACTGAGATTTAATCTGTATTCCAAAGAGCATTCAAGAAATATCTTAAGCTTAGAGAGATTATCCAATCCTTAGCATAGCTTTGCCTTGTAAGGATAATCTCAACCTAGTTGGAATCCAAACTGAAACCAAAACCCTAAGTTAGGTTTGTTGGGAGTAAGTCAGTTAGTGAGTTAGTAAGGAAGTTTGTATAGATCAGTGAGGTTAGCTGGTCTTGGTGCACCTTGGCACGTTAAAAACAAGAATCCCTTGAGTGGATTTCCTGTTAAATCAGGCCGTGGACGTAGGAGCTTGAGTCTCTGAACCACGTTAAACTCATTGTGTTCTTATTGCTTTGATATTGTGCATACCTGACATATTACTTGTTCATTCATAAGCATTTGGTTTATCAGGTCTGAATCAATCAGCCCGATCTTCAAAAAGAGCACTGCCCTTACTAAACACTATTTAGAATTGAGTAAAACAAGTTTTTCAGAAAGCAAACTAAACAAGACTTTAAACTATCAGGGCTCACGCATTTCCGCACTGAACTTGAACTGATAGCTAGCCAACTGACCTGCACCAAGTGTAGTCAGTAGGTGTGTTATCAGCTCCTAGTTCTTTACCACTCTGAGCAAAGGGGACTCAGTCAGGTTTTAAGTTTGAAAAATTGGTATACGTGTATTCCCCCCCCCCATACACGTATTCCTCAGTCTTGTGCCGGGACCAACAAATACAAAATCTAACTGTCTAGTGATCTTCACTTCCTCTTTGTCGTGGCAGACGAGCTCCACCTACAACTTGATTCTTCCATAGGCTTGGATGGCAGTATCACTGAAGCCCTTTAGGACGGTGTCAAAAGGCTTGGTGTAGGCGGCGAAGCTTCCCATATGGTCAAGGGCCAAAAAATCGAAGATGATGTTGCAGAATCAACCATTATCCACCAAAAGGGGATTCACGGTGATGCTGAGGATCTTGGTGGAGATGACAAAAGTGTTATTCTTTGGGCATTGGACCCCTTCCCGATCAGCATTAGTGAATGTGATCACGGAAGTTTTGGAGATGGTTGGTTTCTGAGGGGTGATGATGTGGACATTCTCAAAAGACCTGAGCTCAACTTTGTGTTTGCAGTTCGACATTGTTGAAACCAGGATTAAGCCGCCCAGGACACCTCCCCCCTATAGAGTGTTCACTCGTTCCCCCACTCGGTTTGGGGGGATATCATCTTCGTCGTTCTCATCATCGTCGTCCTCTACATGAGCTACAAGAGTAGCTTGTTGGGCTGCTTGAGGCCTCTGTGAATGAGGTTGCTCATGATTCTACTCCGTCTGCCGAGTTGCCGGCCTTTTGATGAAATCATTTAACTTTCCTTCTTCGAACAACTTCCACAATTGTCAGAGAAGGTCTCGACATTCATTGGTATTGTGCCCCAACGCATCATGGAAAATGCACCACTTGGCCTTGTCAATCCTCCCCTTGTTATGGAGGGCCTTCGGCTTTTCCAGCATGTCGACATGCTGGATGGCGTTGAAGACATATGTCGGGCTCTTCTTGAGCACCTGGAGGAGCTGCTCGTCTGTCTCGTTCTCAAATTTCTTGAATGAGTCTGGCACCTTGTTGACCATCCTATGGGCATTTAAAGAGTTCCTTCTTTATTTAGGGAGGCTTTTGGTTTTGTCGTTTCCCCTACCTCAGCCTTGGGGGTTCCCAACCTTTATGACAGTAAATCATCTCTCTTGCCCTACCTTAGAATAGAGTAGGTGGTGGGGAGACGTTTGGACAGGTGTCGGAACATGGGGGAGAGGGTTGCAAAGCCATTGAGAGTGGAGTGGAATGCGAGCTTGTCACCGACGGGCTCGCAGGTGAGGATGACCTCATCGATGTGGTCGATGTATGCCTCATCAAACTCGTTGTCCGCTTGTTTGATGTTCATCAACCTATGTCGGCCCTCGGGTCTAGTGATTTTTACCGTGAAGTAGGTGACGAACTTGTCACTCAGATTGGCAAAACTCTAGATGGAGCACGAGGACAAGTTGACGTACCACTTGTGGGCCAACTCCCCTAAGGTTAGGGGGAATTGACGATACTTTGTGGCATCAGATGCATCTCGGTCCATCATATAGATCCGGTATTTATTGAGGTGGGTTTCCGAATCCATCCTCCCCTTGTAAAGGGGAGATGAGGGTGAGTGACCTTCGTTTGGACGAAGGTGCTCTTGATATCATAGGAGAGGGGTTCGTTCACAAAGTAGAGTGCTTGGACGGGGAGTCCTTGATGTTGATAGGAGAACATCCATCAATGATAAACGAACGAGAATAAAAGATGTAAGAAGGATTACGAGAAATCAAGTCCCAATCAAATCATTAAAGAAATTCAAGCCGGGGTGCATAAGCTAATCCAAGGAGTGTATAAAGTGACGAACAACTATACCGACGAACAAGATATTGGCGAACAGGTTTAAAGACCAAAGACCAAATATGGACCCACCACCAAGTCAATAATGACGAACAACATTGGTAAAAGTGTTACAGTTATCAAACCTAAGAGGTGTATGCTGACGAACAAAGGACCAAGATCCCAAAGCCAATCTGTGCAAGACACAAAGGCGAACAACTTCTGAGCCATACACCCAAACGGCGAACAACTTATATGAAAGAACTATCCTAGATCAATTTAAACCGACATGGACGAACAACAATGAAGTCCGAGATAAGACCAAAGAAGACTTTGTAACTAAGGTTTAGCTTGGATAAGGTCAAACTAGAGTCAAAGGACACATGTCAAGCATGCAAGCTAGGGAGACCAAGAGTCAGGAACACCTCATGCTTGCTAGTCTCTATAAATAGTTGTTCTCCAGCTTAAGAAATACAAGTTCAAATTCATAAACACTCCCAAAACACACAGTAATACACCTAAACGTGCACACGTACAAAATTATTACGATTTCGATTTTCATATTTACAAGTTCATAACCCGACCCTCGATTTACCATTTACGGTGGTAACCAATCACACGTAATTGCTTGATGATTTTTAAACCGAACCTAAACAGTCACTAATCCATCCGATAAAAATTGATCACCAACAATTTTGGCGCTAGAATGAGGGACCGAACCTCCGGTTAGTGTGATTACTCAAGAACTTCAAGTTGAAAACTTGAAGATTCAAAGAAAACCTCAAGAAATATTTGAAGATTCAAGCAAGGGTGTTCTTGGTGTTCTTCAATATAAATATTAAAGAACAATCTAATTCAAATGCTTCAATCAAAGGAAACCCAAGCACCACGCTTGTCAAGGAGAGCATCTCCCACCCGAGCCTCGTCGGCCGATCACCAGGATCGAAATCCTAGACATGTGAATAGATCACAGCACACGACCATAACCCATAATCTCCCACCTGAAATGGAGGCCCTGGCGAACAACCCTAATGAACTGGCCAAAACCATTTATGCTCTCCAGGCTCTACAGAGACAACAAGATCAGAATAGGCCTTCACTAGTGAGGCCCAAGGACAAACCTGTGGAAGTTGTTAGGGCCAGATCAACCAGGGGTGAACAACATGAGGTGAACAGTGCCCAAGTTAGGCGGGATAAGGGCAAAACAAAGATGGTTGAACCAAGAGAGGGCCAGGCTGAATCTGCTCGCGGGCGAACAACAATGTCGAGCCACGGAACAACCCGCTCCAGTGCCCAGGACAGACTTGGCCAACCCCAGCAACAGGAGAAAGTTGCTCGCCAGGAAGCTGAGCATGGGCGAGCAACATTTGAACAACCTCGCCCTTCGGTCCATGAAAGACTTTCCCAATCTGTCTTCAAACGTTTGGGACCTAATGCAGCGAGCAATCCTAAAAAGCAGCTCCAGGATTTGCCTTCTCCAAGCGAGGGACTGCGACGAGCAGAAAGGTTTGCACCTTTGTTCGCCGAACAGCCTCCAAGTCAGGGGGCATCTCTGGATGAGCTATCAAGCTTGAGGAGGGCGATAGAAAGCATGCAGGGACAGTTGGACCAGCAAAGAGGAGTGGGGACGACCAGCTTGCCATCCTCACCATTATCAACTTACATTCTGAAAGCCCCGATTCAGAAGAAAGTCCAATTCCCAGCAAGCATACAGTATGACGGCCTTGCTGATCCCAGAGTTCATCTAACAAAATACTCAGATTATATGGTCTCGGTGGGAGCTAGCGATGTCACTCAATGCCGAAACTTCCCGTTAACCTTGGGGGATCAGATGCACAAATGGTTCTCAGCATTGCCACCAGCATCCATCCATTCATTCACTCAGCTGAGTCGGGAGTTCCTGTCTCATTTCTCAACGGCGGGATCATACTTATCCCAGAAATACCGGTTGTCAGACCTAAAACAAAATGACGACGAATCAGATCGAGCATTCATGGAAAGGTTCGACAAGGTGCTGCTGGAAGGTGAGCCCGTCAGCGAGGACACAAAAATTGTTGCTATTATGGCAGGACTGAAGAAAGGTTCAAAGCTATGGAAAGAGGTACATCTGAAGTGCCCAAGGAGCTACGCCGAGTTTAGAAATCAGGCCGACATATTCGTTTCTATGCATGAGGCCCTGCAGTCAAACTTGGGAGAGAACAAAGCCGATCCCAAGGAGAACAACAAGAAACCTGGCGCAACGAGCTATCGAGTCCCTAAAAACATGAAGGCGTTCACTGAAGGGACAGAACTCAAAGAAAAGCTGAACCAAGTGCTAACAGTATCAGTCGATACTGTTTATGAGAATGTGAAGGATAAGGAGTTGCTCTCCCCTCCTCAAAAAATTCGCCAAGATACTGGCAAACTCAACCCTAACAAGTATTGTGCCTACCATCAAAGCGTGGGGCACTTTACGAGTGAATGTAGAGATTTGCTCAAACAACTATGACGTTTCTACGAGGACGGAAAGCTCTCCGACTTTGTTAAAAGACAACCCGGAAAGAGAGTCCGGGAGAACAACTCTGAGGACGAGAATGATCAACCTCAGAAGAATAATAAACCGGCGCGACCAGGTCCTACCATCCCTGCCCGTCCGTTGGAGGATCTATACATGATGGAACCTGCAGGCTCCGCAGGAGGATGTTCCGATGGACGGCCACCAATCTCCAACCGAAAGAGAAAGGCTGAATTACGAGCAATCGATCAAGTTCAAGAAATGGGGGTCAAGCCATCTATCATGCAGACGACGGAGTTGACTTTTACTGAAAAAGATCTTGAAGGGGTTTTGACTCCACATAACGATTCGCTCGGAATCTGCGCAAAGATCATGGGGACTCGAGTCCATAGATTGTTGGTAGACACTGGAGCCTATACTAACATCTTGTTCAAAAGTACACTCGATAAACTTGGGGACTTTTCAGCCCACATCCGGGACTCAAACCATAGAATCCTAGGCTTCGGAAATGCAGTAACAGTCCCGTTGGGAGAAATTTCTTTGCTTGTACAACTTGTAACGATCGAGGAACCCGAAAAGAATATTACAAGAATGGTAGATTTCTTGGTTGTAGACCAGGAATCGACCTATAACGGGTTCCTTGGTCGACCTTTTTTGAATGAATTTAAAGCTGCCTGTTCAACTTACCATTATTGCTTGAAGTTTCCAACAGCAAGTGGAGCAGGCACAGTTAAAGGAGATCAAATAAAGGCTCGGGAATGCCTCTTACAACTGCAAGCAAAACATGCGCAAGTATCCATGATGGAAGCCACCACCAGCTATCCAGTTGATGAACCATCAATATTGGAGAACATGATGGACATAGAAGATGACCACATGGATACGGACGAACAACATCCGGACGAGCAAGTGCTGGACGAACAACTCATCACCACCCAGAGAGAAATTCCACCTGGCGAACAAAAAAGGGGTGGTGACGAGCAACATTCATATGATGGCTTGGAGGGCCAGGTGTTGACTAACAACAACGAATCAGGGCCAACAGATGATCCAGATCCCCGCCTGGGGGTAGAGCCGATGAATATCGAAAATGATTTTAACTCTGAGGGACCAATACTTGATCCTCGGTGGAAAGGACAAAAACGACGAGCAACTCCAGTTGAAGAGCTGGAGGCGTTCAAAGTTAATCCTGAAAACCTGGATCTCGAATTATACATAGGATCTGAGCTCCCTGAGCCTTACAGATCCCGAATGAAAGAGTTCCTCAGCAAAAATCTAGATGTTTTTGCTTGGTCTCATGCAGACATGGTGGGGATAGATCCAAAACATGCTTGTCACAAGCTCAATATCAATCAAGCAAAAAGGCCTATCCATAAAAAACGAAGAAAATATGGCCAAGACAAATATCAAGCTTTGAACGAAGAAGTAAAGAAGTTGTTAGACAACAACCTAATCCGACAAGCACTCTGTCCACAATGGGTAGCAAACCCAGTCCTTGTGAGAAAACCAAACGGGACCTGGAGGCTATGCATTGACTTTATAGATCTGAATGCAGCATGCCCGAAGGACAACTTTCCACTTCCTCAGATTGACCAATTGGTGGACAGCACTGCAGGTCATGAAATGCTAACATTCATGGATGCCTTTGCCGGGTACCATCAAATTCCGATGCATCCAGATGATCAAGAGAACACAGCATTTTATACAAACAAAAACTTGCTGTGTTGGAAAAGAATGCCCTTTGGCCTCATCAACGCCGGAGCAACTTATCAAAGACTGGTGAACAAAATGTTCGACCAGCAAATTGGAGATACAGTAGAAGTCTACGTTGATGACATTGTAGTCAAAAGTCCCCGTGAAGAAGACCATCTCCAACACTTGACCCAAGTGTTCGAAATTCTTCGACACTACAACATGAAGCCGAATCCAAAGAAGAGCAGCTTTGGAGTTCATTCAGGCAAATTCTTGGGTCACCTTGTTAGTCAAAGGGGAATTGAGGCTAATCCAACAAAAGTTAAAGCCATAGTGGATATGCAGCCACCACGTTCAATAAAAGAAGTGCAAAGACTCACGGGATGTCTAACAACATTGAATCGGTTCATATCCAGATCGGGGGACAAATGCCGTCCATTCTTTGAAGCCATCAAGAAAGGATAGTTCACATGGACTAACAACTGTCAAAAGGCGTTCGACCAACTCAAAGACTACCTGGAAGATGTGAAAATCCTATCAAAACCCGTCCCAGGAGAAAAGCTATATTTATACTTGGCGGCGTCGGAAGTGGCCATCAGCTCCGTTCTGGTACGGGAAGACGGCAAATTCCATCAACCTATCTACTACGTCAGCCAAGCTTTGCATGAGGCAGAGATCAAATACTCCCCAACCGAGAAGTTGGCGTATGCACTAGTTATGAGTGTGAGGAAGTTACGGCCATACTTTTTTTATCATCAAGTTGAAGTGCTAACAACTTTCCCACTCAGACAAATTCTCCATCGCCCCGACACAGCTGGTCATCTATTAAAATGGTCACTGGAGATTAGCCAATTCGGGGTGACTTATGCTCCTCGAACAACGATCAAAGGGCAAGCGTTAGCCGACTTTATAGTCGAACTGACCTTCCCACCAGATCCGACGAGAGGACTTGATCACCCCTGGCATCTTTATGTTGACGGATCTTCGACTAACATAGCCTCGGGGGCAGGAGTGGTTCTAATCAGTCCAGGCAGACAAGTATTCACTTCGGCAATCAAATTTGGCTTTATGGCAACCAACAACGAAGCCGAGCATGAAGCTCTCATTGCTGGTCTCCATCTATCCCTGGCAGTAGGTGTCAAACGGTTGCAAATATTCGGCGATTCACAATTAATTGTGAACCAGGTCCGAGGTGAATATGAGGCGAAGGACGGCCATATGATCGAATATCAACGAATTGTTGCTCACCCGATGTCCTTGTTAGACCAAGTATTCATTGAACAAATCCCAAGGACGAGCAACACTCAAGCAGATGCGTTGGCCCGACTAGCAACAAACGAAGGGCCTGCAGAGTTGGCAGACATTATAATTACAAAGATGAATGACCCATCAACAACGAATTATAATGTCAACCAACTTAACGATCAAACCAGTGAAGAAGAAGACTGGAGAACAAGTATAGTCAAATACTTGAAAAGTGGAGAAAAACCAAACAACTCTTTTGAAGCTGCCAAGCTAATTAAGCAAGCCGCCAGATATACTCTGGTAGGCGAGCAACTTTACAAAAGAGGAATATCACTTCCACTTCTCAAATGTTTGCCTAGGGGGCAAGGACGAGCAATACTCGAAGAAATACATGCCAGAGTATGTGGAAATCACACTGGGGGGCAAGCCTTGGAGTACAAAACTATCAGACAAGGCTATTACTGGCCGACTTTACGCCAGGACGCAATCAAAAAAGCAAAGACTTGCCACCAATGTCAAATTTTTGCACCAAACATTCATACCCCGGCTCAACAGCTCGTATCGATTTATAGCCCGTGACCTTTTGCTAGATGGGGAATGGACATTATTGGTCCCTTCCCAGTAGGAGTTGGGGGAGTTCGATTTGCCGTTGTGGCAGTCGACTATTATACAAAGTGGGCAGAAGCAGAGACCATGTTGAAAATCACGCAACAGAAAATGATCAACTTCATTTGGAAGAACATTGTCTGTCGTTTTGGAGTTCCACAAACCATCGTGACGGACAATGGTCCACAGTTTGATGGGAAGGAGTTGAGAGATTTCTGTACTAAGTGGGGGATCAAAAAACATTACTCTACACCCTATCATCCCCAATCAAATGGACAAGTTGAAGCCGTAAACAAAATTATCAAGCATACATTAAAGGTACGGCTAGCAGAAAGCAAAAATAGTTGGTCTACAGAACTCCCGGAAGTCCTATGGGCATACAGAGTTTCTCCCAGGTCAAGCACCGGAGAAACACCTTTTGCAATGGCTTTTGGGACAGAGGCTGTAATATCAATTTAGTTAAAGACCAATACATTCAGGACGACCAACTTTTGATGAACAGGCGAACAACTCTGCTCTAGCTACAGAAATGGATTTGCTCGAGGAAAAAAGACTGAATGCCGAGCTAAAAAATGCTACCTACAAGCAGCGAGCAGAACGCTATTATAATTCCCATCTTAAAATCAGGGAATTCAGAGTTGGAGATATGGTTCTAAGAAAGTTGCTCGTCCAACCTCCAAGTGTATTGGGACCAACTTGGGAGGGCCCGTATCGTATAACGGAAAAATTCGTTAATGTTGCATACGATATCGAAGATATGGAAGGCAAGCCGGCCCAATACTCCTGGAATGCTGTACATCTGAAGAAGTACTATCAATGAGACGAACAAGTTCTTAATTGGGCGAACAAATGTCTCGGGGGGCCAGTGAATCAAGTAAGGCAAACCAAAAACTTGCCTAATTTTTTGAAAATTTTGCTAAGTATAGAATTTAAAGTTATTCGGCACATTGTATAGTTTGGTGTTGTTTCATCTTTTATATAGACAGAGTTGCTCGGCAAAAATATTATAAGCGAGCATGTTTTAATTAGTGTTCAAAGTTGTTCGTCGATTTGTGTATGTTAGTAACAAGCAGTCTTTTAGCACTTGTAAATTGTTCATTATGTAAATATAATAGTTGTTCATCAAAGAGGAAAAGTCCAAAGCTCGAGGTACAAGTCCATTTTAAAGATTGTTCGTTTTTAAAATGAACAGAACCTAAGGACCAAAGCCATTTAAAGGTTGTTCGTTTTTTAAAATGAACAGAACCTAAGGCTGAACCCTGATTCCACTAAAGGAAAAGTTCAATTCGAACAAAAGCCCAACACTATATGTTATAATTGCAAAGGCATTGATAAAAATGTAAAGGCAATTAACATATAAAGAAAATGAGCGAACATGAGAAAGACATTCCATTAATCAAAAAGGCATTAAGCCTAAAAAATAGTACAATGATCCTAGAGGTCAAGTACTACAAAATGAGCGAACAACTATTACAAAGAAGGTGAAAAGAAAAAAGCTAAGTCCTAAGAACTATTGCTGCTCGGCTGGAGGAGGATCTTGAGTTTGTTCGTCGGGAGGTTCGACGATCATATCTCGAGCCAAATCTTCAGCAGCCTTATCCTCAGCCTCTTTAGCATTTTGCTCGTCAGCCACGACCGCCTCTTCCTCTTGTTCGCCTTCATCAGTTGGGGGCGGAGGATGAGTAATGGCAATACTGGGGTCAAGTTTGCCAAGTTTAACCCCTAGTACTGCCAGATCCGCCAGCTGAATTTCGATGTTGTTCGGCGGTGGATAGTTCTCCATGAATTCATTCAAGTCCTTGCTCATTTCTTCCACCATGTCCTTGTAATCGTAAGCATCGGCCGTACGGATGCTGTCCGCATAGGCGCAAATGTACCCAAGGTTTGAAATGGGTGCAGTTCGAGCTTGAACTTCAGCTTCGAGTTGCTCGCTTGTGAAGAGGTTGGCGCGAAGACGAGCATTTTTAGCTTTGAGCTCGGCAATCTCTTGTTCGGCCGCCGACAGCTTCCTCTCCCCCTCGCCGAGCAAGGCATCCTTGCCTTTCAATTCCTTGGACAAACCTTGAATGTCTTCAAGGTGCTTCTTCTCAGTGTCAATGTAAACATTGATCTGATTATTTAGACGGGCAAGTTTGGCCTCGTACTGGCCAACCAGGCCATCTTTCTCCTCCGTAAGCTGCCGAGCAGTACTCGCATAGCGGCGAGCAACATCTTCTTGCTCGGCGATCTGGGCCATCACCCTCTGGGCCGTGACAAGACCATTGGCATGGAGCATCATGGAGAGATGGACGTTGTCCACCAGCCCCTGTTGAAAAATAGCTTTGTCCAGAGGGCGCGTCCAGGCTCGGGCGACCAGCTCTGTCGCTCTGCGAACATGGTCGCCAGGAATCTCCCTTATGTCTACGGGAGTCTTCGAGCAAGCGTACTGATGTACAACACTTGCTCGACCGGGATGATCGTCAGCACGATATCTGCGAACAAGAAATAAAAGGATACTTAGAAAAAAAATGATGAATCTTGCTCGGCAGAGGCAGGGATAGACTTACTCCTTAAATTTCCGGTCATCCCAACCCAGATAGGTGAGGTCCTCGGGGCCGCGGCCAGGAATGGAATCCTTGCCTGCTTTGCCTGCTTTTTCTACAGGCTCAATGGAGCGGCGAACAGCATCCCCCTCAGGACGAGAATGATTGTGGCCTACCTTCTCCTTCCCCTTACCAACAATGGGTACATCATGGGCCAACGGAGTCCCATCGGCTTTTTTCAAACGTTTCCCCCCGCGAGGAGGAGAAATCGGAGAAGATGGCTGGGCAGGAGCGAGAGGAGCAGTTGGTCACGGGACTTTGGCTCCTTCAGCCTTATTCGTCATTCCTAAGATCTTGGTGGGCGGGTCACCTCTCCTCTTCCGTCCTTTTGGAGGCGCCATCTCGAAAACTCTTTGTTCGAGAAGAGCAAAACTGGGGGGAACTGCAACGGTGACTTGCTCGGCTATAAAAAAAAAAGAGTTAGACGAGCAAGTTGTAAAAGTAAAATAACGAGCAAAATTGGTATTAGGAGTTAGAAATTTTTCATACCTGGGGGCACCTCCGCTTGTGCTTCCAAGTGATGATGGTAAGGAAACAAGCGAGCAGCTCTCAAGCACTTTCCTTCACGCAAATACTCGGTGGTCCTATCTGCTCTGTTGCGAAGGCCGACCAAGCAGGAGGTGAATAGAAACTCTGAACCGATCTCTTCTTCCTCCGAGTTCCACTTGGGCAAACGAGGGTCTGCGAACAAACAAGAAAAGTTAAATTAGAACAGTACAGTTCGAGGACGAGCAAGAAAATAATCTTACGTTTAAATTTCCCATAAGAGGCAGGGGAATTTATTCGTCCATCACCACCGTGTGGACCAGAAGATGCTCGCCAATCACCCCCGATAAAGAAGAAGTGTTGTTTCCAATCGCGAATTTTGTTCGGCACCCCCTCCACCATCTTCAGTCCAGTCCTGGCCTTGAGATAAAAATAACCTTCCTCTCCAGGGGGACATCTCGTGATCGCCATAAGGTAGTTGATCTCATCTGCAGTTATACGATCGACGTACCCCTCTAATGCGAACAAACACATCGTCCCCAATAAGTTCATCCATCCAATTGGGGTGATTTGGGTAATAGCAAGGTTGATCGCCTCTAGGAAGCGACCAACAATAGGTGGAAGAGGCAATCTCAATCCAGCAATCAGAGTATGAATGTTGATCGCCGTGCATCCTGGAGGTGGGCGATCAGCTCTCTCTTTTCTCTTGGGAGCCCACATATGAATATCATAGGGAATCTTGTAGGTCTCCCGGATCGAATCCAACTCATACTCGCGAACGACGCTTTTAATCTTGCTCGCCTGGTACTCAGTCTTCACCAGATCCAATACTTCTCTCTGTGGGCGAGCAAAGTTGTTCGCATGCTCCTCAGCATATGCTCGCCATTCAAAAGGCCGAGCAACTCCAGTTGGGATCTCATTTTCCATCATTCTTGGTGATGGGAACCCTATTCCTTCTAGAAATTCGTGAGTCAACTCGTCAAATAAAGGATCTTTTGATTCGGCACTGGATGAAGAATTGTTTTCCGAATTTCTGCTCGCCGCGACCACTATTTCTCTCCCAGATGGGCGGGCACCAGTATCCTCAACTGAACGAACCACCGAATCCACGTGAGGATCCGACGCCGAGGAAATCTCGAAGGGAGGTTGATCGACGGGGGCCGCGATTGGGAAAAGTGGGTCAAGAGTTTCTTCAGATTTGTTACTCGAATGCGAAGACATGGGAGAAGAAAAGCAAAAATCCAGATGGCGGCGGATGAAGTTACAGACGGCGGCGCTTCACCGGAGAAGATGGTGGCACAAGGTCCCTCACGGCGGCGATGGAGGAATGTGGAAGAAAAAGAGAGAAAGAAGAAGAGATAAGAAAATAACTACCTTGGGAATGGAATTTGAGGCCGAATGCAAGAGAAACGGATGCCGGAAAGCTCGAGATCACCGGAGAAGGAGGAAATCGCCGGAGGTACTGTAGCAAGAAGTGAAAAAGTGGGAAAAATTTGTTTATCCTTTCTATTTATACCCCAAGCAAAAAACGGGGTACAGAACATAATTTCCAGCAAAATGTGGGCCAAATTGAAGAAAAACGGGGTCAGATCCGAGCAAGATCGAAAATCAAAGGGCCTAGTTACAAATATAGGGGCGCGTCGCCTCGGGGCTGCTCGCGCGTGAGCGGCGCGCAATCATGCCGCTCACGTCATCCTCGTACATCCCCCCAGATCATGGGAAGGTGAAGAGGCAGACCCAAAGTTGATCGCCCAATACAAAGATGTTCGTCCAAATCCTCGCCAGTATAATATCCTAACTATAGTTGCTCGCCACAAAGTTGCTCGTCTGGGGTAACGTATAGCCAGGATAGGGGGCAATTGTTGATAGGCGAACATCCATCAATGATAAACAAACGAGAATAAAAGTTGTAAGAAGGATTACGAGAAATCAAGTCCCAATCAAATCATTAAAGAAATTCAAGCCGGGGTGCATAAGCTAATCCAAGGAGTGTATAAAGTGACGAACAACTATACCGACGAACAAGATATTGGCGAACAAGTTTAAAGACCAAAGACCAAATATGGACCCACCACCAAGTCAATAATGACGAACAACATTGGTAAAAGTGTTACAGTTATCAAACCTAAGAGGTGTATGCTGACGAACAAAGGACCAAGATCCCAAAGCCAATCTGTGCAAGACACAAATGCGAACAACTTCTGAGCCATACACCCAAACGGCGAACAACTTATATGAAAGAACTATCCTGGATCAATTTAAACCGACATGGACGAACAACAATGAAGTCCGAGATAAGACCAAAGAAGACTTTGTAACTAAGGTTTAGCTTGGATAAGGTCAAACTAGAGTCAAAGGACACATGTCAAGCATGCAAGCTAGGGAGACCAAGAGTCAGGAACACCTCATGCTTGCTAGTCTCTATAAATAGTTGTTCTCCAGCTTAAGAAATACAAGTTCAAATTCATAAACACTCCCAAAACACACAGTAATACACCTAAACGTGCACACATACAAAATTATTACGATTTCGATTTTCATATTTAAAAGTTCATAACCCGACCCTCGATTTACCATTTACGGTGGTAACCAATCACACGTAATTGCTTGATGATCTTTAAACCGAACCTAAACAGTCACTAATCCATCCGATAAAAATTGATCACCAACACTTGATCTCTATCTTGTTCTCTATGTCGCTTAGGCGCTTTTGAAGTGCAGTGACCGCGGCCCCTTGACTGGCCACGGTGCGAAGTGTAACCCCGGGGTGAGATACGACGTTCAAATTAGCTGGCGAGGGAGCTGTGTGCTCCCTCAATCTGTCTATGTGTGGGGGTTCGACTTCTTTCCCCCGCCTCGATTGGGCTGTCGTTACCGGGATCGGGTATCTCGAAGACCTTGTGTAGGTCTCCGTTTGCTACTCGGGAAAGGCGGATGGTGCCCAGGTTTCGCTTCCTAGGCGGTTGAAGATAGAGCGAGAGCTCGACCCTCGGGACCTCGTAGTTCAAGGAGCTTCATCGAAGCTCTCGTCCTGAATCTCTTGAATCCTCCTCTTAGCTCGACTTGCCTAAGGAGGATTTTGTCTTCGTGGGCCAAAGGGAGTGGTTTGGACGCCGAGGTCACGCCTCATCTCACTAGTCTTGCGGGAGAGTTGTTCGATCACGGACTCCAACTTGTTCCGAAGTCTGGAAGTCATCATGGTTGATGAGGGCATCCCTTGTCTACTTAACAAGTGTTGTGGCGACGATGAGGTTAGGGTTGGAAGTGCCCTCTCCGACATCGTGTTCAGTCATTTTTCAAAACTTTCGGGAGTCTTGAAGATTTGAAGATATGAAGATTTGTTCGAAGAATAGTGAGTGTTCTTCGAGATTTCTTGATAATTTAGTGGGTTTGATACCCTTATTCTAGCGTCAATTGTTGTTACCCAGAATGTATGTTTAATACGGCTTAGATGTGGTTTTGGATGACTAACAACTAACAAATAATCTAGGAATGAGGCATTAATTGCTATGAAGATTCAAGTAATAAATGAAGAATAAGAAACAATAAATGCACAGAGATTTGTCAAGTCCTTGTGTAGACTTGAGTTTTAAGGTTGGTGACCATTTATTAAATGTTAAAGAGCTTGTATTTATAGCCCAAGGGTATACCCTTGGGCTGCCCTAAGTCTACCCGAGCAACCCTGCATTTAATGTTTGGGCTTGCCTAGTTTCGAAGTTGGGTTCGGCTCAATATATCGACGACACGTGTAAAGCGAGGTGTACTATCTCCAGAAATCCAGGGATTTCTTACTACATGTATGGCTTGTCCGCCTGGAGCAGGTACTGATTCACTGTTCATCGTCATTAAATAGAATGATTGCTTGTGGTGGCGTCCGACACAAACTCCTTTGGATAAGATCATATACGTGGCCTTTAATCGGCCTTAGTGTGGCCAATGTCCTTTCCTCGGATCGAGTGATGGATTGCCCGTACAGGCCTTGTTCCTAGTCCCTGTGCCAAGACTTTTGTTCGATGCCGACTTTGATCCCTTTGCCGAGACCTCGAGTAGTCGGCACTAGCCGACCTGGCGCTTCGTAGCTCTCAATGATCTATTTCGGCCTCCGTGATGAACATAAGATCTCGTCTGGCCCTGTCTCGATCTCATCCTGAGGTGACGAATACAATCACAACAAAGCTGATACCTTTAATGTAATTCACTGAAACTTTTAGTGTAATTTACTAATACCGCCCAATCAAATTTCACTGTAAATGTCATCCACATAATACTGGGAAGTACTTTCTAACTATTGAAACATTACCAATCAAGGGCGTTTGGTTTGAAAATATTCAATGGTAATGAAAATGAGGATAAACATATAGTAATTGTAATGGTTAATCAAAACAAAAGATGACCCGTAACACTATTTTCCTTCTTAAATAAGGTAATCACTACCCATTTCATTACCTTTCTATCTTCTTATAATCATCCTCCACAATTATTCCCCATGACACACAACTAACAACTTTTCATTTTGTCCTTTTTTTTCTCCCCAAAACTAGAGTACAACACTAGCGGTGTAACCACCATGGAGACAACTAGGGTTGTAAACGAATCAAATAATTTTGGTTCAATTTGGTATTTGTATTCAAAATTCGGTATTCATATTCGAAATTTTATAATTCGAATTCGAGTACAAATAATTTTTTTGATTCAATTAGTTATCAAATACAAATACAAAAACTATGATATTCGATTCAATATTCGTAAATATTCGATTAAATATTCGGTTATATATATAGTTACATAATAATTATATAATAATAGTAATAATAAATAATTATTTATAAATTTAAGTCCATTATAATTATTTTAAGGATATTAACCTTTACTAGTATGTTACCCGTGCGATGCACGATCGGTATATGTATAATATGTATTACTCCTTTTGTCCATAAAAAGTATGCTCAATTTTTTGTACGTGGTTTAATGCGATATGTCGGAGGGTATCATGGAATATTGTGAGGTCCATTTATGAATAAAATGATTTTCCATAAACAATCACTCTATTCATAAATGAATCTCATAATTCTCATAATACCCTCTGACATATCACATTAAACCACGTGCAAAAAATTGAGCATACTTTCGTGGATTGAGTGATTTTTTTTTAAATAAATGATATATATTTGAGGGAGTCCTAACTTTTGACGTGTAAGACAATTTCATACATGATTTGAGTATTCATTTCCGTATCCATGTTATACTTACCTTTGTAACATGACAAATTAAATTCGTCTAATGCACATCGTTTTATATAAGTTTTTTCTACATAATTTTGTACCTCCTAAATTTTTTAAAACTTATGTAACATAGAAGTTTTGTAATATTTTAATTAACGATGACATTATTCATGCAAAGTTAAAGAACATGTAATAAAGAGTGTAAAATTTAATGATGGTTTTAATTTGTGCAAATTGACACTTATGGTGCTTTTTTTCTTTTTACATCTAAGCTGACACTACACTTTATATATGGTCTTATACAACAAAGTTAAAAGTCCCAATATATTTTATAAATATATAGTAGTAATAATTTTTTTTTGAACAGTTTAAAACATCCCAATATTATATTTGAAATAAACGTATAAATATTACTTTAACAAGTGTTCCATAAACATATGTGTGGCCCATATATATTACAACCTTATTTTATTTTTATAAGTTATTTGATAGGTCATAGTATTTAAAATAGATTTGAATTTATTACCCTGTACCGGTACAAAATGAGTTTTTATATACCCAAATCAACAATAAATTGTCTTGGCTTCCTACCCCAACAAATTTATTATGGATTGAAAAGAAAAAATACTTCCTAATACAGTCCATCGAGCAGTGCAATATACCTAATCACTACTAAATTTGTATCCTCTATTATTCCACCCTAAATAAGAAGACCTACTGAGTGGAGCTTTCGTCTTTCAATATTTGCATGTTTTTTTTTATATTTTTCGTGTCTCAAATTAATTTTTTATTAGATAGTTATGATACAACCTCTTACATGAAACAAATCTCATTCACTATATGCTTATGAGTTTATTGGGATTCAATAGTTGCTTTAGATGAAAGTATGACAAAAATATTTAAGTGAAACATCATCTCATGTGTCAAACCGTCTCACATAAGAGTCTTTCATATATAAAAGAAAAGTTCAATTATTAATTGTTATCAAAATAAATGCTTCCAAACTTTTATTATAATAGATAAATGGTCTTATGCATGAAACAAACCCCATTTACTGTACTATATGACTCATAGGTTTATGGTGCAGCGAACTATTCTTTAAAGGAGGTAATGAGCCAAAAAATTTTTTGTGAAACAACGTCTCACATATGAGCTCATCTCACACAAAAGTCCCTCATAAACAAAATGTTTTGCAATAAATTTTCTATTGCTAAAGTCAATATTAGTATATACTCCAAACAATATACTAAGTTATAATAATTAGAGAAAAAAATGATATAAAATAAA
Source organism: Ballota nigra (assembly GCA_947034835.1). Classification (NCBI taxonomy): domain Eukaryota; kingdom Viridiplantae; phylum Streptophyta; class Magnoliopsida; order Lamiales; family Lamiaceae; genus Ballota; species Ballota nigra. The sequence continues at coordinate 86,143,704 of OX344720.1, read as the reverse complement.
ATAACGAAACAAAATCTAATAGTACATTTTTCTATATTTAATCTATTATGGTGGATTAAATTATTAGTTAGAGTCTTTAAAAAAAAATACAATGAAAAAATACTTTTTAATTAATTGCTCATTTAGTTTTAATTATTTAAAAATATTAGATATCATATGTATCAAAATTAGAAAAGACTTTTGATATGACTTTATAATTAGTTTATATTTTTAGACTATTTTGTTATTTTATTAGTATATATAACTTCATCCAACAAGTGGACTTTTAAGCAATTATTAATTAAATATTTTAAATAAAAAAACACTTAATATAATTTAATTATTAAAAAACTTAACAAATTAAAAAAGAATTGCAGGTCAACACTCTTAGTTTGATTATTAAAGTGTTTTTTTCATAAATTTGATAATTAATTTTTGTGCATTTACTTACTTGATTATGTTATGCAAATGTTTAAGTTTATAGCTTGTTTGTGAATTCAAACAATGACAATTTTGAAATGAATATTTGAATATTGACAAAATATTATGTGAATAATACTCACGATAAATATTACCGTGACAACAAATTACTAATATATGAGGAAGTGGTATAACTCAAGTGATTAAAATTTCACTACCTATGATACAAAGGTCATGTGTTCGAGTTACAATTTTATCGATAAAAAATACTAATATTTTATGTTGAAACAATTAATACCTTTTGCGAGAATAACTAATACCACTTCAACTAATACTTTTAATAAAAACAACTAAATACCCTTTGGAGCTGATAACTTTAGAGCAAATTCACTGATATTTTTAGCTTAATTTATTAATACCCTTCAAACAAGCTTCATTGTGAATATTGTTCACAAAATACCTTCTCTTGAATATTATTTGTTAGGAACATGTTTGAGAAAAAAATTTATTCGAATATTCGACTCAAGTATTCGTATATTTTCTAATAATTCGATATGAGTTTCAAATCAAATATAAAATCACATTTACTATTCCAACTCGATTTGATTCGTTTAGAGAGACAACGTCCCTAAGTACTCCACGAACAATTAATACATTTTAATAAAATCACTAATACACTTTAAACCAATTTGACGGTGACTTTACCTTTCCGAATTTCCTCAAATGAGCGTTGCCGCCGCCGCCGCCATTAAATCGCTCAAACAATCCGCCGCCTTTTTCTGGAAATCCGTACTATCTCTGCACTCACTAACACACACACATACACTGGAGAAGTTTGGGAACTTATTTATTCGTATTTGCAGACAGGCAAGTTGCAGCAAACTGTAGCGAATTGTATAGAGAGAAGTGGACGGGGGCTCCACTCAGGCGAAATTTCCACCGTCAGGATTCTACCGGCGGCCGCCGGTGCTGGACGTTTCTTCGTTTTCCGGTCGAATGTTATTCGCGCGTCAATTGATAATGCTGTGAAGGATTCCCCTCTATGCACTGCGCTTTCGAGAGATGGGTACAGCGTTGGAACCGTGGAGCACTTGCTCTCCGCTCTGGAGGCCTGTGGTGTCGATAACTGTCACATCGAGATTGAAGGATCCAGCAATTGTGATCCGTGTGTTGAGGTGATTGCTTGGCATGCGTTCTTGCTTCTTGATATGGTATTTACAAAATGAACTTAAAATTCAGTTCAGCACTTCACCTCTATAGACTTCACTAATTGTGATAACTGTTGCATGACAATTGACTAAGGCTACATTTGTTTCGTCAAGTCATTACTTTAAAATGCCTTTTGAAGTTACTTTGGGGTGTAAAGTGCTGACATTGAGAAAATTTATGGGGTGTAAAGTGCTGACATTGAGAAAATTTATGGGGTGAAGTGCTGTTTATTTTCTGAGTTAGTCTGTCATGTGAATTACATTATAGATTCTTGTTTGACAGTTTGAAATTCATATACCATCTTTAATTTGAAGACATATTTTGATTGGTTTCAGTTCCAATTATTCAAGATATAATTTGACTTAATTAAATCTTGTCTAGTGATTTTGTTACGAGTTTAAACGGGAGTAGGTCGACTTGAAGGTTTAGAATTTTGATAAGAAGTGATAATGCCTTAGAAGGTATTATGATCCTCACATCTGAGAGGTGTCACACTGTGCAATTGTGCATGTTTCTGGATTCAAAAGACTTGGGTGAAATCAAGACTAGTGAGGAAAAAGGTCTACCTTCAATTTTGTGTATCTTATTGGACAAAACTAAGGCAACCAGGTTAGGAAATGAGATTAAACTTCAGTTCACCCTGAATACTTCCATGACTTCCTTTTAAACTCAACGATAGGCCATGAGACTGACGTATGATTGGCGGACCAACTACAGAAAGAAGAAAATGTAAACCACTTAGTTGAAACAATTCTGGCTGTTTTTCTATCCTATGATAGGGTTTAGGTTATTCAGACTTACAAAGATTGAGCCAGTGAAAAGCCTTTGTAGTCTTTCCGTCTGGTGGTGATAATCTTAACTTTACTAGCATTTATGTTTTTGGATGGAATATTCGTAGGGTTATTGTGTAGAGGGGGAAGTGTTTTATGGTAATAGTAATACTTTAGGGTTGACAGTTTGGGATGGGGAAACTGCACAAATTAAAGGGTTGATTCATGATTAGTCTTCAAGTTTATCTTCTTAAAAAACATTAAAAAATAAAAAATAATAATCTACTGGCTCCTCTTGTTGTTTGATTATCTTCTAGGAGTGCAAATGTCATTGTAGTCTTCTTTGGTAAAGATGATTTCTCAAACATGGATTTGAGGTGACCTAAGAATAAATTTTCAAGTTATTTCTAATTAGCAATTTTGATAAAATCATTGTTGATTTATATTGTATGGATGCAATGGTACTGGGACGGTACAAAACATCTTAGCTTTGTGCATAAGCGACTGGGCTTCAAGCAATCTTGTCCGTGGTAACTTCTCATCATCATGGGAGAAAGGCTAGATATATTTTTAAAAAATGTGTTCCTTAAGTTGGGTTATCCCAAACATCTATTTAGGCTTGTAATTATTCCCAGGGAAATCGTAATTCGTTTATTCAACAAACTTTCTGAGCAAGTAGGCATTCACTTTGCAAAATAAGTAGGCAGAAATCCAGGACACATAGAAAAAGTTCACAGTGAGAATTTTGTAGTGTTTTCTTGGTATTTATTCTCTCATTTTGAAGGATGATTCTAGTTTAGCACATGCGAAATGATAACCACATGCTTCTTATGGAAGAAAGAATCCAATTGATCAATGGTCGTTTCTGATGACACAAGCCAGGTTCCTATCTTTGATGGATCTGCAAGAGAATGGGTGGAGGCAATCGATCAAGCTGGACTAGAGATGGCTGTAGATGATGGTGGCAAAAGTTGTGAAAAGTTAGCACCATATCTCAACAAACCTGTTCATGTGCTAAAAAATGATTCTTTTATAGCAGCATTCCCTTATTCAAAAGTCAACATCACATATGGGATCGATTACCCACAGGTAAGTTTGATACACACGCATCTGTTTTTGTTTGAAAAAACTAATGGCAGCATTGTTCTCTATCAAGTAATCTGGGTCATGCGTCATAGCTGCTGAAATTCAATTTTGTACCAAAAAGTAGATAGTAAAGATGTTGACAATTGCAAACCACAATTACAAACATATGCAAGAAACCCATAATCTTTTATGTTCAAGTTATATTTTCTTACACAATTTTATCTTGCAGGCACCTGTAATTGGTCGTCAATGGTTTTCTTCCACCCTGTTGGATGAATCTTTCTACTCCAGTGCTATAGCTTCATCAAGGACCTTTTGCATTTATGAAGAGGTATTTCCTTTTTGCATGCTGTTGCTAATTTCTCTCTCTCTATTTGTGAATTTCACTCTAAATAACAAACACAAATTACATGGTAAATTTGCCTCTGTGCTGTTCCGTTCTCAGCTTCACTTCTTCTCTTGAAAATTATTTTAATTTTATTTTCATGGCAAAATTTAATTTGTGTCTTAGATATGCATATTTTAGAACCAATAAATAGCATTATCATTTGGCTCCAACATGGTTTCTTTCGAGTAGGTTTGTTCTGTACTCTTTCTTGTGAGGGTAATTGTTAAATTACTTGTTTTATTTATTTATTAATATTTGTATAGATTTTCTGGAGCCACGAGCTGGCTTGTAATTTGTTGCATGGATATCTACTTTTAAATCTAAATAGGGAGTACTCTGCAGGTGGAATATATGCGTAGCTTAGGACTTATTAAAGGGGGTTCAGCAGAAACAGCCATCATATGCAGGTGAGATATATAATGTAATGTAGGTAAGCAACCAATGGAAATTGTAGTTAATGCTGTACATCTTTTATAATGTCATTGCATTTCGGTTTTTCAAATAAAAGGGTGGCTATTTTTTCATCTCTTGTGAAAAACTGTGAATCTGTGATACTTTATAAAATATGGTTTTAATACACACTTTTTTCCTGATGGAAATAATTTACCATACTTTGAGGAGTTCATAGATGTTCTAGATTAGTACTTAATGGAAAAGATGTTATTAATTCATGAGCACTGTTATGACGTTAAAACCATGACGAAGATAGAACATTTGGTCATGATTCTCACACAATGAGGCCCTTTTGTCATTTGCAGCCAGTTCAAGAGAATGCCGTACAAAAATTGTTAATATCAATCCCACAACCAGGATGTTGTATGTAGTTTTCCAAGGTTGAGGGGGCATTTGATTCATATTCTTCAATGAAAATGGTAATGAAAAAATCACTTTTCCCTCTATGCCTCATTAATAAAAGGGATATTTTGGAGGAAGAGTTATCCCAATGGTGGTTATATTACTAGTATTTTGCTCTAATTTTGGAATAAATGAGACAGAAAATATGATTGTTGATAGAAAAATAGTAAAACGATTGGAGAAATATAATTATAGGAGCGAGGGAAAATAGTTTGTTTGTCTTTTAGCAGAGGAAAGGTAGTTAGTTATTACACCGTACAAAGTATGTGAAGGTGAATTGAACATCTCCTATTCTCATTAACCATCGCAATTACTACATGTTCATTCCCATTGAGAAATTTTGAAGCAAGCGCCCCCTGAATCTCACTCTGCGTGCATGGCTGTACCTTTGCAGCACGGAAAAAGGATGGTTGAACCCACCTCTGCGCTACGATGATGAGCCTTGCAGACATAAGGTGTTGGATCTTATTGGTGATATTTCGCTTTTGGCTCAAGAGGGCAATCAAGGTCTTTTGGTGGCTCACATTGTTGCTTATAAGGTGCCTCCCTTTCCCATGTACCCCCTTTTTTGACTCTTGATGAATCATTTCGATTTGAGATTGTGAACTTGATAGGGTGGCCACTCACTGCACACGGAGTTTGTTCGCTGCCTGCTTGGAATCAACGAAAAGAACGATCAACCTCAAAGCTTAGGTGGAAAAAGCGTCGTGTTTTAACAGGTAGAAGCCTTCGTATGATATTATACATTTTTCTTGTATCCTCTCAGTTTTGGTTTGTGGTTGTGAAACAGTATATTACTTGCATCGCAGTTTCTATTTTAAATCGAGGTATTGTTTTAAATTTTTCTATTTGATTGGCTCGGAAATGTATATAATTTTGAGTTCTATTTTTTTTAAGAATAGAATTTTGGAAACATGATATGAACATTTTACTCAATATCTTTTGTTGGATTAGTACATTTTCTTATACACTCAACGTATTGTTAAAAGACCGACGTAGTCGATTAATATTTCAAAATGAATAAGCTTTAGATTATCAAATTATTTACGCTATCAAGTTACGTGCTTCACAACATAGGGTGTGTTTTAAAAAGCACACATTGGATTTTGCGTCTAATTCCAAATCAATTTTAATTTTTCAAAGTTCATTAAATAAAGTGGATTTTGAAAAAAAATTAAATGCATGCTGAGCACTTGAGTGCACACAAGAATTACTTTAAAAAAAAAATATATGTTTTGTTAAAGTGATTTAGTTTACCAGATTGTGAAATTTTTTGCTTAAGTGATGGTTGTTTGCAAAATTTGTATGATACAAAAGTTAAGTTTTAGATGAAAAATTAGAATAAAACAAATTATTAGCGAGAAACTATAATTAGATAGAAATATACTCTTTTCAGCATCATTAAATTTGAAAACACTAAAAAATTACTTCAGCCCGCAATTCCGAGTGATCATAATCACTTATAGGGTATGTTTGCAAAAACTTTCCTTAGCTTTTAATCACTTAAAGTTAATTTTTTAAATAATTTTAGTGTTTTATTTCTCTTCTACCAACTAAAATAAGTTGTGGGAATCCATTAGTCAAAAGTTGGCATCCCCCAACTTCCAACAAATTATGTATTATTCATGTACTATTTATATATTAAAAATAATGATGTTAAAAGACAATTGAGTCATGTGAATAATTTACATCTAATTATTTTGTGAACACATTAACTTCTACTTCTATTAGTTTTTTAATTTTTTTCCAAACACTACCAACTTTTACCATTAAGCAATTTTTATATAATCACTAGTTTTAATCACTTATCCAAATATACAATTTTTTGCAAACACACCCATAATTCCTCCAAAACAAACCATAATCCTGGTCACAATCTATATGTTCATTGGATTTCGTCCAATAAAGAAATTATCAGTAACTATTTTGGGGGGAAAACCTTCTAGATGTTCATAATTAAAACTTACATTTAAATATCATCTCAATTCCTCAATCTATCAAATCAACATAAACTAATGGGGGATCTCCAAATGATTGGTAGCAGGATCTACCGTCTGGACTAAAAATAGCATTAACATGATATACCTGTGTAGATGTATACGTTCAACCATCCTTTACACATTAACCAGAAAGAAAAATTGGATGACAGATTTACAAGGCAAAAACTTTCAAATGCGACTCGACTATAACAACTAGCCAACTGTTTTCTCCAAGAGGATAATTTACAGAAGCTATACCGCCTTTATTCCCATAAATATAGAGGAAGCATATTTATAAAACTGACTCAAAACAGCAGCCAAGAACAAAATAAGATCAAGTAAATACAAGAATCAACAGAGTTTCCTATCTCTCCCCTTTGTCCTAAACTTGGTCAATCCCCTTGAGGATGTTGTACTTGCATAACGGGCATGTCGCGTTCATCTTGAGCCATTTCACGATACACGTAGAATGAAAATGATGGTTACAGGCAAGAGCGTGAAGTTCATTCCCATCCTCGTATGCACAGAGACATATACAACATTCCTGAGATCAACAAACACGAGTATATTTTTAAATGTTGTTTTGGTTAAATGAGTTAGTTGGTCAATATTAGTTGTTTTCACTGAACGGTATTAGTTATTTTCATTGAACAATATTAGTTGTGCACCGTGCAACTGGTGCACCCAGGTTCTACTCGGAAGAAAAAATGTGGGAAGCGCACAAATAGATGTACTCAAGCTTGGCTACATTGTATTTGGATGAGCATGAATTCATATTTCATTAAAAAAGATTGGTTTTATATTAGAGGTATAACGCTTTTAATCAATGGGGCATTTAGCTTGATTTTAAAACCCAAGGTGCATAGGTGGCTCGCAGTATATGAGATTGTCGTTCAACATACAAACTCCCATAGAAAAAGAGTTGTGTGGACAAAGCATGGATTGCTACCTCAGAAATACTAAAAGGACTTTTAATGTTCCAGAAATTGGGGTTCATAATGGTCAGTGAGTTAAATTTTGGAGATAACACTCAAAAAAGATAATGTGATACACTTAATGCTAAGTGATTTTTTTTGAACCACTGGTATTCATGGAAAAAGATGTTTAACGAATAGAAAACTTAAAGCTTTTCTGCATCATCACGTTCGAAACAAGCTGTGCAGAACATTGAATCTCATATCAGGGAAATAATAAAATTTGTTGGCAGAAATTTGGATAGCATAATATTAAAAAAGGCACTTACTGCATCTTCGGGTGAAAGAATTTTCTCATTAGGCATGTATCCACTGCTTGTTTCGATAGGAACCATAGTGCCAGCTGCCATGGCTACATTTTCCTCATCTTTGCAGGTTTGATATCTGTACTTGGGAAGGATGCTCAAATCTGCTTCTGATGCACCTTCCTGCATTTAAAGCAAAAATGTACGGCTGCTGATTTTTTATTTTTTTTTAATCAAGGGATGTTAACAGATGAATTTATTTACTTCTAATACACCATACCTGGCCTGCAATAGCATAAAGAATGGCAATGATGCAAGGTAAGCAACAGCAGAGAGCAATTCCAATAAGACATGCCAAGACAACACAAAATATCGCAAAGATTACATCAAATGCCAGGAATACCACAGCCAACCTGCAGCACTTACTAGATCAGGCATCTGTCGGATCTATTTCTATAATTAATAGATACATAAAAGATCAAGGGGAAAGAAAAAAAAATCTTATATCAGATGAAAAGGCTTCCAACAAAGTTACTGCAAAACAGCAAAAGTGCCAACAGAACTTGCTAATGGATTTTTACAATTAGATCCAAAATATTACTTTTTCACAGGTTATGGACCAACTAAACGGCACTCTAATTTCTCATTTGTGATACATAATAAGTCTTTCAAATTAGTAATCAGACAGAAACTATAAGGCCAAACAAGAGCTGTTTACAACTTTTCCTGCAGCAATATGTTTCAGTTCTGTATTTGTTTGCTTGCAAATGATTTGTATTGTGGATCAAGCTAAAGAAGACTAACTGGATAGCTTGAAGAACCAAGAGGTAGCAAGCTGCCTAATATGTACATTGAATCCATTTCAACATAGCATAACAAACAGGTAACATGTATTGTTACCTAGAGGTAGCAAGCTGCCTAATATGTTCATGGACAAGCTATCATCTATATACTAATCAGTGATTCAAGGCCAGAAAACTTCTATACAACTGCTCTCTCATTTCGACAAGTAATTTACAGTTGCACTTGCTCTATTTAAAAGTAAGCAAGATGTGCAAGGAGCCTTCAAGCATCTCGTGCCTCTTGAACACAGGCAACGTCTTGTTAAGAGAAAAGTAATACCATGCCTATTAGCTATGGCAAGAAAACATAATCTTATCCGAATCAACATACTAATATCATCTAAATCAGGATTTGTCAACCATCTTGCTATGTAAAGGAGAACTAGAGTTTAATAGAGTACAAAACACAGATTAAGGCATAAGAGCGAGATTATTATTTTTAAACAAAAAAGAGAAAAAACTCAAAAAAAGGAAAAATAAAACAACCTAGCCAACAGCCTAAGAGAAGGGATGGCGACTATGTTGTTTATCTTTATTTTTTATTTTTTACCAAGTTTATCTTAAATTCTATGCCTGAATTCAGCAATGTTTTCTTGTTTTTGATTCTATAACTGTTTCCTTCTCAGTTTTTATGTCTAAAACTTTTTTTTTGTTTATCTTTAAAATAGTACACAAAACATGTTTGGGGTGAGGAAATCTGAGAAGTTCAGAGGCGCTCGCCCCAGGCCCCTCTAACAACTTGCGCGTGGCTTTATTGGGAGTCTCCTCCCATCAATAATCTGTGTTTAACCATTGTTATACCAGCGCAGAAGAAAATATATAAGCCGCAGAGAATTCATCAAGATAGAAAAGGCCATGAAATTAAGTACCATTCGCAAGATTAGCATAGAGGGTTAAATATTGTTCCAAAAATTGGAATAGACATTACAACCAACATTTGCCAGGAAATTGACTTCCACACGTTAAGAAAAAAGATAGGTTAAATTTATTGATGAGAAATGTCCAGAGTTGCAAGAATTCATTACTTGAAAAGAAGGCTAGACATTCATGGTTGGGAAACCAAACCAATTAAATGATGGCAGCTTTAGGAATAAATCAGTAGCTGGACGAAGTTTACATTATAAAGTAAGCAATGCAATGGAGTCATCTTCTGGGTTGACTTTTGAGTGAGCCATGCATCATTTGACACGGAGCTTAGAAGACGCGAGATCTTACAAAACTAAAGCAAATACAAAGTATGTGTTATCCTAGTGCAACTTTGTGATAGCATCTTGATAAAGAATTGATACTCTACAATATTTGTTTAACAAGTACAGTTCTTGGAATATATTCACTGTAATGATTAGTTTTGGGAAGACAATCCCAATTTTACATGAGACAAGTATAACTTATGTTTGTCACCACACGTCATGTTGTCATCAGGGATGACCTATTTAAACCAGCTTCCTCACAATACACACATCGAGGAAATCCAACTGAAAGCTTATTATGCCCCATCTGTATATGAGATGATACATGGCAACACCAGTGGAGGGGCACTCTTATAACTAACAGATTGCCTTTAGAAAGCAACAAGGCAGAGCTAAACAATGTTGATGCATTAGTGCATCCAAAACCTTTGGTCTTATTCAAGAGACATCAGCCTGTTTACCAGAAAATGGATGGTGAGTTGGAGGACTATTAGAGGCTTGAGCAAACCCTATAGGAATTGAATTCTGAGAGGTTCTTCAAGAACACAAAATTATAAACTTTGACTAGTTTTGATTATCCAAAATTAGCGGCATATAAGTTCATTATATTTTATGTTCTAAATAGATATGCACATTTTAGTTTATTTACTGCTCTTAAGAAATTGGAACTCCACCATAAAAGCCCCAAGAAAGTAGATCGGTGGTTCACTTTATAATTCATTTAAGCTTGTTTTTACATAATTTTACTTGTAGGATGACTTTCCACGTTCCCTTCGACCCATAACATAAAGTAATCCATTTCTGTATAACAAGAAGTAGAGGTTTAGAAAGGGTTCCAAAAGGGAGATATCCTATGTTTATTGGCACTCTCGTGTACCTTGCCAATCTAAAATAGCAGGCTAGCAGATGTTCCTAATAGACCCATAATTAATGTCTATTACTACAAAGTGCATCCTCTATGGCATGTCTTCTCTATTTTATGAATACGTCTTTCCCTGCGCTTATGTGAATTTTACCCTGACCCAGCTTCGATTCTATTTGCTTCTCACTCCCTGTGTACAAGCCATGGGCTTCGAGCCGTAGTAATGTTGTCTGATATTTACCTATATTTCTAGAACACCATCTATTTCACATGTTGAATCAGACAAATGCACCATTTTACCTAGAAATGTTATAACCAAACTTGCCTTATTTAGTATTACTTCCAATAATTATCATTACTGAAAAGTGAAAACTATTAAACATGATTTCCCATAACCATGAGTAAGTGTTTAAGCTATGTGTACTCCACATAGTAATAACGGTATCAATACATAGTCAACAAGGACTTCAATATGAAACCAAAGAATTGTTGCAGCATAGGAAGATGTCGTAATTTAGGAAAAATATAGTATGAAATCCAGAACGATATGCTAATAAGATTCTGTATAGTTTTCTCACGCTGGAGAAAATAAACGGTCTTTGTTGTCATAAAAGGAAGGATTGCTACATTACAAGAATGGTTCAAAATTCAAATAGTACAAAGTGAAGCATAACATAAGATGGTTTAATGTCTTACCAATACAAACGTGGGGAACTGCTTGAAAGAACTTCGCCACCAGAGACAACCCAGTAAAAGCCAACTATCCACCAGAGAAATGATACCATTGTGTTTACAGATTCACATCGTTTCACCCTACTGAAGTGCGGTAAAAATTAGTCAAGAGTGTGAATAAGGGATATTCCTGCTGCAGCTCAAACTGCATTTGATATGAATTGGAAAACAACAATAGCAAGAGATGAAATTCTCTAACCAGTTATTCTCTCAAAATATATAAAAAGAAAGAGAAAATAATTTCAACATTGCCTCCCAAGAAAAATGGCAGAGAAAAGACAAGCTCTCAAATATATCAACTGAAAAGTGCCTTATGTGACACATCATTACATTAAGCCAAATATTATGCAGTATACGTCACACCTTTGTTAATCTACCACATAAATCAGATATTAATCATAATTACACTACTAAAGACGGTTCAGACTGCTTTCATACTTTTTACATTACTAACAATCAATCAATCATATTCTGAAAATCCTATACTTAAATGATTTCTTTGGTATTTTGACTGAAAGACATACAATTACTTTAATTATTCTGGCATGTAAGATAAAACTAGAAAAACAAAACATTAGTTGGTTGGGTCAATACACTAAAGAAAAATTAGCAGAAGTAAATTTCTGTATTGAGCACTGAAAGTCTATCTGTCCTGTGATTACGTGTGTAGGTAGTGTTAGGTGCCCTTAAGAACAGACCATTAAGGTAACGATTATCATCTATCCATATTTCCAATAACTAGAGTATTTACTCTAATATAAGTATTGGAAGAAATATTCAATTGATTAACAAGAACGATTCAACTGCCAACTGCAATCATAAGGTCACTCTATTTGAATAGTTATAAATAACAAAAGTGCAATTAATCAGAAGAATAATTAAGCATAGACACTTAATGCCCTTAATCCCAACAGGAATAGAATGGCAAATTTTATCTACAATAAATTAACCATTTTCCAGATAGCATAGAGGGCAGAATTTCTCTAGAGGATCAACAGTGACAATTCAGCTGACAACATAGAACAAATCAATTTTCTGATTTCACGTAAAGGGGGAATCGATCAAATTCGCTAACCTCGAGCCATTACTGATACCAAAGAGTCCGCTTCTCTCGTCGTCTTCTAACTCATTCTCACTCTGATTCTCATCCTCGCTGCTCTGCTCCCTGACTCTGTTGCTCAATCGCCGTGAATTCCGCCTATTATACTCTACCCACACAAGGACCACATGCACCAAACACTGGAGAGCATACCCGCACACCCAAACCCTAACCGGCACATTCGGATTTTCGTTCGCAGTGCAAATCAGCATAACGACCGAGACAATCACGAAGGCCAAATTCCACATAATGTCGAGGGCAACGACGGGCTTCGAGTACCCCCAGTCGGCGCGGCGCTCCTCCAGCTCACGGGCGGCGGTCTCTCGGACGAGCATGGAGGCTCCGCCGCGGCGCTGGGTGGTGGAGGCGGCGCGGGAGAGAAGGAGGGAGAGGGTTGAGGAGCGGGAGGCGACGTTGGAGGGCTGCCGCGGGCGGAGGAGGGGGGAGGTGGGGATGGCGGGGGAGGCGTTGGAAGACATGTTTAGGAAAATTTGGAAAGGAGAAAAGGAATTGATTTAGGTTAGGGGAGTGTGGGAGTGATGAGTGAAGGAAGCCATTGATGGAGCTCTGATTGACTTTTTCTGCGCGAATAAAATCAAATTCGTTACTGGGACAGATAACCGCCTGCCCAAACAAATTTACATTGGGTTGAACGATTTTTTTTTTTTTTTTTTTCTTTTAAGAGGGGGCTGATCGATATTGTTTTTAATATCTCCGTTCGAGGAAAGTAGAAAGGAAAAAAAAAATTACTGCTACTATTTTACATTTGGGAAAGGACAAACTATTGCACGTATATTAGTTGTATTTATTAAAAAAATATTAATTATTTTCACGACTATTAATTATTTTCATTTAACAATATTACTATATATCCATAAAAAATAATTTTGGACTAATTGTCTTATATATCCGTTCACAAAAATAGTTATGTTTTTTAAAATAAAAATAATAAATTTATCTACATTCTACAATATATACAAATAACATTTTAAAAATAATTTATGTTGTACTTGATTTGATACAATATTCTTATTTTTTTACGTATTATATTTATTTTCTTAATAACCGTGAAAAAGACAACAAACCTATTTTTTTATGGATAAAGATAGTAGTTGTTTAATGAAAACAAATTAAAAAAATTCAGTGAAAACAACTAATACTCTTTAGAGCAACTCCAATGCTAGTGAGAGATATTGAGTGAGCAATTTGTCATATATGCACCACATGTGTGTCACCTAAAAAGTTTCATACCCCTACCTCAAAAAACTTTTACCTCTTCCAATGCATCATACCCCAAAATTAACTATTCATGGTCCCACTATCAAATCATACATTTTATTTATCCATTGATTTATTTGTATTTATAATTTGACTTCTACAATTAAATGTTAATAATATAATAAAAATAAAATTATATTTGAATTATTTACCTTTCATACTCCGATCCATTAACTTCAGAAACTAACCTACTACCTTCAATACTTAATCTATTAGTATCCTTCCCGCTAACTCAAAAATTGATTAAAAAAAAAAAACTAAAGTAGTTGCTGGCCCCATCATGAAACCTGCCACAATTAATCCACTCTCCAATTGATACCCATACACACTCACCATCAAATGGTTAAATCTCACGCAACCCTCCCCCACGCGCAGTTTCTTTTTCCTTCCCAGGTAGGGAAACTCCTTCCTCTACCTCCATTTCTTTGCTACATCATCCCTATCTTGTATTTGTGTGAGAGGTGCATCTCCACCTGAGATTCCTTCCCAGCGTTGGAGGTGCTCTTAGTGAAAATAACTACTACTCTTCAATTATTCATGTATAAATCAATTTCACTTTATACATACTCTTATAAAAAAAAAGTGCAAATATAAATTTGTTGCAAATTCTATAATGAGAAGTTTCATAGTATGAAATTAATATCATTGAATGCATTCACTGATACATATACATGCATTTATTGATGTCATTAGAATTGTAAACTAAAATCACAGTGTAAAATGTTATGGTATCAATAAATGTTTCTAATGATATCGATTTCATACTATAAACTAAGAAATTAAGCTCGTGTGATGCACAATCATGATTGTACAATATATTTATATTAAAGTATATTTGTTTAAGTTTGAGTGTTCTTATTAGTGTTTCTATTAAAAAAATTTTTGAAGAGATAATATTATTATTCTTTTATTAAAGGTATATTTATTGAAAAGGGATAAATATTTTTTATAATCAATCATTAGATTTTTAAAAAGAAAGATTATCAATTTACATTGAATATTATATTTCTATATTACTTTTTAATATTCATCATATAAAATATCTATATATATTATTACTTTTTAATATTTATCCTAAAATATATCTAAATATATATACTTTATAATCAATTATTATAAAATATGTTCCAAATATTATTTTTCTTAATTCGGCAATAATTTTGGCGGAAAAATTCAATGGTTGCTAAATTTAGGCCGATTAGCTGTATTATATATAAAATATAGACTAGATCATAACATTTTATGCACATAAACACGATGAATTATGTGAATAAATCGAAATCCACTAGGTGCGATCAATTCTTGAGATGGACCATATTGTTTACCAAATGAATAAGACTGGGAATTAATGGCTATTTATGAGAGCTTTGGTAAAAACATCAAATGATTGGATTCATCAATGCTAAATGAGTGATTGTGATGAGGTATAATAATAAAGATGATGAACTAAATGCAAGAACACCAAAAATTGCCAGGGGTCTTTAGTCCCTGGACTTAAATGAGAATTATATTGCTTTAATTGAATGTGTTGAGATCCCCTTTCTTGTTATAAATGTGGGACTATTTATAGTTTTCTCCATACAGGGGTATAAACGTCATTCCCGACCTCTCAGGGGACAGAGACATTAAATGCCTCTAGCCTCTGAGGACGCGCGGGTACCCGTATGCCATAGTCTGCAGGTGGCCGGCCATTAGCGTGTCGACACGTGTCTGAGGAGGACGAATCTCTAAAATATTTTATTATTTGAGTGGAATATTCTCTCGGTCACTGAGTACGGAGGCGACTCTTTTCCTCTTGGGGGAAGATCTCGCCAGATTCTACCACGTGCTCTATTTCCCTTTCGTAGGTTAGAGATGCTTTAAGGTCGGAGGTCGGTCCTCTTGAACACTGGCCGTGCCCCAGCGACCTCTATTGATTTTGCATGGTCGAGGCCGGACCGGTCTGGTCCGGTCCCGGCCCCTTTGTCCTGTGTCTTGATCAAGGTTGATAAGTGTTTAAGCTTGTTTTTGACCTCATTTTTTAGATCAGAAAATGTGGTCGGAAAGTGTGGTCAGAACCCATGGAGGCCGGAAACCGTCCGGCTAGATCGGTGCCGTCGCGGTCGTGTTGTTTTGTCGCTTCCGACTTGTTATAGGTCGGTGCCGACCTGTTGGCATGAAATGGCTACAATAATTGCCCCCCAGCTCGGCTCTCAGAGTTGATGGGAGGTGAGGTGGTCGTTTACCGTTTGTTTGCAGGCGCCGGCCTTGAATTGCTCGGCGCGGTCGGGGGTCAGCTTTTGGTTACGTGACGTTTGAGTGGACGTGCATTGTTCCGCGTACCTAAAAAGGTGTGCGCAACGTCAAGTGACGCCTCGAATCCCGCACATTAATTATTGGTGTGCGCTGACGTTTGGCGTGGGATCTGTCGCTTCAGCTTCTTGCATCTAGGCCCCTAGGCCTAGAACTTTATTTGCAAAATAGGCCCCTTCCCTTCTCTTATAAATAGGCGAGACATCCTTTGTTTTGAGTTTTCACTTTCGCGCCTTTGAGTTTTTCATTGCAGACGTTGTAATCTCGTGGCGATTTCTCCGGCGAAATCCTTGAAGCGGCGTTCGACATGTACGGCGGCGATTAGGCAATTTGAGTAAGGTAACTTCGTTTTCGATTTCAAAAAACCTTTCTACTTCTTCCTTCTTTTTGAAATGGTACGACGGTGGACTGGTTCTCCGCCTGGGCAAAGAGGCGGTGCCTCCTCGAGCGGCGGCGATGGAGCCCACCGGAGGCTGTTTGATGAGGGGAAGAGTTCTAGTGGTGGAAGTGGCACCTCTCCCATGCGCCTGAGCGCGGGATCCCTCTGGGCCCGCGATGATGATGGCCTTGATGCGCTCTTCCCGAGCCCAGACCGGTCACTTTTAGGCGAGGGCGCCAGAGAGAGTGACCCGTTTACTGCGGTCGAGAGCTCTCGGATTGAGATGATGGCTCGTCTGGTGGAGAGTCGGGAACCGTTGGATGATTTTCTTGAAGAAGAAGATGGCGATGGCGGACACGGCGAAGGTGATGGCTTGGCTAACAATCTGATACTCCAGAACCTCGCTGCCGAGCAAATCAAGGAGAGGCTCAGGATGTCGAACGAGGCCTCGGGGTCGGAGGCCGAGAAGGTCAGTGGGTCGCCCGTCGCGACTCGGAGTGTCGGTCAAGATCGGCGGGACCAGGTTAGGAGGGCCTTTCGCTTATGGTCGGAGTATGTGGAAGAGAAAGACGAGGTTGAGTCTCTCGATTTCGATTTTGAAGGGTACCAAGAGCGTTACCCATGGGGGCCGACCGTCCGTGACCCGGCCACCATCTGGATAACCGATCTGGAGAAGTCCAATAGGTGGACAATTGTTCAGATACAGAGCAAGGTGACCCAGTGTTATCTCGATGAAGCCTGAGCCGACTGGGACATTCTCTTCAATGTTCAACTCTATGCCCCTGAGCCAAATGAACGGGCGGATCAACCTCCTCGGGGGATGGTGGCCGTCACTCAGGATATGATGGAGGTCGGACTTCGTTTCCCCCTCCATCCGGCCATCTCCTATCTGCTGAACTACTGGAACCAGACACCCATCCAGCTGCTTCTGAATGCGTGGATGATCATTCTGAGCGTCATGGTGCTCTTCGGCCAGAATCGGCTGTTCCGGATGCCGACCCCGGGGGAGATGACTTATTTGTACCGGGTCTAGAGTGAGAAGAGTGGGACCGGCGAGGTCTTCATTCAGACCAAAGGGCAGAAATTGGTGACCGACCTCCCTAGCAAAGCCCACAACGACCGGAAGAAGTGGTTCTTTGTAGGGGGTGCCTGGCGGACCGGATATCTAGGCGGGATGGAAATTGGGGTTCCGACCGATATTCGTCCCAAAAATCCTAGTAAGAAATTTTGTGTTTAACTTTGGATTAAGAGTACTGATCTAATTTTTTATTTTTCTTTGCAGGCTATCTTTGCCCCTTCGAGCACGAGCTGGACTTCGATTTCGCAATCGTTCGAGAGCGGATACTATCCCTACTGGCCTCTGAGAGAAATCAAGCTATTCTCCAGACCCGACAGGCTCGACTTGCAAGCCGTTTCTTCCAGTTTCCTCATCATCTGAACTTGACGGGTAAGTACTCGGGAGAGCCCGGGTCTTCGAGTTATGGTTTTTTTAACACTTCGCATTCGCAGCGCCTGAGTTCCCGGTCGTGCGTTGTTGTCCCGATCATTTACTCGATCAGTGCCTAGAGATGTTTTCCCGCCTTGGAGTTGCTCTCAGTCAGTCGGAGGTCATCAAGGTGACAAAGAAGAAGAAGGAGGGGGCCGGAGCCCGGAAGGGAATTGCGATTCAGGAGCCGACCTCGCTCTAGTCTGTCTCGGTCGCCGGGGTTGGCGCAACCGGGGTTCCTGCCTCCTCTCCCATTACTGGCCGGAAGAGAGGGCGCGAGAAAATAGAGAGAGGGGAAGCCGGTATACGTGGGTCGAGCCCCGCTCCGATTGATGTCTCCGATGATACGCCTCCAGGGTCCAGGCCGGTCGGAGTTGATGTGATGGCCCCGGTGGCACACGCGCCTGGTCGGGGGGATGATAGGACCTACTTCGGTCGTGATCCGGCCCGCTTCCAAGTGTAAGTTATTCAAATTTGTATCTTATTCTATCAATCTCTAGTTTCTGACCGGACTTTTCTTCCTTTGTTCAGGTTGACCCGCAATGACTCCAATCTTCCGCCGATGGTGCTGGACTTTCTGTCCTCCCGAGCTCTGAGCTCTATTGTTGAGATGCCGGAGTATATGAGTCGGGCAGTGAACTCCCTGCCTCAAGCCTGGACCCAAGACCTGGCCGACATCACCGAGCGCCGCCCCCGGTACGCTGGCCGAGCCTGCATCGCCCTGGCCAATTAGACGGCGATTATGGCCAATTACGTAGAAAGTGAGCTCAATAGTGCTGTTAGCTCACTCCAGAGGGTGGAGGCCGACCTGACTCGGGCCCGGGAGGAGAAGGCCGACTTTGAGAGCGAGAACGCCGCGCTGAAGAAGGAAAGAGACTACGACGTCGGCCAGATGGAGGCCATGCTGAAAGAGAAGGAGGATGCCCTTGGTCGGGCGGAGACGGCATGGAAAGCCTTGGACGACGCTCGGCGTCGAATGGCTGAGATGGAGGATGTCATGGCCGAGCTGCGGTTGGAGGCCCATGCGGCCAGAGGGGACGGCGAGCAAGCCCGCGCTCGGCAAGCCGAGCTGGAGAAGGAGGTGAGAGAGAAAGCTGCAGAGTTAGCTGCCGCTCTGCAGCAACCTGCCTATGACCCGAATGACCCGGCTACCAGCCCGACGTTGTTCTCGAAATTCTGCTACTACATGGCCGTCGCCGACCAAATCCGCGTGGGGCGCAAGGCCAATCAAGACACCAAGGTCTACGAGGATTATTTCTGGGAGTACGTTGCCAAGACTCCGATCCATGAGGGCTATTACCTCCACTTCTTGGACCTCGAGACTGAGCTCGGGGTAGACTTGTCCTGGTTTCCATACCGGCACCGGTTGCTCCTTCCGGGCCATGGTCCTCCAGCCGTTCAGGTTGAGAAGGCCGAGGAAGACGGGGAAGAAGAAGATGATGAAGCGGCTCCACCGGAAGGCTCCCTGGCGCCGGGTAGAGACGTGGCGGAGGCTTGCGTAAACGAAGCGGCAGACTTCATGGCCGGGTCCGAGGAGTAGACTGGCACCGCGGGCGGAGCTAGTGACCCCTGAAGATTTTTATTTTGCCTTTGCTTGAAGTTGTTTTTCTTTGTGTAACTGGCTACCGACCGGATTTGTTTTCCTTTTGAACTATTGTACTCCTTTCTACGGCTTTAGACCGGTTTTGTTATGAAATTCAGTTTTCGCTAACTTTGTTGCTTTGTTGTTATTTTCTCGTCGTCTATTCCTGTTGAAAATGTTTAAATTTTAACAAGTGTATATGAGATTTTTCCTGGGCATAAGTGAGAGATATGCCGACCTCGACATGGTCGACATATGCTTTGGACCGAGCCTGGTTTTTGAAATGGCCTTGGTTGCCTTACCGAGCTCAAGTGTGGTATGCCGATCTCGATATGGTCGGTATACGCTTTTGAACTTGAGCTTGGTTTTTTAAAATGGCTTGGGTGGCCTATCCGAGCTTAAGTGTGATATGCCGACCTCGATACGGTCAGCATATACCTTTGAACTGAGCTCGGTTTTTAGATGGCCTTGGGTGGCCTTCCCGAGCTCAAGTGTGATATGCCGACCTCGATACGGTCGATATATGCTTTTGAACTAAGCTCGGCTTTTAGATGGCCTTGGGTGGCCTTCCCGAGCTCAAGTGTGATATGCCGACCTCGATACGGTCGGCATATGCTTTTGAACTGAGCTCGGTTTTTTATTGAATGAGATTGAGCTGCGCGTAGAACTTTGTATTGACAAGAACTTTGACTACGTA
The DNA here is from genome assembly GCA_947034835.1 of Ballota nigra. Taxonomy (NCBI): domain Eukaryota; kingdom Viridiplantae; phylum Streptophyta; class Magnoliopsida; order Lamiales; family Lamiaceae; genus Ballota; species Ballota nigra. The sequence continues at coordinate 86,123,360 of OX344720.1, read as the reverse complement.
GTACAAATTAATTATTGATAGTATTTCTTCAAGTGAATCGCATTCCAGGGGTATTGGTCCGGAGTGCCATCCATAAGTTCCAGCTCGTAAGCTCCCTTGGAGAGCCACTTGGATATCCTAAATGGGCCCTCCCAGTTCGGGCCGAATACCCCTTTAGGAACTTGCACCTTCTTGAGGACGAGGTCGCCGACCTGGAATTGTCTGGCCTTCACCTTAGAGTTGAATTTTTTTCGGATTTCTTCTTGTAGGCCGCATTCCGGAGATCGGAGTTGAGTCTTCGCTCTTCTAGCATGTCCAGATCGATCATCTGGGCGGTGTCGTTGTCTTCAGTGATCGTCTGGGCTGTCCGGTGGCTCGGGAGGGAGACCTCCGATGGGATGACGGCCTCGGTTCCAAAAGCTAAAGCGAAAGGTATTTCACCCGTCGAGTTTCCTGTAGTTGTTAGGTATGACCAAAGCACGTCGGGGAGCTCGACTGCCCACTTTTCCTTTTTTATCCTCGAGCTTCGCTTTAATAGTGTGCTTGAGGATTTTGTTTACGGTCTCCACCTGGACGTTCGTCTGCGGGTGGTAGGGGGTGGAGAAAACTTTCTTGATTTTCCATTTTTCACAAAACTGGATCATCTGGAGACCGTCAAACTGCTTCCCGTTGTCGGAGATGATCACTTGTGGTAGGCCGAAGCGGCAGATGATATTTTTCCAAATAAATTTTATGATCTGGGCTTGGTTGATTTTGTTGAGTGGCTCGGCCTCCGCCCACTTTGTGAAATAATCGACGGCCATGACGGTGAATTTGTGGCCCCCGGGCGCAGTGGGCATTGGTTCGATCAGGTCGATGCCCCACTGGGCAAAAGACCAAGGGCTGTACATGAAGGTGAGCTGCTCGGGGGACAATTTGATGTTAGGTCCCAAGATTTGGCATTTGTGGCATGACCTTGCAAAGCTGACAACGTCCTTGTTCAGGGTCGGCCAGATATATCCTTGCCTGATCACTTTATGGCTAGGGCCCGACCTCCGGCGTGGTTCCCACATACCCCTCATGGATCTCGGCCAGAATGCTCTGACCTTGCTCCGGGGTTATACATTTCAGGAGTGGGAGGGTGAAACTTCTTTTGTACAGGAGGTTGTCAATGAGAGTGTACCTTGAAGACCGGAGTTGCAGTTGCCGGGCCCAGACTCTGTTTTCTGGGAGTATGCCGGTCTCCAAGCATTTCACGATCGGGGTCATCCAATTCTTGTCGGTGCTCAGAACGGTTGATACCTGTGCCCGGATCACTGTGGGGGTCCCAAGCGTGGTGAGCTGGATATTGGCGAGGTCGGCGGCTCCTTCTGCGGTTGCGAGCTTGGAAAGGGCGTCGGCCTGGGTATTGTGCTCCCTCGGGATTTGCTCTATGAAGACTTGATGAAATTTCTCACACAAGGTCGTGACCAGGTCGAGATATTTCGCCATTTGCTCTCCCCGGGTCTCGTATTCTCCTTTTATCTGGTTTACTACGAGTAGGGAGTCCATGAAGACGTGCAGTCGGCATACTCCGACGGCGATTGCGAGCTCGAGGCCCCCGACCAAAGCTTCATACTCAGCCTCGTTGTTAGTGGCCAGAAAGCTGAAACAGACCGCATGAGTGAAACTCTGGCCCTCCGGTCCGACTAGAACGATGCCGGCCCCGGTGCAAGTACTGGTCGACGACCCGTCTACGTAGAGCTTCCACGGGGGATGGTCGATTCTTGTGAATTTCGGGGGGAACGTAAGTTCCACTATGAAGTCGGCCAGAGCCTGGCCATTGTTGGCTGTTCTCGGGGCATACATGGCTCCGTACTGAGCTATCTCCAACGACCACTTCAGTAACCTACCGCTGGTGTCCGGCCGGTGTAATACTTGCCTCAGGGGAAGAGTGGTAAGGACCTCCACTTGGTGGTCAAAGAAGTAGGGCCTTAGTTTTCTTACGCTCATGACCAAAGCGTAAGCCAATTTTTCGAGTGGAGTATACCTGAGCTCGGCATCGTGCAAAGTTTGGCTTACGAAGTAGATCGGGAGATGGTTCTGACCGTCCGCCCGGACAAGTACCGCACTGAGGGCGACCTCAGAGGCCGCAAGATACAAGTAAAGCTTCTCTCCTGAGACCTGCTTGACTAGAATTTGTGGGTTTGCCAAGTATTCCTTTAATTTTGAAAAGGCTACTTGGCTTTCTTTATTCTAAGAAAACTTGTATTTTTTCATAGTCGAGAAGAAAGACTTACTTTTATCTCTGAGTCGGGCTATGAATCTGTTTAGTGAAGCTAGGCAACCGGTCAGGCGTTGTACTTGTTTGATCGTCCTGGGCTCCTGCATGTCGAGGACGGCCTTGATCTTGGCCGGGTTGGCCTCGATTCCTCGCTGGCTGACGATGTGCCCGAGGAACTTGCCGGCCTCCACCCCGAAGTTGTATTTCTTCGGGTTCAGCTTCATATTATATGCCTTGAGGATCTTGAATGTCTCTTCAAGGTCTCTGAGGTGGTCTTCATTTTTCAGGCTTTTTACCACGATATTGTCGATGTAGACCTCCACGGTCTTTCCGATCTGATCTGTGAACATTTTATTTACCAACCTTTGGTAGGTTGCGCCGACATTTATCAGGCCGAAAGGCATTCGGAGCCAAGAAAATATGTCATTTTTTGTATGGAAAGATGTGTGCTTAATGTCTTCGACTGACATCGAAATTTGGTGATAGCCGGCGAAGGCGTCCATGAAGAACATCATCTCGTGACCGGCCGTGCTATCCACTAGATGGTCTATGTGCGGCATCGGAAAGTGATCCTTTGGGCATGCTGCGTTGAGGTCGGTGAAATCTATGCACAACCTCCAAGTGTTGTTTGTTTTCTTGACTAGGACGGCATTGGCGACCCATTGGGGCTCGTCTTTGGCCTGCTTGATTAGTTTATTGTCCAACAATTTCTTGACCTCTTGGGCCAGTGTTTCATATTTTTCCGGGCCGAACTTTCTTCTTTTCTGGTGGACCGGCCTTTTGTTTGGGTCGATCTTTAATCGATGGCAGGCGTGTTTTGGATCTATTCTGACCATGTCTTGGTGAGACCAAGCGAAAACTCCTACGTTGGCCTTGAGGAATTCGATCACTTCCCCCCACATTTTGGTTGGTATGCGAGAGCCGATCAGGACTTCCAATTCCGGCCTCGAAGGATCGACTGGAATGTGTTCCAAGTCCTCCAAGGCCGTGGCTTCTTGGTAGCTCCGTCGGTCGCTTGTGTCGAACCTCGGATCGAGATCCAACTCGGAGGGCTTAAAGCCGATCCTAGGCTCGGGATCACCAATTTGCATTGGTTGTAAGTTGGGACCATTATCGAGGCCGGCAGAGGTGGACCCGACCTCCATTATGACTTCAGTGGTCGGAAGGATCCCCCCGAGGCCGGTTTGCGATTTGTCTATTGTTTGATCGTTACAAATTGGAAATAAACAAGAATCGAAATAGTTCAAACATTTTCTTGCCATTGACTGATCACCCTTTACGGTGCCGACCACCCCCTCAGGGGTGGGAAACTTGATACATTAGTAATAAGAAGAGGCTACGGCCTCGAAAACCTCTAGAAAAGGTCTACCTAAAAAGCCGTTATAAAAACTTGACTGGTCTATAATGATAAAGTCCAATAGCCTAGTAATTCTAACCTTCTCGTCATAAAAGCAGACGAGCTCTATTGAGAGCTTTATCCTTCCGTATGCGGCGACAGTTGCATCCCCGAAACCTTTCAGCTGGAGGTCGATGGGCTTTATGAAGCTGACGAGATCCCCGAGTTGATCTAGGGCCGCTTTGAATATGATGTTGCAGAAGCATCCATTGTCGATCAAAACTCGGTGGACTTCCTTGCCCAAGATGCGGGCCGCGATCACCAAAGCATCCCTCTTTGGGTACAGCACCCTGCTCCGGTCTCGGTTGGAGAAAGTGATCTCCAAATCCTTGTGGATTTTAGGCTCGGGCGGGGTGACCAGGTTCACGTTGGTCACGACCTGGATTTCGGCCTTGCGTGCTGCCCAAGTTCCCTCCGTCGGCCTGGATCATGTTGACCTAGCCGCCAGGGTTCATCGGCGGGAGGTTGTCGTCGTCCTCCAGTGCTGCGACCGGCCTGAGAGGCCGGCCTCCTTCCTCGTTCCTGCGAGGGGGACGCTGCTGCTGCTGCGGTTCCTGCCGGCCGGCTGGCCTTTGTAGAAGGTCATTCAGGCGCCTTTCGTCAAATAGTTTCCATAACTGTTTTAGGAGATCACGACACTGGCTCGTATTATGGCCTATAGAGTCGTGATAGGCGCATAACTTCTTTGGGTCCAGCCGGGACCGGTCTCCCGTAAAGGGTCTTGGCCAGGGAAGCACATCCCTGTGTTGGACCGCGTTGAAGATGTGAACAGGGTGAGGTGCACTTCAACGTCCTCGAAGGACTTGAAGTTCCCGGGCGGCTTGGCTATCTTTTTGGCCTTGGGACCACCCTTGGGAGAGGCCTGAGTGGCGATCTCTGGCTCCTTAGCCGCTGGTTCGGACTCCCCCAGCTTGAGTGCCAGTAGCTTCCTCCGAGCCAGGTAATCGCCCGCCCGAGCTCGAAAGTCGACATATGTTTTTAAGAAGTCCTTGGTGAGATGCCTGAACAGCGGAGATCGACCATGGAAGTCTCCTAAAGTGGCGTGCAGGGCCAATTGGTCGCCGACCGGCTCACCGGTCAGAATGACCTCGTCCACCCGGGTGATATAGTCCTTGTCGGACTCCTCCTTCTCTTGGCGGATGCACATCAGCCGGAGCCAGTTCTCCGGCTGGGCAATTTTGGCCGCGAAATAGGATGTGAACTGGGTGCTCAAAGTGGCGAAGAAGTCGATCGAGCGGGCCAGGAGTGAGACGTACCACCTGTGGGCGAGGTCGCCTAGGGTGAGCGGGAAGAGCCTACACTTCGTGGCGTCGGTCGCGCCACGCCCGGTCATATAAATTCGGAATTTACTCAGGTGAGTTTCCGGGTCCGTCTTCCCTTCGTAAAGAGGGGTCGGCGGCGGAATAATTTTTAGTTGGATCGGGGCGAGCTCGATGTTGATGGACAAGGGCTCGTTTGTGACTGGCCGGGCATTAGGTTGGCCTTGCGCTTCCATGAGCGCCCTCATCTCATCAAGCTGTTTTTGCATCTTGACAATCTCTGGGTTCGGAGTCTCGACCAGCTGGTCGTTACTATTGGTCAGGGGCCGATTCGGTCGAATACGGCCGCTCGAGGAGTGCCGCGTCCCAACAGGCTGCTTTGGGCGAAGCTAAGCTTGCGCCTGGCGGAGTTGGCCGGGGCCAGGCTGACCTCGGCCGCCCTCTTGTGGGGCATCCGCGCCGCACTCCACGAGTTGGAGATGGACTCTGTGTCTCCATACCCAGTATAGTAACTGGGGAGTTGGTTGGGGTACCAGGAGGGATCACTTGAGCCCAGGCGACCGAAGACCGGATGGGCGGAGCCGCGGGACCGAGCAGAAGTGGGGTTGACTCGGCACTGGCTTTTCCCCTGGTGCTCCGAGGCTTTTGCCTTCCCTTTATAGGCGCGGGCATGCGACCTCCTCTTTGAGGCGGATGAGGTGCTTTGGCACTTCCTCGTCTCTTCCGCCTGACGGCGTCGTCCCGACCCAGCCTGGTCGGGAGTGAGGAAATTCCGTGCCTGTGACGGATGGGAGAGGCCACGCATGTGGTCTTTACGGGGCGAGCGGGGGTCGGCTCCCCTAAGGCCCGCGCCGCGGGGTCCCGTGGTGTGGCCAGAGCTCCGATGGCTCTGTGGGCCTGTGATGATCTCGGGTTCGTCATTGTTTTGTGGAGAGAGGCTTGTAACTTGAAGATTTGAAGATTTGAAGATGTGAATCTTTAAAGAACAGTGAGTGTTCTTCAAAGAGGTGAAAAGAAGATGAGTTTGATGGGTTGGAGCACCCTTCTTCTAGCGCCAAATATTGTTTACCAAATGAATAAGACTGGGAATTAATGGTTATTTATGAGAGCTTTGGTAAAAACATCAAATGGTTGGATTCATCAATGCTAAATGAGTGATTGTGATGAGGTATAATAATAAAGATGATGAACTAAATGCAAGAACACCAAGAATTGCCAGGGGTCTTTAGTCCCTGGACTTAAATGAGAATTATATTGCTTTGATTGAATGTGTTGAGCTCCCTTTTCTTGTTACAAATGTGGGACTATTTATAGTTTTCTCCATACAGGGGTATAAACGCCATTCCCGATCTCTCAGGGGACAGAGATATTAAATGCCTCCAGCCTCTGAGGACGCGCGGGTACCCGTATGCCATAGTCTGCAGGTGGCCGTCCATTAGCATGTCGACACGTGTCCGAGGAGGACGAATCTCTGAAATGTTTCCTTATTTGGGTGGAATATTCTCTCTGTCACTGAGTACGGAGGTGACTTTTTTCATCTTGGGGGAAGATCTCGCCAGATTCTATCACGTGCTCTATTTCCCTTTCGTAGGTTAGAGATGCATTAAGGTCGGAGGTCGGTCCTCTTGAACACTGGTCGTGCTCCAGCGACCTCTATTGATTTTGCATGGTCGAGGCCGGACCGGTCCCGACCCCTTTGTCCTATGTCTTGATCAAGGTTGATAAGTGTTTAAGCTCGTTTTCGACCTCGTTTTTAGGTCGAAAAATATGGTCGGAAAGTGTGGTCAGAACCTGTGGAGGCCGAAAACCGTCCGGCTAGATCGATGTTGTCGCGGTCGTGTGATTAGGCGTGAAATTATCATGATTCGTCACTCGAAATGCCCTAGTTTTTAGTGTTTTTGTGAGTATTTAAAGTCATTTGAGTATCATTTTCATAAACTAATGAATTTGTCTCTTTGATGCTCATAGATGGATAGAGGGCAAAAAGAGGAGTTCGTAGGACCTTGAATCGACTCAAACGGACGCCCGGATGAGAAGATATCGAAGAAATACGAAGAGTACTAGTTCGAGGGAGCAAAAGTATCATTGGAGTGCACAAGCTAGAAGAGCTCGAGCACGTTGTGCTCGAGTTGGTCGTGCAAAGTGCTCGAATTGAAGTGAGTCGTGCACTAAGTGCACGAGTCAGTCGTGCATAGTGCACGAGCTCGACTACTCGAGCACTTTTGGGGTTCTGTTGGTTTTGGAGTGCTCGACCACGCACTACTCGTGCACTAGTGCACGACATGTCGCGTTTTTGGCCCATTAACTCTCGATTCGACCCGTTGCTTATATATACCCCTTCCGAACACGTTTTTTTACAACCACTGGATACCATACTACGTTTGGAGACTGAGTTTTGAGAGAGAGGAAGAGGAGAAGAGACGAGCAAAATTACGATTACGTTTTTTTTAGGTTTTTATAACGAATTCATACTACGATCTTGGTTTTAGTTTCGTTTCTTTAGATTTCTGTTCTTGAACACGTTGAGACTTATTTTCTTGAGTTAATTTCAGTTAATCTTTTATTTCGTAAAACCCTAGTTTATGTTTGATCTCTTCTTTGTCTTAAATATTATGTTCATGTTCGTTACTTATTTAATTGTTTTAGTTTACGTTAAACCTATGTCTAGCTAAAACCCTTGCATGCTTGGGGTAGGATGAACTCGTAGAAGTAGGTTGTGGGTACGTAATTAGGGTAACTTGTGATGTTAGGTTTTAATTCTCTTGGTTAATGAATTCTTAAAATTAATCTAGACTTCGCTTTTGAATTTCGTTCGAAAGGTGTTAGAGAGAGGATGACCGTATCACTCTTTAACAACGAGTAGACGTAACTAGAGGGTTTAGAAAGGGTTAATTCATCTACCGGTTTAGCGAAGGAGGACGACCGCATCACCTTAGTTAAATTAGGGTCTCATTAATTAAGCACAATCTATTAACTTGTTAGTAGATTAGTGAAGTCGAGTGTTATGGTAAAGTATTAGGGTTTAGAATCTTGAGCTTTCACTTTGCATTCTTTTACTTAGGTTATTTATGGCGCGTCACAGTTATTTTGATTATGTACCTGCTCCGTTAGTATACGTAGGGATTCTTAGCCTAAGCATCACCATCTCTTACTTGAAAACAAACCGTAGTTAATTCGTCTTCTTTAGTTCGTTAGTATAATTAGTTTATTTTAATTGTTTTAATTAATCTTTCAAAAAACCCAAAAACATTACACTCATATTAGCTACGACGCGTAGATCTTCAGGGATCTGTTCGCATACACCTCATCTCGTGGGTTCGATAATACTTGGCCATTATACTTACTCTTACTACAGTGTATCCGTCCGCTTGTAGGGAAACGACTAGTAGAAGTTAGTGTAATTCGCATCAAGTCAATGGCGCCGTTGCCGGGGATGGCGTTGTATGCTTTTTGAATAGGACTTGTCGATAGCTTAGTAGTTAGTAGTGAGTGATTTTACTTTTCTGTTTTTTTTTTATTATTTCGTACATATTCGATAGTTGCGTTTTGATTCTCTTGTTAGTGTTTCAGGTTTATGAGAACACGCTCACAAGGAAATACGAGCGAAGAGAGGTTACCTGCAGATCCTGAGACAATAGCAAGAAGAAATCGAGTCTTCTTACGAAGGATGAACGCTGCCGGAGGGAAAGAACCGATGGACATCACTAATGAGTTGGACGATGTCGAGAATGAGTTCAATCAGGCATTGAACCGGGTTGACGACACTGATGGCAATACTAGCAAGAATCAGGATCCGTTAGGAGAGAGCCAGAGCCAAAACCCGGGTGCACAAAACGTCATCAATCCAGCTCAGAATTTTGTCCAAAATCCTCTGAACAACCCTGCTTACCCACTTCCTAACTTACCACAAAACAACTTACCCTATCCACCCTACCCTTACCCACCTTATCCTTACCCACCATACCCGTATCCTCCACCTCCTGTTTACAACCAACCACCTTTGTACCAACCACCTCCAGTTCAACAAGTACCAGCACCACCTGCTGCTAATCCTCAACACGTTCCTCAGAACGTAGATCACAATATGACCATTAGAGAGAGGTTTGCAGCGCAGCCACAGCGGTACTATGATGGAGTGGCATTGCCTCCTGTTGAGGTAAACAACTTCTCGATTTCCCCAGGAATTCTTAAGCTGCTTACTGAGAATCAATTCAAGGGGGTGATCGGGAAGGAGAACCCTCACACTCACTTGAGGAGCTTTCTCATGATAGCCTCTACTTTCAATTACAATGGCATATCTGAAGATGCCAAGAGGCTGCGGCTGTTCCCATTCTCATTGACGGGAATAGCCAAGGAGTGGTATGATAATACGCTTCCACGGGGAGGTATTACCACTTGGGCCAAGCTCGAGCGTCTGTTCCTAGAGCGATTCTACCCTCCATTGAGAACGATTAAAACGAGAATTGAGATCTCTTCCTTCCGCCAGAAGCAAGGAGAGGACCTACGTCAAGCGTGGGAGAGATACTCGAACATGCTGATAGAGTGCCTGCAGCACGGGTATAATGAGGGGGATGTGATGGCATTCTTCTATAGTGGTGCCAACAAGGCCGGGCAAGACCATCTAGACGCCTGTGCTAGTGGATTATTCCTTAATTAAGGAATAGTGAGGTGTAGAGAGATCGTGGACAACATTGTCACGAATGTCGGGGCTTGGAATATGGATGCAGACTTCCAAAGAGTTAATCAGGTTGAAGAGGGTGAAGGAACGAGAAGGCTGTTAATGGCCATGATGGAAAAGATTAACAACCTCGAGTTGGGGAAGAATTTGGGTGGAGAGCATGCAGCAGAGAATGAGAGAGTAGACCAGCCAAGTGGACAGCAAGAGGTAGCCAATTACATGGGAGGTCCGTATTACAATCAAAATGGCTACCAAGGTGGAAATCAGTATGGAATGCCTCCTTATGGTCAGCCATTTGTACCTCCAGGCCCACAGCCACCTCAAAATCAATGGAGGAACACACAAGGATTTCAAGGAGGCCAGCAGACTCCTCAAAACACATGGAGGAAAAATGAGAATTTTTCATATGCTAACCCAAAAGCTGGTATTACTGTTCCTGCAGGTGTTGATCCGGGGTCTAAGCCTCCGGGTGGAGAAGGCGGTGCATCAACCGAGGAGATGTTGAGAGCAATTCTACAGAAGGTGGAGGAAGGGAGCAAGCGATTGTCATCCTTGGAGTACGATGTGAAAGAGTTGCATAAAAAGGGTGATCAACGTGATCAAGAGCTCCAGAAGATGAACGTTGAGTGGACTAGAACTCAACAAGAGAACAATCGAAGGTTCACTTCTATAGAGTTCCAGATGAGCCAGATTGCAAAGTCGTTGAATAGAGAGCCGGGAAAATATCCTTCCATGCCGGAGGGGAACCCGAAAGAGCATTGCAAGGCTATCCAGCTTAGAAGTGGAACCAACTATGAAGGTCCTCAGATGCCTGCTGATTCTGAGACGCCTCAAGATAGAGATAAGATTGAAGAGGTGATAGTTGAGAAGAAGGTTGAGGGTGAAAGCACTCAAGCGAGCAAAGAGCTTGAAGAGGAAGACATTGAGAAGGGTGAGAGAGTTCCTAAGTGGAAGAAGGCAAAGGAAGCAAGGGAGAAAGTGAAAGAGACCGAGAAAGATGAATGGGGGGTACCCAAATCGGTGATACCCGTCCCATATCCACAACGCTTCATGAAAAAGAAGCTTGATGAGAAATTCGCTAAGTTCCTTGATGTGTTTAAACAATTGCATATTAATATCCCTTTTTATGATGCTTTGGAACAGATGCCCAACTATGCAAAGTTTCTGAAGGACTTGATCGCGAAACGACGTCGAGTGGATGAGCCTAAGTTGGTGCAGTTGAACCACGAGGTGAGTGCATTAGTGCACAAGGCGCTTCCTCCAAAGCTGAAGGATCCCGGGAGCTTCACCATTCTTTGTGATATCGGGAACGGGATCAAGAAGGGAGCGTTGTGCGACCTCAGAGCGAGCATTAATTTGATGCCGTTGTCGCTTTTCAAGAAGTTGGAAGGTGGAGAACTTCAACCCACAATGATGACGCTTCAACTAGCCGACCGGTCTATTACTCGACCTTAAGGTGTGGTTGAAGACGTCCTCGTGAGAGTTGGAGATCACATTTTTCCAGCCGACTTTGTAGTGCTAGAGATGGAGGAAGATGAGCACGTGCCCCTGATCTTGGGAAGACCGTTCTTAGCTACGGCGGGGATGGTGCTAGACGTGGCAAATGGGAAGATTACGTTGAAGGTCGATGATCAAGAAGTGAAAATTTCCCTATATGAAGCCATGAAGCACCCGAAGGAGGATGAGAGCTTGTATTGCATGGATGCAATTGATCCTAGTGTTGAAGACACATCTCCTATCCCTAATCCTTCTCAGATTCATGAATTTTATAATCCTTCACTTGTTGATTTAACTCATGAGCATTATGATTGTGATTATTTTGATAGGGACAAAGTGAAGAAGTTGAAGGATGAAGAGGTGAAAAGTGTGGACGTGATCCAGTTGGAAGGAAAATGAGGAGTTAAGAAGAAAAAGTCCAAATTCAAGAAACTGTTTGGTAAGACGCCTCCAGATAAAGGTGAGAAGGAGTTGAGACCCATAACACTTGGGGATGAGAAGGAAGGAAAAGAGCTCATGATGGAAGGGCATCAAGGAAAGGAATGCAAGCACCACTCTTATGAGAATAAGGGAGGTAAATTTGAGTATGATGTCCCATAAGCTCCTTTGAGCTCGGTCCGGCATGAGGACCTTAAAAATAGCGCTGAATGGGAGGCAACCAATTTTTATTTGCTTTTATTTGCTTTTAGTGTCTTATTATGTTATTAGGGTGTTGTTGAATCGTAAGTTTTAACCTCGTACTTGAGAGTTCATTTTGTAGGCTTGTCTCGAAGGAGTGCCAAATACGTGGAGATTGAAGGAACTCAAGCAAGGGAGTGTGCTACGTTTGAGAGGAACTGAATTGTTTGGTTGAGGTAACCCACAACCCCAAACTTAGACCTCTTCGCAAGGTCAAAGTTTGAGGGGTGGAGTTTTTTATGTTTCTTGTTATATTGCACTGGAGCACCCCTTATCTTTGAGTGTGTTTGGCCATTTGTCGTGAGATGTTCCTTGGGGTGATTTTGATCTGAGTCGCTATGATTTATTTCGTGTTTATTGACCCCTTCTACTTATTAGTTGCCTTTCTTTGAGCATGTTTGATGAGTAGAGTAGAATTGTGGATTGGAGTTAGAGACTCTTTTGTGTGAGTGTTTGAGCTAGAGTGGATTTGAGATAGAACTTGTATGCTTGTGAATTTTTCTTTTGAGTACTTGTGTGACGAGAGTGAGAATTCACTAAGACTAGCATGGATGTGAAAGCCGTGAGATTTGAGCCTTATGAGATTTTGATGCATTAATTAATCTCTTCGTTTGTGAGTGAATCATCACCTTAGAGGATGCTAGAACTTGTGTGTGCTCTCGCTTCTTGATTGTGTCTAGTTTGATATGCCGAATAGGATCTTAGGCCATCTTTGATTTTATTGAGTCACTTAGCCAAATTTTTCCTTACCAATGACATTGAATCCCTTGTTAGCCTCTTTGAGCCTAAAGCCTATTTTATTTGCTAGCACACATGAACACTATTCCAATTCCTAAGCCTTTTTGTCCTAATTTGAGTGGAGAATAGGAAAGTGTGAATGTGAAGGGAGTGAATTGAGTTGAAAAGGGAAAAGGTTGTTTGTTGAGTGAATATGAGAAGAAGGAGTAATGAAGTTATGAGATGTGGGAAAAAAAGAAGAAAAATTGAGAATGAGCAAAAAAAAAAAAAAGAGCTCATGTGTTTGTGCGAAAAAGAAAAAAAGTGAAGTGATTGAAAAAAAAAAGTGAAGAGAGTTAGAAAGAAAGCTTGAAGTGTTGAGAGTATGGAATTGAAAGGGTGTTGATTGAATATGTTTGAAGTAGTCTGTTCCTTATCTCGAAGTACCGAAGTTTGCTTTTCTATTCTCCATTCACCTTAGTCACTTTACCATATTGTTATCCCACCTGTCCAAAGAGCCTACATTACAACCTTGAGAAAAGTCCTTTTTGATTCGGCATTGATATCTAGAATGCGGTCGAAGTTAAGAGCACTTACAAGCCTATGACTGCCAATTTGTGTGATTGATTGTTTGAGTGAGTCCCTTGATCATTGTTATACACTTGTGAGGGAGTGAAACACATCGTTGAGTGCACATCCATGTTTGATCTTGATGGTTCTTGCTGTTGTTGCATGAGTATGATGAAGGAAAGTGAGTGAGTATATGTGTGATCGATCGTTGAAGCTCGAGTTCATTTGCTTGCATGATTTGATTTTTTGACTCATTCCTAACAATTTCACTTGACTTATTATTTCGTTGCTTGAGGACAAACAACATGGTAAGTTTGGGGGGGTTGATTAGGCGTGAAATTGTCATGATTCGTCACTCGAAATGCCCTAGTTTTGAGTGTTCTTGTGAGTATTTAGAGTCATTTGAGTATCATTTTCATAAACTAATGAATTTTTCTCTTTGATGCTCATAGATGGATAGAGGGCGAAAAGAGGAGTTCGTAGGACTTTGAATCGACTCAAACGGACGCCCGGATGAGAAGATATCAAAGAAATACGAAGAGTACTAGTTCGAGGGAGCAAAAGTATCATTGGAGTGCACAAGCTAGAAGAGCTCGAGCACGTTGTGCTCGAGTTGGTCGTGCAAAGTGCTCGAATTGAAGTGAGTCGTGCACTAAGGGCACGAGTCAGTCGTGCATAGTGCTCGAGCAGGAGCAAGTCGTGCACTAGTGCACGAGCTCGACTACTCGAGCACTTTTGGGGTTCTGTTGGTTTTGGAGTGCTCGACCACGCACTACTCGTGCACTAGTGCACGAGTAAGTGCACGACCTGTCGCGTTTTTGGCCCATTAACTCTCGATTCGACCCGTTGCTTATATATACCCCTTCCGAACACATTTTTTTACAACCACTGGATATCATACTACGTTTGGAGACTGAGTTTTGAGAGAGAGGAAGAGGAGAAAAGACGAGCAAGTTTACGATTACATTTTTTTTAGGTTTTAATAACGAATTCATACTACGATCTTGTTTTTAGTTTCGTTTCTTTAGATTTCTGTTCTTGAACACGTTGAGACTTATTTTCTTGAGTTAATTTCAGTTAATCTTTTATTTCGTAAAACCCTAGTTTATGTTTGATCTCTTCTTTGTCTTAAATATTATGTTCATGTTCGTTACTTATTTAATTGCTTTAGTTTACGTTAAACCTATGTCTAGCTAAAACCCTTGCATGTTTGGGGTAGGATGAACTCGTAGAAGTAGGTTGTGGGTACGTAATTAGGGTAACTTGTGACGTTAGGTTTTAATTCTCTTGGTTAATGAATTCTTAAAATTAATCTAGACTTCGCTTTTGAATTTCGTTCGAAAGGTGTTAGAGAGAGGACGACCGTATCACTCTTTAACAACGAGTAGACGTAACTAGAGGGTTTAGAAAGGGTTAATTCATCTACCGGTTTAGCGAAGGAGGACGACCGCATCACCTTAGTTAAATTAGGGTCTCATTAATTAAGCACAATCTATTAACTTGTTAGTAGATTAGTGAAGTCGAGTGTTAGGGTAAAGTATTAGGGTTTAGAATCTTGAGCTTTCACTTTGCATTCTTTTACTTAGGTTATTTCTGGCGCGTCACCGTTATTTTGATTATGTACCTGCTCCGTTAGTATACGTAGGGATTCTTAGCCTAAGCATCACCATCTCTTACTTGAAAATAACCCGTAGTTAATTCGTCTTCTTTAGTTCGTTAGTATAATTAGTTTATTTTAATTGTTTTAATTGATCTTTCAAAAAACCCAAAAATATTACACTCATATTAGCTACGACGCGTAGATCTTCAGGGATCTGTTCGCATACACCCCATCTCGTGGGTTCGATTATACTTGGCCATTATACTTACTCTTACTACAGTGAACCCGTCCGTTTGCGGGGAAGCGACTAGTAGAAGTTAGTGTAATTCGCATCAAGTCATCGTGTTGTTTTGTCGCTTCCGATTTGTTATAGGTCGGTGCCGACCTGTTGGCATGAAATGGCTACAACAGACCAGTCCATACATAGTTCAACTCAGGCTTGAAATGAGACCCCCCACTAGTGGATGGTGGGTTATAGGTCCCTTGAATTAGTCGGTCAATGAGCCGGATACCGAGTACCCAAAAAAAATTATGTGAATAGATATTATGAAATTAGTTTATAAGTTTAATGGTATTGTTGGATAATTGTTAAGGGGATATATTTCCTTGCTGTAGGTCACATTTGGCCCTAAAAGGCTAGGGCGGATGGATTTCAATCTCTACTAGGTCATAGCGTCTCTGGTGCCGTCTTCAAAAGGGATATTGAACGAAGACTATCCGGTTATGGTGAAGCAGATAGACACGGAGAAGAGAGATGCACATGAATCTCTTTCAACTTCTAGGTGGGACCTTGATTTGTGGTTTATGAATTTATCCACAACAGGTCCCTAGGTAGCTGGATTTTTTCCCAAATTGAGTCTAATTGGCGGCGCTACCGTCGTCGCCCGCGGTGGTTGCTTGTCGTGCGAAATGAGATGCAGAGTCACATTCAATGTAACCAAAGCCCTATCCTACCTACACCACGATTACAAATCTTGTATACTCCATCTCGATGTTAGAAAATACCTTAACCGGTGAGAAGTACCACGTTCGTGTTTCTGATTTTGGTTTATCTAAGCTGAAGGAATGAGAAGAGAGCATAATTGTGACCACAATACATGGAACCAGAGGATACGTAGAGTTGGAAAAATAGTACAAAATAAAATAAATAAATAAACGAAAAACTACAAGAAAAATAATTTCCTTGAACAACTGCTTTGATTCTTCAACAACAACGAACCCACGAACTTGATTCTTGAAAGCAACAAATCAACGTACTGGAATTGCTTTGTCTTGAACTCCGAACGAAATCCACCACACTAATGTGAGTCGAGTCAAGGGAAAACTTCTATTTATAGGCCTTTGTTAGGATATTTTTGTCCTAAGGATTGTCTCACTTTTATTTTGATAATGTCAAAACATATACTATTTTGTATTGTGGAAACTAACTTTGCAGGTACAAAAAGAAATAAAGAGTTTTTAAAGAGATAAAATCTACATCTGCAAAGATAGATTCAGACTCTACAGCTAGTTCAAGACAAGTCTGCAACTGAAGAGTTGAAGACAAGTCTATAGCCGAAGAATCTACATCCGCAGGGTTAAAGACTACAAGCTGTAAACCTGAGATTAGTAGGACTAATTAAGTGTAGTACATCCTGTACATTCACTCACTTAGTTTGAAGAGCTTCAATGTTTACCAGAGCTAATTTCTAGTCAGTAGAAACAAGTTGCTCATTGATTAAAAGCTCATTTGAGCAGTCATCACTAAAAGACAACATGTACTACTCAAGGACAATGCTATATGACAAGAAGCTTTAATTAAGCTGAAGTCAAAGCTGGAGGTGAATTTCATTTGAAATTTCAATCCCTCCAACGGCTAGAGGACCCCTCAAGACTCCTATAAATAGGAGAGGAGACCTCAGAGGATCAACAACAACAACCCCAAGCTTTCAAGCGAACCTGCACAATATCTACAGCTTTCAAGTCTAGAGCCCTTCAAAATCTAGAAGTTTAGGACTTAGAGCTAGGATATTAGTCTTGTATTTTGTTGGTGTTCCCTCACTATACCCATTTTATTCTATCTAGTGTAGATATCATTCTTAGTGAGTATTTAGTTCTGAGTGAATTTGAGAGTTTCTGAGTGAATTTGTGTTTCTGCCTAGATTAGAGTAATCTGAGTGAGAGTTCTAAATCTAAGGGGGAACAACTGTGTGTCTTCGTGAAACATCTTAGTGAATTTGGCACCTTTGTGGTGTAACAGTGGATGTAGGAGGATTACAACACCTCTGAACCACTATAACTATCTTGTTCTTCTTATATCTGTTCATTTCTATTATCTTTGTGCTTATATCTGCTGCTTATTTTATTTCATATCTTGTGTCATCATTTCATACATATTTTCTGTGTGCATCTGTTTTCACAAAGCTAAAGCTATAGATTCTTTGAATCACTTAGCTAGAGCTCTGCCCATTTGATTTTTCACTCACACACTTTGTTTATTTCCGCTGCACAAGGTGTTAAAATACTCTAAAGTATTACAACATCAACTTTGATAAGTGTTTGAATCAATCTCTATAGACTTTGCATTTTAAAGGCCTGCAACTGCAAACTTCTTTGTTTTAAACTCTACAGCTGCAGAGTTTGGTCTGTATTACTTTTGGTTAAAAAAAAGTTTTAAGTTTTTAAAACACAAGGTCTATTCAACCCCCCCCCCCCCCCCTCTAAACCTTGTTGAATCAAATAAACATGCAAAATATTTAATAACACGTAAATCAAATAAACGTGCTAAACAATTAATTATCCGTAGGTAAAATATTGCTAAAATTAGAAATATCAACAAGCTCCAAACTTTCGATCAATTTCTAAAGTTATTTTCAAAATTATTTTGCCCAACATATTATTCTATAAAAAATAATCAAAATCTTGGTCCAACCAAAATATGACCTTAAAAATTTAGGGGACGCTTGGTTAACAATTCTTCAATGACAATGGGAATGAAAATTTATTTCCGTCTTTGCCCTCATAAAAAAAAGGATATGTTAGGGGAAGAAGTGTTCCAATGGTGACACCATTGCTAGTGTCATGCCCCAATTTTGGAATAGAAGTTGACAACAAATGGTTGTTGGTGGAGGAATGGGGGAGTGATTGAGGAGGAGGATTGTAGGAGGAGAATAGGGTAATCAGAATAGAGTAGTGATTACCTTATTTAGGAGGAGAGGTAGTGATTTTGTTCTCATGAACCATGCAAATTACACTAATTTTCAATCTCATTCCCATTACCATTGAAGAGTTGTTAACCAAACGTCTCCTTAGTATTTGGTCCAACCAAATAATTTCATTTTTTTTTAAAATAGGGCCTTATTACATAATCTAAAATTCAAAATATGACATGAGGCTTAAATTGCAATTTTCTCATGAATTTCAATCTTGCACATAGAACCCAAGGGCCAAACTATAATTTCTTAAAGTTCAGAAATTTCAGAAAAGCCTAAGGGTAAAAACTGCAATATCTAGAAGGGTTCTGCTATATACCCCTCCATATTTATTAGATACCCCCACTCTATTTTTTATTTATTATAATATATTATATAAATAATTTTTATATCCTTATAATTAAAAAAAGTAGATACACCCACTAGAATATCAAAAGACACAAGATAGTACACAAACACAAGAAGAGAATCGGTGAAGATACGGGAAGAGAAGAGAAAATTCATCTTGTCCACCATTTTATGATCTTTACAATGGTGATGTAACCTTAGTTTCTTGTTCTATTAGTTCCATTACAATGGTGAAGCAAGCATGTGCAGGTAATTGAGTAAAACAACACGCAACCAGGATTACTTTGTCGCGGATACCATCAAATCACATCAACCTAAGCCTCAGCATTTGACCAATATTTGAGTAAAGCATATAACATAGATTTAATTCTTCAAGGGCAATTGCTATATTTTTCTGGAAAAAAATCCCGATTCTAATTTTTCGAACCTGGTTTTTCGAAAAATGGTTAAGATTTCGGCAAAAACTTGTCGAAATATGGTTAGAATTTCGACAAAATCTTGTCGAAATATAGATTTTCGAAAATATTTTGCCGAAATATTTGTCATTTTTCGACAAGTCTTTTTCGAAACCCTAACCTTTTTTCGGAAAACCAGGTTCGAAAATTTTAAACCAATTTTTTTTTTGAAATCATTGTTTGCGAAATCTCGTCGTTGTCGGTGTTTTGCCGCCCATGAGCCCTGGGTCAACGCTTCATCTCGTCGTGCAGAAGCGCTTGGTTCGTGTCGACGTACAGAAGGACAAAAAAATAACGATAGGGAAGAGTTTAATTTAATTTTGTGGGGCATTGTCGGCGGCTCGTTGTTGGTGGTGGCTCATCGGTTTGTCGACGCTAAAATGGATATCAAAAGCAGTGTAAATATTATAAGAGGAAAAAGTTTGTGGGGGTGTATCAACTCTTTGAACAAATAAGTAAGAGAGGTATTAGGAATAAGGGTAATATAACGTAGATATATTAATGTGGGTATATTTAATATTTATTTAAAATAGGGTGGGTAATTAAGTGGGTGGGGGTATCTAATAAACATGGAGGGGTATATAGTCCGACCCTATCTAGAAACATTTAAAATTGCAATTTAACCCAATAGAGAATCAGATTCTCATAACCAAATCCGTGGAAATATAATCTGCATATTGGTCATATACAGATTTCACGGCCACGGCCAGTCGACCACTAGCCTCAACACGTCAATCCATAAGCAGTCGTTACCATCGAAACGCCTAGGACACTAGATGCCATCGCGTTCCTGTAACAGTTGCTACGATCGAAGTCCAGCGCGACCGCCCAACCAGGAACCACAGATTGCTACCGCCTGGAGATTTGATGCTTCTCCAGCGAGATTCCTTTCCTGCGACCGTCTTGCAATGTTGTGAGAAATTCACCTGATCTCGGTGGAGAGACTAGCCAAGCGAGTTTCTCTCCTATCGATGCTGCTTCTCTCAACAAGGTATCAATTGAAAATTAGATCGCCTCAACCACCGTTCGCCGCCAATCGCGGACTCACGGTCGAAATCGATCCGATCCGATGTGATGCCGCCACGAAACAACTGTCGTCGCTCGGCTGCAATCGACTGATGCGATTTCCACCACGAATCTTTAGCGGTTCACGCCACGACGCCCAGTGCCGCTACTGCAAACCGGCCATTGTCTTCCAGCCAGAATAAAATCGCAACAAGACCATCCTCCATGGGAATACCATATCCAGCATCCATCTGGGCCACAAAACGCCGTAGAAGATGCAATCGTTGTTCCAGGCGGTGGCTTAGCTAGATGTGGTATATGGAAGAGACGAGACATAAATCTAATTCCTCTCGAAATTAGGAATCCAATTCCTTCATTTTTTTATTAATAAAATCTTATTTTATTAACAAAAGCTAAATTGTTTAATTGTATTCCAAACGAAACGGATTTTGAAAAGCAAAACAAAATCCTATTATAATTCTCATTGAAAAAACACGAAACAATCAAACAATTATTTTGGGCAAAACAATTAAAATTCGGCATACTTTTAACCCAACGGATAATTAACAAAATTTTACAACCAATAAAAAAGTCTGAGCTCTGATACTACTGTTGGTTTTTAGAGGCACGAAAAACCATGTTCGGCGCAGTGGAAGAACATGATTCACCAACAACGAATCTAAAACATGATTGTATAACATAAAACATAAAGGATAAATAACGATATATAAATCCTTACAACGATTTGTACGCGGAATCCTCAACTATGGTATCCACGTAACGGCATGTCAGCGTTGAATCTCGAGACAAATTTGCTAGAAAAATTCCGAATGGAGATTTTATGGAGAAATTATATTTCATGTATCTAATTCTAAATTCCCATTATAGGGATTATCTTAGCTTAATTTCTAAGCAAGATAATATGCTTGGCCCGCATAATATAATCTCTACAGATTATATTTCCCTAGATATGTTCCTACGAATAATATATTTATCATATCTATTATTCTTGTATAATAATATTCCAAATATTATTATTGGGATTTCATATTTAATTAAATCTAATTTAATTAAATAATAATAATAATTAATTCCAAATATAATTATTATTATATTCTCCATAAATTAAATATTATATCCAATACAATATTTAATCAACCAACTATAATTGGTAAATTGTCATTACTTGTTGTGTGACCCATAGGCCCTCGTATATCGAGCGATTAGTCAAACTAACGGTCTTAATTGAACCCTAGACAATAAATAAGACATTCTCAATATACGAGGTACGTTGCGAGGAAATCTGCAACTACCTGTAATACTGTGGGCTATTATGATATCTTCCTTTCATTCACGAATACCTGATTAAGTCTTTAAAATGATGAAGTGTCTATTCAAATAACTTAATCATATTATCTCCAATCGCTAATTGATCAAGTATATCACACTTAGCCACAAAGTCTAAGTTGATGCGCGTCGGCCGACGACTTAGATCCAATTACGACGAGAAGACGAGTATTCTCTCTAAATCCACATTGAGGAATGAATCTTATTCTTGGCTCAACTACCACGCACATGTACTTCGTGATGAACCAAATCCATGCCATATCTACCCTTGGAGGGTGCAAGCGTCGGTCATGGTCAAAGTCCATCACTCCGCACATGTCGTGCGTATTGACCTCAAGTCAGAGGAGTATCACATCGCTCCCACTAACCGAGACACCCGTAGAAATATTATGTGGAATTACATCAAATGGTTTCTCGGATGGGTATATCAATACCCTCTAAGGTATCTGTGCATCCATCATGAGATACCCGGTATCTCGTAGTAAGTGAGATCTTACTACACTCTCTAAGAGTATGATGCAGATCACACACCAATCTCAATTGCATCATCAATATCTCATTCTTGATGATCCTTGATCGGGACTATTTGAGAATCATACTTAAGTTATCTGAGTTCTCACTAACCCAATGACAGTAGTGATTCATGGGAACACAAATAAGAATATATGCAAACAATCAAACATCATATTCAGATAAGTGTATCGCCATACATTTAATATTAAACTAAATCTGAATATTGTCTTAGTATTATGTCCTTTCAATGGATTGTCTCTAGAACACTAACACTAACAGATAGTGCGTAGACTCAAAGGGGTAAATGAAAGATAAAAATGAGTGATCGGCTCGGGAGTCATGGAGAGTCAACCTCGAGTCGAACAACTGACTCCAGCCACGACACGTCTCAGACGAGCGTGCTGGAGAGGCTAAGAAGCAGGTCTCGAGCAAACAAAGACATAGATGCTTGCCAGCGAGCTGCTGAAGGGTGAGCACCCACAGGAATGATTTTTTCATTACTTAATTATTCTCAGTCAATACTAATCATGATAATTGTCATTCTTAGGTCATTCATTTTCCATCTTTATTCCATTTATGAATTCATTTTATTTAGTTATACCAGTCGTAAGGGAAATGGTAGTACTGTGGGGTAAATTAAACTTTGTAAAAGTGTGTACCTGTGAGATAACTTTTCTTAATTAAATAAGTAAAAAATAATTATTTTCATTCGGTTCATTTGTTAAATAGGTCTAGGTTTTAAGTCGGTCAAGTCATAGGCCCCAATCGGATAGTTAGTCTAACATATATCCATCCTTATTCATGGATTTATAAATTCTTAACTCAATTATGTTTTATAGAGAAAAATGACTCGAATTAAAATAGGACAAAGTATAGAGTGGTTCATACATGAATCTTTGAAGAGTGTTAGTTGTTTTCACTAAAAAGTATCAGTTGTGTTCACTGAAGGGTATTAATTGTGTTCACTGAAGAGTACTAGTTGTCTACTGAAAACAAACTAATACTCTTCAGTTAAAACAACTAATACTCTTTAGTGAAAACAACTAATAACCTTCAATGATTCATGTATGAACTAATTTCACTCTAGACATACTCCAAAAATAGATTTTTGTCTCACTTTTTAGATTCACAAATACTCTTATGAACAAGTTCATAATATGAAATTAATATCATTATATTTATTAATTGATACCATTACGTGCATTTATTAATACTATTAGATTTGTAAATTAAAATCACAATATCAGTAAATACATATAATAATATCAATAAATACTTTAAATAATATCAATTTCATAATATGAATCAGTTTCACAATGTGCTAACTCTTTTAGATTATATATCTCACGTTACACAATATTCCGTCATTGTAATTAAGTTGAAATTCCTTTTGAAGCACTCCAACAATCCCCGTGCCTTATGGCTTTTAAAATTTGGTTGTCACCTAATTTTTTATTTATGAGAATCTAATAATGTCTTACGTTATTTCCGGATAGTATTAAGTCAAACGATAGTAAGATTTCTTAATTATTAATTATAAAGATCTATTAGATTAGGATAGACTTCAAAAGTGAGGCATGATAGGAGAGTTAGGGACCCCTTTGGTGTCGGTTTTGTTCCTAGGATTCTGCAAGTGTTCCTATCATTCATAATGTTAATTTTATTGTTAAAAATTAATGACCTAGTAATGAAAGTTTTATAAAAGAACATAGTTTGCTTGTTGGAAGCTCTTTTTTGGTTTATTCGTTGCTATCTTAGCTATAGCATGATAGTTGCCTAGCTACAACATATATAATAAATTAATAATTCTTAATTTTTTTTTTTTTTTTTTTTTTTTATGGTGAAACATAATTTGATGCAAAAATTTGGGAGAATGACTAAGGATACCACCGTGTGTGAACTTAATTATTTTAATTACTACACAAAAATTTCTTTGAATTATGTTCACGTGATTTTTTTTTTTTATAAAATATCAATGTTTAGTATATAAGTGTCGTTGTTTAATATACGAAGTGCCACTATTAGCATTTAATGATTTTGAGAAGAAATAACATATAAAATCAAATATTTTTTAAACATTAATACTTCATATGATAAATAGTGACACTTTACACATTAAATAATGATATTTTAGAAAAAAAAGCGTTCACAAAATACCTACTCTTAACTTATTATTGACAAACATTTGCACGAGACAATATCATGCATGAGAGTAACATTTGCAAGTTACTCCAACTCATTTTGACGAGCTTATATAATTAATTGAATTTCTTGAATAAATGAAATGAGATAGTTGAAATGGTAAAAATGTCATCATATAGTCCAATGTAATCATGAATGAAAGTTACGTGATGATAATAACGGTGAAGGGTTAAAATTGATGCTATACGAATTTTCATAATCAACTAATTTTACAATGAATTACAACTCGTGTTAAATATATAGCAAGCAAAAACAGTCAAATAATCTATGTGAACAGTATCTAATATTATTAATATGCTAATTTTCAAGTCTCAATTCTCCAAATGTGCTCATAAGTCATAACTATGCTAGATTGTTATCACCGATATCGTGTTCATCACAAATTCAACTAATTAATGTTGTACTTAATTATTGTTTGTTTGTGTATAAATAAATGTAGACAATGCATATAGTTAATATTTTGCACTTATAATTTATTTATTTGTGGGCAAATGAATAGTAGACATTACATCATACTAATGGAATTAGTTGACACGAAGGTGGGTCCCAGGCACGGCAACTTTTACCAATAATTTACTATACGTGGATGTTTATTAGAGGCAGTATTTGTATGTAGAGCGTGGTTTCTAGATTCTCAGTGAAGCACTGTACTCTCTTTCCATTAGCAAGTGTGCACTTAAATACATGGTATACACTAAAAAAATTAAAAATAAACTTTAAGTACAAATTTGTAATATTCGAAAAAATAATCAATAATACTCTAATTGCAAAAAAAAAAAAAATACATAATTTGGCGTGTTAGTGTTTATTTTAAAATTTTTAAAATTAAGTTTAAAATTCAAGTACATTTCATGCACTTAAGTTTATGCTAGAATTTGTGTATATACTCAAATTGTTCTTTTTTACAACAATCTTATTTCTTTTATCATTTAATCATCACGTAATTATTTACACTGTCGTTGATTTTACATTGACAAACAACCACTGTCAGCCTTAGTAGAGTGACATGGGCGTACATTTGTACCCCCAATTTTTTTTTTTTTTTTTAAATACTAGCATATATTTGTATTTTGAATTTCAACTGCAGTAATTTGAAATTGCTTTGGGGCATATTCTTCACGTCAATTTTGAATTAGGAGTTACTTGTAGCAAGCTCATTAGGTGGGAGGACCTGTGTTTGGTGCCCACAAGGAGTTATCCCCCACATTGGAGGGATAAAACTCCCACACTGCGGCTGCCAGTGCTCGATCCTGCGTCCTTGTAGCAATCTGTCACCCAGGAACCAACTGAGCTACGCCCATGCGGGCAAAATTAGGAGTTACCTGCTTTGTGCTTATGTTAATATTGGGCTACGTACAATTTTATTTACAAATGCATAGGTTATGATATTATATTTATTTAGAGTCTTTTATATGTAAAGGAGTGTTGTTTTTGTTATTTATTGAATAAAAAATCTATTGTAGAACGATCAAAAAATGAATATAGAAAACTTACCACGCGATGGAAAGAGTATTATATTACTAATTTATCTAGAGAACTGTAGTTTTATTTGAATTTTATGCAATATCTTATTTATATGTTTGTTTAATATGATTGTATGAACTTTGAATATTAGACAAATATTTGTTAAAATTATTTATTGATCGTATCCTGTACTCAAAATCTTGGGTCGGTTTTTGTACACAACCACTTAATTTATAAATAGATTACACAATATACTGAACTACAGTTATTTAAGAGTAGGTTTTATATGAAAACACTTCGTAATAAGTTTAACATGAAATAATTTTAGAATATCATTAATCTCATCAGGAATATCATTAAACTTATCAGGGGTATTACTATTTTCATATAATACTTTGCCCTTATTTAATATATTTTATCTATGCTTTTTTAAAATTTGTCCAAAGTTAATGAACATATTTTTAGTAGAGTGAGAATATAATTCATGTGTACGTCGTCGTTTTCTGCTTGGAAGCTCATAAAAGTATATATGAGTTGTTGGGGGAACAAAACCACTATCAATTCGTGTTACCCTTTCAAACACACATCTTAAAACAACTTTCATCACATTCCGGGGAGCATTTCCTTGTAGCAATCAAGGAATAAAAAGATTATTTAATTGTATGATGTTTCATTATATTGTGCACCTATTTTCACGCGTTTTGTTACTTCACGTTAAACATAATAATATAAAAATGAAAAGATATTATGAGAGCAATATTCCGGTGAAATTTATTTTAAAATTATTAAATTATACTAAAGGTATCAATTGCATTAAATATATAAATTTTGAAAGATATTAATTGTATTTACTAAAAATATTAATTAAAATAGTATTAATTATTTTAATATAAAATATTAATAAATTATTCTTCACATAATAGTTTCCTAAAAAAATTGCCCACTCGAAGATTACTAAGCAGTCAAAGTTTCCCGTTATCTATGTGGAGTACATATCTCATCGATCTCCTCTCATGTGGTGAGAGTAATTATAAAAAAAAAAAAAGAGTTTTATATAAAAATATTTATAATAAGTATATCATAAAATTATTTTAAAATATTAAATATTTGATTAAGTGTGTATAAAATTTGAGGTCAGAAAAATAAAAAATAAGTAAAATATAATAACATTGATCCTGATTTTTTGAGGCAATTTCTTATGAAATATTTCACATGTAAAATATACAAAAATTAGACAAACATTAAAAAGTACATGGGTTGGGTCGCTCCACATCAAAATTCGTGAATCTTGGCTAGGTCGGATCGAATTTGGTGAATTTTTTCTAAAATCTCGCACAAGTTAAGTTTCAAATTTTTTTCTTCCAAATTGTGTTACTATATAGGCAGATGCGTGTCACTGAAGAACAAAATGTGTGTTACTAGTTTTTTTTTTTTTTTTTTAAATTGTACTTTAAATTTTAAAATAAGAATAAGGACAAAATATGTTTTTACAATAACAAATATGTATTTTTTAATTTATTCTTCATCCATTTAAATCTAAATATATTATTTCATACATTAACACACATTCCCTCTAAACATTAATAAACATTTTACTCAATAATAACACATATTTTTAGTAACACACATTTATTCAAACATTAACACACATTTGCAGTAACACATATTTAACATACAATTGCTCTAATAGTAACACATATTTGTAGTAACACATGTTTGCAGTAACACATATTTACTCTAACATTAATATACATTTACTCCAATAGTAACACATATTTGTAGTAGCAAACAATTACTCTAACATTAACACACATTTGCAGTAACACATATTTATTCTAACATCAACACACATTTGCTACACCATAACACACATTTGCTCTTATAGTAGCATAAGTTTGTCCTTATGGTAACATAACTTGGGAGGGTGCTTTTATGTATTGGTGCAAACATATATTTGTCCATTGAGTAAGACATTTTTGTTATTATAGTAATACACATTTAACTACCTTACATGTGTAATTGTATGGAAAAAATATTACTTTTGTAAAAATAAATAAATATTTGTGAAGACTAATATTTGAATAAATAGTAACACACGTTTTTCTCTTATATCGTATGAAAAATATTTATTTTAGTAAAAAGACACAAATTGGTGAAAAAATAACATTTAGGCTAATAGTAACACACATTTTGTCCTTCAGTAACATGCATTTGCTCATATAGTAAAATAAATTGGGAGCGAAAATCCTGAAACTCGGCTTGCGCGAGATTTTGTGAAAAATTCACCAAATCCGATCCGACCCGGACAAGACTCGTGAATTTCGACCTGGAGCGACCCGACCCATGTATTTTTTAATATTTGTCTATTTTTTAGGTATATTTTACATGTGAAATATTTCATATAACAATTTGTATGATTTTTTTATACTCTGATGATTTTTTTATACTTTTGATCAAATATTTAATACTTTAAACAATTTTTTAATAAACTTTATCATTTACAATTGGCTTAATTGCAATTTAAATCACAATCTTTTTCAAAATTGCATTTTAAGCTAAACTTTTGGATCCTGTTAAAAAAACTTCAACTTAACTTTTTTGGCAATTAATACTTACGGGCAGATTTGTCTCTGCCTGTTGCTGAAGTGGCGTCTACGTGGCAATTGCAAAAAAAATATTAAAATTAGGTGACAAAAAAATTTAAGGCTTAGTTGCAATTTAAATCACGACATTTTCCAAAATGACATTTTAAGCTAAACTTTTAAATCTTGTTAAAAAGTTCCAATTTTTTTTTTTTTGGACAATTAAGACTTACAAACAGATTTGCAGAGGGTCGTCGTTGATGCGTCTACGTGGAAACAACCTAGAAAAAAATTATATATTATGGTAAAAAACTTTAAATACAAGAACATTTTAAAATTAAATTATCAATTTTCAAATAATTTTTCTAAACCCTATGTCCCAATTTCGAGGTAAATGGATTAAATAGGGGCACTTACAATGTGGTGTATTTCCTAAGACAAAATTGCATACAGGTATAGTACCTTTTTACAATTGCAATGAGGTTAAGTTATCAGACACTATTCACTGATTAGATATTATTCATCTTACTTTTCATCATTTTATGATTTGATATCTACTTTCCCACTTTTTTCTTCCAACTTTTTTAAATTTATCAAGTTTTATGTTCAATTTTTTAATATAAAAATACAGACATTTTTTTATATGCATTTCGTTATTTCATAATTATTCTCGCAAATGCATAGTACAAAAGATAATAACATAGTACAAATTTGAACAATAGTATAAATTTTTAATTTGTGTAAATGAATTATTTGTACCACAGTGTAGATATAATACTATAGTACAAATATAAAATTTGTAGTACAATGGTGTGAGCATTAGTACAAATGGGTTGTTTGTACTATGAATTAAACGTATATCATAATATATATTTTACATCTAAACAATTCTCCTCTCCTCTCCTCTTCCTATTCTCCTCTTCTCCTCCTCCTCTTCTCCTCTTCTTTATCCTTCACTTCTTATTTGCAGAGTCCTTTGCTTGAAACATAATTTACATATCATAAAATAAACATATAATCCTTCAAACTCCAAAATAATTTGCAAAAGAATCCAAATTATCAAATATGAATACTAAACAAATTATCCTAAAACTAATCTTTGCTTATAATTTGTAAAAGGTATATGATTAAACTGAGTTTCAAAAGCACCACTAATTTTAATCTCAAACATCACTACATTCCAACCATGAATGCAATCATTCCAAAAGCAAAATTAAAAAAATAAATCTAACAAATAGAAATTTTTAGCAATAAATTAAAGAGAACTATAAAAAAAAAGTAGAAAAACACTATCACTTTGAATAGAAGCAGAGAGGGAGCATAAGAATTTTGGCAGACCCAATCATTTAAATTTCTTACTTCTAATTCCACAAATTTCAACCCTCATCTTCAAAGCTCATTTTTTTATTCACTCAATCCTCATTATCCCACAAACAAATCTACAATCTCAAAGTTCTAGTTGAGAAAAATCACACATCAATTTCTCTATCCTCACTAAATAGCCTCAATTCAAATTACGCAACAAAATCCCCAAAATATTCCATCAATCATCAACTAAAAGCAAATTTCCACCCCCGTCGCCCCCCTCCACCCCATCCCCATCCCCAAACTCCCAACAAAAACCACACAGACCCACCCCACGGCTAACCCCACCCAACAAATCCATTCAAACAATAACCTTTCTGTAACAAAAACCATGTCCCCCTTCCACCACTTTCTGCAATTTTAGATATTATCTT
The DNA here is from genome assembly GCA_947034835.1 of Ballota nigra. NCBI lineage: Eukaryota > Viridiplantae > Streptophyta > Magnoliopsida > Lamiales > Lamiaceae > Ballota > Ballota nigra. The sequence continues at coordinate 86,093,898 of OX344720.1, read as the reverse complement.
GCAATATTTCAATTTAAAAATCAATTGGAAACCCACTACAAAATTAACCAGAAATTCACTTAAAAAACAACAAGTCGTTTTACACATTATTCTTCCAGATCCTGTGATGAGAAATTAATAATTTTTTTAGGTATAAATATTCAATCAAACCCAAATCAAAACTCTCAGTTGTAAAACTTACCAAGAACTCTTCTCTATATTTTCCAATCCCAAACGGTGGCCGGAACCGATGGCGGTGGTAATGGCAGAGCGCGGTGGCGATGGAAAGAGGCAAACCGTTGTCGGAAATGAGAGGAAAAAAAAATTAGAGAGAGAATTTGTAAAGGAGTGTTCATGAATAATGTGAGATGGGGTAGGGGAGAGAGATAGATATTGGGGGGGGGGGGGGGGGAGGGGGTGTGGGGTCTAGTCAAAATTCTAAAAGTTAACTCAAATGCAATTTAAAAAAGGTGGTTAACTTCAATGCAATTTTGATTCAAAATACTACACCCTATAACAATTTTCTCTTATTAAAATTGTTTTAATGTAAAATGGTTGTCTTTATCCTATTTGGATTAATTTATTTTCTTATTAATGCACGTTCTTTTTATCTTTATTTCATCTTTTCTTTACTTATTTTCTTTATATTAGCATTCATTTATTTATGTTCTCATTAATACAAACATTTGGAATTTGAAATTTTAATTTTAAGTTATGGCACGTATTTAAAGTTTTTGCCACATTGCCACGTAGACGTCATGCCAACGACGGGCCTTTGCAAATCAGGTCGTAAGTCTTAATTGCCAAAAATAAATTAAATTGGAGTTTTGTTAAACATGATCCAAAAGTTTAGCTTAAAATGCAATTTCGAAAAAGACCATGATTTAAAATGCAATTAAATCTTAAAATTATTTTCCACCTAATATAAAGTTTTTTAGGCAGCTGCCACGTAGACGCCACGTCAGTAATGAGCAGAGGCAAATCTGCTCGTAAGTCATAATTGTTAAAAAATTAAATTGAAACTTTTTTTAATAAGATTCAAAATTTAGCTTAAAATACAATTTTAAAAAAGATCTTAATTTAAATTGCAATTAAGCCTCTACAATATCAGTTATAAAACTTCACCATTTTACACATTTTATATCAGGGTGAAATGAAATATCCCCTTGCGTGAATTATCAGCAAAGGACACTAGGCGCCCAACAGAGGCTTCTGTTGGGAGCACATAGCACTCCTACGCACTACGGGCAAGAATAAGTATTCGAATAAATTCAAAATAGCTAGTCGGAATGAAGTTTATTTTTTAATTCTAATTTGATGGATTTGTTGGTTTTTAAGAAAATTGATATTTAGATACCATCGATTTTTTATGTACTGGTATGTAAAAGAGAGAAGATTTTGTATGAATTAATATTATCATACAATTAATTTGAATTTTAATTATATATTTAAATAATATTAATTATTTAATTAAAATATATAATATTGGTTGTAAAATAGGTGTAAAATAAATATGTAAACATGATCTACCCTTTAAAAAAAAATCCAACCTAATATTACTTATTATTTGTTGTAAATCTAGAAGATTTGATGTGGACATTACTAATGAACCAATAACCCAATGGGCTTTATATCTTAAACTAGGGTTTTATTCTTATAAATAAACTATTGTATTCATGATTGTAATTACATATACACAAGATCATTAGTGAAAACTCCTGGCTTGGCTCGCCCCCAGACGTAGTCGTTCCCGACGAACTGGGTGAACAAATCTCGTCTTTTATTTTACGCACTTATTTACAACACGTTATCAGCACGAGTCTCTGCCCGAGATTATACGGTACGCCCTAAATTAAATTCTCTATGAATTACATGTTTTGATGTGTACCCTTGCTATGGATTCGATTTATTATACTTACAATTAATTGAATCATGTTTGTATATCGAATTAAAATTATTTTAATCGTGACTTGAAACGACGAGCAACGGCCGCCGCCCGTCACCCGCCGAAGGGCTGCAGCCGCCGCACATAGGCAACAGCCCACGCCGATGCGACGCTCGCACGCGTGCTGCCCGCCGTGCCGTTCGCCGCCACCCACGCGACACCCTCCGTGCGCTGCCAACCGCCCCTTCGTCGCCCGCGTGCGCCTCCGTGCGCAGCGTCGAGACGATGCATGCCCTACGCATGCGGCGTTATTCCTCCGGAATTTTGTGATACCCTAATCTAATTGCAATTTTGTTTTAGATATCACAAAATTCATATTAATCTATTTTAAAATCCTGAAAATATTTCGTTAAATTTCATTAATATACATGAAATATTTAGCCTCATGAATATGCATGTCTATTAAGTCGTAAAATTTTTTTGAAATTATTTTCATGTGATTATCGTTCATAAATTGTTTTGCATGTATCTATGATTTAATTATCTTACGTGCATTATTTCTCCCGCACATAGTTTATTTCTTTATAGTCCGCATATTATGCCCGGGTAGGCGGCACCCGGTATTTGTCGGACCGTAATTTATGTTTTGGATAGACGGCGCCCAATACTTGTATCTATGTGCTCTAGAATAATTGAATAAATCCTCGTTTCTCTGTTGTCAACAAATTTGGTCACACCTCTTACCATGTCACTTTAATAATTGTAGTGTATCATGTTTGATATTACCAAAAGAGAATTCAATGAGCTTGCTCTTGATGGTAGTAACTACCTGACATGGTCGCTAGATGTTGAGATACATCTAGCCTCAACCAACCTAAGCGGTGCGATTGTCGATGATTCAAAATCAACTGACGCCCAGAAGGCGAAAGCTCTGATTTTTCTAAGACATCATCTTAATCAGGACCTGAAAAATGAATATCTCACTGAAAGAGACCCCGGAACGTTGTGGAAGTCCCGAAGGACCGTTTCCAACAACAAAATGACATACTCCTCCCTCAGGCTCAATACGATTGGTTGAACCTCCATTTTCAAGACTTTAAGTCTGTAACAGAGTACAACTCAGCCCTACATCGTATTGTATCTCAGTTAAAGTTATGCAAGCAAACTGTGACTGAGGACGACTTAATCCAGAAGACTTTGTCGACTTCCACTCAAGCAACCTTGTACTCCAGCAGCAGTATAGGGCTAAGAACTACACTGTACACTCTGAGCTAATTTCTGCACTTCTAGTGGCAGAAAAGCACAACCAACTCCTTATGCAGAATCATAACTCGAGACCGGTTGACTCAAAAGCTATGCCCGAAGCACATGCTATAGCTCAAGGTAGTACAAGAGGTCGCAAGCGTGGAAGGGGGAGAGGAAGTAAACGAACTCGTAGCAAAGGCCGAGGTCGTAGTAAGTCCGGTGGTCCAGGTACCTTGAATGACAATCAAGCTCAGGCTCGTGGAAAGGCTGCACCTAACACGAATCCCGCTACTCAAAAATTTGATAATCAAGATAAGGTTGAGCAGTCCTGCTATAGGTGCGGATGCAAGGGTCATTGGTCTCGCACGTGTCGAAGTCTCAAACACTTGGTTGAGACTTACCAAAAGCAGCAGAAGGACGATAAGGGGAAGACTCCTAGAGTTGAATCTCAACATTCCAGCCTGCCTGAAGCAGACCCTGACCAAGACAACGTAGATCCCATGGGCATTGAGCTTAAGGACCTTGGAGATGACGAGTGATTTGCGTATTTGATTAATTCTAGTACTTTGTTTTCTGAATAAGTCAATTTTATGTTTTGGATCCTTTCTTTCGGATACTTCATTTTATTTTATGGATGATACTATTATTTTAGCTTTGATGTGTTTACCTTAATAGATGTCCATTACATTTATTTGGATATTGATGTTCTCATTTATGGCTTGTAAACAAATCAGCTATTAGGTTTGGAAAATTTCCTCTTGCATGATGGACGCACATAGTGATTTATGTTTGGTAGATAGCACCACCACACACACAATCCTAAAAGATAGGAAGTATTTTCATAACTTGATAGAACGTAAGGGTAGTATAACTACAATAGCCAATGATAGTACATTGATAGTGGGTTTCGGAAGAGCTTCCGTTGTCCTCCCCATGGGTACCGAACTTATAATCGATAATGCTTTATTATTTCCATAATCTAAGCGTACCCTACTCAGTTTTAGAGATATTAGGATAAACGGATATCACATTGAAACTGAAACTGAGAACAATAACGAATACCTTTTGATGACTATTACTCGAGGTAACCGTAAACAAGTTATAGAAAAACTTCCTTCCTTCTCCCCCGGATTGTACTATTCCTACATCCGGCCGTCTAGTTCCCATCTAGCTATGAATATGAAATTCTATGACCCGAATTCTTTTAAGTTGTGGCATCAGTGGTTAGGTCATCCAGGACAAACAATGATACGTAGGATTCTATCTAATTCAACTGGTCATAATATTTCGAATAATAGAATCTCACCTATTGATGAATTTATTTGTGATGCGTGTTCTAAGGGTAAGTTAATAGTATGCCCGTCATGCACTAAGGTTGGACTAGAGTCTCCGATTTTCCTTGAGCGAATTCAAGGAGATATTTGCGGACCGATTCACCCAGCATCAGGACCATTCCGTTATTCCATGGTCCTTATTGATGCCTCCACTAGGTGGACATATGCATGTTTGTTGTCCACCCATAATCAAGCTTTTGCGAAGCTCATTGCGGAAACTATCGAGCTTAGAGTTCAATTCCCGGATTATCCAATCAAGTCGATTCAGATGGATAATGCTGCTGAGTTCAGCTTAAAGGCCTTTACAGATTACTGTATGGCCCTGGAAATTAAAGTGGAGCATTCGGTCCCCTACATCCATACCCAAAATGGTCTTGTTGAGGCGCTAATAAAACGTATCAAACTTATCGCGAGACCATTGCTCATGAACTCCAAACTACCCACTTCATGCTGGGGGCATGCAGTCCTACATGCATCGCACTTAATACAAATTCGTCCAACTGCATATAATGATCATTCCCCCCTACAATTAGTGTGTGGGAAAGAACCTAGCATTTTCCAACTGCGTATTTTTGGATGTGCGGTATATGTTCCGATAATATTACCAAAGCGGACCTCTATGGGCCCACAAAGAAAATCAGTATTTACGTAGGAATTAACTCTCCATCCATCGTAAAATACCTCGAGTCTTTGTCTGGGGATCAATTAACGGCTCGGTTCACTGATTGCACGTTCAATGAAGATTACTTCCCGGCATTAGGGGGAGATCTGAATTCAAAATTGAATGAATATCGAGAGCTTACGTGGAACGTAAGTAATCTTCAGTATCTAGATCCGCGCACTAATCAATCTGAACTAGAAGTGCAGAAGATCATTAACTTGCAAAATTTAGCAAATAATCTGCCAGACGCATTCACTAACCATAGAGGTGTAACTAAATCGTATATACCTGCAGTAAATGCTCCCCAAAGGGTTGAGGTCCCAAGCAAAACGAGTACTCATGCCTACACACGCCAAAAGCATAAAGGACCCTCAAGAGATAGTAATACACCTAAACGAAAGACTAGCAAATCTGGTCAGTCGAATGTAAAATCTCTAGAAGAGATTCGTCTAGATAACTCAAAGTCTCTAGGAGACGAGGGTCCTAGTGATGAAGCACGTGCACAAAATATTCAATGCACTAGAATCGTGGAACGACCAGACCCAGATACAATGGGAAATGAGGAAGGTCTGGTTGACGTAAACGTCGAAGTCTCTATGAACTTCATAGATACGGGATAAACATATAATAGAAATATTACTGTCGTCGACGATACATTTGCAGCGTCAATTGCTCTTTCCATTATAAATGATCTAGATTCAGAACCCAAAACAATCGCTGAGTGCCGGAAGCACTCCGATTGGGTTAAATGGAAAGAGGCAATTGATGCAGAGCTCGCATCGCTTAACAAAAGAAAAGTATTTGGCTCTATCGTTCGTACACCCACACGCGCTATCCCGGCCCCGTAGGATATAAATGGGTATTTGTACGAAAATGAAATGAGAACAATATTGTGGAGGGGTATAAAGCGAGGCTTGTAGCTCAAGGGTTTTCGCAGAGACCCGGAATTGATTTTGATCAAACCTATTCTCCCGTCATGGACTCAATAACGTTCCGTTACTTGATATCTTTGGCAGTTAAAATGAATCTCCAAATGAGATTAATGGACGTAGTAACCGCGTACTTATACGAATCACTTGATACCGACATTTATATGAAAATCCCCGATGGATTTGACATTCCTCAGATGAGGGATGGTGAAAACCGCAGTATGTATAACATAAAACTGCAGAAGTCGTTGTATGGCCTGAAGCAATCGGGTCTCATGTGGTACATCCGACTTAGTGAATTCCTTCAGAAGAAGGGATACACATTTGATAAAGTTTTCCCATGCGTATTCACGAAGAAATCGCAAGATGGTTTTTACATTATATCCGTCTATATTGATGACCTGATCATAATCGGAACATGCAAAGAGATTGAAGAAGCCAGTTCAATCTTGAAAGCCGAATTCGAAATGAAAGCCTTGGGTAAAACCAAGTATTGCCTCGGCCTGCAGATCGAGCATCTCTGATTAGGCGTGAAATTGTTATGTTTTGGTGCCCAATTTACTCATGTTTTGAGTGTTTTCGATGAGTGCTTGGAGTCAAATGAGTATCATTTTTATAAAATTATTAATTTGTCTCTTTGGTTTTTATAGATGGATAGATGGCGAAAAGAGGAGTTCGTAGGACTTTGAATCGGCCAAAACGGACTCCCGGTTGAGGAGATATGAAGATTTTACGAACGAGTGCTCGAGCGCCTCTTTTCGCCCTCTATCCATCTATGAAAACCAAAGAGACAAATTAATAATTTTATAAAAATGATACTCATTTGACTCCAAGCACTCATCGAAAACACTCAAAACATGAGTAAATTGGGCACCAAAACATAACAATTTCACGCCTAATCAACCCCCCCAAACTTACCATGTTGCTTGTCCTCAAGCAACGAAATAATAAGTCAAGTGAAATTGTTAGGAATGAGTCAAAAAATCAACTCATGCAAGCAAATGAACTCAAGCTTCAAAAGTTAATCACCCGTATACTCACTCACTTTCTTCTATCGTACTCATGCAACAATAACAAGAAACATCAAGATCAAGCATGGATGTGCACTCAACGGTGTGTTTCATTCCCTCACAAGTGTATAACAGTGTTTAAGGGACTCACTCAATCAATCAATCACACAAATTGGCAGCCATAGGCTTGTAAGCACTCTCAACTCCGACCACATTCTAGAAATCAATGCCGAATAAAAAAGGACTTTTCTCACGGTTGTAATGTAGGCTCTTTGGACAGGTGGGATAACAATATGGGGTAAGTGACTCAAGTGAATGGAGAATAGAAAAATCAACTTTGGCACTTTGAGATTAGGAACAGAATCACTTCAACATTTGCAATCAATACACTTTAATTCCACTACTCTCAACACTTCAATTTTTTTCTTTCTCACTCTTCATTTTTTTTTTCAATCACTTTTTTTTTCTCTTTTTTTTTTTCGCACAAACACATGAGCTCATTTTTTCTTTTTTGCTCATTCTCAATTTTCTTTCTCTTTTTCCCACATCTCAAAACTTCATCACGCCTTCTTCTCATATTCACTCAACAAACAACCTTTTCCTTTTTCAACTCAATTCACTCCCTTCATATTCACACTTTCCTATTCTCCACTCAAATTGGGACAAAAAGGCTTAGGAATTGGAATAGTGTTCATATGTGCTAGCAAATAAAATAGGCTCTAGGCTCAAAGGGGCTAACAAGGGATCAATGTCATTGGTAAGGAAAATTTTGGCTAAGTGACTCAATTAAATCAAAGATGGCCCAAGATCACATTCGGCATATCAAACTAGACACAATCAAGAAGCAAGAGCACATGCAAGTTCTAGCATCCTCTAAGGTAACGATCCACTCACAAACGAAGAGATTAATTAATGCATTTAAAATCTCATAAGGCTCAAAAGCTCACGGCTTTCACATCCATGCTAGTCCTAGTAAATTCTTACTCTCATCACACAAGTACTCAAAAGAAAAATTCACAAGCATACAAGTTCTTTCTCAACTTAGCTCAAACTCAAACACTCACACAAAAGAATTTCTAATTCAGCCTCACAATTCACCCTACTCATCAAATCATACTCAAAGATAGCAATCAACAAGCATAAGGTGATTGATAGACATAAAATATTGAGTAACAAAACAAATTAATAATAGCCCAAGGAGCATCTCAAGGCACCAAATAACTAACTCAACTCAAAGATAAGGGGTGTTCCGGTGCAATGTAACAAGAAAACATATAAAAAAAAACTCCACCCCCCCAAACTTCGACCTTGCTAGAGGTCTAAGTTTGGGGTTGTGGGTTACCTCAACCGAACAATTCAGTTTCTCTCAATAGCTTTGCACACTCCCTTGTCTCAAGTTGGTTCCTTCAATCTAAATAACTCCATGATACCTTTACTCCTTTAGAGACAAGCCTACAAAATAAAACTCTCAAGTACGAGGTTAAACATAGACTCAACAACATCCTAGTAACATAAAAGGAAAATAACTAAAAACACTCAAAAGCAAATAAAAATGGGTTGCCTCCCATTCAGCGCTATTTTTAAGGTCCTCATGCCGGACCAAGCTCAAAGGAGCTTATGGGACATCATACTCAAATTTACCTCCATCACTCTCATAAGAGTGGTGTTTGCATTCTTTTCCTTGATGCCCCTCCATCATGAGCTCTTTTGCTCTCTTCTCATCCCCAAGTGTTATGGGTCTCAACTCCTTCTCTCCTTTATCTGGAGGAGTCTTACTAAACAATTTCTTGAGTTTGGACTTTTTCTTCTTAACTCCTCCTTTCCCTTCTAACTGGACCACGTCCACTTTCTTCACCTCTTCATCCTTCAACTTCTTCACTTTATCCCTATCAAAATAATCAAGATCATAACGCTCATGGGTTAAATAATCAAGTGAAGGACTATAAAATTCATGAATATGAGAAGAGTTAGGGATATGAGGTGTGTCTTCAACACTAGGATCAATTGCATCCATGCAATACAAGCTCTCATCCTCCCTCGGGTGCTTCATGGCTTCATATAGGGAGATCTTCACTTCTTGATCATCGACCTTCAACGTAATCTTCCCGTTTGCCACGTCTAGCACCATCCCCGCCGTAGCTAAGAACGGTCTTCCCAAGATTAGGGGCACGTGCTCATCTTCCTCCATCTCTAGCACTACAAAGTCGGCTGGAAAAATGTGATCTCCAACTCTCACTAGGACGTCTTCAACAACACCTTGAGGTCGAGTAATAGACCGATCGGCAAGTTGAAGCGTCATCATTGTGGGTTGAAGTTCACCACCTTCCAACTTCTTGAAAAGCGACAAGGGCATGAGATTGATGCTCGCCCCAAGGTCGCACAACGCTCCTTTCTTGATCCCGTTCCCAATGTCACAGAGGATCGTGAAGCTCCCGGGATCCTTCAGCTTCGGTGGAAGCACCTTGTGCACTAAGGCACTCACCTCGTGGTTCAGCTGCACCAACTTCGGCTCATCCACTCGCCGTCTTTTTGCAATCAAGTCCTTCAGAAACTTTGCATAATGCGGCATCTGTTCCAAAGCATCATAAAAAGGAATGTTAATGTGAAGTTGTTTAAAAACATCAAGAAATTTTGCAAATTTTTCATCAAGCTTCTTTTTCATGAAGCGCTGTGGATACGGGACGGATATCACAGATTTGGGTACCCCCCATTCATCTCTTTCCGTTTCTTTCACTTTATCCCTTGCTTCATTTGCCTTCTTCCACTTAGGAACTCTCTCACCCTTCTCAATGCCTTCCTCCTCAACTCCTTTCTCCACTTCTTTCTCCTCAACTCCATCCCCTTTAGGCTCAATCTCTTCTTGGGGCGTCTCAAAATCAGCAGGCATCTGAGGACCTTCATAGTTGGTTCCACTTCTCAGCTGGATCGCCTTGCACTGCTCTTTCGGGTTCCCCTCCGGCATTCTATTCACGGACTTTGCAATCTGGCTCATCTGGAGCTCTAGAGAAGTGAACCTTCGATTGTTCTCTTGTTGAGTTCTAGTCCACTCAACATTCATCTTCTGGAGCTCTTGATCTCGATGATCACCCTTCTTATGCAGCTCCTTCACATCGTACTCCAAGGATGACAATCGCTTGCTACCTTCCTCCACCTTCTGAAGAATAGCTCTCAACATCTCCCCAGTCGATGCACCGCCTTCTCCACCCGGAGGCTTTGAACCCGGATCAACACCTGCAGGAACAGTAACACCAGCTTTTGGGTTAGCATAAGAAAAATTATCATTTTTCCTCCATGTGTTTTGAGGAGGCTGCTGGCCTCCTTGAGCTCCTTGTGTGTTCCTCCATTGATTTTGAGGCAGCTGTGGGCCTGGAGGTACAAATGGCTGGCCATAAGAAGGCCTTCCATACTGATTTCCACCTTGGTAGCCATTCTGATTGTAATACGGACCTCCCATGTAATTGGCTACCTCTTGCTGTCCACTTGGTTGGTCTATTCTCTCATTCTCTACTGCATGCTCTCCAACCAAATTCTTCCCCAACTCGAGGTTGTTGATCTTCTCCATCATGGCCATCAATAGCCTCCTCGTTCCTTCACCCTCTTCAACCTGATGCACCCTCTGAAAATCTGCATCTCCACTCCAAGCACCGGCATTCGTGACAATGTTGTCCACGATCTCTCTACACCTCTCTATGCCTTGGTTCAGGAATGCCCCGCCCGCACAGGCGTCTAAATGGTCTTGCCCCGCCTTGTTGGCACCACTATAGAAGAATGCCATAATGTCTCCCTCGTTGTACCCGTGCTGCGGGCACTCAATCAGCATGTTTGAGTATCTCTCCCACGCTTGGCGTAAATCCTCTCCAGACTTCTGGCGAAAGGACGAAATCTCAATTCTAGCCTTGATCGTCCTAGATGGAGGGTAGAATCGCTCGAGGAACAGACGCTCGAGCTCGGCCCAAGTGGTAATACCTCCCCGTGGGAGCGTATTATCGTACCACTCCTTGGCTATTCCCGTCAATGAGAATGGAAACAGCCTAAGCCTCTTGGCATCTTCAGTCATGCCATTATAATTAAATGTTTAGGCTATCATGAGAAAACTCCTCAAGTGAGTGTGAGGATTCTCCTTCCCGATCACCCCTTTGAACTGATTCTCGGTCAGCAGCTTTAAAATCCCCGGTGATATCGAGAAGTTGTTCGCCTCAACAGGAGGCAAAGCCACTCCATCATAGTACCGCTGTGGCTGCGCTGCAAACCTCCCTCGAATAGCAATATTGTGATCTACGTTCATAGGAACGTGTTGAGGATTAGCAGCAGGTACTGATACTTGTTGGGGTGGTGGTGGGTAAACAGGTGGGTATGGGTAATGTTGGTATACTGGGTTGTTGAAAGGGTTATTTGGGTTTTGTGGGTAAGCAGGGTTTTGGTTATGAGGATTATGGACAAGGTTCTGAGCTGGATTCCCTACGTTTTGTGTATCCGGGTTTAGGCTCTGGCTATCCCCTAATGGAATTTGATTTTGGCTACCACTAACTCCAGTGCCTTCAACTCGGTCTACTGCCTGATTGAAATCGTTGGCAGCATCGTCCAACTCATTATTGATATCCATTGGTTCCTTTCCTAAGTCGTCAGCGTTCATCCTTCTCAAGAAGGCTCGGTTCCTTCTGGCTATTGTCTCAGGGTCCAACGGTATTCTCTCTTCGCTCGTATTGCCTTGTGAGCGTGTTCTCATAAACCTGACACACTAGCAGATGGATCAAAACGCAACTGCCGAATAAATAAAAAATAACAAAAAGAAATAAAAACAGAAAATAGGCACTCACTACTAACTACTAAGCTATCGACAAGTCCTATTCAAAGAGCATATAACGCCATCCCCGGCAACGGCGCCATTGACTTGAAGCGAACTACACTAGCTTCTACTAGTAGCTACCCCGCAAGAGTACGGGTTCACTGTAGTATGGGCAAGTATAGGGACCAAGTATTATCGAACCCAAGGGATGGAGTGTATGCGAATAGATCCCTGAAGATCTACGCGTCGTAGTTAATATGAGTGTGTTGTTTTTGGATTTTTGGAAAGATTAATTAAGCTAACTAAATTACTCTACTAATGCAAAAGGAGAATTAAACTAAGTATCTAAGGTGTATATGCAAGTATGAGATGGTGATGCTCAGGATAGGAATCCCTACGTATACTAACGGGGCAGGTACATAATCAAAGTAATCGTGACAAACAAGAATTAACCTAAGTAAAAGACCGTAGAATGAAAGCTCAAGATTTCTCACCCTAATACTTTATCCTAGCAATCGACTTCACTAATCCACTAACAAGTTAATAGATAGCGCTTAATTAATGAGACCCTAATTTAACTAAGGTGATGCGGTCGTCCTCCTTCGCTAAACCGGTAGATGAATTAACCTTTACTAAACCTTCTCGTTAAGACTACTAATTGTTATTGAGTGATGCGGTCGTCCTCTCTCTAACACTTTCGTACGAAATTCAAAGGTAGAGTTAAGATTAATTATATGAATTCATTAATTAAGAGAATTAAAACTAACGTCACCAATTACCTTAATTACGTACCCACATCCTACTTCTACGAGTTCATCCTAACCCAAGCATGCAAGGGTTTTAGCCGGACAGGGTTATAACAAAAATAAAAGCAATAGAAGAAACAACGAACATAAACATAATGAATTGAACGAAGAAAATAAGAAACATGAACTAGGGTTTTAAAATAAAATAATTCAAAGAACTGAAATTTAAATTAACTCAAACGAAGTTTCAAAGTGTTTAAAGAAATCAAACTAATGAAAAGAAACTAAGAAACGAAAATAAACGAAGAATTCGTATGAAAAACCTCAACAACGTAAAAGTAAAACTTGCTCGTCTCCTTCCTCTCCAAAAACTAAGTCTAAAGTGATTTCTAAAGTTGGGGATCCTTCAAAACGTGTTTGGAAGAGGTATATATAGGCACCGGGTCGAAACGGGAGTTAATGGGCCGAAAATACGCATCCGGAGGCGAAAATACGCCGGCGCTCGAGCGAATCACTCGAGCGGCCAAAAACTTACAGAACAGTTTCAGCGCTCGAGCGAATCACTCGAGCGGAAACCGCTCGAGCGTTTTGCTCGAGCAACCACGTATTTTCACCTCCGGATGCGTATTTTCGGCCCATTAACTCCCGTTTCGACCCGGTGCCTATATATACCTCTTCCAAACACGTTTTGAAGGATCCCCAACTTTAGAAATCACTTTAGACTTAGTTTTTGGAGAGGAAGGAGACGAGCAAGTTTTACTTTTACGTTGTTGAGGTTTTTCATACGAGTTCTTCGTTTATTTTCGTTTCTTAGTTTCTTTTCATTAGTTTGATTTTTTTAAACACTTTGAAACTTCGTTTGAGTTAATTTAAATTTCAGTTCTTTGAATTATTTTATTTTAAAACCCTAGTTCATGTTTCTTATTTTCTTCGTTCAATTCATTATGTTTATGTTCGTTGTTTCTTCTATTGCTTTTATTTTTGTTATAACCATGTCCGGCTAAAACCCTTGCATGCTTGGGTTAGGATGAACTCGTAGAAGTAGGATGTGGGTACGTAATTAAGGTAATTGGTGACGTTAGTTTTAATTCTCTTAATTAATGAATTCATATAATTAATCTTAACTATACCTTTGAATTTCGTACGAAAGTGTTAGAGAGAGGACGACCGCATCACTCAATAACAATTAGTAGTCTTAACGAGAAGGTTTAGTAAAGGTTAATTCATCTACCGGTTTAGCGAAGGAGGACGACCGCATCACCTTAGTTAAATTAGGGTCTCATTAATTAAGCGTTATCTATTAACTTGTTAGTGGATTAGTGAAGTCGATTGCTAGGATAAAGTATTAGGGTGAGAAATCTTGAGCTTTCATTCTACGATCTTTTACTTAGGTTAATTCTTGTTTGTCACGATTACTTTGATTATGTACCTGCCCCGTTAGTATACGTAGGGATTCCTATCCTGAGCATCACCATCTCATACTTGCATATACACCTTAGATACTTAGTTTAATTCTCCTTTTGCATTAGTAGAGTAATTTAGTTAGCTTAATTAATCTTTCCAAAAATCCAAAAACAACACACTCATATTAACTACGACGCGTAGATCTTCAGGGATCTATTCGCATACACTCCATCCCTTGGGTTCGATAATACTTGGTCCCTATACTTGCCCATACTACAGTGAACCCGTACTCTTGCGGGGTAGCTACTAGTAGAAGCTAGTGTAGTTCGCTTCAAGTCAATCTCCCAGAAGGAATCCTTATACATCAGTTGATCTACATAAATAAGGTATTGGAAAGATTTCACATGGATAAATCTAATCCACTTAGCACCTCTATGGTTGTTCGATCCCTCGAAGTGGATAAGGACCCATTTAGACCAAGAGAAGATTCAGATGAAATTCTGGGACCAGAAGTTCCTTATCTTAGCGTTATTGGAGCATTGCTCTATCTCACAAATTGCACTCAGCCGGACATTGCATTTGTTGTCAATTTGCTTGCGAGACATAGCGTTTCTCCTACAAGGAGACATTGGAATGGTGTTAAGCATGTTCTACGGTACCTCCAAGGGTCTCAAGATCTTGGATTGTTTTACCGTAAGAACCAAGACAAAACCTTAGTAGGTTATGCGGATGCTGGCTATTTGTCTGATCCCCACAACGCCATATCCCAGACTGGTTACGTTTTTCTCTGTGGTGGTACCGCGATCTCATAGAGATCGATTAAACAAACCATGGTTACCACTTCTTCAAACCACTCAGAGATAATAACTTTATTTGAAGCCGCACGAGAATGTGTTTGGTTAAGGTCTTTGGTAAAACACATTGGTGACTCGTGTGGTATCGCTAAAGGCGATACACCTCCCACCGTTATATTTGAAGACAACGCAGCTTGCATCGCACAAATGAGTAATGGGTACGTCAAGGGAAACCTGACGAAACATATTTCACCTAAATTTTTCTACTCATACGAGCTCCAGAAGAGTGACGTGATTACCATTCAAAAGGTGCAATCTAGTAACAATTTAGCAAATCTGTTTACTAAGTCCTTACCCACGTCTACTTTTGAAAAGTACGTTCGTGGTATTGGGATGCAAAGACTCAAAGTGTTATTGTCTTCAGGGGGAGCGATAACCCCGAAATAATTCTAGAAGATTTGATCTAGAAGATCGATTACATTCCTCCCTAACTTATTATTTGGCCGATACCTAGCACGTGGAGTTTTTATGACAAGACATTGATGTTATGTTGTAATGTCCAAGGGGGAGTGTTGTAAATCTAGAAGATTTATTATTCCAAATCTAGAAGATTTGATGTGGACATTACTAATGGACCAATAACCCAATGAGTTTTATATCTTAGACTATGGTTTTATTCTTATAAATAGACTATTGTATTCATGATTGTAATTACATATACACAAGATCATTAGTGAAAACTCCTGGCTTGGCTCGCCCCCAAACGTAGTCGTTCCCGATGAACTGGGTGAATAAATCCCGTCTTTTATTTTATGCACTTATTTACAACAAAAAAGACAAATTTTAGGGTGCATCCAAATGCATAGCATGCACTTGGAATTTGATTCCAATTTAAAATTAATTTTGATCAAATAGTAAAAACTTGCGGGTCATACCCAACACGATCGAAATTCGCGGGTCTGGCAACAAGCCGGGTCGCAAATGGATCGTGCGCGCTTCGTACTAATACCCGAAGTTATAATAATCAATACCCGAAGTTATAATCACCAATACCCGAAGTTATAATCACCTATACACCAAGAATTACTCAATATTAATATGTCAAATAATTATTCAGTAATACCCCAAGACTTAATCACCAATACCCCAAGTTATAATTACCAATACCCCAAGTTATAATCACCAATACCTCAAGAATTACTCAACAATACATTGAACAATGATATTCCCAAGAATTATTCAGTAGTACCCGGAGACTTAATCACCAATACCCCAAGTAATAATCATCAATACTCCAAAAATTACTTAACAATACATTGAACAGTGATTTCCCCAATAATTACTCAGTAGTACCCAAGACTTAATCAACAATACTCAAGCAACAATACCCCATTGTAGCAGTAGTCACTGCAGAGGGCAAATAGCAAATAAATCTACAATCTTGCAACAACAAAAACATCAAGGGAATCATAAACTTCATAACAGTCTTCCAGATGCTCCCAAAACAAAATCTTGATTTCTTTCATAATTTTAATTTTTACCATAAACAAGAGAGAGAAGGAGAGACACCCATCTCCTGATAAATTCTCTACAGTTATATCCCTTCAATCCCAGCTTCTTAACAATGTGATCAAGAAAAGAAAAAAAGGTGATTGGATTCATCTTCCATTACAAATTTACAACAGAAGAAAATTCAAATTTAATCTGATACAGATCAAGGCTCTATTAAGGGTAATAATTTCTACTCTCAGATTTTAAAACTTGAGCACTCAACTCATAGTTACCTTTTCCTATAACTTGTTCGATTTTTCTTAAAATTGAAACACATGCACAACATCTAAATTATGAAATTCAAGGACAGTTATATTTCATAAATCTCACTTTAGTCAGTCCCCAAATACCGAAAAAAGAAACAAAATAAATTCAGAAAATTACAAAAATACTTGTAAAGGAAAATCACAATTGAATCAGAGTAGTATTTTCGGTATTCAGATTAATAAAACAAATTTCAATCTGATCGGTTCAATACCAGGGAGAGAAGGGATAGAGAAGACGCCTTGCTCGCCGGGTTAGGCTGACCTGCGAGTTTTGGCCGGGTTGGGCTGACCCGCAAATTTTAATTTTTTTGGTCACAATTGATTTTTAAATTGGGTGCAAAATTCAAGTGCGTATACACTTGGATGCATCCTATAACTACTCTATTAAAAGATATCCTAATTTTAGATCTTTCGCTAGCGAATTTCACACTTTTGTTGTTTATCATGCATGGACTTGTTGACGGACCGACTGAATTAAAAAAGTGATAAATAATAATAAAATGTGACAATATTTAAAGAAAAGTGACAAGTTATTTTAATAAAAATATTATATTTTTTTGTTAAAACTTTTTCACTTTTTAAAAATAACAAATTTTTAATTAATAAGTAATACATTTTAAGTTAAAAATGAATCAACTAGTATTGATCTCATACTATAAGAATATCTCACCCAACACTTACTCTTTATTTATTTATTTACACTTGTTAATGAATAGTGTGTGGTAGTATTTAGTACAAGTACAAAAAATTACTTGGACTTGGTAAACACAGTTCATTTAAAAAAAAAAAAATAGAATTTCCAATTAAAATTTTACTTGATCAATAGCCAAAACGAATCAAAAAATTTAAAGAATTAACACTATAACTAAACATAAAATTGCCTACGAAAATTGTTAATATAGCTACTAAATTTCCAACAAAATTTTTTGTAGTGGAAATTGCCTACAAATTTGCCTACAAAAATTTCTAAATTATATAGGTATTTTCGTTCTCCACCTACAAATAAATTTACCTACGGAATTTATGTAGGCAAATTATTTATGGGTAAATTTTTGTAGACAAATTGCTTGAAGGTAATTAATACCTAGGAATTTCAGTTTGTAGGCAAATTGATTTCGTAGACAAATTGCTTATAGTTTGAGAAACAAAATGACTATGTGATTAGAAAATTTTGTAGGCAAGTCATAGGTAATTTTATTATAAAATTTTTTTTATAGAAAAATATTATAGGTAATTCTAATTTTGTAGACAATTATTTTATTTTATTTTTGGTAAACGTGCTATTGCTATGTAACCATAAATTAATTATCCCACTAAATGTTGGTTGTTTTCTTGGCTTCATGGCAATTGTAATTATATTTTTGTTATTATTTATCCAAATATAATTAATCACTGATTCATTTTGAACATATATAAATTGAGTATGTGTACAGTGAATTTGGTTTATATATGAATCACTGAAGGGTCTTAGTTGTTTTCACGGAAGAATATTAGTTGTTTTTATTGAAGAGTATTACTGGTTTACACGAAAAAGTCTTAGTTCATTTTAACTGAACAACTAAAACTTTTTAGTGTAAATCAGTAATAATCTTCAGTAAATACAACTAATACTCTTCAGTGAAAACAACTAATACCCTTCAGTGATTCATGTATAAATCAGTTTCACTCTATACTTTGTCATATAAATTAAATTAATTACACTTTTGGTTTCAGGATGTGTCCATTTTCAAATGAATTTTTTTGAGCATTTATAGTCCCGTATTTTATTTTTACATTTTTGGTCTCAAGATAGTCCAAAAGAATATGACAAATTTACAATTTTGGCCCTAAAAATTAATGAATGGAATCAAAACTCAAAAAAAAAAAAAAATATTTTGCACATAAGTACCAAAAATATTTTGTACTTGTTTTTTTTTTAAGACAAAAATGCAATTTTTTCCGTATAAATTAAATTTTCAAGCTCAAATTAACTTAATAGTGTGTTAATCGAGGCTCACACCAATTAATTTAATTAGCAAAATTTGGTATCTGGGTTTAAGAAAAAGGACAAAAGGAAAAAATATAAATGAAATTGGAGATGCCAATTGTCTCTTTAACACAATTAAGTTATTTATTATGTTATCTGTATCAGTAGTTCAGTATAATTGATAATGTGTTTAGTAATGCAACTCTGTTTGCCCGTCAACCAGATCTGCTTAGCTGTTTATGCAATGTGTCATTGCTATCTTTAATATTCTATTCTTTTCAATCTGCCACTCTGTTTTTTTATTTTGCCACTCCATTGATTTATGAGGGTGACGAAATTATCTTCTCTTTTACTTTAAATTTTTTTAACTTCCCTTTCCATACAATGATTCAACAAATATTAAATTTCTTTAATAAGTTTATTTTTTATTTTTACTATTATTAAAAAAAATATAATATGTGAAAAGTAAAAATATTGTGCCAAATTAAAATTTATGGAAGCAGAGAAATGATATCATATTTAGAAATGTGAATTGATGTTAGATAAGACAGTGGATAAATTAAAAACAAACTCTCATATGCATCAAGTGCATGATGCACTCACTCAACAGTTGACCATGTTTATATTGAAATGTTTGTTTCAATTACACTAAAAAAGTGTGATTAGATTACACTGAAAAATTTACACTAAAATTTGATTTTCAGTGTAATTCAACCACACTTTTCAGTGTAATTGGAACAAACTTTTCAATGTAAACAAGATCAAATGTTGAGTGAGTGCACCATACACCAAATGCACAAGAGAGTTACTCTAAATTAAAAGATAGAATTTGGAATTTAATATAAGCTAAGGATCAGATGGACTCGAGTTTTACCTTTAATGACTGGATGTCAAATCCTAGAAGAGTATGTATAGAGTGAAATTAGTTCATATATGAACCATTGAAGGGTATTATTTATTTTCACTGAAGAGTCTTAGTTTGTTTTCAGTAAATAACTAATACACTTCAATATAAACAAATAATACCCTTTAGTTAAAACAAGTAACATCCTTTAATAGTTCATGTATAAACAATCATAAGGTGTTGGTTGTAATTGTTAATCTTGAGTTATTCCTTATGCTCCTTTTCTATCTATAAAATTTTCTCTTTGCTGATTAAAAAATAAACAAAGACAAAATAAATTGTTTACTAAATATTATGTGTGTATGTTGAAGAATATATAGATAAAGTTTATTATTTTTATTTTAGAAAACAAGATTATTTTTTTGTGGATAGATGAATAAGACAACCAAGATATATTTTATGAATAGAAATAGTATTTGATATTATTATTTACAAAAAAATATGAAAAGATGCTACAAAAATTAGCTTTTGTAGTGTGTGCATGTCTTTTTCGAATTTTCGAAGGAGGTGAATTTTTTCTTTAAAGCAAGTAAAAGACCACGGTTAAAAGATACATTTGGGCGACCGTGGCATCAAGTGTCTTGTGCAATTTAAATTTATTTTTAATTAAATATTAGTTGTTTTTATTGAACAATTGCAACTCTTTCCACCGAATATGAGTTATATTGTTAGAGAAATATTTAAAAGAATAATTAATACTCTTTAAAAATAATTTTTTTAATCTGTGCACCAAATACTTATTCTTTAATGAAATAAAATTGTGTAGATTAGAATTTTTTTAATATATTTGTATGATTTTGGTAGGATCGCCTACTAAAATCAATTATTTTTAAAATAAAAACATGACTTCGAAAAATTCAAACTAGGAGGTACGATATATAATATATGGGTTAAACATGATTGCTTATGATGTAAAACTGTATGTTACCTATGTGTGATGCACGATTGGTATATGTATAATGTGTATTATAATTATTTTAATTTAAATAGATGATATATATTTGAGGGAGTCTTGCTCTTGAAGTACAATTTCATATATTTTATGAGTCTTCATTTTCGTATTTACATTATAATCACCTTTAAAACATAAGAAATGGGATTCGTCTCATGCACATCGTCTTATATAAGTTTTTGTCTACATATTTTTGTACCTCTTAAATTTTTTAAAAATTTTGTAATATAGAAATTTTGTAATTTTTTTTTTTTTTTTTGCGATGACATTATTCGTTCAAATTTAAAGAACATATAATAAAATTGTGTAATTTAACGATGACCTCAATTTGTGCAAATTGACACTTAATTTTTTTTTTCTTTTACATCTAAAATGACACTACACTTTATATGTGGTCTTAAATATAATTTATACAACAAAATTAAAAGTCCCAAGTTATTTTATAATTATATAGTAGTAATAATTTTTTTAATAGTTTAAAATATCCATATATTATATGTGAAATACACTTATAAACATTACTTTAATAAGTGCTCCATAAACACATGTGTTGTGTTTAGGAAGTCTATATATATTATGGTCTTATACTCTCTTCATAAGTTGCTTGATATATAGGGCATACTATTTAAAATGGATTCGAATTTATTACCCATGTACCAATACAAAATTAGTCTTTATATGATCAAATCAACAATAAATTGTCTTGGCTTCCTACCCCTACATATTTATTATGAATTGAAAAGTAAAAAAAAAAAATCCTAATATAATCTATTGAGCAGTGTAATTATACTTAATCTATACTAAATTTATATCCCCTACTACTATCTCACCTCAAATAAAAAGACCAACCAAGTGGAGCCTTCGTGTTTTAATATTTTCATGATTTTTTTAAACTTTTCGTGTCCCAAATTAATCTTATTATGATAGTTATAATATATTCTCATACATAAAATGAATCTCATTTACTATATGATTATGAGTTAATGGGGATTCAACCCAACTATGGTTTAAAGGAGAGTATATCATAAATATTTAAGTGGAGCAACATCTCATGTGTATGAGACAAACCGTCTCACATAAGATTCCCCCATAAAAGAAAAGTTCAATTATAAATTGCTATCAAGATAAATGCTTCAAGGCTCTTATCGTGGAATATGTATAGAGTGAAATTGGTTCATACATGAATCATTGAAGGGTATTAGTTTTTTTTTTACTAAAGAGTATTAGTTGTTTTCACTGAAGAGTATTAGTTGTCTATACTAAAGAATTTTAGTTTATTTTCAGTAAACAACTAAGACTCTTCAATATAAACGACTAATACCCTTCAATGAAAATAACTAATACTTTTTAGTGAAAACAACTAATATATTACAATCATTCATGTGTAAACCATTTTCACCTATACTTTATCTTTATTATGATAGATGATCTTATATATGAAAAAAAATCTCATTTACTATATTATATGAATCATAGGCTTATGGAATGTCAACTATGCTTTAAATGAGACAATGATCCAATTTTTTTTTAGTGAAACACCATCTCATATATGAGCTCATCTCACACAAAGTCCCTCATAAACAAAATACTTTTTTAGGAATTTTCTATTGCTAAAATCAATAATAGAATATAATAAGTATAATAATTAGAGGGAAAAAAAAGATATATATAAAAGAATAACCAAACAAAATCTAATATTAAATTTTTCTATATTTAATCTATTATGGTGGATTAAATTATTAGTAAGAATTTTTTATTTTTTTTTACTACAAGGAAAAAATATATTTTATTAATTAAAGTGAGAATGAAATTAATTATAAATAATAACATATTTATAATTTTTTTAATAAAACTAATTATTTTTAAGTACAATCAAAATGTGTTAAAGTGTGAAATTCATTATTTGGATACAAAACACCAGTACCCTGGTCCTTATTAATTAGGGTTAATTCTATACTAATACATGACCTTTGAATCCAATATCAATTTAATCACAACCTTCAATTCTCCATCTCTTTAATTATTTCAATTTGATACACACTTTTAAATTATAACATGATTTTTTAGGCATTCGTTCAACAATTCTCTTGTCATCCATGAGACGGTTTCATCCGTGAATACAAAAATTCCATCCAAGCATTAAATCACCCTTATGCATAAAAAAAAATTGTGCTGAAAATGTAAATTATGTATTGGATTGAAACAATTTAAAAAGTTGGTGAATTTAAACAAAAATGTTGAAAGTCACAATTAAATTGAAATTGAGTAAAAAGGTCGTAAATTTATATATAATTAACCCTATTACTTAGTACAAATTTCTAAAAAAAACCTCTCTGTAAACAACATTTGTCATATACATGTATGGTTTTCCCTCAAAATCAAGACACAAAATTTTTAATCAATATATGCTCTTAACTCTGGATACCGCAACATGTTGGGTTTTATAGGAACGTAAACACGTAACACATGCACATCAGAATAAATAGTTCACCGACAACAAACATTAATTTCATAATTAATTACGAGAAAACTCAAATAAGAATTCTTACAACAATTTGTACGCGGAATCCTCTACTACGGTATCCACATAACAACTTTCTACCAACTCGCACTCATTTGCCAACGTTGAATCTCGAGACGAGTTTGCTAGAAAAATCCGAGTTAGAGATTTTATGGAGAAATTATATTTCTTGTGTGTTTTCTGGAATTCCCATAGGACTCATATGTATAAAGATAATCTTGGCTTAATTCCTAAGCAAGATAATAGGTCTAGCCCATCAAATAAAAGTTCTACGGATTTTATTTCCTTATAGATATATTCCTACGAATTATTATCTTGATGAATAATATTCTATATAATAATAATCCAAATATTATTATTTGGAATTCGTATTTAATTAAATATTAATAATAATTCATTTCAAATATAATTATTATTATTATATTCTCCATAAATTAAATATTATATCCAATATAATATTTAATCAACCAACTATAATTGGTAAATTGTCATTACTTGTTGTGTGACCAATAGACCCTCGTATATAGAGCGATTAGTCAAATTAATGGTCTTAATTGAATCCTAGATAATAAATTAGACATTTTCAATATACGAGGTACGTTGCGAGAAAATCTGCAACTACCTATAATATTGTAGGCTATTGTGATATCTTCCTTTCATTCACGAATACCCGATTAAGTTTTGAACATGATGAAGTGTCTATTCAAATAACTCAATCATATTATCTCTAATCACTAATTGAACAAGTATATCACACTTAGCCACAAAGTCTAAGTTGATGCGCGTCTGCCGATGACTTAGATCAAATTATGATGAGAAAATGAGTATTCTCTCTAAATCCACACTCAAGGAATAAATCTTATTCTTGGCTCAACTACCACACACATGTACTTTATGATGAACCCAATCCATGTCTTATCTACCCTTGGAGGGTGCAAGCATCAGTCATGGTCAAAGTTCATCACTCCACACATGTCGTGAGTATTGACCTCAAGCCAGAGGAGTATCACATCACTCCCACTAACCAAGACACCCATAGACACATTATTCAAAATTACATCAAACAGTTTCTTGGATGGGTATGTCAATACCCTCTAAGGTATTTGTGCATCCATTATGAGATATCTAGTATCTCGTAGTAAGTGAGATCTTACTACACTCCCCCAAAAGTATAATGCAGATCGCACACAAATCTCAATTGCATCATCAATATCTCATTCTTGACAATCTTTGATTGGGCCAATTTGAGAACCATACTTAAGTCATCTGAGTTCTCACTCACTCAATGACAATAGTGATTCATGGGAACACAGATAAGAATAAATGCAAATAATCAAACATAATATTCAGATAAGTGTAACGCCACACATTTATTATTAAATCAATAATAATATTAAACTAAAACTGAATATCATCTTAGTATTATGTCCTCACAAAGGATTGTCTCTAGGACACTAACACAACGTACAACTAACTGTGAGTGAATACATGCTTCGGAAGGTACAAACCGACAGTAGAAAGATATTGCCCTTGACTTTTATTAATAGTCATTGCAAAGTAGAGTAAGATGGGAATTTGTCTTTTCGTAAACTTAACAAACATGGTTATCTCTGAATTGTTCATCGTCATTCGTGGAATGAAAACCCTATTCCCAATATTTCTTCCAGATATAATTGCCGCCTCAATTATATGATCTCTCAGCCTAGTTACAGTCAACCTTGTACCATTATACAACCACGATTTCATATCAATATTCATGAGAAGAACAATTGGTGCACCTTTCTTCAGAACCAAAAGATGACTAGGTATTCTAGAACACTTGAGTGAGTTTAAAAAATCAAATGAAACTAACTCTCATTGGTCTTCTTCTCAAAACTCTGATTTGCGAACACTATCATAGCTCAAATAAACTTTATGATCTTCTGGAATAATCGAAAGAATATTCTCATTGATAGAATCAACATCTCTATGCGTAGATGCAAGTATGGTCATATCTTCAAAGTACTTATTAATGCGTAGATTGAGTTCCACGGAAGGATAAATACTCCTAATAATAGCCATAACAGGATACATGTCATTATAACTCAAGTTTTCAGACGGAATCTCAATTTTAGCAAAACCACTCCTGCTATCTCCAAGTTTCCCATCAGCAAGCTTTAGAATTCAATTATAAAATTCAACAACTTCATTATTGCTTGAATTTAAACTTGAATTTCCATTTTTCAACCTCATATTTATTGTCAACTTCAGTACCTATCAATGTTAAAAAAAAATTGTTATATAAATTTCCAAAAATCTCAATCTCACAAAATAGTTTATACATGACATTACCTTGTAGTGTTCCCACAAATAGGATGAGTTAATCGTCGAGTGAATAACATCCTCCCTACTACCGTTTGCTTTAACAAGGAAGTATTTATATGAAATCTCCACCAAGAATAATCGTTTTTCCTCCGAAAGGTGAATCATTCACTGAACCATCAGAATTTCTAACAATATCTCTCAGGCTACGATCCAATGATTTGAAACTGAATATATTAATCATCGGAGCCTCATCCCATATAATTAACTTTGCTCTTATTAGAAGTTTTGATAGTTTAGATCTAGAAGGTACGTTACATGTGGATGACTCATCAACGTTAATGGGTATCACAAATTTTGAATGAGCGGTACGACCACCCGGAAGAAGAAGTGTTGCAATACCACTAGATGCAATATTCAGAACTATATGACCCTCCGATCTTATAGCCGCTAAAAGGGTCTTCCAAATAAATATTTTTCAGAGAAGGAAATCCCTCTTATGTTCGACAGAACAACCTCAAGTATTTCTTCAAAGATAACATTTTGTTCAAGCGTGAACATTAAACTCAAGATTGCATATTCATCTCTCAAAAGTGCACGTTTATAGTTCAACTCATCACATATCAGTTTGTTAACTTCATGCAACATTATTTGTTGATTTCGAAGAGTCATTGAAGAAAATCTAAACAATGTGCTACCATTCAACTGCAGCAAGTTTTCAATTTCAATCAAGGTATAATTCTCCAGCTCCTCATTGCTCAAAATAAACTCTGTTGAAAATTTAAAAAATACTTAAGTAAAAATGTTAAGTATTAAAAATAAAAAGATTAAACTATATATAAGTACCTAACAAATTCAACAATATTCTTTGTCTTGACTAAATAGCATTCGTAAACAGTCTAATGTTTTCTCGAACACCTTTTCTTGAGAGTTCATGGATGATGATAGAAGAAAAATTGAGAATAAATTTCGAACGTAGTGGGCATCAACCCAAAAACTTGCTTCTATTATTCCATCTACATACTCTTTATCATCATCCAACAATCCGAGTGAATAACAAGCATCCTTAAATGTTGGATATACAACTCTCCCAATGGTTTGTATCTCCTCGTGCGATTCTAAACCCCTACTATGAGGTAATAAAATTGTTCTCCAGCAGTGGGTAAAACATTATATAATCTTCCCAAGGAAAATTTGTTATCTCTTTTCCTCTCCCAAGAACACTTCTTTGCATCCTAGGCGTACTTTAAAGGAAACTTAACATATGTGAGACTCTTGACCTCCTTACCAACCTTGTTACGTTCTATCCACTCTAAAAACTTCGATCTCTGTGTATTAGATATTTGAAGTACATCATCAATACACTCATCATCATTAAAAAAAAAACACTCTGTTCATTCGGAACATGAAAATCCAATCTCATAACTAGTGGAAATCTGTGATGTACATCAAACTAGAGAGTTCTCCACACAGCCTCGCACGGGGAAATGTACCTATAGTTTATGTAATTTTTTACTTCATCTTTTGCCTTTGAATCAACAACGGTCTTCCCGTCTTCATCTACGGTTACATTTACTCTGTTAGGACCCTTATTAATATATTTGAACAAATATTTGATGGACTTGTGTTGATTGCACCACTCAACATTTATATATCCTTGATATCCCTCAGCAAAATTGGACTATAAGCCATGAGAAAACCATTATCCAAATCAACTCTGTTTCTAGTTACAGTTCGACCACCATTCCTCCTTCTATAGAGTGTATATCCATCATGGTCAACAGAAGTACTAAGATTGTACTTCTTTGGAAAATGTTTTAAACAATATTTTCCATTCATGCAAGGTGAATTATGGTTCGCGAGTCCACATGGGCCATGCATCATATAATCCCTAACCAAATTGTGCAACATGGAATCATCATTTTCATCAGGTGTCTCAACAGATATGATGTGATCAACATCTTCTGGATTTGGAATCTTATTGGCATGATACAAGAATAGAAGAATGTGAGCATGTGGTAATCCTCTTTACTGGAACTCCATTGTATAAACCACTGCAAAAGAGAAAATTATGTGTTAATTTTTTTTCTTACATTTCTAATATGTAAATGGTCTTTGCTATTTTATAATTTAAAAAAACTCAATATATACAGTTAGATATTATTTACATAAATATATATATATATGAATATCATAATATATATGAATATTATATATTTATATATAAAAAATAACTAAAATTATATGCATCAATTTTCCCAAATATTTGAAGTTCCCTGAAATCATTGATAATTCTATCAAGCTTCATTTTAAACATTCTACAAAGAATGTCTGGCCCGTCAACTGTTTCAAGGTTGTTGGTAGATAAAAACCTAGTTATCTCCGACCACTTTGGGTTGTAGCCGGTAATAGTGATGAACAAATCAGGATACGAATAATATTTGCAAATTGCCATGGCATCCTGAAAATTCTGAATTATATTTTTTGGCCCACCCGCGAATGAAGACGATAATATTCTCTAACCCATAGTAGAAGTATTACCATTTTCAATTGTCGTCGTCATGTCAGACACTTTCCCAAATCTTAGCTTCACCTGATTAAACTTTATGTAGGATAATATCTCGGACTCTATCATTGCATAAGAATCAACATAGAACTGTTGAAACAATCTTCTAGATAAGAATAAAGTATTAGTCTAGCTTGTTCTGGCGCTCATGAATCATGAATCCAAATAACTCAGGCATCGTAAGCCTAACTCTCTTTCTTGCAGTAAAATCAGCATCACCATGAACGGCATCAAGTCGATATCCATCCTCACTGTAAGAAAACAATAGTAGATATTGCAGTGGAACATACGAAGGATGTAATTCACTTATTCTAAGCAATTTACCATTGCACGTTTGAAGAAGAACATCCCTTCTTTCAATTGTTACGTCTAAGTCACCAGGAATCAAAGTTGCAACCTTAGTGGAAGGTTATATGTTCTTACATTAGTGTTTCTCCCATGAACCAAATTTAATCTCAAAGATGGTTCACACCTAGACATAATAATTTATTTAGCATTTCGGAACTGTACCGCAAACAGGTTGAATTGATCCACCATTTTTCTTAACTCACCAACAAAAATATTATGCAACCTTCTTGTTTTTTCTTTCTCATACAGACTAATAGCAACCCAACCAAAATAAATAGAATTTAGCATTACAATTTTATTTATTTATACTATATCCCAAACTTTATACCATCATAAATCATGTGAAAAAATAATTTTACACAAAATTACTATTTTGAGTTTTAAAATTATAATTTTAAATATAATAAAGGAAAAATCATATACCTGAGAGCTCTTATTTTGTTGTTTATTTTGTTCTCAGTGTCGTAGATGTATAATTGCGAGAACTTTGACTCCTTTCCAAACAGAGGCAACAAACTACCTATTTAGTGGTAATTAGCACCATGTATCATGTATACATAAGGTCCTTTGCTTCTATTGATTAATTTATCAACCTTACTGCCCATCGATGTAAAACTACACATCAATTTATAGGCTCTTATACCTTTGATGAACTTTTTGCTTTTATCATCATCTAAAGTCAATAACCTTATTAATGTATCGGACGACGGCTTCAACATAGACAGTTTTACTTTTCCATTACTGCAACATGATGAAAATCTAGGAGGATTCTCATGCTTCTTTTTAGAAATTCTTTCCTCGTACCACATAATAACATTGCAATGAACACATATGTACTTACATCACCATAATTAAGATACCCTGCAAAAAAATATAATATTAAAAAAATCATCTAAAGGAAGAAAACACACACACACACACACATATATATACTCTCCCACACAAACAACACTCATATATGTATAGACTAAAATTTACCATCATTAGTTTTTTCCTTTGGTATTGCAACTCTCATGGAATTAATTACTCGATTCCTACCTAAATGTTTTATAGTTTCGTTTAATATTGTGCAATAAATATACATACAATAATTTATGCTATTTTATACAATTATTTAAAATAAAAATAAATATTGGTAAATGGAAAATACATAGCATACCTTGATTTGAACTGAATATACTATACCCTCTACACTTTTGTATTTGCATAAGATAGTCATCACCAAATTTTGATGCATGAGATAACTGAAGATAACACGCCACTATGTACATGTCTGACAAATATGTGGAAGTTATTTTCAAGCTGAGTCATATGTGTCTTTTATTTTTCTATAAAAATAATAATAAAAGGACCGAATTAATGTTATCAATAATTGTAGAAAATAAATTTATAATTTACCCATTAATATAACCTTTTACAGTAGATCATATAGGTTGTGTTGTTGAATCTGCTACTACAACAATATAAAAAACAATGTTATTTTCAATGGGAACAATGACTATAAATAAGATAAATATGTAAATATTAATATCAGCGATACTCTCCTACATAAATTTCCAAAACATATTTTTTTAAAATTACATTAAGCACTTTACTTGTAAAAGGCTTCTAAAAAAGTATAGCCTGTAAAATATAAGGGACTTACACAATTATAATACACATTGTACAATTACTACAAATATTAAATAAAATAATAATTATAAACAATCGTTAGTTTATATACCTAATGAGATATTTGACAGTTTTTTATAAAGAATAATCCTCCTGAGTGTTACACCCAATATCGCTACCCGCCTAATCGGGTAGCCAGGTTCGCATGCCAGATCGAAGAGCAATTTTGGCGGGAAAGTTCTGTTGCAGAGCCCGACCAAATCGATGGGCAGCACGACAGAGCTGCCCGACTACGACCTCCAGGAGTAATCGAGAAGAGGACTTAACCTATGGATTGGGGCCGTTCGGCCAACGGCGAGCTCTGGGCAGTCTCTACCCGCTTTCCGATGAAGTGATCCCCAGGATGCCCGCTGCCTTACCCGATACCCGGATACCCGTGTACCCATCTGCCCGATCCCAGGCATCGCCAGCTATGAAAGTACGTCAAGTGCCATCAGACCAGAGGAGGCAGCAGTGTCAGAACAGGGCAAGTGGGTCAGGTCCCATCAGTATAGGACAACAGTGCCAGATGGCGCTTCCCCATTAGTCCATAGAGGGAGGCTGTAGCCACTCATAACCCCCCAGCTAGGAATAAGAGGGGCCCACGGGCATACCAACCCAAGGTGGGGAAACCCACCATGTACACTATAAATAAGGCCTTAAATGCTCAATGTAACACACAACTCATTTATTGCAAAGTCTCCACTTGAGAGCTCATTTATACTTGCATTCATTACTTTCAGTTCTCATAAATACGTAAATTCTACCCGCTAGGAACCCAACGGCGAGATCCTCACGAAATCGCTGTCAACAATGAGCAGCCTTGCACTTTTATGTTTCAATCTCTCCAAATTTTAAATCTATAATAAATGTTGAACAATAATTTAAAATATAAAATTATTGATTTGAGCAAAAAATGGTTTAATTTACCTATTTCAACCGATCTACCATGTTTTCTTGAAATGATTGATCTTCTAACCATTCACACACATTTTGCACAATTCTCTAAAAATATACACACATATTTAATAAAAATAAATAACATTTATAAAACTAAAAAATATACACCGAATACCTAAATTAAACAATGAAAAAAATGTATGAATTATTTTTAGAAACCCGCTATTGTGCATCTCTCTTATAGGTTGAACGCTACAACAACGTCTGATATAAAAAAATGTTAGAATATAATAAAACAAACAAATGTTATCCTGGCTTACCTTTTCTTTTTACGATGATTATTATGAATAATATTAAATAGATATTAAAGTACCCAATGAGGTATTTTAATTCCCAACAACTAAGTAAGTATTATCACTCATTTACATTTGTAGAGTAATGTCAAATCAGGAAATAATTTTTCAGTTGTATTCTAAAAAAATAAATAAATTATTATCTAATGTAAGTTTACAAGTTAAAAAAAATCGTTATATAAGCACAATTCAAATAAGTGATAATATAAAAATTGCATAATGATATTTTACACAAAATCAACTAATCTACGATACATGTAATCATCACAAAGCAAATTACGAACTATTAAGTAAAAATGTCTGAGGCAATTCAATTGTTACTCTTAATTCGATAAATAATCAATGCTAATCGCTACTATTTAAATTGGAGAAGACTGAATCTATTCTGGGATAAAATAATTGTCATTGAAGTAAATATTAAAATTATGATTATACATTAATAATATCATATATCATGTAATTAATACATACATAATAAAAAAGGCGTATATCAAACCATGCTATGTTTTTTTATATAAAATATTGACCTTGATTAGCTATATACATTTATGTAAAATTATGTTTGATTAGATATATAGATTTATGCGATCTGCTACTATTGTAAAACTTGAATTTTTATTTGTGACATGCATATATAGTTTATATTTCAAATAAATTCCATTAAAATCAACAAATTATCTCAATGTTTGGTGGATTTGATTAGTATTATTTAAAACAAACAATGAATATGAATAGTAAATAACTACGTATGTACCTATATATTTGTTGAATAATTAACACTTAAAAATTATCCAATTAATAACATCAAATTACAAAAACAATGATCGTAAAAATAGCAATATAACAAAAAATTGCAGGTATTATACAATCATGACTTTAAAAATATTAAAATAAATCCGAAAATGTAAGTTCATATAATTTTATTAATTCATAATTAAATTTTATAATAGAATATATTTGGACAAACTAATTATTATAAGCAACATTCTTCAAATTTTCTAATTCTTCCTTCACACCCTCTAGCTTATATAAATTAACTTCATTAACTTTAATATTATAAATCCTCTTAAGATGAAGAATTGCAAAATATGAAGCATCCCCACCAGCTTCCTTAAGTGTTGAAAGAATACGGCCTTCTATCATGTGCGCACCCTCGTCATGAGCTATGGTTACAACTGACCTAAAAAATAGAACATGATCATGTAATATTCTATCATGTTTAAACTTTGCAGGTCTAATGTTGAGTTTTAGGAGAATTTCCTTCAATAATTGCTTGAAAGGGATAGTAGCGACAATCTCATCAATTCTGGAATCCCTGCAATGAATTAATCACACAATTAAGGGGGATGTATTGGTTGTGGAGTCTGTAGAATTTTTTTAGACTTTCAAAGACTGGGAGTATTCAATCCGAATTTTCAAAGGTCTTTAAAAATCCCTAGGTATTCAATATGGATTTTAAAAAGTCATAAAAAATTATTTAGGTATTCAACAGTATATGGATTTTAATACCCTATGGAATTCCTTTGATTCTCTTCCAAAAATATGAATATATTCCACTCTCCAAAATCTCTTCTAACAACAAGAGATTTCTATGAGTTTTAAAAAAGTCTTAAAAAAATCTTTAGGTATTCAATAGTCTAAGGATTTTAATACTCTATTGATTTTTATTGTGTTTATATTTTTTAAATAGTGACAAGCTAACTAATTCAAGAAATTGTATTTTTAGTTAAATATTTTCTCATGGATTTTGGATTTGCTAATTGACGTTAATTTTTAGCTCCATTACGTGGTGTTCGATATCATCTAAAAGATTTTGGTGGTCAAGGTCGCCACCCCAGAAATGCAAGTGAGTTATTCAATCTTTGTCATGCATCATTAAGAAATGTGATTGATAGATTTTTTGTTATTTTCAAATTGCGATTCACAATTTTCAAAACCGCACCTCCGTTCTCATTTCAAACATAAGTAGAGTTAGTATTGGCTTGTGCTGGATTACACAACTTTCTTAAAAAAGAATGCCGCTCTGATGAATTTCCAGTTGAATATGAAGAAGATCAAGATTCACCACATATCGACATGGAAGAGGAAAATTTGGAATTGCTTTCTCAAAGCCAACTACAACAAGGAATGAAAGTTAATGCACGGAGAACGAGTATCGCTAATGCTATGTGGGAAATGAGGCCGAGGTATAATGGTGATGGAAATGAAGATGATGGGAATGAAGATGAGAATAATAATGTATTTTTTAAACTAATGTGTATTTTGTATTTTTTCTAAACAATTTGAATAAATTTTTTTTTATATACAAGTGTGTTTCATATACATTTACATCAATAGTTGCAGCGCCGGAGTCTATGAAAATTTATGTAAATCAATAAAAAAATATATTCTTCAATCTTTTCAAGTCTATGAAAATCCATGCAAATCAATAAAAAAAGTCAGCCAAACTCTGCTTGGAGTCTATGGATTTTCTAAATCCACAGACTTTTAAAAATCCAAAAAAAGCCAATAGAATCTCAATTGAATACACTCCCCTTAGTCAAGACACATAAAATTTCAAGTCTATGAAAATCCATGCAAATCAATAAAAAAAGTCATTCAAACTCTGCTTGGAGTCTATGGATTTTCTAAATCCACAGACTTTTAAAAATCCAAAAAAATCCAATAGAATCTCAATTGAATACACTCCCCTTAGTCAAGACACATAAAATTTACATGTACTATTAAAAATCCAAATACAGAAACAAAAAGAAAGAAAAAGTTTTAAAATGAAAAATGTCAAATTCTAAAATTTTGAGAAATGAATTTTTTTTTTAATATATAGATATCTAAAAAAATAAACATTTTTTTTATCTCAACGGTTTTGGATCTCACCCGACAGTTCAAGAAATCTAGGATGAAAGCTCAAAATTTTAGCCCGTTCTCGAGATCTGCCACACTGGAAAATCCATGATTTAAGGGAGAATTTATTGGTTTCTGAGCAGATAACCAGCATAGAAATTGGGATTATTCTGAATTCCAAAAAGAGAGTCGAATCCAAGAGATGGTGGAAAGAATCCCCTGCTCAAGATGATGGGAAAGAATCCTTTGCTCATGCCCTTGTTATATGAAATCACAGATTTATGAAAGAAGTTTGGAGGTATGAATGTGATGACTATGTGGATTTTTTTTCTTTTTGAGATTTTTATGGGATGATAAAGAAACCAAGAACTATTGTGTGTATTTTTTTTAGATATATTTGAAAATATTAATGAATTATGATGTTCGGATTGTGATAATAATTTTTCATTAGTTGAATTGTGGTTTAATGTTACAGTTGAGTTTGATAAAGACAAATCTTGTTCATACATGTATTTATTTGATGACTGTGTTAATATGCAGTAGAAGTTTTTGAAGGTGATGGATATGTTAATATGATGTAGACGTTTTTTAAGGTGATGGTTATATTATTATGCAGTAGATGTTTTTTAAGGTGATAGTTATGTTAATATGCCGTATAAGTTTTTGAAGGTACAATAGATGTAGTTGAAGTCTAAGGTTGAATACAATTTTGAACTTTTCATAATATAAATTTGCACTTGTAGACAAATTACAATTGAACTTTATGCATGCATTTTGTTAACTTTTGTTGAATCTAATACCTATTCGATTTTTATTTATTTTTTTTTGCTGAATCTTACACTTTTTGATGTAAAACTTATTTTTCTTCTTGCAAATGAGCTGTCATTGCAAATATTAGTTGATTTTGAGATTGTTTAACTTGATTATAGACCTTTTTTTTTTACTTTTTTTTATATCAAAACTTATAAAAAAATGTTGAATGGAATGAAATTATTATTTTTAACTTGATTATAGACCATTTTTAGATTATAAATGTTTATTGTTTTTTTCCAAATTATTTTGATTTGCACTAAGGGATAAGAAAAAATAAATATAAAAATAATTTGGGGGGGGGGGGGGGGGGGTGGGGGGGGAGGGTGGGGTGGGGGGGGTTAGAGAATGAAATTAAAAAATGTGGGGATGAATTAAAAAAAAATTACAAAAATGGGGGGAATGATTCAAAATGAGAACAAAAGTAAAAAAAAAAAAATATTATGGGGACCACTTTTTGTACCCAAGAGGAAGAAGAAATTTTCAAATACTGGGGAATAATTGCCATACAAAAATATCCCATAGTAAGTTACCATATATATCTCAACCAATTTGGTTTTTCAAAATCAAAGCAAGATATAATTAAATGCAAGAGAGCATTGAAAATTGTGTGTCTCGGTTCCAACGTGGAATCGGTCAAGTGTTGGGAAAATCGGGTTGTCTGGATATGTTTGGAATGATATTTAAATACGAGTTTGAAATTCAATTATTAATAGCATGAATTAATCCTAATTATTTCAAATAATAATTCCAACAACACGTATTATAATGCATATGAATTAATTTACATAAAATCCTATAACGGAATATCTAGGAGTTTATGCGATTACGTACCTCTTGAAACGATGACCTTTGAGAATAACGGGACAAACTTTGATGATCCTATCAACCGAAAGACCTTCTCAAGTATTCCCTTTAGCCTTACTCGTTCACCGGTGGGAAGTATTTAACGAACAACAAATAAAACAAGGGAAGAAGAAAAATATATGTTGCACTTAATTTTTTCAACTCATGGAACTTGTAAACTGTGGGCGGAAAATTCATCCCCTATATATAGTTGTAGTGGCCGAAAATTAGGCCTTGTAGAATAGGTGGAAAAATATTTTTTTGGCCTCCAAGAAATCTTGAAAATATCTCATATATTCTTTTCTCCACTTGTAGAATAGGTAGAATAATATTTTCTTGGCCTTCAAGAAATCTTGAAAATATCTCATATATTCTTTTCTCCATAATTAAATATTCCACTAAAATCTCACCTCCTTATTTGTTATGGAATTTTCGAAAATTTAGAGATGAAAACCAAGATTTGGATATTCTTGAATTTATGAGATAATCTTGTATTCCAAAAATACATATTTTCCATAATATCTTTTCAAGAAAATCAACAAAATCTTTTCTCTCTCCTTATTTATCAAAATTTCGAAATTCACATTATAAGAAACCAAGTGGGAGATTTCTTGAATTAATGAGATAATCTTGTATTCCAAGAATATTATCTTCATTCCATAACAAAATTCAAAGAAAATATTCCTCTCCTTATTCTTATAATTTTCGAAAATTTAAGGAAAAATAGGCAACAATATTTTTCTTTTATTTTAATAACCTTATTATTATTGGCTACTTAGGGGGCCTTTAGGAGAATTAAGATTGGACTTCCAATGGGCTTCTGAATTTTCAATATTGAGTCGCAATATAATTCAGCTCATTACTATTAATTAATACCACTATTAAATTAATACTGCACTATCCATCTTAATCCATATTACGATAATATGGGCTCACAGTTATTATTTCTCATGTTTAAGATTATTTAGTCCATTAATTAATTGAGCTTATGAATAGCTCTAAATTAATTAATATCTTGTGTCTTGGAGTAAATTAGACAACTTAACATAATTATCCGTAACGGAAAACTAATTTTCACTTGCAAGATTTGGTACGATAAAACTTCTAAGCCCACCAAATGGACAAATCACACAAGCCGTACTTGCACACGTTTCTCCGTATTAAATCTTAGCAATTATCGTATGATTAATATTATTGCCCAAAACACAAAGTATCGAAGTCACAATTATTGACGATCGTTTCTAATCACGTAGATTAGTGGCTGTTTTTAGTTGCTAATTAGATCATCAAACAATTACGTGTGATTGATTACTACCGTAGATAGTGGATTCGATTATTCGGGTTGAAAAAAGATAAATACGTGTATTGATTGCGTATTAGGTTCGTATGTGTGTAGATTAAGGTGTTTTAATGTGTGTAGGCAAAGTATGCTTGTATTTGTGAATTTGTGCTTAGTTGTATTCATTAAAAATTAAGGTATTTATATAAGCCCTCCAAGTAGGAGGTGACTTGACCTTTGCTCTCTCATGTGTGCATGCTTGACACACGGGGAGTTGACTATTTGACCTTATCTAAACTAATCTCTATCCTCTAAGTTGGATTAGCTCGTACTAAAGGGCAGTTCGTCTCTTTGGACTTGTCCTTGAGGAGTCACTAGCTTGATTTTGTTGGTCAACTTATCTTCTGCCTTGGCACTTTGGCTAAAGTAGCTCACCAGAGACTTATTTGGGCTCTGGTGACCTTAGTTTTGAAATAGCTCAGCTGTGTGAAGTAGTTCGCCTAGCTGGAGTAGTTCGCCTAGCTATTCCAGCTCGGCCTGACTTGCTTTGGCTTGTTTAAACTTGTGTTCCATGTGATTAATTAACTTAAACCTGTTCGCCTTGTGTTTATTGTAGCTCCCCTATCAACAATTGCCCCCTAGTCTGCCTTTATGTTGTGAAGAGTAGGGGCGAACTACTAATGGGCTGGTTATGACCTTGGGTGTCGAAGACGAGCTACATCACCAGGGGTGAATTGTATCTGCATTGTCGGGTTGGAACGAACATGTGACGGTTGAGATCCCAAGGCTTGGGCACGTCTCGAGGCGTGACGTGGGCGGCATGATTACCGATGCCCACACGCGCACAAAACCGAGGCGACACGCCCCCTATTTTCTCGAAATAGGGCGGCACGTGCCTGACAATTGCACAGAGGTCCCTCAATTTTTTGCCCTTTTCGTCTGGTACCCCGCTTTTTAGCTTGGTATAAAAGGGGAAATTATTTGTTTTTTATTCTTTTTCATAAATTCTTCAGCGCCAAAACCTCTCATCTTCTTCCTTTTGAATTTCTGGATTTTCGGCCACCATCCCTTCTATTTCCGACGACGGTTCTCCTTTTTCTAAGCTTTAAGGTAAATTTCTTGTTCTATTTTTTCATTTTTTCTTCAATCTTATTTTTGTGTGGTAAAAATCCCCAATCTCCGCCGTGTATTTCCTCGTAACCGCTACCGCCTCTTCAAATCCCAATCAGAATCCACCATTGACGGCCGCCCCAAGCTCAATCGAAAATCTTCTTTGAAAATACTTCGACTCAAATGTCCTCCCACTCTAAAATGGACTCGTATCCACCTCGCAACCCTGGAAAACACCCCATCGGTGAAGGCTCTACCCCTATTCCAGTCGTTACCATTGACTTGGACCCTGAGGCGACCTCTATAGTCTGATCCGTGGATTCAAGAGCTCGCCCATCCATGGAGAAAGTTGCCGAGGTTAACCCTGCTCGAGAAATCATGGAGGAGACCAACTCCGATCTACATTCCTAGGAGGAGGTCGAGGTCGAGGTACAACAGGTCGCCCCTACAGATGAGCTAACCTGGGAGTACATGAAGAGCATAAATTATCCCATGCCTAACCCCACTGAACGCCAGATCCCAGTTGCAGTAGCTCGCCAGGTCGATTGGGATGCCTATGAGAGGGAGTACTCTAGGCGTTTCATGAATAGGCGTGAAATTGTTATGTTTTGGTACCCGATTAGTCTATATTTTGAGTGTTTTTTATGAGTATTTAGAGTTATTTGAGTAACATTTTCATAAACTCATCAATTTGTCCCTTTGATGCTCATATTAGGAAAGAGGGCAAAAAATGGAGTTTGTAGGACTTTGAATCGACTCAAACGGATTCTCGGATGAGAAGATATGGAAGAAATACAAAAAGTATTAGTTCGAGCGAAGAAAAGTATCACTTAGTTCAAAATGGTGAAGTGCTCGAGCAAGGGAGGCGCTTGAGTGGAAAGTGCTCGAGCAATGGAGCTAGAACACCCCTAGAGTTCTGTGGCTGAAGGCCGCTCGAGCTGAGCATGCTCGAGTGAAGAGGGGTCGAGCGCCCTGACTGCACAGTGACAACGAGCCGCTCGAGCTGAGCATGGTCGAGCGCCAGGGGCTCGAGCGAGGGCAGAGCTTGAGCGCCCTGAGTGTATTTTTGCCCTATTTTTGCCCGAATCATATAAATACCCGTCTCAAGCCTATTTTTTACATATCTACACTCGTTTTTTGAAGGGGAATAGCTTGGAGACATGATTTTGAGATTTTGGCAAGGAATTCAAGTTGTAATTGAGGTTTTTATCATGCGAATTCGTTAGATTAGTTATTGCTTTTGAACGGATTAGATTTTCCTTTTGATTTCTTGAACTCTTGATATTCTTAGACCTAATTTTCCAGATTTTAGAGATTTGATTTTGAGAATTGAATCCATTGATTTCTTCATTCTTTTATGTTCTTGAATTCTTTCATAGTTTTAATTATGTTGATGATTTTTTATCTTATTATTGCCTCTATTCTTAAAATCACCATGTTAGACTAGAACCCTTGTACGCTTAGGATATGATAAACTCGTACAACATAGATGTTGGTACGTAATTAGGATAATTCGTGATGTATAGTTTTTATTCTCTTAATTATTGAATAATTCTAATAAACCCTAGAATAATCATAGAATTAAGTACGAAAATTGTTAGAGAGAAGACGACCACATCACTCTTTAATACCGAATAGGCTTAAGGAGAGGGTTTTTGAAGGGGTTTATAATCTACAGGTTTATCGAGGGAGGACGGCTACATCACCCAAGTTAAATTAGGGCCTCAATACTTAATCACAACTCATATAATTTAATTAGTGGGTTAGTGAAGTAAGTTGTTAGAACTAAGTATTGGGATTAATTTCGAGCTTTTATTCTTTCAATTCTTTGTGCTAGATTAGAGAAGTTGATTGCCTAGTTTATAGTACACTTAGGATTTTAACTTTGAACATCACAATTATTTTAGTTATCGTACCAACTCCGTTAGTATACGTAGGGATTTCTATTCCGAGCATCACCATCTCATTTGCACTTCAACCAGGAGTTAGAATAGTTTTAATTTCATTATTAGAAAATAATTAGTATAAAATAATTAGTAGTATTAGTTTAAACCAACATTGCATTCATATTAGCTACGACATATAAATTTCCAGGAATTTATTCGCGTACATACTTTCTCACGGGTTTGATACTACTTGGTCCCTATACTTGCCCATGCTACAGTGATCTCATACTCTTGTGGGGTAACTACTAGTCAAGCTAGTATTTTACGGCCAAGTCAATGGCGTCGTTGCCGGGGAAGGCGATGTATGCTCATTGAATGAAACTTGGAAATAGTTTAGTAGTTAGTAGTGAGTATTTTTCTTTTTCTGTGTTCTTATTTTCTAGCCAGTTGTGTTTGATATTTCATTGGAGGTTTTAGGTATATGAAAACGCGCTCTAAGTGTGAAACGAGCGAAGATAGAACGAAGCTAGATCTTGAGACCATAGCCAGAAGAAATAGAGCCTTCCAGAGAAGGTTGACCACTGCAGCTGGAGACGATATGAATCTAGATTTAGGCAGAGAGTTGGATCTCGATGGAGAAGGGATCAATCAGAATGTGGAACGGATTGAGGGAGCGAATGGTGTGAACAATCAAAAGCAAGTACCCCAAGGGGAAAACACCAGCCAAAACCCACATCCACTTAACCAAATAATCCCGCACTAAACCAGAACCAAAACAACCCTTTCAACAATCCAGTTTACCAACAACAACCACCCTTACCCATACCCTTATCCACCCTACTATCCTCCACAACCTATCCATAACCAACCACAAATCCCACAGATCCCTCCACCACCAGTCTACCAACCACAAATACCCCATAACGCAGATCCTCCTAGTATGGCGATTAGAGGAAGTTTTGAGGCTCAGTCATTTGAGGAACTTCCTCATGATAGCTTCTACCTTTCATTACAATGGGATATCCGAAGATGCAAAGAGGCTCAGATTGTTCCAGTTCTCTCTGACTGGGATAGCTAAGGAATGGTACAATAACAGACTTCCAGGGGGGTGTGAATACATGGGCTGAGCTCGAGCGCCTGTTCCTTGAGTGTTTCTACACTCCATCTAGAATGGTGAAGGCAAGGAAATAGATCTCCTCTTTCAAGCAGAGACCGGGAGAAGAATTGAGTCAAACTTGGGAGAGATTCTCTAACATGCTTATCGAGTGCCCGCAGCACGCGTACAATGAGGGAGATATTATGGCCTACTTTTATTGTGGGGCTTGTAAGGCTGCTCAAGGCCATCTCGATGCATGTGCTAATGGAGCATTCCAGAATAGAAGCGCAGCTGAGTGCAGACAGATAGTAGAAGACATAGTAAAGAATGTGGGGCAGTGGAATGAAGATCAGGAGAACCAGAGGGTCTATCAGAAGGAAGATAGTGAGGGGACTAGAAAGCTGCTCATGGCTATGATGGAGCAGATTAGTAATTTGGAGATTGGGCAGAGCTTGAGTGGAGGAAGTAATGCGATGAGTGAGAAAGTGGAGCAGCTAGGATGCTAGCAAGAGGAGGCCAACTATATGGGAAGGCCTAATTATAATCAGGGTGGCTATCAGCAAGGTGGAAATCGATAGGGACGACCTGTCTATGGTCAACCGTTTGTACCACCGGGTCCACAGCCTCCTCAGAATCAGTGGAGAAACAATCAGGGGTACCAAGTAGGTCAGCTATCTAATCAGAATCAATGGAGAAAGAACGATAACTTCTCCTAGAGCAATCCAAAAGCCGGAATAACTGTACCTCCAAGTGTAGATCCAGGTTTGAAACTACCAGGAGGAGAAGGCGGTGCCTCAACCGATGAGATGTTACAAGCTATTTTGCAGAAGGTGGAGGAGGGTAGTAAGAGGTTGTCCTCTTTGGAGTATGATGTGAAAGAGATGAACAAGAAAAATGAACAAAGAGATTAAGAACTTCAGAGGAGAGACATGGACCTCAATAGAATTCAGTAAGAGAACAACAGGCGGTTCACCTCCATGGAATTTCAGATTAGCCAGATCGCGAAATTATTGGGTAGAGAGCCGGGAAAATTTCCTTCTATGCCAGAAGGTAACCTAAAAGAGCAATGTAAAACGATTCAGTTGAGAAGTGGCACCAAGTATGACGGTCTACCATTACTTGCTGATGTGGAGGAAATCCATAGGGAGATGAGAAGAAGAGCGATAAGGAAAAGGTGGAAGAAGGGAAAGTGGAAGAAGAATGGATTCCTAAGTGGAAGAAGGCAAAAGAAGCTAAGCGAAATGTAAAGGAAACCGAGCGAGATGAATGGGGGGTGCCAAAATCAGTGATTCCGGTACTATATCCACAACGGTTCATGAAAATAAAATTGGATGAGAAATTCTCTAAGTTTCTTGAGGTCTTCAAGAAGTTACAAGATCCCTTTTGACATTCACATGTACGCTCCCTTGAAAGACGATAGAGCAGATCGCCTACCTCGCGGGCTCACGGTGATCAACTTGGCAATTCTTAAAGTCGGGGTCACCCCGCCTCTTCACCCACTGATAGGCCGATTCTTAGAACAGACGAACTTGGCCATCAGTCAACTGACTCTGGTGGGATGGATGAACCTCATGTCCCTAATGGTGTTGTGCGCTCTTGAGGGATATCCAACAAGTTGTCTGCGGAGGAGGTGAACTACTTAATGGCACCTACTATTTGCACCGGGGATGAGGCGGGTTGGTACTATCTTAAGGCTCAACCTAGCCTTAAGGTAGTTGACGAGGTCCCTGGAAAGGTCAGGGATTGGAAGCACGACTAGTTCTACATCGGCGGGGACTGGCGTGCTTCAGCTTGCCCATATGGTGGCGAGGAGAGAATAAATACTCCAGCGGAGCTTGGGACTCTCAAGCGTGAGTTTTACTTCTTTATAATTTTTTAAGGGGTAAAACTAATTTTAATCTTTTATTTTTGTTTCAGGTCCCAAAACACTTAAGTGGAGAGGCAAGAAAGACAAAGCTAACGACTTGTTCTTGTTCATCGTGAGCCAGATCGCCCTGAGAAACCAAGCAGATCGGATAGTTAGCCACCTTTGCTCGGAGTCCACTCGTAGGGTAGCTCGTCTGATGACCTACCCACATCACCTTGAGGCACAAGCTCAAGTTCCAGATGGTAAAACATTTTTACAATTGGCGAACTTCTTCACTTGGGATTTTTTTATGTTTGATTTTTCTTACTTTGATAGTTTGCTCCTTTGCAGACCAGCTCGTCAAAGTCGCCATCCACCCTTCCTTTCACATACTCGATCAGTACGTTTGGGACATACCGACCAAATGTAGGAGGGAGAAGGGGGATCCCCTATCCAAAATGGTTGCCCTGGTGGCGAAGACTGGCAAGGATGATCCCTACCAGACGGGTGGGTCGAGCTCGGCTAAACAACCCTCCCCAGTGAACAGTCCGCCAGCGACTGCCACTCCCAAACAAAAAGACTCCACAATGGAGATGACACTCCCATCTCCGAAGGTGAGCGAGCTCCAAAGAAAAGCAAGGGGCCCCAAGGAGGTGGTGCAACTGTAGCCCACTCAGTCGAGCCGGAATCTGGGCATACTCCATCAGTGGAGTATCATGCCGAGCAACATGTGGTCGCTGCTGCTCAAGAAGGAAGAGCTGACCATCCCCACGATGCGACCTACCTCGGCTGGGATAAAGGCCGCTATGATGCTTAAGTTCCCCCACTCTTCTTATTTCTATCTTATTTTTTTAACACTTTCCTTTGTTTTTTGTAGTTATCAACCCAATTAATTCCTAGATCGATCTAACATGGTGCACTAGTTCTACTGCTCGAAAGTGCCGAGCTCATTCAGGGAGATCCCAAATCCCTTCGTCCGACGAGCTGCTGAGTCTGTAGCTCGATCCTAGACTAAGACTTTAGACAAAGCAGTGAAGATGCAGGCCCCAAGGGACAATAGTCGCCTGTGTGGTTTTGAGGCCGGCAACACCCTAATTACCGTGCAAAAGCTAGTCGACTAGGTGGAGGACCTAGAAAGAGATGCTAGGCACCATGTTGCCACAATCCGGAATATCTCAAAAGAGAGGGATGAGGCCATAGAGGAGGCCAAGAAGCTAGTGGACGACCTCCAGAACAAAGTAAATGCCCCCAAGCAGCCGAGCTGAGTGTCGTCGAGCTCCATCAAAAGGTGGCTGCCGAGCTAAAACTGAAAGATACCAAAAATGAACAACTCCGCACCGAGCTCGCCCGAATGCAAAAATAAAAGGAGACGACGGAGAAGTTTGCAACTGAGGTCACTGCCAAGGTTGCCGACCTGGAAGGGCAACTCGCCAACTCC
The DNA here is from genome assembly GCA_947034835.1 of Ballota nigra. NCBI lineage: Eukaryota > Viridiplantae > Streptophyta > Magnoliopsida > Lamiales > Lamiaceae > Ballota > Ballota nigra. The sequence goes on along the minus strand of OX344720.1, from coordinate 86,049,695 downwards.
ATTCCAAATGAAGAGTTGCTGCCCAAGATGGAGACAAGCTCGATTCTAGGCTTTGTTTGTGCCTACGCTGAATGCTTCAGGGCTGTTAATAAATTTAACGTGCCTCATATTGTATTTGAGATTGACAAGGAATTCAGGACGTCCCTCAAAAACAATCCTCCAGCTCCAGGGACCTCCCTCCAAATTGGCGACCTGCCGGAGTATGGGGTCAAGGTCGACTTCCTTGACCATGCGATTGAGATCACTCATCCTCCAGAAGAGGATCAAGAGGAGGTTGCCGAAGGCGAGCAGGAGGCGTCCGTCAGCCCAACTGAAAAAGCTCAAAAGGAGCGGGCTGACGTGGAAGGGCTCATCGCCGAGCTAACTGAAGATGTTCCTCTGGATTCAACAACCCAAGGGACACCCTTGGAGGACCCTAAAGATGACGATCTCCCTCCTCCATCAAGGCAGGGGTCTTAGAGTAGGAATAAAGTAGGTCTTTTGTTTTACTTTATTGTAGTTGCTCGCTCCTTAAAGGAGTTGTTTTTGTAATCACTTTTGGGCGAACTACCTCTTAATGAAATTTTTTCTTTTGCTCGTCTTGTTCTTCATACATTTATATGTATGCTCCACAATCTTAATGTATGTAGTTGGGCATTGTTCTTAAAGAACTTTGCCTTTAAAAATGGAATAAGGGCCTTGACCTTAGGCTATGTTCATTTAAAAATGAACAACCTTTATTGGGCTTGATCATTAACTTGACTTGTGCCTTGAGCTTGAATTTTATCATTTGAATGAACAACTATCATTGAACTTGCTAAAAAATTACAAGTATGGATGACGACCTACTTTATGAAACTTTACAACCCAAGTTAAAGTAGTTCGACTTCTATATACCTTGTCAAACAACCTTTAACTTATCCAAATAAAAAAATTACATCCCCAGTCAAAGTAGTTCGACCACTATACATTCTGCCGAACAGCTTTAGACTTGTTGGAATATCAAGACTATACATACATAAACAAGTTGCTAGGCTAAAGTAGCTCGACTAGCACATCTTGTTTGGCCACTAGCACTTAGTGAAAATTTAAAAAAAAATTAGGCAAGTTTTTGGGTCTTACTTGCACATATGTAGCACTAGCTCGTCCCTTTATCAGAGTAGCTCACCCTAGTGATAATACTTCTTTAAATGGATAGCATTCCAGGAGTATTGGGCTGAGTTGCCTTCTAGGCCTTCAATGTCATAAGCACCATTGGGTAAACTGTCCGTTACCCTGTATGAGCCCTCCCAAGTCGGTCCAAATACACCTGAAGGTGGGGTAAACTTCTTTCTTAAGACGAGGTGCCCAACTTCGAACTCTCTTATCTTGATATGGGAATTATAATAACGCTCCGCCCTTTGCTTATATGTTGCATTTTTTAGCTCGGCTGTGATTCTTTTTTCTTCGAGCAAGTCCAGTTCGACTAATAAGGTAGAGTTGTTCACCTCTTCTTCAAAGTTGGCAGTTCTCAAAGTCTTGGTCTTTAGTTCAATTGGGATAACTGCTTCAGTTCTGAATGCTAGTAAAAATGGTGATTTTCCGGTGCTTGGTTAGGGAGAAACTCTATATGCCCACAAGATATCCGAGAGTTCTAAAGACCAAGTTCCTTTACTTTCCGTCAATCATATTTTGAGACCATGTTTGATTATTTTATTGATGGCTTCTACTTGGCCATTCGACTGTGGATGATAGGGGGTCGAATAATATTTTCTGATGCCCCACTTGGTGCAGAAGTCCCTTAGCTTCTTCCCATCAAACTGAGGACCATTTTCTGTAATAATTATTTGAGGAACTCTAAATCGACAGATAATGTTCTTCCAGATGAAGTCGATCACTTTTTCTTGGGTAACTTTAACCAAGGCTTCCGCTTCTGCCCACTTGGTATAATAATCCACAGCCACGACAGCAAACCATACGTTTCTCTTCCAAGGTGGGAAAGGTCCAATGATGTCCATTCCCCATCGTGCAAATGGCCAAAGACTGAAAACGAGACGAGCTCTTGGGCTGGTGTGTGGATGCTCGGGGAAAAGATTTGACATCGGTGACAAGCTCTGGCCATTTGGATTGCATCTTTTCGTAAGGTCGACCAATAGTAGTCTTGCCTTATTGTCTTGTAGGCTAGAGCTTGCCTCCCAACATAATTTCCACAGACTCCTGAATGTATGTTTTCCAAAGTAGCTTGCCCCTGCCCCCTAGACAAACACTTGGGAAGTGGGACTGAAAATCCCCTTTTGTAAAGTGCTCGCCCACCAGGGTATACCTGGCTGCTCGTTTTGTTATGTTGGCAGCTTCAAAAGGATTGCTTGGTAGTTCACCATCTTTCAAGTATTTGGCTAAAGGAGTTCGCCAATCATCATCGTCGAGAAGTTCGTCCACCTGGTTGACCCTGTAATCTGAAGTGGATGGATTGATCCTTCTGGTGATGATGATATCTGTCAATTATGTTGGCCCTTCACTTGTGGCCAGTCTAGCTAGTGCATCAGCTTGTGTATTGCTCGCCCGAGGTACTTGTTGAATGTATACTTGGTCTAGCATTGATATCAGGTGAGTAACTATTTTCTGATACTCCATCATACGTTTATCTTTGGCTTCATATTCTCCTCGTACTTGGTTTACAATGAGTTGAGAGTCTCCAAAGATTTGGAGTCGTCTAACTCCAACAGCAAGTGATAAGTGGAGACCTGCTATGAGGGCCTCGTACTCAGCTTCATTGTTGGTGGCCATAAACTCGAATCTAACTGTAGAGGTGAATACTTGTCTATCGAGGCTGATGAGGACTACTCCTATCTCGAGTCCATGTTTGTAGATGAACCGTCCACATAAAGATACCATGGGTGATCTAGCCCTCTCGTCGAATCTTTGGAAAATGTTAGTTCGACTATAAAGTCGGCTAATGCCTGACCCTTGATCGCTGTTCGAGGTGCATAAGTCACTCCAAACTAGCTAATCTCTATGGACCACTTCAGTAGGTGGCCAGCTATGTCAGGTCGGTGTAAGATTTGCCTGAGTGGGAAAGTTGTTAGCACTTCGACTTGGTGATCGAAGAAGTACGGTCTTAACTTTCTAACACTCATGACCAATGCATATGCCAGCTTTTTGGTGGGTGAATATTTCACCTCGGCTTCGTGTAGAGCTTGGCTGGCATAGTAGATAGGCTGATGGAACTTTCCGTCGGCCCGAACCAGAACAGAGTTGGTGGCCACCTCCGATGCTGCCAGGTACAAGTATAACTTCTCTCCTTGGGTAGGTTTTGATAAAAAATTTACGTCTCCCAAGTAGTCCTTAAGCTTTTCGAAAGCACTCTGACAGCTGCTCGTCCATAAGAAGTTGCCTTTTTTAATGGCTTCAAAGAATGAATGACATTTATCTCCTGATCGGTATATGAACCTGTTTAAAGCAACTAGACACCTAGTTAATCTTTGTTCCTCTTTCACTGAACGAGGTGGTTGCATATCCACGATAGCTTTAACTTTTACGGGGTTGGCTTCAATTCACCGTTTACTGACCATATGGCCCATAAACTTTCCCGAATGTACCCCGAAGCTGTTTTTTTTGGGTTTAGCTTCATATTGTATTTTCGGAGAATGTCAAACACTTGGGTGAGATGTTGGAGGTGGTCTTCCTTTCTAGCACTTTTCACGACTATGTCATCAACATACACCTCCACCGCCTCTCTAATGTGTTCGTCGAACATCTTGTTCACGAGCCTCTGGTAGGTTGCCCCTGCATTGATTTGTCCAAACGACATTCTTTTCCAACAGAGTAAATTTTTATTTATGTAGAATGTCGTATCTTCTTGATCATCTGGGTGCATTAGAATCTGGTTGTAGCCGGCAAAGGCATCCATAAACAAAAATATTTCATGCCCTGCTATGCTATCCACCAGTTGATCGATGTGCGGAAGTGGAAAGTTATCTTTGGGATAGGCTGCATTTAGGTCAGTGAAGTCTATGCATAGCCTCCAGGTCTCATTTGGTTTCCGCACCAACACCGGATTTGCCACCCATTGAGGACACAACGCTTGCCAAATCAGGTCATTGTCAAGAAGTTTTTTCACTTCCCCATTGAGTGCTTGGTATTTGTCCGGCCAGTATTTTCATCTTTTTTTATGGACTGGTCTTTGGGTCGGGTCAATGTTCAGCTTATGACAAGCGTATTTTGGGTCGATCCCCACCATATCTGCTTGTGACCAAGTGAAGACATCAAGGTTAGCTTTGAGGAACTCTGTTATCCGGGTCCTATAAGGCTTAGGGAGCTTGGATCCGATGTAAAGTTCAAGATCGTCACGGTCAGGGTTAACTTCGAGGGCTTTCAGTTTTACGACTGATGTTGCTCGCCACTTTTGTCCCTTCCACCGTGGATCAATGATTGGTCCCTCAGGATTTAGCTCATCCTCGATGTCTATCGGGTCAACTCCCAAACGGGGGTCGAAATCGACTACTAGTCTTGGGTCAATATTGTTCGCCATATTTGGGTCTTCAAGGCCAGTATTCAAAGGTAGCTCGTCAATGGCCATAGATAATTTCCCCATTGGCAATAGTAGTTCGCCTGAGGGCTGGAGCTGTTTGTCGACCTCCATTTGGTCATCTTGAGATTCCAGGATGTCCTCGAGAACAGAGGGTTCATTTACGGGGTAACTTGTGGATGCTTCCATCATTGAGATCCGTTTTTCATTCGATTGTAGTTGAAGAAGACACTCTCGAGCTTTTCTTTGGTCTCCCTTTAACGACCCAACTCCACTTGTTGTGGGGAACTTAACATAATAATAGTAGGTTGAAACTGCAGCTTTGAATTCATTCAAAAAAGGCCGGCCGAGGAACCCGTTATAGGTGGATTCTTGATCTACGATAAAAAACTCCACCATTCTAGTTATTCTTTTTTCGGGATCCTCGGTCGATACAAGTTGCACATACAACCTAATTATCCCTAACGGGACTATTACAACATTACCGAAGCCTAAAATTTAGTGATTAGATTCTTCAATGTAGCCCGCATAGTCTCCGAGTTGGTCGAGCGTCTTTTTGAAGATGATATTAGTGTAGGCTCCGGTGTCCACCAGCAAGCGATGCACCTTGGTCCCCATTATTTTAGCACAGATTACGGGAGAATTATTGTGGAGAATCATGATTCCACCAAGGTCCCTTTCGGTGAAGGTCAACTCTAAAATATATTAAACTAATGGCTTGACCCCCGTTTCTTGTACCTGAGCTACAACCCGTAGCTCAGCCTTTCTCTTGGAAAGTGGAGTCCATCCATATGAGCAATCCCCTACAGGCCCTGACGGCTCCATCATCAAAATCTCCGCGAGAGGTCCAGCCGCAACAGCTAGATTAGGTCGCCCCCTTTTATTGCACCTGAAGGGTTGTTCATCTTCGTCCTCAACAGAGCTTTGGGGGTTATTCGCCCGAGGTTTCTTTCCAGGCTGCCTCTTGACAAAGTCGGACAGCTTACCCTCCTCGTAGAATCCCAGAGTTACTTCAGCAAGTCTCTTCACTCACTAGTAAAGTACCCCACATTCTGGTGGTAGGCATAGTACTTGTTCGGGTTCAACTTGCTAGTATCCTGGCGAATTTTTCTTGGTGGAGTAAGCAGTTCCTTCTCCTTCACATTATTGTATACCGTATCAATTGATACGATCAACACCTGGTTTAGCTTGTCCTTCAATTCCGTCCCCTCATTAAAAGCTTTCATGTTCTTGGGGACCCTGTAGCCGGTTCCGCCAAATTTTTTCGTGCTTTTCTTCGGGTCTGTCTTATTGTCTCCCATGTCTTTTTGCAGTGCTTCATGCATGGAGACAAAGACTCCCGCACGATTGTGGAACTCGGCATAAGTTTTTGGGCACTTGAGATGTAATTCCTTCCAGATTTCGGTGCCCTTTTTCAATCCAGCTAAGACAACCACAATCTTGGTGTCCTCGCTTACTGATTCCCTCTCCAACAGGATCTTGTCGAACCTTTCCAAGTACAACCAGACTGATTCCTCATCGGCTTATATCAGATCGGATAACCGATGCCTTTGGGATAGGTAATGCCCAACCGTGGAGAAGTGGAATAAGAATTCTTTTCCCAACTGGGCAAATGAATGAATGAAAGCCGGCGGCATAGCCGAAAACCATTTATGTACATGATCCCCAAGTGTTAGGGAAAAGTTCCAACATTGGGTAGCGTCACTAGCTCCCATGGAAATCATATAGTCGAAATACTTGGTCAAATGCACCCGAGGATCCACCGTTTCCCTCGTATTGTATACTGGCAGGGAACTGTATTTTCTTCTGAATTGAGGCCTTCAAAATTATCGAAGATAGGGGAGAGAAAGGAATGGTAGTTGCCCCGAAATCCCTTTGCAAGTCCAGTTGGCCTTGCATGTTCTCGATGGCCTTTCTCATTAACACCAACTCATCGAGGGACCCCCCGTGACTTGGAGGTTGTTAAATAAACAACGGTGCATGACCGTCAGTTCGTCGTAGTCCCTCACTTGGAGAGGGATCCCCATGAGCTGGCTTCCTGGGGTTCTCCGCCCCATTTGGACCCAGGCGACCAAAAGCCAACCTAGACATCTCTCATGGACTGATTGGCGAGCTGGATTTTGGTCTGGTCCACCTACTTCAGCTCTAGGTCGAGCTCCTTCTCCGTGATGGTCTGGTCGACCAAGTCTATCCCGCACGCTCTGGCGTGTGGTCCCATGGTTGGCCCCTACTGCCTGGCTTGGGGTGGGCACCCCATGGTTGGCGAGCTTGGTGAGCTGCTTAGCCTTGCCCTTTACTCTATGGGCTTCAGCACTATCTGCTTCATTAGACTGCTCATCCCGAACCTTCTCATGTCTTTGAGCTTCAGTTGGGCTATGCCTTGCTCTGACATGAGAAGGTCCAGGTTGCCCCTGCTGCCTTTGCAATGCTCGGAGTATTGTGATTGTGCGAGCAAGGTCACCCGTGTTGCGAGCTAGAACTTCCAGCTCCGGGGGCATAAGTTGGCTAGCCGTCGGCCTGCTATGTTCTACTGGTCGAGCTATTTGAGCTCGTCGGCCAGCCGAGGAGCCCCTGGTGGGTGAGGCCTTCCTGGAAAGGTGGGAGTGTTGCGTTTCACGAGACTGAGACATCCTTCGCTAAGGTGTTGTATGATCTTCAAATGTTCAAATCTTCAAATGAAGAACACCAAGAACACCAAGAACAATCTTGCTTGAGTTTTCAAAAGAAACTCAAGAACTTCTTCAACTCTTCAAGTTTTAAACTTGAAATTCTTGCTAATCACACTTAATCGGAGGTTCGAACCCTCCTTCTAGCACCAATTTGTTGACGATCGTTTCTAATCACGTGGATTAGTGACTTTTTTTAGTTGCTAAGTAGATCATCAAACAATTATGTGTGATTGATCACTACCGTAAATAGTGAATTCAATTATTCGGGTTGAAAAAAGATAAATACGTGTATTGATTACGTATTAGGTTCGTATGTGTGTAGATTGAGGTGTTTTAGTGTGTGTAGGCAAAATATGCTTGTATTTGTGAATTTGTGCTTAGTTTTATTCATTAAAAATCATGGTATTTATACATGCTCTTCAAGTAGAAGGTGCTTGACCTTTGCTCTCCCATGCGTGCATGTTTGACACATGGGGAGTTAACTATTTGACCTTATCTAAACTAATTTCTATCCTCTAAGCTGGATTAGCTCGCACTAAAGAGCAGTTCGTCTCTTTGGACTTGTCCTTGAGGAGTCACTAGCTTGATTTTGTAGGTCGACTTATCTTCTGCCTTGGCACTTTGACTAATGTAGCTCGCCAAGGACTTATTTGGGCTCTGGTGACCTTTGTTTTGAAATAGCTCTACTGTGTGCAGTAGCTCGCCTAGCTAGAGTAGTTTGCCTGGTTATTCCAGCTCGGCCTGCCATGCTTTGGCTTGTTTAAACTTGTCTTCGATGTGATTAATTAGCTTAAACCTGTTCGCCTTGTGTTTATTGTAGCTCGCCTATCAACAACAATGATTCTCATCCAACATGTATCAAAACAATAAGTATTAACCACACAAGGTCCTATTTAAGTGACAGAAATTAAAAAATCAACAACCACTGGGTCTAATCCACCTTTTAACTTTATAGCTAAGTTAAAACTGTCTTGAAATTCCTTTGTGTTGTTTACCAAATATATTTTGCTGGGATTGAATGGCTATTTATGAAAGCTTTTGGTAAAAACATCAAATGATTGGGCTCTTAAATGCAAGAATGAATGCTTGAATGAAGAAAAGCAATAAATGCATAAGAACACTAAGAACACCAAGAATTGCCAGGGGTTGTGAGTCCCTGGACTTGAATGAGTATGTGTATTGATTATACTAAGAGAGACTGAACCTTCTTTACATTACAAAAGTGGGGGTATTTATAGTTTTCTCACTATAGGGGTATTTTGGTCATTTCCGGCCTCTCGGGGGACAGGTGCATTAAATGTCTCCTGCCTCTGAGGACGCGCGGGCTCTGGTGTGTCAGGGCTTGCAGGTGGCCGGCCACTAGGGAGTTGACGCGTGTCCAAAAAGGACGATTCTCTGGCGAATTTCCTCATTTGGATGGAATATTCTCTGAGTCTCTGGGTACGGAGGCGGCCTTTTTCCCTCTTGGGAGGGGATCTTGCCTGATTCTATCACGTGCTCCAGATCTCTTTTGCCGGCCGGCGGCCTTGAGTGATCGGAGGCCGGCCTCCTGGCGGACAGCGAGGTCGGAGATTGCCCCAGCCGGTCGGTCGTGTCTGGGCGATCTCTGCTGGACTCCACTGATCTTGGTCGGGCCGGTCCGGCCACAGCAGGGCTTGAACGTGGCTGGGACGGATGTGGACGAGGGTCTCAAGCGGGTTTCCGGCCTCGCTTTCGAAGCCGGAAACTCGTGGTCGGAGCCCGCTGAGGTCGGATTCAGGCCGGCCGGGTCGGTCCCGGCCTCTGGGTTCCTTGTTGCCTTTTCCGACTTTCTTCCGGTCGGATCCAACATGTGGTCTCAAATGGTCACAACAATTGCCCCCCAGCTCGTCGCTCAAAGTTAGTGTGGGGCGAGGTGGTCGTTTGCCATTTTGTGTTGGTGCCGACCTTGATTTGCCCGGGGTGGTCGGAGACCGGCTTACGGCTTTGCGAAGACAGGAAGGACGTGCGTTGTACTTACTTCACCTAAAAAGGTGCGCATGACGTCAGGCGACGCCTCGGATTATGCGCATTGAAAGCTGTCGTGCGTGACATGATTTGGTCTCCTCGAATCTCGCACATTTAATGCGCGCAATGTACGAGGCGCCTGACGTTGAAACCGCCTCTTCAAATTCTTGCACCTAGGTCCCTATACCTAGGATTTTATTTCGACATAGGCCCTCACCCATTTCCTATAAATAGGGGTTTCACTTCATTTTCAAAGGTTTTCACCCTTTAGCGATTTGCAGCTGCTCTTAGGCGATTTCCGGCGAGTTCTTCACGGCGGCGACGAGCTTCAAACGGCGTTGTGGTGGTTTTTCAGAAGGTAATTTTTAAAATTTTTGCTATTTCACACTATCTTTCACAATGGTGCGGCGGTGGGCTGGTCCTCCGCCTGGGCAAAGGGGCGGCGCTTCCTCAAGTGGCGGCGGTGGTGGCGGAGCTAATCGCCGTTTGTTCGAAGAGGGAGGAAGTTCCCGCGGGGGGAGTGGAGCCTCTCCTTCTCGTCTAGCGGGCTCGATCTGGGCCCACGACGACGATGGCTTGGATTCCCTATTCCCGCGCCTGGGACGGTCACTGTTGGGTGAAGGTGCCCGGGAGGGGGTTCCTTTGGCTACGGAGAGATCCCAGGACGAGGAGGTGGCCCGACCAGTGGAGGAGAGGGATCCATTGGATGACCTCTTGGAAGAAGATGAAGAGGAAAGTGGCCGCGGCGAAGGTGACGATCTGGGGACCAACCTGTTGCTTCAGAATCTCGCGGCTGAACAAATCAAACAAAGGCTTGGGATGGCAAATGAGGCCTCGGGATCGGAGACCGAAGAGCCCGTTAGGCCGGCTGCTGCTGGCCGGAGCGTTAGCCAGGATCGGAAAGAACAGGTCCGGAAGGCCTTTCGCCTGTGGTCGGAGTACGTGGAGATGAAAGATGAGGTCGATTCCCTTTCTTTCGACTTCGGGGAGTATTCGGAACATTTCCCGCGGGGGCCGACCGTTCGTGATCGGGCCACCATCCGGATAGCCGACCTGGAGGAGTCTTGCAGGTGGACCATTGGACAGATTCAGAGCAAGATGACCCAGCATTTTCTTGATGATGCCCGGTCCGACTGGGAAATCCCCTACGACGTCCACCTCTACGCCCCCGAACCAAATGAACGGGCGGATCAGCCTCCTCGAGGGATGGTGGCCGTGACCCAAGATATGATGGAGGTTGGACTTCGTTTTCCGCTCCATCCGGCCGTGTCGTATCTGTTGAATTACTGGAACCAGGCGCCCATCCAGCTGCTCCCGAATACATGGATGATCCTTGTGAGCGTCATGACCTTGTTTGGCAAGAATCGGCTCTACCGGATGCCGACCCCTGGGGAAATGACATACCTCTACCGGATCCAGAGTGAAAAGAGTGGGACCGGTGAGGTCTTCATTCAAACTAAAGGACAGAAGTTGGTGACCGGACTGCCGAGCAAGGGTCGGAACGATCGGAGGAAGTGGTTCTTCGTCAGTGGGGCGTGGAAGACCGGCTACCCGGATGGGACGGAGATCGATGTTCCGACCGACATCCGTCTCAAGAATCCCAGTAAGGAATTTTTAGCTTAAATTTGGATAAAAGTACTGATCTAATTTCTTACTTCTCTTTGCAGGTTACCCTTGCCCTTCCGACCGGGAGCTGAATTTCGACTTTGCAGTTGTCCGGGAGCGGATTCTGTCGTTACCGGCCACGGAAAGGAACCAGGCCGTCCTTCGGACTCGGCAATCCCGAATTTTTGGCCACTTCTTCCAGTTCCCGCGTCATCTAAAACTGACGGGTAAGTACCAGGGCGGGACCGGGCTCCGGTCTTTAGTCTGTTTGTGTTTTTTTTTTTAACGCTTCGTTTCCTGTAATTGCAGTGCCCGACTTCCCGATCGTGAGGCAGTGCCCGCCAGAACTTCTTGAAAGCTGCCCGGAAATGTTTTCTATGATTGGAGCCTGCGCAGTGAAGAAGACGGCCAAGGGGGCAAGGAAGAAGAAAGGGAACGGCGCCCGGACCGGGGTCGTGATCGAAGAGCCCATCCCCCTTCAGTCGGTTCCGGCCGCCGGGACCGCTGCTGCTGAGGTCCCTGCATCCCCCCGCCTCTCCGGCCGGAAGAGGGGTCGGGAGGAAACTGAGAGTGAGGAGACCGGCCTTCGTGGGTCGAGTCCGGCCCCTATCGTCCTCTCTGATGATACCCCGCCGGGACCGGTCGGGGCGGAGAATGCGGCCCGTGCGGCGCCAACTTCTGGCCCGGAAGACGATAGGACCTATTTTGGTCGTGATTCCGCTCGTTTCCAAGCGTAAGTCTTCTAATTTCGAGATTCTTTAAGTCAAATTTTGATTGTACCTGATCGTCGTTTCCTTTCCATGCAGACTGACGCGCAACAACTCGGGTCTCCCTCCGTTGGTGTTGGATTTCCTCTCCTCCCGGGCTCCGGGCTCAATTGTGGATATGCCGGAGTATATGAGCCAGTCGGTGAACTCTTTGCCCCAAGCTTGGACGCGGGAGTTAGCCGATGTCGCCGAGCGCCGACCTCGATACGCCGGTCGGGCCTGTGTTGCACTCATCAGCCAGGCGACCATCATGGCTAATCTCGTGGAGAGCGAGCTCACCGGTGCCCTCAGCACCGTGCGGAGGCTGGAGGCCGACTTGACCCGGGCTCGGGAGGAAAAGGCCGGATTCGAGAGCGAGAATGCCGCGCTCAAGAGGGAGAGGGACTATGCGGTCGGCCAGATGGAGGCCGTATTAAAGGAGAAAGATGACGCTCTCGGTCGGGCTGAGATGGCGTATAAAGCGCTGGAGGATGCCCGGAATCGGGTGGCCGAGATGGAGGACGTCAGTGCCGATCTGCGGCTGGAGGCGCATCGAGCCCGGGGGGATGCCGATCAGGCCCTTGCCCGGCAGGCTGAGTTGGAGAGGGAGCTCCAAAAGAAGGCTGAAGAACTGGCTGCCTCCCTTAGCCGGCCGGCATACGATCCGGAGGATCCGACCGCCAACCCGGCGCTCTTCTCCGAGTTCTGCTTCTACATGGCCGCTGCCAGCATGATCCGGGTTGCGCGCCAGGCCGGCCTTGAGACCAAGTCCTTGGAGGAATATTTCTGGGAGTACGCCGCCAAGAATCCGGTTAATGAGGGCTACTGGTTCCCCATCCTCGACCTTGAGACCGTCCATGGGGTGGACCTCTCATGGTTCCCCCATCGGCACAGGCTGCTCCTACCGGGTCAGAATCCCCCGGTCGGTGACGAAGAGGAAGAGGCAGAGGATGGAGAGGACGTTCCTCCGGCCGACTCTCAGATGCCTGGTGGAGGTGATGTCGAGGTTGCTTTGGCGGCCGGGAATGGGGAGCAGGCGAACGCTGCGGCCGGCGAGGGCGAATCTTAAATTTTTGTTTCTGTCTTAGTTCATTTTTACTGTTTTCGAATGTACCCGGCTTCTGACCGGACTTATCTTGTTTTAATCCGTTTGTACTTCCCGGCTTTCAGACCGGTTCTGACTTTATATAATTCAGTCTTTCCTTGAACTTTATTGTTTTGTCATCGCTTTTTTGCTTTCATATTCTTATCAAAGTAAATTTTCACAAGTATGAAATGAGATTTGACCCGGGCTCGAGTGTGATATGCCGACCTCGATACGGTCGGCATATGTTTTGAACTGAGCCCGGTTTGTAGGATTGCCTTGGTTGCCTTGCCGAGCTCAAGTGTGATATGCCGACCTTGATACGGTCGGCATATGCTTTTGCACCGAGCTCGGCTTTTAAAATGGCTAGGGTGGCCTTTCCGAGCTCAAGTGTGATACGCCGACCTCAATACGGTCGGCGTACGCTTTTGAACTGGGCTCGGTTTTTGGATGGCCTTGAGTGGCTTTTCCGGGTTCAAGTGTGATATGCCGTCCTCGATACGGCCGGCATATGCCTTTGAACTGAGCCCGGTGCTTGGGAAAAGATTGAGCTGTGTTAAGAGCCTTGTATTGATAAGAACTTTGAATACATAGTACAAGATCATTGGTAGTATTTCTTCAAGTGGATTGCATTCCAGGGGTATTGGTCCGGAGTTCCATCCATGAGTTCCAGCTCGTAAGCTCCCTTGGAGAGCCATTTGGATATCCTGAACGGACCCTCTCAGTTCGGGCCGAATACCCCTTTTGGTACTTGAACCTTCTTGAGGACGAGGTCCCCGACCTGGAATTGCCCGGCCTTCACTTTGGAGTTGAAAAATTTTTCGGATTTCTTCTTGTAGGCCGCATTTCGGAGATCGGAATTGAGTCTTCTCTCCTCCAACATGTCCAAGTCGATCATCCGGGCGGTGTCATTGTCTTCGGTGATCGTCTGGGCTGTCCGGTGGCTTGGTAGGGAGACCTCTGAAGGAATGACGGCCTCGGTCCCAAAAGCTAGAGCGAAAGGTGTTTCGCCCGTTGAGTTCCTTGTGGTCGTTCGGTATGATCAGAGGACATCGGGTAGCTCGGCTGCCCACTTCCCCTTTTTGTCCTCGAGCTTGGCTTTGATAGTGTGCTTGAGGATCTTGTTTACGGCCTCTACCTGGCCGTTCGTTTGCGGGTGGTAGGGGGTGGAGAAAACCTTCTTGATATTCCATTTTTCACAAAACTGGATCATCTGGAGACCGTCAAACTGTTTCCCATTGTCGGAGACGGCAGATGATGTTTTTCCAAATGAACTTGATGATTTGGGTCTGGCTGATTTTGTTGAGTGGCTCGGCCTCGGCCCACTTTGTGAAATAGTCGACGGCTACGACGGCAAATTTGTGGCCCCCGGGCGCAGTGGGCATTGGTCCGATCAGGTCGATGCCCCACTGGGCAAAAGGCCAAGGGCTATACATAGATGAGAGCTGCTCGGGGGACAGTTTGATGTTGGGTCCCAAGACTTGGCAATTGTGGCATGACCTTGCGAAGCTTACGGCGTCCTTATTCAAGGTCGGCCAGAAATATCCTTGTCTGATCACTTTGTGGGCTAGGGCCCGGCCTCCGGCATGATTTCCGCAAACCCCCTCATGGATCTCGGCCAGAATGGTCTGGCCTTGCTCCGGGGTTATACATTTTAGGAGTGGGAGGGTAAAGCTTCTCTTATATAAAAGATCGTCAATGAGGGTGTACCTTGACGACCGGAGTTGCAGTTGCCGGGCCCGAGTCCTGTCCTCAGGGAGTGTGCCAGTCTTGAGATATTTCACGATCGGCGTCATCCAATTCTCATCCGTGCTTAGAACGGTCGCCACCTGTGCTCGGATGACCGTGGGCGTTCCGAGCGTGGAGAGTTGAATATTGGCAAGGTCGGCTGCTCCCTCCGCTGTTACAAGCTTGGAAAGCGCGTCGGCTTGGGTGTTGTGTTCCCTCGGGATTTGCTCAATGAAAACCTGATGAAATTTCTCGCATAAGGTTGTGACCAGGTCGAGGTACTTCATCATCTGCTCTCCCCGGGCCTCGTATTCACCTTTGATTTGGTTGACCACGAGTAGGGAGTCCATAAAACGTGCAGTCGGCAAACTCCGATGGCGATCGCGAGCTCAAGGCCCCCGACCAGAGCCTCATACTCGGCCTCGTTGTTGGTGGCCGGGAAGCTGAAGCGGACTGCATGGGTGAAATTTTGGCCCTCCGGACCGATCAGGACGATACCGGCCCCGGCACAAGTATTAGTTGACGATCCGTCCACATAGAGCTTCCAAGGTGGGTGGTTGATTCTTGTGAATTTGGGTGGGAAAGTTAACTCTACTATGAAGTCGGCCAGGGCCTGGCCCTTGATTGCCGTCCTTGGGGCGTATGAGACCCCGTACTGAGCTATCTCCAACGACCACTTCAATAACCGGCCGCTGGTGTCCGACCGGTGTAGGACTTGCCTAAGGGGTAGAGTGGTGAGGACCTCTACATGGTGGTCGAAGAAATAAGGCCTTAGTTTCCTTACACTCATGACCAGAGCGTAAGCTAACTTTTCGAGTGGGGTGTATCTGAGCTCGGCATCGTGGAGGGCTTGGCTTACGAAGTAGATCGGAAGGTGGTTCTGACCGTCTGCCCGGACTAGTACCGCGCTCAGTGCGACCTCGGAGGCCGCGAGATATAAGTAAAGCTTCTCCCCTGGGACTGGCTTGACTAAGATTTGTGGGTTTGCCAAATATTCCTTTAGTTTCGCAAAGGCTAATTGACTTTCCCTATTCCATGAAAACTTGCCATTTTTAATAGTCGAGAAGAAAGGCTTACTTTTATCTCCGAGTCGGGCTATGAATCTGTTGAGAGAGGCGAGGCATCCGGTCAGGCGTTGCACTTGCTTGATCGTCCTTGGCTCTTGCATGTCAAGGACGACTTTGATCTTGGCCGGATTGGCCTCGATCCCGCGCTGGCTGACGATGTGTCCCAGGAATTTGCCGGCCTCCACCCCGAAGTTGCATTTCTTCGGGTTCAACTTCATATTGTAGGCCTTGAGGATCTTGAAAGTCTCTTCGAGATCCCTGAGATGGTCTTCTTTCTTCAAGCTTTTCACCACAATGTCGTCGATGTAGACCTCCATGGTCTTTCCGATCTGATCTGCAAACATCTTGTTGACTAGGCGTTGGTAGGTCGCGCCGGCGTTGATCAGACCGAAAGGCATCCGGAGCCAAGAGAATATGTTCTTCTCCCTGTGGAATGAGGTGTGCTTGATGTCTTCAACGGCCATGGGGATTTGATGGTAGCCGGCAAAAGCGTCCATGAAGGACATCATCTCGTGTCCGGCCGTGCTGTCCACCAGGTGGTCGATGTGTGGCATCGGAAAGTGATCCTTTGGGCACGCCGCGTTGAGGTCGGTGAAGTCTATACATAGTCTCCAGGCGTTGTTTGTCTTTTTGACCAGGACGGCGTTCGCGACCCATTGGGGCTCGTCCCGGGCTTGCTCGATCAGCTTGTTGTCTAGCAACTTCTTGACTTCCTCAGCCAAAGCTTCGTACTTTTCCGGGCCGAACTTCCTTCTTTTTTGATGGACCGGCCTCCTGTTGGGGTCGATCTTTAGACGATGGCATGCGTGCTTTGGGTCTATCCCGACCATGTCTTGGTGAGACCAGACAAAGACTCCAACGTTGGCTTTGAGGAATTCGATCACTTCCCCCCGCATTTCGGTCGGTATGCGAGAGCCGATCAGTACTTCCAGTTCCGGCCTCGAGGGGTCGACCGAAATGTGTTCCAAATCCTCAAAAGCCGTAGCTTGTTCATAGCTCCGCCGGTCAGAAGAATCGAATCTGGGATCGAGGTCGAGCTCGGATGGTTCGAAACCAATCCTTGGCTCGGGATCGTCGATCTGCATAGGCTGGGGGTCGGCCGATGTGGATCCAACCTCCGCGACGGGTTCTGTGGCCGAAATGGTCATTTCAGAGTCGGGGTGTGGCCCGTCCGGTGTTTGGTTGTTGCTAATTGAAAATAAGTAAGAGTAGGAATAGTTCAAACACCTTCTAGCCATTGCCTGGTCACCCTTAATGGTGCCGACCACCCCCTCGGGGGTGGGAAATTTGATACAGTAATAGTAGGAAGAAGCGACAGCTTCAAAAACTTCTAAAAAGGGCCTACCCCGAAAGCCATTATACGAGCTTGGCTGATCTACAATTATAAAATCTAGCGGCCTAGTTATCCTGACCTCCTTGTTGTAGCAGCAGATGAGTTCCACGGAGAGCTTTATCCTCCCGTACGCGGCGACCGTTGCGTCCCAAAATCCCTTCAGCTGAAGGTCGATTGGCCTGATGAAGTTGACGAGGTCTCCGAGCTGGTCTAGGGCTGTTTTGAAGATGATATTGCAAAAGCACCCATTGTCGACCAGAATGCGTTGCACCTCTTTGCCCAGGATCTGGGCGGCAATCACCAATGCATCGCCCTTCGGGAACAGCACCCCGGTCCTGTCCTTGTTGGAGAAAGTTATCTCCAAGCTCTTGTGAATTTTTGGTTCTGGGGGCGTGACCAAGTTGACGTTGGTCGCCGCCCGGACCTCTGCTTTCCGTTTTCGGTTGGACTGCGTCGAGATCGGGGTGAGGCCGCCTAAGTTCCCTCCGCCGGCCTGGATCATGTTGACCCGACCGCCGGGATTCATGGGAGGGAGGAGGTCATCCTCGTCATCATCTTCCTCCAAAGCTGCGACCGGTCTAAGAGGCCGGCCGCCTTCCTCGTTCCTCCGAGGGTGGCGCTGGGGCTGCTGCTGCTGCTGTTGGTCCTGCCGGCCGGCTGGCCTCTGAAGGAGGTCGTTCAGACGCCCTTCCTCAAACAGCTTCCAAAGCTGCTTTAGGAGATCACGACACTGGCTCGTATTGTGGCCAATAGAGTCGTGATAAGCGCAGAACTTTTTAGGGTCCAGCCGGGACCGGTCTCCAGAATAGGGCCTTGGCCTGGGAAGCACGTCCCGGTGCTGAATCGCACTGAAGATATGCGCGGGGGACTGCCTCATGGCCTGGGTTAGGTGAACCTCAACGTCCTCGAAGGACTTGAAGTTGCCGGGCGGCTTGGCCACCCTTCTGGCCTTTGGGCCGTTCTTGGGGGAGGTTTGGGCTGCCGCCTCCGTCTCCTTTGGGGTTGGCTCGGATTCTCCCAACCTTAGTGCCAGAAGCTTCCTCCGAGCCAGGTAATCGCCGGCTCGGGCGCGGAATTCGGCGTAGGTTTTAGGGAAATCCTTGGTGAGATGTTTGAACATAGGAGATCGGCCGTGGAAACCCCCCAGGGTTGCGTGCAAAGCCAGTTGATCGCTTACCGCTTCGCCGGTCAGCATGACCTCATCCACTCTGGCCACGTAGTCCTCGTCGGACTCTTCTTTCTCCTGGCGGATCCGCATCAGGCGGTGCTAGCTTTCTGGCCGGGCAATCTTGGCCGCAAAGTAAGATGAGAATTGGGCGCTTAGAGTGGCGAACGAGTCAATGGACCGTGCCGGGAGGGACACGTACCATCTGTGGGCGAGATCGCCCAGGGTGAGGGGAAAAAGCCTGCACTTCGTGGCGTCTGTCGCGCCACGCCCGGTCATATAGATCCGGAATTTGCTCAGGTGAGTCTCAGGATCTGTTTTCCCCTCGTAGAGAGGAGTTGGCGGGGGGACGATCTTGAGCTGGACCGGCGTGAGCTCAATATCGACCGCCAGAGGTTCGCTGGCGACTGGTCGGGCCTTGGTTTGGCCTTGCGCTTCGAGGAGCGCCTTCATTTCGTCCAGTTGCTTTTGCAACTTGACAATTTCTGGACTGGGGGTTTCGGCCAGCTGGTCGCCCACGCCGGCTAGGGGGCCGATACGGTCGAAAACGGCCGCGCGAGGGACTCCGCATCCCAAAAGACCGCTTTGGGCGAAGCTTAACTTGCGCCTGGCGGAGTTCGCCGGGGTCAGGCTGACCTCGGCCGCCCTCTTGTGGGGCATTTGGGCCGTGCTCCCAGAGTTGGAGACGGACTCGATGTCACCGTACCCAGTGTCGTAACTGGGTACGCGGCTCGGATACCACGACGGGTCCGTCGTGCCCAAACGGTCAAAAACCGGATGGGCGGAGCCTCGTGAACGGGTGGAGACGGGGTTTGCCCGACATTGGCTTTCACCTTGGTGCTCTCCGGCTTTCGCCTTACCCTTGAGAGCGCGAGCCTGGGCCTTCTTTTTGGAGGCAGAGGTGGTGCTCCGGCACCCCCTCGCCTCTTTCGCCTGGCGGCGTCTTCCTGACCCGGCCTGGTCAGGGGTAAAGAAACCTCGACCCCCGGATGGGAGGGGTTCCTCCGGAAAACGAATTGGGGAGGCCACTCGTGTGGCTTTCCCGTGGGCATGGGATGACCTCTGGGGATCCATTACTTTCAAGAGGAGGAGTTTGAGGTTTGAAGGTTTGAAGGTTTGAGGATGTGAAGCTTTGAAGAACAGTGAGTGTTCTTCAAAGAGATGAAGAAAATATGCGTTTGATGGGTTAGATACCCTCCTTCTAGCGCCAAATGTTGTTTACCAAATATATTTTGCTGGGATTGAATGGCTATTTATGAAAGCTTTTGGTAAAAACATCAAATGATTGGGCTCTTAAATGCAAGAATGAATGCTTGAATGAAGAAAAGCAATAAATGCATAAGAACACCAAGAATTGTCAGGGGTTGTGAGTCCCTGGACTTGAATGAGTATGTGTATTGATTATACTAAGAGAGACTGAACCTTCTTTACATTACAAAAGTGGGGGTATTTATAGTTTTCTCACTATAGGGGTATTTTGGTCATTTCCGGCCTCTCGGGGGACAGGTGCATTAAATGTCTCCTGCCTCTGAGGACGCGCGGGCTCTGGTGTGTCAGGGCTTGCAGGTGGCCGGCCACTAGGGAGTTGACGCGTGTCCAAAAAGGACGATTCTCTGGCGAATTTCCTCATTTGGATGGAATATTCTCTGAGTCTCTGGGTACGGAGGCGGCCTTTTTCCCTCTTGGGAGGGGATCTTGCCTGATTCTATCACGTGCTCCAGATCTCTTTTGCCGGCCGGCGGCCTTGAGTGATCGGAGGCCGGCCTCCTGGCGGACAGCGAGGTCGGAGATTGCCCCAGCCGGTCGGTCGTGTCTGGGCGATCTCTGCTGGACTCCACTGATCTTGGTCGGGCCGGTCCGGCCACGGCAGGACTTGAACGTGGCTGGGACGGACGTGGACGAGGGTCTCAAGCGGGTTTCCGGCCTCGCTTTCGAAGCCGGAAACTCGTGGTCGGAGCCCGCTGAGGTCGAATTCAGGCCGGCCGGGTCGGTCCCGGCCTCTGGGTTCCTTGTTGCCTTTTCCGACTTTCTTCCGGTCGGATCCAACATGTGGTCTCAAATGGTCACAACATTTTGGAAGATAACTTGCGTTGTAGAGACGTCCCGAGAGTCATATACAAACAGAAATGTTGGATCCCTCGTGCGTATTCCGATTAGCACAGAATCCTAGTACGAAACCATTTGATTAAAAGTTGACCTTTGAATTATTTAGAAAAACTTGAGAGTTTGTGTTACGCGGATCGAGGAGATCGTTTGTCTTATAGACCTATTGAAAAATACCTACTTAAAAACACATTCTAACTTGGTAAATACACCACTTTCAAAAAGGGTAGTGTATTGGGGTGTACTCACTAATCTCTATGTTGTATTACTATTCCGACTCTTATAAAAAGATCTTTTGATTTCCTTTGTTCTTTTATAAAAATCTTTTATAATTTTAAAAGTATATCCATATAATTCTTTTCTTGAAAGAATTAAAAATTTAAGTAATTTATTTAAAAATAATACTAATATAATATAAGTCCCAAATTAATATTTTTCTTTCTAAAATTCTCTTTTCTTATTTTAAAATAACTTTGAATATAAATTATACTTTATAAATAAAACTCCCTTTATTAAACTTATTTTGTTTAAAGAAATTTATATATAATAAATACTAAAAATAATATAATATATATACTTTTCTTTATTGTTAGTAATACTTGATTTAAAGAAGCTTTCATAACAAATAATAGAATAAATATTTTCCTATATTACTAGTATTACTAACCAAGTTTACTTGTGTCATTTTCAAAACAAAGGAGTAGTATTATTTTCTAAAAGCCCTTTTCCATTTGTTTCAAAACATTTGAAAAGTAGAAGACGAGTTTCCCTTTGCCTTTAAAAACTGAACTAATATTACTAACAACTAATTTCATCACTATATCATCAGCTAACCAAACCAAACTAATTCATCCATTCAATAATACCCTCCAACTAAAACAACAATACTAAACAGCCAAACCAACAATACTAAACAATACTAAACAGTTATTTCAGTAATACTCAACAGCTAGTTCAACACAACTTATCATATTAATCAACCCAACTCTACGGTACAAAATTAACACAGAAAACTTCATCCACCAATCTTACAGGTTCCAATTTTATCAAAACATCAACAGGGTATATATAACAGTTCAAAATCCCTATTCCAAAAGCTAAAGAAAAATTAGAAAGGGGCCAAGCAATTCTTACGAGTCCCAAATCGGGCAGCCTAACGGCACTCGCTTAAGGATTCGCCGGGTAATTTCGGCAGCGTAACGGCATGGTTCGGTTTCCTCGAAAATAAACAGGCAGCAATTCATTGGGACAGTATCTTAATCAAAACGAAATAATGAATTTGTGAGTTTAGTTGAAGGTACTAATCGAAGAATTGTGGATTTGAACAAGAATTGGAAAACAGATGAAACGGGACTCACCCCAACGAAGAGGGCGAATCGGCTTTGATTGGAAGGGGGCGGTGAGCGTCGCGGCGGCACACGGCTGGAGAAGCGGTGTTGTTGTGGATTGAGGCGACGGAAATCAACAGCGGAAGGGAAGAGGCAACGGCGCGACTGGTGGCGGGCGACTGGAGGCGGCGCTCGTCGGCCGAGAACAGGGAGGCGACGGCTTTGGCCGCTGGGCGAAGAGTGGCGGCGGCGCTGCGTCTGTGCGAGGCGGAGGACAGCGGCGCTTCACCGTCGGAAGCAGAGAGGCGCGAGCGGTCGGCGCGGGGTGCGACGGCGGCGCGAGGTGGGAGCAACTGCGGCCGAGGCGGTGTTGCTTCGCTTCCGGCGTCGGATGATCGGTGTAGGGGGAGAGAGCGACGAGGCGTTTGGCTGCGGTAGGCGGCGTTGTCGCCGGAAGAAGGGAGCGGCGTGGGCTGGGCCACGGCGGTGCTGGCCGTGTCCTGGGCAAAGAGGACGGCGGCGCTACTTCGTCGGAGAAAGAAGAGAGAGACGAGAGGAGAGAAGGCAGAGGGTTGGCGATTTCCGATCTTTGCGTGAGGCTTTAGAGAGAGGCGAGACCAATTAGTTTATTTAGAGAGAGAAGGAAAGTTGGGGATGAATTGTTCTGCTGAGAAAGAGACGTGGGCTTTTTATAGATGAAAATCATTAATTTAATTAATTAATTTAAATTAAAAGGAGGGATAATTTATGTGGCTAGGAATTATTCATATAATTCCTGATATTTTCGTTCTCAGTTGATACGGTTCAGGGATTGTTTGGTTCACGAGTTTAATTCCGAATTGAGAATTAATACAGTTTTAAAATTCAATTAATATTTTATTGCATTTTATTATTCTCAATAAATTAAACGGATTGAAAACATAATTTAAAACTTTAATAATTAATTTCTCGTAGTCCTTTATCCGTTTGAAATATTCGATTTCTTTCTTCGAACTTGGGAATTTGAAAATAGAGTATATATTTAAATTACACGTTAGCACACAAAAATAATAAAATTAAAAGAAACAAGATTATAATATAAAATAAGGTTTCTAGCAAAATAAAAGGTATAAAACGGGACGGGGTATTACAATAATCCTATACATTAATATAGAAAGAGTATGTAATCAAGTTTAAAAAAATATTTCCATAGTCTGGATTGCATTAATATTAAATTGTAAGGTATTAGTATATTTTTATCATTTGTGAATAAATCTAATTAATAGTTATAAAATTAATGAAAATAAATACAACAATACATAATTTTGTAGCAATTATATTATCACATGGTAACTAATTAAACTCGCCTTGAAATTTAAACTACTTTCTTTATCTCAATTTATAAATTCTCTTCCAAGATAAACACCAACAAATAAATATTTCCTCCGTGCGAAGCAAAAATTAATTCCATTACCGAGTTTATGTAGAAAATTGCCTACCCGATTATTTAATGGGCACGGCTATTAACACCCATAAAAATACTTTGTTCACCCACTACTATATTAACCCACCATATATTTACTTATTCTTTTATTTTGCTTAATGTACCATCTTAAAATTTACAACTATATCTTTAATATAATATTTAGATCATTCACTAAACATGCACACCCACTAATTTAAAATTAAACCCTCACATATACATGCGCCTCCCGACTACCCCCTTCTCCCCAATATTAACCAGTATACCCTAATTTTACACTTTTTTGTTGTGCTCCCTTCCTGCCCGTTTGAAGAAAAAGACTTCATTCCATTTATTTTAATGGTATACCAATTTATAGAAAGAAAAAAATTTAATCACATTTAAATTGTGTGTCTATGATTTATATTTTCATGATTATGCCTTTTTTTTTCTTTTCTTCTTTAATGCTGTAATTTTGTGTTAAAGGGTAAATAAATTTGCGTGAATTATGAAATTTTGAGCATTTAATAAATTTAATGTTTATTGTTTATAAAGGGTATATTGGTATTTTTTATTGAACATATTCTTGTTAAAAAGAAAAAGGAGGTGGGTTAACAAAGCATTTTTATGTGGGTGAATAGTAGCGCCCTTATTTAATATCAAACCGTTTTAAAATTATAGATACTCATTGGGATAAAAAAAAGGTCAAAATAAAATCATTCACAAAGGATCCGATGGAAATAAAGTAAAATTTGTATATCCAATATTTTCATTCCAGGTTAATTAGGTTTTGAAAAGACACAAAATAAACTTAATAAACAATATAGAGTACACACCAACCAATCTATGTACAAACCATAATATTATCAAATTATCAAAACCACATACTAATAATAAAGTAATATGTGCAATACCACAACTTAAATAATTCAATGGAGGGGTATACAATTTTTTCGTACCTAATTAATAAATAGGTAAACCAAAACGTCACAATACCAATTCATTGACGTTTTACAACACACAACAACAATTCAAGTACAACAAAAGTCCATCCTCAATACGGAAACCGCAACCATAATTCTTAATCACCGATTTAACCAAATTCTCAGAGGTATTCTATTGGAGTTTAAAAATTAATTATATACTATTGATCCTCGGGCCGAATATGTAGCAACCGAAAAAATGAATCACAATCAAAGAATACAACTCGGCATCCAAACCCTACAAACAATTTCAACTGCATCAGCAAAACAAAAGATTTGGGAAAAAGAAAAGGAACACAATAAAAACCGTATCAGTAAAAGTCAAAACGATGCACTGCATTTAAAAGAAATCAAATTCATAACCGTCCATAAATTGCATCAAATTAGGGCAAAAAAAAAAGGCCCACCATTAATACAAAATTAAACAGCCAAGATGAGGAACAAAAAAAAAATCTTGCTGAAGTGATCTCCCGCCAAAAAAAAAAAAATAGGTGAAATGTGGGGTGTATTATATATTATAGATTTTTATTTAAGTTTCATAAACATAAAAAAAAATCTCTTATTTCCGAAAAACCTAATAAGCACAACAAAAGAATACAAAAAAATATTGAATAAACACGAAAATGTATTATTAGTAAATTATATGATAAGCAAAAAAGTAACACGTATCGCATAAAGTATTAGACGCAGTTTTAAAATGTAATTATTACTAAAAGAACAATTTTCACAATAAATAATTGTATTTCATATATATAAATTCTTCTGAAAAAATCAACCACATAGTCAAATATAAAATATGTGAAATTTGTAATATAATACATATATTATTTGAACGAAGCACAATCCAATATTACCAAATGGAAACTACAAAATAAAATAGGTTCCTGAACGAAGTCGTGACATATATTAGACTTGAATTTTTTTGGGAGATATACAATGCTTGATAAATAAATGAATACAAACATATTTATATTGTGGTCCACAAACGATACATTTTTTTCGTGTGGTCTACATGACCAAAAAAAAAAATGATAATACAATATATAATCGAATATATTATTCCAAGAAAATAAAACATCGATCAGCAACAATAGACCACAAAAACTCCATATTCTCATGAGTTTGAGAATAAACTCCATACTTCTGCAACAAAAGTTATTTTTCCTTCAAGAGAAAGAAACAACAAAATAAAAGATAAAATAAATGAATGATGAATGGATGAATAATAAACACATGTATATCTATAAATATATAATAGAGCCAGGATTTCCTTTAATAGTTTTGGCGCCATTTATTTTCGTCCGTTGATGAAATCAGCTGATTCTTTTCTTGTCCGTTGGATTGTTTTCTTTATTTGATATGAAATATTATTTAAGTTAATCTTGATCATTTATTTTTATGATTTATGTTACATGTAAGGTTTGACTATATTAAATTAATTATTCATACATCTATCTCTAATCACGGACATATATACATTTAATTCACCTACTTTGCATTCTAATCATGACCGTCAAATTTTATTCATCCAATCTCCATCATCCAATTTACCTTAATCGATGGATACGTTACATTTTTTCATGTATTAAACTTGAACTTCTCACAATTCTTTCTCGACTTATTCTTTGTTCATCCACACATGAGTTCCAATCGTACTCTCTATGTCGACTCTTTTTGTATTCTTTAACCGAATTGATACCTTTCATTTTTTTCATGTAAATGCAGTTTTTTCCAATTATTTTCACGATTATTTTGACCTCCTCAATAAAGTTATTGTATGTTTAACAATGGGTGATGATTTGCAATTCGCTTGCAATTGTTTTGTTGATCTCATTCAAAGTTGTAAAACAACAAGTACCAGAAACGAACAAGACATAAGACCTATCCAAAATCAATTATGGATGTAGCAATTATTTCATTTCATGGTTATTTGAGGTTGTTCTTCTGCTGAGGCATCTACCATGGTTCATTTAATTATTGTAGCATATATTATATATATGTTGGTCGCGGGATTATATATATATATATATATATATATATATATATATATATATATATATATATGTATATATATATATATAGTTCTGAAGAAAATTGAAGGAAGAACACAGTCAAAGATTGATAAAGAATGGAACGGGGCTTATGAATGGTTGTCCTCTCATATTCCTAATTATTCTTTTTTTTAATTGCATTACATTCTCTTTTATTTTATTACTTTATGTTTGTACAAAGAAGAATGTAATTGAATCATTTAAAGGCAATTTAATTTTTCGTCTAAATGTTTAAGTTATAAGTTAAATTGATTATTTTAAAGATTCTTTTGAAGGAAAATTTGAACAAGTGAATGTTGGTGAAGTAATTGAGTTTTTTCGTAAAATGCAATAATGTTGAATTTAAACGTTGTCTGGTGATAGTTATATTTCTTTGGATGCCTTTTTTTTTTCTTACTGAAATTGTAAATTTAATATGTTTATCATCTTTGTTGTTTTCTTAGTACATATCAGTGTCAGGTGTAAACTTAAATGAACTGGAGTTATATTATATTGAAGTGTGTTAGAATTTAAGATTTGTTCTCAATATATTATGAATCCAAGTTTGATGTTGATAAGGATTATCACATTCTTTGTCTAGCTAAAACTTGGTATAAATTTATTAGAAATGTTGGACTGCGTAAAAATGAATTTTTTTTTTTTTTGAAGAAATATAATTGTATTGATGTTAGAGTAAGATTGATTTTTATTTTATGTGTACAAAGGTTGGATATTTTATATATTTTATTTATTAATTAAGTTCATTTGTTAATTCTTTTATTTGTATTGCAATATTTTAACAACAATATTTTTTTAATTATATCGAAAATATATTATTTTATGTAAATGTTAATGTTTAAAAATAGTTTATTGTCGGGTTATAGAGATTCAAATTTAGTGATTTTTATTATGGTTTGAAGATTTTTTTATAGTTTACTTAAATATTTGATTATTAATTTTGTTTGTGTGTTTGTTCCTTTATTAATATAAAATATTTTTGAAAATAATACATTTAAGGATCATAACTTTGGGGGTGACAAAGAGAGAACCATAACTTTTTTTAGCGAACAAAATGAGGACCGTTGCTTTTTGTGTTGACAATTAAAGACTCTAATTTTTAAGAGTAGTGAATTTAGGCTCAATCGGCCATAATAAAACAAAATAGGGCGGAAAAAATGAGGATTGTAATTTATTTGAAAATTAATCCCTTTGTCTCACTTTTTCTTTCACATTTGAAAGTGTGCTTGGTTTAAGAAAAAATGTGTTATGTTTGTGAGTGTAGAGTTAAATAAAACAATGATAATTTTATACTTTATTCATTTTTTGTGATGCAGAATTATTTCTTTTATGTGGCATGACTATATTTGTAGAATGTCTTAATTAAGCAAATATCAAAGTAATAACAAGATGGAAAAAAACAATATCTTCCAAACACCATGTATTTATGTTTTATTGCATGGTATTTTTCAATTAAATCTTTATCAATTAACTTAACTTTATTTAATAATTTTTTTTAATAAATCCTAATTTTTACTTTTTAACAGTAAAGAATAATTTGTGCATTATATTTGTCTTATTTGGCATATATAATTTAATTCTTATCAAAAGGTCTACTTTTTAAATGAAAAATTAACAAATTTTATTTTTTGTAATGTTATTGTGTTAAAAAATTAAAGCAAACCTGAAATGTATTAGTAATTTTATTTATAATAAAAAAAATGAATGATAACATCTCTTTTTTTTTTTTTGAGCATAAATAGATTTTCTGTAACTATTAGGTTTAGTAATTTTTGTTAAGAAAAAAAGGACTATTTTAAAATCATTCAAAATATATATATAATATATAATTATAATAAAATAAAAATAGACTTCCGTGCAAAGCACGGGTAGGACTGTTACTAGTATAGGTAAACCAAAATGTAACGGTCTCACAATGCAAGGTAATATCTATAGGCAAAGATCAATCTCATCAATTATATTAAAAACAATATTAATGTAGTCATTAAAACAATACCATAACAAATATCTAAAATGATCCAACGGCTAATATGAGAAGCACCAGATATGATCAACGGATACAACAAAATGGAGCCAAAACTAAAAATAGAAATCCTGGCTCTATTATATATTTATAGATTCTAACGGGACAATGTATGAATAATAATTAACAATATATATCAATAAGTAATGTTATTATTTTCCATAATAATGCATACATAAATAGTACTCTCTCCGTCCCTAGGTAAACTTCTCACTTTCCTTTTTGGGTCGTCCCCCAGTAAACTTCTCATTCCATAAATGGCAAAAATAACACTTTATTACATATAACTTTTAACCTTCAATCACACGATATTACCAAAGTGACACTCATTCAATGCACTTTTCAACACTGTTCATTACTTTATCTCAAAAGTCAACTTGTGACCCACATATATTAATAAATAAATACACTTTCTTAAACCATCCAACAAAAAGAAGTGAGAAGAAAGCTTGGGGACGGAGGGAGTATTATATATAAATGAGTATGTATAGAGTGAAATTGATTCATACATAAATCATTGAAAAGTATAGAGTATGTATAATTGTTTTCATTGGAGGGTATTTTAATTATTTTCACTAAAGAGTATCAGTTGTTAACACTGTTTTTAGTAACAACTAATATTCTTCAGTGAAAACTATATCATTCAATGCAAACAATAAAAACTAGGGTTGTCAACGGGCGGGCGGGGCCGGAGAGGCCAATCCCCATTCTCATCCCTGCTAAGTTGGAGAATCCACATCCCCGCGAAGCAAACGAAAAAAAAAATTCCCTCATCCCTGTCCCTGCGGATTCCTCACCCCACGAGAATTCTCCATACCCCATTTAGTTTTTATATATATTTTTTCTTTTCATGCATCTTTATGCAAATTATTTATTATTACTTAGGAATTTTTACCATTTGGTTCAAGTTTTGAGGTAAAACTACACTTTAGTTCTAATTTTTTTTTTAAATACTCATTTGGTTCAAAAGGGCCTACAACAAATATTTGAGATAAAAAAATTCCCACCCCACTCCAGCGCGTCCGCCCCAACATTCCCCCCACCCCCATCCTCACCCTCTCTCTTATTTTCTCTGGAACATTTGAGAATTCGCATTCCACTCCCCCACCTCTCTCTCTCTCTCTCTCCCCACACACACGCACCCTCTCTCTCTAAACCCAGCAACAATCCCCACCTACGTGGTAGTGCTACCAATGTTATAGCCACACCGATAGAGTCGGCGTCCTCCACATCCGCTCAATGCGAGGCGAGTCTGGGTTTGTGGAGGCAGATCGATCTGGTCAAAGGTGATGGAGAAGAAGTCGACGGCGAGGCGACGACGGGTGAGCGACAGCAAGATTGATCTGGTCGAAGTAGATGGCGGGCGACCGCTCGATCTGGTCTCTTCCCCTCCCAGATTCAAGCGTCGCCCGCGATTTAAAAGAGAATAGTGGCGCTGTCATACCCGATTCACCTTTTTGAGCGCCCTTGCGACTCATCTTTTCGAGCGCCCAATTCCCCCCGACGACTATAGGGTTTTGAGCGCTGCTGTCGACTCACCTTTTCGATGGAGAGTCTCGATCCTCCGCCGATCCAAGGGCTGTTGGTGATCAAATTTAATCGATAGGATTAGTGACTGTTTTAATTCGGTTTAAGACCACCAATCAATTACGTGTGATTGATT
The DNA here is from genome assembly GCA_947034835.1 of Ballota nigra. Taxonomy (NCBI): domain Eukaryota; kingdom Viridiplantae; phylum Streptophyta; class Magnoliopsida; order Lamiales; family Lamiaceae; genus Ballota; species Ballota nigra. Next base: position 86,020,237 of record OX344720.1, on the reverse strand, counting down.
ACCACCGTAAATGGTAAATCGAAGATTCGGGATGTGGAATGATAAACACGAAAGTCGAAATCGTATTAATTTCGTATGTGTGTACGTTTAGGTGTGTTAGTATGTGTTTTGGGAGTATTTATGAATTTGAACCTGTATTTCTTAGCTGGAGAACAACTATTTATAGAGACTAGCAAGCATGAGGTGTCTATGACTCTTGGTCTCCCTAGCCTGCATGCTTGACAAGTGTCCTATTGACCTTTGTTTGACCTTATCTAAGCTGAATCTTAGTTATAAAGTCTTCGTTGGTCTTATCTCGGACTTCATTGTTGTTCGTCCAGGTCGGTTTAGTTGATCCAAAATGGTTTTTCCATAGAAGTTGTTCATCTTTTGAGGGTATGGCTCAGAAGTTATTCGCCTTTGTGTTTTACACAGATTGGCTTTGGGATCTTGGTCCTTTGTTAGTTTCCATACACCTCTTAAGCTGGTAAATGCACCATCTTTCATAATGTTGTTCGTCATTATTGACTTGGTGGAGGGTCCATATTTGGCTTCGGGTCTCTAGACCTGTTCGCCAATATGTTGTTCGTCGGTAGAGTTGTTCGTCTGTTTATACACTCCCTGGATTGATTTATGCACCTCCACTTGATTTTCTTTGTTAATCATCTTTGATTTGGGGTTGGTTCTTCATAGTCCTTTTTAAGGCTTTAATCCTTGTTCGCCCAACAATGATTGATGTTCGCCTATCAACAAGGGCAGCATCGCCGCCGTGCCCGATTCACCATACCGGGATAAGATGAGTGCCACTGTGCTTAATTCATCATCAGCCGAACATCCCCCACCTACCATTGTGTGCACAGCAGCGAGGAACGATCGATTTGGTATCTCTCTCTCTATCTGTATCTCTTTGTCTCTCTATCTGGTCTCTCTCTCCCACTCGATCTATTTTTTTGTCGATACATGATTTTTTTATCGATACATCTGGCCGATCTGGTAGTCTTGCTGCTCTGTATGCGTGTGAGTATTTTTTAGTGTGTAATGTGTGTGTTTATATGTGTGTGAAAGAATCCATTTTAGTTATTGAGTATTGTTTAATCTTGTACATTTTTTTTGAAATTGAAATTGAGTGATAGATGATCCAATTTTTTTTTAATTCTCGTGAATTTTTTTTTTTTTTTGTTGGATGATATTTGGAGGAGAAGAAATCATGAAGGCGGTGGAAAAATAAGAGACCAAAAGTTGAAGATGAAGATAATGCAAATTTTTATATCTTTGCACACTTTTTTTGCAAACTGTATTTATATTTTTGTAATTTTCAGCGTTCAACATGTAAATTTTTATATCTTTGCACACTTTTTTTTGCATTTGTAATTTTCAGTCTTCAACATGTAATTTTAGAATTTTTGTTGTGTAGAATGCAAATAAACGTTTTGCATACTATTTTTGCATTTTTAAATTTCATATTAAAACATGTGAATTTAGAATTTTTTACATAAGATTTTTGCACAGGATTTTTACACAGAATGTTTATACACCCTATAATAAATACACAATTAAGTATTGAATTTGAAAAATCTAAAAATATGTACATGAATCTTGATATTTAATAAAAAAAAATGACTTAATAATTGTTAAATATAATTCTATAATTAGTAAAAAAATAAAAATAAAATGTAGAGAATACAAAAATTGCAATTTAAAATTTGCACAGGAATGCGAGGGGGTAAGGAAGGGCTGACGGGACAGACACTGAAAAAGGAGGGGGTGGGGGGGCAGGTAGGGGTGGGGTTGGCAGAGGTTGAAATGGAGAGATGGGTGGGGCGAGTGGGGTTGAAAGACAAAAAGGGAGGAGGGGCCTCACATTTTGAACCAAGTTGTAGCGTATAAAAAGTGTAGCACTAAAGTTGAATAAGGGGTATAAAAGTGGACTTAGTTGTAACTGGCCCTATTACATATAATTTAAATTACAATAATTTAATTATTAAAAATAAATTAGTATTGGATATACATATATTGTGTCAATATTTTTTAGAATTATTTCATATTCTTAATTATGTATTTATAATATTTTGATTGTATATTAATTGATACAACATATTGCTTATAATAATTTTATTTATATAAAATATTAAATTTATGTAAGTATATATAAATACCCATGGGGAACAAGGCCTCGCGGGGCGGCCGGGAAAGGAGTATGATCCCCGCCCAGTCAACACCAACGAGTAATAATTCGTCCCCATCCCCGCCCCACGGGGTGGCAAAACCGGGGATTCTCCTCCCCATTCGGGGAAGATCTCCGCGGGGAACGGGGATTCTCTTCCCCATTGTCAAGTCTAGTGAAAACAGCTAATACATTTTAATGGTTCATATATGAATTATTTTTACTCTATATTTTGTCTATATAAACTACTAGTGATAAACCCGCAATTTTGCAGACTAGAAGAAAATTTGTATGTACAATAAAAAAGATTAATTTTAAATATACTTTTTTATTGTTTAAATATTTATAGCATTTCCAGTTCATGAAATTGTTAAATCATAACTCAAATACCCAAAAGTGAAAGTAAATAGTAAAAAAACTTCTTTGTAATTACTTTAATAATTATAAATTTAGAAATCCACATAGAGCCTCCAAGGTGGGTGGTTGATTCTTGTGAATTTGGGTGGGAAAGTTAACTCTGATCGGTTGATTGATCTGCTAATAATACGTTGTGCTGGTATACTCTGAACTCGACTAAATTAATCTAAAACAACTAATCCAATATAAATGTAAACCCTATTATATAATTGTTTGAATTATGTGATATAATTATATATACCTTATATGGATGGTTTGTGTTTGTTGATTATATGAACTGTTGACGATTGCATGATATAAGGGCATTTTGTGAGCATGAATCTGTTTAAGTATGAATTATGTGAATTCTCCCCACTTTGTGAAATGTCAGCTTATGAGGAAGAGGAAAGCTATTGATTAACAATAAAGTTTGTCCTCCGGATAAGATGCTCAGTAGAGTTCCGGGCAAGGTCATTAATAAAGTTTGTCCTCCGGGTAAGGTGCTCAGTAGAGTTCCGGGCAAGGTCATTAATAAGTTCGACTTCCGGGTAAGGTGCTCAGTAGAGTTCCGGGCAAGGTCATTAATAAGTTCGGCTTCCGGATAAGAACTCATTAGAGTTCCGGGTAAAGTCATTAATAAGTTCGTCCTCCGGGTAGGGTGCTCAGTAGAGTTCCGGGCAAGGTCATTAATAAGTTAAAATTTAATATGAGAAAGGATTTGAGAGAGATTTACGATATGTGGAAAATAATTTTGGCAGATTGGGCCGATACGTGAAAATTGTTTTGGGCTTTGCCCCTTAATGTGAATTAACATGTGATATATCAATTATGTGAACGTGAAACCTGTTATGCCCAATTAATTATTACGTGAGCTTGTTACTTCTGTGATATATGTTATTCGTATTTATATGTCAACTGCTTAAATAAATTAAATACTTTATCAATGAGTATAATTTAATATACTTCGGATTTACCAATCCCATGACGTTGCAAATCACCCATACGTGAGAATTCAAATCTCACGCCCCCTTTTTACAACCCTTGCAGATTATGATTTCGTGGAGCAAGGACAGTAATAGAGACGGCACGGAGTTCCCCGCTTAAATAAAATGATACTATTGATATTAAGCTTTATATATATGTGTGAGATATGTTATACAAATTATTATACTATCTCCTTCCGCTGCATAAAAAGTCATCTCTCTTTTATTATCCCTTTTTATATCAAAAATTTTATAGTTCGGATTTTAGTCACAAGTGGCACCTCGAATCTGAGATATTTTATGTGTTTTGGATTCGGGGCATTACAATTATTATCTATAAATTTCATTTTAAATCTATAAAATATAGATTGAAAATGGTTCATACATGAACCATTTGAAGAGTACTAATTATTTTCACTAAAGAAAATTAGTTATTTTCATTAACTGTATTAGTTATGTAGGGTTTTATTTATTTTCACTGAAAGGTATTAGATGATTACACTAAATATTACGCTAAAAATATTATAAAGTGATTCATATATGAAACAATTTCACTCTATAGATTTTCCGTTTGAAGTTTGAACAGTGATAAAAAATTCTATCTAACCATATATAAACAATTTAATTTTTCCTCTAAAATGTTAACCGTCCATGTATAAACAATTTAAGTTTTAATTTGGTTGTATTTATGATGAAAGTCATATAATTATTTACACCTTAAGTAGTATTTCGGTTGTTTTTCATATTTTTTTGTTTTTTAGCGCATAATAGTGGCGGGTGAACTATTTTGGAGATAAATCATATTTTAAGTATTTAAGAACAAAAGAATTTTTCCTATTTATTATGAATACAAGTTTATTGGTGGCATGAACTGTTGCCTAATTCGTCTCACTAAACCTTGATTTAAATTTATTAAAATTGTTGTATTGCATAAATTTGATTATTTTTTTAAGAACAATAACTTTTAAAAGTCAAGATTTGAGGCCAAATTAGCTTGAATCAAATCAAATCGGACTAATTGACTGGACTTGGCTTGAAATCCAGGCTTATTAATGCTATTTGACTTTAATTCGGGTTGAATTTGGACCTAATTCTAACTGATTTGGTTGATATGACATAGATTTACTACTTTTAAAAGTTATTATCCTTAAATTTTCAGCTCGGATTGTTACCATCCTCATTTTGCCCCATCCCCCCAATTATAAATATCATCTCGAGGAGTTAATGTAGACTTACTAAATTCTTAAGGTGGAAGATAATATTTTGAAAATATTTTTTAAGGACCGTAATTTTGGGGCTGATATTTTTTTCCGAAAACCAAAGAACTTATATATCATGTTCACAGGTACAATTATTCAACAGAAGTCCATCCACATCAAAAGGAGGATCATCCCAAACAGAAGGGCTCGCATGACTCCGAGAAGCCCGAGCAAAAGAGTGACCTAAACCATTAGCCTTACGGCCCACGAAATGAACAGAAAAATTAGGGAAAATCAAATAGAATGCTCTTACAACACCTTATATAATCGCCAAAAGTCGACAAACCAAAAGAACCACAAACTATTGTATTAACAACAACATTCGAGTCCCCTTCAATAATCACCTTATTTAAGCCCTTATTCTTTGCCCAAGAGAGAGCCTCCATAAAACCCATGGCCTCGCCAATGTCGACATCTAATCGTCCAGGGATCATTTAAAGTACGACCATGAATAAATGTATCATTCACATCACGTAAGACCATACCAACACCCGTCTCAAAATCTGGGGTTGACAATTTAAGGACTATAATTTTTAAGAATTGCAAATTTAAGCACAATTAGCCCTAATAACCTAAATTGGGCCGAATTCAGTCTCCAATTAGATCAAATCGTGTCAATTAGTCCAAATTTCAAATTGAATCAGCCCAATTGGGCTATGTAGCATAGTCTGATTTGAGTTTATATGGGATAGTTTGACCTCAATTTGCAACTTTAAAAATTATTGTCCTTAATTACAACCTCAAAAATTAAGTATCCCATTTTCCACCTACTACATTACAGTTCTTGAAAAATGTGTTATCTTATGACATGTGATACTTATTTTTGTTATATTTATTTTAATAATTTTTTTAAAATTTTATTTTTGTGTTTCTATGATTATATCATAAATTAATTTTTGTTTATAAATAACATTAAATTTATTATTATTTAGATGTAAAAGAAATAATATTGTTTTTGTTTTATATATCAAAAATCAAATATGAAAATTATTAATTAAATTAAATAGGTTTTTTTTATAGAATGTAGCCATCTTCTCATACTATTTTAATAGGTTCACTCACTTCTTAACTCACTCACCTTTTTTTTACTAAAGGGTATTAATTGATTACACTAAATAATATTAATTGGTTACACTAAAACGTATTGTAAAGTGGTTCATGTATGAAGTAATTTCACTCTATACGTAATCTTATATTTTATTTTTTATAAATTTTTGTTTGACAGTGATAAAAATAAATTCTAAGTGACCATATATAAACAATTTAAGTTTTCCTCCAAATATTAACCAATCATGTGTAAACAATTTAAGTTTTAGACTTTGTTATATTTATGAGGAAAGTCATATAATTATTTACACCTTAAATGATATTTGGATTGATAATCATTTTTTATTTTTTTTAGCGCATAAGTGTTCGATGAAAATCTTTTTTTGGAGAAGAATCAAATTTTATCATATATGAAGTATTTTAGAATAAAAGAATTTCCACGATTTAGTATGAATACAAGTTTATTGGTGACACATAGTGTCGCATAATACGTCTCAAGAAAGCTTGATTTTAAAGAATAATTTAGAGGTGATAGGAAAATTAGGATTTTCAATCTCTGGGTAGACAATTTAAGGACAATAACTTAAAAAAAGCGATATTTGAGTTCAAAACAGCTTAAATCAAAGCAATTAAGACTAATTTTTCCCAACTTGACCTAAAATTTTGGTTTATTGGCATAATTTGTCTTGAATTCAGATTGAATTTGTACTCAATTTTAATTGATTTGGGTTGATATGATATAGATTCGCTATTTTCAAAAGTTATTGTCCTTAAATTAACAGCTCGGAGAGTTACAATCCTAATTTTTCCATCGTGAAGAATTATAGCCCTCATTTTGCCCTCCCCCCAACTAAATAAAATATCAGCCTGACAAGTTAATGTCAATAACTCAATCCTTAAGGTGAGAGTTAATAATTTTGAAAAAAAAATTAGGACTGTAACTTTAGGGCTAACAATTTAAGGACAATAATCTTTAAGAGTTGCAAATTTAAGCACAAGCAACCCTAATAAACCCAAATTGGACTTGAATTCAGCCTCCAGTCTGGCCAATCGAGTCAATTAGCCCAAACTTTATATCAAATTCAGCTAAATTGGGTCATGTAGCATAGTCTGGTTTGAGTTTACTTGGGATGGTTTGACCTCAACTTGCGACTCTTAAAAATTATTGTCCTTAATTGCAACCTCAAAAGTTATATTTCTCATTTTTTCATCCACTACGTTACAGTCCTTAAAAATATTTTTCCTCATGACCTGAGATACTTATTTTTGTTATATTTATCTTAATCATTTGTTTTTTTAATTTTGTCTTTGTCTTTTTTACAATTATATTGTAATATTGATTTTTGCTTATAACTAACCTTAAATTATTATTATTTATAGATTTTAAAAACAAATAACATTTTTTTTTTGTATTATATATCACAAAAGAAATATGCAAAATTATTAATTATTAATCAAATTAAATATAATATTTTTTAATGTAAATATCTTTCCATACTATTTTAATAAGTTCACTCACTTCTTAACCCAATCTCCACTTTTTTTAAGTAAATATACGACTTTAATATTACTACCTCCATCTAGGAGGAACTCGCACATTTATTGTGTTCTCGTGTTTTAGCGAATGAATTTTTTTATTAGTATTTAAAATGATAAAGTAATTTTTAGGGAGATATATAATAGAGGGGGGATAAATCTTTAATACCCCTTCTTAAAAGTCACTTTATCATTTCAAATACTAAAAACAATTCGCTCGCTAAAACACGAGAAAAAAGGTAGTGTGCAAGTTCTCTGCTCTAGCAGGGGAAAAAATGATTAGCGATTTTCCCAAGACTATCTTAGAAAATATGATTATAGATAAGACATGTTCAAATGACTTATGTGGTAATCCAATATTATATAAATAATTTTAGACTGTACAAGTTTTGATTATATTTAAGATTTATATTAAATACACTATGTGATTAAGATGAGTTGATGGCAAGAATTATAAAACAATTCATTATTCTTTATAAATATCTATTTTATAATAGGATTAATTTCATATAAATAACAACTTTTTTTAAATTGCAATCTAATATAAATTTATTAATCTTTGCAAAAAAAAACTCCAATTTAATATCTGGTTACAATTTGAACTAACAAACAAATTCTTTACGGTCCGAAAATGAAGATTTACTTACTATACAATGAATAATTAATTGTATTAATATGTTTAGATTGGTTCAGATGACAATACATAATTATCTTGAAATCGGCCTTTTGGATAGAATTACTAATAAATTTTAAATTGAGGTTTTATTTGAAACAATTAAAATGTTTAGATTAGATTGCAATTTGTGAATATGTTGAGATTTTATTTGCAACTAAGCCTTTATAATAAAACAAACACTTTTTCATGTTATACTAACGTATAATTAGAAAAAAATATTTAAAATTAAACCATTGTGTGAAAAAATTGTGACATTTATACTTATTCGAAAGTCTATTGAATTTAAATATGTTATACTTCGTTGTAATTTGACTGTTATACTATTTTAGTGTTTTGCATAAATATTATTTTTAGTGTTATGTTTTATTGAATCATTGTGTTGTGTATTGGTAAAATTGTTTAATTATGTATTAAATAATTCTTTTGTTAAATTTTAAATGTCTACTTATTGAGATTTTTTTTTTAGAACTGAGGATGACGGACGATGAGATAAAAAAATTATTGCCTTTTGGAGATCAAAAATATGTTGTGTTCTCTTGGTAAGAGTTTGAATGATTTTGAAGGAATGCCAGTATTTGTTGTTGATATAACTTAACATCCCGTAGTATGACACTTTTGAGTAAGTTGTCGTATGATAGAGTTTAATTGCGGACGAAATGTGAAGTTTGGTAAGCAAATTAAATGATGAGCAACGTGTTATATTTTATAGAATAATTGAATTTGTATCTTCGAATATTGAAAATGTATTTTTTGTATGTGGTTATGGGTGTACTGAGAAAACTTTATCTTCAAAATCATGTTGTGAAGGTAAGATTATGTTGAATGTAGCATCAAGTGGAATAGTTTCGCTTTTGCTTCCCGGTGGACGTACAACTTATTCTAGATTTTGCATTCCAATAAATTGATTGTAGGATTCTACGTGTAACATTGAGCAAGGTAGTCACCTTTCAGAACTATTGATTAAATGCAAACTTATTGTCTAGGATGAAGCCCCAATGGTGCACAGACATTGTATTGAAGCATTAGATACATCATTGAGTGATATTATGCAGTTATCTAATCCATCATGTTCTGCAATACCGTTTGGTAGGAAGACAATTGTTTTTTGTGGAGATTTTTGACAAATCTTACCTGTCATTCCAAAGGGAAAAGGACAGGATATTGTGCATGCCACTATTAATTCATCTAATTTATAGAATGAATGCACTGTTTTGAAGTTGACAAAAAATATAAGATTGCTACATCCTGGTTCTGTTGAATGGGTGAATGAGATAAAGTTATTTTTTTTAAAATGGATTAAATCGGTTAGTGATGAAACTACAAGAGCAAAATCTGATTATGGTTCTGACATTATTATTCCAGAAGATATTTTGTTGATAGGTGGTGATGATCCTATTGTTTCTATTGTGGATTGTATTTTATCCTGATTTTAAATCAAAGATGTATAATCATAAATTTTTACATAAACGAGCTATTCTTGCACTGACGCTTGATTCTGTCAGAAGTATTAATGATTACATGGTGAAGTTAAATGAAAATGAGTCTCGCAAGTATCTCAATTCTGATAGTCTTTGTTGATAGGCGAACATCAACTAGATATGGAGCGAACAATTATTGAAGTCTAAAACAAAGAAAATCACGATTTGGGCGCATTAACCAATCTGGGAGGTGTATGAAGTGACGAACAACTCTCCCGACGAACAATTAATGGGCGAACAGGTATTAAGGCCCGGGACCAAGAATGAGCCAACTGTGAAGTCATCCATGACGAACAACTTGGTCAAAATATGATACAACAAATAGCCAAGGAGGTGTGTACAAGTGAACAAAGGACAAAGATCCCAAAGCCAAGCTGAACAAAGCCATAAGGCGAGCAACTTCCAAAGTACAACCTCAAGAGGCGAACAACTTTCAGTTGGAGAATCAACAAGATCAATTAAGCCGACCTAGGCGAACAACAGTGAGTCCGAGATAAGGACCAAAGAAGACTTTGTAACTAAGGTTCAGCTTAGATAAGATCAAAGGGACACATGTCAAGCATGCAGGCTAGGGAGACCAAGAGTCTTAGACACCTCATGCTTGCTAGTCTCTATAAATAGTTGTTCTTCAGCTTATTAATGAGAATAATTTTCGAATTTCAGACAAAAAATACACACAAACACACTCAAACTCACACATATACGAAATAAGTCCAATTTCGACTACCGAATTTACAAATTCGATAAATCCAAACCCCGATTTACCATTTACGGTGGTAATCAATCACACGTTATTGATTGGTGACGTAAAAACGGATTAAAACAGCCACTAATCCTTACGATTAGATTCGTTCACCAACAATTTGGCGCTAGAAGGAGGGTCCGAACCTCCGGTTTAGTGTGATTACTCAAGAATTTCAAGTTGAAAACTTGAAGATTCAAAGGAAATCTCAAGAAATATTTGAAGATACAAACAAAAGTGTTCTTGGTGTTCTTCAATTTTAAAATTAAGAAACAAATTAAATTGAAATGCCTCAATCTAAAGAGACCCAAGGATCACGTTTGTCAAAAAGAGCATCTCAGACCCGAGCCACGTCGGCCGACCACCAGGACCGTGACCCGAGACATGCGAACAGGTCACAACATACGGCCATAACACATAACCTCCCCCCTGAGATGGAGGCTTTGGCGAACAACCCCAACGAGTTGGCCAAAACCATAGCTGCTCTTCAGGCTCTCCAAAGACAACAAGAGCAGGTCAGGCCAACACAAGCAAGGCCAAGGGACAAGTCCCTAGAGGTTGTTAGGCCCAGGACTACCAGGGGCGAACAGCGAGAGGTTGATAGTGCCCAAGTCAGACGAAATAAGGGAAAGGCCAAGGTGGTCGACCAAGGAGAAGTACAGGCTGAGTCTGGTCGCGGACGAACAACTATGTCTAGCCATGGAACAACACGTTCCAGTGCCCAAGACAGGCTTAGCCAACCCCAGCGGGAAGCTGCTCGCCGGGGAGCGGGAGATGGACGAGCAACTTTTGAACAGCCTCGCCCATCAGTCCATGAAAGACTCTCCCAGTCAGCCTTTAGGCGCCTAGGGCCAAATGCGGCGAACAACATTAGGAGGCAAGCCCAGGAAGTGCCCACTCCAAGCGAGGGACTGCGACGAGCAGAAAGGTTAATGCATTTGCTCGCCGAACAGCCTCCAAGTCAGGGGGCACCTCTTGATGAATTATCAAGCCTAAGGAGGGCTGTGGAGAACATGCAGGGGCAACTAGACCAACAGAGGGGGATGGGAACGACCAGCATGCCATCCTCACCTTTGGCAGCTCACATTTTGAAGGCCCCGATACAGAAAAAGATTCAATTTCCGGCTAGCATTCAATATGAAGGCATCGCCGACCCCCGGGTCCACTTAACGAAGTATACGGATTACATGGTCTCCGTGGGGGCCAGCGATGCCACCCAATGCCGGAATTTTCCGTTAACATTGGGCGATCGGGTTCACAAGTGGTTTTCATCAATGCCGCCGGCATCAATCCACTCGTTCGTCCAGCTAAGTCGAGAATTTCTTTCTCACTTTTCAACGGCGGGATCGTATCTTTCCCAAAAACACCGGCTATCAGATTTGAGGCAAAATGATGATGAAACTGACCGGGCGTTTATGGAAAGATTCGATAAAGTTTTGCTAGAAGGAGAACCGGTGAGCGAAGATACAAAGATCATCGCTGTGATGGCCGGATTGAAAAAAGGGTCGAAGTTATGGAAGGAGGTACGTCTGAAGTGCCCAAAGACTTATGCCGAGTTCAGAAACCAAGCTGGCATTTTCGTTTCCATGCACGAGGCCCTACAAACAAATTTAGGGGAGAACAAAGCTGATCCTAAGGAGAATAACAAAAAGACCGTTGGGACAAGCTACAGGGTCCCAAAAAATATGAAAGCATTCACCGAAGGATCGGATTTGAAAGAAAAATTGAACCAAGTATTGACAGTATCAGTTGATACTGTGTATGAGAGCGTAAAGGAGAAAGAGTTGCTTTCCCCACCACGTAAAATCCGCCAGGATACTGGCAAACTCAACCCGAACAAGTATTGTGCCTACCATCAAAGTGTGGGGCATTTTACAAGTGAGTGTAGAGATTTGCTTAAGCAACTCTGGCGATTTTATGAGGAGGGAAAGCTCTCCGATTTCGTTAAAAGGCAACCTGGGAAAAGAGCTCGGGAGAACAACTCAGAAGACGAAGAGGATGGTCAACCTCAGAGAAACAACAAACCCGGGCGACCAGTTCCCAGTATGCCAGCTCAACCTTTAGAAGATCTGTTCATGATGGAACCCGCAGGTCCCGCGGGAGGGTGTTTTGATGGACAACCACCCGACTCAAACCGGAAGAGGAAAGCGGAGCTACGAGCGATTGGCCAAGTACAAGAGATGGGAGTTAAGCCGTCTATCATGCAAACGGCAGAATTAACTTTCACCGAAAAAGACCTTGAAGGCGTCTTAACCCCGCACAATGATTCGCTCGTAATCTGTGCAAAGATTATGGGGACCAGAGTCCACAGACTGTTGGTGGACACCGGAGCCTACACCAACATCTTATTCAAGAAGACCCTCGATAATCTGGGAGATTATTCGGGTTACGTTCGGAATACAACACATAGAATCATAGGCTTCGGGAATGCTGTGACAACACCGTTGGGAATTGTAACATTAGCAGTACAACTTGTAACGGCTAATGAACCCGAAAGAAATATAACAAGAATGGTAGATTTCTTGGTTGTAGACCAGGAGTCGACCTATAACGGGTTTCTTGGCCGACCTTTTCTCAATGAATTCAAAGCTGCGTGTTCCACTTACCATTATTGTTTGAAATTTCCAACAGCTAGTGGAACAGGTATAATTAAAGGAGACCAACGGAGAGCACGAGAATGCATTCAACAGCTACGAGCAAAATTTGTACAAATATCCATGATGGAAGCAACAAGTTATCCCGTCAACGAACCATCAATACTGAACAATATGATGGACATGGACGACCACATGGACACGGACGAACAACACTTGGACGAGCAAGTGTTGGACGAACAACTCGTTACCACTCGCGAGGAACCTCCATCTGACGAACAACAAAGGGGTGATGACGAACAACCTTCAATGGAGGACTTGGAGGGCCAAGTACAAACGAACAACAATGGGACGGAGCCAACTGATGATCTAGAACCCCGCCTGGGGGCAGAGCCCATGAACATCGAAAATGATTCCAACCTTGAGGAACCCATACTTGATCCCCGTTGGAAGGGACGAAAACGACGAGCGACTCCAGTCGAAGAGCTGGAGGCATTCAAAGTTAATCCCAACAACGAAGATCTTGAATTATTCATAGGATCTGAGCTTCCAGAGCCCTACAGATCCCGAATGAAAGAGTTCCTCACCAAGAATCTAGATGTCTTTGCTTGGTCTCACGCAGATATGGTGGGGATAGACCCAAAACATGCTTGCCACAAACTGAACATAAATCAAGCAAGAAAGCCCGTCCATCAAAAACGAAGGAAGTACGGCCCGGACAAATACCAAGCCTTGAATGAAGAAGTTAAAAAGTTGCTAGACAATGATCTCATTCGACAAGCACTCTGTCCACAATGGGTAGCAAACCCAGTACTCGTGAGGAAACCAAACGGGACCTGGAGGCTATGCATAGACTTTACAGATCTGAATGCAGCATGCCCGAAGGACAACTTTCCTCTCCCGCACATCGATCAATTGGTGGACAGCACTGCGGGTCACGAAATGCTAACATTCATGGATGCTTTTGCAGGGTATCATCAAATCCCAATGCATCCTGACGATCAAGAAAGCACAGCTTTTTATACTAACAAAAACTTGCTGTGTTGGAAGAGAATGCCGTTCGGCCTCATAAATGCTGGAGCAACATATCAAAGACTGGTGAACAAGATGTTTGATCAACAAATTGGAGATACGGTTGAAGTCTATGTAGACGATATCGTAGTCAAAAGTCCCAAGAAGGAAGACCATCTTCAACATCTGACTCAAGTGTTCGAAATTCTTCGACACTATAACATGAAGTTGAATCCAAAGAAAAGCAGCTTTGGAGTTCACTCAGGAAAATTCTTGGGTTATCTTGTTAGCCAGCGGGGAATTGAGGCCAACCCTTCAAAAGTTAAAGCCATCATGGATATGCAACCACCACGTTCGGTGAAAGAAGTGCAAAGACTCACCGGGTGCCTAGCAGCATTGAACCGGTTCATATCCAGGTCGGGGGACAAGTGCCGTCCATTCTTCGAGGCCATCAAAAAAGGAAAGTTTGCATGGACTAACAACTGCCAAGCGGCCTTCGATCAACTTAAAGACTACCTGGGAGATGTCAAAATCCTATCAAAACCAATCCCAGGAGAAAAGCTCTTTTTATACTTAGCCGCATCAGAAGTTGCCATCAGCTCTGTCTTGGTGCGCGAAGACGGCAAATTCCACCAACCTATATATTACGTCAGCCAGGCTTTGCATGAAGCAGAGATCAAATATGCTCCAACCGAAAAGCTGGCATATGCTTTGGTTATGAGCGTGAGAAAGTTACGACCATACTTCTTTGACCATCAAGTCGAAGTTCTAACAACTTTCCCGCTCAGGCAAATTCTCCATCGCCCCGACACTGCAGGTCGTCTCTTAAGATGGTCACTGGAGATTAGCCAATTCGGGGTGACCTATGCTCCTCGAACGGCGATCAAAGGGCAAGCATTAGCCGACTTTATAGTCGAACTAACTTTCCCTCCAGATTCGACGAGAGGACTTGATCATCCTTGGCATCTCTATGTGGACGGATCATCAACCAATATAGCCTCGGGGGCAGAAGTAGTTTTAATCAGCCCAGATAGACAAGTATTCACCTCGGCAATCAGATTTGGTTTCATGGCAACCAACAATGAAGCTGAGTATGAAGCTCTTATTGCTGGACTCCACCTATCTCTCGCAGTTGGTGTCAGACGCTTGCAAATATTTGGCGATTCACAATTGATCGTGAACCAAGTCCGAGGTGAATATGAAGCAAAAGATGATCACATGATCGAGTATCAACGGATTGTTGCTCACCTGATGTCCATGTTGCAGCAAGTTTTCATACAGCAAATTCCAAGGACGAGCAACACTCAAGCAGATGCGCTTGCTCGACTAGCAACAAGTGAAGGCCCCGTAGAGTTAGCAGATATTATAGTTACAAAGATGAAAGATCCATCAACAGTAAGCTATAATGTCAACCAACTCGACGATCAAACCGGTGAAGAAGACTGGAGAACAAGTATAGTCAAATACTTGAAAAATGGGGAAAAACCAAACAATCCTTTTGAAGCTGCCAAGCTAGTAAAGCGAGCCGCCAGATATACTCTGGTGGGCGAGCAACTCTTCAAAAGGGGAATATCAATCCCACTTCTCAAGTGTTTGCCTAGGGGGCAAGGGCAAGCGGTACTCGAAGAAATACACGCGGGAGTATGTGGAAACCATACTGGGGGGCAAGCTCTGGCATACAAGACAATCAGACAAGGCTATTACTGGCCAACTTTACGCCAAGATGCAATCAAAAAAGCAAAGACTTGCCACCAATGTCAGATTTTTGCCCCGAATATTCATACCCCGGCTCAGGAACTCGTGTCAGTATACAGCCCATGGCCTTTTGCAAAATGGGGGATGGACATCATTGGTCCTTTCCCGGCTGGAGTAGGAAATGTTCGGTTTGCCGTTGTGGCAGTCGATTATTACACTAAATGGGCAGAAGCAGAGGCCATGGTGAGCATCACGCAGCAGAAGATGATCAACTTTATTTGGAAGAACATTGTCTGTCGTTTCGGAGTTCCACAGGCAATTGTGACAGACAATGGTCCACAGTTTGATGGACAAGAGTTGAGAGAATTCTGTGCGAAGTGGGGGATCAAAAAACATTACTCCACACCTTATCATCCCCAGTCAAACAGACAAGTTGAAGCTGTGAACAAGATAATCAAGCATACATTAAAAGTAAGGCTGGCGGAGAGCAAAGGTGGTTGGTCTATCGAACTCCCGGAAGTCTTGTGGGCATACAGAGTTTCTCCCAGGTCTAGCACCGGAGAAACACCCTTTGCTATGGCTTTCGGAACAGAAGCAGTAATACCTATTGAGTTAAGGACCAGTACGATTAGGACGACCAACTTTGATGAACAAGCAAATAATTCTGCTCTAAGTACTGAAATGGATTTACTCGAAGAAAAAAGACTCAATGCTGAGTTAAAAAATGCGACATACAAGCAAAGAGCAGAACGTTATTATAATTCCCGTGTAAAAGTCCGGGAATTCAGAGTTGGAGATTTGGTTCTAAGAAAACTGCTCGCCCAATCTTCAGGAGTACTGGGACCAGCTTGGGAGGGCCCATATCGTATAACGGAAAAATTCGTAAATGGCGTATACGATCTCGAAGATATGGAAGGCAAGCCGGCCTCATACTCCTGGAATGCCGTACATCTCAAGAAGTACTATCAATAAATGGGCGAACAATTGTCTTGGGGGGCAAGGGATGCGTATGAGCTGAAGGAAGGCTATAAAGGGCTAAAAACTTGCCAAATTTTTTAAAAATTTTCTTAAGTGTAGATTCAAAAGTTGCTCGCCACATTTGTATAGTCTGGTGCTAGTGCTTTTGGTTTTATAGATAGAGTTGCTCGGCAAAAAATATTATAAGCGAGCAAGTTTTAGTTTGTGTTTAAAGCTGTTCGTCAGATTGTATATGATAGTGATGGACAGTCTTACAACACTTGTAATTATTTTGCAATGTAAATATAATAGTTGTTCGTCAAAAAAGGAAAAGTCCAAAAGCTCGAGGTACAAGTCCATTCAAAGGTTGTTCGTTTTACAAATGAACAGAACCTAAGGACCAAAGCCACTTAAAGGTTGTTCGTTTCTTAAAATGAACAGAACCTAAGGCTGAACCCTGATTCCACTAAAGGCAAGTTTAATTCGAACAAAAGCCCAACACTATATGTTATAATTGTAAAGGCATTGACAGAAATGTAAAGGCAATCAACATATATAAGAAAATGAGCGAACAAAAGAAAGACATCCATTAATCAAAGGCATTGAGCCTCAAAAATAGTACAAGCTGGAAGCAGCCATTACAAGTACTACAAAAAGGAACGAGCAACTATTACAAAAGAGATGAAGAAAAAACTAAGTCCTAAAAACTACTGCTGCTCGACGGGAGGAGGATCTTGAGATTGCTCGGCAGGAGGGTCGACAATCATGTCTCGAGCAAGGTCTTCAGCTGCCTTATCCTCCGCCTCTTTAGCAATTTGCTCGTCCGCGGCAGCCGGCTCATCTCCTTGCTCGCCATCATCAACAATTGGTGGAGGATGAGTGATGGTGATACTGGGGTCAAGTAAATCCAGTTTAACCCCTAGTACAGCCAGATCCGCCAACTGGATTTTTACGTTGTTCGGCGGAGGATAGTTCTCAAGGAACTCGTTCAAATCTTTGCTCATCTCCTCCACCATGTCCTTATAATCATAGGCATCGGCCGTACGGATGCTGTCCGCGTAGGCACAGATATATCCAAGGTTGGAGATGGGGCCGGTACGAGCTTGAACCTCCTCTTCAAGTTGCTCGCGGGTAAAGAGGTTGGTTTCGGACTCCCGGAGACGAGCAACCTCCGCCTCGAGATCAGCAATTTTTTGCTTGGCCGCTGACAGTTTGCTCTTCTCCTCACCAAGCAAGGCCTCTTTGCTCTTCAGCTCGGCAGATAAGCCTTGAATGTCTTCAAGGTGCTTTTTCTCGCCGTCAATGTAGAGGGAAAGTTGGTCATTGAGCCGAGCAATCTGGCCATGAAAGTTGTTCGCCAGTTTGTCCTTTTCCTCGGAGAGTTGCCGAGCAGTACTCGCATAGTGGCGAGCAGACTCTTCCTGCTCGGCAACTTGGGCAATTGCCCTTTGGGCAGTGACGAGGCCGTTGGCAACGAGCATCATCGAGAGATGGAGATTGTCCATTTGCCCCTGTTGGAGGATGGCCTTGTCCAGGGGACGCGTCCAGGCTCGGGCGACCAGCTCCGTTGCCTTGCGAACATGCTCGCCAGGAATCTCCCTTATGTTAACAGGAGTCTTCGAGCAAGCATACTGGTGTACAACACTTGCTCGGCCGGGGTAATCGTCGGCACGATATCTGCAAATAAGACAGAAATTGATACTTAGAAAAAATTAAAAAAAAAAAAGATGAAAGTTGTTCGGCAAAAGAGGGTAGATACTTACTCGGCAAACTTCCGATCGTCCCATCCAAGGAACGTAAGATCTTCTGGGCCACGGAGTGAGCCTACGTCTTTGCTCGCTTTTCCCGACCTTTCCGTGGGCTCCGCAGAAGAGCGCCTAGCGACATCCCCTTCGTGGCGAGCATGACTTTCGCCCACCTTTTCTTTCCCCTTGCCGGTGACATCTCCGGCCAGTGGGGTCCCGTCTGCCTTCTTAAGGCGTTTCCCACCACGAGGTGGGGAGACGGGAGGGGACCGGATTTGGACTGGGGGGGCTGCCTGTCTCGGAACTTTAGCCCCCTCAGGCTTGTTCGACATGGCGAGCACCGCTTGAGGGGGGTCACCTCTCCTTTTCTTCCCTCTTGGTGGCCCCATTTCAAGGACCCTTTGCTCAAGAAGAGCGTAGCTTGGGGGAACGGCAACTGTTACTTGCTCGGCTAAAAAAAAAAAAAAAAGAGTTAAGTTAAAATTAGACGAGCAAGTTAAACGGGTTAACGACGAACAAAACTTGAGCAAGGAGTTAGAAATTTTCATACCAGGGGGCACCTCAGCTTGAGCCTCCAAATGATGTGGGTAAGTCAAAAGGCGAGCAGCTTTTTGACACCTTGATCGGCAGAGATAGTCTATAGTTCTATCTGCTTTATTGCGGAGGCCGACCAAGCACGAAGTAAACAAGAACTCGGAGTTCAACTCCTCCTCTTTCGAATTCCACTTGGGTAGACGAGGGCCTGCGAACAAACAAAAGAAGTTAAATTAGAACAACTTAGCCCAAAGGCGAGCAAGAAACAAACTTACGTTTCAATTTTCCATAGGCTGCTGGAGAATTTATTCGCCCAGGACCGCCGTGTGGACCGGAAGATGCTCGCCAATCACCCCCAATCCAGAAGAAGTGTTGCTTCCAGTCACGAACCTTGTTCGGCACCTCTTCAACCATTTTCAACCCAGTTCTTGCCTTGAGATAGTGATAGCCTTCTTCTCCCAAGGGGCAACTAGTAATTGTCATCAAGTAGTTGATCTCTTCCGCAGTGATCCGATCAACGTACCCCTCTAAGGCGAACAGGCACATGGAACCCAAGAGATTCATCCACCCAATTGGAGTAATTTGGGTAATGGCCAAGTTGGTCGCCTCCAGGAATCGACCAACAACGGGTGGAAGAGGCAACTTTAGTCCGGCAATTAAAGTGTGAATGTTGATCGCCGTACATCCTGGGGGTGGGCGATCAGCTCTTTCCTTTCTCTGAGGAGCCCACATGTGGATATCATATGGGATCTTATAGTCCTTCCGGATGGAGTCCAGTTCATCTTCGCGAACAACACTTTTTATCTTGCTCGTCTGATACCCAGTTTTCACCTTATCCATTACTTGTCTCTGGGGGCGGGGAAAGCTGTTCGCATATCTTTCAGCATATGCTCGCCATTCAAATAGACGAGCAACCCCAGCTGGGATCTCACTTTCCCGCATCTTTGGGGATGGAAAATTGATGCTCTCCAAGAACTCGCGAGTGAGTTCGTTAAGGTCTGGATCTCTAGATTCGGCAGAAGACGAAGAGCTTACGCCCAAATTGTTGTTCGCCGCAACTATTAATTCTCTCCCAGATGGGCCCGCACCGGTGTCCTCCACGGAGCGGACGACCGAATCCACCTGAAGATCCGACGCCGAGAAAATTTCGAAGGGAGGTTGATCGATGGGAACCGCGACTGGAAAGAGTGGGTCTAAGGTCTCCTCAGTCTTATTGCTCGAGTGCGAAGACATAGAAGAAGAAGAAAAATCCAGGCGACGGTGAAAAGAATTGCAGACGGCGGCGCTATCCCGGAGAAGACGATTGCGCTCGAACCCACACGGCGGCGATGGCGTTTTCGAGAGAAAAAGTAAAGAAAAGAAAAGAAATAAGAGGATAACTACCTTGTTTCGAGGATTGGAGGCCAAACACTGGAAGAATAGATGCCGGAGAAGCTTGGAATCGCCGGAGGAAGGAAGGGTTCGCCGGAGTACTGTTGCAAGAGGGGGAAAAGTGGGAATGATTTCAGTTTTCCCACTATTTATACCCCAAACAAAAATGGGGTCCAGGGCATAATTTTCCGAAAGTTCCGGGGCTCAACTGGAAGAAGGCGGGGTAAATTCCGAGCTAAACTAGGAGATGAAGGACCTATAAACAATTATAGGGGCGCGTGGCCTTGGGGCTGCTCGCGCGTGAACGGCGCGCAATCATTGCGCTGGCGTCATCTTCGTGATCTCCCCAGATCATGGGAAGACGAAACGGTTATTCCAACATTGCTCGTCACAGAGATGCTGTTCGTCCAAATCTTGGCCAAGACGATATCCTAACTACAGTTGCTCGCCATAAAATTACTCGTCTGATGCAACATCTAGTCAGGATAGGGGGCAATTGTTGATAGGCGAACATCAACTAGATATGGAGCGAACAATTATTGAAGTCTAAAACAAAGAAAATCACGATTTGGGCGCATTAACCAATCTGGGAGGTGTATGAAGTGACGAACAACTCTCCCGACGAACAACTAATGGGCGAACAGGTATTAAGGCCCGGGACCAAGAATGAGCCAACTGTGAAGTCATCCATGACGAACAACTTGGTCAAAATATGATACAACAAATAGCCAAGGAGGTGTGTACAAGTGAACAAAGGACAAAGATCCCAAAGCCAAGCTGAACAAAGCCATAAGGCGAGCAACTTCCAAAGTACAACCTCAAGAGGCGAACAGCTTTCAGTTGGAGAATCAACAAGATCAATTAAGCCGACCTAGGCGAACAACAGTGAGTCCGAGATAAGGACCAAAGAAGACTTTGTAACTAAGGTTCAGCTTAGATAAGATCAAAGGGACACATGTCAAGCATGCAGGCTAGGGAGACCAAGAGTCTTAGACACCTCATGCTTGCTAGTCTCTATAAATAGTTGTTCTCCAGCTTATTAATGAGAATAATTTTCGAATTTCAGACAAAAAATACACACAAACACACTCAAACTCACACATATACGAAATAAGTCCAATTTCGACTACCGAATTTACAAATTCGATAAATCCAAACCCCGATTTACCATTTACGGTGGTAATCAATCACACGTTATTGATTGGTGACGTAAAAACGGATTAAAACAGCCACTAATCCTTACGATTAGATTCGTTCACCAACAGTCTTTGCAAGTCTGATTCCAATCTTGATTCTCTTGCTGATGTTCATGCTCCTGAGTTCCTTAATACGTTAAATACAATCTTGATTCTCTTGCTGATGTTCATACTTCTGAGTTCCTTAATGCGGTAAATTCTCTTGCTGATGTTCATACTTCTGAGTTCCTTAATACGTTAAAATTTTCTGGTGTTCCTGATCATGAACTAAATCTTAAAGTTGGAACATCTGTTATGTTATTGAGAAATATTGATCATTCTATGGGATTGGGCAATATAACGATGTTAGTTTATTATTTTATTATGTAATTTTTTTTAGTATTTATTATTATTTATCATTTAAAAAATGTATGTTTATGATTTCCTTTTCCTTTTCCTTTTCCTTTTTGTATATACAGGACGGTTATCACTAGACTAAGTGACAGGGTAATTAAAGTTAAAGTTCTAACTGGTATTAGTGCTGGAGAGCTACCATTGATACCACGGCTGTCGTTGACACCTTTTGATCCTAAATTATCTTTAAAGATTACACAGAAGCAGTTTCCTTTGATTGTTTTGTATGCTATATCTATGAATAAAAGTTAAGGACAATCTTTTAGTCATATTGGTATATCTTTTAGGAAGCCAGTATTTAGTCATGGACAACTTTATGTTGCAATTTCAAGGATTACCAATCAAGAGGTGATGACCATCATATTGAGTAGAACACAACAAAGAATGTTGTATATCAAGAGGTGTTTAAAAATGTTTAGGATTTTGAATTTGTTATTTACTTTTTAGTATACTTATCTTGATCTATTAGCTTATTTATGTGAAAAAGGTGGATTTTATTTATTTATTAGTGTGTAGTAATTTTATTATATTGATATTTAGAAATGAGTTTTGCATGTATGATGTATTTGTTAGTGTGTTATGACTGAATTAAAATAAATATTATTTCTTAAAAAAGTTAATAAATGTAGAATTAGAATGAATAAATTTTTAAATATTATGAGTATTAATTTGTCCACATAGTTATGATGTATTGTAAGAATGTATGTTGAAAAATATAAAAAAAAAAATAATATATATATATATATATATATATGTGTGTGTGTGTGCGTGTGTGTGTGTATATATATATAGCAGTACGATAGTACGATTTTTGTATATCAAACAAATTGCTAAAATTTCTTTAATATACCGACAAAACTAACTTCGGTCATTTGAGTTCTCACTCACTCAATGGCAATATCGATTCAAGGGAATACAAATATGAATAATGCAAACGATCAAATATAATATTCAGATAAGTGTAAAGCCATACGTTTAATATTAAACCAATCAATAATATTAAACCATAAACTGAATATCATCTTAGCATTATGTCCTTACAAAAGATTGTCTTTAGGATACTAACACTAACAATATTTTCACTAAGATAAAAAAAAATATAAATGTGAGTTTTTAATAAACAATGTAATTTTAAATTTTATTTGTTTAAAATACTTTATTATTATTAATATAAAATAGTAATGAATTCCGTCTGTGCGAAGCACGGGTAGACGAGTACTAGTGATCTTAAGAGAGAATTATAACAACTAAACAGATCGTGTATCGAATTATAAAATAATAGAACTTGTGATAAAATTGAAAACACACGTCTTTTTTTTCTTCTTTCTCAATAGACCTTTTAGTTATTATTTCATTTCCAACTTTTATTTTTTTCACCATCAGTATTTGAAACATAACCTTTCACATGATTCAGTTAACTTGAACTATTAACTTAATCATTAGATAAAGTATAGAATAAAAATAATTCATGCATAAATAGTTGAAGAATCTTAGTTGGTTTTACCGAAAACAAACTAAGATTTTTAAATATAAATAATTAATACTTTTCAATGAAAATATTTAATATTTTTTAGTAAAAATAACTAATATATTTTAATGTTTAATGTATCAATCGATTTCAATTTGTGCATACTCTCATCATTATTGTTTTTAGGGTCACGATCATTAGTATTAGTTATACTGGTGACTGGTCTCTCTCTGTCTCTTTTTAAAGATGAAAAAGTAAAGATGGCACAATTAATCGGACTCATAACCTCATTCCTAATGCAGAATGTTCAGTACTAAAGGATGATGTAATTGATTTTCATGGAAATATCATTTATTAGAAAGAACATTTAGTTAGAACTTCTCTTGAAGTGTCAGCCTTTCTTCTTAATTTGCCGAACAAATCTATAATTTTTATTACCCAGAGAATTAAATTCATATTTTCAAACTGGACAATCGATATAAAATATAATTCTTCAAATACAATAAACTAACGGAATTTTTTTTTAATTATGATATATTATCCCGTCAGACCATCTCATTTGAAATAGGATTAATTGCTAAAATTTACACAATTTTGAATATTTATCAACTATATAACATGTGTTTTTCAAATGCAATTCGATATACAAATTATTTATTTCAACGTAATTAAAAAATAATATGACAGTCGTAATTGTCTTCAATGCCAGGTGAGATTATCGGCGTAATTAATTCTAGTGATCTCATATGACAATAAATGTGTCTCCGACTATAATATAATATTTTGCTAGCCGAATATGCAATTTGATGCATCAAATCGTAAATTAAGAAAAAATTTAAGTAATAAATGCAAAAAAAAAGTTAAATATCAATTACCATAAAAAAATTGAATTAATAATACTTGCATTGACTTTGAAACTATGGCATAACAATAGCCTAATGTTATATACCATTTTTTATGATGAATATTCGCTTGAACTAACACATTTTAGCATATAATACTTCTATTCAATTTATAAAGGATAAAACATAGGGTGAAAATAGTTCGTACATTGAATCATTATAGTGTATGCTAGGCTTCACTAAAGAGTATTAATTGTTTTTACTGAAAAATATTAACTGTTTACATTGAAGAATATTAGTTGTTTACTGAAAATAAACTAAGACTTTTCAGTGAAAACAACTAATAACCTTCAGTAAAAATAACTAATACTTTTTAGTGAAAACAACTAATGTCCTTCAACGATTCATAAACGAACCAATTTCACTCTATACATACTCTATATAAAGTACCATATTTAAAAAAATTGATTTTATATATCACAGATTTTTCTATAAAATTTATTCATAGTTTATAAGAGCAATAATATTGCAAAATAAATAATATAAGTTTTACGAGAGATTTATTCTTTATATGTCATTTTTCGCAAAATTATTAAATAATGATATTTCATATGTTAAATACTCACATGCCCAATTTTACTTGACTTATTTTTTGGTCTATTATTATCATATGTTGGAGGATATTATAGGGTATTACAAGATACATTTATAAATAAAATGATTGTTTATGGTAAAAAAAAAAAAAACCATTTTATTTATAGACAAGATATAGAGTGAAAATGGTTCATATATGAACCATCGAAAAGTATTAGTTGCTTTTATTAGTGAGTATCAGTTGTTTTCACTGAAGGGTATTACTTATTTTCACTGAAAAATATTAGTTGTTTAGTGAAAATAAACTAAAACTCTTCAGTAAAAATAACTAATACGCTTCATTGAAAACAACTAATATTCTTTAGTGTAAATAAATAATACTACTCAAAGATTCATGTATAAATCAATTTCACTCTATACATACTTTTATATATAAATGGACGTCATAATATCCTATTATATTTAACATATGACAAATATAACAGGCGAATAAGTTTAGTAAAATTGGACGGAAGAATAATATATTGAATTCATTAAAAATCTTTCGTAAAACCAAGTTCATAAGTTGACGTTATTCTATTTTTAAAATGTAATTTTTAATCTTCATTCACTATAAAAATATAAAAAATTATCTACGAAATATTTCATAATGATTTTCGATAAAAATAATTCCGTTTTTAAATAGTGGGGATTGTTTGCGACGTGTCTACAATTTTTTTTATATTAATTTAAAGTACATTTTAATATTTTATAGTCATATTTTGTCTTTTGCTAAGTAAAAAAAAATGTTCCCAATTTATTTATATAGTAGGCATAATTAATTAATGAATATAGCAATTAATTTCACGCATATTTTAATTTAATAGTAATATGTTTTCATTGAACTTTTTGTAAACAATTAAAATAAATATTATACTAATTTAATTGATGGTGTATTATAAAGTACTAGAAGATAGAAATTAAAATATATATTTAATGTGAAAAAATAGATTTGATGTGATAGATATTGGGTAATGTAAAAATATAAATGTAAATGTATAATATGGATGTATATGTATTTGAATAAATGATATGTAAATTCGAAAAGTGGCCGGGACGGAGAAGACACATCCCCATTCAAACTTCATGGGCTGAAAACAAACATACCCTAAAAATTTCCCCCCTTTTTACATATATATATATATATCGTATTTTAGAAGAATTTAACAAAAAAAGGTAGGAATTAGAGGTTGTGAAGACGGCAGTATTTAGGGTTGGAAATATAGATAGTTTGAATCTAATGTAATGCTGTTTAATGAGTCTTAATTCCCCATTTCCCCTCATAAATTTTAAAAATGCTTCGGCCACTCCACTAATTAATTTTATGACGGCTCTACCCCCAGCCTTTCCGTACAATTTCTTCGTCAATATGCGTTTCACGAGGGTTAATCTCGTCATTTAAAGGATTCCGCTGCTTTTTGAAAAAGAAAAAAAACACACGCTCTCATAGTTCAGGCTTCGGAAAGCATTCTTCGAGAGCAGAGAGAGAGGGTTCGCAATATATTTTCCCTTTCCTTTTTTTTTCTAGAGAGAGAAACAAAAGGACTGCGATTTGAACTCGAATCGCCCTTTCTCTCTCTAAAAAAACTCTATCTTCACTCATATTACCCACTGCAGTAGTGTTTTTGAACTCACCTCTTTCTCTCTCTCTCTCTCCTGCTCTCAGATATTTGTTGATATTTGCAGACATTGCCATTAGTAATTCGGAGCTTTCTGGAAATTTGATGCCCGCTGCAAAAAGCGCGTAGATCAGAAATGGCGGAGGTTCCCGGCGAGGGGAGTGGTGGCTTGATGCAGGAGCTGAGTCTAGGAGAGACCTACGGCAATGCGCAGACGACGACGCCGCTGACCGTGTCGGCGTCGTTCAAGGAGGGAGGGGGCAAGGGTTCGTCGCGGCGAAGGGCGTCGGTGCGGCCAAGCCTCGACGCCGATGAGTTTATAAACTTGCTCCATGGTTCGGATCCGGTGAAGCTGGAGCTCAATCGACTGGAGAACGAAGTCAGAGGTTAGTCTCTTCTGCTGGATCCGCTAGATATCCGCCTTGATTTGATCTCAAACAGGGAAAATTTGATGCGTCATTTATTAAGGAAATAGCATGATATGCTCTTAATTTCTTAAATTTGGAAATTATTCTATTTAGTTCGAAGCACCGGGTGATGTCATTGGTTACTCTAGTTCTGAAAAAAGAAATTTTAGCGCTGTTAGAGATTTTTGAAAAATATTTAGAAAAAAATTGACATTTCAGCGTGGGTTAATTGTTTTCAGATAAGGATAGGGAATTGGGGGAAGCGCTGTCTCAGATCAAGGCTTTGAAGTTGTCTGAGAGACTCCGGGAAAAAGCTGTTGAAGAGGTTTTTTCATTTCTCGTTATCCATATATTTCCATGGAATACATAGTATTACCTGTAGTTGTATTAAGATACCTGGAAACTGATACGGCTTTGTGTTGTTTTGTGTGTGTGTGTTGGAGGGTTTGTGGAGGTGTTGGAATAGGTTGTTAGTAATATTTACAGACATGAATCCATATTTAACCATAGTAAATCTCACACTTTACGTTTTGAAGATTTTGTTATTGGACTAATAATTCTGGTGTGTGGCCTATTTCTTGACTCTTAGAAGACTTGCCGTTGGACTTTCTTAACAATCTTTGTTGGGATATTGTGAAGTTGGTCTTTTCTAGTGGCCTCAATATGTCTTCTTGATCTAGGTCTCATGCAAGGAAAATTATTTTTTCTTTTTTGATTGAAAGTAACTGAGAAGAGTCTTCATGTGCATCTGAGTGGGTGAGATGTACAATAGGCAGGGTTCATCTGTAAAATGTCCTCATATGTTTGGTTCCAAGTTCTTAGACAAGTTATAGAAGAAGGATATCATGTAATTAATACCCATTTCTCTAATCATGATTGATTTGCACTTTAGCTTTCTCAATTTGTAGCGTAATTTGATTTGGCTGGTTATGTAATCCACTAAGTGGACTCCAGTCAAAGAATTGGGGTATACCTTTTGTTTTTGAATTGTAAGAATGTAGGTTTTACTTTTTATTTGATTCCTATGGTTTATAGATTAAGATTGGCATGTAGAAGTGTTTGCCTGTTTGATGATTGGCTTGTCTCAAGTGAACCCATAAAATATAGCATTTTGATGCTAAGATGTTTGAGCTTCCAGTTCCATAGCATATACAGACTAATATTGGTTCTATGAATGATGTGTTTTGCATGACAGAAGTAGATTGTTTGCTAGATATGCCACGAATCATGACTAAAATTATTTAACTTCACTTTGAAAATTATGTTGCTTTCATATATATTGTGTATTCAAACTAGTTAATACTTGTTCTTCTTCTTTGCACCTCCTTTATTTTCTTTTTCTTTGCTTGTTTTTTTTTCTCCCTATAAGAAGCTGCCTAGATGAGTTTTTTTTGGTGAAATTTGAGATTCTTCGTTTTGCTTTAGCTCACTGAAGAGTTGACAAAGGTGGATGAGAAGCTCAAATTAACTGAGTCGCTTCTAGAAAGCAAGGTACTGACTTTAGATTCTCCCTCATACTCTTTTTCCTGGCTTGTATGCCAAAGACAAGCAGCACACATTTCTGATAACCTTTTTGCATACAGAATCTTGAAATTAAGAGAATTAATGATGAAAAGAAGGCCTCCATGGCAGCTCAATTTGCAGCAGAAGCCACTCTTCGTAGAGTTCATGCTGCTCAAAAGGATGATGATATGCCTCCAATTGAAGCTATCTTGGCTCCATTGGAAGCAGAGCTCAAGCTTGCTAGGCAGGAGGTTTGTGCTTCAATGGTTCTGCACATCTAGTTAAACAGTCTCTTTTCAGAACATAATTCAAATGACTTTCTTTTCCGATTTTCCCTCTAGATTGCAAAGCTACAGGATGATAACAAAGCACTGGACAGGCTCACCAAATCTAAAGAGGCTGCTCTGCTTGACGCAGAGAGAACTGTACAGGCAGCATTGGCAAAAGCATCTATGGTTGATGATCTCCAAAACAAGAACCAAGAATTGATGAAGCAGATAGAGATTTGCCAGGTATTAGCGTGTTGTGTTATTATGTGCCTTGTATTCTAAAGGTTGCATGTTGATAATTCTTCACTCTTTTTCTTCCTCTCCCTCTAACATGGGCGTTTGCCTGTTTTATCAGGAAGAGAATAAGATATTGGACAAAATGCATCGTCAAAAGGTTGCTGAGGTTGAAAAACTCACCCAAACTGTGCGTGAACTTG
This sequence comes from Ballota nigra, assembly GCA_947034835.1. Classification (NCBI taxonomy): domain Eukaryota; kingdom Viridiplantae; phylum Streptophyta; class Magnoliopsida; order Lamiales; family Lamiaceae; genus Ballota; species Ballota nigra. The sequence goes on along the minus strand of OX344720.1, from coordinate 85,991,303 downwards.
AAGAGGCTGTGCTTGCTGGTGGTGCGGCTGCCAATGCTGTACGTGACTACCAGCGGAAAGTTCAGGAGTTGAATGTAATTACCTGTACACATGGTCCTGCTGAACTATAGGTTACCAATACCAAACTATCATATCATATACTTATCCCAGTAATATCTTTTGTTTTTTATTTTTAGGAGGAAATAAAAACTCTTGATAGGGAGCTTTCTCGTGCCAAAGTAACAGCAAATAGGGTAGCAACTGTGGTAGCTAATGAATGGAAAGATGCTAATGACAAAGTGATGCCCGTCAAGCAATGGCTAGAAGAAAGAAGATTCTTGCAGGTATATATGCATATTTTCTATTAACTTCTGTACAATGTTTCTGTGTGTGCTATTTTTGGCAGTTGGATACTTCTCTACTTGGAGATATTTTTGCAATAATCATACTCGCTTATCACAGGGTGAGATGCAGCAACTCAGGGACAAGCTTGCCATAACCGATAGAGCTGCAAAATCTGAAGCCCTATTAAAAGTAATTGTTAATCTATTTCTCAATATAATATTAGAATCATTTTTAACTTAAATTGAATTTGAAATAATATTTAATTTATTCTCCAGGAAAAGTATCAGCTACGTCTGAAAGTTCTGGAAGAGACTTTGAGATCACCTAACACTGTGACTCGTGGTTCATCAGATGGAAGAAGCTCGAGCAATGGGCCTTCTTCACGCCGCCAGTCACTTGGTGGAGTTGAAAACATTTCCAAATTGACTTCCAATGGATTCTTACCCAAGAGATCACCATCCTTTCAACTGAGATCCTCTGGTAGCAGTACAGTGTTGAAACATGCAAAAGGGACATCAAAGTCCTTTGATGGTGGCTCCCGATCTGTGGACAGGAGTAAAGTTCTCTTAAATGGATTGGGACCTAATTTTAAGCAAAGCCAATCTTGCGATGGAACCAAGGAAACTGAGACAGAAAGTAGCACATGGAAAGCAACTCAAGAGGAAAAAACCAGTGATACGCCAGTTTCAGATACAAAGGATACTGTCCCAGGGTTGTTGTACGATTTTCTACAAAAAGAGGTGATTTCCTTGAGGAAAGCTTGCCATGAAAAGGATCAGAGCCTTAAAGACAAGGATGATGCAATTGAGGTTGATTTATTTCCTTTTCAAGTCTCTGATACTTGCTATTGTCAATATGCTAAATGTTCATGACCTTTATTTTATATGATCAGATGTTGGCAAAGAAGGTGGAGACTTTGACAAAAGCAATGGAAGTGGAGGCCAAAAAGATGAGAAGGGAGGTGGCTTCTATGGAGAAGGAGGTGGCTGCAATACGGGTGCAGAAAGAGAATGAAAATAAAGCTAAAAGGCTTGGGAGTTCAAGGGGTTCGCTCAACAGTTCTCAGTTACTTCCGGGAAGGTACGCCTGTTGTTTAATAATTTGATTGCAATTAATGATGGCATGATCTTCATTTAATCCTGCACTAGGGCTGATATATCTCCTCATCTGCACCCACACTCTGTTAAAGCAAGAGTGTTTGATCATACGGATCACTGTTAAAAATTAACTGTGAGTAAAACTGCTAATAGCTCCAACTATGCATACAAGAGTCATTTTTTTTTTTTTTGAAACATACCGATCTGGTTGCAACATGCGTATGTGTGCACAATATATCAATAATAGGCATGATCTTGATGCCTAAAGCCTGCCTTAAATGTTACTCTTTATAAATACCTACTGTAAGCCCAAATGAGGATCTTTAAGATTTAGTGGTGATTTGACCAACTCCTAAAGTGCTCCCCCCACCCCCTCTCTCCATCTCCCTTTTCGATCCTGCACAAGTGCAGGTGTGTAATATTTGTAATAAGTGACCTGTTTCCCCATTGTCTAATAATGTTCCTCCATTGTAATCAATATTCCTATCACCATAGAAAAATATTTTCAATATACTTGAGTGCCTTTTATTTGAATAGGTAATGGAATACCATTTTCAGTAGAGGATCTGATCAGAGTGAAATTTTTAATCTGCCAGACGTGACACGAAATTGATATGAAAATTGGGCCATGTGCTTTACTCAATTGTAGTAAGAATTAGGTAATTAGCTAAGTGGTTGGTAAATCACTAATCTTATATTCTTCTGTCATTGATGATGCGTTTAGTGTTCAATTTAAACTTGATCATGAGATGAACTTATGTTCATGGGAGTCACCTTGTTCAAATACTGAAATCCTGCTAAGTATGCGTATTGAATATCAAGTTGTTTCTTTTACAAATATATAATGAAATGAACTAAAATTTGGCTGGCATTCTTAATATGTATTTTGAGAACACCAAGAATTTGAATTAACGATATCCGTGGGGTGCAGGAGTGTAGCAAGAAGCGGGATGACACGCAGTACACAATAGCAGATACACCATTGACGACAGCATTGAGTACTCGGTGTTTTCATCCGCCATTTTCTAATTTTACTCCTTTTAATGTTGTTTGTATAATTGTAACAAAGCATGCCTGCCAATGGCTCTTTGGTCGAGAGCAGAAATCCATCCATCCGTATTCAAAGATGATGAAATCGAATATCAATGATCGGTGTGCTTCTGACTTAGACTATAAATCCATCTGCTTAGAAATCAGCAAGAACATGAATGAGGATATGGAAGTTGAGCTAACCGCCTTGCCTTGAGTGAGTGGCAGTTGAAATGTGTTGTATAGGTAGAGCTCCTTGGCTTATCCTTTCCCCACATATTCTTCTTTTACTGTTTGCAGTTATATATTTTAAATCTGCAGTTAGTGTGCTGATCTTGATGATGATTTGTATTTCTTGAGGTTTGTCAATATTCTTGTTATCACTTTATCACATAAAATATCACCATTTTCCATCTCCTTTTCTCTACAATTCTTTCATTCTAAACTCCTGTATGATTAATCTATTTATTCCTACAATTATTTTGGGTATTATCATTATCCAGGTGGGTGGTGGGGGTGGTATGTCGTGCAGCATGGCCTGCTGGTCAAAATATTCTTGTTTACTTTGGCCTCGTTTGTGTCAGGCTAATGTGCTTTTGTCACGTGGGTGCACGTGTTTCTTAGAACAATTTAACAGAAAAGGAACAATTCTACGACTTTTAATCCTTTGGTATGGAATTTAGGGTGAGACACACAACATGGCATGGGAGAATAATTGCATTTGGACCGATGAATTTGAGCTAATGAGATAGACATAATTAATTTCGATAGGTTAAAAATAAGTTTTTATAATTAATCTCATCTCTAATTTTGAGTGATATCTTGAATAGATTCTTTAAAATATTTCTTGTAATTCGTTTCCTCAAATCATACCCTACTGTCCAAACGCAGCCTTAAGCTATTTGCATATTCCACTTCATGGGAATTTTCCTAGTTTGCTTCGCTTCTCAATTTCATGTTGTGGAAAATCAAATAACGCATCTTTTTGGTGAACACAATTTGGTTTAACAAATACACCATCCATCCGGAGAATACTTTTATAATTTTTTTATTTTTATTTAAACGTCTCATAATTTCTTTTACATTTCAAATCGGTTTTTTTTTTTTTTTTTTTTTTTAAGAAATGTCCAACTTCCATATGCGAAAATAAATGTGAGATGGAGCGAGTGGTAAGTGAGAAGATTTGAATTTATGTGTTGCACATGCAATATTTATATTTTTATTTGTGAATCACTCCTTCTCCAAATCCATTTTGAATTCTTAAATTCATATGAATTTGAGTTATATATGATATTCTTTTAATTACAAATTAATTTTTTTAATTATTTTTAATTGTAATTAATTAATTGGTTGTGACTTATTTTAGGCAAGTTAAAAAATAAAATTACAATTGATTAAATGTTTGTATTTTTATATCATCTATTTTTAATTATAATTTATTAATTTACTTAGCCTACGAAATGATCTTGTTTGTCCATTGCATGCTAGCTCTTGAACCCCACGTATTACGCGGGTTTATAAATATTATGTTACAAGTGTGTATCCCCGCGAATTTCGCGGATTGAAAAAAAAACTATTATTATTATTTCAAATTATAGACATTAACTTTTTTAAATATCTTGTAATTTTGATATAATATTAAAATTGTACTTATAATTCAATGAACAATAAAAAAAAAAATTAAACATGAATAAATAGAACATTTAAAAAATATTAACTAATTCACATTCAAACTCACATTAAATATTACTTAAAATTACAGTTGTTGTATACTTGCATGCCCAGTTTTTTCCCATGGTATGAAGATACAATAACAATCGAACACAAAAGTTTAAATCTGCAGATAGAATCACACATTTCAAATCTAAAGGTAACATTTGACAAAAATGATGTCATAGTTAAATTAAATATTGTGTAGATGTTTGTGTGGGAACAATTGATTAATGTGTTGGTATTTATAACACAATTCAACAGATAAAAATGGCGTTTAGGTATTAATCTTAGTCTTTTTTTAATTCAATTTACATATAGATATTTTGAAAATAAAAAAAGTTAAAAAAAAATCAATTTTTAAAAAAAAAAAATCGAAATCCTACTCTACAAAATAATATCTATATTTTACCGTTTCAAATTCTATTTTGCAGGTAAAATTTTATCCAAAATAAAAAATTGTGTTACAATCTATTATTGAAGGTATATTCATTTGGTGGCAATATTATTTGAGAATTATATGCTATATCGGTGACAATATCTTTTCAGAAAAATTTCAATTCCCTTCTGCAACTTTTACATCTACCTATATTTTGCAAAAATAAATTCTAAAAATATCTAAAAAAAAATCGTTCGAAAAAAGTATTTTAATATTTGTATGTTAAAACAATATAAAAGAAAAATTGAAATCCTAGACTATAAAAGAGTATATGTACTTTACAGTTTAATAGTCTATTTTGGCGTCACAATTATATCCAAAAATAAATTTTTGTATTATAATCTATTATTGAAGGCAAAATATTATATTTGGTGTCAAGATTTTTTTAGTATCATACACTATTTCGGTAACAATATCTGTTATGAAATATTTCAATTCCCTCCTACAAATTTCACATCTATCAATATTTTGTAAAAATAACTTCCAAAAATATTTTAGAAGAGAAATCAACCGTGAAAAAAATCAACTTGCACTAATATAATATTTAAAATAATATTCCATATTTTAGGTAAATGTTATGTTTTCATTGATTAAAATATACTCAGATTTATTTTATTTTAGAGTAAGATACTTTAAAAGTTATAGTACTGAAATTGTTAGTAAATAAATTTAATGTCCTTTTTTTCCCAACACTATAATTTTCAACCCATAAAAAATTTATTCCACATATTTTAAGAAAAAATATATAAATTAATTATATAAGAAATAACAGCTTTTTACTTATTTATAAATTACAATATTTTTTAAATATTTTTATGTTAAAAATATTAAAGAAAAATCGATATCCTAGTATAGAAAAAATATCTATATCTTTCAGTTTAATAGTCTATTTTGGCCACATAATTTTATCCAAAAATATACTTTTTTATTACAATCTATTATTGAAGGCAATATATTATATTTGATGACAAAATATTTTTTGTATTATACATCATTTTGGTAACAATATCTTTTCCAAAATATTTTATTTTTCTCCTAAAAAAATTTCACATCTATCAATACTTTACAAAAATAACTTCCAAAAATATCTAAGAAGAGATATCGTTCGACCATGAAAAAATGTCTCTACATCACTTTTAGGTTACCTGCAATACAAAACGAAAAAATATAAAACAATAACGCACACCTTATTCGGGAAAGAATAATAGTTGGATCAAAATCGTAGACGTGTGATGAGAGAATTTTCTTATTGAAAGAGAAAAAATTATTGATGGTGGATTCTAAAAAAACACAAATGTAAAGATATGAATATAAATATACTTTAGAAACTTACAAATAATTTCTGAGTACGTTCGAATTATCTTCAAGATGCACATATAATTTTCTTATAATGTGAGCCTAATCATCTTCATGTACATAATAAATTTGTTTACCTGCAAAAAAAGAGGGGTGGTGATCTACACAAAAAATTACAGAAATAATCCAAACAAACGAACAAAAAATAAAATTATATTTCTTCACATAGTACACAACAAATGAGAAAATGAAGAGAAGAGATGAGGATTAGGGTTGTGAATTAGAATGAAACTAAAGAGAGATTTGACATTTATAGAAAATACAAAATGAAATGTATGGTTGAGATTAAAAGTGTAAAATATATGGTGTAGATTAAGTCTTAGTAAAAATTAAACAATGCCTAAAATAACTTTTAATTAGAATTCTGTATTTTGAAATAGAGAGATTTTGGACATGCCACATCACCCTAAGAATAAGGTGGTGTTGACACATCATTTTGGAGAGGTTTGGAAATATAGTATAATAAGATTAGTTTTAAATTAAATGTTTAAAAAATGTAATTAAGTTAGAATTATGTTTATCCTCTTAATTAATTAATTATTTTATATTAATTTAAATTTGTGAACTTTAATTGATTATTGTTTTAATTAAATTTATGATTATAATTTAAGGAATATATTTACTAAAAATGTAGATAATATATTTAGAGTGAACGACCAAAATCGACCATTTCTTATATTATGATATAGAGACATAACCATTTAATAGACTATTTCATTGTAATTTATCTAAAATAAGACACAATTCATTAATCAATTGTAATTTAAAAATAAAAACTAAAAAAATAATTTCGTAATAAAAAAGAAGTTATAAATCGAACTAATAAAAAATAGAGGATTTAAAAGTAGGGAGTGATTAAAAAATAAATTAAAATTAGAGAACATAAATAGTTGAAATTATATATTAGGATAAATATAATACCATATATAGCACAAATGCATGAAATTAAAGTATTTTAAAATAGAGATTTTTTAGAGGTGGAGTGATTCACAAATAGATATATAGATTTTCTAATTTTTCTATTTAATCTAATTTGTAAAATTCTAATCATAAATTAAAATTTTAATTAGGATAAACAATTCAATTAATTAAAAGGATAATAATTATTAAAAAAATGTGATTGAATTATTCGAATTGAATTATATGAATTATTTTTATAAAAAAATAGAGATAATTATAATAAAATTGTATTAATAGTAAAATAAAAAAATATTAAAATATTAATATAAAATTAATAATTTTTTTTTTAACATGCGTAATAAGCGAAAATTAAGAGCTAGTGTGCTCTATTTAGGAGAGAACTTAAAATTTTGCTGATAATCAAATTCATGCCAACTTATCTCCCAGCTTACCAAAAAATGTGCTTACGAGAAACAAGAAAATAGAGAGAGTGAAATTTGATGACGTCGCAGAAAAGAAACACGCATGCGGAGAAGAAAGAAGGTTAAATCCGACAATGACGCATTAAAAATTACTTTATTGAAGAAAATAAAAATACAACATAACTAAAAAAAGGCAAAATATTATACGAAAATAGTTCATAAACTTATCATGAAACAATTTTAAAGTATTATTAATATCATCGGGAATATCATTAATCTTATGAGGGGTTCTTGAACTCAAACTAATGATACATTTGACAGGTTTAATGATACTCCTGATGAGATTAATGATACACTAAAACTATTTCATGTTAAACTTATTATGAAGCGTTTTCATATAAAACCTACTCCTAAAAAAATACTATGAATGATATTGAAAACCTAATCGCAAAATAAAATATCTCCCGATTATACTATAATAAGTGAAAACCTATCCATTTTTTCATTATTGTTATATTAAATTATACGGTAAACAAAAGTTATATACAATACTACACTATACATATTAAAACGTAAGATAATATGTGGTGGTTTATAAGTAGTGGTGTTAAATTGGCTGATCTAAGCACACTAGGACCAACTCTATAGGACTACAAGTCTAAACAGTCTCAGCCTTAGTTGTTCACTATAGTTGGAACCTAACCTAAACCCAAACAGTTCGTGAGCTAAATGGATCACTAACATGCTACTGAAAAAAAAATCAAATTAAAATTAAAATTCAAAATATTTATTTATAACATGGTGTAGTTTGAATAATATTTGTAAAATTAATGGATGCATAATAAAATAAAATAATTAATGTGTTATTAATTATATTAAATCATATCAACCAAATATTAAGTGAAATCACATAATTGAAAATATTATACTATTTAATACTCAAAATCTTTATTATTTTATATTTTTATTCGTATTTGGATAAACGGTTATGTTTTAACCCATTTGATCTAAAATATGTTGGGAAACACGGAAAATTGTCATGGATCTATTCGAGTGAATTTAAATCTAAATAATCATAAATCTAACACGCATGAATTATAAATAATTAATTCAATTAAATTCATGCAATTCATGTATTGAATACAATAAAGCATACATAGCCCTAAACATGCGGAACTAAGGAATATCGTGTTTACCTTTTAATTGGAGAGACACGTTGAGAAGAATAATTCTTTCAATCCAAACACCTTTTTTATTATTCCCTAAGCCCAAGCTCGCAAATTCGGTGGAGAATCAAACGAACTTTTAAACTCTAAAGGAAAATTTATCTATCTTTTTTATTGCAATTTTTTTTAATCTTTCTTTCGAAAAAGAACAACCTCAAGAACAATCACGGGTTCAATCAATCAACCCCCAGTATGTTAATATTTATAAACAATCAGCCCACCTTTGTTAATTATGGTGGCCGAAAAAAAATTATTATCTTGAAGACCAAGAAATATCTTCCACATATTATAAGATTTATTCCTTCTTGTATAGGAAATTTTCTTATATATAAATATTCATATATATTTTTTCCATATGTTTATTTCTCTCTTCAATATTCATGCAACAAATTAATAATTTTTATGTTTTAATCTTCTTGGTTAATGGACTTTTTTATGGGTTACTCAAGGGGCCTTTAGGAGAATTAGAATTGGACCTCTCAATGGACCTAGAAAGTAGAAACCAATATTGACCACAATATTATTCTAGCTCATTAATATTAATTCACTCCACTATGGAAGTAATATTGCTATCCATCCTAACCTTTTTACGAAATATGGCTCCCAGTTATTTTTTTCCGTGTTTAAGATATCAATGTCCACTAATTAATTTAAGCCACTGAACGCTATAATTAATTAATATCTTTTATTTCTTGGGAAATGACAGCTCAACATTATTATCATACCAGAAATTAATCCACTGGTCAGATTTGATAAGATAAACTTTCTGAGCCCACCAAGGGAACATAATCAACTTGTCAATTCAAGACACAATTTTCTGTATTAATTTAACCATTGTCATATAATTAATAATATTACCCAAAATACAAAGTATTGAGTCTCATTAACTCTTTATCCATAATAAATCAAAATAATATAAATTAATTATACACAAACCTTATTAAGTGACATAAATTAAGAAATAATTAACCACTGAGATCTAATTTTTCTTTCCAAGCTAGTCTAGAAAATTATCTCGTTGTAGGTCCAATTCAGAACATCAAAATGCACTAGTGCAATCTCTTGGTCAAGAAAAACCAACCTGAGCCTTAAACCTCAACTTTTACCAATGGATTATTCAAGTCCATCTAAGTTGTGAATCATCTATACAAATTACAAGGAACTGACAATGTGATCTTCTGTGATCAACTACACACCACATTTGTCTACAATGTAAAATATTTGAATGTTTTGGCAATAAATAAATAACATTCATATTATTTAAAGCAAACAGTGATAAAATAACTTTATTCTCATATAATAGAAGTGCAAGAATCAGTTTATATACAAAGTATCACTAAAAATATACTTTTCAGTATACCCTAACAATCCTCCCACTTGTATTCAAAGTCTGCTTTTAAGTATACCCATGTCCCAATAATTCTCCCACTTATACTCAAAGCAGCGTGACAACACACTTGACCCCCATTCCTTCCACGTGTTTCTCGAATGTACTTTGAGACAGACTCTTTTGTGAAAAGATCTACTAGGTCATCTGCTGATGCGACCTTTGTCACCACTATATCTCATCTCTTAACGATTTCTCGTATAAAATGATATTTCATTTCAATGTGTTTGCTTGACTTGTGGGCTCGTGATTCCCTTGAATTTGCAAATGCACCGGCATTATCACAATAAATTGTAATACAACTGGCAAATTTGGAATCGAATCCAAGTCCACTAAGAAGTTCTTGAGCCAAACCGCTTCTTTCGTTGCTTCACAAGCTGCGACATACTTGGCTTCCATGGTTGAGTCATCGATGCTTTTTTGCTTCACACTCCTCTATGTCATGGCTCCACCTCCCAAGCAAAACATACTTCCTGAGGTAGATTTTTTGGAACCTATGTCTAATTGGAAATCTGAGTCTGTGTAGCTCACAGGGCTTTTCCTGATTGATAAACCAACATTCTATCTCGAGTTCTTTACAGATACTTTAGAAAGTTCTTAACTGCAGTCCAATGTTCCTTCCCCGGATTACTTTGATATCTTGCCACCATGCCCACTGCATAACAAATATCTGGTCTCGTTCCCAACATTGCATACATGAGGCTTCTAACTGCCAATGCATATGGAATATTTCTCATGTCATATATCTCATTTTGTGTCTTCGGACACATGTCTTTTGATAGATGTAGTCCATACCTGAAAAGTGCAAAACCTTTCTTGGAATCTTGCATGTTGAACCGTCTCAAAATAATATCGATGTATGAAACTTGGGATAAACATATCATCATTTCCTGGCGATCTTGAGTGATTGATTAGACATGAAATTGTGATGTTTTGGTACCCGATTAGTCCATATTTTGAGCATTTTATGAGTATTTAGAGTTATTTGAGTAATATTTTCGTAAACTCATCGATTTGTCTCTTTGGTGTTCATATTAGGAAAGAGGGAGTAAAATGGAGTTCGTAGGACTTTGAATCGACTCAAACGGACACCCGGATGAGAAGATAGGAAAGAAATACGAAAAGTAATAGTTCGAGCAAAAAAAAGTATCAATTAGTGCAAAAGGAAGAAGCACTCGAGCAGGGGGTGAGCTCGAGCGCCCCATTTGCACTGTGAAGACCAAGCGCTCGACCTGATCGAGCTCGAGTGCGAGGTGCTCGAGTGGTAGCACTCGAGCGGCTGTTGCACTCTGTGACCCAGGACCACTCGACCAAGCATAGCTCGAGTGCCAGGCGCTTGAGCTCCCTGGGTGATTTTTGGCCTATATCGTATAAATACCCGTCTCAAGCCCATTTTTACAGATCTAGACTCGATTTTCAAAGGGGAAGAGACTTAGGACGTGATTTTGAGAATTTGGCAAGAATTTCAAGTTTGTAAACGAGATTTTTATCATACGGATTCGTTAGATCAATTAATTACTCTGCACGGTTTGGATTTTTCTTTTGATTCTTGAATTCATTAATAATCTTAGACCTAATTCCTGATTTTATAGATTTATTTTTTCGATTTGATTCAATTACCTTCATAAATAGTTTATGTACTTGATCTTTTTAATTTTTTTAATTATATTTATGATTGTTGATCTTGTTATTGCTTTTATTCTCATAATCACCATGTTAGGCTAAAACCCTTGTATGCTTAGGATAGGATGAACTCATAGAAGTAGGATGTTGGTACGTAATTAGGATAATTCGTGATGTATAGTTTTAATTCTCTTAATTGTTGAATAATTCTAATAAACCCTAGAATAATCATAGAATTAAGTACGAAAATTGTTAGAGAGAAAACAACCGCATCACTCTTTAATAACGAATAGGCTTAAGAAGAGAGTTTTTGAAGGGGTTTATAATCAACCGGTTTATCTAGAGAGGACGGCCGAATCACCTTAGTTAAATTAGAGCCTCAATAATTAAACACAATTCATATAATTTAATTAGTGGATTAGTGACATAAGTTGTTAGAACTAAGTATTGAGATTATTTCCGAGCTTTTATTCTTTCAATTCTTTGTGCTAGATTAGGGAAGTTGATTGCCCAATTTGTAGTACACTTAGGATTTTAACTTGAACATCACAATTATTTTAGTTAACGTACCAACTTCGTCAGTATACGTAGAGATTCCTATACTGAGCATCACCATCATATTTGCACTTCAACCAAAAATTAGTATAGTTTTAATTCTGTTATTAGTATAAAATTAGTAGAAAATAATTAGTAGTATTAGTCTAAACCAAAAATTGCATTCATATTAGCTACGACACATAAATTTCCTGGGATTTATTCGCGTACAAACTTTCCCACGGGTTCGATACTACTTGGTCCATATACTTGCCCATACTACGATGATCCCATACTCTTGTGGGTTAACTACTAGTCAAGTTAGTATTTTACGGTCAAGTCAATGACGCCGTTGCCGGGGAAAGCGATGTATGCTCATTGAGTGAAACTTGGAAATAGTTTAGTAGTTAGTAGTGAGTGCATTTATTTTCTGTTTTACTATTTATTAGCCAGTTGCATTTTGATATTTCTTTTGGTGTTTAAGGTATATGAAAACACGCTCAAAGGGAGAAACGAGTTAATATAGAACGAAGCTAGATCCTGAGATGATAGCGAAAAGGAATAGAGCCTTTCATAGAAGGATGACTACTACAGCTGGTGATGAGATGAATCTGGATATAAGCGGAGAGTTGGAGTTAGATGGAGAAAGGCTCAATCAGAATGTAGAATGGGTGGAAGGAGCGAACAATGTGAATAGTCAAAAGTAAGCACCTCAAGGGGAAAGCTCCAACCAAAACCTAAACCCACCAAACCAAAATAACTCTGCGCTAAACCAGAACAACAACAACAACCCTTTCATAAACCCTATCTACCAACACAACAACCCACCTTATCCATACCCCTATCTACCCTACTATCCACCATACTACCCACCACAACCTATATTAAACCAACCAAATATTCCACATGTACCTCCACCACCTGTACACCAATAACAAGTACCCCAGAACGCAGGTCCTCCTGGTATGGCAATTAGAGGGATCTTTGGGGCTCAACCTCAACGGTACTATGATGGAGTAGCTATGCCACCAGTCGAGGCAAATAATTTCTCCATCTCTCCGGGAATTTTGAAGATATTGTTGGAAAATCAGTTCAGGGGAAAGGTAGGGAAAGATAATCCACACACCCATTTGAGGAACTTCCTCATGATAGCTTCCACTTTCCACTACAATGGGATGTCTGAGGACGCAAAGAAGCTCTGGTTATTTCAGTTCTCTCTGAATGGGATAACCAAGAATTGGTACGATAACACACTTCCACGGGGGGTGTGAATACATGGGCTGAGCTTGAGCATCTATTTCTAGAGCGATTCTACCCTTCATCCAGAACGGTGAAGGCGAGGAACGAGATTTTCTCATTCAAGCAGAGACCGAACGAGGGATTGAGTCAAGTCTGGGAGATATTCTCCAACATGCTTATTGATTGCCCACAGCACGGGTACAACGAATGAGATATTATGGCTTACTTTTACTGTGGGGCTTGTGAGAAAGATCAACAGCATCTCGATGCTTGTGCAGCGGAACATTTCTGAATCGAAGTACAACTAAGTGTAGACAGATAGTGGAGGATATAGTTAAGAATGCGGGGCAGTGGAATGCTGGTTAGCCTCGTCAGAGTGTGTACCAGGCGGAGGAGAATGAGGGGAATAGGAAGCTGTTGAAGAAATCAACAATCTTGAGGTTGGGCAGAATTTGAGAGAAGGAGGCGCAATTATGAGTGAGAAGGTGGAACAGCCAGGATACCAGCCAGAGGAGGCCAACTAAATGGGAAGGCCTAATTACAACTAAAGCGGGTACCAACAAGGAGGGAATCAACAGGGAAGACTTATCTATGGTCAACCGTTTGTACTACCGGGTCCACAACCTCCTTAGAATCAGTGGAGAAATAATCAGGGATACGAAGGAGGTCAGCAATCTACTTAGAACCAATGGAGGAAGAATGATAATTTTTCATACAACAATCTGAAAGTCGGAATAACTGTACCACCAGGCGTAGATCTAGGTTCGAAACTCCAAGGAGGAGAAGACGTTGCCTCCACCGATGAGATGTTACGTGTTATTCTGTAGACGGTGGAAGAGGGAAGTAAGAGGTTATCTTCTCTAGAGTATGATGTGAAAGAGATGAACACGAAGAACGATCACAAGGAACAAAAAGCTCAGAGAAGGGATATGGACCTCAATAGGATTCAACAAGAGAACAATAGGCGGTTCACTTTGATCAAGTATCAGATTAACCATATTGCAAAGTCGTAGACTAGAGAGACGGGAAAATTTCCCTCTATGCCGAAAATAAATCCGAAAGACCAGTGCAAGGCTATCGAGCTGCGAAGCAGCACCAAATATGACGGTCCTCTACTACCTGTTGATGTGGAGGAGGTCTATAGGGAGTTAGAGAAAGAGAGTGAGGAAAAGAAAGAGGGTGATGAGGAAATAGTGGAAGAGATTGTGGTGGAAGACGCTCAGAAAGGGAAAGAAAATGAGGGAGAAGGGATTGAGGAGATAGAACGAGTACCCAAGTGGAAGAAGGCTAAAGAAGTTAAGTGAAACGTGAAGAAAACTGAGTGAGATGAATGGAGGGTACCAAAATCAGTAATTCCGGTACCATATCCGCAGCGGTTCATGAAGAAGAAATTAGATGAGAAATTCGCTAAGTTTCTTGATGTCTTCAAGAAGCTACACATCAACATACCATTCTATGATGCTTTGGAGCAGATGCCGAATTACACAAAGTTCATGAAGGACTTGATTGCCAAGAGGAGGAGAATTGATGGGCCCGAACTTGTACACTTGAACCATGAGGTGAGTGCTATGGTACACAAAGCTCTTCCTCCAAAGCTGAAGGATCCCGGTAGTTTTACTATCTTATGCGATATCGGGAATGGAATCAAGAAAGGGGCGTTGTGTGATTTGTGAGCCATCATTAATCTGATGCCATTATCTTTGTTCAAGAAGTTAGATGGGGGTGAACTTCAACCCACGATGATGACTCTCCAACTCGCTGATAGGTCTATCACTAGACCTCAAGGAGTGGTAGAGGATGTTCTAGTGACGGTGGTGAATCATGTGTTCCCCACCGATTTTGTAGTACTTGATATGGAGGAGGATGAGTATGTACCCCTGATTTTGGGAAGACCGTTCTTAGCTACGATCGGGATGGTATTGGATGTGGCAAACGGGAAGATTACGGTGAAAGTGGATGATCAAGAAGTGAAGATTGCTATCTACGAAGCAATGAAATACCCGATGGGGGATGAAAACTGTCACTTTATTGATATCATGGACACTTGTGTTGATGACACACTTCTCAACCCTTGTTCTTTTTATGTGCATAACCATGATTTTCCTATTCTTGATGAGCTAACGTATGAGCTTTATGATCTTGACTATTTTGAAAATATTAGAGATAGCGCGGAATTGAAGTTCATGGACGTGAAGCAAGTTGATGAAGAAGGAGATATAGACGTGGAGGAGACCACGTTTTAGAAGAGATTTGATAAGGCGCCACCATTG
The DNA here is from genome assembly GCA_947034835.1 of Ballota nigra. Classification (NCBI taxonomy): domain Eukaryota; kingdom Viridiplantae; phylum Streptophyta; class Magnoliopsida; order Lamiales; family Lamiaceae; genus Ballota; species Ballota nigra. The sequence goes on along the minus strand of OX344720.1, from coordinate 85,975,747 downwards.
GAGGCGAAGAAGGAACTGAAACCACTCGCGGATCACCTCAAGTACGCTTACTTGGAGGATAATGAGAGGTACCCGATAATTGCATCTTTCCTTTTATCTAGTGACCAATTAGAGAGACTCTTTACAGTGCTTCGTAGGCACAAATCTGCCATTGGATGGTCGATCGAGGATATTAAGGGTATTAGTCCCTCTATATGCATGCAGAGGATTAGATTAGAGGAAGGTACGAAAGCCGTCGTAAAAAATTAAAGAAGAGTGAACCCGATGATTCAAGAGGTATTGAAACTGTTAGGTAGTAATATGATATTTGCTATTTCTAATAGTCCTTGGGTGAGTCCGTTACACGTAGTTGCTAAGAAGGGGGGTACCACCGTGATTAAAACTGAAACTAATGATTTGGTAGCCACTAGATTAGTGATGGGATGGCGTGTGTGTGTCGATTATAGGGAGTTGAACAAGGCAACGTGCAAGGATTATTTTCCTCCGCCGTTACTTGATCAAATGATTGATAGATTAGGTGGACTTGAGTATTACTGTTTCTTAGATGGGTATTCGGGATATAATCAGATCATGATAGCCCCAGAGGATCAGGAGAAAACCACATTTACCTGCTCGTATGGTACTTTTGCTTTTAGGAGAGACAATTTAGATTGTGTAATGCACCCGACACCTTTCAAAGGTGTATGATGGCTATTTTCCATGGGTTGATAGAAAAGATTATGGAAATTTTTATGGACGACTTCTCTGTGTTCGGGGAGTCGTTTGATATATGTTTAATCAATCTTGAAGTTATGTTGAGCAGGTGTGAAGAGACGGACTTGATGCTTAATTGGGAAAAATACCACTTTATGGTAAAGGAAGGGATTGTTCTTAGACATCATGTGTCCTCGAAAGACATCCAGGTTGATAAGGCGAAGGTGATAGCTATTGAGAAGCTTCCTCCGCCTTCGACCAAGAAGGGGATTCACTCATTTTTTGGCCATGCAGGATTTTATAGACGCTTTATTAAAGACTTTTAAAAAATTTCTAAATCTCTTTCTCGACTTCTTGAAAAAGAAGTCGTTTTTGAGTTTACTGATGATTGTTTAGTGGCTTTTAACATGTTAAAAAAAGTGTTGGTGAATGCCCTAATTCTTGTGACTCCGGATTGGAGTAGTCCATTCGTACTCATGTGTGATGCTAGTGACTATGCTATGGGGGTAGCTTTGGGGCAAATACGAGAGAAGCAGTTTCACGCTATATATTACGCCTCGAAGAAGATGAATTCACTACGACCAAAAAAGAGTTGTTGGTGTTCGTGTATGCTTTTGATAAATTTCGGCTGTAGGTACGAAAACAACAATGTATACAGACCACACATCGATTTGGTATCTCATGAGCAAGAAGGATGTTAAGCCACAACTCATTCGTTGGATCCTTTTACTTCAGGAGTTTGATGTGGAGATTATAGACAAGAAGGGTAGTGAGAATGTGATTGCCGATCACCTCTCGAGGTTGAAGCTCACTAAGGAGAATATGGTAAAGGAGCGAGAGGTGAACGATGAGTTTCCAGACGATAAGTTGTTTGGAGTAGGAGATGTCCCGGTGTATCGAGTAGAAGGGAAAGTGTCGTGGTTTGCAGATTATGCTAATTATTTAACTAGTGGAGAGCTATCGGCGGATATGGATCCATTGCACCGAAAGACATTCTTGAAGAAAGTCCGGGACTTTATTTGCGATGACCCGTATTTGTTCAAGAGAGGGATATATTCAGTGCTTAGACGGTGTGTGCCCGAGGAGGAGTGGAATGACATTATGAGGCATTGTCACACCTTGCCATGTGGAGGACATTTGGGTGGAGAGAAAACCGGAAGGAAGGTGCTTCAAGCGGGTTTCTTTTGGCCAACTATTTTGAAGAATTGCATGGAGTGGGTGAGACGATGTGATAAGTATCAATGTTTCAGCACCATTACGAAAAGAGATGAGATATCGTTGCACGTATTTATGGAGGTCGAGGTATTCAATGTACATGGGGTCAATTTCATGGGCCCATTTCCCCCGAGTAATGGATTTTGTATATCCTCGTATGCGTCGATTACGTCTCGAAGTAGATTGAAGTTGTCTTGACTCGAGTGAATGACTCCCGTGTAGTAATTGATTTCTTGAGGAAGAATATTTTTTTCTAGATATGGAGTCCCAAGAGCATTGATTAGTGACGGGGGGGAGTCACTTTGTGAACAAATTGCTGGATAAGCTGTTAGCCAAATATGAAGTTAATCATCGGGTCTCAACGGCATATCACCCTCAATCAAATGGTCTCGCAGAGGTTTCTAATCGTCAAATTAAGGAATTCCTAGAGAAGATGGTGAGTGTGAGTAGGAAGGATTGGTCTATGAAGCTTGATGGCGCACTATGGGTGTATAGAACAACTTATAAAACTCCTTTGGGAATGTCCCCGTAACAGTTAGTTTTTGGGAAGGCATGTCACCTGCCTGTGGAATTGGAGCACAAGGCGTATTGGGCGATAAAGAGGCTAAATTTTGATAGTACTGTGGTAGGGGGAAAAGAGACTACTTCAACTTCACGTGTTGGAGGAATTTCGAGATAGCGCGTATAAGAGTGCCATAATATTTAAGGAGAAGACTAAAAAGTGGCACGATGCGCGGTTGAGGAAGAAGAGTTACAAGTGGGCGACTAAGTCCTCGTATTTAATTCGAGGATGAAGTTGTTTGGGGGAAAGCTGAAATCTAAGTAGAATGACCCATATTTGGTGAAGAAGGTATTTAAGAGTGGATTCCTTGAGGTTGAGAAGGAGGATGTGTTGGGACAATGTCAGTTTTGAGTTGATCCCAAATACCCTGAAAATATGATTTGCCTAAGTGTTGTAATAGTCAGGCTAGTCTTGTTAGGTTAGAATATTTTATATTCACAGGTACACACTGAAAGGAGTATTCAGTGTTGTCACTCAAGATTGAAGCCTGAAGACACAAAGAGCACCATCTCTGAACTTATGGCAGTCTATCTAAGCTGGCTGAATAAGTGTTAGGATGAAGAGCATGATCCTGAGATCATTACTAACTCAGCATGAAGGGAACAAGACTGCACTGAGTTATTGGGAAAAGACTTGGAGTAGGATCCAAGCAAGCAAAAGGAATGTCAAGATGAGGACAAACCTGAACTCAGAAAAGACAAGACTGAACTGAAGAATGAGTTCTGACATTCTCACCTACCCGCTAACGTGGACCAATGATGTACGGATACTGACTTGAACCTGACATTCCTGCAGTTTTCAACAGGAAGAACATTTAATGCAATTACCAAATCCATGCAAGGACGACTGCTACATGAAGATATGCCCGTTGAAGTATCCTACAAGAAAGGTGATTAGGGAGCTATCTCTCCAACGGATAGTTTTCAAGTTGAGACCTCGTACAATGCAGGGACTGGGAGTACGAGAATACAAGGCAGAGCTCTCATTTTAGCTGTAGCGAGGAGCGTGGGGATTTTACCAGGGTCGAGACCTCTTCCTGGGAAGGACATTGATTTCGCTCAACTGTGGAACACGTGGATGGTAGAACGGAAACTGAACACCTAATGCATTAGGTTTAAAGAAGGGGAACTATTTCCTTTGCCTAACCGGCAGCTTGTCACTTTGAGAGGGAAGAAGAAGGCAAACATTACTATGAACAGTGCAAGCCACCAACAGGTGATCAAGAAATTCAGGAAGCGACTCGAGAAGGCAGGTCCGTTGGATAAGCCTAAGCAGAAGAGGAATAGAGGGCACAAGTGGGGCCCAACAGGATTCTGAGGATGAGGAGAAAGAGCAGAACGCAGAGGAGGAGCAAGAGGAAGATCAGGAGGAGGCCGAAGGAGGAAACGAGCAGCAAGATATGGACTATGAGGTGCCTGAATCACCCATGCAGGGAGGATGGACCCCAACCCAGCTTCAGTGGATGGGGATGGAGGCCGACGTACATTCTTTATGTACTGATATTACACAGCTATGCACAGACCACACTCAGTTGTATGCAAGATAGACTGAGGTGCAGGATGACGTACGGGGAGTCCGAGGAGACGTTTCAGACATCAAAAGATGGTTGGAGGGATTGTTTATCTCTCATTTAGGAGCGGACCACCCAAGTTACCGACCACCTCCACCTCCGGACGCATGATCATTTATGGGGACCTCCCCGAGTTCCTTTCTTTCTTGCTTATTTCTCTTGAGTGTGGAGACTATTTTCTATTTTACTTATTCTTGGTTTGTACTGTTATTAACACTTGAGCTGCTGATGTGAACTGATTTGGTGCTACTGATTTCATGTTTATTGACTCTTTCATTATTTACTTGTGATTGCTATCATTGAATGTGAAGTAACGAGTTGGTGATTGTGGAATTGAATTAGGACTAGATGGTGTGAGTATTGTGCGTAGAGTGGATTTGAAAGGGAAGTCGTACACTTACGAATTTTCCTTTTGAATACTTGTTTGGTAATGTTGAGAAATTACTAGGTCTAGCATGGATGTGAAAAAACTGTGAGATTTGAGCCTTATAAGAGATTAGATTTCATTAAAATGATCTCATTGTTTGTGAGTGGATCTTCACCTTAAAGGTGCTAGAACTTGTGGGTGCTCTCGCTTCTTGATTGTGTCTAGTATTAAATGCCGGAAGTGATTTAAGGCCATTTTTGAATTAATATGTCACTTAGCCAAAGTATTCCTACCAATGACATTAATCCCTTGTTAGCCTGTTGAGCTTGAGCCTATTTATTTGCTAGCACATTCGAACTTATCCAATTCCTAAAACTCTTTTTGTCCCAATTTGAGTGGAGAATAGGAAAAGTTGTGAATGAAAAGGGATTGAGTTGAGAGAAGTAGAATTGTATATGGTTGAGTGAGTATGAAAAAAAGAGTAATGAATTTTTTAGTAGTGGGGAAGATTGAAAAAGCTGAGAATGAGCAAAAGAAAATATGAGCTCATGTATAGTTTGGGAAAAAAGGAAGAGCAGAAAAAAAAGTGAAAAAAGTTAGAAGAAAAAAAAGTAAGGTGTTGAAAGTGGATGGAATTGAAAGTGCATTGTATGAAAATATTCGAAGTATTCTGTTAGGTGTATTGAAATACCGAAACTATGATTTTCAATTCTCCATTCACTTGAGTCAGTTTATTCTATATATTTATTCCACCTGTCCAAAGAGCCGTACATTACAACCTTGAACAAGTCCTTTTTGATATGGCATGAATTCTAGTATGTGATCGATGTTGAGTGCTTACAAGCCTATGATCACTAATTTGTGTGATTGATTTATGGAGAGTGTCCCTAATTATTGATAAACACTTGTGAGGGAGTGAAACACATCACCGAGAGCACAACCATGTTTTGACTTGGTGGGTTTTTATTGATTATCCATGAGTAGGATGAAGGGGGTGAGTTTGTGTGCGGGTGACCGATCTTTGAAGCTTGAAAGTGATTACTTGCATGATTTAGTGTTATGATTCATTTCTAACAATTTTACTTGACTTATTATTTTATTGCTTGAGGACAAGCAATATGGTAAGTTTGAGAGGGGGAGGGGGGGTTGATTAGACGTGAAATTGTGATGTTTTGGTGCTCGATTAGTCCATATTTTGAGCATTTTTTATGAGTATTTAGAGTTATTTGAGTAATATTTTTGTAAACTCATTGATTTGTCTCTTTGGTGTTCATATTAGGAAAGAGGGCAAAAAATGGAGTTCGTAGGACTTTGAATCGACTCAAACGGACTCTCGGATGAGAAGATATGAAAGAAATACGAAAAGTAATAGTTCGAGCGAAGAAAAGTATCAATTAGTGCAAAAGGAAGAAGCACTCGAACAGGGGGTGAGCTCAAGTGCCAAGTGCTCGAGTACAAGAGCTCGAGCGCTCCATGCGTGCTGTGAAGACCAAGCGCTCAACCTGATCGAGCTCAAGCGCGAGACGCTCGAGTTGTAGCACTCGAGCGGCTGTTGCACTCTGTGAGCAAGGACCACTCGACCAAGCATAGCTCGAGCACCAGGCGCTCGAGCGCCCTGGGCGATTTTTGGCCCATACCATATAAATATCCCTCTCAAGCTTATTTTTATAGATCTAGACTCGATTTTCGAAGGGGAAGAGACTTAGGACATGATTTTGAGAATTTGGCAAGAATTTCAAGTTTGTAAATGAGGTTTTTATTATACGGATTCATTAGATCAATTAATTACTCTACACGGTTTGGATTTTTCTTTTGGTTCTTGAATTCATTGATAATCTTAGACCTAATTCCAGATTTCATAGATTTGTTTTTCCGATTTGATTCAATTACCTTCATAGATAGTTTATGTTCTTGGTTTTCTTGATTATTTTAATTATGTTTATGATTGTGATCTTGTTATTACTTTTATTCTCATAATCACCATGTTAGACTAAAACCCTTGTATGCTTAGGAAAGGATGAACTCGTAGAAGTAGGATGTTGGTACGTAATTAGGATTATTCGTGATGTATAGTTTTAATTCTCTTAATTATTGAATAATTCTAATAAACCATAGAATAAACATAGAATTAAGTACGAAAATTGTTAGAGAGAAGACGACCACATCACTATTTAATAACGAATAGGCTTAGGGAGAGGATTTTTGAAGAGGTTTATAATCAACCGGTTTATCTAGGCAGGACGGCCGAATCACCTTAGTTAAATTAGGGCCTCAATAATTAAGCACAATTCAAATAATTTAATTAGTGGGTTAGTGAAGTAATTTGTTAGAACTAAGTATTGGAATTATTTCTGAGCTTTTATTCTTTCAATTCTTTGTGCTAGATTAGGGAAGTTGATTGCCTAGTTTATAGTACACTTAGGATTTTAACTTGAACATCACGATTATTTTAGTTACAGTACCAACTCCGTTAGTATACGTAGGGATTCCTATTCCGAGCATCACCATCATATTTGCACTTCAACCAGAAGTTAGTATAGTTTTTATTCTTGTTACTTAAATATAATTAGTAGTATTAGTCTAAACTAAAACTGCATTCATATTAGCTACAACACATAAATTTCCAGGAATTTATTCGCGTACAAACTTTCTCATGAGTTCGATACTACTTGGTCCATATATTTGCCCATACTACAGTGATCCCATACTCTTGTGGGGTAACTACTAGTAAAACTAGTATTTTACGACTCACTCCTCTTGGAATATGGAGGGCTTCACAAATGACTTTAGCTGTAACTTTACACTGTAACTTTACACTATACATCATCCACTGTAGCCCCGATGTATGAATTTCCCTTGGTGTACGTTGCATTCTGATAGAATTTTCTTGGTGTAACATCATCATAACCTTCAGGTTTGTTTGTTAATGCAAACTCTAAACCTCGAGCTTTAACTCGATGATAGATTCTTCCCATGGAATCGGAGTCTGGGAATCCGCTACTCAAAGCCTCGAAATCGAAAAGAGCACCAAACAAAACCTTAATGCTCATGACTAATCTTTGAAAAGATAAATGTTCTTGAGTTTTAGGCAAAGTTTGCAGATAGAAACGAGAAGTTTGAAATTAAGAATGTGATGAGTTGCGAAGTGTTAAAAATGAAATGTTTTGCTCCTAAGTTTCACTTTTATTCTTATGCAAATTCAAGAAAAATACTAACGTTGAGAACAATTTTTCCTACTTTCTTGGGTATCAATGGTCTAAAAATGTTTTGGGTTACTTAGCCATTTAAAAGATCAACGGCTTAAAAATGATCTAAGTAAAATCCAAATTTGAAAGTCAATGTATAAATGTACATAGCTCAGTACGTTTTTATCAATTAAAAACCTGAGTCAATAAATCCAAACATTCTGTAACTGAAAGTACAAAAATTTGGAATTTAGTAATGTACACATTTAATAACCAAGTATGTACATGTCAACTCTGAAATCTACAGTTTGTAAAGTTTGCAGTTTGAAGTCTTCAGTTTTGAAAGACTTCAGTTGTGTGTAAGTTTACAGCTGTAGACTTAAGTCTTCAGGTGAGTAACTTTCACAACTGTTTTCTTTCTGAATTCTTTTTAACCGTATACTTTTATACTGAGTGATTTCTTCGTAACTCTAACATACATAGTTCTCCTCTAAGTGTTGAGAATCTTGATTCACAAAGGGGCTTAGTAAAAATATCTGCAAGGTTTAGATCTGCATGAATCTTTTCCATTTTGATATCTTTCATTTCAATATGATCTATAATAAAGTTATGTCTCACATCAATGTGTTTAGATCTTGAGTGAAGAACTGGATTCTTTGTGATTGCAATAACACTAGTGTTATAAAAAAATATAGTAGTGTTCTTTGACTCAATGTCATAATCCTTCAGTTGATACCGCATCCATAAAATCTGAGCACAACAACTTTCTGCCGCTATATATTCTACTTCAGCTGTTGATAATGCAATAATTTTTTTGTTTCTTATTGTGCCAAGAAACCAATCTTTGTCCTAGGAATTGACAAATCCCACTAGTACTCTTTATGTCAACCTTGCAGCTGTTGGAGAAATCGGGGTGCCCGGATCTATCGGGATAAAATTTAAATACAAATTTAAATCTAATTACTACTAGCATGAATTAATCCTAAATTAATTCAAATAATAATTATGTCAACAACAAATAACATGCATATGAATATAAACACGTAAAATTCTGCGTTGGAAAAACTAAGAATTTCACGTAAAACGTACCTCTTGAAGCAACGTCTGATCGAGATAAATGGGACAAGCGAAACGATCCTATCAACCGTAAAAACCTTCTCAAGTACGCCCTCTTCGCCTTATTCGTTTGCCGGTGGGAAGTGCTCACAAACAATTAAAATAATAAGGAAGAAAGAAAATATTTATTGCTCTCGATTTTTCCAACACATGGAATTGTGTACAAGGGGATGAAATAATCGCCCCCTTTTATAGATGTGAAGTGGCCGAAAATTAGGCCTAGTAATATTAGGAGAAATTTTTTTTCTTAGCCTCAAAGAAATCTTGAATATATCTCATATATTTTTTTCTCTATCATAAAATATTCCACAAAAATCTCACTTTCTCATCTATATGGGGATTTTCGAAAATTATAGGGTAAAATAACAAGATTTGGATCTTCTTGAATTTATGTGATAATCATGTAATCCAAGAATACATATCTTCTATAATATCTTTCCAAGAAAATCAACAAAATCTTTTCTCTCTCCTATAAGCTTAATTTTCGAAAATATCTTAGAAAAATCAGCAATAATATTTTTCTTTTATTTTAATCACCTTATTATTATCGGGCTACTTATTGGGCTACTTGAGGGGCCTTTAGGAGAATTAAGATTGGACCTCCAATGGGCTATTGAATTACAATACTGAGCCCCAATATTATTCAGTCCATTAATATTAATTGGTACCACTAATAAATTAATATTGCACTATCCATTTTAATCCATATTACGATAATACAGGCTCCCGATTATTATTTTCCGCGTTTAAGATTATCTAGTCCATTAATTAATTGGGCTTCTGAACAACTCTAAATTAATTAATATCTTTTACCTTGGAGTAAAGACAACTCAACATTATTATCCGTACCGAAGAAACTAATTCTTCACTTGCAAGATTTTGTACGATAAAACTTCTGAGCCCATCAAGGGGACAAATCACACGAACCGTACTCACACACATTTCTCCGTATTAAATCTTAGCAATTGTCTTATGATTAATATTACTGCCCACAACACAAGGTTCGAAGTCTCGATAATTCTCACCCAACACGAATCAAAGCAATAATTATTAACTACACACGGTCCTATTTAAGTGACGGAGATTAAGAAATCAATAACCACTGAGGTCTAATTCTTCACATTTCAGAACAGAAGAATTTATCCTCGTTGTAGGTCCTCTTCATCACATACAAAATGTGCTAGTGCAATCTCTTGGTAGTGCAATCTCTTGGTCAAGATAGACCAATCTGAGATATACACATCGACCTTTCGCGATGGATTGTTCAATTCCACATGGCCCGTGAATTTGTACGTTTAGTTACAAGGAACTTGCTAATTGATCTTTCGTGATCTAGTATCACCACATTAACTACAATGTAACACATACTATATATATTGAACGGGTTGCAATAAATATTTAACATTCATTCATATCTAAAGAAAATGTGATAAAATAATTATTCTCATAAACAAGTGTTTAATACATGAGTTATACAAAGTAAAAGCATACTTTCACGTATAACTCCAACATTAAGCAAGCTCCTAGAGCTTGGTATGATACACTCTCCCAATTCCTGACTGACCATGGTTTCAAGAAGGGAACTGTGGATAGGACATTGTTTAGGATCACTGAAGGTGATGATATTCTCTTGGTCCAAATTTATGTTGATGACATTATATTTGGATCACCAAATCACCAGTTCTGTGAGAAATTCTCTAAGTTGATGATTGGTAAATTTGAGATGTCCATGATGAGAGAAATGAACTTTTTCTTTGGATTGCAAGTCAAGCAAACTGATCAAGGGACATTCATCAATCAGGCTATGTATACAAGAGACTCGATTCAAAAGTTTGGTGTTCAAAACTGCAATCCAACCAAGATCCCAATGAACATAAATTGGAAGGTGGATCCTGACACTGATGGGATATCAGTGAATCAGACTAAATACAGAGGGCTGATAGGATCATTGTTGTACCTCACTGCAAGTAGGCCTGATATACCCTTTGCAGTTAGTGTGTGTGTCAGGTATCAGTCTAACCCCAAGAAAAGTTATCTTGAGGCAACTAAGAGGATACTGAAATACTTAAAGAGAACTGTCAATTAAGGACTTTGGTATCCTTCAAATGACAACCTAGAGTTGACATGATATTCAGATGCAGATTGTGGAGGTTGTAGGATTGATAAGAAATCAACCTCAGGGACATGCTAGTTTTTAGGTAGTAAACTGATCTCTTGATTTTCAAAGAAATAACACTAGTACAAAAAATGACTTAGATAGCGGTTACTTTTTAGCTTAGAAAGCGGTTCTAACCGCTTTCTAAGAATCAGCTATCTAAGCTAAGAAAGCGGTTCGGAAACCGCTGTGCAAAATAACCTCTTAGATAGCGGTTATAAACCGCTGTGTTCTAGGAGAGCGGTTTCGAACCGCTATCCAAGATCCTTACTTAGAAAGCGGTTTTGAACCGCTATCCAAGTGCCTAACTTAGAAAGCGGTTTTGAACCGCTATCCAAGTGCCTAACTTAGAAAACGGTTCTTAACCGCTATTTAAGTGACAAAACGTTTTTTTTTTTAAATTTAATTCACTAGGAAAGCGGTTCTTAACCGCTTTCTTTGATTTATATTTTTTTTTATATTTTCTATTTTATTTTAATAAACCTGTTTATATACAAATAAATATATTTATCCATACCATTAAATATTAATCCATAACATCAAATAAATATAATTAATTATACCAAAAAATTCATAATAATATCATATCATCACAAATTAATACCATAAGTTATATAGTAATAATGTCTTGTAAAAAGAAAATTACATTAAGAACCTATTGTATAAATACCCCATCCAATCCATTTTCCATTTGTCGATTCTAGCTTTGTTGTAAAAAGGGATCCGAGGATTATGCACAAACTGCAAATTACATTTAAAATTTAATTAATTAATACGAATATGTTATAACAATCAATAATAATTTAAATAAATCGATAAATCAACTTACTTCATCAGGTATATTCGTTTGAGAAGTCAAGATTATATCTTCAATGTAGCAACACACAAAATGTCCACAATGATCACCATCTTGCTGCCTCGGAACCTATATATTGATTAGCAATTATAATCACGTACTATATATATACCTATGATTATTTTTAATTGAATTGAAAAATTTATAAAGTAAGTTTACCGAAATATTTTTCCACAACACTTTACTAATGGTTTTTGAGCTTTGACCCGGAAGACTACTCCGAAACATTCTCATTACACTATAAAAAATATTTAGAAAATAAAGCTCAGATTAGATCATATGCATACTTTTTAAAAGTAAAATAAATAATAATATGAGAATATTAAAAACTAACTTACCTGTCCATAAATGTAATGAGATTAGGACGATTTGTATACACTCCACCTTGAGCTGGATCCATAAAATACACATTAAGTTGATTCATGTCTATGGCCACCAGCACCCAATGTTTACTACAATATTATATTAAGAATATTAAAAGATAATCATTTGTTTATATATAAAAAAAATATTTTATGAAATATTAATTGTACTCACCCCACATTTGTCGGCCAGAAAATGAGATGATTTTTCCCAGTATATTTCAACATATGGTTAACAATATCCCTCATTAATGGTGTCCTCTTACCAAACATGCAACACACTTGTGGAGAGACGAATGAATACTTTGCACTTGCCCCGATATCTAGGGTGAAATATACCTCACCCAAATACCTTAAACAAACATACGCTAATTAATATTTAATAAGAAAATTAAACTATATATGAAGTAAATATTGAGAATTAGTTAACACATACCTGAGGTAAAGACTAATGGTAGTTGCACTCAACCACTTGTTGTGCATTACTTCATCCACATATTCCGGTAGGATGGTCTCTTCATAACCAACCTGGTGAAAGTAAGAAGTAATGGGAACCACAACTGCATCGTAGGTGGGGGACGAAACCATCAAGTGCGCCGTTGACATTGTAGTGACATCGTGGGGTAAGTCACCGTGCACTGGATAACCTAATCGTCGTCTGCGAACACCAATAGTGGGTTCCCTCGGTCTCTCCCTCTCAATACCACTTGATCTTTGTGGAGCCTTTTGTGGAGTCGGCAGTATCTACAATCAATTTTTAATATAATTTAGAATAAATAAGATATTAAACTTTAATATCATGAATTTTACCTTCTTGGTGAGAGAGACCAAGTTCCTCGGCCATTCGAGAAAATGTCCGACCGCTGTTCCGACTGTGGTGGCATCATCTTCTGGTCTTGGCACTGGTGAATTCTCTTCTCCGATTTCAGGTACAATAAGTGTGACTCTTACACAACCAGAAGCCTGGGGACGACCGTGAATGATTCCACTAGAGCTGTCGTGCAACATTCCAGTTGCCACCAATCGAAGAGGATGCTCCACATAAAGGAAACATTCCACTGGCTGTTCGAAGAAGATATTATAAGTTTAGAAAATTATACTAGTCTTTAATTAAAATAAATACGAGATACATCTGATACCTGAGAGACATTTTGAAGTGGATCATCGAATTCGTTTCTAGCATCAGCGGAAAACATAGTCGGGGCACTATATTCACAACTAGCAGCACTCGACGACATCCCTTGTCTCAATTGTCTTTGATTCATGATCTCCATCTGTTTAGTCAAGTCGGTAACCTGCACAGAAAGCTTTTCCACCATAGACATAGCCGCAATATAACCGGCTGTCATCTCTAATGTTTTCTTCGTGACGCCATATCCAAAAGCTCGTAAGCGTCCGGGATGCTCTTGACGATCTATTGCCCGTGCAAACAGATCATCAGTCCCCACAGTGCGGATGTCGTCGGGCGTCATGCTCTGAGATATGCGCTCCTGAATAACAAAAAATATTATTAAATCATTTCAAATGAAGTAATTGTTTTTAATGTAAAGGATAAAATAATGGATGAATTACCGCTTCTTCAGAGATACGCTGAGATCTGTTATCGGGAAAATTTCCATCTCGAGTCTTTCTTGTAGTTTGAAATAACTCGTAACGGGTAACAACAGGCGCACTCTCTCCAGCTTTCCTTTTTTCTTCTTTCTACGATAATGATAAACATATCCCCAAATTATTAAAAGTGAATATATATTAAGAGTGTAATATATTATAAGTTAGTATTTTTATCTCACCAAATCTTCCCTAATACGTGCATAACCTTTGGAAGATCCACGATATCGCGCTTCCATATTCTTAGCTTGTACGCTATTTCTATTGCTTTTTTCCTACAGTGTAATATAAATACAATAAACACTTAAAAAATTGTGCATTAATAGGAATAGATGAAATGACATTGATCAAGATTACCTTGAAATCATCAAGCATAGATCTACGCACGAATTCCTGCCAATATGGGGCCACCATAGGGGATTCCTCATAGTCCTTAGGTGGTTTAGGCGAGTATTGACCAGTCTTCGGGTCTCGTGAACTTCTCCTCAGAAAAGACCGAAATTTTTTTGCCGCATTCCCAGCTTGCATAAGTATTTGATGCTTCCTTGTGTGATCAAGGCCGGAGAATGTTTGCTGCATACACATTTAGTAATTTCACAAGCTTATACATAAAAATAAGTCATGCAACAATGAAAATATGCATATAATTAATTTACATACCACGAGCTCATCCCATAACGCTTCCTTGTAAGGACTCATTTCAGGCTTACGCCAGTCACTGCATGGTGGTACGATAGGGACCACTCTCCTGACTGCAAACCCAATGTAGTGCGCCAACTTCGCACTCTCAGGTCCAATCGGCTGCCCATACTCATTGAATGATAACTGCAATTCAATGATAACGTTAGCTCAACAAACAATTAATTAATATAATAAAAATTAAACTGTTCAGATGTAATAAAATTAATTACCTTCAGTAATTTTCCTTTGCTACGGTCTTTTTTCAATGAAGTCATCGTGACTATACCCCTCTTGCGCTTCTCTCCAGAGCTACTAGAGGTGTGAGCATCAGTGTTATCATGACCCAAGTCATCATGATCTCCCTCATCTCTATCATCTCCATCATCCCCATCATCTCTATCATAGGGAAAATAACCCCCATAATCTCCATCACCCCCATAATCTCCATCATCTCCATCATAGGGGGGTTGATCCATGATCCTGTGAAACAGAATAAAAAAATATTAAAAAAATAAACAGAAACAACATTTAATAAAGTATGTGGAAACAACATTTAATAAAGTCGTACATTTCTTTTTAGCACTGATTTTTCTTTTTCGTTTTTTGGTTGACTTTTCTTGTTCATGACCATGAATGTTAACGAGATCCGGATTGTTATATTCATCCTCGTTTCTAAGATTTCTCTGGTATGTACGTGGATTTGCAAGATCATCAAAAGAGGGTACAGAATGTGTGAAGTTCTGAAAAGGATCATCAATCATGTCAACATCTTCATCGACTTGGTCGTTGATCTGGTAACTATGATTAAATTTGTTTGACAGAAGCACAATTGACCATTTCTTGTTCACTGGGTCGGGGACATAGAAAATTTGTTGAGCTTGACTGGCCATTATGTAAGAGTCATCTCTGTATCCCACATTCTTCAAATCGACGCGTACAAACCCAGAACATTCAACTTGGACTCCATTTGGGATCCTCACCCAACTACAATCGAAAATTGGTTCTCGGTGACCAACATAGTCGAGTTCCCAAATATTGACAATCTGTCCAAAGTATGTGGTAATCGACTCATTCCATGCAGTTGCAGTAATAGACACCCCACTATTCTGCATTGTACTTGCGGCATCATGATCCCTGGTATAAAAAGTGTATCCGTTGATAAGATAACACTTGTATGAATACGCATGCCTATCAGGCAATCTGGATAGCCACTTAACTCTTTCTTTCACTGATTCTTTATTCTGTGACAACATATTTGCAACATAACCATTGAACCAGTCAACAAACGTCCGATTATGCTCAGCTTCAATCCATGATCTATCTCTGGTGGGAAAGGACTCAGACAGTGCTTGCATGTGCAGGTCAATAAAAGGAAGCACATCGACCGTGTTGTGAAGTACGCACAAGTGCATCCGTGTTAGCTCCTCCATACTAACACATACAGGTTGACCACCGGTAATGCCTTCACCATCCATCCTATTAGTGTATCGGGTACTTGGAAGTCCAATTGCATCAACATTTGGAATAAATTCAGACCAGTACTCAACTGCTTCTTCTACTAAATAGCGTTCTGCAATGCATCCCTCCGGCCTGAACATATTCATCACATACCCTTTCAGCACTTTCATGTATCTCTCTACACCATACATCCATCGCATACGAGCAGGACCACACATTCTTGTCTCGTGTACCAAATGAACGGTTAGGTGAATCATTATATCAAAAAATGATGGAGGGAAATACATTTCAAGCTCACATAATGTCCCCACAATCTGTCTCTGAAAACCAAGCAATTTTTTAGGATCAATGACCTTGCTACTCATTGCCTTGAAGAACCAACAAAGCTTTGTTATGGTTATGCGCACATTTTCAGGCAAGATAGAACGTATTGCAATGGGCAAGAAATTCTCCATAATGACATGATAGTCATGCGATTTCAGATTTGTCAATTTCACGCCATCATCTGAAACAAGTCTCTGTATGTTGGACGAATAACCCTCTGGTACTTTCACATCCTTTAGTGTTTGAAGAAACACTTTTCTCTCACTCTTGGACAAGGTGTGTGCAGCAGGAGGTAATTTCGGTGGTTTACCTTCTTCACACACAGGTGCCAATTCTGCTCTTATACCCATAGCAACCATATCCATTCTTGCATTGTAACCATCCTTGGACTTGTTATCAGCTAGCAGAGTATTGAGCAAACTAGCACAAACATTCTTCTCAACGTGCATTAGATCAATGAAGTGTCTAACATACAACTCTTTCCAATATGGCAATTGAAAGAAAATTGATTCCTTCTTCCAGCCTCTAGTTGGGAGACTCTTTGCAAAGTGTTTTCCATATTGTGTGTTGACATTCTTCATCTCGTTCAATACATCTGTACCTGACAATAAACGTGGAGGTCCACGTTCCTCGATTGTGCCATCGAATGCATCAGCCATTCTTCTATACTCATGTGTTGGCTCCAACCACCTTCTGTGCCCCATATAAACAGTCTTCCTACAATGACATAAACGAATGTGATCTGTGTTCGTGGTACACCAAGGACATGCATCGGCTCCCTTCACACTATATCCAGATACATTCCTATAAGCGGGGAAGTCATTGATAGTTCCAAACAACATGGCCTTCAACTTGAAATTCTCCTTTCTATAAGCATCATACAAATCGACACCCTCATCCCACAGGAGCTTCAAGTCCTCTATCAAAGGAGCCAGATATACATCTATGTCGTTACCAGGTTGTTTGGGTCCTGATATCAATATAGACAACATCATGTAAGTGCGCTTCATGCACAAGTCCTGTGAAAGATTATAAACCATCAGAATCACTGGCCAAGTACTATGGTTGGTACTTTGCATACCAAACGGATTCATTCCGTCAGTTGAGAGTACAAGACGCAAATGTCGTGGTTCGTTCCCAAATTCTGGATGTCTGGCATCGAATGTCTTCCACTGGGGTGAATCAGCAGGGTGTCTTAACATTCCATCCTTGATCCTATCATCATGATGCCAAGTCAAATTTCTGGCATCCACATCGCTACTATACATTCTTCTGAATCTTGGTATTATCGGGAAGTACCACATCACCTTCGCTGGAGATTTATTTTTCAGATATCTCTTCTTTCCACACTTGGGACATTCATCGAGGTCTTCATACTCCTTCCGAAACAAGATACAATCACCCGGGCAAGCATGGATTTTCTGATGTGTTAACCCAATGGACTTAAGCATTTGCTTAGCCTCATATGCTTTCGTAGGCAGTACATTTCCATCGGGCAATAGACCACTAACTGCTTCCAGCATGCTTGAGAAGCACGCATCGGTCAACTGGTGTGCTGCTTTTAGGTTGAACAATATCAACACAGCTGACACTTTTGTTGCCTTCTTACACCCGGGCCAAAGGGGTAATCCAGCGTCATCCCTTAATTTCTCTGACATATAAGGGTGATCTCGCAGATTTGTGTCATCCCCACTTGATGTATCAATATTCGGTACATCTCCAATACTATCCTCAACCACTGTATCTTCAAACCTAAAGTCAGTTCTTATGTTGCTTGAGCTACATTCATCTCTTCTCTCACCATGAAATGTCCAAATGGTATATGTTTTATCAATACCATGACACATCAAGTGGTCTAACAAACTTTCTCGACCACTAACAGTTTTTCCATTCATACATTTCCAACACGGACATAATATGTATCGATGGTCGGTGCAATGTCTAATTGCATGATTACAAAACTCTTCCACCCCATTCCTATACTCCTCTGATAATCTATCTGCTCGAACCTACTTCCGATCCATATAAAACTAGAGATGCCTATATACATTAATCGAAAAGCACACGAGTTGAGTCTATATATAATTAGCAATCCAACTCTATTTACAACTACTACTATTTTGTAAAATTTTATAACCTCTAGCTAGGCATGCTATAGATCAAAGCCTAACTAAGTCCCAAGACATTCTAAAATTCTAACATGCATTCTAACAATTTCATCTAAAATTAGTCATAAATCCTTCAATTAAGAATTATAACCCTAACAAGGACATGATAACAATCTTATTATTAGTTGAATGCTAATAATAAGTTAGCTTTAATGTAATTATCACAAGACAATTTAAATCAACTTGTGGTTATATAGTATCTCTTTTCTACCGTTTAGTCATGCATAACTAGAATGAATCAAATTACGCAATCACACAATTTCAATAAATTTGGGGCCAAAAACCATTTCCATTAATTTCACCACCTCAATTAATGGAAGGCAAATTATATCACTAATAATTATTATTCATTTCCATTATCATCCTCATTCACAATCATACAACATGAGATGCATATATAAATAAATTACCGAAATCACGACTTAGAATCAATCGAACAATTTCTATATATACCTAATTATATTATATATTCATCAAATAAATTAGTATTTAAATAAACAAACACTAATTAACTAATTAACTAGTATATAAATAAATTAGTATATAAATAAATTAACTAGTATATATTCATCAAATAAATTAGTATATAAATTAACAATTTCTATATATACCTAATTATATTATATATTCATCAAATAAATTAGTATTTAAATAAACAAACACTAATTAACTAATTAACTAATATATAAATAAATTAGTATATAAATAAATTAACTAGTATATATTCATCAAATAAATTAGTATATAAATTAACAATTTCTATATATACCTAATTATATTATATATTCATCAAATAAATTAGTATTTAAATAAACAAACACTAATTAACTAATTAACTAGTATATAAATAAATTAACTAGTATATATTCATCAAATTAATTAGTATATAAATTAACAATTTCTATATATACCTAATTATATTATATATTCATCAAATAAATTTCACAATTTAAATAAACAAACATTAATTAACTAATTAACTAGTATATAAATAAATTAGTATATACCTCAAATTAACTAGTATATATTCATCAAATTAATTAGTATATAAATTAACAATTTCTATATATACCTAATTATATATATTCATCAAATAAATTAGTATATAAATACACAAACACTAATTAGTATATATTCATGAAATTAATAGTACTACTAATTAACTAGTATATATATAAATTAAAAAATTAGGCATATAATTAACACTAATTACCTGTCGACGGCGGAGAGGCGGAGAGGCGGAGGGATACGGCGGCGGCGGCGGAGAGGCGGCAGCTGGTGCGCGGGGACTGAGGCCTCGTCGGGAGAGGCGCGCCTGGGACGGCGTCGCGAGCGCGGCGGGCAGGGTGCGCCGCAGGGGAGGGTGGCGCCGCGGGCTACGAGGGCGGCGCAAGGGGGCTGGAGGGAGCGGTGGCGCGCGGCGGGTGGGCGGAGATATCGGAGGAGGGTAGAATTAATTTGGAGATACGCGCGTACTGGAATTAGGGATTTGGAAAGGATTTAAATTGGGTCAAACACTTGCATAGCGGTTTTGAACCGCTGTGCAAGTCTGCAACTTAGAGAGCGGTTCTTAACCGCTATCCAAGTTTCACTTGGATAGCGGTTTTGAACCGCTATAAAAGACGAACTTGGATAGCGGTTTGGAACCGCTATCTTGCAATTGAGCTCTTACATAGCGGTTTTCAACCGCTTTCTAAGGTTTTACCTACGAAAGCGGTTTTAAACCGCTGTCTTACAAATTTTTTTTTTTTTTTTTATAAATTACTTTACAAAACCGCTCTCCAAGTGGGTTCTTGGAGAGCGGTTTTTATAATAGCTATCTAAGATTAGCTATCTAAGTTCGAATTTGTAGTAGTGTAGAATTCAGTTGCAACATCCACTACTGAGGCTGAGTATATGGCTGTTGGTAGTTATTGTGCTCAGATCCTATGGTTGATGCAACAATTGAGAGACTACCAAGTGCTTGCTAATGAAGTCCCAATTTATTGTGACAACAACAGTGCTATAACCATCACTTTGAATCTAGTACTTCAAACAAGGTGTAAGCATGTGGATATTAGACATCATTTTATAAGAGATCATGTGGAGAAGAAGGATATCAGGATGAAGAAGATACACACTGATAGGTAGAGAGCTGACATCTTGACTAAGCCCTCAGTTGAATCAAGGTTTATAGAACTATCAGTGGAGTTAGGACTCTTGGATTCCGGTGAATAGTCAGTGTAGAGCTAAGGGGGAACTCGACATCAGAGTCAGTCTTCAAGAGGTATCAGGATACTACAATGCTATCCTGACTGGTATGTAATTCTAACCCTGGCCTGAATATGAACAGTCATCCTGAACCTTCAACTCTGAAAATCGCATTAAACGCATTCTGTTATCATTTAAAGCATAACTTTTTATATTTAAACCCATGCGCGTCAGAGCATTTAATGCAAACAATTACTTTTTCGTATAAGTGGACAATATATTGCGGGAATCGACTGATGTGATGTAAGCACTAACTTTCACTGAATTAATCATAGCCTTTCATTTCAAAACCTCCCAAATTGAGGATTAATCCCAGCCATCCGTCAGAGTAACTGTTCAAATAAAAATCAAGAGACTACCATTTGAGAAGTTTTACATTTTCAAGCTATCCTTTGCAAACCTGAGTTTTCTCTCCCTCAAGCTTTCTGCAAATCTTGTTCATTTTCTTCTCTCAAAAATAAAAAATTCACAAATGGTCGCCTCAGACAACACTTGGATTGTTGATTATGCATCCTAAAACAAGCAAGTTCACAAAAAACAAGTGATCGCCATGGACAATCCTTGTTTGAAGGTCCTAGAAATCAAACCTGTGTTTGATTGGATTTTTAACTCGGGGCTCAAGACCCACTTCACCAGAAAACCCGGATATGTGGTGAAAAGGAGAGTTGTGGAGGCGTTCATCAAGTTGAGGGTGAACGATGTGAACTGGTGTCTCGAGTGACGGCGCATGTGAAGTCCGACACTGATAAGCATGAGAAGTCCATCTTTGAGAAGGAGGAGAAAGACGTGGACTTCAGGAGCCTGGTCAGGGAGGTGTTTGCTTTACCCTACAGTGGGATCAGTTCCAAAATTTGATGATGAACCAGAAGTGGACACCTCTTCTTCCTCGGCTGTGAAACTTCTTTTGGAGTGACTCCTAGTGTATCTTTTACTACTTTTCTTCGAACCCATTTCTGCAAGAAATTGTCAGCACAAAAAATATTTGGGTTCTTCAAAAAATTGGATCTGTCCTGGTGACCACCAAAAGCTTTTCAAAGCAGTGGTCTAGGACACACTGCTCTGATACCACTTGTTGGTCCCAAAAATATTATTTGCGGAAAGCGTGTTATATTTAATTTTTAGAAAAACCTCTTTTAAAGCGCTAAAATAAATTATGCAGAATTGAAAATAAAAATAGTAAATAAAAGAGACACGAGAATTTTAAAGTGGTTCGGATATAATGATCCTACGTCCACTCTCCCTTTCACCAAAGGGGTCTCACTCACCAACAACCTTACTTACTACTGGAATTGATAAGTACCAGCTCCTTCGTACAACTTACAACAACCCTTCTATGTGATGAATAAGTTGAGTAATATTCCAACTAGAACTCCTAAAAGAGTATATATACTTGTATAAATAAGGTGAGTGTATGGTGTGTTCGTGTATTTCTCAAATTTTTTGCTCTCTTGCCCGTCTTGTGTCTCTACGAACTCATCCAAGCACTCCTGTTTATAGTTGTTAAATAACTAGCCATTGGAAGCTAGAAATTCAAACATCTATAAATTAAGTAACTTTGGATCACAAGATCTTCTTGATAGAGTAGTCTGGTAGAGCTCATTTGGTAGAGCTCATCTGGTAGAGTAGTCTGGTAGAGCTCATCTTGTAGAGTAATCTGGTCCTCTACCTCATTTGGTCTTCTACTCATCTTGTCCCGACCTCATCTTGTCTCGACCTCATCTTGTCCGGAGCTCATCTTGTCTGGACTTCATCTTGTCCAAGACTCCTCTTGTCTGGAACTCCTCTTGTCCGGGACTCCTCTTGTCTAGAACTCCTCTTGTCCGGGACTCCTCTTGTCTGGAACTCCTCTTGTCCGGGACTCCTCTTATCTGGAACTCCTCTTGTTCGGGACTCCTCTTATCTTGTCTAATTCCCTTCCCCCTTAGCCTAAGACCTATTCTAGTCCTAGACTAGTCTGCAGCTGATTAACAGGTTCAGTTGCTCCTATTACACGTTCTTGTTTTAACATCTTCAAAACATCTAATCTATATCCCTACATTTGGCATCATCAAAAAGTGGGAAATTGTTGGGACAATGTCAGTTTTGAGTTGATTCCAAAACCCCTGAAAAGATGAATTTTCCTTAGTGTTTCTAAGTCAAGATTAATCTTGATAGGTTAGATCAGAATTAGTATATTTTATATTCACAGGTACTCAGTGAGGGTGAACTCACTAAGTCCATCAAGACTGCAAGCCTGAAGACAAATAGCACCATCACTGATATCATAGCTAGCTTCTCTAGGTTGGCTAACTACGAATCAGGATGAAGAGCATGATCCTGAGATCATTGCTAACTCAGTAGACCTGAAGGAGTCATGCTTCACTGAGTATTTGAGAACACTTGGAGTAGGAGCCAAGCAATGACAAAAGAAATGCCAGGATAAGACAAAACTGGAACATGTACTTCATGAGGATGAAGGCAAGCCTAAACTCAGAAAAGGCAAGACTGAACTGAAGAATGAGTTCTGATATTTTCACCTAAATAAAGACGTGGACCAATCAAAGGATGACAATGCATGTACGGACCTGACAAAAGCCTGATCATTCCTGCATATTTTCAACGGGCATGCATTAAATGCATATACCTAATCCATGCAAGTAGGCGGCTGGATACAAGACTTATGGCCGTTGAATCTCCTACAAAATAGACGTGAGAAGACTATCTCTTCCAACTGATATTTTTTCAAAATGCCTATAAATACAGAAGACCTTGCCCAAACAAGGTTACGGAAAATTTCGAAGCCAAGAAATTACTCAGACTCTCAAAGCATTCAAGCATTCAAAGAAGCACTCAAAACCTCTATAATTGCTCAAGTGTTTCTTCATCAACTCTAGAGTCATCTGTATTCCGAGCTTATCATATACATTTCAAACTTAGAGTGATAATCCATCCTTATCATAGATTCATCTTGTAAGGATTATCACATTTTTTGGAATCTCTCTGAACCAAAGTCCTAAAGCTAAGTTAGTGATAGGTTTGTTGGTGAAGTGGTTAGTTGAGGACTAGAACTCAGTGTAATTCTAGGGATCACAGAGTGTTGATCATTGTGCACCTTGGCACGTTAAAAACAAGCTAATCCTTAAAGGATTCTCCTGTCCAATCATGATCGTGGATGTAGGAGCTTGAGTTTCTAAACCACGTTAAACACTGTGTTCTTACTGCTTTGATATTGTGCTTTAAACTGTCATATTCATTCATCATTGCATTCTTTGTCAGGCCTGAATCAATCAGCCTGATTGCATAACTCAGTGTGCAGTCCCTAACTACGGCTTCATAAAATAAAGGATAACTCAGTTTTCCGAAAGCTAAAACAAGTCTAAATCTTTCAAGGCTCACACTTCCGCACTCAAACTTAATTAGATAGATATCCAACTGATAAGCTTCAGAGCTATCAGTAGGTGTGTTATCTGACCGTAGCCTCATTGAACACTCAACACTGTCTTGTTTGGATACTTTGACTAAGAGGGGTGTATTAGTTATAGAGTCTATATGATTTTTTTAGACTTTTAAAGTTTGGAGGTATTCAATCTGGATTTTCAAAAGTCTTTAAAAATCTTGAGGTATTCAATACGGATTTTAAAAAGTCTAAAAAAATCTTTAGGTATTCAAAAGTCTATGGATTTTAATACTCCATGGATTTTCTTTGATTCTCTTCCAAAATATAAATAGATTTTACTCTCCGAAATCTCTTCTAATAAAAAGAGATTTCTACGGATTTTAAAAGTCTTAAAAATCTTTAGGTATTTAATAGTCTATGGACTTTCTTTGATTCTCTTCCATTGGGATGTCAACGGGGCGGGTGTCATTCTCCATCCCCGTCCCCGCGAAATAAATGGGAACTTTTTTTCCCCATCCCCGCCTCGCTGGGGATCCCCGAGACGGGGATTCCACGTTTCCCGCCTAATTATTTTTTTTATCTCATTTTTAAAATATAAAAAAAATATAAAAAAATATTTAATTTAAAAAATGTAATCATACACAACAATTACTTTAAGTAGGTGTTAAAAAAACTAATAATTTAAACAATTTGAAGAACCTCTAATTCTAATATTTTTAATTAACATATATACTAAAGTGAAAATTATATAATTTGCAACTAATAACATAATATTAAATAAAATATAGATGTAATTGTTAATAAATAGTTAATTGAGTAGGAAACTATGAAATATTTATTTGTAATTTACTTTAAAATTATATATATATATATATATATATATATTAATTATATAAAAAATAATGCGGCTTCCCGCGGGGAATGAGACGGGGATCCCCCAAGGCTGGGAATACTATCCCGATCCCCATCTACGGGGCAAAAAAAAATTTCCGTCTCTGTTTGCTTTGGGGATTTCCCGCCCCGTTCGGGGCGGATTCCCACGGGGATCGGGATTCTCCGCCCCATCTACTCTTCAAAAAATATAAATAAATTTTACTCTCTAAAATTTCTTCTAATAACCAGAAACTTCTAATGAGGGCAAAATATAACGCTAATGGAAATGAAGATGAGAATAATAATTTACTTTTTTTAACTAACGTATTTTATTTTTTCTAAACAATTTGGATAATTTTTTTTTATATACAAGTGTGTTCCATATACATTTGCATCAATGGTTCCAGTGTCGGAGACTATGGAAATCCATGTAAATCAATAAAAAAATGTATTTCACAATCCTGTAAAGTCTATGAAAATCCAAGAAAATCAATAAAAAAAGTCAGTCAAACTCTGCATGGAGTCTATAAATTTTCTAAATCCACAGACTTTTTAAAGTCCAAAAAAATCCAAAAAAAATCTCAATTGAATACACCCCTCTAAGTCTCTAAATAGACTGAATCTCAATGTTACCTTCAGGCTAGCTAAATCAGTGTTAAGGAGATCTTACATTTGAAAAAGATTTGACACACGTGTATCCCCCCATACACGTATTATAGACTTGCTCAGGACCAACAAAGAGTATTAGTTGTTTTCACAGAATGATATTAGTTGTTTTCATTGAAAAATATTAGTTGTTTATTGAAAATGAAATAAAACTCTTTAGTGAAAATAACTAATATTCTTTAATAAAAACAATTAATACATCCTTCAATGATTCATGTATGAACTATTTTCACTCTATACTTTGTCAATATTCAATATTTTAAAGCAATTTCATTATAAATTTATTATGAACCATTTTCATAAAAAAAATTACTATACTTGATATTTAAAATTATAAAATGTAGTTTTTTTTATTTGGAACCAAATTATGAATATTTGATGGCACGTTGGAAGCAATTCCCATGTCCTCAACCGTTTTTCTCGTAACCTTTTTCTGTCTCACAGATTCATATACCTCATCAACTATCACCAGAGATCCAATCCCATTTTCTCTACACTCGCTGCGTTTCTAACGTCCCCCAAAATGGCGACAATGGAAAGCTTGATTGGCTTAGTGAATAGAATTCAAAGGGCATGCACTGTGCTAGGCGATCATGGCGGTGAAGGCTCTCTTTGGGAAGCCCTACCCTCCGTCGCCGTCGTCGGTGGCCAGGTCTTATATATTTTTCACATTTTTATTTTTCAATGAATTCCTTTTCAAATTAGGTTCATATTCGTTGGTTTTATTGGAATTGATGTAGAGTTCGGGAAAATCTTCGGTCCTCGAGAGCGTCGTCGGGAGAGATTTTCTTCCCCGGGGATCCGGTAAGATCTCCATATTTTATTGGTGTATTCCTTTTCGTGGTTCCTTTATGTGGAGATTTTTTCATGCATTTTGGTTTGCTGCACCACGGCAATTAGCATTTGCTGAGCCATTGCTTGAAAATAACCACTCAAATTTGAGCACATAATGCTTGTAAATTAGCATTTGAAGTTGAAAACTAGAATGATTAATTGATGGATTTAGCATTGCTGTTAATTACTTTACTATTCTTCTATCAAACGGAGTGCTGTTGGAGTATCTGTGGAGAATATTAATGATTTCACATCTGAGTTGTCCCACATTGAAATATTGAAGAGAGACTAGCTTATAAGTCTATCACCAATTAGTTTTAGGATGAACCTCACTGGAGGAATGTTTAGTCTCTCTCGTATATTGGGTGTGCTTCAATATGTGGGACTGCACCAGGCGTGTTTACTTTGGCTCAATGGGAAATGATACTCTGACTCATGATGTGTTGCATGTGTAGTAACTATGTCACTGAGGACATTCTGCACTATGTTTTCATTATGTTCTTTCTAGATGAAGTTCATTCAAGGATCTACCCTTACATTTGTTTTGCTGAATTGCTTATGCCAATCTCCAATATGGTAAGGTCTGGATGAGAGCTAAAAAATATTTATTATCACCTAATAAGTAATAAGATAGGCTTCTCCAATTTTAGTAAAGAATTAAATATGTAATAATAATTAAATAATTTGAAAACTCTGAGAGTGAATAAGGAGCAAGAATTACTCAATAATGACAATATATTTTCTCATGGCTACGTATTAGACTGCTTTACCATAACCTATAATATAGATTATGTGACTAATTTGATCTCAGTCAGGAAATAGAATGGGAATACCCTGAATGTTGGGTAATGAAGCCTGAAGTGCTATTGGTCCACAATTAGGCTGCATTACTTTTTAGTATAAATAACCCACCGAGTTCATTGTAAGCCAATCTCGAAATTTATTGAATACCCTGGTTTGATAGCGGCACCGGACGTAGTCGATTCTTGACGAACTAAGTAAACAATTTCGTTTCATTTATCGTTTTTTTCTTTTTCGTTTTTCCTTTTCTCCATAATTGCATTTTTTTCTCAACACTGATACCATCTGATAATACTAATTTGTATTTTACCGTTATAATTTAGCTGTTTAGCGAAGAGAGATATAGTTGTTATTCTCTGAAATGTATAGAATTACTGAACAGGAGTGTGTTTATTGGTCACAACTGCAATCATATGTTTTCAATGTTGTCTTTAAGGCATTGTGACGAGGAGGCCATTGGTGTTGCAACTCCATAAAACAGAGGGAGGAATAGAGTATGCAGAGTTTTTACATGCACCAAAGAAGAGATTTTCTGACTTCGGTATGCTAATTTCCTTTCACCTTATTTTCTTGTTTTTTGGTTTCTATTTCGTGGTAAATTCTCGAACTTAACTGATCGGTATGTTAGCTGCAGTTCACTTCTTTTGTTTTCATTTTTTATTTTATTTTATACTGTTTATAGTACCGAGACCGATGGACATAGATTTTCACATTGAGTCGATGGTTCTCTTATTGAGCAGCATTCAAATACTGATATATTTTTAAAATTGGTTTCTGTTGGTTTCAAATTTTTTTTGTAGCAGGATCATGTACCTGTTGACATTTTTATAGCACAGGAAATTTTTTATTTGGCGTCTAATTCTACTGATACATAAATCATAAAGAAGGAATATTTGAAGAACTATTTCATACTGATAAATACAACATTCTTACAGATATAATAGTTATGCAAGATTATCAAATACTTTTCTGAATTTGGTTTCTACTAGTGATGTTGCACGACTAACATACTGAAGGGGATGTATAGCAATCTCTCCCATACTTGCCATGCCAATGAGGCCATCACTCTATAGAAATGGATATGTTCCTTGCTGTTTCTAACAAGTAACACGGAACTCATTCAATTTACTTCCCTTTCTCCAACAAACTTTCCTTTATGACAACAAACATATCCTTTCTTCAGCAAACTTTCCTTTACTATAAAGCTAAGCATCAAATAAGTTTAGGATGTTTGTCTCTTTGTTTAATGTTTCGACCTCCAAACACAATCAATCATAATTTAGGATCTTGCACAAAATAATTCTCATGACATCGTACTTAGTTTAGAGTACATCCAAGTCATAACACTGTAGACATAACTATTTTCATCAACATCAAGTATAAATTGGTTTCTTTTCGTTTACTCTCTTTCTTAGTTTATGTTAGAGAAACTTTATAATATAACTATTTTCTGGAGGACAAATTTAAATCTACTTGTCCTTAGAACCACATAATTAGAATATATTGCTTAGAAGTGACGTAAAATTTAGTCGATAAGTGGGGGTGTAACATTGTCAACAACTTGTTTAAATACCTTGTAACAAAGCTACTAAGTTTCACTGTAAGTTTTAAGCTGCATGTAAGCTTCTCGTCATTAAGCTCCTCGCCATGGGCATTAATGTAACATTAAGAAACTTATTTCTAATTTGATAATTCTAGTTTGCATGAATTAGGAAGTTACTATTATATGTAGAGTTAATTACGTATCTAGCACAGTGTGTGGAGTTTTCCAACAAATAGACCTGGTTTGTGCTGGTGCTGTAACTTTGTCTAAAATCATTGGATTGGTATCATGAATCTCCTGTTTCCTAAATTTCATACGTTTATGTATTATTTGTGAAATATGAGGAATCTGGAAGAGGAGCTATTCCTCTCTGTGACCTTGTTTTATCAACTTTGTATTCAGGATAAAAGTGGTATCCAATTTATTACCTTATAGTAGAACATTCCATTACTAAGCTATTATTAATTTGGAAAAATTGAGAGGAAGATAGCTATTCAATAGGCCAAAACTTATATAATAGGAAAAGTTCTCGAGGCATTGGTACCTTTGGTGTAGCAAATCTTGTAAATTCTCTAAACTGTGCGTTTATTTGGTGGTTACCCAAGTTGGTTGGTGGATTGCTAAATTGGCTCATAAACAGGTGATAATCTAATCTATTCTCCAACTGTAATATTTGCATACTATGGCTGAAGTGTCAGTTGGAATATGAGTACCATAACCACCTTGCTTAACATTAAAGATAAAATTGTAGGATCTAAAAAAACTGTTACGATGTTAATTTTTCAGAAAATGTTTATCTTAATGTTATCTTCAATATGGAGCATCCAATCAAATGATGTGGAGTTGGTGCAGTTCTATAATATCACTGATGACTCACCTCTGAAATTGCCTTATTTGTACATTGCCCATGTATTGACTGCATAAATATGTGAGTTATTTATTCAGCCTTGAACTTTTTATTCATAGATAGGCATTTTTGGATGGTGCAGCTGCTGTCCGTAAAGAGATATCAGATGAGACAGACCGCATAACAGGGCAATCCAAACAAATTTCAAATATTCCTATCCACTTGAGCATTTATTCTCCTAATGGTTTGTAACTTTCTACTTTATTCAATCTCGGCCTCAGTAGTCTTGCTTAGTTTAGAACATGGAACAAATCTTGGCACATTCTATTGATATTCTTTTCTAATCCTGAATGAAAAATCATGAAATACTATACCATTTGAGTAACATTTTACATATTCGAATAGATCAAAATTGTTATAGCAACTATGGCACCTTCAACGCTGCACCCCACCCTTCCAGAATAATGAATGCTTGCTGTATTGAAAAATAGATGGATATGATTGACATCACGAATGTTCTATTTATGGCTTATTCTTTTCGTGAACAACTTTATATGAAGCTTGATTTGGACATGTTGCTAGTTGTGTAAGTTGCTAATATATTTCTAAGTAACAAAAATCAGTCAGATAGTTTAGAACTCTTTGGTTGATAACTATTTGTTTGTGATACGGATTATTTTAGGCCAACCAGTAAATGCAGGTTTAACATGATTTCTGATTGTAAAAATCACGTTAATTTAAATAAATCTTTCTTTCAGTTATGTGTTTCTCCTAGTTGATAGATAGTTTGGATTCTTACAGGCGATTTCTTGGTCGAATTGAATAACTAACTTATTTTTCTCTGATTGGAATAATTTTGTTTTTAGCATGGTTTGGTTTTTTTTTTTTTTCAATTATTTTAACGTATCCTTATTCTCTCTCTTCTCTTCTTTCTGTTTGATATCTAGTGTATATGTTTTCTTCTGTTGCAGTTGTAAATTTAACGCTCATTGATCTCCCAGGATTGACGAAGGTAGCCGTAGGTGAGCACCAAACTGCTAACCTTACATATGCATGTGTGTGTGGAAACAAAACTAACATTCCTTTAATGGTGTCTTTCTTGTAATTACATGATAAATTGACTGGTACAAATTTTTAACTCTCCAGAGGGACAGTCAGAGACCATCGTTGAAGATATAGAAATGATGGTCCGTTCTTATGTTGAGAAGGTAGGAAAACTACATCAACATCCATACTTTCAGCATAAAAATATTACTCAATAGTGTTTTGTTTTCACTTGTCCACTTTGACTATTAATGCTTTACTTTACATTGCTTTAGTATAGCATGAGCCATATGATTGGAAATGCCATCTGTTTCTAATTGGATTTCACAAAATGACGTACAAATTAGTGTTTTGTTAACAGTTAACTAGAGTAACCTAAATTGTGAATGGAACTCAATTCTGTATTGTGGCCATCTGATCTTTGTTTTCCTACTGGGTTTTGTTTTATATAGTGGGTATACCTTAATGATTCCATCATCTTCATGTGGACTTGAATTTGTAAGCTTCGAAGTCTTGCATGGTTAACTGTCAGCACCTGTACTATTCTTCCTCGTCACTTTTCTTCTTGATTGATCACTTTTGCAGCCAAATTGCATTATTTTGGCAATTTCTCCTGCTAATCAAGATATAGCAACCTCCGATGCTATAAAGCTTGCAAAAGAAGTTGATCCAACAGGTACCCACCCTCCCCTACTTGGCTATTATTCCTCCATCTGTTTGCTTATGACTTCATGCACACATGGTGTGTTTTGACAATCTTTTTTTTTTTTTTTTAATCTTAGGTGAAAGGACATTTGGAGTGTTGACAAAACTTGATTTGATGGATAAAGGAACCAATGCACTTGATGTATGGCTTGCCATTGTTATCTTCTTAAATATGAATTTGAAATCTATAAGATATTTATTCCCATTATAGCAGAATTTAGGCTTTACCATCTTCCATTTCTTGCAAAATTAATAGCTATTTGATTTACTTTGAATGCTATTCCTCCTTAAAGGTACTTGAAGGTAGAGCATACAGGCTCATGCATCCCTGGGTGGGGATAGTGAACCGTTCACAAGCTGAGATCAACAAGAATGTCGACATGAGTTCTGCACGTCAGAAGGAGAAAGAATATTTTGAATCCAGCCCAGAATATGGACATTTGAGTCATAAAATGGGCTCAGAGTATCTAGCAAAGCTTCTGTCTGAGGTATGCAAATCCACAATTGGAGTCTATATGTTTACCCTTTAAGGCTATATTGTTCTCTTAATTTCTTACAAATTAAAGATTTTATAACTATTTTTCTTCCTTTGACATGCATCAGCATTTGGAGAGAGTCATTAGACAGCGCATTCCCAGCATTATTGCCATGATTAATAAGACAATTGATGAGCTCAATGCTGAATTGGATCGTATTGGCAGGCCCATTGGGGTAGATGGAGGGGTAATAGCATGAACCACATAAGACTGATATTAGCCGTGATGAAGAGAATGTTTTGTTGTTTTCATTCTGAAGTGTTCTACCTTGATGTACAGGCACAACTCTACACAATTTTGGAAATGTGTCGCGCATTTGATCGGGTTTTTAAGGAGCATCTAGATGGAGGGTAATGCTCATGTTTTCCTCATATGCATATATTCGTTAACTGTTTTGGTGAACACAGGTTTTTTTTTTTTTTTTCCTCTGTAGTCAACAAATATTTTTACTGTTCTGACTTCATGACAGAATGAAAATAACAAAATGACTTAAGTTTAGTAAATATATGGTGACAAAAAACAAAATTAATATTTGGCGTTTGAAGTTCAATAAGAAATACACACAACGACCATCTCATCTTTTTTATATATGAAATCATTACATGAAAAATAGACACTGAGATCTTTGGCTATTATATTTTTGGCTCAGCGATTTAGTTAGGTAAATCAAAGCTCTTCATTGGTGTTTCTTGAGCGGCGTAATACGTTGAGAGCGTTGGGGACAACTAATTAGTCTAACTTTTGTCCAAATGAAACTGTAGGCTCACAAAAATCTTGTTGGATATGGTAAGCTACCATTTGAGTTCTTTATGTAGAAGGGATTCTAGTTTGTTCGCGGGACACCAACTTTAGCCCTATCTTGAATTTAGAATACACTGATATTTTGTCTGCATAGATACTAGGATCAGAATAGAAGGAATAATGTCCACTAGCATGAAGACTGATATGTCTTTGGCCAGGAGTCATTTACTTCCTCAAGAACTGTAATGAACTTGTCGTATATTCTGACAAAGCACGCTTGAAATCAAGCACTTCACAAATACGCCCTCCATACTGCTAAGAGAGATTTGTTTACTTTGGTATGCGCCAAATTATAGGCTTATTTCTTTGTTTTAGTCATTAGTTATTTTTCAAAGGACCACAATGACCCTATTTAATAGAGTTATTTTTATTTCAATGAACGCTTAATATTTGTGCCATCTTTCTTATATGGGTAAATAGGAAGAAGAGGGGAAAATTTAGAGTTCCAACTTCCAACCATATTATTATGCTTTCCTAATCTGTGTAAAAAATGAAACAAGTCTATCTTAGCGGTACGAAGGGAGTTTCAGATAAGACTTGTCTGACAATATCAGTGACTCTGCTGGGGTAGTTGGTGACTTGCAGGAACTATTTATGTAGCTCTTGATCGGTTTTTTGTTGTTATCTTCTCAGTTTACTAGAGGTTCCAATATGGCTGCCTCTCTGTAAGTTTAATTCCTACTTCCTACTTCCTACTTTCTACTTCAAGTAATTCAAATATGTAAGCCATTTGAGCACTATGTTACCATAGGGAGCTGGTAGGCATTGTTCCGATCCCACAAGAAATTGTCGATGTGTATGTGAGAGTCAACTCTTGACCTTTGACCATGGTTTTGGTAAAGTTAGGGTTGTCTAGCTTATATTCCTAACAACTGATCCAACCTACCAGATCTCAGGCGGGCTGCGGAAAGAGGCTACCCGATGGTGGGCTCAGGGATTGCCAAACCGGATGTGAGCCCTAGGGGGATTGCCACCCGGGAAGTGGGCCTTGGTACGGGTTGCCACCCGGAGTGTGCCGTCCGTGGATGTCCGGCTCTAAGGGGGGTCGATTGGTACGATCCCACAAGAAATTGTGGATGGGTATATAAGTGGAAGTCAACCCTTGACCTTGACTATGGTTTTGGGTTAAGTTAGGGCTCCTAGCTTATATTCCTAACAAACATTGGCGTCAATAAAGTAGTAATCTAGTAATGATTAATCTGTATGGTATATTAAAAGTTCCAGCGTTTGCTTCCAAAATCTCAGCTTTTATGTGCATGCTGAACATTAGAATTTACAGTGTGAGATTGTGAGCTTTATAAAAGGAAACTTGATATGCGAGTGCTCAATTTGATAGCTCAGAGAAGTTTCCTAATGCATCTTTTTTTTTAATCGGTAGTTTCCTAATACATCTAATTTGGAATATGTTGAGGTAAAGATTTAGTTTCACAGGAGGCCAGGTGGGGATAAAATATATGGCGTCTTTGATCATCAACTACCAGCTGCTCTTAAGAAACTCCCATTTGATCGCCATCTCTCACAAAGTAATGTTAAAAAAGTAATTTCAGAAGCAGATGGGTATCAGCCTCACTTAATTGCTCCTGAACAAGGATACAGAAGGCTAATTGATGGTTCCCTCGGCTATTTTAAGGGGCCTGCTGAAGCTTCAGTTGATGCGGTATCATCTTTAATAATCTTTATTAAGCTTTTGGGCAGAAACACACTCTTTACATTGTATTTATAGTGTAATTTAAAATTTGTTCAAACAAAAATCATTTGCCTCATGATGCCTTTTTGACCCCAAAACACTCGATTTTATTTTTCAGTGGTGAACGATACTGATACTTATAGCTTCAATACTACTTCCCAGCGAGACTCTTTTGATGAATGGAAGCTTATAGTTTAAATGAGAGTATCTGGGAGCATGTAATCTAATCTTCAATCGCTTTATTAATGCTTTTGTAGGTACATTTCATTCTAAAGGAACTTGTGAGAAAGTCTATTGCTGAGACAGAGGTAAACATTTTTTATAAAATGAATTGTTTGCCAAAGATAATTTTTAAGATGCACAATCATACTTCTACTGTGGACACTCTTTAAATAGCAAGTTCATTATTCACACATGCAGGTTTCTAACTAGTTTATAAAAAATCAAGGTCATTATTTCACACATTCAGTACTTGAACCAAAGTATGTACAGGACAACTGCAACTATCAGTCATTACTTGCTATTAAGTTTTTCTCTTTTTCCCTTTAGTTAGGTTTCAGAGGTGAATATTGATCAAATTGTATTACTACAATTTTATCTTGTAAACATTTATTTCCAAATTAAATTAGAAATTGAGGTCTTTCAAGGTGATTTTAAGAAATTAAAATGACATGATTTTTGGACTAAACACTTATTTTATCAAGCTGCTAGATGTGAAATCAAATGGTAAATGCCAAAAAACTGACAGTCCCCTCCTGGCCTCCTGCCATAGCAGAGAGAGTTACAGTGCATAAGATTATTGTGGTTTAGTAGAAGCCACTTATTTTCCATTTGTAAATCCAGAAAACTGTGCTAGAGTATTTAATATCAAATAGGAGTAATTTATTTCTATTCATCAAGTTCATTTCTGAGTAAGCATGCATATGAACTGGGTGCAGTTCCTTTGTGGCTCTGCTAGCCAGTGTAACTCAATGAAACATGTGTCCACTATCTGAGAGCTCATCTTTAACACATACATTCGCCTTTATCTTACATGTTCTATATAACATCCCACCATTAAGGCTTTGTAAAAAAAATTGTGAAGCTAACTTCAGAATTTTCTTTGGAACTTTGACATGGAAATCCATGCTGCAGCCAATGGTAAACTCTTGATATCTTATTGCCAAATTAGTTGTAACATAACCCTTGAAGATGTTATTTGATTATTTAAATAACTCCCTCTCCATGACTGCAAATAATTCATCATGTTGGCTATCTAGAGTCAATTGGCATCTATTATTAAGCTAGTTAATATGACAAAGTGGTATAGCTCAAGTGGTTGGAGCTCCACTACCTATAACCGAAATGTAATGGGTTCGAGTCACCATTTACCCGATCAACAAAAATAAAATTAAGAATCAATTTATGCCCCCTCTAAGAACTGAAGAGCACATGATGGTCAATCACTAACATCCACAGTGCTTAAACTAGTATGCATAGTAGGAGCTCTCATACATATATGAACAATAGCAATTGTCTAATAGATTGTTATTTCTTTCTTTATATAAATGAATTGCCATGTAGGAATTGAAACGATTCCCAACACTTCAATCTGATATAGCAGCAGCTGCAAATGAAGCACTGGAGAAATTCCGCGATGAAAGCCGAAAGACAGTTTTAAGGCTGGTGGAAATGGAGTCTTCCTACCTAACAGTAGAGTTTTTCAGGAAGATAAACGCAGAGCCAGAGAAAACCAATAATGCATCTTCCGCAGCTGCTGATCGCTACACTGATAATCATCTAAGAAGAATCGGTATTCCATTCTACTAAAGCTTGAATTTCAGCCTCTCATCATGCTTGTTTGACTACTCATTAACCATCATCTCCCCTTAGGTACAAACGTGTCTGCATATGTTCAAATGGTTTGTGATACGTTGAAGAATAGTCTTCCAAAGGCCGTCGTTCATTGTCAAGTTCGAGAGGCTAAAAGATCCCTACTGCATC
This sequence comes from Ballota nigra, assembly GCA_947034835.1. Taxonomy (NCBI): domain Eukaryota; kingdom Viridiplantae; phylum Streptophyta; class Magnoliopsida; order Lamiales; family Lamiaceae; genus Ballota; species Ballota nigra. The sequence continues at coordinate 85,939,481 of OX344720.1, read as the reverse complement.
TATTCTATGCTCAGATTGGAAGGAGGGAGGTATATTCCTCATCTACTTTGCTATACAGATGCTTAATTATGTTGATGAGAGAGAAAATATAGATATTTTAATAATGTATGTGCAGAAGGAGCAACTTGGTAAAATGTTGGATGAAGATCCATCACTAATGGCAAAAAGAGATAGTATAGCCAAGAAGCTGGAGCTGTACAAGTCAGCACGTGATGAAATCGACTCTGTTGCATGGAAGTGATGCAAAATATAACCAAATTTTTGTGGTACATATATCTTACTTAAATTTATGGCATTTTGTTTTGCAAATCGGGCTCGTTAATAATTTTTATTCTGAATCTGTAGCAAACGAGAATAGACAACTAATCTAGCCGGCATTTTTTTTATACCTCAGCTTTTGACGTTTCTAATTTTTTGGACTAATGCCTGATGAACTGTAAGATGTATTTAAATTTTATCCTGTACCCACCTTAATTCATATTTATTTTTCTTTATGGCCACTTTCTTAATTGTTTTGTTTTAATTTCTGTCCGACTAATTCATGTATTGCAGCATGTAAAGCAACTCACTTTCTTAATACGTATTCATGACCATCTCGTCGCATAAGCATACAAGGAAAAAATAAAAATCTAGGATTTCATCCGGGGCCAAATGTAAAACGGGTAAACAAAAAAAATAAATTAATCCAGGGGAGCACACAAAATTTTGTATATTTTAGCCATAAAAAAAAATCTACGTATTATAGATAAATTAAAGTAATTTTTTTATTTTAATTGTTTAAAAGAACACAAAATTTTGTAGATTTTAGCCATAAAAAAAATCTACGTATTCTAGAAAAATTAAAGTAATTTATTTTTATTTTAATTGTTTAAAAAAATATGAAGCATCTCGATTTTAATTTTTTTCAGGTTCTATTAAAACGTTACTTTGTTACTTTATTAAAGAGGAACTCTCTTGTGAAATATATATATATATATATATATATATATATATATATATATATATATATATATATATTTAGAAGTCTCATTTTCCCACCTATTTTTTTTTTCTCATATATAAAGTAAGTTTGTCTTTTCATATTCCAATAATATATATATAAAACAGAATAGTCTGCTATATTTAGAAGTCTCATTTTTCCTCCTATTTTTTTTTCTCATATATAAAGTAAGTTTGTCTTTTCATATTCCAATAATATATTATTACAATTTTTTCTTCACTTAATTCTATTAATATGCAATAAAGCATCATGATTAGTAGCTGACATAATGTGACACGCATTGCTATATGATTGTTTCTTTCCTCCATCTCTCTCCACAATTAAATATTGAGATGCTATTGTATTGTGTAGATCATATTTTTAATCTATCAATTACTTTTATTTTTATTTATTTAAGAACACATGATTTTTTATTAAACTTTATTTTGAGCTAATTAGTATATTTGTAATTAATGTGTGGATCAATAAATTATGCTTACAATGATTATAAATTTAAGATGATATATATAAATGCTATATAATTTTTATAAATTGTTTTATAATATGTATAAGATATATATAATAATTACATATTGTTTATATCTATATATGTATTTATTTAATACACATACTGTATGTATCTATAATAATTTTTATATATGAAAAATTATATTGGATCAATTTATATATTGTCCATTTACGATGAGAATTAAAATTGGATTTGTAATGTTTTAAAGGATTATGCTATTTACATATTTTAATTTTTATTATTCATGAGAAGTGTTTTTTAATGAATAATATTGTTTTTAATCAATGAATAGAGAGTTCCCTAATAAGATAATTTGATATATATATATATATATATATATAAACATAAAATTTTTGATTAAAATATATCTAAACACTTTTTTCATAATTGATTAATTATTTTTTTAAGTAATTAATAATAATTCACACAAATAAATGAAAAGATAATTATACTAATTGTACATCCTATTTTTTTTCTTCTCATATATAAAGTAAGTTTGTCTTTTCATATTCCAATAATATATTATTACAATTTTTTCTTCACTTAATTCTATTAATATGCAATAAAGCATCATGATTAGTGGCTGACATAATGTGACACACATTGCTATATGGTTGTTTCTTTCCTCCATCTCTCTCCACAATTAAATATTGGGATGCTATAGTATTGTGTAGATCATATTTTTAATCTATCAATTACTTTTATTTTTATTTATTTAAGGACACATGATTTTTTATTAAACTTTATTTTGAGCTAATTAGTATATTTGTAATTAATGTGTGGATCAATAAATTATGCTTACAATGATTATAAATTTAAGATGATATATATAAATGCTATATAATTTTTATAAATTGTTTTATAATATGTATAAGAAATATATAATAATTACATATTATTTATATCTATATATGTATTTATTTAATACACATACTGTATGTATCTATAATAATTTTTATATATGAAAAATTATATTGGATCAATTTATATATTGTCCATTTACGATGAGAATTAAAATTGGATTTGTAATGTTTTAAAGGATTATGCTATTTACATATTTTAATTTTTACTATTCATGAGAAGTGTTTCTTAATGAATAATATTGTTTTTAATCAATGAATAGAGAGTTCCCTAATAAGATAATTTGATATATATATATATATATATATATATATATATATATATATATATATATATATATAAACATAAAATATCTGATTAAAATATATCCAAACACTTTTTTCATAATTGATTTTTTTTTAAGTAATTAATAATAATTCACACAAATAAATGAAAAGATAATTATACTAATCGTGCATCCTATATTTTTTTTCCTCATATATAAAGTAAGTTTGTTTTTTCATATTCCAATAATATATTTTTACAATTTTTTCTTCACTTAATTCTATTAATATGCAATAAAACATCATGATTAGTGGCTGACATAATGTGACACACATTGCTATATGGTTGTTTCTTTCCTCCATCTCTCTCCACAATTAAATATTGGGATGCTATAGTATTGTGTAGATCATATTTTTAATCTATCAATTACTTTTATTTTTATTTATTTAAGGACACGTGATTTTTTATTAAACTTTATTTTGTGCTAATTAGTATATTTGTAATTAATGTGTGGATCAATAAATTATGTTTACAATGATTATAAATTTAAGATGATATATATAAATGCTATATAATTTTTATAAATCGTTTTGTAATATGTATAAGAAATATATAATAATTACATATTATTTATATCTATATATGTATTTATTTAATACACATACTGTATGTATCTATAATAATTTTTATATATGAAAAATTATATTGGATCAATTTATATATTGTCCATTTACGATGAGAATTGTAATACCTGGACCCAAATGTGTTGTTAATTAATTTATGTTTATTGATTTCATGAATTATTCTAGTGAAAGGACCATATGTTGTAGTTTTTTATTTTGCAGGCGACAGACGAGCAATCTGAACGGGGAGCACTCCTAGCACTATAAATACGAATAAAAACTTATGTCGAATTTATAATATGAACAAAACTTGAATTCCAAATAGTTATTTTGATGTCCGAAAATCGCTTATAATTATTGAACAAAAATAATAATTTTCGGACTTCAAAATCAACACCGAAAAATACAGTTTCGATCAAACCGCGTCCCAAAACACTGGGACCACCAAAATGGCAGCCCCAAGACCCTAAAAATCCTGCATATGCGTCCAAGTGGGGAGGAGGAAACTTTCTCCCCACACCAAAGTCTTACACCCACCACTTTCATCATTAAACTTGGGGACCAAGTATGGAATGGTCAAGACCACCTTTCTTACTCTCTCATTCCTTGCCCCACCCCCTTTTTGAGTAACACCCCCTCCATAAATACCACCTTTCCTTTCATTTTGGCTGCATAATTCTCTCCCACAAGTACAAGAAAATAAAGAAAAGCCACAACTTTTTCCTCCCTCCTAAGCCAATTCGGTCATACCTCTTCTCTTGGGGAGAAAAATTGTTCTCCCCATTTTCTCCAAGAAGAAGGCCTCCCACCCAAGTTCCAAGCATATTCCTACACTTTTGATTGAAGGTTTCAAGAGCTAATAAGGCCCCCTTAGCTTAAGAAGAAAGGTCTCCAAAGGTTTTAAACCCACAACGCTAAAACTCTAAATATTGTGTTTATATGAGCATGTTTAGTGTTTTATTTAGAAAGGCATGATGTTTAGGTTTAATATTTATTTTGGATGCTTAAATACATGTTAGATGAAGTATTATTTGATGAATATATGGTATGGAAACTATTATGGCATGATAGATATTGAAATGGAAATAAGTGCTCATGTACGCAAGATGAAAAAATCAAGTTTTGTAGCAGTCTGATGCTACTGGAACAAAACGATTTTTGTATACTTCATTATTTGAGATATTTGTTTACATGTTTGGAAATTAGGTTAAAGTATCTTTCATTTGCCATTGGTCTCATGTGATTTGGACTTATATTCAATAATCTATGATTTTTTTTAAAGAAAGTGTGACAATCTGCAACTATTTTCATGTTTAGGAAAGATCTGACAATTATCGGCAATGATTTAATTTTTGTAAAAATCATATTCAAATACTATGTGTAGTTAGCTTTGTCTATGAATTTTTCCATGATTTTAGGACGTGCCTAAATAGTTTTACTAAAATTATTTTGTTGATGACACGTCACTGTCAACCTTCTGTGAAACATAGATAGTTTCTGTACCCGTTTTGAAAACAAACTCTAAACTCTATTTTTGACACACCAAATGTCTAAGAACAATTTTTATATGTGTTTTTCATTTCAAGATGTAGCTACTGTATAAATTTAATGATTTTTGGATGTGTCTAAGTATTTTTGAAAAATACCTAAAGTTGCAAGTAAAAGACTTAGGAGAACAAACTGCACAACTTTTAACTTGATAATTTGAAATGTTTTCTTGTTTAGGTGTTTTATACTTGTCTTTCATGATAGGATAAGAACTTAGAACACTTTAGTATCATGTGGATAGGAGTTTAGTAGCCAATGACATGTATAAGGGTTTAAATCTTGGGTTAGACAAGTAAGAACTTGTAAGCTAGGATTTTAAATACCTTAGTTTTAATGAGTATGACTAGTCTTAATCCTTAAATTGAAAATATGCATATTGAACAATGACCCTATAAAAATGGTTTTCCATGAATGTGTTTTTATGACAATTAAATGCTTAGTTTTATAAGAATGTGTACATCTATGCCTTTATGAATAACTTGTTTGCCTAGAAAATCATGTTTAGGGAAGATATTTATCCTAATGATAAGTATTTTCATGTAGTATTTATGTTAAATGTCAAGTTTCATGATTTTGTGAATCTAAGATGTTTCACGAATTATGTGCATGAAGGATCGACCTTTTAAACAGATAAATATTTCAATAAGTTGTCCTGTAAGAACCAAGTATGCAAATGTGTTAAATATATATATTGAAATGTTATTATGTTAAGTTTCAAGTGGTTTAGTGTTTTAATTAATTTGTCAAGATTTGTTAAATCATGATTTAAGGAATTTAAATGTAGTGCAGTCTTTGAGTAAGAAGTGTAAATAAAGGAGTTTAACGTCCCCGTTAAACTCATTAACTGTAATACCCCGTCCCGTTTTATACCTTTTATATTCTTAGAACCCTTATTTTATTTTATTATCTTTGTTTATTTTTATTTTATTTATTTTGTGTGCTTTGGTGTAATTTAAATATATATACCCTTTTACAAATTCCTAAATTCGTAGAAAGAATCGAATCTTTCAAACGAATAAAGGGCTACGAGAAATTAAATATTCAAGATTAAAAATTAGGATTTCGATCCGTTTAATTTATTGAGAATAACTAAAATACAATAAAATATTAATTGAGTCTTAAAACTGTATTAATTTTCAAATCGGGATTAAACTCGTGAACCAAACGATCCTTAAACCGTTTCAAACGGGAACGAAAATATCAGAATTAAAGGGGATTAATTCTTAACCACGTAAATTACTTCCTTTTAAATTAATTTTAATTAGAGCAATTAAATCCCTACCACATATTTACTCCTTCCTTTTAAATTAATGAATTAAGAAATTAATTTCATAAAATATCTCATTTTCTCTCTCTTCAATTAACAAAACACGTACGCCTCATCCTCCACAAATCAATTTGCCAAAATTTCACTCGCCTCTTTCTCTCAGCCGAAAAAGCCATCGCCGCCGCACCACCGTGCACGGCCACCTTCTTCGCTCAGCCGCTCTTCCCCGGCCTCAAACAGAGCCGCCCTCCGCCGTTGCTCCTCTCCTCCAGCAAACGCCGCTGTCCCGCCTCCTCTTTCTTCCTCCTCCGGCGGATCGAGCACCGCCGCGGTCCCAGGCGTCGCCGCCTCTCGTCCCCAACCGAGCTCCGCCGCTCCTCCCTCACGCAGCCCCAGTCGACGCGTCTCTTCTTCCCGACGAAGCTCCAGCCGCGACCGCCGACCTTTCGCCTCCATCCATCACGATGCGGCGTCGCGCTTCGTGAAGCGCCGCCGTTTCGGCCGCCGCTCGCCGCCGAACCACCACCAGTCTCGCGATGCCGCCCCTGCTCGACCGTCACGCCTCTTTGACGCCCGCCGTCGCAGCAGCCTTCAAGCGCCGCTGTTCTTCAATCGAAATGCCGTCGCCGTCCGCCTCGATGTTTGAGTGAGTCTCGAATCTTGTTCGTTTCGATTCGTTTCAATTTAAACACTCTTTTCGATTTAATCTCACAATTTTCATTTTCCTTCCGCTTTTAATCGATCCTTCGCCCTTTCCGATGAAGCCACGAACTGCTGCCCATTCTTTTTTGAGAAACCGGGTTCTCAATCGACGTCGTTATGCTGCCGAAATTATCCGACGAGCCACCAATCGAACGCCGTTAGGCTGCCGAATTTGGGACTCGTAAGAATTGCTAATCTTCTTTCTATTTCTCGTTGTAGTTGAGATAGATTTTGAACAGTTTTAATCTCCCTGAGACTTTGTAAGTTTAAGTTAATTGTTTTGGAGCCTTTGAGACTTGTAGATGGACTTTGATATTGTTGATTTTGTGAGTATTGTTTTAGCTATGAGTTGTGGTGATTTAGAGTATTGGTTAATTTGGTTCGAGCTAGTCCTACTATAGCTGAAATACTATTGTTGTTGATTTTCCCCTTTTAATTATTTGGACTAGTTTTTGGGGTTGTTGATTTAGTCTTTTACTGGATGAGTTGCTGATTACTGTTAGAGTAATTGGTCTTTGTTGTTAGATGAACTATTGGCATATTTGGATTAATTATTAATATTATTGAATTAGTTGAAAAGTGATGAAATTAGTTTGTTTTAGTATTAGTTGAGTTTTTGGAGACAAAGGGAAACTCGTCTTCCCCTTGTGCGACTGTTAGAAAATTAGGAAAGAAAAGATAAGTCGTTTAATATTCAAAAATTAATAACAAATGAAAAGAGTAATTTTGAGAAAATTAATATAATCATTTTATTTACTAAAAGTGTCATTAATCAACTTTAGAAGTAATATTAATATTAGAAAAGAAAAGTACTTTTTATAAACTTTTTAGAAAGTCTAAGTTTATTAATAAGTTTTAATAAAGGGTTTTTATTTATAAAATATGATTAATTATATTCAAGATTTCTTTTAAAATGAGAAATAGAATTCTTAAGAGAGAAAAACCTTTTCTTTAATTTTATTAATATTTTTCTAAGTAATTTCTTATTTTTCTAAGTAATTCCAAGATTAATAATTATATTATTCCTTAAAGGGTCTTTATTAAGGACACCCCTAAATTTAGTAAATACACCCCCTGTTACACCACTGAATTCAGTAAATACACCCCCCTGTTACACCACTGAATTTAGTAAGTACACCCCCTAATACACTCCTCTTAAAAAGGGGTGTACTTATCAAAAGATTATTTTTGTAGTAATCGAAATAGTCATACCACAAGTATACTAGTAAATACACTCCCTCAATACACTCACCTTTTTAGAAGTGGTGTATTTACCAAAATAGGGTGTGACCCTTAAGCAAGTCCTTTTTGAGTTTATAAGACCACAACTTTCTCGATTCTCGTAACACACACTCTCAAGTTTTCCTAAAAAATTCAAGGGTCAACTTTTAATCAAATGGTTTCGTATTAGGACTCTGTGCTAATCGGAATACGCACGAGGGATCCGACCATCTGTTTGAACATCGTTCACGAGACCCGGAGCAAACAGGTGGGTGATGATCTGTTGATTGATCTGCTTATAATACGTTATGCTGGTATACTCTGAACTCGACTAAATCAATCTAAAACAACTAATCCAACATAAATGTACACCCTATTATATAAGTATGTGAGCTATACGATATTATTATATATATATATATACCTTATATGGATTGTTGTGTTTATCTAATTATATAAATTGATTATGACTGCATGGTAATAAGGACATTTTGTGAGCATGAATCTTTTAAGTATGAATTATGTGTATTCTCCCCATGTTTCGAAATGATAGTTTTTGTGAGGAAAAGGAAAGCTGGTAATTATTCTTGCGGAATGACGCGTATGGCCATGAGTGACAATAAGTAGATTCATGGTCACTGGTAATTATTTTGTGGAATGACACGTACGGCCATGAGTGATAATAGATCAGATTCATGGTCGCTGATATTATTTGTGGTGACCATGAGTGATAATAATTATTCAGATTCATGGTCACATGATTTGTTGGTGAGAAATGGTTTGGGAGAGATTCACAATGTGTTGAAAATGATTTTGGCAGATTCGGTCGTTACTTGGAAATGATTGTGGGCTTTGCCCCTTAACGTGAACCAACTTGTGATATTTTAATTATATGATGTGAGACCTGTTGTGCCCAACTGATTATTATGTGAACTTGTTATTTGTATGATATATGATGTTTATATTATTATGTCAACTGCTTAAATAAATTATATATTTTATTAATGAGTATAACTTAATATATTTCGGATTTACCAATCCCATGATGTTGTAAATCACCCATATGTGAGAATTCAATTCTCACGCCCCATTTTCCTAACCCCTTGCAGATTATGATTTCGTGGAGCAAGGACAGTAATAGAGACGACACGGAGTTCCCCACTTAAATAAAACGTTACTGATAATACTATGTTTTATGTACACATATATGTGTGTGAGATACTTATTAAAATTATTCTATTCATTTCTTCCGCTGCATAAAACTCATCATCTCTCATTTCTGTTATATTTCCTTCAAAAATTTTATAGTTCGGACTTTTGATCACAATAACACTTCGAATTCGATATAATTAATATATATTGGGTTCGGGGCGTTACATTAACGACTAAAATAATATTAGGAAATCTTATTTGATATGATGTGCGATGAAGTAATAAAATATCAAAAGACATTCGGGCATAAAAAGACGATCCGAAGATCCAAAAAACTCTTCAATTGGGAAAAGTAACAAAAGAACGATTATGTGATCAATATATTTTATCTATGGAAAGTCTAAGATAACTTCAGTGGTGTTCATGAATATTTAAGAATAAAATAATAACTAAGATGTGAAAGAAACTATGCTAGGTGAAGTGCGGCACTGGTCAGAGCTCGGATGCCCTATAGAACTTGGATTCCCGGACTTTAGAAAAAGTTTATAACTTTTCTTAAAAGTTAAGAGGTGGGTAACATTATCTGTATTGCAATTGTTAATTTTATACGGACTGTAGGTATGTTTTGAAGCAAAGTAACACAAACGTAAATATACAACATAATATGTATGGAATGACAAGTTTATGTGTTGATGATGAGGTTTATGTTGTGAATTGCCAAAGGGGGCAATACTGCCTTAGCGTACTCAGGATAGTGCGACTAACGTAAGTTGTCATAGTGCGGATACGGGTGCAATGAAAAGTTGCATCACATGATATGTTGAAATTAAGACATATCTGCAGAGTATGTTGAAATTAAGACTGCTCATAGGGTATGTTGAAATTAAGACTGCCCACAAGAACCGCCAAAGGGGGCAATACTGCCTTAGCGTACTCTAGCGTACTCAGAATAGTACGACTAACGTAAGTTGTCATAGTGCAGGTATGTATATATGAATGTATGGTATGGATGTATGGATGTATGTATGCAAGTAAGATAAAATACATTTAAAGTACAATAAGATTTAAATATGGGAAAGGGTAAAACAATCAACTTTTTCAGAATCATATCAATCTGTATAAGAACGTGCAGGCTATCCACTGAGATTTTTATCTCACCCCAAACGTTTAACATTTTCAGGATATAATGCCGAGGCCCGGGAGTTGCAGTAGACATGGAGCCTCCTAAATCTGTCTTATGTATTATTAATGAACCTTAACTTTAATGTTCTTACTTTTGGGTACCAAATGTTGTACAACTAACAAACTAGATTGATTAATCGATGATTTATGCTTAAAGTTCTAATATTGAGACTAATGTTTTCAATATGCCCAAATTTTTAATTAATAAATTTCTTATGTATGATCATGGTCTTATGAACGTTTGATTCTTCCGCCGCAAAGTACCTTTCAAGATGGATATTATATTTTCAAAAACGAAATTTTTATGCTCAGGTTTTACAATCACTAAGTGACGACCCGAGTTCAGAGTGCTAAAGCCACAAGAACCTGCATTCTGGATTCGGGGCGTTACAAGAATTAAAATTGAATTTGTAATGTTTTAAAGGATTATGCTATTTACATATTTTAATTTTTATTATTCATGAGAAGTGTTTTTTTTATAAAATCTTAATGAATAATATTGTTTTTAATCAATGAATAGAGAGTTCCCTAATAAGATAATTTGATATATATATATATATATATATATATATATTATATATATATATATATATATAAACATAAAATTTCTGATTAAAATATATCCAAACACTTTTTTCATAATTGATTAATTATTTTTTTAAGTAATTAATAATAATTTACACAAATAAATGAAAAGATAATTATACTAATCATGTATCGCACGGGAGGAAATCTAGTATATATGAAAGCAGCAAAGTCCTGCCAAAAATAGCCACTAATTTTCCCGCCCATTCTAAGTTACTATTTCTGGAAACATTTATCTTAGCCCGTGGTTCCTTCTTAAAGTATACAACTAATTTTGTGCATTAAAAAAATGTTCTTCAGACAATTTTACACGCATGAAGATGTAGTATTTTTTTATTTTAAACTTTGTTACTTTTATGCTTCGCCTCTGCATTACCCAATCAGTTTCGCCTCTACATTACCCAATGAATGTAGTAATCATGTAGTCACTTTTTTCTTTGCTGATTGCATATTATACTGGGAGAAAAGCAAAATTGCCCTTTTCTGTAAGGTCAAAATGTTTTTTGTCCAACTTTTTAAAAAAAATGTTTTTTTGCCCCGAAAAGGTTGGCAAGAGATTGACAAATGATTGGCACACAGGTTGGCATGGGTGCCAACCCTTTGCCAACCTTTTGCCAACTTTTTAGAGGCAAAAAACATCTTTTTTACAAAAGGGGGCAAAAATCAAGTGTCTCTTTAAATTTTGGGCACTTTTGTATATTTTCACTATTATATTTGATAATTAATAACATATTCTTCGAGTAGTGAATCCCGTTTCAAAAAACAAATGGTCTATTAACATGCTCCATCAACTAATTAAATTTGTCCGTAAAAAAAATATAATAATTAAATTTGAGCTAATTATATTTATTATTGGACTAAAAGGAGGACCCCCATGGACCTCTCTACAATTTTCACTCTTCATTCTTTTCTTTTCTTTTTTAACTCCAGCGTTCTATATTCAAAAATGGATTTAATTTTGATAGTGTGCAACAGTTTGTTCGAATCATATATTTATTTGAATATTTGGGTTCAGTGGAAGATTTTAACATTACTTTTCAAAAATTGAAAACTCTATTTGTTTCAGGTTCTTCTTAAACTGGTATGCATGTAGGTTCTCCGTGAATTGGTATGCATGCTAATAAAATCTGGATTGTTGTATTTTACAATAAAATAAAGGATTTATTACTTTCTAGTACACATATATACATAATATTGCTATAAAGTTTTCGTTTGTAGCCCAATTACCCTAAACTACATTTGAAAGCAAACGCCTCTTTCCCGGTGACATGCACAGTCCCTTGTCCTTTTTTTATTATAATTTTATCACTATAATTTCTTCCAAGCTCAGAGGCTCTGCTTTTAGCCTCGCCTATAAACTCTCCTTTCTAGCTATAACAATTTCGAATTTGAATTCCATTTTGATCTCAAAATTCAGAAATTAACATCAGTTTGAGCAGTCGCGGCGGAAGGGAAGGGGATGAAGATGCGCTTGAAATTTGGGGGCCTAGGGCTAGGAATTTTGGGGGTTTTGCTCGGTGTACTCTGACTAGGATCTGGAGTGAGATGTCGTCGGGGAGGCTGGGATGAGTGGGGGTGGAGACGGCGGCACGGAAGTTGTGGAGTTTGCGGCGGTGTTGATGGTTTGGTGGCTTACCCCGGGGAGGATGACGCCGGAGTTTTGGCTAGGAGCAAAAGGGGCGGCGCCGATGAGACCCACGTTTTTGTACATGAAACTAACAGAGAAGCGGAGAAAGTTTGCGGTGATGAGTTTCTATGCTCTGAAAATTTGGTGAGAACTAAAAACTTTTTAGGCATTATCTCTTCGGAAAAATGGAATCATATAGGAATAGTTTTGGGTTCTGTTCTACCTCTGTTTCTCCTAAATCAACTTGAATTAGTACTGGGCATTTTGATTCATGATATATTGATTTGTATTGGGCATTTTTTTTTTAAGGCTTTGTATTGGGCATTTTGAATTAGTTTAAGGCCGCGGCTGTTAACACCCGAACTTTTGCTCTTTAAACCCAAAATATTTATTTTACCAAAATAACCCAATGTAATTAGACTATTATACCCTTTACCACTTAAAATTTATTAAAATATAAATTTTAGTTTTGCTCAATACACCCAATCCAATATTTTTTCTTGTTGATCGTGACTTTATTTCTCCCACACCCAAACTCTTTCTTCTTCATTCTTCACTCAACCACTTAAATCAATACTCATGATAAATGCCATGGAGGAAGAACACACTTCGAAAAATACATGTAATGTAAAATTTCTATGAGTTTATTGTTCTATATGATGTGTTATGGTATAAATCTATATAGAGAAGAATATTTAGGGTTTAAAAGTTGTATTACTTGAGTTACCATGACGATTTTGAGGTTTAAGAATTCTGAAAATCGCGCATGTTTGGCAAACCAGAGCCGAACATTTATCATTATGTTTGGCCAGAGTTGGCCAAACACAATGATAAATGTTCGATCAATGTTGGCCAAACATTATGAATAAAGTTCGGCTGTTGTTGACCAAACATTATGAACAAAGTTCGGCAACTGTTAGTCAAACATCATGAACAAAATTCGGCCACTGTTAGCCAAACATTCTGCATTTTTTTTCTTGTTCTAGTCTTCTGTGTGCGAGTGCTCTGCGTTTTGGGTGTGGGTGCGTGATTGTTTTGCGTTTTGGGTGTGGGGGGGGGGGGGGGGGTTGATTTGGGTGTGTGGATTTATTTTAGGGTTTAAGATTTGGGTGTATGAAAATATTGAAATTTAAGTTGAGGGGTAAAATAGATAATATATTACGGGTGTTTTGAGTAAAATAAAAATATAGGTTCGGGTGTGAAGAGCAACGGATGTGATGAGCAAAAGTTCGGGTGTTATTAGCCGCGGCCTTAGTTTAAATTGGAAGATATATTGGAGGTGGAAAATATGAGAGTGTGTTCTTGATTCAAGAACTGGATTAGCAGTATATTGCGTTGGTTTCGTTTTTATGCTTTTGTGTTATGTTTTCTTAAATTTTTGGTACATGGAATTTGTCAAGGTTCAAGTATTGGATTTTATTTTGTTAGCATTCAAAGTTTCTTGGCCGGAAATCTTATTCTTTTGTTTTCTGCAGTTTTAATACAATTTTAAACATAATCCTAAATGACCTTTATGTGATCTCCTTATGGATTTTTGATATGATGATTACTTACTTCGGGCTTGGTTAATAATTATTTGTGTCCCACATTATGGAATTTGGTTAGTCCAACAGTTTATGAGCAATTACAGCACAGCAGTTAATAAATATTTGTGCCTTATGAAGAACTGCAGAAGGGATTCTTCACACTAAGGTTGCATTGCATCTTTGTTATGAATGCATGCATTAAGATTTGTATAGATAAATATTGTTTACATTTCAAATTGACCCTTTTCATAATGTGCTAATATCTTTTTATGGAGATGATAGAGATGATATATCAAAGCATAATTCAGAAAAGTTAAAGTCTATGCTTGAAGAATTTGATAACTTGCATCAACTAGGTACTGTTGGCGTTCTCCTTAACATTTAATTTAATATGTTGTGTGGCAAATTACTCTGCTTGCTCCTTTTTCTTCTTTCAGCTAATTATTTTTGGACAAAAACTTGTATGAGACCGTCTCATGGCATGAGACCACATAAATTAACATCTACCCCTACCAAAGTGTTAATGAAACAATGCTCTAGTTACACCAATTCCCTTTGTCATCGTTTCAGATTTTGTCCTTCGCTTGCTGCAGAGAATCAGGATATGGAATGCCCCCTAGGCCCTAGCAGAACTACTTCCTGTTTCTAGATTCTGAGAACCAGGTATCCCAGAGGCACTGTGAATTTGTGACTGAAGATATTGCTCACTTGTAGAGGGTGCTGTCGGAAAAGAGGTGGAAGTGTTTGGGGTATATAATGCACTATGATATTATGTTTTGTAAGAAATCTACAACTAACACTGTCTACCAAAGTAAACAAAAATTATAGGATTTTCGACGGCCAGTAGTAGTATGTCCATTTGACGGCGATGTCCAAAACAAGCTTTCTTCTACCCCGCATGCCGCATCCTTATCCTTCTTAAAACACTACTCATGCATCAAATCAAATTAGATAATAAATGGCATTATGCAAGTCGATCGGGAAATATGAATTACTCCAACCACAACATAATGAATGCGCATCAAATAAACTGTACAATTTCTTGGAAAAAAAATTAATTTTACATATAGTATCTAAACGTTTTTTTGACGGAAAAAATCAACCGTTTAAAACCAACATTTTACACCATTAAAACTGACTTAATCGACTGGAAATTCCACGGTACAATACTCCGACAAGCCTAACCTTTTATTTTTTTTATTCGGATCCGATTTATCAGCAAATTCAATCAACTGCTCTTTCGGGATTTCGCGGAACCAATTTTTCCCTGGTCAACCTATTTTTGGGATGACAAGCAGTACAGAGGATTTTGAAATTTAAAAAAAGGTTGCTTGTATCAAATGGATTGGCGTAGAAAGGGGTGATCTATTCTGCATAAAGCGTTGGAGTCATTTCACATAGTAGTAGGCTACAGACGCCAGTTCGCACAGTTGCTGGCCAGCCCAAGAGTTAGGGGTATTTTAGTCCAATTGTAGTAATGTGTAATATCAATAAAGTGGTCTTGTTATATGCTATAGAGTCTTATATTTTAACCACCCCTAAAATAAAAATTAAGATTAAATCCTAAAAAAATGATTTCTCATCTTCGTTGTTCAAAAATGTATTTCTCCTCCCTAATCTATTCACCCTTTGCAATTAGTATTGTTAGCTCATCCATACTTTAATATAGAGGAAACTATCTTTGCCTATGTGGCACTTTTGTTTTCTCTAAATTTTCAAATCCTTTCATTCTCCTTTATTCATGTTTATATTTTTTATCTGGACTGTTGTTTTTTATTTGTATGATCCCGTCCGTTTATTTTGGACCATATCTTCTATAAAACTCCTAACCTTGCCTCGCATGTTTCCTCATCTTTTGTCGTCTAATGTTTTGTTCTTTGTTCCAATCGGTTGTTCGGAAATTTGTCTTTTTGGGGATTTGTGCCGTCTCGAGTTTGCATTCTGAGGACTACCTCTCGCCGTTGTGTTGACCGTGATTGTTCGCTCCGGTGATGTTAGTTGGTGACCTGTGGTATGGTCCGTATGTTGATCGTGTGATCCGTGTATTTAATAATTCTTAATTTTTGATACCTGTATAGATTATGTGGTCATTTGTGATTTAAGTATACCGTGAGGGCCACGTGTTATTGGTGGCACATTTTTTTTTTCTATTCGATTACGGATTCTATAGATTACGATCAGTTTGTATAGATTTAGTTTCATATGATCCAAGGTTAATAAAGATTCCTCATTTTCGGAGTTGTTCGTATTATTTTTTTGTTCATGTATTGTTAAATTTAATTTCATTGCGGATTGCATTATTTAGGTAGAATTTTGACACCTAAATTCAGTGAACTTCGTAACATCTAACTTTGGTGGACTAGATTTTTTTGGGACTAGATATAAACTGCGCCTGATTTATATAAGTTGCGCACTTTGCGATGCATTTGCTTGTTGCCTTTTGGTCTCATGATTTAAGAATAGATCCAAAGTATGATTTCGATTTTTTTTTTATGTTTACAATGTTTGACAGGATTTAAATGGAATAATTATGTTATTTAATATTTTGAGTAAATTAAATAGATGCAACTGTTTTTAAATTCGTATATTAGTATTTTTTTGTTTTTTCTGGGATGCGATGTTGGAGCTTAATTATTAATAACTCCTAATTGTTGGTAATTAATGCGGTCAATGTCCTACAATCAAGGTATTGCTACAATTAAGAATTAATAACAAGGAAATGGAAACACCAACGTGCAAAAATCTGCTGCCATGCATGCTGTTAATAATAATTAATGATATATAAACAAAACATTCCAAAATTAACATTGAAGCAGTCAAACGGATGTATTATGATAATCCTAATTAAATAAGTCCTAATTTTTGGTAATTTGCGTAAAAACGTCCCATTTCGTGTGGCTTGAAAAGTACATATTTGGTCTAGAGTCCGTCATAAATTTTATCCATCAAAACCGTTTGCTATCTGTTATTAATTAGCCGAAATTTCGGCGATTGCGGAAGTTTTTTTCTACTTGCTCCATTTCTATCCAATTTAGGTTAATTAGTGTTTAAATGTAATTTACTATTTCGGTCCTGTAATTTTTTTCGATATTTTCGGTTCCAAAATAATTAAAGTTTAAAAAAAAGAGCAATAAAGAATGTGGGACCAAAATTGTTATTAAGAAATTTTTATGGGACCAAATTTTCCATGATAAATAATGAAAATATCAAAATGGATTTATTAATATCTAAAATGCTATGTACGACCTATCTATTATTAAGAAGCCTAAATTTCAGCCAGTAATTGATAATAATGAGTGGGTTGTTACTATTATTAATATTTTCGAATAGTTGTAGATGTGCTTAATTAGCCGAAATTTTGGCTATTATGATAATCCTAATTAAATAACTCCTAATTTTTGGTAATTTGCATGAAAAATGTCCCATTTCGTGTGGCTTGAAAAGTGCATGTTTGTTGTTGAATCCATCATAAATTTTGTCCATAATTAAACGTCTGCTATCTATTATTAATTAGCCAAAATTTCGGCGATTATGGATAATAATCAGTGGGTTGTTATCTAATTTGCTCCATTCCTATCTAATTTAGCCGGAACTGTGTTCGTACCTGCTTTATTCCTATCGAATTTAGGTTAATTAGTGTTTAAATGTTGGTCCTTGATTTTGGCAGTAACAATTAATTGTGGGGAAGGTGGTAAATGTATTGTAATTTGTCTATCATTTATTGTCATGTTGACTTTGGTGTTGTAGTTGGTGTTTTAATTGGTGTTGTAATTTGTGTTATAATTTGTCTACCTTTCAAATTTACACCCTAAGACATAGTTCTCGGATTAAATTTTGCTTCGAACGGGCCTATAAATTCAGAGAATATAATTTAGCCAAGGGCGGACGCTAAAGAAAAGGGCAATTTATTATTTTGGTCCCATTAGAACGGTTGATTTGTAACGATAGTGTTTTTTTCGATATTTTTGGTCCCTTTGATCCCAAAATAATTAAAGTTTTAAAAAAAAGGACCAATAAGGAATGTGAGACCAAAATTGTTATTGAGAAATTCTCATGAGTTCAAATTTACAACGATAAATAATGTAAATATCAAAATAAATTTTTTAGTTTTTAAAGTGCTATGTACGCCTATTAAAATAGTACCATGAACCACAATACCAAATTTATGTAGAAGAAATACACCAAAGTAGTACACTTATTTAGCATTAATTATTAAAAGATGAATTTACCACATTATACGACCAAATCCAAAATTTTAGAATTTGCCACATTACATGACCAAATCCACTCGCCATTGTCCATTCATGTAGATGTATTTAAGATCATTTAAGAGTATTTAAATGATATAATCTCTCATGTCAATTTGAATTAATTTGATGTTGAAACTTGAAAGGTATGATTATATTATATTTAAAATCATAGCCTAGGTCTAAAATCTAAAGTTATACGATCGTTAAAGTGGTATGACCTTAGAATATGGTGGTGCAAATATAAATAAATTATAGTGTTGCAAGGTGAACTAATGGTGGTACACACTTAAATAAATTAATTTACAATGTTAATTAATTGTGGTACGATGTGAACCAATTGTTGTACATATTTAAATAAATTGTAATAAGAGTTTAAAAAGTGTGGTACGGGGTGAAAAAATGGATGTACGGACATAAATAGAGCGCGATATGGATGAATTAATTTTGGTACAAACTAAATATTTTATTGTACAAAGTTTTGTACGAGTCGAATTAATTGTGGTGCATACTAAATATATAGTGGTATGTACTTAAACAAAATGGGTACATGGTGAGTTAATGGTGGTACGTGTTCAATTTAATGATGGTACGAGCTTAATATAAGGTGATACATAATTCATTAAAGGGAAGCGCAAGCATATAAGGTGTG
The DNA here is from genome assembly GCA_947034835.1 of Ballota nigra. Classification (NCBI taxonomy): domain Eukaryota; kingdom Viridiplantae; phylum Streptophyta; class Magnoliopsida; order Lamiales; family Lamiaceae; genus Ballota; species Ballota nigra. The sequence continues at coordinate 85,920,516 of OX344720.1, read as the reverse complement.
GTATGGGGTTGAATTAATGGTGGTACGGGCTTAACATAGTGTGATACGAGCTTAAATAACGTGGAGTTGCTTTGGACATTGGTTTTGTTGTACCTTATAGTCCAATTTTATTGAGGAGGTATAAATACATATAAATATTGAGTGGTGCAATCGGAACAAGTTCATTAAGTATTTATTCAAGTATATAATAAGGTGTTCGACAGAGTCATTGTAACCGTAGAAAATGATGGGGATGCTACTGTTAATTCAAATCAAAAGATAAAGTTAAAATTTTAATTAGATGTAGGTACACTTATTTGTGTGAACTGTTTGGAGGACTCTTTAGTTTAAAATACATTACAGATTTTCATTTGTGGAACATAAAATACTGCCGTGCTCTTTCTCCTGGTCGAAATTAAGTATTGTTTAGGTGTGTATTGAAGTTCTTACTCAAATTTCTTGAAAATATGTAGTCCTTTATAAAAAAGGGTATTTATTCGATGAATCTAAACCTGTTTCCCGACCATGTTAGTTGTGTTATTTATAGTGGGTATTTGGCTTTTCTTAGAATGATTAAATTGATTCATCTAAATGTAATATCTTATTCAACGAGTTCAAAAAAATCAACTTGGTAATTATTTTGGTGGAAGTGTATACAACTTTAATTTAGTCAAAAAAATAAATATGTTTGCCATAATTTATTTGTAACTTATTAATATTAATGATGTAACTTTTTGTGCCCCCAATCATATATAACTTATTAATATTAATATTGTGGATTAATGTGAATGCATTATGCCTTATGTATGTGCTTTGTTTTGAGAATTATCAGAAATAAAGTGTGCATGGGAATTGGCCAAACTGGGCATATTTTTATCGGACTTTATTTGACCCATATTTTTATAAAATTTGGCCCAAATTTGCCCAACGTAAAAGATAGTGTCTTTATTTTGCATAATTGTAATGATATTGTTCGAATTTTATAAGTCCATAAAGATAGTTTCCTAAATTGGTTATAGGGCAAAAATGTTATTTATGACACTGCCTTATGAATGTTTGTACAATTAGGACATTTTGTCTTACTAATTTGGTTATAAGAGAAAATATAATATTTTGTCTTACTAATTTGGTTATAAGAGAAAATATAATGTTAATATATTTGTTAAAAATAATTAATTAATAATTAGATAATAAAAAAATAAAAAATATATTTATATGATGTTTTTAAAAATAAATTGAATATTTTTTTCAAAACCCGTGAAATTCGCGGGGATAATACTAGTGTAATAATATATTCGTCCGTATCTTTTAGTAAACACAAGTTACACAACACATCCAAATAATTATATGGAAGCCGTGGATTGATATAGTATTTTGTTGTAAAAAGAATTCGAGTTCAACAAAGAACCACAACATTTTTCATTTCTTCATTTATTGCAATATAATTGTGTTATGCTACTATTTAAAAATATAATTTTAAATTACTCATTCCGTCCCATATTAATTTTCACATCTAATGTACCATATTTTTTAAGAAAAAATGTTGAAAAGTGGATTTTTGATAATTATATTTAATATAAAATGGTATTGTAAAAGTATAATATTTTTATTTTAGGAGTGCAAAGATTATTATGGAACAAATAAAAAAAGAAAATTGTGAAGTACATGTGACGAAAGGAGTACTAACTAATTATTAAATATACATATATATTATAATAATTTTTTATTAGGTAGTATTTTGATATTAGATATACATGACAATTTAAAAATGAAATTGGAAAGTGGTGTGTACATTTAAAAAGACTATTAATTTTTTAGTTTTTGATTAAAATAAAATGATATTAAATGCTAATTTATTCTTAATAGGTCGATAGGCATATATTAGTTATTGAGTTGATATATCTTACGAATTTTATTTTTAAGATAGACACAATTAAAAAAAAAAGAGATTAAGCAATTTAAAATACTAACAACTCAATATGTCAGTAACTAAACTATTTTCAATATTGATATATGAACTTAACATAAATATATATAAACGTTATGATTTTTTATAAATTATTTTAGAATCGTTATATATATAATGAAGGCATACACATGGTAATTAGTCACGTAAAAGTAAAACCACTTCAATATAAATTTTAGATTTTATTGCTCAATATCCTCTTTTTATAAATGAATAATTATTTTAAGAAGATTTAATGTTAATTCACACTAGATTGGAAAAGAGTTATCATATATTTGTGCATGTATTTATTTTTTCATAATTGAATAGTAAATTTATTTATAAATTAGGAGACTGTGGTATAAATTTAACAAAAAAAAAAAAAAATCCCCCACATATATGAAATCTCATTACAAATTTTTTTTAATATATAAATAAAAAATTTGCGATAAAAAATTGTGTGGGATGGTCTCTAAATGAGACAACAAATTAGCACAAATTAATAATTTATTCCTTTCAAAGTGTTAATGTGTTATGCTCAATTTATGTAATGTTTCACCGTAAGACAATTTCATACAAGACCTACTCAAAATTTAATAATTGTGCATCGCACGGGAGAAATACTAGTATACTTAAAATACACAAATATTATGGGTCGGGTTGCTCCACATAAAAAATTGCGATTTTGGCCGGGTCGGGTCGGGTTTGGTGGTTTTTCCCCAAAATTTTGCGCAAATCAAGTTTCAGAATTTTCGCTCCCAATTTGTGTAACTATATGGGCAAATGTATGTTACAATATGGGCAAAGATGTGTTACTAGCCATAAAAAAATAGGTTTTTGTACTTTAAAATAACAATAATGACAAATATATATATATTTTTACAAGAATAAATATGTGTTTTTAATTTATTTCTCATCCCTTTAAATTTAAATTTATTGTTTATACATTAGAACATATTTACTCCAACAATAACATACATTTGCTCTAACATCAATACACTTTTGCTCTAACATTAACACACATTTGCAATAATACACATTTACTCTAACATTAATACACTTTGCTTCAATAGTAACACATATTTCCTCTAATAGTAACACACATTTATTCCAATAGTAACAAATATTTTTAGTAGCACACATTTACTCTAACATTAACACACATTTGCAGTAACACATATTTACTCTAATAGTAACATACATTTGCTCCAATAGTAACACATTTTTAGTAACACACATTTGCTCCAATAGTAACACACATTTGCAGTAACACATATATACTCTAACATTAACAAACATTTGCTCCAATAGTAACACATATTTTTAGTAACACACATAGGGTTGTTCACGGAGTTCGGAGATCACCGAACTCGTATCGAAATCCGCACCAAAAAAGAACCGAACCGAAAAAATTGTGGACTTTTTTATTTTAACCGTACCGAAACCAAACCAAATATTTTTTTGGTACGGGTTTGGATATTACCAAATTAACCGTACCGAAAAACCGAATGTGACCGTACCGAACCGTACCGTACCGAACAAAATATGTATTAAATTTAATATTTTTTATTTTATCCAACATTATTATAATGTTATTGAATTCAAGTACAATAATTTCTCCTCATTTTCTGAATACAAACACTATATTATTTATCTTATTAAATTCTTAAAACGTTAACTCGTGTTTCGAAGAGGTCGAAATGTCGTAAAAGAAGAAATAGATCTAATCACTAGCAACTCCTTGGGATAACTACTGCATGGATTCCATTCCGGCGTTAACTTATGTTTATGTGTATATCAAGATAATTTAAAATTAATGTTTTATTTTTTTAATTTCATTGTTCATGTATATTCATATCTTACAAAAACTTAGATATGGTGTAATCCGTGTCAGGAATTACGATCAACGTGATTTTGATATTGCATTTTTCATTCACAAGATATTTCAAAAGATTTTTTTAAATATATATTTTATATACTGTGTTTTATATACTATATTGGTGGTTATTTGTGATAATTTTTTAACCATTCATTATCATATAATATGTCATATTTTAGCTTGTAATGATATATGTTTGATTGTGGTTGAAGTTGTGCAGTATTCTTGTGAGTGTGCATGCATCAATATGTTTTCTTAAATGATTAAGAAAATGAGAGAATGCTAAAAAAATGAGTAAAAAATCCGTTTCTCCGATCCGTTCCGTACCGATCTGAACCGGTCCGTTTGTAACCGAAAATTCGCTTCGATCTGTACCGAAAAATAAAATATTCATACCGTACCGTACCGAAATTTCGGTATGGACACGGACACACAAATTTTAAAATAACCGAACTTTGGTATGGACACGGATATTTTCAAATATCCATTTTGGTCTGTACCGTGAACAGCCCTAAACACACATGTGCTCCAATAGTAACATATATTTTTAGTAACACACATTTGCTCCAATAGTAACACGTGTTTTTAGTAACACACATTTGCTCCAATAGTAACACGTGTTTTTAGTAACACACATTTCTTCTAACTTTAACACACATTTGCTCCAATAGTAACACAAATTTTCAGGGACTCTTTCAAGGCATTAGATCAAACAGGTGGCGTGTCAGGTTTGTTATGGAATTTGAGAAGACAGATTCGATCACCTCACACCAACAACATCTCTTTTGCTGCTGCTCCCAAGTCGCCGTCGGAATATGTGCTGCTCTCTTATCTGCAGGAGTCTTCGGAGCATTCGAATTCCAACTTCTTTGTAGACAGTACTACTGCTGCGGCAGAGACCACGAAGAAGAGTCTCCCAAAAACGAGAGGGAGGAAGCTGAACTAGGGGCGGGAGGCGCCCTTTAACCACGTGGAGACGGAGAAGCAGCGGAGGGAGAAACTAAACCACCGGTTCTACGCGTTGCGATCGGTGGTCCACAATGTGTCCCGAATGGACAAGGTGTCGCTACTTTCGGATGCGGTGTCCTACATCAAGGAGCTCTAGTCCAAAGTGGAGGAGCTGGAGGCGCAGGTACATCAGCAGAGTAGCTGCTAGAAAGTGAATTGGCACGAGGATCCATTTTTTTAATATGGATTATTATACTGATCTAGGATTCGTAAAATATTTCATATAACAATTTGGACTAGGTGAGACACCCTCTTATGAAATATTTCACAGGTAAAATATACTTATAATAGATAAATATTAAAAAAATCGCGTGTCTGATCGCTCCAGGTCAAAATTCGCGGATCCTAAACGGGTTAAACTGATTTTAAAAAAAATTGCACAAGACTTATTTCAGAATTTTCGCTCCCAGGTTATGTTACTATATGAGCAAATGTGTATTACTAGAAGACAAAATGTGTGTTACTAGTCTTTAAAAAATAATTTTTTGTACTTTAAAATAACAATAAGGACAAATATGTGTTTTTACAAGAACAAATATGTATTTTTTAAATTTATTTTTCATCCTTTAAAATCTAGATTTATTGTTGCATACATTAACACATATTTGCTCCAACAATAACATACATTTGCTCTAACATTAACACAATTTTGCTCCAACATTAACACAAATTTGCAGTAACACACATTTAATCTAACATTAACACACATTTGCTACAATAGTAACACATATTTCCTCTAACATTAACACACATTTGCTCCAATAGTAACACATATTTGTAGTAACACACATTTGCTTCAATAGTAACATATATTTGTAGTAACACACATTTACTCTAACATTAACACACATTTGCAGTAACACATATTTACTCTAACATCAATACACATTTCCTCCACCAGTAACACACAATTTCTCTAACATTAACAAATATTTACTCCAACAGTAACACACATTTGCTTTTACAATAACATATGATTGTCCTTATGGTAACACAACCTGGGATGGTGTTTTTATGTAGTTGTGCAAACACATCTTTATACATTGAGTAAAACATTTGTGTCAATATTTGTGTGTTTTGTAATATTGAAACTGAATATGTGAGGCATTTATTCGGTGTATGCATCGTTGTTCATGATTTTTGGATGAGATGTGTCAATTGGATGGGGACGACCTTGGTTATTTCTTCTTGCCCGGTGACTAATTTGCTTAAGTTCGGTGGCATTCGGGAAGGAAAGATGGAAAAACAGATAGTGATAAGCATCTGGGAAGGTGGTGCTTGGTTGTTGAGGAAGTCAAGAAACAGACTCATTTTCAGAGGGGAGAACTTTCAGATCGAGAAACTGTTTGGTGAACTCAAAGTACTGTGTTGGAACTGAGCGTCACGATATAAAGAATGGAGAAGAGACACAAATTTTGCAAGTTGGTGGGATAATCCTTTTTCTGTGTTATAGTTCTGGAATTTAATTTTTAGCCATGTACTTGGAGTCATTATGACTGTTAAGGTGTATCTCACACCAAAGTTATCTGTCATGTAAGATGTATGCTTAATATGGTTAATGAAATCTACTTTTTCTTGACCAAAAAAAAAAATACAGTTTTCACTACCTTACATGTGTGATTGTATGGAAAAATAATTATTTTTGTAAATATAAATAAATATTTGTGAAAACTAATATTTGAAAGATAGTAAAACACGATTTTGCTCTTATATTATATGTAAAAATATTTATTTCAGTAAATACACACAAAAATTGGTGAAAAAACAACATTTAGTCTAATAGTAACATACATTTTGACCTTCGGTAACATGCATTTATCATATAGTAATACAAACTGAGAGCGAAATCTCTGAAACTTGACTTGTGCGAGATTTTGGAATAATTCACCAAATTCGACCCAAACCGGTCAAGATCCGCGAATTTTTTAAATATGAATTATTCTAAGGATCCTATATCCGTAAAATATTCATATAACAATTTGTGTTTATTAAATTCTTGATGACCTTAATCTCTATTCTATTAGAGGCCCATAACCATAAGATTTTCATTCAAACTATAACCTGGATTTTGCATGCCAAGAACGCAACAAACTTGAATTTTTTTAATGAAAAGTTGAAAACCGGATTAAAAAATACTACTACAAGCTAATGTGTTGCTAACATTTAACTCTAAAGAGAATTACAATAAACAGCACCTGGTAAATACAAGGGTTACAAATAGCACACTGAAAACAGCATATATATACATACATACATACAAAAATACAAGACCATACAAAATTAGGTAGCAGTGAATACCAGACCAGACCAGACCATCTTCCTCAGGTGCTCAAGGATCTGAATCCTGCTTACTAGCTAAGCATAATTCATGCAATTCACTCAAAATCCACTCTTCCCCAGTGTGTCCTCCTAGCACCAAAACCCTCGTTCCTCCAACGACACACGTGCTATGCCCCCATGCAAACTTCGGTGGCTGCCCTGGGACATCAATTGTCCTCCACGCTGGCTTCTCTTCCGAAGGATCCAACAAATACAGCTGTGAGGGTGAATGAAGCCCAGCGATCGACCCACCAAACACGATGATCCTCCCACAAGGCATCGTTAGAGCGACATGATCGAGCCTGGGTGGGGGAACCACCGCGTTCTGACCCCCGCCGCCTGTCAATTCACCACACTCGAGCTGCCTCCACTCCGGCTTTTCATTCTCCAGATCAATGGTGTACGCCTCCCCTGAACGTAGCTGCAAGTGCCCCGTCTTTGCGAGCCCACCGAACATCAATATCTTTGATCGCCCGTAAACTGAGAGCGAGTGGCCTAGTCTTGATGGTGGGCTCCACGACGTAGGAATCTCTTTCCAAATCGGTTTCTCCATGTTAAGATCCAGTAAAAACGTATCACTGAGAAGCACGCCTGCATCTGTGCATCCACCTGAGACGACTAATTTAGAACCCTCTAGTGTACAAGAACTATGCCACGATCTAGGCAATGGAGGGGTCCCACCAAAGATTTCTTTCCATGTGGGCTGCTTAGCATCCAAATCAAGAACAAAGACATCGTTGAGCAACCCTTGCCTCCCACATCCACCAAAAACGACCAACCAAGAACCGTTTAGGGACGAGAGTGTGTGGCCCCACCTTCCCGGAGGGGAAGACTTGACACTCACCCTACTCCATTGTGGATTTTCTGAATCGAGGTTGAGGACGAATGTGTCATTCATCGGCTGCATATTCACTCCCTCACCCCCGAACAGAACAAGTCTGTTTCCTGCAGCACATGCGCTGAAATTGCAACGGGAAGGCTCTACAGCACCTCCAACAGAGAATTTCTTCCAACAAATTGCTTCTAGAGTCGTGAGTTCCCTAGCTAAACGACCCCATCCTAGCTTTTTAGTCATCAATTCCAGTGTCCCTGTGACGTCTCGCCCCCATGCATTTTGACATACCATTTTCCGTACATGCTCGTTCTTGGTTAACTGTCGAATCCTCATACACACGGACCCGATGGACGCAACGTCCCTTGGTGCCAAGCGGGATAAAATGTTTTGAGCTATTACTTCATCTGATAGCTGAAGAATCCCACATACTTCTTCTTCCTGTTGGCTGTGTGGTTGTATATGTCCATCCACTAGAAACGGTTCGACTGAGTCGTCCCTTCTCTGCTGACATGTTTCTTTGAACACAGGATATGATACATTGTTTAGGTCTAGTTTTGCTTCAGTAAAGATCTGAATGCCAATAACATGTGTGACCATACCATCATCGCTGTGAATTGGCATAAGTCTTAGGCTATTGATTAAAGGAGTACCATCTTTTCTAAAGTTAAGGACATCTCCTTGAAATTCAATACCTTCCTGAAGACATCTTCTGATCTCGGAAACAACAACGGGATCTACCAACGGGTGTCGTCTCTTGGCACGTGGATCTCTAAATTGCAGGAAGCGACTGATGAATACAATATAAATGTTTAGTTTCAATTATCAAAGAAAAGATATTCATACTCTTTGATTAGCTAAAATGACACAGGTAGTAGTTAACACAGTACATCAATAAAAGAATAACCTCTAGTCTCTAGATTGGTAAACAGCAAAAAATGGTACAGATATGCAAATCGAGATATTTTAAACCTAGTATAGCATATGAATTAAGGAAATGCTGAACCTAAACAAGACCGAGAGATCTACTTCACAGAATTAGATCAGAAATTATAATTTATAACAAACAAAATAATCTTAGCTTATCTGTATTCGATAATTAATTGTTTAGGGAAGAACAACAAATAGAGAAAATGAAGAAATTGATGTATCAAAACGATGCAAAGACGGATTAACAACAATTTACGGTTTTCCACAACAGAGTTCAGCAACGAAGCAGATTAACAACAATTCATACACAAAAATTAATGGACAGAGCGAAAACATACCAGTTGCGACCAAGGATTTCATCAGCACGAAATCCAGTGGAGAATTCGAAGACGGTGTTGACATATATGATCGGAAAGTCCGGTTCCATGGCATCGGACACGACTATTGAGGTCGGCACCGCCACCGGTGAGCGGAAGAATCGATTAAAGGCATGTGAAGCAATTTCCGGTTCGGAGTCCTGCTCCATGTCGCCGCCGCCGCATCTGAGGCGCTTACTGAATACGTGTTCCGGCTGTTCTCCGATCTCTTCAATTTCCATACCCATCTTTCTCTCTCTCTCTTTCTCTCTCTCTTTCTCTTTCTCTTTCTCTTTCTCTCTCAGTAAAATATCTATTTTTGGGTGTACAAGATATTGAGGTAGACTTAGATATGTAATGGTTATGAAATTGGGCAATATTGATGACTTAATTACGGAAACGCCATCGCTGTCGACAACAAAAGTTATGTTTCAGATTTTTTAAACAAAGGCGGTGAGGTAGGCCTAATATTTACTCTAAAGTATAGATAAGTGGATTAATTAATATCCGGTGCATGAGATGAGATGAGATGAGATGTACTCCCTTCTTCCTTTTCTTTTATATGATTTAATGCAATATATCAAAAAGTGTTACTGATTAATAAAATAAACGTTTATGAAAAATAAAATTTACAGAATAAGTCGAGGAACTGACATAAGGGTCATTGTTCTACAAGAATAGAAGACCATCACTTGGCAATGTAGCTAGTCTCAACCAAAGTTTATTGGTTTAAAAACACCACTATAAAATGATGTATTTGTCTTAATGTTTTGAGGGAGCAGTGTGTTATAACGAGATGCGAGAAAAAATTATAAACGTAAATTAAAGCGATACAAATTTATGTGGTTTATCAACGTTGTGTTGGCTAGAAGAGGTGATTAATATATTATTATGAGATCTCAGTCTTTTCAGAGTACAAGATGATTTAGGTCAATAATAAGGGTATATATAAATCCAAATCGAATCTCGAAAACAGGTACACAACTCTAAACGGACCCAAACATAATATATACCGTGAAAATTGGAGGGGCGCGTCACCTCTTGGACCCTCGACTTGCTAACTGAGCAGCGAGACTCTCAATCAATTCTTCGCAGGAGTTCAAGACATTCCAACACAATGAATAAACAAGAGAGCATTTTAAGTTCTTGCAATAAAGAGCATTCAATTCAAGAGAGTGGTCATCAAGCTTATAAAAACCACATCATTCACAACCAACTAATCGAATGAAGGACTATCAACAAAGATTAAATACACCCATAAATGTTTGTTTGGAGGATCAACTAACGAATAAGTAAACGGTTAGGATGTCAAAAAACATCAAAAGTTATAAAGTATATGCTACGTCTAAGTATTTATTTTTATTCTCTAAAGAAGATAAACTTATGAAAACATCTCGATTACACATGTTTAAAACATTAAAAGATGATGCTTTTGAATTCTTAATTGTTAGTAGTTGAAGGGAAATAAGTAAAAGTGGCTCGGACATTCGAAATCAACTCGTTGCAATAGTTTGTTTTTCAAGTGGCTTGTTTGAACTAAAAAATTGTACGGTGAAATGCACTCAACCCGAAGACTGCAACCAAATTAATTATATAATGGTACAAGTTAAATACAATCCCTTATTTTGTTAATATATTTCACCAAAAAAATTATTTAGATTTAAAAAAAAAAAAAAAAAACTTGACACTTTAAAAGAAAATTAGAAAATTCAAAAAAAGAAAAAAATACACATATTTTATTTTATTTTTTAAAAAATTGTCAAATTTTTTAGATTTTGTTTTTTCCAAACATTTCATAGGTGGAATGTATTGGCAAAATAAAGGAATGTAGGGAACATCATCCTTATATAAATAAAATCAATAATAATAGTATACTTTCCGAACCAAATAATTTTTCGCATTGTTCTTTTTTGTCTGTCTCACCTTAATTTTCACACCCCAAAAAGAAAAGTTTCTTCACAACTCTTACCCTCAAAATTCTCACTTATTTGTTCATTCTGTCATTATTTTTCTTACACAAATAACTTACAACTGCACAATTAAAATTTATTTGACATAAAATCCCTACTTTATCACTTTAATAATAAAATAATATGATTTCTTTTACTTTTGATGCCTAAATTAGTGTGAAAAATGATCTAAAACTGAGTGAGTACTACAATAGTACTGCATAACATTAAATGTAAAAGGTAAACTAAAGCACGTAGAATATTAAGTAAACATGATTTACCCAACTTATCACATGGATGCAACTAAGTGTCATAGTTAATGGGCGTAACCCTACTTATAATTATACAATATAGAACTTGTATAACCTTGGTTACCCGACTTATCATGTAAATTACTTTTGTGGAATAACACTTTAAATTTGAAAAAAAAAATATCATATGTAGAATAATTTAATTTACCTACTATGTAGTAAAATGACTAGTACCTTTTAAAATTAATACTCCCTCCATTTAGAAAACATTGCATATTTCTATTTTGGTTTATCCAATAAAAAATTTGCATACCTAAAATAAAATAATTAAACTTCATTTTGGTAATACACATAACATTTAATAAAAAGTGATTCATTATACTTTTTTAAATTGTGTGTCCAAAAAAATTCACAATGTCTTTGGAATTGAGTGAGTATTTTTTTAGTGAAAAAATTCATGCTTTTTAAATAAGAATCTTGTTCACCATATAAGTATCGCTTCTATAGTTGGATTTTAAATCCAATATTCAAGTTACGTACCACGCTTTATAAATAACAAAACTAGATTTCGCAAATGGCTTTTAATAATTGTAAATTAATTAGTTCACATAACTCAAAATAGGACTTGGTGTTTGTTGCGTCACGTCTTGCGCCGTCCAGTCACATAAAATAATAATAAAAAAGATGTGGGGAAACATGGGATCTTTTAGGTGGCTCATTATTTATATGATTAATTTAAAATGACTGTGTTAGTATAGTTGACATAATTATGTTTTGATAATGATACCTGTAGTGGCCCCCACCCCCCAATAAAAGGAATATCAAATAAATACATACTTTTTTTAACAGAACAAATAAATACTAGAAAGAAATAAATACTAATAAAAGAAATTTGGTATAACAATTTATGAGTTTCCGTACACAAGAAATGAGTTTTTCTTCCGCCTGGTTTAATGCAATATGTTGGAGTGTATTATAAAATATTTTGAGATTCGTTTTTAAATAAAATAGTTATTTATAAAAAGTATATAAAATAGATTTTTAAAAACAATCTTTTTATTAAAAAGAAAAAACTCCTACAATACCCTTTAATATCCTCTAACATATAAACTACGTGCAAAAGAAAATAATTATAAGGAATGAATAAGTATAGAATTTGAAAGAGTATAAAATCAAAGTCATATCTCACAAACATGTATAGTATGGAGAGATTTTTTGTTGTTGGAATTCAAAGATATAACTTAAATTATCACTTCATACCTTCTAAACACTCCAATCAAACATCACAATTAATTATTTTTTTAAGTTGAATTTTACCAGCTTAATAAAACATTTCTACACAACAGATCCTAAGAATGAGGCCCTTCGTCTCGCGTCGATTTGTATTAATTGTTGATGGCCATATCGAACTAAACATTACGTTGCCAATTAAAATGTAATTTCTTGTGCACGAGTTGCACCATGTAATTTAAGTGTATTTTTAGACAGTTAAAATAGATTTTACTATTATTTTAAGTGAAAAGTGAAAACTACCTTAACTGTATAACAATGCACTTAAATTGCATTGTGCACCTGATGCACATAAAACCAATGATGAAAAATATGTGAAATTTCAATTTTTTTAGGTTTCGATATGAATATCCATCGGAACGAGATTTTTCAAGATATTGGTAAAATATCGATAAATATCGGTATAGGTAAACTGTAGTTTAAAAATTGTCAAATATCCCGAAATATTGAGGAAATATCAGGTGAAAATATCTATCTTCTTCCTTTATTGTCCATGAATATAGATATTGAGAGGATTTAGTCACTAAATCACCATTTATTCAAAAATCTTGCAAAAAAGAGTTTCAACATGCTTAGTTGCATTATTTATATTGTATTAAATTATTATGAACAACTATTATATCATTTTAGACTGCTTAAGTATTTTGTTATTGATATGTTTGTTATAAACAACTCATTTTGTTTAAGTTTAAGCTAAATATACTTTAAAGTTTCTTGTATGCGCCCAAGTGCAAAATATGCACTTGGATTTTGAGTCAAATTTTAAATCAACTTTGACTTTCCAAAGTTAATTAAGTAAATTGAATTTTGAAAAATCAAAATTAATTTGAAATTGAACTCAAAATTCAAGTGCATGTTATACACTTGAATGCACACAAGAATCACTCATATTTTATGTTAAATTTCATGCATCATTTTAATAAAAATTCTGCTAATTTTCTATACTTTTTATCAATATCGATATTTTCATTGACATAAATTTAAAGTACTGGTATTTTCATTTTTTTTATAAAACGTTACATTAAAAAATACGTGACTTTGTAATATTCACATAAAGGTTAGACCAAAATAATGAGATTGGAAGAATTCTGCTCGGTAATCAGAGTAAAATACACGTACTTAAAAAAAAATTACATTGTTTTAAAAAATTACCCCTCTCTCACTTCAAAATATACTATTCCTTTCCTCCGATATTACTAATTCTATATTTTTTTTGTGTTATTTTTTATCATATGTTGAAGAATATTATGAGATATTGTGAGATTCATTTATAAATTAAGTGACTGTTAATAGAAAATATAAGTATTAATTTTTTTACAAACAATCATTTTATTCATAAATAAATTCTATAATACTTTGTAGTACCTTCTAACTTATGCTAAAAATAACATAGAATAAAATAGAACTAAGTAAAATGGGAGGGAGGGAATAATATATTTAGGCAGGGAATGCAAGTGAAGAAATAAAAGAGGAAGTGGGGAGTTTGGGTAATTTGGTAATAAGGTTGAAGGTTGAGGGGGGTGTTATGGGTGGGACCGGGAATTGGACACTTGTTAAGACAAGAGAAGAAAAGAAAGATATTTGATGCTGAAAAATATCTAAAGAGAAGGATGATCCACGTCATCCCTTCTTTTGGAGGGAGATATTTCCATATCTCCAACGTGTGTCAACTCGCAAACGGTCCAATTGATTTCTGTTCGGCGCACAACATATTTTTGGATGGCCACACTTTATTTGGACTTTTCCAAGATACTACTCCCTCCGTCCCGAACTAAATGTCCCACTTCTTTTGGTTGAATGGTTTAAGAAAGTGTATTTGTTTATTAATATATGGTGGAAAAGTAATGAATAGTGTTGAAAAGTAATGAATAGTGTTTAATAAAGTAATGAATAGTGTTGAAAAGTGGATTGAATGAGTGACATTTTTTGTAATATTGTGTGAATTTGAAGGTTAAAGTTTATATGTAGTAGAGTGTTGGTTTTTCCATTTATGGAATTGGACATTTAGTGTGGGACAACCAAAAAAGAAAAGTGAGACATTTAGAGTGGGACGGAGGGAGTATATAGTTTCTCGAGTTTTTAAGATATACAAGAAAGTGAGAGGTTTCTCGAGTTTTTATGATATTCAAGGCTTGCACATCCATTATACAATTCAAATGCACTTTCAAACACATAGATTATGTTTTTTTTTATGAATTTTAAGTTACTTTTAAAAAATCGATATTTGAAAATTTGTGATTTTTTAAACAAAAAAATTGATATTTGAAAATTTGTGATTTTTGAAATTTAGGGGTTTTTAAAATCTATATTCTTTTTATTTTTATTTTGAGTAGAGTAGATTTTAACTTTATAATGTAAGAGTTGTAATATTATATTATTTATTGAGAGTGATTGTAATAAAAAAAAAATTTGACGAGTAGAGTGATTGTAATAATTAGATAATTGTTTTAAATATGAGAGAGTGTGTGGAATACAAATAATTAATAGGTTTTATAGTTTATTATGGCGGTGTAGTATTAGGTTTTTAAAATTCAGATTTTAAAACTCGAACTAGAATGAGTTTTAAATTCCAAAATTCAAATTCGAATTTTTAAAACCTAAAAAAATCATCGCCTTAAGACATGTTTAAAGGATTCTAATATCTGGATTTATATATTTAGGGTGTGTTTGGATGGGAAATTTGGGTTATGAATTTTAAATTCACCATCTAAATTCACCCCACTTGTTTGAGTAGAATATTCAAATGGATGAATTTTAAATACTTAGCTTTGATCATAGTTTAAAATGGAAGAATTTCAAATATTTGGTAAAACCATGTCATTTGAAATTTAAATATTTTTAAATCCATTCATTTTCAAATTCTTTGTATTTCAAATGACTCTATCCAATTAATGAATTTCAAAATCAGGATTTTAAAATCTCATGTGAATTTATTTTGAGATTAAAAAAGGGTAGGACTTAACTTTATGTGTAAAAGTGAATAATATTGTACTATTATATTATTGTAGGATAGTAACTGTAATGATTGTGTAATAATTAATGTGGTTATAGGTATTTATAGAGTTAGATGTGAAAACTCGATGTTAATATTTTAAAGTAGAATAATATTTAAATTTTATAATCCAAAAATTAGTTTTTAAAATCAAAATCAAATTTCCTCTTAGGGTTGTTTTCGCCGAACAGTTACATATTTATTTATATATGTCCAATCTGTTATAAATCCAACAGATTTATTATACCAAATCTAGAAGATTTGATGTGGACATTACTAATGAGTCAAGTAACCTAAACAGACTTTAGATTTTAGACTAGATCTTTTCTATTATAAATATATTCATGTACTCTGAATTTTATACACACACATATACAAATCTCCTGGCTTGGTATTGCCCCCAGACGTAGTCATTCTTGACGAACTGGGTCAACATATCTGCGTCTATATTTCTATATTTCTCTACACACTTAAACACAATCATAATTTTTAATATAAACAATTTTAATTATTCAATAAAAATAACACTAATTATTTAAAAATATATTTAAATTGCAAATTGCGCACCTAAGTGATTAAGAAACTTACTATGTAAGGAATTGTTGATACCATAATTTAAAACTCAGTTGTTGAGGACGAAGTTGAATATGATATAGTACAATTAGGGATGGTTACGCGAAATGAAACAATATGAAGATCAAAGATCCTAGCGAAGCTTTTGGATGCTGAGAAATTAAAAAATAAAATTCATTTTGATTTTTTTTTTTTATGAGTTAAGTTGTGACTCAAACTAACGGCCTCCTGATAACAGGTAGTGAACCTTTAACCACTTGAGTCACTCTGATTTAGATTTCAATAGAAAGCAAACAACAATGCCATATTTTACTAAATTATCCTAGCTAATTTTGTAATTTATTATTAATTTATGCTGCTGATGGGACCATATATATAGACTTGTCCAAATGAACCGAACTGTCGGTTCTAATCAGCGATTTGTAGGTTCTAATTGGAGCTGGAATCGGTGATTTTGGAACCGTCACCAAACCAGAACTGGAACCATATATTACAAGGTTCACTTTTGGTTCCACTAAATCAAAAATTGTAACCGACGGTTCCACGGTTCGATATATATATATATATATATATATATATATATATATATATATATATATATATATATATAATTTTTAATCCCTGCGATAATTTTAATATTTTATGACCTTTTTCATTATTTATAAATTTTTTTAGTTGTATAGTAAATTATAAGTATTAAATTGTAAGTTGTTTATAACTTGTTTTGTAAGTTATTTTGATGTAAAAAAATTAATTTTAATTTGTAGACTTTGTATTTCATGTTTTTTAAATTTGTAAACCTTGGTTATTACTTATTTGTATTTTTAATTTTATTTTCTATGTTGAAAGTTGAATACAATAAAAAATTTATTTGTTTAATTCACTTTTTATTTATTGTTTGTACTTGAATTAAGAAAAAAAATTACATATTAGTTATATAGAAAAAAACGGTTCGGAACCGTAAGCCGCTGGTTCAGAACCGGAACTTAAATTAAAATTGGAACCGGCAGAACCGGAACCGCCCAATAATATCTAGCGGTTCGGTTTCAATCTTACTAAATTGAAACCAGAAACCGGTGGTTTGGAACTGAAACCGGCGGTTCCGAACCGTTGAACAACTCTATATATATATTTATAATGGTCTTCACAAAAAAATGTTATCTTATTATTTTATCGAAATCATTACTTTACAGTAAGAGTTCAAGTTGGGACCGGAGAAAATTATTATCTTAGGGAGATTATTAATTTATCAATTATTATTTTAAAGAGGTTCTACAATGTTTTTGCTTTTCTAATAAAAATGGGAAAGTTTTATGTGAACAAGTTTTACGGGGAAACTAGTTTTGATAGTATTAGTTATTTCATTAAGTATTCGTTGTTTTTACTGCAATATATTAATTTTTAAATGAAATTAATGATTTAATTAAAAATATTAATGATTTTATTATAAAATTAGTTGTAAATCAATATCGCTCACCAAGACAAACTCACTCACAAAGAAATTATGGGCAAATTTTTTTATTTGGGGTATATTTGAAAGGGGGTGATGAAAATAGGGTGGAAGGGCAGTTGTATTTGAAAATAAAGGGAATCGCGTTTGCTAGAGGCGATATAAGCTTGAATCGCGCCTACCAGAAGCGACTTTGGTGTATCGGATAAACTCGCCTCTGCCAGAGGCGAGTTCCGCTAAACACGCCCCTACCAGAGGCGCGCCTGCCAGTCCCACGTGCCGTGCCAGACGCCTTGGCATTTTCTGTTCACGCCCCTACCAGAGGCGCGCCTGCCAGTCCCACGTGCCGTGCCAGACGCCTTGGCATTTTCTGTTCTCGCGCCTACCAGAGGCGAGTTCCGACGTGGCGGTGGACTAAACTCGCCTCTACTAGAGGCGCGCCTGCCAGTCATGTTTGGCGTTTTCTGTTTGGCGTAAGAATACTACTTCCCCCCCCCCCCCCCTTTGGCATGGCGTGGGAATGAGTTCCTCCCCCACTAATATATAGTTCTTACTCCTTCATTATCCTTCTCCTTCCTACCTCACTCCTCTCCTCATTATCCTTCTTCTTCGTACTCCTTCCTTCCTCTCTTCTTCTTCTTCTTCAAATGAACTCCCTACTTTCAGTTTAAAAAAAACGAGGCTAGTCCATAAGAAAAATAAAATTTGCCCTCCAAACTACAAACTTGCAGTCTCACGTACTTGAGGAATTGATATTTTGCTATCTACCTGAGGAGTACAGACACTACAAATTAAGTGGTAAATATTTCAATTTTTTTTTTATATTTTTAGAATTATTTTGCATGCAATTTTTTGAAATAGTGTATATATAGTATATATATAATGTCGATATATATATATATATATATATATATATATATATATATATGTTAGAGAAATTACATGTTTTAGCATGTTACTTTTGATTTATTTTGATTTAAAATTGGTAGTAGTGTTGCTATTTCGATTTAAAATAACATTAATAAGGTCATAGTGTTGTTATTTTAATTTAAAATTGGTAGTAGTGTTGTTTCTTTTGGTTTATTTAGTGAATGTTTTGGTGATGCATAACTTTTATACATTTGAAGAATCGAAGAGTAAATTAGACATTTTATCAATCAAAGTTATTAAAGTAAAATTTGACTTTTTTTAACGTGATGTTAATAACCATTATGTATACAATGTAAGTTTATTTTTTTTATAAAATTCTAGTGTTTTTAGTGTTTTAAAAAATCTAGATTTAATATATATATAGTGTATTAAAAAACTCTAGATTACTTACTTGATAAAAATATTGATCATCATTTTAAATTTTAATATAACTAACAACTTACTTAATGAAAATATTGATCATCATTTTAAAATTTAATTTTTGCAATCATAAGATAATTTTATTTAACTATAATAAGAGATTAAGAGATAAAATAAAATAAAATGAAATAAATGAAATTAAATAAAATATTAAAAACGAAATAAAAAAATAAAAAAAACAAAATTAAAATAAATAAAATAAACGAAATAAAATAAATAAAAAAAAAAATAAAAAATAAAATGAATTAAACGAAATAAAATAAAATAAAACTAATTAAAATAAAAAAACGAAATTAAAATAAAATAAAATAAACTAAATAAAATAAAATAAAACGAATTAATTTTATATTCTCAATGTATTTGAGAATTTTCTATTTAGAAAATTTTAATTTGTGAAAAATTAAGAAATGGAATTAAGAATATTAAATACTTTTTATTTGTTAAAAATTAAAAAATGGAATTAAGAATATTAAATGTAACAATAAGACTATATATATTCCTATCTTTTGTTAATACACCCATAAAAAAGTGTTCGGAATAAAATTCCAATACTGCAAAAAAAAAAAAAAAAACACTAAAAATGTATGGAAATTAGGGTGTTGGGTTTGATTTACTATACTAGATGTAAACATAATTGAGGCTAATAATTAATTTAGTGCCTATAGATAAATTTTTTATAAGTGTTTTGTGTTGTTGAAGATATGTCAATCTCTCGCGACATTGGAATCATTGTGCGCTCTTGCGGAGCTGTTAT
This sequence comes from Ballota nigra, assembly GCA_947034835.1. Taxonomy (NCBI): domain Eukaryota; kingdom Viridiplantae; phylum Streptophyta; class Magnoliopsida; order Lamiales; family Lamiaceae; genus Ballota; species Ballota nigra. The sequence goes on along the minus strand of OX344720.1, from coordinate 85,900,659 downwards.
TGGAAAAAGAAGAGTTGATCGTATGCTTGATTTCTACGATCTATTACGTGAGTTGTCTGATGTTACGGGATTAGATTTGCGAGTGTATTCTTTGAATGTGTCTTGCATAATAAAAAATGGGAATGCCTCGTCTAGTTGTCCTATTAGGAACAACAACGACCTACGATACTTCTTCCATCCACAAGCTGGGCTCAATTCCGTTGAGCTATTAGTGGAGGTTGAAATGAAGGTGCAGTACCCAACATCTCATGGCCAGTGGGGGAACCAGTACTATCCTTCTGAATGGCCAGGTCATGGTGGTGCCAATATGGATAGACCTTCCGACGTTGAATATCTGGCCCAACATTTAGGGTCTAGTCATGCCGGTGGTTCAGATCCTAATATTGGACCTTCTGGTATCACTGAGATGGCCCCTGTTGGGACCTCCATAGTTGATATAGCTGGTGATATATATCCAGACTTTACTTGTAATTCTGAACCAAGCGATAATGGTTCTGAGGACGAGGGGTCGTCTGATGAGGATGGTACCACTGACAATCCTTGGATGCCAACTGTTGCTGTACCAAAAAAAAAAAGGAAACTCGCCCCTCCCAAAGGCGATTCCCTCTAATTTCATAAACGTACTCACAACCACTCTATATTATCAATCCCACTTACTATTCACCACATATACATAAATTTGCCAAACACCAGCTGTAAACTTTTAGTTAATATTTTTAACAAATTGTGCACTTTTTTATTCTTATAAGTAGGGGATGTTTGACTAGTGGTTTTATCGGTGAAATGATATGAAATGAAATACGAGCGGTTATTACATTATTCATTTCTTGTTTTATGGATTTCATATCCTAAAAGTAAAGGATTATTAACTTTTCAAGTATTTTTGTGGGTATGATTATCATTCCACTTCAAAAATTGCATTGAATTAGTGCTTGACTAGAAATTTTGTGGGTAGGGAATATATATGGGCAAAGTATAAAGTAAAATTAATTAATTTATTAACCATTTTGAAGGATATTATTTATTTTATTTAAGGACATTAGTTGTTTTCACTAAAGGGTATTCGTTTTTTAGGGTACAAGTTGTTTTCACTTAAAGAGTAAGAGTTATTTTATGAGACAGCTAATGTGAACTGTCTCTTCTAAAATTTGAACGAAAGTCTCGGATCAAATGGAGTCAGTGAAAGTTTAAAGATCGATATCATCTCATCTGAATTGCTTCTGGTTATGTTTGTACCTTTCAGGACACTATCACCTAGTCTTATTAGATTCAATCTGGTTTCGTTGTACAATCCTCTTGAATGATTTATATTTCTGAATAACATCACTAAAGTCTCAACTTTCAAATTTAAATCATTATTCGACACACCATAACACATCAAGTTATTCTAATGTAGGTCTAAGTGTGGCACTGTCCTTGAAATAATTCAGATCGTCCACAATATTCTTCAAGTGTAGCTTTGAATGAAACATTTGTAAAATTATCAATGAAGTCTTTTCACTTCTTTTTTTTTTTCAATTAAAAAAAATTCATCTATGAAATCTTCTGTTTCATATGGTTACTTGTACATATTAATATTTTACAATTTATTTTTATAATAATGCATTAAAATAATTATGCAATTTAAGAATGTACACCTGTCACATATATTTTATAAATAAATAACTAACATTATTATGTATCATCTAGATTTAATCTAGGTTTGAGGTTTGAAATCCTTCCTCAATTTCTATCAATTCCTCAATTGGGTCAATCCATACAGAGTTTTGTTCTGCCTTCAATTGGAATGCATTATTTGTATTATTATCTCGTGAAATTATTCTGAATCTGGAGGTAAAAATATTGAGGAGTTTAGAGTTCGTTGAAAATCTTACTCTTTCCTTGCTTTGTAGACAACAAAGTGCATTTACTTGTTTATATGTTAGTTACCTAAACAGAAGATATCTCTCAAACTTATTCCAATATGATAGGACAAAGTATTATATGAAAATAAGTTTATCATGAAATAATTTTAAAGTATTAATAACCGCATCAAGAATATCAATAATCTTATCAGTAGTATCATTAATCTGGGTCAGTTGTATTATATTGTAATTGTTGTAAATTTTCTTGAACCTAAATTAATGATACTCCTGATGAAATTTTTTATATACCTGGTCAAATATTCGATACTTTAAAACAGTTTCATAATAAGCTTATCATGAACCAATTTCATATAAAATCTACTCACATGATAGACATGCTCATATGTATTTGGTAGTTTGCCCAATAGAATATAATGATATATTAATTGTCATATATATAATTTTTCTCCGAAGTAATTAATATAAATAAACTCTCCTTATTTACAAAAAAATTAAGAGTATATATAGAGTGAAATTAAACAATTTTGCAATACTTTTTAGTATAACCATTAATACCCTTTAGTTGTTCAATGCTTATATGTATTCGGTGGTTTGCCTAATATAATATATTGATATATTAATTATGATATGTCTACTATAATCTTTCTTCGAAACAATTAATCTAGATAATCTCTCTTCTACAAAAAAACTAAGAGTATGTATAGAGTGACATACATAAACCACTTTGCAATACTTTTTAGGTTTTTAATATAACCACTAATACTCTTTAGTGTAATCAACTAATACCCCTTAGTTAAACAACTAATACTCTTCATACCCTTCAACTAATACCCTCCAAAACTAATACTCTTTAGAGAAAATAACTAATACCCTCCAAAATACATTTCAATGAAAACAACTAATACTTTATCGTGAAAATAACTAATACACTTCAAATGGTTCATGTATGAACCATTTTCACTCTGTACTTTGCCAAAAATTAAATAGTGATCTTATTCTTTTTTTTTTCTAGATTGATAAATATTTATTTTAATAAATTCTACAAAAAAAAAACTTCTAGAGACTATATATCGAAGTATTTCTATACATTTACCATTCACAAAAATATTTAACAACTATTATTTTAAAATAATTAAAATATATTTTATACTACAAAATAGAGAGATGTATTATAATATATAATTCAAAAATATATTCAAAATATTTTTATATTATTTGTCAATATTTATAATAAAATATATTTCAAAGATGTATATCAGAGATTTTAAAAAATTTAAAATGAATATTACTCAATTTAGCAATAACTTTGGCGGGAAAATTCAATAGTTTCCAAATGTAGGTCGATTAGCGTTATTATATATATATATATATATATATATATATATATATATATATATATATATATACTATAAAATAGAGGGATTTATCATAATATATATTTCAAATATATATTCAACATATTTTTATATTAATTATCAATATTTATAATAAAATATACTAGTAATTGAACCCGTGCGATGCACGACCATAATTGCACAATTAATTTATGAATCCTCAATTTATATTGTAGTTTCTTCGTTTAGGTTTAAGAGTGTTTATTAGTATTTCTATTAAAATATTTTTCGAGTCACTTGATAATTTTATATGTGTGATGTTGATTTTTTGTTAATGATGAATAGAGAAGTTGCTCATAAAAACTTATTAAATATGTCCTTAAAAGTCTTTCAAGTTTAACCTCTTTGCTAAAAAGGTTCAGGTCGAGCCTACCAAAAAAATATATGATAGATAATAGGCTAGACTTGGGCCCATAAATTATAAGTCAGGCCTAGATTTTTTTGTGAAAGGTCTGGTCTGGCCTATTCTCACCCTTATTTTTTAGTAACATAATTGAAGTCTCAACTTTCAAATTCAAATCATGATTCGACACACCATAACACTTTAGGTTATTCTAGTATATGTGCAAGTATGACTTTATCCCTCAAATAATTTAGACCGTCCACAATATTCTCCAAGTGTGGCTTTGAATGAAATATTTGTAAAACTGTCAATGAAGTCTTTTCATTTCTTTCATTTTTCAATTAAAAAAATCATATATTAAGTCGTTTCACATGGTTACTCGTACATATTAATTTTTTAAAAATTATTTTTGTAGTATGAGATAAATGCATGCATTTAAATAGTTATGCAATTTAAGAATGTATACATCTCACAAATATTTTTATAAATAAATAACTAACATTATTTTGTATCCTCCAGATTTACTATAAGTTTGAGGTTCGAAGCACTTAATTGCTATCCAACATTCCTGTGGTGGGCCAGCCTATACAGAGTTTTACTCTGTCCTCAATTGTAATGCGTTGTTCATATTTTTATCCCGTGAAATTATCCCGAATCTAGAGGCAAAAATATTGAGGTTTCAATTGTTATGCATTGTTTGTATGATAATTAACTAACCCAATAATATCTCCCAAACTTAATTCAGTATGCTAAATATTCTCATATGTATTTGGTGGTTTGTCAAATAAAATATATTGATATATTAGTTCTTATATGTCTCTTATAATCTTTCTCCAAGTAATTAATCTAGGACAAAGTTTTATGTGTATATACAAAGTGAAATTGGTTTATATATGAATCACTGAAGGGTATTAGATGTTTTCACTAAAGAGTATTGATTGTTTTCACTGAAGAGTATTAATTTTTTACACTGAAGAGTCTTAGTTTGTTTTCTCTGAACAACTAAGACTCTTTAGTGTAAATTAGTAATACTCTTTGGTAAATACAACTAATACTCTTCAATGAAAATAACTAATACCCTTCAGTGATTCATATATAAACCTGTTTCACTCTATACTTTGTCAAGTTTTATATGAAAAAAGTTCATGAAAAGTTTATCATGAAACTGTTTTAAAGTATCAAATATTTGATCAAGAGTATCATAAATCTAATCAGGAGTATCAAAAATCGGGATCAGTGTTATTATATTGTAATTGTTGAAGATTTTCTGGATCCTAACTTTTGATACTCCTGTGGAATTTTTAATACTCCTGATCAAATATTCAATATTTTAAAAAAAATTGATGACAAGTTTATCATGAACCATTTTCATATAAAACCTACTCTTAATCAAGATAATCGCTCTCTTCTACAAAAAATTAAGAGTATGTATAAAGTAAAATTGGTTCATACATAAATCATTTTATAATATTAATTAATATAACAACCACTGATACCCTTTAGTTGATTAACGCTCATATATTAATTGTTATATGTCTTCTATACTAATCTTTCTTCGAATTAATTAATCTAGATACTCTCTCTTCTACAAAAAATTAAGAGTATGTATTGAGTGAAATTGGTTCATACATAAACCACTTTGCAATACTTTTTAGTATAACCACTAATATTCTTTAGTGTAATCAACTAATACTCTTCATACCCTTCAATTAATTTCCTTCGGTGAAAACAACTAATACCCTCCAAAACTAATATTCTTCAGTGAAAGTAACTACTCCCTCCATGCCACATCAGTTTGTACATTTGTCATTTTGGTCCGTCCCTCACCATTTTGCAAAATACCAAAAAAAAAATTGTTTTAATTGTACACTCACAAACATATATATATATATATATATATATATATATATATATATATATATATATTACCCACATATCACTATTTTATTCAAAAAATACATCTTTCTTAAAAAAAATTGCAACCAATTAGGGTGCAAATTGTTGTGGAATGGAGGGAGTAATACCTTCCAAAACTAATACCCTTAAGTGAAAACAACTAATTGTTGGTGATCAAATTTAATCAGGAGGATTAATGACTGTTTTAGTTCGGTTTAGGATCACCAAACAAGAACGTGTGATTGATTATCACCGTAAATGATAAATCGAAAGTCCGGGTCATAAAATCGTAAATACGAGAGTCGAATCCGTATTTATTTTGTATGTGTGCACGTTTAGGTGTGTTTTTATGTGTTTTTGGGAGTATTTGTGAATTTGAACTTGTATTAATAAGCTGGAGAACAACTATTTATAGAGGCTAGCAAGCATGAGGTGTCTCTGACTCTTGGTCTCCCTAGCTTGTATGCCTGACAAGTGTCCTTTGACCTTAGTTTGACCTTATCTAAGCTGAGTCTTAGTTACAAAGTCTTCTTTTGGTCTTATCTCGGACTTATTGTTGTTCGCCTAAGTCGGTTTGACTAATCTTGATTGTTCTTCAACTGAATGTTGTTCGCCTCTTGAGGTCATGCTTTCGTAGTTGTTCGTCTTATTGATTTGTAGAGCTAGGTTTTGGGGACCTTTGTCCTTTATTCGTCTACATACACCCCCTCGACTGATTGATGTATCATCCTCTGACAATGTTGTTCGTCACGAATGACTTCATGGTTGATACATATCTGATTTCGGATCTTTTAACCTGTTCGTCGGTAAGTTGCTCGTCAGTGGAGCTGTTCGTCATTCTGTTGTTTGTCATTTAGTACACTCTCCAGATTGATTAGTGCACACCCACTTTGTTCTTCCTTGCTAATTGTTTAAATATGCTCGCATCATGATGGATGATGTTCGACTGTCAACAATTGCCCCCTATCCTGACTAGATGTTGCTTTAGACGAGCAACTTTGTGGCGAGCAACTGTAGTTAGGATACCATCCTGGCATGAATTTGGACGAACATCATTACTTTTGGCGAGCAGCTTCGAATTCACCGTTTCGTCTTCCCACGATCTGGGGGCGTACGAGGATGACGTGAGCGTCATGATTGCGCGCCGTCCACGCGCGATCAATCCCGAGGCTACGTGACCCTATGTTTGCATATAGGTCCTCCAATTTTCACACTTGCTCGAATTTTACCCCATCTTTTGGCGTTTTGGTCCCCATTTTTTGGGGTAATTACGGATTTTACCCCGTCTTTGCTTGGGGTATTAATACGGGAGAAACTGAAAATTTTCCCACTTTTTCCATCTCTACTACAGTGCTCCGACGATTCCTCCTTCTCCGGCGACTCCAAGCTTTTCCGGCGTCCGTTCTTCCAGTATTTGGCTTCAAATTCCATTCCCCAGGTAGTCACTTTTCTTACTTCATCTTTTTCGTTTCTATTTTCTTCAAAAACCCCCACCGCCGCCGTGTGGGACCGTGCGCCACCGTCTTCTCCGGGACATACGCCGCCGTCTGCAACTTCTTCCGCCGCCATCTGGATCTTTCCCCTTCTTCTCTCTCTTATGTCTTCTCATTCGAGCAACAGATCTGAGGAAACCTTAGATCCCCTCTTCCCCGTTGCGGTTCACGACGATCAACCTCCATTTGAGGTCTCCTCGGTGTCAAACCCTCACGTTGACTCGGTTGTGCGCTCGGTGGAGGATACCGGTGCTCGCTCATCTGGGAGGGAGTTGGTGGTCGTTGCGAGCAGAGATTCGGGAGAAGGCTCTTCGTCCAGTGTCGAATCGGAGGATCCATTTTCTGACGAACTCACTCGCGAGTTCCTAGAGAGTATTGACTTTCCATCTCCCAAAATGCTGGAGAATGAAATTCCAGTTGGAGTTGCTCGGCCATTTGAATGGCGAGCATATGCTGAGGAACATGCGAGCAGCTATCGCCGCCCCGAAAGAGAAATAATGGATTCGGGGAAAAATAAGTTCCAGGCGAGCAGAATCAAGAGTGTTGTTCGCGAGGATGAATTGGACTCGCTTCGGAAGACCTACAAGATCCCCTACGATATTCATATGTGGGCTCCTCGGAGGAAAGAGAGAACTGATCCCCCCCTCCAGGATGTACGACGATCAACATTCATACCTTGATCGCCGGACTGAAACTGCCTCTTCCACCCATTGTTGGTCGCTTCCTAGAGGTGACCAACCTTGCGATCACTCAAATTACTCCGATTGGGTGGATGAACTTGTTGGGGACAATGTGTCTGTTCGCACTGGAGGGGTATGTTGATCGTATAACTGCAGAAGAGATCAACTACCTTATGACGATCACGAGATGTCCCCCTGGAGAGGAAGGTTACTTCTATCTCAAGGCCAGGACTGGATTGAAGATGGTAGAGAGGGTGCCGAACAAAATCCGCGATTGGAAACAACACTTCTTCTTCATCGGGGGTGATTGGCGAGCATCTTCTGGTCCACACGGTGGTGATGGACGAATAAACTCCCCAGCTTCTTATGGGAAATTTAAACGTAAGATTATTTCCTTGCTCGTCCTCGAACTGTACTGTTCTAATTTAACTTTTATTGTTTGTTCGCAGGCCCCCGTTTACCCAAGTGGAACTCGGAGGAAGAAGAGATCGGCTCAGAGTTCCTATTCACCTCCTGCTTGGTCGGCCTTCGTAATAGAGCGGAAAGGACCACTGAGTATTTGCGTGAGGGAAAGTGCTTGAGAGCTGCTCGCCTGCTTACTTACCCTCATCACCTAGAGGCCCAGGCCGAGGTGCCCCCAGGTCTGAAAAATTTCTAACTCTTTGCGCACACTTTGTTCGTCACTGACTTTCCCAACTTGCTCGCCTTAACTTCATTTTTTTTGCTGAGCAAGTCACCGTTGCCGTTCCACCTTGCTTTTCCCTCTTGGAACATAGGGTCTTCGAGATGGCGCCTCCGAAGGGACGGAAGAGGAGAGGTGATCCGCCTACCCAAATACTCTCGATGACGAACAAAACTGAGGGAGCCAAAGTTCCGCAACAAGCTGCTCCCCCTGGTCCTGCTCGGCCATCTTCTCCAATTTCCCCTCCCCGCGGAGGGAAACGTTTGAAAAAAGCTGATGGGACTCCATTGGCCCATGATGTTCCCGACGGCGTTAAGGGGAAGGAAAAGGTGGGCCAGAGTCGCTCGCCCTGAGGGGGATGCTGTTCGCCACTCTTCCATCGACCCTGCCGAGGTGGTGGGTAAGGTGAGCAAGAAAACGACCTCAACCCGAGGTCCGGAAGACATCACTCTCCTAGGCTGGGACGAGCGAAAATTTGCCGAGTAAGTGCTCACTCTTTTCTGCCGAACAAGTTTCAACTTTGTAGAATTTTTCTAAGTGTTAATTACCCCTTTTTTTTTCGCAGATACCGGGCCGATGATCACCCCGGGCGAGCACCTGCCGTTCATCAATACGCATGCTCCAAAACTCCCGTCAACATTAGGGAGATCCCAGGTGACCATGTTCGCAGAGATATGGAGTTGATCGCCCGAGCTTGGGCACGGCCCCTGGAGAAAACTATCTCCATGCAGGGACTGGCGGACAATGTCCATCTTTCCATGATGTATCATGCCAATGGCCTTGTCACCGCGCAAAAGGCCATGGCTTAGATCGCCGAGCAAGAAGACTCTGTTCGTCGGTATGCGAGTACTGCTCGGCAATTAACCGAAGAGAAGGACGACCTAGTCAGCCAGTATGAGGCTAAAGTTGCTCGTCTCAACAATCAAATCACTGTCTACATTGACACCGACAAAAAACATCTTGAAGAAATTCAAGGTTTGTCCAGTGAGTTGAGAGGCAAAGATGCCATGCTCGGCGAGGGGGAGAAGAAGTTGTCCGCGGCTGAACAAGAGATCGCCGAGCTCAAAGCAGAAATTGCTCGTCTTCGAGAGACGGAAGCCAACCTCTTCACACGCGAGCAACTTGAAGCTGAAGTTCAGGCTCGAACTGGCCCCATTTCTAACCTTGGGTATATTTGCGCCTACGCGGATAGCATCCGCACGGCCGATGCTTATGATTACAAGGACATGGTAGAAGAAATGGGTAAAGACTTGTCCGAGTTTATTGAGAACTATCCACCGCCGAACAATATCAAGATCCAGCTGGCAGACTTGGTTGCGCTTGGGATCAAACTTGACAAACTTGATCCCAGTATCGTCATCACTCATCCCCCACCTCCGGTTGACGAGGGCGATCAAGAAGTAGGACCAGCTGCCGCGGACGAGCAAGCTGCTAAAGAGGCGGAGGATAAAGCAGCTGAAGACCTGGCCCGAGATATGATCGTTGAACCTCCCATCGATCAAACCCCAGACCCTCCTCCCGCCGAGCAACAATAGATGTAGGACTTAGTTTTTCTCTTTTCTTCTTCTTTGTAATAGTTGTTCGCTCCTTTTGTAGTACTTGACTTCTAGAATCATTGTACTATTTTTTAGGCTCAATGCCTTTTGTTTAATGGAATGTCTTTTTTATGTTCGCTCATTTTCTTTATATGTTAATTGTCTTTACATTTTTGTCAATGACTTTGCAATTATAACATATAGTGTTGGGCTTTTGTTCGAATTGAACTTTGCCTTTAATGGAATCAGGGTTTAGCCTTAGGTTATGTTCATTTTTTTAAAAAACGAACAACCTTTAAGTGGCTTTGGTCCTCAAAATGGACTTGTACCTCGAGCTTTTGGACTTTTCCTTTTGACGAACAACTACTATATTTACACTGAAAAATTTACAAGTGTTGTAAGACTGCTCGTCATTTACAAATATAACCTGATGAACAACTTTGAACACTAACTAAAAACATGCTCGCTTAAAATATTTTTGCCGAGCAACTCCGTCTAAAATTAAAAGATGAAACAACACTAAACTATAAAATGTGCCGAACAACTTTAAATTCTATACTTAGCAAAATTTTCAAAAAATTAGGCAAGTTTTTTTATTTGCCTTACTTGGTTCACTAGCCCCCCCAAGAAATTTGTTCGCCCATATAAGAACTTGTTCGTCTCATTGATAGTACTTCTTCAGATATACAGCATTCCAGGAGTATTGGGCCGGCTTGCCTTCCATATCTTCAATATCGTATACACCATTAACGAATTTTTCCGTTATACGATACGGGCCCACCCAAGTTGGTCCCAATACACCTGGAGGTTGGGCGAGCAACTTTCTTAGAACCATATCTCCAACTCTGAATTCCCTGATTTTAACATGGGAATTATAATAGCGTTCTGCTCACTGCTTGTAGGTAGCATTTTTTAGCTCGGCATTCAGTCTTTTTTCTTCGAGAAAATCATTCTCAGTAGCTAGAGCAGAGTTGTTCACCTGCTCATCAAAGTTGGTCGTTCTGAATGTGTTGGTCTTTAACTCGATTGGTATTACAACTTCTGTTCCAAAAGCCATTGCAAAAGGTGTTTCTCCGGTGCTTGACCTGGGAGAAACTCTGTATGCCCACAGGACTTCCGGGAGTTCTTCAGACCAACTACTTTTGCTCTCCGCTAGCCGTACTTTCAACGTATGCTTGATTATCTTGTTTACGGCCTCGACTTGTCCGTTTGATTAGGGATGATAGGGCGTAGAGTAATGTTTTCTGATTCCCCACTTTATGAAGAAATCTCTCAACTCTTTTCCATCAAACTGCGGACCATTGTCTGTCACGATGGTTTGCGGAACCCCGAAGCGACAGACAATGTTCTTCCAAATGAAGTTGATCATTTTCTGCTGGGTGATTTTTACCATGGCTTCTACTTCTGCCCGAGACTCTATCCCAAACTCTATCCCGAGATCAGTGGTGCTTGGAATGATGCCTTCCCTGATCAAGCCCTAAAGGCCCCTGAGCCAATCACCTACTGGCCTCCCCAAGATGCAACTGGTGCTGTTGACAGAGAAAGGATCACTGAAGAGTGGACATCCTTGTGTGAGCACCTTGGACTCAGAGGACATTCGAAGGAGATGATGGAGAGGAAGAATGAGCTGAAGATCAGAGTCTTCAAGCAATATGGACTTGAACCTCTGTTTGAGTCCATCTGAGAAAGTTGTATTTTTGCTGGGCATTTGTTTATAAGTCCCAGATGTTCTTAGTTTGAACTTTTGATAGTAGACTTCTTGTAATATGTACTTCATCTTTTTATCAAGAAATGAACTCTACTGATGTTTTGCCCAAGATAATATCTCATTATCATTTAGGCTTTTGTACTTGAATGTTTTTACTTACAAAATCCTTGAACTTTATGTCATCTGAAGAACCTCATCTGAAAGAAGATATGTAATAAGATAGGTTCCGGCATAATCAAAAAGGGGGAAATTATTGGGAAAATGTATAAGACTTAGTTTTGATTAGATGCCAAAATGTTCCTCCTAAGTTGTTTGTAAGTAAATTATTCAGTAGAGTTAGAGTTTAAATTAAACAGTTCAAAGTATTAAGAACTGAGTGCAGTTAGTAAAAACTAGAGTGTATTTTTAGTATGAAGTCTGCTGAAGATGAAGTCCACTGAAGTGAAGTTCGCTGAAGACTAAGTGATCTGAAAAAGAAGTCAAAGTCTTGAAAGTTTTCTAAGTGCATTCTCACTAAGACTAAATCTATCAGGAGAGGACGAAGGTCCACTGATAAAGAACTAACAACGTACATTTAATGCTAAACATATTTAAAGCTGTTAGTTAATCTGGTTGGAACAAGGCAAAATGAATTTCAGTGAAGCTTACAATAAATGAAGGAATAAGAAGGTTCTCTCAGAGGAGTTCCACCTTAAAGCAAGACAAGAATCTGGGCACGCAGACTTAAGGTCCAATGAGAAGATGACACGTCAGTGTACCTTACTGACAGCCGACCTGCCCCAGCCTGACAAGTACCAAAAGTCTTTCACCTAGCAATCTACAGAAAGTTGGTGAACAAGCAGGGTTTTGCAGCCGTTTCTTGACAAGACTTAAAACTTCAAATAGAGTCGTTTGAACCAATCAGATACAAGAAGACTTACTTGAGAAGATTCAAATCCAACGGGAAGATTTTCAAGGAAGCCTATAAATACAGAAGGACGTGCATTGTTACAAGCACGGGAAACTCACAAGATCAAAGCTATCTCTACATTCATAACCATCTAGAAGCACTCGAAATTATCATTGTTTCCCAAGTGTTTCACAGTTGTAGAGAGCCTAACAAACCTTCTGTAACCAAGCTTAAAAGCTATATCCAAATCTTAGAAAGAGATAATCCAATCCTAAGCATTGAGCTAAACTTGTAAGGATTATCTCAAAATAGTTGGAACCAAAACCCTACTCAGTGTTTAGGTTGAGAGCTAGTGTTAAGTGGTGTTAGTAAGCTGATTGTTGTATCAGTCTGAAAACTGGTTTGTTTTGGGAACTAGGACCTGGAATTTCCTAGTGATCAATCATCCTAAGAGAGGAGAAGTTGATCAGTGCACCTTGGCACTATAACACAAGGAATTCCAAGTGAAAGGAATTCTCCTGTTTGATCAGGCCAGTGGACGTAGGAGATTTATCTCTGAATCACTTTACATCTTGTGTACTTACATTCTGCTATTTCATAAGTGTTTGTTAATCTCAAGTTTATCAAAGTAAAACGAGTTTTCTAAAGGGCTCACTAATCCGCGTCTGAAAGCTAATTAGATAGTAGTTCAACTGAAAGTCTTGAGCTTTCAGTGGAGGTATTATCTCAGTAAGCTTTCACAAGTAACTCTCAGCAGACCTCAAGTCCACTGATGAGCTACGGTCTTAAGTAACCTGATAAGTTTTTATAAGAAGTTTTAATTTGTAATCACAGGTGTATTCCCCCCCATACACCTGTTTACTCGTTTCGGGACCAACAATTGGTATCAGAGCGGTGGTTCAAAAGACCATTGTTCTAAGTATACCTTGTGCTTAAAGGTATTTTATTAAGGTCACCTGAATTGATCTATTGATAAACTTGTTTTTATACTATGGCTGACAATGCAGCTAGGGTTGCACCACCAGCAGAGAACAACATGGGAGTTAATCCCTTGAACCATATGTCTCATCACAAGCTTCCACAATTCTCAGTGGAAAACTATGATTTCTGGAAGATCAGAATGAGAGCTCATCTTTCCTGTGTGCATGATGAAATGTTAAGGGTTATTACTAAAGGTCCATTTGTTTTTATGACACCTAACCCTAGAACTACAGCTGAAACTATTGCAGATCCTAGAGAAGAATGGCCCAAAGATGAAGATAATTTCACTGCAGATGAGAGGAGGAGAAACAATCTCAACTTCATTGCCATGAACATTCTCTACACCACTATTCCAGATTCTGTAATGGGAAGAGTAATCCACTGCAAGACTGCAAAGGAACTATGGGACACTCTTGCTCTCATGTGTGAAGGAACTGACAAGATAAAGGAGAACAAGCTTTCAGTAGCTGTTCAAAAGTATGAGCAGTTCACCATGGAGGCCACTGAGACAATTGACCAGCTTGATGGGAGGTTCACTGACATCATGAATGAGATAAATTCTCTGGGAAAGGTCTACACCAAAAGAGAAGTTGCCTTTAAGATCCTGAGAGGTCTAACCTCAAGATGGGATGTGTACTCTGTGATGATGCAGAATACCAAGGATCTATCCAGCATGTCTATGCAACAGGTATTCTCTGAACTTAAGGCTTATGAGTTTGATCTGAACAGGAAAAGGGCTCCTGATGAGACCTCAGCTGAGAAGGGAGTTGCCTTCAAAGCTAAGGAGTCTGAGCCAAAATCCCCAAAGCCTCAGAAGAGTACAAAGGCAAGTAAGTCTCAAAGCAAGGCTGAGATGCAGGAGGAACTCAGCCTGATGGCTAGAAGGTTTGAACAACTTAACAGCCGCTTTGGCAAATATAAGAGATTTTACAGGGATAACAGGGAAGGTAGAAGTTATCCACAAAAGACTACCAGAGAAGGAGAGAAAAGCTCATCTGAGCTGGAAAAGAAGAAGGAATACAAGAATTACACCAAGGCTGAAGGATCATCATCAAAGACCAGAGAGTCCACTGAGGAAAAGAATGATGATGCCAACAGGTGTTTTCAGTGCAAGAAGATTGGGCACTTTCAATATGATTGTCCTCAACTGAGCACAAAAGAAAGAAGAGAAAGGAAAGCCAAAAGAGACAGAAGATATGGAGAAAGGAAAGCCATGATGGCTGGGGATGTTGATGAAAACCTGGAGTCACCTGATGAACTGTTCTCTGACAGCAGTGAAGATGACATGTGCCTCATGGCAAGAGAAGAACCAGAGGTACAATCTAAACCATCCATTTCTCTAGAACACACACCTGAGCTAAGCTCAGGTCAACTGAGGAACTCAATCTTCAGTTCGCTTTGGAACAATTGATGATTGATTTCTCAAGGTTGCAAGAAGCAAGTCTCTGTCTTCAAGATGAGAACAAACAACTCTTGAGTGAAAACTCCAAGTTAATTGAGTCTAGGAATCAAGCAGATCTGAACTCAGCCAAATCTACCATTGAACTGACAAAAGAGGTGGAAACCCTCAGGAGTCAAGAAAATGGTAGAGATCAACTGATAAAAGATCTCAATGAATCTAAGACAAAGTTAACTGAAGAGAACTTAAAATTGGTAAGCCAAATAAAGGATTCTCTCCTGAAAATTGATGTCTTACAAAAATCTGAAGAGACCTTGTTAAAAAGGATGGATGCTCTAAACAAACCCTCTCTTGCCATAGAGGAGATCCAAAATTTTCAAACCAATCCTAATAACAAGTGTGGGATAGGCTTTATTCCAAAACCTTCAGAAGGTCCTCTGAGTGTTGCTTCTTTAAGTGGCACAAAGAGAGTTTTTGTCAAGTCTGTGACTTTTCAAACACAGACTGTGGATAAAGGAAAAAGACCAGCTGAGATCACTCAAAAGAAAAGTCAATCTAAGCCAAAACCAAATGGAAAGGCTCAGGTGACTTATCAGACTAGATCTCAGCAGAGGTACTATCAGCCGAGGTCTTCACAGATGAAGCAACCTCAGCTGAGAGCACCCAGGCATGAGCAGTCCTCAAGGAATGACTCATATGGAAGACCTAGTCCTTTTGTGCCTAAAGGAAAAGGTCCTTCATACCTTTATCAACAAAAACCAAGACCAGGTGCACCCAAGCCAAAGAGAAAGAATGTGAAGAAGGTTCCTGTTCCTTCAAAGGCTGACACCCATAGAAAGTTTACTCCCA
The DNA here is from genome assembly GCA_947034835.1 of Ballota nigra. Classification (NCBI taxonomy): domain Eukaryota; kingdom Viridiplantae; phylum Streptophyta; class Magnoliopsida; order Lamiales; family Lamiaceae; genus Ballota; species Ballota nigra. Next base: position 85,884,945 of record OX344720.1, on the reverse strand, counting down.
AGGCACCTAGGGAGATAACAATCTATGTAGATGTTTATGGAAGACAAATTAGCCAATCTAAAGTGATTAGAACTGTGAGGCAAATTTGGATTCCGAAAGGTACAGCTAACCTTGTAGGACCCAACACCAAATGGGTACCTAAAGCTTGATCTGTGATTGCAGGGCTCAGTGGACCTCAACAAAGGAGAAGCTCTTATATCATCAGTCTGGTACTTGGACAGTGGATGTTCTAGGCACATGACTGGCAACAAAGATCTCCTGACAGAATTTGTTGAGAAAGAAGGTCCACAAGTCACTTTTGGTGACAACTCTCAAGGAGCCACTAAAGGTTATGGTACCTTAATTATTGGCTCAGTAAGAGTAAGCAATGTATTCTTTGTCAGTGGACTTAAGCATAATCTTCTGTCCATAAGTCAATTTTGTGATAAAGGATACAGTGTTGAATTTTCATGTAACCTGTGTTTTGTTAAGAATGTATCTTCACAACAGGTATTACTAACTGGGTCAAGAAAGGGAAATATCTATCTTGCAGATTGGAAGTCTTGCACACCAAATGCATGTCTTATTGCTAAGAGCTCAACTGACACTAACTGGTTGTGGCACAAAAGGCTAAGTCATCTGAACTTCAAGATGATGAACAAGATAGCAAGACATGGACTGGTAGAAGGAATGCCAAATGAAGTATACAACAAAGAACATATCTGTAAAGCCTATCAGGAGGGAAAGCAAGTAAAGACATCTTTCAAAAGCAAAGTAGCAACCTCTACTGACAGAGTACTTCAACTGTTACATATGGATCTTTTTGGTCCAGTAACCCCTGTAAGTATCAATGGGAGAAAGTATACACTTGTTGTTGTTGATGATTTCTCCAGGTACAAAAAGGAGACTCAACTGAGACTGCCAGAGCTCCTGAAGAAAGTTAGCAATGAAAAGAGCCTGAATATTGTAAAGATAAGATCAGATAAGGGCACTGAATTCATAAATTCTATTATATTTGACTATTGCAAAGAATTAGGTATTTCACATGAGACATCAGCTGCAAGAACTCCACAACAAAATGGAGTAGCTGAAAGAAGAAATAGGACTCTCAAGGAGGCAGCAAGGACAATGTTAGCTGAAGCTCAGGTTCCTAAAAGATTCTGGGCTGAAGCTATTAATACTGCCTGCCACACTCAAAACAGATCCATGGTAACCAAACATCAAGGAAAAACTCCATATGAGTTATGGAATGGCAGAAAGCCACAGGTATCTTACTTTCATATTTTTGGTTGCAAGTGTTTCATTCACAACAATGGGAAAACACAACTGAAAGCTTTTGATAGCAAAGCTGATGAAGGAATTTTCTTAGGATATTCCCAAATCAGTAGAGCTTTCAGAGTTTACAACTGTAGAACTCTTGTTGTGGAAGAAACACCTCATGTGGTATTTGATGAATCTACTTTTGAGTCCAGAAGTAAGGAGAATGAGGATGTGATAAGCAAAAGGCTAACTAGACTGAGTATCAAATCAAAAGGATATCCTGAGAATTGTGTTGATACAGTCATTCCAACCTGGGACAACCTCAATGATCAACAATTCAAAGAGGACACTCAAAATCAGACCACTCCTCAAAGCTCACCTGAGAGCTCTCCTGAAGATGTAACTGAACTGATGAACACCATCCCAGTTCAAGAGGTAACAGATGTCAATGAAGATGTGGTCACAGCTGAGACATTCACTGAACCCATCATTCAAGGGGGAACCAATGAAATTACCATTGAGAATGAGAATACCTTGAATGATGACTCAGGACTTCAACCCTCTGTTTTATTTCCTGAATTCGATTTCATTCCAATATCTAGTGACTCAACTTCAGAAGAGTTAAACTCTACTGAAGGGCATCAGCCTAGGAGAACTTGGCTCTCAGATCACCCTGTTGAGCAAATCCTAGGTGATCCTTCCTCAGGAGTCAAAACTAGAAGTTTTCATGGTGAAAGTGCTTTGTTTTGTTGTTTCTTATCAAACCAGGAACCAAGATCCATAGCAGAAGCACTTCAAGATTCCAACTGGATCATTGCCATGCAAGAAGAGCTCAACCAGTTCACAAGGAATCAAGTTTGGGAGTTGGTGGACAGACCATATCACTGCAATGTGATAGGAACCAAGTGGGTATTCAAGAACAAGAAGGATGAGAATGATATAATAGTCAGAAACAAGGCCAGGCTAGTTGCAAAGGGCTATTCACAAGTTGAAGGATTTGACTATGATGAAACATTTGCCCCAGTAGCCAGATTGGAGGCAATAAGGTTATTTCTTGCCTATGCTGCTCACAAGAAATTCAAGGTGTACCAGATGGATGTTAAAAGTGCCTTCTTGAATGGAGTACTCAATGAAGAAGTCTATGTGGAGCAACCCCCAGGTTTTGAAGAAAGTCACAAAGTATATAGACTGAGGAAAGCTCTATATGGACTGAAACAGGCTCCAAGAGCTTGGTATGATACTTTGTCACAATTCCTTTTGGATCATGGTTTTATCAAAGGAGGAGTTGATAGAACACTTTTCAGAATCACAAAAGGAGAGGACACATTGCTGGTTCAAATTTATGTGGATGATATCATCTTTGGTTGTCCTAACCAAGTCCTCTGTGAAAAATTTTCTCAACTGATGAAGGGAAAATTTGAGATGTCAATGATGGGAGAAATGAATTTCTTCCTAGGACTTCAAGTCAAGCAGTCCACTGAAGGAATCTTCATCAACCAAGCCAAATACACAAGGGAGCTGATCAACAAGTTTGGATGCCAGACCAGCAAGGTTGCAAGGGTTCCACTCAACACCAACACCAATATGGAACCAGATGAAGATGGTGAATCAGTAGACCAGACTCATTACAGAGCCATTATTGGATCTCTACTGTATCTCACAGCAAGCATGCCTGATATCACATTTGCAGTTGGCATTTGTGCTAGATATCAAGCAAATCCCAAGAAAAGTCACCTGGAAGCTGCCAAGAGGATTCTCAAATATCTTAAGGGTACTGTGAATATGGGATTGTGGTATCCCTCAGATGACAATCTAGAACTCACAGGATACTCAGATGCTGACTATGGTGGATGCAGAATTGATAGAAAATCAACCTCAGGCACTTGTCAATTCTTGGGAAGTAAACTGATTTCTTGGTTTTCCAAGAAACAAAATTCAGTAGCCACAAGCACTACTGAAGCTGAGTATATGGCAGCTGGAAGTTGTTGTGCTCAAATTCTTTGGCTAAGACAACAACTGAGAGATTACAACATCTTTGCCAATGAAGTCCCTATTTTCTGTGACAACAATAGTGCAATTGCTATTTCAGAAAATCCTGTTCTCCACACAAGATGCAAACATGTGGATATAAGGCATCACTTCATCAGAGATCATGTGGAAAAGAAGGACATCAAAATGCTCAAAATCCACACTGACAAGCAGAAGGCAGATATCTTCACTAAACCTTTGGCTGAAGCAAGGTTTCAAGAGTTGTCAGTGGAGCTTGGACTCCTAGATCCAGGAGAGTAAAGAGAGGATTGAATCTCAGAAGAGTTACCCTCAACTCAGCGGAGGTTCATATTCAGAAGAGGATTCTTCTCAGTCGAAGTCTCCTCATCTCAGAAGTGGTTTGAATATCAGACGAGGTCAAATCTCAGTGGAGGTCAAAATCTTTTTACTTATATTATTTCAAATTTAAAGCCTCTTAGTTTTTAAAGAATATATTTGGTTTCAAAAACTTACTAATGAGTGCTTTCTGGGAAATTAAATCTTTCTTCACTGTTCCGAAGAGATTTTGGTATGGCAAGCATTTAATGCGCGTGGTACAAGTCAGACATGCTTTTTCAATTACCTATCTCACGCGCCCTAAAAGCCGGATGATGTGACCTTCCGGCTACCAACCTTTTCAATCCATACCATCCATATTTGACGGTTCACTCCTAACCGTCTAGATCTTTCAAAAACTCCCCACTACCCCTTTTTCATCTATCCACGACTTTTTACTAAAATCAATCTCAGTCGTTGATTGCGGGATTAGATCCAACCGTTTATTTCTCTTATAAAAACCCCAAACTTAAGCTTGCAAACCTTTTCGAATACACTTCCAAGCAAGCACCTACTATCTCTTCTGCGATACATTTACTATCCATCCTATACATTCCGCAAATTTCCCATCTCTTGTTCAAATGGCTAAACTTAATCTTAGTTTCCTTACCAATAAGGATAACTTCTGGTATGAACCCATTGTGGTGTTTGATACCCCAGAAATTGAGACAAAACCTGAATTTGCCCATATCAAAGAAGCCCTAGATATGCTCAAATCTGCAGGGTTAGAGAAATTTCTATCTGTTCATCCAGAGAACTGTTTTGACAGACAGGTTCTTGAATTCTACAACAATGTCTCCAACTCAGACACAAGGATCAGGTATCATCTGATCTTGCAAAGGAAGAAGAAAGTTATGAGAGATGACATGGAGGTCACAGAGCACCAAAAGATAAAGAAGGAGATTCGTGTGAGCGGAGAAGTTCTGAAGGAGTTATTTGATCTTCCTTCTGAAGGTCCCAATCCAGACACGTGCATAGTGGACAAAGAGGAGGAATGGGTTAATACCATTATGCAGAGGAAGGTGAAATATAGCCCAACCATGAATAGAAGTATACTCCTGCCAGTATATAATGTTCTGTGTGAAGTTGTGGGTAAATGCATTCTGGGGAACCAAGGAAGTACTGAGCAAGTGAGCAAGCCAAAGCTCAGACTGATGAAGGCCATTGTAGAAAGCAAAGAAATGTCTTTTAACTGGCAACAATTCTTTCTGAGGGCCTTGAACAAAGAGAACTCAAAGCTCCAACCAGACAAAACTCCCCAACTATCAAGTAAGCTCAATTATGCTACAAAAATCTCTTACTTGATAGAGAATGTAGATCTGGGAGTGGATTGGATCCCTGATAGGAAGTGGAGCAATTTGAAGCCCTATTCAAGCCTGGAAAAAATCTTGAAGGGAGGATGATTAAGCCTGCTGTGGAAAGCCCAGAGGCAGTTGAGGAGGAGGAAGCTGCCCCTGCTGAAGGGAAGAAAACCAAGCTGAAGAGAAGGCTGGTAAAGTTGAGTGACAAAATGGCTCAACATAAGGAGGCTGAGGCAGAGAAGGCCTCAAAGAAGGAAAAAAAGAGGTCTTCTGAAGCAGAGAAGGAGGTTCCTTCGAAGAACGTCAGAATCACCAACTCTACTGATGAGTCATCATCAGGTAACCCTGACTCTTCACCTCATATAACCTCAACTGAGTCTGACTCAGATGCCCCTGTCCCTGCTTCTACCCCCATTAAACCCAAAACCAAACCTCGCACCCCAGCCAAAACCAAACCCCCACTGAAACCCCCATCTCCAAAATAACTCACACTCAAACCCCCATTGAAGGCTCTCAACAGCCTAAAAGTGGATCCCAAACTACCCCCCCTGAGGCATCTGCTGAAGCATCCTCAACCCCATCTGACCCCATTCCCTCAACCCCTACTGAACAAACCTCCACTGACACCCCATCCCAAACGTCATCTGAACCAAACCCACCTGAAACCCAAACCTCAACTCACCTGGAATCTATTCCAGAAGAACCCACCGATATCAGATCCCCTACCCCTTCCCTTCCTTCAGACGATGAAGAAGAGTACTCATTCTTAGACACCCTTAAGGATGAGGTTGCTTACTCTTTGGAGTCTAAATACCCTGAACTTGACAACTTTCCCACACTCAAGGCTATATTCTTGAGGCTGCGACTCATTGTCCAGCTCAAGGATAGAAGACTTGGTGAAATTCTTCTAGCTGTAAGAGGCAGCAATGCAGAGGAGTGGAAGAAGGAGGAAGCTGAAGTGCTGAACTTTGCTGGAATGCACAAGACCAGACTTCTCTGTGATGAGAAGGTCTTTGAAAGTTTGGTCTTGGAGAAAATTGCTGAGGCCAAGAAGGGAGATGAGGTGAAGATAGTTGATGTTGGTGAGCAAGAGAAGTCAGCTGAGGTGATAGCTGAAGGAGAGGAGGAGAAAGAGGAAAATGTACAAGGAGGAGGGACCTCACCAAGGCAAGGTGATGGTGAGGTGGCCAAGGATGTATCCAAGGCAAAGGATACGGAGGCTCAAAATTTGCCACAAGAGAGTCCAGTAGAGGTGTCTACTGAGATTCTCCCACAACAGCCCTCAGTGGTGGCTTTAGAGTCAACTGAGGTGTCTGGAATCGAAGGAGTTGAAAAAGAAAAAGAAAAAGCTGAGGGTGGTGAGAAAGATATGGAAATCACTGAAGTTGTGAGTGGTCAAATAAAAGCAATCATCCCTGTAAAGGGTGAATTGGCTGAAAAATCATAGTTGAAAAGAGGAGTGAAGAGAAAAGTAAGATGAGTGAGGAGGAGGGAGTTCCAATGGAGTTAGAAATTACAGGTGACTTAGGTGGTGAGACTGAGGGAGGAAGATCTAACACTATCTTAAATGCAGGTACTCAAACTGATGAGATCCCTCCAGTCCAGGTCAACCTAACTCCCCTGAAGGATGCAATGCTTATACTCCAAGATGAAAGGCTTCCTTCTCTTGAAACTCAACTGGGAGATGTTCAAGAAGTTGTCCAAGAGGAGGTAGACGAAATGGTCATACTCTCAGACCATGCTGATGAATTGATGGAGTCAACAACTACTTCACTTCAAAATCTAACCCTGAGGGTGCAAGACTCAACTCAGATGGTGTCTGACCTAGTTGAAGGCAACTGTGTTCTCATGCTAGAAGGTCTGAAGAACCTGGAGAAGAAGGAGGAAGAAGCCAGAACTCAATTCCTGAAGGAATCAGTAGAGAACGTGTCCATCAACCTAAAGTCTTCTGTTGAAGCTTTCTCAGCCGACCTTATTGGGAAGGTTGAAGGGTTATGGAACCAGAAGATGCAGGAGTTCGAGGCAAAGCACGAAGAACTTGGAGCCAATCTTGGTGAAGTTCTTAAGAAAGCTGCTGAGGACTTCCCAACTCAGGAAAAGACCAATGTGCTGATTGATGAGAAGCTGGCCCAATTTGTAAAATTTGGTCAAACTGCTGGAGCCGCACTAGAAAGAATGGAAGATGAAGTTGACCACTGCTCGACTGAACTTAAAGCCATCACTCACGATCAATTGAAGTTAAACATCACTGTGGCTGAGTGCATGATTAATGCCGGAAAGGGGGAAAGAAGGATATCTTCTAAGGAGCTGAAGGCTGATCCAAGGAACAAAATGCAAATCATCTTTGAGACCCCGGATTTCGAGAAAGGTCAACAAATCAAAAGCACTATCAAGAAAACTGATGCTGAGGCCCAGAAGCTTGCTGAGAAAAAGAAAGGCAAGGAGACTGCATCAGTGGACTACTCAAAGTTCAAAGAAGCTCATCTGAAAGAGAAGGAAGAGAGAGCTGCAAAGAAGGGGGAACCTGCAAAGAGGAAGGCATCTGAAACTCTCTCAGCAGAGGTTGCCAAAAAGACAAGAACCTCAGAGAGGTTGGCAGCTAAGTCCACAACCTCTACTGATGAAGTTGAGGTACTCCCTATTCTAAATCCTGAACCCTTATCTTCTGAACCTCCCAAGTCCGCACCTACAAAAGTCACAGAGCTCGCTGAGCTAATTAAAGAGGCTGGAGGCATGAATGAAAGAGCAAGGAAGCTAACAGCCCAGCAGCAGGAAAGGAGAGATAAGGTGGTTGATAAGATAGAGACCATTGCTGAGCTTGCAGAGAGGAAAAGAAAGGAGAGGCTAGCCACATTTGATAAAACTACTTCTAAGAAATTCAGAAGTGGTTATCTAAAGTGGGCTGCCAAACTGAAGAAAGACAAGATCACACCATCTCTGAACAGATTTCCTCACCATGATGCCTGGGTTCCTAAGAAGCTCAATGATACTTGGGAGACTGCCAAAAGGGATTTCGTTTATTCCTTTTATGTCAGTGGAGAGTTAGGAAGGGACAATGCTCAAGAAGTCTTCAACTCATGGTTGTTTGATGCCTATCCCAAACTCTATCCCGAGATCAGTGGTGCTTGGAATGATGCCTTCCCTGATCAAGCCCTAAAGGCCCCTGAGCCAATCACCTACTGGCCTCCCCAAGATGCAACTGGTGCTGTTGACAGAGAAAGGATCACTGAAGAGTGGACATCCTTGTGTGAGCACCTTGGACTCAGAGGACATTCGAAAGAGATGATGGAGAGGAAGAATGAGCTGAAGATCAGAGTCTTCAAGCAATATGGACTTGAACCTCTGTTTGAGTCCATCTGAGAAAGTTGTATTTTTGCTGGGCATTTGTTTATAAGTCCCAGATGTTCTTAGTTTGAACTTTTGATAGTAGACTTCTTGTAATATGTACTTCATCTTTTTATCAAGAAATGAACTCTACTGATGTTTTGCCCAAGATAATATCTCATTATCATTTAGGCTTTTGTACTTGAATGTTTTTACTTACAAAATCCTTGAACTTTATGTCATCTGAAGAACCTCATATGAAAGAAGATATGTAATAAGATAGGTTCCGGCATAATCAAAAAGGGGGAAATTGTTGGGAAAATGTATAAGACTTAGTTTTGATTAGATGCCAAAATGTTCCTCCTAAGTTGTTTGTAAGTAAATTATTCAGTAGAGTTAGAGTTTAAATTAAACAGTTCAAAGTATTAAGAACTGAGTGTAGTTAGTAAAAACTAGAGTGTATTTTTAGTATGAAGTCTGCTGAAGATGAAGTCCACTGAAGTGAAGTCCGCTGAAGACTAAGTGATCTGAGAAAGAAGTCAAAGTCTTGAAAGTTTTCTAAGTGCATTCTCACTAAGACTAAATCTATTAGGAGAGGACGAAGGTCCACTGATAAAGAACTAACAACGTACATTTAATGCTAAACATATTTAAAGCTGTTAGTTAATCTGGTTGGAACAAGGCAAAATGAATTTCAGTGAAGCTTACAATAAATGAAGGAATAAGAAGGTTCTCTCAGAGGAGTTCCACCTTAAAGCAAGACAAGAATCTGGGCACGCAGACTTAAGGTCCAATGAGAAGATGACACGTCAGTGTACCTTACTGACAGCCGCCTGCCCCAGCCTGACAAGTACCAAAAGTCTTTCACCTAGCAATCTACAGAAAGTTGGTGAACAAGCAGGGTTTTGCAGCCGTTTCTTGACAAGACTTAAAACTTCAAATAGAGCCGTTTGAACCAATCAGATACAAGAAGACTTACTTGAGAAGATTCAAATCCAACGGGAAGATTTTCAAGGAAGCCTATAAATACAGAAGGACGTGCATTGTTACAAGCACGGGAAACTCACAAGATCAAAGTTATCTCTACATTCATAACCATCTAGAAGCACTCGAAATTATCATTGTTTCCCAAGTGTTTCACAGTTGTAGAGAGCCTAACAAACCTTCTGTAACCAAGCTTAAAAGCTATATCCAAATCTTAGAAAGAGATAATCCAATCCTAAGCATTGAGCTAAACTTGTAAGGATTATCTCAAAATAGTTGGAACCAAAACCCTACTCAGTGTTTAGGTTGAGAGCTAGTGTTAAGTGGTGTTAGTAAGCTGATTGTTGTATCAGTCTGAAAGCTGGTTTGTTTTGGGAACTAGGACCTGGAATTTCCTAGTGATCAATCATCCTAAGAGAGGAGAAGTTGATCAGTGCACCTTGGCACTATAACACAAGGAATTCCAAGTGAAAGGAATTCTCCTGTTTGATCAGGTCAGTGGACGTAGGAGATTTATCTCTGAACCACTTTACATCTTGTGTACTTACATTCTGCTATTTCATAAGTGTTTGTTAATCTCAAGTTTATCAAAGTAAAACGAGTTTTCTAAAGGGCTCACTAATCCGCGTCTGAAAGCTAATTAGATAGTAGTTCAACTGAAAGTCTTGAGCTTTCAGTGGAGGTATTATCTCAGTAAGCTTTCACAAGTAACTCTCAGCAGACCTCAAGTCCACTGACGAGCTACGGTCTTAAGTAACCTGATAAGTTTTTATAAGAAGTTTTAATTTGTAATCACAGGTGTATTCCCCCCCCCATACACCTGTTTACTCGTTTCGGGACCAACATATTTGTTCTCCAGTCTTCTTCTTCACTTGCTTGTTCATCAAGTTGGTTGACATTATAACTTCTTGTTGATGGATCATTCATCTTTGTAATTATAATGTCTGCCAACTCTGCTGGTCCCTCACTTGTTGCTAGTCGGGCCAATGCATCTGCTTGCGTGTTGCTTGTCCTTGGAATTTGTTCAATGAAGACTTGTTCTAACAAGGACATCAGGTAAGCAACAATTCGCTGATATTCGATCATGTGATCGTCTTTTGCCTCGTATTCACCTCGGACTTGGTTCACAATCAATTGTGAGTCGCCAAATATTTGTAACCGTCTAACACCTACTGCAAGAGATAGGTGGAGACCAGCAATAAGAGCTTCGTACTCAGCTTCGTTGTTGGTTGCCATGAAACCAAATTTAATTGCCGAGGTGAATACTTGTCTCTCTGGAGTGATTAGAACCACTCCTGCCCCCGAGGCTATGTTGGTTGAAGACCCGTCAACGTAAAGATGCCAGGGGTGATCAAGTCCTCTCGTCGGATCTGGTGGGAAGGTTAGTTCGACAATAAAGTCGGTTAACGCTTGCCCTTTGATCGCTGTTCGAGGAGCATAGGTTACCCCAAATTGGCTAATCTCCAGTGACCACTTTAATAGGCGACCAGCTGTGTCGGGGCGATGGAGAATTTGTCTAAGTGGGAAAGTTGTTAGCACTTCAACTTGATGATCAAAGAAGTATGGTCGTAACTTCCTCACACTCATAACAAGTGCATACGCCAGTTTCTCAGTTGGATAGTATTTGATCTCCGCATCGTGTAAGGCTTGACTGACGTAGTAAATAGGTTTATGAAATTTGTCATCTTCTCGCACCAGAACAGAGCTGATAGCCACTTCTGACGCTGCTAGGTATAAATATAGCCTCTCTCCCGGGACAGGTTTTGATAGGATTTTTACATCTCCCAGGTAATCTTTGAGTTGGTCGAACGCCTTTTGACAGTTGTTAGTCCATGTGAACTGTCCTTTCTTGATAGCTTCAAAGAATGGACGGCATTTGTCCCCCGATCTGGATATGAACCGATTCAATACTGCTAGGCATCCTGTGAGCCTTTGTACTTCTTTTATTGAACGTGGTGGCTGTATATCCACGATTGCTTTGACTTTTGTTGGATTGGCTTCAATCCCTCGTTGACTAACAAGATGGCCCAGGAATTTTCCTGAATGAACTCCGAAACTGCTCTTCTTCGGATTCAGCTTCATGTTGTAGTGTCGAAGGATTTCGAACACCTGGGTCAAATGTTGAAGATGATCTTCCTTTCGGGGGCTTTTGACTACGATATCGTCCACATAGACTTCTACCGTATCTCCTATTTATTCGTCGAACATCTTGTTCACCAACCTCTGGTATGTTGCTCCGGCATTGATGAGGCCGAAGGGCATTCTTTTCCAACACAACAAGTTTTTGTTAGTATAAAATGCTGTGTTCTCTTGATCGTCTGGATGCATTGGAATTTGATGGTACCCGACAAAGGCATCCATGAATGTTAGCATTTCATGACTTGCAGCACTGTCCACCAATTGGTCAATGTGAGGGAGTGGAAAGTTGTCCTTCGGGCATACAGCATTCAGATCTGTAAAGTCTATGTATGGCCTCCAGGTCCCGTTTGGTTTCCTCACAAGGACTGGGTTCGCTACCCATTGTGGACAGAGTGCTTGTCGGATCAAGTCGTTGTCTAACAACTTCTTTACTTCTTCATTCAAAGCCTGGTACTTGTCTGGGCCATACTTTCTTTGTTTTTGATGGATTGGCCTTTTTGCTTGATTGATGTGAGCTTGTGACAAGCATGTTTTGGATCTATTCCCACCATGTCTGCATGAGACCAAGCAAAAACATCTAGATTTTTGCTGAGGAACTCTTTCATTCGGGATCTGTAAGGCTCAGGGAGCTCAGACCCTATGTATAATTCGAGATCCGGGTTTTCAGGATTAACTTTGAACGCCTCCAACTCTTCAACTGGAGTTGCTCGTCGTTTTTATCCTTTCCACCGAGGATCAAGTATTGGTCCCTCAGAGTTGAAATCATTTTCGATGTTTATTGGCTCTGCCCCCAGGTGGGGATCTAGATCGTCTGTTAGCCCTGATCCGTTGTTGTTAGTCAACACCTGGCCCTCCAAGCCATCTGGCGAGTGTTGCCCGTCACCACCCCTTTGTTGTTCGTCAGAATGATGTTCCTCATGGGTGGTGCGGAGTTGTTCGTCCAACACCTGCTCGTCCAAATGTTGTTCGTCGGTATCTATGCGGTCTTCCTCTATGTCCATCATGTTCTTTAGTATTGATGGCTCATCAGCAGGATAGTTAGTTGTGGCCTCCATCATGGATACTAATGCGTGTTTGGCCTGCAACTGTAGGAGACATTCCCTGGCTTTTCTTTGGTCTCCCTTGATTGTACCTGCTCCACTTGCTGTTGGAAATTTCAAACAATAGTGGTAAGTGGAACACGCAGCTTTGAATTCATTTAAAAAGGGTCGACCAAGAAACCCGTTATAAGTTGAATCCTGGTCTACAACCAAGAAGTCAACCATTCTTGTAATATTTTTCTCGGGTTCGTTGGCCATTACAAGTTGTACTGCTAAAGTAACTATTCCCAAAGGGACTGTAACAACATTCCCGAAGCCTACTATTCCGTGAGTCGAATCCCGGATATAGCCCGAGTAATCTCCAAGATGATCGAGCGTCTTTTTGAACAGGATGTTGGTGTAGGCTCCAGTGTCTACCAACAATCTGTGGACCCGTGTTCCCATAATCTTTGCGCAGATTATGAGCGAATCGTTATGCGAGGTCAATATTCCTTCCAAGTCGCTTTCGGTGAAAGTCAATTATGCTGTCTGCATGATAGATGGTTTGACCCCCATTTCTTGGACTTGATCGATCGCTCGTAACTCAGCTTTTCTTTTTCGGTTGGAGATTGGTGGTCGTCCATCAGAACATCCTCCTGCGGGGCCTGCGGGTTCCATCATGTATAAGTCTTCCAATGGACGAGTAGGAATAGTAGGAACTGGTCGCCCAGGTTTATTGTTTTTCTGAGGTTGATCATCCTCATCTTCAGAGTTGTTCTCCCAGACTCTTTTACCGGGTGTCTTTTAACAAAGTCGGAAAGTTTCCCCTCTTCGTAGAATCGCCAAAGTTGCTTGAGAAAATCTCTACATTCACTCGTAAAGTGCCCCACGCTTTGATGGTAGGCACAATACTTGTTAGGGTTGAGTTTGCCGGTGTCTTGGCGGATTTTTCATGGAGGGGAGAGCAACTCCTTCTCTTTCACATTTTCATAAACAGTATCGACTGACACTGTTAGCACTTGATTCAATTTTTCCTTGAGCTTCGTCCCTTCAGTAAATGCCTTCATGTTTTTAGGGACTCGATAGTTTGTTACGCCATGTTTCTTGTTATTCTCCTTGGGATCAGCTTTGTTCTCCCCCAAGTTTGATTGCAAGGCCTTGTGCATGGAAACGAATATGCCGGCTTGATTTCTGAATTCGGCATAACTTCTTGGGCACTTCAAACATACCTCTTTTCATAGCTTTGATTCTTTCTTCAACCCAGCCATAACGGCAACAATTTTCGTGTCCTCGCTGACGGGTTCACCTTCTAACAACACCTTATCGAACCTTTCCATGAATGCCCGATCCGACTCATCGTCATTTTGTTTTAGGTCTGACAATCGATGTTTCTGAGACAAGTATGACCCCGCCGTTGAGAAATGAGAAAGGAACTCTCGACTTAGTTGAGTGAATGAATGGATAGATGCTGGTGGCATTGCCGAAAACCACTTATGTACCCGATCCCCTAAAGTTAAGGGGAAGTTTCGGCATTGAGTGGCGTCGCTGGCCCCCACCGAGACCATATAATCTGAATATTTCGTCAGATGAACTCTGGGATCGGCAACTCCGTCATACTGTATGCTTGCCGGGAACTGGACCTTCTTCTGAATTGGGACTTTCAGAATGACAGGTGATAGTGGTGAGGATGGCAAGCTGGTCGTCCCCACTCCTCTTTGTTGGTCCAATTGTCCCTGCATGCTCTCCACTGCCCTTCTTAAACTTGATAGCTCATCCAAAGATGCCCCCTGGCTTGAAGGCTGTTCGGCGAGCAAAGGTACCAACCTTTCTGCTCGTCGCAGTCCCTCACTCGGAGTGGACAAATCCTGGAGCTGTTTTCTAGGGTTGCTCGCCGCATTTGGCCCTAGACGCCTGAAGGCAGATTGAGAGAGTCTCTCATGAACTGATGGGCGTGGTTGCTCAAATGTTGCTCGCCCACGCTCAACTTCCCGGCGAGCAACTTTCTCTTGCTGTTGGGGTTGGCCAAGTCTATCCTGGGCACTGGAACGGGTAGTTCCATGGCTCGACATTATTGTTCGCCCGCGAGCAGATTCAGCCTGGCCTTCTCTTAGTTCGACCATCTTGGCTTTGCCTTTATCCCGCCTGACCTGGGCACTGTTCACCTCGTGTTGTTCGCCCCTTGTTGACCTGGCCCTAACAGCTTCTATGGGTTTTGTTGGGTAAATAGGGGTGCCCAGAATCTATTCGGGATGAAATTTAAATACGAATTTAAATACAATTATTACTAGCAAGAATTAATCCTAATTAATTCAAATAATAATTCCAACAACTAATTTTCATCATGCATGTTGAATTAATTTCACATATCAACTATGGCGGAATAAACAAGTAAATATGTGATTAACGTACCTCTTGTAGAATTGGCCTTTGGATTAACGGGACAATTACAATCTCGCTCTATCGACCCAAAAACCTTCTCAAGTATTTCCCTTTTCACCTCACTTGATCACCGGTGGGAGATGCTTTCAAGTAATTTAATAAACTAAGGAAAAAGAAAAATATCTATGCTTCTTGATTTTTCCAACACATGGAATTACGTACTTGGGGATGAAATAATCATCCCCTATTTATAGACAAGAGTGGCCGAAATTTTTGACATATTTTGGGCTTGGAAAAAATCTTTTCTTAGACTCTAAGAAATCTTGAATATATCCCATATATTCTTTTCTCCAAAATAAAATATTCCACAAAAATCTCACTCTCCTATATAGGTGTAATTTTCGAAAATAATAAGAGGAAAATCCAAGATTTGGATCTTCTTGAATATATGAGATATTATTGTATTCCTAGAATACATATCTTCCATAATATCTTTCCAAGAAAATCAACAAAATCTTTTTTTCTTCTTATCATGCAATTTTCGAAATTAACATGAAAAAATCAGCAATATATTTTCTTTTTATTTTAATCACCTTATCATTATTGGGCTACTTGAGGGGCCTTTAAGGAGAATTAAGATTGGACCTCCTAATGGACTTCTGAATTTCAATATTGAGCCCCAATATAATTCAGCCCATTAATATTAATTATTACCACTAATAAATTAATATTGCACTATCCATCTTAATCCATATTACGATAATATGGGCTACCGGTTATTATTTCCCGTGTTTAAGATTATCAAGTCCATTAATTAATTAAGCTTCTGAATAGCTCTAAATTAATTAATATATTTCATCTTGGATTAAAGACAGCTCAACATTATTATTCGTACCGAAGAAACTAATTCTTCACTTGCAAGATTTGGTACAATAAAACTTCTGAGCCCACCAAGGGGACTAATCACACGAGCCGTACTCGCACGCGTTTCTCCGTATTAAATATTAGCAACCATCGTATGATTAATATTACTGCCCAAGACACAAAGTTCGAAGTCGCAATGATTCTCACCCAACATGAATCAAAGCAGTAACCATTAAGCACACACGGTCCTATTTAAGTGACGGAGATTAAGAAATCAATAACCACTGAGGTCTAATTCTTCACCTTTCAGAACAGAAGAATTTATCCTCGCTGTTGGTCCTCTTCAACACATACTAAATGTGCTAGTGCAATCTCTTAGTCAAGACAGACCAATCTGAGCCTTACATATCGACATTTCACGGCGGATTGTTCAATTCCACCTAGGTCGTGAAAATGTACGTTTAGTTACAAGTAAACTGTTAATGTTGTCTTCCGTGATCGGGTATCACCACATTAACTACAATGTAACATGTACTATATATTGAACGGTTTGCAATAGAAATTCAACATTCAATCATAACTAAAACAAATGTGATAAAAGAATTATTCTCATAAAACGAGTGTTTGATACACGAGTTATACAAAGTAAAAGCATATTTTCACGTATAACTCCAACAATCTCCCACTTATACTTAAAGTCTGCTTTTAGTATACATCACGCATATCTTAGTGTAGTAGCTCTCTGTGACATCTCATGTCAACCTACACTAACCTAATAATTCCTCCCACTTATACTTAAAGCAGATTGGCAATCGTCTTGACTCCCATTCCATCCACATGTCTCTCAAATGTACTCTGAGGCAGACCCTTTGTGAATGGATCCGCTAGGTTGTCACCGCGACGCTATCTTTGCCACCTCTATATCTCCTCTCTTAACAATTTCTCATATAAGATGGTATTTTCTTTCTATGTGTTTGCTGGCCTTGTGGGCTCTCGGTTCCCTTGAATTTGCAACTGCTCCGGCATTGTCACAAAAGACAGTTATCTTGTTGGGCAAATTTGGAACAACGTCCAAGTCCACTAAGAAGTACTTGAGCCAAACCGCTTCTTTCGCTACTTCACAAGCAACTACTTATTCGGCTTCCATGGTCGAATCTGCGATGCATTTCTGCAAATCGCTTCTCCATTTCATGGCTCCTTCTCCCATGCAAAACACACTACCCGAGGTAGGTATTTTGGAGTCTATGTCTGATTGGAAATTTGAGTCCGTGTATCCCATGGGAATTAGACCGTCTGACTGTTAAATCAGCATTCCATACCAAGTTCTTTTCAGAAACTAAAGAACGCATTTAATTGCAATCTAATGTGCTTTCCCGGGGTTACTTTGATATCTTGCCATCATGCCCGAGGCAAAAGCAGATATCCGGTCTCGTACACAACATTGCATACATAAGACTTCCTACGTCCGAAACGTACGGAACGTCTTTTATGTCATCTATCTCCACTTGCGTCTTAGGGCATATTTCTTTAGATAGATGGATTCCGTGCCTAAAAGGTACAAAACCTTTCTTGGAATCTTGCACGCTGAAATGCTTCAAAACAGTGGCTTTGTATGAAACTTGCGATAAGCCTAACATCCTCCTCTTGCGATCTCGAGTGAACTTGATCCCAAGGATGTGACCGGCTTTCCCTAAGTCCTTCATATCAAACTGATTTGACAGCCATACCCTTACGTCCGACAATACCTTTACATTGTTTCCAATGAGCAGAATATCGTCTACGTATAATACTAAGAATACCACCGCAGTTTCGTCACACCTTTTATACACACAACTTTCAAACTTGTTTTGATCACAAACCCATAAGACTTAATAACTTGATCAAAACACTGGTTCCAAGTACGCGATGCTTGCTTAAGTCCATAAATGGATCTCTTAAGCTTGCATTCTAGGTGCTCTTGGCCTTTTTCAATGAAACCTTTGGGTTGTTGCATATAGATCCCGTCAAGACTTCCGTTAAGGAAAGCTGTCTTGACATCCATTTGCCAGATCTCGTAATCTAAGTGTGCAGCGATCGACAAGAGAATACGGATGGACTTAAGCATAGCTACAGGCCACAGGCCACAAGCCTTGCTTTGAAGGTCTCTACCCTTCCGTCCGGTCCTCTCTTCCTCTTGTACACCCACTTGCATCCAATGGGCTCTACCCCACTAGGTGGATCAACCAACTCCCACACTTGATTATAATCCATCGAACCCACCTTGGTTTCCATTGCGGTTTGCCACGCCTCCGCGTCTTTGTCTTGGATTGCCTCGTCGTACGTTCGTGGGTCTGATTCAACACCGGGAACCAAATCCGAAGATTCTCCTATCCCCATGAATCTCTCGGGTTGCCTAGGAACCCTCCCACTACGACGGGGTTCCGGTTGTGAAGATGTGATGTGTGGTACATCATCTTGTATACTTGGTATCGAGGTTTGACCTCTCAATTCTTCTAAGGTAATTTCACTTTTAGGTTTCCGATTGTTCATATAGTCTTCCTCCAAGAATTTAAAGTGTGTACTAATCACGGTCTTTTGATCCTTGGGACTATAGAACATACACCCTTTCGTTCCCGCAGGGTATCCTATAAACAGCCTTAACTCCGAACGTGGATCCAACTTACCGGCTTCCTTGTCTAGCACGTATGCCAGACAACCCCAAATCTACAAATGTCTTAGACTGGGATTGCGCCCGGTCCACAATTCCATTGGGGTTTTAGGAACCAATTTGGATGGTACCAAGTTTAGAATATAAGCCGCCGTTTCCAAGGCGTTACCCCAAAACGACTTGGGTAAATCCGAATAACTCATCATGGATCTGACCATCTCTAAAAGAGTCCGGTTCCTTCGTTCCGCCACACCGTTCTGTTGAGAGGTTCCCGGTGCGGTCAACTAGGATACGATCCCTTCGTCCGATAGGTAGTTCAAGAATTCATCGCTGAGGTATTCGCCTCCACGATCTGATCGTAGAAACTTGATACTCTTTTCCCTATGTTTCTCGGCTTCGGCCTTAAACTCTTTGAACTTATCAAAAGTTTCAGACTTATGCCGCATAAGGTAAATGTACCCATATCTTGAGTAATCGTCAATGAAGGTGACGAAATACTCATACCCCATTCTCGCTTTGATCGTCATTGGACCACACACATCAGTATGAACGAGTTCTAACACTTCCGTGGCTCTATTCCCCTTGGCTCCAAATGCCCTCTTGGTCATCTTACCCTCTAAACAGGATTCACAAGTTGGAAACGGCTCGACTTGGAGCGATTCCAAGGATCCGTCTTTCACCAATCTCTCTATCCGCTTTAGATTAATATGACCTAATCTAAGATGCTATAGAAGTGTTTCGTTCATCTCCGAAGAACGCTTTCTTTTATTACTCGAAATAATCGACGTGTTATTAGATTTATTATTTGAGTGGTGTGCACACTTAATCGTATAGAGATTGTTTACCAACGTTCCATGACAGATAACATCATTCTTAAAAGAAACAGTAACAACTTTATTAAAAGTAACTGAATATCCATAAAAAAACAACTTAGAAACCGAAATTAAATTCTTCCTAAAGTTCGAAACGTATAAAATATCTCTTAAAATCAAAACTCTATCTTCAAAAGATAGGTGCACGACTCCCACTGCTTCGGCTGCCACTCTCGTAGCATCCCCCAAATTGATTGTGATCTCATTCTTGCTAAGTCGCCGGGTTAGCTGGAACCCCTGAAGAGTGAAACAAATATGATCAGTTGCCCCGGTATCCACTACCCAAACGTGGGCAGCATACGCCGCAACATATGTTTCAACGACTAAAGCATGAGACTTACCTTTCTTTCCCGCCTTCTTAGGCTTAGAACAGGTCGCCCTCCAATGTCCCTTTTCACCACAATTAAAGCACTTACCCTTAGCAGCTTTCTTTCCACCTCCTTCTCCCTTTGCCTTGGGTTTCGCAACGGTTGGATTTGCTTGGGTCTGGCCCTTCGTCCTCTTCCTCTTCTTCCCTCCCTTGGGACCCGAAGAGGAAGACGGACCGTTTGCCACCATAGCAACGGTTTGGTGATCCATTAGAGTCTCCGCCGATACCAAAGCTTGCAAGAGCTCGGGCAAACTATTTGCCCGGTCATTCATTTGATAGTTCAACTGAAACTGCTCAAAGCTCTTTGGCAGAGAATGGAGAACGAAATCGACCTTAGTAGGGAGGTCAAATTCCGCACCAAGTACTTCCAATTTGTTGAGATAACCCATCATCTCGATTACGTGATCCCTCACGGGCGTACCTTCCACCATTTTCAACGAAAGCATCTTTCGCATGGTGATTTGCCTAGCCGTACGGTTCTGATGTTGAAACATCGCTTCAAGATTTTGCATTATCTCAGAGGCGGTCTCCATGTGTTGGTGTTGGTGTTGCAACACATCTGACATTGAAGCCAGAATAGTACACCTAGCCATCTCATCGGAGTCAAACCAACTCTTATGCTCTTTCTTGTCCGCTTTCGTGGCATCTTCGGCAGGCTCTTGGGGTTTAGGAGTAGTAAGTACCCACTTGTGGTGTTGAGCGATTAGGACAATATTAAGGTTACGTTTCCAATCAACATAGTTCTCACCAACAAGTTTGTTATCTTTAAGTATACTAAACAGTGGATTAAAAGGTTGCGACATGATGAACTGAGAATAAAACATACATTCATATCAATATCTAGAAAAATACGAAATTATCACATAATTCGATCACATCAATTATATTGAAACCTTAAAACAATATAATCATGCATCAGCCAACATCTCGAAACAATTTAAATGCGCCACGAGGGGTGGTCTATACATTTAAATACATTCAAGCGGATCACAAACTTAAAAGTTACAAATCCTTAATTCAAAATTAATAGTTGGCTCCCACTTTGACCACATAGAAATTGACAGGGACTCCGAGGGGAGTAAGTTAATATCAATTTCCTATGCCTAAGTAATAACCATAATTAAATACAGGATTATTATTTCGCTTTGAGCAAGCCACTCGTGGTGAGGGTCAATACCGCCACTAGTAATAATCCACAATCATCCTTTCGGAATTTATTAATGCCCAAAACTGTGGCTCTGATACCAGTTGTTGGGTAAATAGGGGTGCCCGGAATCTATTCGGGATGAAATTTAAATACGAATTTAAATACAATTATTACTAGCATGAATTAATCCTAATTAATTCAAATAATAATTCCAACAACTAATTGTCATCATGCATGTTGAATTAATTTCACATATCAACTATGGCGGAATAAACAAGTAAATATGTGATTAACGTACCTCTTGTAGAATTGGCCTTTGGATTAACGGGACAATTACGATCTCGCTCTATCGACCCAAAAACCTTCTCAAGTATTTCCCTTTTCACCTCACTTGATCACCGGTGGGAGATGCTTTCAAGTAATTTAATAAACTAAGGAAAAAGAAAAATATCTATGCTTCTTGATTTTTCCAACACATGGAATTACGTACTTGGGGATGAAATAATCATCCCCTATTTATAGACAAGAGTGGCCGAAATTTTTGACATATTTTGGGCTTGGAAAAAATCTTTTCTTAGACTCTAAGAAATCTTGAATATATCCCATATATTCTTTTCTCCAAAATAAAATATTCCACAAAAATCTCACTCTCCTATATAGGTGTAATTTTCGAAAATAATAAGAGGAAAATCAAAGATTTGGATCTTCTTGAATATATGAGATATTCTTGTATTCCTAGAATACATATCTTCCATAATATCTTTCCAAGAAAATCAACAAAATCTTTTTTTCTTCTTATCATGCAATTTTCGAAATTAACATGAAAAAATCAGCAATATATTTTCTTTTTATTTTAATCACCTTATCATTATTGGGCTACTTGAGGGGCCTTTAAGGAGAATTAAGATTGGACCTCCTAACGGACTTCTGAATTTCAATATTGAGCCCCAATATAATTCAGCCCATTAATATTAATTATTACCACTAATAAATTAATATTGCACTATCCATCTTAATCCATATTACGATAATATGGGCTCCCGGTTATTATTTCCCGCGTTTAAGATTATCAAGTCCATTAATTAATTAAGCTAATATATTTCACCTTGGAGTAAAGACAGCTCAACATTATTATTCGTACCGAAGAAACTAATTCTTCACTTGCAAGATTTGGTACAATAAAACTTCTGAGCCCACCAAGGGGACTAATCACACGAGCCGTACTCGCACGCGTTTCTCCGTATTAAATCTTAGCAACCGTCGTATGATTAATATTACTGCCCAAGACACAAAGTTCGAATTCGCAATGATTCTCACCCAACATGAATCAAAGCAGTAACCATTAAGCACACACGGTCCCATTTAAGTGACGGAGATTAAGAAATCAACAACCACTGAGGTCTAATTCTTCACCTTTCATAACAGAAGAATTTATCCTCGCTGTTGGTCCTCTTCAACACATACTAAATGTGCTAGTGTAATCTCTTAGTCAAGACAGACCAATCTGAGCCTTTCATATCGACCTTTCACGGCGGATTGTTCAATTCCACCTAGGTCGTGAAAATGTACGTTTAGTTACAAGTAAACTGTTAATGTTGTCTTCCGTGATCGGGTATCACCACATTAACTACAATGTAACATGTACTATATATTGAACGATTTGCAATAGAAATTCAACATTCAATCATAACTAAAGCAAATGTGATAAAAGAATTATTCTCATAAAACGAGTGTTTGATACACGAGTTATACAAAGTAAAAACATACTTTCACGTATAACTCCAACAGGTTTATCCTTAGGCCTTACTTGTGAAGGCCTATTCTGATCTTGCTGTTTCTGTAGAGCCTGGAGAGCTGCAATGGTTTTGGCCAGTTCATTAGGGTTGTTCGCCAGGGCCTCCATTTCAGGTGGGAGATTATGAGTTATGGCAGTATGTTGCGACCTGTTCACATGTCTAGGATTACGATCCTGGTGGTCGGCCGATGAAGCTCGGGTGGGAGACGCTCTCCTTGACAAATGTGATGCTTGGGTTTCCTTTGATTGAGGCATTTCAATTAGATTGTTCTTTAATTTTTATATTGAAGAACACCAAGAACACCTTTGCTTGAATCTTCAAATATTTCTTGAAACTTTCTTCAAATCATCAAGTTTTCAACTTGAAGTTCTGGATTAATCACACTGAATCGGAGGTTCGAACCCTTCTTCTAGCGCCAAATTGTTGGTGATCAAATTTAATCAGGAGGATTAGTGACTGTTTTAGTTCGGTTTAGGATCACCAAACAAGAACGTGTGATTGATTATCACCGTAAATGATAAATCGAAAGTCCGGGTCATAAAATCGTAAATACGAGAGTCGAATCCGTATTTATTTCGTATGTGTGCACGTTTAGGTGTGTTTTTATGTGTTTTTGGGAGTATTTGTGAATTTGAACTTGTATTAATAAGCTGGAGAACAACTATTTATAGAGGCTAGCAAGCATGAGGTGTCTCTGACTCTTGGTCTCCCTAGCTTGTATGCCTGACAAGTGTCCTTTGACCTTAGTTTGACCTTATCTAAGCTGAGTCTTAGTTACAAAGTCTTCTTTTGGTCTTATCTCGGACTTATTGTTGTTCGCCTAAGTCAGTTTGACTAATCTTGATTGTTCTTCAACTGAATGTTGTTCGCCTCTTGAGGTCATACTTTCGTAGTTGTTCGTCTTATTGATTTGTAGAGCTAGGTTTTGGGGACCTTTGTCCTTTGTTCGTCTGCATACACCTCCTCGACTGATTGATGTATCGTCCTCTGACAATGTTGTTCGTTACGAATGACTTCATGGTTGATACATATCTGATTTCGGATCTTTTAACCTGTTCGTCGGTAAGTTGCTCGTCAGTGGAGCTGTTCGTCATTCTGTTGTTTGTCATTTAGTACACTCTCCAGATTGATTAGTGCACACCCACTTTGTTCTTCCTTGCTAATTGTTTAAATATGCTCGCATCATGATGGATAATGTTCGACTGTCAACAATTGCCCCCTATCCTGACTAGATGTTGCTTTAGACGAGCAACTTTGTGGCGAGCAACTGTAGTTAGGATACCATCCTGGCATGAATTTGGACGAACATCATTACTTTTGGCGAGCAGCTTCGAATTCACCGTTTCGTCTTCCCACGATCTGGGGGGCGTACGAGGATGACGTGAGCGTCATGATTACGCGCCGTCCACGCGCGATCAATCCCGAGGCTACGCGCCCCTATGTTTGCATATAGGTCCTCCAATTTTCACACTTGCTCGAATTTTACCCCGTCTTTTGGCGTTTTGGTCCCCATTTTCGGGGTAATTACGGATTTTACCCCGTCTTTGCTTGGGGTATTAATACAGGAGAAACTGAAAATTTTCCCACTTTTTCCATCTCTGCTGCAGTGCTCCGACGATTCCTCCTTCTCCGGCGACTCCAAGCTTTTCCGGCGTCCGTTCTTCCAGTATTTGGCTTCAAATTCCATTCCCCAGGTAGTCACTTTTCTTACTTCATCTTTTTCGTTTCTATTTTCTTCAAAAACCCCCACCGCCGCCGTGTGGGACCGTGCGCCACCGTCTTCTCCGGGACATAAGTCGCCGTCTGCAACTTCTTCCACCGCCATCTGGATCTTTCCCCTTCTTCTCTCTCTTATGTCTTCTCATTCGAGCAACAGATCTGAGGAAACCTTAGATCCCCTCTTCCCCGTTGCGGTTCAAGACGATCAACCTGCATTTGAGGTCTCCTCGGCGTCAAACCCTCACGTTGACTCGGTTGTGTGCTTGGTGGAGGATACCGGTGCTCGCTCATCTGGGAGGGAGTTGGTGGTCGTTGCGAGCAGAGATTCGGGAGAAGGCTCTTCGTCCAGTGCCGAATCGGAGGATCCATTTTCTGACGAACTCACTCGCGAGTTCCTAGAGAGTATTGACTTTCCATCTCCCAAAATGCTGGAGAATGAAATTCCAGTTGGAGTTGCTCGGCCATTTGAATGGCGAGCATATGCTGAGGAACATGCGAGCAGCTATCGCCGCCCCGAAAGAGAAATAATGGATTCGGGGAAAAATGAGTTCCAGGCGAGCAGAATCAAGAGTGTTGTTCGCGAGGATGAATTGGACTCGCTTCGAAAGACCTACAAGATCCCCTATGATATTCATATGTGGGCTCCTCGGAGGAAAGAGAGAGCTGATCGCCCCCCTCCAGGATGTACGGCGATCAACATTCATACCTTGATCGTCGGACTGAAACTGCCTCTTCCACCCATTGTTGGTCGCTTCCTAGAGGCGACCAACCTTGCGATCACTCAAATTACTCCGATTGGGTGGATGAACTTGTTGGGGACAATGTGTCTGTTCGCACTGGAGGGGTATGTTGATCGTATAACTGCAGAAGAGATCAACTACCTTATGACGATCACGAGATGTCCCCCTGGAGAGGAAGGTTACTTCTATCTCAAGGCCAGGACTGGATTGAAGATGGTAGAGGGGGTGCCGATCAAAATCCGCGATTGGAAACAACACTTCTTCTTCATCGGGGGTGATTGGCGAGCATCTTCTGGTCCACACGGTGGTGATGGACGAATAAACTCCCCAACTTCTTATGGGAAATATAAATGTAAGATTATTTTCTTGCTCGTCCTCGAACTGTATGTTCTAATTTAACTTTTATTGTTTGTTCGCAGGCCCCCGTTTACCCAAGTGGAACTCGGAGGAAGAAGAGATCGACTCAGAGTTCATATTCACCTCCTGCCTGGTCGGCCTTCTTAATAGAGCGGAAAGGACCACTGAGTATTTACGTGAGGGAAAGTGCTTGAGAGCTGCTCGTCTGCTTACTTACCCTCATCACCTAGAGGCCCAGGCCGAGGTGCCCCCAGGTCTAAAAAATTTCTAACTCTTTGCGCACACTTTGTTCGTCACTGACTTTCCCAACTTGCTCGCCTTAACTTCATTTTTTTTTAGCTGACCAAGTCACCGTTGCCGTTCCACCTTGCTTTGCCCTCTTGGAACATAGGGTCTTCGAGATGGCGCCTCCGAAGGGACGGAAGAGGAGAGGTGATCCGTCTACCCAAATACTCTCGATGATGAACAAAACTGAGGGAGCCAAAGTTCCGCAACAAGCTGCTCCCCCTGGTCCTGCTCGGCCATCTTCTCCAATTTCCCCTCCCCGCGGGGGGAAACGTTTGAAAAAAGCTGATGGGACTCCATTGGCCCATGATGTTCCCGGCGGCGTTAAGGGGAAGGAAAAAGTGGGCCAGAGTCATGCTCGCCCTGAGGGGGATGCTGTTCGCCACTCTTCCATCGACCCTGCCGAGGTGGTGGGTAAGGCGGGCAAGAAAACGACCTCAACCCGAGGTCCGAAAGACATCACTCTCCTAGGCTGGGACGAGCGAAAATTTGCCGAGTAAGTGCTCACTCTTTTCTGCCGAGCGAAAATTCACAAAAATATTTAATAACTATTATTTTAAGAAATTATTGAAATATCTTTTATACTACAAACTAAATGGATTTATCATAATATATATATATTTCAAAGATATATTCAATATATTTATATTATTTTTTAATATTTATTATAATTTATATCTCAAATATACATTCAATATATTTTGTAAACAATTATTAGTCAATATTTACAATAAAAATTACAATAAAATATATATTTAAATATATATATCAAATATATAAAAAGATTTTTTTAAATGAATATTACTCTATTTAGCAGTAATTTTGGCGAGAAAATCCAATAGTTTCCAAAAGTAGACTGATTAGCGTTATTATATATATATATATATATATATATATATATATATATATATATATATATATATATATAGATTTAAAAGATATATATCAAAGATTTAAAATGAATATTACTCAATTTAACAATAATTTTGACGGAGAAAAATCAATGGTTTTCAAATATAGGTTGATTAACGTTATTATATATATATATATATATATATATATATATATATATATATATTCTTTAAAACAAATCAAGCAACCCTTAAATTATTTTTTCAATCTATTCACTTTAATAAATGTTTTACAAAAAAAATATTGTTTAACCAAAAAAAGGCCAAAGTAATATTGTTGTTGTTTCCTAAGAAAGTCACATTATTTCCTAAATAAGACAAATTTTAGGGTGCATCCAAGTGCATAATATGCACTTGAAATTTGATTCCAATTTAAAATTAATTTTGACTTTTCGCGGATCTGTTGACTTTACGCGGGCCTGACAACAAACTGGGTCGCAAATGGGTTGCGCGCGCTTCATATCAATACCCGAAGTTATACCACCAATACCCCAAATTATATCACCAATACCCCAAGTTATAATCACCAATACCCCAAGTTATATGCCTAAAAAATTATTCACTAATACCTCGAGATTTAATCACCAGTACCTCAAGTTCTAATCACCAATACCCCAAAAATTATTTAACGATACCCCAAGTTATAATCACAGTTTCCCAAGAATTACTCAACAATACATTGAACAGTGATATCCCCAAGAATTATTGAGTAAATTATTCACTAATACCTCGAGATTTAATCACCAATACCCCAAGAATTATTCAATGATACCCCAAGTTATAATCACAATTTCCCAAAAATTACTCAACAATACCTTGAACAGTGATATCCCAAAAAATTATTGAGTAGAACTCAAAACTTAATCACCAATACCCCAAGTTATAGTCACAATTTCCCAAGAATTACTCAACAATACATTGAACAGTGAACAATACAAATTTACACCTTGTGAGCAATAAAGAATGAACAGAATTTGCCCTTTTTTGTGCTAATTTATTTACTAATTCTTCTTTTTCCTTCCTTTTCTCCACCTTCACCGTTTCCAGAAATTGGATTTGTAGATTCTCTGATTTTCTACCATACAATTTGTTCATCCTCATCTTTTCTAGAAAACAAAGACGCCAAAAAATACCTCCCAACGTTGAAGATCTATAAGGCGCAGATCTACACCTCGTCAAGATCTGCAACCAAAAATTGAAGAAATCAGATGATGAATCTTACGCGGAGCCTCTGATTCGATGCGCGTGATTGGACAATTTCGACCTTCACTACGACGAATCGATCTATCACAGACGAATCTACATTTTGAACGCCTTCATTTCCAGCAAATTCAACGGGATGAATAGACCCGCGAATTTTAATCGGGTCATTTAATTGGGTCAAATATTGTAATTGGATATTAAAATCCAAGTGCATAGTATGCACTTGGATGCACCCTAAAATCACTCCCTAGATAATATCGAATCCAACAAAATTTATAGTAATAATAGACATTTTCATTATCAATTAAATAATACAATTATATATATATATATATTATCATTTTTCACTGCTACCATTATATTTTGTTCACCATTCTTTTACGACAAATTGAGCAGTTCCTATTAAAGTATATTTTATAAAATCATATAATAAAGTGCAATACTTGAATTGTAACATTTCAAATCTAAGTAAAAAAAAAAAAAAAATCATAAAATCAATAATAAAGTATACATGTATTTTAAAGTTAATGTAAATTTCATTATACTAAAAAACAATGTGAGCATCACTAGTTCAAATACAGTTGTTTTAAGAAAATTGTACAGTTTCATGAATGTTTAACGGTAAATCTAGTAACATCTTTTAATGTATGAAGTAATATTTTTAGCATACTAGATATAATGTTTAAATTTTAGTAATTTTGTCAAAAATAATTTATAAATTTAGATAATTTTAGAAATGTAATATTTCGTATTCTAAAATATATTTCCTTATTTCTCATGAGACCTATCCAACAAATTGAAGTAAGAACATCTTTTATATTCTCATGTAAAATATCACTTCAACTCTTGTATTTCACCTTTTTTTTTTTCATTGAATACTCACATTATAAGTGTCCAATTGGGCCAGGAAACTCAGCCCAGGCCCGGTTAGCTTGATTGGGCTCAAATTTAGAATTTTGATTTTTTCTGGGCCCAGGTTCTATTCACCCACTTTTGTTGGGCCCAGGTTATTTGCACTAGCCTTTTTAATACTCTCTTCGTCCCAAAGTTGCTTTTTACTTTACTGTTTACCATACTAAACAAAATTGAGTTTAATTAATAAATGTGAATTAGTATGTGCAAAGTAATATTGTTCAAAAAAAAAAAAAGTATGTGCAAAGTAATAACATAAGATGTAAGTATACTAGTGTAGAGAAGATATTATTGCAAAAATAATATTGTTGTATTGTCATTTATAGAAATATCAACTGAGCAAGGGTAGAGATAGTCTCGGCAAGTAACAAATAAGTTTGGGACAAAGGAAGTAAGACACTATCTAGATGAAGACACAACCTTTATAATACCATTTCTACCCTCCCTAAAAACACTAATTCATTCAGTACCCAAAATGCACAACACATTTCTCTAACCCCCACTAGGGATGGCAATAAGACGAGTTAAACCCGGACCCGCCACAAACTTGACCCGTACGGGGCGGATAAAAAACCGGTCAAACGGGTCCCGGGGTGGATTTGGACCCGATCAAACTTGAACCCGTCGGGTCTAGGACGGGTCCTGGTATCAGGTGGACCCACCCCGGACCCGTCCCACATATATATATATATATATATAATAAATATATATATTAATATATTATTTAGTTAAATATTAATTAAATCTAGGTTCATTCATTATACTTTTGAGCGTTGTTTCTTATTAATTGCATCTAGGGTTCATTCATTATACAAACAACAAACTTTTGCGCCGTTTTTTTTATTTCTGCAATTCTCTAATTAGGCCAGCCTGCTCCCAGTTTCGGCTCTGTTTGTTATGCTTTTGTTTTGTTTCAAGAGATAATGAGCATGTCGTCGCACCTTTCTGCTGTCGATTTCACTAAATTTGTAAGTGATTTTGTTAAGTTGAAACATTGCTCTGCTGCACATCTCCTGTTCGATTAAATGCCTTAAAGAAATGCACCTTTAAATAACTGCGCTTTAGATATTGGGATTGGATGCCTTTTCGATTGGGATGTAGTTGGTTTTGAATCTGCTATATTTTGTAATGTAATTTTCTTTTTAACCGGGTTTGCGGGGCGGGGCAAAGCGGGTTCTGACTGCACATGTGGCGGGGCAGATCCCAGGCCCAGAAAAAACCTAGCGGGGCCATCCCTAACCCCCACCACTTTTCTTCTTCTCATCCCCATGTCCAGAACACCCACCCCACCCCACTCATTCTCTTCCCCAGGCACTAATCCCCAGTCCCACGTCCAGATCTAACAACTGCCATCTCCATCCGATCCACTCCACCCCTTGAAAACAATCAGTTGCGCAACATCTTTCAAACGTCGAGCGCACATCCCAGCCCCCGGTCTCCAATGTAGGTTTGCTCCATCTTCATTTTCATTTTTCATGGTTTTTAGATTTGGATTTCTTAGTTTTTAGATTTTGGGTTTTAATATGAACATATGTGTCTTTTTTTTATTTGACTTTTTATGGGTGTATTCAATTGAGATTCTATTAAAAAAATTGGACTTTAAAAAACCTGTGAATTTAGAAAATCCATAGACTCTATGCAGAGTTTGATTGTGTTTTTTATTAATTTACATGGATTTTCATAGACTTGGCCGGATTATGGACTACACTTTTTTTATTGATTTACATGGATCTCCATAGACTCAGGCACTGGAACTATTGATGCAAATATATATGGAACACACTTGTATATAAAAAAAATCCAAATTGTTTAGAAAAAAATATAAAAAAATACATTAGTTAAAAAAATGCATTATTATTCATCATTATTACTCTCATCTTCATTCTCATCATCTTAATTTCCATCACCGTTATACCTCGACCTCATTTCCCACATAGTATTAGCAATACTCGTTCGCCATGCATTAGTTTATGTTCTTTGTTGTAGTTTCTTTGAGAAAGCAATTCCAAAATTTCCTCTTTCATGTCGAGATGCGGTGAATCTTGATCTTCTTCATATTCGACTGGAAATTCATCAGAGCGGCATTCTTCCCGAAGAAAGTTGTGTAATCCAGCACAAGCCAATACTAACTCTGCTTATGTTTGAAATGGGAATGGAGGTGCGGTTTTAAAAATTGTAAATCGCAATTTGAAAATACAAAATATTCTTTCAATCATATTTCTTAATGATGCATGACGAAGATTGAATAACTCACTTGCATGTTTGGGGTGACGACCTTGACCACCAAAATCTTTTAGATGATATCGAACACCACGTAATGGAATAGAATCTCTAGTTGTTAGAAGAGATTTTAGAGAGTGAAATCTGTTTATATTTTTTGGAGAGAATTAAAGAAAATCCATAGACTGTTGAATACCTAAAGATTTTTTAAGACTTTTTAAAATTCGTATTGAATACCTCTGAATTTTTAAAGACTTTTAAAAATTCATATTGAATACCCCAAGACTTTGAAACTTTAAAAAAAATCTATATGAGAGATTTTCTATTTTGTCAATCGCTAAATACGAGCTAGCTGTAAAATAGTCGTCTTTCTATCTATTTTTTTTCATTCCCTCCATATTTTCTACCTTCAAATATGTCTAACCGAAACATCGACAAAAATACAAGTCGGGGTCGGAAAGTTAAACTTGGGACCGGAAATAAAGCTGAGTTCGCCTGATACAACCGGGGATCGCACAATTATGTCAATAGAGCTTTGTTATTTAAATTACCTATCGTTGATGATGGTACATGAGAATGGGAATCCAGATGGAAAAGATGAAAATATTTGATATTATGGTGCACAAGAGATCATCAATGATATGCATAGAGTATCTTGATAAAAATTTCAAGGCAAAAATCTATACACTCATGAAGTATATCCTTCCTCCTGAGCTAATTAGTTACTATTATGTCCCACAAGAGTACTGGACGCTTATGAGATGAGTTGTTGCTACTGAAAATTCACAAAGATAACTAAGCACTCAGATCCAAATTGAAGCTCTGTAATCTTCAAATCCAGGGTGAATTTTTGACAATATGTGGAATAGATTTTGTGCAGGTTAAAGATGGAAAAAGATCGACTCCTTTGGTCGAGATTGACGTGGTCTTCACGATGTCATCCTTAATCATATATTAGAAGGCGTTGCACGAAATCGTTTTCCACTTAGGTTTGGAAAGTCTTACAAATATGGAGAACTAAAGCAATATATATTTTTCCTTCCATTTATTCTCTCCAATTAAGATTTTCTCTGTTTTTATTCAAATCTCTACAACAAAAATTATCAAAACAATATGAAAGTTTTCGGTGGGATTAGTCATTAAATGTAAAAAAAAGTGATACTTACTAAGATAGAGAAAAACTTAAATTGCACATGCTTTAGTCTATTAATTGAATGGTGATTTAGCATATTGTAGTTTCTTGATTTTATAATTAAGGACCGAGATTTGAATAAAACAAAAAAATGTAGGAAATATTAAAGGCAAAAGATCTGTTTTTTTTTAAATTATTATTTCTAATTATTTTATTATTTATAGGGATATACATAAACGTTAATGCAAAATTATTTGGTTTTAATGACCAGCCATGAACGAGTTATGTTTGTTATTAATAGTTGGATGAAGAAAAACTCATTGATATCAAGTGGATCTGTGAAGAATTATGAAACAATTATTAAGTTTATAGGTGATTATAGACTTTGGATTGATGACATATTTCGTAGTCAACTAAATCTCATAATCTCTGCTGCGTCAAAATCCTTTGAACGTGTTTCCTATTACGATGATAGTAGTTCTAAGAAAAATTCAAACACCAGTTTCATCACATGTGTCATAAATATGGGGTTGCATATTTCCAGAACACATTGTTCCACTAAAAGGTAAGTTCGGAGATTGATATTGACGTGATGCTTATGACTATATCTAGATAGGCTTTGACAGTATTCCATCGAGAGTTGTCTTATGCTAGTATGTTTATGGGATTAGTTTGAAGAGAAAACCACATTCCCATAGACCATATTTAAAATTACCACAAAAACTTTTACCAATATCATAGATATACAAAAGGAAGGGGATGTGATACATTTTAGTTAGAAAAATAGAATTAATCTGACACGGTCTCGCCTCTGAATGTGGTTCATATTGGCTCATCACTCTCTCCAGACCACATATTCAAATTGTATCCTCATTCTCCCCATAACTCAGCCCTTTCTCTCTCTCATAATTTCTATCTCTTTCTAAATAAAGTAATCGAGGCAGTGGTGCTGGTGGAGAGGTGGCAACGACTAGGGCGGAATTGAGCATAACAGACTCACACCTTGCTTTACTCTTTATCCTGATTCACACCGTGACTCAGCGCGATTCCCAACCAGATCGATCAGCAATTCACACCAACTCATGTAGCCACCTTTAGCCCGACTCCCGATATCCTTTAATTCTGGTTTTTGATGAAATTTGAGCAAGTGTTGATGGATCTGTTGGGAAACCATGGCTCTGATACCAGTTGTTGGGAAAATAGGGGTGCTCGGAATCTATTCGGGATGAAATTTAAATACGAATTTAAATACAATTATTACTAGCATGAATTAATCCTAATTAATTCAAATAATAATTCCAACAACTAATTTTCATCATGCATGTTGAATTAATTTCACATATTAACTAGGCGGAATAAACAAGTAAATATGTGATTAACGTACCTTTTGTAGAATTGGCCTTTGGATATACGGGACAATTACGATCCCTCTCTATCAACCCAAAGCCTTCTCAAGTATTTCCATTTTCACCTCACTTGATCACCGGTGGAAGATGCTTTCAAGTAATTTAATAAACTAAGGAAAAAGAAAAATATCTATGCTTCTTGATTTTTTCAACACATGGAATTATGTACTTGGGGGTGAAATAATCATCCCCTATTTATAGGAGTGAGTGGCCGAAAATATGAGGAAAATATGGGCCTTGGAGAAAATCTTTTCTTAGACTCTAAGAAATCTTGAATATATCTCATATATTCTTTTCTCCATAGTAAAATATTCCACAAAAATCTCACTCTTCTAAATAGGTTGATATTTTCGAAAAACACAAGAAGAAATCCAAAGATTTGGATCTTTTTGAATATATGAGATATTCTTGTATTCCTAGAATACATATCTTCCATAATATCTTTCCAAAAAAATCAACAAAAGCTTGTTTCTTCTTGATTTCAATTTTTCAAAAATTACATGGAATAATCAGCATAATATTATCTTTTTATTTTAATCACCTTATCATTATTGGGCTACTTAATGGGCTACTTGAGGGGCCTTAAGGAGAATTAAGATTGGACCTCCTAATGGACTTCTGAATTTCAATATTGAGCCTCAATATAATTCAGCCCATTAATATTAATTATTACCACTAATAAATTAATATTGCACTATCCATCTTAATCCATATTACGATAATATGGGCTCCCGGTTATTATTTCCCGCGTTTAAGATTATCAAGTCCATTAATTAATTGAGCTTCTGAATAGCTCTAAATTAATTAATATATTTCACCTTGGAGTAAAGACAACTCAACATTATTATTCGTACCGAAGAAACTAATTTTTCACTTGCAAGATTTGGTACAATAAAACTTCTGAGCCCACCAAGGGGACTAATCACACGAGCCGTACTCGCACGTGTTTCTCCGTATTAAATCTTAGCAACCGTCGTATGATTAATATTACTGCCCAAGACACAAAGTTCGAAGTCGCAATGATTCTCACCCAACATGAATCAAAGCAGTAATCATTAAGCACACACGGTCCAATTTAAGTGACGGAGATTAAGAAATCAACAACCACTGAGGTCTAATTCTTCACCTTTCAGAACAGAAGAATTTATCCTCGCTGTAGGACCTCTTCAACACATACTAAATGTGCTAGTGCAATCTCTTAGTCAAGACAGACCAATCTGAGCCTTACACATCGACCTTTCACGGCGGATTGTTCAATTCCACCTAGGTCGTGAAAATGTACGTTTAGTTACAAGTAAACTGTTAATGTTGTCTTCCGTGATCGGGTATCACCACATTAACTACAATGTAACATGTACTATATATTGAACGGTTTGCAATAGAAATTCAACATTCAATCATAACTAAAGCAAATGTGATAAAAGAATTATTCTCATAAAACGAGTGTTTGATACACGAGTTATACAAAGTAAAAGCATACTTTCACGTATAACTCCAACAATCTCCCACTTATACTTAAAGTCTGCTTTTAGTATACATCACGCATGTCTTAGTGTAGTAGCTCTACGTGACATCTCATGTCAACCTACACTACCCTAATAATTCCTCCCACTTATACTTAAAGTAGATTGGCAATAGTCTTGACTCTCATTCCATCCACATGTCTCTTGAATGTATTCAGAGGCAGACCCTTTGTGAATGGATATACTTGGTTGTCCTCCGACATTTATCTTTGCCACCTCATTATCTCCTCTCTTAACGATTTCTCGTATAAGATGGTGTTTTCTTTCAATGTGTTTTCTGGCCTTGTGGGCTCTCGGTTCCCTTAAATTTGCAACTGCTCCAGCACAATGATTGTGATGGGCAAATTCGGAACAACGTCCAAGTCCACTAAGAAGTACTTGAGCCAAACCGCTTCTTTCGCTGCTTCACAAGCAGTTACTTA
This sequence comes from Ballota nigra, assembly GCA_947034835.1. Lineage (NCBI taxonomy): Eukaryota > Viridiplantae > Streptophyta > Magnoliopsida > Lamiales > Lamiaceae > Ballota > Ballota nigra. Next base: position 85,849,670 of record OX344720.1, on the reverse strand, counting down.
TTCGGCTTTCATGGTCGAATCGGCGATGCATTTCTGCAAATCGCTTCTCCATGTCATGGCTCCTTCTCACATGCAAAACACACTACCCGAGGTAGTTATTTTGGAATCTATATCTGATTGGAAATTTGAGTCCGTGTATCCCATGGGAATTAGATTGTCTGATTGTTAAATCAGCATTCCATACCAAGCTCTTTTCAGAAACTAAAGAACGCATTTAATTGCAATCTAATGTGCTTTCCCGGGGTTACTTTGATATCTTGCCATTATGCCCACGGCAAAGCAGATATCCGGTCTCGTACACAACATTGCATACATAAGACTTTCTACGTCCGAAACGTACGGAACGTCTTTCATGTCACCTATCTCCACTTGTGTCTTAGGGCATATTTCTTTAGATAGATGGATTCCGTGCCTAAAAGGTACAAAACCTTTTTTGGAATCTTGCATGCTGAAATGCTTCAAAACAGTGGCTTTGTATGAAACTTGCGATAAACCCAACATTCTCCTCTTGCGATCTCGATTGAACTTGATCCCAAGGATGTGACCGGTTTTCCCTAAGTCTTTCATATCAAACTGATTTGACAGCCATACCCTTACGTCTGACAATACCTTTACATTGTTTCCAATGAGCAGAATATCGTCTACGTATAATACTAAGAATACCACCGCAGTTCCGTCATACCTTTTATGCACACAACTTTCGAACTTGTTTTGATCACAAACCCTTAAGACTTAGTAACTTGAGCAAAACACTGGTTCTAAGTACGCGATGCTTGCTTAAGTCCATAAATGGATCTCTTAAACTTGCATACGAGGTGCTCTTGGCCTTTTTCAACGAAACCTTTGGGCTGTTGCATATAGATCCCATCAAGACTTCCGTTAAGGAAAACTGTCTTAACATCCATTTGTCAGATCTCGTAATCTAAGTGCGCAGCGATCGATAAGAGAATACGGATGGACTTAAGCATAGCTACAGGCCACAGGCCACAAGCCTTACTTTGAAGGTCTCTACCCTTCCGTCCGGTCCTCTTTTCCTCTTGTACACCCACTTGCATCCAATGGGCTCTACCTCACTAGGTGGATCAACCAACTCTCACACTTGATTATAATCCATCGAACCTATCTCGGCTTCCATTGCCGTTTGCCACGACTCCGCGTCTTTGTCTTGGATTGCCTCGTCGTACGTCCATGGGTCCGATTCATCGCCGAGAACCAAATCCAAAGATTCTCCTATCCCCATGAATCTCTCGGGTTACCTAGCAATTCTCCCACTACGACGGGGTTCCGGTTGTGAAGGTGTGACGTGTGGTACATCATTTTGTATACTTGGTATAGGAGTTTGCTCTCTTAACTCGTCTAAGGTAACCTCACTTCTGGGCTTTCTTTTGTTCATATAGTCTTCCTCCAAGAATTTAAAGTGTGAACTAATCACGGTCTTTTAATCCTTGAGACTATAGAATATGCACCCTTTCGTTCCCATGGGATATCCTTTAAACAACCTTAATTCCGAACGTGGATCCAATTTACCGGCTTTCTTGTCTAACACGTATGCCGGACAACCCCAAATCCGCAAGTGTCTTAGACTGGGCTTGCGTCCGGTCCACAATTCCATTGGGGTTTTAGGAACCGATTTGGATGGCACCAAGTTTAGAATGTAAGTCGTTGTTTCCAAGGCGTTACCCCAAAACGACTTGGGTAAATCCGAACAACTCATCATAGATCTGACTATTTCTAAAAGAGTCTGGCTTCTTCGTTCCGCCACACCGTTCTATTGAGGGGTTCCCGGTGCGGTCAAAAGAGGTAGACGGACCACTAGCCACCATAGCACTAGACTGGTGCTCCATTTTCACCTCCACCGAAACTAAAGCTTGCAAGAGCTCGGGCAAACGATTTGTCCGTTCATTCATCTGACAGTTCAGACGAAACTGCTCAAAGCTTCTAGGTAGAGAATGGTATATGAAATCAATCAAAATCCGCACCAAGTACTTCCAACTTGTTAAGGTATGCCATTATCTTGAGAACGTGCTCCCTCACGGGCGTTCCCTCCACCATTTCCAACTTGACCGAGTCATGTCTGGTGAACTGATTAGTCATGGGTTTGATGTGAGGACATCTCTTCAAGGTGTTCCATGACTTCAACAGCGGATACAATGTCTCCATGAACGCGCCTCAAATCCTCAGACAGAGATGTCAAGATGATGCACTTCATGTGTTCATTGTCACGCTTCCAATCATAAACTGCCTCTACCCATTGCTTGACTTATCATTAGGCTTGCCGGGTATATTAACATAAATAACCCAATTGTGTTTTCGTGCAGTAAGGACAAATTTAAAAAAACATTTCCAATCGATATAAATCACTCCAAAAAGTTTATTAACTTTAAGTATATTAAACAGTGGATTAAAAGGTTGCGACATGATGAAATGAGAATAAAACATACATTCATATCAATATCTAGAAAAATATGAAATTATCACATAATTCGATCACATCAATTATATTGAAACCTTAAAACAATATAATCATGCATCAGCCAACATCTCGAAACAATTTAAATGCGCCACGAGGGGTGGTCTATACATTTACACACATTCAAGCGGATTACAAACTAAAAAGTTACAAATCCTTAATTCAAAATTAATAGTTGGCTCCCACTTTGACCACATAGAAACTGACAGGGACTCCGAGGGGAGTAAGTTAATATCAATTTCCTATGCCTAAGTAATAACCATAATTAAATACAGGATTATTATTTCGCTTTGAGCAAGCCACTCGGGGTGAGGGTCAATACCGCCACTAGTAATAATCCACAATCATCCTTTCGGAATTTATTCATGTGAAATCCGTTCTTTTGGCCGATCCGAGGGGGAAATGTATTCCAAAAGAACTTCACAAATAAATAAATTATGGAGGCCAAATTAATCCAATTTTAATATCCGGAATAAAATTGCGATTAAATTAAACATACTTAGTAATTTTCGAAAGTAAGGTTTTTCTTGGACAATTAAATTCATGCAAACACATATTAACAAATAATAATAGGTGCACGAAATAAAACATCCATCAAAACAAAATTAAACACATTGGAGCACTCAAATCCAATTGTCACGGTTTAATTTCTTCACGTCTTGATGCGAAAAATCGTCCTTGTTGCTTTCCGATGTTCGTCTCGACATGCTCCCACTCGAACAGCAACACTTCATCAAAAACAGCATCGTTTGGGGTTCGGGACGACGTTTAAAATCACACGGAAAAAAAAAACACGAACCGAAAAATTCCACGGCCCGAGATACGGTGCGCGTTGGCCCGCGCGCCTCTCGGCCAGAAGCACCGAAGCGCTGCAGGAGGCGCCGAGGCGCACCCGAGGCGCTGCACGGAGGCGCACCCGAGGCGCTGCACGGAGGCGCACCCGAGGCGCTGCATGGAGGTGCGCCGAGGCGCCGCCCCGAGGCGCCGCCCCGAGCGCCCCGAGGCGCGCGCGCGCGTGCGCGCGGCGCCGGCCTCCCGCCGCGCCTGGGTCATGCGCCGTGCACCCCGTACGCTATTTTTTGCCATTCGTCTCTGTTTTCTTCACCCCTTACATGATTTTACGACCATACACGCGCCACGCTTGTATGCGTCGTCCGGGTACGCCATTTTTAATTCTTCGTTCTTCGTCACGATCCGGTTACAATTTATTTTACAAAAAAATAAATACTAGATCTAGACTAGTCTATTACAATGATCGAATCAAAATAAAAACAACTAATCTACTCGTGGATTTTCTCACGAGAAAAACGAATTCGAACGAATCGAATTAAAAACAATTAATTCACACGCATGAAATTAACAACATTAAAACCATGACAATTGGATACCTGCAAAAAAGATCTAGCAATTCTACTATCCAATTTCAATTTAATGTTTAACAATTTAAATTCCAATTTAAAGATCAGAGCCCGAAACCGTGGCTCTGATACCAGTTGTTGGGAAAATAGGGGTGCCCGGAATCTATTCGGGATGAAATTTAAATACGAATTTAAATACAATTATTACTAGCATGAATTAATCCTAATTAATTCAAATAATAATTCCAACAACTAATTTTCATCATGCATGTTGAATTAATTTCACATATTAACTAGGCGGAATAAACAAGTAAATATGTGATTAACGTACCTTTTGTAGAATTGGCCTTTGTATATACGGGACAATTACGATCTCTCTCTATCAACCCAAAGCCTTCTCAAGTATTTCCCTTTTCACCTCACTTGATCACCGGTGGAAGATGCTTTCAAGTAATTTAATAAACTAAGGAAAAAGAAAAATATCTATGCTTCTTGATTTTTCCAACACATGGAATTATGTACTTGGGGATGAAATAATCATCCCCTATTTATAGAAGTGAGTGGCCGAAAATATGAGGAAAATATGGGCCTTGGAGAAAATCTTTTCTTAGACTCTAAGAAATCTTGAATATATCTCATATATTCTTTTCTCCATAATAAAATATTTCACAAAAATCTCACTCTTCTAAATAGGTTGATATTTTCGAAAAACACAAGAAGAAATCCAAAGATTTGGATCTTTTTGAATATATGAGATATTCTTGTATTCCTAGAATACATATCTTCCATAATATCTTTCCAAGAAAATCAACAAAATCTTGTTTCTTCTTGATTTCAATTTTTCGAAAATTACATGGAATAATCAGCATAATATTATCTTTTTATTTTAATCACCTTATCATTATTGGGCTACTTAATGGGCTACTTGAGGGGCCTTAAGGAGAATTAAGATTGGACCTCCTAATGGACTTCTGAATTTCAATATTGAGCCCCAATATAATTCAGCCCATTAATATTAATTATTACCACTAATAAATTAATATTGCACTATCCATCATAATCCATATTACGATAATATGGGCTCCCGGTTATTATTTTCCGCGTTTAAGATTATCAAGTCCATTAATTAATTGAGCTTCTGAATAGCTCTAAATTAATTAATATATTTCACCTTGGAGTAAAGACAACTCAACATTATTATTCGTACCGAAGACACTAATTCTTCACTTGCAAGATTTGGTACAATAAAACTTCTGAGCCCACCAAGGGGACTAATCACACGAGCCGTACTCGCACGCGTTTCTCCGTATTAAATCTTAGCAACCGTCGTATGATTAATATTACTGCCCAAGACATAAAGTTCGAAGTCGCAATGATTCTCACCCAACATGAATCAAAGCAGTAACCATTAAGCACACACGGTCCTATTTAAGTGACGGAGATTAAGAAATCAACAACCACTGAGGTCTAATTCTTCACCTTTCAGAACAGAAGAATTTATCCTCGCTGTAGGACCTCTTCAACACATACTAAATGTGCTAGTGCAATCTCTTAGTCAAGACAGACCAATCTGAGCCTTACACATCGACCTTTCACGGCGGATTGTTCAATTCCACCTAGGTCGTGAAAATGTACGTTTAGTTACAAGTAAACTGTTAATGTTGTCTTCCGTGATCGGGTATCACCACATTAACTACAATGTAACATGTACTATATATTGAACGGTTTGCAATAGAAATTCAACATTCAATCATAACTAAAGCAAATGTGATAAAAGAATTATTCTCATAAAACGAGTGTTTGATACACGAGTTATACAAAGTAAAAGCATACTTTCACGTATAACTCCAGCAGGATCAAGAGAAGGATCATTGATCTCATTGCAGGGTATATTTTACAAATGTTTTTAGTTTTTGAAGTAATATTTTCGTAGAGTTTGTTGGATTTGTTTGTGGTGAAATTTATATTTCTTTTTAGGGTGTTCAATCTTTGAAATTAATAAAAATCTTAGTTGTAGCTTGAAGTTGATGAAGATATTCTATGATATGCAAATTAATTTTATTTATTTCTGGAAGATATGCTCCATCTTTAGCGGAAAAGGGGGCATAAAGAATAACGATGAAGCTAAAAGTCGGCTTTGGTTGTGGATATATAAATAATAATGGAGAGATCTAGTTTCGTACTTGGAGTTAATTCTTTGTTGTTTGGAATTTAATTATTTGTTGTAACCGATAATCTTGTTTTGAATTACAACTATAAAGCTCCTGAGACTTGTTCTAAGATTTGTATTTTTTTACAAAGTTTTGGATGAATTATTGAATAATGGGATTATGATACAATGACATTCAATGTGTATTAATGTACGGAATATAACTATAGTCAATGAAAATAGTACTCCCTCCATCCCCTAATAACTTTCATACTTTCTTTTTTGGGATGTCCAGCAATAACTTTCATATTCCAAATATGGAAATAAAAAACTCTCACAATACCTACTTTATTTTAAAATACTCTTAATTCATTGCTTCAAAAAGTCAATAAAACAGTTTTTCTTAAAATCTATGTCACCCTACCTCCGAAAGTTAAGAGAGGACTGAGGGAGTATATTATTTTTTATATATTATAGTATAAGGAATAACAATTATAGTATACCGAATATAACTTTAGTATAAGGAAAAACTCTATGTCAGGATCTAATATAATTATAGTATAGTATATCGAATATATTGTAGGATAAAAATAACCATTATAGTATATTTACAACCAATTATGATATACACAATTACAATACAGTACACACAAATGTAGTATAGTATAATCAGATCGATAAAGTTGCAACAAATGTCAAGTCAGTGAACAGTGTAAAGTATCATAGATGTCAGCCTATACTAGTCCATATTTTGTTAGTAGCTTTAAATATGATGTAAACTTTTGTATGGGGATGTTTCTAACCCTTAAAGTTACCATAAAAACTTTTTCCACTATCAACCAAATACAAAAAGAAGACGTTTCAATACATTTGGGCCTCAGACTTTTTCAAACTTTCCCTGACACACTATCTCCTTCTCCACCATTTTCTCTCCTCAATTAATTCAAATTGTGTCTCTCTCTTTCCCCATACCTCGCTTTGCCCGTTCTCTCCATAATCTCCTCTCCTCTCTCTAAATTGGCGTGATATTTAGTCCCTAAATAACGACCATAACAACGACGATGTTGATGGAGTTATGGCAGTAACAACGGTGGACGTAACGCTGTCCCAAATCCAAAAATGTACTCTCTCTATATCTCTATCTCTTTCACCCTTCCACTCTCTCCAACTCTCTAATCCCAAGTTTGGCTACAACTACCACAGACGAGCTCCGATCGCAGCAATACAGTAGTGGTGAAGCCTTTTAGGTCTCTGTCCAGATTCACTATAGGTCTAAGATTATTTTTTAAAAAAACAGAGAGAGAAAGAGATTTATCCATTTATGGAGTTTGGATCTATGTACATTTTCTCATTCTTAAATCCCACAGTTTCTTCCACCAATATCAGTCTTCCCCTATCAAATTGGAGGTTTATGCCACGAGACAACAGATCGACGGATGGTTCCAAATTGGGACTTGTGTAAAGATCAATACCGATGTCAAAATTGAGGAATAAAAGATGGGGAGGAGAGATAAGACAACTAGTGTCCTATGTTATTCCTACTGTCATTGATGTTGTAATCTTGAAATTTGTTGTGGATATATAAACATGGTTTCTTTTTGTTAATCCTTTCTTTTTGTTCCATGATGTTGTTGGATTGGAAGGGTTGAGTACCCCATCTACTCTAATTCCTTAATATATTTTATTAGATTGTTAATGTTTGGTGTAGGTATAGTTGATGTGTTTAAGTTTTGGACTGGTATTTTGATTTAGATGTTGTTTGGTGGATTATCGTAATTTAAAAAAAAATTGGTGTTCGTATATAATTTGAGAAAGGGTTGTTATTTACCATTTCACTTTTTTTTTAGAAATTAGGGGTTGGGGTGCTAATATGCAATGTACTCAATGTGCATAAATCACCAGAATACAACTATAGTATAAGGAAAAACAATATTGATATTGAATATACTATAGTACAAAGAGATTACAGTTATAGTATATCGAATATAACTATAGTAAAAGAAAAAATAGTATAATATATCGAATATATTAAAGTATAAAAATTATTATTATAATATATTTACAATAAATTTTAGTATACAAAATTACAGTATAGTACACACAAATGTAGTATGGTATAAGCAGATTGATAAAGTTGCAGTAAATGTCAAGTCAATGTCAATGAACAGTGTAAAGTACCATATGTGTCAACCTATACTAGTCCCTATTTTGTATGGGGTTAAATTCCAAAAAGGTTTTTGTAGTAGGTTTAAATATGGTGTATACTTTTGTATGAGGATGTTTTTTTTATCCTAGTTTGAATTTCCATGTGCGGTTGAAGGAATGTCTATCTGGTAGACAAAAGCAGTTTGTCCATTTATTTTACTTTTATGCATTTTAGAGTTCAGATTATTTAATTTCACATTTCAATGAAGTGTTGTCAATACACCATCCCCCACTCTTTCCAATTGTAGCAAATTTGAATTATCATTTAATATTTTGATAAAAAAAAATTCATGAGGTGGTTACCCGGAATTTCAATATTTAATTTTGATTGTTAATGATATAAAAATTAAGGTTTTATTCTTACTTTTAAAAGAAAACTTGTAAATCCATAAGAAAAAAATTATATAAATTTAACAAATATATTACAAACTATGAACTTATAATCACATACATATACACACATGTCTCATGTGGCACTATATTTTGCATCAATACAAGCTGTGTAATCCAATATAGAAAAATCTTTCAATTTATATTAAGAACTCTTCCGCAAGCTAACACCCTATACAGGATTGGAGAATAAATGTTTCAGTAGTTCCTCAACTTCACCAATGCTTCATCATGCTGCATTGCATTCAGCTGTGGTCATACATACAACATATAATACCACAATTAACTGTTCAAAACTTCAAATGTGTAATATTTTGCAACTTCCACATATAAAATTTCAACATCAAAAAGTTTTTGGGTCTCTGGCCTTAATATTAGACCTTGAACTTGTCGAATTATATATCACTAATTTATTAAAATTAAGCATGAGGTTTGACAATTTCCTTGAAAGGAACTTTTGGAAAAAACATGTCTTAATTTATATTTTTATAATCCTCAACGCCAATTTTTCAATACTGTTTTTTCTCTTGTGCGTTGCATGTTGTCGATAATATTTTCTAGTGGACCAAAAAATATTATCTACGCGAATATTCATGAAACACATTTTTTTTAAATGAGTAGCAACAAGTATAGAATTTAAAAAGAACATTTATATTTAAAACTATTTTCAATTCTCTTATTAATGATGAAATGTTTTAGTCGACATCAATTTTACTAAATGTACCACAATTGCTTCATCATTCAGCAATCATCTTCTGATTAATGCTTTAACTGCTTTAACATTCACAGTGTGAACCAATTTGCAATGGCATCTTTAAGAATGCTAAAATTAATAGGACTATTCAAAGGGATACACTCTACGTGAAAACACAGTAATAATTTACCTGTTGTTCGGTTTATTTTCTTTGATCCAATCTAGTATCGATCTTCCTTCGAATTAGACTTGTCTTGATTGTTTGTAAGCATTAATTCACAATAATAGAAGAATATGTCTTGCATGAGACTGTCTCATGGTGAGACGGGGTATAAATTGGACATGACGTATTAACACTTTGGAATTGATGATTTTTTTGTTAGTTTGTGAACTGTAATAGCATAAAACCGTCTCACACAGGCGTTTGCCACAATAAAAAATGGAATATTGACATAATCAGAACTTATTGTAGTGATCCATACATTTACATTAAAGATTCAGTTTAACACATAACCAAAAGAATACTTAAGTAGTTAGGTTGCGCTAGTTTCTGTTGCATATTATTTTGCAAGATTAGACATTTAGACATCAATTACTTCAGCCAATAACCTAATTTATATATAAATTATAAGATAATTTTTTGCTAAAAAATTATGTACTGATAATAATATCATTTCCTGGAGACTTATTATGTTTCTACCTTTTTTTTTTCATTTTTATCAGGAATTGTTATTCATTTATGTATTTATCCTTCTCCTGCAACAACATGACTGTACAACCACAAGTAAATTTGAATTATGGTGATATTTACTTTAGACTATTTGTCCTAAAAAGTAAGATAACAAAAATAATAGGTAATATTCTACTCTTCATCATTTGATGCAACATGTACAAATTTAGTTTTAGTTGTAATTTCTTGAAATGAAAGCTTACTCCCCATTTTTCACATTTTTAAAACCCTAGAATTTGGGGGTGATGCCATCGGCCCTCCCACAACTCCACCAGCACCGCCACAGTAGGATTTGGGGACACACGATTTGAAAACCATATTCCTTTTAGTCAATTCGACGGCGGTGTAGATGTTTGTGTAGGCCGTCGCACAGGGTCAATCTTCATGCATGTCGTGGCATTGATCTTTGTGTAGGGCACTGGGAGTTGGGCCAAAGGTGGCGACGAGAGTTGATGTGAATCACTAATCGATTTGGTTGGCAATCGCGCTAAGTCGAGGTATGAATCGAGATAGAGAGTGAAGCAAGGTGTGAATCGTCCGCGTTCAATTTCGCCTTTGTCGCCACCGCCTTGATTACCTTATTTAGAGAGAGACATATATTATGAGAGAGAGAGAGAGAGAGAGAGAGAGAGGGTGGGGGCTGAGATAGAGAGGATATAATTTGAATATATGGTCAAGAGAGAGTGATGGGCCAATTTGAACCACATTGGGAGGAGAAAGAGATTGTTGATGAGAGAGTGTGTGTCAGATAATTCTATTTTAATGTCTGACCAAAGTGTATCACATTGCCTTCCTTTTGTATTTCTAGAATATTGGTAAAAGTTTTTGTGGTAACTTTAAATATATTATTATACTATATTCCCAAATATCTACAGGATGATATGTCATCACCATATTTCTCTTAAGCTAATGTGACACCTCTAAACTTATTTCATTTCAAAATCATGCATTCTCCTTAAAAATTATTTTAGGCATGTTTTAAATCATATTAAGATTTAATCTACACTGTATATTTTACACTTTTAATCTCAACCATACATATTATTTTGTATTCTCTATAAATGTCAAATCCCTCTTTAGTTTTCACTCTGCGTCACAACCCTAATCCTCATCTCTTCTCTTCATTTTCTCATTTGTTATCTACTATGTGAAGAAATATGATTTTATTTTTGTTTGTTTGTTTGTTTGCATTATTTTTGTAATTTTTTGTGTAGATCATATCCCTCTTTTTTTTGCAGGTAAACTAATTTATTATGCACACAGAGATGATCAGCGCACATTAAGAGAAAATTATATGTGTATCAATCTGATTTGAAGATCATTAGAGCCTATTCAGAAATTATTTGTAAGTTTTTAAAATATATTCATATTCATATTCATTTTTGGAAGTTAGTTTTTGCAAAATACAGATATTCTTTTCTAGACTAGGATTTTGATTCTTCTGTTATATTTTGAGTAGGTTTTATATGAAAATGATTCATGATAGCTTATCATGAAATAATTTTAATGTATCATTAATCTGAGTTCAAGAAAATTTACAATAATTACAATATAATACAACTGACCCAGATTAATGATAATCCTGATGTGAATAATGATACTTTAAAACTGTTTCATGATAAGTTTATCATGAACTATTTCATATAATACTTTACCTTATATTTTTTTAGCATACAAATATTAAAAGAGTATTGTAATTTATAAATAAATAAAAGGTTATTATATTTTATATAAGGTTACGTGTTTTGTGAGTAATACTCACCATAATGAATCTGTGTATAACAATTCATTTCAAATTTGGGCTTTATCTGGTATTTATATTTGACCCGCTCTTTACAACAATTCAATTATCTCTCCCACTGTTAGTGCCCTAACTCATCCGCTCAGATTGCAAAATCATCTTCAACAACCTTCAGAAATCGCTCCGGCCGTTCCAATTTCAATGGCCTAAACCATAGGCAGGAAAGTCGCAACCGATCTAATTTGGAGGAGTTTATTTCTGACCTTAGTCTATCCTGGAGAGTCTGACGCAGTCCCTACCCTCTACTCCAGCGGCAGCACCGCCCTCAAGCGCCGCCAGTGCCAACAAGCTCAAATCTTTCTCTTCGTCCGCTTATCTAGTTACCAGACAAAATTCTAAAATTAATCTCATTTTATTGTCGTGCTTCGATCAATTTTACATTTTCATGGATAATGTTGTACTTAGAGCTTCAAAGCTTTTACGATGTCGGTAAGATCTCATGTCTATGTGTTCATCAATCGATGTATAAAGTATTAAGAGACACCAACAAAAAATTAAAATTCTTTGTATATTATTGATCCGATTTGTGAATGTACAATAGTGGAGTATATATACATGGGAGGAGAAGATCTAGAATCTTCTGTGAGGAATGCTAGCTAATCTATGCATGTTATGCTAAGTTTGTTGTAACCGCTTTCAGTTACGTAGCAAATTGAAATTCGAATGTAACAATATTCTGTTATGCCTAACTGACAATATAAGCACGTGCATGTGAGGAAATGTGCGTATACAAGTACATGCATGTGCACGTGATGATTATACAAATATATTCAACATGAAGGAACCAGGATAAAATCTTATGATGTGGAGAAGAATTAACCCTCAATTTTGATTTCCATTGATGAATGGAGATTGCCCCTTTTTGCCATCATCTTTGTGCATACATTTGCTTTGACTTCAAGATTCATCGATTATTCTAATTTAGCATTTAATGTAATCTATGAATTTAGTTGAGATTGTATTTTTTAGCTTATAAATGTTTAGGCTAGTGTTTAAGTGGTGTTTCTTTCAGCAACAACAAAGTATGCACACAAGGTGTTTAATTAATAGCACACACAAGAATAAAGAAAAATTGAAATGAAGATGAACATCAGGTGTTTTTTTTTTGCTGGCTTTTATTTTTCTGATTTTTAAACTTATTTTCACTTCATTTATTCTTTGTTTGTGGTTCACTGGCTTGCTATAAATTTTGTGGGATGGGTTTTAAATCATTAACGATGAAGAAGTATACATTGAAAACCTGTTTCCACAATTTTTTTGGAAAATATCTAATTTATAAGTGATGAGAATCATGAGATTTCTTTGATGACATGTTGCTGCCTTCCCTTGCATCATATTTATTGTACTTGTAATTATAAACATCTCGTATGAAGTATAAGTTGACCACCATTTCATGGAAAATATTGCAGGCCTATGTCTTAGGCTTCAAAATCCCCTAGTTTGATTTTGTACTTGCTCATTATATGTATTGTTTCAGTGTTATATGTATATATGTGTGTGTGGATTTTGTTCAATTAGTGTTTGGAATTGTGCGTTTATTTTTCAAATGTTGTTCATTATAAATAAATCGCTTAAATAGTCGGCATTTAGGCGACTTAGACATTAGACGATCAATCTATCCGATTAACAATTTTCTATTTTTGCATTCTTAGCTGCAACTGGATTGATTGATCTTATTTCATAAAAAAAAATGTAGTAGGAATTAAATTCCCAATATAGTGATAGTGAGAATTTCAGCTTCTTGGTATTTTTTCTTCTAATCCAATTGCTACCTTTTACTTTAAGAATTTGGAGAAAATTTAAAACCATTTTGAACTAAGAGGTGTTGTTGTTGGAAGATTAGAATCATTTAATTTCTTCAGCAAATCCGCCTTAGTAATTTCCAGAATTACTTGACTTCATGTTATTCTTATTTCGACTATAATCCGACCACATTGTAATATTAGTGTAGTAATAGTTCACACACTATATAGTATTAGTTTGCATGTTGTATAGTATTAGTTTACATATAGTATAGTAATATAGTCTTTTCTATTCATTTAAGTGTAGGTATTAGTTCATATGTTGCAGAATATTGGTTTACATACTGTGTAGTATTACTTTATATCCACTAATAACTTAACATGTATAAGTTAATACCATATAATTCATTCACTATTATCATAACTTTCACTATTTCTCTAATGTAGATTCGTTTTCAAATAATTTTAGTTATTAACATTTTTTTTTAAATCACCTTTCACCATTATTCTCACTTTATTACGGACTTCTTATCAATAATTTACGACTAAATGTAGATTTTTTCCTTTTTTTAAAGAACCAATATATTTGGAATAAACTAGTAACTTTCATTTACCAATACCATAGTATTCATCTATGATATCATTACATTAATTCACTGATACCATAATAATTTACCAATTAAAACTATATCATCTATGCATTGATACCACTACACGTATATAGATTAATACCATAATGTTTATCAACCGATACCATATCATTCATCAATTAAAACCATTGCATTTATCCACTAATACCATAACACATGTAAGCTAATATCATAAAAATTTATTCACTAATTCTATAGTATTCCTCCACCGATACCATAACTTTCACTACTTCTCTAATGTAGACCCATTTTCAAATAATTTTAGTTATTAATAAATTTGAAAAAAAAAAACACCTTTCACCATCATTCTCACTTTATTGCGAACTTCTCATCAATAATTTACGATTAAATGTAGATTTTTCTATTTTTTAAACAATTAGTATTTTTGGAATAAACTAGTATCATATCAATCATTGTTGGTACCATAGTATTCATTCTCTGATACCATTAGGTCCCGTTTGGTAGGTCTCATGCAAAAATTAGGTAAGATGGGCCTTGAGAAAAGGATCATGGGTGAAGTTGAAATACATTTTACTGATTAGTGTTTGGTAGAAAAGTAGTGAATTTAATTTTGTTGTTAGGTAGGAAAATGTAATTTACAAGATAAATATGTAAATACTAATTTACCCTTTATAAAAAAAAACCCCACCATTTGTGCTTCCACCACGATCTATCAATACAGAAATTCAATTCATCATCACAGATCTCCAATTCATCTAATACAAAACGAAAATTCAAGGCCCAAATTATGGAATCTTGGGATCTTAAAAATAAGAAGAAGAATTTGCAGAAATAAGAACTTAAAAAAATACCTAAATTGCAGAATACATATTGAAAACCCGTCACAATTAAAACCAAAATTGCAAATCTATGTGCCGCGAGGATGACAATGACTATGGGGAGGCAGTGTCGATCTGTGCAAACAATAAGCGTAGTGATGGCAATGATGAAGTCGATGACCGAACCGTTTCAGAACCACGATGAAAGGGAGAGCATCGTCGACAATTAAAAGAGGTGCACGGTGGAAGAGATGTCGAGAATTAGTGGGGAGAGAAGAAACGTAATTCAGATTAGTAGCCCAGATTTCCAAAGAAGCCAGAGGGGGAGCGACGGCGGTAAGAAGGGCGACAGCGAGAGGTTTTTGGCAGAGGAGATGTCGAGGAAAGAATGAAGAATAGTGGGGGAGAGAGAATCGTGATTTGTGAGGAAGAAGAATTGATGATGGTGTTTTGGGCTACTTATCTTTTTTCTTGAGTAATATTTAGTAGTGAATCTATATCTGAGGGGGGAGGCTAGGTGGGGCTCTCAAATAGCTACAGAAATTTCCCAAAATCCATCCAAAGGGTCGAGTTATATTCGGGCCCCTCAGAAACCATTACCAAGCTATCAAACATAATCAAAGCCCATAAACGATTTTTTCATGGTCTTCTCCGACCTACCAAACGGGTCTATACATTAATTCACTGATACCACATATAGACTAATATCATAATATTTATCATCTGATATCATATCATTCATTCACCGATACCATAACTTTTAACAATTAAAATCATTGCATTGAATTCCTCCCATAGCTTTTATTCATTCACTGATACCATAACTTTTTTTTACATCAAGTACTTGTTATTTCCTCCCAAATCTCCTTCTATCAAGTCTTGACATACACGTGTTTTTTTTGCATATGCGTAACTTTTTATCTTTCTCTAATGGAGTCATTGGCACATAATTACAATTTGTCATTCCAATCATCTACCATCCATTGCTCATATTACACTTGATCATTTCAGTAAATCATTATGACCCCTATAGAAAAAAAAGGTCACAATAAGACAAAATCACAAGTATAAAACCACTCCAAGTACTACTAAACTCTGAACTCCAGCCACAATTAACAGCTTAAAACAACATATACTGTACACCAACCTCAGTAACACCTATGAAGTTTACCATACAACACTCCCCAACCAAGCAACACCTCCCACTATAAAAAAATTGTGAAATACCGACCAAAATTACCGATGGACATAATTCCATCGGTATTTCCGACGGATTTAAATTTTAAAAAATTACCTACGAAATTATTGACGGATTAATTAATGTCGGTATTACCGACCATTTTACCAACGAACATATTTACCGACCACCTACTGACGAAATGTTGGTCATAATTGACCTTATTTTGGTATTTACCGACGGAAAAGAGGTTGGTCGGAAATTACCGACGGAAAAATCCATCGGTAATTTATTTATTTTAATTATAATTAATTTTTAGATTGTAAATATAATAGATGGATTTTACTAAAACCCCTAATTAATGAGTGTGATGAGTGCCTACTTAATGAGGGTGGTTGTTATTGACTTCAATTTTTTTTTCACGGTCCAGATGAGGTTTGAATATAAATTGGGTTTGATTTTGTATTTGTAAAAAGAAAATAAAATTTTAAATAAGTTTTAATGTACGTGACGAGTGAATAATTATTTTTAAATTGGATGAAAATCACTTCATAACAAGATCTATTAACTTAAATTAAGAAAAAATTACATGATTTGTAAAATAAAATGTTCATTTGAATCTCAATTTTAATCCAAATTATCTGCATTGATTTCACCCCTTTTTCTGAATCTACCTTCAATTTAAGATCTCTAAAAAATATTTTAATTGAAGAATTTTGCTAAACATCTCTTGTTATTGGGAGAAATTTTTTAGTAAGTAAACAAAACACCTTTTGGTAAGAGCATTAATTAGTATGGACTAATTTTTTTTCAAACTTTAAATTTAAGGAGGGTCCATGTATTTTTTCAAACTTTAAATGTAAGTTTTTACAAACAAAATCTCATATAAAAACTAAAAAAAAAGATATTTATTTTTAAATATGCAATGACTAAGTGATAAATGTCATTTAGGTGTATACTTCCCACTTGGGTTCAAATCCCTAGAGGGGATATAAAAAAAATTATAAAATAAAAAGTTATTTCGTATAACAAATAAAAGGAAAATAGTAGTTGTAATCTTAAGTTTGCTTTGGTTTAGCGGCAAAGGACCATTGAAGGTATTTTATTTACCTGGGTTTGACTGTAGTTGAGGGAGAATATCTGAGTTAGAGTTTATTGAAGGCCAGTTTTTTTTATTTTATATGTAGAAAAGACATAAATAAGAAAATAAGTAAAAAAAAAATCGATCACTGAAATACATTTGTCCCAGTGGCAAAGTTGCCTATACTTTGCTCCGAAGATCTGAACCCCAGCTTTGGCGAGCTATTGCTGATTTAAAAAAAAAATAAAGAATGGAGAGTTGGGGTAGTTTCTCAGCCGTGGGGGTACCCCCTAATTGCATAAAAGTTCCCTTTATATTTTACCGACCAAATTCCGTCAGAAATTACCAATGACTACTATTCTGTCGGTAATTACCGATGATATCTCTTTTTCCGTCACTAAATTTTATGACGAACAAAATACCGATCAAAATTCGACCGTTGGTAATCCGTTGATAATCATATTTACCGACGGAATTCCATCGGCAAATGTTAATTTTTTTTGTAGTGTCCTATCAGCACCCAACAACCGTGATTTGCAACCCCAACAAGAATCAGAACCAACCCAGCAGAACCTGCGCCCTACCAATAAAAACTAGCAGTGAACCAACCAAAAATACCATAACAACATTAAAATGTAGCACATTAACCAAAACAATAGAACAAAGACTAAAAGAATCAGCATCATTCTACCACAAAACAGCACTAAGCATCTAATAAACAAAAAACCAATTGGCTACAAACATATATCAAAACTAACAACAACTTATCACAAAAAACCCCAATAATCCAGCAACAATTTACCACAAAAATAGCTGCAAACAACTAGTAAAACCAACACTAACCTGACACAAGCATACATAAAAAAACCCAACATTAGCTAAACCCAACCTCCAATAAAAAAACATCTTCTTTCTACAACAAAAAAACAGTAAATAGCCACCAAAACCAGCACTAACCTGTCACAAATAACATATAATTTGTAAGCCTAAATGTCAAAGACTTGCTTTGAGTTTTTAATTTTATGCAGGAGATTCACCATAATCAGAATTAAACTTACTCGTAATCACTAAATATTGGTCCCGGGCAAGTCCAAGATACGTGTATGGGGGGGGGGGGGGAGGGGAATACACGTGCACAAATCTTTTTTGAAACTGAGTCCCTCTACTCAGAGTTTAGGTGCTAGGCATTAAATAGATAATACACCTACTAACAACTCGGAAGCAAGTCAGTTCGCTAACTCTCTATTTATGCATGAGTGTGGAATGTGTGAGCCCTGAGAGATTTAGACATGTTTCGTTGATTCTAAAAACTGAGTTTTTCCTTGTGAAGTTGTGGTTAAAAGGACACTGCACTGAGTTTACTAAGTCAGGTTGATTGATTCAACACTGACAAATATGCAATGAATGAATGATAAAGACAGTTAATCAAATATCAAAGCAGTAAAGAACTCAGAGCAATTTAATGTGGTTCAGAGACTCAAGCTCCTACGTCCACGGTCCTGATTGAATAGGAGAATTCTTAATGGATTGACTTGTTTTTAACGTGTCAAGGTGCACAATGATCAATCACTCTGATCTCTAGAATTCGTGATTTCTAGTCCTCCTCTAGATTGCGCTTGTTTACATAGCCTGCATATCTGTATTTGAGAGATTGAGATTTTCTAATGGTGTCCTTTAATAATAGTTAAACTGATCCTAATTACCATGTTATACTTTATATTTTTTCTTGTTATATTTATGTATGCAGTTGGTGCATGCTTGAACAAATCGTAATCCTTATTTGCAAAATATTTTTGTTCCAATTAATCCTAGTATACTAACAGTTTTTAAATTGGATATTTATATGAGAGGAATTATCAAGGGATTATTTAAGTACCTGGTTGTATTAAGTTTTCACTATTCTTTTTAATTTTTGGCTAATCTATTTTTGTGGTGAGAATATTATTACTTTTGAAATGACCATTGTTCCACTGGAGGCATGCCTACGCTTAAGTTGAGAAAGTGGTGTTTAAGAATCCTTACCATAGGGTTCGACTCTGGTAAAGTGGTTTAATTCCTTTTAAATTTCAGCAAATAAAATTGTTTACCGCAGAGTAGGCTTGAAAATTATTTACTTTAGAAATTAAAATTTATGTGAAAAATTCTTATGTGTCTATTATTGATTTTTGCCGCTGATTTAGTTCTCTCAAATAATGTCTGATATTACTCAGAAAATTTTATCAAGTTTGCCCTTAAATCTTCGACATTGAGATTCGACTTACTTCATTTATTTTAATTGGAACAATTATAACAAATTTTTTAATCCACCTTTGTCCAGAAGGTAAAGAAAGTTATTATTCTCCGACACCATCTCACTAAGAATTTAAAATTGGATATCTTATTGAAAAGAATCTTGTTGATTATAGAAATCCATGAAGGAAAAATCGATAGCAGAAAATATCGATAGCAAAAAATAAATGGCTAGAACTATCAATGTGAGAAATCGATAGACAAAAATTATGGTTGATGTCAATATAATAGTTGAGATGGTCGAGGTCGGAGGTCTCTTAAGCGAATCTCGTCATACTAGTTTGCCTGAAGAAAACATGGGCATTGACAATGATGTTGAACTCGATAATTCTTTGAAAATGAGTAATCAAAATATAAAAGATTATTATATTTTTATTGTTTTTGTTTTGTTTTAGTATTTCTCTTAGGTATACTATGGCTCTATTTTTATACTATTTTGATAATTATATATTTGTTAAAATTTGTAAATCAATTACCGGATGTCTTTAATTACTCCAGAAGAGTTACCAAATTATATTTTATATAAAAAATATTCCGGTTGAAATTGATGTGTCTTAAGGACAAAATAATAAAGTGCTAATGAATCTAAAGCACGCCTGAAGCATGAGAAACTCCAGTTACAAAATTCAACCTCCTGAAGAGTTAAAGAGATGGTCTCAAAATCTATTTTAGATTCATAGCATAAGCAGTTAGTCCATTCAAAATAAAACATGATATGTCGGATTAGAGTATATAAAATAACAGGAACCCTTCATAAATTAATTTATTTGCAATGCATGTGTGAAGGGTAAACTTATTGTACGTCTGTCTCGTACTAAAATTGGAATTAAATCTCCTATTTTTATTGAATATTTTTCTGGAGATATTTGTGGACTGATTCATTTGGTATTGAGACTATTTTGATAATTTATGGTCATAATTGATGCTTCCACACGAAGGACTTATGTGTGTTTATTATCCACATGTTATAATATTTTTGCCAAACTTATTGCAAAATTATTTGAGCTTAGGTCTCATTCCCAAAATTTTCAATTACATCCATTTAAATGGATAGTGCCAGTGAGCTCACGGTGAATACATTTAATGATTATTATATAATATTGAAAAATTTAAATGAAGCATTCAGTCCCTTACGTCCACACTTAGAATGGTCTAAGCTAAATCATTAATATGATGCATCAAATTATTAGCTAGATCTTTACTACAAAATTCCAACTTATGTATTTCATGTTGGGGGCATGAAATTTTGTATGCAACTACTCTAATTAAAATCCGACCTACTGCATATTATTATTAATCCCCTTTACAAATAATGCGTAAGAAATAACAATCATTTCCCATATGCGAATATTTAGTTGTGCAGTACTTGTATCACCACCACACAACGAATCAAACAGCCCAGCTGGCTGGCTGCACACTTTATGAAGAGTTATTTCTCGGCATTAGGAGAAGATAAGGATATAAAATTAAATGAATGCTGAAAAAATTTCCTGAAGGAAAGAAGATCTTCCATGAAGTAAAAAGATCTTTAGTATTTAGACTCAAGCACTAGTCAAAGTGAACTTGAAGTTCAAAATATAATTAACTTGCAATATTTAGCAAGTAATCTGTCAGATGCATTTACTGAACGAAAAGAAGTGACTATGAATGATTGAGGTTCCAAATGAAATCAAGTGTATATGTTGATGCCTTCATACGCTAGAAGCGTAAAGGACCTCCCAACATGAAAGATATAAACCCGCGGTAAATTAAAGCTAGCAAAATATTATGCCACTCTCGAAATTCCACGAAGAGATTCATCCTGAAGACGAAAATCATAGTAAGGAAGCATGTGCACAAAATAATCAAAATACTAGGATTGCGGAACGACCAGATCAACATATTTTGGGAAATAATGAGGATCTGATTGATATGAATTTTATTAATAATACAAGAGAAATTGAAATACCATCGTTCGTCGACAACATATTCATGTCCACAATTATTCTTTTTAAAATCTGGATCCAATACTCATGTTGGGTGCCCGAAGCACTTTGATTTGGGTGAAATAGAAAGAAGCAATAAGTGACAGCGCTGAACTCGCTAAACGATATAAAACTATTTGGCTCTATCATACGTACACCCTAAGTATTACTCTACACCCGAAGTGTAATCTCTGTTGGATATAAATGAGTATTTGTACGAAAACCAAATGAAAATAACAAGGTGGTGAGCGAGATTAGTAGCTCAAGGGTTTTCGCAGAGACCCGTTATTGATTTTGATTAAACATTATTCTCCTGATACAAACAATATAAAGTTCCGCAACTATATATTCCTGGCAGTAAATATGAATTTAAAAATGCAGTTGATGGACTTTGTAACCGCATATTTATTTGGTTATTGGATGTCAATATTTATATGATCCCTGAAGGATTTAAGATTCCCCAGATGAGGAATAATGAAAATCGCATTATGTATAGTATAAAACTGCAGAGGTCATTATATGACCCAAAATAATCGGATCTAATGTGGTACAATCGATTTAATGAGTTCTTCTCGAAGAAGAAATATTTAAACAATGATGTTTTACCCTGAAGGAAAAATGAATTTGAGCATTCCACGAAGGAAAAATGAATTGAGTATTTACCTGAAGGACAAATAAATTTTATACATCAATTACTTGAAGGTATTGTGAGAGATTATATATGTATAAATATCTTCTATACTGATATTTGTTTAATCTATTTGAGTGGATTTGTACTTGGACCGGAAGTTCATTACGTGACCATTGGTGAAATATGAATGCTAGTTATATGTATGATCTTCATACTATTATACTTTTGTTTGAACTAGTGCTACAATATCATGAATGTCTGTTAAATAATCTATGGTTACCACCTCCTCAAACTACTCAGTGGTTATTACTTTATATATGAGGTTTCACGAGAGTGTGTTTGGAAGTCGTTGGTAAAATACATTTGTGATTTATGTAGTATTACTAGAAGAAATAATAAAACACATACCCCAAAATTCCTTTATTCACATGAACTTCAGAAGAGTGGTGAAATCATTATACAAAAGGTGTCTCAGTGACAATCTGGCAGAGCTGTCTAGGAAATCCCTTCCTACATTTACTTTTGAAAAATATGTTCATGGCATTGAAATGCATACGCTTGGAAGACTGTTGTCTTCAAGGGGAGTGAACTTCAAAATAATCCTGAAGATTGGATCCTGAAGATCACAATGATTGTACTATTTTCCCCCTTTATGTAAATTTCTACATCTGAATTATTTAATCGAGGTTTAATGAGGTATGGACATCACGTTGTAATGTCCAGGGGGTGTTGTAAATATATTATAATTATGGACATTACTTGGAGGATAAGATACTTGATGGGTTGAGATGCCTAATGGTTTTTTTAAGGTTACATCCCTATTACTAGTATAAATATATAGTTGATTATTGTATTGTATACACAATAGAATATACACAAAATATAGTGAAACTCTCCTGGCTTGGTACGCCCCCAAATGTAGTCATTCATTACAAACTGGGTAAACAAATTTGTGTCTCCGCGTTCTTTATTTTACAACAAAATTAATTGTCCCTGTTTTTTCGTGGGTCATGGTTCAATAATGGGAAAAAGTACAATTTGGATCATGAACTAGTATCAAGGGTACAAATTGGACTTTAAACTATTTTTTTTTTTTGTACAAGTAGGACTCTAAACTAATGTTTCAGGTACAAATTGGACCTCAAACTAGTGTTTTGTTGGGATATGGTTTAGTTTTGATGATTTTCCAAAACCACTTGTAATAGGTTTGAAAACAGTCAGGATTGTATCTTCTGTTTCAGGTCAGGCTAGGTTATTTCTCAATAGAATAGATTGTCAGTTGAGAAGAACCCAGTTGAGGGGGAACTCAGCAACACAGCCTGAGGATATCAAGATGACATCAAGAAGAACTAACGAAATCCATGCCAGAGACCTGAACCTGAAGAGAAACCTGAAGGATGTCCCGCTGAGTGTAAACCTGATTGATCTAAGCTAAGTCAGGTGGACCACTCAGTGAAGAGCATGATCAGGAGGATCAGTGCTGCACCAAGTAGGCCCTGAAGGAGTCATGTTACTGTGGTTAGGGAAGTTTGTCATTCAGCCTTATGACAAACTTCTTGGAGTGATCTTCAAACAGTCTCTGAAGGACAACTACACTGAAGACGTTCAGTCCACTGAAGATCATCAGTCAGTGAAGGAGGAAGCTACCTAAAGTCAGTGGGTCTTGGTCAACCTACTGAGTCAAAGATCCGTTGGATCTAGCCCACGTGGACCAATCAGCACAAGGCAGCAACTCTGACACTGACAAGGCCGCATTCCAAGAAAAGTGGTTGAAACCATTAATTGTATGGATTCAAATGTAATTTCCTCCAACGGTTACATTTGAATCCACACTATAAATACAAGCTCATAGCTTCGGTTTAAGTGTGTGTGAAGAAAGAAAAATCAACACCTACGAGCTGTGAAGGTGTGAATGTTTAGTGCATCATATTGGGAGTTATAAGGAGGCACGATTCACATCTTGTACACTGAACTATAGAGTTCATAGATATGCACAAATGAGTGTTCAGCTTGTAACTCATAGCTTAGAGAGGTTTTCCTAATCTTAGCTTTAGGCTAACACATTGTAAAGGAAAACCTAACCTAGTTGGAGAAACCAAACTGATACCAAAACCCTCTAGTTAGGTTTGTTGGTTGAAGTTAGTCAGTGAAGAGAGGCAGCCCAGGGAGTGGCGTGAGTCCAGTATTTTGTGCACCTTGGCACGTTAAAAATAAGAATCCCAGTTAGTGGATTTCCTGTTAAATCGGGCCGTGGATGTAAGAGCTTGAGTCTCTGAACCACGTTAAACTGAGCGTACTTATCTTTAAGTATTTACTAAAGTGTTGTGAAAATATGCTCACTGAGAGCATTGTTAAAAAGGAAACTTTGGTTAAATATTCAGGTCAGGGGGAATTCTTCTCACTGACCAGTTCAGGCAACGCACTCGAGAGTTCATCATCTCGAGTCACTGCCTTGCTTAGAGCATGAGCCTCCAAGTCTCCACACTGACTTGGTAGCTCAGCCTCTAAGCAGAGCCGTGACTTGAAGTGTAACCTCTCGAGTCACTGCCTTGTTACGAGACTGAGACCTCAAGTTATCACACTAACTTGATGCCTCTGACTCGTAGCAATGCAGTGACTTGAGTATTTTTCACTCTTGCTGAACTCCCTGAGGAAAAGGTTTTAAAAAAAAAATTGCTCCTGAATTCCCATTTTGCCCTTCGAAAACGGGACCATCATGTTTTGTGTACAAATTGGACCCTGAACTATTTCTTAATACAAATTGGACCTTGAATTAATGTTTTTAAGTACAAATTGGACCTCAAACTATTTTTTTTTTTTGTATAAATAAGCACTAACTTTTAAAATTAAATAAATAAACCCCAACTAATAAAAAATATTTGATATATAATATTTAACTACAATTTTTATGATAAACTCTATAAATTGGTATTTCAATCCAACATTACTTATCGATAGTGGTTATTTTCAACGCATACAATTAAATTAATTTTGTAAACATTAATTTAAATACGTATTACATATTAAATAAATAAAAATTTCTAAATCAATTGCTAAAAAAATTAATTATGTTGATAAAAAAAATACTAATGCTGTATGTTGCTAAAAATTAGTTATGTTGGTAAAAAAAATTAATTACGTAGCTAGATTTTCATCGACATTAATTAAGAAAGAAATTATTACTAATAGGTATACCTTTAGCCCATTTATTAGAGATTGGTTCTAAAACTTTCTAAAATAGCTAAATGGTTCAAAAGGGGTCCCACCCACCCAATTCCCCATTCCATGCGTCCCCTACCCCCTACCCCCCACCCCACACGTTTCTCTCTCTTCTTTATGCACTCCACCCACCTTCTCCACACAATTCAAATACCTTCTCTTTCTTTCTCTCTCTCTCAGCCACTCCACACTCTCTCTCTCTCTAAATTCTCAATAGCCACCGCCCACCTCGATCATACAAGCTCCGCCGACCCAAGGAGGCAAGTGGCGACACCTATCCAAGCTCCGCCGACCTAAGAGAGGTCCGTGGTGGTGCCGGGTTTGAGGAGGCAGTGGTTTTCAGCGGCGGCGGTTCAAGCCGATGGTGGTGGATCTGGGCTCGGGTAGCGGCGGATCGAAGAAAGTCGTCTCGAAGAAAAAGCTGATAGAGCCGCCGCCGACCTGTTAATCGGACGACGGCGGTGGTCGGTGCTGCTTGATTGGAACGAGCAATAGAAGACGGAGACCGGCACACCTCGATCTGTTATGAGCGGCGCCGGAACTGGACGACACAATCTGGTAGGCGTTGATTTCCTGTGGAGAACAGATCTGTTTAGCGTCGCTCTTGGAGAACAGATCCGCAACACCGTGTACCCGTTTCCTGTTCGCTGGAATCCCCGGTAGGTGCCGCCGCCTCTAACCCGCCTCCGATCTGTAATTTTTTTACACGGATCAACCGACACAAGGTATGTTACGAAATCCCTTTTGTCAACATCTATTTGTGCAGGACGTGTGGGTTATGTGTGTGGGATTTATGTGCCTCTATTTTTATTTTAATTTTTTTTGTGCAGGTGACGTAGGTGTGTGTTTTGTATGTGTGTGTTGTGGGTTTTGTCTCTGTGTGTGAATAATGTGTATTTGTGTGGTGATTTGTGTGTGCTTGTGCGTGTGGGTTTGTGTTCATAATTTTTAGTTGAAGAATATTAAAAGAGTGATCTTGAACTGGGGATGATGGCAAAAGTGGAGGAAGAATGAAGAGTTTAGATAGTTGAAGACTTGTGCATTTTTTTTCCTCGTAGATATAAATTTCAATTTCAGTTTGTAATGATTGCAGCAAATCGGTACATAGATAGAAATTTTTAATTTTAGGTATGTGTATTGTGTTTTGTTTGTGTGAGTGCATAATTTTGTGTGTTTTGTGGGTGATTTGACTATGTATTTTTCAAGTTGGACCTGGAGAAGATAGAAGAAGAAGATTTGAAGATATAGAAGATGAAGATTTGAAGATACAAGATCTGTGCAATTTTTTTACATATAATTGTAGTTATAATTTTGTTAATTTTAAATTTAAATATGTAAATTTAGAAATTTTAAATATTAACCATTCAATTTAGATTGAAATTCTAATTATTTAATTATGTACAAAATATTATTAAAAATGCACACTCAATTAATCTAAAAAATATGAATAATTGAAATTCTAATTATTTAATTATGTGCAAAATATTATTGAAAATGCATGCTCAATAAAAATCTAAAAAATATGAATAATTGAAATTCTAATTATTTAATTATGTGTAAAATATTATTGAAAATGCACACTCAATAAAAATCTAAAAAATATGAATAATTATTGCTGTGCAAGGAATTATTAGAATTGCAAAATTAATAAAAAAAATTGATAATTAATAGTGAAATCGTGTGAATTTTTTTTTTAATTGCACTACGTAATTAAAATCCTGAGCTAAATATACTAAAAAAAATTTTTAATAAAATTTTGGATAAAAAAACTGAATATTGAAATTTAATAATTATTAAAAAAAGACAAAAAGTATCAATTTTAAAAAGAAAAAATCAGATGGGACTTACCTGACAAAACCGCAATGTTGGGGTGGGGTAGAGAGGCGCTCTTGGGGGTGGGGTGAGGGGGGGATAGTAGCCTGGAAGATTGGAAAAAGGCTATATTTGAACCAATTAGTAATTTATATATAATTTGGAACTAAACACTAATAAAGTATACCAAATAGGACCTATATGTTAAGCTTCCATTAAGAAATGCTTTTTATATTTTATGTTGATAAATTTTTTTCCAATGCTACGGTTAAATCAATTTAATTTTTTTTATGGTTTAGCAATTGATTTAGATTTTTTTTATATAATATGCGATGTGTATTTAAATTAATGCTTAAAAGAATAACTACTCTAATAGTATGGGTTGAATAACCACCGTCGATAAATAATGTTGGATTGGAATATCAATTTATAAAATTTATCATAATATTTTTTCGTCAAATGTTATATACCAATGCTTAAATTTTTTTTTTATTTGTTGGGGTTTATTTATTTGATTTTAAAAGTTAGTGTTTATTTATACAAAAAAAATAAAAAATAGTTTGAGGTCCAATTTGTACCTAAAATATAAGTTCAAGGTCCAATTTGTACTAAAAAATAGTCTAGGGTCCAATTTGTACCCAAGACATTAGTTCAAGGTCCAATTTGTACCCAAGACATTAGTTCGAGGTTCAATTTGTATAAAAAAAAACAATTTAGGGTCCAATTTGAACCCATGCCACTAGTTCAGGGTCCAAATCATACATTTTTTCCTTTCAATAATTTCGGGTCAGATTCTGATATCCAAGTAGTCAATATGGATTGTTATACGCAATAAAGTTAGGGTGAGTGTTATACACATAATACCTACTCCTTATATAATTAATGTATATATTTTTTCTTAAAATATGTTGAATAAATTTTTTATAGATAGAAAATTATAGTGTTGACAGAAAAAAGGACATTAAGTTTTTTTACTAACAATTTAAGTATTATAACTTTAAAAAGTATATTACTCTAAAATATAATAAATCTGAATATATTTTAATCAATGGAAACAAAATATTTACTATAAAAGATTATTTTAAATATTATATTAATGCAAGCAAATTTTTTTTCACGGTTGAACGATTTCTCTTTAAAGATATTTGCAAGATATTGATAGATATGAAATTGTAGAAGGAAATTGAAATATTTCAAAAAATATATTGTCACCGAAATAATGTATGGCACCAAAAAAATCTTGCCACCAAAGATAATATATTGCATTCAATAATAGATTGTAATACAAAAGTTTATTTTTGGATAAAATTATGCCGCCAAAATAGATTATTAAACTGTAAAATACATATATTCTTTTATAGACTAGGATTTCGATTTTTTTTATATTGTTTTAACACACAAATCTTAAAATAGTATTGTAAATGATAAATGAGTAAGATACTCTTATATGTTATATAATTAATGTGTGTATATATATATATATATATATATATATATTTTTTTTTTAACTATGTGGAATAAGTTTTTTATGAACAAAAATTTATAGTGTTGGCCAAAAAGAAAAAAAAAACATTAAGTTTTTTTACTAACAATTTAAGTATTATAACTTTAAAAATATCTTACTCTAAAATACAATAAATTTGAATATATTTTAATCAATATAAATATAATATCTACATATAATATAGAATATTATTATAAACATTAAATTAATGCAAGCAGATCTTTTTTTCATGGTTGAACGATTCTTTTCTTAGATATTTTTGGAATTTACTTTTACAAATTATTGATAGATGTGAAATTTGTAGTAAGTAATTGAAAATTTTCGGAAAAGATATTGTCACCGAAATAACATATGATTCCCAAAAAATATTGTCATCAAATATAATATTTTACCATTAATAATAGATTGTAACACAAATTTTTTTTATATTCTACCTGCAAAATAAAATTTGAAACTGTAAAATATAGATATTGTTTTGTAGAGTAGGATTTCGATTTTTTTTTATAATTTTAACTTTTTTTTTTTTGCAAAATATATGTATATGTTAATTGTCAAGGACATAAATTGAATTTTAAAAAAAAAGGAAACTAATATTAAAGTCTAAACGTCAATTCTTATTGTTGAATTGTGTATTATAAATATCAACACATTAATCAATTGTTCCCACACAAACATGTACACAATACTTTATTTTAATTATAACATTTTTGAGAAATATTACCTTTAGATTTGAAATGTGTGATTCTATCTTTAGAGTTAAACTTTTGTGTTCAATTGTTATTGTATTTTCATACCATGGGGAAAAACTTGGCATGCATGTATACAACTATAATTTTAAGTAATATTGTGTTATACTAATTTGAAATTGAATGTGTGAATTAGTTAATATTTCTCAAATTTTCTATTAATTTATGATTAGTAATTTTTATTGTTATAATTACGATTTTAATACTATATCGAAATTACAAGATATTTTTTTTAAACAAAATATTTATAATTTAAAATAATAACAATTTTATTTTTTCAATCTGCGAAATTCACAAGTACTAGTGATCTATACTTATGTATGAGAATGTGGTTTGCTCTTCCGAATAGTCATATCTTAATTTCACTTTTATGTTTAATTAAAACCACTATAAATTAATAATGTCAGGATCAGAAAAATTTATTATCTTAGAGATATTAATTTATTTATAAATTATTAAAATTTTCATGAATAAAATTTTTATTTTTATAAAAGTGAGTCATTAAACTAATATATACACTATATTGATTGAACTACTAATAAAATATATATATATTCATCACATAACATAACACACACACACATACACACACACACATATATATATATATATATATATATATATATTCATCATGCATCATATCCATCAATGTATGTATGAAGTTAAAAATTATTGCATTTAATTAATATACACTATACACCATCCATCAACCAAAGAAAATCTTTATAAATAGAATAAAAATTCTTAAAAATCATTTAAGACAATGACTTCTCATTTAAAGGCGTTTCAAAATCAACAATGTCGGATCAAATTCGTAAAATAGTGTGTGAGTATAAAAGAAAATTATTTCACACGTACTAAAAAAGATTTGGTTTCGTAACTTGATAAAAATATCATTTGAAAGATAGTCAAGCTACAATTACTAATACACTCAATAATAGATTCTTATTTACTAAATTGTCCTAGTTATTTTTGTATTTTGAAGGAATTATTAATTTGTGATATTGGTGGGACCACTGATTTATAAAGGGATTTTTTTTTAAATTATTATCTTATCGAAATTGGTAAAATTTTGGATTGGTCCAAGTCGGGACCGAAGAAATTATTATTTTAAAGAGTTTATTATTTTAAAGAGCATTAATTTACGAAGGTCCTACTGTATTTCAATAATATTAAATTTTACAAGTAATAGGAATAATAGTGTGCGGTGTACAAAATGTACATAAATACTTTTATGTTTGGATGAAGGTTGTGTTTGAAAAGAGTGATTTAATCTATGAATTTTAAATCCGCAATCTAAATTCACTCTACTTGTTTGGACACGGCGGTTGTTGAAATTTTCCGTGAACGGAAATTTGGAGCGACATGATTTTTGGTGAGACTCAGTGAGAGAGGCAGAGTTGGTTTCTATGTGACAACGTCTTGAGCGAAGGGGTGAGAAAATGGATTACCTATTTTGAGTTAATTTAAATCAGGCCCAATCTCGAGTCCCACTTTTATATTGATCAAATGTACATATTCTTGTGAATAATGGATTGATGTCGGGCTTTTCTTTAGGCCAAGGTTAAATACAGTCCCATGTTTGGTGAATACAATCCCACCCAAAAAATTGTTCGGAAATTTTTTCCGAAAAATGTAATAATTTTCGGAAATTTTTGCCGAAAAATCATAAGTTTAGTGTTTTTTTTTTTAAATTCTCGGATTTTTTTTCCGAACATTTTTTGGTGGGGCGGTATTAACAAGATAGGACTGTATATAACCTTGACCTTTCTTTAATGCCCCCATTTTTAAATGGGCTAGTAACTTTATGAAAAATCCAATTGATAGTATTTGCAATTTTATCATTTTCAAATTGCAGTTCTCGATTTTTTTCACCACTTTTCTATATCAACATTTCATTAAGTATTTGACCTTAAATAAAACGATCGCATTATGATTGTACTTGAAAAATTTCTAAGTTGCCTATGTAACTTTTTAAAGAGGATCAAATCATAACGTAGTTCAGAGGGCATAATTTGATTTGAGGGCCATAAACAGTTTATACACGTGTAAGTTAGTAGTGACATACAATTTAAACTCGTGCGTCAAGAAGATTTAATTTGACTTTATTTGATAATTTATACTCGTATCAAGGAGTATTCAATTTTCATTTTGTAGATAGTTTATACTTGTATCGAATGAGATTTGGTTTGAATTTATTTGATATTTTATACTCGTATCAAGGAGTATCACAATTTCATTTGAATTTCTTTTGATAGTTTTCGCTCGTATTAAGGAGATTTCATTTGACCTGGGGAAACTTCAATTTGATCTCCTTTAGAGAGTTTAGTCTCTTGTCAAGGAGACTTGATTCAAGGGACTTTGAAATAGTTTTTACTCGTATCAAGGAGCATCATAGACAGTTTATGCTCTTGTCAAGGAGCACTTTATTTGAATTTGGGGAAGTTCAGAAAGTCTCTTCGAGCACTATATCTCCTTGCTCGACCAATTGCATAACTTTTTTCTTAAAAATAAAACAATCTTCAATTGAGTGGCCCACTAACCAATGATACTTGTAGTATTTTGGATTGTCAGTGCGTCCATTTTTTTTCTGGTCATTCCATCTTAGGTAACTAAATGAGCTTGGCATCCATCAAGTCATCAAATATTTTGGAGACACCATAGTCTAAGAATGGATATTGCTTTTGACGCATTTCTTCCAGAGTCAACCTACTTTGCCCCTTATCGTGAGGTAGATCTGTTATGTATTTCTTATTATAATTCTCATCGTGATGCTTTTGAATTGGTGGTCCGCTGGATCCACTTGCAACCATGCTTAACTCCATGTCATGAGCTCTTGTAGCCAGGTCTTCGAAGGTTCGGTTGAATTTCTTGAAGAATGTATCGGAGGCCCCACTGCATGCCTTGGATGCACATCTCGATAGCAGAAGTCTCGGACAGTCGGTCCTTGCAATTCAGGCTCAAGTTCCTCCATCAATTAGTGTAATCGATAACAGACTCATCTTTCCTTTGGTGAGTGTTGGTTAACTCGATCACGCTAACCGTTCTTCTTGTACTGTAGAAACGGTTTAGAAACTCTTGCTCCATTTGGTCCCAACTGTCAATGGAGTTAGCCTTTAAGTCAATGTACCAGTAGAATGCATTTCCTTTCAAGGAGCGGACGAATTGTTTGACCAGATGATCTCCGTAGGTTCCAACATTGTTGCATGTTTCAACAAAGTGGGCCACGTGTTGTTTCGGGTTTCCTTTGCCATCGATTGTTGGAACTTCAGAGGTTGATAGCCAGTTGATATCCTCAAGTCGTCAATCCTCTTGGTATAGGGTTTAGTGTAGGTGAAGGTCGATTTGGTGTCGTCATCAAGCTTGCCCTTTACTGTCTCTAGTATGAGTTCTTTGAGTTGATTGACTTGGATCCCTCCATCTGATGAGATCTGAAGCTCCCTTACAGTTGTCTCTGTTTCTGCTGCTTGGCGTTTAGCTGAGGTCTCTATGTTGTCATAACCCTTAACTTGCTTCCCTTTAGCGTGACTTGCACCACCATTATCCACCCTATCCATCACTTTGGCAATTTAGGTGTCCTGATCTTTGACATGTTGTGTGAGCCCTTCAATAGCTTTGAGCAGACTGACGAGTCATTCCTCAATAGTTGAAGCATATGTCGTCATGATAGTTAAACTTATTTGAGAAGATAAGAGATAAGAGGTGTTGGGGTTAAATTTCCCCAACAGAGAGGTAGAGTATGTCCCACCGGGCGTGCCAAATTTGTAACAACTGATTTCGTGAATTTATATATAATAACATGAAAATATTTACCATTTAATTTCTTTCTGATCGAACCGAGAAATTTGTATGGGTTCTAAACTCTAGATTTATTCCTCTGGTTCTTCTCTTTGTTTGACTTTGACTTCGTTAATTTTCCGGACGAAATCCTTTTTTGATCTTATCCGATCTTGGATTTAGGGACTTATAACGTTAACTCGAGGGCTTGGCGCCTTATTACGGATTAAATATTATTTGGGCGACTTTGTGGATGAACTCATTTAAGCTTGACGAAGAACAACTTTGAATTTGTTGAAGATCTTTGATGAAGACCTTTGATGAAGAACACATTTGATGGAGATCTTCGAGAAACATTGATCGGAGAGATTTTGCACCATGATCCCGGATCAAACTTCATTTCTCGCGAAATTGTGAAGAACGTCTTTGAAGCCGTGAAGAACACTTGCAGAGAATTCTGAAATCCTGAAGCTTCTGACATGCTGTTGTGTTTTGAATGTGTGGAAAATGAATAAATGAATGAAGACCCCTATTTATAGGTGCAAGATTCTAGGTTTATGGGCCAGATTTGATCTTATCCACTCATTTAACTTATTGGACTTTAGAGGCCCAATTTCACTTATTGAATTTTAGAGAGACCCGATTTAACTTATTGGACTTTAGAGGCCCAGTTTAACTTATTGGACTTTAGAAGCCCAATTTCATTTATTGGACTTTAGAGGCCCGATTTCACTTATTGGACTTTAGAGGGCCAATTTCATTTATTGGACTTTAGAGGCCCAATTTCATTTGTATTAATTAATTAATTTACATATTTAAGGATTCAATGTATATAAATCCCAACAAATAAATAATAATTTTAATTGATATTTAAGACGTAATTTCCACGTATCACCTTTTAATTGGGTGCAAATTTAATTTGCTTACAGAGATAATAAAGAGAGTGAATATGTTAGCCGTTAATAATTTGCAGAGCTACTTTTTTTTTCCGAAGTCATTGTAAAATTTTGTAAGACATACTATTCATCAGTATATATATCTCAACAAAAATATTAATGTATAATGTGTATTTTTTTTTTTTTTTATCAATTTGATAGGGAAAAAATTAAATTATATACATACTTCTCCACTTATGAGATGGTAAAATAAACAACTTTTAAATTAAAAAATGAAAAAGGTAAAATAATTGCAAAAATACTGATATTGCAGACTCACCCCCTCTAATTGAGAGGTTATGGTAGGTTTTTTTTTTCATCACTTGTTTGATACCCATTCACAACGGTTTAAATGCATTATTTCATCCATCCAACTATTGGATACCCTTTAAAATCAACCGTGGTGGGTGCTCTAAGAATGAATATATATAAATGATATATGAATTTAACAAGAGGAAAAATCTTTTCCAATTTCAATAATTTTAAATGAATTTGAAGATATGTAATTTGTAATATTTATTTGAATTGGTCTCTAATTTCGATAATCTTGAAAGAAATGTAGCAACTATAGTAAAGTGTATTCTAATCTTGACGTGGGAGGCGACTCTTAAATGCATCAAAACTCAATCCTCTTTCTAAGTATTGAATATTGGAGGGATCAAAAGGCGCTTTCGCTCTATCTATGTTTTGTATAATCGCCTTTGCCGGAAGAACGCTTCTTGAAGGATTTGAAAAGGTTTTATAACTCAGGCACGATGAAAATCCCTGTTATTAACAAAGAGTAAAATCATAATGTGTGAGACGATCGATTGAAATTCATCAATTATTGAAAAAGGAAAAATAAATTCTAATAGGAGTAGTGATTGTGTATATTTATGAATATATTTATCTCAAAATTTATTTGACATTACACAATATAAGATTGCACCATGCAATTTTCTATATTATATAGAAAAAAAAAATTATGTAAATAATACACACGATAACTATTACATGAATGATAATTATTACCATAAACAACAATTTATTAATATCTTACGCTGAAACAATTAATATCACTTCAACTAATACATATAGCGAAAACAATTCATATCACTTCAATTATTACAACTAGTGAAAATAACTAATACCCATTTGAATTAATTCCGTTAGTGCAAT
This sequence comes from Ballota nigra, assembly GCA_947034835.1. NCBI lineage: Eukaryota > Viridiplantae > Streptophyta > Magnoliopsida > Lamiales > Lamiaceae > Ballota > Ballota nigra. The sequence goes on along the minus strand of OX344720.1, from coordinate 85,814,409 downwards.
TCAGTAATACTTTTAATATATTCTACTAATATTTAACAGTAATATTGTTCTCATAATACCTCCTTGTGGAAAAAAAATAAAAACTGTGGGTAGTAAAACGGGTAATTGAAATTAGGTTGAATCAGATCTATATATATATAATAACGCTAACCGGCCTACATTTGGAAACCACTGAATTTTTCCGTTAAAATTATTGCTAAATTAAGTAATTTTCGTTCTAAATCTTTGGTATATATCTTAAAATTCATTCTAAATCTTTTTAAATCTTTTGTATATATCTTTTCAAATCTTTAAATATATTTTATTATAAATATTGACAAATAATTGATTACAAAATATATTGAATATATTTTTTAAATATAATTTATAATAAAAATTGAAAAATAATATAAAAATATAGTATTGAATATATCTTTGAGATATATATTATGATATATCTCTCTATTATTTTTTTTGGTATAAATCATATTTCAATTATTTTAAAATAATAGTTATTAAATACTCCTTCTGTGCCCAAGTAAACTTCCCGTTTGACTTTTTTTTTTACTTTTAATATGAGACTCAATTTGTAGTATTTAAATGGATAAAATATTTTTCCGAGAATGACTTATTTTTCAATTTAAGTCAATGAAATAAAATGAATATTATATCATTAGTGGAATTGGATGTAATTTAAAAATCTTTGAAGAGAGGTGAATATTACAATGGGAAGTTTACATGGGGATGGAGAATGATCAATGTATAAAATAATTCGATATATAGTTTGTAAAAGTTGTTAAAATAAATATTTATTAATCTGGAAAAAAAGGAATAAGACTCTTTAACTTTTGGCAAATTATAGAGTGAAAATGATTTATACATGAACCATTTGAAGTGTATTAGTTGTTTTCACTGAAGAGTATTAGTTCTAATCAATGTATAAAAATAATTCGATATATAGTTTGTAAAAGTTGTTAAAATAAATATTTATTAACCTGAAAAAAAAGGAATAAGAGTATAAGACTCTTTAACTTTTGGCAAATTATAGAGTGAAAATGATTTATACATGAACTATTTGAAGTGTATTCGTTGTTTTCACTAAAGGGTATTAGTTCTAAAGGGTATTTGTTGTTTTCTCTGAAGGGTATTAGTAGAAGGATACGAAGAGTATTAGTTGTTTAACTAGAGGGTATTAGTTGATTACACTAAAATTTATTGCAAAGTGGTTTATGTATAAACCAATTTCACTTTATACATACTCCTAATTTTTTGTAGAAGAAAGATGTTATCTAAATTAATTACTTCAAAAAAAAAAAATTATAGTAGACAGTTAATAAATCAATATATTATATTGGACGAACCACCAAATACATATAAACATATCTATCATATTGGGATAAGTTTGAAATATATCTTTTGTTAATTAATTAACAAATGAAATGTCAATAAATAAAAGTCAATGACAATCGCTCGCTAATATTATCATATTCTTGAATAGTTCATTTTAAGTCATAGTCAGTCGTACGTGGATATTTTGAGAGTCACAAATCACAATAAATTGAAAATTTTGACGTGTGGTGGCTGATGATGAACGTTCATCGAAAAAAAATGTGATTTCTAAAGAAGTGTTTCGAAATCTATAGTCCTTTTAATTTTTTTTTACATCTCTGAGAACGCTCCGCAGTTACTATTTTCGCGTTTTAGCGAGCAGATTTTTAATTTATTAGTATTTGAAATGATATATTTTTTTTTGGAGATATAGATCTACCATACCCCTTCTTAAAAGTTACTTTATCATTTCAAATACTAATAAACAATTCGGTTGCTAAAAAACGAGAAAAAAGATAGTGTGAAGGGTTCTATGAGACGAACAGAGTAATATTTATTACACTTTATTTTCACAAAAATTTCTCGACATTTGCATTATATTTTCTTTAAACAAAAATAAACCTTCAAATAAGAGAATAATAATATTATTTATTTGAAATAAAAAAAATATTTTAATAGAAATACTAATAAACACTTTTAAACATGAACAAATAGACTTCAAAATAAACTTTGAACCCATAAATTAATTGTACAATAATGGTCGTGCATCGCACGGGTTCAATTACTATTAGCATAAACAATACCAACAATATTACGCCGATATATTATTGTGTTAAATTAATATTAATACAGTAACATGCAATATTATGTACACTAATGTTCACGTCCAGTATTGCTATTTAATACCATGAGCAACGAACTAATATTGTATAATCCGACTCAACCCCATTTAGAACCGAAATTATTTTCCCATCTTAGAATATTGTATGGTGAAATATTTAACAGTAAAATGACTCAAGTAAATATGCTCCAACATTACTTAAAAAAAAAATTATATGAAAATGGTTCATGATAAATTTATCATAAAATTGTTTTAAAATATCAAATATTTAATTAAAAGTATCAAAAATATCATCAGGAGTATCAAAAGTTAGAGTTAAAATCAATAACAATTACAATATAATACTACTAACCCCGATTTTTTATACTTCTAATGAGATTTTTTACACTCTTGATCAAATATTTGATACTTTAAACATCATCATGAACTATTTCCATATAAAACATTGTCTAAAAAACATATTCTCTCCTTCCACCAAAAGTGTGTCCAATTTCTTTATATATTTGTCCATCAAAAGTGTATCATTTCTTTATTTGTTAACAATTACTTTAACTTAATTATTGTATTTATATTTTATCCTCATTTTATCTATTTTTAATTTCGTAAAACATGTGGTCAAGCAATGGGACATAGGGTATTGGACGGAGGGAGTAAGAAAATAAATACAGCTATATAACTTTTAAAATGTAGAACTAAAAGTGTAAAATCAACTAAATTATTGTACCTTGAAGATTAAAACCTCAACCATTTCATCATCCACCATAGCATGTACCAAGAGAATCTCATCTTTCACCAACTGAGAATACATTTCCAGCATTGCTAACTCTTGATTGTACCCGCGTTCTTCATCCTCGTAATCGTCGTATATTGGTCTTCTCCTAGCATGACACAATGTCGTAAAAGCTCGTTCAACTCTGATTTTCTGAAGAACACGGGAGGATGAAGAAGCGCCAACGGAAGCCCTCTGCTTGCAACAAAATGTGGTGGGATTAGGGAAGAGCAGGGTTGAATTTGGTGTCCATTTTCCGGAGTGCTTTAACATGGGAATAGGAATAGGAATACTGGGAAATGGGAGAAGAGATTGTATACAAGATAAGGCAAGTGTTTTTGGAGATTTAACTTGCAATTTGGTAAGAAGATAAGGTTCAAAAGGCATATTTAATAGTGGGCACACTTTTTTTTTTTTTTTTTTCCCACATATTTTAATAGGTATGCACTTGGATTTTAAATTTAATTTCAAATTAATTTTGATTTTTAAAAAATTATTAAATAAATATATTAAACTTTAAAAATTTAAAATTAAATTCAAAATCTAAATGCATAATATGCATTTGAGTACATACAAAAATCAATTTTTTTTCTTATTCAATCTGGGTTTTCATTCCATTTCTTATGCAGCGCCTTCAAGCAACTATAAAATAATAATAATAAGAAGGGTCATTTACAATTACATATAGATTCAAAATATATAGGGTAATTGAACATTAGTTCTGATCTTTTTAGAAACTGCATTTTGATTCAAAAAGTGGGCCCTCTCACCCACTTTTTGACACTGTTCATTTAAGAGTTAAGAGCCTCAAGACCACCTCCATCCACCCCAATGCAAATTTTACTACGCAAATTTTGAATTTTGCGCAGCTAATTTTTTAATTCTTTATAGTTTATAATTTCCATTTTAACAAATTATATAATTTATATTTAACAATTATTAAATTTATTTTTTATTAAAATGTACTCCCCCCGTTCCAATCTTGTTTTTACATTTGCCAAAAATGTCCTTCCCAATTTTGTTTTCTCATCCCTAAAATGGAAGCTACTTTATTCATTTAAATAATATTTTATTCATCACTCACCATTCTTAATACTACTTTATTCACCATTTATCATTCTCAATACTAATTTATTTATTTATATACTAAAATTCAACTCTCGCATTAAACTCCGCGCACAGTCAAACGAGAAAACAAAAGTGGGACGGAGGGAGTATCTTTTTTTGCACACACATAATTTTTTTTACCAAATATAATTGATTTAAAATATTGAAATTTCTAATTTTTCATATTAAAATTAAAATTTATAAATTCAAACTATTACTACAAAAAATTGCATAAAAACCCTATGCAAAAATAATAACAATTTTACATATATTTTCATCTTCAAATCTTCATCTTCAAAAATCTTGTCCAAAATTTGCACAACCATTCATCTTCAAATCTTCATCTTAAAAAATCTCCTCTCATCTCAAAATCTTCATTGAAATCAAAATACAAACACATGCATAACAATTTTGCACAACCACAAACAACAATTATCCCATCAAGCATTACAAACACAAAAACCAATTTTATATTAAACCAGTTGCACAACAATTTTGTACATACACAAACCAACAATTTTTCCAGCAAAATTTACATACACAAAGTCAAATTCAGTGTTAATCCAATTGTACAATAATTTTGCACAGCCACAAAACAACAACTTTTCCAACAAGATTTACATACACAAAGCCAAATTCCGTATTAAACCATTTGCACAACAGTTTTGCACAACCACAAAAGGAAAATTCCATATCAAGAATTACAGACACAAAACTAAATTCCATGTCAAACCAGTTGCACAACAACATGCAACAATTTTTCCAGAAAGAATTACATATACAAAGCCAAAAATCAGTAATAAACCAGTTGCATAGTAATTTTAAACAACCTCAAGCAACAATTTTCCAAGCAAGAATTATATATTATAAACCAAAAAACAGTATTAAAGCAGTTGCATAACAAGTTTGCACAATCACAAAGCTACAATTTTTTTCAGTGTTGCAGAAATCTGGCTAGGCGGGCGCCTAGTCCGCGATTTCCGCCAAATCACATGTTTTAGGCGCCGGCTGATTTTTCGCCACCTAGCGCCACCTAGGCGCCCTCGGCGGTCCTAGGCGGCCATGATTTTTTTTAATTAAGACAGCAAAAGTGCAAAACCCAAATCGGACAGCCCACCTACCACGTCATCACCGTAATTTCGGCAAACCCAAACCCACAGCGTCGTCATCGCCCACTGCATCACCTCTGCATCGCCTTCGAGTTGCAGCCCACGTCATAGACGGCGGTGCCTCCGGCGTACAAGGCTCTGGCGCCGTCTCGACCTTCTTGGCTTCCTTCACCGTATAGTTTTAAAAGGAAAGTAATAGAGATAAAAAAAAAGGGGAAATGATTGGGAATTTGGATCCACCGTAGCCCAGGCGCCGCCCTACGCTTTCTGCTCGCGACTTTCTCTCCATCTCCGCCGTTCGCATCACAGAGGGGAAGAAGGTTCTAGAGGAGAGGAAAATTTATGCGTACAATACATTAATACCTAAATTAGGGCCCAATGGTATATTTCAGCCAAATAAGAATAAAGGCCCAATGGATTATTTCTGCCCAAGTTCACCAATTGGAGAGAGTATATGAGCGTTCACAGCAAAAAAACAATTGACGGCCTAGGTGCCGCCTAGGCGCTAGACGACCCCTAAACGCCCGACTGACAATTTCCGACTTCTACAATACTGATTTTTTTTAGCAATAATTACATACACACAGAGACCAAATTTTTCATAACACACACAGAGACCAAATTTTTCATAACACACAGAGATAAAAAAAAGTTTTGAATTAGATCGGAGAAGCAAACTATATCCTCAAACTACTTTATCAGCCTCATCCCCAATCATAAAACATACACATACACATACATATACACCTAAAACTGAAATTTGGAGGTGGTGTGATTAGGCGTGAAATTGTTATGATTTATAGCTCGATTTGTCCGTGTTTTGAGTGTTTGTGATGAGTATTTAGAGTCGTTTGAGTAACATTTTCACAAACTCGTCAATTTTTTTCTTTGGTATTCATATTTAGAAAGAGAGCGAAAAGAAGAGTTCGTAGGACTTTGAATCGACCAAAACGGACTCTCGATTGAGAAGATATGAAGGTTTTTCGAACAAGTGTACAACAGCCGGAAAGCACTCGACCGAGTATAGGTCGAGCGCCACCACTCGACCACTTGCTACCACTCGACCAAGTTGAGGTTGAGCACCACCACTTGACCATAATAAGGTCGAGCGCCCTAAAGGCACTGTAAGAGGGGAGCACTCGACCACACTTAGGTCGAGCGCTAGTGCTCGACCAAGCACTCGACTAACCCCCAGTTTTGCGAGATTTTGGTCTTTTTCACCTGTTTTCGGCCCGTTGCTTGGGGACCCTTTGATCACTTTTCATATTTTTGGCATATTTAGAGCTTGAGAGAGAGATTTTGGAGAATTTCATACTTGTACTCGAGGTTTTGATTTACGAATTCCTAGTTTAGCTACTTCTTTTGATTCTTTTCATTGAATTCTTTCGTCCTTGAACCTCTGAGACTTATAAACCCTACTTTACCAGATTTATTGAGATTTTGAGATATTATTTTATTTATGCTATCCTATTCTTTTGATTATTCAATTATGCAAATGTTCATCGTTCTTGTGATTGTTTTCGTTACTTCAATTACCATGTTAGGTTAGAACCCTTGCATGCTTGGGGTAGGATGAACTCGTAGAAGTAGGATATTGGTACGTAATTAGGATAATTCGTGATGTTTAGTGCTAGTTCTCTTAATTAATTGAAATCTTAAAATAAACCCTAGAATTATCTTGGAATTGAGTACGAAAATTATTAGAGAGAGGACGATCTTATCACTCTTTAATAACGAGTAGGCTTAACGATAGGGTTATAGAAGGGGTTTATAATCTACCAGTTTATCTATGGAGGACAACCGCATCACCTTAGTTAAATAAGGGTCTCATTAATTAAGCATAATCCATATAATTTGTTTAGTGGGTTGTGAAGTAGGTTGATATGACGAAGTATTATGGTTAATTCTTGAGCTTTTAGTCTTTCAATCTTGTGCAAGATTAGAAAAGTTGATTGCCTAGTTTTAGTACACTTAGGATTAATACTTGCACATCACGGTTGTTTTAGTTATCGTACCAACTCCGTTAGTATACGTAGGGATTTCTATCTTGAGCATCACCATATCATATTTGCATACAAACATAAATTAATTAGTTTAATTCATTCTTTAGCACATAATTAGTATAATTTAGTTTAGAATTAATATCTTAAAAATCCAAAAACATACACTCATATTAACTACAAGACGTAGATCTCCAGGGCTCTATTCGCATATATACCTTTCATTGGGTTCAATATACTTGGTCCATATACTTACCAATACTACAGGGATCTCATACTCTTGTGGGGTAACTACTAGTATAGCTAGTATTTTGCGTTCAAGTCAATAACGCCGTTGTCGGGAAAGGCGATGTATGTCCATTGAGTAGGACTTGGAGATAGTTTAGTAGTTAGTAGTGAGTGCTTTTATTTTCTATTTTATTACTTGTAGTCTGGTGCGTTTGATCTTTCTTGTTAAGTACTCAGGTATATGAAAACACACTCAAAGGGAGAAACGAGCGAAGATCGAACAAAGTTAGACCCTGAGACTATAGCCAGAAGGAATCGAGCCTTCCAGAGAAGGATGAATACCGCAGGAGGTGATGACGAGAATTTGAATCAGAATTTCAGTGGAGATTTGGATCTCGCAGCTGAAGAGCATGAATGGAATGTGGAACAGGTTGAAGGTGCTAAGGGAGTCGATAACCAAAAGAAAACACCTCATGCGGAGAGCACCAACCAAAACCCAACTACACAAACCCAGAGAAATCCCGCTGAAATCCAGAACCAAGTCATCCATCAAAATCAACAAAACCCAAATAATCCCTTAAACAACCCTGTCTACCCACAAAATAACCCACCTTACCCATACCCATACCCACCATATCCTTATCCACCATACTACCCTCCACCTCCTACTTATAACCAACCTCCTATTCCATAAATACCTCTACCACCAGTTTATCCTCAGCACATTCCTCAGAACGCTGATCCTGGTATGGCAATCAGAGGAAGGTTTGAGGCGCAACCTCAACGGTACTATGATGGTGTAGCAATGCCACCAGTGGAAGCAAACTACTTTTCTATCTCCCCAGGGATCCTGAAGATGCTAGTCGAGAATCAATTCAAGGGGGAGGTCGGAAAGGATAATCCTCATACTCACTTGAGGAATTTTCTGATGATTGCCTCAACTTTCAACCATAATGGCATGTTTGAAGATGCCAAGAGGCTCAGGTTGTTCCAGTTCTCTTTAACTGGAATCACGAAGGAGTGGTATGATAACACGCTCCCAAGGGGAGGTGTAACCACATGGGCCGAGTAATTAGTGTGATAATTGCTTGAAATTCGTGCATTTATTTTGCCTATTTTATTGGATTTCGTGTGATTATGTACATTAATTTATCCCACTTGTGTTTAATTGTAGAAAAAGGTATTTTTGTTCATTATGTAGGAAAATGAGTGAAATGTGGCAAAGATCAAAGATGAGTCGAGCAAGGACATCCTAAGGAGGAAGAATCATCATTCCAAGTGAGAATTCTACTCAAAATGCACGTAGAATCAAGAAGAATCAAGTCGAAATCATGTTTAAAAGAGGGAGTGAAGCAAAACGAGGCTTAGAGAGATCGAAATACAAGTTGGAAAGCAAAGAGGGTGCAAAACAAGCCAAAAAATGAGTTCATCTCGGTTAGAAGGATTGGTATCGCCCGAGATGAAAGGTGCTTAACTGAGATTTTGGTTTCGGCCTCAATGTCTCGATTAACACTCTTCCGTACAGCCCGAGACAGATGGGTGTTATCCGAGATGAATTTCCTCTGCTCACAAAAAATCTGAAATTCCAACTTTTGGAGGACTTAAATGCAATTTCGGCCAAGGGCTTTCTAACCCACATATAAATACCATCTTTCATGAAATTACAAGCCCATTAGATTTTAGATCAAAATTAGGTTAGAGAGAGTTCTTCACCCTTTTCCATTTTTCTTAGATCTACTTTAAATTTTAGCTAAGTTTTTCATTAGATTACGAATGTTATTGAACTCAAGCTCAAGTATGGTTGTAATTGAAGGATGGAATGAAGATTTTGCTGAGTATTCTTCTATTTAGGTGTTTTCTACTCTTTATTGTGTTTCCCCAATTGTTCAATTTCTATTCTAATTACTATTTCTCTTACTTTGATGGATGATTTGCTTATTTTTATGATGTCTAGCTAAACTCCTTGTGTTTGGGTGTTTAGAATTACATGGGTAATTAGGTACATGATTTGATTGGAGATTATTGCTCTAGTTGGAGGTCATCCTCATAGGATTATGGTTTTGATTGTTCGATTACATGAATTGCTCTTGTAATTTGTATTAGATTGTGTGATTGTCTCAACGAGAGTTGGATGTTTGCATGAAATAGTATGGGTGTGAGTAATTCATGTGATTTGAGTTAATATTGAGGCATCGCAATGAGAGTTGGGTATTTTCATTAGAATTATATAATTCCTACATTAGTTGCTTGATTTAGTTGTCGGGTAATTAGTGAGGAGAATACAATCCAAGGGTTTTAATTGACGTGTTTGTCTAGGCTTATCAAGTACGACTAATGCGTAATATTTAGTGATTGCTCCTTTTGATGACCAAAAACTAGAGTAGTAGTTGCTTGTTGAACATGTACTTGATTCTCATGTAAGGAAGAACACCCGAACACCTTTTCCCACCATTTTTTCTCGAAAACTTAAAAATCTCTTGTTATTTTGTTTTAGTTCTTGTTTACTTTCCTTATTTCATTCTCAGTTTAGTTAAATTTCCAAACAAACAACCTTCTAAAATTCGAATTGCACTATAATTACGTGCCAACGCATAGTACTAAGGCTACACTAGCCACTAGTCCAGTGGTTTGATATTTAACTTGGTCAATTTCCTACCACAACAATGATCTCGTACACTTGTGAGTGAGTTCGAATTTGTGTTTTAACAAATTTGGCAAACAAGTTTTTGGCGCCGTTGCCGGGGATCAGTTGGTTTTAGTGTAACTTAGTGCTAGTTGAACGTGATTGATAGTGCATTTTCTTTTATCTTGCATGAATTTGATACTCTTCCTTAGTGTAGGTGTGCTTCATTGGATAGATGGACAGATATTATCAATACCCTTGGAATCCATGTTTTGATCAAGATGGTGTGGTATATCCTCCACAAGAAGAAGAAGTTGGGTACAATAATGGAGAGGATTTCGACTATGAGTGGCAAATGCAACAATCTCCTTCATCTTATCAAGATTCAAGACTCCTTAAAAAGTTGTCTACTTTTAATGATATATGTGCGGCCTACATGGAGTGTATTCGACAAGCCGGAGAAAGGATGATGAAGTTAGAAGAGACAACACCCTCCATTATTGTCCCCAATCTTGCAAAACAAATGCATGATTTGCAATGTAAAGTTGGTCATCTTGGCTCCGGTATGAATTATAAAAGTGGACAAAGTGGATTTTCATCCGAATCAAAAATTGACCGGGAAGAGTTGGATCACAACCTTGTTAGAAGTTGCATTGAGCAAGAAGAGGAGGAAGAAGAGCAAGAAGTAGATGAAGTTGAAGAAAAGATTGAGAGAATGGAAGTAGAGGAGCAAAAAGAAGAAGGGGAAGAGTTGAGCTACGCCCATATTTGGAGTTTACTTGAAGAAGAAGATGATGAAGATTATATTCGTATTTTGAGATACCTTCAAGAAAAACATATTGAAGAAGAGGATGAACAAGAAGAGAATGAAGTGGTAGATGGAAAAGAAACGGGTCCAAGTGATGAGAAGGATGATCTTGAATGCAAGATAATTGATGTCATTGAGCATTATGTTGAAGAAACTTGGGAGAATTATCTTGACCCTTTCTATTCTCATATTTTTAATAATCCTATCTTAGATGATGTTAATGATGATCTTTCTCTTGTTTGCATTGATAGGAAGAAGGATGAAAAGGAGAAAGATGGAGCCGAAAATTCATTGGTTGAAAGTTACGAAGTGGAATGTCCCTTGATGGACAAGAGCGACAACGAACAAGAGAATCAAGAAGCATTGGATGACAAATTGAAGATCAAAATGAGCATTTATAAACCTTTAATCTCTTCAATTTGTACTTTAGATGCTATTTCTTCTATTGATTTCATTTTACCTTTTGAGAACTTTGACCAGAAGATTAAAATGATGAAGATCTTGTGCATCCTTGGAAAAGAAGAGAAGGAACGGAAGAAGATGATGGTGAAAGAGGAAGAGGGACATTCATTCTTGAAAACATGCAAGAGGAAGATTGACGATTGGTCCACATTTCATGAGAGCCTCCTTGATTTAGAAGCTCAAAGGATGAGATACAATGGCAATGAGGATCGATATCCTTGGCCATTCCGATAGGAAGTTTGATTTCAATAAATAAGTCCGGCATATGACATTAAACCTAGCTCTAAATGGGAGGCAACCCATTATTTTACTGTTTTTAAGTGTTTTCCATTTCTTTTGTTAGTTGTGTGTTTCTTCTTTTCTTGCTTTATCTTGTTTTGTAGGGGATTGGGTACGCTTTGAGGAAAGTCAGAGGTATTTCGAGCTCAATTGCAAAAGGAGGGAGAGCTTAAAAGAAGATGAGCTAGAATCGAGGGTGACATTGGTGCTAATTGTGAGGTACAATTGGACCCCGGGCTCGAACTTAGACTTGCTTGGCAATGTCTAAGTTTGGGGGGGGGGGGTATTTACTTGTTGTTTCATAGCACCGGCGCACCATTTTTGGATAATTGCATGTGAATATATTGAGATATAGAGGGCACTTGGTTGTACATTTTGATTGATCGTATCATGGGCCCAAACTTCGAATTGCTTAGCAATGTCGAAGTTTGGGGGGTTTATTTTTGTGATTTGTTATTCATTTTACACCAAGATGTTCTTGGAAATTGCATGCGTTTGTGATTTGATTGATTGAATTTTTTAGTGGCTTGCTTAATGTGGTGAATTGTTTGGTGAGTAGTTGGTTGCAAATCTCATTGTGGCACTATTCTTCCAAACTTTTAATTGCTTAGCAATGAAAAAGTTTGGGGGGATATGTTCGTTTTATAATTCCATTTGCACCAACTTACTTTGCTCAATTTTGAAAAATTTGTGCTTAATTGGCTCATTGTATATTTTTTGAGTATATTCTTTGGAGTTGAGATTGTGTGGCTTGGTGTTGGAGAATCAATAAATGGTGATTGTTTGGTTTTTGAGATTTAGTTGAGCTTGCTGGTATTGATTGAGACTTGCTTGCTTACTCGTTTATGTGACGATTGTGCTCGATCCATGATTAGACAAGCCCGTGAGCTTTAGAGCCTTTAGACTTACATATATTTTGATCTAATTTCTTTCTTGTGAGTATCGTTCATGCTTGTGTGCTCTAGAACTTGCCAATTGTCTTGTTTGAGGCTACATTAAGTGTGAAATTTTTTAAAGTGATATGAGGCCATCTTTGATTTGAATAGTCACTTAGCCAAATTTTCCATACCAAATGAAAATTTTCCGTAGTTAGCCCTTTTGAGTTTTTTGACCTATTTTCTTGGCAACCTACAAATTTAGCCAAATTATCCATTTTGTGAACCTAATTTTTCCTATGAGCTAGTGGAGCTTGAACATGAATAGTGAGGTTGAGTTGAGCGTTAATGTGAATTTGGTGGATGAGTTTGTGTGAAAGTGAAAATAGTGGAAAAAGAGAAAAAGATGGGTGAAAAAATTGTACAAGAAAAGACTGAGTTGGTTTGAAAAAAAAATTGTGAAGAAACTCTCTCTTGTATAGCTATTTGGTTGAGTTTCAAGTTCAAAAGTGCTTGATATGGTGTGGTGAAGAATGTGCTTGAAAAATGAGACAAGTAGATTGTTGGAGTATGAGTTTTTGAGTTGCAACTTGATCACTTGCGACTTTGTCTTGAGATTTTTAGATGTGTCTATGCGTCTTTATGTCTCGCTCCACTAGTTTACAAGTTACTTTATCCAAATTTTTCCCACCTTGACCAAAGAGCCCAACATTACAACCAAATGCAAAGTCCTCATTGATTCTTGGATTGATCACTTGACAAGTGGTGGAGAATTTAGATGATTGGCAAGCTTATGGTAGTGCACTTGTGTGAATTGATTGTTGAGAGTATATATTCCTTGATACACTTTTGAGTGGTGGGAGTGATACACTTACTTGAGAGGAAATTGTGGATTGAGCCTTGATTTTGCATTGATTTGAACATGACTTGTGAACGTGCTAGTTGATTTTTGAACTTAGTGGCTTGGCTAGATTGAAGGAACTTGACAATTGCTACTTATCTCTTTGACACTCATTTGTTCGCAATCCTCCCACTTGTTCTATTTTATTTCGTTGCTCGGGGATGAGCAACACTTTAAGTTTGGGGGGGGTTGATTAGTGTGATAATTGCTTGAAATTCGTGCATTTATTTTGCCTATTTTATTGGATTTCGTGTGATTATGTACATTAATTTATCCCATTTGTGCTTAATTGTCAAAAAAGGTATTTTTGTTCATTGTGTAGGAAAATGAGTGAAATGTGGCAAAGATCAAAGATGAGTCGAGCAAGGACATCCTAAGGAGGAAGAATCATCATCCCAAGTGAGAATTCTACTCAAAATGCATGTAGAATCAAGAAGAATTGAATCGAAATCATGTTTAAAAGAGGGAGTGAAGCAAAACGAGGCTTAGAGAGATCGAAATACAAGTTGGAAAGCAAAGAGGGTGCAAAACAAGCTAAAAAATGAGTTCATCTCGATTAGAAGGATTGGTATCACCCGAGATGAAATGTGCTTAACCGAGATTTTGGTTTCGGCCTCAATGTCTCGGTTAACACTCTTCCGTACCGCCCGAGACAGATGGGTGTTATCCGAGATGAATTTCCTCTGCTCACAAAAAATCTGAAATTCCAACTTTTGGAGGACTTAAATGCAATTTTGGCCAAGGGCTTTCTAACCCACATATAAATACCATCTTTCATGAAATTACAAGATGGCCCCATCAGATTTTAGATCAAAATTAGGTTAGAGAGAGTTCTTCACCCTTTTCCATTTTTCTTAGATCTACTTTAAATTTTAGCTAAGTTTTTCATTAGATTTCGAATGTTATTGAATTCAAGCTCAAGTATGGTTGTAATTGAAGGATGGAATGAAGATTTTGCTGAGTATTCTTTAATTTAGGTGTTTTCTACTCTTTATTGTGTTTCCCCAATTGTTCAATTTCTATTCTAATTACTATTTCTCTTACTTCGATGGATGATTTGCTTATTTTTTTGATGTCTAGCTAAAATCCTTGTGTTTGGGTGTTTGGAATTACATGGGTAATTAGGTACATGATTTGATTGGAGATTATTGCTCTAGTTGGAGGTCATCCTCATAGGACTATGGTTTTGATTGTTCGATTACATGAATTACTCTTGTAATTTGTATTAGATTGTGTGATTGTCTCAACGAGAGTTGGATGTTTGCATGAAATAGTATGGGTGTGAGTAATTCATGTGATTTGAGTTAATATTGAGGTATCGCAACGAGAGTTGGGTGTTTTCATTAGAATTATATAATTCCTACATTAGTTGCTTGATTTAGTTGTCGGGTAATTAGTGAGGAGAATACAATCCAAGGGTTTTAATTGACGTGTTTGTCTAGGCTTATCAAGTACGACTAATGCGTAATATTTAGTGATTGCTCCTTTTGATGACCAAAAACTAGAGTAGTAGTTGCTTGTTGAACATGTACTTGATTCTCATGTAAGGAAGAACACCTGAACACCTTTTCCCACCGTTTTTTCTCGAAAACTTAAGAATCTTTTGTTATTTTATTTTAGTTCTTTTTTACTTTCCTTATTTCATTCTCGGTTTAGTTAAATTTCCAAACAAACAACCTTCTAAATTCGAATTGCACTACAATTACGTGTCGATGCATAGTACTAAGGCTACACTAGCCACTAGTCCCGTGGTTCGATATTTAACTTGGTCAATTGCCTACCACAACAATGATCTCGTACACTTGTGAGTGAGTTCAAATTTGTGTTTTAACAAATTTAGCAAACACCGAGCTCGAGCATCTGTTCCTCGAGCGATTCTACCCTCCGTCTAGAATAATCAAAACAAGGATAGAGATCTCGTCTTTCCAGCAGAAGCCAGGAGAGGACTTACGTCAGGCTTGGGAGAGATATTACAATATGCTCATTCAGTGCCCGCATCACGGGTACAATGAAGGTGATATCATGGCTTATTTCTACTGTGGAGCCAACAAGGCGGGTCAAGACCACCTTGATGCATGTGCTAGTGGAGCATTCCTGAACAGTGGAGCAGCTCGGTGTAGAGAGATTGTTGATAATATTGTCAAGAATGCGGGGCAATGAAATGGAGCACAAGAAGTTCCGCAGGTACATCTACCACCCGTCTATCCTCAGCACGTTCCTCAGAACGCTGAACATGATATGGCAATTCGAGGAAGGTTTGCAGCACAGCTGCAACGGTACTACGATGGAGTAGCATTGCCTCCAGTAGAGGCAAACAACTTCTCTATCTCCCCAGGAATCCTGAAAATGCTAGTCGAGAATTAATTCAAGGGGGTGGTCGGAAAGGATAATCCTCATACTCACTTGAGGAATTTCTGATGATTGCCTCAACTTTCAACCATAATGGCATGTCTGAAGATGCCAAGAGGCTCTGATTGTTCTTGTTCTCTCTAATTGGAATCGCAAAGGAGTGGTATGATAACACGCTCCCAAGGAAAGGTGTAACCACATGGGCCGAGCTTGAGCATCTGTTCCTCGAGCGATTCTATCCTCCGTCTAGAACAATCAAAGCAAGGCAAGAGATCTCATCTTTCAAGCAGAAGTCAGGAGAGGAGGCTTGGGAGAGATTCTCTAATATGCTAATTGATTGCCCGCAGCACGGGTACAACGATGGTGATATAATGGTCTATTTCTACTGTGGAGCCAGCAAGGCAGCACAAGACCACCTCGATGCATGTGCTATTCCTGAATTGTAGTGCAGCTCAGTGTAGAGAGATAGTTGAAAACATTGTTAAGAATGCGGGGCAATGGAATGAAGTTCAAGAGTTTCAGCGGGCTTATCAGATGGAAGAGAGTGAGGGAACTAGAAAGCTACTGATGGCGATGATGGAGAAGATCAGCAATCTAGAGGTTGGGCAGAATCTGAGTGGAGGGAATATTGCATTGAGTGAGAAAGTGGATTAGCCAAGATGCCAGCAAGAGGTGACCAACTATATGGGAGGGCCTAATTATAATCAAAATGGCTATCAAGGAGGAAATTATCAGGGGCGACCAACTTATGGTCAATTATTTGTACCACCGGGTCCACAGCCTCCTCAGAGTCAATGGAGAAATACTCAGGGGTATCAAGGAGGCCAGCATCTTCCTCAGAATCAATGGAGGAAGAACGAGAACTTATTCTACAGTAATCCGAGAGCGGGGATAACTGTACCTCTAAATGTCGATAACCTCTTGCTACCTTCCTCCACCTTCTGGAGAATGACACGTAACATCTCATCAGTGGTAGCACCTCCTTCTCCTCCAGGGAAAACTCCCTGGAGGAGAAGGAGGTGCTACCACTGATGAGATGTTACGTGTCATTCTTCAGAAGGTGGAGGAAGGTAGCAAGAGGTTATCCTCTTTGGAGTATGATGTGAAAGAGATGAGTAAGAAGAATGATCAGCGTGATCAAGATCTCCAGAAGAGGGATATGGAGCTGAATAGAATTCAGCAAGAGAACAATAGGCGGTTCACTTCGATGGAGTATCAGATTAGCCAGATTGTGAAATCATTGGGTAGAGAGCCCGGGAAATATCCTTCTATACCGAAGGGGAACTCGAAAGAGCAATGCAAGGCGATCCAACTAAGAAGTGGAACCAAGTATGACGGTCCTCAAATGCCTGCTGATTTGGAAGAGATACATAGAGAGATTGAGATAGAGGATGAAGAAAAGAAAAGTGGAGATGAGAAGGTTGGGGAGGAGGTTGAGGTAGAAGATGCTCAGAAAGGCAAAGACAAGGAGGAAGAGATTAAAGGGATGGAGAGAGTTCCAAAGTGATAAAAGGCAAGAGAAGCTAGAAAGAACGTGAAGGAAACCGAGCAAGATGAATGGGGAGTACCAAAATCTGTGATTCCACTCCCATATCCGCAGCGGTTCATGAAGAAGAAATTAGATGAAAAATTTGCCAAGTTTCTTGATGTTTTTAAAAAGCTGCATATTAACATACCTTTTTATGATGCTTTGGAACAGATGTCTAATTATGTCAAGTTCCTGAAGGACTTGATAGCTAAGAGGAGGAGAGTTGATGAGCCCAAGTTGGTGCAGCTGAACCATGAGGTGAGTGCATTAGTGCACAAAGCGCTTCCCCCGAAATTGAAGGATCCCAGTAGATTCACGATCTTATATGATATCGGGAATGGAGTCAAGAAGAGAGCGTTGTGCGATCTTGGAGCGAGCATTAATCTGATGCCACTGTCACTATTTAAGAAGTTGGAAGGTGGAGAACTTCAGTCGACAATGATGACGCTTCAACTCGCCGACAGGTCTATTACTCGACCTCAAGATGTGGTTGAAGACGTCCTTGTTAAGGTGGGAGATCACATGTTTCCAGCTGATTTTGTGGTACTAGAGAAGGAGAAAGATGAGCACGTTCCTTTGATCTTGGGATAGCCTTTCTTAGCCACAGCTGGGATGGTGTTAGATGTGGCGAATGGGAAGATCACGGTAAAGGTAGATGATCAAGAGGTGAAAATTTCCCTATATTAGGCCATGAAACACCCGAAGGAAGATGAGAGTTATCATTTCATTGATGTCATTGGTCCTTGTGTTGAAGACACACCTTTTATCCCTAACCTTTCTTACATAGGTGATTATGTTAATCCTTCACTTAATAATTTAACCGTTGAGCATTATGATCTTGATTGTCTTGATAGGTGTAAAGGCAAGGAGTTGAAGGATGGAGAGTTGAAAAGTGTGGAAGTGGCCCAGTTGGAGAGAAAAGGAGAAGTTAATGTTAAGAAGACAAAATCCAAGAGGTGGGTACCTCCGTGGAGAGCGAAAAAGAAATTGAAACCACCGCTTGAGGTTGAGAAGGAAGGAAAGGAACTCATGATGAGGGGGCATTGAGCGAAAAACTTAAACAACTTCTCTTATGAGAGTAAGGGAGGTAAATTTGAGTATCATGTCCCATAAGCTCCTTTGAGTTCGGTCCGACATTAGGACCTTAAAAATAGCGCTGAGTGGGAGGCAACCCATTTTTATTTGCTTTTGAGTGTTTTTAGTTATTATTGTTTTTGTTTTGAGTCGTAAGTTCTAACCTCGTACTTGAGAGTTTTATTTTATAGGCTTGCCTTGAGGGTGAAGGAATGCCCAAGAAGTGGAGATTGAAGGTACCCACTTTCTTCTTTCTCGCTCTCCACGGAGGTACCCACTTCTTGACTTTTGACTTCTTTTTACCTACTCTCCCCTTCCTCTCCAACTGGACCACGTCCACACTTTTCAATTCTTCATCCGTCAAGTTCTTCTCTTTATCCCTATCAAAACAATCAAGATCATAATGCTCATGGGTTAAATCATCAAGTGAAAGACTATCAAAATCATGACTATAAGGTGAGGGATAGGAGGTGTGCCTTCAACACAAGGATCAATGACATCAATGGAATAACAACTCTCGTCCGCCTTCGGGTGTTTCATGGCCTCATATAGGGAAATTTTCACCTCTTGATCATCAGCTTTCAATGTGATCTTCCCATTCGCCACATCTAACACCATCCCAGTCGTGGCTAAGAAAGGTCATCCAAAAATCAGAGGTACATGCTCATCTTCCTCCATGTCGAGCACTACAAAATCGGCTGGAAAAATGTGATCTCCAACTTTCACGAGGACGTCTTCAACCAAACCTTGAGGTCGAGTAATATACCGGTCAGCGAGTTGAAGCGTCATCATTGCCGGCTAAAGTTCTTCACCTTCCAACTTCATGAATAGCGACAATGGCATCAAATTAATGCTCGCTCCAAGGTCGCACAACGGCCCCTTCTTGACTCCATTCCCGATATCACATAAGATAGTGAAACTCCCGGGATCCTTCAATTTCGGGGGAAGCGCCTTGTGCACTAACGCACTCACCTCATGGTTTAGCTGCACCAACTTGGGCTCATCAACACTCCGACTCTTTGCTATCAAGTCCTTCAGGAACTTGGCGTAATTGGGCATCTGTTCCAAAACACCATAAAAAGGAATGTTAATATGTAGCTTTTTAAACACATCAAGGAATTTAGCAAATTTCTCATCAAGCTTATTTTTCATAAAGCGCTGCGGATATGGGACGGGTATCACCGATTTGGGTACCCCTCATTCATCACTCTCAGTCTCTTTCACATTCTTCTTTGCTTCATTTGCCTTCTTCCACTTTGGAACTCTCTCAATCTCCTCAATTTATTTGTCCTTCTGGAACTCATCCATATCTTTACTTTTCTGAATGCCTTCACCCTCAACCCCTTTCTCAACTTCTACCTCCTCAATCTCATCTCTGTCTTCCTTATGCTCTTTCCCGTCTATCTCAACCTCTCCTTGGGGCATCTCTGAGTCAGCAGGCATCTGAGGACCATCAGATTTGGTCCCACTTCTCAACTCAATAGCTTTGCATTGCTCTTTCGGGTTCCCCTCTGGCATAGAAGGATATTTTCCCGGCTCTCTACCCAATAATTTCGCGATCTGGCTAATCTGGTACTCCATCAAAGTGAACCGCCTATTGTTCTCTTGCTGAATTCTATTCAGCTCCACATCTCTCTTCTGGAGTTCTTGATCATGTTGATCGCCTTTCTTATGCAATTCTTTCACATCATACTCCAATGAAGACAATCTTTTGCTTCCTTCTTCCACCTTCTGGAGGATCGCTCGCAACATCTCTTCGATCGAGGCACCTCCTTCACCACCTGGGGGCTTTGAACCTGGATCAACCCCTGGAGGAACTGTGATTCCGGCCTTTGGATTGGCATATGACATCCCACTCGTTGTACCTGTGCTGCGGGAACTCAATGAGCATGTTAGAGTATCTCTCCCAAGCTTGACGTAAGTTCTCTTCTGGCTTTTGCTTGAAAGATGAAATCTCTAGCCTTGCTTTGATCGTTCTAGACGGAGGATAAAATCGCTCGAGGAACAGACGCTCAAGCTCGGCCCATGTGGTTACACCTGTTGGGAAATAGGGATGCCCGGAATCTATTCGGGATGATAATTAAATACAAATTTAAATTTAATTATTACTAGCTTGAATTAATCCTAATTAATTCAAATAATAATTCCAACAACAATTTTATCATCATGCATGTTGAATTAATTCACATAAAATCTATGGCGGAAAACTAAGAGATTATGTGACTACGTACCTCTTGTAGATATGGCCTTTGATTACAACGGGACTATCACGATCGTGCTATCAACCAAAAGACCTTCTCAAGTATGTCCCTTTCGCCTTACTTGATCACCGGTGGGAAGTGCTTTCAAACAATTTAAAATAACAAGGAAGAAAGAAAAAAATAGTGTTGCTGATTTTTTTTTCAACGCTGTGAAAAGTAAACTGGAGTTGAAATAATCATCCCCTATATATAAGAGAGGGGTGAATGAAATTTAGGTGTATTTTAGGGGAGATAAAATCTCCTTCCCGACCTCCCCCTTGAATTGATTATCAGTAAGTAGCTTCAGGATCCTTGGGGAGATAGAGAAGTTGTTTGCCTCTACCGGAGGCAATGCCACTCTATCGTAATATCGTTGCGGCTGTGCCGCAAACCTTCCTCGGATTGCTACATCGTGGTTAGCGTTCTGAGGAACGTGTTGAGGGTAGACGGGTGGTATAGGTACTTGCGGGACTGGAGGTGGGTTATAAGCAGGTTGAGGTAGGTAGTATGGTGGATAAGGATAGGGTGGATATGGGTATGGTGGATAGAGTAGGTTATGCTGTTGGTAGACAGGGATGTTGAACGGGTTGTTCGGGTGAATGTTCTGGCTTTGGTTTTGGGTTTGAGTTTGTGCAGAGTTGTTCTGGTTTTGCTGGTTCGGGTGTTGGTTCTAAGTTTCCCCTACGGACACTTGCTTGTTACTGCTCTCAACTCCATCCGCCCGTTCCACTATAGCATCGTACTCTGCAACAGGTTTGTCTAAATCCCCAATTCCATCCAGATTCATATTGTCTTTTTCTCCACCGGAAGTGTTCATCCTTCTTAAGAAGACTCGGTTTCTTCTCGCTATTGTCTCAGGGTCAAGCTACATTCTCTCTTCGCTCGTATCTCCTTGCGAGCGTGTTTTCATAAACCTGAAACACTAACAAGAGAATCAAAACGCAAAATAGAAAAATTAAAGCACTCACTACTAACTACTAAGTTATCTCCAAGTCCTACTCAATAGACAAACAATGTCATCCCCGGCAACAGCGCCATTTGGTTTGAACCGAACTTTACTAGCTTCAACTAGTAGTTACCCCACAAGAGTATAAGATCACAGTAGTATGGGCAAGTATAAGGACCAAATATATCGTACCCAAGGGAAGGAATGTATGCGAATAGATCCCTGAAGATCTGCGCGTCGTAGTTAATATGAGTGGATGTTTTTGGCTTTTTAAGAATTATTAAATCTAAACTATGTTACTCTACTAATGCAAAAGAACGAATGAAACTAATTATCTAAGAGTTGTTTGCAAATATGAGATAATGATGCTCGGGATAGGAATTCCTATGTATACTAACGGAGCCGGTACATAATCAAAATAACCATGATGGCAAGAATTAACCTAAGTATAAGATTGTAAGATGAACAACTCAAAAATTAATCCTAATACTTTATCCTATGAATCGACTTCACTAATCCACTAAACAAGTTAATAGATTGTGCTTAATTAAAGAGACCCTAATTTAACTAAGGTGATGCAGTCGTCCTCCCTAGATAAATTGGTAGATGAATTAACCCCTTCTAAACCCTCTCGTTAAGCCTACTAGTTGTTAAAGAGTGATAAGGTCGCCCTCTCTCTAACAATTTTCGTACGAAATTCAAAGGTAAATCAGGAATTTATTTTAATAATTTATTAATTAAGAGAATTAAAAATAAACATCACATGTTATCCTAATTATGTACCAACGTCCTACTTCTACGAGTTCATCCTACCCCAAGCATACAAGGGTTCTAGTCTAACATGGTGGTTTGAATAATAAAAATAATCACAAGAACAATAAATATATGCATAATTGAATTAACTAATAAAATCAAGAACATAAACGAATGAACAACTTAAAGTCTCCAAAGAAATCTATATAAATCTGAAAAACTAGGTTTAATCGTCTCAAGAACTCAAGAAATAAAGAGTTAAAACTAATCGGTTCAAAAAAAATACTAAAACTAAGAATTCGTAAATTAAAACCTCGATTACAACGTATAAAATTCTTCAAAACTCCTTTCCAAGCTCTTCTCTTTCGAAAACTATGTCAAAATATATGTTGGTCTCCGTTGATATGCTCGGAAAAGGATATAAATATGCTTGGCATCGAATTTGGGCATTTTTGGGCCAAAAATACTCGTCTACTCGAGTACAGCTCGAGCACTAAGTGCACGAGCAAGTGCAGCTCGAGCACACCAATCTTCCAGAACCTAAAAAGTGCACGACCAGAGGAGCTCGTGCACCTAGTGCACGACCTGATTCCACTCATGCACAGTACACGACCACTCATGCACTGAGTGCACGACCAATTGAGCTCGAGCACTTTTCCACAGCAGTACACATGTTCGTAAAATCTTCATATCTCCTCAACCGGGAGTCCGTTTTGGCCGATTCAAAGTCCTAAGAACTCCTATTTTCGCCCTCTATCCATCTATGAAAAACAAAGAGATAAATTCATCAATTTATAAAAATGATACTCAATTGACTCCAAACACTTATAAAAAACACTCAAAACATGGGCAAATTGGGCACTAAAATTCAACAATTTCACGCCTAATCAAACCCCTCCCCCCCCCAAACTTACCATGTTGCTTGTACTCAAGCAATGAAATAATAAGTCAAGTGAAATTGTTAGGAATGAATCAAGAACTAAATCATTCAAGTAATAGAGCTCAAGCTTCAAAGATCGTTCACACGTACACAAACTCATCCCCTTCATCATACTCATGCAATAACAATAAGAAACACCAAGATCAAACATGGATGTTCACTCAACGATGTGTTTCACTCCCTCACAAGTGTATATCAATGATAAGGGACTCACACAATCAATCAATCAATCACACATATCAGCAGCCATAGGCTTGTAAGCACTCTCAACTTCGACCATACTCTAGAAATCAATGCCGAATCAAAAAGGACTTTTCTCAAGGTTGTAATGTAGGCTCTTTGGACAGGTGGAGAAACTATATGGGGTAAGTGACTCAAGTGAATGAAGAATGAAAAATCAAATTTCAATACTTCAAGACGAGGAACAAAATAATTCAAACATCTTCATGCAATACACTTTTCAATTCCTCTACTTTCAACACTTCAAATTTTCTTTTCTCTAACTCATTTCACTTTTTCAATCACCATACTTTTCTTTTTCACACATACATATGAGCTTTTTTTTCTCTTTCGCTCATTCTCAAATTTTTGGTCTTCCCCACAACTCAAAACTTCATCACACCCTTCTTTAATCACAACTCAACCATCATAATTCCCTTTCTCAACTCAACTCAATCCCTCCTCATTCACACTTTTCCTATTCTCCACTCAAATTGGGACAAAAAGAATTTAGGAACTTGGATAAGTGTTAAAATGTGCTAGCAAATAAAATAGGCTAAGGCTCAAACGGGCTAACAAGGGATAAATGTCATTGGTAGGGAAAATTTGGTTAAGTGACTCAATCAAATCAAAGATGGCCTAAGATCACTTTCGGCATATCAAACTAGACACAATCAAGAAGCGAGAGCACACACAAGTTCTAGGATCCTCTAAGGTGACGATCCATTCACAAACGAAGAGATCAATTTATGCATCTTAATCTAAAAAAGGCTCAAATCTCACGGCTTTCACATCCATGCTAGTCCTAGTGAATTCTCATTATTATCACACAAGTATTCAAAAGGAAAATTCGTAAGTATACAAGTTCCCTCTCAAATCAACTCTAACTCCTACACTCACACAACAAAATCCCTAACTCAACTTCACAACTCACCAACTCATACTCACACTCAAAGATAACAATCAACAAGCATAAGAGAATTAGGCATGAAATACGTAGCAACACATTAAATCAATATCAGCTCAAGGAGCATCGCAAGGCTCAATATATTACCAAACTCAACTCAAAGTGATGGTGTGCGCCTGTGCAATGTAACCATAAAATATATAAAAACTCCATCACCCCAAACTTCGACCTTGTGAAGCGGTCAAAGTTTGGGGTAGTGGTTACCTCATCCAAATAATTTAGTTTCTCTTAACAACGTAGCGCATTCCCTTGCTTGAGTTGCTTCCTTTTGAATAACTCCATGATACCTTTACTCCCTCGAGATAATCCTACAAGCAACTCACTCAAATACGAGGTTAAAAAATACGACTCAAAATAACACCCTAATAACATAAAACACTCAAAAGCAAATAAAAATGGGTTGTCTCCCATTCAGCGCTATTTGTTAGGTCCTAATGTCGGACCGAGCTCAAAGGAGCTTATGGGACATGATACTCAAAATTACCTCCCTTACTCTCATAAGACAAGATGACTAAGTTTTTTGCTCGCTTCCCATCCTCCTTCACCGCGGGCGGTGGTTTCACTTTCTTCTTTCTCGCTCTCCACGGAGGTACCCACTTCTTGACTTTTGGCTTCTTTTTACCTACTCCCTCTTCCTCTCCAACTGGACCACGTCCACACTTTTCAATTCTTCATCCTTCAAGTTCTTCCCTTTATCCCTATCAAAAAAATCAAGATCATAATGCTCATGGGTTAAATCATCAAGTGAAGGACTATTAAAATTATGACTATAAGAAAGGTGAGGGATAGGAGGTGTGTCTTCAACACAAGGATCAATGGCATCAATGGAATAACAACTCTCGTCCTCATTCGGGTGTTTCATGGCCTCATATAGGGAAATTTTCACCTCTTGATCATCAACTTTAAATGTGATCTTCCCATTCGCCACATCTAACAACATCCCAGCCGTAGCTAAGAAAGGTCTTCCCAAAATCAGAGGTACATGCTCATCTTCCTCCATGTCGAGCACTACAAAATCGACTGGAAAAATATGATCTCCAACTTTCACGAGGACGTCTTCAACCAAACCTTGAGGTCGAGTAATAGACCGGTCGGTAAATTGAAGCATCATCATTGTCGACTGAAGTTCTCCATCTTCCAACTTCTTGAATAGCGACAATGGCATCAAATTAATGCTCGCTCCAAGGTCACACAACGCTCCCTTCTTGACTCCATTCCTGATATCACATAAGATAGTGAAACTCCCGGGATCCTTCAACTTCGGGGGAAGTGCCTTGTGCACTAACGCACTCACCTCATGGTTTAGCTGCACCAACTTGGGCTCATCAACTCTCCGTCTCTTTGCTATCAAGTCCTTCAGGAACTTGGCGTAATTGGGCATCTGTTCCAAAGCATCATAAAAAAGAATGTTAATATGTAGCTTTTTAAACATATAAAGGAATTTAGCAAATTTCTTATCAAGCTTATTTTTCATAAAGCGCTGCGGATATGGGACGGGTATCACCGATTTGGGTACCCCTCATTCATCTCTCTCAGTCTCTTTTACATTCTTTTTTCCTTCCTTTGCCTTCTTCCACTTTGGAACTCTCTCAATCTCCTCAATTTCTTTGTTCTTCTGGAACTCATCCACATCTTTACTTTTCTGAATGCCTTCGCCCTCAACCTCTTTCTCAACTTCTACCTCTTCAATCTCATCTCTATCTTCCTTATGTTCTTTCCCGTCTATCACAACCTCTCCTTGGGGCGTCTCTGAGTCAGCAGGCATCTGAGGACCATCATATTTGGTCCCACTTCTCAACTCAATAGCTTTGCATTGCTCTTTCGGGTTCCCATCTGGCATAGAAGGATATTTTCCCGACTCTCTATCCAATGATTTCGCGATCTGGCTAATCTGGTACTCCATCGAAGTGAACCGCCTATTGTTCTCTTGCTGAATTCTATTCAGCTCCACATCTCTCTTCTGGAGTTCTTGATCATGCTGATCGTCTTTCTTATGCAATTCTTTCACATCATACTCTAATGGAGACAATCTTTTGCTTCCTTCTTCCACCTTCTGGAGGATCGCTCGCAACATCTCTTCGATCGAGGCACCTCCTTCACCACCTGGGGGCTTTGAACCTGGATCAACCCCTGGAGGAACTGTGATTCCGGCCTTCGGATTGTCATATGAGAAATTCTTGTTCTTCCTCCATTGGTTCTGAGGAGGCTGCTGGCCTCCTTGATAGCCTTGGTTATTTCTCCACTGATTTTGAGGAGGCTGTGGACCTGGTGGTACAAACGGTTGTCCATAAGTTGGTTGCCCTTGATAATTTCCACCTTGGTAGCCATTCTGATTGTAATAAGGGCCTCCCATATAGTTGGCTACCTCTTGCTGACCTGTGGGCTGGTCTACTTTCTCACTCACTACTGTATTCCCTCCAACCAGATTTTGCCCAATCTCAATGTTGCTTATTTTTCCATCATAGCCATCAACAACTTCCTCGTTCCCTCACTCTCCTCCAACTGATATGCTCTCTGAAATTCTGGGTCTTTGTTCCATTGCTCGACATTCTTCTCAATGTTATCAACGATCTCTCTACACCTAGCTGTACCACTGTTCAGGAATGCTCCACTAGCACATGCGTCAAGGTGATCTTGACCCGCCTTGTTGGCTCCACAGTAGAAGAAAGCCATGACATCTCCCTCATTGTACCTGTGATGCAGGAACTCAATGAGCATGTTAGAGTATCTCTCCCAAGCTTGACGTAAGTCCTCTTCTGGCTTCTGCTTGAAAGATGAGATCTTTAGCCTTGCTTTGATCGTTCTAGACAGAGGGTAAAATCGCTCGAGGAACAGACGCTCAAGCTCGACCCATGTGGTTACACCTCCCCGTGGGAGCGTGTTATCATACCACTCCTTTGCTATTCCAGTTAAAGAGAATGAGAACAACCTGAGCCTCTTGGCATCTTCAGACATGCCGTTATAATTAAAAGTCGAGGCAATCATCAGAAAACTTCTCAAATGGGTATGAGGATTCTCCTTCCCGACCTCCTCCTTGAATTGATTATCAATAAGTAGCTTCAGGATCCTTGGGGAGATAGAGAAGTTGTTTGCCTCTACCGGAGGCAATGTCACTACATCGTAATATCGTTGCAGCTGGGCCGCAAACCTTCCTCGGATTGCTACATCGTGGTTAGCGTTCTGAGGAACGTGTTGAGGGTAGACATGTGGTATAGGTACTTGCGGGACTTGAGGTGGGTTATAAGCAGGTTGAGGTGGGTAGTATGGTGGATAAGGATATGGTGGATATGGGTATGGTGGGTAGAGTAGGTTATGCTATTGGTAGACAGGGTTGTTCGGGTGAATGTTCTGGCTTTGGTTTTGGGTTTGAGTTTGTGCAGAGTTGTTCTGGTTTTGCTGGTTCGGGTGTTGGTTCTGAGTTTCTCCTATGGGCACTTGCTTGTTACTGCTCTCAACTCCATCCGCCCGTTCCACTATAGCATCGTACTCTGCAACAGTTTTGTCTAAATCCCCAATTCCATCCAGATTCATGTTATCTTTTTCTCCACCGGCAGTGTTCATCCTTCTTAAGAAGGCTCGGTTTCTTCTCGCTATTGTCTCAGGGTCAAGCTGCATTCTCTCTTCGCTCGTATCTCCTTGCGAGCGTGTTTTCATAAACCTGAAACACTAACAAGAGAATCAAAACGCAACTGCCGAATACGTAAGAATTAAATAGAAAAAAAATAAAGCACTCACTACTATCTACTAAGCTATCTCCAAGTCCTACTCAATAGACAAACAATGCCATCCCCGACAACAGCGCCATTTGGTTTGAACCGAACTTTACTAGCTTCAACTAGTAGTTACCCCACAAGAGTATGAGATCACAGTAGTATGGGCAAGTATAAGGACCAAATATATCGTACCCAAGGGAAGGAATGTATGCGAATAGATCCCTGAAGATCTGCACGTCATAGTTAATATGAGTGGATGTTTTTTGCTTTTTAAGAATTATTAAATCTAAACTATGTTACTCTACTAATGCAAAAGAATGAATGAAACTAATTATCTAAGAGTTGTTTGCAAATATGAGATAATGATGCTCGGGATAGGAATTCCTACGTATACTAACGGAGCCGGTACATAATCAAAATAACCGTGATGTGCAAGAATTAACCTAAGTATAAGATTGTAAGATGAAAAGCTCAAGAATTAATCCTAATACTTTATCCTATCAATCGACTTCACTAATCCACTAAACAAGTTAATAGATTGTGCTTAATTAAAGAGACCCTAATTTAACTAAGGTGATGCAGTCGTCCTCCCTAGATAAACTGGTAGATGAATTAACCCATTCTAAACCCTCTCGTTAAGCCTACTAGTTGTTAAAGAGTGATAAGGTCGTCCTCTCTCTAACAATTTTCGTACGAAATTCAAAGGTAAATCCGGAATTTATTTTAAGAATTTATTAATTAAGAGAATTAAAACTAAACATCACATGTTATCCTAATTATGTACCAACGTCCTACTTCTACAAGTTCATCCTACCCCAAGCATACAAGGGTTCTAGCCTAACATGGTGGTTTGAATAATAAAAGCAATCACAAGAACAATAAACATATGCATAATTGAATTAACTAATAAAATTAAGAACATAAACGAAAGAACAACTTAAAGTCTCCAAAGAAATCTATATAAATCTAAAAAACTAGGTTTAATTGTCTCAAGAACTCAAGAAATAAAGAGTTAAAACTAATCGGTTCAAAAGAAATACTAAAACTAAGAATTCGTAAATTAAAACCTCGATTACAACGTATAAAATTCTTCAAAACTCCTTCCCAAGATCTTCTCCTTCGAAAACTATGTCAAAATATGTGTTGGTCTCCGTTGATATGCTTGGAAAAGGGTATAAATAGGCTTGGGATCGAATTTGGGCATTTTTGGGCCAAAAATACGCATCTACTCGAGTACAGCTCGAGCACTAAGTGCACGAGCAAGTGCAACTCGAGCACACCAATCTTCCAGAACCTAAAAAGTACATGACCAGAGGATCTCGTGCACCTAGTGCACGACCACTCATGCACTGAGTGCACGACCAATTGAGCTCGAGCACTTTTCCGCAGCAGTACACATGTTCGTAAAATCTTCATATCTCCTCAATCGGGAGTCCGTTTTGGCTGATTCAAAGTCCTACGAACTCCTCTTTTCGCCCTCTATCCATCTGTGAAAGCCATAGAGATAAATTCATCAGTTTATAGAAATGATACTCAATTGACTCCAAACACTCATTAAAACACTCAAAACATGGGCAAATCGGGCACTAAAATCTAACAATTTCACGCCTAATCAGTGAGTCAATAGTTTCAGACATGGTAGCTAAGGATGTGAACTTAGACATATGTGGTAGAAGTTTAGAGGCTAACTTATATATTATAGAGATGGATCACTTTGACGTGATTTTGGGGATTGATTGGTTGTCTAGATACCAAGCTAGTATTGACTGTCGTAAGAGTAAAGTTGTGCTGAAATTACCGAGTGGAGGGGAATTAATATACTTTGGGTCTCGACCTGGAACGCACAACCTCATCATAACCGCTATAAAAGCTATGAAGATGCTTCGGAGGGGTGATTGTCTAGGGTATTTGGTCAACATAATGGGTACCCCAGCTCATGAACCAAATATTGAAGACGTACCTCTAGTTCATGATTATCAAGATGCTTTTTTTAAAGATTTGTCGGGTACTCCACCAGATAGGCAAGTGGAGTTTACCATAGATTTGGTACCCGAATCAGCACCTGTGTCCAAGGCACCGTACCAGATGGCACCGAAGGAATTGGAAGAACTTAAAGTGCAACTACAAGAACTATTGGACAAGAAGTTTATCCGGACAAGTGTTTCACCATGGGGTGCACCTGTTTTGTTTGTGAAGAAGAAGGACGAAACTATGAGGATGTGCATCGACTATAGGGAGTTGAACCGACTCACTATCAAGAATAAATACCCATTGCCAAGGATAAAGGATTTGTTCGACCAGTTGAAAGGTGCCAGTGTCTTCTCCAAGATCGATTTGAGATTCAGATATCACCAGCTAAAGGTCAAGGATAGTGACATTCCAAAGACGACATTTAGAACTCGATATGGACATTACGAGTTTGTAGTTATGCCATTTGGACTAAACAATGCTCCTACCGTATT
Organism: Ballota nigra; assembly: GCA_947034835.1. NCBI lineage: Eukaryota > Viridiplantae > Streptophyta > Magnoliopsida > Lamiales > Lamiaceae > Ballota > Ballota nigra. Next base: position 85,783,908 of record OX344720.1, on the reverse strand, counting down.
CATGGACTTGATGAATCGGGTGTTCCATCCTTACTTGGATCAGTTCATCATTGTCTTCATCGATGATATATTGATCTACTCGAAGAATCAGGAACAATATAAGGAACACCTAAGTATTGTATTGGAGGTACTTCGCAAAGAGAAACTGTACGCGAAGTTCCAGAAATGTGAATTTTGGTTGGACCGAGTTTTGTTTCTTGGGCATGTAATCACCGCCCACGGGTTAGAAGTCGATCCGGCAAAGGTAGAAGCAGTTAGCGAGTAGAAGGCACCTACGAATGTGAACGAGGTTCGTAGTTTTTTGGGCTTGGCAGGGTATTACCGGAGATTCATCGAAGGGTTCTCAAAAATTTCATCACCTATGACTCGTTTAACGAGAAAGGGAGAAAAGTTTGAGTGGACCAAGGAATGTGAGGAGAGCTTCCGGGAGTTGAAGAGAAGATTAGTCACTGCACAAGTACTAATGATTCTGGATGATTCTAATGAATTTGTTATCTACACCGATGCATCGAAGCAAGGTTTGGGTTGTGTTTTGATGCAACACGGTAAAGTAGTTGCATATGCTTCGAGACAATTACAAATCTATGAGTTGAACTATCCCACTCATGATTTAGAACTTGCTGTTGTGGTTCATGCTTTGAAGATTTGGAGGCATTATCTATATGGTGCAGGGTGTGAGATTTACACCGATTATAAGAGTTTGAAGTATTTCTTCACTCAAAAGGAGCTGAATATGAGGCAACGAAGGTGGCTTGAACTGGTAAAAGATTACGATTGCACGATTCAATATCTTCCCGGTAAGGCAAACGTAGTGGCGGACGCACTAAGCCGCAAAGTTCGAGAGAGGCTATCATGTCTATTGACGCAATAAGAAGAGTTAGTGAAGGATTTCGCCAAACTGAATATAGAAATTGTAAGGACGCCAAAGAGTGTTGAGGCACTTGTAGGGGCGATGATATTCGGTCATTGTTACGAGACCGAATCAAAGAAGCACAAGACAGAGATGGATTCTTAAATAAGATGAGAAAGCGTATATAAGATGGGAGTGCAAAAGGATTCATGTTGATGCCTGATGGTACACTTATTTTCGAGGGTCGACTATGTGTACCAAAAGACGAGGAGTTGAGAAAAGAGATTTTGGAAGAAGCTCATTGTACGCCGTATACAACCCATCCGGGAGGAACGAAGATGTATCGGGATTTGAAGACACTATTTTGGTGAAGGAATATGAAGGGAAGCATCGAAACTTTTGTGGAACAATGTTTGACGTGCCAACAAGTGAAAACCGAGCATCAACGACCTTCGGAACTACTAAAGCCACTTGACATTCCGGAGTGGAAGTGGGAACACATCACGATGGACTTCGTAGTGGGTCTACCACCATCAACTAAGGGAAATAAAGCAATTTGGGTCATTGTTGATAGATTGACAAAATCGGCACACTTCCTACCCATCAAGATGACATTTGGTATGGATAAGTTTGCTCAGTTGTACGTTTGAGAGATTGTAAGACTACATGGGGTTCCTGTCTCGATTGTATCTGACCGAGACACTAGATTCACTTCCAAATTTTGGAGAAGTTTACAAGAAGCTATGGGAACCAAGTTGAAATTCAGTACAGTCTTTCATCCTCAAACCGATGGACAGTCCGAAAGAATTATTCAAATTTTGGAGGATATGTTAAGAGCGTGCGTGTTGGATCTTGGTGGAAATTTGGAATCCTACCTACCGCTGGTGGAGTTCGCTTACAACAACAGTTATCAAGCAACAATTGGAATGACTCCTTATGAAGTGTTGTATGGAAGGAAATATAGATCTCCAACATATTGAGATAAAGTTGGAGAGAAGAAATTTTTGGAACCCGAAATTATCGAGCAGATGGTTGGGGTAGTGCAAAAGATCCGAGAAAGAATTAAGGTGGCCCAAGATAGATAAAAGTCGTATGCCGACAAACGAAGGAAAGACTCGCAGTTCACTCAAGGCGAGAAGGTGTTCTTGAAGATCTCTCCTATGAAGGGAGTTACCAGATTTGGTGTTAAGGGAAAGCTTAAGCCAAGATATATTGGCCTTTTCGAGATTTTAGAACGAGTTGGTGATCTAGCTTACCGGCTTGTCTTACAGCTAACACTTGCGTTGACGCACAATGTCTTCCACTTGTCAATGTTGAGGAAGTATGTACATGATCCGAGTCACGTTCTCAACCATGCAACTTTAGAAATCAACAAAGATATGACGTATGAGGAGGTCCCTGAACTCATTCTACAAAGGAAGATCCACAAGTTCGCAACAAAGACATGGTGCTAGTCAAAGTTAAATGGAGTCGCCATAGAGTGGACGAAGCCACGTGGGAACGAGAAGAAGAGTTGCAAGCAAAATACCCCAATTTTTTTCCACGTGGTTATATTTCTAAATTTTGAGGACGAAATTAATTTAAGTGGGGTAGATTGTAAACACCCGTTTAAACCATAGGAATTAATTATTAAAAAAAAACTGCTGCAATGACTTTTCAAATTTTAAAGGAATTGTAACAGCTTCCTAATCAATTATGTAGCCGTTTCTTTTGTGCATAAAAGCCCACTATTTGGGATTTTCATACGTACTCTAACCCAAGCCAATTTCAGTTTCATCTAAGATATTATTCCACAATATACATGATCTTAAACTCTCAAACCCCAATACTGCAACACATTCAACAAGACTCATTGTACCTCTCTTCATCGAATCAGTTTTTCTCAGCCAAAGTGTCTATATGAAATATTGGTAATTTCTCCTATAATCTTTTGTCTATTTTTCTACTTTGTTTCATAAAATTTTCAAGCACAGTTTGGCAGATTCTACTTTGATTTTCGCACCTAAATATATATTGCTTAAGAGCCATAATTTTCAGTTTTGATCACTTTCTGACTAGATTGTGGGTGGAGTATTGTTTATATTTGATAGGATATAAGGAGTTGTGTTATGCTATTTTATGGAATACGTGATTTTGCAATTTATGTTATTGTTTGCTAACACGTTTTCTAATTATTCTTTCTTCTGCATATAAGTATTCCTACCTTATGATAAAAAAAAAACTATAAAACTCTTGCTTAAAATGAATTCAAGCTCTCGGTGTAAAATATATGAAGTTATATTTCTGTAAAGTGGTAAGGAAACTATGTGTAGGAACTTTACATGAAGTCATGGCTTTCCTGTTGGAAAGTTGAAGAGTTAAATAAGTATGGTATTTGTCAAAGGTTTGGGATCAAGATCACTTAAGTCCACCAGATTAGATGTAGATTGTGACCATCAGAGAAGTTGGCAGGAGCGTGAATGGTATCAGAAATTATGACAGAACTACTCTAGCATATAACCCAATAACTGAATTATTAGTTTCACTTTCTGAAGTTACTGCCTTCGAGCACTCTCTTTAACTTTAAAAGCAATCAAGGAATTTATGAAAGCTTTGATGCTGTTTGCATTCATATGTAGGATCATGACATGTGAGGATCTTGCGGTAGGTATTCTTAATGTTAGTATAGAAACTCACGTTCCTAATTTTCTATTCAAAGGTGAAAGTATGTATGAACTCAGTCGCCTAATTGAGAAAACCTTAGGGAATTATTAGGAGTAGAGCAATGATGGTCCCGTTTTCGAAGGGCAAAATGGGAATTCAGGAGCACAAAACAAATTTTTTTTTTTAAAACCAATTCCTCAGTGAGTTCAGCAAGAGTGAGAAATACTCAAGTCACTGCTCTGCTCAGAGGCTGAGTTACCAAGTCAGTGAGAGGGCTTGGAGACTCATGCTCTGAGCAAGGACAGTGGCTTGAGATGCTGAACTCTCGAGTGCGTTATCAGATCACAGCTTACACCCCGAGCAAGTTCAGTGACGAAATACTCAAGTCACTGCGTTGCTGAGAGTCAGAGCTATCAAGTCAGTGATGAGACTTGAAAGCTCAGGCTCTCAACAAGGCAGTGACTCGAGAGACTGAACTCTCGAGTGCCTAGCCTGATTTAGTCAGTGAGATGGGATCTCCCTGACCTGAAATGCTTAACTAAAGTTCCTTTTAAACAATGCTCTCAGTGAGCAGACTTTCGCAATACTTTAGAAGAAAAGACATTCCAAATAATAACACTTGATTTAACGTGGTTCAGAGACCCAAGCTCTTACATCCACGGCCTGATTTAACAGGAAATCCACTCCTTTGGATTCTTGTTTTTAACGTGCCAAGGTGCACTTACAACTGGACTCACGCCACTCCCTGGGCTGCCCTCCTCACCTCACTACAAACCTAACAATCTTTTGAAAGGGTTTAGTTTGGTTTGGTTTTCTCCAACTAGGTGAGGTTTTCCTTTACAATGTGTTAGCCTTAAAGCTAAGATTAGGAAAACCTCTCTAAGCTAAGAGTTACAAGCTTGACACTCATATGTGTATATTTGAAGACCCTAATGGTCAGTGTTTAAGATGTGAGTAAACCCTCCTTATAACTCCCATGCACGTATGCTACTACTCACACCCTCACAGCTCGTAGGTGTTTGTTTTCTTACAATTCTTACAACAACACAACACACCCAACTACGCAACTATGAGCTTGTATTTATAATGGGGATTCAAATGTATCCGTTGGAGGGAAGATACATTTGAATCCAACATTAAATGGTTTCAACCACTTTTCTTGGAATTCGGCCTTTGTCAGTGTCAGAGTTACTGCCTTGTGCTGATTGGTCCACGTGGCCTGGATTCACGGATCTTTGACTCAGTGGGTTGACCAAGATCCCACTGACTTTAGGTAGCTTCCTCCTTCACTGACTGATGATCTTCAGTGGACTGATCGTCCTCAGTGTAGTTGTCCTTCAGAGACTGTTTGAAGATCACTCCAAGAAGTTTGTCATAAGGCTGAATGACAAACTTCCCTGACCACAGTAGCCTGACTCCTTCAGGGCCTACTTGGTGCAGCACTGATCCACCTGATCAGGCTCTTCACTGAGTGGTCCGCCAGACCTGGCTTAGAACAGCCTGACTTACACTCAGTGGGACTTCCTTCAGGCTTCTCCATTGGTTCAGGTTGATGGCATGTCTTCAGTCAGCTCTTCTGGTTGTCATCTTGATATCTTCAGGCTGTGTTGAGAAGTTCCCCCTCGCTGAGTTCCCCCTCAACTGAGCAACCTATTCTACTGAGAGCTAACCTAGCCTGACCTGATCTAAAGGATACTATCCTGACTGCTTTCAAATCTATTACATGTTGTTTTGGAAAATCATCAAAACTAAAACATATCCCAACAAGCAAGTATTTGTGTTTGGAAAAGTTTAATTATATAGTTTTATTGGAAGATATATTTATATTATCGTTTAAATAGATTTAATTATCTATTTTTAGGAGACGATAATTACGAGGGCTAGTTCGTACGAGGCTTCTACGTATCACTTCTTGCATTCGAATTCGAGGTGGAGTTTTATTGCTTTATTCTCTACAGTGGTTAGTAGAGCTCTTTTGCATGTGTTATTCGGTGTTTTATGTTTTAAGTAAATGCTTAAGTTATCTACTATGCGAATTGTTTTCCAATGTTATGCAAATGATGAAGTTATTATGGCAAAGTTACTAATAGCCAGGGGCCCTATTTGTGGCTCGGGACCGACGGGTCTTCGGGTGAATCCCACCGTGTTCGGCAAAGTCTAATAGTCAGGGGCCCTATTTGTGGTCCGGGACCGACGGGTCTTCGGGTTTAACCCGCCGTGCCCCAATGTTCTATGACAATATTCAACGGCAAAGTAGTATGGCAATGTTCTATGGCAATGTTCAAAGGCAAAGTATTATGACAATGTATATGTGTAAATGTGAAAGTGAATTACAAGTGATTACTTAATTATTTATTTCTAACATTAACTCTGAATAACGTGACTCCACTGAGTATGCATGAATGCTCACCCTCAATATTTTTCCCCTTTCAGGTTGAGGAGTTGGAGGGCGAGGAGTGGTGATGGGAGACGAAATTTTAGATATTATCTAAACTTAAATTAAACTACTCAAGTTTAAAGTTGACTAAGTTTCTACTATTTTTAAGTACTTAGACTTACTCTTTACTTTCTTCAGTCTCCCGAACTACGGGTGTTATCACTTTTTACTTTAAAAGTATTTTATTCAAAGTTGAAAGCCGTTGCTGGTTACCGTTAGAGTGTTTTTAAATTATAGTTATTTTTCTTTACCGTTATGCATTTAAATTTCAAATTTAGTTGTGCCCAAGTTAGTTAACATAACTACTTTTTAGGATGTCCATTTCATGAAAACTAGGGCATGACACCCTTGAGCTGTTTTTATATTGTGAACTAATTGGGTGCTATATAGTTCATTCCTATCAATTCTCTTATGCTTGTTGATTGCTATCTTTGAGTGTGGAGGTATGAGTTAATGATTTGTGGAGTTAAGTTAGGAATTATATTGTGTGAGTGTAGGAGTTAGAGTTGATTTGAGAGGGAACTCGTATACTTATGCATCTTCCTTTTGAATACTTGTGTGGTATAAGTGAGAATTCACTAGGACTAGCATGGATGTGAAGACCGAGATATTTGAGCCTTTTAGAGATTAAAATTGATTATATTGATCTCTTCGTTTGTGAGTGGATCGTCACCTTAGAGGATACTAGAACTTGTGTGTGCTCTCACTTCTTGATTATGTCTATGTTGAAGTGCCGAAAGTGATATTAGACCATCTTTGATTTGAATTAGTCACTTAGCCAAATTTTCCCTACCAATGACATTTATCCCTTGTTAGCCCGATTGAGCCTGAGCCTATTTTATTTGCTAGCACATTCAAACTTAACCAAATTCTTAAACTCTTTTTATCCCAATTTGAGTGGAGAATAGGAAAAATTGTGAATGAGAAAAGGGATCGAGTTGAGTTGAGGAAGGAGAATTATTAATGCTTGAGTGTATCTGAGAAGAAGGTGTAATGAGATTATGAGTTGTGGGAAAAGAACAAAAAATTTTGAGAATGAGCAAAAGAGATATGAGCTCATATATGTGTGAAAGGAAAAAAAAAGTGAAGTGATTGTAAAAGTGGAACGAGTTAGAGAAAAAATTGAAAGTGTTGAGAGTAGTGGAATTGAAAGTGTATTGCATGAAGTTGATTGAAGTATTCTGTTCCTAGTCTCGAAATACCGAAGTTTGATTTTCTATCCTCCATTCACTTGAGTCACTTATCACATATAGTTACCCCACTTGTCCAAAGAGCCTACATTACAATCTTGATAAAGTCCTTTTTGATTCGGCATAGATTCTAGAGTATGGTCGAAGTTGAGAGTGCTTACAAGCCTATGCCTGCTGATATGTGTGATTGATTGATTGGGTGAGTCCCTTATTATACACTTGTGAGGGAGTGAAACACATTGTTGAGAGCACATCCATGTTTGATTTTGGTGGTTCTTATTGTTATTGCATGAGTATAATAAAGGGGGTGAGTTAGTGTATGGGTGATCGATCTTTGAAGCTTGAAGTTCTATTACTTGCATGATTTGGTCATATGATTCATTCTTAACAATTTCACTTTACTTATTATTTCATTGTTTGAGGACAAGCAATATGGTAAGTTTGGGGGGTTGATTAGGCGTGAAATTGTTATGATTTATAGCTCGATTTGCCCGTGTTTTGAGTGTTTGTGATGAGTATTTAGAGTCATTTGAGTAATATTTTCACAAAATCATCAATTTGTTTCTTTGGTGTTCATAGTTGGAAAGAGGGCAAAAAGAGGAGTTTGTAGGACTTTGAATCGACCAAAACGGACTCCCAGTTGAGAAGATATGAAGGTTTTTCGAACAATTGTACAGCAGCATGAAAGCACTCGACCGAGTATAGGTCGAGCGCCACCACTCGACCACTTGCTACCACTCGACCAAGTTGAGGTCGAGCGCCACCACTCGACCATACTGAGGTCAAGCACCCTGAAGGCACTGTAAGAGGGGAGCACTCGACCACACTTAGGTCGAGCGCTAGTGCTTGACCAAGCACTCGACCAACCCCAAGTTTTGCGAGATTTTGGCCTTTTTCACCTGTTTTCGGCCCGTTGCTTATAAATACCCGATCCCAAGCTCGTTTTTGGGGACCCTTTGATCACTTTTCATATTTTTGGCATACTTAGAGCTTGGGAGAGAGATTTTGGAGAATTTCATACTTGTACTCGAGGTTTTGATTTACTAATTCCTAGTTTAGCTACTTCTTTTGATTCTTTTTGTTGAATTCTTTCGTCCTTGAACCTTTGAGACTTATAAACCCTACTTTACCAGATTTATTGAGATTTTGAGATATTCTTTTGTTTATGCTTTCCAATTCTTTTGATTATTCAATTATGCAAATGTTCATCATTCTTATGATTATTTTTGTTACTTCAATTACCATGTTAGGCTAGAACCCTTGCATACTTGGGGTAGGATGAACTCGTAGAAGTAGGATATTGGTACGTAATTAGGATAATTTGTGATGTTTAGTGCTCTTAATTAATTGAATTCTTAAAATAAACCCTAGAATTATCTTGGAATTGAGTACGAAAATTATTAGAGTGAGGACGATCTTATCACTCTTTAATAACGAGTAGGCTTAACGATAGGGTTATAGAAGGAGTTTATAATCTACCAGTTTATCTAGGGAGGACGACCGCATCACCTTAGTTAAATAAGAGTCTCATTAATTAAGCACAATCCATATAACTTGTTTAGTGGGTTGTGAAGTAGGTTGATATGACGAAATATTAGGGTTAATTCTTGAGTTTTTAGTCTTTCAATCTTGTGCTAGATTAGGGAAGTTGATTGCCTAGTTTTAGTACACTTAGGATTAATACGTGCATATCACGGTTGTTTTAGTTATCGTACCAACTCCATTAGTATACATAGGGATTTCTATCCTGAGCATCACCATATCATATTTGCATACAAATAGAAGTTAATTAGTTTAATTCATTCTTTAGCACATAATTAATATAATTTAGTTTAGAATTAATATTTTAAAAACCCAAAAACATACACTCATATTAACTACAAGACGTAGATATCCAGGGCTCAATTCGCATATATACCTTTCCTTGGGTTCGATATACTTGGTCCATATACTTACCAATACTACAGGGATCCCATACTCTTGTGGGGTAACTACTAGTATAGCTAATATTTTGCGTTCAAGTCATGATGATGGTGGATCTTGGACGGAATAAAGACGGATGGCTGCGGCTCTGGGCTGAGTCACGACGGTTGTTGCTTTGGGCCTCACGGCGGCAACGTTCTGCATCTCCCATGCCACCATGGTCCGAGGCACGGTAGCGGCAGCTTTGGTCCAAGGCACGGCGGTGTGGAGGCGGTGTTGTGGTTGCATCGTCAGATGCTTTCTCCACTCTCCATGGTTGGCACCGAAATAAAAGACATCAGATTCCCTCTCAAATACAGTCAAAATCGATCGATAAAAGCCATCAGATTTCCTCCATATCTCACAATAAACACCATCGATTTATCACCTCATCTCCATCGGCGTCGAATCTGGGCGGGTGGGGGAAAAAGGTGGGTTGCATCGTTGATGTCGGATTTGGGCCATGGTCGTGGAAGAAGAAAAGTAGGCGATGACGGCGACTTGTGAAAGAGAGGGAGTTTTCTTCTTCGACCCGCCACCACTCGAGTCTAGATCCACCGCCATCCATTCGAACTGCCACTGCCGCCGACAACCACCTCAACATCAGATTTGGCCCGTGGTCGCGGTCTGTGTAGTAGCGGCGATGCGATTGAGGGCAACGCGGTGGCATCGCCATCGCGATGGAGCGACGTGGTGGGGTGGACCGACGTGGCTACGAAGGCTGGTAGTGTCGCCGCCGTCTCCTCTGCTTTAGAGAGAGGGAGAGTGAAAGTAGAGAGAGAGAGAGAGAGAGTTTGTTTGATTTGAATTGGAGGTGAGGGAGAGGATAATAGCTGGGGGTAGAGGTGGGGTGGGCGGTGCTGACAAATTTTAAAAATGGGGACCACTTTTGAACCAAATTAGTATTTTAAAAAATATAGAACTAAACTCCAATAAGACTATAAAAATTGAACCAAGTTATAAAAATTCCTACTACTAATAATAATAATATTGATAATAAATACCACGTCAAAAAATAGTAAAATAAAATTAGAATTGAAGAAAGTTTGAATTGTCTAAATACTTGTTATGAAAAAACAAAATGTAAATGTTAATATCTATAGAATATTTAAAAAAATATAAAAGTCTGGTAGAAATAGAAAGCTACAATTTTCAAGTTAAAATTGTATTTTTTTAAAAATTCCAAACAATTTTAAATTTCAATAGTTTTGTATTATTTCAAGTTCATTTTCAAAATATAATACATCAAATTAAAGATTTTTTTTTTTACAAACTTTAATTTGACAATCATATTTGAATATATAAAAATAATTTTTTAAATTAAAACATGAATTTAATGTGATTTGAAGTGCTTTTTCAATGAATTTAAATTTAAATAGGTTAAATATTTGTTAATAAATAAAATGTGCATCGCACATGAGAATTATCAATTATAATAAGACTAGGTTTTATATGAAAATTGTTCATGATAAGTTTATCATGAAATTATTTTAAAATATCAAATATTTGATCAAAAGTATCAAAAGTTGGGGTAAAAAAATTAATAACAATTACAATATAATACCTCTGACTCGATATATGATACTCCTAATCAAATATTTGATACTTTAAAATAATTTCATGATAAATTTATCATGAATTATTTTTATATAAAACTTTGTCTTATAATAATATAGCAAAATTTCATTGTTGGGTTTCATAATTAATATAAAAATTAAAAAAATTGTGTAAGATATTACATTTTTTGCAAGTTTTATACTACCTCTTGTTGATAGGTGAGCAGAAATAACTCTTGGGCGAACAGGATTACCCAAAGTTGGCGAGCTACAATGACCAGGCGAGCAATTTTAACCTGAAGGCCATGTGGGCGGCGAGCAGAAATAACTCTTGGGCGAACAGGATTACCCAAAGTTGGCGAGCTACAATGACCAGGCGAGCAACTTTAACCCGAAGGCCACATGGACCCACATGACATCCGGGCGGGCAGGTCTAGCCATTAGGCGAACAGAAACGACCAAATGTTCAAGATATCAAGTCAATAAAGATGGCCAGCATGTTGATAGGCGGGAAGGTCTAGCCATTAGGCGAACAGAAACAACCAAATGTTCAAGATATCAAGTCAATAAAGATGGCCAGTATGTTGATAGGCGGGCAGGTCTAGCAATTAGGCGAATAGAAACGACACAATGTTCAAGATATCAAGTCAATAAAAATGACCAGCATGTTGATAGGCGGGCAGGTCTAGCCATTAGGCGAACAGAAACGATCTGTTGATAGGCGAGCAGGAACGTCATTTGGGCGATCAGGATTAACTCAAATTACCCCGCGGTTAAGGTAAAATTAAGCAAAGATTAAACAAGGTACCTGGCGAGCAGAACCTGCATGCCGAGCAAGACTAACCGGGCGAGCAAATTTAGCATGAAGACCATGTGGACCCGGGTAAGGTCCTGGCGAACACAATCAACACCTCGTCGAACAGATCTAGCTACAATGTCAAGACTACAATCTAACAAGATTAAAGACCATCAGAATCAGACTAAAGACTCCTCGAGGACAAGTCCAACAGGACGAGCAACTCTTGACTGCGAGCAAGTCCAACATAGAAGGATATAATTTAGTTTAGATAAGGTCAACTAGTCAAAGCCCAAGTGTCACACATGCAGGCATGGTAGACCAAAGGTCGCGACACCTCCTGCTAGGCAAATGTCTATACATACTTAGATTTTTCAGCTAATGAAAAAAAGCAAAAAATTATTATACACGTCCAAACTTCGATTACGAATCTAAAGCAGCTCGATTAACTTACAATCGAACTTAAACACGTAAGCTTTCAAACGATTCTAACCCGTCTAAACCCGAAAATTCGTATTCACTAATTACGTTAGTGATCAATCACACGTAATTGTTTGATGATCGATTAACCACCAAAAACAGCCATTAATCTTCGAAATTAGAACTGATCATCAACAAATTGGCGCTAGAAGAAGGGTTCGAACCTTCGAATCGTTGAATACGGGAAGATTACCCCAAGATTAAAGAACAAGTTTGAACTTTTGAGGAAAAGTTCAAGAACACCAAGAACAATACTCGATATCTCCTCTGAGCATGCCTCAATCACGAGAGACACAATGTTCACAACATATAACAAGGGATTCACACTCCCGGATGTCCCAGACTGGTGGGCGAGCAGGGGCGAGCAGAAACGACCAGGAAAATCAAACCAATGTTGCTCGTCAGTTGATGCCACCAGAGTTAGACGCCTTAGCTCACAATCCAGACGAATTGGCACGCACAATAGCCATGCTCCAGGCTTTACAAAGATAGCAAGTCCAACCTGGCCCTTCCTATGTACGAGCAAGGCATAGCCCCACAAGAACTCGCGAACATGAGAAGGCCAGAGGGGATCATTTAAACGAAGCAGATAGCGCCCAAGCTCGTAGGGCAAAAGGCAAAGATAAACAGCTCGCTGAGGCTGCCAGTCGTGGGGAGTCAACTTCAAATCAAGCTCTGGGGGTAAGTCAAGGCACACGGCAAAGTGCCCTGGACAGATTAGGTCGTCGCGGTCAGGGAGCAGCCGAGATACGTCCAACAGTTGGAGTAGCTCGCCCAAACACAGTACCTGCTCACCCAAACGCAGTACCTGCTCGCCCAAACGCGGTACCTGCTCGCCCAAACGCAGTACCTGCTCGCCAGTCAGTCCACGAGAGGCTGACCAGGCCAGCCTTTGGTCGCCTAGGCCCAAATGTAGAGCCCAATCCAAGGAGGCCGGCCCCGGGGGTTCCTATACCAAGTGAGGGACTGCGGCGAATAGATGGTCACACACCTCTGCTCGCCGAACAACTTTCAAGTCAGGGGGGATCCTTTGAAGAGCTCGCCTCCATGAGAAAGGCAATTGAAAGCATGCAGGGTCAGCTCGACCAGCAGAGAGGATATGGGAGTACTACTCTACCAACCTCCCCTCTATCTTCGGTGATTCTGAAAGCCCCAATTCAGACGAAAATCCAATTTCCCGCTAGCATACAATATGAGGGTACGGCGGACCCCCAAGTGCATCTGATGAAATATTCTGACTACATGATATCAATGGGGGCAAGTGATGCAACCCAGTGCCATAATTTTCCTTTGACTCTGGGGGATCGTGTCCACAAATGGTTTTCGGCCCTACCACCAACTTCAATTCATTCATTTATCCAGCTAGGCAAAGAATTCTTGTCCCACTTCTCCACAGCCGGGTCTTATCTGTCCCAAAGGCATCGGTTATCCGACTTGAAGCAAATTAATGACGAGTCGGACCGATCGTACTTGGAAAGATTTGACAAGGTTCTGCTAGAAGGGGAGTCAGTAAGCGAGGACACCAAAATTGTAGCCGTCTTAGCTGGACTAAGGAAGGGCACCGAACTCTGGAAAGACGTACATCTTAGATGCCCAAAAACTTATGCTGAATTTCGTGATCAGGCAGGAGTCTTTGTCTCTATGCAAGAAGCCCTACACAAGGATCTGGAGAACAGTGAAGAGGGCAGGTTGTCCGAATTTGTGAACCAAACACCTGTAAAAAGACCTTGGGAGAGCATCCTTTCAAGTTCTGATGAAGATGAATGACTTGGAGGACCCATCAGGGTGGACGAGCTGCTTCTACATGGACGAGCTGCTTCCTCTTGATGAGCAGTTTTCCTCTTGACGAGCAGCTACCCCCATGACGAGCAGCTTCCACATGGACGAGTTGTTTTCTGTTGATGAGCAGTTGTCCTCTTGACGAGCAGCTACCCCCATGACGAGCAGCTTCCACTTGGACGAGCTGTTTTCTCTTGACGAGTAGATGTCCTCTTGACGAGCAGCTGCCCCCGTAACGTGCAGTTTCTACATGGACGAGCTGCTTCCACATGGACGAGCAACTGTCCTCTTGACGAGCTACTATTGTTACTAGGCGAACTACTTTGACTGACAAGCTATAATAAAGTGGGTAACTCTCGAAGAGGAACAAGACCATGGCGGGCTACTCTAGCCACAGAGTCCAAACAAAGGCAGAGTTCTATACGAACAGAGCCCAAACAAAGGCAGAGTTCTATACGAACAGAGCCCAAACAAAGGCAGAGTTCTATACGAACAGAGCCCTAACAAAGGCAGAGTTCTATACGAACAGAGCCCTAACAAAGGCAGAGTTCTATACGAACAGAGCCCAAACAAAGGCAGAGTTCTATACGAACAGAGCCCAAACAAAGGCAGAGTTCTATCCGGACAGAGCCCTAACAAAGGCAGAGTTCTATCCGGACAGAGCCCAAATAAAGGCAGAGTTTTATACGAATAGTCCCCAAATAAAGGCAGAGCAATCAACAAATGAAGTTGATCACCTCAAAGGTATTAAAAACCCTACAATGGACGAACAACCACTAACTGTCGGCTCTTCCTATCATTGTGAAGCAGAATTCACCAAGTGTTGGGTTGTTCACCCATCCAAGTCAGCTCTACCGTGATAGTCCGCCCATCTGAGGTAGTCCGCTCCAAGCAAGGTCAGCTCGACTTCATAACACCGGGTAGTTGCCAGCCCATAAGTAGTCCACTTCACTCCGTCACCACATAATGACTGGCAAGGGGGCAATTATTGATAGGCGAGCAGAAATAACTCTTGGGCGAACAGGATTACCCAAAGTTGGCGAGCTACAATGACCAGGCGAGTAATTTTAACCCGAAGGCCATGTGGGTGGCGAGCAGAAATAACTCTTGGGCGAACAGGATTACCCAAAGTTGGCGAGCTACAATGACCAGGCGAGCAACTTTAACCCGAAGGCCACGTGGACCCACATGACATCCGGGCGGGCAGGTCTAGCCATTAGGCGAACATAAATGACCAAATGTTCAAGATATCAAGTCAATAAAGATGGCCAGCATGTTGATAGGCGGGCAGGTCTAGCCATTAGGCAAACAGAAACGACCAAATGTTCAAGATATCAAGTCAATAAAGATGGCCAGCATGTTGATAGGCGGGCAGGTCTAGCAATTAGGCAAACAGAAACGACACAATGTTCAAGATATCAAGTCAATAAAAATGACCAGCATGTTGATAGGCGGGCAGGTCTAGCCATTAGGCGAACATAAACGATCTGTTGATAGGCGAGCAGGAACGCCATTTGGGCGATCAGGATTAACTCAAAATACCCCGCTGTTAAGGCAAAATTAAGCCCAGATTAAATAAGGTACCTGGCGAGCAGAACCTGCATGCCGAGCAAGACTAACCGGGCGAGCAAATTTAGCATGAAGACCATGTGGACCCGGGTAAGGTCCTGGCGAACACAATCAGCACCTCGTCGAACAGATCTAGCTACAATGTCAAGACTACAATCTAACAAGATTAAAGACCATTAGAATCAGACTAAAGACTCCTCGAGGACAAGTCCAACAGGACGAGCAGCTCTTGACTGCGAGCAAGTCCAACATAGAAGGATAGAATTTAGTTTAGATAAGGTCAACTAGTCAAAGCCCAAGTGTCACACATGCAGGCATGGTAGACCAAAGGTCGCGACACCTCCTGCTAGGCAAATGTCTATAAATACTTAGATTTTTCAGCTAATGAAAAAAAGCAAAAAATTATTATACACGTCCAAACTTCGATTACGAATCTAAAGCAGCTCGATTAACTTACAATCGAACTTAAACACGTAAGCTTTCAAACGATTCTAACCCGTCTAAACCCGAAAATTTGTATTCACTAATTACATTAGTGATCAATCACACGTAATTGTTTGATGATCGATTAACCACCAAAAACAGCCATTAATCTTTGAAATTAGAACTGATCATCAACACCTCTGCCGTCCCCTATTAATTTTTATATGTGCGGTGACACACTATATAAGAATATTATTTTATTGACTTTTTGAACCAATGAATAAAGAATATATTGTAGGTATTATGAGAGTATTTTATTTTCATATTTGTGGTATGAAAATTATCGTGGGACGTCCAAAAATAGAAGATTATTAGGGGACGGAATAATACTTTAAAAATTTGAACATCACAAGAACGTGTCATTTAATATATGAAATGATCTCATATAAAACATGACAATGTTTTATATGAATATGATTCATATTAAACTTACCCTGAAACTCTTTTGAACATTTCAAAGTATCAAATATTCCATCAAAAATCTTATCAGAGTATCAAGAATCGAAGTTAGTAGTATAAAAAATCATTTAAGAGTATCAACAATAAAAAAAATTACTATAAAAACAACAGTATTGAAAACAATACCGTTAAAACTAATTTTTTTTCTCCATATTGTTCTTTAAACATGAGCTTTTTCAAGTTTCTACCACGTTTTTCATATTATAACAAATACTTACCTTTATACTAACACATATTTTATCGTATAGTAACACATGTCTAGGAAGAAGCTTTTCTATTTGCTTTTGCGCATTTTTTTAAGATCTATTTGACTTGATATGACCCATGAAGGATCCGCGAGTTTTTGTCTTTTTCTTAAATATGTTTATACTTTATATTGCATGTGTAATATTGCTCAAGAGACCACCTCTACTTCCAAACATATTCTATGATTTTGATTTTCATTCATCTTCTAAATCCTCCAACCAAGCACCACCTAAAGGTTTTGTCTTTGTTACATGCAGACAATGCCTTGTTATACAACACATTATAACATCACATGACAATTCTTTGTTGAAAAATATTGGTTCTGACCATATGTGGATAAATAGAGTTAGTTGATCTAATTTATCAAAATCAAATTTCTATGAATGAGAAATTAATGTGGAAATTTATCATTTAATACGTGGATAAATACATTAATGAACGTATTTATTAATATTATAATAGTAAAATGTTGTGACTAATAGACATTAAATGTCCTGTCTTTTAGAATAATTTGAAAGACAACTTTTGGTGAATAGTTGTTTACTTCTAAAAGTAGCAAATTTAAAAAAATGGTTAATTGCAAATAAAATTACAAACCTTTTTGCAAATTGCAATTTAAGTTAAACTTGAATAGTGGGAGACTTAAACATAGATGACAAGGATGTAAAACTTTTCACAAGCTATTTTAATTTGTGAGTGCCTCAAGACAAAACCTTTGCTATAATGGAGTAGTGAATACAAAGAATGTAGAGAATGGTTCACATATTGAATTTTCAAAAAAATGATCTCATACAATACAAAGGGTTAAATGTATAAGACTAAAAAAATGAGATATATATGTGTGTGTGTGTGTGTGAGAGAGGAGGGAGAGAGGGGGGGGGGGGGAGGTTTAAAACACATGCCTACTAACATACAAATGAAATGAGTACAAAAAAAAAACATACAAATGAAATTTATGTTGCTAGAATTATGATAACACTTGTAGCAACGTATAAGGAGATTATTGACCCTATTATCTAAGCATACTAAACACTACTCAAATATTGCTCCGTGATTGTTGATCCCACAACTTCTATTTATATAAAAAAATATCAACTGCAACCACAACCACATGTCATGCTTGGAAGGATCTAGAAACAATTTTCCACTAACTTCTCATGATTTTGAAACCGCCATCATGGTCCATGATCTCTTAACATCTTTGAATTGCATCCTCCTGATGTGGAACCTTCTAAATCTTTAACTTACAATTAACAATATTAAGTGCAACATTTAAAGAAACAAAATTAGTTTTAGAAGAAATGACATTTTATGATGTGGTCACAAATATGGCATTATTTGAGACAATATCAACAATATTTTTAACCACACGTTAATTACTTACAATCCACAAATGAAATTTGTTCTAGCTGGTTGAGTGCAAGTCATATATGCGTCAACGTTGTTTATGGAGAACCCTACACAAACACAACTGAATCTATTAACTTGTCAATAAAACAAAATGATTTCTTTTCTATATATGTGGATGAACAAGAGTATGAAAATTTTTTAGGGTTTGTAGCAACTCATTTATTGGTTGTCTAATTTATGCTAAAAATGATAAACCAATGTGATTGAATGTGTTGAAATCGCTCTTGATTGATTAATGGAAGATTTAGGGTGCATGTCAACTTATTATTTGGGTAGATAATATTTTAATATTCACTTTACTCTAGAGGGGATTAAAAACGAATGTTGTTGATCATAAAGTCTTGGTCGCCCAATTCGGTAATCATTCGACTTTCAAATTAGATTCAAAATTTTAATCCCTAAAAGGTGAACACTTCATTAGCTCATGTTTGAGCTCGAATTTATGAATTTTCATATGAGTATCATACTAATTGCTTATCTTGGATGTGACTTATGCAGTTGACACTTCCATTAAAATAGATGAGCGATCACTAAACTGAACTGAACCATAAGACACTTTATTAGGGTTCTTGTACATTTATCTCTCTAAATTTGATCAAACATGCATAAACTTTTTATTCTACATTCTTTTCTTAGCAATCCATATTACCTTACCTCAAAATGATTAAGGTTTGACCTTATAAATGATAATGTCAAATCATATATTCACTATTATAACCAAAATTATATGTAAATATCTACTTCTATTTAGGTCGTTGTGTGAATATTGCTAGTGTTAGTGTCCTAGAGACAATCCTTTGCGAGGACATAATACTAAGATGTTATTCAGTTTTAGCTTAATATTATTGATTGATTTAATATTAAGTATATGACATTACACTTATCTGAATATTATGTTTGATTGTTTGCATTTATTTATTCACATATGTGTTCCCATGAATCAATACTGTCATTGAGTAAGTGAGAGCTCATATGACTTAAGTATGATTCTCAAATAGTCCCGATCAAGGACCATCAAGAATGAGATATTGATGATGTAATTGAGATTGGTTTGGGATCTGCATTATACTCAGTGTAGTAAGATCTCACTTACTACGAGATACTCCCTCGGATTCGATTTTGATTTCCACTTTCAAAGTGGCACGAGTTTTAATAAAGGAGTTGTTTATTAGTATTTGTGGGTATAAAATAGATTTTTAAAAGGGATAAGAGTTGTTTATTAGTATTTGTGGGTATAAAATAGATTTTTAAAAGGGATAAGAGTTGTTTATTAGTATTTGTGGGTATAAAGTTGATAAAGTAGTGGCATACGTGTAAATAAATAATGTTTTTAAGGGTAAGTTAAAAGGGGTAGTGTTTGCTTTTTGCTATTTTGGGTAAGTAGAAAATAAATAAATAAATCTTCCTTTTATGGTAATACGGATAATAAAAAATGAATCGGAGGGAGTACTAGGTATCTCATAATGGATGCACAAATACCTTAGAGGGTATTGGTATACCCATCCGAGAAACCGTTTGATGTAATTCCACATAATGTGTATACGGATGTCTCGGTTAGTGGGAGTGATGTGATACTCATCTGACTTGAGGTCAATACGCACGACATATGCAGAGTGATGAACTTTGACCATGGTCGCCGCTTGCACCCTCCAAGGGTAGATATGACATGGATTGGGTTCATCACGAAGTACATGTGCTTGGTAGTTGAGCCAAGAAAAAGGTTCATTCCTCGACTATGAATTTAGAGAGAATACTCGTCTTCTCATCATAATTGGATCTAAGTCATCGACCGATGCACGTCAACTTGGACTTTGTGGCCAAGTGTGGCACGAGTGATCAATTAGTGATTTGAGATAATATGATTAAGTTGTTTGAATAGACACTTCATCATGTTCAAGACTTAATCGGGTATTCGTGAATGAAAGGAAGATATCACAATAGCCTACATTATTACAGGTAGTTGTAGATTTCCTCGCAACGTACCTCGTATATTAAGAATGTCTGATTTATTGTCTTTGATTCAATTAAGACCGTTAGTTTGGCTAATCACTCGATATACGAGGGCCTATTGGTCACACAACAAGCAATGACAATTTACCAATTATAGTTGATTGATTAAATATTATATTGGATATAATATTTAATTTATGAAGAATATAATAATAATAATTATATTTGGAATTAATTATTATTATTTAATTAAATTAGATTTAATTAGATATGAATTCCAAATAATAATATTTAGAATATTATTATACAGAATATTATATAGTCAAGATAATAATTGTAGAAATAAAATCCGTAGAGATTTTATTTGACGGGATAGGCCTGTTATCTTGCTTGAGAATTAAGTCAATATTATCCTTATAAATATAAGATCTATGGGAATTCCAAATACACAAGAAATATAATTTCTTCATAATATCTCTAGCTCGAATATTCCTAGCAAGTTCGTTTCGAGATACAACGCTGTTGTGTGAATATCATAGTGGAGGATTCGTTCGTTGTTGGTGAAGTATTTATTCTGTTGCGCATGTATTACGTATTTTCTGTTGCTGGAGTATCAATTTATTTTTTTCTCATAATTTTATGAATTATTTTGTGATAAAATAGTTTATACATAAACCATTGAATGTTATTAGTTGTTTTCGCAAAAGGATATTAATTGTTTTCATTGAAGAATATTAATTGTTTATTGAAAAAAAAAACTAAAACTCTTCAATGTAAACAATTAATACTTTTCAATAAAAATAATTAATATTTTCGATGATTAATCAATTTCACTCTATATATACTCATTATTTGTAAATGATAAATGTGGGATAGATTATTTGAATAATCGTAAAATTGGTGGTAATATTCTTACTATATTTACAAGATCAATTGGATTGACAGAATCTCAATGGTATATTCCCTAATAATAATCCATAATAAATTAAAAAGCATGTAGATAAAATAAAGAAGAAAAATGAAAGTTATTCATGGTTTATTGCATTCTTTTCTCTTTTCCACATATAAAAAAATAAAAAATAAAAAAAATTGGTGTTTGATGCATTGTAAAAAGATGAAGATAATAGGAGCAATAATGAAGAAACGAAAGTAGCAAATAGCAGAGTGGGAGTAGTAGCTACAGATACGTACAAAGAATTTTGTATATAAGTAGTCAAGTAGTAACTTGTAGCGAATACGTACAATTTTAATGCAGTTTCCTTCTATGTCTTCCGCGTTATCCTTTTCCATAATCAAATCATTTGCAAAATCCCTGATTCTCTCTCTCCAATTTCCCCCCCTTCTCTGCTCAATCATTGTCTGCAATTCCTAAATTTTCCCTCTACTTCCCTTCCAGATCCCGTGTTTTTACAATCGCCGCACCTTGATCGCGCGACGGTTATATATACTTGCGCCACTGGCCAATATCAACCGTGTTTTGGGACGCGGAGTGGTTTCGATTGTGTGTATGTGTGTGAACGCAGTTCGAAGTTAGGGTTTCCGTAATGGCGTGCACCAGCGGCGGAAAATCCGAGGTCACGGCGGTGTCCGACCAATTCCCGGTGGGCCTGAGGGTTTTAGTGGTGGATGATGACGTCACCTGCCTGCGTGTTCTGGAGAAAATGCTTCAGAAGTGCATGTACAGAGGTTAGTGACTCTGCGCGGTTGCTGAATTGTGATCTCCGCCGTGAATTTAGTGGTGTTAAGTGATAAAGCTGTGTAGTTTTACTCTTTTTCTCCATGGATGTTGCTCTGGTGATGGTTTATACCGGATACTGAGACTGGGATCTTTGTCTCTCAATTTGTATCGGAGTATTACCACTAGATTTTATGCTTTTGCACATGTTATTTGTTAGCGAATTTGGGTGGTTCCTATTTTTACCGGTGCCTTTTCAATCTGCAAACTCTAGTTTTTATAAATTATCAACTTTGGTTTCTGATTTTTACTTGGATAATTTGCTAGACTTTGCCCTGCGCATAACTTTTCCAGACGCAGATATGTTATTTCCCAGCTTTAAGTTGAATAAGATAATTTGAAATTATTAATAGATTTTAACTGACCGTCATTTATTTAATTGCAGCTTTAGTTGATGGTTCTTTGTTTATGTTAATAATTATATGATGTATTAGATTCCAAATTATAGATGATATATAAAACTTTCAGATGTTCTTTTACCTGAAAACTAATCATCTAAATCCCATCCCGTTAAGAGTTTTGATGTAATAATTGGTCGCCTATGATAGGCTTTACACCAAAGGTGGTCTTTCTTACAGTGCTAGGCTTGTCGCTGACATTGCTCCAACACTCCTTTATTGGGCTTGTGAGTTAGTGAGTTAGTGAGTGACTGTTACTGCAGGTTGAGTTACTTGGAACGTAGTGCAGTGTCTTATTTGGTTGGAGGTAGTACCTTAGTATTAAGGATGATACTGCAATCAGCATTCTTGGACTCATTTCTAAGCCCTGTTTGGTATATGCTCAAGCTCCCTTGAGTGTAAGTTCAGTTGTCTTTTAAGTCAGTAACTATATATCAGCAATAATGTTGAGCAAACAAAGAAATTTCATTTAGAAGTTTTGTTCCTTGGGTGCCTTCCACAATATCAAATATTTCTCCGCTCTGGAAACTTACACTGCAGCACTTATTGGGGCCATAGATAGCACAGAATCTGTACACTAGCATCAAGAATCATCTGCTTAATTGAGTGATGAAAACAATATACAAAATCTCCAGGATTATTAATATGCTTCATGCAGTCTTTGCACGGATTGTTATTTATTTCTGTAATGGACTTTGTGGAAGTTTTAGGTACTGTGTGAAATAGAGGTGTTTTATATTCAATTATAATCACCTCACCCTTGAATTGGTTTCAAAACTCTGGTATTCTTGCAGTTACCATTTGCTCGCAAGCTACAGCTGCTTTGAACTTATTGAGGGAAAGGAAAGGCTGTTTTGATGTAGTCTTGAGTGATGTTCACATGCCTGATATGGATGGCTTCAGACTTCTTGAGCTAGTTGGATTAGAAATGGACCTTCCTGTTATAAGTGAGTGATGCATCCTGTGCCTTGGGCCTCACAAGTTTTTATCATAACTTGACATTCCATTCTGTTATGCAGTGATGTCAGCTGATGATAGAACCAGCCTTGTTATGAGAGGAATAAGGCATGGAGCATGCGATTACCTAATTAAGCCTATACGGGATGAAGAGTTAAAGAATATCTGGCAGCATGTTGTTAGGAAAAGAAGGAACGAAAATAAAGAACTCGATCATTCTGGCAGCATGGAAGATCATGATCGTAGAAAACGAGCTATTGATGATGCTGAATATGCTTCTCCTGTGAGTGATGGGGCAGATGAGGTACTCAAAGCACAAAAGAAAAGGAGGGACTGTAAAGATGAAGATGACACAGAAATGGACAATGATGATTCTACCACATCTAAGAAGCCTCGTGTAGTTTGGTCAGTAGAGCTCCATCAGCAATTTGTTACTGCTGTAAATCAGCTCGGGATTGATAGTACGGACTTTCCTTTGCTTTATTTTGTTAATTTTCAAACTTTTCTGGAGCAAGAATTCCTTTAATGGATGAGTGTTTCTTATGGAAACGTTATTGTGATTTGT
The DNA here is from genome assembly GCA_947034835.1 of Ballota nigra. NCBI lineage: Eukaryota > Viridiplantae > Streptophyta > Magnoliopsida > Lamiales > Lamiaceae > Ballota > Ballota nigra. Next base: position 85,760,443 of record OX344720.1, on the reverse strand, counting down.
CTCTGTAATTATTTACATTGTTTTGTTTTGTCTGGTCCTTCCAGAGGCTGTACCCAAGAGAATTCTTGAAATGATGAATGTCCCCGGACTAACAAGGGAGAATGTGGCCAGTCACTTACAGGTCTCAGTCTTTTTCTCTCACTTTGTCCTCAAATTTTTTACTTACTGCCTTGATGTTCTTTTCCTGTACGGATTATTGAAAATGAGGATAAGGAAAAAAAGCTAAAGACCAAGTCTACTGTTGATCACACTCTTCATATCATTTCTTTCTTTGAGGGAAATAATCAAATAACAAAGCTAAATAGATGTCTTCAATTGAATTTTAAAATTTGACTTAAAAGTCAAGCCGTGATATCTTTTGTGACATTTTTTACCTTCAACCACTACTTGAGATATTTTCAATTTTTCAGCTCTCATCCAACACTCCAATCATGGTCTAAACTATACGTGTAAATGTGGATGGTGAGATTATTTTACTACTGGATTATTTTTCTTTTCTTCCATTTTTAACTGATTGGGTCCTGTTAGAGTTATAATTTCCTTTGGACCCTTATAATGCCAGACTTGATTCTGAAAATTGTGGGTCACTCTCCGGCTTCGTGCCTAAAAGAAAAATCCGTAAGACACTTATATTTGGTGTCATCTAGGCAGAGTCAATTGCAGTACTTATGATTCTGGACTCCTTTATTAATTGAATTGTAGCCTACATAATGGGGGCCTCTGATGAATTGTTTGTGATTTCGTCGACCACCAAGTAAGCTTGATATAAAACTTGTCATATGTAGGAATTTTTTGGTGGTGAATGCATACCACCCATCCTGGCAACTATATCTACTTCTCTGTTAAGTTGAGTCTGATCTATCTTACCACACGCTTATGAAGAATTTCTCTCATACTTTTCTTCTGATTTGGTTTATATGCTGCATCGTGGTTGGGGAGTATGGAGGTTTATTTATTAGAAATGTGGAGCTCAAAAATACAAACTCTGAAAGAGAGCATACAGTCTCTCCAAAATGAGCAGTAGGATTGGCAAAAACAGTTTATCTACTTCAATATCGTTGGCTCCTGATAATAATTATCTTTTTGCATGTGCCACTAGAAAGTGATATTGGTTCTAAACCTATATAACATCAAAAACCTTGTTTTGTGTCCCATAATGATTCTCAGAGATCTTGATAATTGAGCTACGTATTATCTATGCCACAAATTGTCTCATACGGCTGACAAAAACTTGACATCATAATTTGTATTATGGCTTCAAATTAGCTTATCTGCGTGGGATTTATATGATCAAGGATATTTTCTTTTGTTGATTAGCGCTCTATTGTGCTTATCTAACTTCCTCGGGATTTGTTATTAATTTGCAGAAGTTTAGACTCTATTTAAAGAGGTTGAGTGGGGTAGCCCAACAACAGGGTGGCCTTCCTACTTCTTATTGTGGGCCAGTGGAGCAGAATCTGAAATTAGCTTCCCTTGGAAGGTTTGACATCCAAGCTTTGGCAACTTCTGGCCAACTTCCTCCACAGACATTGGCAGCTCTGCAGGCTGAGCTTCTGTCTCGACCATCGGGAAACTTAATTTTGCCAGCAATTGATCAGAGAGCTCTATTACATGCATCTCTTCAGGGATCGAAATGCATTCCTATGGATCCAAATGTTGCTTATGGTCAACCTCTGATTAGATGCCCATCTAATGTTGCCAAACAACCATCTCAGCCTCTCATGTCGAATGAGAATGTTCACACAGAATTTGCAGCCTGGTCGACAAAAAACCTTGAAGCAGTACCACCTTACAATTTCGGTTCTGTAGTAGATACAAACAGTAATATATTGGTGAGTGTTGTGCAGCAACAACAGCATAAACATTCTATCGTCCCAGAACCAAGTCGTCCAATCAATGTGCAACCTTCTTGCTTGGTGATTCCGTCTCAATCTTCGCCCAATTTTCAAGCAGCAAACAGTCCTGCTTCTGTCAATCAAAACTGCAGTTTTAGGAATTCTGCACTGGATTACAACAAGCCCTTACTTCAGTCAAATAATTCGGCAGGTGTTGTGCAAAGCTTGGAAGTAGAATATAAACCAGTTTGTATGCCTTCTGAGTTTGGCGCTACGTCTTATGTTTCATCTATGTCATCGTGCCCAAGAAACATACAAGAGAGTGCTTGTCAAAGAGTTCCATGCTCACCCTCCACAGGAAATTCTGTCATGCAGGTTTCTAATATGAACTGCGTGCAAGGTTCTTATAATGGCAAACAGGACTTGGGGCAAGGATCAACCAGGAATTTTGTATACATCAGTAAAGGAGCATCAATGCCTAGCTGCTTTACTGTGAATGAACAACTGCCAATGAGCAACATAAGTCAACGAAAACTATATGCTGACAATAATGGTAATAAAGTGAAGCAGGAACCAAATATGGATCTAATGGAAAATGTAAAGTTGGGCACCCCAGTGCGGCAGCACCTTCCCTCCAGTGATCTGACGAGTGTTTTCTCTGACTAGGTAAATTTTCTGTTTACATTTATCAAGGTTTCTCTTCATTTAGTTTTCTAAATCCAGAAAGCGTTATATTATCTTGTAAAAATATCGAAGTTAGTGTTTGGATTATTGATAGAGCAACTGAGAAATATAAAAAATCTTTGCTGCATCATGGGCATATTTTGGTGGTTTGCTGGCAATGAGAACAGAGCATAATTTCTTATATTCTTCTGCCCTTGATTATGTTAATCATGTGTCCTGAAGCCATTTTGCTATCATGATTATATTTTCTTTACTGTGTAAAGGTAAACATAAAGAAGATGGTTCATATTTGTGTACATTGGTTTCTCTGGAAGTTCATTTTAGTAGAGGTGTAAAGAATCCTAGGCTGGCCTCGTTAATCCAACGATTGTCTAGCTCGGGTTTTAGGGCCTGACACTTATATTAGTAACAAGACATCAGTTACTTACGCTTTCCTATTTTTCATAATTTGTCAGTATAGTTAATGTATCAGGAATTCTAATTGTGCTGTTTAAACTGGATCACTGCTGATTAAACTGCTTGGATTTAAAATCAAAAGTAAGTTTTTAGAATGAGTTATATTTCCAGATTGTATGTTGAAGTTGCCTAATAAAAAATCTTGTTGCCAATTGATAACATCTTGTGATTACACTTTTTACTGCCAGTTTTTACTTTTTCTTCAGTCCCCAAATTTTATCTTCTCTCAAATCAAATCATTATGATGTCTGACATCAAAATAGTGTAAAGGCTACTAGCAGGTTTCAACTTGGAACAATTTACAAGTTTCATGCAGCTATTATACTTGTGGTAAACTTTATTTAGGGGGGAAATGAGTTACCTTCCAGTTTCCTTTTTTTTTCCCCTCAAGCATAAAATGTTCAACTGTTTTCTCCCGTTGAATATCCTTAGTCAGAGGCATGAACAGAAGAAATCATTGAGTTTCCTTTAATTCCTATGTCCTTTTACTATTCTACAATGGTTCCTTGTTCATTTGGTGTCTTCCGTATTCTTGCGCACTAGAGTTTCCTTGTAGTGTTGACCTCCATTTGTTCCTACCTTGTATGTGTCATCCATCTAAGAGGTGTAACGTGAGACCACCCGAGAACACGCTCTTCAGCATTCTAAATTATACCTTTCAGTATTTCAATTCATCCCCATTCCAGTTGTGTAATTATTATCATATTTTTCGTGGTGACAATCAAGAACAAAGTTGATTAAAATGCCATGCATCATGATTCAATGCCTTTGTAATTAGTAATTACCTGCTCATTCAATCTAATTCATGATTGGTCCGATCCTCAATTCAAATCTTGTTTGATAATGGAAGGTGGTTGAGGAGGAATTGAGCATATCATTTTAGTTGATGTTATGTTTGATTTTTGGCTTTAAAATTCGTGTGCTCGTATAAATAGAGTCGTTACACTCATCACAAGCTGATATTGCTAGAAATTGTGATAGGTCTTCAGAGATTGAACGCATCTGGATTCTTTGGGAAGTAGCTGAAGTGCGTGGATCCTAGTGTAATTATTTCGACGTCTACGTGAAGCTTCTCAGTTCAGATTTGTAGGACGGGTAATCCAGGTACACTTTAGGCAATAAGTCAGGTTTCGAATTTCAATATTAATCATCTGCCCTCAAAATTGTGTTGGGGGCACTCTCATTTATTCATTTACTTTAGTTGCTACCACATGTATAGCCTGTCAGTCTACTTAAGGATGTTTGTGTTTTTACCACATTTCATCAGTCTCATTCACACTTTTCACTATGGTGTCTTTTAACAAGAGTTTCTTCTCTTGCGAGCCCGTCTCACCAGAGATAATATCAAAATCAGTTCAATTAATTTTCACGCTAGTAAAGCTTGTTGGATAGTTTCGGACTCGTCTCGCGCAAGTTTTGAATGTCTTTTTTTTTTATAATAAAAGACAAAAATTTGTGTGAAACTCGAGATCATGCAAATTTGGTTTCTTCAAATATCAGTGTTATGCTCCTCAAAAAAAAAAAAAAATATATATATATATATATACTATTATACATATTCACTATCACCATTATGCATATGTTATCACTGTTTGGAAAATTAAGTTTTTTTTTTTTTTTAAATAGTGGTAGTTAATATATACTCCCTCCGTTCTTTATTATCTGTCTTATTTTATCCATTCACACAAATCAATTTTCTCATTTATTAGGGTATCAAAAGATACTTACACCCTTATTTATTACTTCTATATATTATAGGATGTTGATTACTTCTATTATTTATTAGGGGCATTGTTGAAAAAATTAGTTAAAATATGTATTGGTATTGGTAAAATGACAATTAAAAAGGAACATTATTTTAGATAAAATGAAACAATTTAATAAGAAACGGAAGGAGTATAATAGTGATACTTGAAAATAAGAATCAATATAAATTTGGATTCCCTACTATGCCTTTTTTAAGTTCTTACTGAATACTGTATATAATTCAGTTATGTGGGATAAACCAACTTGCTAATTAAATGAGCCCCACCATTTCCCACCTCTCAAAACAAACAAAGTAGGTGCAGTTAAAAATAATTTGAAAGAAAGGAGAAAGCAGTATCAGATCTCTTAACGAAGTAATTTGTATGTGCTATTTAACAAAATAGTAAGATATTGGTGATTTGTTACTTAAAGTTTGTTGTAAAAGAATTTAATTTTTGTTATTTGGTCCAATATTCGGAAATTAGCTAAATAATTCAATAAATGAAATTGAATACAATACCATCCTATTCGATTTTGTATTAATAAATATAATAAATTTATGTATCAATTTGGTAAATTGTTAATAAATATCGAAAGCTAGAATTTGTAATATACACATTTTCACTTCTCTTGTCCCACTTTAATACTAACATAAATGGTACTTTTTCCACCTCTTTTTAATTTTTTTTACCCAATATATATTTTTTTCCCCAAAATACTGTAAAAAGTGCAAATGAGTCTCACTACCATCATCGATTTGGCCACCTTCCAATCCCCACACTCCCACTTTCGAACGACCGGTCATTCCAATATTTATGAGCCGTAACAATAAAACAATTGGTTGTTCTAATCTCTACTTAGGTGAACGACCAATTTTTTGCCCGGCGTAGGCGGCATTTGAATAGATTGGTAAGCATTTTTCTTTTTTCCTTAGAAGAGTATTTGTATTTTTTATATCAAAATTAGTAGTTTTTTTTTTCTTTTTCTTTTTGAAGGAGATGGATAGAAAACCTTTTCTTTTATAGAAGTGTATTTTTCTTTTTCTCCTTCTTATAATTATGGTGGACAATTGATAAGCTTTTGATTTATAAACTATATTTGCTATGTAAGGTATGTTAATTGATTAATGAGTAAGTCTTGTGTGTCGTGCAATTTAAGTGGGGATTATATATTTGTAAGTCCCGTAACTTTGCACTATTTTGAATTTGGTCCACATGAATTACATGTTTTGATTTTGGTCCCGTAAGTTTGAGATTAGTTTGATTTTAGTCCTTTTAAAACTTATAGGATCAAAATCAAAATGTGTAATCCAATTTCTTTTAGAAAAAATTCAAACTTACAGGACCAATATCAAAAATCAAAATGTGTAATCCAATTTCTTTTAGAAAAAATTCAAACTTACAGGACCAATATCAAAAAAATCAAGGTAAAAGGACTAAAATCAAAATAATCTCAAACTTACGGGACCAAAATCAAAACGTGTAATTCATGTGGACCAAATTCAAAATAGTGCAAAGTTACGGGACTTACAAATGTATAATCTCATTTAAGTGTTATTTTAAAGCGTTGTCTCTCTTTTCACATAAAAGTCACCATTGTTTTTATTGAAAAATTAAGATTGTTTACAATTTAATAATTTTAACTTTTAAAAAATCCACCTGAATTGCACGGTGCACTATCCAAAATTAAGGCGTAATCAATAATTGTTTGGTATTTAACATATACATGTATTATTATGTATTAGATATGTTTGATAATTTTTATTACCTAAATTTATTTATCAAGCTTTGTGAAAAAAAAATTAAATACTTTTTGCGTTAAAACAATTAAACATGTATTTTGAAATGAAATATATGGAGTTAAAGTATAAAATTTCAAATAAATTTCAAATAAGAGAATTTGATTTTTTTTTTCCTAAATACAAAATCAGATTTAAAATTTGTATAATAAAAGTATATAAATATTCCAAATATTTTTTATGCGTATAGAATATCATGATATTTGATTTAATTCATTGCCCCCAAGGCAAGCACTAGAGTAGATGAGACTTGATTGCCAATTATACAGTACTTTTCGTACCAAATTTATTTGCTACTTGCCGAAACTGCTTTTACTTTTACTCCATCGATATTTTTATAAATGACAATAAAAATATATTATTGTTTGCAATAATATCTTTTCCACACTAGTCCACTTACATTTCATATTATTACTTTGCACATATTAATTCATATTTATTAATTAAACTCAATTTCGTTTAGAGTGGTAAACAGTAAAGTAGCAAACAACTTTGAGACGAAGGGTGTAATAATTAAGGTTGGGAGTAAGTCAGGCTACCCGATAGAAGCCTACAACTCCGACCTACTAAACCTAGGACTCGGCTCGTTTAATAAATGAGACATATTCAATCTTTTCTTAAAGTCCATTCACTTAGATAATACTCCCACCGTCCTAACATTTCTTTAACACTTGGGAGTGACACATTTTTAAAGAAAAAAGAGAGTATGTAGGTGTGGACAAGGTTGATAATATCGGTATCAATGGATATATCGAGACCTTAAATTTGTGGAAATATCGATGGATATATCGATATCGGTAAATTTAAAAAATTATTAAAATTTAATAACAAACTTTTAATACATGAAATTTACAATAGAATTTGACCATATTTTACATTTGTGATATTTAACAAAATTATGGATATTTTTTCGATATTTATCAATACTTTTTCGATATTTCTCGATACTTTTTCGATATTTACCGATATTTTTCGATATTTGACCGATTTTATGCTCAATTTGCACAAAAATATAGTCAAAATTGATTTTATATGCTAATATTTATCGGTTTTTTAACGGATACTATGGAAATATCGTTACCCTCCAATATCGATATCGGTGACCACGAAAAATGGATATATCGGTGATATATCGTGAAAATTTCCGGATATTTTCATCCTTGGGTGTGGGGTTGAATAAAATAATAATAACTTTATACTTTATTGACTTTTGTGATAGAGAGTTATTTTCTTTTTTTGGGTGTGAAAGAAATGTTGGGACGTCCATTTAAGGCAAGTGTGAAAGAAATGTTGGAACGAAGGGAGTATAATGTATAAAAATACAATACATAATATATGATATAATAAATACATATTCAACAGTTGATACTGTATATATAGACAAACTCTCATATGCACCAAGTGCACGGTGCACTCACTCAACAGTTGATACTGTTTACACTGAAAAGTTAGTTCCAATTACGCTGAAAATTTTACACTAAAATTGATTTTTAGTGTAACTTTTCAGAGAAATTGGGACCAACTTTTCAGTGTAACTGCGACCAACTTTTCAGTGTAAATAATATCAACTGTTGAGTGAGTGCACCATACACCAAGTGTACAAGAGAGTTGCTTATATATACATATATATATATATATATATATATATATTAGAATACTATTAAATATAAATCAAGATAATTTTAGTGGATTTGTTACTGTGCATTTATTTGATAATCTCCCAATTTTATTTTCCCATTTGATTGTGTGCGGAATTTAATGCGAGAGTTAAATTTTAGTATTTAAATGAATAAAGTGGTATTGGAATGATGAATGGTGAATAAAGTAGTATTGAGAATGGTGAATAAAGTATTATTTAAATGAATAAAGTAGTTTCCATTTTAGGGATGAGAAAATAAAATTGGAACGGACCTTTTTGGCAAATGAAAAAACAAAACTGGAACGGAGAGAGTATGCTTTAGTGATAATTCAATTGTTGGAACTAATTTAGTTAAAAGACCTTTTAAGTTAGACATATTTATTAAAAATTGGATCAAACCTCTCAGAAAAGCCTACAACAGGTAAAAGATCATATTCGTGTCCAAAATTTAAATATCCGGTCTATGCCATCTAACGAAAAACCCAACTCAACTTGGCCTATTCCCACCGCTATTAACAAAAAATATGATGCTTAAATGAGACTTGATTTTAATTTTGTATCCATGAATTAAAAGGACATTTAAGTGGGGAGTAGTTACAGTGTTTCACTTAAGTGTATATATTCACTTGACTTTTGAAAATAATATTTCAAGCCTAATACCCCAACTAAAAAAAAACAATAGTTCGGTATATATTATTCGAAAAAAATTAAAATTAAATTTAAAATCCGAAGGCATGTAATTGGGATATTTAAATTACATGATTCATTTCATTAGACTTGGGAGATATTTTCAAAATCTATAGATTTAAGCATCGATAGACCACTTTTAAATTGTAGTAAAAAAATTTCCTCTATTTTGGGACTCACTCAAAATGACTCACATTTTGTATGGTAATAACAAATAAGCGAGGAAGTGAAATAGGTCGAACATGATGACCCTAAAAACGAACAAGAAAAACGAAACCAGCAGAAAATGACCACAATAACATGCTTCATTGCAAATTCTAAGAGCACAAGAGATAAAACTTGCACGTCTCCATCTCCTTCTCCAGGAATGTCGACTCATGGACAAAGCACAAATCATAGCCATAGCCATAGCCAGGTAAACAAACTCATTCATCTGCCAAGCGACTATGATTATCGAGAATAACATAACAAAATCACCAAGCAGTCTAAAGGCCCTGTAAGATAGCAGGCTATTCTACACCAAAAGACAGCAAGTTCCAAAGTGTGAAGACCTTACTAAAATCAAACATAAAGGAAGTCGTAATAAGTAGCTGCATTAAGATACAAATGATGACAATAGCAAATAAAGTCTCCATTAATACTACTACGTTCCGTATATGGCAACCAACATCCTCAACACTTAACAGACAAAAAGAAAAGGAAAACTAACCACGAGCTTTTTAAGTCAAACAAACATATGCAGCTCAGGCCTCGAGAACACGTTGTTTTCCTCGTCTTCCAGAACCGGATAAGCAGCAACAAGCGCATCCTGAGCACCAATGTAGAGCGAGTTGTAGATTTTCCAGTACACTTCTCTAACCTTCCTCGCTGGATGGAACAGCCCCTGAAGACAATAGTTGAGCACTACAGCCGCTCCCAATGCAACCCTCATTCCTTCAATAGCTTCTGTAACAGCATTGATAACGTGTGGGGAAGTCTCGAAAATGTTAGGCCACACGTAATTCATCAGGTGGATCAAAGCATCCTCACATCCCAGCCCTGCAACTCCGAGGGCCATATGTTTCACAGCTGAAGCAGCAGTTTGCCTATGAACCAAGTCGCGATCCATGAGAGCATCCTCTAGCAATGGAGTCACAGCATATATGTAGTCTTTCCCCATCTCGCCGATGTATTCAAACAGGAAGGACAGCGACTTCAGAACACCATTCTGGACATTGAGCTCGGGAACACGGTACTCATTCATCAAAGCAGGAAGAACTGTAAAAGGCGAGCACGTTTCAGCAACAATAGCAATGGCCACAGTCGTGCACACACGGTTTTGGCGCTCTTGGACCTTGAGGTTGTTCAATAATGTAGCAAGAACATCTTGTGGCCCAATGGCCTTGGCGATATAACCAAAAGTGTTGACAGTGGCTCTACGGATACCCTTCTTGTGAGCTTTAAGCATCTCTAGAAGCTCGAAACATATACGCATCCACTCCCTTGCAGGAACGTACTCGGGCCCACGATCAGCAATTCTTCCCACGAGATCGATACAATTCTCTTGGACCTTTTCGTGACGATTCTTCAAAATAGGAGTTAGTCGAGGAAGCAAATCTTTGATAGGTGGTGTCATCTTAGTCATACCAATAACATTGACGATAGCCTTGATTGCACCCAATATTGAACCCAAAACTTCAGGGTACTCCTCCCCTAAGTATTCGTACAATACGACACCAAGATGGCCCATAAGTTGCTCTTCTCCACACTGTTTCATGACCACAGCAATCCTGGATATAAGATCAGCTGCTTGTTGTCTCACTTTAGCACTCTTATTGTTGAGCCGCCACTTTATGGTACCACATATCTGGGGAAGATACGGCTTCACTCTCTGACCAAGGGAGTTCACAACAGCACCAAACCCATTAAGCATAACATTGGCATCATCACTAGTCTGCTCCTGGAATGCATACAGAATTCCATCAATTAATAGCTCTTCTAAGCGAGCATCAATATCAGATGCCCCCAGGTTCGCCACCACTTTCTCGATTGTCTCCATAACCATCCTTCGGTAGGGCTCACTTTCATCTTTCAAGTCTTCAACAATCCGACCTACTATATCAGCAACACCAACTTTGTTAGCTATCTCCTCTGTTGTCTCAACAAGCTGCTTGTAGTTTCTCCTGTCCAAGGCCATTCTCCGGACCCAAAAATTACGAAAGAACTCGGGAAGAATATCATTTCTGATATAATCTGGCTCCACACCTTCGGTACTCACACACTGCTTCACCACTTTCAGCACAATCTTCTTCATTTCTTCATCTGGAGACTGGAATTCACGGATCAGAATAACCATAACTTCTTTCGTGTAGTAGCTAGCATATATGGCATCCATGAGTGGTATAATAAATCCAATGGCCTTAAGAAAGGCTGCCAAGACTTTCCCACGGTGGGTTCTGATGCCCTTCCACAGAGGCTTCAACACAGAGTCGAAGCTTTCGATACCATAGGGGGCTGCAGCCTCGGCAAGAGCAGCCAAAGATAGAGCTGTGATTGTTCTGACTTTCTGATTTTCATCATTAAGTCCATGCTCAATTATTTCAACTAGAGATCTCAAGTGAGGAAGAACAGCACACCCAATTAAAATAGCAATCTGCTGCACAATCTTGATACCAGTGTGACGAGCTTGCCATGATTTCTTACTCTGACAGACAGCTTTCAAGAATGGCAATAATGCAGGAATTCCAAGGGCCGAGGCAACAACACTAAAAGCTCTGGCAGTGGTGTTTCTTACATACTCATCAATGTTATCAATGTCGGGACGCATCGCAGCAATCATAGTGGCCAGCCCAGCTGCCTTACTCAGATTTGAGATGATTTCTCTACCTTCTACACGAGCATAGTAATCCTCATCAATCAAGAGAGGCTCAATAACCACCAGAATTTTGTGGACATAGGGACGAACCAATTCATCCAACTTGTAGAGAACCCTGTCAATAACTTTCACCAGCAAATGCCTCTCCTGGTCTTCCAACGTGGGCTGCATGAGCAATGGCAGAATACGATTAAACAGAGGCCCAGCACCTAATTCCCTTGCCTTATCTGTGAGCTGTCTCAAGGCAGTTTTCCTCTGAGGAGGAGTGCCGTTCTTAACTTTTAGCAAGAGCTTCATGATCTTTCGCTCTTTCTGTTCTTCTGGAGATAGCTCCTCTTCATCGTCTTCATTTAGCAGAGAGCCAAAGTACTGATAATCTTCAGGTTTCATAAACGGCAAACCGTCTGGCAACTCTTTAGGCACATCAAACTGCTGGCCCCGATTTTCTTCTGGAATGTTGTAAAGAGGTGTCCCCATGGGAGTGGGTGTAGCAAGAAGTTTCCGGGCAGGGGTCCTGATAGGAACATAGGAAGCAGGGGGTTCCAAGACCTTATATCCTTCCTCAGGGAACATTGAATCAAGCTCCTCATCAGTTAATGGCCTATTTCTGTCCTCGATATCCTTCTCCCACCTCAACAGATTGTACTGCTCAGGAGTCATTGCGCTTCGCATAATAGCATTCGGCGTAGGGGTAGCCATGTCAATCCCCCCAAAAGGCGTCACACCAGGTGTATATGACGCAGCAGGGGTAGCTCCCGGCGTAGCACTACCCATAGTTGCTGGAGTCTCATCCCACCTCGATCTCTGTCTTTTGGGAGTTGGTGTAGCCAACCCTCCGAGCTTAGGCGTAGCATCCCATGCCATCCCTGCAGGAGTTGCTCCAGGAGTAGCCCCTCCAGCTGGAGTTGCATCAGAGTCATTCAGACGGCCAGGAGTTGGAGTCTCGTCCCACCTGTTTTTCCTTGAAACCGAGGGTGTAGCATCCCCAATTCTACCCGGTGTAGGGGTTGCATCCCACCTCCCAATTCCAGGTGTTGAGGAGTCCGGCATATCCCAGTCAGATCCTGTCTTCGCTTTCTTCTCAGCAGCGCTGTCATCCTGCGACTTATCCCATCTATTCCTCTTCTTTGGCTTCTCCACATTTTTCTCCTCTTTCTTTGTCTCCTCCTCTTCCTTCTTTCTTTTTGCTATCTCCCTCTTCACCTCCTCCTCCTTACGTTTTAATGCTTCTTCCCTCATCACATCAGCATAGGACCTCTGCTCAGGCCTGGGGGTTTTATCCAGAAACGGATCATTCCTCTCTGGAGATATAATCCTGTTCAGCCTTCTCCTCCGATAATCATCTTCTCGATCAATAATCTTGCTTGGCTGCTTGAAACCAGAAACATCATCATCCTCGCCACCTCTTAAAGGCTCCTTAAAAAACTCTTTTGGGGCAGTATACGAAGCCATTTTTCGAGCAGTCACATTATCACCCGCATCCAAATCATCCTCATTCTCATTTACAGGTATAGATTGCTCATAGCCCTCATACTTGTTTGCACTATAGAGATCGGTGTCAAAAGTCACAGACTTAGAGTCTAGTGCAGCAAGGTCCTTGTCCATTTTTTTCCCCTCTTCATTGAGCCTCTGACGCTCACCGTCCCCATCCATTTTTCAAATATTACAGTTGCGTCTTAATTGAAAACCCCCAACCCTAACCCTAAATTGAAATCCTGCAGCAGACAAAACGAAATCAGCAAGTATTCGATAAAATAGCACACATGACTAAAATATTGAATTCATATCTAAACCAATATTTTGGCTAACAAAGAATCTCAGAATTCTCCCATCTCCTAATATTATATATCGAAACACTCTCACGGGATAATCACAGATTTGAGTATAACCATTCAATACCCAAACCTCAACTACTAGATTTTTCCACCCGATTAGTATTCCAAAATCTGAGGATATTTCGAGTTAAGCATACAATTTTGCATCTCTAATCTCCCTCTTTCAGATTCGATCCCCCACCCTACAAAAACAAGGCATATTCATAACCCTAGACCACGTAAACACATATTACTTTCTTTCTCGGCAGATTAGACCATAGAGATACTAATATCCTTACCGTGAATTTCTATCGGAGTTTCCAGTAGCAGAACAACGCCCCTTTTCTCAGTTGCGTAGGCGCCGCAATTTTTGTTCCCTTGGATTTGTATTCGTTTAATTATTTTTTCGTTTGTTCTGTAAAAAGATGACCAATTGTTTTATTTTCCCTCAAACCCCTTTCCCTTTAATGGGCTCAATTACTTATATTTTTCTAAAGGCCACCGTCACTTGCACAAGACTTTTTTTTTTCTTAAATACACTACGTCGACATTTTTTTTCCAATTTTTTTAAAATTTTAAAAATAATTTCCGATTTTTTATTCGATTTCACTATATTCGAATTTCTTTTTCGAAATTTCAAAAAATATTTTCCCAACACCGAATAGTGTATTTAGCAGAGGGGTTAGTGCAAATAACATGTGTCTTTTCTGAAAGCCCAAAATCCATTATCCAATGATGTTTGTTTTTGTGCCAAGGTTACCTATAATCCTATATTATGTTAATACACTTCCCCCCAAAGATATTTGGAAAAAAACCAGAAAAAATTAACAATTTAAAAAAAAAAATCAAAATTTTATTAAAAAAAACGACAAACAAACATGCACATATTTTGGAAAAATAATTCGAAAAATTGTTGCGTTTTTAGAGTATTTTTCAAATATTTTTTGGATTGATTATATTTAACCTGGGCTTTTTATGAAAGCCCAACCACTTTTCTTTTACAAGTTATTCTAATCATTCTTGTGGATTAATTTTTCTTTATCCATTATTAATAATTTCTAGATTTATAAATTGAATTGTTGACACTTGTTTTCCAATATACAACAATAAAGGAGCAACAATATCCTGCTCAAAGAGAATTGAAAAGTTGTTTGACAATATCACCAACGAATTTAAAACGAATTGAAGCTAGAAGTAGCAATTGCTGGAAAATATTCGTATCGCTCTTGTATTTAGTCTTTCATTTTCATGCTTCCATCATCATCTGAAGGCCACTTATAGCCTCGGAAAATGAAATTGTTGGAGCGTGGCAATAATGACCATTAGACCATAACCGCGGAAAAATTTGTGGGGAATTTTTGGCCAAAAAAAGATAAATAAATAATTAATTAGTATAATGTGAAGAGTGGAGATTGTGAGAAATACTTCCATGTTGAGAGTATGAAAATTTTTGCAAGACAAACTAAAATTGCAAAACTTAAGAGACTATGTCCTAAAATTGCAAAACTCAAGAGAAAGTGCCCTAAAACATTGCATAACTTTAAAGAAAGTACCTTAAAAAATTGCAACTTCGTAAAAGATAATATCTTATTTTTGTCAAAGGTGCAAAAATAAAAAATCGATAAATCAAATATTTTCTGGCCGCCTAGCGCCTAGGCGGCGCCTAGAGTTTTTTTTCTTCTTTTTGTAAAATCATTTCTTTTTTTTTTTTTTTTTTGTATAATCAAACATGCAATTTTGAAGGATTGCACACTTTTCCGTTTATTCATCCTCTAATTCATTTAAGTGAATTAAATCTCATCCACACATACTACTAATACTACTACATACTACTAGAAAGAACTAAGTACTAACACACATAATGATGTGAACATTAAAGATCACATGGATCAATTCAAATGTTTCTCATCTTTTAAAAAAAAATTATTTGGACTTTCTTTTAATAATTATTTTTAAAAAATATTGGCTACAGGCCGTCGAACCACCTAGGGCTGACTAGACGGCGCCTATGCTTGGAAACACCTAATTGCACTGATTTTACATAAATCGGATCGGAAGGAGGTCACCTAACTCGATTTTTGCATCACTGTCTTTTGTAAACACTTATAAGATATTGTTCTAAAAATTAATTTTTGATAATGTGTATATATAATAGTGATATTTGAAAAAATTGAGTTTACGTGAATTTGGGTTCCCACAAATTTTTCTCCAATATATCAATTAAACTAGTAAGTAAATCTGTAAATGAGTAAAAATATAATTAATGTAGATTAATCTCACAATCTATTTCTACAATGTTGCCTCGTGAGAGAATATTTTAGGGAGCGCTTGGTTAACATCTCTTCAATGGTAATGAGAATGAGAATGAAAATTAGTGTAATTATGATGTTTCATGAGAACAAAATCACTACCTCATCTCCTAAATAATGTATTCACTACTCCATTTTGATTACCCTATTATCTTCCTACAATCATCTTCCTCAATCACTCTCATATTCCTCCACCAACAACCATTTGTTGTCTACTTCTATTCTAAAATTGAGGCATAACACTAGCAATGGAGTCACATTGGAACAATTCTTCCCCCATCATATCATTTTTATCATGGGGGCATAGATGAAAAATACATTTTCATTCTATTATCATTTAAGAGTTGTTAACTAAGCGTCCCTTAGTTTATTAATTTCATTCACCAATCGTGATTGAATTTGTATTTTAAATTAGTTAATTGATTATGACGGTACATGAAATAATACAAAATAAGCTGTATTTAATTAAGAAATATTAGTGCACGCATGTTAGTATTAAATTTGTTATACAAGCATAAAGCGTGTGCATTTAAAAAAGAGACCAAAATTGCTGTTTTTAGTTAACTACTCAACCATGTTAGCTGGAGTACTGCACGGTTGGAGTCTTGAAGAGTTTTGGGAAGTAATAACCAATAATTTTTCATGTGCATCTGGTGCACGGTACAATTATTCAATAATTAAACTTAAAATTGTTTATAATGAAAATTGTGGACTGATTATCCTAAAAAATATGGATTAATTATACTGAAAATCGATAACATTGAAAACTTTTATGTGTAATCAACTTACACTTTTAATTATAAATAACATCAATTGTTGAGTGAATGTACCATACACCATGTGCACAATACTTACTCATTCCAAATAATTATATAGGTCAATCGAAAAATAAAAGTTTACATACCACAGTCTCATTCGTTGCTATAATCATTTTTATACTTTTAGATTCTATTTAAATTATTTTTTATACGGTGATACTTCTGCAATTATAAATTGGAGCAGGCCTCCTTTGAATACAGGTTCACGTGAATATTTTATAAAATATTACTCCCTCTGTCCCGATCTAAGAGTTTCATTTCTTTTGGTTGAATGGTTTAAGAAAATGTATTTGTTTATTAATATATGGTGGAAAAGTAATGAATAGTGTTGAAAAGTAATTAATAGTGTTTAATAAAGTAATGAATAGTGTTGAAAAGTGGATTGAATGAGTGACATTTTTTGTAATATTGTGTGAATTTGAAGGTTAAGGTTTATATGTAGTAGAGTGTTGTTTTTTCCATTTATGGAATGAGACACTTAGTGTGGGACAACCAAAAAATGAAAGTAGGACACTTAGAGTGGGACGGGGGGAGTAATATTTAAAGTACAAAATATCGCTGTTTAGCATATCAAAATATCATTATTTATAAAATGTTTGATTTTATGTGTTATTCTTCTTAAAGTTACTAAAAGGTGACACTTCAATTTGTACTAAATTGTACTCACTCCGTTCCACTAATGTTTGCATCATAATATTGACACAATTTTAAGAAAAAAAAATGTAATGAGTAGTGTTTTGTAGGATATAAAGTGAATACATTTGTTGAATTGAGTATAATGTGGGCGCAAAAGACAAAAATTAATGACAATTCTTGTAAATATATAAATATTGTGAGCGTGAAATTTATTAAAATATTTTCTTTTTTGAGTGTGCAAACAATCGTAGGACGAACTAATAAGGAAAGTGTGCAGTTTAGTTCAAAGCACTCAGTTTGTGCTTTGTGTTGTCTTATTTTAATGTGTGTTTTGTTACTTAATTTGGTTGAGCAATTAAATGTCTTCTCTTTGATGTTTAGTTGTGTTCTTACTTAAACAAAATTTACTGCATGTTTATAACATCAGGTGTGTTGTAGTAGAAAGACCAAATTGAGGGAGATTGTTGATGTTAGGTCAATGTTGTCCTGAATATTACGACATTTTCCGCAATATCAGAATTTTCCCTTTTTTCTAACACTAACTCCGAATGTTGCAATGTTGTCTTTAATGTCTAAACATGCAGAATGAAGACGTGGAAGTTACCAGGTCAGTCGATTGCAGTTTAGAGTGAGTTATTTGAAGCTACAACATGGGCGGTTATCAAGATCATGGAGGCTTAGTGTTGGACGGTTTTACATCATGGGAAACCATGATTTTTGTGTTCACATGCAAGGATCAAATTCTATAAATACCGTACGCATGAGACATTATCAAGTGAAGAAATTGAGATACCTTATTTCGGTTTTCTCCATTGAGGAAGGTTTGAGATACCTATTTTACATATTACAAGTGTAGTTATTTCGGTTCTCTCTTTTGTAATTCTAGAAGTGTTTTATTTCGACCTTTGAATAGGTTATTTGGTTTACACTCTTAGACTTATAGGCTTTTGATTATATACCTAGGGTATATGATCTTGATGTAAAATCCTACAGTTGGTTTTTACTTTGTCTTTGTATCACTACTTGTTATAGTGAAGTTTCGTCATGAGGCATCATATATTATTTTATAATCTATGAAAAAGTTTTGATATCCTGTTTGCAAATTTTATTTATTATTTTTCAAAGTCTTTCGTTGTTTATGTTGTCGTTTATGTTTCAACACATTTGACAATATTCTGGAAAAACACTCACGCACACCCTTCATTTTACTTTAGTCACACTGAAAAATCCATCACTAATCTTCAAATTTAATCCAAATTCAACCTCTTCAACACCCAGTGTATAATTATTCATATTTTGCCCCAAAAGAATTACCTCTTTAACTATTTCTCTACAAAGTTCTGTCACGTTTCTAACAATAGACTCCACAGGACCTTCAGTCCATTCAATATTATATAGCGGATCACTATGCTCAACATAACAACCAGTAACTTCAATAATTAGGCAGACTCCATAACCCGAGGCAATAATTTCCAAAAACTTAATTTCGGAGATTAAAAACTTCTATCACACTTGTATGATCCTTGAGCTCCACCAAATCTAGCAAGTTATCAATTATCAAGCTAACAATCAAACAACTATGAGCACATAGAAATAACAACCACTCAATCACAATCATGACAATCACTTTTCTATACTTAAAGATTATTCCCAATACTTAACCTCACATATATTTTCTCATTATCATCAACAATAGTAATAGCAAAGAAATCATGAAAGAACAAAACCAAGCAGGGGAAATCATATGAGGAAATTGATTAACTCAAAGGAGAATGTCAATGCTCATCACCAAGGAATTCATAAGAGGGAACCAATTCTCTTACCTCAAATTCTACCATCAACAAATCACCGTCGTTGTCCACACGAATTGAGACCCCAACTTGTCTGTCTAATGGGATATGCTTCTTTATTTTTGGCTTCGGCCCATCAATGCTAGAAAACACTAAAATTGCTCCATCCAAAAAATTTCCGACTATCTGAGTAGCGTCGGTGATCACAGTCTTCACGTAATCGACATGAGGATAAAATTAATTTTTGATCTCATATTCCATAATTAGGGTGTTAATGGTGATACAAGGGGCTCCTTCTTTAGGGGATAAAGTAATAACATGCTCCGAATCAATTGAGTCATCGCAATTCAATTGAGGGAGTTTCAGATCAACCACAAAATCTGCTTTATTCCCCCCTACCTGAACTTGGATGTTCTCTAAATTTGTAGATTTGGCGTTGAACTCCTAGCTGGCAAAATTGACGGGAATTGGCCCTTCTTCCAAAATTGAATTTCTTTTACTATCATTTAGGGATCGCGACTGCATATTAGCCAAGATATTGGTTATTTGCTCCAATTGTTGAGTTATGTTCATTTTCCCTTGCAATCCATTACTAACATCAGAAATTTGATGATGTAATTTGATTTCCCTAGCTTCTTTATTCTGTATTTGAACTTGAAATATATTTTCTAACCTCTTTTGGACATCTTCAAGTTCTTTGATCTAAAAATTCACAACCATATACATGGCTTGGTGCTTCACGTTACTCGATTAAGTATCGTTGGTTCTGGTGCCAATTGTAGTGAACCCATCACTAATATTGTTGTAATACATAATTTTGCATATAATTTTCTGAGCATTTCAAAATTAAGGGAAATTTATAATTTGTAGAGAAGAAGAAATGAGAGAAAAGTTTTAGATAGATTTAGGGGGAAGAACTGGGAGAGCATCGAAGGGGAGAAAGACTGGAAATAATTTATGCTTACATTACATTTCATCATTTGCCATATTTAACAAAACTAATAATGCAAGTGGGCTTTAAACATAAGCTATTAAGCCCAATATAAATAAATTAATTAATTAAGTGGGCTAAAAGACAATGGCCCAACACAATATGTTCATGACATTTTACTCTCATCAATCATACATATATTCTTTCTCATTCTACCATAATCTATTGAGCACCCTCTTACCACAAGAATAGCCCCATCTGGATAGTGATGACTCATCCCATTTTCATCCGATTTTGGATGAACACAATTCTCCATCTAAATATTCATCCACCTCTATAATGCACTTGCATATATATTTTCACACAACCCCACACAATCACATTACTAACTCATTTTTCTCCTACTTTTTTTAGGGATTTCAATTAGTTGGGTTTAAACACGAACTCTACACAAACCCGGACCGCATGGGATGGGTAAAAATTTGGTCCCCCTTTTTATATCCTTCCAATTTTTATCTCCAATTCGTCGGCGACCGCTACCACTCATCGACAGCCCACCTCGTCGTCTGCCCCAAAATGCCAACTTGTAGTCTCGTACACGTGTTAGTGTTAGTGAAATATTCTATAAAGCCAAGGCAGTATAAAAGGAAAATATGTTGGTTTTTATTGCACAAAGAATATTGTGCAGCATGAATACACAATTTTGTGAGTGAACTTTTGTTGTGAGTATTCATGTTGTTTTTACCATGTAAATGTGATGGTAACACCCATCCCCCTATTTTGGAAGCATTTTGACTACTTCAATGATGATATGATTGTAAATTGGGTGTGTTTGCTAAAACTTGTGACATGATAACCAAGTTTTTCTATATTTAGGGTAGGGGAGGGGGGACACAGGAATCTAGAAAAATAGGCGAGGCGGGTCCTAGGTCCGAAAAAAAAGCCTGGTGGAGTAGAGGGGTCCTAGGATAGGCCAAACCCATGTTAGACTCGCCTCGTGTAATTAGGGATATACAATAATTAAATAATTAAATAATGTTGTTCAATTTGGTACTTGTATATAAATATTAAGATTGAAATTTGAAATATTTAAATTTCAAATTTTATTTTTTGAAAAAAGTGTTCGAATTTGAATATGAGCATAACTGTAGCAATTCGATATTCACGAATATTCAATTTCTATTTTTTTTGGGTCAATTTCCAACTCCTAACTACAAAGAACCATTTGTGTTAAAAATTGTGTAGTTTCTCGAGAATGCCATGAATAAGTTTCCCATAGCGGGACTTAATCTTCTAACTCTTCAAAGTTAGAAGTGTTCCCCGTGCTCTGGAGTGTGTCACTGTCGGAGGCTTCGGGTGCCACCGCTTTCTCCAAAAAATGAACAGTAAGGAGGCCACCTGAAGATGTGATCCAACCTATCATCATAAGTGGCACGGTAGGAATCTAGAAAATGACGAGGGATAGGAGGAGGGGTCTGCCACCCCACTAGATTGCATCTCCGCCATCAGGAATGGATTTCTGGAAGATCCTTCCGCGGGTCTCACCATAATGCAGTAATCAAAAAGCAAAATGAAGGAAAAAAGTAAGGAAAGAAGGACGGCATATCTTTTACCTAGGGAAAACCATGAATTCACCGAAATTCGTGCACAGATAACTTGGAAAGTGTTTTAAGATTTTGAAAGAGTGAGAGCTTAAAAGTGAAGAGATCTTTTGAGGAAGGAGCACCCTTTAATCAAATTAAGGAGGGGCCGAAATGTAATTGTTTTTTCAAAATTTCGGGGGCTTAAAAGTAAATCCCAAAATAATCACATATTTTCGCATGCCAATGCACCCTTTGAAGGCGCGCTTAAGCGCAAATGCGCCTCTCACCTGCGCGGGTGACATACAACACATCATTTGAAATAGACACATGGTGCAAGTGCTATCATTACGCCATTTTGTACATGACATTTAGCGTTGTTTTGACGTTATTTTGATACGGCACGTCATCCACCACACTTACTCATCCAAAGGCGTCGTAAGTGATGCGCATTATCTGACCCATCGTTTTTGCCTTGCTTCTTGTTGGAAGGTCATTCGAACAGTCACGTACACTGATCAACTCAAACTCCCGACGGTCACCTTTCGTACCTCGATCTCATTCTAACCGACAATCTCGACAAGGGAGACCTCGGCAAGGAGGACCTCGACCATTAACCCGAACCAGTTGCTCGATAATTAGCGGCTCAACTATCGAAATCTCTTGATATCCGAACTGGGAATTATTTTGTGACACTATTTATCCCCAAGTGCCAAACCTCGCTAGTCATTGCGAGGTCCCCTGCCTAACAACAAAAAATATCCTAGGAACAAAAGGTTGCCAACCGGACAAGCACCATGATGAGGCAAGCAACAGAGGGATGAAGACAAGTAGAGGAACCACGAAATGGGTCCTCGGCAAGTAGTCTACCAATCGAGCAAGTATGTCGCTTTACGAGCGAGTAGGCGATCCTTGGACAAAGAGACCAGCTCGACCTCGCTCCACGAGACATTTGATCTGCGGAGAAGGTCAACCCCGACAAGATCTTTCCCAGAAGGAAAAATGAGGCGAAGTGACAGTAGTTGATAGGAAAAAATCAAATCTAGTATAAGAAGTAAATCTCCCATGTACAGAAAATATTCTGCCAGAGGACAGTTGTCAGGATGTACTTGACCCGAATTTGCCTGCAAGAGCAAATGTGGTGCAGTCCTTCTAAGGACAAAATCCATGCATGGATGTCCTAAATACTAGAGCAACACAAAGTGTTTCTTACACTATAAATATAGTATTCAAGACACAATAAATGAATCATCTACCTTGATTCTAAACCTAAAAAAGTCAACAACTCTCTCTTGCATTTAATAACTTTCCTGCAATGTTTAACATTTACCTTTTTATTATTGGTTTGAGTTGTTAGGACATTCATTATTCTAACCATTCAAACCATTATTATTTTATTCAATATGTATCCACATCAAAATGCATTTAATTCATCCATATTTATATCGAGTAACACCACTATTGAATAATTCAAATATTACTTTTGAACTTAATACGACTAAATTTAAATTTTAATCAAATACAAATAATAAAATGATATTTCGAATTGTAGTCATTTATATCCCACATGATGCAACAATGGGGGAGCATTATTATATTAATAAATACACGGATATAGTCATGTAGCGTGGAATGATCCTATTGCTTGAACCTTTTTCTTTCTTGAAAATCATACTGCTCGACTCATTAAGTCATTAAGTCTAACATGTGATTTATATCTATCTGCCCCCTTCCCTTCCTTCACAACATTCTTCAACAATCCTCTCAAATGTCCCAAAATCAAGAAATGGCCGTAGCCCAGATGAGGGAATCTGTGCAAAAGCTAGGTTCTTCCACTGAGGTAACTTTTAATCTCCAAATGATCGCATAATTTTGACTTGTTTAATCAGAAAAAAAAAATGGGTCTTTTTTTTATAGGGGTTTGCAGAAAGTACTCTGGTGAGATTCTTGATTGCGAGATCATTAGACGCGGAGAAAGCTGCAAAGATGTTTGTTCAGTGGAGGAAATGGAGGGCTTCTTTTGTGCCCCTTGATCACATCTCTGCAACCCAAGTTTGTGATGAATTAAATGCAAAAAAAGTGCTTCTGCAGGGGCTTTCAACAACAGGGTATCCTGTCGTCATCGTCCAAGTCAGCAAGCATTTTCCTGCCAAGGATCAGCTTCAATTCAAGAGTCAGTTTAAATTATCTATTTTTCTTTTTTTTTTATTAGGGTTAATTGCACGAAATGCAGAAATATTGCACTAAATGTTCTCCTTGTGGTTTGAAAATTGCACCAAAGTCCCAAGTAGTTTATTAAATAAAGCAAATTTAATAGTTTTTACTATTTTTTGTTAAGTTCTACCCGGTATGATCTCAACACTTAGAAAGATGAAGAAAATAGATAAGATATTTAATAAACCACTGACAATTAATCCATTTTTTAAAGAGGTTATGACTTTAACTTGTGATAATTTATGGATTTGTTAATATAGATCCTGTTACTGGAATTCCTTTTTTAGCTTTTTGTCTGAGAGACCAATATGCAGGAGATTTTTTCTTGGAGAAATACTATATAATGAAGTGGTTCTTTATGAGAAAAGATAAATTATTGTTTATGTTCTGGCTTTTTATTTTATATCTATCTATAATCACGATGATGAGTTTTACACTGGTGGCCGTATTTAATTAAGCAATAAGTATTACTCCATACTATATTTACCTAAAATATAAAAATTGGTCCACGATTTTTAATGCGAGGGTCTTATGAGCTATTGTAAGATCCGTTTAATACATATTTACTTTCCCTAAAAAAATCAAATTATTCATAAACAAATCTCACAATACCCTACATTAAAAACCGGTTAACCTAACAGGACCAATTTTGGGGGCGGAGGTAGTAGTATTTGGAGTCACATGGATTGCTGTGTTTCTGATGAAAATCTAAACTCATGGTGCAGAATTTGTTGTTCACGTGCTGGATAAGACCATCGCCAGGTATAAATTTTGTATTAATTCCGGTGATATAAATGGGAAATGGATTTTGGAATTCTTTTTAAGCCATTGAGAAAGGAATGAGGATAATTTTGAATTTCCATGAATAATGATGAAGTGGAGTAGGTGTGTTTGGAAAACTATAATGTTTTTAACTAATGGTTGACATTAATTTGTTAATACTATATATATATCCATATACAGCTAGAATGCCCTTGACTTTTTTAGTGCTCTCTCTTTATTTTCAAGATGCTTTTGGATTAGTGTCCTTCAATATAAAATACTACTACATCTTTTGTGCCAAATGACTTGAGTCCTAGTCGTGGTTGATGAATTTTCAGTGGATTTAGAGGCGGGAAAGAAATGGGAAACGAAAAGTTGATATGCATTCTTGATCTTGAGCAAATTTCGTACAAAAATATCGATGTTCGTGGCATGATCACTGGTTTTCAGTTCTTACAAGTAAGTCATCCTACTCTTGTTTCCGAAAAGAAAAGAAAAGGCAAATGTGCCCGTTATTCATGTGGATCCGCATTTATAGGCTTACTATCCGGAGCGCTTGTTTAAGTGTTACCTCATACACATGCCTGGATTCTTCGTGCACGCTTGGAGATTGGTTTCGCGCTTCCTTGAGAAAGCTACTTTGGAAAAGGTACCTAGCATTTCTTATCTATATTTAGGTTTTCTCCCATGCAATGAAAAGAAACAATGCAACTTAAAATTTGGGTAGAAAAAGAAAATTCTAACATAAATGCTACAACAGATCGTGATTGTGACGAATGAAGAGGAAAAACGGGAGTTCACAAGGGAAGTGGGGGATGTTTTGCCGGAGGAATATGGTGGGCGAGCCAAGCTCACCCTTGTTCAAGACGTCCAACTAACGCACTTGGACGACTAACTTAACTCATTTTTCATTCTTTCTGGAGTATGTTCTATGGATCTTAAGAAAATAAGACAACGATGAAGGATGATGTATTTGTCACACTTATTCTACTCATTTAAACACTCTTATTTAAGCTCTAAACTTTAATTCTCTTGAATTTTAATTTTAAGTAATTTATGTTCAATTTGTTGGGAGTAAGTATACCTGCTTTCACTTGGTTGAATGATGCAAACCGTTTGTCTTTCAATCAATTTCAGTTGCATTTTTCCTCTATCTTTTAACAGCATTAATAATTTTATTAAAATGTATTTTCTCTGTTACAATTTTCATTATTTCAAGCCACAAAAAACAGTTTTATTCTCTAAAACTAATCACTTATTTATATCTTATTACATTACATTTTTTTAATATATCTTTTACCAATGAACTAAACTCTCTTAAAAATAAACTAATAAATCTTCAATTTTACACCTTTTAACACTAATGAACATTTTTTTCATTAAAACATGTACTATTTGGGGGCTTGGTGAATTAATCTAACCACTAACATCTAACATTTACCGATAAAAAAAAAGTGTATTATTTGACAGAGACAATCTAAATCGTAATAAAGGGAGTGCTACTTTAATAGTAATACTTTATAATAAAAATAACTACTATTGTTTAAAATTGCACTTTAAAATTGATTTACAAGTACTATGTTTATACTCGGGAATTAAAAAAAAAAAAAGTGAGTGACAAGAAATTTGCAACCACAATTTTCGAATTTTGAAAAGTCGATGTATCTTTTAATAATGCTTATGACTTTCTTTGATTTCTAGAATGTCTTGGCTTAAACTGAAAGGGACGGATAACTGAGAATTGACCCAAGAAGGATTTTCACTTTTAATAGCTCAAGTAATATATTGAATTTAAATATTTTAATTTTTAACTTTTTAGGCATGTAAAAATATCAACAAATAGTAATTTAATAAAAATTAAAAAAACCATCAAATGGTATTCCTGCAGGTCAATTTTACGAAAAATAAAAATTATACAACAACTTTCAATTATTTGCAAGAGAAACAAATAGAATCGAGAAAATAAGCTCTCATATTTCACCATTATCGGGCAACTAGAGTGTACCCACGCGAATTTCGCGTACTGAAAAAATATATTATATTTATTTTCTGTAGACATTTAATATAAGAATATTTTTGTTTAAAAAAATTCGAGGTATATACAATAAATTATGGGGTTTGTTTAGTTGTGGCCCGTGCCCTTCACTAAATCCTATGGTTGTGTTTGGTTAAGGATGGACCCATCCGGATGGGGATGGACCATCCCCCATCCTATTCAATTTTGGATGGGTACATCTCATTCCCCATCTCACAAAATTCCATACAATCACATCATCACTTTTTCATTCATCCACTCATTCTCTCTCCTACTTTTTTAATCACTTTTTCATCCATCCACTAATTCTCTCTCCTACTTTTCTTTCACCCACTTATTCTCTCTCATAACTCCAATAACTATTAAGAATAAAATAATACTATTACTCATCATCACAATCATTACCACTAACTAACAATAATAAAATAATACAACATCACTATTGATTTGACATAAAGTTACATCCAACTCTACTTCTACATCCTTAACCAAACACAGATTTACTATTCACAGGATTACCCTCATCCATCTTTTTTCATCTCCATCCCCATTCCATCCACCACCATCCTTAACCTAACAGAGCCTATAAGTATATCCTACAAACTAAATAATTCAAAAAAAAAAAAATCAAAATTCACATAAATTAATAACAATTATGGAATAACATTACTTAGACTAATAATTTAATAATAATCAATTTATATTTCAATATTGAATAATTTATAAATTAATCAACATTATTAGTTATTGGGAGTATACGGTAAGAAATTAATTTATATAAGAAACAATACAAAATTTGAAATAAACTTTAACGTTACAAATACCTGTTCATCGATCAAAATGAGTTCCAAGTAGAACTTGTCTCTATTAAAATTATTAAAAAATATTGTTCAACTTTTACAATCCTAACTTTAACGGTCAATTTTTGGCTCACTCTTGATATTAGAAATCAGAGAAAATTGAGGTGTCATACTCTTGAAATCTAAAATGAGATTTAAATTACAACAATTAAACCATCATAATTATTCAGATAAAAATATATGGTATAGTTAAATCTATTATTTTTGCACATGAAGAATATTTAAACTGAACGATGTAGAGCATAAATCAACAATCATTATTACATTCATATTGATATTGATATTTAAATCTAATCAAATTGTGAGCACTTAAAATGATGAATTTAATTATAAAATAAATATATTAATAACAATAGATATATAACTAACCAACAATTGATGGGAGAAATCTCAGCAAAAGAGTGGAACAAATTAAACTTTGATGTGAAAAAATGAAATACAATATGTTCTTATTTATAATAAAAAAAAATGCATGCAATATTATATCTTGTCCATAATAAGAATATATCACACAAGAATATTATTTGGAATATATAACTATATACCTTTTATTTTAGGAAAAAATAATCGAACATTATATTATACTATATATACTAACTCAAACTTAGAAATGATAAATTTAGATTCATTCAATAAGTAGATCATATTTAATTACATTAAAGTTTGGAAAAAATATGATTTATAATAAATTCTAAAAATAACTAAATAAGAAAATGGAAAAAATATTTATTTGCATTAATTATGCAGATATAAATTAATGGTTTAGATTTAATGATATAGAACGAAGGGTCGAGATTAAAAGTTTAACCAACTTTTAATGAGAGCGCAATATTTCAAAATGAAGAGAGTTGAGACATGTCATATCAGCCTAAGAATAAGGTGGTGTTGACACATCATCTTGGAGAGGTTTGAAAATATATTATTATGAGTTGTTTGTTTTGAATATTTTTAAATCGAATTTACGAATTTGTAAATCTAAATATGATTATTTAAATATTTTTATGAAAATTTACTTCAATTAGTTATCAAACTCATGTTGTCACTAGAAAAAAAATAATGATTTATTTTCCATAGGTTTTTAAGGGTACTTCTTCCCATTCTTTTCAGAGCCTTTTAGACTTAGTGAGTATTTATAGAGTAAAATTGGTATATATATAAATTATTAAAGAGTATTGATTGTTTTCATTGAAGCGTTTTAGTTTGTGTTCTCTAAACAACTAATATTTTTTAGTAAAAAACAATTAATATCCATAAGTGAAAATAACTAATATTTCTTAGTAAAAACGACTAATGTCCTACATTAATTCATGTATGAACTATTTTCACTCTATACTTTGTCTTAGCCTAATTGGTTAGAACTCCCAGTCATTTTGAGTTTTTCACCTCAATTTTCCCATGTTTTACTCCTAATAAATTTCCATATAAATATAATTTGTTTTACTCCTAGAGTTGGTTTCATGAAATTGAACGTAGATGCAGCGCAATTTGCAGATACAATGGAGACAAGCATTGGGATGGTTTTGAGAGATGATGTGGGACAATTTGTTACGGCGAGGGTGCTACGTTTCTCGGGGATCTTACGTGCGGACGAGGCCGAAGTCCAAGGTTTATTAGAGGGCCTCTTATGGTTACACAACTTGGGTCTGCAAAATATTATTGTGGAAATGGATGCAATGACCGTGGTAAATGCCATCTCACGAAGACAGACGGATTATTCTTCTTTTGGGAGCATAGTACAGGATTGTTTGGCATTAATGGATAACATTGATCATTGTCTTGTTACTTATTCCCCTCGTAACGCCAATATTGTGGCGCATGCTTTTGCTAGGATTTCGAGAGCTTTCCCGAATCCTCATTGTTGGGTCGAGCCTCCAAATATTGTGGATGGCCTTCTCGATTCTTTTTGTTCTTCTTGTGCTTTGAATAATGAGAGCTAAGCATGATTGCGCTAAAAAAAATTTAATTTTTTTCTACACCCTATATTTTTATAAATTTACTATATATCAATACTTTTATATAGACCAACCTTTATTTGTCTATGTGGCAAGCCTAATTGCTCTCCTATCTCCATTTTTTCTCATCTCCTCAATTCACTTTCATACTTTTCATCTTGTCTGTTCCTTTTTTAATTGGTTTAATCTTGTTCGTCCATTTTTCTTTTTTTCTTCTATAAATTGGTTGAGCACCTCATCACAAAATCATCATTCTACATCTCCATCTTTGTTTTCCATTCATAAAAGTGTAATCGGAAAAATGTAAGGGCACCGGTGCCATTTCATTTCTCCATTTTTTGTTCTCCATTTTATGTCCGTGTGATTGGAAAAATGTCAGTCCATTGAAGATCCTGCGTCCGGAAATTTGGTTCAAATTCTCCCGCATCAATTGAAGAGATGGATCGTTCATGCTGTTTATTTGAATGTATTGCATGATTCTTCATTTTTATATATTGTTAGAACCACGTTATTGGTGGATTATGTTGTATTGGTTATCGATTATGTACATTATGATTCATTTGTACCTATCGTTTGTATGTATCGATTATTTTTCCGATGTTTTGTATCTATAATAAAGATTTAATTGTTTTCCAATTTGTAATGTTTCTGTTCTTCGATTGTTTTTTTTTAATTTACGATTCACTTTTGTACGAATATTCATCCAACATTCTAAGAGGAATTTTGACGTCGAACAATTTTTTTCTCATTCGAAAAGATCCTTTTGAATTGAATTATCTGTCAACTAGATGAATCCATGCCTTTTTATTCGTCTAGATTAGCTGTCCACTACGATCAATCCTTACGTAAGCACATTTCATTAGCAGTTGGATAACAATTTTTTACGATGTAGATTATTCATCGTAGCAAAACTAAGCCTATCTTGGAAAATGCCGAGCGCTTCAGTTCGGCGAGCACGTTGATATATGGGAACAATGGACTGAAACATTAACAATAATCCTCATATTATGGATATATTCATGCGTGTACGGTAGTTGCAGATTTTTAGGGCGTCAATATTGGATTATGAGAGAATATACTCCTTTTTTTTGGAAGGTTTTTTAATGTATTAAATACAGAATTTATAAGTTGTATTTTTATTTTTGGTATTTCTACTAATGATTTCATTATTTCATGTAAATAACATGTAATTCTACTTAAGATGTTAATTAATGTGTTGCGTGAATTTTTTAGGTCGGAATTATGATATATGAATAAATATAATATGAATTTTTATATATGAGTATAATATAATTAATATATGATTGTTTATAAGTAGTAGATATTATTTAGCAGAAATATATATTTGAATCCTAAATTAATATGTATTTTTATTTCAATTTTTAATTTATAAATTGAAGTGTATTTTGTTTATGCTAAACATTCTTAATTGTTTTAATCATATGGCTTAAAGGATAGGATTAAACATACATTTTCTTATGTGTAAATGGGGAGAAGTTAAGGGCATAATTAAGATATAAATTGTGTAATTGTAAGGGCAGAATTAATGTTATATTAATTGTGTTAATATGTAATTAAGTTATGAATTAGTGTGATATTAATTGTCGAGGAGGTATACATTTATAGAACATCTATATTTTTGAACATTTATAGTACTTATCATTGGAGAACAAATTTTAATACACGTAAGCTCCATTGTTTTCCAAATGTAACAAAATAAACAATAGTTTATTGATATTCGTAATTAATATGTACCAAGATGTAAATGGTATAGTGGATTAATTTTGATTAGATGAGAATTGTAAATGTGTTCTCTCAAATTATACTAATCCATTTGGTGAAAGTAACTAATATCATGTATTATTGATTCAATTGGATAAAATAATCATCCAGAATAAGTACAAACTACATAGACGTAATGCCTAGAATTCTAATTGCTTCATCATGCGTGAGTTAATTAGGAAATCCTCGATTGATTCTAATTTAATATTTACCTTATTCTTAATCAATTTATTTAGTCAATTCTATGGAATAAGTTATGACTTATATATCAAACTCAAAGTTACGCGGAATAAGCATTTCATTTACAATGGTATAATGATTAGAGCAGAGAAAATGCAAAGTCATATTATTATCATTATTAATCATAATGATATATACGTATAATTAAATTTTTGTTGAGACATTAAACGTCGGCTTACATACATTAATTTCCAAGGTAACTCCTTCGACTAATTAAGGAGCTAATTGCACGAGATAGATTAGATATTTCAATATTATATAACTTTGAATGTGTGCAAATTAAGTTTAATAAATCGTGTTCTGATTTTATATGGAATATGTAATTAGTTCACGACTCACTTTCCATATTTGTCCTATAATTCTATTATTATAAGTAGATTTTCTTTTGATTTTTTCCACAATTTCTTAGTTAGTATTAAGGTCAAATATTCTAAAAATAAGTCTCATATACACTAAGTGCACATGTACAATTCAAGCGTATTTTTTTAAAAGTTGTTAATACTATTGTTGAAAAATTACTCCTTCTATTACTGGAAAATTACCCCTTATTAAATATATTTTTCAATAATAGTAGTGTATCGTTTCAAAAATATACTTGAAGTGCTCGGTTCATCTGGTGCATACAAGATTATATTATTTTTTAAATAAATTGATTAATCTATAGTTGTTCCTTCAATTAAATTTTCGATGATAAGACAATAAGAAAGGAAAATCCAGACCATGTGATGTGATATCCATCTGAAAATTCAATTACATGCATACTGAAATAATAAATTTAATGTATCATTAGAAGACTGTTGGTTCATTTAGAAAACTTAATATACACATTGTAACCTGCTTAAATATATGACCGTATTTTTTTAATTTTGTTTATACAACTATGTTATTAATATTCTAATACCTTAACAAATCTTTTGAAAATAAAACAATTTGTTTAAAAGTATTGATCAAATTTATGGCACACTCTTATATGCACATGGTGCACATGTGCAATCACTCAAAAGTTTTGGTTGTTTACACTAAAAAGTCTACATTGATTACACTGAAAAGTAGGGTTATATTACACTGAAAACCGATTTTGAGTGTAAACTTTTTCAGTGTATTCTAACCACACTTTTCATTGTAATCAAATAATACTTTTCGGTGTAATCAATCTCTACTGTTGAGTGAGTGTACCATATATCAAGTGCACAAGAGAATTACTTTAACATTATATATTCCATAAAGTTAATTCCCTATTACATATTACTCAATATTAATTTTACGGTTTGATTTCTTAACAAAAAATTACACCTTATATTAGTAAAAATGTATAAATCTAAAGGATTTAGTTAGTTTAGGTAAATTAAAAAATATATAATTCAATTCATCTATACATTTACCGTTTGGTTTACGGGATAGGATTGGATTAGCTATGATTGGATTAGAATGATTATCGAAAAACGGATAGACTAGAACTAGAAAATTTGGACAAGAACCAAATTTTCTGGATCGAATTGTACACGAGATAGTCGTTCTAGTCTATCCAGGGTCATGTTCCTGTGCAATCCTTCAAACCAAACACATGATTACCTGGGATTATAAAGACAATCCCAGACAATCCCTCAAACCAAACGACCCCTAAAAATAATATGTAGTTTATATTGCAATAATACATTAAGATTATTAATAATATTACAATGTTAATAATGCATTCTTATGTATTGCAAAGTCTGCTTTAGCTAATGAGTATGTGAGTTAAAATTTTAAATTCTCTTAATTTGTATTTGAGAAAAAGAAACTAAATTATTTAAAATTAATACTTAAATAAATTAATAATATTATTTTAAATTAATGTAAAAAAAATATTTTTTTTAAGCTCGCGCAATACGCTAGTGGAATATCTAGTACTTCTATATTTGTAAAATAGTAGGTTTTAATAAATTTATCCTAGACTATTTTCATATGCCTTTGTAAAATTTAACACTTACATCTTATTTCCTGACTGTTGTTCCCCGTAAGCTCTTCTGTTATTCATTCATTCAGTAATCAAGGACATGTAGGTAGGCAAAGTAAAACGCAATAAATAAGTAAAATATTTAATTATTTCTCCTCATTTGAGATTTAATTACAGCCATATATGCATGGTCCAAACAAAGTTATTGCCCATAATGTCTGAGCTACTTCTTATTAATTTATATTTATTTTCTTTTCCTACATTTAAGTGATTTAATGATGATTTAATGATAAAAAAATATGTGAATCAAGTTCGCTAACATTCTAACAGTAAACTCAATAATATATTTCAGCATATAAAATAAACTATTTTTAGGGGTTCTGAAATACTAATTTATATAATCAAACATTTTTATTAACGTAATTACTTTTTTAATAAAACACATTATGTTGTGTACTAAAAAATATTATTTTAAAAAGAAATTCATATAAACATTGTTCACATAAAACTACTTTTACTCACATAATATTCCTATGTATTTTCTTAGAAGGTGGCATATTTAGAGTAGCCAAAGTACATCATTACCCTTAAACGAAAGTGACAAGTAAGACTACTATATATTCATCCAATAAATATATTTTCTAAGTCATAATTGGGGATTTATACCCAAAATTTTATATAAATGATAAAAATTTGTGTGAGACTGTTCTTAAAAAATTAATACAAATTAACATCCGTCTTTCCAAAATGATAAAAAAAAACGTTATTTTCAAATTATATTTGTTTTATTGTATATCATTTCATGCAATATCTACTCTATATGCATTGGGAGATGCATCTATCGTTAGTAGTATGTGAGAGAAATACATGAAGTATATTATATTTAACAAAGCTTAAAGATTACAAAGATCCCAAACAATAAATATAATTCACTTTTGTATATCTGCAAAAAGAAATAAAAAATCATCTATAGAATTTTTCAATATAACTACAGGATTGTAACTGAATAAATCCATCCTTAAATTGTGGGTGTAACTACAAATTTCATGAAAAACACGAAATAAAAATTACAACTTGAATTTCTTTGAATTCGATTTAGGAATTTGTGCGAGTTTGACCAACTCTGGACTTGATCCTCTGATTCTTCTCTTCAAAGACTTTGACTTGGACGACTTTTGTAACGGTCCTTGTCTTAATCTTGTCTGGAGCTGAAGTTGAAGATTTAAAAACGTTGATTCAAAGACTTGGTGTCTTGTGTTGAATCAAACGTGACTTTTGGACGAACTTCTTCGACATGGATGAATAACACCTTGAATGCTTGATGAAGATCCTTGAATCTTCAACGGTTGAACGAGGAGGGCCTCGGGAGAAAAACGCCAAATCGGAGGGGCTTTTAGCCTTGATCTCTGATTTGGAGTTGTTTCTGGGTATGTTCTTCGGATAACGTTCTTGAATTTGCGAAGAACGACTTAATCTTCGAATGTCTTCGAGTATAAACGCCGAATCAGAGGGTTTTAGGACCTTGATTCCGGATCGAACGCTGTTTCTAACGGATTTTCACGAAGAACGACGAAGAATGGTGAAGAACGCCTTTAAATCTTCAAAGGCCTTGAAGAACGTTGTTGAAGATTCTTTGAATCTTCGAGAAGAAACATCGGATCAGAGGGGTTCTGGACCTTGATCTCGGATCGAATATCATTTCTGATTGCTTGCCACAAAGAACGATGAAGAACGCTTTGAATCTTCAAGAATGATTGCAGAGGATTCGCTTGTTTGGATGCTTGTGTTGGAGTTATACGTGAAAGTATGCTTTTACTTTGTATAACTCATATATTAAACACTTGTTTATGAGAATAATTCTTTTATCACAATTGCTTTAAATATGAATGAACTTTAAATTTTTATTGCAGCCCGTTCAATACATAGTACGAGTTACATTATAGTTAATGTGGTGATACCAGATCACGGAAGATCACATTGACGAGTTCCTTGTAATTAAACGTACAAATTCATGATCCAGGTGGAACTGAACAATCTGCCGTGAAAGGTCGATGTGTAGTTCTCAGATTGGCATGTCTTGACCAAAAGATTGCACTAGCACATTTTTTATGTGTTGAAGTGGACCTACAACAAGGATAAATTCTTCTGTTCTGATAGGTGAAGAATTAGACCTCAGTGGTTATTGATTTCTTAATCTCCGTCACTTAAATAGGACCGTGTGTGGTTAAAAGTTATTGCTTTGATTCATGTCGGGTGAGAATCATCGTGACTTCCAACCTTTTGTTTTGGGCAGTAATATTAATTATACGATGGTTTCTAAGATTTAATACGGAGAAACCTGTGCGAGTACGGCTGATTAGGCGTGAAATTGTTATGATTTGGTGCCCGATTTGCCCATGTTTTGAGTGTTTTTTATGAGTGTTTGGAGTCAATTGAGTATCATTTATATAAACTGATGAATTTGTCTCTTTGGTTTTCATAGATAGATAGAGGGCAAAAAGAGGAGTTCGTAGGACTTTGAATCGGCCAAAACGGACTCCCGGTTGAAGAGATATGAAGATTTTACGAACAAGTGTCCTGCTGCCGAAAAGTACTCGAGCAGAGTCACTCGAGTACTATATACTCGAGCAAACGTGAATTTCGGCCCATGAACGCCCAAATTCGATCCCAAGCCTATTTATACCCCTTTCCAAGCATATTAACACATACCACCACATATTTTTACATATTTTTTAGCGGGGAGAAAGCTTGGGAAAGAGATTGGAAGAGTTTTATACTTTGTAATCGAGGTTTTAATTTACGAATTCTTAGTTTTAGTATTTCTTTTGAAATTTTTAGATTAATTCTTTCTTTCTTTACTCTTTGAGACGATAAACCCTAGCTTTTTCAGATTATTAGAAGATTATTTTTTAGACTTTAATTTGTTCTTTCGTTTATGTTCTTGATTTTATTAGTTAATTCAATTATGCATATGTTTATTGTTCTTGTGATTGATTTTATTATTCAAACCACCATGTTAGGCTAGAACCCTTGTATGCTTGGGGTAGGATGAACTCGTAGAAGTAGGATGTTGGTACGTAATTAGGATAACATGTGATGTTTAGTGCTAGTTCTCTTAATTAATTGAATTCTCAAAATAAACCCTAGAATTATCTTGGAATTGAGTACGAAAACTATTAGAGAGAGGACGATCGTATCACTCTTTAATAACGAATAGGCTTAACGATAGGGTTATAGAAGGGGTTTATCATCTACCGGTTTATCTAGGGAGGACGACCGTATCACCTTGGGTAAATAAGAGTCTCATTAATTAAACATAATCCATATAAATTGTTTAATGGGTTGTGAAGTAGGTTGATATGACGAAGTATTAGGGTAAATTCTTGAGCTTTTAGTCTTTCAATCTGGTGCTAGATTAGGGAAGTTGATTGCCTAGTTTTAGTACACTTAGTATTAATACTTGCACATCACAGTTGTTTTAATTATCGTACTAGCTCCGTTAATATACGTAGAGATTCCTATCCTGAGCATCATCATCTCATATTTTATTAAAATCCCAAGTTATTTAGTTTGATTTAATTATTAGCATAAGAATAGTAGAATATAGAGTAGTTTATTACAATTTTCAATCCCAGAACATACATTCATATTAGCTACGAGACACACATCTCCAGGGATCTATTCGCATACACACTTTCCCTTGGGTTCGATACTACTTGGTCCCTATACTCGCCCATACTACAGTGATCTCATACTCATGTGGGGTAACTACTAGTATAGCTAGTATTTTGCGTTTAAGTCAATGACGTCGTTGCCGGGGATGGTGATGTATGTCCATTGAGTAGGACTTGGAGATAGTTTAGTAGTTAGCAGTGAGCGCTTTTATTTTCTGTTTTATTAGTTGTAGTCTGGTGCGTTTGATCTTTCTTGTTGAGTACTCAGGTATATAAAAATTCGCTCGAAGGGAGAAACAAGCGAAGATCGAACAAAGTTAGACCCTGAGACTATAGCCAGAAGGAATCGAGCCTTCCAGAGAAGGATGAATACCGCAGGAGGTGATGACATGAATTTGGATTTAGGCGGAGATTTGGGTCTTGAGACAGAAGGGCTTAATCAGAATGTGAAGAGGGTTGAGGGAACTGGGGGAGTCAATAATCCAAAGCTAGCACCCCAAGGGTAAAGAACCAACCAAAACCCAAACCCACATAACCAGAGCAATCCCGCTGAAAACCAGAATCAAGTCATCCACCAAAACCCGCAAAACCCAAATAACCCCTTCAACAACCCTGTTTATCAACATCACAACCCACACTATCCACCATATCCATTCCCACCACCATATCCGTACCTACCATACTATCCTCCACACCCTACTTACAACCAACCTCCAATTCCGCAAGTAACTCTACCACCAGTTTATCCTCAACACGTTCCTTAGAACGTTGATCCTGGTATGGCAATCAGAGGAAGGTTTGCGGCACAGCCGCAACTGTATTACGATGGAGTAGCATTGCCTCCAGTAGAGGCAAACAACTTTTCTATCTCCCCAGGAATCCTGAAGATGCTAGTCGAGAATCAATTTAAGAGGGAGGTCGGGAAGAATAATCCTCATACTCGCTTGAGGAATTTTCTAATGATTGCCTCAACTTTCAACCATAATGGCATGTCTGAAGACGCCAAGAGGCGCAGGTTGTTCCAGTTCTCTTTAACTGGAATCGTGAAGGAGTGGTATGATAACACGCTCCCAAGGGGAGGTGTAACCACATGGGTCGAGCTCGAGCGTCTGTTCCTCGAGCGATTCTACCCTCCATCTAGAACAATCAAAACAAGGATAGAGATCTCGTCTTTTCAGTAGAAGCCAGGAGAGGACTTACGCCAGGCTTGGGAGAGATATTACAATATGCTCATTGAGTGCCCGCGGCACGGGTACAATAAAGGTGATATCATGGCTTATTTCTACTGTGGAGCCAACAAGGTGGGTCAAGACTACCTTAATGCATGTGCTAGTGGAGCATTCCTGAACAGTGGTGCTGCTTGGTGTAGAGAGATTGTTGATAACATTGTCAAGAATGCGGGGCAATGGAATGAGGCACAAGAAGTTCAACGAGCTTATCAAATGGATGAGAGTGAGGGTACTAGAAAGTTTGTTGATGGTGATGATGGAGAAGATAAGTAACTTGGAGGTCGGCCAGAGTTTGAATGGGCAGAATAATGTGATGAGTGAGAAAGTGGACCAACCAGCGAACCAACAAGAAGAGGCGAACTATATGGGGAGGCCTAATTACAATCAAGACGGATACCAACAAGGTGGCAACCATCAGGGAAGATCTCTCTACGGTCAACCGTTTGTACCACCAGGTCCACAACCTCCTCAAAATCAGTGGAGAAACAACCAAGGTTATCAAGGAGGCCAGCAGCCTTCTCAGAACCAATGGAGGAAGACCGAGAACTTGTCCTACAGTAATCCAAGAGTGGGGATAACTGTACCTCCAAATGTCGACCCTGGCTCAAAACTCCCTGGAGGAGAAGGAGGTGAGATGTTACGTGTCATTCTTCACAAGGTAGAGGAAGGTAGTAAGAGGCTATCCTCTTTGGAGTATGATGTGAAAGAGATGAGTAAGAAGAATGATCAGCGTGATTAAGATCTCCAGAAGAGGTATATGGAGCTGAATAGAATTCAGCAAGCGAATAATAGGCGGTTCACTTTGATGGAGTACAAAATTAGCCAGATCGCGAAATCATTGGGAAGGGAGCCCGAGAAATATCCTTCTATGTAGGAGGGGAACCCGAAATAGCAATGCAAGGCAATCCAGTTGAGAAGTGGGACCAAGTATAAGGGTCCTCAAATGCCTGCTGATTCAGAGATGCCCAAAGGAGAGATTGAGATGAAGGGTAAATGTTGGTCTCGGTACAAGACTGAGGGATACGTGTATGGGGGGGGGGGGGGGAAATACACGTATACAAATTTTTCTAACTTTCAAAATGACTGAGTCCCCTTAGCTCAGAGTGGTAAAGAACTCAGGGTTGATAACACACCTACTGACTGCACTGAGTGCTGGTCAGTTGGCAAACTATCAACTTGAGTTTAGTGCGGAAATGCGTGAGCCCTGAAAGTTTATAGTCTTGTTTAATGTTTGTTTCTGAAAATTTGATTACTCTTTTCTGAAATAGTGATTAGTAGGGCAGTGTTCAGGTTGATGATTAGGCTGATTGATTCAAACCTGATAAAACTAATGCAATGAATGACTTAATGAAATAAGCAGTTAAGAACAATATCAAAGCAGTAAGAACACAAGGAGTTTAACGTGGTTCAGAGACTCAAGATCCTACGTCCACGATCCTGATTGAACAGGATAATCCACTACTTGAGATTAACTTGTTTTTAACGTGCCAAGGTGCACCAAGATCAGCTAACCTCACTGACCTATACAAACTCCTTCCTAACTTCACTAAACAACTTCAACCAACAAACGACTAGAGGGTTTTGGTTTTATTCTGGATTCCAACTAAGGTGTGATTATCCTTACAAGACTAAGCTATGCTAAGAATGGATAATCACTATAAGCTTAAGGTATTGCTTGAAAGCTCAGTGGAACACAGAATAACTCTCACTAATATAAGAAACACTTGGGAAATTTATCTGGTTTCGAGTGCTTCTTTTAGAACGCTGAGTGTTTTGAATGCTTGAGAGTTTGAGTAAATTCTGGCTTGGAAATTTCCCGTAACCTTGAATGAGTTCAAGGCCTTCTTTATTTATAGATGGATTTGAAAACTATCCGTTGGAAGAGATAGTCTTCTTGCCATCTACGTAGGGTTGTTCAACAGACATATCTCCCATGCAGCAGCCGTCCTTGCATGGATTAGGTAATTGCATTTAATGCTCCATTTAATGCTTGCCCGTTGAAAAGTGCATACTGAACCCAGTCTTCATGTCAGGTCCGTACGTGCGTGTCTTTCCTGGATTGGTCCACATCATCAGGTTGGTAAGAATGTCAGAACTCATTCCTGGGCTTCAGGCTTGTTTTATTCAGTTCTTTTTGTCTCGAGCACAACGGTCTTGTCCTGACGCTGACATTCCTTTTGCATTGCTTGGCCCTACTCCAAGTCTTTCTCATTGCTCAATATCATCCTGTTCCCTTCATGACTGAGTTAGTAGTGACCACAGGGCCATACTCTTCATCACTGACACTTACTCAGCCAGCTTAAAGAGACTGTCGTAAGTTCAGGATGATGCTCTTAGTCTTCAGGCTTCAGTCTTGATTGTCATCAATGAGTACTCCTCTCATTGAGTTCATGTGAATTGTAAAATAACTAAGTGCTAACCTAACCAAGACTAGCCTGACTTGCTAAGGCATAACATCTTTTCAGGGGCTTTGGGATCTAATCAAAACTGACATTGTCCCAACAGTAAAGAACATAAGAAAGATGGGGATGATACAGTTGATGGAGATGAGATTGAGGAGGTAGAAGTTGAGAAAGGGGTTAAGGGTGAAGACACTCAGAAAAGTAAAGATATGGATGAGTCCCAAAAGGGCAAAGACCTCGATGAGGAAAAGATTGAGGAGATTGAGAGAGTTCCAAAGTGGAAGAAGGCAAAGGAAGCAAGGAAGAATGTGAAGGAGACCGAGCGAGATGAATGAGGGGTACCCAAATCTGTGATACCCGTCCCATGTCCGCAGTATTTTATGAAAAAGAAATTAGATGAGAAATTCGCTAAATTCCTTAATGTGTTTAAAAAGCTACACATTAACATACCTTTTTATGATGCTTTGGAACAGATGCCTAATTATGCCAAGTTCCTGAAGGACTTGATAGCTAAGAGGAGGAGAGTTGATGAGCCCAAGCTGGTGCAGCTGAACCATGAGGTGAGTGCATTAGTGCACAAAGCGCTTCCCCCGAAGTTGAAAGATCCCGGGAGTTTTACGATCTTATGTAATATCAGGAATGAAGTCAAGAAGGGAGCGTTGTGCGATCTTGGTGCGAGCATCAATCTTATTCCCTTGTCATTATTCAAGAAGTTGGAAGGTGGAGAACTTCAGCCGACAATGATGACGCTTCAACTCGCCGACCGGTCTATTACTCGACCTCAAGGTGTAGTTGAGGACGTCTTTGTTAAAGTTGGAGATCATATATTTTTAGCTGATTTTGTGGTGCTTGACATGGAGAAGGATGAGCGCGTTCATTTGATCTTGGGAAGACCTTTCTTAGCTACGGCTGGGATGGTGTTAGATGTGGCGAATGAGAAGATCACATTGAAAGTTGATGATCAAGAGGTAAAGATTTCCCTATACGAGGCCATGAAGTACCCTATGGAGGAAGACAGTTCGGAATTGAAAAGGGTAGATGTGGCCAAAGGAGAAGAGAAAGGAAGAGTTGAGAAGAAAAAGTTCAAACTCAAGAAATTGCTTAGTAAGACTCCTCCAGATAAAGGTGAGAAGAAGTTGAGACCCCCACCACTTGAGGTTGAGAAGGAAGCAAAGGAACTCATGATGAAGGACATCAAGGAAAGAAATTCAACCACCACTCTTATGAGAGTAAGGGAGGTAATTTTGAGTATCATGTCCCATAAGCTCCTTTGAGCTCGGTCCGGCATGAGGACCTTAAAAATAGCGTTGAGTGGGAGGCAACCCATTTTTATTTACTTTTGAGTGTTTTTAGTTGTAGGTGTTTTGTTTTGAGTCGTATGTTTTAACCTCGATCTTGAGTGTTTTGAGTGCAGTTATTTGAGGGTGTAAAGGTAGCATGGAGTTATTCAAGAGGAGCAACTCGAGACAAGAGAGTGTGCCAAGTTGTTGAGAGAAACTTGAATTATTTGGATGAGGTAACCCACAACCCCAAACTTAGACCGCTTCACAAGGTCGAAGTTTGA
This sequence comes from Ballota nigra, assembly GCA_947034835.1. NCBI lineage: Eukaryota > Viridiplantae > Streptophyta > Magnoliopsida > Lamiales > Lamiaceae > Ballota > Ballota nigra. The sequence continues at coordinate 85,718,216 of OX344720.1, read as the reverse complement.
GGGGTGGAGTATTTATATGTTTTATAGCATACATATGCACCGGCGCATACCTTCTCTTTGAGTTGAGTTTGGTTATATATTGTTCCTTGAGATGCTCATTGAGCTGATATTGCTTTGATGTGCTACTACATATTTCATGCCTATCAATTCTCTTATGCTTGTTGATTGCTATCTTTGAGTGTGAGTATGAGTTAGTGATTTGTGGAGTTGAGTTAGAGTTTGAATTGTGTGAGTGTAGGAGTTAGAGTTGATTTGAGAGGGAACTCGTATACCTACGAATTTTCCTTTTGAATATTCGTGTGATAAAAAGTGAGAATTCACTAGGACTAGGATGGATGTGAAAGCTGTGAGATTTGAGCCTTCTTGAGATTTAAATGCACTATATTGATCTCTTCGTTTGTGAGTGGATCATCACCTTAGAGGATGCCAGAACTTGTGAGTGTTCTCGCTTCTTGATTGTGTCTAGTTTGATATACCGAAAGTAATCTTAGGCCATCTTTGATTTTTTGAGTCACTTAGCCTAAATAAGTCTACCAATGAAATATAATCTCTTGTTAGCCCGTTTGAGCTTGAACCTATTATTTGCTAGCCCATTTGAACTATTCCAAATTCTTAAACTCTTGTTGACCTAATTTGAGTGGAGGATAGGAAAGTTGTGAATGATGAAGGGATTGAGTTGAGTTGAGAAGGTGAATTATGATGGTTGAGTTGTGATAAAAGAAGGGTGTGATGAAGTTTTGAGTTGTGGGAAAGACAAAAAATTTGAGAATGAGCAAAAGAGAATATGAGTTCATATATAGAGTGAAAAGAAAAAATGAAGTGATTGAAAAAGTGAAAAGAGTTAGAAAAAAAATTGAGGTGTTGAGAGTAAAGGAATTGAAGTGCATTGTGTGAAGATGTTGAAGAAGTATGTTCCTGATATCGAAATACCAAAGTTTGATTTTCTATTCTACATTCACTTGAGTCACTTATCCCATATAGTTACCCACCTGTCCAAAGAGCCTACATTACAACTTTGAGAAAAGTCCTTTTTGATTCGGCATTGATTTCTTGAGTATGGTCTAAGTTGAGAGTGCTTACAAGCCTATGACTGCTGATATGGGTGATTGATTGAGTGAGTGAGTCCCTTATTATTGATATACACTTGCGAGGGAGTGAAACACATCGTCGAGAGAACATCCATGTTTGATTTTGGTGGTTCTTATTGTTTATGCATGAGTATGATGAAGGGGGTGAGTTGGTATGTGAGTGAACGATCTTTGAAACTTGAGCTCTATTACTTGCATAATATGGTTCTTTGATTCATTCTTAACAATTTCACTTGACTTATTATTGCATTGCTTGGGGACAAACAATATGGTAAGTTTGGGGGGGGGGTTGATTAGGCGTGAAATTGTTATGATTTGGTGCCCGATTTGCCCATGTTTTGAGTTTTTTTATGAGTGTTTGGAGTCAATTGAGTATCATTTCTATAAACTGATGAATTTGTCTCTTTGGTTTTTACAGATGGATAGAGGGCAAAAAGAGGAGTTCGTAGGACTTTGAATCAGCCAAAACGGACTCCCGGTTGAGGAGATATGAAGATTTTACGAACAAGTGTCCTGCTGCCGAAAAGTACTCGAGCAGAGTACTATATACTCGAGCTATACTCCAGCAAACGTGAATTTCAGCCCATGAACGCCCAAATTCGATCTCAAGCCTATTTATACCCCTTTCCAAGCATATTAACACATACCAACACATATTTTTGAGCGGGGAGAAAGCTTGGGAAAGAGATTGGAAGAGTTTTATACTTTGTAATCGAGGTTTTAATTTACGAATTCTTAGTTTTAGTATTTCTTTTGAACTTTTTAGATTAATTCTTTCTTTATTTACTCTTTGAGACGATAAACCCTAGCTTTTTCAGATTATTAGAAGATTATTTTTTAGACTTTAATTTGTTCTTTCGTTTATGTTCTTGATTTTATTAGTTAATTCAATTATGCATATGTTTATTGTTCTTGTGATTGATTTTATTATTCAAACCACCATGTTAGGCTAGAACCCTTGTATGCTCGGGGTAGGATGAACTCGTAGAAGTAGGATGTTGGTACGTAATTAGGATAACATGTGATGTTTAGTGCTAGTTCTCTTAATTAATTGAATTCTTAAAATAAATCCTAGAATTATCTTGGAATTGAGTACGAAAACTATTAGAGAGAGGACGATCGTATCACTCTTTAATAACGAATAGGCTTAACGATAGGGTTATAGAAGGGGTTTATCATCTACCGGTTTATCTAGGGAGGACGACCGTATCACCTTGGGCAAATAAGGGTCTCATTAATTAAACATAATCCATATAAATTGTTTAATGGGTTGTGAAGTAGGTTGATATGACGAAGTATTAGGGTAAATTCTTGAGCTTTTAGTCTTTCAATCTGGTGCTAGATTAGGGAAGTTGATTGCCTAGTTTTAGTACACTTAGTATTAATACTTGTACATCACAGTTGTTTTAATTATCGTACTAGCTCCGTTAATATACGTAGAGATTCCTATCCTGAGCATCATCATCTCATATTTTATTAAAATCCCAAGTTATTTAGTTTGATTTAATTATTAGCATAAGAATAGTAGAATATAGAGTAGTTTATTACAATTTTCAATCCCAGAACATACATTCATATTAGCTACGAGACACACATCTCCAGGGATCTATTCGCATACACACTTTCCCTTGGGTTCGATACTACTTGGTCCCTATACTCGCCCATACTACAGTGATCACATATTCTTGTGTGGTAACTACTAGTATAGCTAGTATTTTGCATTCAAATCAACGGCTCGTGTGACTTGTCCCCTTGATGGGCTCATAAGTTTTATCGCACCAAATCTTGAAAGTGAAAATTAGTTTTCCGGTACGAATAATAATGTTGAGTTGTCTTTACTCCAAGGCAAAAAATATTAATTAATTTAGAGCTATTTATAAGCTCAATTAATTAATGGACTAAATAATCTTAAACACGAGAAATAATAATTGGGAGCCCATATTATCGTAATATGAATTAAGATAGATAGTGCAATATTAATTTGATAGTGATATTAATTAATATTAATGGACTAAATAATATTGGGGCTCAATATTGTAATTCAGTAGCCCATTGGAGGTCCAATCTTAATTCTCCTAAAGGCCCCTCAAGTAGTCCGAGAATAATAAGGTGATTAAAATAAAAGAAAATATAATTGCTGATTTTTCTAGTGATATTTTCGAAAATAGCTTATAGGAGAGAGAAAAGATTTTGTTGATTTTCTTGGAAAGATATTATGGAAGATATGTATTCTAGAAATACAAGATTGTCTCATAAATTCAAGAAGATCCAAATCTTGTGATATCTACCTATAATTTTTTAAAATTAATGCATAGATGAGGAAGTGGGATTTTTGTGAAATTTTTTATTATGGAGAAAAGAATATATATGATATATTCAAGATTTCTTGGAGGCCAAGAAAATGATATTCTCTCCCCAGATTTCCACATAATTTTTTGCCACCCTGCATCTATAAGTAGGGGATGATTATTTCATTTCCAGTTTACAATTCTATGAGTTGAAAAAATCAAAAGCAATACATATTTCCTTCCTCTCTTATTTTATTAAATTGTCTGTGAGCGCTTTCCACCGGAGAATGAATAAGGCGAAGAGGGAATACTTGAGAAAGTTTTTACGGTTGATAGGATCGTTACGCTTGTCACGGCTATCTCGGTTGGACGTCGCTTCAAGAGGTACGTATACACGTAAAATTCTTAGTTTTTCCGCCGCAGAATTTGATGTGATAATATTCATATGCATGATCTTTTGTTGTTGGATTAATTATTATTTGAATTAATTTAAGATTAATTCATGCTAGTAATAATTAGATTTAAATTCGTATTTAAATTTCATCCCGAATAGATTCGGACACCCCGATTTCCCAAACAACTTGATCGTCTGAATGCTCGTTGGTCTTCGAATGTGTCAATGAATGATGAAGGGACCCCTATTTATAGGGTGAGTATTAGAGAAATTTCAAATTTTGTAAGGCCACGTGGCGCGTCCTGATTGGCCGATGCCACTTGATTGACATGATTTGCGAATTAATCATATTTGATTTGATTAATTTAGTTTGTTTCCCTTTTTGACGAGATATCATCTAATTTTCGATCTTATGGTAAATAAACTGTATTTATTACCCAATATGAGTATCGAACACTCATTAATTCGACCGACTTGTACCGTGTATATTTAATATCTAATTTAACTATTTAGTTAAATTCTCAAAATGAAATAGTAAATTTTATTGGATATTAATATTTGATTTGTACACGTGTCACCATTTAATTGGGTGCAAAATTAATTTGCTTACAAATGCCCCCTTGTGCTTTGTTCACGGTCCTTTTTTACTTGATGTGAATGAAGCACGTAATTTATTTTTTCATATTTTTCATCTTGAAGAAAGCCCAAATAATTTCATTTGTTTGATTTGGCCCAAATAATTTTTTAGACTTTGTATTAAGAGTCCAAAAAGTAAAGCCCTTTTCACTTGGTTAAAGAAGTGGGCTATTCTTCTAAGGGTCTGACTATATACCCCTCCATTAATAATAGATTCACATATATTCATCATGAAGTACCTATTATACCCTTCTTAAAAAAAACCTTAAATCATCTATTCCTCACATTTATTTTTCTATCTCTTCCTCCCGTCTCTGTTTCTTCAAATCTGCAGGCAAACTCCACCGCTCGCCTTGCCCATAACGCGCCCACCACCCACAACCTCTCTATCTCTTTCTAAGATTGAGCGCCACCTTTGTTCCCACAACCAGAAGGTTAATTATTTTATCTATCTTCACTTTTAATCCTGCTTAATTCGTTCAATTGGCATCCCATCTTTATATTCATCTTCCTCTTACTTTTCCAACGTGGCCCTCACCAATCCTTCCAACAAGGATAAATAATTAAAAAAAATTAAAAAAAAATAAGAGAGAAAAAAAAGGGAGATATTAAATAGGAGACGTACCAAGAAAAGAAAAAGGAAAAAAGAAATCGTCGCTGAGGTGCCAGGAATGGAAACAATAGAAGGGATGGTGAGGTGTGCGGGGCACGGTGGCTTGGACGCAATGGAGTTAGTTGTGTGTTTATGCTACAAAGAGGGGAGTAAGAGGTAGAAAAATAAATGAGGCAGAAAGGGGATGATTTAGGGTTTTTCAAAAGGATATATTAGATAGTTCATGATGAATTTAGGTGTATCTATTATTAATGGAGGGGTATTTAGTTGGACCCTTCTTTTAATTACTTTGGCCCACAAAATTATTGTGTGCCAATAATTAAGTAGTCCAGCGGATTTTTTTTTAGCCCAACTTGTTGATAGGCGAACATAAGTCAATAAATGGCGAACAAGGATTAAAGCTACATCAAGGATTATGAAGAGCCAACTTCAAATCAAGGGTGATCAACAAAGAAAATCAAGTTGGGATGCATCTACCAATTTTAGAGGTGTATAAAGTGACGAACAACTCCCCGACGAACAACTAATGGGCGAACAGGTATTTAGACCCGAGACCAAGAATGAGCCAACTGTGAAGTCATCAATGACGAACAACTTGGTCAAACTATGATACAACAAACAGCCAAAGAAGTGTGTACAAGTGAACAAAGGACAAAGATCCCAAAGCCAAGCTGAACAAAGCCATAAGGCGAACAACTTCCAAAGTACACCCTCAAGAGGCGAACAACTTTCAGTTGAAGGGTCATCAAGATCATTCAAACCGACCTAGGCGAACAACAATGAGTCCGAGATAAGGCCCAAAAGAAGACTTTGTAACTAAGATTCAGCTTAGATAAGGTCAAACTAAGGTCAAAGGACACATGTCAGGCATGCAAGCTAGGGAGACCAAGAGTCAGTGACACCTCATGCTTGCTAGCCTCTATAAATAGTTGTTCTCCAGCTTATTGAAATAATTTCAAATTTCAGATAAAAATACACACATAAACACACCCAAACTCACACATACACGAAATAAGTCCAATTTTGACTACCGAATTTACAAATTCGATAAATTCATACCCCGATTTACCATTTACGGTGGTAATCAATCACACGTTATTGATTGGTGACGTAAAAACGGATTAAAACAGCCACTAATCCTTACGATTAGATTCGTTCACCAACAATTTGGCGCTAGAAGGAGGGTTCGAACCTTCGGTTTAGTGTGATTACTCAAGAACTTCAAGTTGAAAACTTGAAGATTCATAAGAAATCTCAAGAAATATTTGAAGATACAAACAAAAGTGTTCTTGGTGTTCTTGGTGTTCTTCAATTTATAAATTAAGAAGTAATTTAAATTGAAATGCCTCAATCTAAAGAGACCCAAGGATCACGTTTGTCAAAAAGAGCATCTCAGACCCGGGCCACGTCGGCCGACCACCAGGACCGTGACCCGAGACATGCGAACAGGTCGCAACATACAGCCATAACACATAACCTCCCCCCTGAGATGGAGGCTTTGGCGAACAACCCCAACGAGTTGGCCAAAACCATAGCTGCTCTCCAGGCCCTCTAGAGGCAACAAGAGCAGGTTAGGCCAACACAAGCAAGGCCAAGGGACAAGTCCCTAGAGGTTGTTAGACCCAGGACTACTAGGGGCGAACAGCGAGAGGTTGATAGTGCCCAAGTCAGACGGAATAAGGGAAAGGCCAAGGTGATCGACCAGAGAGAAGTACAGGCTGAGTCTGGCCGCGGACGAACAACTATGTCTAGCCATGGAACAACGCGTTCCAGTGCTCAGGATAGGCTTAGCCAACCCCAACAGGAAGCTGCTCGACGGGGAGCAGAAGATGGGCGAGCAACTTTTGAACAGCCTCGCCCATCAATCCATGAAAGACTCTCCCAGTCAGCCTTTAGGCACCTAGGGCCAAATACGGCGAACAACATTAGGAGGCAAGCCCAGGAAGTGCCCACTCCAAGCGAGGGACTGCGACGAGCAGAAAGGCTAATGCCTTTGCTCGCCGAACAGCCTCCAAGTCAGGGGGCACCTCTTGATGAATTATCAAGCCTAAGGAGGGCTGTGGAGAACATGCAGGGGCAACTAGACCAACAGAGGGGGATGGGAACGACTAGCATGCCATCCTCACCTTTGGCAGCTCACATTTTGAAGGCCCCGATACAAAAAAAAATTCAATTTCCGGCAAGCATTCAATATGAAGGCATCGCCGACCCCCGGGTCCACTTAACGAAGTATACGGACTACATGGTCTCCGTGGGGGCCAGCGATGCCACCCAATGCCGGAATTTTCCTTTAACATTGGGCGATCGGGTTCACAAGTGGTTTTCATCAATGCCGCCGGCATCAATCCACTCGTTCGTCCAACTAAGTCGAGAATTTCTTTCTCACTTTTCAACGGCGGGGTCGTATCTTTCCCAAAAACACCGGCTGTCAGATTTGAGGCAAAATGATGATGAAACTGACCGGGCGTTTATGGAAAGATTCGATAAAGTTTTGCTAGAAGGAGAACCGGTGAGCGAAGATACAAAGATCGTCGCTGTGATGGCCGGATTGAAAAAAGGGTCGAAGTTATGGAAGGAGGTACGTCTAAAGTGCCCAAAGACTTATGCCGAATTCAGAAACCAAGCTGGCATTTTCGTTTCCATGCACGAGGCCCTACAAACAAATTTGGGGGAGAATAAAGCTGATCCTAAGGAGAATAACAAAAAGCCCGTCGGGACAAGCTACAGGGTCCCAAAAAATATGAAAGCATTCACCGAAGGATCGGATTTGAAAGAAAAATTGAACCAAGTATTGACAGTATCAGTTGATACTGTGTATGAGAACGTAAAGGAGAAAGAGTTGCTTTCCCCACCACGTAAAATCCGTCAGGATACTGGCAAACTCAACCCAAACAAGTATTGTGCCTACCATCAAAGTGTGGGGCATCTTACGAGTGAGTGTAGAGATTTGCTTAAGCAACTCTGGCGATTTTATGAGGAGGGAAAACTCTCCGATTTCGTTAAAAGGCAACCTGGGAAAAGAACCCGGGAGAACAACTCAGAAGACGAAGAGGATGGTCAACCTCAGAGAAACAACAGACCCGGGCGACCAGTTCCCAGTATTCCAGCTCAACCTTTAGAAGATCTTTTCATGATGGAACCCGCAGGTCCCGCGGGAGGGTGTTTTGATGGACAACCACCCGACTCTAATCGAAAGAGGAAAGCGGAGCTACGAGCGATTGGCCAAGTACAAGAAATGGGAGTTAAGCCGTCTATCATGCAAACGACAGAATTAACCTTCACCGAAAAAGACCTTGAAGGCGTCTTAACTCCGCACAATGATTCACTCGTAATCTGTGCAAAGATTATGGGGACCAGAGTCCACAGACTGTTGGTGGACACCGGAGCCTACACCAACATCTTATTTAAGAAGACCCTCGATAATCTGGGAGATTATTCGGGTTATGTTCGAAATACAACACATAGAATCATAGGCTTTGGGAATACTGTGACAACACCGTTGGGAATTGTAACATTAGCAGTACAACTTGTAACGGCTAATGAACCCGAAAGAAATATAACAAGGATGGTAGATTTCTTGGTTGTAGACCAGGAGTCGACCTATAACGGGTTTCTTGGCCGACCTTTTCTCAATGAATTTAAAGCTGCATGTTCCACTTACCACTATTGTTTGAAATTTCCAACAGCCAGTGGAGCAGGCACAATTAAAGGAGACCAACGGAGAGCACGAGAATGCATTCAACAACTACGAGCAAAATTTATACAAATATCCATGATGGAAGCAACAAGTCATCCCGTCGACGAACCATCAATACTGAACAATATGATGGACATGGACGACCACAACGATATGGACGAACAACACTTGAACGAGCAGGTGTTGGACGAACAACTCGTTACCACCCGCGAGGAACCTCCATCTGACGAACAACAAAGGGGTGATGACGAACAACCCTCAGTGGGGGACTTGGAGGGCCGAGTACAAACGAACAACAATGGAACGGAGCCAACTGATGATCTAGAACCCCGCCTGGGGGCAGAGCCCATGAACATCGAAAGTGATTCCAACCCTGAGGAACCCATACTTGATCCCCGTTGGAAGGGACAAAAACGACGAGCGACTCCAGTCGAAGAGCTGGAGGCGTTCAAAGTTAATCCCGACAACGAAGATCTTGAATTATTCATAGGATCTGAGCTCCCAGAGCCTTACAGATCCCGAATGAAAGAGTTCCTCACCAAGAATCTAGATGTCTTTGCTTGGTCTCACGCAGATATGGTGGGGATAGACCCGAAACATGCTTGCCACAAGCTGAACATAAATCAAGCAAGAAAGCCCGTCCATCAAAAACGAAGGAAGTACGGCCCAGACAAATACCAAGCCTTGAATGAAGAAGTTAAGAAGTTGCTAGACAACGATCTCATTCGACAGGCACTCTGTCCACAATGGGTAGCAAATCCAGTACTCGTAAGGAAACCAAATGGGACCTGGAGGCTATGCATAGATTTTACAGATCTGAATGCAGCATGCCCGAAGGACAATTTTCCTCTCCCACATATCGATCAATTGGTGGACAGCACTGCAGGTCACGAGATGTTGACGTTTATGGATGCTTTTGCCGGATATCATCAAATTCCTATGCATCCAGATGATCAGGAGAACACAGCGTTTTATACAAACAAAAACTTGCTGTGTTGGAAAAGAATGCCGTTTGGCCTCATAAATGCCGGAGCAACATATCAAAGACTGGTGAACAAGATGTTTGATCAACAAATTGGAGACATGGTTGAAGTCTATGTAGACGATATCGTAGTCAAAAGTCCCAAGAAGGAAGACCATCTTCGACATCTGACTCAAGTGTTCGAAATTCTTCGACACTATAACATGAAGTTGAATCCAAAGAAGAGCAGCTTTGGAGTTCACTCAGGGAAATTCTTGGGCCATCTTGTTAGCCAGCGGGGAATTGAGGCCAACCCTTCAAAGGTTAAAGCCATCATGGATATGCAACCACCACGTTCGGTGAAAGAAGTGCAAAGGCTCACCGGGTGCCTAGCAGCATTGAACCGGTTCATATCCAGGTCAGGGGACAAGTGCCGTCCATTCTTCGAGGCCGTCAAAAAAGGAAAGTTTGCATGGACTAACAACTGCCAAGCGGCCTTCGATCAACTTAAAGAATACCTGGGAGATGTCAAAATCCTATCAAAACCAATCCCAGGAGAAAAGCTCTTTCTATACTTAGCCGCATCAGAAGTTGCCATCAGCTCTGTTTTGGTGCGCGAAGACGGCAAATTTCACCAACCTATATATTACGTCAGCCAGGCTTTACACGAAGCAGAGATCAAATATATTCCAACCGAAAAGCTGGCGTATGCTTTGGTTATGAGCGTGAGAAAGTTACGACCATACTTCTTTGACCATCAAGTCGAAGTTCTAACAACTTTCCCGCTCAGGCAAACTCTCCATCGCCCCGACACTGCAGGTCGTCTCTTAAGATGGTCACTGGAGATTAGCCAATTCGGGGTGACCTATGCTCCTCGAACAGCGATCAAAGGGCAAGCATTAGCCGACTTTATAGTCGAACTAACTTTCCCACCAGATCCGACGAAAGGACTTGATCATCCTTGGCATCTCTGTGGACGGATCATCAACCAATATAGCCTCGGGGGCAGGAGTAGTTTTAATCAGCCCAGATAGACAAGTATTCACCTCGGCAATCAGATTTGGTTTCATGGCAACCAACAACGAAGCTGAGTATGAAGCTCTTATTGCTGGTCTCCACCTATCTCTCGCAGTTGGTGTCAGACGCTTGCAAATATTTGGCGATTCACAATTGATCGTGAACCAAGTCCGAGGTGAATACGAAGTAAAAGATGATCACATGATCGAGTATCAACGGATTGTTGCTCACCTGATGTCCATGTTGCAGCAAGTTTTCATACAGCAAATTCCAAGGACGAGCAACACTCAAGCAGATGCGCTTGCTCGACTAGCAACAAGTGAAGGCCCCGTAGAGTTGGCAGATATTATAGTTACAAAGATGAAAGATCCATCAACAGTAAGCTATAATGTCAACCAACTCGACGATCAAACCAGTGAAGAAGACTGGAGAACAAGTATAGTCAAATACTTGAAAAGTGGGAAAAAACCAAACAATCCTTTTGAAGCTGCCAAGCTAGTAAAGCAAGCCGCCAGATATACTCTGGTGGGCGAGCAACTCTTCAAAAGGGGAATATCAGTCCCACTTCTCAAGTGTTTGCCTAGGGGGCAAGGGCAAGCAGTACTCGAAGAAATACATGCCGGAGTATGTGGAAATCACACTGGGGGGCAAGCCTTGGCGTACAAAACTATCAGACAAGGCTATTACTGGCCAACTTTACGCCAAGATGTAATAAAAAAAGCAAAGACTTGCCACCAATGCCAAATTTTTGCACCAAACATTCATACCCCGGCTCAACAACTCGTATCGGTTTATAGCCCATGGCCTTTTGCTAGATGGGGAATGGACATTATTGGTCCTTTCCCAGCTGGAGTCGGAAATGTTCGATTTGCCGTTGTGGCAGTCGATTATTACACTAAATGGGCAGAAGCAGAGGCCATGGTGAACATCACGCAACAGAAGATGATCAACTTTATTTGGAAGAACATTGTCTGCCGTTTCGGAGTTCCACAGGCAATTGTGACAGACAATGGTCCACAGTTTGATGGACAAGAGTTGAGAGAATTCTGTGCGAAGTGGGGGATCAAAAAACATTACTCCACACCTTATCATCCCCAGTCAAACGGACAAGTTGAAGCTGTGAATAAGATAATCAAGCATACATTAAAAGTAAGACTGGCGGAGAGTAAAAGTGGTTGGTCTATCGAACTCCCGGAAGTTTTGTGGGCATACAGAGTTTCTTCCAGGTCTAGCACCGGAGAAACACCCTTTGCTATGGCTTTCGGAACAGAAGCAGTAATACCTATTGAGTTAAGGACCAGTACGATTAGGACGACCAACTTTGATGAACAAGCAAATAATTCTGCTCTAAGTGCTGAAATGGATTTACTCGAAGAAAAAAGACTCAATGCTGAGTTAAAAAATGCAACATACAAGCAAAGAGCGGAACGTTATTATAATTCCCGTGTAAAAGTCCGGAAATTCAAAGTTGGAGATTTGGTTCTAAGAAAACTGCTCGCCCAATCTTCAGGAGTACTAGGACCAGCTTGGGAGGGCCCATATCGTATAACGGAAAAATTCATAAATGGCGTATACGATCTCGAAGATATGGAAGGCAAGCCGGCCTCATACTCCTGGAATGCCGTACATCTCAAGAAGTACTATCAATAAATGGGCGAACAATTATCTTGGGGGCAAGTATGGCGAATGGAGTGAATCAAGCAAAAGGGTGAATCAAGCAAATGGAATGGATCAAGGATCAAAAACTTGCATAATTTTTTGAAAATTTGGTTAAGTATAGATTAAAAAGTTGCTCGCCACATTTGTATAGTCTGGTGCTGCGTCTTTTATTTTTGAATAGAGTTGCTCGGCAAAAATCTATAAGCGAGCAAGTTTTTAGTTTGTGTTCAAAGTTGTTCGTCATATTGTATATGTAAGTGATGAACAGTCTTATAACACTTGTAATTTGTTCAAAATGTAAATACAGTAGTTGTTCGTCAGCAAAGGAAAAAGTCCAAAAGCTCGAGGTACAAGTCCATTCAAAGGTTGTTCGTTTTACAAATGAACAGAACCTAAGGACCAAAGCCACTTAAAGGTTGTTCATTTTTTAAAATGAACAGAACCTAAGGCTGAACCCTGATTCCACTAAAGGCAAAGTTCAATTCGAACAAAAGCCCAACACTATATGTTATAATTGTAAAGGCATTGACAAATGTAAAGGCAATTAACATATATAAGAAAATGAGCGAACAAAAGAAAGACATCCATTAATCAAAGGCATTGAGCCTAAAAAATAGTACAATGATTCAAGAAGTCAAGTACTACAAAAGGAGCGAACAACTATTACAAAGAAGAAGAAAAGAAAAAAGCTAAGTCTAAGGCCTATTGCTGCTCGGCTGGAGGAGGATCTTGAGTCTGCTCGGCGGAAGGGTCGACAATCATGTCTCGAGCAAGATCTTCAGCTGTCTTATCTTCCGCTTCTTTAGCAGTTTGCTCGTCAGCAGCAGCCGGCTCTCCCTCTTACTCGTCTCCAATAGCATGGTGAGGAGGGTGGGTAACAGTGATGCTAGAGTCAAGCTTATCAATCTTGACCCCTAATCCAATCAGGTCCGCCAGCTGTATTTCAATGTTGTTCGGCGGCGGATAATGCTCGATGAATTCATTCAAGTCTTTACTCATCTCCTCCACCAAGTCCTTGTAGTCATAAGCGTCGGCCGAGCGGATGCTGTCCGCGTAGGCACAGATATACCCAAGGTTGGAAATGGGAGCAGACCGAGCCTGAACCTCCGCTTCAAGTTGTTCGCGTGTGAAGAGGTTGGCTTCAGACTCCCGGAGACGAGCAACCTCCGCCTCGAGATCGGCAATTTTCTGCTCGGCCGCTGACAGTTTGTTCTTCTCCTCACCAAGCAAGGTCTCTTTACTCTTCAGCTCGGCAGATAAGCCTTGAATGTCTTCAAGGTGCTTTTTCTCGCCGTCGATATAGAGGGAAAGCTGGTCATTGAGCCGAGCAATCAGGCCATGCAAGTTGTTCGCCAGTTTGTCTTTTTCCTCGGAGAGTTGCCGAGCAGTACTCGCATAATGGCGAGCAGACTCTTCTTGCTCGGCAACTTGAGCGATTGCCCTTTGGGCAGTGACGAGGCCGTTGGCGACGAGCATCATCGAGAGGTGGAGATTGTCCATTTGCCCCTGTTGGAGGATGGCTTTGTCCAAGGGACGCGTCCAGGCTCGGGCGACCAACTCCGTCGCCTTGCGAACATGTTCGCCAGGAATCTCCCTTATGTTAACGGGAGTTTTCGAGCAAGCGTACTGATGTACAACACTTGCTCGACCGGGATAATCATCAGCCCGATATCTGCGAACAAGAAAAGAAATTGATACTTAGAAAAATTAAAAATGAAAGTTGTTCGGCAGAAGGGGGTAGATACTTACTCGGCAAACTTCCGTTCATCCCATCCAAGGAACGTGAGGTCTTCTGGGCCACGGGGTGAGCCCACATCTTTGCTCGCCTTTCCCGACCTTTCCGTAGGCTCCGCGGAAGAACGCCTAATGGCATCCCCTTCATGGCGAGCATGACTTTGGCCCATTTTTTCCTTCCCCTTGCCGAGGACATCTTCGGCCAGTGGGGTCCCGTCTGCCTTCTTAAGGCGTTTCCCACCACGAGGTGGGGAAACAGGAGGGGAACGGATTTGAATGGGGGGGCCGCCTGTCTGGGAACTCTAGCCCCCTCAGGTTTGTTCGTCATTGCAAGCACATGGGAGGGGGGGTCACCTTTCCTCTTCTTCCCTTTTGGGGGCCCCATTTCAGATACCCTACGCTTGAGGAGGGCGTAAATGGGGGGAACGGCAACTGTTACTTGCTCGGCTAAAAAAAAAAAAATTATTTAGGTAAGCAAGTTAAACAAATCAATGACGAACAAGACTGGAATCAAAAGTTATAAATTGTCATACCTGGGGGCACCTCAGCTTGAGCCTCCAGGTGGTGAGGGTAAGTCAAGAGGCGAGCAGCTCTTTGACACCTTGCTCGGCAAAGATAGTCAATAGTCCTATCTGCCCTATTTCGGAGGCCAACCAAGCACGAAGTAAACAGAAACTCGGAGCTCAACTCCTCCTCTTTCGAATCCCACTTGGGTAGACGAGGGCCTGCGAACAAACAAGAAAAGTTAAATTAGAACTACTTAGCCCAAAGGCGAGCAAGAAACAAACTTACGTTTCAGTTTTCCATAGGCTGCTGGAGAATTTATTCGTCCAGGGCCGCCGTGTGGACCAGAAGATGCTCGCCAATCACCCCCAATCCAGAAGAAGTGTTGCTTCCAGTCACGAATCTTGTTCGGCACCTCTTCCACCATTTTCAACCCAGTTCTTGCCTTGAGATAGTGATAGCCTTCTTCTCCTAAGGGGCAGCTTGTAATTGTCATCAAGTAGTTGATCTCTTCCGCAGTGATCCGATCAACATACCCCTCCAAGGCGAACAAGCACATAGAGCCTAGAAGGTTCATCCACCCAATTGGAGTAATTTGGGTGATGGCCAAGTTGGTCGCCTCCAGGAATCGACCAACAACGGGTGGAAGAGGCAGCTTTAGTCCGGCAATCAAGGTGTGAAGGTTGATCTCCGTGCATCCTGGGGGTGGGCGATCAGCTCTTTCCTTTCTCCGGGGGGCCCACAGGTGAATATCTTATGGGATTTTGTAGTCCTTCCGGATAGAGTCCAGTTCATCTTCGCGAACAACACTTTTTATCTTGCTCGCCTGGTACCCAGTTTTCACCTTATCCATTATTTCTCTCTGGGGACGGGGAAAGCTGTTCGCATACCTTTCAGCATATGTTCGCCATTCGAATAGTCGAGCAACCCCAGCTGGGA
This sequence comes from Ballota nigra, assembly GCA_947034835.1. Taxonomy (NCBI): domain Eukaryota; kingdom Viridiplantae; phylum Streptophyta; class Magnoliopsida; order Lamiales; family Lamiaceae; genus Ballota; species Ballota nigra. The sequence goes on along the minus strand of OX344720.1, from coordinate 85,702,686 downwards.
TCTCATTTTCCCGCATCTTTGGGGATGGAAAGTTAATACTCTCCAGGAACTCGCGAGTGAGATCGTTAAGATCTGGATCTCTATATTCGGCAGAAGACGAAGTGCTATCGTCCAAATTGTTGTTCGCCACAACTGTTAATTCTCTCCCAGATGGGCCCGCACCGGTGTCCTCCACAGAGCGAACAAATGAGTCCACGTGAGTGTTCGACGCTGAAGAAACTTCAACTGGCTCTAGATCGCGAGCAACAATGGGAAAAAGGGGATCTAGGGTCTCCTCAGTTTTATTGCTCGAGTGCGAAGACATAGAAGAGGAAGAAAAATCCAAGCGGCGGTAGAAAGAGTTGCAGACGGCGGCGCTATCCCGGAGAAGACGGTGGCGCTCGGGTCCACACGGCGGCAGAAAGGATTTTCGAGAGAAAAAGATAGAGAGAAAAAAGAGTAACTACCTGAGAATTGAAGTTTGAAACCAAAAGCGGAAAGGCGGACGTCAGAAAGCTTGGTATCGCCGGAGGGAGGAGGAAGTCGCCGGAGCACTGTAGTAGGAGAAGAAGAAGTGGGAAAAATTTCAGTTTTCCCACTACTTATACCCCAAGTAAAAACGGGGTCCCAGACGTAATTTCCCAAAAGCCCCGGGGCTAAATTGAGGGAAAACGGGGTAATTTCCGAGCAAGTATAAGAATCGAAGGGCCTACATGCAAATATAGGGGCGCGTGGCCTCGGGATTGCTCGCGCGTGGGCGGCGCACAACCATGCCGCCCACGTCATCTTCGTACAACCCCCAGACCTTGGGGAGACGAAACGACAGACCATATGTTGTTCGCCCAAGCCAATGATGTTCGCCCCAACCCTCATCATTTTGATATCCTAACTATAATTGCTCGCCACAAAGTTGCTCGTCTGGGGCAACATATAGCCAGGATAGGGGGCAATTGTTGATAGGCGAACATAAGTCAATAAATGGCGAACAAGGATTAAAGCTACATCAAGGATTATGAAGAGCCAACTTCAAATCAAGGGTGATCAACAAAGAAAATCAAGTTGGGATGCATCTACCAATTTTAGAGGTGTATAAAGTGACGAACAACTCCCCGACGAACAGCTAATGGGCGAACAGGTATTTAGACCCGAGACCAAGAATGAGCCAACTGTGAAGTCATCAATGACGAACAACTTGGTCAAACTATGATACAACAAACAGCCAAAGAAGTGTGTACAAGTGAACAAAGGACAAAGATCCCAAAGCCAAGCTGAACAAAGCCATAAGGCGAACAACTTCCAAAGTACACCCTCAAGAGGCGAACAACTTTCAGTTGAAGGGTCATCAAGATCATTCAAACCGACCTAGGCGAACAACAATGAGTCCGAGATAAGGCCCAAAAGAAGACTTTGTAACTAAGATTCAGCTTAGATAAGGTCAAACTAAGGTCAAAGGACACATGTCAGGCATGCAAGCTAGGGAGACCAAGAGTCAGTGGCACCTCATGCTTGCTAGCCTCTATAAATAGTTGTTCTCCAGCTTATTGAAATAATTTCGAATTTCAGATAAAAATACATACATAAACACACCCAAACTCACACATACACGAAATAAGTCCAATTTCGACTACCGAATTTACAAATTCGATAAATTCATACCCCGATTTACCATTTACGGTGGTAATCAATCACACGTTATTGATTGGTGACGTAAAAACGGATTAAAACAGCCACTAATCCTTACGATTAGATTCGTTCACCAACAATTTGGCGCTAGAAGGAGGGTTCGAACCTTCGGTTTAGTGTGATTACTCAAGAACTTCAAGTTGAAAACTTGAAGATTCATAAGAAATCTCAAGAAATATTTGAAGATACAAACAAAAGTGTTCTTGGTGTTCTTGGTGTTCTTCAATTTATAAATTAAGAAGTAATTTAAATTGAAATGCCTCAATCTAAAGAGACCCAAGGATCACGTTTGTCAAAAAGAGCATCTCAGACCCGGGCCACGTCGGCCGACCACCAGGACCGTGACCCGAGACATGCGAACAGGTCGCAACATACAGCCATAACACATAACCTCCCCCCTGAGATGGAGGCTTTGGCGAACAACCCCAACGAGTTGGCCAAAACCATAGCTGCTCTCCAGGCCCTCTAGAGGCAACAAGAGCAGGTTAGGCCAACACAAGCAAGGCCAAGGGACAAGTCCCTAGAGGTTGTTAGACCCAGGACTACTAGGGGCGAACAGCGAGAGGTTGATAGTGCCCAAGTCAGACGGAATAAGGGAAAGGCCAAGGTGATCGACCAGAGAGAAGTACAGGCTGAGTCTGGCCGCGGACGAACAACTATGTCTAGCCATGGAACAACGCGTTCCAGTGCTCAGGACAGGCTTAGCCAACCCCAACAGGAAGCTGCTCGACGGGGAGCAGAAGATGGGCGAGCAACTTTTGAACAGCCTCGCCCATCAATCCATGAAAGACTCTCCCAGTCAGCCTTTAGGCGCCTAGGGCCAAATGCGGCGAACAACATTAGGAGGCAAGCCCAGGAAGTGCCCACTCCAAGCGAGGGACTGCGACGAGCAGAAAGGCTAATGCCTTTGCTCACCGAACAGCCTCCAAGTCAGGGGGCACCTCTTGATGAATTATCAAGCCTAAGGAGGGCTGTGGAGAATATGCAGGGGCAACTAGACCAACAGAGGGGGATGGGAACGACTAGCATGCCATCCTCACCTTTGGCAGCTCACATTTTGAAGGCCCCGATACAAAAAAAAAATTCAATTTCCGGCAAGCATTCAATATGAAGGCATCGCCGACCCCCGGGTCCACTTAACGAAGTATACGGACTATATGGTCTCCGTGGGGGCCAGCGATGCCACCCAATGCCGGAATTTTCCTTTAACATTGGGCGATCGGGTTCACAAGTGGTTTTCATCAATGCCGCCGGCATCAATCCACTCGTTCGTCCAACTAAGTCGAGAATTTCTTTCTCACTTTTCAACGGCGGGGTCGTATCTTTCCCAAAAACACCGGCTGTCAGATTTGAGGCAAAGTGATGATGAAACTGACCGGGCGTTTATGGAAAGATTCGATAAAGTTTTGCTAGAAGGAGAACCGGTGAGCGAAGATACAAAGATCGTCGCTGTGATGGCCGGATTGAAAAAAGGGTCGAAGTTATGGAAGGAGGTACGTCTAAAGTGCCCAAAGACTTATGCCGAATTCAGAAACCAAGCTGGCATTTTCGTTTCCATGCACGAGGCCCTACAAACAAATTTGGGGGAGAATAAAGCTGATCCTAAGGAGAATAACAAAAAGCCCGTCGGGACAAGCTACAGGGTCCCAAAAAATATGAAAGCATTCACCGAAGGATCGGATTTGAAAGAAAAATTGAACCAAGTATTGACAGTATCAGTTGATACTGTGTATGAGAACGTAAAGGAGAAAGAGTTGCTTTCCCCACCACGTAAAATCCGTCAGGATACTGGCAAACTCAACCCAAACAAGTATTGTGCCTACCATCAAAGTGTGGGGCATCTTACGAGTGAGTGTAGAGATTTGCTTAAGCAACTCTGGCGATTTTATGAGGAGGGAAAGCTCTCCGATTTCGTTAAAAGGCAACCTGGGAAAAGAACCCGGGAGAACAACTCAGAAGACGAAGAGGATGGTCAACCTCAGAGAAACAACAGACCCGGGCGACCAGTTCCCAGTATTCCAGCTCAACCTTTAGAAGATCTTTTCATGATGGAACCCGCAGGTCCCGCGGGAGGGTGTTTTGATGGACAACCACCCGACTCTAATCGAAAGAGGAAAGCGGAGCTACGAGCGATTGGCCAAGTACAAGAAATGGGAGTTAAGCCGTCTATCATGCAAACGGCAGAATTAACCTTCACCGAAAAAGACCTTGAAGGCGTCTTAACTCCGCACAATGATTCACTCATAATCTGCGCAAAGATTATGGGGACCAGAGTCCACAGACTGTTGGTGGACACCGGAGCCTACACCAACATCTTATTTAAGAAGACCCTCAATAATCTGGGAGATTATTCGGGTTATGTTCGAAATACATCACATAGAATCATAGGCTTCGGGAATGCTGTGACAACACCGTTGGGAATTGTAACATTAGCAGTACAACTTGTAACGGCTAATGAACCCGAAAGAAATATAACAAGGATGGTAGATTTCTTGGTTGTAGACCAGGAGTCGACCTATAACGGGTTTCTTGGCCGACCTTTTCTCAATGAATTTAAAGCTGCATGTTCCACTTACCACTATTGTTTGAAATTTCCAACAGCCAGTGGAGCAGGCACAATTAAAGGAGATCAATGGAGAGCACGAGAATGCATTCAACAACTACGAGCAAAATTTATACAAATATCCATGATGGAAGCAACAAGTCATCCCGTCGACGAACCATCAATACTGAACAATATGATGGACATGGACGACCACAACGATATGGACGAACAACACTTGAACGAGCAGGTGTTGGACGAACAACTCGTTACCACCCGCGAGGAACCTCCATCTGACGAACAACAAAGGGGTGATGACGAACAACCCTCAGTGGGGGACTTGGAGGGCCGAGTACAAACGAACAACTCGTTACCACCCCCCCCCCCCCTCCCTCCCTCCTCCAAAATTTATTTTGTAAAATTTAAGATTTTAAGTTTACGTAATTTGAAATAGTTCAATATTTAATTTGTAAATTTGTAATATTTCAATTAGTTTGTAATAATAGATATTAGATGTTTATTTTAAATTAGAATTACTAATTTGTAATAGTTCAATTAATAATGAAATCCTTTTCCAATTAATTTGTCATCTACACCAAAAAATACAAGTAAATATCCTAAAAAACTAAAAAAAAATCGGCGGAACTGGCGGTTCGAAACCGGAACCACCAGTTTGGGAACCGAACCGAAACGAAACCAGTTTGACCACGGTTCGGTTCCGGTTCCAATAAATTGGACTTTTGGAACCGACGGTTCCGAAACCGTAAACTTCCCAATATATTTTTATTTCGCCCTTTAACCCCTACATATTTTGTTTTGCAGCTTCGTTTCTCCAACCCTTCATCATGGTTCACTTCAAGAATACTACGACACCCGCTGGAAAACCTTACTTAGTGATCCTTGACGACGAGCACCAATCCCTCGACAATGGTATCCATTTGTGCGTCGAGAAACCGGTCCTTGGAAAATACGTGGAGCCAATGACTCATATAAGCAACGAGTTCCGCATGGAGGAGTGGACTAAGTTAGGTTTCACCAAGCAAGATGTTTAAAACCCGGGTGTTGAAAGCAGCAAACCACGAAAAGCATGCTCCGAACAAGGTGAATCCTTTACCTACTTTGGGACATCGCATCATGGATCATCAGACAAGATGGAACGGTCCTCTGAAATTTGCGGGTGAATTCCACTACACCAAAGGATATTGGGAGTGGACAGAAGACATTCTGAGCAGGTGTGAGAGAGCTCTTCGGAGTATATGGAGTTATGACGCTGTTTTCGCATCACTCTTCAAGTATGATTGCAATTCAGAAATCATCAAAGCTTTTTGTGAAGCGTGGTGCCTATCTACCAACACTTTGCTCACAACTTTTGGCGAAATGTTGATTTCGTTATGGGACATACATAACTAGACATAACTTCCTTTGATGGGCTACATCTTTGACGAAGTGGTACCAGACGCGTTTGAGTTGTTTGACAGAACTGGTGATCTCTTCCTCCCGCAGAGCTGTAAGCATCTTCTTCACACTTATCATTTGCTTTGTGGAGGCGAGAATGGAGCCAAAGTGTCCATTGCTTGATAGATAAGCTTCTAGTCAGTTAAACACATAAAGCATCAACAACCCCTGACTCGTGTCGAGAAGTGGAAGACCACCCGTCCCAAGACTACTCACAATCCTTCTGGCATAGTGCCCCAGCATAAACCATGGACCCCTGAGGAGTTAGCGTTGTTCAAAAGGTTAAGTATCGAACGACATCCCCAGAAAGAGACATATTTGGCCGTCTTTCTAGCGTGTTGGCTATGCACATTTGTTCTTCTTAATGAAGAAGAAGATTTGATAAGGCCAGATACCTTCAAGATGACATGCTTAATGGCAAAAGGGAAGGAGGTCAGACTCGCTATTCCGGTCTTGGCGAGCATTTATAGAGGGCTGAACAGTATCTCGAGACGATCAGACCAGTCTGAAGATCGAGGAGCCTTCCCGGTTCATTTTGTCTATACATGTGTAAACAAATTAATTTTGTACCCAACTAAATATTGACGCGTGTACAAATAAACATTAATATCAAAATAAATTTATTATTTTATTTTGGGGATTTAAATAAATTAATTCTCAAATTAAATAATTAGATTAATTGGTATTTAATATACACGGTACAAACCTGCCAAAAATACGAGTCTGCAGTAATTAATACAGTTGACTTAGTGCCCAAGAAGGATCAAATCATATCTTGCACGAAGAAGGAAATGAATTAATGAAAATCAAATCAAATCAGCTAAATCTGGAAATTGGTCAATAAAAGCCCATCAAATCGGCATCAGCCAACCAGAAAACGCCATGTGGCATCGTGAAGGAGGAAAGTTCTCATCTCCTCACCCTATAAATAAGGGACTTCATTCATTCATTTTACACACACAGACAGAAGCACAATGAATTCAGAAGTTTGAGAGCTCTTGAAGATTCGAAGTGTTCTTCATCAGATTCGAAGCGTTCTTCATGGAAAGTGATCAGAAAAGGCCTCCGATCCGAGATCAAGGTCCAGCACCCCTCCGATCCGGCGTTTCTCCTTGAAGATTCAAAGGCGTTCTTCACGAATTCAAGACGTTCTTCGCGCAAGTCCATCATAAACAACCTCCGATCCGAGATCAAGGTCTAGCACCCCTCCGATCCGGCGTTTCTCCTTGAAGATTCAAAGGCGCTCTTTGCGCAAGTCTACCATAAACAGCCTCCGATCTGAGATCAAGGTCCAGCACCCCTTCAATCCGGCGTTTCTCCTCGAAGATTCAAAGGACGTTCTACACCAAATTCAAAGGCGTTCATCCCGCCTTCGAAGGCGTTCATCCCCCAAATCCAAAAAATAATGTTTAATCCAAAATAAGATGTTTCGCCCTTGGATTAGCGTTACAAATTCAAACTCAATCTCAAACGAAGATCAAGGCAAGGATTTCTCCCAAAAAAAAAACATTCAAGTCAAGGTCAACACCGAAGAGAAGAATCAGAGGACCAAATCTAGAGTTAGTCAACCCGCACACAAGTTTTTTAGTTTAATCCAAATAAATTAAAGTTGTAATCTTTTTCGTGTTTATTATATTTAATAAATTCGAAATTTGCAGTTACAAATTTGGCACGCCCAGTGGGACCTACTCTACCTCTCATCCCTTCTCTTTTCAAGCAAGTTTAACTATCATGATGACGAATACCTCAACCGTTGATGAAAAACTTGACACTCTGATCAAGGCCGTGGCGGGGCTTACGGAGCATGTCAAGAATCAAGACATTCAGATCGCCAATTTGATGAATAGGGTGGATGGCTGCGATGCAAGCCACTTTAAAGAAAAACAAGTTGAGGAGCACGATGAAGGGGAGACCTCAACTAAACACAAAGTTGGTGAAACCAAGGAAACTATCAAGGAGCTGCAGATCTCATCAGATGGAGGGATTCAAGTCGACCAACTCAAAGAACTCATTCTAGAGACGGTAAAGGGTAAGTTCGATGATAACTCCAAAATGACCTTCAACTACACCAAGCCTTACACAAAGAGGATCGATAGCTTGCGAATGCCAACCGGTTACCAACCTCCTAAGTTTCAACAATTTGACGGCAAAGGAAACCTGAAGCAACACGTAGCTCAATTTATCGAAACTTGTCATAACGCCGGAACCTATGAAGATCATCTGGTCAAACAATTTGTCCGCTCCTTAAAAGGGAATGCGTTCGACTGGTACATCGACTTGGAAGCTAACTCCATCGACAGTTGGGATCAAATGGAGTATGAGTTCCTAAATTGATTCTATAGCACAAGGAGAATTGTTAGCATGATCGATCTAACCAACACCCGCCAAAAGAAAGATGAGCTCGTGATCGACTATATCAATCGAGGGAGGAACTTGAGTCTGAATTGCAAGGATCGACTTTCTGAGACTTCTACAATTGAGATATGCATTAAAGGCATACATTGGGGTCTCCGATACGAGACCTCATGACATGGAGTTAAGCATGGCCGCAAGTGGAGTTGAAGAACCACCAAGTCAAAAATATCGCGACATGACATATGTCAAGCCTTCAAGTAAGGAATACATAACAGACCTTCCTCGGGATATGGGGCAAGGCGGGTTGAGTATGAAAGATCTACGATAAAAATAATATCATTTCTTAGACTCTGATGTCTCGGGGATATTCGATGACTTGATGGATGCGAAGCTTATCCAGTTGCCCAAGATGAAACGGCTGGAGGAAGCTGGACGCACTGATGAACCAAAATGCTGCAAGTACCACCGCTTAGTGGGCCACTCAATTGAAGATTGTTTTATCTTCAAAGAAAAAGTCATGCAATTAGTCGAGCAAGGAGACATAGTGCTCGAAGAGACTTTCTGAAGTCCTTCGAAGTCAAATTAAATGCTCTTTGACAAGAGCATAAACTGTCTGTGAAGCTCCTTGATACGAGTATAAACTGTCTGTGATGCTCCTTGATACGAGCGAAAAATATCTCAAAACCTATCAAATCAAATCTCCTCGACAAGGCAAAACTATATAAAGCTCTCAAGCTGAAGAACAAATTGACTCCCCTCTCCAAATCAAATGATGCTCCTTGATACGAGCGAAAACTATCAAACAAATTCAAATTAAATCTCCTTGATACGAGTATAAACTGTCTACAAATTTGAAATTAATGCTCCTTGATACGAGCACTGACTTGAAGCGATTTTACTAACTTCTACTAGTTGCTTACCCGCAAGCGGACGGGTTCACTGTAGTAAGAGTAAGTATAATGACCAAGTATTATCGAACCCAAGGGATGGTGTATATGCGAATAGATCCCTGAAGATCTACGCGTCGTAGTTAATATGAGTGTATGTTTTTGGATTTTTTAGAAAGATTAATTAAAACTAAAATACTAATTAAACTAAAATACTAAAGCATACGAATTAACTAAGGGTTGGATTCAAATAAGAGATGGTGATGCTTAGGATAGGAATCCCTACGTATACTAACGGAGCAGGTACATAATCAAAATAACTGTGACACACAAGAATTAACCTAAGTAAAAGAATGCAAGGTGAAAGCTCAAGATTCTAAACCCTAATATTTTACCCTAACACTCGACTTCACTAATCTACTAACAAGTTAATAGATTGTGCTCAATTAATGAGACCCTAATTTAACTAAGGTGATGCGGTCGTCCTCCTTCGCTAAACCGGTAGATGAATTAACCTTTCCTAAACCTTCTCGTTAAGACTACTAATTGTTATTGAGTGATGCGGTCGTCCTCTCTCTAACACTTTCGTACGAAATTCAAAGGTAGAGTTAAGATTAATTATACGAATTCATTAATTAAGAGAATTAAAACTAACGTCACGAATTACCCTAATTACGTACCCACATCCTACTTCTACGAGTTCATCCTAACCTAAGCATGCAAGGGTTTTAGCTAGATATGACGTTAACAAACATTAAAGCAATAGAAGAAACGACGAACATAAACATCATGAATTGAAGAAAGAAAATACGAAACATGAACTAGGGTTTAAAGAAAATAAATACGAAGAACTGAAATTGAATTAATCAAAACAAAATTTAAACGTGTTCAAAGTAACGAACTAATGAAAAGAAACTAAGAATTAAAAAGAAACTAGAATTCGTATGAAAAACCTCAACAAAACGTAAATAAAGCTTGCTCGTCTCCTTCCTCTCCAAAAACTAAGTCTAACAGTATTTCTAAAGTTCGGGGATCCCCTCCGGCATTCTATTCACTGACTTTGCAATCTGGCTCATCTGGAACTCAAGAGAAGTGAACCTTCGATTGTTCTCTTGTTGAGTTCTAGTCCACTCAACATTCATCTTTTGGAGCTCTTGATCACGATGATCACCCTTCTTGTGCAACTCCTTCACATCGTACTCCAAGGATGACAACCGCTTGCTCCCTTCCTCCACCTTCTGAAGGATCGCTCTCAACATCTCCTCGGTTGATGCACCGCCTTCTCCACCAGGAGGTTTAGACCCTGGATCAACACCTGCAGGAACAGTAATACCAGCTTTTGGGTTAGCATAAGAAAAATTCTCATTTTTCCTCCATGTGTTTTGAGGAGGCTGCTGGCCTCCTTGAACTCCTTGTGTGTTCCTCCATTGATTTTGAGGTGGCTGAGGGCCTGGAAGTACAAATGGTTGGCCATAAGAAGCCCTTCCATACTGGTTTCCACCTTGGTAGCCATTCTGATTGTAATACGGACTTCCCATGTAATTGGCTACCTCTTGCTGTCCACTGGGCTGGTCTACTCTCTCATTCTCTACTGCATACTCTCCACCCAAACTCTTCCCCAACTCGAGGTTGTTTATCTTCTCCATCATGGCCATCAATAGCCTTCTCGTTCCTTCTCCCTCTTCAACCTGATGCACTCTCTGAAAATCTGCATCTCCACTCCAAGCACCGGCATTCGTGACAATGTTGTCCACGATTTCCCTACACCTCTCTATGCCTTGGTTCAAGAATGCTCCGCCCGCACAAGCGTCTAAATGGTCTTGCCCCGCCTTGTTGGCACCACTATAGAAGAACGCCATAATGTCTCCTTCGTTGTACCCGTGCTGCGGGCACTCTATCAGCATGTTTGAGTATCTCTCCCACGCTTGGCGTAAATCCTCTCCAGACTTCTGGCGAAAGGACGAGATCTCAATTCTAGCCTTGATCGTCCTAGATGGAGGGTAAAATCGCTCGAGGAACAGACGCTCGAGCTCGGCCCAAGTGGTAATACCTCCCCGCGGAAGCGTATTATCGTACCACTCCTTGGCTATTCCCGTCAATGAGAATGGGAACAGCCTAAGCCTCTTGGCATCTTCAGACAATTCCATTATAATTAAATGTTGAGGCTATCATGAGAAAACTCCTCAAGTGAGTGTGAGGGTTCTCCTTCCCGATCACCCCCTTGAACTGATTCTCGGTAAGCAGCTTTAAAATCCCCGGGGATATCGAGAAGTTGTTTGCCTCAACAGGAGGCAAAGCCACTCCATCATAGTACCGCTGTGGCTGTGCTGCAAACCTCCCTCGAATAGCCATATTGTGATCTACGTTCTGAGGAACGTGTTGAGGATTAGCAGCAGGTACTGGTACTTGTTGGGGTGGTGGTGGGTAAACAGGTGGTTGGTTGTAGACAGGAGGTGGATGATATGGATATGGTGGGTAAGGATAAGGTGGGTATGGGTAATGTTGGTATACTGGGTTGTTAAAAGGGTTATTTGGGTTTTGTGGGTAAGCAGGGTTGTTATGAGGATTATGGACAAGGTTCTAAGCTGGATTCCCTAGGTTTTTTGTATCCGGGTTTAGGCTCTGGCTGTCCCCTAATGGAATTTGATTCTGGCTACCACTAACTCCAGTGCCTTCAACTCGGTCTACTGCCTGATTGAAATCGTTGGCAGCATCGTCCAACTCATTATTGATATCCATTGGTTCCTTTCCTAAGTCGGCAGCGTTCATCCTTCTCAAGAAGGCTCGGTTCCTTCTGGCTATTGTCTCAGGGTCCAACGGTATTCTCTCTTCGTTCGTATTGCCTTGTGAGCGTGTTTTCATAAACCTGACACACTAGCAGAAGGGTCAAAACGCAACTGCCGATTGAATACAAATAAAAATAAAAATAGAAAATAAATCACCCACTACTAACTACTAAGCTATCTACAAGTCCTATTCAAAAGCATACAACGCCATCCCCGGCAACGGCGCCATTGACTTTGAAGCGATTTTACTAACTTCTACTAGTCGCTTACCCGCAAGCGGACGGGTTCACTGTAGTAAGAGTAAGTATAATGACCAAGTATTATCGAACCCAAGGGATGGTGTATATGCGAATAGATCCCTGAAGATCTACGCGTCGTAGTTAATATGAGTGTATGTTTTTGGATTTTTTAGAAAGATTAATTAAAACTAAAATACTAATTAAACTAAAATACTAAAGCAGACGAATTAACTAAGGGTTGGATTCAAATAAGAGATGGTGATGCTTAGGATAGGAATCCCTATGTATACTAACGGAGCAGGTACATAATCAAAATAACTGTGACACACACGAATTAACCTAAGTAAAAGAATGCAAGGTGAAAGCTCAAGATTCTAAACCCTAATACTTTACCCTAACACTCGACTTCACTAATCTACTAACAAGTTAATAGATTGTGCTCAATTAATGAGACCCTAATTTAACTAAGGTGATGCGGTCGTCCTCCTTCGCTAAACCGGTAGATGAATTAACCTTTCCTAAACCTTCTCGTTAAGACTACTAATTGTTATTGAGTGATGCGGTCGTCCTCTCTCTAACACTTTCGTACGAAATTCAAAGGTAGAGTTAAGATTAATTATACGAATTCATTAATTAAGAGAATTAAAACTAACGTCACGAATTACCCTAATTACGTACCCACATCCTACTTCTACGAGTTCATCCTACCCTAAGCATGCAAGGGTTTTAGCCGGACATGGTTGTAACAAACATAAAAGCAATAGAAGAAACAACACACATAAACATAATGAATTGAAGAACGAAAATATGAAACATGAACTAGGGTTTTAAAGAAATAAATACTAAGAACTGAAATTGAATTAATCAAAACAAAATTTAAACGTGTTCAAAGTAACGAACTAATGAAAAGAAACTAAGAATTGAAAAGAAACTAGAATTCGTATGAAAAACCTCAACAAAACGTAAATAAAGCTTGCTCGTCTCCTTCCTCTCCAAAAACTAAGTCTAACAGTATTTCTAACGTTCGGGTATCCCTCAAAACGTGTTTGGAAGAGGTATATATATAGGCACGGTTCGAAACGGGAGTTAATGGGCCGAAAATACGCATCCGGAGGCAAAAATCCGAGGTTGCTCGAGCAAAACGCTCGAGCGGTCCCGCTCGAGCGGTCCCGCTCGAATGACACAATCGCTCGAGCGGTTCCGCTCGAGCCGGTCGAGCGGTGAAAATGCACTGTATGTTTTGGGCGCTCGAGCAAATCGCTCGAGCGGTGGCGCTCGAGCTGCTCGAGCGCAAGAAAAGTTATGTACGTTTAGGCGCTCGAGCGGTGGCGCTCGACCTAGTCACTCGAGTGACCTCCAACTCATCCCACTGATACTTTTCCTCGTCCGCACTAATACTAATCGTATTTCTTCAATATCTTCTCATCCGGGCATCCGTTTGAGTCGATTCAAAGTCCTACGAACTCCGTTTTTCGTCCTCTATTCACCTATGAGCATCAAAGAGACAAATTCATCAACGTGTAGAAATAATGCTCAATTGACTCTAAATACTCTAGAAACTTGACCAAGATTGGGGTATTTCAAGCTACGAATCATGACAATTTCACGCCTAATCAAGCACAAAACTATCAAACAAATTCAAATTAAATCTCCTTGATACGAGTATAAACTGTCTACAAATTTGAAATTAAACCTCCTTGATACGAGTATAAACTATCAAACAAATTTAAATTAAATCTCCTTGACGCACGAGTTTAAACTGTATGTCACTCCTAGCCTACACGAGTATAAACTATTTATGGTACCCCAAATCAAATCAATGTTTTTCTTGAACTACGTTATGACTTGATCCTCTTATACCAAAGAGGTACGTAGGCAGCTTAGACATCTTCTAAGTTCAGTCATGATTCAAAAGTCCAAGAGCAAATGAGGGCGTAAAAGATCGTGCTTCATTCACTCCAAGGCACAAATGACCGTGAACAAAACACGAGGGGGCATTTGTAAGAAAATTAATTTTGTACCCAATTAAATATTGACGCGTGTACAAATAAATATTAATATCAAAATAAATTTATTATTTTATTTTGGGGATTTAAATAAATTAATTTTCAAATTAAATAATTAGATTAATTGGTATTTAATATACACAGTACAAACCTGCCAAAAATACGAGTCTGCAGTAATTAATACAGTTGACTTAGTGACCAAGAAAGATCAAATCATATCTTGCACGAAGAAGGAAATGGATTAATGAAAATCAAATCAAATCAGCTAAATCTGGAAATTGGTCAATAAAAGCCCATCAAATCGGCATCAGCCAACTAGAAAGCGCCACATGGCATCGTGAAGGAGGAAAGTTCTCATCTCCTCACCCTATAAATATGGGACTTCATTCATTCATTTTACACACACAGACAGAAGCACAATGAATTCAGAAGTTTGAGAGCTCTTGAAGATTCAAAGCGTTCTTCGTGGAAAGCGATCAGAAACGGTCTCCGATCCGAGATCAAGGTCCAGCACCCCTCCGATCCGGCGTTTCTCCTTGAAGATTCAAATGCGTTCTTCGCGCAAGTCCACCATAAACAGTCTCCGATCCGAGATCAAGGTCTAGCACCCCTCCGATTCGGCGTTTCTCCTTGAAGATTCAAAGGCGTTCTTCGCGCAAGTCTACCATAAACCGCCTCCGATCCAAGATCAAGGTCCAGCACCCCTCCGATCTGGCGTTTCTTCTCGAAGATTCAAAGGATGTTCTTCACCAAATTCAAAGGCGTTCATCCCCCAAATCCCAAAAATAACGTTTAATCCAAAATAAGGCGTTTCGCCCTTGGATTAACGTTACAAATTCAAACTCAATCTCAAACGAAGATCAAGGCAAGGATTTCTCAAAAAAAAAAACATCCAAGTCAAGGTCAACACCGAAGAGAAGAATCAGAGGACCAAATCTAGAGTTAGTCAACACGCACACAAGTCTTTCGGTTTAATCCGAATAAATTAAAGTTGTAATCTTTTTCGTGTTTATTATTATTAATAAATTCAAAATTTGCAGTTACAACATGGATAGCCCAATACTTAAAGACTCACTATATGGTCAGCCATAGATTAAGTAAGCCTCCCATGATATTTCACTCTAGAGTGAACGGCACTCGATTCTACAAAGCTGCAGATGCTCGTAAGCGAATCTATTAAAGGGACCAGGTTGTATTAACGTGCAACATTGGGAGTGAGCAGTGCTTGTATGTGGACAACGGAGAAGGGCGATGGGGCACTTGGAGTTACTTCGTAGACATGCGTTCCAACTTCCTTCCTAGGCGACAATGCGTCATTTTATTATTGAGCCTTATAGTCCGCACCAAACAATCTCTTCAACCCCATCAACACATCGTTTCCCTAACTTAGAATTGTTCTTATTTTTAATGTGTCAAAGTGTATTGTTGATCAGACTTCATCTCTTAATAAATCCTGGCCGTTGTATGAGAGAAGTGGATGTAGAAGTTGGGTAGTCGAACTACTTAAACCTTTGCGTTCTTTTATAACTTTATATTTAATTGTCATACTCATCTATTTCATAAAACTAACATACAACCTTGCATAAGATGAGTCTGTCAAGTATCAACTAGTCAGTTTCACACTAAGTAAGCTGACTTTGTTTCGAAGAGTTTTAAGTATAAGTTTTCAACAATTTTTCTTAAAATTGTGTCCAACTAAATGTGAAGATTAATAGGGAATGGAAGGAGTATGAATAATCAATTAAATCTTCAAACATATATTAATTAATTCTTTTTAACAAAATACAAATCTTCAAAAATAAAAAATAAAATCTAAATAAAAATATAAAAATAAAAATAATTTTAAAACATCACTAAATTGTAAAAAATATTTAAATAAAAATTTTAATTAAAAATATAAATATAAAAAAATAGATAAATTTGTAAAAAAAATATTAAGAAAATGAAATAATCTTCAAATATTTTTTAAGTTAAATAAAATCACAAAAATAAATAAATCAAATTAGTTATATTAAAAAACCTGTTAAAATTTATGAAAAAGAACTACATAAAATAAACTAAATATAAGAAAAATCAACTAATTTTTAGAAAAATTTAAAATCAAATAAAAAAAAAACTTCAAAAAGGAAAAGATTAAAGCGAAATAAAATAAAAAAATATTTTATAAAAGTCAATTAAATCATCATAATAACTAAACCTAAAAAAATAATTTTATTTTTAACTGAATTATTTGGAAGATTTAGTTGATTTATTTTTAAAAAAAATTAATTTTTCAGATTTTTTACGATATTTTAATTTATTTTTTAAATTTCATTAAATTTGATTATTTAATATTTAGCTGATTTTTAAAATATTTTAAAGCTTTTAAATAGTTTTTTTTAAAGAAAAATACAAAATATAATGTACTAATTTTGAAATTAAATAACTTAAAATATTAAAGACAAAGTCAACAAAATTTAGAAGATAATTTATCTATATTTATATAAGGATAACTTAGTTACTTTATGTATTTCTATTTTTTTTAAATTAGGGGTTATAACTTTGTAAGTCCAGTAATTTGACCTAAGTTTGAATTTTTGTCACACGAAATACATATTTTCAAATTGGTCTAGCAAGTTCAAATTTTTTTTATATCAATCCTTTTACCGTTACATATCCAATAATTGTCAGGCTAGATATTCATTCTCGTTTTTCTTTATTTTTTCAATGCCACATCATTATATTTTAATGTTTTAAAATATAATTGTTGGGCTTAATTATTTTGGGAGTGTCTCGGAGCAAAAACGGGTCAGACCATCACATAATTAAAAAGACCCTAACCCACAATCTCTTTCTCTCCTCTCATCGTGTATTTTCACTATACTAGCTTTACGTGGGAATACTCAAATATGGCCGGGTTACTCGACACAATTTCATTTTTGACCAATACTCAATTCGACCACATTTTATCATTTAATAAAATTAATAATTGATAAAAAAAGTTTCAAAAGAAAGCCTTAAGACGTGGACAGAAAGAACGCTGGCTTCTCCCTATTCCCAATTTCCTTTCTTCTATCTTATCATTTTTTCATTCTCACAGTTCACGGTTTTCAGCAGCCGCAGCGACATATCTAACCGGAAAGTGGCGGCGGCATATCAAGTCAGAGGTTAGCTTACTTCGTAATCCAAAATTTGAGATTTTTCTAATTGAGTTATTAAATTAGGGCACCGCGAATCCGATGGTTCTTCCGATGTATATGCATTCCATCTCTCTCTCTCTATCTCTCTCTCTTTCTCCCCTCTATTTAGAGAGAGAAACAACCAAAGGATATGTGTGTGTTGTATTTAGGGGTGTGCAAAATACGGTTCGAATCGAAAAAACCGACCAAACCAAACCAAAATATAAACTTTGGTTCGGTTTCGATTTACAGTTTTGTAATTTGAATTTTTTTTATTTCAATTCGATTTACGATTTTTACGAATTAAGAACCATATAGACCGAACCGAACTGAAATATTTTTAATAATAAATATTATATATATATATTCACTAAATTATTATGTAATCACACTTATATTCTAATATAATATAAGAATATTAATATTATATAATTTAAAGTCACGCGTAAAAGACTTGAGTTGATTTGTGTTTTGCATAAAATACTTGAGTTGTGTTTTGTGTGTTGTGTTTTTCAAATTATTGCTTAGTTTTTTTAAAACTATTGTGTTGATGATTTATTTGATTATGTAGTAGGGTTATTGATGTATTTTTGCTTAAATTAGTAAGTTTAAAAAATATCGGTTTGTTTGGTTTAGGACCGAACCGATATATTACGGTTTGGAACCAAACCATTTTTAAAAAATATGGTTCGATTTTTGGTTTGTAAAAAAATTTCGGTTTGGTGTTCGGTTTGGCTAACACGGTTCGATTCGGTGACCGGACCGACAGTTGCACACCCCTAGTTGTATTGCTCGTTGATGTAGTGGGGGTAGTGCTCTTCCGGCGTAAAAAATCGCTATTAATTTTTTTTACTAACAAATTTAGGCATACTCATTCACACATCATTTTCACATGAAGCCAACCGTCAACTGTAAACTCTGCTAGCTGAGCTATTTTCCTATTTCTAGAAATAGGTTAGTGAATTAATGTCTGTGTGTTGCTGATTTACAGAAGATGTAATTCAATTATACAGATATTTTTATTAAGTGTCAATTGGTTGATTTACCTTATTCTTATTGTAAATTAGTGGTTGTTTCTGTGCATAATTCATGCTTTTTTTATTAAGGTTTTTTACTGATTTTGTGAATTCTAATTTTGGGTGCTATTTAGGAGGTGTGTTTAGTTTAGAAACCAATAATCTTGTCAATAGTGAAGTAACTCTATTTTAGTAAAGCGTGCTCATAGGATAGCTCTATTTTCATGATTTTGTTTACAGGCATAAAATTGGAGAATGGAAAAAGCAAGAAATTTGGGGGTGTTATTAGTAATTTGACTGGAAATTATATTTATTGAACATGTTATGCTTTCGTTATAACTTATATAGTTTTTTCTTTTTGTAAACAAAATATATGATCCAAAATGGTGTATAAACGGGCATTAGGAGCACAATTACTTGCTAATTCAGATAGTTCTTATGCATTTATCATTATGTGGTAATGGTTTACTTACTCTCATGTGTTCTAAGTTATGAATGTGTCAAATTGTGTGCGGATAAGTATTTATGATCATTTGAATTTGATAAACATTTAATTGGTTATAAATAGAAGACCCGATAAATAGTAGAAGCTTGTTATGCAATATTTGAGCTTGAGTTTATGCGAGCTATTGTCATTGCTTAGATTGTAAATTATTATCATCTTTTTTTCTTTAGGTGTGATTGTCACAATGCTTATAATCTATATGAAATAAAAAATTGTGCAATTTTTTTAATTCAAGACATATAATAGTCAGTGTTGCAAAAGGCGGCCGCCCCTATTTAGAGTAGAACGGTCTTATAAATCGTACAGAGGTCCAGGCACCGCCCAGGCGGCCAACTCGGGTTAGGCGGCTCGGATTAGGAGAAGAAAGAAAACCTAGATCTCACGTTCTCATTATGATGCGGCGGAACTAAGGACGACAGCGATGGTGTCGCGACGCTGTGAGGAGGACGACGATGCATCGCGACGCTGCGAGGAGAAGGGCGACGGCGGCGTCGCGACTATTGGTAGGCGAGCAGAAATAACTCTTGGGCGAACAGGATTACCCAAAGTTGGCGAGCTACAATGACCAGGCGAGCAACTTTAACCCGAAGGCCACGTGGACCCACATGACATCCGGGCGGGCAGGTCTAGCCATTAGGCGAACAGAAACGACCAAATGTTCAAGATATCAAGTCAATAAAGATGGCCAGCATGTTGATGGGCGGGCAGGTCTAGCCATTAGGCGAACAGAAATGACCAAATGTTCAAGAAGTCAATAAAGATGGCCATCATGTTGATAGGCGGGCAGGTCTAGCCATTAGGCGAACATAAACGACCAAATGTTCAAGATATCAAGTCAATAAAGATGGCCAGCATGTTGATAGGCGGACAGGTCTAGCAATTAGGCGAACAGAAACGACCCAATGTTCAAGATATCAAGTCAATAAAAATGACCAGCATGTTGATAGGCGGGCAGGTCTAGCCATTAGGCGAACATAAACGATCTGTTGATAGGCGAGCAGGAATGCCATTTGGGCGATCAGGATTAACTCAAAATACCCCGCGGTTAAGGCAAAATTAAGCCAAGATTAAACAAGGTACCTGGTGAGCAGAACCTGCATGCCGAGCAAGACTTACCGGGCGAGCAAATTTAGCATGAAGACCATGTGGACCCGGGTAAGGTCCTGGCGAACACAATCAGCACCTCGTCGAACAGATCTAGCTACAATGTCAAGACTACAATCTAACAAGATTAAAGACCATCAGAATCAGACTAAAGACTCCTCGAGGACAAGTCCAACAGGACGAGCAGCTCTTGACTGCGAGCAAGTCCAGCATAGAAGGATAGAATTTAGTTTAGATAAGGTCAACTAGTCAAAGCCCAAGTGTCACACATGCAGGCATGGTAGACCAAAGGTCGCAACACTTCCTGCTAGGCAAATGTCTATAAATACTTAGATTTTTCAGCTAATGAAAAAGGGCAAAAATTATTATACACGTCCAAATTTCGATTACGAATCTAAAGCAGCTCGATTAACTTACAATCAAACTTAAACACGTAAGCTTTCAAACGATTCTAACCCGTCTAAACCCGAAAATTCGTATTCACTAATTACGTTAGTGATCAATCACACGGAATTGTTTGATGATCGATTACCTACCAAAAACAGCCATCAATCTTCGAAATTAGAACTGATCATCAACAAATTGGCGCTAGAAGGAGGGTCGAACCTTCGAATCGTTGAATACGGGAAGATTACCCCAAGATTAAAGAACAAGTTTGAACTTTTGAGGAAAAATTCAAGAACACCAAGAACAATACTCGATATCTCCTCTGAGCATGCCTCAATCACGAGAGACACAACGTTCACAACATATAACAAAGGATTCACACTCCCGGATGTCCCAGGCTGGTGGGCGAGTAGGGGCGAGCAGAAACGACCAGGAAAATCAAACCAATGTTGCTCGTCAGTTGATGCCACCAGAGTTAGACGTCTTAGCTCACAATCCAGACGAATTGGCACGCACAATAGCCATGCTCCAGGCTTTACAAAGACAGCAAGTCCAACCTGGCCCTTCCTATGTACGAGCAAGGCATAGCCCCACAAGAACTCGCGAACATGAGAAGGCCAGAGGGGATCATTTAAACGAAGCAGATAGCGCCCAAGCTTCTAGGGCAAAGGGCAAAGATAAACAGCTCGCTGAGGCTGCCAGTCGTGGGGAGTCAACTTCAAATCAAGCTCTGGGGGTAAGTCAAGGCACACGGCAAAGTGCCCTGGACAGATTAGGTCACCGCGGTCAGGGAGCAGCCGAGATACGTCCAACAGTTGGAGTAGCTCGCCCAAACACAGTACCTACTCGCCCAAACGCAGTACCTGCTCGCCCAAACGCAGTACCTGCTCGCCCAAACGCGGTACCTGCTCGCCCAAACGCAGTACCTGCTCGCCAGTCAGTCCACGAGAGGCTGACCAGGTCAGCCTTTGGTCGCCTAGGCCCAGATGCAGAGCCCAATCCAAGGAGGCCGGCCCCGGGGGTTCCTATACCAAGTGAGGGACTGCGGCGAACAGATGGTCACACACCTCTGCTCGCCGAACAGCTTTCAAGTCAGGGAGGATCCTTTGAAGAGCTCGCCTCCATGAGAAAGGTAATTGAAAGCATGCAGAGTCAGCTCGACCAGCAGAGAGGATATAGGAGTACTACTCTACCAACCTCCCCTCTATCTTCGGTGATTCTGAAAGCCCCAATTCAGACGAAAATCCAATTTCCCGCTAGCATACAATATGAGGGTACGGCGGACCCCCAGGTGCATCTGATGAAATATTCTGACTACATGATATCAATGGGGGCAAGTGATGCAACCCAGTGCCGTAATTTTCCTTTGACTCTGGGGGATCGTGTCCACAAATGGTTTTCGGCCCTACCACCAGCTTCAATTCATTCATTTATCCAGCTAGGCAAAGAATTCTTGTCCCACTTCTCCACAGCCGGGTCTTATCTGTCCCAAAGGCATCGGTTATCCGACTTGAAGTAAATTAATGACGAGTCGGACCGATCGTACTTGGAAAGATTTGACAAGGTCCTGCTAGAAGGGGAGTCAGTAAGCGAGGACACCAAAATTGTAGCCGTCTTAGCTGGACTAAGGAAGGGCACCGAACTCTGGAAAGACGTACATCTTAGATGCCCAAAAACTTATGCTGAATTTCGTGATCAGGCAGGAGTCTTTGTCTCTATGCAAGAAGCCCTACACAAGGATCTGGAGAACAGTGAAGAGGGCAGGTTGTCTGAATTTGTGAACCAAACACCTGTAAAAAGACCTCGGGAGAGCATCCTTTCAAGTTCTGATGAAGATGAATGACTTAGAGGACCCATCAGGGTGGACGAGCTGCTTCTACATGGACGAGTTGCTTCCTCTTGATGAGCAGTTATCCTCTTGACGAGCAGCTACCCCCATGACGAGCAGCTTCCACATGGACGAGCTGTTTCCTCTTGACGAGCAGTTGTCCTCTTGACGAGCAGCTACCCCCATGACGAGCAGCTTTCACATGGACGAGCTATTTCCTCTTGACAAGTAGTTGTCCTCTTGACGAGCAGCTACCCCCATGACGAGCAACTTCCACATGGACGAGCTATTTCCTCTTGACAAGTAGTTGTCCTCTTGACGAGCAGCTGCCCCCGTAACATGCAGTTTCTACATGGATGAGCAACTGTCCTCTTGACGAGCTACTATTTTTGCTAGGCGAACTACTTTGACTGACGAGCTATAATAAAGTGGGTAACTCTAAAAAAGGAACAAGACCATGGCGGGCTACTCTAGCCACAGAGCCCAAACAAAGGCAGAGTTCTATACGAACAGAGCCCAAACAAAGGCAGAGTTCTATACGAACATAGTCCAAATAAAGGCAGAGTTCTATACGAACAGAGCCCAAACAAAGGCAGAGTTCTATACGAACAGAGCCCAAATAAAGGCAGAGTTCTATATGAACAGAGCCCAAATAAAGGCAGAGTTATATACGAACAGAGCCCAAACAAAGGCAGAGTTCTATACGAACAGAGCCCAAACAAAGGCAGAGTTCTATACGAACAGAGCCCAAACAAAGGCAGAGTTCTATACGAACAGAGCCCTAACAAAGGCAGAGTTCTATCCGGACAGAGCCCAAATAAAGGCAGAGTTCTATACGAATAGTCCCCAAATAAAGGCAGAGCAATCAACAAATGAAGTTGATCACCTCAAAGGTATTAAAAACCCTACAATGGACGAACAACCACTAACTGTCGACTCTTCCTATCATTGTGAAGCATAATTCACCAAGTGTTGGGTTGTTCACCCATCCAAGTCAGCTCTACCGTGATAGTCCGCCCATCTGAGGTAGTCCGCTCCAAGCAAGGTCAGCTCGCCTTCATAACACCGGGTAGTTGCCAGCCCATAAGTAGTCTGCTTCACTCCGTCACCACATAATGACTGGCAAGGGGGCAATTGTTGATAGGCGAGCAGAAATAACTCTTGGGCGAACAGATTACCCAAAGTTGGCGAGCTACAATGACCAGGCGAGCAACTTTAACCCGAAGGCCACGTGGACCCACATGACATCCGGGCGGGCAGGTCTAGCCATTAGGCGAACAGAAACGACCAAATGTTCAAGATATCAAGTCAATAAAGATGGCCAGCATGTTGATGGGCGGGCAGGTCTAGCCATTAGGCGAACAGAAATGACCAAATGTTCAAGAAGTCAATAAAGATGGCCATCATGTTGATAGGCGGGCAGGTCTAGCCATTAGGCGAACATAAACGACCAAATGTTCAAGATATCAAGTCAATAAAGATGGCCAGCATGTTGATAGGCGGACAGGTCTAGCAATTAGGCGAACAGAAACGACCCAATGTTCAAGATATCAAGTCAATAAAAATGACCAGCATGTTGATAGGCGGGCAGGTCTAGCCATTAGGCGAACATAAACGATCTGTTGATAGGCGAGCAGGAATGCCATTTGGGCGATCAGGATTAACTCAAAATACCCCGCGGTTAAGGCAAAATTAAGCCAAGATTAAACAAGGTACCTGGTGAGCAGAACCTGCATGCCGAGCAAGACTTACCGGGCGAGCAAATTTAGCATGAAGACCATGTGGACCCGGGTAAGGTCCTGGCGAACACAATCAGCACCTCGTCGAACAGATCTAGCTACAATGTCAAGACTACAATCTAACAAGATTAAAGACCATCAGAATCAGACTAAAGACTCCTCGAGGACAAGTCCAACAGGACGAGCAGCTCTTGACTGCGAGCAAGTCCAGCATAGAAGGATAGAATTTAGTTTAGATAAGGTCAACTAGTCAAAGCCCAAGTGTCACACATGCAGGCATGGTAGACCAAAGGTCGCAACACTTCCTGCTAGGCAAATGTCTATAAATACTTAGATTTTTCAGCTAATGAAAAAGGGCAAAAATTATTATACACGTCCAAATTTCGATTACGAATCTAAAGCAGCTCGATTAACTTACAATCAAACTTAAACACGTAAGCTTTCAAACGATTCTAACCCGTCTAAACCCGAAAATTCGTATTCACTAATTACGTTAGTGATCAATCACACGGAATTGTTTGATGATCGATTACCTACCAAAAACAGCCATCAATCTTCGAAATTAGAACTGATCATCAACAAATTGGCGCTAGAAGGAGGGTCGAACCTTTGAATCGTTGAATACGGGAAGATTACCCCAAGATTAAAGAACAAGTTTGAACTTTTGAGGAAAAATTCAAGAACACCAAGAACAATACTCGATATCTCCTCTGAGCATGCCTCAATCACGAGAGACACAACGTTCACAACATATAACAAAGGATTCACACTCCCGGATGTCCCAGGCTGGTGGGCGAGTAGGGGCGAGCAGAAACGACCAGGAAAATCAAACCAATGTTGCTCGTCAGTTGATGCCACCAGAGTTAGACGTCTTAGCTCACAATCCAGACGAATTGGCACGCACAATAGCCATGCTCCAGGCTTTACAAAGACAGCAAGTCCAACCTGGCCCTTCCTATGTACGAGCAAGGCATAGCCCCACAAGAACTCGCGAACATGAGAAGGCCAGAGGGGATCATTTAAACGAAGCAGATAGCGCCCAAGCTTCTAGGGCAAAGGGCAAAGATAAACAGCTCGCTGAGGCTGCCAGTCGTGGGGAGTCAACTTCAAATCAAGCTCTGGGGGTAAGTCAAGGCACACGGCAAAGTGCCCTGGACAGATTAGGTCACCGCGGTCAGGGAGCAGCCGAGATACGTCCAACAGTTGGAGTAGCTCGCCCAAACACAGTACCTACTCGCCCAAACGCAGTACCTGCTCGCCCAAACGCAGTACCTGCTCGCCCAAACGCGGGTACCTGCTCGCCCAAACGCAGTACCTGCTCGCCAGTCAGTCCACGAGAGGCTGACCAGGTCAGCCTTTGGTCGCCTAGGCCCAGATGCAGAGCCCAATCCAAGGAGGCCGGCCCCGGGGGTTCCTATACCAAGTGAGGGACTGCGGCGAACAGATGGTCACACACCTCTGCTCGCCGAACAGCTTTCAAGTCAGGGAGGATCCTTTGAAGAGCTCGCCTCCATGAGAAAGGTAATTGAAAGCATGCAGAGTCAGCTCGACCAGCAGAGAGGATATAGGAGTACTACTCTACCAACCTCCCCTCTATCTTCGGTGATTCTGAAAGCCCCAATTCAGACGAAAATCCAATTTCCCGCTAGCATACAATATGAGGGTACGGCGGACCCCCAGGTGCATCTGATGAAATATTCTGACTACATGATATCAATGGGGGCAAGTGATGCAACCCAGTGCCGTAATTTTCCTTTGACTCTGGGGGATCGTGTCCACAAATGGTTTTCGGCCCTACCACCAGCTTCAATTCATTCATTTATCCAGCTAGGCAAAGAATTCTTGTCCCACTTCTCCACAGCCGGGTCTTATCTGTCCCAAAGGCATCGGTTATCCGACTTGAAGTAAATTAATGACGAGTCGGACCGATCGTACTTGGAAAGATTTGACAAGGTCCTGCTAGAAGGGGAGTCAGTAAGCGAGGACACCAAAATTGTAGCCGTCTTAGCTGGACTAAGGAAGGGCACCGAACTCTGGAAAGACGTACATCTTAGATGCCCAAAAACTTATGCTGAATTTCGTGATCAGGCAGGAGTCTTTGTCTCTATGCAAGAAGCCCTACACAAGGATCTGGAGAACAGTGAAGAGGGCAGGTTGTCTGAATTTGTGAACCAAACACCTGTAAAAAGACCTCGGGAGAGCATCCTTTCAAGTTCTGATGAAGATGAATGACTTAGAGGACCCATCAGGGTGGACGAGCTGCTTCTACATGGACGAGTTGCTTCCTCTTGATGAGCAGTTATCCTCTTGACGAGCAGCTACCCCCATGACGAGCAGCTTCCACATGGACGAGCTGTTTCCTCTTGACGAGCAGTTGTCCTCTTGACGAGCAGCTACCCCCATGACGAGCAGCTTTCACATGGACGAGCTATTTCCTCTTGACAAGTAGTTGTCCTCTTGACGAGCAGCTACCCCCATGACGAGCAACTTCCACATGGACGAGCTATTTCCTCTTGACAAGTAGTTGTCCTCTTGACGAGCAGCTGCCCCCGTAACATGCAGTTTCTACATGGATGAGCAACTGTCCTCTTGACGAGCTACTATTTTTGCTAGGCGAACTACTTTGACTGACGAGCTATAATAAAGTGGGTAACTCTAAAAAAGGAACAAGACCATGGCGGGCTACTCTAGCCACAGAGCCCAAACAAAGGCAGAGTTCTATACGAACAGAGCCCAAACAAAGGCAGAGTTCTATACGAACATAGTCCAAATAAAGGCAGAGTTCTATACGAACAGAGCCCAAACAAAGGCAGAGTTCTATACGAACAGAGCCCAAATAAAGGCAGAGTTCTATATGAACAGAGCCCAAATAAAGGCAGAGTTATATACGAACAGAGCCCAAACAAAGGCAGAGTTCTATACGAACAGAGCCCAAACAAAGGCAGAGTTCTATACGAACAGAGCCCAAACAAAGGCAGAGTTCTATACGAACAGAGCCCTAACAAAGGCAGAGTTCTATCCGGACAGAGCCCAAATAAAGGCAGAGTTCTATACGAATAGTCCCCAAATAAAGGCAGAGCAATCAACAAATGAAGTTGATCACCTCAAAGGTATTAAAAACCCTACAATGGACGAACAACCACTAACTGTCGACTCTTCCTATCATTGTGAAGCATAATTCACCAAGTGTTGGGTTGTTCACCCATCCAAGTCAGCTCTACCGTGATAGTCCGCCCATCTGAGGTAGTCCGCTCCAAGCAAGGTCAGCTCGCCTTCATAACACCGGGTAGTTGCCAGCCCATAAGTAGTCTGCTTCACTCCGTCACCACATAATGACTGGCAAGGGGGCAATTGTTGATAGGCGAGCAGAAATAACTCTTGGGCGAACAGATTACCCAAAGTTGGCGAGCTACAATGACCAGGCGAGCAACTTTAACCCGAAGGCCACGTGGACCCACATGACATCCGGGCGGGCAGGTCTAGCCATTAGGCGAACAGAAACGACCAAATGTTCAAGATATCAAGTCAATAAAGATGGCCAGCATGTTGATAAGCGGGCAGGTCTAGCCATTAGGCGAACAGAAACGACCAAATGTTCAAGAAATCAATAAAGATGGCCAGCATGTTGATAGGCGGGCAGGTCTAGCCATTAGGCGAACAGAAACGACCAAATGTTCAAGATATCAAGTCAATAAAGATGGCCAACATGTTGATAGGCGGGCATGTCTAGCAATTAGGCGAACAGAAACGACCCAATGTTCAAGATATCAAGTCAATAAAAATGACCAGCATGTTGATAGGCGGGCAGGTCTAGCCATTAGGAGAACAGAAACGATCTGTTGATAGGCGAGCAGGAACGTCATTTGGGCGATCGGGATTAACTCAAAATACCCCGCGGTTAGGGCAAAATTAAGCCAAGATTAAACAAGGTACCTGACGAGCAGAATCTGCATGCCGAGCAAGACTAACCGGGCGAGCAAATTTAGCATGAAGACCATGTGGACCCGGGTAAGGTCCTGGCGAACACAATCAGCACCTCGTCGAACAGATCTAGCTACAATGTCAAGACTACAATCTAACAAGATTAAAGACCATCAGAATCAGACTAAAGACTCCTCGAGGACAAGTTCAATAGGACGAGCAGCTCTTGACTGCGAGCAAGTCCAGCATAGAAGGATAGAATTTAGTTTAGATAAGGTCAACTAGTCAAAGCCCAAGTGTCACACATGCAGGCATGGTAGACCAAAGGTCGCAACACCTCGTGCTAGGCAAATGTCTATAAATACTTAGATTTTTCAGCTAATGAAAAAGGGCAAAAATTATTATACACGTCCAAATTTCGATTACGAATCTAAAGCAGCTCGATTAACTTACAATCAAACTTAAACACGTAAGCTTTCAAACGATTATAACCCGTCTAAACCCGAAAATTCGTATTCACTAATTACGTTAGTGATCAATCACACGTAATTGTTTGATGATCGATTACCTACCAAAAACAGCCATCAATCTTCGAAATTAGAACTGATCATCAACAGCGACAACGAAGGGAGAAGGGCGTCGGCGTCGCGACTGAGGAGAGGGCAACGGCGTTGCGACTCAGGGGAGGGCAATGGCATTGCGACGACGAAGGGAGAAGGGCATCGTGACTCGGTAAAATTCTTTGGTGCATCAAAGACCGTAGGTAAGATTCCAAGAATGTGTTCTTGGAAATCAGTACTCACACCTAATTATATTCAGGTGAAAGATACCTTGAAAAATGCAAAGGTAAATCGATTATCATAAATATTTTAATTTTATATAACTATTACAACTCAAGTTCCGTTTATATAAATAGTATATTTTATTGTTGAAAAATTAGATTGAATTCACATGCATGAAAGCTACACCTGAGGAGATTGAAGAACCTTATATGATTTTGTTTCTATGAGGAGTTTGATCATGGAAGTAGGGAATCAATTGGGGAAGCAAGAGTATCCCCTCAGTTAAATTAGACAAATGAAGCATCAACGAAGAGAATGAGCAAGGAAGTAAGTTTACTTGTCTTAATTTTTCTAAAATGTAATCTTCAAAATGTGTTTCTAAATTGTTAATTAACTTATGCTATATTTTCTCACAGGACGTGTGTCGCCTTTCTTCTTCTCTTCCAGATGTGGTATCTCCTCGACATCAAGCAACTCAATCATGTGTTTTGAATCAAATATTGAACGTCATGGGTACGCTCGATAAGAAGGTCGATGCGCTCGATAAAAAGGTCGATGAATTATCTAAGAATGTGGTGATACAAACAAGAGATCAAGTGGAGATAACACCTATTGAGGATGAATATGGTTGTGTCCCTAAGATGAATCACACTATGGACACATCTCTTAAGGATGAAGACGTTCATACGATTGATAATAATGTTGAGACAATAACTCTTGATGGTGGAGTTGATGATGCCCCTACAATGAATGCTAATATTTGTGTTCCTTTAGAGGTAGAACAACAGTTTGAAGATAAAGACACTTCAAATGCAAAAATAAATGTGCATGAAAAAGAAGAATATTTGTACAAGAATTAATCAGTTTATTGAAGTGGGTGAGGAAAATGATCAATCAGCTAAAGAGAATGATGCAGGTTTGTGTGTTTAAATCAATCATGTGTTAAGATAATAAGGTCATATTACTTGGACATTTTTAGTTAATGCACAACAAAAATTGTGCAAATGTCCGATGTAGTAATGCGGTTAAGTTTGTTCACGTAAATGTTCAAATCAATAAGTAACTACTCATTTCAAGTGAAAATATTGATTTTCAGTTTCTAGCGTTACAAAAATAAAGAAAATTTATTTTCTAGCAATTTACAACCGAGTTGTTCAATATTTACTTCTTGAACACAACTAGGTTGTTCAAATGTCCAAGGTAGTAATGCGACTAAGTTTGTTCACACAAATGTTCAAATCAATAAGTAATTACTTATTTCAAGTGAAAACATTGATTTTGAGTTTCCAGTTATAGAAAAAATAAAGAAAACTTTATTTTTTCAGCAATTTACAACTGAGTTGTTCAATATTTGCTTGTTGAACACAATTAGGTTGTCCAATATTTGGTGGTTTATCACAACTAGTAGTAATGTGAATAAGTTTGTTCAAATCAATAAATAATTATTTATTTCAATTGATTAAACATATATTTTGACTTTTTATTCTTAAAAATAATATTAAAAACTTATTTTTTTAGTGATATACAATTGGGTTGTTTAAAACCTGGTTGTTCAACAATTGAATTGGATAACAACTGAGTTATTTAAACAATTGGACAACAACTATGCAAAAAAAAAAAGTTTATTCTACTAAACTGAACATATTTCTTTTAGAAAAATGATTGTTCAAACAAGTTAAATGTACCCATAGGTTTAACACTGTAATGCCATATCTAATTGTTCACATTCAATATAATATAAATTTTAAGTCTACAATATTACAT
The DNA here is from genome assembly GCA_947034835.1 of Ballota nigra. Lineage (NCBI taxonomy): Eukaryota > Viridiplantae > Streptophyta > Magnoliopsida > Lamiales > Lamiaceae > Ballota > Ballota nigra. The sequence continues at coordinate 85,672,550 of OX344720.1, read as the reverse complement.
CAACTTAATACTTATATATCCACCATTGGTAATAGATCTCAATTTTTTTTGATCTTTTTATATATCATATGATATTTAGTATATAATATACAATTCGAATTTCATATTTTTTTCTCCAAATATTCAATGAGATATTCCATTGCATCCACAATATTAATTCGAGCTGTGGTTTTATTGTTATTACTAAATATTTCATACGAGTAAATTGTTTATCCACATGTATGTTACGTTAGTTGATTTTATTTATGTGCGATTTACTTGTCTTTATTAAATATCTCGTATAAGTGAATTATTTATCCGCAACATGAATTTATGATATTAAAGTGAAGATATATGATAATTATATTAAGAAAATTTATTAAAGGTCAGGGGCTTAAGAGAAGCCCGGGACTGAAGAGAGGTCCTCAGGGAACTCAGGATTAAAAATAAATCCTTGGAGAAATCGTCGTGCACAAGAAGGAACATGAGCTGAAGAGAGGTCTTCATGGGGGACCCAGTGGGATTGAAGAGAGATCCTTGGGATAATCGTGAAACCAAATATGTAAATTTATATTAGAAACCAGATTTGGCACAGGATTGGAAGGAGTAGCAACATGAAGTTGTTGAACCGCATTTGATTGGAGAAACCTCATCTCATGAGTGCGTAAAATTGAGTGAACCTCAGCCAAGGAAGGAAGGTCATGATGGGTTGTTAGATTCACAACAACAGCGTCAAATTCAGAGCCTAATCCACCAAGTCGGTAAAGAATCAAGTCATCATCTGAGATTGAATGACCAACAACATACAATCTATCAACAATAGTCCTCATTTGAAGCAGATATTCATCAACACTCGCCAATCCTTTCTTCAATGTGTGAAGCTGAAAACGGAGAGTCATTGCTCTGCCCTGGGCTGAGAGTAAAACAAATCATCCAAGGCTTGCCAGACCTGAAACGAATGCTCAAATTGACTAACATGACCGAGCATCGACTCGAAGATAGACTGATCGTGTCTTTGCCATTCAGGCGCTGCCTCATTAGCAGAGAAAGAAGCTTAGTAGTATCATTTTGAGGAATCTAAGAGATATCACATAACAGCAGATCTTCGAAACCATGAGCACGAACAGTGGAAAGAACTTGAGATCGCCAATAGAGATAACTGGTGCGATCGAGACGGATATGCAGAGTGATAAATGTAGGAAGTTTGGATTTGGTCGAAGTCATGATTGAAGAGAGGAAGATTGAATAGATGGATGAAGATATGAAGATACATAGAGAAATTGGAAATGAAAGATCAAGATACGAAGGAAAGAGCAACCTAAAATCACCAAATCACCAGCTCAGGGATACCATGTTAAAATTGTGTAATTTCCACTATCATAATACAATGTACATGTTATTTATAAGAGAGCAGTGCTCGTGCTTTCCTTCCCAAATAATCTGGAAGTTTCTAGAGCTAACTGACTAACTCACTAACTATCTAACCAAATAACTTACTAATAAACTTGTAACTAACACTATGATATGATTGGTTACAATTTTAACTAACACTCTGCATACATGAGTTAAGCTGCTCCAAAGCAGTATATTCAACAAAATTGGAAGACAAATCTAAAATCTGGACAAAATTGAATCCACTCGGAATTGTGTTAGTGAAGTAGTTATTCATCAACGAAACGACTGTCAAATTGGGGAGAGAAGTTAAATTTGAAGGATTTTTTCTGATCAGAGTGTTGTCGGTGAGGTTAAGAGACAGGAGATTTTGAAGGTTTACGATGAGCTCTGGTAGCTCGCCAGAGATCTGATTGTTGCACAATTAAGTGGAGAAAAAGAGAAAGGAAAGGAGCCATTGATGGAATTGTCGGAGATGTTAAGGTTTTGAAAATGTTGGATAGTGCCACTAGTTGCAGGATTTGGGCCCGCTAGCCTGAAATTGGGTAGGGAAAGGCCTGTAACTCGGAAATAGGCGTCGGCGGAGCCCCAGGAAAATTGATGGTAAACCAATTTATGTGAAATTCAAAGTTGAAGAAGTGACCTTTGCTAATTTGTTTACCGGAGAGAGTCCATACTTTTTTCCTCTAATTTATAATCCCTTAAAATTTTGAGGTATAAATAGTGCGACTCTTAATTAATTTGAAGACTAAATTATGTATATGTATTGGGTAAGTATCAAAATACATTTTATTGATTGTAAAATATTCTCATTGTTCCAGCGAAATTTGCACACTTTTTTCTATTTGAACGTCACACATCAAGTTGCACACCACCTAAAAAAGAAATATTGATTTGCATGCACATTCACATAAATATACACATATTTATTCATATGCCACTATTTTATTCAATTTTTTTATTCCAGATGCGATCCAAAGGATCCAAAATCTCCTGGTACGGAGGTGGTATAAACTTACAAACCATTGATCAATGCAAATATCATGAAAAATTAGTAAATGAAATACTAAAATTCCCGGTCAATCAAGGGTGTCTTTTTACTTGATATTTTTTATAATTATTTTAATTACAGGATTCATTTAATAATTTGTAAAAATCTTGAAACTTTTGATAATTTTTCTTACATATTTTGTGTTATAAACGACACAAATTAAGTCAAGTGATAAAGACAGGTTTCCAAAGAGGCTGCTTGGGGTGAAGACTAACAATCAACAAAGTGTGATTTGAGTCAACAATGATGCATCATATTATATATTATTTAATTTGGCCCGTCTATTTTACATATATGTTTAATCATCACTATAATTTTCACTCAAATGCTCACCATTTTTCTCCATCATTATTTTCAGAACATATATATAAATCTCTCCTACCCTCTCTCTCTCTCTCTCTCAACTGTGATTAAGAATCAGAAATGGACCAAAATCAGAAAATGGTAGTAGCCCAGATGAGAGAAGCAGTTCAAAAGCAAGGATCTTCCACTGAGGTAATTAATTTTGCAGTTTGATGTGGCATGTTCTTATTGGCCAGACTGAAATCGAGAGAATTTCATCTCATCTAAAAGTAGACAGGTGTAAAATCAATTCATTTATTTAATTCTCTAATACTCCCCCTCACTCATGGACTGAACTCTTGACTTTCCATCTTTGTGGAGGAGGTCCAATGAATGGACAATTTAATTGGAGTAGCTCTCTTGTGCGCTTGGTGTATGATGCACTTCCTCAACAATTGAAATTGTTTATACTAACCAAACTTTTCAGTGTAAACAACCTTAACTGTTGAGTACATGGTGCACCAAGTACATATGAGAGTGAATATTTAATATGGATAGGGTTGCTTTCTGTGAGAATCGAACCCAAAATCTTTGGGGCGTGAGTCTTTTCAGCTCTGATAGCATGGAAGAATTACATCTCAACTAAAAGTCTGAACTTATAAAGAAGTGTGAAATCAATTTAATTCCCTAAAAAATTATAGTAGAAAAATTAAAATTTGAAAATATGGGATTTAGGGGGCGTTTGGTTAACAACTCTTCAATGGTAATGAGAATGAAATTGAAAATTAGTGTAATTAGTATGGAACATGAGAACAAAATCACTACCTCTCCTCCTAAATAAGGTAATCACTACTCCATTTTGATTACCATATTCTCTTCCTACAATCATCCTCCTCAATCACTCCCCCATTCCTCCACCAACAACCATTTGTTGTCAACTTCTATTTCAAAATTGGGGCATGACACTAGCAATGGTGTCACCATTGGAACACTTCTTCCCCTAACACATCATTTTTCTTATGAGAGCATAGATGGAAATAAATTTTCATTCTCATTACCATTGAAGAATTGCTAACCAAGCGCTCCCTTAATTTTGCAGGGATATGGGGATATAACTCTGATGAGATTCTTGATTGCAAGATCATTAAACAAAGACAAAGCTGCAAAGATGTTTGTGCAGTGGCAGAAATGGAGGGCTTCATTTGTGCCCCTTAATTACATCCCTGAATCCCAAGTTGGTGATGAATTAAATTCCAAAAGAGCCTTTCTACAAAGTGTAACAAGAAAAGGCCATCCTGTGGTTATAATCAAAGTCAACAAGCATTTTCCTTCCAAGGATCATATTCAATTCAAGAGTAAGCATATCTATTTTGATTTTCAGTTTTTTTGATTGATAGTTTGTTTACATTTAATCGGTTTTCTGTACACTAGTTACATCGTATAATTGGGCACATAAGTGAAACGTGACATTGACTTTAGTTTTAATGTACACACCCCTATAACTGAAATGTTACTTTAAATTTGACTGCAAATTTAAAATGTAACACGACATAATTTTAACTGAAACATGACATTAATTTTAATTGAAATGTGTATGACGAGTGCACGGATCTAAACCACCCGGTACACGTGAGAAATTGTCTATACATTTAAGTGTGACTATGAACACACGTGGAATAGCTCTATACATTCACATGTATAAATATTTTTTTAGCTACATATATCATCTAATATACTCCCTCCGTCCCAAGATATTGTTCACACTTGAGTTTGACATATTTTTTAAGAAAAATTGAAGTATGTGAGTGTGGAGTTGAATAAAATAATGATAACTTTATGTTTTATTGATTTTTGTGAGAGATGGTTATTTCCTTTTTTGGAGTGTGAACAAAATTTTGGGACGTCCATTTAAGATAAGTGTGAACAAAATCTTGGGACGGAAGGAGTAATAGTTATGTGGGTTATAATAGTTGAGGCCTTATTGCTTTATTTAAATTAGAATCAGTTCCTTTTAATATTTAAGTATACTCATTTAGGAAAACAAAGTCTATTTTCTATAAATAACTGAGCTTTTGGAAAGTTATATTTTTAAACCATTGTTCCTAATGCAAAGGCTTTACTGATGGTGCAGAATACGTGATTCATCTGCTGGATAAAATCATTGCAAGGTACATGTAATTTCATTTTCAGTCAACTATATATATATATATATGGTAGGTGTGGTAGTTGAATGGCATAAGAGTTTGGTTGGTTGAGTTTATAAACTCTAATTATTCAAAGAAAACAATCATAATTGTTTAAAAATATATTTGAATTGCATGATGTACACCTCTTGCATACAAAACCTTAGCTTATAAGAAAATTAGAATTGAAAAAATGTTCCATGCAATTGTCCAATAAACTTATAAACATTATTACCCAAACACCTTAGTAACTTAAAAGCTATATTATTCGAACACTTTAGTAACTTATAAAGTTTCGAGAGATAACATCTTATAAGCTAGTTTTATAAACCCTTAAAACAACTTATAATATATCGAAGCTTAAGAAAGGTTTAAGATAAGCTTACTGTAATGGGTCCTAACTCCTAGGTATCTTTGTGTTTATTATTGTAAATTTTTCCAAATAAAAATGAGGTTGAGTTTGTCGTTGTTCCAATTTCAGTGGTTGTAGAGGCAAAGAAGTTGGGAATGAGAAATTGGTATGCGTTCTTGATATGCAACAAGTTTCTTACAAAAACGTTGATGTTCGTGGAATGACCATTGGTTTTCAGTTCTTGCAGGTAACCCATTCTACTTTTGAATTCACTTTGATTATCATCCAATTTACTTAGATGGTGTTTTCCGTCACTACTAAATAATGAGAACTAAAACACTGTGAGAGAACAGTACTATAAAAAAAAAATCATTAATGTCGTTATTACTTTTTTAGCTAAAAGTCTTTAATTCTGTCACAAAAGAAGATTTTTAGCTAGCGAAGAAAATTACAAGAGATGGCAAAATTGTTGTCATTAAAAATCTATTTTCTTGCAGCATTGAAAAAAGTAATTCTAGTTATGTCACTTCCCGTCTAAAATTGATTTGTGTATTGATTCTCTTTTGTTTTGGATAGGCATACTATCCAGAGCGCTTAGCCAAGTGTTACATACTACACATGCCCGGATTTTTTGTCCGCGTTTGGAGATTGGTTTCACGCTTTCTTGAGAAAGCTACTTTAGAAAAGGTATGCAAGGATTTAGAGATTTTTTTTTCAAAAGAAAATTGTACTGTCCCATTTTATTTCTATTGTTGAAGCATATAACATGAAAATTGGTTGTTTGCTTCTTGTATAATTTATCTCCTCACATGTCCGCATGAATTTTAGATCGTGATTGTAACAAGTGAAGAGGAAAGAACGGAGTTGGTTAAAGAAGTTGGGGAGGAAGTGTTGCCACAGGAGTATGGTGGGCGAGCAAAACTCACCCTCATTCAAGACGTCGAATTAAAACCACTGGAGGACCAACTTTTTTTAGATTAATTTGGAATCATTGCCTTGCGAAAATCTATGGATGTGATAATAGTGCAATGAGGACAAAGAAAATAATGCATCGGCAACATTTTCTTTAATTTGATTAAAATTGTATGTTAATGTAGATGAATCGCTATCATCTCAAATGAGTCATCTCTAAGGGCTTTTGAAATTTCAAAACATTGGAAGGTTGGTGCTTGCGAAAATTCAAAATGATAGTAATATATTAATATTATTTTTTATAATTATATATTCTCTATATTTGTATACATATATCTAATGTTATATTAATTAAAATAAAATAGAAGTTTTTGAGACGAGTGAGTATATGCTAAAATATTGAAACATATAACAAATATGTTCAGTAGACGAGTTGATTGTCCTAGTCTTTTAATTTATTTTTTTGTGCTGAGCCCCTCAAATTTTAGGTCTGGTTCTGCATCACCGCCCCCTTCCTTCACAACGCCACCACCCTCTCCGTTTCCCGCTCAACTCATGTCTAGAAATGCCCCATCGCTCTTCACATGCCTCGCATAGATTAGGCTCCTCTGTCGCTATTGTCCCATCGCTGTTCACATGTCCCTTAAAGATTACGCGAGTCACCGGCACTATCGGCCAAGAGTTCCTTTCTAGAAAAAATTAATTTCATCTAAAATTTCAAATTTATAAAGAGATGTGCAATCAATTTATTTAATTATTTTACTCGCATTCTTCATAATAATCCATTAAAACTAAAAGTCTAAGAAGTAAAAACAGAAAAATAAAGATTAGTCGGACCAACGGAGAATATACCGATTATAAAAGATGAACAAGAAAAGACAAAAAAAAAACAAAAAAAAAACAGATAAAGTATTCGAATAAATGTGGTAGCAATCTAGCAAATCTTAAAATATATGGTGATGAAAGGCTATTAAATTAATATGGTAAATCACGAAAGCCCCTTCAAAATAATAATAATAATAATTATTAAAAGATTCCTACGGTGGCTTTGAAAATAAATTTACCAAATATCCCTTTAAATATCAAAATCGTAGACTGATTGATCAAAATGCAAAATCATACTTCGACAAAAGAAGTTTTTGTAATTTACCTTAACTAATATTATACTCCCTCCATCTCAAAGTTGTTTGCTTCTTTACTGTTTACCACCCTAAATTAAATTGATTTTAATTAATAAATATGAATTAGTATGTGCAAAGTAATAACATGAGATATAAATATACACTACAAAAAACTCGCGTTTTAGCGACCGCCTGTGAATCAGTCGCTAAATATTGTATTAGCGACCGATTAGCGACCGTAAAAGACCACCGGTCTTAAAATAAGAAAATTTGCGACCGATTGCGAAGGCGGTCGCTAAATCGAATGATTAGCGACCGCCTACGACCGCCAGGACGGTCGCCAAAACTCAAACGTCGGTCAAACTTGACCTACTCAATTTACTGCCTGTTCAGCGACCGCCTAGGCGGTCTCTGAATTGAATTTTCAATTAACGACCGCCCCCGAGCGGTCGCAAAATTTCCAGTTGACCCGTTCTTGGAAACGGGCAATGGTCATTTAATGTTGGGGGATTAGCGACCGCTTTAATCACAAATTTGGTCATTTGGGACCGTCCATATACGTGATTAGCGACCGCTTATGGTGGTCGTTAATTTTTTTACCCTTTTTAGTTACAGGCCGTACTCACTTTCGGTCTACACACAAAAAAAAAAAAAAAAAACTCCGCCTCCGCCGTCCGTCGAGCGTTCCATTCCGGTCAATACCCTCCTTGCTTCTCCGTCTATCTAATAAACGTAAGGTTTTCAAACTTTAACCGTTTATTATATATCTTTGTATATTTGAATAATGCATGAAGTTAGATATATATATATATATATATATATATATATATATATATATATTAGATATATATGTACGTATATATATGAATTTAGTTGATTTATATTCGTAGATATATATGAATTTAGTTGATTTATATTCGTAGTTGTGAATTTAATTGATTTATATTCGTAGTTGTGAATTTAGTTGATTTATATTCGTAGGTATATATGAATTTAGTTGATTTATATTCGTAGTTGTGAATTTAGTTGATTTATATTCGTAGTTGTGAATTTAGTTGATTTATATTCGTATGTATATATGAATTTAGTTGAATGTGTATAAATATAATTAGAAAAGTTAATCTTTTGAATTTAAATTTATTACAGATGAGCTCTCATGATAACCCCGATCAGAGTGGGGCACAGGGTCGGGGACAGGGTCGAGGGAGGGGGAAGAGGAGGTCGGGGTCATTGAGACCGGTGATCTCGGAGGTTCGACGGGCCCCGGAGATGACACCATCCTCCTCACAGCAGTCCAGTGCTGCTGGCTCTACTACTGTTGCCGGATCTTCGGCTTCACGAGAGCATCCCCTGATGGATAGCTGTCTCACTGTTGTCCCTAGCGACAACATGTAAGTATTTTTAGATAACGAATTAAATAATTTTAATTGTATTTATTAATATTAATTATTAATATTAACTTGAATTTTTTTTATATCACATTATGCTTCCAGGCCATGAGACCAGCGCTCGCGTCTCAGAGACCATTAAGAAGCTCCCGTTCGAGGTTGGCGCCCACTCGTGGTCCATAGTGCCTGAGCGAAAGAGGAGGGAGTACTTCGAGGAGTTCAAGGTATATTTATTATGATTTTAACTTTTAATATTTTATTTTGAATTTATTTGTTAATAGTTTATTTTTAATTTAATTGCAAAAGTTGTGCGTCTGGGATCCTGCCCATGATAGTGTTATGTACGGCTTGTTCTGCGCGAAAGCGCAGGAGCGGTACAAAAACATTATCTACGGGCTGAGGAAGAAGTTCAATAGTGGGGAGCAGCTGGAGCTGGGCACAGGGCCAGACGGACGTTCCGTCTGGGACGCTTTGGTTGCTCACTGAAATAGTGAGCAATTCAAAGCCAAGTCCGAGAAGTCAAGGGAGAACCGGTTGAAGGACCCCACCGGGCAAGGCATCGCCAGACATCGGGCTGGATCCCGGTCCATCTACGAGTACTCCCTCGCCTTTATAAGTGTAACTGCAAATTTTGAATTTATTAAATATAATAAACACGAAGAAGATTACAACTTTAATTTATTCAGATTAAACCGAAAAACTTGTGTGCGGGTTGACTAACTCTAGATTTGGTCCTCTGATTCTTCTCTTCGGTGTTGACCTTGACTTGGATGTTTTTTTGGGAGAAATCCTTGCCTTGATCTTCGTTTGAGATTGAGTTTAAATTTATAACGTTAATCCAAGGGCGAAACGCCTTATTTTGGATTAAACGTTATTTTTGGGATTTGGGGGATGAACGCCTTCGAAGGCGGGATGAACGCCTTTGAATTTGGTGAAGAACGTCCTTTAAATCTTTAAGGAGAAACGCCGGATCGGAAGGGTGCTGGACCTTGATCTCGGATCGGAGGCTATTTATGGTAGACTTGCACGAAGAACGCCTTGAAGTTGCAAAGAACGCCTTTGAATCTTCAAGGAGAAACGCCGGATCGGAGGGGTGCTAGACCTTGATCTCGGATTAGAGGCTGTTTATGGTGGACTTGCGTGAAGAACGCCTTGAAGTCGCGAAGAACACATTTGAATCTTCAAGGAGAAACACCGGATCGGAGGGGTGCTGGACCTTGATCTCGGATCGGAGACCGTTTCTGATCGCTTTCCACGAAGAACACTTCGAATCTGATGAATAACGCTTTGAATCTTCAAGAGCTCTCGAACTTCTAAATTCCTTGTGCTTCTGTTTGTATGTGTAAAATGAATTAATGAAGTCCCCTATTTATAGGGTGAGAAGATGAGAACTTTCCTCCTTCACGATGCCACGTGGCGCTTTCTGGTTGGCTGATGCCGATTTGATGGACTTTTATTGACCAATTTCCAGATTTAGCTGATTTGATTTGATTTTCATTAATTCATTTCCTTCTTCGTGCAAGATATGATTTTATCTTTCTTGGGCACTAACTCAATTGTATTAATTACTGCAGACTCGTATTTTTGGCAGGTTTGTACCGTGTATATTAAATACCAATTAATCTAATTATTTAATTTGAGAATTAATTTATTTAATTCCTCAAAATAAAATAATAAATTTATTTTGATATTAATATTTATTTGTACACACGTCAATATTTAATTGGGTACAAAATTAATTTGCTTACAAATGCCCCCTTGTGCTTTGTTCACGGTCATTTGTGACTTGGAGTGAATGAAGCACACACATCTTTTACGCCCTCATTTGCTCTTGGACTTTTGAATCATGACTGAACTTAGAAGATGTCTAAGTTGTCTACGTACCTCTTTGATATAAGAGGATCAAGTCATAACGTAGTTCAAGGAAAATATTGATTTGATTTGGGGTGCCATAAACAGTTTATACTCGTGTAGGCTAGGAGTGACATACAGTTTAAACTCGTGCGTCAAGGAGATTTAATTTGAATTTGTTTGATATTTTATACTCGTATCAAGGAGGTTTAATTTCAAATTTGTAGACAGTTTATACTCGTATCAAGGAGATTTAATTTGAATTTGTTTGACAGTTTTTGCTCGTATCAAGGAGCATTAATTTCAAATTTTGTAGACAGTTTATACTCGTATCAAGGAGATTTAATTTGAATTTGTTTGATAGTTTTTGCTCGTATCAAGGAGCATCATTTGATTTGGAGAGGGGCGTCAATTTGTTCTTCAGCTTGAGAGCTTTAGATGGTTTTGCCTTGTCGAGGAGATTTGATTTGATGTGTTTTGAGATATTTTTCGCTCGTATCAAGGAGCATCACAGACAGTTTATACTCGTATCAAGGAGCTTCCCAGACAGTTTTTGCTCTTGTCAAGGAGCATTTAATTTGACTTCAGAGGACTTCAGAAAGTCTCTTCGAGCACTATGTCTCCTTGCTCGACTAATTGCATGACTTTTTCTTTGAAGATAAAACAATCTTCAATTGAGTGGCCCACTAAGCGGTGGTACTTGCAGTATTTTAGGTCATTAGTGTGTCCAGCTTCCTCCGGCCGTTTCATCTTGGGCAACTCGATAAGCTTCGCATCCATCAAGTCATCGAATATCCCCGAGATGTCAGAGTCTAAGAAAGGATATTGTTTTTGTCGTAGATATTTCAGACTCAACCCGTCTTGCCCCCTATCCCGAGGAAGGTCCGTTATGTGTTCCTTACTTGAAGGCTTGTCATATATCATGTCGCGATACTTTTGACTTGGTGGTTCTTCAATTCCACTTGCGGCCATGCTTAGCTCCATGTCATGAGCTCTTGTAGTCAAATCTTCGAAGGTCTTTGGTTGAATTCCTTGAAGAATATATCGGAGATCCCATTGCATGCCTTGAATACACATCTCGATTGCGGAAGTCTCAGACAGGCGATCCTTGCAATTCAGACTCAAGTTCCTCCATCGATTGATATAGTCGTTCACGAGCTCATCTTTCTTTTGGCAGGTGTTGGTTAGCTCGATCATGCTAACAATTCTCCTTGTGCTATAAAACTGATTTATGAACTCATACTCCATTTGATCCCAACTGTCGATGGAGTTAGCTTCCAAGTCGATGTACCAGTCGAATGCATTTCCTTTTAAGGAGCGGACAAATTATTTGACCAGATGATCTCCGTAGGTTCCGACGTTGTTGCAAGTTTCGATAAAGTGAGCTACGTGTTGCTTCGGGTTTCCTTTGCCATCGAATTGTTAAAACTTAGGAGGTTGGTAACCGGTTGGTATTCGCAAACTATTGATCCTCTTTGTGTAAGACTTGGCGTAGCTGAATGTCATTTTGGAGCTATCATCGAACTTGCCCTTTACCGTCTCTAGAATGAGTTCTTTAAGTTGGTCGACTTGAATCTATCCATCTGATGAGATCTGCAGCTCCTTGATAGTTTCCTTGGTTTCACCAACTTGGTGTTTAGTTGAGGTCTCCCCTTCATCGTGCTCCTCAACTTGTTTTTCTTTAAAGTGACTTACATCACAGCCATCCACCCTATTCATCAAATTGGCGACCTGTATGTCTTGATTCTTGACATGCTCCGTAAGCCCCGCCACGGCCCTGATCAGAGTGTCAAGTTTTTCATCAACGGTTGAGGCATTCGTCATCATGATAGTTAAGCTTGCTTGAAAAGAGAAGAGATGAGAGATAGAGTAGATCCCACTGGGCGTGCCAAATTTGTAACTGCAAATTTTGAATTTATTAAATATATTTCAATTAAGAATTATGTGGGTTACAACTCTTGTTGATCTCTTGATTCCTCTCTCCAAGGACATGGATTTAATTGATTTGTGGTACCAAAGTCTCAACGATGTATTCAGATTAAACCGAAAAACTTGTGTGCGGGTTGACTAACTCTAGATTTGGTCCTCTGATTCTTCTCTTCGGTGTTGACCTTAACTTGGATGTTTTTTTTTGGGAGAAATCCTTGCCTTGATCTTCGTTTGAGATTGAGTTTAAATTTGTAACATTAATCCAAGGGCGAAACACCTTATTTTGGATTAAACATTATTTTTGGGATTTGGGGGATGAACGCCTTTGAATTTGGTGAAGAACATCCTTTGAATCTTCGAGGAGAAAAGTCAGATTGGAGGGGTGCTGGACCTTGATCTCGGATCGGAGGCTATTTATTGTAGACTTGCGCGAAGAACGCCTTGAGGTTGCGAAGAACGCCTTTGAATCTTCAAGGAGAAACGCCGGATTGGAGGGGTGCTAGACCTTGATCTCGGATCGGAGGCTGTTTATGGTGGATTTGCGCGAAGAACGCCTTGAAGTCGCGAAGAACGCCTTTGAATCTTCAAGGAGAAACTCCGGATCGGAGGGGTGCTGGACCCTGATCTCGGATCGGAGGCCGTTTCTGATCGCTTTCCACGAAGAACGCTTCAAATCTAATGAAGAATGCTTTGAATCTTCAATAGCTCTCGAACTTCTGAATTCCTTGTGCTTCTGTCTGTGTGTGTAAAATGAATGAATGAAGTCCCCTATTTATAGGATGAGGAGATGAGAACTTTCCTCCTTCACGATGCCACGTGGCGCTTTCTGGCTGGCTGATGCCTAATTGATGGACTTTTATTGACCAATTTCCAGATTTAGCTTTTTTTATTTGATTTTCATTAATTCATTTCCTTCTTTGTGCAAGATATGATTTGATCTTTTTTGGGCACTAAGTCAACTGTATTAATTACTGCAGACTCGTATTTTTGGCAGGTTTGTACCGTTTATATTAAATTCCAATTAATCTAATTATTTAATTTGAGAATTAATTTATTTAAATCTCCAAAATAAAATAATAAATTTATTTTGATATTAATATTTATTTGTACACGCGTCAATATTTAATTGGGTACAAAATTAATTTGCTTACAGTAAGTATTATAATTTTAATTACATTTGAATATTAATAAATTTTTAAATGTTTAACATTTAAATATCTATTGAATTTGGTTCGAAACAGGAGAGGGAGCACGGACGAAAGCCCTCTCTCTATGAGCAGATGGAGATCTCCGTGAACCCGGAGACTGGGACGTCTACCTACGCCCGCACCACCGAGATCCACGTAAGTGTTTAATTAATTTTAATTTAATTATTATATTTATAGTTTAATTATTATAAATGTATTTTATTTATATAATTTCAGAACCAGTTTAAGGATCGTCTCACCCAGGCCTCGCAGCAGGTGGCCCCCGGAGACGACAACGGAGAGAACCCCACCCCTCCCTGGATTGACGAGGACCGCATCTATTTAGATGTGGTCGGAGTCAAGAAGGGGAAGGTTGTGAGGCAGGGCGGTCACAGTAAGGCCATCCTGCAGACCTACCGCCATAGCAGTGGATCATCCTCATCGATCGACTCTGCTCACTCTCCAGTGGAGCATGAGCTGAGAGACGTCCGAAAGCAGATAAAGGCCCCCACCGCCTACAACGAGAGTCTTCGGAACTGGTTCTCCAACATCTCCCAACAAATGGGCGTATCCGGTCCACCTCCACCCCCACTCCCACAAAATTTTGTTGACGGGGGAAGTGGTGTCGGAGGGGCGATGCCGGGGTGAGCGGGCATGGATATGGTGAGGGTGAAAGTGAGGGTGAGGGTGATGTGCTCGATATCGAGCACTTCCTCTCTGGAGATGATCATTAGAGAGAGAGAGAGAGAGAGAGAGAGAGAGACAAATTTTTATATTTTTTGTGTAATATTTTATTTTATTTGTTGAATGTTTTTAATTTATTTTGTTGAATATTTTTTATTTTTTATTAAATATTATAGATTTGCATATATTTTTTATTGAATAAAAAAATGTTAGTAGATATATATATATATATATATAAACGAATTAGAAACAAAATTAAATTAATTTGATGAATTTTTAAAAAACAGGAGTCAATTTGAAATTATAGACAATTAAATGTATAAAAATGAATAAATTAATAATTTATAATAGCCTAAAATATTAAATTTATAAAATTAATAAAAAAAGTTAGTAAATATATATATATATATATATAAACAAATTAAAAATAAAAAAAGAATTAATTTGATAAATTTTAAAAAAAAAGGAGTCAATTTGGAATTATATACAATTAAATGTAAAAAAACGAATAAATCAATAATTTATAATAGCCTAAAATATTAAATTTATAAAATTAATAAAAAAGTTAGTAAATATTGTTGGGTTTTAGAGGCATGAACACCATGTTCGGCGCAGCGGAAGAATACGATTCACCAACAACGAATCTGAAACACGGTTGTATAACGTAAACATAAAGGATAAATAACACGTATATAAATCCTTACATCGATTCATACGCGGAATCCTCAACTATGGTATTCACGTAACGGCTTTCTACCAACCCGCACCGATATGCCAGCGTTGAATCTCGAGACGATTTTGCTAGAAAAATTCCGACTGGAGATTTTATGGAGAAATTATATTTCTTGTGTCTTTTCGGAATTCCCATAAGACACATATTTATAGGGATTAACTTGGCTCAATTCCTAAGCAAGATATCGGGCCTAGCCCGTAATATAATCTCTACACATTATATTTCCCTAGATATGTTCCTACGAATAATATCTTTACCATATCTATTATTCTTGTATAATAATATTCCAAATATTATTATTGGGATTTCATATTTAATTAAATCCAACTTAATTAAATAATAATAATAATAATTAATTCCAAATATAATTATTATTATATTCTCCATAAATTAAATATTATATCCAATACAATATTTAATCAATCAACTATAATTGGTAAATTGCCATTACTTGTTGTGTGACTCATAGGCCCTCGTATATCGAGCGATTAGTCAAACTAACGGTCTTAATTGAAACCTAGACAATAAATCAGACAATCTCAATCTACGAGGTACGTTGCGAGGAAATCTGCAACTACCTGTAATATTGTGGGCTATTGTGATATCTTCCTTTCATTCGCGAATACCCGATTAAGTCTTGAATATGGTGAAGTGTCTATTCAAATAACTTAATCATATTATCTCCAATCACTAATTGATCAAGTATATCACACTTAGCCACAAAGTCTAAGTTGATGTGCGTCGGCCGACGTCTTAGATCCAATTATGATGAGAAGACGAGTATTCTCTCTAAATCCACATTGAGGAATTAATCCTATTCTTGGCTCAACTACCACGCACATACATTTCGTGATGAACTCAATCCATGTCATTTCTACCCGTGGAAGGGTGCAAGCGTCGGTCATGGTCAAAGTTCACCACTCCACACATGTCGTGCGTATTGACCTCAAGTCAGAGGAGTATCACATCGCTCCCACTAACCGAGACACCCGTAGACACATTATGTGGAATTACATCAAACAGTTTCTCGGATGGGTATACCAATACCCTCTAAGGTATCTGTGCATCCATCATGAGATACCCGGTATCTCGTAGTAAGTGAGATCTTACTACACTCTCTAAGAGTATGATGCAGATCGCACACCAATCTCAATTGCATCATCATTATCCCATTCTTGATGATCCTTGATCGGGGCTATTTGAGAATCATACTTAAGTCATCTGAGTTCTCACTCACTCAATGACAGTAGTGATTCATGGGAACACAAATAAGGATATATGCAAACAATCAAACATCATATTCAGATAAGTGTAACCCATACATTTAATATTAAACCAATAATAATATTTAACCAAATCTGAATATTATCTTAGTATTATGTCCTTTCGATGGATTGTCTCTAGGACACTAACATTAACAAATATATATATATATATATATTTATATATATATATTTATATTTATATATATATATATATATATATAAACGAATTAGAAATAAAAATGATTGAATTTGATGAATTTAAAAAAAGAACGAGAGTCAATTTGAGGTTATATACAATTAAATACAAATAAACGAACAACAATAGTATGTGTCGTAGTGGTTCATACCTCTTCTGGACTACCCGGAGGTCGTGGGTTTGATTCCCCTTGAGCGCATATTTGCCCATTTATTTCTACAAGCCTCACAAGGGCTTATATACTACATGACTCGCCTAATATAAGATATTGGGTTAGTGGCTTAGTGGTTTGCGCCCCGCCCGGACCCCAATGGGCGTGGGTTCGAACCCAATGAACCACTTTTTTTACGCAGGTTTGCTGATTAGCGAACGCCTCATGGTCGGTCGCTAATCACAAAATAAATTAAAAGATTAATTTTATTTAAAAATAATAATTTAGCGACCGCTGGTAGTCGGTCGCTGATATTAGCGACCACTTGGACGGTTGCAACTAGCGACCGATGACAAGAAGTGGTCGCTAATATTAGCTACCCGTTTTTTAACAACCGATTTTTTCGGTCAGAAATCGATCGCTAATCACGTTTTGCGACCAATAATATGCGCTAAATCGGTCGCTATTTCCCGCTTTTTTTTGTAGTGATACTAGTGTAGGAAATATATTATTACAATAAAACAATATTGTTCTATTGTCATTTATAGAAATATCGATTAAGTAAAGGTAAAAGTAGTTTCAACAAGTAGCAAATAAGTATGGGACCGAGGAAGTAATAAAAAACTCGTCTTTAAGTATTATGAATATGTATTGGATAAATTATCAAAATTCATCATGATTTGCTCGAATTAATTACTCGTTTAAAATAATCACCAAATACTTTCTTGACGGCAAAAAAGCATACTCCTCCATCCCTCTTAATTTTTAGAGGCGGGTGGACACAATTTTTTTAAGAAAAATTATTTTATTAATTTTTTAGATCAATAAATATTGAAAAATATTTTTAAAATAAAGTAGCTATAGTGAAAATATTTTAGTTTTATTTTTATATTTAAGGTGTGAAAATTATTGTGAAAAGTTCTAAAAAAAAGTTTGAAAATTAATAGGGAAGGGGAGAGTATTTAACTGAACGTAAAATACAAAATTATGAACAATTAACCAATGCAAATATCGGAAAACCCCCAGTAAATACAATAATCACCAAACGTGTTTCTTGTTTAACTTGTGAAGAACGGATTTTATCATTTTAATTACGCGATTCATTTAATAATCTTTACCATAGTAGTTCTTTGAAACGTGTTCAACAAATGAGAACTATTCATCTAATTATATCATAACATTCATTTGACAAAGTTTTATATAAAAAATTAGTTCATAGTAAACTTATAATAAAACTGCTTTAAGGTATCAATTCTTTTATTAAGAGTATCAAAAATTTGATCAGAAGTATTAAAAATTGAAATCAATGGTATGATAAAGTAGTGAAAATGGTTCATACATGAATTATTAAAAGATATTAATTTTTTTTACTATAGAATATTAGTTGATTTCACTGAAGGGCATTATAACTGAAAAATATTAATTGTTTAGTGAAAATAAACTAAAACTCTTCAGTGAAAATAACTAATACTCTTCGGTGAAAACAACTAACACTCTTTACTTCAATGATTCATGCAATCATGCATGAACCAATTTCAATCTATACATACTCCAATGATATTATATTGTAATTGTTATTAAATTTTTGACACCAACTTTTGATACTTCTGATGAGATTTTTGATACTCTTGATCAAATATTTGATACTTTAGAACGGTTTCATGATAAGCTCATCATAGACAAATTATATATAGAACCTACTTCATTCATCTACTAATATTGTTATACTTATAAACTAATACCACACACAATTCGGTGTATTTGTTTATAAATTTATGTGTGATAAATTATAAGTGTAGTGATATTATTGAATAAATATAATAATATTTGAATCCAATTTCATATGATGAACACAATTTAATAGAAGAATTTGGTTTTTTTTTTTTTTTAAATTTACCATATACTACTGTATACTTTATACTACCTTTCTCTTTTTAAAATTCTCAAATCAGTGACGAGTGAGATTGTGAGTATGCAACATAATTTATTGGGGAGAGTAGTGGTAAAGTAGCTTGGATCGAATGGAAAGTTGTTTGCAAAGCAAAATATTATGGGGGCCTTGGGGTTAGGGATTTGGAGGTGTTCAACAAAGTCTTGTTGAGCAAATGGCGTAGAGGTTTTTAAATGAAAGAAATCATTTATGGTCAAGTGAAGTGGAGTCTAGGTATGGGTTTGGGAGGGTTGTGTGGTCAGTGTTCGAGAGGAGGTAGAAATCGGTGGTCGAGTTGGTGGAGAGATGTGGTTGAACACTCTTTCAGGAGGGAAGAGGATTGGTTTAGGAGTAGAGTGGAGAGAGTTTTTGGAAATGGGATGGATACGGGTTTTTAGGATGATGTTTGGGCGGGGGAAGAGATTCTCACGCTGAAATTTCCACGCTTATTTCAGCTTAGCTTAGATGTGGAGAGGCGAAATGGGGAGATGGGGTGTGGGAAGATAGTGGGTGATCTTGGAGGTTAAGTTGGATAAGAGAGTTACGTGATTGTGATGTGGAGTCTTATAATGTTTTGATTTCCTTGATTAACAGGTACTCAATGAGGCAAGGAGTTGAAGACTTGTGAAGATTGTCGACCCCGAGAAGGAGTTAGGCTTCAAATAAATTTGGAAAAGCTTGGCTCTCTTGAAGGTAATCGGTCACGCTTGAAGGATGTCCTGGGGTAGACGGCCAACAAAATCAAATTTGTTAAGGCGGAACATTCTTGAAGCAAACCCTAATTCGAGATGCATCTTATGTGGGAATTATGAAGAAACTGCAAAATATTTTCTTATTTGAATGTTACGTATCCTAAAAGGTTTGGATGAAATGTTCGAAATGGTTTGGTGTTTCTACTGTAACAACAATTTTCGTGAAAATACGAAATAAAAATTACAACTTGAATTCTTCGAATTTGATTTAAGAATTTATGCGGGTTTGACCAACTCTGGACCTGATCCTCTGATTCTTCTCTTCAATTGACTTTGACTAGAACAAAATCTTCGTCTTCGATCTCGTTCGGAGTTGAACTTGTAATGTTTTAACGTTTTATCCAAGGGCGGGATGCCTTGTTTTGGATTGAACGCCGATTTGTGGATGGACGCCTTCAAATCTTCAAGAGAGGGTGCGAAGAACGTTCTTGGAGTTTCTTCAAATCTTCGAAGGAAAACGCCGGATCGGAGGGGTTCTGGACCTTAATCTCTGATCGGAGGTTGTTTCTGATTGATTTGCACGAAGAATGGCGAAGAACAACGATGAACACCTTTGAATATTCAAAGGCCTTGAAGAACGATGTTGGAGCTTCTTCAAACCTTCAAGTAGAAACACCGGATCGGAGGGGTTTTGAGCCTTAATCTCTGATCATGAGTTGTTTCTGGTGGGTTTGCACGAAGAACGACAACGAACACCTTTGAATATTCAAAGGCCTTGAAGAACGCTTGTTGGAACTTCTTTGAATCTTCAATGAAAAAGGCCGAATTGGAGGGGCTTCGAGCCTTGATCTCTGATTTCGAGCTATTTATGATCGCTTTTCGTGAAGAACGCTTTGAGTCTTCAAGAACGGTTGTAGAGTATTTGCTTGTTGATCGTCTGAATGCTCGTTCGCTTCAGTTGTTGTGTGTTCAAATGAATGATGAAGAGGCCTATTTATTGGGTGAAGGGTGGAAAGCTTTTCATTCCTGTCGTGCCACGTAGTACGTCCTGGTTGGCCAATGTCATTTGATTGGTGTGATTTGTGAATTAATTTAGTTTGCTTCCATTTTTGACGAGATATCATTTAATTCTCGTTCTTATGGTAAATAAAGCGTATTTATTACCCAATATGAGTATCGAACACTCATTTAATTTGACCAACTTGTATCGTGTATATTTAATATCAAGTTTAACTATTTAATTCGAGAATTAATTTAATTAAATTCTCAAAATGTAATAGTAAATTTAATTTGATATTAATATTTGCTTTGTACACGCGTCACCATTTAATTGGGTGCAAAATTTATTTGCTTACAAATGCTCCCTCGTGCTTTGTTCACGGTCATTTTTTTTACTTGTAGTGAATGAAGGACGAAAGTATTTTGTGCCCCATATGCATTTGAAGTTTTGAATTATGACTGGACTTAGAGGATGTCTAAGCTGCCTGCGTACCTCTTTAGAAATGATCAAGTCATAACGTAGTTCGAGAACAAAATTTGATTTGATTTAGGTGCCATATAGTTTATACTCATGTGGCTAGGAATGACATACAGTTTTAACTCACACATCAAGGAGATTGGATTTGGATTTGTTAGATAGTTTATACTCGTATCAAGGAGTATATTTTGAATTTGTTTGATAGTTTATACTCATATCAAGAAGTATCACTTGATTCGGGGAGGCTTCAGTTTGATCTCCAGCTTGAAAACTTCAGATAATTTATTCTCTCGTCAAGGAGAATAGATTTGATGGTGACTTAAATTTGATCTTCGGCTTTAGAGCCTCAGACAATTTAGTCTCTTATCAAGGAGAGTGAATTTGATGGAAACTTCAATTTAATCTCCAGCTTAAGAGCGTTAGACAGTTTTGTCTCTTATCAAGGAGAAATTCCGATAGTTTATGCTCATATCAGAGGAGCTTCACAGGCAGTTTATGCTCGTATCAAGGAGGTTCACAGACAGTTTATGCTCGTATCAGAGGAGCTTCACAGACAGTTTATACTCGTATCAAGGAGCAACACAATTTCTAATTTGTAGATAGTTTTTGCTCGTATCAAGGAGCTTTATTTGATTTGAGGTACTTTGAAATATTTTTCACTCATATCAAGGAGCTTCATAGACAGTTTACGCTCTTATCGGAGGAGCTTCACAACAGTTTATGCTCGTATCAAGGAGCATTGATTTGGAGAACTTTAGATAGACTCTTCGAGTATTATATCTCCTTGCTCGACCAATTGCATAACTTTTTCCTTGAAGATAAAACAGTCTTCAATTGAGTGGCCCACTAAGCGGTGGTACTTGCAGAATTTGGGGTCGTTAGTGCGTCCAGCTTCTTCTGGCCGTTTCATCCTAGACAACTCAATGAGCTTTGCATCGAGCAAGTCATCAAATATCCTTGAGGCGTAAGAGTCTAAGAAAGGATATTGTTTCTATCGCAACTCTTTCAGAGTCAACCTGTTTTACCCCCGATCACGAGGAAGGTCCGTTAGGTATTCCTTTCTTGAAGGCTTAACATATGTCATGTCGCGATGCTTTTGACTTGGTAGTTCTTCAACTCCACCTGCGGTCATGCTTAGCTCCACGTCATGAGCTCTTGTAGCCAAATCTTCGAAGGTCTTTGGTTGAATTCCTTGAAGAATGTATCGGAAGCCCCATTGCATGCCCTGGATGCACATCTCGATTGCAGAAGCCTTAGAAAGTTGGTCCTTGCAATTCAAGCTCAAGTTCCTCCATCTATTGATGTAATCGATCACGGGCTCATTTATCCTCTGGCGTGAATTTGTCAGCTCGATCATACTAACCGTTATTCTCGTGCTGTAAAAACGGTTTAGGAACTCTTGCTCCATTTGATCCCAGCTATTGATGGAGTTAGCCTCCAAATCAATGTACCAGTCGAAGACATGTCCTTTGAGGGAGCAGACAAACTGTTTGACAAGATGGTCTCCATAAGTCTCAGCATTATTGCACGTCTCAACAAAATGGGCCACGTGCTGCTTCGGATTACCCTTACCATCAAACTGTTGGAACTTTGGAGGTTGGTAGCATGTTGGCATTCGCAAGTTGTCAATCCTCTTTGTGTAGGGTTTGGTGTAGATGAAGGTTGACTTGGAGTTGTCCTCAAACTTCCCTTTCACTGTCTCCAATATGAGCTCCTTGAGCTGATCAATCTGGATCGCCCCATTGGATGAAACTTGTAGTTCTTTAACAGTCTCCTCAATTTCAGATGCTTGTCTTCTGGCTGAGATATCTTCCATTCCTTGGTCCTCAACTTGCTTCCCGTGGGCGTGACTTGCATCACTATTCTCCACTTTATTCGTCAAATTGGCAACCTGAATGTCTTGCCTCTTGACATGTTCTTCGATTCCCTCGATAGCTTTGAGAATGTTAGTAAATCGTTCCTCAATAGTCGAGGAGTCTGTCATTATAGCTGGAGCAACGCTTGAGTCTGACAACGAGTTTGAGGATGACTGTGGAGTGGAGTGGAGCTTGAAGAGTTGACCTCTTCGTCTTCAGTAGTGTAGGCCGGCTTCTTGGTTGTTGCCTCCACTGATAGATTGGCTTTTGTAAAGGTTGATGTCAGTGACAGCTTCACCATACTTCTTGTCACGACCTGACCTTCAGAAGTTTTCGAGGAGTTGGCTTTTGGTAACACAACTTTGCGAGGAGCCATCCTAGTGATCTTGTACTTGTTTGAGGAGAGAAGAGATGAGAGGTAGAGTCGGTCCCACCGGGCGTGCCAAATTTGTAACAGCAAATTTCGTAAAAACACGAAATAAAAATTACAACTTGAATTTCTTCGAATTTAATTTAAGAATTTATGCGGGTTTAACCAACTCTGGACTTGCTCTTCTTATTCTTCTCTTTAGTTGACTTTGACTCGAACAAAATCTTCATCTTCGATCTCGTTCGGAGTTGAACTTGTAACGTTTTATCCAAGGGCATGATGCCTTGTTTTGGATTGAAATCCGATTTGTGGATGAACGCCTTCAAATCTCTAAGAGAGGGTGCAAAGAACGTTCTTGGAGTTTCTTCAAATCTTCGAAGGAAAACGCCGGATCAGAGGGGTTCTGGACCTTAATCTATGATCGGAGGTTGTTTCTGATTGATTTGTACGAAGAACGGCGAAGAACGACGACGAACACCTTTGAATATTCAAAGGCCTTAAAGAACGCTGTTGGAGCTTCTTCAAAACTTCAAGTAGAAATACCGGATCGGAGGGGTTTTGAGCCTTAATTTCTGATCAGGAGCTGTTTCTGGCGGGTTTGCACGAAGAACGGCGAAGAACGACGACGAACACCTATGAATATTCAAAGACCTTGAAGAACGCTTGTTGGAACTTCTTTGAATCTTCAATGAAAAATGCCGAATCGGAGGGGCTTCGAGCCTTGATCTCTGATTTGGAGCTGTTTCTGATCGCTTTTCGTGAAGAACGCTGAAGAACGCTTTGAGTCTTCAAGAACGGTTGCAGAGGATTTGCTTGTTGATCGTTTGAATGCTTGTTCACTTCGGTTGTTATGTGTTCAAATGAATGATGAAGAGGCCTATTTATAGGGTGGAGGGTGGAAAACTTTCCATTCTTGTCGTGCCACATGATACGTCCTGGTTGGCCAATGTCATTTGATTGACGTGATTTGCGAATTAATTTAGTTCGCTTCCATTTTTTTATGAGATATCATTTAATTCTCGTTCTTATGGTAAGTAAATAATATTACCCAATATGAGTATCGAACACTCATTTAATTTGACCAACTTGTATTGTGTACATTTAATATCAAGTTTAACTATTTAATTCGAGAATTAATTTAATTAAATTCTCAAAATGTAATAGTAAATTTAATTTGATATTAATATTTACTTTGTACACACGTCACCATTTATTTGGGTGCAAAATTTATTTGCTTACTGTTGATAGACGAACAACCGGCCAACAATATTGGGAACGAAATTATTGGTCTAATAAGATTAAGAAATCATCAAAAGCAATAATATGGAAGAGGACGAGCAACAGGGACTGTATGACATAGGAGGCGAGCAACAGGGACTAAGGTCCTAATGAAGGAGGCGAGCAACAGGGACAAATACCCATATGAAGGCGGCGAGCAACCGGTCATAAAGGCCATTACGAGGTAGCGAACAACAAGAACAAGAAGACTCAAAGTCTCAACAAGAGGCGAGCAGGCGAGCAACTTAGGTTATAAAAGTTTCCAACACCCAACGAAGACATACAGACGAGTAGCTAGTCACCAAGGAGAGCAGCTGAGTGGTTCCAAAGACCAAGTACAACATTGGGAACTCCAAGAGTCACCAACTTTAGAAATAGTCAATGTGTCTTAACACTTGGCACCCATCCATTGGACAATAGTTTAGATGTTGTACAAATGTCATAACACTTGGAAAAATCCTAATGGCTAAGCCATCAAGATGGTGACACCTAGCCTCTTTGTATGCCTATAAATACCCCTTCATTTGCATGAAAGGGAAGGAATTTTTCCCATAAATAAAAAAGTAGCATAACTCTTGCAAATTTCATCCTTACATATTACTTTATCAAATTTCATGATTTCTTAGTTTTGTTTGGTGATCTTAATTTGAGAAAACAGCCACTAATCATCTTGATTAGAAAA
This sequence comes from Ballota nigra, assembly GCA_947034835.1. Lineage (NCBI taxonomy): Eukaryota > Viridiplantae > Streptophyta > Magnoliopsida > Lamiales > Lamiaceae > Ballota > Ballota nigra. Next base: position 85,647,609 of record OX344720.1, on the reverse strand, counting down.
GGTCATCAACAATTGGCGCTAGAAGGAGGGCTCGAACCTCCGTTTCATAAAAAATTCGAAGAAAGGTTTAAGATCTTCACCGGAATCTGCAAAATTTGGCCGGAATCCGGGAGGAAGCCATTGGAAATCAAATATACACACTATTCGAAGCAAAATCATCTATACATACATCACTTTGAGAGTTTGAATGCATGTGTGTATGAACTAGGGTTTTCAAACCACCATATTCATACAAACAAAGCTAGTAACTCTTAAGAAAGGTGTTTGTTGGAGACAAAATCACCCCATTCATTTGCTTAACACTTGTACTTCGGTAACCAAAATGGTTCGATCACAAGAAGAACGACATTTGAGCACGTCTCCAAGTCGTAGGTCAAAAACTAGGGTTTCGTCTACTGAAGGACATGCACGTACAGTAAAAGCAACTTCGCAAAGAAACGTCCAAGTTACCATTGATACAATCCCGCCGGAAGTGGAAGCTCTTGCTCAAAATCCCGAAGAGCTAGCAAAAATGATTGCTGTTTTACAAGCATTGCAAAGGCGACAAACGATCGGGCCATCAGGGACGCAGGCGGCGACCAACAGGGCGGGCCAGCAGCGAAGTGAAGAAAGAAAAGATGTACGAAATGACGAGGTTGACAGCAAAGAAGTCCGTAGGAATAAAGGGAAAGCTCCTTTAAGTGAACGACTTGGAAGTCAAGGAGAGTCCACTCCGGGGACAGGTGAGGAGTCGAGCAGCGGGGACACAAGAAGTATAAGCCACTATCACACAAGAAGGGCAAGTTATCACGGAACGCATAGGGAGGATCAACTGAGAGGCGAGGAGCGAGCACCGGGGCAAACACACCATGTTGCTCACCGCTCAGTACACGAAAGGCTGAAAAGATCAGCCTTTGGGCGATTAGGTCCCAATGGAGCCAGTAACATCGCTAGGCACGCCACTCAAGAGAAACGTCCCATTAGCAAGGGACTGCGTCATGAAGAGGTCATTGAACCCAATCATGACGAACAGCCTTCTAGTGGAAAAACGTCTCCAGATGAGTGGCAAGCTTTGAAGAAAGCGGTGGAAGAGATGCAAAAACAGTTGGAGGAAAAGAAAGGCGACGGATCGATGATGTTGCCATCATCACCCTTGTCCCCGGATATCCTTAATGCGCCGGTACAAAAGAAAGTGCAATTCCCGGCCATTAATTTGTACGAAGGAAATTCAGACCCGAAAGTACACTTGTCCAAGTATACCGATTACATGATATCGGTAAAGGCGTCTGATGCAACTCAATGTCGGAATTTTCCGTTAACTCTTGGTGACGGTCCTCACAGATGGTTCTCCGCCCTAGCTCCGGGCTCCATCAGTTCGTTCATGCAACTCAGCAAGGAATTCCTCTCGCACTTCTCCACGGTCGGATCTTACCTTACGCAGAGACATAGGTTGGCAGATCTGAGGCAAGGAGACGAGGAGTCTGATAGAGCCTTCCTTGAGAGATTCGACAAAGTCCTACTGGAAGGAGAACCAGTAAGTGAAGACACTAAGATAGTGGCGGTTATGGCAGGGCTTAAGAAGGGGACAGATCTGTGGAAGGAAATGCACCTAGCTTTCCCTAAAACTTATTCTGAATTCAGGCACAAGGCTGGTGTATACATCTCGATGCAAGAAACTCTACAGAGAGAGCTGGGAGATAAAACTGATACCAAGAAATCGGGAAAGAAGTCAGGAGGGGAATACAAGGCCCCTAAGAACATGAAAGCTTTCAGTGAAGGGTCCGAACTGAAGGAGAAGTTGAACCATGTCCTATCCACATCAATTGAAGTTGTATACAACAACGTGAAGGATAAAGATATGCTATCTGAACCCCGTAAGATACGACAAGAACGAGGAAAGATGAACCCCAACAAATACTGTGCATACCATCAGACCATAGGTCACTTCACGAGCGAATGCCGAGATCTCTTGAAACAGTTATGGAGATTTTACGAAGAAGGAAAGTTGTAAGAATTTGTGAAGCGACAGCCGGGAAAGAAACCAAGGGTGGCGATATCCTCCGGCTCAGAAGATGATGAGAGCGATGAACAGCCGAGCAGGAGGGATCAAAAAAGGAAGAAAACGATGACAGCCCCAGCCGAACCCGTCCGAGAAATCTTAATGCTTGAACCATCCGGACCGGTAGGGGGTTGTTCTGATGGTAGGCCACCGATGTCTAAGAGAAAAAGGAAAGTAGAGCTGAGGGCGGTAGCTCAAGTCAGGGAAGTTGGGGTAAACCAAGCTACTAAAAAGACAGGCGAGTTGGTGTTTTCTGAGAAGGACTTGGACGGGATACTTACCCCACACAATGACTCACTAATCATCTGTGCTAATATCATGGGGGCCCGAGTTCACCGTCTGCTTGTGGACACAGGCTCCTACACAAACATCTTGTTCAAAAGCACACTAGATCAGATAGATGATTGTGAGGGGTATATTAGAGAATGTGATCATAAAATAGTAGGATTCGGAGATGCTGTAACCGTTCCTTTAGGATTAGTTACGTTGGCGGTCGAACTTGTATCGACCGAGAATCCCGAAAGGAGACTGACTAGAATGGTAGAATTCTTAGTTGTAAATCAGCAGTCTGCCTACAACGGGTTTCTTGGTCGACATTTCATAAATGAATTCAAAGCGGCCGTTTCGACGTACTACTACTGTCTTAAATTTCCAACTCCAAAAGGATCGGGTACGATTAAAGGTGATCAAAGAAAAGCCCGAGAATGCCTCCTGCAACTTCAACCCACTGACAACAGAATATCCATGATGGACGAGCAGCCGAGCAGCAGGGACGAAGGTGAACCCTCCATTCTAGATGAAATCATGGAGTCCGTCGACACTGAAGTAATAGAGGTGGACGATCAGCAGGGCTTGGACGAGCAGGAGGGCATGGGCGAGCAACAGGGAAGAGAGACCGTACCCGAACTAAATCAGGTCGAAGACTTGGAGCCAAGACTGGGGGCAGAACCAATGATCAAGGATGAAATCAACCTTGAAGGGCCCATTATCGATCCTCGATGGAAAAGCCAAAAAAGGAGAGCAACCCCGGTAGAGGAGTTGGAAGCAATAAGAGTTGACCAAAATCGAGGAGACTTGGAATTATTCATTGGATCTGAGCTCCCTGAGCCATACAGATCCAGAATGGAAGAGTTCCTCAAGTATAATCTCGATGTATTCGCATGGTCACATGCTGATATGGTAGGCATCAGCCCTGAGCATGCCTGTCATAAGCTAAATATTTATCCAACTAAAAAACCGGTGAGGCAAAAAAGAAGAAAGTTTGGACCCGATAAATATGAAGCATTGGACGTAGAAGTTAAGAAGTTACTTGACAATGATCTTATCAAAGAAGCCTTATGTCCTAGATGGGTAGCAAACCCGGTGTTAGTGAAGAAATCAAATGGTACGTGGAGGTTATGTATCGACTTTACTGATCTGAATGCTGCTTGCCCTAAGGATAACTTCCCACTACCTCATATTGACCAACTGGTGGACAACACGGCGGGACACAAGCTCCTTACCTTCATGGACGCATTTGCCGGGTATCATCAAATACCAATGCACCCAGACGACCAGGAGCACACATCGTTCTACACCAATAAAAACTTGTTATGTTGGAAAAGGATGCCATTCGGGTTGATTAACGCAGGAGCCACGTACCAAAGACTCGTTAACAAAATGTTCGATGAGCACATCGGCAAAACAATGGAAGTGTACGTGGACGACATAGTCGTAAAAAGCCCGAGAAAAGAAGATCATTTGGAACACCTCGCACAAACATTTGAGATACTTCGAGCGTATAACATGAAGCTAAACCCAAAGAAAAGTAGCTTCGGGGTACACTCGGGAAAATTTCTTGGGCACCTGGTCAGTCAACGGGGTATTGAGGCGAATCCATCAAAAGTCAAAGCAATTATGGATATGCAACCGCCAAGGTCGGTTAAGGAAGTTCAAAGACTAACCGGATGTCTGGCGGCCCTAAACAAATTCATTTCCAGATCTGGAGACAAGTGCCGACCCTTCTTTGATGCCATCAAAAAAGGACAGTTCCAGTGGACGAGTAATTGCCAACAAGCATTTGAGCAATTGAAAGAATATCTGAGTGATACCAAGATTCTATCAAAACCTGTCTCTGGAGAAAAACTGTACCTGTATCTAGCCGCATCAGAGGTGGCCATCAGCTCGGTCCTAGTTCGAGCAGAAGGGAAATTTCACTTGCCAATTTACTACGTGAGTCAAGCCTTGCATGAAGCAGAGATTAAGTATTCGCCCATGGAAAAGTTAGCCTACGCACTGGTGATGAGTGTGAGAAAGCTAAGGCCGTACTTCTTCGATCACCAGGTGGAGGTCTTAACAACTTTTCCATTAAGGCAAATCTTACAAAGGCCTGACACCGCTGGTCGCCTCCTCAAGTGGTCGCTCGAAGTAAGCCAGTTCGGAATATCCTATGCACCTCGAACAGCGATCAAGGGTTAAGCGTTAGCTGACTTTATTGTCGAATTAACATTCCCTCAAGATCCGATGAGAGGTCATAATCATCCGTGGCACATGTACGTAGACGGATCATCAAATAACACAGCAGCAGGAGCCGGGATAGTGTTGATCAGTCCAGACGAACAAGTATTCACCTCAGCCATAAGGTTCGAGTTCATGGCAACAAACAACGAGGCTGAGTACGAAGCATTGATAGCCGGGTTACGGCTAGCTCTGGCTGTAGGGGTTCGAAGAGTTCAAATTTATGGAGATTCCCAGCTGATAGTCAACCAAGTCCGTGGGGAATACGAAGCCAAGGATGAGAACATGGCCTTATATCAAAAAATCGTTGCTCACCTGGCTTCGCTGTTCGAGCAAATTTACATCGAGCAAGTGCCGAGGGACAACAATGCGCAAGCAAATGCACTTGCTCGTTTAGCCACCAGTACGGGACCAGCAAAGCTTTCAGAGGTCATCATCACAAGAATCTCCAACCCATCCACCAGTGACTACAAGATCAATCAGATCGAAGAAGAACTGACAGAGGATGACTGGAGGGCACCAATATATAGATACCTCAAAGATAACACAGTACCTGAAGATCCCCAAGAAGCAACAAAGGTAGCCAAGCGAGCAGCAAGATTCACAATCATGGACAACCAACTTTACAAGAGAGGATTTTCACTGCCCCTACTAAAATGCCTAGCAAGGGGGCAAGGCCATGAGGTTTTGAAAGAGATACACGAAGGAGTATGCGGAAATCACGCAGGGGGGCGGGCACTAGCATACAAAACAGTAAGACAAGGTTATTACTGGCCAACTCTGTTACAAGACGCAATCAGAATTGCAAAAACATGCCATAGGTGCCAGCTGTTCGCTCCCAACATCCATAAGCCACCAACAGAGCTGATCTCAGTAAATAGTCCATGTCCATTTGCAAAGTGGGGGATAGACATCATAGGACCTTTCCCAACGGGAAAGGGGAATGTAAGATTTGCAGTAGTGGTCGTGGACTATTACACAAAATGGGCTGAAGCTGAAGCGCTAGTAACAATAACACAAGAAAAAATGATCAAATTCATCTGGAGGAATATAGTGTGTCGATTTGGAGTCCCTCAAGCAATAATAACCGATAATGGAAGACAGTTCGAAGGGAAGAATATAAGAGATTTCTGCAAAAAATGGGGAATCAAGAAGCATTTTTCGACACCATATCACCCTCAGTCCAACGGTCAAGTCGAGGCAGTTAATAAGATAATCAAACATATCCTCAAAATCCGTCTGGTGGATAAAAAGGGCAAGTGGTCGGAAGAACTGCCCGAGGTACTTTGGGCATATAGAATATCACATAGAACAAGCACTGGAGAAACACCGTTTGCTATGGCATTCGGTACAGAAGCAGTTATACCTATAGAGCTCAAAGTACCAACTAAGAGGATAACCGAGTTCAATGAACAGGAAAACAACAAGGCACTAGCTGCAGAAATGGATTTGATCGACGAAAAAAGAATCTCAGCAGAAATAAAAAACGAGATATACAAAAGAAGGATCGCAAGGTATTACAACTCACAAGTAAAAGTCAGGGAATTTGAAGTCGGGGATCTGGTACTCCGAAAAATCCTAGCAACACCTCCAGGTGTATTTGGACCGACTTGGGAAGGCCCATTCAAGATAACTCAAAAGTGGCACAACGGCACATATGATCTTGAAGACATGGAAGGCAACTCGGCCCAATACACCTGGAACGCGGCTTTGTTGAAGAAATATTATCAATAATTAGGAAACCAATGTAAAGTTTTTCATGGACTATCATGTCGTTTATATTTTTGTAAAGTGTAAAATCGATGAAATTTTCACACTTTTTTGGGCAAAATTTGTAAGTAGATAGATGATTGTTCAGTGAATTATGTACATAAAAAATCAAAGAGGCATCAAAACTCAATTGTTCGCCAAGAAGAAAAACTGCTCGCCGGAGGACAAGCAGGTGTTGAAAACACAAGTCCAAAAGGAGGCGAGCAGCAGGGTCCACGAGACTCAGAAGCCCCACCTGATCGCCCCCTCACAGAGAGTTGCTCGCCAAAGTTACTAAGTGCATAAAGCACAAGTATGGTGGAGGCGAGCAACAAGGCACATGTCAACACATAGTTGCTCATCCCGAAGCTGAATGCACTTAAGCACAAAACACAGCAAGTGGCGAGCAACAAGGCATATAAAGAAGCATGATAAGGGGTTAAGTTCTTAAAGAACAAAATAGACCCATACATGAACAACATGCATAAATTTGCAAGGAAAAGTATTTTACTTTCAACTTAAGAAAGAAATACTTAAGCAAAAAATAAATAAAGGGCAAATAAGAGGCGAACAATAAAATAAAAGTGCAATCCTCATTCATTAGCACCAAAATTTTTTTACAGAAGATGAGCGTACAACCATCATCCTACTACATCAACTAAACAAAAAAGAAACAAAACCTAAGTCTCGGGAGCTGGCGGAGCAGGTGGCACCGAAGGATCTTGGGAAGAAGGAGGAGGTTGAACATCTTGCACATCGACCCCAGAGGCCTGCTGCTCGCCTACTGCAGCAGAGGAGCTTGCTTCACCAAGAGGATTCGGGAGAAGGGGGCCCAGAGCCTAAAAAATAGTCATGTCCCTATCCGCCTCCACTCTTTCCCTGGGGGCCACAACACGGACGTCATCTTTGAAAACACTCAGATTAACCCCCATCTCTCCCAAATCAGCCACCGGGATTTCAAAACCAGGAGCCGGAGGATTTTCAGTGACGTAGTCCGTGAAGTCTTTGATGGTCGAAGTCATCACGTCTAGACTGTTATCCAAAGCGTACTTCACGTTTCTTACACTATCAGCATACGCACAGATATACCCAAGATTGGTATTATCGGTAACGTCCTGCACATAAGTGGTGTAAGAAATAGCACGCTTGTTCTTCTTTTCCAGCTGGTCGACGTGGACCTTCAAACACTCCACTCTTTCCACCAGACCCACCCGCTCGGTCTCTAGGACTTGCAAACGATCAGTAGCGACACCCAAATCCAGTCTAAGCTTCTCTGAAGCATTAGACGCTATCATCTCTCGGTCCTCAGCAGCCTTTAGCTCCCGCGTCCATGTAAGCTTGGCTCTCTCAAAGTCAGCTTTCATCTTAGCCAACTCTTCATCTTTCTTCTTCAGCTCTTCATCCTTCTTCTTCAATTGAACAAGTTGAGCATCGCGATCTGCTTCAACTTGCTCGATCCGTCGCCCCAGACCGCGATTTGTTCGCTCTAATTCGATGGCTTGATCCAAGACTCGTTAAGCTGAGATTGATTGATGGCTTGCATTATAGCTCAATAAACGAGCGTTGTCACTAAGGCTCTGACTCTGAATGATTTCCTCACCGGTCTTGGTCTACGAGCGGGGGACATACTCCATGGCTCTGCGGACATGGGAGTCCTTAATCTCTTGGGGTGCCGGAGGAGACTTCACACAGCTAAACTGGTGAAGCACTTTTGAGCGACCAGGATAGTCGTTTTTCCGGTACCTGTTCGAAGAAAAAAACCGTTAGAAAACTAAGTTAGAGGAATGAACAATCAAACTGAATAGGAAGATACTCACTCCCTCATTTTTACGGGGTCATAGCCAAAGTACGAGTTGTCAGGGGATGAGCTCCTGCCTTGACCGACAATCATAGCACCAACAACCTGTTGTTCAGTCACCTCCTCCAGAGCCGAGGAGCGAGCAGTTTTACCCACTTGGGAAGAACCCTGCCCTTTTGTTCGCTTAGCACGGTCATCTCCCTTGCAAGGGGCAGTTTCCTTGGCAAGTCTTTTCTTGCCCCTCGTGTCTTGGGGAGGTGGCGAGGAGCGAGCAGGAGGGCGGGGAACGGGAGCAGGAGCTTGAGGAACAGGGAGAGGGTCCTGAGGAGCTTCTTCTTCATCCTCGTCTGCTTCAGCTCTAAGTCTGATCAAGGAAGTGCAAGGATCAAACTTCTTCTTCCTTGATGGTTGATTAGCTGCCATTTGTTTAACCCGGCGTACGAGCAGGTGGTAACTTTCGGGAATAGGAGGAACATCAATCGTTACCCTTTGAGCTAAAACAAAACGAAAACAGAGAATTAAAACAAGACTTGATAACGGCGAGCAGCCGGGATTAGGCGAGCAGTAGGGGTGGGGGCGAGCAACGGGTATAGAATAAGCAACAAAGAAAGTTAGGGATTGTGGAAGTTACCTTCAGGAGTCTCCGCCTGTGCTTCTAAGTGATGAGCACTAGTGGTAAGCTGAGCGTGCCTGCGGCAGTGTGCTTGAGAGAGATGCTCAACACTCCGATCTTTAGCGTCCCGCAGAGATATCAGTGCAAGGACGTATAAAAACTCTTCGCTCAAATCCGGATGCCCCCACCTCAAGATACGCGGACCTGCAAAAACAAGAAAAAAGATTAAAATTAGTTCACCTAAAAGTTTGATGAACTAAGAATTAAGACCTACGCCGAATTTCGCCGAAATGCGTAGGAGAGTCTATACGTCCCGGTCCTCCCGAAAAATCGGAGGACGCCCGCCAATCGCCGCCGATATAAAGAAATTGCCTATGCCAACCTTTGACTTTATTAGGCACCCCTTCAATTAGCTTAACGCCGCTACGGGCTTTGATGTAATACCAACCGAGCCCATCTTCATTAACGGCCGAAGAGATGGTCAGTGCATAGTGTATCTCCGCCGTGCTGATCTTATTCCGATATCCCTCCAACCCAAAAAGGGTTATAAAGGCCAACAGACTACTCTAACCGTTTGGAGTAATCTGGGTGATTGCCAGGTTTATGTCTTTCAGGAATCGCCCGATCACTGGATGTAGAGGGAGGGGAAACCCCGTGTTGAGTATGTCAAGGTTGATAGCAGTGCAGCCTGGAGGTGGGTCATCAGCTCTCTCTCCTGGTTGGGGGGCATACAAATGGATATCGTACGGAATACGATAGCGAGACCGTATCCGAACTAAATCCTCCTCTAGAACCGCGCTGGCTACCTTACTCGCTGTGTATAGCGATGGACGAGTTTCCATAATAGGTCGAGCGGGAGTGGGGAAAGTCTTATGATACTTATTGGCGTAGTCAACCCAATCCTGCCTTCGGACTACAGCTTTAGGAATAAGAGACTCGGGCATTGGCCTTGAAACGGGAAAATTTATCTCTCGGAGAAATTCCCATGTAACTCCCACTTGCTCGCCCCCCGATCCAGTTGCTCGCTGCTCGCTCCTTGCCTGGTGCTCGCTGCTCGCTCCCGTTTCTTCAGGAAGACGCATCCCTTCTATTTCAGCAGCGACCTCGGAAGAATCTTCACCCAAATCCGAGTTAGTCCCCTCTCGAGCCGAGGAGCGAGCAACGGGGCCTTGGACGTCTTGCTCGCCCGAACTTTCCACAGCATAGAAAGAGTCAATGGAACGAGCAACGGAGCTCGCCTCGGAGCCCGTCTCTTCGTCAACGAGCAAAGTCCTAGGGTTTCGCCCAGCTGCTCGCCGAAGCGAGCGGCGAGGAACAGGGACTAACGGTTCGTCTTCCATGGGTCTCTTTCCCAGATTTCTCCCAACAAACTTAACAGATGGCGTATTACTCGAAGAAGGTGACGTCATCTTTAGAAATTTTTGAAAATCCTTCTTACAAATCAAACAATGAAATTTGACGAAGAAGTGAACAAGTACAACGGCGGCACGGCGGCACGGCGGCGATATGACGGCGACGCGACGGCGATACAGCGGCGGCGATGGCGGATAAATAAAATGAAGAACGAAAATTGCGAAATTGAAAGGCAAAAACAAACAATTACAAGAATAAATGAGAAGAATCAAAGGATTCACCTTTGATTAGAACGATATCCACTGAAGAATCGAAGAAAACAACGAAAATGAGAGCTCAAGAATTCTTCAATGGCGGTTTGCTTTTGAGAAATCGAAAAAGAAAGAAAAAGGAAGAAGGAAGCTATTTATAGATATGGATCTGGGGGCGAAAAGGAGAAAAATGAAAAGTCGAGGCCCCTAGATGCAATTATAAGGGGGCACGCGTGAGCAGACCGCGTCACTTCGTATTCCGTGCCTCGGGAAACGAAACGACACAAGACCAAGGGTCATTCCTCGCTGGTCGCCTCCCGGGGTTCCCGCCTAAATATTTGAAAACCTGCTGCTCGCTCCCTATAAAGAAGGAACTCACTTTCCCCGTTGCTCGCCTCCTATTGGATAACACAGCCTATCCTGTAGTTTGACAAAAAGGATAAAATCTATCCTTATATGCCAAACTAGGGGGCATTGTTGATAGACGAACAACCGGCCAACAATATTGGGAACAAAATTATTGGTCTAATAAGATTAAGAAATCATCAAAAACAATAATATGGAAGAGGACGAGCAACAGGGACTGTATGACATAGGAGGCGAGCAACAGGGACTAAGGTCCTAATGAAGGAGGCGAGCAACAGGGACAAATACCCATATGAAGGCGGCGAGCAACCGGTCATAAAGGCCATTACGAGGTAGCGAACAACAAGAACAAGAAGACTCAAAGTCTCAACAAGAGGCGAGCAGGCGAGCAACTTGGGTTATAAAAGTTTCCAACACCCAACGAAGACATACAGACGAGTAGCTAGTCACCAAGGAGAGCAGCTGAGTGGTTCCAAAGACCAAGTACAACATTGAGAACTCCAAGAGTCACCAACTTTAGAAATAGTCAATGTGTCTTAACACTTGGCACCCATCCATTGGACAATAGTTTAGATGTTGTACAAATGTCATAACACTTGGCAAAATCCTAATGGCTAAGCCATCAAGATGGTGACACCTAGCCTCTTTGTATGCCTATAAATACCCCTTCATTTGCATGAAAGGGAAGGAATTTTTCCCATAAATAAAAAAGTAGCATAACTCTTGCAAATTTCATCCTTACATATTACTTGATCAAATTTCATGATTTCTTAGTTTTGTTTGGTGATCTTAATTTGAGAAAACAGCCACTAATCATCTTGATTAGAAAAGGTCATCAACACTTACATCTACGGTATTACATTCTCATTCTTTCTTAAACCTTATTGCTCAAAGTCGTACTTTGGGAGGTAAGATTGAGAGGAAAGTGTCATGAGCATGAATTATGGAGAAATTGGTGATATACTGATACTCAAACAATTAAAGGCAGTTGGAGTTGGGTCATTTATATTCTGCCATTTAATTCTACTATATTGGGTTTGACCCGTTTTGTTTTATTTAATTCGTTTCGGGCTCATGTATTAGAGGGTCATATGTTTATTTGTAAGGTTTAAATAGGGTAATGGGGACCAAAGAGAAACAAGCAGAAAATGCATCTCAGTCTCTTCTTCCTCTCGATTCTCTCTTCCCTATTTCTTTGAATTCTCTTTCTCTTTCGTCATCTCTCTATCTCCCTCACATTTCCCTCATTTCTTCTTCCTCAATTTCTAATCTCTCTCAAGTTATCATTTGTTAACAGTTTATACAGACTCAGAAAAATACAAGAATATAATTTCTAATCTCTCTTAAATTATCATTTGTTAACAGTTTATACAGACTCGAAAAAATACAAAAATATGATTTATTCTTGTGGTGTTAATCGGTTTACTACATAAAGTGACAGTCATTGTTTGACTTTGTGTAATCTGAAGACTTTGGAAAGGAAAGAACTTGGTGATTTTTAATGGAACTGATTTTTCAGTAGTGAAAGATTAGTCAAGACTTTAGAGCTTGTTTTTTTTATGAAAAAATTAGGTTGTTGTAATTTTTCGTTTAACAATTGATTGACTAATCTGCGTATGGTATTTGGTATTTGATTGTAAAATGTGCACTCATGTAATTGGGTTGGATATTTCTTATACCTTGTTGAGTAATAAAATGTTACTTTACCATTTAAAAAAAAAAAAAACACAAAAGTCCAGTGATAAAAACAGGTTTTCAAGGATGTTGGTTGGAGTGAAGACTAACATTGCATGTGGTACACAAACTTCGGAGATGGCGGTCTCTTCCCCAAACCAAAACAAAAAACCTACAATAAAAAAGGGTTAATTTGAGTCAACAATGATGCATCAATTTTATATATTATTTTGGTTTAATCACCACTAATTTATAGAAGTGGCCCATGCCATTTATCTATATATATATATATATATTATATATATTTAATTACCACTTATTTTGAGTCAATGCTCGCCATTTTTTCCCATCACTTCTTGAAGGTCTCTCTCTCTCTATCTAACAACCAGAAATGAACCAAAATCAGAAAATGGTAGTAGCCCAGATGAGAGAAGCAGTTCAAAAGCAAGGATCTTCCACTGAGGTAATTAATTTTGCAGTTTGATGTGGCATGTTCTTATTGGCCAGATTGAAAATATTATAGAAAAATTTAAATATTTTTATAAAATGGGATTTAATTAATTTGCAGGGATATGGTGATATAACTCTGATGAGATTCTTGATTGCAAGATCATTAGACAAAGGGAAAGCTGCAAAGATGTTTGTGGAATGGCAGAAATGGAGGGCTTCTTTTGTGCCCCTTAATTACATCCCTGATTCCCAGGTTAATGATGAATTAAATTCAGAAAAAGCATTTCTGCAGGGATTATCAAAAAAAGGATATCCTGTGATTATAGTCAAAGTCAACAAGCACTTTCCTTCCAAGGATCAGACTCAATTCAAGAGTATGTATACCCCCTTTTTTTTTTTAATTTGTTAGGTTATTAAAGTAGGTTCAAATTGAAAAAACATGTCTTATCTTGATAATTAATTGCATTTTCAAATTATAGTAAAAATAAGATCTTGTTTGGGCAACTAATTGTACTTGGAGGACCTCCCATCCCATGTTGCCCTACCACTCGTGCAAAAGAAAAAAAGTTCAATCTTGAAGTATAATGAGCTGCTTAAATAAGTATTTTTATTGCACTATTTTCTAAAAATAAATCTAATTAATATGTAAATTTGTAAATTAGTCCTCCCAACTCGATTTTCTCTTTGCTTTTAGCACGATTTTTATTATGGTAGTATGTATTAATACTTATTGCGATAAAATTATTTTTTAATGAAATTGCAGTAAACAAAATAAAATAAAATTGTTTTATGTGGTATTTTCGTAAATAAGATTTGTCTATTTATAGAAAGGGGCAATCGTGTTGGGAACGGTTCTTTAAGACAAGGGGACAATCGAGTTGGGGACGGACCCTTAAGATAAGGGAGCAATCAAGTTGGGGGCGGAGGGGACACTTCATAAAAATTGTTCCCTCTGTACTCTAATAAATTTTATAGGAGGGAATGCATTTTCATTAAGAAAAACTGTTTTATCCACTTTGTTATTAAAGAGTATTAATCTTCAATTAAAATGAAAATTTGAAAAATAAAATAACTACACAAATATAAGAAAAATATCTAAATCTAAACAAATTAAATTTAAAAAAGAATAAAAAATAAAAAATATTCAAAAGGGAAAAGACTAAAGAGTATTAAAACTATTTTATCCACTTTGTTATTAAAGAGTATTAATTTTCAATTAAAATGAAAATTTGAAAAATAAAATAACTACACAAATATAAGAAAAATATCTAAATCTAAACAAATTAAATTTAAAAAAGAATAAAAAATAAAAAATATTCAAAAGGGAAAAGACTAAAGATGAATAAAATCCGAAAAATATTTTATAAATGTTAATTAAATTATCGTAAAATATTTAAACTAAATAATTAATTAAAATTTTATTTTTATTTAGCTTCAATTGAATTTTTAAGATTTTTTAAAATAGTTTTCTTAATTTAGTTATTTTTTAAGATTTAATTGATCTTTTTAACTATTTTTTAGTTTATTTTTTTAAAAAAAATTGAATTTGTTTTATTTAAGTTATTTTGAAGATTTAGTTGATTTATTTTCTTTTATTTTCCAATTTTTTAAGGATTTTTTAATTTCATATTATTTGATTATTTAAATATTGAATACATTTTTAAACATTTTTTTAGAGTTTAAAAAAATTTAAGAAAAACAATTGATCAACTAAAAGTTAAAATACTAATTTTTAAATTAAATGACTAAAGTCAAAATCAACATAAATTTAGAGTATAATTCATTCCATATATATATAAGGATAATTTAGTCATTTTATTTATGTCTATTTTTGTCTCTAAAATTATGGGGTTTGTTTAGAGGATTTTGGGATTTGAGTAGTGGGACTCATTATGAAATAAAGTTGGTATTATAAAAGTGTTTTATTTTCACTTTTAGGGATTGAAATTTGTTATGAGATGTTCTAAAAAAAAGTGTGAAATTTATTAGACGATTGAGTAAATATATATACTTACTATAATTGGTCCATGGATGATAAGTTCAATAATCTTAACGGGTTTAATTTACATTTAAGGCAAACTACTTAACACCTTTAAAATTAAGTGTAGTTCCTAATGCAAAATCTTTACTGATGGTGCAGAATACGTGATTCATCTGCTGGACAAAATCATTGCAAGGTAAAATTTCAGTTGACTATGGTGATTGTGATTGGTGATATAAATTGCAAATGTGGTAGTTGAACGGCATAGAAAAGAAGATTATCTGATTGGTTGAACTTAACCCCCTTAAAATATCATATTTTAATTTTGACTTTGACTTAGATGGAGAAGTGCACAACTATTGTTGTTGAATAAAAACAATTACTATTATTAAATATAAAAAACAAATTTAACCAACTAACATTTTATAATAAATAACTAATACTCTCTCCCTCCGTTCCGCGATTACTTTTATACTATTTTTGTTCTCGTATTATAGTGAGCGGATTGTTTATTAGTATTTGAAATTATAAAGTGAATTTTAAGAAAATGTATAATAGCACCATCTCTCCTTAAAAAATATTTGGTCATTTTAAAAACTAATAAAAAATTAATCCACTCGCTAAAACACGAAAAAACAGTAATTATGAAGGTAATTAAAAATACGAGGGAGGTTCGATGGCAATGTGATAATGGTTCGCTAATGAAAATTAAAATGTAATGGCCTAATAAAAAAAATTAAAATTAAGAATATTCCCCTCAAATTATTCAATAACTAAGTCACTTCATTATTCAAACCCTTTAACAACTTATAAGTTCCACTTTTAAGACACTTTAATAACTTATAAATTCCAATATATTACATCTTATACAACTTATAAAAGGTTTAGGATAAACTTAATCAAATAGACTTTAAGTATTTTTATTCCGATTATTGTTAAAAAATTTGAATAAAAACAAAGAAGAGTTGATCATATGATGATTTTGTTCCGATTCCAGTGGTTGTAGAGGCAAAGAAGTTGGAAACGAGAAGTTGGTTGCCATTCTTGATATGCAACACATTTCGTACAAAAATGTTGATGTTCGTGGAATGATCACTGGTTTTCAAATCTTGCAAGTAAGTTATCCTAATTTTTAATTGAGGATACTTCACTTTGATTGCATTTTACTACCACACTGTCTTTATTTACTTAGGTGGTTGCAAATGCGGTGCCGGTGTCAAACTCGATATCATATTTATTTTACAAAAAGAAAAAAACTAAGGCCATATTTGGTTGAGGAATTAGGGTCTGGGAATGAAATATAAAAAATGTGTTTGGTAGAGAAGTTTCATTCCATGAACAATTACTTCATATCCTGACAATTTTCTTTTAATTATTTTTCATCTCACAATTTTAAACATAATTATTCATTCATCGTCATCTACCAAATATTATAATTTTTATGAAGTATTTTCATTTCATCTCTCACTACTATCATTATCATTTTTATTCTTATTTCTTGCCATAAACCAAACGCCCCCTAAGTCTACCAAATTGGAAAAAATTTGATTCTTGAGTTTTCTATATAGTTTGAAAATAGATCCTTAAATTAATGTGTGTATTAATTCTGTGTGTTGGATAGGCTTACTACCCAGAGCGCTTAGCCAAGTGTTACATACTACACATGCCTGGGTTTTTTGTTCGTGTTTGGAGATTGGTTTCGCGCTTTCTTGACAAAGCTACTATAGAAAAGGTATACATAATAAATGATTTTTTTTTTCATTTGTCCTCTCACAAGTGTAAGTTTTGGGAAGTAGTTTTAAAGCATGGGCAGAGTTTGCAAGCGTTTCTTTATTGAAGCATATAACATATTAATGCAATATGAAGTTGCGTGATTTTTGGGATATTGATTGTTTGCTTCTTGTTTAAATTATGAACTCATGAACTTCAGATCGTGATTGCGACAAGTGAAGAGGAGAGGACCGAATTCATGAAGGAAGTTGGGGAGGAAGTGTTACCCGAAGAATACGGTGGTAGAGCAAAACTCATCCTCATTCAAAACGTCGAATTAAAATCATTAACATCATCATCTTAACTTGAGAAAATTTATGGATGTAAAAGAAATAATAGAGAATAATGCAAAGAGGATTATGCATTTTCTAATAATTTTATTAAAATTGCATGGTTATTTAGATGAAGCTTTTTATCTATATTATCTCAAATAAGTCATCTCGGAGTTATTGTAACTATGTAATTTGCATATATGTGTTTGAAATGTGTTCTTTTGTTGTTTTAATTGCTAAGAAATTAATTTCTTGCAAGTTCCAAATAAAAAGAGGGATAAGCTTTTGAAATTTCATAATATTGAGAGGTTAGTGCCCGTGTAAATTCAACCAATGATTTATGATTCTAATAATTGGACTGTATCAATTCATTGAGAATAAAATGTTTGACTGATTTGCATATGTGGATAATAGTTTTAGGTAATATAATTATAAAAATTCATGTAAATTTTATTTTCAAATATCACTATTGTGCATGCAAAGTATTACTCTTGCGTATATGAAATGTCATCGTTTAAAAATCAAGCATTTTTCAAACACTGACATTTTTTTATTGTACAATAGTCTAATCCAATATTCACAACAACGACATAAAATAAAAGAGTTCACATGAATGAGAATTCACAACAAACTTACACATAGTTTAATCGATATTATACTTTGAGTTATAACTAAGCACATCATTGACTATCGATGTACAATATTCTATATAATTGTATGTGGAAATCTACGTTTGGTGTAATTTTTTTTTTCTTTAACGGGATACACCTGGTGTAATTTAACTAACAAGTATATCATCTACTCCCTCCGTCCAATTTTAATACACTAATTTTTTTTTTACATGGGTTTTAAGAAATAGAGTCCAGTACTTAGTGCTACAAGATACTCCACAACAATACTCATAACTACAACAACAATAAAAACATTATTCATAACTGTAAAATGTACGCACACGTGCACAACAAATTATACACCCATGTAGAAAATCTGAACATATACAAAATATTTTGTAGTTGTGAGTCATGCTTTTCATTGTTTTGTTTTTTTATTTTTTGGAATGTATTAGTAGTCATATTTGTGTAGCTAAGGGTAATTTATTATAAGAAATATTACTCTCTTCGTCCAAATTTATTAATTCTATTTTTTTACTATTATTTTTTGTCATAAGTTGAAGAGTATTATGAGGTATTGTGAAATTAATTCATAAATAGGGGCAATTACAATCTAGTCCACTTTTTCCTCCACTTTACAAACAAGTGTAAAACTAAAAATACATTATAAATAAGTCCAAAAGTTCGTTATACTATAGAACAATTCGTTGTACTGTGATGAACTTATTTGTAATGTGTTTTTTTTTTTTTTACAGTTATTCGTATTTTGGCTTAAAAACCATAAACTAGAATGTAATTTTTCATTAAAAATAAAATGATGGTTTAATAAAAAATATGATACTTATATTTTTTTTATAAATAATTACTTTATTAATTCGTAATATTGGATTTGAGAGTCAATTTTTAAAGGAATAATTGTTTATAGCCACATTTTTTAGAGCTTAATTGCATTAAGCCTCCCAAAAAATTCTACATTGCCTAAAACCCCATTTTATTTTAAAAAACCCACCCTTTTTACTTTTTCTGGTGGGTCCTGCCCTTCTCTCTCTCTTCTCTCGGTCATAACCATCCCCAACCCCATTATCTCAGTCAGTTTCTTTTCTCTCTCTCTATACCCCCCACCCCACCGCCCCCATTCTTCTCTCGTATACTCCCCCCACGCCACCGCCTCCCACGCCGCCCCTTTTGCTTGCCGCCTCGATCTGCACTACCATCGCCCAGATCTGCACCATCATCGCCCCGATCTGCACCACCATCGCCCCAACGACCACCACCGCCCCACCCGTCCCCGATCTGTGCACGAGTAGCAGCAGCTGGACGGTGCCGACAACGACCACCACCGCACCACGCCGACCCCGATATATGCGCCAACTACCACCACCGTCCCACGCCACCACGACCACGACCACCACCACTTAATCAATTGCGGCCTGGTTTGAGGTTTATCCTTTTCTTGTTCTTCTTTTGACTTCAGTACTCTTGCATATTTGGGTTTGATCAAATAGAAAATTATTTGGGGATTTTTTTTTTGTTTGATCAAATAGAAGTTATTTTAATGTCACTGATTGTGTGTAAATTATTTGGGGATATTTTGATTTACTAGACGGTTGGAATTATTTCCAATATGATTTATTTGAGGATATTTGATTTACTAGACTGTTGGATATTTGATTTATTTCCAATCTGATGTTGAATTTGTTTCTTTTTGCATGTAGGGAAGTTTGACAAAAATGGTGGAGTGAAGAGAACAAGAGACATACTAGGGAAATTATTTTGCATTTTTATGCAAATAATTTGTTGTGTTCTGCAAAAAATAAAATAAAATAAAAATTGCAATATACAAATAAATTGTTGTGTTATGCAAAATAGATCTTCGAATATGCAAATTTTATTTTGAGGACTGTAAGAGTATTCATTGTTTTCTAATGTAATTTTAGAATTTTTAGATGTAATTTTAGAATTTTATATATGACAAAAACGCTTTATTGATAATGAGATTGTGCATTTATTTTTTAATTGTGTAAATTCATACTAAAAAAATAAGGAAAACCTGAATTTGAACGAAAACTGGGTAAATTTTTTTAAAAAATTGGGTAAAGTAAATTTAAAAAAAGAAAATAAAGAGTGATTGCATTAGTTAAAAGAAATGAGAAAAATCGGCAAAAAGAAAATGGAAAAAGATGAAATGGGGGATGTAAAATTAAAAAATAAAATAAAAAGACAACCTGCAAGAGTGGGCTAAGACTATATTTATCGGTTGGGTTGCCCAATCTGTTTGCACAAAGGACAAAAAAAAAAATTAAATCAAAATGGACATCAAGCTGGCCGAACGGTTCCGCCATGGAACCCAATATGGGCACAGTTCTCAATGCCTAAAAAAGACACATGGCACCTTCTAATTGGGTGGTAATATTTTTATAGATAATATTTGGATTTTCATTATCTTGATATTATATATATTAAAAAAAAATACCAAAATTCGGGATTTTTTTTCCTCTATAAATAGACACCAATATTGATATAGTTTGCATCACAATTCATATTCTCTCATTTCTCTTCTCATTTTATCATCTTTCCAAATTTCTAATCATTTTATCATGGATCCTATGTTCCCAAATTATTTTTCTAACTCTCCAAATAATCCAAACACCCAAAATTATTCAAATTTTGAATCTTTTATGAGCACAGAAGATTATCCAACCTCTCAACATGGAGAAAATTCTCAATTTTTTTCAAACCAAAGGTTATGAGCACAGAAGATTATGAGCACAGAAGATTATGAGCACCAAAGGTTAGTTATGTCGTGAATGGTAGGGAATATAATAGAGCATATTATCTAACCGATGACATATATCCTTCATGGGCTGCATTTGTTAAATCAATTACGGCTCCACAAACCAGAAAGCACAAGTTGTTCGCTCAACATCAGGAGGCTGTGCGAAAAGATGTCGAACGAGCATTTGGAGTTCTACAAGCTCGTTTTGCATTTCTTCGACGCCCATGTCTTGTTTGGGATAAGGTTTTGATGGGAAAAATTATGATGGCTTGTATCATCATGCACAATATGATAGTGGAGGATGAACGAGACACATACCTAACTTATTATGATCCCGCAGAATTTTGTGTGGATGATCCCGTGAATGATGATCAAGATTTTGAATGTTCAACTGAACGCATTGCAAGCCTATCCATTTATATGACTAATAGGGAACAACTTCGCAATAGAGAAACTCATAGTGCTCTTAAAAATGATTTGATTGAGCATGTATGGCAAAAAATCAGTACCGATGATTAAATGTGTAATTTTATTTTCTGCATTGTTGTATTTTACGCATCTATATGTAATTTGATATATTTTGTTCGCCGTTTTGTATTCTAATTTTTGTAATTTAAATTTTATTATTAAAATTACAATTTATTTTAAGTGCATAGTAACTAAATTTATTAAAATAACGAATTTTAAATATTAAATAATTTAATATATCATCTTATTAATATAATAAAAATTTATTATAGATGAATATAATTATTAAATAATAGAAAAAGAGAAATTATTTTGGATTGGGTTGGGTTGTTGATAAAGTATGAAAAATGAGAAGATTGGATTGGGTTGGATATTGTATATGTGGAGGAGAGATAAATGAATTGTTTATTAGTGGATTGAGTTGGGTTGGGTTGATGGATAAAGATAGTCTAATGATTTTGTGTTTGTAGGACCCACCATTTGGGGTTCCTTGTAATGTAAAAAAAATTGAAGTAACCCTATGCAATTAAGCTCTAAGAAGTGTCTCTCTCCACATTTTTAAAATAGAAACTAGGTATAACTTGTTTTTGCCTCCAATCCAATGGTCCAACCGGGATCGGAGCCTCTCAGGGGGCGCTTGGTTAGCAATTCTTTAATGGGAATGAAAATTTATTTCCATCTATGCCCTCATAAGAAAAATGACATGTTAGGGGAAGAAGTGTTCAAATGGTGACACCATTACTAGTGTCATGCCCCAATTTTGGAATAGAAGTTGACAACAAATGGTTGTTGGTGGAGGAATGAGGGAATGATTGAGGAGGAGGATTGTAGGAAGAAAACATGGTAATCAAAATAGAGTATTGATTACCTTATTTAGGAGGAGGAGGGGTAGTGAATTTATTCTCGAACCATGCTAATTATACTAATTTTCAATCTCATTTTGCATTACCATTGAAGAGTCGTTAACCAAGCCCCCAATTTCGCTGGAGGTGCCTAACTCCTTATTTAATCTAAACCCTACAAACAAACCAAATTACAAATACCGCCATCTAACTTCCTCATTCCTTTCTCCGCCACCGCCGCCTGACAAGATGAAACTTCCAACACTCTCTCTTCCCCACCATCACCTCACCACCCCCTTCCTCCACAACGCCACCACCCTCTCCGTTGCCCGCTCAACTCCCGTCTCCAAACGCCCCGTCGCCGTTCGGATGTCCCTCAGAGAAGACGGCCCCTCCCTCGCCATTGTCGGAGTCACCGGCGCCGTCGGCCAGGAGTTCCTCTCCGTCATCTCCGACCGAGACTTCCCCTACCGATCCCTCAAGCTACTCGCCTCCAAACGCTCCGCCGGAAAAACGGTCAGTTACGAAAACCGAGATTACACCATCGAGGAATTGACGGAGAACAGCTTCGATGATGTCGACATTGCTCTATTCAGCGCCGGAGGGAGTATTAGCAAGAAATTTGGGCCAATCGCCGTCGAAAAGGGCACCATTGTGGTGGATAATAGCTCCGCGTTTAGGATGGATGAGGGGGTTCCTCTCGTGATTCCGGAGGTTAATCCTGAGGCGATGGAGGGAATTAAGCTCAGGAGTGGAAAAGGAGCCCTAATTGCTAATCCCAATTGTTCCACTATTATTTGCCTAATGGCGGCTACCCCATTGCATCGTCGCGCAAATGTAAGTATTGTTTTTCAGCAGCATTTATCTATCCACAAATTTGTGACGCTGTTGCTAGTTGCGAGGGAAAAAGTTGCTCCGAATAATCTCTTTGCTCAGCCCATCCTATGATGTATGAACATCTTTTGTGGGATTGGAATGAATTAAATTATCAAGTTTTAGACTAAATGGTAGTTGATAGATGTGACGGAATAATGAACTATTGGTTGGTTATGTCATGAGTTTAGGAAGAATTAGCCTTTCCTTTCTATTTGTGGCCTTTGAGCATTGGATTTGCTGAGTTCTATGGCTGTATAGATATGGACGGGCTTCGTTGTTCGAGAAAGCAATCATTATAGGAAGGTCCATATTGATGAACATGACTATAATGAGACAGCTTATTACATTACACTCCAACCGAGCCACTTTATAGTGTTTTCTTTTTTAGTTTGAGTAACATTCAGATGCTCACTGGTTACATCGACTAAACCACATTTATGGAATAAGTAACTATGATAATCAGTCACTATTTGTGACATTCAAGATGAACAGTGTTGCTGATCTCCTTTGGTGCTTGTTAAATTTGATTAATGGAAAAAAGATGAGAAGCATCACTTTCATAAAGCTTGGTTTGGAAGTTGTCTTAAACTCATTGATCAAGATGACGTTGATATCAGATTTAGATAAACCCTTAACAACAGTGAAGATTGGCTCTTATACTGACTAGCAGAGTTAGCTTTTTAAAACACTGTGATTAAGATGGGAAGAACTCCACATTTTTCCTTTTGTATTATGAACTTTCATCTTCAGTTTTTGTTGTATTTAGCACTGTCTTCTCTGATGTACTGGGGTGAACATGCAAATCTTATGATATTGCTTTTCAAAACGGTCAATAAAATGTTTGGTGTTTTTGTATTCTTTATATTTATATTATGCCAAAGACCTGAAGTTGATCTGCAAAAGTGACACATTTTTGCAATACTGATTTAGTGAAAAGTTCACTTTGTTCTTGTTTCTGACTCCCAACACTTATTTAATTGTTTCTCCTTATATATGGAGATATGTACTGTGTAATTTTAAAAATCTGGTTCATTGATTATCCATGTATGTTGTATTATATTTCACAATCTCTTCGCGCAGGTAAAACGCATGGTAGTGAGTACTTACCAGGCCGCTAGTGGTGCAGGTGCTGCAGCAATGGAAGAGCTTGAACTACAGACTCGTGAGGTGCTTTTCTTTATTTCTTCGAATAACACTTGAGTGCACCAATTGCACCCAATACTGTTGAATGAAAACAATTAATGTTGATCAATTAATACCTTTTACAAATAACTAGCACCATTTAAAAATGCACTTAAGTTGCACGGCGCAACTGGTGCATAGAAGTATTTTCCTATTTCTTTATGTCTTGATCTCATCACCCTATTATTGGGATAATAAAATGTCTTGTTCTATTACAGGTACTGGAAGGAAAAGAGCCTACTTGTAAAATCTTTAGCCAACAGGTCAGATAGGTCTCCTTCTCACTCTTTTTCTTTTTCCACCCAACTCAAATCAGGTTCGAAGACCATTATTCTGCATCTGATCATTTCTGCTATTATATATTTAACCTGCAGTATGCCTTTAACTTGTTCTCACATAATGCACCTGTCCTTCCAAATGGATACAACGAAGAGGAGATGAAATTAGTTAAAGAGACAAGAAAAATATGGGTAACCTTTCTGTTTAATTCTATGTCCTTAATCTTTATTTGGCAAACTAGATCTATATATGTGTGGGGTGTGTAACAGCTTATGCATAGACATTTTCTGTGCAATGCAGAACAATAATGACGTCAAAGTTACAGCCACCTGTATAAGAGTGCCTGTCATGCGTGCTCATGCTGAGAGTGTGAATCTTCAATTCGAGACACCCTTAGACGAGGTATAATTATTTTATCTGAAAATATTCTTACCCTTGTTTAATGATAGATTTTGACAAGTCATTCTGTTTTCTATATTCTGTATGACTGGATAAGAAAATTGGAAGTTTCACGTTAACATTGTACATATTCATAGATACATGTCTGATGTTTCCTCGATATGTAGTATTAAGTTGCAGGTTAGTTTTTTACTGATAATGAAGTGCAAAAATACTATCGTTGGGGTATAGAAAATATTTCTCTTAGTCGTCTATGCTAACATATCGCATAATGTGTATTCATCCACTAATTTTTGTGTGTGCACATTGAAAACTCTCTTATAGTTTTACTCTCTACCCTGCTTGGGCTAATACCCTTGCGTCTAATTATGGAGATGATTGAGAAATCCTTTCTTTTGGGCTTTGGGTTTAATAAATATTTTATGAATTCTGACATAAGAGCATCATCTAATAGTTTTGCACCACCTCAGTTTAAAATTTAGTGCAACCTAAACGGCTAAAACCATCTCCAATGTCTTGCACCTATATTACATTTCCTGTATATTCCTCAATATTTTATTTCATCACTTTCCATTTTATCAAATAACTAATTATAATTTATAATCCTTTTTAATACAACAAAATATGTTCACACAATTCATAAAATAACCTAGTTGCACATTCATTTTTCTTTTTCTTTTGTGATGGTAAATGAGGAGCACGTGGGCTGAGAAAGCATATTTGTGTCTCTACCAGGACTTGGCAAGAGAGATTCTGAGCAGTGCCCCAGGTGTAGTGGTGATAGATGACAGAGCAGCCAACTCATTCCCCACACCATTACAAGTTTCCAATAAAGACGACGTTGCAGTAGGAAGAATACGCCAAGATGTTTCCCAGGACGGCAACTATGGGTACATTTCATCCCTATTTCTAACAGTTTGCTACTGCCCTCAGTATCTATGTATATGTCTTGTAGAATCACATGCAAATGATCGTATTTTTATGAATATAGGTTGGACATCTTTGTTTGTGGCGATCAAATACGCAAGGGTGCTGCTCTTAATGCTGTTCAGATTGCTGAGATTTTGCTCTAGATTTCAACCTCTATTTGTTTTGTGAGGATATAATATGGTAAGATGCGCGATATCATTTTTGTGAGGATAGCTCTTAGCTGTGGAGTTGCTAATGCTTTTTTTTATTTTTTGGGCTGTTTGTTGTCTTAATTGTTCACTAAAATTTGTAATTTATTTAAAGAAACAGATTTCTCTTTTGGCAGGTATACTTTAGTTGTTTAATCTAAATTTATTTTGTTAGTATTTTCAAATAAATATCACATCGGCTGTTTGTAAACTCTAATAACGGGGAAATATACGTATAATTTTTATGGGTAGGTAATATTTACTACAATTCTAAAGACTTAAATGCAAAATGGGGGACAAAAAATCCCATAAAACTTTTTGCTACATTTTGTAGTCCCCACATTTTAACAAAAACTTCGTAATGAGTGTCGTGTTCAATATTATATTCTTACAAAATTGGCACTCCCTAACTAGGGATGGCAACGGGGCGGGTCTGAGATGAGTTTTGGCCTGTCCCAGAACCTGCACCGCCGGACTTTTGTGGACTCGCTCGGGACCAGCCCTGACTTCCCCGTGCCAATTTTTTTTTTCCCTTTTATTTAATGCCAGTGCAAAATGACCATAAAAAAGAAAATGAAGGAAGGATTAATTGTTAAAGCATTCTTGGAATCAACAAAAAAAAACTATGCTTAGGATCATATTTTTGTACTGTTAGGCATCAAACACACTCACGCACTCACCCACAAACTCTACATCAGAACAACATGAATATCAAATGGCTACTGGTTCTGCTGATATATCAAATGGCCAAGGAAATTGGTAGTATATTTCCGGTTGAATTATATATATGGAAAAAAAAAAAAACATCATCTTCAATTATACTATTCCCCATTGTGCTTTTTACGCTCTACATCACCCCCACCCCTTCCCACCCACACATTCTATGCATCAAATCACGTGCAAACAAGTGAGCATATTTTTTGCAGACGGATGTAGTATATATTTTATGATATAGTATAAATAGTTTTGATATGGAGCTCAACATTGGACTCTTTATGGAGCCAAATTTGTGATATGACATTACACATCATTATATTTGACTTATATAATTAATACTAATTTAGGATTATTAAAATATATATTTGGAAAAAAAATTTCACGTTATTGCTCATGAGCTTACAAAATCTCAACCATATTTCATAATAGAGTATGTATAGAGTGAAATTGGTTTATATATGAATCACTGAAGGGTATTAGTTGTTTTCACTGAAGAGTATTAGTTATTTTTACTGAAGAGTATTACTGGTTTACACTGAAGAGTCTTAGTTCATTTTCACCGAACAACTAAGACTCTTTAGTGTAAATCAGTAATACTCTTCAATAAATATAACTAATACTCTTCAATGAAAACAACTAACACCCTTCGATGATTTATGTATAAACCAGTTTCACTCTATACTTTGTCTTCATAATAACTATGTAACTTCATTGCATGAAACAATTATTATAAAAAAAAAACAATGAATTAATTAATTATTAGAAAGACAATATCTTTAGATTTTGACATTACTATAAATAATTATTATACAAATCTATATTAAATCTGAAACTTAAAATAAATCAAATAAAGGAAGCTGAGCCTGAGGTGGATCTCTCAAAGTTCAAAAAGGAAGCTGCTGATACCAAGGGGGAAATTGTTTGGAAATTGTATTGATATAAGTTTTGATTAAGATGCCAAAATGTTCTCCCTAAGCTAATATAAGTAAATTATATTCAGTAGAGTTTGTCTACAGTTAGTCAGTTCACTTGTTAAGAACTGAGTACATTTACTAGTTTCAGGAGTGTATGTCGTTCACTAAAGAGAAGTTCGCTGAAGAGGAGAAATCTACTGAAGTAAAGTAAATTGAAGAAGTCACCTGAAGCACAAATGTTTTCTAAGTACATTTATGCCAAGGGAAGTACCATCAGTAGAGGTACTGGAAGTCTACTGATGAACACTAACAAAGCATTCAAAGCAAAACATATTTAAGGCTGTTGGTTATTCTGGTTGGAACACAAGGCAAAAGGAATGTCAGTAAGGTTACAATAGATGAAGGAATAAGAAGGTTCCTTCAATCGAGTTCAACCTTAAACCCAGACAAGCTCTGCACAAGTTGACTGTTTGGTCCAATGAGAAGATGACACGTAGGCGTACTTCACTGACAGCTGACCCGTCACAGACTGACAAACACCAAAAGTCAGGCCTTACCTTTTGCAGAGAGCTGGTTGCAGGCAAAGACTTCCAAGCCAATTATTGATGCGACATAAAGCCAAAAGGAGTCGTTTGAGCCAATCAGATACAAGAGACTTACTTGGGAAGATTCAAACTCCAACGGGAAGATTTTCAAGAAGTCTATAAATACAGAAGGACATGCTCATTGTCATGTACATGAAACTATATATGCATTCTCTATACTCACAAACGCATAATCGAAGCACTCGAAATCACTCAAGTTTCCCAAGTGTTTCACTTTTGTAGAGAAGCATACAAAACCTTATGTAAACGTACTTAAAGCCATATCCAAAAGCTTAGATCGAGATAATCCATCCTTAAGCTCTTGAGCTCACTTTGTAAGGATTATCTCAAAATAGTTGGAACCAAACCTTACTAAAAACCCTACCCACATTTAGGTTGAGAGCTATGTTGCACAGGTGTGGGTGCGGGAGTGCGGGGGCGATACGATACGGGTTCGGGGATACGAGTTTTCAAAAAACTTAGGATGCGATTCGTCAAGGATACGTCTGTTTATTTATATTTTATTATATATAATATATAAAAAATAAATATATTTTAAAATTTTGTAAATCAAATGTATATAATTTAAATTTTCTCTGACTCAAAACTTAACCACATTAAATAATTTAATATAGTTAAGTAACCAAAAATCAATTTAAGTTCCATTAGCCTAATACATACGTCATAACAGTGATTTTAATATAAAACAAGTGTTAATTTGTCAATTTTAATTATATTATATAATAAAATTCAATTAAAATAACATATTTAATGCTTAATAAGTAGGATTCGAGAGGAGGATTCGAGTATCCGTTAGTGGATTCGCCACGTGGCAGCCGGATTCGCCACGTGGAGAATCCGATTCGCGGATTCAAGAATCGCACCCCTTTTATGGGGCGGGTGCGAATCCGATACTGCATTATGATAATTTTAGAAGAATCCGTGCATCATAGGTTGAGAGTTATAGTTAAGAGGTGTGAGTAAGCTGATAACTTGATATCAGTCTGAAAGCTGGTTGTTGGGAACTAGGACCTGGATTTATCCTAGGGATCAAATATCCTAAGAGAGGAATATTTTATCAGTGCACCTTGACACTATAACACAAGAAATTCCAAGTGAAAGGAATTCTCCTGTTTAATCAGGACAGTGGACGTAGGAGATTCATCTCTGGACCACTTTATATCTTGTGCATTTACTATCCAGTCATTTCTTAAGTGTGTGTTGGATAAACTAGTTTTCTTATAACTAAAATGAGTATTTCTTAAAGGGCTCACTATTCCGCAACTGAAAGTTAATTAGATAATAACTCAACTGAAAGCCAAGAGCTCTCAGTGGAGCTGATATCTCAGTAAGCTTTCACGAGTAAATCATCAGCAGACTTCAAAGTCCACTGAAGGTTACCGTCTTGATTAAACTGTTAAGCTTTTAAAAGAAAAGTTTTAATTTGTAACAACAGGTGTATTCCCCCCCCCATACACCTGTATCACTCATTTCAGGACCAACAAGTGGTATCAGAGCGGTGGTTCAAAAGGACATTGTTCCAGTATACCTTTGTTCTCAAAAGGTAAACTTTTGGTCAACTAAATAGATCTCTAACAAACTTGTTTATCCACTATGACTGACAATACAACTAGGGTTGCACCACCAGTAGAAGGCAACATGGGAGTTAATCCGTTGAATAATATGTCCCATCACAAGCTTCCACAATTCTCAGTGGAGAACTATGACTTTTGGAAGATAAGGATGAGAGCACATCTTGCCTGTGTCCACGATGAGATGCTCCGAGTCATCACCAAAGGTCCCTTTGTGTCCATGACTCCAAACCCAAGGACCAAAGTTGCAACAATTGCAGATCCAAGAGAGGAATGACCCAAAGATGAAGATAACCTCACTGCAAATGAGAAAAGGAGGCACAACCTCAACTTCATCGCCATGAGCATCCTCTACACCACCATTCCAGATTCAGTCATGGGAAGTGTGATCCATTGTCAAACAGCTAAAGAAATTTGGGATACTCTTGCTCTCATATGTGAAGGAACTAACAAGATTAAAGAGAACAAGCTCTCAGTAGCTATTCAAAAGTATGAGCAGTTCACCAAGGAGCCTGCTGAAAAACCATATATCAGCTTGATGGGAGGTTTATTGACATTATGAATGAGATTAACTCTCTGGGTAAAGTTTACACAAAAAGAGAAGTAGCCTTGAAAATCCTGAGAGGTTTAACCTCAAGATGGGATGTGTACTCTGTCATGATGCAAAATACCAATAATTTATCTAACATGTCTATGCAACAGGTATTTTCAGAACTAAAGGCATATGAATTTGATTTGAACAGGAAAAAGGCTCCAGATGAGACCTCAGCTGACAAGAGAGTTGCCTTCAAAGCTAAGGAGACTGAACCCAAATCCCCAAAGCCTAAAAAAAGTACAAAAGCAAGCAAGGCCCAGAGCAAAGCTGAGATGAAAGAAGAACTGAGCCTCATGGCTAGAAGGTTTGAAAAGTTGAATAGTCGTTTTAGTAAATATAAAAGATATTACCAGGATAACAGGGAAAGAAGAAGCTATCCTCAAAAGGACACTAGAGATGGAGAGAGAAGCACTACTAAAAAGAAAAAGAAGAAAGAATACACCAGAGCTGACGGATCATCATCAAAGGCTAGAGAGTCTACTGAAGAAAAGGATGATGATTCCAACATATGTTACCAGTGTAAGAAGATTGGTCATTTTCAATATGATTGTCCTCAACTGAGTACTAAGGAAAGAAAGGAAAGGCAAGCAAAGGGAGACAGAAGATATGGAGAGAGGAAGGCCATGGTTGCTGAGGATATTGATGAGGATCTAGACTCCTCTGATGCACTATTTTCTGACAGCAGTGATGATGATCTTTGCCTCATGGCCAGAGAAGAACCTGAGGTACAATCTAAACTTTCAAATTCCTTAGGACACTCACCTGAGCTCAGCTCAGAGTCAACAGGAGAACTCAATCTTCAGTCCTCCTTGGAACAGTTGATGATTGACTTCTCCAGTTTTCAAGAAGCAAGTTCTTATCTTCAAGATGAAAATAATAGACTCCTGAGTGAAAACTCCAAGTTAATTGAGTCTGTAAATCAGGCTGATCTTAACTCAGCAACATCCACCATTGAACTGACTAATGAGGTGGAAGTCCTCAAGAGTCAGGTATATAGTAAGGATAAACTAATCAAAGATCTCACTGACAACCAGACAAAGTTAACTGAAGAGAATATAAAATTGGTAAGTCAAGTAAAGGAATCTCTCCTGAAAATTGATGTCTTACATAATATGAAGAGACCTTATTAGATAGGATTAATGCTTTAAACAAACCCTCTCTTGTCATAGAGGAGATCCAAAATTTTCAATTCAATCCTAATAACAAGTGTGGAGTTGCTTACATTCCAAAACCTTCAGAAGGTCCTCTAAGTGTTGCTTCTTCTAGTGGCACAAAGAAAGTTTTTGTTAAATCTGTGGCCCTTCAACCACATGTTTTAGATAAAGGAAAAGGACCAGCTGATATCCAACAAATGAAAAGTCATAAACAGCCAAAACCAACAGGAAAGGCTAAAATGACTAATCATCCAAGAATTCAACAGAGGTACTATCAGTCGAGGTCTTCACAGCTGAAGCAACCTCAGCTGAAAGTACCCAAGCATGAGTATTCCTCAAGGAATGTTTCATATAGGAAATCCCTTCCATTTGTGCCTAATGGAAAGGATTCCCCATACCTTTATCAACAAAAACTAAGGCCAGGTGCACCCAAGCCTCAGAAGAAGAAAAATAAGAAGGTTCATGTTCCTTCAAAGGCTGACACCCGTAATCAGTTTACTCCTAAGGCACCTAGGGAGGTAACTATTTATGTAGATGTTTATGGAAGACAAATTCACCACTCTAAAGTGATTAGAACTGTAAGGCAAATTTGGATTCCGAAAAGTACAACTAACCTGATAGGACCCAACACAAAATGGGTACCTAAAACTTGATTTTGATTGCAGGGCTCAGTGGACCTCAACAAAGGAGAAGCACTTAACTCATCTTCTGGTACTTGGACAGTAGATGTTCAAGGCATATGACTGGTAACAAAAGTCTCCTAAAAAAATTTGTTGAGAAGGAAGGTCCCCATGTCACTTTTGGTGACAATTCCCAAGGAGCCACCAAAGGTTATGGTACTTTAATAATTGACTCAGTAAAGGTGAACAATGTATCCTATGTTAGTGGACTTAAACATAATTTGTTATCTATTAGTCAATTATGTGACAAAGGATATAGTTTTGAATTTTCATGTAACCTGTGTTTTGTTAAGAATACATCTACACAACAAGTATTACTAACTGGGTCAAGAAAGGGAAATGTCTATCTTGCAGATTGGAAGTCTTGCATATCTAATACATGTCTCATTGCAAAGAGTTCTAATGACACCAACTGGCTATGGCATAAGAGACTAAGTCACCTGAACTTCAAGGTGATGAACAGAATTGCAAGACACTCCCTGGTAGAAGGAATGCCAAATGAAGTATACAACAAAGATCATATATGCAAAACCTGTCAGGAGGGAAAGCAAGTGAAGGCTTCCTTCAAAAGCAAAGTGGCAACCTCCACTGACAGAGTACTTCAACTGTTACATATGGATCTTTTTGGTCCAGTAACCCCTGTAAGTATCAATGGGAGAAAATATACACTTGTTGTTGTTGATGATTTCTCCAGGTACACATGGGTGGTATTTCTATCAAGCAAAAAGGAAACTCAAGTCAGGCTACCTGAATTACTCAAGAAAGTCAGCAATGAGAAAAGCCTGAACATTGTGAAGATTAGGTCAGATAAAAGCACTGAGTTCATTAACTCAATTATATCTGACTTCTGCAAGGAGCTAGGAATAGCTTATGAAGCATCAACTGCAATAACTCCTCAACAAAATGGAGTAGCTGAAAGAAGATATAGGACTCTGAAGGAGGCAGCAAGGACAATGCTTGCTGAAGCTCAAGTTCCCAAAAGGTTCTGGGCTGAAGCAATAAATACAGCCTGCCACACTCAAAACAATCTATAATAACCAAAAATCAAGGAAAACTCCATATGAACTATGGAATGGTAGAAAACCACAGGTATCCTATTTTCATATATTTGGTTGTAAGTGTTTCATTCACAACAATGAGAAATCTCAACTGAAAGCCTTTGATAGCAAAGCTGATGAATGAATATTCTTAGGATATTCCCAAATCAGTAGAGCTTTTAGAGTCAACAATTGCAGAACCCTTGTTGTGGGAGAAACACCTCATGTGGTCTTTGATGAGTCTACTTTTGAGTCTAAGAAAAAGGAGACTGAGGAGGTAATGAGCAAGAAACTAACTAGACTGAGTATCAAATCAAAAGGATATCCTGAGGAGAGTGTTGATGCATATATTTCAACTTGGGACAACCTTACTGATCAACAGTTCACCAAAGATACTCTGACCAACACCACTCCTGTCAGCTCACCTGAGAAGTCTCCTGCCCAGATAACTAAACTGATGAACACTGTCCCAGTTCAAGAGGTAAGTGATGTCAATGAAGATGTGCTCACAGCAGAGACATCCAGTGAGCCCATCATTCAAGGGGGAACCAATGTAAATATCATTGAGAATGAAAACACCTTGAATGATGACTCAGGCCTTCAACCTTCTGTCTTGTTTCCTGAATTTGATTTTGCTCCCATATTTAGTGACCTAACTTCAGAAGAGCTAGTCTCTACTGGAGGTAATCAACCTAGAAGACATTGGCTCTCAGATCATCTTGTTGAGCAAATTCTAGGTGATCCTTCCTCAGGAGTCAAAACTAGAAGTTTTCATGGTGAAAGTGCTTTGTTTTGTTGTTTCTTATCAAACCAGGAACCCAAGTCCATTGAAGAAGCACTTCAAGATTCAAATTGGATCATTGCCATGCAGGAAGAACTGAATCAGTTTACAAGGAACCAAGTATGGGAGTTGGTGGATTGGCCTTATCACTGCAATGTGATAGGAACCAAATGGGTGTTTAAAAATAAGAAGGATGAAAATGATGTCATAATCAGAAACAAAGCCAGACTAGTTGCAAAGGGCTACTCACAAGTTGAAGGTTTTGACTATGATGAAACCTTTGCCCCTGTGGCCAGATTGGAGGCAATAAGGTTGTTCTTAGCATATGCAACTTATAAAAGGTTCAAGGTCTACCAAATGGATGTCAAGAGTGCTTTGTTGTGGAGCAGCCACCAGGTTTTGAAGAAAGCAACAAGGTGTACAGACTATGGAAAGCTCTATATGGACTGAAACAGGCTCCAAGAGCTTGGTATGACATTCTGTCCCAATTTTTGCTAGATCATGGCTTCATCAAAGGAAGAGTGGATAGGACTCTCTTCAGAATCACCTATGGAGAGGACACACTGCTTGTGCAAATCTATGTGGATGATATCATTTTTGGCTCTCCAAACCAAGTCCTCTGTGAAAGGTTTTCTCAACTGAGGAAGGGAAAATTTGAGATGTCCATGATGGGAGAAATAAATTTCTTCTTGGGACTTCAAGTCAAACAGTCCCCTGAAGGAATATTTATCAATCAAGCCAAATATACAAGGGAGCTGATCAACAAATTTGGAT
Source organism: Ballota nigra (assembly GCA_947034835.1). Taxonomy (NCBI): domain Eukaryota; kingdom Viridiplantae; phylum Streptophyta; class Magnoliopsida; order Lamiales; family Lamiaceae; genus Ballota; species Ballota nigra. The sequence continues at coordinate 85,613,419 of OX344720.1, read as the reverse complement.
GTCAAAGCAGTAAAGTAGCAAGAGTTCCACTCAACACCAACACAAAGATGTAACCTGATGAAGATGGTGAATCAATGGACCAGACCAACTATAGAGCTATCATTGGATCTATTCTCTATCTCACAACAAGCAGACCTGACATCACCTTTATTGTTGGGATATGTGCAAGATATCAAGCAAACCCAAAGAAAAGTCATCTGGAGGCCACCAAAAGAATCCTCAAATATCTTAAGGGTACTGTGAACTTAGGTTTATGGTATCCCTCAGATGACAACTTTGAACTCACAGGATACTCAGATGCTGACTATGGAGGATGCAGAATTGATAGGATATCAACAACTGACACTTGTCAATTCTTGAGGAGTAAATTAATTTCTTGGTTCTCCAAGAAATAAAGTTCAGTAGCCACAAGCACCACTGAAGCTGAGTATATGACAGCTGGAAGTTGTTGTGCACAAATTCTTTGGCTTAGACAACAGCTGAGGGATTATAACATAATCTCAAATGAAGTTCCTATTTTTTATTACAACAACAGTGCCATTGCTATCTCAGAAAATCCAGTTCTCCACACAAGATGCAAACATGTGGAAATAAGGCATCATTTTATCAGAGATCATGTGGAGAAGAAGGATATCAAGATGCTCAAGATTTATACTGACAAGCAAATAGCAGATATCTTCACCAGGCCTTTGGCTGAAGCAAGATTTCAAGAACTCTCAGCAGAGCTAGGACTTCTGGATCCAGGGGAGTAAGAAGTCTCAGAAGAGTTTTAACAAAGTTGTACTAAAGATACAATTTCAGTAGAGATACATCTTTAGTAAAGATGTAGTCTCAGTGGAGATGAGGTCTCAGTGGAGATGAGGTCTCAGTGGAGAAGATGTAACACCCCGAATCCGGAGCGTAGCCTTCCTTGGCTTTAACGCTTCAGACCGAGGCGTCACTTAGTAATATAAGAAAAACTAAGCCATTTTTTTAAAACGAATACTTTAACTTAGGTTTATGAAATAAACTAATTACGTGATTCAACGGGTTGATAAATTTTGCAGCGGAATTAAATTTCTAAGCATGCAAGCCTAGAATAGTCATTTGAAAGTTAAGCATGTCAAGTCTAAGTAGTAGCACAAATACGATAAGTTTTTAGTCAAAAGCACCGAGTGTAAAAAGAGTGATCGCCCGACTTAAAATACATTCATCCCGAATAAAACATAGATATTAAAACAGTTATAAGTTTTGACAGTGGTGGGGAGGTCTGTGCTACAGCTGCTCCCAATCCTCCGCATCAGTACCTGAAAATGTTTGTAAAAATAGGGGATGAGATTTGAATTCTCTGTGTGGGTGATCTGTACGCGATTATACAAAATAGGTATATTTCAAGCATCTATTACACTATCCTTCCGAACGTAAAACATTTTGGCACGACTATTTCATCAATGCCTATGGACAGTCTTAATTTCAACATACCCTATGAGCAGTCTTAATTTCAACATACTCTACAGATATGTCTTAATTTCAACATATCCTATGGATATATCTTAATTTCAATATACCCTGCGATGCATAGCACCGAGAAAAGCACATGTATAATTTCACCAAGAAAGCACACCAATTTACACATAACTTTCAGGAAATACAGATATGAACCACCCACCTTTCAAGGAGCTTTTCCGTAAAAGTTGGGGACAACGAGACTTCCGAACTCACAAACGGACCGCACTCAACCTAGCACGAATTATTACCCATGTTTTAGTCCATTATCTACTTATATGAATTTTCTTGCATTCTTATACGCAACACTTTGGTCCTAAAAGGACTTTTGACATAATTAATACTTTAGTTTCTTTTAGTGCAAGTTTATAGCTTTTAGTCTTAGTGAAACTTTCACTAAAAACACACAATAACACATTTCCAAGAAATAAATCATTCGTCTTAAGATCAAAACCCCTAAACATGAAATTCGTTACCAAACTCCTATCCACATGATACTAATGTGTTCTAAGTCCTTATTCTATCCTGCAAGACATGTATGAGCATTTAAACAAAAGTAAACATTTCAAGTCACTAAGTTGAAAATGATGCAGTTTGTTCTCCTAGGTTCTCTACTTATAACTTTGGGCATTTTTAAAAAATACTTAGACACATTCAAAAATCATGAAATTTATACAGTAACTTCAACTTGAAATGAAGAACACACATAAAAATAGTTCTTGTGCATTTGGTGTGTTGAAAACAGGGTTTTTGGTCCGTTTACAAAACTAGTACAAAAACTTTTTATGTGTCACAATAGGTTTACAGCAGTGCACCATTAACAAGAACATTTTGGTAAAATTACTTAGACACCTCCTAAAATCATGAACAAATTCATAGACGTATCTAACAGCCTAGAGTATTTTAATATGATTTTAAAAAAAATTATTCTCTTGCCGATAAGTACCAGATTCTTTCTAAACACGAAGGTAGTTGCAGATTGTCACATTTTCTTTAAAAATTCATAGATTATTGAATAAAATTCCAAATCACATGAGACCAGTGGAAAATGAAAGATTCTTTACCTACTTCCCAAATATGTAAACACAATTCCTAAATAACAAGTTTCATGAACATCGTTTTGTTCCAGAGAGCACAGACAGTGTCAACTTCTTCATCTAGACATGCTCACACACATATATCTTTCACCTCTACACTTATCATGCCATAAATCTTTATTTAAACATATATCTAGTAAATAATACATTATTTAACATATATTCAATCATCCAAAATAAAATTTAAGCCTAGGTATCATGCCTTTCTAAGAAAAAACACAAAACATGCTCGAAAAGACAAGATATTAGAGTTTTTAGTTGTTGGTTGATAAACCTTTGTAGTTTCTTTCTTTTTAAGCTAGGGGGCCTTATAGCTCTTCAAGTTATCTTCCTTTGAATGTTAAAGGTGGCTCTTTGAATGAAAATCTTTGTCTTGGAGCTTTAAGATGAAAATACAAGACAAGTTAGAATATTGGTTTGGAAATTAAACTTGTGAGAAAGTATAAAGAAAAGTGGAGGTTTTCTCTTCATGGAAACCTCAAAACCTTTAGGATTTGGCCATGGATGAATGTTGGGAGGTGGGAGAGAGCCTTCTTCTTCAAGAAAATGGGGAGAAGAATTTTTTTCTCCCCAAGTAGGGAGGTGGCCGAAATGGAGGGAGGAGGGGGAAGGAGTGAGGTGATTTTTTTTGTTCTTGGCTTGTGTTTGAATGAGGGTGCAAGACCAAGTCTTAAGTAGAGGGGTGGGGTCTTTGAGGAAGGGGGATGTAGCACCAAAATGGGTGGAACCAAGGAATGAGGAAAGGGGAAAGAAGGCTTGGATCATTCCTAACTTGAGGTGAGAGTGATGGGTCATGGGCTTGGGGGTTGTGGTGAGAAAGTCTCCCCCCACATGTGACCGCCCATTAGCTGCAATTTGGGGTTTAGGGGCTGCCTTTTGGTGGCCCCAGTGTTACGGGACGCAATTTGGTCGAAACTGTATTTTTCGGTGTTGATTTTGTGGCCCGAAAATTAGGGTTTTCGTTAGATAATTATACTCGATTTTTGGACGTGTATATTATTTATTTGGATTTCATTTTACTTACTTTTGAACCTTTTACCACTTATTCAATTCATATTTTAAGTGCTAGGAGTGCCTCCGGTTCGATTTGTTCATCCGTCGTTTGAAAAATTTAAAATTGGAACATGTAGTCTTTATTTCGAGAAATAAAATCGTAAAGCCACATAACATAATAATAAACACATTTACCCTACTATTTTGGGTCAGGGTATTACAGAAGAGGTCTCAGTGGAGATGAAGCCTCAGTAGAGTTAAAAGCTTCAGAAGAGGTCACGTGCCCTTACTATTAAAGTCCACTGTGATTCCTTACAAATTTTATTTTCCTTAAACTCTTTACAAAATACCTTTCTTTAAAACAAGGAAATCCATGAAAATTATTTTCTGAAAATAGAAAACCTTTTCATCTTTCGGGAAATGTTTTCGAAAAAGGCGCAATGATGGCAAAACTACATGTGTCAGAGCCGCAGTTACAATTTTCCACTCCACGCACCTAATCACCCAAAAAGTCGGACGATGTGACTTCTCTTTTGATGGTCAAAGATGATCTTAACCCCTTATTTTTTTTACTTTCAAACACAGCCGTTAAGATTCATTAAAAATCCCCCACACCCCCTTACCTCCCACGTCCTCTCTGAATCATTTCCAGCCATTGATCTTTGTTCGATCCTAACCGTCCAAAATCACTATATAAGGTCACCCTTGTCATTCATAGAAATCTTTCTGAATTCACTTGAGCCTTAACCCATTCCTTTGAATCCCAAAACCCCCCCATTCTAAATTTTTTGAAACAATCAAAATGCCTAGAAATTGATACACCGATCTCGAGAAATTAACCCACAAAGATAATTTTTGGTATGAACCCATTGTTCATTTTAACAACCCAAAAGTACTTTTCAAACCCGAATACAAGCATATAAAAGATGCCTTGGAGTTGGTGAAGGCGGCAGACCTTGAAAGATTTCTCTCAGTTCATCCGGATCAGTGCTATGATAGGCAGGTCCTGGAGTTTTGTCTAAATGTTAGAAATATAGACACGGAGATCAAGTCCTCCATGTTTTTAAAAAGGGAGAAGAAGATTGAGAAGGATGGAGAAACATACCTGGCGATTAAAGATATGGAGGAAGATATTTGGTTGGAGGAAGAAGCTGTGAAGGACCTTTTTGGTCTTCCATCAAAAGGCCCAAATCCAGATACGTGTATTGTGGACAAGGAAGAGGACTGGGTGTATACAATCATGAAAAAGAAGGTACCCTATCACTCAGCTCCTAACCGAAACACTCTAAAGCCAGTCTATAACATTTTGTGTGAGATTGTTGGGAAGTGTATCCTGGCAAATCAAGGAAGCCCTGAACAAGTGAGCAAGCCAAAGCTCAGGTTGATGAAAGCCATTTGTGAAAGTAAGGTGAAGGATTACAACTGGCAGATGTTCTTCCTCAGATCTTTGAACAGAGAGACTGATAAATTCCAGCCTCATAGGAAGGAGTATCATCTGACAAGCAAGCTGAACTATGCCACAAAAATCTCATATATGATTGAGAATATGGAGCTCAATCAGGAGTGGAAGAATTTGAGAAAATGGAGTAATTTGAAAACCCTGTATAAAGGAGGAAAGATGCTGGAAAGTAAAATGTTAAGTGACAGTGAAGGTGAAGGAGAAGATGAGCAAGAAGAGGAGGAGAACCCAACTGAAGGGAAGAGTAAAAAGAGGAGACTGATAAAGCTAAGTGACAAAATAGTTTGTTACAAGGAGTCAGCTGTAAAGGAACTAAAGAGAAAGGAGGGGAAGTCCACTGATGCAGGCAAAGAGGCTGCCCCTGCCAAAAAGTCCATCAAAGCAATTCTTTCTTCAGTCCCCACTGAAGAACTGGTGTCAGGTAACCTTGAAACCTCTCCAATTCAATTATTGGCTGACACTGCTGCTGAAATTGAGGAAGAAATTAAACCCACCCAAACCAAACCCAACCCCGTACCCCTCTCAAAATCACACTTAAAACATCCACCAAAACCCCCACTGAAGGCTCTCAACAGCCTGAAAGTGAAGTCCAAAATATACCAAGCCCCACTGAACAGACCCCCACTGAAGCCAACCCCACTGAAGCCAACCCCATTGAAGCCAACCCCACTGAACCCATCACAGACCAAATCTCACCTGAGCCTCAATCACCCATACCCTCTTATGACTCATATGATGGTGAAGGGTACTCTTTCTTGGATACCTTCAAGGATGAAGTTGCATACTTTATTGAATCCAACTATCTTGAGTTGGACGACTATCCTGACCTAAAAGCCATGATTTTGAGGGTCAGGCCACTGGTCCAACTCAAGGATAGGTCCTTAGCTGAGATGATGATGGCAGTTGGTGGAAGTAGTGTAGAGATGTGGAAGAAGAAGGAGAAAGAAGTTGGTGAGTTCACTGGCATATCAAAGACTAGATATCTCTGTGAAGAGAAAGTGTTCAAGATTCTAGTCTTTGCTAAGATCAATGACATAAAGAAAGCTGAGAAAGAAGGAGAGAAGGAGGAGACTGAGAAGGAGGTGGAGAAGGAGGTTGAAACCGGTGAAGGCATCTCACCTGTGCAAGGTGAAAGTGAGATGGCCAAGAGTGTATCCGCCAAGGACGGGTCAACTGACCCTGAGGCACAAACAAGGGATATTGAGGCACAAAACTTGCCTAAGAGCAGTGCGGTAGAGGTGTTGGAGACCCCTACTGAGACTGCTCCACAACAGCCCTCAGTGGTGACTTCTGAGTCAACTGAGGTGTCTGGTAAAGATGGAGTTGAAAATTTGAGCGAGAAAGAAAAAGAGGTGGAGATAGTGAAAGTGGTAAGTGGTGAGATTACAACAATTATACCTTGTTGATAGGCGAACAACCGAGCAACATGATTAAGCTAATTAAAAGTTAAAATAATAAATAAAGAGGTTATTAGAAGTAAAAAATGTCAAATGGGCGAGCAACTGGGATTTGTAATTATCAAGCTGGATAAGACGAGCAGCTGGGTAGAGTGTCAGAACACGTTGGACGAGCAGCTGGTCAGACGAGCAGCAGGTCACAAGGGAATAGAGATAGGTGAGCAGTACTAACAAGAAGGTTCCAAAATGAACCAAAAGGGCGAGCAGGCGAGCAACAGGGCACCCCGGAGGATCATCAAGAATCCCACTAATTAGACATAACATTAGAAATAAACAAGTGTCTTAACACTTGTCATTGTGTAACATGTATTAGCTTAGGACTTAAACAAGTGTCTAAACACTTGTCAATGTATAAATTAAGATGGATAAGAAGGTGACACCTCATGCTTGCTTGTACCCTATAAGTACCCGTTCATGAGAAGGAGAAAAAAAGTTCATTTATTAAAAAACAAGCCCAAACTCTTGCAATTTCAATTCTCCAACCTTACTTAGCTTAATCCAATGTTTAATCTCAAGTTATACACCTTGTTTGATGATCTTCCAAGCCTAAACAGCCACTAATCACCCACATTGAATCAAGATCATCAACAATTGGTGCTAGAAGGAGGGTCCGAACCTCCGATTGGTTGAAGATTTGAAGAATTTGGTGAAAAAGTTACCGAAATCTGCAAATTAGGGCCAAAATCCGGCAATGAGTCACCGGAAACTGGGTATAAGAGTGTTACTTGAGCATTTGTGAAGAATTTGTTCACATTTAAGAATTTGAATGCATGCATGTGTGAATTGGGGTTTGTAAATAGCCAAAATTCACACATACAAGGCTAGTTATTCTTAAATGACGAGATCACAAGAACGGTAATCCTCAAGCGCGCATTCGTCACATAGATCACGAACTGGGTATCATCAACAGGTGACCATGCACGGACGGTGCAGACAACATCCCGAAGAAACATGCAAGTCACCATCGACACTCTCCCTCCAGAGGTGGAAGCTCTCACTGGAATCCAGAAGAATTGGCGAAAACAATTGCCGTCTTACAATCGTTGCAAATACGTCAAGAAGTTGTCGGGCCATCAAGAGCTCAGGAGGCGAGCAACTGAGCAGCCGAGCAGGTGGCCAAACACCATGAGGTTATACGAGTGGATGAGGCATATAGTGCCCAAGCCAGAAGGAACAGAGGCAAGGCCCCGATAAGCAAACGATTGGGAAGCCGAGGAGAATCCACCCCCGGGAAAGGAGAGGAGTCGAGCAAGGAGACAACTAAGGATACGAGATGCACTCAAACAAGAGCAAGAACAGAGGATCGCGGAAGGGATAGGAGAGAAACTCTCTAGAGGAGTGAGGAGAGAGCACATCCTGTTGCTCGCCCCTCAGTCCACGACAGACTGAGAAGGTCCGCCTTTAGCCATTTGGGTCCCAACGGAGCTAGCAATATTGCTAGACGAGCCATGCAGGAGAAACGTCCCGTTGGAGAGGGACTGCATCATGGTGAAGATAGACTTGATCATGATGAACAACCTTCCAACGGAAGAACGCCTCCAGATGAATGGCAAGCCTTAAAGAAAGCAGTGGAAGAAATGCAGAAGTAGTTGGAGACCCAAAAAGGCGTTGGATCGACGGTGTTGCCATCATCACCATTATCTTCCATAATCCTGAATGCTCCCATACAAAAGAAGATACAGTTCCCAGTTATCAGTCTGTATGAAGGGGCAACAGATCCGAGGGTCCACCTGATAAAATATTCAAATTTCATGATATCAATGGGGCTACAGACGCGACTCAATGCCGTAATTTCCCGCTCACACTTGGAGACGGACCTCATCGATGGTTCTCAACATTAACCCCTGGATCCATCAATTCCTTTGCACAATTAAGCAAGGAGTTCTTATCCCATTTCTCTACCGCCGGGTCTTATTTGACGCAAAGACACCGATTGGCAGATTTAAAGCAAGGAGACGATGAGTCCAATAGAAAATTCCTCGAGAGATTCAATAAAGTTCTATTGGAGGGAGAAATGGTGAGCGAGGATACGAAGATTGTGGCTGTGATGGCGGGACTCAAGAAAGGAACCGACCTATGGAAAGAAATGCATCTGGCCTTCCCCAAGACCTATGCAGAATTCAGACACAAAGCTAGCATATACATCTCAATGCAAGATACTCTGCAAAAGGAATTGGGAGACAAAGCTGACCAGAAAAAGTCGGGAAAAAAATCAGGAGGAGAATACAAAGCTCCTAAAAACATGAAAGCCTTTAATGAAGGAGCAGATTTGAAAGAAAAGTTAAATCAGGTCCTGACCACATCAGTAGAGGCTGTGTACAATAATGTGAAAGACAAAGACATGCTATCAGAGCCTAGGAAGATCCGGCAAGAACGAGGGAAACTAAACCCGAACAAGTATTGCGCATACCATCAGAACATAGGCCACTTCACAAGTGAATGTCGGGACCTTCTAAAACAGTTGTGGAGGTTTTACGAAGAGGGAAAGTTATCAGAGTTCGTAAAAAGGCAGCCGGAAAAAAAGCCAAGAGCAGCAACATCCTCCAGCTCGGAAGACAATGAGAGTGACGAGCAGCCGTGCAGAAGGGATAAGAAGAGAAAGAAGATAATGACGGCCTCAGCTGAACCAGTACGGGAAATCTTAATGCTCGAACCAACTGGGTCAGTAGGAGGTTGTTCAGATGGAAGACCTCAAATGTCCAAGAGAAAGAGGAAAGCGAAACTCAGGGCTGTGGCTCAAGTTAAAGAGGTAGGAGTAAACCCGGCTACTAAGAAGACGGGAGACCTAACATTCTTAGAAAAAGACTTAGACGGGATACTCACACCACACAATAACTCACTAATCATCTGTGCCAACATCATGGGAACCCGAGTTCATTGCCTACTAGTGGATACCGGTTCCTACAAGAATATCCTATTCAAGAGCACATTAGAGCAGTTAGGAGATTATGCTGAATATGTCAAAGATTGTAATCATAAGATAGTGGGATTTGGAGAAGTTGTAACCATTCCCTTAGGTGTAGTTACGTTATCGGTTGAACTTGTATCGACCGAGAACCCTGATAGGAGGTTAACTAGAATGATAGAATTCTTGGTTGTAGACCAACAATCTGCCTACAATGGGTTTCTCGGTCGTCCTTTTATGAATGAATTCAAAGCAGCCATTTCAACGTACTACTATTGTCTTAAATTTCTAACCAAAAGGTACGGTAAAAAGCGATCAGAAGAGAGCTCGAGAGTGCCTCCTGCAACTACAATAAAAAGACAACAAAGTGTTTGTCATGGACGAACAACCGAGCAGAAGGGCTGAAGATGAACCTTCCATCTTTGATGAAATCATGGAGTCCGTGGATACAGAGATGATGGAAGTGGACGAACAACAGGGTGAAGGCGAGCAGGAGGTTCAAAACGAGCAGCAGGGAGAAGAGGTTGGGCCTATTCCAAACGAAGTTGAAGATATCGAGCCAAGGCTAGGAGCAGAGCCAATGATGATCGAAGATGAACTTAACCTAGAAGGACCCATCATCGACCCTCGTTGGAAAAGCCAAAAAAGAAGGGCAACGCTGGTTGAAGAATTGGAAGCAATAAGAGTCGACCTGAACCGAGAAGACTTGGAACTTTTTATTGGATCTGAGCTCCCTGAGCCATACAGATCCAGAATGAAAGAATTCCTCAAGTCCAATCTCGATGTATTCGCATGGTCGCACGCTGATATGGTGGGCATTAGCCCTGAGCATGTTTGCCATAGGCTAAATATTGACCCAACTAGAAAAGCAGTAAAGCAAAAAAGAAGAAAATTTGGACCCGACAAGTATGAGGTGTTGGATGTAGAAGTGAAGAAATTACTGGACAACGATCTCATAAAACAAGCCTTGTGCCCCAGATGGGTGGCGAATCCATTGCTAGTCCGAAAGCCGAATGGAACATGGAGATTGTGCATTGACTTCACCGACTTGAATGCTGCCTACCCAAAGGACAATTTTCCACTTCCACACATTGACCAGCTGGTAGACAATACAGCCGGGCACGAACTCCTCACCTTCATAGATGTGTTTGCAGGCTATCACCAAATTCCAATGCACCCGAATGACCAAGAGAACACAGCATTCTACACCAACAAAAACTTGTTGTGCTGGAAGAGGATGTCGTTTGGGTTGATTAACGTTGGAGCCACATACCAAAGACTTGTTAATAAAATGTCAGATGAACACATTGGCAAGACGATGGAAGTATACGTGGATGATATAGTCGTCAAAAGTCCAAAGAATTAGGACCATCTAGAGCACTTATCACAAGCATTTGAGATACTCCGGGCTTATAACATGAAGCTAAATAAAAAAAGAGTAGTTTTGGAGTTCATTCAGGAAAGTTTCTTGGACACCTGGTCAGTCAGCGAGGCATTGAGGCATTGAGGTAAACCCATCAAAGGTGAAGGCAATCATGGATATGCAGCCACCAAGATCAGTCAAGGAAGTCCAACGACTCACTGGATGTTTAGCAGTCTTGAATAGGTTCATTTCAAGATCCGGTGATATATGCCGACCTTTCTTTGATGCTATCAAGAAAGGACAGTTTCAATGGACAAGCAGTTGTCAACAAGCATTTGAGCAACTAAAAAATTACCTTGGCGACACCAAAATCCTGTCAAAGCCTATCTCAGGAGAGAAGTTGTACCTGTACATGGCTGTCTCAGAAGTGGCGATCAACTCGGTCTTAGTACGTGCAGAGGGAAAATTTCACTTGCCAATCTACTATACGAGTCAGGCCTTACACGAAGCAGAAATCAAATATTCGCCAATGGAGAAGTTAGCCTACGCACTGGTAATGAGCGTAAGAAAGCTACGACCATACTTCTTTGACCATCAGGTAGAAGTGCTAACAATATTTCCACTAAGACAGATTTTGCAAAGGCCTGACACTATTGGTCGCCTCCTCAAATGGTCCCTCGAGATAAGCCAGTTCGGAATATCTTATGCACCTCGAACAACGATCAAAGGACAAACGTTAGCTGACTTCATAGTCGAATTAACCTTTTCTCAAAATCCAACGAGAGGTTATAACCATCCATGGCATATGCACGTTGACAGATCATCGACTAATACAGCATCAGGGGCCGGAATAGTGTTGATCAGCCCTGATAGGCAAGTGTTCACTTCAGCTGTCAGATTTGAGTTCATGGCGATAAAAAACGAAGCTGAGTATGAAGCACTGATTGCCAGACTTCGGTTAGCATTGGTTGTGGGGGTACGAAGATTGCAAATATATGGAGACTCCCAGTTGATAGTCAACCAAGTTCGAGGAGAATACGAGGCAAAAGATGAGAACATGGCCCTGTATCAAAAGATTGTAGCTCATCTAGCCTCCTTATTCGAACAAGTCTGCATTGAACAAGTGCCACGAGACAATAATGCCCAAGCAGATGCACTTGCTCGTCTAGCTACTAGCACAGGACCAGCGGAGCTTTCAGAGGTTACAATAACCAAAATACTACACCCATCAACTAATGATTGCAAAATCAATCAAGTTGAGGAAGAACTTGGGGAGGATGACTGGCAAACACCAATACTCAAGTATCTCCAAGATGGGGTAGTACCCGAAGACCCACAAGAAGCAGCCAAGACGACCAGGCGGGCAGCAAGGTTCACTATCATGGATGAACAACTTTTCAAGAGAGGATTCTCACTTTCTTTGTTAAAGTGTTTAGCAAGGGGGCAGGGCCAAGAAGTTTTGAGAGAAATCCACGAAGGCGTGTGTGGAAATCATGCAGGAGGGCGAGCATTGGCGTACAAAACTGTGAGACAAGGATACTAATGGCCAACTCTACTGCAAGATGCAATAAAAGTTGCAAAAATATGTCATAGGTGCCAGCTGTTCGCCCCCAGCATTCACAGGCCACCAACTGAACTAATATCAGTAAATAGTCCATGGACATTCGCAAAATGCAGGATAAACATCATAGGACCTTTCCCGACTGGAAGGGAGAATGTAAGGTTTGCGGTAGTGGTCGTGGACTATTACACAAAATGGGCCGAAGCTGAGATACTCGTAATAATTACACAAGAAAAAATGATCAATTTTATTTGGAAAAGTATTGTATGCCGATTCGTAGTTCCACAGACGATCTTAACAGACAATGGGAGACAGTTCGAAGGCAAGAAGATAAGGGACTTTTGTAAAAATGGGGAATCAAGAAACACTTTTCAATGCCCTATCATCCTCAGTCCAACGGTCAAGTCGAAGCAGTCAACAAGATAATCAAACACATTTTGAAGATTCGCTTGGTAGACAAGAAGGGCAAATGGTCAGAAGAATTACCAGAAGTACTCTGGGCCTACAGGGTATCACATATGACGAGCACCAGGGAAACACCATTTACTATGACATTTGGCACCGAAGCAGTCATACCAGTAGAGCTCAAGGTACCAACGGAGCGAACAACAGGGTTCGACGAGCAGACGAACAATGCTGCTTTGGCTGCGGAGATGGATTTAATCGATGAAAAAAGGATTTCAGCAGGAATGAAGAATGCGATATACAAGAAAAGAATCGTGAAATATTACAATTCACAAGTAAAAATCAGAGAATTCGAAGTCGGAGATCTGGTGCTTCGGAAAGTGTTAGCACCACCATCAGGAGTATTTGGACCGACTTGGGAGGGCCCATTCAGGATAACCCATAAGTGGTACAATGGCACGTACGACCTCGAAGACATGAAAGGCAACTCGGCCCAATACTCCTGGAACGCGGTCTTATTGAAGAAGTACTATCAATAGTCAAGAGTCGATGTAAATTTTGTATATCACGTTTATACATTATAAATTTAGACGTTATGAATTTAGGTGTAAATTTTAGAACTATTTAAAAAAAATTATAAGTATAGAATAGTAGTAAGATTGTCAAAATTCAAGTAATGTAAATGATCGTTTGATGTATTTTCATTATTTTTTGAGATGTAACTTAGAAGGGCATCAAGGCCCACTTGTTCGCCCACAAAGCCCACCTGTTCGCTCAAATACAAAGCTGCTCGCTAGAAGTAGAGTGTTAGAAAATACAAGCTCAACATGAGGCGAGCAGCAGGACTCGATGGAGAAAATAAAAAGGCTAAGTCCAGTAAGGACCATAGAAAGCCCAATAAATGAAGGTCAAGTTCCTTGCGAACCCAAAAAGACCAACATAAAGTCATACATATAAATTCGCAAATAAAAAGTACTTTACTCTTGAAAAATATAAAGAGAAGTGCTTAAGCAAAAAAATACGATGCATAATAAAGGGGGCGAGTAGTGGGGCAAGTACGAAGAAAATATCAACAAAAAAAAGTTGTGGAAGAAAACATTCATTTCATTGATAGATAAAAAGTAGTACAACTGAAGAAAAATGGTTACAATGAAAGAACCTAATACAAAAACTAGGAAAGGAAAACAAAGATCTTCAGTTTTGAGGAGCCGGAGGAGCAGAAGGAGTTTCAGTTGGAGGAGCGACATCGGTGGTGGTCGCCCCGGAAGCTTGCTGCTCGCCAGCCACAGTAGAGGTACCAGCTTCATCCAAGGGGGCTGGGAAGAGGGGGCTCAGGGCATCGAAGACTGAGGCATCCTTGTTTACTTCCTCAGTCCTCAACTTTGGGGCGATCACCCGGACATCGTCCTTAAAGACATCCAGGTTCACACCCATATCCCCTAGGTCAGTAACGGGGATATCAAAGCCGGCAGCGGGAGGGTTCTCTATGACATAGTCCGTGAAGTCCTTCGTGACCGAAGTCATGATATCTAGACCATTATCAAGTGCGTACTTCACGGATCGTACGCAGTCATCATACGCACAGATATAACCGAAGTTTATGTTATCGGTTACATCCTGCACATAGTTGGTGTAGGAAATGGCGCGCTTCTTTTCCCTCTCCAACTGAGTGACATGGACCTTCAGGGATTCAACCCTCTCCACCAGACCGACATGCTCAGTCTCCAAAGTCTTGAGGCGGTTAGTCGCGACTCCCAGGTCTAACTTCAACTTCTCGGAAGCATTCAGGGCGACCTTCTCCTTGTCCCCAGTAGTCTTCAAGCTCCTCTCCCAGCTGAGCTTGGCCTTCTCGAATTCGCCCTTCAGACGAGCCAACTCTTCATCCTTATTCTTTAAGATGGCCACCCCCTCCATCTCAAACTGCTCAATCTTCTGCCCGAAGCTTCGATTTGTCCTCTCCAACTCAATGGACTGGTCGAGGACCTTCTGAGCAGCAATCGCCTGATGGCTAGCATTATAGCTGAGCAGGCGGGCGTTATCACTTAAGCTTTGGTCCTGGACAATATTTTTGCACACTTTTATCCAGGAGCGGGGGATCAGTTCAGCTGCTCGCCTGACGTGAGAGTCAGGGATGTCTTGGTAGGGAGGGGTTGATTTGACGCAGCTCAGTTGGTGGAGCACCTTCGCTCGCCCTGGGTACTCTTCAGGTTTGTACCTAAATCAAGAAGAATAAAACTTAGTAAGAATGAACAACAAGGTGGCGACCAGTCGGGAACGAAAATAAGACTTACTCCTTCAGCTTAACAGGGTCATAACCCAGGTACGAGTTATCCGGAGAAGACCCTCTCCTCTTGCTTGCCACAACGGCGCCAACAACTTGTTGCTTGCTCACTTCTTCGACAGACGAAGAGCGCGGCGCATCCCTCCTGCTCACCTGGGTTTGCCCCCTAGCTCTAATCGAGCGATCATCTTCTTTCCGGGCAGAGGCAACCTCCTTGGTCAGTCTCTTTTTGCCCGATTATCTTTCTGTGCTGCGAGAGGCGAGGAGCGGGGAGGTAGGCGAGGAGCAGGGCCTTTAACCTGAGGATCTTCCTCTTCTTCGTCTTCCTCAGCTCTCAATTTAATGAGAGAAGGGGGGGATCATACTTTTTCTTCTTGGAAGGGTCTTCGGCAGCCATTTGTTTGACACGGCGAGCAAGAAGGTGGTAACACTCCGATATTTCAGGGACAACAACGGTCACCCTTTGCTCTGAAAATAAACAAGGACAAAAGATTAGGTAACGGAGAAGGCGACCAGGCGACCAGGCGACCAAGCGACCAAGAAATAAAAAAGGATGTTAATACAGAGATAGGAAAAACTTTAAAGTACCTTCCGGGATGGCAGCTTGAGCCTCTAAGTGGTGAGCACTCGTGGTCAACTGTGCAAGTTTTCGGCAGTGGGGCTTAGAGAGGTGTTTGATACTATGATCACTCACGTTCCAAAGAGTGATCACAGTGAGGACGTAGAGGAATTCTTCACTCAGCTCAGGGTGCCCCCACCTCAAGATACGCAGACCTGCAAAACAACAAGAAAGAAAAAATTAAAATTAGTTTCACCCTGTCCATCAAAAGATAAAGGTGAAACCTTGCCTTATTTCACCAAAGCCTTCGGGGGAATTGATACGACCAAGTCCGCCAGAGAAGTTAGAGGATGCTCGCCAATCGCTGCAGATAAAAAAGAACTGTCTATGCCAGCTCTTCACCTTGTTCGGCACCTCCTCAATTAATTTTACGCCACTGCGGGCTTTGATGTAGTACCACCCGGCTCCTTCTTCATTTGCAGCCAAGGAGATGGTCATCGCATAGTGTATCTCAACGGTACTTATCTTATTTTTATAACCCTCAAGCCCGAAGAGAGTTATAAAAGCAAGTAAGTTACTCCACCCATTCGGAGTAATCTGGGTGATTGCCAGGTTGGTATCCTCGAGAAAGCGGCCAATCACGGGATTTAAAGGCAGTGAAAACCCGACATTCAGGACGTCAAGGTTGATAGTTGTGCATTCGGGTGGTGGGCAATCAGCCGTTTCTCCTTTCTGCAGAGCGTACACATATATATCGTAAGGAATCCGATAGGCCGAACGGATGCGGACCAAGTCATTCTCCGTAATCAGGCTGGGTATCCTGCTCGATGTATACTGGGTCTCTTGAGCGGCCATAATAATCCTTTCAGGAGGTGGGAAAGAATTGTGGTGGCGAGTAGTGTAATCAATCCACTCATGTCTACGAACAACCCCCTCCGGTATCTGAGATTCAGGAGTCGGCTTGGAGATGGGAAAGTTGATCTCCCTAAGAAAATCCCAAGTCAATTTATTGGAAAATTGACCCTGTTAGTCGCCTCTTCTTTTGCTCATTGGCCCGCTGCTCACCCCAGTGGTCTCGGGAATGCTCATCTCGTCAATCTCCACGGTGAACTCCATAGAGTCTTCTCATAAGTCGGACGAGGTATTCCCCTCCTCATCTGGGCGAGCAACTGGTTGAGTGACATCCTGCTCGCCCGAGCTATCCACGACATAGCACACATCAAGGGGGCGAGCAACAGAGCTCGTCTCCTAACCCGTGTCCTCATCAACAAGCAAAGTACGAGGATTTTGGGCAATAGCCTGGCGAAGAGAGCGGCGAGGAGCGGGAGGCGCCTCTTCATATTCCATCGGCCGTTTTCCAGGATTTCGACTGGGACGGTCATCGGAAATCATTTTACTTGATGGTGGGGAAGTCATTGGAGTAAAAATAAGGGTTTTTATCCAAATAAAAGGGTAAAGCACGAGATTGAAGAAAATGGTACAGGGGCTCCGATAACAATGCGGCGGCGGCGATGGCGTTTGGAAGGCGGCGGCGATCGAAGTTAAGGGAGTAAAATCAAGGAAAAATAGAAAATACGTGTGAAAAGAAAGGATTAAGATCAAAGAAATGATAAATCTACCTTCAAAAGGAGCGAATCGGCGGGAATTGAGTAGAAATTGAAGAACTTGAGAAGCTTGAAAGAGTGACAATGACGAAAGCGTGCGTAAAGAGAAGAAAAAAAGTAAAAAAAGAAAGAAGATAAGTATTTATAAGAAGAGAATTGGGGGGCTAAACGGAATTAGCAAAAAAGATGAGCCCCTATGAATAATTTAGCCAAGACACGCGTGGGCTGCGGTGACGTCACCAACCGCCCACGTCTCATCGTAAGACATGCCTCGGGAAATGAAACGCCACAAGTTCAAGAGTCAGATCCCTGCTGTTCGCCCAAAGTATTTGAATCCCTGTTGCTCGCCTATGACTCCGGTACATCGCCTAATGACTATAGTTTGACCTAAAATGATAATTTTTTCTAATAGGTCAAACTAGGGGGCATTGTTGATAGGCGAACAGCCGAGCAATAGGATTAAGCTAATTAAAAGTTAAAATAATAAATAAAGAGGTCATTAGAAGTAAAAAAGGTCAAATGGGCGAGCAGCTGGGATTTGTAATTATCAAGCTGGATAAGACGAGCAGCTGGGTAGAGTGTCAGAACACGTTGGACGAGCAGCTGGTCAGACGAGCAGCAGGTCACAAGGGAATAGAGATAGGCGAGCAGTACTAACAAGAAGGTTCCAAAATGAACCAAAAGGGCGAGCAGGCGAGCAACAGGGCACCCCGGGGATCATCAAGAATCCCACTAACTAGGCATTACATTAGAAACAAACAAGTGTCTTAACACTTGTTATTGTGTAACATGTAATAGCTTAGGACTTAAACAAGTGTCTAAACACTTGTCAATGTAAAAATTAAGATGGATAAGGAGGTGACACCTCATGCTTGCTTGTACCCTATAAGTACCCCTTCATGAGAAGGAGAAAAAAGGTTCATTTATTCAAAAACAAGCCCAAACTCTTGCAATTTCAATTCTCCAACCTTACTTAGCTTAATCCAATGTTTAATCTCAAGTTATACACCTTGCTTGATGATCTTCCAAGCCTAAACAGCCACTAATCACCCACATTGAATCAAGATCATCAACATACCTGTAAAGGGTGAGTTGGCTGAAAAGAATTTAGTTGAAAATGAGAGTGAGAAAGAGGAGAAGAGAGTAGAAAATGAGGGAGTCAATATGGAGATAGAAGAGGTGCAAGCAAGGTTAGGAGGTGAGTTTGAGGGGGAATTTGCTAACCCTTCTCTAAGTGCAGGAAATCCAACCCAGGAGGAGACCAGGACTGTAACCAGTCTAAGCCCACTGAAGCTTGCACTGAGCAATGTTGAAGAAATAAGGCTACCCTCAATTGAAGCTCAACAGAAGGATTTAGCAGATCAGATGGAGGAGAATGAAGATGAAACTATCCTTCTCTCAGATCACACTGATGGTATGATGAATGTCACAACTGCTTCCCTTCAGAAGTTATCTCTCAGAGTTGAGAACTCACAGAAGATGATAGTTGATGTTGTTGAAGGACAAGGAAAGTTGATTGTGTAGGCTATCACAGAAATGGAGAAAAAGGAGGAGGAAGCAAGGCAAAGTTCTTGGAGTCTTCAGTGGAGTCTGTCTCCACCAGCCTTAAGACTTCAGTGGTGGCTTTCTCAACTACACTGATGGAGAAAGTTGAAGACTTCTAGAACAAGAAAGCAGCTGAGGCAGAGGCCAAGGAAGAACTGCTGAAGGAGAGTCTCATGAAGGTCTTGAAGGAAGCAGTATAAGACTTCCCCACCCAGGAGAAGACTGATGTAATCATCAGTTAGAAGCTTAACCAATTTGTGAGATTTGGTCAAACAACTGGAGCAACTTTGACCAGACTAGAAGATGAAGTAGATCATTGCTCTACTCAGCTGAGGGTGGTGGAACACGAGCAAAAGTAGCTCAACATGACCTTCGCCAAAGTGTTGATTAATACCGAAAAGGGGGAAGAATTGATATCAGGGAAGAAGATGCGAGAAGACCCCAACAACACTATGGAGATCATCCTGGATACAGAAGACTTTGTTAAGTCCCAGCGAGTAAAGAAAACGATGATCAAAGCTAAGAAAGAAGCTCAACTGAGAGCAGACAAGGAAGCTCTACTATCAAAAGGAAAGGAAGCTGAGCCTGAGGTGGATCTCTCAAAGTTCAAAAAGGAAGCTGCTGCAGCCAAAGGAGAAAGGATGGCGCTAAGGGGAGAATCCGCTAAGAGGAAGATGATTAATGAGTTTTCAGCTGAGGTGGTGAAGAAGACTAGATCTTCATTAAGGTTGGCTCACAAACCAACTGATGCAGAGTCAGCTGAAATTCTCCCAGTCTTGAATCCAAACCCCATCTCTTCCAAGAGGCCTGATGAAGAGAACCCTACTGAAACCCCCAAGTCTGCTCCAACCCGAGTTACTGAACTAACTCAACTGATCAAGGAAGTTGGAAGAATGAACGAAAGAGCAAAGAAGATAGCAGCTCAACAGAAGGAAAGGTTGGATAAAACAGTACATAAGATAGAGTCTGTTGCTGAGCTTGTTGAGAGAAAGAGGAAAGAGAGGCTGACCACTTTTGACAAGACTACAACAAAGAAGTTCAAGAATGGATACCAAAAGTGGGCTGCCAGACTGAAGAAGGACAAGGAAGCTCAACCCAAGGCCAAGTTTCCTCATCATGATACTTGGGTGCCCAAGAAGCTCAACGACAAATGGGAATCAGTGAAGAGAGAGTTTATCTATGCTTACTATGTCACTGGAGAACTTGGAAAGGAGAATCTGCAAGACTTGTTCAATTTATGGCTCTTTGACTCCTACCCAAACCTCTACCCCAATATCATTGAGGCCTGGAACGATGCTTTTCCAGGTAATTCCCTAAAAGCCCTTGAACCCATTGTCTTCTGGCCACCAGTTGATGCTACTGGAGCTGCCGATAGAGAGAAAATCACCCTTGAATGGGTTGCTTTGTGTGAACATTTGGAGCTTTGAGGTCACTCCAAGGAAGTGATGGAGAGAGAGAATGAACTAAAGGTTAGATTGTTTAAACAGTATGGCTTGGAGCCTGTGTTTGATTCTATTTGAAAAGGTTGTAAGTGTTTGTTGGGCATTTGTTTATAAGTCCCAGTCTTTTTTGTTTTTTACTAAGGCAGTTGACTTTTTGTACTTGTACCTTTCTTTTAAGTGAAATGAAAAACTCTACCGTCTTTTATGGCCCAAGATAATATCTCATTATCATTTAGGTTTTGCACTTTAGAATAAATTTACTTACTAGAATTTACTAAGTATGCCAAACTGATGATCTCAACTAAAGAAAAGAACTATGTAATAGATAGATTTCAGCATCATCAAAAAGGGGAAAATTGTTAGGAAATTGTATTGATATAAGTTTTGATTAAGATGCCAAAGTGTTCTCCCTAAGCTAATGTAAGTAAATTATATTCAGTAGAGTTTGTCTAGAGTTAGTCAGTTCACTTGTTAGGGAACTGAGTACATTTACTAGTTTCAGGAGTGTATGTCGTTCACTAAAGAAAAGTTCGCTGAAGAGGAGAAGTCTACTGAAGTAAAGTAAATTGAAGAAGTCACCTGAAGCACAAATATTTTCTAAGTACATTTATGCCAAGGGAAGTACCATCAGTAGAGGTATTGGAAGTCTACTGATAAACACTAACAAAGCATTCAAAGCAAAACGTATTTAAGGCTGTTGGTTATTCTGGTTGGAACATAAGGCAAAAGGAATGTCAGTAAGGTTACAATAAATGAAAGAATAAGAAGGTTCCTTCAGTCGAGTTCAACCTTAAACCCAGACAAGCTCTGCACAAGTTGACTGTTTGGTCCAATGAGAAGATGACACGTAGGCGTACTTCACTGACAGCCGATCTGTCGTAGACTGACAAACACCAAAAGTCAGGCCTTACCTTTTGCAGAGAGCTGGTTGCAGGCAAAGACTTCCAAGCCAATTATTGATGCGACATAAAGCCAAAAAGAGTCGTTTGAGCCAATTAGATACAAGAGACTTACTTGAGAAGATTCAAACTCCAATGGGAAGATTTTCAAGAAGTCTATAAATACAGAAGGACGTGCTCATTGTCATGTACGGGAAACTTCAAAGATATATGCATTCTCTACACTCACAAACGCACAATCGAAGCACTCGAAATCACTCAAGTTTTCCAAGTGTTTCACTTTTGTAGAGAAGCATACAAAACCTTCTATAAATGTACTTAAAGCCATATCCAAAAGCTTAGATCGAGATAATCCATCCTTAAACTCTTGAGCTCACTTTGTAAGGATTATCTCAAAATAGTTGGAACCAAACCCTACTCAAAACCCTACCCACAGTTAGGTTGAGAGTTAGAGTTAAGAGGTGTGAGTAAGTTGATAACTTGATATCAGTCTGAAAGCTGGTTGTTGGGAACTAGGACGTGGATATATCCTAGGGATCAAATATCCTAAGAGAGGAATATTTTATCAGTGCACCTTGGCACTATAACACAAGGAATTCCAAGTGAAAGGAATTCTCCTGTTTAATCGGGACAGTGGACGTAGGAGATTCATCTCTGAACCACTTTATATCTTGTGCATTTACTATCCAGTCATTTCTTAAATGTGTGTTGGATAAACTAATTTTCTTATAACTAAAATGAGTATTTCTTAAAGGGCTCACTATTCCACAACTGAAAGCTAATTAGATAGCAACTCAACTGAAAGCCAAGAGCTCTCAGTGGAGCTGATATCTCAGTAAGCTTTCACGAGTAAGTCATCAGCAGACTTCAAAGTCCACTGAAGGTTTACCGTCTTGAGTAAAATGTTAAGCTTTAAAAAGAAAAGTTTTAATTTGTAACAACAGGTGTATCCCCCCCTCCCATACACCTATACCACTCATTTCGGGACCAACAAATAATTATCTAAAATATTAATGTATATAGCAATTTTTAAGCCGGTTTTGTGTAAACTAGTTTCATAGTTAAATTGGTTTACAATTAATATCTTGTAGTAAAATAACTAATACCTTTTAATGAAACAATTAAGATTTTTCAACTAATTCTTTTAAATGAAACAACTAATGTTATTCAATATTAATATATTATAGTATAAATAACTAATACCCTTTAATTGAACAATTAATATCCTTCAATTAAGTTTCACGGTGAAATTTATTCACACATGACTTTGCCTTTTTCAAATTTTAACAAAATATATCTAAAATAATTATATGAATCTAATTATAAATTTAAAAATAATAGGTAATGAAAAATATTTTAATTATAGTTAATTTATTTAGTTCTTTAAATAATTGAATATACTTAATACTCTGTTTGAATATTTTAATCTACCAATTAATTGAATTGTCCTCATTTTTATTTTCATTTGTCGCCTCAAAATAATTAATTAATTAAAAATAAAAAGTCAATTTTTTAAATTTCATAAATTCATTAATTTAATGATTGTATTTTTACTAATTTAATAGTCAAATTAATATGGACCTGGGTGATGGCTATAGTGTTCTTCCATAGGAGATTAGAGGGAGACGACGGAGAGATTGATGGTGGTGGTGGTGGTGGCTATGGTGGTTGTGTGTGAAAGAGAGAGAAAGAGACATCCACCATATAGAGAAAGAGATCTAAATTTTAAAATGAAGTGAGAGAAATGAAATCTGATATATTTAGATTAGGTCTGAGAGAGAGATAAGAGAGAAGAATGTGGGGCCTATCTTTTAAAATACAAATCACTTACCAATTGTACTAAATTGTGTCAAGGGGCTGTTGGGACAATGTCAGTTTTGATTAGATCTCAAAGACCCTGAAAAGATGAGTTGCCTAAGTGTTGTAATAATCAGGCTAGTCTTGGTTAGGTTTGTAAGTTAGAATATTTTACATTCACAGGTACACAATGAGTGGAGTACTCATTGTTGACAATCAAGACTGAAGCCTGAAGACACAAGAGCACCATCCTGAGTTTATGGAAGTTCATCTAAGCTGACTGAGTAAGTGTCAGGATGAAGAGCATGATCCTGAGATCATTGCTAACTCAGCCTGAAGGGGACAGGATCATACTGAGTATTTAGGAAAAGACTTGGAGTAGGATCCAAGCAAGTCAAAAGGAATGCCAGCGCCGGAAAATGTACATAGATGAGGACAAACCTGAACTCAGTAAAGACAAGACTGAACTGAAGAATAAGTTCTGACATTCTCACCTACCTGATTACGTGGACCAATCAGAGGGTGCCAAGTCATGTACGGATACTGACCTGAACCTGACATCCCTGCACAATTCAACAGGCATGCATTTAATGCAATTACCAAATACATGCAAGGACGGCTGTTGCATGGAGATTATATTCGTTGATTATTCCTACACGAAGACAACCTAGAAGATTATCTCCTCCAACAGATAGTTTTCAAAGTTGCCTATAACTACAGAAGACCTTGGACCCAAGCAAGGCTACGGGAAATTTCGAAGCCTAAAATTACTCAAACTCTCAAACGCTCAAAGCAACCTGCATTCATAGAAGCACTCGAACAACCTTTAATTTCCCAAGTATTTCTAGAGAGTTATTCTGTATTCCATTGAGCGAGCTAACCATATCTTAAGCTTAGAGTGATTATACAATCATTATAATAGTTTTATCTTGTAAGGATAATCAAACCTAGTTGGAATCCAAAACTGAAACCAAAACCCTCTCAGTTAGGTTTGTTGGTTAAGTTTAGTTGAGTGAGTTAGAAGGAAGGATCAATGAGGAGTCTGATCTTGGTGCACCTTGGCACGTTAAAAATAAGAAAATCCTTAGTGGATTTTCCTGTTCAATTAGGACCGTGGACGTATGAGCTTGAGTCTCTGAACCACGTTATCTCTCTAAGTTTTTACTGCTTTGATTATTGCTTTATATTGTTATATTGCTAAGTCATTCATTGCATATCTTGTCAGTGTTAAATCAATTAGCCTAACTCATTAACTCAGTGCACTGCCCTTCTAATCACAGCTTCATAAAAGGGAAAATAAGTTTTCAGAAAGCAAACATTAAAACAAGACTTTAAACTTTCAGGGCTCACACATTCCGCACTGAACATAAGTAGATAGTTTGACAACTGACTCACCTCAGTGCAGTTAGTAGGTTTGTTATCTACCCTATGTTCTTTATCACTCTGAGTAAGGGGACTCAGTGAGGTTTTAAGTTAAGAAAAATTTGTATACGTGTATTCCCCCCCATACACGTATCACCCAGTCTTGTACCGGGACCAACAGGGGCTTCTCATGTTTTATTGTGCATTTAAGCCCCTAGAATTGTAGTATGTTTTGTATTTCTCTAACTTTTACTTGTGGAAGCTTTTGAATAATGAGGAGAATGTATTTATAAGACCACAAGAAGGTTTCATGCAAATTTTTTTATAGCACAAGGGGTATCAGTATCACGTGCAATTTGCCCTATTAATTAGTTGTGTGATTTACTTTTTGTCTTTTTTTTTTACTTTTCAAAGTATCACACACAATTTACCCTATTAATTAGTGAGTAATTCTAGTGTGCAGTTGAATGCATAGTATGCACTTGAATTTTGAAAAAAATACCCTAAGCAGAGATCAGTATTATCCCAAGAAGTAATCATTGATACCCCAATTGCAAAAAAATATACAGTTCGGCATGTTAGTGTGTGTTTTGAAAAAAAAATCAAAATTGAAGTTAAAATTGAGCTTAAAATCCAAGTGCATATCATGCACTTAAGTGCATGCTAGAATTTGTGTTAATTAGTTGTGTAATTTACTTTTTGCCTTTTTGTTGACTTTTCAAAGGATTTTATAGCAATTTGTGGAAAAGTAAACATAGGGATTAAGAACTAGTTTTTCATTCAAAATAATGGCCAATTTTTGGATGAACAATAAAAAAAACTTGAAAATTTCAAATTTACAGCCCCAAAATATGGTGGGAACGTCCTCTACTCAGTCATAAATGTTGATTTAACCAAAAAATTACAAACCAAAACTCCCTCCCTCCTAAGTTTACACAACCTTTAAGTTCGTTATAAATACCACAAGTCCTCACCAACCACATTCATTACAATCAATTTTCATTCAATGCAAGAAAGGAAAAAAATAACTAACACTAAAAGAATTCATGATCTATCTCCATCAGCCAGGAATTTGATTGCCCAATTCCTCATTGCTAACATATAGACACGTGTGGAATTGTGCATAAAGGCAAGATTAAGGAAGCAGTTGTATCATTTGGAGTATTTAGAAGGACTATTTAGTACACTTGAGCAGCTACAAAAGAACAAGTTTTAACTGGACTTCCAATAATGTTCACATAAACAAAAAAAAAGGACTATTAGAAGACTAGTCAATAAGCTAAATGTGAGCGAGATTACAACTGGTAGTGGATCAAACAAGACTTAATTTTACAATACATAAATGCAGTAAAGCTTGTTCTCACACTAGCAAACATGTTTTAAAGGCTCTAGTACAACCTGAGTTCATTGGCATTTGAAGAGCGATCCAACAAAATAAAGTTATGCAGAATGTGATACACATTGATGAGCAATGGTTTTATATGATGAGAACAAATGTAAGATCCTATACCATCCCAGAAGAAGCTCAACTATATAGATCATGCAAAAGTAAGATATACATACCCAAAGTCATGTTTATGTGTGCATTGGCAAGGCCACTATATTCAACTAAGGGTGAGCTCATTTTTTATGGAAAGATAGGAAACTTTATATTGACGAAGATGGCACCAGCTCAATTATACAACAAGAACACAGTGAGAGGCACATTGTTCAGTACACCTATTAACTCGATCACAAAAATTGTCATCAAAGAATATTTTGTGCAACAAGTAATCCTTCCAACTATCAGAACATAGTGGTTCATCATGTAGTTTATGAAAGTAAGTCTCCAAAATGTATGGTAGTAGTTTTAAGAACTACCACAACACGTTGATGGTATTACAATCATACTAGAACTTTTACTTTACTAAATCATTCATGTTAATCAGATTATACCAGTAATAAAGGCAAAGTGGCCAAAAGGTGTAAGAAAAATAATCACAATCCAACAAGACAATGCAAAACCACACATTAGTAACCATGATCCTGATTTTAGAGCTGTTGCATCATCATATGGGTTTAATATCCAATTGATGTGTCAGTCAACTAATTCACCAAACGCTAATATGAATGATTTAGGGTTTTTCAGGGCAATATAGTCTTTGCAAGTGGACACAAACAACTATATTGTTGATCAATTGTTTCAGAATGTGCTCGAAGCTTTTGAAAAATTAGAAGACATTACACTTAACAAAGTTTTCTTGAGTTTACAACACAACATGATTGAAATTATGAAAGTGTCTCAACAACTTCAATCTCTCACACATGAGAAAAGATGTCATAATAAGCTAAGGATTGTTGTCATGCATTAACCCTAGAAGTTGATGAGTATTTGGTGAGACAAGGCATATAACACTTGATGTCTCAAAATCAAATTAAGGAATCGTCATTCAATGTTAAAGGACTCATGAAAGATTTGGAGCATTTGTAGGTGAGGAATAAGTATTACTTTCTTTTAGATGTTTACAGTATAAACATGTAATGTATGTGCACTTTTTGCTTAGGTTGTAAACATTAAAAATATGTGCAATATATGTGTGCTTTTTGTAAGTTTAAGGATTGGATCCCTCGAAACAATATCATCATAGGGTATTAAGCCTAAATCAAGTCTCCTAAACTATGATTACATGTCCCAGTGGTGACATTAATTTAAGAATATAAGGAATCAAACCATCAAGCACCACATTTTCATAAATCAATCATCATATATGAACATTACTTAAGGATTTGATCCCTTAGAACAATATTATCACAGCTGGGTATTAAGCTTAAATCAAGTATCCTAAACTAGGATTACACACCTCAGTGGTAACATTAATTTAAGTAAATAAGGAATTAAACCATCAAGCACCACATTTTCATCACTCAATCATCATGTATGAACATCACTTATGCATGGATCCCTCAGAATAATATTATCATAAGATAATAAGCCTAAGTTAAGTCTCCTAAACTAGGATTACATACCCCAGTGGTGGCATTAATTTAAGTAACATTTTCAACAAGCATCAAGTGGAATCAAACTATCAAGAACCATATTTTCATCATATCATAAACAACATTCAATCCCAGCAGAACATAAGCAACATTCAATCCCAACAAAACATAAGCAACATTCAATCAGGCAGAATATAAGCAACATTCAATCCCAGTAGAACAAAAGCAACAAATTAACTATCAGAATCAGAGCATATAACCCTAAAACCCAATTAAAATAAACAGTACAGTGTAACGAATTGGAGCATATAAATCAATATGCATTAGAGCATATCCTTCAACATGCATCATGAAAAAATCAATTGAAATGGACAGTAGAGTGTAACCAATTGGAGCATATAAATCAACATGCATCATGAAAAAACCCCAATTGAAATGGATAGTACAGTATAACTTGAGCAATGAACAGAGCTCAAATTGCAAGCCACTTCATGAAAAGTGTTATGTTTTCCTTAGTATCGAACCAATCACCAGCATAAGGCACTTCCTCATCTGAGATTTCTTCATCTCAGCTCCAGGTACATAAGAGTCTTGTAAACCTAGTACCGTGACCTCAATAAGAGGTGGATCATCAATGAAAGATGCTTTACCAGCCTCTGGAACCAGAGCGACACAACCTCAGAATAAGGCTCATCAATTAATATAGCTACCGGATTGAGAAACACTGACGCAAGAACAAACTCAACCATCGATGAAGACTCAAAATAGGCACTCCACCAGCCTTCAGAAATAGAGATGATAATGCAGCCTCGAAACAAGGTTCCACCACCAACATAGTTGTCGGATCGAGAAATGCCGGTGCATGAACAGATTCAACCATCAATGAAGGCTCAAAATCAAAAGACGCTCCACTAGCCTCAGAATCCAAAAATGGCAATGTGACCTCAACAATCGACATATCCTCTGAATAAAGAGATGGCGACAAGGAATCAGACACAACAATAGAAAAAATGTCAAAATTGGGAGACGCCCAAGAATATTCCGACAGATCTCTAGATTTTCCCTTAAAATTGTGAGTAGATATTGAATCTTCGATTTAGATAGAGAGAGAGATGGTGAAGGTTCGATTTAGATCGAGAGAGAGATGGTGAAAGTTCGATTTAGAGAATGGGGGGTTGGGAGAGAGAGAGAGGGAGAGAGATTGAACGATAAGGTTTGAGAGATGGGGGAGAAGATTTGAAAGAATGAGGAGTTGGAGGAGAGAGAGAGAGAGAGGGGCTAGACAATTAGGATTTGAGAGACGGAGAGAATGTTCGAGAGATTGAGCTTGAGAGAGATATATATATATATATGTGGATTAATGTTATGGGTTGGGTTTGTCAATATGTTTAGATTAATACTAATGGTCTGATTTAGTAATTTAATTAAGTGAGTAACTGTTAAATTTAGTTGAATAATCTTACTTTTTATTGAGTGTGCAAATTTTAGTGGGACAAATCAAAATGACTAATGTGCAAATTGTTATGGGATGAATTTCAAAAGGTATGGCTTAAGATTAGTTATTTGGCCTAAGAAAAATAAAATAAAAAAGGCATAACAAGATAAATATGTACTCATTTAGAAAATTCAATTAAACCAACAAGCTAAATAAAGCAACAAGTTCTACACAATGATCAAAGTTAGAAAAGTGCTCACGAATTAATAAAAAAATCAAGAGATGTGATCTATTCCTTACATATAACTACTTTCTACATGTAATTTAACCAAAGTTTATAACCCATTGCCTTTACCCTAAATCTATTCCCGACACATAAAATACACTCCCAATCGATCCATATCCACTCTTCATATTTACATATTTTTACACATATTTGACGTAACATGTATTTCATGCATCTTATAAAATGGAGTGAGAAGTTAAATTCAACAAAGAGAACTTAACCCTAATGCAAATTTTCCCCTTCTCCAAATCCAACTTAGCCCCGGTGACCAACCAATGCCCTGGATTATCGGACGGGCCACGACAGAGGTGCGACGTGTCGACGAACTTCAAAAGCTTGTGCGTGTGCACGGGCACCGGTGGGCCCGTTGGATAAATCCCGGAATCGATAATCACTGGCACGGGCGTCTCCTTGTCAGCACTCCCAATTAGGGAAAGGGAAGTGCTGATCGAGGAGAAAAACCCCGATTTGAGGGAATGATGGTCGGAAGCCGATAGCATCCAGTTGGATTGGATAATGTAGCTTTGGGAGAGCTTGGAGTAGAGGAGGCGGAGATGCAAGACGTTCGTGGAGTCGTGTTTTTGAACGTGGAGTCGAGCCCCGGTGACGATGAAGGCGGCAGGGGAGCCCGAATTCTGCCACTGGGGGTCGAACTTCACGGGGGCCGTGCAAATGTGGGAGAATTTTTTCCATTGAATGGGTTCCAGGAAACGATGGTGGTCGGGTATTTCTTCGGATCCACGCCATATGGATATGGGAGGGTTTTCGAACTTGTCTTGGAGAAGAACTGGGGGATTTATCAAGTGTTGCAAATGTATGCCTAACCTGAATATTAATTAAAACACACTTTCATA
Organism: Ballota nigra; assembly: GCA_947034835.1. Classification (NCBI taxonomy): domain Eukaryota; kingdom Viridiplantae; phylum Streptophyta; class Magnoliopsida; order Lamiales; family Lamiaceae; genus Ballota; species Ballota nigra. The sequence goes on along the minus strand of OX344720.1, from coordinate 85,583,654 downwards.
TTAGGGTTTGTACAAACAGCCTCAAATGTATAGCATGCACTTGGATTTTAAGTCAAATTTCAAATAATTACCTATTACATTTGACACCCTCGAGATACAACCGCATTCCAGTCACGGGAGTATTTGTTGTAACCTATATACATTATTTTAGGATTAGCAACAATAAAACGTAAAATTACTTTGATTTCATTCAAGATGTGAAAAAAGTTGAGAACTTTCAAATCTACCTGAGTTGTATTTACATACATCTTTGGGCTCATGAAATTAAAACTTAGAGATGGTGTATGAGAGGCCTTATTTCTAGCTGGGCCCAAGGGAAGGTCGTTGTGAATGGGGGCCCAAATTTTATGGGCTTGAAAATCCAGGAAGTACTGCAAATCACCTATTGGAGGCTTGTCTGTTCATAAAAAAAGAGTGAGTTCTGCGTGAGACGGAACTCCACTTAAAATATAGACTTCACTTTGTTTTAAAGTATAATTCTGGTAAAATCACAAATCCACGAGTCATATAAAATATATATGATGAGAATCTGTCTCATACAAATTTTTATCAAAGCACAACGTGGTTAATGAAATTTCAAGAATGCAATGACATGATTAGAAAATATTAATTGAAAATAAAAATATATTAAAAAAAAGTCAAGGTCTCATTCACTCAACTGTTGAGTTTGTTTACATTGAAAAGTGTGGGTTAATTATACTAAAAAATTTACAGTGAAAATCGATAACACTGTAAACTTTTCAGTGTAGTTAACCCATATTTTTCCAAGGTAATCAGTCTATACTTTTCAGTGTAAACAACCCCAACTATTGAGTGAGTGTATCATGCATCAAGTGTACAAGAGACTTACTCTTGAAAGAAAAAAAAAAAAAAAGAATTGCTTACATCGAAGGTAGAGATTAATAGCATGCGATAGAAAGCCTCTGCCGGGAACACCCCTAAGTAGAGAAGTAATGGGAATGAAGTTGAAGTGAACGGCATCTGGTTTTGATGGAACTGTGAGCAACCATTCACAATGAGTGCTTGCTGATAAATCACCACCTCTTTTTGAACATATTACATTTATACCCTGCCATTTTATAAATATAGTCAGTGACTGATCTAGAATTTTACTTCGAGGACAAACTTTTTACATTATATTATATATTTAGTTTCAATTCGAGGGGACAAATTCATATATAAGGTAAAAGGCCAAAAGTATAGAGTGAAAATGATTCATACATGAATTATTGAAGGGTATTAGTTGTTTTCACTAAAAAATATTAGTTGATTTTGTTGAAGGTTATTAGTTATTTACGCTGAAAAATATTAGTTGTTTAGTAAAAACAAACTAAGACTTCTTAGTACAAACAATTAGTACTATTTAGTGAAAATAACTAATATTCTTTAGTGAAAACAACTAATGCTCTATAAAGATTCATATATAAACCAATTCACTTAATATATACTCAAAATAAAGATCTAAACAAAAATAATTCGAATAAGAAAAACTATAGGCTCTTAAAAACTAGGGGTCCCAAACTTTTAAAAAATTATGTATATACACACACTAATGCTAGTAGAGTATGTATAGAGGATATGAATCATTGTAGGGCATTAGTTGTTTTCACCAAAGAATATTAGCTTTTTCACTAAAAAGTATTAGTTGTTTTTATTGAAGAATCTTAATTTATTTTGCCACGCAGCTAATACTCTTTAATGAAAACAACTAATATATTTCAATAGTTCATGTATGAACCATTTATACTTATATAGTTTGTCATGCTTGTATACACTGTTTAAGCTTAAATATGTACTAAATTATGTTTGAATCTCTGTCATTTTTCCTATAGGGGTTTTTTTTTTTTTTCATTTTTTCCCGGAAATAACAGGAATGACCCTAAGTACAGCTTTCTACTAAGTATTTTTACTATGTATTTATATACTATGTAGGTGGTGAGGAGAACAATAATATATGTAGATCTATGAAATTGTGTTAGCTGAATTGATTGAACATATTAATTGTATGATATAATGAGAGATGCATGCATTTGATCGTGATGCCATGCTGGTGAACACTTTCAACGAACAAAATGTCAGAAGGTACGTATTGGCATTAAGTCCAAATTTTGGGCTGCTTATTTTGACATCCATTTTATTTGACAAATGAGAAAGAACTAGGAATTTTGCAGTCTTTTCTACAATTTAGCATTTGTGAGAAAAAGACTTTGATCCGTTTTTCCCTTGGATAAATATTTTTACTTGTCAGGTCTTGACTTTCCAACCTTTATGTATTGACACATTTCTAAAGCTTGGATCATTTATATTTCCATAAACATTTAAAAAAACTATAAAATTTATTTTTATTTTGTGTGTATTTAAAAAAAAAATAGTTATTTCATCAAAAAATATTGATAATAATATTGTATAATGAACACAATTAATATTGAATAGTTTTAGTGTATACCCAAGTGCATATTACGCACTTAAATTTTAAAAAAATTAATTGCAAAAAGTACGAATAACACATACTTCAGCATGATCAGTGTTTTTTGAATTAGTGATACCTCAAGCAATAATCAACAATACATCAAATAGTAATCAACAATATCACGAGCAATATTCAACAATGTTTCCAGTAGTAAACAATAATACCCAAAACAATAATCGGTAATATCACGAGCAATAATCAACAATACATAATACTTCAATATTTTAATTAAATAAATTATAGTTGAATTTAGAATTGAGCTTAAATTCAAGTGTATAATATTCACGTGGGTGCATTCTTAGAGTTTGTGATAAATATATCATTTTAAAAAATAATATTTTACTTGTATATGTTTGGAGTAAAGTTATGAAATCTAACTCTCGCTTAAATTGTGGACTATAATATCTATATTTTTTATGATATAAGTATAAAACATACTCCCTTCCACAAAAAAAAATAATTTTTATATTTATCTGTCTATAAAATATATTCTTGTTACCTAAAATTAAAATAATAAACTTTATTTATCTTTTTTAATATATACACATAATATTTTTTTAAATAATTCATTTTGTATTTGATTTAACACAATATTTTTACTTTTTACATATTATATCTACTTTTTTAATAATCATGGAAAAGGTATCAAAGGAGTATCGTTTAGCCGTTTTGTATGATTTATTACCGATTTATTGTCTGCATGTTAAATTTATTATAACTTACATCTTTTGCAGTGACTGATGCATAGTTACCAAATGGATTTGGCTGTGGATCAAACACCTTGAAAGCTTGCGGTGCCTGAATTCGATGTAATGTCAATTTATTAATCCCAAAAATAAATAAATAAATGTACAAAAATAATATGAATATAATTAACCTTGTGCATTGGGTCTTTATTATTTTTGCCGTGGTGGGGAGAAAAAGCGCACGTGCCAGTGAAGAGCTGATCCCCAAGATTATCAAGGTAATTCTTGAGCTGGGATGGTGTCACGTGCGAGCTCTTGTCTTGCTTTACTAACACAACATCTTGCCCACCTATGCTCAGGCCCACAATTATATGAGTTCCATATTTTTCAATAAATCTGTCACATTCAAAAATAATTCAACATCATTGCCCAAATTAATTCGCACATTCATGCATCATTATATACTTATTAGATAAATTGGCCCACATTTAATTTTATTATTCGAACAGAGTCGAGGCGAGACTACTCGAGTACTTGAAATTTGAACTCAACTCAAAAATTTATCAGCTCTATCAATTTTATTAACAAGTTGTACATAAAAACACCTTTTACTCCATTACTGAGATAAAATACCTCTTTTTACTAATAAAAACAATTCACAAATAGAGTTCGACTTGGTCTAACGAGTCGAGCTCGAGGCTAAAGAAATAACAATAATTATTTTTTAAATATCAATTTTAACGAGTCGAGTTCAAACCAACTAATTAATAAAAGGAGTATTTCATAAGCCAAGTTTGAATTATCACGAGTTGCTATTGTAATACTCGATTCGAATAATAAATCTATCCATAGTTATCTTAATTTCATATTAATGCATGGTCAATCTCATATATATATATATATATATATATATATATATAAAATAGTAGGTCTTACGTGAAGACCGTCTCATGGTTATATGAAGAATAAGTTGGACATGAATTATTAACTATGAAAGAGATAGATGTTAATTTATACTAGTTTGTGGATCGTCTTATCGTGAGATCCTCTGACATAAGTTTCATACTCCCTCCGTCAATGAGTGAGTTTCTCATTTCTTTTTGTTGAATGGTTTAAGAAATTGTATTTGTTTTTTAATATATGGCGGGCCACATGTTGACTTTTGAGATAAAGTAATAAATAGTGTTGAAAAGTGAATTGAATGAGTGACATTTTTTGTAATATTGTGTGAATTTGAAGGTTAAAGTTTATATGTAGTAAATGTTATTTTTACCATGTATGATATGGGAAATTTACAGTGGGACGGCCCGAAAAGGAAAGTGAGAAGTTTACTCAGGGACGGGGGGAGTATATTACAACATAAATTCTAGCATACACTCAAGTGCATAACATGCACTTGGATTTTAAGCTCAATTTTCGCTTAGAACTGCGTGTTTTTTTCAAAACACACAAACACATCGAACAATGTGTTTTTTTCAAGTTGGGGTATTATTGATTAGTTCTTGGGGTATTACTAATAAGTTCTTAGGGTATCACTGATTAATTTTTTGGGTATTACTGATTTTTTTTTGGATTTTTTTTTTCAAAAGCCAAATACATAACATGCACACTAAAACTAATATTAAGGATATCATTTTTCTAATTAATCCATGTGAGTTCTAAGGTTTCCGTTTGTTCACACTATCACATGTTCAACATTGTTAATGATATATAGTTGAAGAATAATTGAAAGAATAATACACCGTCCTATATATACTTTCTCATGGAATTTTCTATTAATCCAACTTATACTTAATACTATGTAGAAAAATTACACATAATGTAAGAATGTCAAACATGTCGAAATTACCAAAAAGACCCCCTACTATTATTCAAGATACTATAGTTCTATTTTAGACTTTTAGTATTGACTCTACTGTATTATTTATAATCACACAAATCAAAGCCCTTCAGAATAACATCATATTAAGGCTATATACATTGATTACGATACATTGATATGCTGTCCTTTGTAATAATATATTTAATTAAATTTCCAAGTTGCTCTAAATCGTGCCCCCCAATTATAAAAAATTTCCAGGCTTTTGAAGTGTGTACGTATTTCAAACTTTGAATGCGTCAATCAATTAAAAACTATATATACATATCTTTTTTTCTTTTCTTTTTTAACGAGAGACCCAAAACTTTGCCGTATCTTGGTAGGTGTCATGTGTGGCATTTGTACGTTGTGGGTCAACCCGATTTTGGATGAGATGAGATTTATTCCTAAAGTTAGCCAACTACCATATGCTTCAATAAGTTAATTTCCACATACTAATAAACTAAGCAATTAAGATTAAAACTTGTGATTAGACTCAAAGATATATTTTTAATCAAGACGGATTATGATAGCTAGAGCATTTGTCCACACTCAATTAGTTAAGCACTAAATATGGAGTAAAGACCAATTTAACGGGCATTTTACGTAATAATCATTTCCCACTATAACTTCGTTCAAATAAAGAAAAAGAAAAATCTTAACATGTAATATTTTATTCAAAGCAGTATTTTGAATTATTTGTCACTTTACTAATACTAAAAAAATTATTATTTTCTTCTACCAATACCCTCATATATATTAATTGTCTCATTGATTAAAAGCTTGTCATCATAAGTAATAAATAAGGGCATCTGACCTTTTAATATCCTAATTAATTAAATAGTAATTTGTTTGAATGAATAAAATAGTAAAATAATTAGAAGCAAATGTAGTACTTTGGTTTATAATTAAATATATTAATACCTATATCCAATAATCTTACCAACGTTACTTTTTTTAATTAAAAGTAAGCCTCTTGTGAAAATACTGTACCGTGCAGTTTAAATATATTTTAAATAGTATCAGTTATTTTTAATACAAATTTTGTAATTATTTTCCGTAAATAGCATCAATTGAATAATCATAACATTTTAGCAAAAATAACTTGAATAGTAAAGTGCATATAATTAAGACTTATCTTCAATTTATTATTCAATTTTGCTAGTCTTGCGCGTGGTATGTGACATTATCTCACGATGGAAAGTCAACGAAGAATTAATTAAGAATTAGGCAAGTCCAGCAATTTGAAAAAAAATTACAAGAATAGAAGGGTATGTTAATTATGGTGAGTCAATTAATCCGAAAAAATAATATATGAGTATTAAGATTTAATGCACCAAATCACTAAATATTAATTAACAAAATCCGGTCAAATCATCAAATATTCAGCGTAAAGTTTGTTTGAAGTGTATTAGTAAATTACAATAAATATACCAGCTCCTAAGGATATTAGTTATTTTCACTGAAAATATTAGTTGGAGTGTTATTAGTTATTATCACTAAAAATATTACTTGTTTAAACATAAGTTATTAGTAAAATGTATTTCAAGGCAATAGATTGGTTGAGTATCATTCCCACAATATTTTTAAAAAATAAAAAAAAGTTTTTATGCGACTCCGTCTCACTAAATTGGCATAACACGTTTGTATTTTGAAAAGGATGAAGGTTAATTCCTACTAGTTTAGGAATTGTATCACCGTAAAAATAGTCTCACGCAAAAAAAAAAAAAAAAAAAAAAAGTTACATAATGCACTGATACTTTTAATGAAATTCGTTGATACTTTTAATATAATTCACTAATACCCTTTAAATGAGTTTAACGGAAAAGATAGAAAATTAATTTGTATCAGTTTGTGAACAGTATCACCGTAAAAATCGAAAAAAAAAAACAAAAACAAAAATTACCTTGCAAGAGCAGAAGGGTCCCACGTAGAAGGAACAGCATTTCTTACTTCATCAGCCAAAATAAGAGGAAACCGATCAATATGAACACTAAACATCACAATAAAATACCCATCCAGCCCCAAATTCTTGGTATTCGAAGCATCCACGGCCCACGACCCGCTTTGAAACCCGAACATCGAGTTAAACAACCCGGACGGGATCTTCCCTGGTACGGAGCACTTCTGGTTAAAGAATTCGGACATCTGTAAATCAAAACCCGCGGTCAATATCCGGACGGTTGAGATGATCGCTCTCGTACACGTGTACGTACCTGATTGAAGCCCAGGATATCGGTTTGGTACCGGGTCCGATCGCCCTTATCGCATTTGATATCCGTGGAGACATTATCGACCGACCCGTAACCCGGAACCGATAACTGCTTAGTGTTGGTTTGGTTTAGGATTATGAGCCTTTCGTCTCCCTTGCAGTATTTGAGCCGGAAATCGGAGGATAAATCGAAGCCTTTGCCTAGGCTTGAAATTGCTCTCCGCACAATTCCGTCGCTCATTTTTGGTCTAGTTATATTTTTTCTAGTTGGAAATCAATATATATATATATGTATATGTGTACAAATATATGATGGAAAGGTAAAAGCGTGAATTGTTGGAGTATTATGGGAAGTGTGAAATATAGAGAAAGGAACAAGATCCCATTTATTTAACATCTTCTACCATCTCTCCCCACCCCATAAAAATTTATACTCCATTCATTCTAATTTTATTTTTCCACTTTACTTTACAAGAATTTTAATGTGAAGGTTGAATGGTACTACCTTCATCCATGAAAAATAGGCTTGTTCTTTTGTACGTGATTTAATGCGATATGTCGGATGATATTACGAGATTTTCTAAAGTCCGTTTTTTTAATAAAATGATCATTTATAGAAAGTATGTGAAATCAACTTTCCATTAACAATAATATTATTAAAAAACGAAAAATTTCGTAATACCCTCCGACGTTTTGCATTAAACAACGTGCAAATAAACAAGCCTATTTTTCATGGACGGAGGGAGTAATATTTAAATAAATAACATATTTTTTTATGAGGTGAAGTTTAAAAGTTGCACTTTATTTCTATTTTGGAAAATGAGAAAATAAAATTGGGACGGACTTTTTTGACAAATAGAAAAATAAAACTGGAACGGAGGGAGTACCCTAGAAAATGCACGTTTATAGTAAAAATATGTTTTTGAACAAAATAGTGATATATGTAGGGCCGTGCCAATTTGGAGGCAAAAGAGTCGATCGACTCGAGCCCAAAAATTTCCTAATTTTATAGGGGCCCTGTTATATACTTCATCCGTCCATTAAAACTATATTCAAATGGATGGACACAAATTTTACAATTACAATTTGATAAGTTTATTTATGTATGACATGCCTCCTAAACACACACGCGCATATATATATATATATATATATATATATCTTATAATAATATATTCTCAAACCTCTCCAAGATGATGTGTCAACACCACCTTATTCTTAGGCTGATGTGGCATGTCTCAAATCTCTCCATTTTGAAATACTGTGCTCTCATTAAAAGTTGGTTAAACTTTTAATCTCGATCCTTTGTTCTATATCATTAAATCTAAACCATTAATTTATATCTGCATAATTAATGCAAATAGATATTTTTTTCATTTTCTTATTTAGTTATTTTTAGAATTTATTATAAATCATATTTTTTCCAAACCTTAATGTAATTAAATATGATCTACTTATTGAATGAATCTAAATTTATCATTTCTAAGTTTGAGTTAGTATATATAGTATAATATAATGTTCGATTATTTTTTCCTAAAATAAAAGGTATATAGTTATATATTCCAAAGAATATTTTTATGTGATATATTCTTATTATGGACAAGATATAATATTGCATGCATTTTTTTTTTAAATAAGAGCATATTGTATTTCATTTTTTCACATCAAAATTTCATTTGTTCCACTCTTTTGCTGAGATTTCTCCCATCAATTGTTGGTTAGTTATATATCTATTGTTATTAGTGTATTTATTTCAGTTTAAGTGTTCACAATTTGATTAGATTTAAATATCAATATGAATGTAATAATGATTGTTGATTTATGCTCTACATCGTTCAGTTTAAATATTCTTCATGTGCACAAATAATAAATTTAACTATACCATGTATTTTTATCTGAATAATTATGATGGTTTAATTGTTGTAATTTAAATCTCATTTTAGATTTCAAGAGTATGACACCTCAATTTTCTCTGATTTCTAATATCAAGAGTGAGAGCCAAAAATTGACCGTTAGAGTTAGGATTGAAAAAGTTGGACAATATTTTTTAATGATTTAATAGAGACAAGTTCTACTTGGAACTCATTTTGATCGATGAACGGGTATTTGTAACTTTAAAGTTTATTTCAAATTTTGTATTGTTTCTTATATAAATTAATTTCTTACCGCATACTCCCAATAACTAATAATGTTGATTAATTTATAAATTATTCAATATTGAAATGGAAATTGATTATTATTAAATTATTAGTCTAAGTAATGTTATTCCATAATTGTTATTAATTTATGTGAATTTTGATATTTTTTTTTAATTATTTAGTTTGTAGGATATACCTATAGAGGTTAGTGAAGGGCACGGGTCACAGCTAAACAAACCCCATAATTTATTGTATATACCTCGAAATTTTTTAAACAAAAATACTCTTATATTAAATGACTACAGAAAATAAATATAATATATTTTTTCAGTACGCGAAATTCGCGTGGGTACACTCTAGTATATATATATAAGAGGGGGGAAACAAAAATAAAATCAAGGTGGTGATATCAGTGTATATTTGGTATAATATTGTGTGGACAAGTTCCATTTCTAACTTGTTTTGAAAGTATTAATTGTTTCACCAAAGAATGTTAGTTGTTTTACTATTAGGTGTTAGGTTCGAATGATATCACTTGTTCCATTAATGAGCATTAGTTACTTCATAAAATGTATATTTATTTTACTAAAATGTTTTACTTGTTTACAGGTTTTACGGTGAAATGTGCTCGTATAATACCTACCCTAAACATTTTAGTTCCAAACTTCCAATAAACAAGTAAGCATAAAGATTTTTTATTTTTTTTAAAAGACCATGAAGGACCCAATTTTAAACTCGACTCAAACTTTGTAATTTCTAGGATCGGCCCTGGATATATGAGTAAATATGTGTATATTATTTATTTGTGAGACATTCAAACAAGACAAGTGTGCAAATTTATATGGGATGAAGGGAGTAAGATGTTTAACAGCTTATAAGATCATAAAATAAGCTCATAAATATAAGTTGATATTTTCCAACTTATTTTCCTAACCACCTCCAACCCGACAACTTATTTTTTACAATTTTTAAATTGAAAGAAGTTTATTTTAAAATCTTATAAGCTGGTAAACATCTTATTTTTAAAAAAAAATTGAGAGTATTTATAAGTCCATAAACACTTTATAAGTATTTTTAAAGAACTTATAAATTTAACCAAACGAACTTTAAAAGAAGGAAAAATTGGAGTATATAATTTGATCGATAAACTCTTAAACTTATTTATAATATGAAATTGAATTCATACTTATATTATTATATTTATTCAGTAATATTATAATTTTATTCAATAATATCATTGCTATTATAACTAATATCATAATATACATTCATTTCTATTATAATAACTTTCATATTCCTTATTATATTTGTGGTGAAAATACATGTTTGCATCAACCGATGGACATGTAATCATTTATACATAAACTTCATCCTCATAATATTTACAAATTTATATAAATTGTTGTTACTTTTAGGTTCACATATACATACAATTCAACTAATTTCTTTACATTATAATTAAGATTGCAAAATCACTCCTTAAAACCTCAATCATTATAACTTTTTCTTTTGTGTGTCCCTTATTTGTGAATGAAATTTCGGATAGAGGGATTAACATTTACGCATATTATCACATCAAACTAGGTGAATGTTCTGGTATTAATATATAAATGTAATAATATTATTGAATTAATATTATTATATTATTAATGAATATAATTGTACCAGTTTCATGTGAACAAGTTTCCCCACTCTAATATTAATTTGGTTTTATTCGGTTTCTTGTCTTCATACCATTTGTGAACTGTGTCGACAATAACTTTGACTTGCAGTATTAATTTCGTATGCGCGTCTTTTGATTAGGTCTTTGAGGGTGTGTTTTCAGCTTACGAAGTTCGGATGGGGAATGGGCTTCCCTCCGTCCCGGTTAATTTTCGGATTTGCACATCTCATCTCCATCCAAATACACATCCACCCTTATTATACATCTATACTCCTATTTTCACATAACTCAATATCTATCACATCATCTTTATTTTTTCACATAAAATATATATTTTATTAATCTCTATCTTCTACTCCACTTTATAATACACCATCAATTAAATTAGTATATTATTTATTTTAATTGTTTACAAAAAAATTCAATGAAAACATGTTAATAGTAAATATGCGTGAAATTAATTGCTATCTTCATTCATTAATTATGTCTACCATATAAATAAATTGAGAACATTTTTTCTTGACTTAGCAAAAGACAAAACATGACTATAAATATTAAAATTTACTTTAAATTAATATAAAATTCATTTGTAGGCACGTCGCAGACAATCCCCACTACGTAAGAACAAAATTATTTTTATCGAAAAGCATAATCGAATATTTCGTAGATAATTTTTTATATTCTTATAGTGAATGAAGATTAACAATAGGAGAAAAATTACATTTTAAAAATAGAATAACGGCTTCTTATAAAAAAAATGTATTGAAAATATATCCATTAAAAAATTGGTTATTTATTTCGTTTTATAATTCATTATTAGACATAAAATTTGAAAATGAATAAAAATAATATTATGAATTAATGAATTAACGATGAGATTGTTCAAATTTCACCACATGTAATATGATGATGCATGTCTTTAGTATATTAAATATATGTATGGTGTTGTTGAATTGTTTTAATAATTCAATTTGTTTATTATGTTTAAAAAAAATAAAAAAAAATGTATGATTTCAATAAAATCAAATTAAATTGGTATTAATTGACATTTTCGTGTCGGATAATTAATTTCTTATAATTTTAACCACGTTAATATCATTTTATTAATTCAATTGGTTTGTGTTTTAATTCAATTCAATTCAATTCAAATAATATAATATAATTAAATAATTATATAATTATACATAATAATATTAATTATTTTATATTACAATTCAACACAATCATTCAATCATTACCACTTTAATAAATAATAATATAATAATACATCATCATTATTTATTTGACATAAAACCTCATTCACCCCTATTACATCCAACCCAAAACAAACAAATGATTGATATTCACAGGATTTCGCCCATCCACCTTTTTTCCCCATCCGAATTTCCCCCATCCATCTCAAGACAAAAACAAACGTGACCTAGGAGATTTCCCAGGCCCAATTTGGACATTTCACAGTTCTGTTGACAGGGTTTTTAAATTTTTACGTGTCGAAACTATAAGAAGAGTATTCTAAATTGCAAAAGAAAAAGGTGAATCATATGATATTTGACCCCATAAAAGAGTTTTTTTCGTGGCATTAATGTATGGGAAAATGGTTTTTTTCATCCTTTATCTTACACCTATTATGCTTTTGGTCCTCTTGACTATTACTTTTTGAAAAAGGTCCCTTAACTTACCAAAAAAATTGTTTTTCGTCCTCTAACCTTCTACAGCAGGTCACCTTTCCGGTTTTTAATGACATGGCACCCACTTTTCATTTTATTTTATTTTTATTGTGATAAAATGACCTATATGGAATAATCTGATTGGTTGGTGCTTACATGTCACCATTTATGTGGAAAATCTCATTAATGAGAATTCATTAATTAAAAAATATATTTTTCATTAATTAATTAAAATGAAAAAAAAAATTATCATTAATTAAAAGAAAATATATATCTCCCCAAAAGAAAATGAATTCAGTTATATTCAATTCACTCTCTCTCTCCCCGAAATTCTCCCCACCCGCCGCCTCTTTCCTTTTTCCGGCGACCATCGGCTCCCTCCTCCACCAACTGGCCACCGCCGTGCGACGCCCTCCTAGCAATGCCGCACACCAGACGCGAGCACTGCTGTTGCCTCTCACAACCACACGCGAGCGCCGCCGAACCACCGCCTCCAGTCGCCGCCTCGCCGCTTCAACCGCCGAACCACCGCCTCGCCGCCTCGCTAGCTCCAACCGCCGTAGGGCTGGTGCATCGGCGAAACAGAGCAGGGCTTCGTCGGAGTCGCCGCAAAGGTCTCCGATTGTGGAGGGCTCCGAATTCGTAACCGATTGAGTGTGGGTTTCTTCGATTGACGTTGAATTTGTCAAATTGACGTCAAATTGACATCGATTGAGTGTGGGTTTCTTCAATTGACATTGAATTTTGTCGAATCTGTAACCTTACCTCTGATTTTTTTTTTCTTTTAAATGATTTGGGTTTTTTAACATTCCTTCAAAATTTTGTGTTGATTCTAATTTTTGTGTCGATTTGAGGTTAGATGATAGTTGGAGATTTGGGAATTACTTCAATTTTTGTGGTGATTCCAATTTTTGTGTTGCTTTTAGGAATTACTTGAAGTTGAGACTTCGGAATTACTTCAATGGAGATTTGAGAATTACTTCAATTTTTCCTGAGATATATTCTTAAGCTGTAATTATGGCCGAATTTCCTGCGTTTCCTTCTCTTCTATTAATCTATAAAACTTGATTGAAATTGGAGGGTGGAATTTGTGGATTGTGATTTGGGGATTAGGTTAGTTGTGTATTTGGTGGTTTAATTTCAGGGAGAAGCCGCCACTTTTCCTCCAGAATTAAAAAAAAAAAAAAATCCATGTCAGCAGTTACCGGCTGTGTGACCTGCTGTAGGAGGTTTGAGGACGAAAAACAAGTTTTTTTGTAAGTTAAGGGACCTTTTTCAAAAAGTAATAGTCAAGAGGACCAAAAACATAATAGGTGTAAAATAAAGGATGAAAAAAACCATTTTCCCTTAATGTATTATCTAAAAGAGAAAAGAACCCATCACTACTTGACCACCGATTGAACTAATTTTAGGAAATTGAAATATATGGCCCACGCGTATCGTTAAATATATAGTAACAAAATTATATGTGGGCAATGTATTCATTATAAATTTTATCATAAAATAGTTTTTAAATATTAAATATTTAATTAAAAGTATTAATAATTTTATTAGAAGTATCATTAATTTGGTCAGTGGTATTATAATGTATTCCCTCCGTTCCTAAAAAATAATCCTGATTTTTTGCACGTGATTTAATGCGATATGTACGGGGTTTTCTAAGGTTCATTTTTTAATAAAAATAATCGTTAATGGAAAGTTTGTTTCGCATACTTTCCATGAACGATCATTTTATTAAAAACGGACCTTAAAAACCGTGTAATACCCTCCGACATATCGCATTAAACCACGTGCAAAAAATATGACTATTTTTCAAGGACGAAGGTAGTAATCGTTGTAAATTTTCTTGAACTCAAATTAATAATACTCCTCATGAACTTTTTGATACTCATAATTAAATATTCGATACTTTAAAACAGTTTAATGATAAACTTATTATGAATCATTTTCATATAAAACTTACTATTTTGGGTGAGTTCAAATTCAGGAGATTTTGCAATAACATTTTGGTGGGTTTGTTTCTATATACGTTATTTTCAAAATCTTATATAATGTTTGTAAAAGAGTAGGTCTTGTGTGTTTCATGTCATGAGACGATGATATAGGGTATAAATTGAGCATTGACATATTAATATTTTAGTAAGGGTGAGTGCTAATTTGTATTGTCTCATATCATTAGACAGTCTAATGTAAATTTTATGCAAGCTAACTAAAATTTAAAAATCATAATTTATACCAACTATACTCTCTTACATTATTTTTTAGATTTCTTTTTCTTTTTTTCCCAATATCACACGCTAGTGCTAAACTCGCAAAATATATCTGGCTGAAAGAATTTTTTTTAATGTAAAATAAATAATATAAATTTATTATTTTTTTTGTTTTAACATTTTTAGGAATAAAAACATTTATAATATGTGATAAGTACAAAATAATAATTTCACTATCATTTATTGTTTTCTATACCTTTTCTCAATTTTACCCTATTACATTTTATTAGTCAAAGATACACTATAAGAAAATAAAAAGTTGATTACAAAATTTTCCTACAAAAAATTCCATAGTGAAATGGCCAACAATGTATCTACAAAATATCATTAATCATATAGGCACATTCATTCTTCAACCTACCAACAATTCTCCTACGAAATAAAAATTTTAGGCATTAATTATCTACAAGCAATTTGCCTAAAAAAATTTTTCCACAAACAATTTACCTACGAAAATTCCGTAGGAAAATTTTGTTTGTAGGTAAAGAATAAAAGTGTCTATATAATTAAAAACTTTTGTATGCAATTTCATAGGTAATCTCCACTACAAAAAATTTATTGAAAATTTCGTAGTCATATTGACAATTTTCATAGGTAATTTTATGTCTTCTTATAGTGATACACAAAAATCAAATTCAAATTTTTACTATTTAAGGTTTTTCCAATCAACTACCTACTCTAAATACTGGAGTATTTATTTTGTACTCCCCTGTCCTAGTGGAATTTGCATCCCTGGTATTACACGTGGATTAAGAAAATGGATAAAGTAGTGGCATGCGGATAGATATGTGTATATTTATGTGAGTGTGCATGCAAATCGATATTTTCTTATTAGGTAGTATGCAAATTGATGTGAGACGTTCAAATAAAAAATGTGTACAAATTCTTTCGGAACGGAGGGAGTATATAATTAGAGTTGTGATATCTAATCCAACAATTAGATTTTTTTTTACAGTCCATTTGAATGAAATCATCCAAGTTAGTTTTAAGAGTTTTTTTTTATTTTTTATTTTTATAAACTTTTGTTTGAGATGATCTTTTTTTTTTTTTTTTTTTGACGGGAATATACTGTCATCCCTTTACTTATTATGTATACACTAATTTGTAATGAATTCACCAGCACCAAAAATAAATGAAGAACATATCATTTTTTTTAAAGTTGGGTGGAACACAAACCTCAATTTAACCTTAAGTCCATCATCTTTGTATGCCCCCTAATAACAAGACCTTGACTAAGAAAACAAAGTACGGTTCAGCTACCTTACTTGCCTTTAATCTGTTTCCTAATAGCAATTTGCCAAGTCTTAGCATATTTCTCAAAAGTACACATTTTTTTATTATATACTGTTGAAGCACGATCATCTCGATTGAATTGTGGAATAAAATTAATGGGGATAATTGGAAGTCAAGGTATTGTCATTGATAATAGCCTCACATATTATGCATTGATTTTATTAAATTGTTGGTCGACCTTTTACCACTTGAACCGGTCCAACTCTCTCTATCCCCCTTCTCTCAAATAAAAATAATGATACTCTCCCCATTCAATTTTACTAATTTTATTTTTTACATATTAATTTTTGTCATATGTCCATTCATGAATGAAGAATTGTTTATGAAAAATATAATTCTTATATTTTTTATTTACAGTCACTTTGTTCACAACTTAACCTCACAATATCTTATAATACCCTTCAACATATGAAAAAAAAATAGGCCAAAAAATAGGACTAGTAAAATTGGACGAAGGAACTAGTAGTAGTAGTAGTAATAATAATAATAATAATAATAATATGTTGGACTGACGATGATAATTAGCTGTGTATTAAAAGTCACAAAATTTATAATCAAGTGTAATAGTGTTATTGGTTAGAGTTCCACTACTTACATTGTTAGCTCATTATCGAGTCACTATTTCGCCAATAAGAAAAGTCGAAATTTCCAAATTTGTACCAGCCAAATAAAAATAGTATCAAGAAGATTGTAATATTTTGGGAATCAAACAAAGATATTGCCCAATTTTAATTTTATGATAAAATAGAAGATACCAATTGGTAAAGAATAATCTTCAAAATAGGAGAGTACCTTATAAATTAAGTCGGGACAATTCATGCATGTATAGAAGACTTTTGTTTGGGTAAAAGAGTATTATGTCAGTTATGTTCGTCCTACATTGATGATGAGGCATATGTTTCTAAATAAACATATATGAAATAAAAAAGGGAAAATTGATAGAGCTTGAGACATCAATGTAAGTATTTTATATTGATAATAGACTTTATAAGAAATTTATTGTAGGTCTCCATGTGTTTTTATGCCACCAATATCTCTTCCTCATAATTTGTATTACAAGTTGACGGTTGATTTTGTATTTCTCGAATTAGTTGGTTTTTATCGGATATCGAGTATTAAAAAAAAATAAAGAGAAAAATATAAAGATGTTAGTAAAATTAATATTAATGATAAAAAAAAAATTCTAATATGTGATTGCATTTGTTGAAAATAAACATATAATATATATTGTTATTAGTATATATTAGTGAAGATATATATTTTTTTAGTTTTAAAAGGTAAAATTGCAAAATATGGTCATCAAAATAGGGGTATAGCGGAACTTATCCGTCATGTTAATTAAGGAGGTAGCAAACTATGTCCTCCCAGTTACCAATTGGTGCAATTTATGTCCAATTTGGTCGAAAAATTTAAAATTAAAAAAATATTTCGTCGTTGGCGCATCAACTTTGGGTGAATCCTAGAATAAAGGATATATCGATTATTGGTGTCTTCAACTCCTAAAAATAAAATTTAAGTTTGGTGATGGTCCCCCATTTCCTGTCAAAATTCTACCATTTTTCGACTAATCAAACACCAAATAATTAATATATCAAATCAAAATGTTCATATAAGGATCTTCTTTCAACTTGACGGCCATCATACGACATCGATTCTCGAATGTAACCACCCAATTTTTAGTTGTTTCCAAGTGTTATATATACTATATATAAAAGACGGGACTGGAGAGATGAATAATTTTATATATGGTTTCACTGTCGATTAACATGAAAATGGCTGAATTTTTGGGCCAAACGTGAATCAATAATTTAAATTTAAATTCCTAAAATTATAGTACACGAAATGATCAAATGAAATTGTCAATTTAATATATCATTTGTGCTTGGATTTATTGAAAAATTGTGTGCCAATTTGGATTATAAATTTGTCTATAAAATTGGAAACTAATTGTGCAAATTGGTTATTACTAGAGTTGTTCACCAAAATAGATATTTAAAAATAGTCGTATCCATACTAAAGTTCGGTTATTTTAAAATTCGTGTTCATACTAAAATTTCGTTACGGTACGGATATTTTATTTTTCGGTACGGATCAAAGCGGATTTTCGGTTACAAACGGACCGGATCGATACGGAACAAAGCGGGGAAACGAATTTTTTACCCTTTTATTATCATTCTCTCCTTTTTTTAACCATTTAAAAAAAATGTATATTGATACATGCACACTCACACAAATAATACACAACTTCAACCTACAAGTTCAAATATAACACATTATATGATAATTGATGGTTAAAAAGTTAACGCAAATCACCACCAATACAATATTTAAAACATTATATAAAATATATATTTAAAACATTATATAAAATATATATTTAAAAAATTCATTTGAAATATCTTGTGAATGGAAAGCGCAATATTAAAATCACGTTGATCATAATTTCAAACACAGGATACACCATATCCAAGTTTTTGTAAGAAATTACTATACATTAAAAATGAAATTAAAAGAATAAAAAATTAATTTAAATCATAATGATATACACCTAAAAATAAGTTAACGTTTTAAGAACTTAATAAGATAAATAATACTCCCTCCGTCTCAAAGTTTGATATATTATAAAAAAAAAAAAATTGTCTCATACTCAATTGCTACATCTATTTTTTGAAGGAGTTTTTTTTTAATATTATATTCTTCATACGCTCCTAACCAAAAGCATCTATTTTATCACTTTAAATACTAATAAACAACTTTTTTTTCTTAAAACGTGGACAAACAATAATGTAGAAAACAACTATGGGACGGAGGGAGTATAGTATGTGTATTCTGAAAAGGAGGAAAAATTATGATATCGTATAATTGTACTTGAATTCAATAACATTATAATAATATTTGATAAATAAAAAATAATTAAATTTAATACATATTTAGTTCGGTTATTCAGTTCGGTACGATACGGTTCGGAACTATCAAATTCAGTTTTTCGATACGGTTAATTTAGTAATATCTATATCCGTACCAAAAATATTCGGTTCAATTTCGATACGATTAAAGTAAAAAAATCCACAATTTTTTCGATTCGATTCTTTTTCGGTGCGTATTTCAGTACGGATTCGATAATCTCTGACGTGAACAGCCATAGTTATTACAGGGCATAAATTTATATCCATCTGATGGATAAATTCTTCTACCACTTAATTCGATGGATATGTTTTGTAATTTTCCCATTTTGAAATATGTGATTTTTTTAATGAGTAAACAGAAAAAAAAAAAACTATTTAATAAGAGTCAACACGTATAATTAGTGATAAAGTAAAGAGTGAAAATAGTTCATATATGAACCATTGGAGGGTATTAGTTATTTTCACTAAAGAGTATTAGTTGTTTTCGCTGAAGAGTATTACTTATTTTCACTGAAAAGTCTTAGTTGTTCAGTAAAAACAAACTAAGACTTTTCAGTGAAAACAACTAGTACTCTTCAGTGAGAACAACTAATACTCTTTAGTGAAAATAACTAATGTTCTTCAATAATTCATATATGAACCAATTTCACTCTATATATACTCATAATTAGTATGTTGATCATTAAATATACTAATATAATATTAATATTGACTTTTACGAACATTTATAATGCACATGACTATTATTTTTTTAATTTTCACATTTTTTTTAGATACATATCAAATAATTATATTTTTTAAATGCATATAAACTAATATTTAAATTCATGTTAGTTAATGAATATTTATTTATAGTCAAAATTATCGAAAATATATTACCTAAATATTAAAAAAAAAATCACCTCAATTGTTATTAACATAAGATGGTGTTCTTTTTGGGTTTTAAATGACTTTTAAAATTGATTTTTGAAAATCCGCAGCTTTTTAAATCTATGATATTTTAAAATTTGTGTTCTTTTTTTGTTTTGGGCAAGGTAGGTTTTAACTTTATGGTAAAAAAGTAAAAAATGATACTCCCTCCGTCCACCAAATTTTTACCCGCTTTCCTTTTTGGTCCGTCCACCAAATTTTTACTCATTCCTCTTTTGGAAATAAACTACACTCACAAACAAAAAATGGGTCCCACAATACCCACCACAATACTCTTACTTTATCTACTTTATTCACCTTTTCAATAAAATACTAATTTTCATTAAAAACTGTGCTCTACAGTAACCGGGTAAAATTTTCATGGACGGAGGGAGTATATAGATTATTTATAGGTTTGTCGGATTAGGATTTCAAAAATCTAATTTTAAAACGTAAACTAAATTGAGTTTTAAAATGCAAAATCCAAATTCAAGTTTTTAAAACCCAATAAGAACATACCCTAAGAGTATGATACGTGAAAAATATAGATTGAGTATATTTCATGTGAAACTTATTCATAAAATAAGATTGATACTATTATATAAATTTTTTGTTCAATCAAGACCAAGAATAACATGAATTCAATTACTAATTCATACAATATCTACTCTAATATCAATTATTTTGTTAAAAAATAATTGTTGTACATCAATTGCATCAACCTATCCTATATATCTCATATTGGCCAAACTGGCCCACCTTTACACAAACAAACCCAATTGGGCCTCATATATTTTTATGGTCCAACTCGTGGAAGTAAGCAAATTAGGTATAGTCCTTTTTAGTGGGCCCGGGTCATGGACTGAATTGCCCTCGGACCTAAGGATTAACCAATTTGTTATACTCAAAGTTGTCATTTGAACTAAACAATTTATTACTAGGATTAAATGGTCTAACAAGGCCAATTCATCTCAATTATGTTTTACATTTCTAAATCTTATCATGCATCTTATTCTGATGTTGATCTGCTTAGTCAATCATACGTTTTACTCTTTGTGATAACCTTTATGAATCATAATACTACAAATTAACAAACCCTTGATAATGAGACAATAAAATGACATTTGGGTCTTGTGAAGTGTGGACCATGTGAGTCTGCTTTTTTTCTTGATTGCTAAACCCTTTTACACTAACATCCGTACTATAACTAAAAGATGGTGTGAACATCAGAAAAAATGATTGACAAAACGCCAAAATTAGGAATCTGATTTCCAATGAGAACATACGTTAATAATTAATTAGTGTGTAAAGGAGGGCAATAACTTGCGTGTGGGCAAGGAGAAGGGAACAATCTGACGTAACACCACTTCTCCGAATATGAACACACATTTTTTTATGTCAAAAATAAAATTTATTTTTTCTGGTCAAGCTTCAAGAAAAGTGGAAGAATTGAAATTATCCAGGTGCTTAGATTCTGACTCGGTTTTTTCGTCAACTTTGTAGGATCTGGATTCTAGAGTAATGAAGTGACTAATGAAAAAAAAAAGTTTTATTAAAACTATCAATTTAATTAGGATCTAAAAAAAATCCCTATCAATTTGGGGTTTGAAAAATACAAAACTATTAATTTAGGACCTAAAAGGTATGCAATCATTTTAAAACCATGTTTGTCTTATTATAATTTCTAGTTATGCAATTATATTTAATAAATCATATTTCCATTAAAATAAAAATATAGGAGTATTAACTTCACATGATTTGAAAAAGATAAGAAAAAAAAAGCATAAAATGGAAAAAAAAATGTATATAAAAAAATAAGCATATAAACTATAATACGCCAAATATGGATTTAATTTTTTTTTGTTAAAATTTAAAGGTTTTACCTTTCAGCCCTATAGTGATAATTTTCCGTCTTTCAAGCTTTAAATCGATAGAAAAAAATCTTTCAAGTCTTAAATTGATAGTTTTATCATCTTTTAAGTCTTGAATTGACATTATTCTTCAAAAAAATAAAAAACTTTTGTAAATTTGTTTCTCCGTGTAACATAAAATTGTATGAATTGTTTTTATTGTATAATGTCACTATTGAACTAATATATTTAAATAAAACTACTAATATTATTTAAATATACACACACAATATGAAAATAAATTTTACGATCAAACTGGTTCGATGGTTCAAGGTATACTTTGCCAAAAGAAAATGGAGTTTGACTAGTTGCTTGAAAAACTAATTGTGAAATTTCCTATTCAATAGAAGACTGGAGGTAGCTTAGGCACGTATGGATTTAAGAGTTGTATTGCCAACATAGAATAAGATTTAATAGGACTGTACCGTAAAAGAATTGTAAAATTTGAATTAAGTTGTATATTTTGATTAATGAATTGCATTTCAAAATGTTTATTTGAAGATTTATCTTTGACTTGTTTGAAATGAGTGATTAAGATATTTTTGGCTTGGGTTTCAATAATGCTCTTAAAGTTTGTTGTAACATAAAGGACATTATGTCACATATTTTTTTTTTAAAGTTCAAAGTAATTTTTATTTATTCGCAATAAACATAAAAAATATCGAGAAGACTATCCACAGACAGTGGAGGCTCGACAAGAGAACCCCGATGTTGATAGGCAAGCAGAAACGTCATTAGGGCGAGCAGAATTAACCCAAAGTACTCACTCTTAAGACAAAATTAAGCCAACAAAACTAGGCTGAGCTGGAAACGTCAGGCGAACAGGTTGTGTAGGCCTAGCAACTTTAATCAGGCGAGCAGCTTTAACCTAAAGACTATGTGGACCCAGATGACGCCCCGTCGAGCATATCTAGCACATCGGCGAACAGATTTGGCTACAATATCAAGACATCAAATTATCAAGAATAAAGACCAACAAAATCAAACTAAAGATTCCTCAAGGACAAGTCCAACAGGACGAACAACTCCTGAATACGAGCAAGTCCAGTGTAAAAGGATAGAATTAAGTTTAGATAAGGTCAAAATAGTCAAAGCCCAAGTGTCACACATGCACACTAGGGATGTTAAAGGTCTTGTACACCTCCAGCTAGGCAAACATGTATAAATATTTAGATTTTTCAGCTAATAAAGCAAACACAAATTAATATACAAGTCCAAACTTCGATTATACATCCAAAGTACCTCGATTATCGAACATACGAAATAAATATGTAATCAATACACGTGTTTATTCTTATCCAATTTCAACTTTCGTATTCACTAATTACGTTAGTGATCAATCACACGTAATTATTTGGTGATCTAATTAACGAATAAAATACCCACTAATTCTCACGATAAGATACGATCATCAATAAATTGGCGCTAGAAGGAGGGTTTGAACCTTCGATTAAGGATTCAAGCGTGATTAATCAAGAACTTCAAGCTTAAAACTTGAAGATTTGAAGAAATTTTCAGATTCCCATTGAAGATTGGTGCAAGGGTGTTCTTGGTGTTCTTCGTACCAAGTTTGAACCATTGAAGACTAACACTTACACTTTGCACAAAGATGCCTCAATCACATGAAACTCAACATTCTCAACATGTGACAAGAAATTCACATTCAAGGACGTCTCAGGCTGGCAGGCGAGCAGAAGTAGCTCGCCGCGGACAAGAATACCATCCAACAGCTACACATCAACCAATGCCACCTGAGCTAGATGCTTTTGTTTGCAATCCCGATGAACTAGCTCGGACTATTGCAATACTTCAGGTCTTACAAAAACAACAAGGATAACCTGGCCCATCTCATACTCGAGCCAGGAATAGCCCAATAAGAGCTCGTGAGCATGAGAAGGCCAGAGATGACCACCAAAATGAAGCCGACAGTGCCCAAGTCCATAAAATAAAGGGCAAAGAGAAACAGATCGACGAACCAGCTAGTCATGGGGAATCGACCCCTAATCGAGCTACAGGAGTAAGCCGGGGGACCACACGCCAGAGTGTGCTGGACAGAATTGGTCGCCCTGAACATAGGGTGGCTGAGGAACACCCAGAGGCTGGAAGAGCTCGCCCAGCTCGCCAACCTATTCACGAGAGGCTGACCAGATCCGCTTTTGGTCGCCTCGGCCCAAATGGGGCTCCAAATCCACGAGGTCAATCCATGATGCCCCCCGACCAAGTGAGGGACTGCAACGAACAGATGGTCATGCACCACTGTTCGCCAAACAACCTCCAAGTTAGGGGGATCATTAGAAGAATTGCTCTCCATGCGGAAGGCAATCGAAAGTATGCAGGGTCAGTTAGACCTGCAAAGAGGTTATGGGAATACTGCTCTTCCTACCTCACCATTATCTTCAGTGATTCTGAAAGCCCCAATTAGGAAGAAGATTCAGTTCCCTGCAAGTATACAATAACCGGGTGCATTTGATGAAGTACTCTGATTATATGATATCAATGGGGGCAAGTGATGCAACCCAGTGCCGAAACTTTCCATTGACTCTAGGGGACCGTGTCCATAAATGGTTTTCGTCTCTGCCACCAACTTCAATTCATTCGTTTGCCCAGCTAGGCAAAGAATTCTTGTCCCATTTCTCTACGATCGGATCTTATCTATCCCAGAGACATCGATTATCCGACTTAAAACAAGCTAACGACGAGTCGGACTGTTCGTATTTGGAAAGATTTGACAAGGACTTGCTAGAAGGGGAATCAGTCAGCGAAGACACCAAAATTGTAGCCGTCCTAGCTGGGTTAAAGAAGGGCACTGAACTTTGGAAGGATGTACATCTCAGATGCCCGAAAACTTACGCTGCATTTCGTGATCGAGTAGGAATCTTTGTCTCCATGCACGAGGCCTTGCAAAAAGACATGGGGACAAAGATGAACAGAAGAAAAGTGGGAAAAAGACTGGTAGTGGAGGTTATCGAGCCCCGAAGAACATGAAAGCATTTAATGAAGGGACGAAACTGAAAGACAAGCTGAATTATGTACTCACCATATCAATCGATGCGGTGTACAACAATGTCCGTGACAAGGAATTACTTACTCCTCTAAGAAAGATACGTCAAGACGCTAGCAAGTTAAACCAAAACAAGTATTGTGCCTACCATCAGAGTGTGGGGCATTTTACAAGTGAATGTTGTGACTTGCTAAAGCAATTGTGGCGATTCTATGAGGAGGGTAAGCTATCTGAGTTTGTGAAAAAATAACCCGGTAAGAGAGGCAGAGAAGACGAGTCTGAGGATGACGATGTTGAACAAGCTCCCCGAAGGAATCCTGCTGGGCGACCAGTTCCAGCACCAGCAGGAGGACAAGTTCCCGAAATTCAAATGATGGAGCCTGAAGGACCTGTTGGTGGTTGTTCTGATGGGCGACTGCCAATCTCAAATCGAAAAAAAAGGCTGAGCTACGTGCAGTTGCCCAGGTGCAAGAAATGGGAGTCAACATATCCATTCTTCACACAGTAAAGTTGACCTTCACTGAAAAAGATTTGGAAGAAATCTTAACTCCCCATAACAATTCCCTCGTTATCTGTGCCAAGATAATAGGGACCAAAGTGCACCGACTATTGGTGGACACCGGAGCCTACACCAACATCATCTTCAAGAAAACGCTTGATCAGCTAGGCGACTATGCTAGCTACATTCAAGATTCTAATCACCGAATCCTAGGCTTCGGAAATGCTGTAACAGTCCCATTAGGGATAATTAGGTTGTCTGTACAACTGGTGTCGACCAAGGATCCCGAAAAGAATATAACTAGAATGGTGGATTTTCTGGTTGTAGATCAAGAATCCACCTACAATGGGTTCCTTGGCCGATCATTTTTAAATAAATATAAAGCTGCAATTTCAACCTACCACTACTGTATTAAGTTCCCGACAGCCAATGGTGTGGGAACATTAAAGGGAGACCAAAGGAAAGCTCGAGAATGTCTCCTTCAACTTCATCCAATCAGAGAACATGCATTTATGATGGAAGCATCAACCAGTCACCCAGACGATGAACCTTCTGTCCTCAATGATATTTTGGGGACCCAGAATGATCAGATGGATATATACAAACAACCCTCATCCATGGGCGAACAGAAGTTGCTAGACGGCGAGCAAACCTTGCCAGTAGCAAAATTATCGATGGTTACTGATGAATTGAGTCCATGTATCGACCTGGAGGGCCCAGTTATGGCGGCCAACAATGGCACTAATCCAACAGAGGATTTTGACCCCCGTTTAGGTGCTGAACCAATGAACATCGAGGATGAGCTAAGCCCGGAAGGGCCAATCGTTGATCCACGGTGGAAGGGACAAAAATGGCGAGCAACTCCAGTCGAAGAATTGGAAGCCCTCAAAGTTAACCCTAGTCGTGATGATCTTGAACTCTACATCGGATCCGAGCTCCATGAGCCCTATAGGACTCGAATGGCAGAATTTTTGAAAGCTAACCTCGATGTCTTTGCATGGTCACACGCTGACATGGTGGGAATCAATCCAAAAGATACTTGTCATAGATTAAACATCAATCCAGCCCGAAGACTCATCCACCAGAAACGACGAAAATACGGGCCCCACAAGTATCAAGCTCTGATTGAAGAAGTTAAGAAGTTGTTTGACAACGACCTAATCAGACAGGAGTTGTGCCCGCAGTGGGTTGCAAACTCTATCCTAGTGCGGAAGCCGAATGGAACCTGGAGGCTATGCATAGATTTCACAAATCTGAATGCAGCATGCCCGAAGGATAATTTTCCACTTCCGCACATTGATCAACTGGTGGATAGTACAGCAGGACATGAAATGTTCACATTTATGGATGCTTTTGCTGGTTACCACCAAATCCCGATGCACCCAGACGATCAAGAAAATACGGTCTTCTACACAAACAAGAACTAACTTTGCTGGAAAAGAATGTCGTTCGGATTAATCAATGCAGGAGCAACTTACCAGAGGCTGGTGAACAAAATATTTGACGAACATATCAAGGAGACGGTGGAGGTGTATGTTGACGACATAGTCGTCAAAAGTACTCGAAAAGAAGACCACCTCCAACATATATCCCAGGTATTCGATATTCTTCAAAAATACAACATGAAGCTGAATCCAAAGAAAAGCAGTTTCGGAGTACATTCTGGAAAATACCTGGGACATCTGGTTAGTAAACGGGGAATCGAAGCCAATACTGCAAAAGTCAAAGCAATCATTGATATGGAGCCTCCTCGTTCCATCAAAGAAGTACAAAGGCTGACAGGATGTCTAACAGCTTTAAACAGGTTCATATCACAATCGGGGGACAAATGCCGTCCATTCTTTGAAGCCATCAAAAAGCGCAATTTTATGTGGACGGGCAGTTGCCAGAAAGCTTTCGAACAACTAAAAGACTACCTGGGAGACGTAAAGATTCTATCAAAGCCAATCCCAGGAGAGAAGCTTTATCTGTATCTGGCAGCCTCAGACGTGGCAATAAGTTCTATTTTGGTACGAGCAGAAGGCAAATTCCATCTTCCTATTTATTATGTCAGACAAGCTCTACATGAAGCTGAGATGAAATACTCGTCCACCGAAAAGCTTGCATATGCCTTGGTCATGAGTGTTAGAAAGTTAAGACCGTACTTTTTCTATCATCAGGTCGAAGTACTAACAACTTTCCCACTCAGATAAATACTGCATCAACCCGATACAACAGGTCGTCTGTTAAAATGGTCTATAGAGATCAGCCAATTTGGAGTGACATATGCACCTCGAACAGCGATTAAGGGTCAAGCATTAGCCGACTTCATTGTCGAGCTGACTTTTCCCCAAAATCCGACGAGAGAGCTAGATCACCCATGGCATCTCTATGTAGACAGTTCATCAACAAATTTGGCCTCGGGGGCAAGGGTAGTTCTTATCAGCCCCGACCGATAAGTATTCACTTCGGCAGTCAGATTCGAGTTTATGGCCAAGCTGCGTACGAGGCCCTCATTGCAGGTCTCCACTTATCACTAGCCGTCGGAGCCAGACGACTCCAGATTTTTAGAGATAGATTTTTAGAGATTCTCAACTCATTGTGAGCCAAGTACGAGGTGAATATTAGGCTAGAGACGAACATATGATTGAGTATCAACGAATTGTTGCTCATTTGATATATATGTTAGACCAAGTATATATCCAGCAGGTACCTCGAACGAGCAACACACAAGTTGATGCCCTAGCAAGATTAGCAACGAGTTATGGGTCAGCAGATCTAACAGACATCGTCATCACTAGAAAAACCCAATCTTCGACGATGGATTACGAAGTAAATCAGGTAGTCGAACAGAAAGATGACGATGATTGGAGAACTCCTATAGTCAAATCCTTGAAAGACGGTGAACTGCCAAGCAATTCTTTTGAAGCTGCAAGAATAACAAAACAAGCAGTCAGGTATACCATAGTAGACGAACAGCTTTACAAAAGAGGCTTTTCAGTCCCGCTACTCAAGTGTTTGTCTAGGGGGCAAGGGAGGACTACTTTGGAAGACATACATTCTGGAGTCTGTGGAAATCATGCCGGGGGGCAAGCTTTGGCATACAAAACACTAAGGCAAGGCTACTACTGGCCGACCTTACGAAAAGATGCAATCCAGGTAGCCAGAGTTTGTCACCGATGCCAAACCTTTGCCCCAAACATTCATACACCTGCTCAAGAGCTAGTTTCGGTTTTTAGTCCTTGGTCGTTTGCATGGTGAGGGATGGATATTATCGGACCTTTCCCGCCTGAAAAAGAGAATGTACGATTCGCCGTCGTAGCTGTGGATTACTATACCAAATGGGCAGAGGCAGAAGCTTTAGTCAAAATTACTCAAGAAAAAATGATCGACTTCATTTGGAAGAACATTGTCTGTTGGTTCAGAATTCTTCAAACACTGGTGACAGACAATGGTCCTCAGTTTGACTGGAAAAAGCTTCGGGATTTCTGCACCAAATGGAGGATCAGGAAGCACTATTCAACCCCCTACCATCTACAGTCAAATGGTCAGGTAGAAGCCGTCAACAAGATAATCAAACATATTCTTAAAATACGGCTAACAAAAAGTATAGGCAAGTGGTCTACAGAATTGTCAGATGTATTGTGGGCATACAGAGTTTCTCCCAGGTCTAGCACCGGAGAAACACCTTTTGCATTAGCATTTGGAACTGAAGCCGTCATTCCAGTTGAATTGAAGACCAAAACATTGAGAATGGCCAACTTTGAAGAAGTGGTGAACGGCTCTGCCCTATCAGTCGAGCTAGATTTGCTCGAAGAGAAAAGAATCACGGCTGAACTAAAAAATGCAACATACAAGCAGAGAGCAGAACGCTACTACAACTCTCAAGTCAAAATAACAAAGTTCGAAGTTGGCGATCTATTTTTAAGAAAGAAGCTCGCCCCGCCTCCAGGCATATTTGGTCCGACTTGGGAGGGCCCATACAGGGTAACGGACAAGTTACCCAATGGTGCATATGACATTAAAGACTTAGATGGCAACTCGGTCCAATATTCTTGGAATGTAGCTAATTTGAAGAAGTATTTTCAATAGGCGAGCTACTTTGCCTATAAGAAGTGAAAGTGACGCTACTTAGTTGGGGGAGCTACTAAGTTCCTTGGGCAAGCTAAAATGACATGTGCACAAGTAAGATCCAAAAACTTGCCTAATTTTTTGAAAAATTTCACCAAGTATTGGTGGTCGAGCAGAATTGGATTGGTCAAGTTATTTGCGATCAAGTACTATTTTCCTCTTATATATAGTTTAATTCTTTAAAAGTCCAAGGTTAGCTTGACAAAATGTATAGTAGTCGAGCTACTTAGACTTTAGATGTAAATTGTAAGCTTTAGTAAGTTGGTTGTTTGACAAAATGTATAGGTCGAACAGTTCCAATTTGGTTTATTAAAGTCTGTAGGTTAGGTCGTCATCTATACTTGTAATTTTTTTTAAAGCAAGTTCAATCTTAAGTTGTTCGTTCAAAGGAGATTCAAGCTCAAGGCACAAATTGATTATACAATCAAGCCTATCAAAGGCTGTTCGTTTTTAAATGAACATAGCCTAAGCCAAAGCCCTCAAATTTCTAAGGCAAGAGTTCTTAAGGAACAAAGCCCAACTACATTGAGATTGTTAAGCATAAGTATAAATGCAAAGAACAATTAATGTAAAGAGATTAAGACGAGCAAAAGATGTTTCATTGATAAACAAGGCTTGATCGCCCAAAACGATTACAATAGAAACTCCTCAAAGGAGCAAACAACTACAAAAAGAGAAAGACATACAAGACCTAACTAGTCTTATCATCTAAGAACCCTGTCTGGCGGGGGGAGGAATGTTGTCATCCTTGGGGTCTTCAAGAGGTGTCCCAGCTAGAGAAGGATCAATAGGGACCTCTTGAGTGAGCTCGGCAATCAGCCCCTCAGCATCAGCTCGCTCTTGGAGAGCTTTCTCACTTTGATCGACCAGCTGGGTCTGCTCGCCTTCTGCGGCCTCATCCTCTTCGTCATTATCTGGGGGACTTGTGATAATGATTTGGGGGTCAATCATATCAATATTGACCCTATAATCTGGCAGATCGCCTATTTGGAGAGTTGTCCCAGGCGCAGGAGGGTGAGTTTCAACAAAGTTTTTGAACTCGTTGTCGATCTCTTTGACAACGGGGGCAGCCTTAAACTCATTTACTATGTGAATGCAATCCGCGTAGGCCGTCACAAAGTCGATGATCGAGCCCGCCTCCATTTTTGGAATCAACTCCTCTTGAGTGATAGAATTGGTGAGCTGATTCTTGAGGTCGGCAACCTTGGCAGTTGCTTCTGTTGCATACTTCTCGGCGACCTCTTTCTGCTGCTGGACGCGAGCAAGTTCTGCTCGAAGCTATTCTATCTCGCCCGATTTAACCTTCAGCTCCTCCGAGACCTTGACATGCAAATCAAGAGCATGCTGCTCGCTTGTTTGATGGGCCTACCTTATCCTCCAGCCTGGCCACCATCTTTTTGGCTTTAGACTTAGCCTTGTCCCTTTCTTTTACAATGCGGCTAACCGTGGTCGCATGCTGGCGAGCATCTCTTTCAAGGTCTTCTACTTGGTCGACCAGCTTTTGAACGGCAACCAAGGTGTTGCCCGCCTCAATAATGCACAGACGACCATTATCACGAGGTGTCTGTGCTTTGACAGTTTCATTGAGTTCTTTACTCCAACCGCGAGCAACGGATTCGGAGGCGCGTCGGATAAAAGAGTCCGGAATCTCTCTGAAGTTGGTGGGCACCTTCGAACAAGCGAACTGGTGCACCACATTTAATCGCCCGGGATAGTGCTCGGGCTCATACCTATAACAAACACAAGAATAGAGTGTTAAAAAAGTAGCTCGTAATGAAGAGAAACTTACGAGTCATGACGACCCTTATCCCAGCCGAGATAAGTTGGGTCGGAGGCAAGTGCAAGTCCCACCTGTCCTTCAGATCCAACAGCGACCACATGCTGCTCCGAGTGAAGCTCCAGTGAGGGAGTTCATCCCCCTTCGAGCTCAGTTGGGCGAGCAGGAATAACTCCCCTCTCATGGGCGACCTTGGCCTTCTTGGCCGCCCTTTCAGCATCAGAGATAGGAGTGTCATCTCCTCGAAAAAGTTTCTTCGACTTGGGGGTAGCAGCAGCGGGCGGACTGCTAACTTTGGCGGGATGTTTTCCTGAGCCCGACCCAGCGGCTTTTCGGGGGTCATCTTTGCCTGCTTTCGCTGCTAAGGCAATTATCTTTGTGAGGGGATCAGCTTTCTTCCTTCCTTTCTTGTTCGGCATCTCCCACACCGTTTGATCAAGGATGTGGAATGAAGGATGGATGGCGACTGTGACGAGCTGATATGCAAAGAAATCAAAAAGCACTAAGTTAGAAAAATTATGCAAGTTCAAATTGGAGGACAAGTTTGTTCGCCGGTTTAAAAATCTTACCCTCTGGAACTTGGGCCTGGGCCTCGAGATGGTGAGGGTAGGTAGTGAATCAAGCAACTATGCGCGTTGACTCCAAGCAAAGATGGCTAATGCTA
This sequence comes from Ballota nigra, assembly GCA_947034835.1. Classification (NCBI taxonomy): domain Eukaryota; kingdom Viridiplantae; phylum Streptophyta; class Magnoliopsida; order Lamiales; family Lamiaceae; genus Ballota; species Ballota nigra. Next base: position 85,551,621 of record OX344720.1, on the reverse strand, counting down.
CGATCTGCCTGGCAACGAAGAGCGATCAGGCTAACTGTGAACAGGAACTGATCGCTGATACTGTCCTTGGCACTTCGCCACTTGAGGTTTTTGGGACCTGAAACACAAAAAGAAAAAAAATTAAAATTAGTCTTATCACTTCAAATATATAGAAGGGATAAGACTCACGAATCAGGTCCCTAAACTCCGTCGGAGTGTTAATTCGCTCAGGGCCGCTATAAGGGCGAGCAGAAGCACGCCGGTCACCACCTATCCAAAACCAGTCATGCTTCCAATCTCGCACCTTTCCAGGAATATCCTCCACCAGCCTCAAATTTGGCCGCGCCTTGAGGTAATACCAGCCCGCCTCTTCCTCGGTGCAGGCAGTGGGTGTCATGAGGTAGTTAACCTCTTCGGCGGACAGCTTATTGGGGTAGCCTTCCAGGGCGCACAGTACCATAATGGACATGAGATTCATCCACCCAACAGGAGTTAGTTGGGTGATGGCAAGATTTGTCCGCTCAAGGAAGCTGCCGATCAGGGGGTGTAGTGGGAGAGTAACCTCGGCACTCAGAGTGGCCAAGTTGATCGCCATAAGTCCACGGGGCGGGCGATCTGCTCTATCGTCAATAAGGGGAGTGTACATATAAACGTCAAAGGGGATCTTCTAATCCCTCCTAATCTGGGGCAAGTCCTCCTCGGTGATGGCGGACATGATGCAGCTCGCCCAATACTCCATGGCTCTAAGTTTTGCGCTTTCCACAAGCTGGTACAGGGAATCGGGTGGAGTGTTCCCTCTCATACTCATCCCAAACAACTTGGTGAGCTAGAGCAACCGGGAGTTGATGCTCGATTGGGTCTGGCATAGGAAACTGAATGTCCTTTAGATATTCTCAGGTCAGTTCATCCAGGCGGACATGCTGTAACACCTCGACCTCCTCCTCCTCTTCGTGGAGATCAGAGCTGGTCTCCTCCTCAACTTGGCGAGCAGGATTTGCTCGTACAACTCTTTCTCCAGATGGACGGGCCCCCGAATCGATGGAGCGGGCTACTGAGGTCGCGTCGGGGTCGGACTCTAAGTTAACTATGGGAATTGAGGATTCCCCGATGGGTCACTTTCCGGGATGGCGTGGAGGATAAGATCCAATTTAGGAATAAGAGGACATTAAAATAAAAAAGGTTCCTTGAGGGAAAAGCTTAAATCCGGTGTCAATGGTGGATTCCGGAGAGGGATTTAAAAGGCGACGGTGGTTTAAAATCCCAGACGGCGGAGTTTAGGGTTTTTGGGTGTTTCTCAAAACCCCGATTGCAAAAATAAAGAAGAAGAAGAGATTATTACCTTGATTTGAAGAAATCATCGCCGGAAAGGGTGTTTTGTTGCCGGAAATTCGAAAAGGGGAAATAGAGATTTTGGCGCTGAGATTGTAAATGAAAAAATGAGAAAATTGCAAAATTTTCCCCTTTATAGTATATGGAAAAATGGGGTCCCAGGCGAACAAAATCGAAAGTACAGGGACTAGATTGCAATTGCCAGGCGCGTACTACCTCTCTCCGACAAAACTGGAGGCGCTTCGCCTCGGTTTCGTGTGTGTGTGGGCGGCGACAATCATTCCGCCCACGTCACACCTCGAGCCCTACCCCAGACCTTGGGATTCCAACCGTTACCCATACGAATCAGCTCGGCCAAAGTAGTCTGCTCATGTAAAGTTGATCGCACCATGTTATATCAGCTCGCCTCCATATCACCAGATAGTTGCCAACCCATAAGTTGTTCGCCTTGCCCTATCACAACATAATGACTGGCAATGGGACAATTTATTGATAGGCGAGCAGAAACGTCATTAGGACGAGCAAAATTAACCCAAAGTACTCACTCTTAAGACAAAATTAAGCCAACAAAACCAGGCTGAGCTGGAAACGTCAGGTGAACAGGTTGTTTCCGCCTAGCAACTTTAATCAGGCGAGCAGCTTTAACCTAAAGACCATGTGGACCCAAATGACGCCCTGACGAGCATATCTAGCACATCGGCGAACAGATTTGGCTACAATATCAAGACATCAAATTATCAAGAATAAAGACCAGCAAAATCAAACTAAAGACTCCTCAATGACAAGTCCAACAGGACGAACAACTCCTGAATGCGAGCAAGTCCAGTGTAAAAGGATAGAATTAAGTTTAGATAAGGTCAAAATAGTCAAAGCCCAAGTGTCACACATGTACACTAGGGAGGTTAAAGGTCTTGTACACCTCCTGCTAGGCAAACATGTATAAATACTTAGATTTTTCAGCTAATAAAACAAGCACAAATTAATATACACGTCCAAACTTCGATTATACATCCAAAGCACCTCGATTATCGAACATACGAAATAAATACGTAATCAATACACGTGTTTATTCTTATCCAATCTCAAGTTTCGTATTCACTAATTACGTTAGTGATCAATCATACGTAATTATTTGGTGATCTAATTAACGAATAAAATAGCCACTAATCCTCACGATTAGATACGATCATCAACACCCGAAGGTAGAAATATTTGTTGAATGTCCTTTAATTATATACTCTCTTTGTATCCTTTGAGTAGGTTTTATATGAAAACGCTTCATAATAAGCTTAACATGAAATAGTTTTAGAGTATCATTAATCTCATCAGGAGTATCATTAAACCTGTCAGGGGTATCATTAGTCTGAGTTCAAGAAAATTTAAAACAATTTTCTTGAACTCAGACTAATGATACCCCTGATGAAATTAATGATACTCCTGATGAGATTAATGATACTTTAAAATTGTTTCATGATAAGCTTATAATGAACTACTTTCATATAATACTTTGCCGTATCGTTGAGTAGGTTTTATATGAAAACGCTTCATAATAAGTGTAAGATGAAATAGTTTTTTCAAACGCAATCCCTCAAACAACACCTCATGGTTATTCTCCTAATGAAGACGATCTAGACTAATGTTATAAAGATGGGGAGAATCAAGATAATTATGAATATTATTAATTAGTTTATTTTCTTTATTAATGAGATTTGTTAGGATTTTTAATATCTCTAATTCTAATATAAATAGGTGTTTTGTAATCCTTGTTATGGAGTTTTTTGAAGAATTAAAACATATTAGGTTTTATTACTTTATCATGTTTTAATTATTGCTATTATAATATTCATCCGTGAATCCATGAAATTAACACAGTAATCGTGTTTACGCCTATCCAAATATTCTCATAATCAACTAAAGACCCGTTTGGTAGCATGTATATGATACGTTAAGATAATTTAAACTTTGGTTCATATTATACAAGTTTTATGTATATATCTGTTGTTTGGTATACAAAGTGGTAAATTTTATAGTTCATTTGCTAGCCTATGTAAATTTATTGATAATTATATAAAAAGTCATTTTTACCCTTAAAATTCTAGGACAATATATAGTTTTATCATCTTCAAGAATTATTCTTCAATCGGTTGCAGAGAATAAGAAGATAATGCATCAGTAAAGACATAGGCATAAGAAGAAAAGAAAAGTTGTCATGAAACGCAAACTACGACGAAAAGAAACACAAAATTTGTAACCAGAAGTAATGCAGATTCATAAATTATTTTGCAGAACAATAATTAAAAGCACATTTCTTAAAATACATTTATCATCATTGGGCACCCCTTGCATCGTCTTCTCTTTGTCATTAGAGCACAAGTTCATTTATTTTGTCTTGAAAATTTTGAAGTTTAGGCATTAATTAGTTGATCTTTGTTCTGCTTGATGAACTGAAAATGGAGGTTATAGGAGAGAGAATTTTGGTTTTGTTCGTTAAAATAAGGGGAAGTTGATATATTTGGGGTAGAAAGTGGGGAAAATTTTATCTATTGTTTTAACAATACCACCTATTGAGATGGATTACATAAACACGTGAAATTAGTATAATAGAAACTAGATCCTAATTTAATACCGGGTCAAAGTGTTAATAAATATAGATAACTAAATATCATATTAGATAGGTTAGTGTATCTATCACTCTCTAATACTCCCTGCCAAACATGTCGTAATATTACGTATTGTATCATTATTCCGCTGCATTACCTCCTCCACTCTCAACAACACAATTTTCTTTCATTGTTCTTCAGGCTACAAAATTCTCAAATATATTGAAACATGGTGGAAACCTCAGAATTAATGCGTGTTCCATTTCAGCAATTAATCACTTATTTATATACTTTAAATATGCAAACAAAAGTTAATATTAATTTTCAGCATTTACTAAAATTGTATAAATATGCAAACAAAAACAGGCTTAATGATATTTTGAATTTCAGTATTTTATTGAGTTATATATCCAAACTAATTTTATTGGGAAAAGCTACGTGATTTATTGAGTTTCGCCATATATGAAGCAATATTCCAAAACGTTCCCTCATATATGAGGATTAGAGATAGAGATAAGTTGGAGTGGGTTTTAGGAGATCTCATACCCAATTTTTGGGGGAATTGAGCCCAGTTTATGTAAGATCCCATATTTTGTCAATACACTCCACCAAAAAATATTTACAAAAAATTCCGAAAAATATATCAATTTTTTGGGGGAAATCTGTAAATACATATGTTTAGTGGTTTTTTATTTTTTTTATTTTGCACTTTTTGAATTTTTTGGATGAAGTGTATTAATTAAAAGAGAGGACTATATATATAACGTGGGCCTTGGGTAATAGGTGGGAGATGCTCCAAAGCTAAAAAAAAAAAAAAAGAACGCACCTAAACCAAACAACATATTCGATTAGATAAATGGTCAAATGTCCACATGGGCGTAGCTCAGTTTGTTCCTGGGTGGCAGATTGCTACAAGGACGCAGGATCGAGCCCTGGCAGCCGCAGTATGGGAGTTTTATCCCTCCAATGTGGGGGATAGCTCCTTGTGGGCACCAGGCACTGGTCCTCCCACCTAATGGGCCGCTGAGTCACCATGATTTACCTCCTCCACCTAATCCTGTCGGGGCGAGGACTTCGCCTTTTGCTACAAGATAAATGGTCAAATACCGATAAAAAAAAAAAAAGATAAATGGTCAAATTCCAACAAATCACTTATACCAAAGGAACATTTAGTACGCCAGTAGGTTGTCAACTTTATTTATCAGTATCACTATTTAAAAAATATTCGATTTTATATGTAAATCACTAATCAGTGGCACTTAATATTGTATACTAAAATGTAATAATTAATTTGAAGCAGTGATGTACATGGCAGTCCCTAAGGACAAATCGATCGTATTTGGCAGAAACTTCATTTGGTGGCGCTTAGGCGGTCTCGGCGGCCTTGTAGGTAGACGGCACCTAGGGCTTTTTATTTTATTTTTTAATTTTTAATAACTTTAAAATGTTATATAATTAAAATATATATATATATATATATATATATATATATATATAAGCAGGATGAAGGTAGTTTATTAATTTGGACATTTTGTCGGAGATGTGTTTAATATTTTATTAATATTACTTAATTATTTTAATTATTAAGTTGGATATTAAACAAATCTAGACGGCCGAAGTTGGATAATAAACAAATTAAGTTTGAAATGTGGAACTTTATTACTTTGATAAACATTAAACAGTTAAAAAAAATATTTAAAAAAAAAAAAACTTAGGCGGCTTCGGCGGCCGTCTAGGTAGCCTCGGCGCTTAGCGGCCATATACCGTCTGCCGAGCGCCAAACACCATCTGCACCCAGGGGCGGAGCTAGGAACTCTTTCCAGCCAAGGCAAAAAAAAAAAAACATATATAAAACAAAAGTAATTTACCATTAATTAAAATTTTGAATTACAATTGACCTCGACGGTTTGCCATACTTTGAAATCTACGAATAATAGTTTCATTGGATACACAATTGAATACTCCCCTTTCAATATAAACTACTAAATTATCATTCATCCATTCATCACCCATTCGATTGCGAAGCCGATTCTTCACAATATTCATAACAGAAAAGGCTTTTTCCACTGTAGCAGTTGCAACCGGCAAAACTAAGGCCAATCTTATAAGCTTGTAAACTAATGGATATGCTCCATTTCTTTTTGTATCGACCATTTTTTTAGCAAACTCACCAAGCCCTTTTACATTCGAAGTATCAATATTGGAACGCGCATCTATAATAAAATTCTTGAGTTGGTCTGGCAATGCTAATACCTCGACACCTTGAAAATCATTTGGATAAAATTCTGATAGACGAACCAACCTTAATTTATTGTAGCTCAATCAAGTAATTAATCCCTAATTTATATTAATCTCAATCCAAGCCACTTAATAAAATATAATTTTCATTCATAAGTGATATAAAAACAGAGACACTTCAAAATATATTTTTCCATGTACTGATATGATAACAAGCTATTAATAAAAGTCCAATTTTACCCGGGATAATCAATGATTCAATTCAATTGATAATTGTAATATCTAGTTGTAAACAAATTTTTTTTTTAGCAGTACACGTTAAAGTTGACTACAAGAAGTAAAACCCACACCAAATTAATTTACAAGAATCTGAAAAGTAAGAAGAAACAGAGAAGAGAAGTGTATTTTTTGATTTGGGAAAAATTAACTCAATCTCAATATCTACTCTTGCATTTGCCCTAATTAATTCATACTGTTTCATAACTAAGTAATTGTAGTTTTTGGGGATTGATTTCTAAAATTTCTACCCATTGATTCGAAAAAGACACTGGATGCAAACAATTGCAAGAACTAAATGAAAAGATGAAAAGATTAAGGGAATCAAGAGAATTCTACTTTTAACACAAGTAAACAACCAAGAAGAAATCACTATTGCGGTTGAATTCAAATTTGATTTACCGATGACCGAACACAGAACACTAGTTCCTTCTTGCTTCTCACTTCTCAAACTGAAAAATCCGAGTTTCGTACCGTCGACGCCGTTCCCCAATTTTGTGAATTGGGGAAAAGTAACGCAGCTTTGGGATTAATAAATCCACTGTATGTTATTTTTAAAATTTAATTTTGTAATTATTAAAAATTTAAGGGGTATATATGGTATTTCATAGGTAAAAACCAGGTGAGGCAATTGTCATGGCTTGCCTAATACTAACTCCGCCCCTGTCTGCACCCTTGATTTGAAGAGAGTTCACATGATGTGAAATTTAATGTGGTTGTAGTTGGATGGAAGGATTCGAACTATGGATCTAAATGAGATATATGAAAAATTATCAGTCTCAAGTGTTCATTTTGTAAAATGTCACCCAACCTTTTTTTTAACAAAAATGCCACCAAAAAAGGTGCACACGAATCGTGCATGGGGTCGCACAAGGGTCGTGCGGGGCATTTTTTAAAAAGAAAACTTAAAAGTGACATTTATCCATATTTTCCATTTTAAATGCACAACCTAAATCAACTTCATTTGTTCGAGTAAAAATATTTAAATTTAGAGATTTCAAATTTCTAATTTTGGTTCTAGTTCATATTGTAGAAACTTCAAATACCTAGCAAAACTGTTGTGAAATAAAGAACGCAAACAAGAACACTGATTTGCTTACCCAGTTCATTATGAATGGCTACATATGGGGGCATACCAAGCCAGGAGTTTTCCACTATATTTTACTGTGTATGTACATGTGTATTTTACAATACTGAGCACAGATATATATATATAATATTAAAACCCTAAAGTCTATCAGGCTACTTGTCCCATAAGTAATGTCCACATCAAATCTTCTAGATTTACGAACACTCCCCCTTGGACATTACGACGCGACGTTCATGTCTCGTCAAAAACTCTAGACTAGGTTGTCATAATAAAATATTCGACTGGGGAAAGAGTACAAATATTGATCTTCTCGATCCAATCTTCAGGATTGTTTCGATGTTGTTACTCCCCTTGAAGACAACAACTTTCCAAGTCTTCGCATCCCAATACCATAAACATATTTTTCAAAAGTAGAGGTAGGTAGGGACTTAGTGAATAAATTTGCTAGATTGTCACCAGATCGCACCTATTGTATGGTAATTTTGTCACTCTTCTGGAGTTCGTATGGGAAGAAGAATTTCGGGAAAATATGTTTGGTTAATTCTTCTTAACATACCCGTTGCTCATTTGTGCAACACAAACTGCGTTATCTTCATAGATGACAGTGGGGAATGTATCGTTTAATGGATCTCCATGAGATCACAATATCACCACAAAGAAAAATATAACCAGTATGAGATATCGTAAAATGTGTTTAACACCATTCCAATATCTCCTTGTAGGACAAGCGTGAGAATAAAAAAATTTTGGTCCCATAACTTATCGAGTGTCCGATTTTGGTCCCAAAAATTTTGACTCTTCAATTTTGGTCCCATAACTTCTACGGTTGCCTAATTTTGGTCCCATTCTTCCTGAGAAATTTTTTTTTGGTCCCATAACTTATCGAGTGTCCGATTTTAGTCCCAAAAATTTTGACTCTTCAATTTTGGTCCCGTAACTCCTATGGTTTGTCCATTTTTCAACCACATATTAGTGATATGGAAAAAATAATTAAAAAATACAAAACGAAAAAGAAATATCATTTTGCAGACACATCTTCGAGGGTACCGTAAAAGCCCAAATTCAGGCAGAATGTGAGTTGAGCATGACAAAAAATGGCACCATTTTTGTATTTTTAAAGAAAACGGGACTAAAAATGGACAATCCCTAGGAGTTACAGGACCAAAATTGAAGAGTCAAAATTTTTGGGACCAAAATCGGACACTTGATAAGTTATGGGACCAAATAACTTTTATTCTCGGACAAGCGTTATAACTCGCAAGCAAATTTACCGCAAATATGATATCCAGTCTGGTGCAGTTTGCGAGATAAAGTATGCACCAAATAGCGCTTAGATAAGGAACTTCCGGTCCTAGATTATCCACTGTATCTTCTTTGGGTCTAATGGGTCCTTATCCACTTCAAGAGATCGAACTACCATAGGTGTACTAAGTGGATGAGATTTATCCATGTAGGATCTCTCAAATAAGTTTTTCAAGTAGGTTGACTGGTGTATAAAATTCATTCGTCCTTCAGGGAGATATCATATTCATTTTTCCTTCAGGGAAATGCTCGAATTAATTTTCCTTCAGGGAAATACTTAAATTTAATTTTCCTTCAGGGAAATACTTGAATTTATTTTTCCTTCAGGGAAATGCTCGAATCAGCAGGTCAAGACTATATCTGGTTATTACCAAGATTTTATTTCAAATTTAGCTTTTAAGATTGACCTGACGTCTTCAATCTTCTTGCATGTTCCAATTATATTTAGGTCATCAACATAGATGGAGATGATGCAAGAACCACTTTGTGATTTCTTTATAAATACGCAAGGGAAAGCTTCATTGTTTGTATATTCCTTCTTCGGGAGGAATTCTCTAAGTCGATGGCGGCATACTTGATCCGACTATTTTTAGTTCATGTAATGATCTTCACAATTTTGTACTATACATATTGCGGTTTTCATCATTCCTCATCTAGGGAATTTTAAATCCACCAGGGATATAAATATTGACATGTAATAACCATATAAAATATGCGTTTTACAAGGTCCATTAATTGCATTTTATTTTAGCTGTCATTGATTAGCGGAACTTTGTTTGTTCATACCAGGAGAATATGTTTGATCACAAACAATCATGGGTCTCTGTGAAAACCATGGGTTTCTGCGAAAACCCTAAAGCTATTAATCTCGCTCACCACCTTATTTCCATTTTGGTTTTCGTGTAAACACTCATTATCTAACAGGGATAACCTTTTGAGTGTATGTACGATAGAACCAAACCTTATTTTTAGCGAGTTTAGCTCTACCACATTTTTTCTTCTTCCTTATTGCTCCCAAATCAAAGTGTTTCGGGCACCCAACTTATACTGGATCCATATTTCAGAAAGAGCAATTGTGGACACAGATACATTGTTGACAATAAATTTATATTGTTTCTCCTGTATTTATTTATTGATCTCATATTCACTAGATTCACATCGTTTCTCTTATGTATTTGATCTGGTCGTTCTACAATTCTAGTATTAGATCATTTTGTGCACGTGCTTTGTTACTAGGATTCTTCATCTTCAAGATGAATCTCTTCTAGAGATTTCAAGTCTTCTGGACGTATCTCTTCTGGAGATTTCAAGTTTGACTGACCAGTTTTGCTAGCTTTCATTCTATGTGTGTATATTTCTTTTATAGGTCCTTTATGCTTCTGGCGTGTGGGGCATGTATACTCGTTTTCATTGGGACCTCTACCCTTTGGGGTGCATTTACAGTAGGTATATGCGATTTAGTCATACCTTTGTGGTCAATAAACGCATCTGGCAGATTACTTGCTATATATATTGAAAGTTACTTATCTTTTGAACTTCAAGTTCAATTTAACTAGTGCATGAGTCTAAATATCGAAGACCTTTTTCCTTCAGGGAAATTTCTTGGTCTTTTTCCTTCAAGGAAAATATCTCGATTTGTTTCCTTCAAGGAAACTTCTCAGCAATCATTTAATTTTTGGATTCTAATCTCCCCCTAATGCCGAGAATAGACTCTTCATCAATTATGCAGCAGCCAACAGGGCTATTAACGTGTTGTGGTGGTACGCGTACTGCATAATAGAATGTTCGCAGATGGAAAATGATGTGTCATTTTCCGCACACTAGTTGTAAAGGGGAGTACTAATGATATGCAGTGGGCCGAATTTGAATTCGAGTAGCTACATGTAAATTTTATGCCCCTAACATATAGCTAAGTTGGATTTTTAGCAATAACGGTCTAGCGATTAGTTTGATGCATCATATTAGTAACTCAACTAGACCATTATGGTGTGGACGTAAGGGACTTAATGCTTCACTTTAATTTCTCAATGTCATATAATTAACATTAAATGCTATCAATGCGAGCTCACTGGCATTATCCATTCAAATGGATTTAATTTGATAATATGGGAAATGAAAACTAAGCTCAATAGTTTTTGCAATAGGCTTAACAAAAGCGTGATTGCAGGTGGATAACAAGCATACATAAGTTCACCGTGTGAATTATGGTCATTAACTATCAAAATGGTCCCCATACTAGGATAATTAGTCCACAAATATTTCTATGAAACCATTCAAAAAATGGGAGATTTAATTCCAACTTTAGTACAATTCAACCGTACTCTAAGTTCATCATTTGTACATGCCATGTAAATAAATTTATTTGCGAAAGGGTTTGACGTATTATAGCCATTGAACTTAGACAAAATCCGATATATCACGTTATTATTTTAGATGGACTAACCGCTCATGCTATAATTTGTATGAATCTAAATTGGAGTTTAAGACCACATCTACAACTCTTCAGGTTGGATTTTGTTGCTGAGGTCTTCCACGCTTCAGGCGTGCTTTAGATTCATTAGCATGTAATATTATGTCCTTTAGAGACATCAATTTTAACCGGGGATTTTCTATATAAATATGTGATTCAGTAACTCTGCTGGAGTTGTTAAAGACATCCGGTAATTGAGTAGTAATTTTTCACAAATATTAATTATGACAAAGCATATAGTCATAACATGCATAAAAAAAATCACAAAATAATGACACTATGTATCTTGACAACTCATCTCATAGTCTTTAATGTCATATCATTGACAATGTCCATATTTGCTTCAGGCAACCTAGTATGCTGAGATTCGCTTGGGGAATCCTCGATCTCGACCACCTCAACAATTATTTGGCATCAGCCATAATTTTCATCTATCGATATTTTCTGCTATCGATTTTATTCAATTTTTGTCAATGAATATAATCCTTTAACGATTTTTATAAATGACGATTTATTTTCAATAAGATATTCATTTTTTTGTTGATGAATACAATCCTTTGGGGATTTTTCATAAATAATTGATATATTATTGAGATGGTATCGGAGAATTTAATCAGTGCATCTGCCTTTTGGGCAAAGATAGAAGCAAAATTTCATTATATTTGTCCCAAATGAAGCAAGATGAATCTCACTGCCCAAGTCAGGATACTAATAATATCCAATTATGTAAATCACTCTTTGTCTCCAAAATCTTCGAGCTCCAAGCTCGAAATATCATCGTTGTCTATGTCAAAATCTGCTTTAGGCATACTGGCATGGTGAGATTCACCTTGAGGGGTCTTGCCCTTGTTGTCCTTTTGTATCTTTTGATAAGCCTCAACCAAATGCTTGGGATTGCGGATTTCCTCCCTTCCACGCTTATGCTCACTCAGGCTCCCTTGAGCTACAACATATGCTTCGGGCACTGTTTGTGAGTCAATCGGTCTTGCATTGTGATTTCTCATTAGGAGTTGATTGTGTTTTTCTGCCACTAAAAGTGCAAAAATTAGATTTGAGTGAGTGGTGTACTGTTGCTGGAGTACAAGGTTACAAGCATGGAATGTTGATAAGATTTTTTGTATCAACTCGGCCTCAGTAAATTATTGCTGGCATAATTTTAACTGAGATATAATACAATGCAAGGTAGAATTGCAGTGACGTAAATGGCGGCCGCCGAAGCCGCCCAGGCGCTTGTCAGCACCCAGGGGCGTACCCTTGTGGAGGCTTGCAGGGGCTTCAGCCCCCCCCCCCCCCCCCCCAAAAGAAAACAAAAAAAAACTACTATTATATATGATATAATTATTTTTATATATATTTTTCTTTATTTTAATTTTACAAATGTTAGAAAATAGAAACATGTAAGCACTGCACTAAGAATGGCCCTATTTAAACAAGGTCCATATTTATTAAATTCATCTTTCAATTTCAGCCCAAAGCCCATCATCCTTTTTTTTTAGCCCAATTTATCATACATTACAGCCCAAAGCCCATCGATCATCTCAAATAACAGATTGTGTCATCAGATTGAAGAAAGAAGCAGAAGAGTCCCGCGGAAGCTTAAGCTAGCAGCAGCAGGCGGAAATTCAAATTTCCACCTCTCTCGACAATTCGACCCATTCAACTCAAGGATTTGATGATTTAAAAGTTATTTTCCCTCTTCCGGTCTTTCTCTACTCAATTTTCCTTGCTGCAAATTGAGAGGTCAGATTAATTTAAATATCTTGTAATACCCTGTTTTGAATGTTGTATATTCTAATTTCTACATACATATGGTTTAATTAGTTTCAAAATTATATTCTCTTGCTGTAAATTTAGGTCGAAATTATAAATTGTGTTTGTTTAATTGTTCTGTGTATCAGTGTATTTTCTGCTCCAGAGGGTTAGTGACATAGTATAGTTAGTATTAGTAGTGACAGTGAAATTTTTTATAATTATTAATAGTTGATAAATGATCTTACTACACTATAAAGACAAGCATGTTTTTACCTATGTGGCAAAGCCATATTATTTTAAAAAAAGATCTTTTTCCTCTCCTTTTTTCATGTTTTTATTACCTTTCTTAACCGTTTGATCTTTTCATTTAATCTTGGCCCTTCGTAGTCTCTCATTTTGCTCTATATAATGTGCATTTGTTCTTCACAATTTTCATCTTGCCATCCTTTCATTTTCTTCATTCACGGTTTTCATTCTTTCATGCATTTTGTCGATTAATTTTTCCGACGGATGTATCGATTTTTGTAGCAATAATCCATACTTTTATATAGAGGGAGCAATTTTTGCCTATGTGGCATCTTCCTTTATCCTCCATTTTGTTCTCTCTCCATCCTCCTTTTTCAAAGTTTCTTAATTTAATCCTGACTGTTAATCTATTTAGTTTTCGATCTTAACCTGCGATTTTGTAACGTTTATTCTATAAATTTGTCATCTCTTCCCATTATTTTGTTCATTGTTTGCTTTGCCCGTCATTGAATTGGTATGTTTGTTCTTGATTTTTGGCATTTGTTGTCATTTGATTAATTTTTTTATTAATTTTGTTAATTTATCCATCCGTTGTTGTTTTGATTATTTGTGGTTTCTTATGTTTTTCTTATACAGGGAACGTTTGGTTCGTCATAGAGATGGTCGTACCACGTCGGACGTGTAGATTTTTGTAGTGTTCTTCGATGTTTTCGTATATTTTTTTTAATTTGTAGGTGATATTTGATGTATTTTGCGGACATTTTTTGTTCGTTTTTATGTATTTTTTAGGAGAAATTTTCATTATGTATTGGTTCTATTCCATAGTTCAAGCGATGCGTTTCTTTTTATTGTTTTTGTATCAATATTTGTAAAAATTGTTTATAGTTTATAATAAAGAGAAAATTTTCCAAATAATACTATTCTGCAGTTCATACACATGTTGTGTTTTTCTTTTTGTTTAGACAAAAATATAATTCGCATGCTAATTAGAATGAATATCATTGTATTGCTTTGCATTATGTATGTTTGGTTAATTGCAATCTAATTAGATCATGTGAGAAATTCACTTACAAAAATATTTTTTCATACTAATTTAATAAAAAAAAAATGTACAAAAATAACAATTAGATTGCTTATTTAATTTTTAATATTTACTTGACTGATTCATTGGTCATGCGTGTATGAATTACTTCTTAGTGCCATATTTTGTGGAATACAGTTGGTATAATATTTTTTAAATCTTTTGGTATTTGTTTATGAGCTATCCATTTTGGGTTTGTTATTATCATATTTTCTTTTTTTATAATACTTATATTGTGTATAAATATTGATTGTAACGGTTGATGTTATGAATTTATGAGTTTCCTATATTTATTTAATACTGAATTTATGCTTTTTTTATATTTATTTAGTTTTTTTTTTCTATAATAATTATTAATATTTTGTATTATCTATATTAATTATTAATTAGCTGTGTTGATTTATAATATCAATTATTTTTTATTAATAGGTTGTATTGTCTATATTTATTATTCTTAATTAATATTTATTAGTTGTCTATAGTATTTTGGTATTCATGCATTTATTTTGTTGTTGATTTTTTTGATTTGTAATGTTTATACTGTATTGTGGCCATATGTTTATTGTTCAGCGCGTTTTTTGACAATTGGTTTAACTTAAATCATGGATATTGATTTCCACTAACAATGTGCATTAGCCGCTACATTCTAGGTTTCTTATCTATAAATTCAAAGACGAAGATGCAAATAATCTAATTTTAAGGCTTAATTGTAGTAAACAAATATTTGAGATTATATGTATTATCAAAATTTATGGCCTGAACATCTCCTGTTAATGGTAAAATGGAAAAATGAGCACAGTTCATTTAATCTATCAATTATATCAACTCTAATTTGATATGTCAATTCTTATCTTCGGTCATACGATTCCATATTATTCATGTGCATTATTTCAATTTTAGTGCATCGATTATGGAAGTATTTTTTATGTTAGGAGAATGTAAATTGTTAAAAAAAATTAAATTCAATATAACTAATATTAATGAATATTACTTTTTGTATATATTATATAAAAAATCAAATAATTATTTTAATATCAAATTGGTAATTTATCTTTAATTTGGCAAATCAAATTTGAGTTGTGCTCATTCAATATACATTGACCGCAAAATTTAATTCTAATCTAACATTCCTAAATATAATGAAAAACGTTAGCCATTTACTGCACAATTTAATACCAAACAAAATCTACTAATATATACATAAATATTAACATTAATTCATTAGTTCAATGTAATACCCATAATGCAATCAAATTGTGATTGAAATCTAATTGATCGTAATTAACCAGTTTCTATATATTTGACATCTTATTCAGAATTTATAATTATGCAAGCTTAATTAATTTTTTCCATTGATGCAATATTTTGTCTATTCATATAATAAGTTGTAATATTGAATTCATACAGCGTAACTAATTATTCAAAATATTTGTCCGGATTTATGTATGGGAATTTCATTCAAACATTAGTTTAATTACCATGAAACAATTTTAATTTTATTGCCTATTTACATTAAATTGACACATTTAATTCATACTATTCAATTAATATTTTTTTTATGGAAATTAAATTAATTGTCATGAATTGTGTAAGAGGAGAGATTTATATGCAAAGGGGATGAAATCAACAAATGAAGATAGGGAAAAACTTAAGGTTTAATGGTGTTTTATTTATCTGATATCATATAAAAAAATTAATCGATACATAAGATGAATGTCTTATTCATCACGAAGAATGCTTATTTTTTTATATTTGACAACTTATATATTTACATCCATGCTTTATTAAATCCACTCACCTTTTTTTTTAAATGAGTGTATTCATCATTTTTATATGGATGTCATTTGTAGAAGGTATGTATGTATTCTAGAATTTCGTATATATGCCGATACAAGTTTAAAAATATGATTATACAAGGTTTAACATGGTGGTGCGAGACTAAAAAATACAATTATATTATCTTTAAAATCGTAGGGTGGGGCTAAAAACTAAAAGTTATACAATCTTTAAGGTGGTATGGACTTAAAATATGGTGGTACAGATATAAATAAATTATGGTGGTGAGAGGTGAACTAATGGTGGTACACTCTTAAATAATTGTGGTGGTGAGAGTGCAATAATTGTCGACTAAATTGTTTTATTTGCACGCAAGTTTCGTCATGAATTCAATTGGAATAATTTCAAAAATCTGTGAACTCATTGTAAGTACTAAATTCAATTTAATCATTAATTAATAAGTCCTACTCTTCTAATTGGCGTCACACTATTACTAATTATCAGTGTAATATTCATCGTTTCTTAGATAGTATTTTGCTATATCAGGGGACTAAAATTGGAAGATATATTGAGTCATTTAAAATAATTTTTAAACGACATGTATATCAATATTTCTTAAATAGTATATGGCGATATAATAGGAATGAAATTGCAAGATCTGTTTAGACGTCAAGAATGATTTTTAATCGGGGAAATCTATTATGACCTATATTTTCTCCCATATTCACGGAACTATGGGACTGAAATAGGAAATTTTGTTAAACCATTGAGACTTTATTACTTTTATTATATTACCTTAAAAATTAATGGCTATATTGACGAATTACCAAATTGATTGCTAGATTGACGAATTACCAAATAATATTGTGGATCTCCATATTTTTAGGCGTATCTTTTTCTTATAGATTTTTTTTATTTTGATATCATTAGGCTTTTAATTAGTGGTTAGATTAGATGGTATTTAAGCATGTTACCATTTATATTGGGTTGGTTTAAGTCTACGTGATTGGGTTGGTTTTGTTAAATATTATATGGCTAGAGAATAGGGATGAAATCAGAAGATCAATTTAGATGTTGAGACTAATTTTTAATCAGGCAATATAATATGACCTATATTTTGTCCCATAATCCCGGATAAATAGGATTGAAATAGGAAAGTTTGTTAACTCAATGATACTTTATTCCTTTTATTAATCAATTGAGACGTTGAGATTAATTTTTAATCGGGCAATATACGGTTATTAAGAATGTAGCCATATATTGGGTTGGTTTAAATTTATGTGATTGGGTTGGTTTCCTAATATTGCATATATTTTTCATTTTAATATTTCATATATTACGGAGTGACAAAATAATATTTCGTGGGATAAGGATTAAGAAATTCGGATATTCCAAAAAAAATCATGGAGATTTTATTCCTTTTATTATAATACCTTAATTAAATAATATTCTATTTTTTTAAATATTAAATTCAATTTAATCATTAATAAGTCTTTATTGATTTCGTATTTGTATTGTTTTAAAATAAAAATTCACTGAATCATTTAGTCTTTATTCAGTCCATTTTGTAATTGGCATCACAATAGGACTAAATCCGAAAATATATGAACTCATTTAATTCATTTAATTGGTCAGTATGACTGAAAAGGAAAATTCATTTAATTATCAATGCAATAGTCAATGTTTCTTAAATAGTATATGGCGATAGAAGAGTATTGAAAGTGGAAGATCTAATTTTATGACTATGTAATATTAATGTCCAGTGACAATTCTATAAGTACCAAATTATTCATATTTTCTTCTTATTATTACAATTATTATATATATATTTTTCAGTATCATGTGATTGTCGTAACATAGATTTTGAGTTGCAAGTCATAAACTTTTGAAATACATAAATTTTCTTAGATTCGGATGATTGTATAGTACTCATGTTCAATGGAAATTTTAAAAGGACCAAAATAGGAAAACTTTTCAACTTAATTTGTCGGGCTTGTAAGTAGTCTAACTTATTATTTTTTCCATATACTTCTCATCATATAAATTAATTTGCAAGTCGGAAATTAATAATATTGGTAAATCTACTTAGAAGGTGATAGATAAATTTACTTAGATTTGGATTCTTGAATTCAACGGTAATTTTAAATGGACAGAGAAATAGGAAAAAAAATTCGCCTTAGTTTTGTCCAATTGAAAGTCTATGTTATATTTTTTTTTAAATACTTTTCATCCTATAAATTAATTAGCAACTTAGAAATAAATAATGTTGGTAAATCTACATAAAAGGTGATAAATAAATTTACTTATATTCGGATGCTTATGTAGTATTTATGTGCTATGTCAAGTGTAAAAGGACTAGAATAAGAAAAATTTCTGAGATAATTCCACCAATTAAAAAGTCTGTCTTCTAATTTTATGACTATGTAATAATAATGTCCAGTGGCAAGTCTATAGGTACCAAATTATTCATATTTTTATTATTATTATTACTACAATTATATATGTATATATTTTTTAGTGCCATATGATTGCCGTAATATAGATTTTGAATTGCAAGTCATAAATGTTTGAAGTACAGAAATATTCTTAGATTCGGGTGATTGTATTGTATTCATGTTCAATGGCAAAATTTTAAAGGACCAAAAAATAAGAATAAATTTCTACTTGATTTGTCTAATTGAATAGGCTATCTTATATTTTTTTCATATACTTCTCATCCTATAAATTAATTGGCAACTCATAACTTAATAATATTATTAAATCTAGGTGATAAATAAATTTACTTATATTTGGATTCTTATGTAGTATTTATATGCTATGGCAAGTGTAAAAGGACCAAAATGAGAAAAATCTCTGAGATAGTTCCACTAATTAAAATGTCCATCTTATAATTTTATGAATATATAATATTAATTTCCAGTGTCAAGTCTATATGGAACAAATTATTTAAATCATTATTATTATTACAATTATATATATATATATATATATATATATATATATATATATATATATTAATTTATGTCATATTATTGTCGTGACATAGATTTTGAGTTTCAAGTCATAGATGTTTGAAATACACAAATATTCTTAGATTCTGATGATTATATAGTATTCATTTTCAGTGGCAAGTTTAAGTGGACCAAGCTTGGAATTTTTTTTTGACTTAATTTGTCCAATTGAAAAGTCTATATTATATTTTTTTTCGTATACTTGTCATCCTGTAAATTAATTGGCAACTCATAAATTTATAATGTTGGTAAATCTACTTAAAAGGTGATACATAAATTTACTTATATTTGGATGCTTATGTAGTATTCAAGTGTTGTGGCAAGTGTAAAAGGACCAAAATAATAAAAATTTATATGCTATGGCAAGTGTAAAAGGACCAAAATGAGAAAAATCTCTGAGATAGTTCCACTAATTAAAAAGTCCATCTTATAATTTTATGAATATGTGATATTAATGTCCAGTGTCAAGTCTATAAGGAACAAATTATTTAAATCCTTATTATTATTATTACAATTATTATATATATATATTCATTTCTGTCATACTATTGTCGTGACATAGATTTTGAGTTTCAAGTCATAGATGTTTGAAATACACAAATATTCTTAGATTCTGATGATTGTATAGTATTCATTTTCAGTGGCAAGTTTAAGTGGACCAAGATTGTAATTTTTTTTTTTACTTAATTTGTCCAATTGAAAAGTCTATATTTTTTTTTTCGTATACTTGTCATCCTGTAAATTAATTGGCAACTCATAAATTTATAATATTGGCAAATCTACTTAAAAGGTGATACATAAATTACTTATATTTGGATGCTTATGTAGTATTCAAGTGTTGTGGCAAGTGTAAAAGGACCAAAATAAGAAAAATTTCTTAGATAATTTCCATTGGCAAGTCTATAAGCACCAAATTGTTTTAATCCTTATTATTATTATTATTATTATTATTATTATTATTTCACTTATTATATATATATTTTTTAGTGTCATGTGATTGCCTTAACGTAGATTTTGAGTTGCAGTTCATGAATGTTTGAAATACAGAAATTTCTTATATTCATATGATTGTATAGTATTCACTTTCAATGGCAAGTTTAAATGGACCAAAATATGAAAAAAATTCTACTTAATTTGTCTAATTGAAAAGTCTATGTTATATTTTTTTCATGTACTTTCCATCCTATAATTATGAGGTGATACATAAATTTACTTAGGTTTCGGATGCTTATGTAGTATTCATGTGCTGTGGCAGGTGTAAAAGGACCAATCTAAGAAAAATTTCTGAGATTAAAATTTTTAATTAAAAAGTCCAGATGATGAAGTTTTTAATAGACTATTTTGCCTAGAAATTAATACGCAAATTAGTAATTATTAAAATGAGAAAATTTGTAGTTGTATTATCATTTGTATAGCTAAATTAATAGATAAAAAATTTAAATTGAGTAATGTATAAACTTAATAGGTTGTATATCTCGATATGATTTGATAGTATATTCGATAAGAGGATAATGTATGGACACGTTCTGGTTTAAATTTTGTTATTAGTTCAATGGTGAATATAAAAATCGCATAAAATTGATATTGTTCAGTCTGAACATGTCTTCATATTTTATATTCTAATTTTGATTTATTATGATTTTTGGATTTTGCTGAGTAATTACTTTTGTAGGATGGATATTCATATTGACTATAATTCTAAGGGGTTGAGTCCAATGGATAGATTGAAAGATATATTTCTATTCGTTGATGTTAATGCTTTTTATTTGGAGTACATGACATTTCCTGAGGCAGGACTTTCAGAAGAGTATTTGGATAAAATGGTAAGATGTCTTAATATATTATTAGTATTTTTTTATCAATTTTGTCAATTTTTAATTATTTCTTATCAACTAGACCTTGATTTTTTTTTTTTTGTTGCAGCCTATCCCAGATAATTTTATAAAATGTCATGAACGGTTATTCAATGATTGGCTTTTCGTCAACATTATGGATAATTCTGGAATGAAGTGGTCTATCAATGTTCGTTGGAAATACGGTGGTTGTTTGTCATTCTGTGGAAGTGTTTGGCGTGATGTCCTGCAGTATTTCAATGTCAAGGATGGTGATTTGATGTTCTTTGCGTTGCTTCCATTGGGTAAAACTCTCTATGTTAAGAAGTTTGATGGTGATGGCACATTTCATCAAGTCAGCGCAACAACACATCACACTTTTGTTCCACAATTTGTTGTGGATTTCGCAGATTTTTTGGTATGTGATATACTGTAATTAATTATGCATTAGATATATTTGTTTGTTATGAAAAATGTGAGCTGTAATTCTGTCTATTTGATTTATCAGACTGTGCCTGTAAATTTTCAAAGGCATTTTCAAAACAAGTTTCCATTTACCTGCATGATGAAGATCCCCACTGGTAGAACAGTGAATTCCAGTTGCTATTTATTTGATGGGAAATATGAAATTACTTGTGACTGGGCAAAATTCTTGAATGGGGTACATCTTTAAGATGTTGCTTGCATGACTATTTTGTATGATTATGAAGAAACATTTTGTGTTACGCCATATTATAAAGACCGATATTCTGTCTTTATGCCTATTGGAGATATGGAGTATGGTATGTATACATAATCCTCTTTGAGTTTATTTAATGTTATATTTAATTTTTTATTGCATATTTCTAATTACATCATATATTTTTTGTTTATAAAGATAAAGATTCAATACCATTTGACGTGCATAGCAAATATATCGTATCCTGTTTGTCGCTATCTCCTTCGATCACGCGTCTTGAGGTAAAGACTTGAAATTAAATTTTGAAGTAGATTGTGTGTGGAATGTGGATGTTTATTTAAATTGATTGATTAATTTATTTTTCACTCATTTTTTACAAGCTACTTACAATACCTGATGGATTCAAGATTTGTACAAGGTGTGATTCAGAAGAGTGGATGAAACGATTGGTATGTGGTTTTTGTATTGTTAAATGGTGCTGCTTTTTTATTTTTCTATATTTTCTTCTTCTTGGTAAATTATGTTGATTAATTTTTTAATGGCGTTTTAAATGTAGAAATTACCAATGTTGGCTACTACTCTTTTTGGATTTGGATCAAGAGTAATTTCTTTGAGAAGTAATTCCAACGGTCCGATATTTGAAGTTAAGTATGAATGTAGGTCTATCGCCAAGGGTGCTGCGTCGAATATGGTTCGTTTGTAAAAGTCGTGGAATGGTGTCGTGTTAAAAATGAGGATCAAGCGTGCCGATGTTATATGGTTCAGTCATGATGGGAAGTATTTTACAATTACAATCCCACGTCTTATGCCTTAGATTGTGATGCTATTTATTTTTGAAAATTTTGGACAATGGATTTAAAATTTTTGAACAATGGTACATTGTAAAGGGCCAATTTCGGCAAAATTACTTTGGAGATATTAATGAAATATTTAAAATTTTATCTTGTTTGTTAGTTCTATTGAATTCGAGACACCATCTACCTTATAAAGGAAAAAATCACACTGTGCATGTAACATTTTATCGCAATTGCGAACGATGATAGACACCTTCAATCCATTTGCAATGCAGTTTCGTAATGCTAGGGAAAGTATCATGTCCGGTGCTGAGCCGAGGTTGAGAATCAATTTGGTGGAAATGAGAGGTTCTGATGGTCGGATGCACAATCTTCCAACTACTCCTGAAGTTGCGGCTTTGATACCTGGTGATATCGATATAAATATGGAAAAAGGGGATGTTATCCTGAAAACGTGTAGTGGAGAATTGGTTACAATAAGTGAGTTGCATCCGTGTTACGTGTTACGTTCCTCTTCGGTATCCTCTTCTATTTCCTTATGGTGAGGATGGTTATAGGCTCGATGTTGTTCACAGTGATTGCGGTTTCACTACCAGGAAGAGGTTCAGGTTAACAATGCGTGATTTTTTTTGCTATGACAATAAATAAGAGCCAAGGACAGTCTTTATCTACAGTTGGACTCTATCTTCCCAAACCGGTTTTCACACATGGTCAATTGTATGTTGCAGTGTCTAGAGTTTCGAGTAGGATTGGTTTAAAAATCTTGTGTTTGGATCAAGAAGGTAAATCGTCGAAAAGGACTACAAATGTGGTTTGTAGAGAAGTATTCTGAAATGTGTGATTTTTTCTTCAATTGAATTGTATTATGAATCATCAACGTTTCCAGTTGTTTTTGTTGTTTTGGTTCTTTCGAATAAGTTATATTGTAATTAAACAAACTTTTGATAATTTATTATTTTTAACATTTTTATAATTTTAGTGAAATGGACATCGATTATTAATTTTTTTAATATCAGCCAATTAAAGTTATTAAACATTTAAACTTTGATAAGTTGATTTATTTCAAATATAAATTTGTGTTATACGTTCGAATGTTAAAAACTAAAACAAATAATGAAAATATTTACAAGCCCGCGAAATCGCGGGTTTAGCACTAGTGATAGATATTGGGGAATGTGGAGGTTTGTGTTATTTTCATTTATTGATTCATTAGTGAGGCTACAAGCAACTATGGAAATTTTTAATTTTAGATTAAATCATCATAACAAATATTGATTGCTCTTATTTTCAATTTACAATTTCAGTAATACACATGGAAAAATTGAAAACCATTGATGCATTCTTTAAGAAAAAAGATCAGAAGAATCAAGATGATTCCGTAATTGATTGTTCTTCAACTCCTGAATTTGGCTCGAATAATCCAGCACCGAGTCCGAGTAACTAAATACACCAACGAATCAAAGCTACACAAATGAATGCTTGCCATTTGGAAAGAGATCCTGGATTGCGTCCATTGATTTGGGAATTTCATATAAATCAAAGGGATGAAATTCGTTGAGCATACCTCAAAGCTGGACCATTTCAACCAAGACTTTCACAAGATGCTTATCTATTTTTTATTGGTAAGAATCAACGTCGTCAATTTCAGATTTCTTGGTTTGACTTATATCCATCTTGGTTGGAATATTCCAAAGCACAAAATGCTATTTATTGTTTGCCATGTTACCTCTTTGGTAAGCCTTCAACAGGCCGTCCAGGATCAAATACATTCATTGAACATGGTTTCAAAAATTGGAAGAAAGTAAACAATGGATCCGAGTGTGCTCTTTTGAACCATGTTGGAAAAGGTCCCAATTCACCACATTATAATGCGGTGAAATATTGTGATGATTTGATGAAGCAAGCACGACATATTGATACACTCATCAAAAAGCAAACATCTGAAGAAATTGAGAACAATAGGCTCAGACTCAAGGTTTCAATTGATTGTATTAAATGGTTGACATTCCAAGGTTGTGCATATAGAGGTCATGATGAAAGTGAAAGTTCAAAGAATCGAGGAAACTTTATTGAAATGATGAAGATTTTGGGGTCTTATAATGACAATGTTGAAAAGGTTATTTTGGAGAATGCTCCGAGGGTTGCAAAGTATACATCAAGAAATATTCAACAAGACATTCTTCAAATTCTTGCAAATAAGGTAAGAAATTCAATTAGAGATGAAATTGGAGATGCTAAATTTTGCATTCTTATTGATGAATCTCGAGATGAATCTAAGAAAGAGCAAATGGCTATTATCTTGAGATTTGTTAGTAAAAATGGTTTCATTCAAGAAAGGTTTTTTTATATAGATCATGTTAGTGACACTTGTGCTTTGATATTGAAAAAAAGTTTGGAGTCCGTGCTTTCTCGTCATAATCTCTTAGTTGAGAATATTCGTGGTCAGGGATACGATGGTGCTAGTAATATGCGTGGTGAGTGGAAGGGATTGAAAGCTTTTCTACTTGAAGATTGCCCTTATGCATACTACGTCCATTGTTTTGCTCACATGTTGCAGTTAACTTTGGTTGCTGCTGCAAGAGAAGTCGTCATTGTTTATGAATTTTTCACACAATTGACTTATGTTTTAAATATTGTTAGTGCTTCTTCCAAACGCCATGATCAGCTACAAGCAGCTCAAGCAAATGAGGTTGCAAATGATATTGCTAGTGGTGAACTTAGAACGGGAAGAGGAGCAAATCAAGTTGGGACTTTGCAAAGAGCTGTGGACACTCGATGGAGTTCTCATTTTAATTCTATTTGCAGCTTGATGACAAATTTTTCAGCGGCTTGCACTGTTGTTGAGAAGATTGTTAAAGAAGGGGCTACTTATGCACAACGAGGTGAAGCTTATGCGGTTAGTAAGGTATTACTTTCATTTGAGTTTGCTTTCACATTACACGTGATGTATGAAATCATGGGAATCACTCACGATCTTTGTCAAGCATTACAACAACAATCTCAAGATATCTTGAATGCAATGCGGTAGGCGACGCCTAGGTTTTTTTTTTATAATTTTTTTTTAATTTTTAATAACTTTAAAATGTTATATAATTAAAAAAAAAGGAAAATTAAAAGGAAAATAACAAGTTGCACATATGTGGATTGTGAATGTTGTAGTTTATTAATTTGGACATTCTGTTGGAGATGTGTTTAATATTACTTAATTACTTTAATTATTAAGTTGGATAATAAACAAATTAAATTGGAAATATGGAACTTTATTACTTTGATAAACATTAAACAAAATATATTTAATAATAAAAAAAGAAAAAAAAACCCTCGGCGGCCTCGGCGCTTGGCGGCCATATACCGCCTGCCGAGCGTCAAACGCCATCTGCACCCTTGTAGAATTGTACTCCGTTATAGGTTTAAATCTTGATAACGGAGGTTCAGTCAATTGTATTGTGCCCGAGGGAGGATTATATCATTTTATTGATGGAAACAATCTTTCAGGGATGTCCATAAAATGTTAGGGTACATCTCAGTAAGGTACTCATATTTCAAGTCCTGATTTAGGTTGTACCTGAGATAAATCAACGCTTTTGTCTTCTGGGCATCATTGGATTTGGGACCATGGACAATGATTCTGCTTAATTAGGATGAGGCTAGATGAATCTCAACATCTATGGCACATGTCACGTAGTTATTACCATCAAGAGCAAGCTCAGTAAATTCTCTCTTAGTAATATCAAGCATTTTCACTACGTTTTAAATGGACATGGTAAGACATACAATTTGAGTTTTTATTAACAAAGGAGAAAGAGGGTTTAATTTACATGCTCAATCACAAAAGAGCAAATATTGGGTGTCATCTACCCAAACATAATTTACGATCCGACAAGTATTGAGTGTCGCTTACCCAGACAATACATGCAAACTATAGCTAATAATGTAAATTTAATTCACATAAATAGTTATACAAGTAGGAGCAACTATTCAAGTTCAAATTTTAGTCAATGCCCATATTTGCTTCAGGCAAACCTGTATATGAAAATTTTGGGCTTTGTTTGAATGAATTAAATTATCAGTAAAAATAATAATAAGTACACAAGAATTTTCACATAAATCAATAATCTTCAAGCCTATTTCGCGACAAACGATTTTATATGCAGAAATTTAAAAAGGATTAAAACCTTCTAAATTGAGCGCTGGGTAGACAGATTTCCTCGTCTCATAATTTTGTTGGTCAACATAAACATATTAGCCAAAATAAATTTAATGCGCACTTGCTCAACATAATATTACTGAGTCTGCAACAACTATTCATATACGCACACTTAGCTTATATTGAAACATGAAATTAACAAATAAACCATTTAAAATAACTAACTCAATTTCCATGATAATTAGTTAATATTGTTTGGCGATATGACTTTTTAGTTGCTCACATTTTCCCCCTAATTCTAAGATATTTATTTTTCTGAAAAGGCTGCATTTCCAAACACTAGTTCATAAGACAAAATGATCATTGGGATCAAAGTGACTTCATTCAAAAGAATAAGAATTAATGGCACACCAAACAATTACACATTACAACTTGGAAATATATATAAATTAAAACACGATGAAAACCATTTCTTTCTACGTCGCTACTACTATATCTTAGCATGTGTAGAAACTCACAAACACAACTACTGTTGAATGCTCAAATAAATTATTATCTTCTACATTTACAACAAAAACAATATCATTTGAAATACATGAATTCTCAAATTAATTGTATTTTAAATGATTGTATCTAAATGCGCGCAACTGAGATTTTTGTAATTTAATCGAAGATTTTACTATTGAGGACCTCAATCAGTGCTCTTAAGACACAAAAATATCATAAAAGATTGAATTTTATGTCCCTAAGCATCTTACATGATATATAATTAATTGAAGAAATTCATTATTTTTAGATTTTGGACAAAATTGACCAACACCGAGGGGAAAATTTCATAGATGGTTTACAAACACTACAATCTATTCTCTATTTTTTTTTTTTATTGAATTAAAATATTGTTATACATGGCTCCAGTATCGCCTAATGAAGTTCAAAATTAATTTAGAGTGTTTTGTATATCTTTTATCAGATTAAATAAACTATCAAAGGCTATAATCTAAAAATTGAGAATGTGGTGCTGTTGACATATTATGAATTTCTATTAGATAATATCAATTTTTTTACAAACACTATCTTCTCTTTGGTTTTTTGTTTTTTCTTTCAAACACTATCATTTTTTTTTTCTACGAAGGACTCAAACTTCATAATGGCCCAAAATAGGTAAGAATGGAATTGCTGGAGTGCAGAGCAAAACCTGAGTTTATGGGGGCCCAATTCTTTTCAATTTGTCATCTTTTTAGTCCTTATCAAGTGAAATCTAGATCTTCAATAGAACCTCTTAGGATTTTTGCAGTTCATTGACCATATAAGATTACATAC
Organism: Ballota nigra; assembly: GCA_947034835.1. Lineage (NCBI taxonomy): Eukaryota > Viridiplantae > Streptophyta > Magnoliopsida > Lamiales > Lamiaceae > Ballota > Ballota nigra. The sequence continues at coordinate 85,523,699 of OX344720.1, read as the reverse complement.
CAAAACTTAAATCTGCGTAACAAAATCCTCAAAAATAATATAACGCAATAAGACGAAGTGATATAAATTAAGTGGCTAGAGCTCCATTATCTATGACTTAAGGTTATGGGTTTGTGTCATAACTTCAAAGATAAAAAAAAAATTCAATTTACTACATATATCATATATTGGAAGTACTAAAGCACGAGGTGTACACTTTAATGATCCATTCCCTATATTTTACAATGTAAACAAATACTTAATGAGTTTGTTTACATTGTAAAATATAGGTTGATTACACTGAAAAATATAGATTAACATTTAGTGCACCATGTACCAGGTTTATAGGAGACTTGACATATTTTTAAACTGGATTCCTCTTTTGATTTTGGAAATTTATTTCGACATGAACCATATGTGTATCGATAATATCATTTGTTTTTTCTTTTGTACGTATAGCACCGGCTTTATCAAGCTATAGCATTTGTATATCAATAATATCAGGAAAAGGTACATCTAAAATCATCAACTACTATTCAAAGTACAATTAACCCCTAATGAATTTTATGGTTGTGAACTTGTGGTGGATGATGGGGTTGCGAATTGAGAAAGCGAGGGAAGAAGAATTTGTGTCAAAATATAAAAAGTAGAAAATATATTTAACAAAAGTGCATATTTGCTCACATTTGAAAAGATGGGTTCCTTCCAAAAAGAGTACAATAAATAAAGGGCCTACTTGAAAAAAAATTACGTTAGAGAGTTTTCTCGTACCTTTGAGATCAATCTCAAAAAAAATATATATATATTAAAACATTTTTCTTTTTTTACTGAGGAGTTTTAGTTCATTTTCATTGAAAAACTAAGACTCTTTAGTGTAAATCAATAATAGTCTTCAGTAAATACAACTAATACTCTTCAATAACAAAAAATTAATACCCTTCAGTAATTTATGTATAAACCAGTTTCACTCTATACTCTGTCCTTAAACATTTAATCAAACGTATAACTTGAGAAAATAACACAGTAAAGGGAAAATACATTTTTTCGTCCTTTAACTTTTGTTGACTTTGATTTCGTCCAGTTACCTATGACTTTTGAATTTCATCATATAACTTATAAAATTTATGTTTTTTTTTTTTTGTCATGCTACCTACTATACTAGATAACTTTCCAGTAAATTTAACATGAAATTTTGATTTTCATCCTGTAACTTAAAAAAAATGGTGTCACATCAAATTTACTGAAAAAATTACCTTTTATAGCAAGTAACCGGACACGAAACACAATATTTTGTAAATCATAGGACAAAATTCAAATAATAAGAGGAAAGTGAAAGCCAAGCAAAGTTCAAAGGAAAAAAAAAAAATTCCTCCATTCTTGTCCCGCTCACACAAAAACAACCAAAGTGCAAAATATACAGCAAAAGAAATCACAACAATAATGATGCAAATAGATATTAGAGTTGTTCACATCACAAAAGGCAGTGCTATAATTATAATATCGAACAAAGTCGCTACGACCTATATATACACCTCACCGGATATCATACTTGATCCAAAAGGCAACGTAAAAACCACAATCCCGGCCTATAATTTACAGTTGCGAAACCAAAAGGAGAGATTTAATTTATCGAACCTTACTTTCAATCTCGTGCACGTTGCGACATCTGCTCAGAAACAGAGGCCAGACCCTGCATCAGTCGAACTATTTCAACGGTGTCGTCTAGATAGTATTTGGCCTTGCTGGGTTTACGCCCCACTGTACACGCAAACACTTCAGCATTTGGAGCAATGGACGGGCCCGTGATGGAGCTGCTGATAACTTCGAACATGTCTTCGTCAGATCGGTCGTCTCCAATGCACAACACGAAATCGGGCAACATTCCCCTCTCCTGCATCAGCGTCAATAGCCGTTTCGCCACCAGACCCTTGCTCACACCCTGTGTAATAAATAATAATACGACTCGTTAAAACAGCACAATTTTGTTTTCTTTTATTTAATTTAGGCAAATAGTTATGTGCACCGAGTGCAGTTTTAAATGGTATTAGATATTTTACTAAAAGGTATTAGTTGTTTTCACTGAACAATATTAATTGTGCACAAGCATTCGTTCAGCTTTCCAAGCAACAAAAATTTCGGCTCTTGATTCACTCGCATGAATCACCAACTATTAACATAAGCAACAAAAAGCGAACGAACGACACACACACACACACATATATATATTGTGGGCAATAAAAAAAGTTTAATTTCCCCGGTTTCCTGCAGAATAGAAAAAGCCATCTTCCATAAATTCCCAACATTCAATCAAGTGCAACAGTACAAAAGATTTAAGACTGATCGGAATTCAGATTCTGTACATACGGACACTAGTGAACTTCTCTGGCAAATGCACAAAAATATTCATCAAGAGATCGACGATACCATGTAAGAAGAGACACTCCAAAAGACCGAAATTACAGCATAATGTTTATTTGTCGGTGTGACATAGAACATGACAAAAAAACACCCACTTCATTGGCCACATCATTTTAGTCACATCCTAAACTAAAGTAGTAAATCAAACCACGCCAACCAAGTTAAACGAACCCTCAATAGTATAAATGAAGATAAGATACGCCAAGGCCAAGATTGCATACACAGACGAAGAGAACAAGCTCAATTAATGATTTAATTCACACACATACACTGTCAAGAAGACATGTTTCCACAATTCTTGCTAACAGCCAACCCAACTTACTACATTCATTAGCACATTTACTCTCAAGTTCATAACAAATGATATTATTATTAAGAAAAACGATCGTGTACCTGTGGCTTAACTTCGACACAATTTGAGTCGCTCTTTACTGTAACAGGTTCGTTAGCTAGCACACTCTCCAGATGATCAAGAAGTTCTTTAGCTTGACACGATCCAAAATCAGGATCAGCATCCTCATAACACCAACCCATCGAAGTTTCCTTAAATTCAATCATCGATCCATCAGTCGTTTCCATGTACAGCTGCATTACCGGCTCTGCTATTTGCTTCCAGCTGCATTCCACTTCTGGCACACTCGTTTCCCATTCCTCATCTCGTTTCATCCTAGTATACGCAATTGATGTAAAAAATATACTAATAACCAAAAAACAATGATAAAATGTAGGCAAAGCAGTTTCACCGTGTAACTGGCAGGCATTTCGTGTGTATTTTTGAATAGTATTAGTTGTTTCATTGAAAAGTATTAGTTGTTATATTATAAAGTGACAGCTATAAATAATCAGTTGTACAGTAAAAGTGACTACATAAGATCAACTCTAAAACATTTATTACCTCATAAAATAGCCGTGCTCAGCTGCAATTCCCAGCTTATCACAAGACAAAAACCAGTCGTCTAACTTCTCTCGTGGCCTAGAACTGACGATGAAAACCACATTGTTCTTATCTCTACATAAACCATTCAAAATATCGAGAGTGTCCAAGCTCGGTTTCTTATCGATCGAATTCTGAGGCATTAACGTCCCATCATAGTCCAGAAGAATAGCTCTCGTTGTAGTCCTTCTGTAAGCCGAAACAATATGCTCCATGGCCAGTTTCCTGAAATTAGGATCGAGCGCAACGACCCTAAAGCTCAACCCAAATCCAATGCCCCAACATCTTCTACGAACGTGATCCTTACAAGTTCGTTCAAGATCTTGCAAGAAGCTTCGACCCCAATACGAAACATCATGGGAGCTCACATACTTATAATGTTTCTCATGCCTCAGTTGTTTCTCTGGCTCCGACATTACAAGAGCCGAATCCATCGCATCTGAAACAGCATCCGTATTCCACGGGTTGACCCGTATTGCCCCACTTAGAGACGGAGAGCACCCGATAAACTCAGACACAACCAACATGCTTTTCTTCGGGGATGCTTCGAGCCCCATCACCTTATTCAACTTCTCGTTTCCTTGTCTACTGATAACGTATTCGTACGGGATAAGATTCATTCCATCCCTCACTGCAGTAACCAAACAGCACTCAGCAACGACATAATAAGCGACCCTCTCGTAGAATTTCATCGGTTTATCTATTAGGATGACCGGGTCATAACCCGGTTCTCCAAATGTCTCATTTATTCTCTTCACCGTTGCGTAGGTCTCATCCTGAACTTCCTTCACGTCTTTTCCCCTGCCCCGGGCAGGCAGAGCAATCTGGACCAAAACGACCTTCCCTTTCTTCTCGGGATGCTGCAAAAGGAGCTGCTCCATTGCTAATAACTTCAAGCTAATGCCCTTAAATATGTCCATGTCATCGACTCCTAGCAACATCGTCTTCCCCTGCCCGGAGAACCTTTTCACGAGCTCCGCCACCTTGGCCTCCGTCTCGGGCAGGCTCAGCACCGACTGAAGCTGCCCCATATGAATACCAACGGGCAGAATCTTGATACTAACAGTCCTGCCGTAATACTCTAGGCCTATGTACCCCCTTTTCGACTCGTACGATATCCCCAACATTCGACTACAGCAAGAAAGGAAATGCCTAGCGTAATCAAAAGTATGAAACCCAATCAAGTCCGAATTCAACAGCCCCCGTAAAAGCTCCTCCCTAATCGGCAAAGTCTTGTATATTTCAGACGAAGGGAACGGACTATGAAGGAAAAACCCGAGCTTAACGCGGTTAAACCTCTTCCTCAAGAAAGTAGGCAACACCATAAGATGATAATCATGAATCCACACATAATCATCTTCCGGATTAATCACTTCCATTATCCTATCAGCAAAAATCTTGTTCACAGAAACATAAGCCTGCCACAAACTCCTATTAAACCTACCCCCCAAATCGGGCGACAAAGGCAACATATAATGAAACAAAGGCCACAACTGCTGCTTACAAAAGCCATGATAATACTTAGTATAAAGATCAGGAGGTAAAAAAGTGGGCACACACTTGAAGGTTTCCAGCAGAATCTGGGAAACCTCATCTTGGTCATTAGGATGAATTTCTTCTTTCAAACAACCAACATAGATAAACTCAATATCCTCTTCTCCTAAGCAGTCTTTCAATTGAAGGAGAAGGGAGTTTTCATCCCAATTGAAAGTCCAGCCCCTACTATTATCAGATTTCTTTTGCACTTTTATGGGCAATTGGTTGGCTACTATGATTATCCTATCCCTTTGGGTAGACGACGATGATGGGTCCGACGCAACGCCGTCATCGTCTATGTTGGACATGATTCCGGCGACCCTCATAATACGAGGGATCCGCCGGGACATCCGCCCGAAAGACGGCGCCGGAGCTTCGCCGGAAGCTAGCTCCAGCAGGTTTGAATATGATCTAGACACCATTTTTCACACACACTCTCTCTTGATAACTCTAAGTTTGTTTGTTACAGAAAAGAGCAAGAAATTACAGTGGATTTTTGCATAATTTCAGAAAGGGAGCTGGAAAATATCTTCGAGATTTGACTTTGTGAGGAGCTGCAAACAAGTAAATTTCATGTCAAATAGGGGGAAACAAGAAAGGAGGAGAATAATTTCAGATCATAAAACAGATAAAATTATAAAAAATAAAAGTACCAAATTTTAGCAAAAAAAGGACCAAGGAACAAGAGAATACCTCACTTGTTGAAGAAAACAGATAGAGCCCACATGAAAATGTAATAAAGGGACAAATAATTGATGAAAATCTTTAAAGAAAGAACGAGTCGATCCAAATTCAAGAAAGTGGAAGAACCCTAGTCAAGGAAAAGGAAAACGGTAACAAGTAGTGAAGCTTTATTGTGGTTGGCTGTGATGAAGCTTGCTAAACAGGGGTTTAGTTATGGATTAGGAAAGGATAGATTTTTAAATTCTTTTTGTTTTTTTTAGCTTAAAATCGGGCTTTAATTAATGATGTTTATAATTTCTATGATGAAATGTTGTTAATCTATATACCAGTCAATTTTCATTTTCTCCATATATTCAACTAGCTACTTACTAAAAGATTAGAGGATAAAGTATAGAGCGAAAAAGGTTACTACGTTAAAAAATATTAGTTGGTTTTTACTGAAGAAAATTAGTTCATTTTATTAAAGGATATTAATTGATTTTATTGAAAAGTAATTATATAATAAAAACAAACTAACACTCTTTACTAAAAATAATTAATACTCGTTAGTGAAAATAACTAATATCTTTCGATAATTTTGTTGTTTACCAAATATTTGTTGCTGGGATTAACTGGCTATTTATAAGAGCTTTGGTAAAAACATTAAATGATTGGGTTCTTAAATGCTAAAATGAATGTTTGAATGAAGAAAGACAATAAATGCATAAGAACACTAAGAACACCAAGAATTGCCAAGGGTTGTTAGTCTCTGGACTTGAATGAGTATGTGTATTGATTATACTGAGAGAGATTGAACCTTCTTTACATTACAAATGTGGGGGTATTTATAGTTTTCTTACTACAGGGGTATGCTGGTCATTTCCGGCCTCTTGGGGGACAGGTGCATTAAATGTCTCCTGCCTCTGAGGACGCGCGGGCTCTGATACGTCAGGGCTTGCAGGTGGCCGGCCACTAGGATGTTGACGCGTGTCCAAAAAGGACGATTCTCTGGCACATTTCCTCATTTAGATGGAATATTCTATAAGTCTCTGAGTACGGAGGCGGTCTTTTTCCCTCTTGGGGGAGGATCTCGCTTGATTCTATCACGTGCTCCAGATCTCCCTTGCCGGCCGGAGGCATTAAGTGACCGGAGGTCGGCCTCCTGTTGGAAAGTGAGGTCGGAGATTCTTCCAGCCGGTTGGTCGCGTCCGGGCGGCCTCCGCTGGTCTTCACTGGTCGTGGTCGGGCCGGTCCGACCACGGCCGGACTTCGCTGTGGCAGGATAAACATTGACGGGCGCCCCAAGCAGGCTTCCGGGCTCGTTTTCGAGGTCGGAAACTCGTGGTCGGAGCCCGCTGAGGTCGGATATAGACTGGCCGGGTCGGTCCCATCTCCTGGGCGCCCCTGTGCCTTTTCCGGCCTGTTTCCGGCCGGCTCCGACATGTGGCCCGAAACGGTCACAACAAATTTATGTATGAACCATTTTTACTCTATACATACTTCAAATATAAATTTGACATTTATAATAATTTCTCCCTAATCTCTGACTAAATCACACACTAATTGATGTGACTTGAATTAAAAACTTAATTAAGAGTGTTTGGACATGGGAGTTTTGCCTACCCATCTTGTGGCACTTATGGGTAACTGCACAGATAATTTAAAATAATTACACAAAATAGCTGGCAAAGTGGTCCTTCCCTTGCATTCTGAATAGATAAGATTCTCTTTCACCGTTCAAAATGCAAAAATATAATCAAGAAACTTACAACCATAATAAAAATTTAGAGTAAAGTGTGAATTAGTTTCACTTTATTTTAAATTCAATTTTAACTTTTATTTTTTTTCAAAATACACACTAACAAGTCAAATTGTATATGTTTTTTGCAACTCGAGTATTACTGATTACTTCTTGGAGTATTATTAATTTATATTTGAGATATTTTTATTAAAAATTTAAGTGTATACCATGCATTCAAGTACAGTCTAGAACTACTCTTCACTGAAAAACTAATTTATATTTTATGTATGTTTTTTTAATTTTACTAGTTGCTAACACGTACGTTGCACGTTATTCATGAGTTTGTAATCATAGTTGGGGTGAGCACTATTCGGATAAAACTGAAATAACCGATCGAACCAAACCGAAATTTAAAATTCGGTTCGGCTACTTGGTCATCGGTTTGGATATGGTTTTCAATATTAGATATTTCGGTTTTCGGTTTGGTTTCGGTTATTTTACGGATAAAACCGAATAATAACCAAAAACCGAAATATATATATATTATATAATTTAAAATACTAAAATATATGCTAGATATTTTTCCTCTCAGTCATTATCCGCCTAACACACACGAAATTAGATCTAAATCCAAAAATAAAAGAGTAAACCCTTATCTCACCTAGCCGTTGAATAGCTGCCGCACCATCGCCCATCTACGCCCTTTGCCGCCCCCAGCCACGCCAACTGTCGTCGCCGCCCTTCGCCGCACCCTAACATATCAGTGTTGCAGTGTAGAGACTCCAGAGACATATTCGACATCTTGAATCACTACCACTTCGCACTTACAACCCACTGTCGGTGCCGTCCCAATTTCGATGTTCGCCCTCGCCTCTCGCTAGTCACCATTTTTCACTTTCAGCAAGAAGTAATATTTTTTTAAGGATTTTCCTTTTAAAATGTATCTTGTGCTATTGTCTTCATATAAATAATTTCTTATGGATGGGGCTAGATGGATCTTGAATTAATTGGGAATTTGTTTAGAAATTAAACATTTTGAATGTGTTGTGAACTGGTGAAATGCTCCAGTAATGTGAAAAACCCTCAGAAAAAAAAGCTATTTAATTTTGGTTAATAACCGAAATCGAACCGAAAATTTTGGTTCTGTTGTATATTGGTTTTACTCTATTTCGGTCGGTTTCAGTTACGAGATATGGAAATTTCAGTTCGGTTATTACTATTCGATGCTCACCCCTAGTTGACATGCTGTTGAAATTTGGAAGAGATGAATTTGTATAAATCCTGTTAGCTTTTGCCATGGCTTGAGCAATCGTAGTTGACATGTTACCGAAATTTTGGAAGAGAAATTTGCTTAGTTGACATGTTACTGAAATTTGTTAGTTTTTTCTATATTATTTGTCACTTTGGCTTATAACTGAGAATAGCTAAAAGTTTAAAAAATGAGGTAAAAATAGAAAGAGAAAAACTTATTTGAACCATCATAAACATAAGTTCTATACCAAAATACATGTCAAAATGCAATGATCGTCCTCAGTTAATTAAATGGGTGTTGTTCAACACAATACTTTGTTACATATTGATAATAGACAATATAATCTCATACTACTGTTACTTTGATCATTTACCAAGAATTTTCTCAGAATAAGTAAATTAGAGAGGTAGGGTTCTTACCTCTTAATTGTAGACACTACAAATTATTTAAATAAAAAAATAAATAAGCATAGAATAATGACCTTGTAGCATAGAAATGAAATATATTCACAAAAGACACCTAGCATCTTCTCTCTGTATATGCATTGATCTTTTTTTCATCTAACAATATTCTGAAAAATAATGACAAAGCTTACTCTGGTTGTTTAAGAAAATCAATATAATCTTGAGTTTAGAGAGAGACAACACTGGCTATTTAGGCAAATCCCACATGTTTGCAAAATTCACTAATAACAACCTGAAAACTATAGAATTGGAAAATAAATGTGAAAACATAAGTCACCCATTCCTAATGAACACAGCTGAATCCGAATTTCAAACCCAAAATTCTAGCTAATAGAAAATTTAAACATAATATTTTTTCCGAGCTTTCCACACCCTCCATATCATCGGTGCAAAAATACCGACTTCATCATGTCATTTGTAAATTCGCAATCGTATAGCTGACTCTGTGCTGCTTATATCTCAAAAGACTCACCAATGATAGTTCTCATTAAAGAAAGGGAAGACATTTAAGCAACCAAGAAAGGGGTACAAGCTGCTTTCTATTTAACTTAAAACTAAAGATAGAGAGACAAGGAAATATTTTTACACTTATCCTAAGCAAAAATTATTATTTTGGATACTATTTTATGGGTGTTTGTAAAATTAGGACATTATCTTTACAATTTCTTTTATGTTGGGAAAATTTAGGCCAAATTTTATAAAATGTAGGCAAATAAAACCCAATTATGATGTATCCAGTTGACCATAATTTTATAAAATTTAGCTTAATTTTGCCAAAGTTAAAAGTTAGTATTCTAGTTTTGCAAGTTTGTACAGATAATGTCCTAATTTTTGCAAGCTCGTAAAGATAATGTCCCAATATGAAAGTCTGTAGAGATAGTTTCCTAATTTTGCAAACATACATAAAATAGTGCCAAAAAAATATCCCCTTGTCCTAAATTACAAATGTGTAGCTAGTGGGGAATGATATACAAAAGTAGAAGTAGAGCTTGTTGCAATGGTTCACTACACAATATAATTCTTATTGAAATTTGCGATGATAGTCTTTATACATCGTAAACAGAGTACATGTATTGGGCATGTCTCTGACTATTGTGGGCATTATGTTAACAGACAGATTGTTGATCTGCAGATAATCATACGGACTTGAGACAATATAATAATCAAGAAATATACTTCTATTTAACTTATAATAAGACCTCAGAAGCAATTATTAAATCATACCAGGTCACTGCAATTTGGACAAAAAAATGCAATACAAGAATGTATATTCAAGTAAAAGCTTGCAAAGATTGAAGAACGATAGCACTTAAAGACTAAATTGGAAACACCTTTAAGAAAAAATTGACACTTGCTTTCTCATACTCGGACTTGATGTGTCCCAAGTTTGATTATCTCCATCCTTTGTTGGTGTTCTTACATTGAGCTCATTTAGTCTTCAATTAACTTGATCCATGATAATTCATCTAATGCAACTACCACTACTACTTTTTCCAATAAAATAATTTAATACTCCCTCCATCCCCAAAGACTCTTCATACTTTTGGGGACACACTTTTTTAAGAATAATATGTATTAAGTAGAATATTGAAGATGATGTGTAAAATTTTACTATTAAAGTAATAAATTTAGCTGGAGTTAGTGTAAAAAATAATGGCATTTTTATGTAAATATGTGACTATTGTGAAGATAAAGTCAAGTAGGAATTTTTATTTATAGCGTGTGCAAAGTGTTTGGGGACGAACAAAAAAAAGAAAGTGTGCAAAGTGTTTGGGGAGGGAGGGAGTACCTGATTCTTGGATTTGACGGTCTGGGTTGAAGAAAGATATTCAACATCAGTCACTTTTTTTTCTTTATATGCCATTAATTGGTTTCCCTAGTAGGAAAAACAACTAATAATCATTGAGTGGAGAATCAAATTGACCACAATTCGAGAATTATTGAACAATAGGAAGATAAAGTTGAAGTCTGTTTACCATAAGGGCTGAAATTAAAAGAAAAATTGCATTACAAGTCACCAGATGTTGTCCTGGATTTTGCAAAAGAAGAAAATGTGTAGTAGAATCCTAGGTTTCACCAAGGCTGAAATCTGATAACAAATTGACTTTCAACCACCAGCTGGTCAGAGAAAAACAATATTAATTAACATAATGTATGTCATATCTACAACTAAAACAACTGGAAATAAATGTAAGGGTGACCTATGATACGCACCACTATTAGGAACAAATTCAAGTAGCAATCAGCATGTCTCCACAAGGTCAGAAAAAACAGCAACATATCTTTGCATAAAGAAGAAAAGTTGGTAATGAAAATTTGAATCCCGTCCAAATCACTGGTTGCGTAAGAGCATGATAAGAAGCAGTGTGAGCTAAAGCTATAGAACGAACTCCAATAAAAGAGTAAGAGGTATTAAGGGTCCTAGCAAACAATACAATGTGAGAAAGAATCAATTAATTTCCAAAGCTTGACGTCAAAGCTTTTGAAAAAAAAAAAGACAGTTCTCAAAGTTATTTAACACACACTAAATGCTTGAGTCTTAGAATAAGGGAGCCCCATTTCTTCATTCAAACCCACCTTACAAGTTTAAACTTAATCTTGCCCATACTTCATGAATAGATTCGTCTACATATTTCAAAATTCTTATATTCCTTCCTATATATGAAGACCAACACAGAACAAAAAAAATACAAAAAAAACTAAATGAGCAGAAAGGCGGGAGGGAGAGACCATCTCTAGAAGCTTTTTTGTCCGCATGGGGGTTAAGTGCGAGTTTGCACCCATGAACTTCATCATTTACTATTCTGCAATGCCTCCTTAAATATTTAGTTTCAAAATAATAGATGTGATGACTCCATCTAAGGCTCTTAATCTATGAACTATGTTATACAGAACCATTATAAGATCAACAAAGAGTTATATCTATTCTAAATTTTAGGTCCCCAACTTTATGTCCTACTTAACACCATGGAGCATCATCCATAATCAAACTATAAGCCTGACTCCAATTATGGTACTCTCTATCATAATACTTCACATTACCCAAAAGATAAATATCATGTATCCAAATGGCAAAGCAAACTGGATTATGACCTTAGGCAACATCCAAGCCACATCATGAAGCAAACACGATTCACCATACCAGGATCTAATTGTAGCAACAATAAGCCTGAAATATCGTGTATTACCATCATAAGGTTCACCATATATAAGGGGTAAACAATCTAATATTAGCAACTTGTGAATTAACTGAATGAGACAAAAGTTAATTCTAGTAACAACCAACATAAATCTAAAAAATACGAAAGAAGAATGAGAAATATGTTGATAGATAGTTCCATCAAAAAACATCATGGGTTGTGGTGATCTGTTTGCAAGGCAACTAACCATTTGGTTACCAAGCCAGTTTATGCGGAAAACTATCACAAAACTTTACTTATAATGAAGCATGGAAATTGCTAATATATTATTTAGAGTTCCACAATAAAGAAATTACCCAGATTAATTTTCACAAAATTTAATCTCTATACAAACAGATCAGATTTGGTTCCAAATGAGGTGACTAATTCTCTCCTCATACATTAATTTCAAGGTTTTGCCTAGATATAAATACATCAGATGTCAAATAAAGTATCACATTTACAAGTAATATTCATTAAGAAAAAGCCAAATAATGCTTAAAAATATGCCAACATACAATACATAATAGATATCATCAAAGATTGCATATTTAATAGAAAATCAAAGAACCTAGTGTTGAGTGAAAGGAAAGAGGGAGTTCCACTAATCCTAATTTTGTATCTAAATTTGATGGAGAAATAATAGAGGAAGATTGTTGTTGTCCATGAACCATTAAAAGTGCAATTCTAATCTAGATACAATGAATTCCAAAATCTACGAATATAAACGAAACCCAACCTTCAATTTGTATCTTATTGATACATTTTGTAAGAAATCGATGAACATGGCAGTTAACTCGTTCCGCCTCTGTCGCGCGGCCGTCCTCCGACAGTCGGAATCTGAATTTGTATGGAAACCTCCAAAATTAAATTAATCCTCAAGTCTAATCAACTGAAATTGTACTCAATCTCATTGTAGCACAAGCACTATCAGATAATTGAGATTCTAATATATATTTTTTAAAATCCCTTAGAAACAAAAATTTCAACTAAACAAATGAACAAACCTGCGAGACGGAGGATGGAGGAGGGAGACAGTAACACAGGCGTAGTGACAGAGGCGGATTGCCATAGAAAGAATCACATCATTTTTTCACTACAAAATTTGGCATATAAATTCATCAAGTTTAAACACGCGCATCTCATATACCAGTCGAATGGGCCGATCAAAGGTGTCTACGGAATCAGGTGTCTCACCCACGTGAATAATCCTAGACGTCGTCAATGGGATCCGTAGAGTATATGTACATCTCAAATTACATATTTAAAATGGTTCGGATTTGGTAGGAGATTGAGAAGGATTTATGAGAAAGAAAATTGAGGTGATGAAAGGGAAATGAGGGGACTCATACGGCAAGAAGGGGACTCAAAAGGATGAAAACGTACTAAATAAAAAAAGAAAGGGGTAAAATAGTCCAAAAATGATTTACTAAGCCTAGGCACTTTTATATATATTATAGATTAGTTCTTTTATTAAAAAAAAATTGATAGTAATATTGTTTAATAAAAACAATTAATAATATCATTTAAAATTAAATGATAAAATTGATTTACACAATACCAATTTATCTTCTAGAATTACATTATTCTATTATGATATATAACATAGATAAGCATAAATGAGAAAGTCTTTTATAAATCTATTTCGCCGTACAATTCAAAATTGGTGATACTGTGAGGCGTACTATTCATCTTATATAAAGATATTTAAATTACATCTCATTCCACTAATAATTATACACAAAAATATATATTTTTATTTTATTCACTTGAAGTGAACAATACACCCTTAAAAGAAATTTATTTTATTAATTTAAATATTATAAGCCACATGCTAAAATTTCTAAAAAGTCAACTATGCAATGTCTTTTGGAACGGGAGGGAGTAGTTGTTTCTCATTACGCCTTCCGTCCACCGAAATGTGCTCACTCTTTATTTGTTTGTCCATCAAAAGTGTGATCATTTCTTATTTGTCAATAATCATTTTAACTTTACACTGACATAGAACTATTTTATTCATATTTTATCTTTATTTTATCAATTTTTTCTTAAATATATATCCATAAAAATGAGCACACTTTTAATGGACGGGAGAAGTGTATGATATTACAATCAAATTAAATAATATTTTTTAATAAAACAACTAACACTGTTTAAAATACACAAAATAAAAATAAATTTCACACTCCATACTATGATGAAAATTATAAAGATAAATAATAATGTCCCCTAACTTACACAACAATCTCAAACACGACTCCTGGAACTTAAATAAAACGTGCTAAATTTACATTCAGTGCTCAACCAAAACTAATTTAATACTTATATTTAATTATTTACTGATCCATGCGTAAAAATTAGTTTAAGTTAAGGAAAAAGCGCATGATTATTGGACCAAATAGGGGTTTAATTGTAATTAGCATATCCACAAGTTGGGACATCTTAATCACACACGCAACACCTGGTACAGGTTAAATAAATGATGATAAAATATTTATTATTATTATTACAAATAACTAAATAATATACTTACAAGTTTGATATTCAACGGTCAACACAATTTGAAGTATGAGAGAACTTTTAAGCATATTTGATCCATGTGCTACTAAGTCTTTTCAAGAATTTAATCCATAACTTTAATTTGATAAACTGAAAGCCATTTATTATTATATTGATCACATTGAAATCTTTCGTTGAATAGTAATGGAGTAATTAATGGGACTAAAATTCAACCAAAATAATTAACTTTCATCTTGGATTAAATGTTCTTTTAAACTCTAAATTACGTTAGTAATTATTTGTCCTGGTTTCTTCTAATCTCTTTCCAATTTAGCTTACATAAAAGTATCTCTTGATATTTTTTAATTAACAAGTTTTTTTTTTATATAGTATAGAAGTATGTATAGAGTGAAAATGGTTCATACATGAATCATTAAAAGGTATAAGTTGTTTTTATTGAAGAGTATTAGTTGTTTTTACTGAAGGGTATTAGTTGTTTCTACTGAAGAGTCTTCGTTTGTTTTCACTGAACAACTAAGACTCTTCAGTATAAACAGGTAATACTCTTTAGTAAAAACATTAATACTCTTTAGTGAAAACAACTAATATCCTTCAATAATTTATGTATAAAGCATTTTCACTCTATACTTTGTCTATAGTATATTTTTTCATCACATATTTTTTATTTTTTTATTCTCTCTCATATATCTTCTATATACTATAATTCTTTTTAATTGATTGAGTATATAAATGTTTAAATTAAAAACTTTTATAATATTTTTGTAAATTGTTAAAAGGACCTACTCCAAAAAGGAGGTAGCAAGGAAACCTGATTTTTTTTTAATAAAAAATTAGGATAAAGAACCTAATTTCGTCAAACTTTCTGTTTAAATCAATTTGGTGAAGATATAAAAATGATACATGGAACAATTGTGAATGTTCAGGATTTTCTGTTTAATTTCACCAAGATAATTATGTTTAATATATAATTAGTTCACGTATTTTCTTATTCCTCTAGGCTATTTTCAGGATTTTTAATAAGGATGGAGAAGTTTGAATGTCTAGGCGTCGACTAATTGACCTATGTTTTTTTTATTTAATCAGAAAATCATTTATTAACGATTAAAATATAATTAAATTTTTTTATATATATAAACATATAAATTAGTAACAATCAACATATATAAACCATAAATTAATAAATAAAAAATAACAAGCTAAAATATACAAGAATTTAACAATATAATCCTAAATTTCAAATGCAAATAATTTAATCAAACAACTGAACACATGTTTCACATCAAATTCAAATTGAGTGGATCAAACACCAAAATAAATCCTAGATGGTGTTGTTTCACGAAGAAAAAAAATGGGTGGCAAGTTCGAGTCGCCCACCTAGGTGATGCCTAATACACAATAAAACTTGTCAATTTGCAAGAACTCTGGGAAGACGGGGCCATCAAGTGTATAAAAGGATATAAATCATAATAGTACGTATAAAGTACTCAAGATTATAACGGTGGCTGTCAAGCGCATACCTTGTGTATAGACACCATTATTCATATTATAAAAAGATATAAATCATAATAGTATAAGTACTCTGGTTGTACCTTGTGTATCGTACACCACTATTCATATTATAAAAGGGTAATCGTGATAATATATAAAAGTACTCAAGGGTAAAAGTGTCTACACATTTTTTATTGGACAAATGATAGCTCATACTTTGTAACCTTACAGTATAGGTGATTGAGTTCTAACCACTTGAGTATTTCACTATATACTGGAGGATTACCTAACTTGCCAACTATATAAATCTTGATACTAAAATATACTCATTTAAATCATTAAAGGATATAAGTCGTGATACCAGGAAAAAAAAAAAAAAACCTCATTTAAATTACTCAATATGAATAATAATGTGCAATTCACAAAGTATATAAAGTAACCTTGTACTCGATATAAATATATCCAATAATATTTTTATAAATTATTTATATATTTATTGGCATTTTCGTTGTTATAACGAGACGTGATAAAGAATTATAAAGTTAAGTAAAACGATACATGTTTATGTGGTTTATTAATACTGTGTTAGCTATATTTACGACAAAAAAAGATGATTCATATATTATTATGAGTATTTTCAGAGTACAAAATGACTTACATCAAATAATAAAAGTGTTTATAAACTCCTAATAAATTGAACTTAGAAAATATGTCAAAAATTTAAAATGAGTCCAAACCTATGTTGCACGGATTCTTCAAAATTCACTGGTATGCAGTATCGGATACTGCATGGGTGCGGGTGCGATTCGCGTGGAATTCGCACGGGATTCGCCACGTGGCGAATCCGTGTAAAAAAAAAAAAAAGAGGATACGTGTATCCGGTAGTAGGATACGCGTATCGGGTGCGGGAGGAGGGGGCGTGGGTGTATTTTGATTTTTTTTTTTTTTTTAGAAAAAGTTTAAAACTTAAATATAAAATATTTTGGTTAGCTTATCTTATAAGCCAACCAATACCCACTTACTTCCAAGTTCCCACGACACAGTAGGTATTGGAAATTAGAAATCAAATTACACAACCAAACCTATTATCCTTTCTTTCAGTTTCGCCGACTACCGCGACTAAAAGAAAAAAAAAATTGAAGTTGATTTCCAAGTTCCAGCATCTCGTGATTTCCAAAGATAATGTGACTTGTTTTATGTATTATTTGAATTGGGTTGATGATGATATTTGAATTGTTATTTCTTATATTTAACAGGTGCTAAATATATAAAAAAAATAAAAATATAATAGACGTATCCTTGCCGTATCGCACCCTGACATTTTCAAAAATCCGTATCCCCGCACCCGTATCTGCCCGCACCCGCCCCCGCCCCCCACACCTGTGCAATATAGGTCCAAACATTTTAATATTTCATCTACACGGCAGAAATTGGGTGTGTGGGTGGTTTTAAAATGAGAAATGAGACATGGGGTTTTTATTATTTTATAATTTGTTTTCAAGTTTTGAGTAACAATTAATGTGGGGGTGTGTGTGGGTCAACGGCTTAGGGGTTGGGGGATGAGTGGATAAAGATGGGCATCTTCGATATTATCGCCAAATGGTGGGACCCGCTTTAATGGTTGTACCCAAGTGCTTGTACCTAATCACCACGTGGCAAATTTTGGTGCTACAATGCCCAAATGCTAGCAATACGCACAGCATATTCGATAATGTGCTGGAAGAGCATATCACACATACTTGTGCCATTGCCTGTTTGATATAGAGCATGTATTCACTAAAATTGGTATATATCAATTATTAAAATGTAAATAATATTTTTAATTGTTATTTTCATTGAAAAATATTATTTTTCCCGTCTATAAAATTTATATCATATTATTGTTGAACACAAGATTTAATGAAATTAGTATTTTATTAGAAAATAGATAAAATAAATAAAATAAGGGTACTATAAAAGGTATTGTGGAACACATTTATTTATTTGTGAGTGGTGTTTATTTCCAAAAAGGGAATGAGTAAAACTTTAGTGGACAATCAAAAAAGAAAAGTGGGTATAAATTTGGTGAACGGGGGGGGGGGGGGATTAGTTGTTTTCACTGAAAATTCTTAGTTTGTTTTCAATAAATAACTAATATTCTTTAGTGAAAACAACCAATACTCTTTAATAAAAATAATTAATACTCTTCAATAATTCATATATGGATAATTTCACTCTGTACTTTGTGTTTGATATATGGCTCATTTTGAATTTACAAATTTTTATTTTACTTTTTTGTGAGTTAATTATTTAAGTTGGTTTACAGACTGATAAACATCATTTTTAAAATTTAGTTCTAATTAAGGAAATACCAATTTATAAAGTTTATTTAGAAATAAATATTATAAAGAGTACATTAGTTATAATAAATTTTCTAATGGAACGTTTGGTTTGAAGGATTATTTGGGATTACCTTTATAAATCTAGATAATATTCGGTTTAGTTTACAGAGTGCAAAAGACCATGGCCCATGTGACTAAGCTAAAGCCTAGTCTCTCGTAGGAATGTAAACAAATCGAGTCAAATACCAGAGAGTTTGAATTCGTATTCGTAAAATTATTTCGAATATCGAATTCGAATCGAATATTTTTCGAATAGTAAATGTGATTTATATTTGATTTGAAACTGATATTGAATTATTAGAAAATATACGAATACTTGAATCGAATATTCGAATCGATTTTTTTCTCAAGCATGTTCCTAACAAATACTCCCTCCGTCCACGAAATTTTTACCCGGTTACTGTTGAGCACAATTTTTAATGAAAATTAGTATTTTATTAAAAAAGTGGATAAAGTAAATAAAGTAAGAGTATTGTGGGACCTATTTATTTATTTGTGAGTGTAGTTTATTTCCAAAAGAGGAATGGGTAAAAATTTGGTGGACAGACCAAAAATAAAAGCGGGTAAAAATTTCGTGGACGGAAAGAGTAATATTTAAGAGAAGGTGTTATGTGAACAATATTCATAATGAAACTTGTTTGAAAGGTATTAGTAAATAAACTAAAAGTATCAGTGAATTGCACTAAAGTTATCAGCTCCAAATGGTATTTAGTTTTTTTTATTAAAGTTATTAGTTGAAGTGGTATTAGTTATTCTCACTAAGACTCCACATGGTTGGGCTTATAAGGCATGTATTATGGGCTTTAAAATTTTAGTGGGCTGCTTGGTGGAATAGATAAAATTAAGCACGACCCGATTGTAATAGTGGATATGGTCAAGTATAGCCGGATTACCCGACTGAATATCATTTTTAGCCTATTGGCCCTTTGACCACATTTAAACATTTAATAAAATTAATAAAAAGTAAATAAAAAAAATCGATCAACATACGTCTTCTTTTCCCATCTGTCTTTCTTCTCTCTTATATTTTTCCATTCTTAGTTCTCACAGTCAATTTTTCGGCAGCGGCGATGACATATTTGACCGGAAAGTGACGGCGGCGATAACATATCTAACCGGAAAGAGGTGGTGACGACATATCTGACCGAAAATCAAAGGTTAGCTTTCTGTGTATTTCAAATTTTGAGATTTTTCTTAAATTAGGGCATTGCGAATCCGACAGGGGCGGAGGTACATATAGACAAGACATGCAATTGCCACACCTGGCTTTTGAATATGAAATACCATATATATATACCTCCGAAAAGAATTAGAATTTCAAAATTAACTTCGTGTTTGTAAATTGGGGAAAATGATCACAATTTTGAACAAGAACTGGGATGGGATTGTGTTAATGACTGAGAAGGGGTCGCAATTTCAAAATGCATTTCAGTTAATAATTGAAGTTAATATTCAAGAATTACATATATTCAGTTAGGAAATTGTAAAATTGACTATGTAAGAGTAAAATAAAGAAGTTTGTGTCTTATGCATACCTTATACCTTTTCTGAGTATTTAGATAGTGGTAGGGAATAGGTAATTTTTAAGACTTGATTTGAGAAAATAAAATAAAGGAATTGGTTTGTTCATATTATGCTTGACATTATTATTAGGTGTCCCAAGTATAGTACTGCTGCTTGGCCTAAAGAAATAATGGGTCAAAATGTCTCTTGCAAAATTTGTATTCTTTTCAAATTAAGAGCAACAATTTCTTTATTTGGGTACACGACAAGATGAAGAATCACAGCTTTAAAATTTAGATGGTGTGATGACTGTCGGTCACTATTTAAGAATTTGATGTAGAAAATGAATTAGTAGATTCACAATTTTGGATCTAGAGGCTTAAATGAGTTCACTTGGATTAGTGTATACCATTGCCTAGGGCATAATTTTCATAGTCTTGTAATTTTGCTAATAGACGGAACTCTTGTGAACAATTTTTTTTAAGTTTATTCATAATTTTCTATTTTGATGATACAAAATATTTCAATTCACAAATAATTTGTTTCTAAAAATCTCATGTAAATTTATTTTACCAGATGGAGTTTGTTATACCCGTAGCAAATTGGTTTGATGCAAAAGTAAGTGCACGAAGCTCTCCATCAGTGGTTGATGCAGTTTATAATAAGCTAGATCATACACACAAGAAGATGTTGGAAGATTCTTGTTTTGGTCAGTTTCATGGAATGGTGGACATACAGTTTTCTGGGAAGTTGGTGCATAGTCTATATTTAAGAAGAAAATCACCTAAAAAGACTCGCACCAGTTTTACTAGTGATGCATTGTGGTTCGGCTTTGGTGATAACCTTTTATGTTTCTCCTTATTGGATTTTACACTCATAACAGGTTTAAAGCCTGATGATGAAGAGGACTTCAAAATTTAACGTTGTTATTAGAATATATAAATTTGTTATTATAGTCATGTAAATTTAACATCATATTCCAATGTATTTTATAAATGGATTGGATGAATATTTAATGATGAAGTTGTTAAATTTGTTTACATTTGTTCAAGTGTCTAGTTTTTCATTGATATACATTTGAGTTGTTTAAAACTGAACAACCGGTTTGATTTTATTTTATCAAGGTTGTTCATGTAAAAGTTAGATCAGTAAATAATTAGTTTTTTTTAGTGACAAAACATTAATTTTGACTTTTAAGGTTGAAAAAATCTTATGGAAAGCTTATTTTCAATGATGTACAATGGAGTTGTTTAAAACTGAGTTGTTCAACAGTAGGGTTGTTCAACACCGGGTTGATTTTATTTTAATAAGGTTGTTCATATTAAAGTTCAATCAATAAGTAATTTTTTTTAGTGACAAAATATCAATTTTGACTTTTAAGGCTGAAAAAACCATATGAAAAAAATTATTTTCAATGATATACAATGTAGTTGTTTAAAACTGAGTTGTTCAACAGAAGGGTTGTTCAAAACTGGGTTGATTTTATTTTAATAAGGTTGTTCATATAAAAGTTCAATCAATAAGTAATTACTTTTTTTTAGTGGCAAAACATCAATTTTAACTTTTAAGGCTAAAAAAATCATATGAAAAACTTATTTTCAATGATATACAATGAAGTTCTTTAAAATTGAGTTGTTCAACAGCAGTGTTGTTAAACAACGGGGTTGATTTTATTTTATTAAAGTTTGTTCATGCAAATTTTCAAATCAATGAATAGTTTACAGAGTGCAAAAGACTATGGCCCATGTGACTAAGCTAAAGCCTAGTCTCTCGTAGGAATGTAAACAAATCGAGTCGAATACCAGAGTGTTTGAATTCGTATTCGTAAAATTATTTCGAATATCGAATTCGAATCGAATATTTTTCGAATAGTAAATGTGATTTATATTTGATTTGAAACTGATATCGAATTATTAGAAAATATACGAATACTTGAATCGAATATTTGAATCGATTTTTTTCTCAAGCATGTTCCTAACAAATACTCCCTCCGTCCACGAAATTTTTACCCGGTTACTGTTGAGTACATTTTTTTTATGAAAATTAGTATTTTATTAAAAAAAATGGATAAAGTAGATAAAGTAAGAGTATTGTGGTGGGTATTGTGGGACCTATTTATTTGTTTGTGAGTGTAGTTTATTTCCAAAAGAGGAATAAATAAAAATTTGGTGGACAGACCAAAAATGAAAGCGGGTAAAAATTTCGTGGACGGAGGGAGTAATATTTAAGAGAAGGTATTATGTAAACAATATTCATAATGAAACTTGTTTGAAGGGTATTAGTAAATAAACTAAGAGTATCAGTGAATTGCACTAAAATTATCAGCTCCAAATGGTATTTAGTTTTTTTTTATTAAAGTTATTAGTTGAAGTGATATTAGTTATTCTCACTAATGCTCCACTTGGTTGGGCTTATAAGACATGTATTATGAGCTTTAAAATTTTAGTGGGCTGCTTGGTGGAATAGATAAAATTAAGCATGATCCGATTGTAATACCCATTAACCGGTACAAATTCAACGCTTATCTCAAAAATCAATAAAAAATAGTATCACCCAACGGCCCTTACTATTTTATGAAAGGCTGGAAGAAAGAGAAACTGGTCTCTCTACCCTTTTCATCTTCTTCCTCTACACTATGCCAAAATCCATTATTCTAACTTCGGTCGCCGCCTCCTTCGCCATCGAATGTCGACGCCATCATCACTCCAACAATAAGTTTTTCTTCTCTTCTATTCTCTATTTACAGTCACTTGCCGCCTTACGCATCCCGCCGCTGCCGCCTCGGCCTTACGCATTTCGCCACCGCCGCCTAACGCATCCCGCCGCCGCCTCCGTCTAATGCATCCCACCGCCGCCTCCGCCTAATGCATCCCGCCACCGCCTCTGCCTAACGCATCTCATCGTCGCCTCTGCTCTCTCTCTCCCTCGTGTGTGTTGTCATCTCCATCATACTCTCTCTATTTGCCTAGATTCGGTTCATTGACTTTCTAATTGCAATTTTGTTTATTTAAGAGTGCTTATCAAAGATGATGGTAGTTGATGATGATGGTGGTGGAGGCGGCCTCTGCTATTTTTATATTTTGGTTCAATTTAGCCATAATTTTGATGTTGCAAATTGGATTGTTGAAAATTATTGAAATCCGTTTGCTGGAAATTCTTGGTCTTCTATTGATGGAGGTAATGGTAGGGAAGAGGGCAAAATTGTATTTTCATACATTATATCATCTTATCTAATGAATTGTACACCCTACCAAGCAAATAGGTTAAAATAATATTTATTTTAATGCATCCTACCAATCAATCATAATAAAATATTTATCTCACATTTTCATACTAAAATAATATTCCACATTATTGTGTTACTTTCCTTATAACTCCAACCAACTGGAGCCTAAAGGTATTAGTTATTTCAACATAAGGTATTAATATTTTTTATCGATAATGTTGTGACTCGAACCCATGAACTTTGTATCATAATCATAGGTAGTGGAATTTTAACCCACTGCCTTGAGTTATACCACTTCGTCAGATATTAGTAATTTGTTGTTCACAGTAATAGTCATGAGTATTATTTACATAATACTTTACCAATATTCAAATGGTCATTTCAAAATTGTCATTATTTGAATTCACAAACAAGTTATAAATTTAAAAATTTGCATAACATAATCAAGTAAGTATATGAAAAAAAAATTAATTATCAAATTCTTGGAAAAACACTTTAATAATCAAATTAAGAGTATTGACCTGCAATTCTTTTTTAATTAGTTAAGTTTTTTAATAATTAAATTACATTATATATTTTTTAATTAAAATATTTAATTAAGAATTGCCTACAAGCCCACTTGTTGGATGAAGTTATAAAGGTTAATATCCTTAAAATAATTATAATGAACTTAAATTTATAAATAATTATATTTATTATTACTATTAAATATTAATATATAATTATGTAATTATATATTTAACCGAATATTCAATCGAATATTTACGAATATCGAATCGAATATCATAGTATTTGTATTTGTATTTGATAACTAATCGAATCAAAAAAATTATTTGTACTCGAATTTGAATTATAAAATTTCAAATGCAAATACCAAATCGAAATAAAATTATTTGATTCGTTTATAACCCGGACTATTGAGTCCAACCAAATAGGTGAGATTTATTGTAAATAAGTGTGTAAATAAAAAGACACGATTTGTTGACCCAGTTCGTCGGGAACGACTACGTCTGGGGGCGATCCAAGCCAGGAGTTCCACTAATATTCTTGTGTATGAGAGTACATAATTTATGAGTACATAGGGTTATATATAATATTAAAACCCTAGTCTAATGGATAAAACCCAATATATTTCTTGGCCCTTAAGTAATGTCCACACCAAATCTCCTAGATTTGGAATATTAAATCTTCTAGATTTATAACACTCCCCCTTGGACATTACGACATAACATAAATGTCTTGTCATAAAAACTCCACGTGCTAGGGATCGGCCAAATAATGAGTAGGGAGGAATGTCATCGATCTTCTAGATCTAAATCTTCCAGATTTATTTCGAGGTTGCCGCTCCCCCTGAAGACAACAACACTTTAAGTCTTTGCATCCCAATACCACGAACGTACTTTTCAAAAGTAGACGTAGGTAAGGACTTAGTAAACAGATCTGCTAGATTGTTACTAGATTGCACCTTTTGAATGGTAATCACGCCACTCTTCTGGAGTTCGTAGAAAAACTTAGGTGAAATATGTTTCGTCGGGTTTTCCTTGACGTACCCATTACTCATTTGTGCGATGCAAGCAGCGTTGTCTTTAAATATAACGGTGGGAGGTGTATCGCCTTTGGCGATACCACACGAGTCACCAATGTATTTTACCAAGGACCTTAACCAGACACATTCTCGTATGGCTTCAAATAAAGCTATGATCTCTGAGTGGTTTGAAGATGTGGTAACCATGGATTGTTTAACCGATCTCCATGAGATTGCGGTTCCACCACAGAGAAAAACATAATCAGTCTGGGATACGGCGTTGTGGGGATCAGACAAATAGCCAGCATCCGTATAACCTACTAAGGTTTTGTCTTGGTTCTTACGATAAAACAGTCCAAGATCTTGGGATCCTTGGAGGTATCGTAGAACGTGCTTAACACCATTCCAATGTCTCATCGTAGGAGAAGCGCTATGTCTTGCAAGCAAGTTGACAACAAATGCAATGTCCGGCCGGGTGCAATTTGCAAGATAGAGCAAAGCTCCAACAACGCTAAGATAAGGAACTTCTGGTCCCAGAATTTCTTCTAAATCTTCTCTTGGCCTGAATGGGTCCTTATCCACTTCGAGGGATCGGACGACCATCGGGGTGCTAAGTGGATGAGATTTATCCATGTGAAATCTCTCCAATACCTTCTTCACGTAGGTCGACTGATGAACAAGGACTCCTTCTGGGAGGTGCTCGATCTGCAAGCCGAGGCAGTACTTGGTTTTACCCAAGGACTTCATTTCGAATTCAGCTCTCAAGATTGAACTGGCTTCTTCAATCTCTTTGCATGTTCCAATTATGTTCAGGTCATCAACATATACGATATGATGCAAAAACCGTCTTGTGATTTCTTCGTGAATACGCACGGAAAAGCTTTATCGAATATGTATCCCTTCTTCTGAAGGAATTCACTAAGTCGGTTGTACCACATAAGGCCTGATTGCTTCAGGCCATACAATGACTTTCGCAGTTGTATGCTATACATGTTGCGGTTTTCATCATCCCTTAACTGAGGAATGTCAAATCCATCTGGGAGTTTCATATAAATGTCGGCATCAAGTGATCCGTATAAGTACGCGGTTACTACGTCCATTAATCTCATTTGGAGATTCAACTTAACTGCCAAAGATATCAAGTAGCGGAACTTTATTGAGTCCATGACGGGAGAATAGGTTTGATCGAAATCAATCCCGTGTCTCTGCGAAAACCCTTGTGCTACCAGCCTCGCTCTATACCTCTCCACAGTATTGTTCTCGTTTCGCTTTCGTACAAATACCCATTTATATCCTACAGGGATAGCGCGCGCGGGTGTACGAACGATAGAGCCAAATACTTGTCTTTTATTAAGCGAGGCGAGCTCCGCATCAATTGCCTCTTTCCATTTAACCCAATCGTGGTGCTTCCGACACTCTGCGATTATTTTGGGTTCAGGATCTAGATCATTTATAATGGAAAGAGCTATTGACGCTGCAAATGTATCATCGACGACAGTAATATTTCTATTGTATGTTTCTCCCGTATCTGTGAAGTTCACAGAGACTTCGACGTTTACGTCAACCAGACCTTCCTCATTTCCCATTGTATCTGGGTCTGGTCGTTCAACGGTCCTAGTGCATGGAATGTTTTGTGCACGTGCTTCATCACTAGGACTCTCGTCTCCTAGAGACTTGGGATTATCTAGACGGATCTCTTCTAGAGATTTTTCATTCGACTGACCAGATTTGCTAGCCTTTCGTTTAGGTGTGTTACTATCTCTTGACGGTCCCTTACGCTTTTGGCGTGTGGGGGCATGAGTACTCATTTTGCTTGGGACCTCAACCCTTTGGGGAGCATTTACTGCAGGTATATGCGATCTAGTCACACCTCTATGGTCAGTGAATGCGTCTGGCAGGTTATTTGCTAAGTTCTGCAGGTTAATGATCTTCTGAACTTCTAGTTCAGATTGATTAGTGCGCGGATCTAGATACTGAAGATTACTTACGTTCCACGTAAGTTCCCGGCATTCATTCAATTTTGAATTCGGATCTCCCCCTAATGCCGGGAAGTAATCTTCATCGAACGTGCAATCAGCAAACCGGGCCGTTAATTGATCTCTGGACAAAGGCTCGAGGTATTTCACGATGGATGGAGAGTCGTATCCGACGTAAATATCGAGTTTCCTTTGTGGGCCCATAGAGGTTCGCTTGGGTATCGTAATTGGTACGTATACCGCACATCCGAAAATACGCAGATGGGAAATGCTAGGCTCTTTCCCACACACTAACTGTAGGGGGAATGATCATTATATGCAGTTGGACGGATCTGGATTAAGTGCGATGCATGTAGGACTGCATGCCCCCAGCATGAGGTGAGTAGTTTAGAGTTCATAAGCAATGGTCTCGCGATAAATTTGATACATTTTATTAGCGCCTCAGCAAGACCATTTTGGGTATGGACGTAGGGGACCGAATGCTCCACTTTAATTCCCAGGGCCATACAGTAATCTGTAAAGGCCTTCGAGCTAAACTCAGCTGCATTATCCATGCGAATCGATTTAATTGGATAATCCGGGAATTAAGCTCTAAGCTCGATAGTTTTCGCAATGAGTTTCGCAAAGGCTTGATTGTGGGTGGACAGCAAACATGCAAATATCCACCTAGTGGAGGCATCAATAAGGACCATGAAATCACGAAATGGTCCTGATGCTGGGTGAATCGGTCCACAAATGTCTCCTTGAATTCGCTCAAGGAAAACCGGAGACTCTAGTCCAACCTTGGTGCGCGACGGGCGCACAATCAACTTGCCCTTAGAACATGCATCATAGAAATATTCATCAACGGGAGGGATTCTATTATTCGAAATATTATGACCAGTTGAATTAGATAGAATCTTACGTATCATAGTTTGTCCCGGATGACCTAACCGCTGATGCCACAATTTAAAGGAATTTCATACTCATCGCTAGATGGGAACTAGACGGCTGGATGTAGATATAGTACAAACCGGAGGAGAGGGATGAAAGTTTTTCTATAACTTGCTTACGGCTACCTCGAGTACAAGTCATCAAAAGGTATTCGTTATCGTTTTCAGTTTTAGTTTCAATATGATACCCATTTACCCTAATGTCTCTAAAACTGAGTAGGGTACGCTTAGATTACGGAAACAATAAAGCATTATCAATTATTAATTCGGTACCCATGGGGAGGACAATGAAAGCTCTTCCAGAGCCCACTATCAATGTACTATCATTCGCAATTGTACTTATATTCCCCCTACGATTAATCAAGTTATGAAAATACTTCCTATCCTTTAGGATCGTATGTGTGGTGGCGCTATCTACCAGACATAAATCACTATCGGCGTCCATCATGCAAGAGAAAATAGTCCAAACCTAATAGCTGATATGTTTACAAGCCATAAATGAAAACAACAATATCCGAATAAACACATGGACAACTATTAAGGTAAACACATCCAAGCTAATAAATTCATTCATAAATAAAATATCCGAAAGAAAGGATCCAAAACATGATGTGAAATTGTTTTATTCAGAAAAACAAAATACTAGGAATAACTAAATACGCAAATCTACTTGTCATCTCCAAAATCCCTAAGCTCAATGCCCTTGTGATCTGCGTTGTCTAGGTCAGAGTCTGCTTCGGGCAGACTGGCATGGTGAGATTCAACTCTAGGAGTCTTCCCCTTATCGTCTTTCTGCTGCTTTTGATAAGCCTCGACCAAATGTTTGGGAGTGCGACACGTGCGAGACCAATGACCCTTGCATCCGCATCTGTAGCAGGACTGTTCACCCTTATCTTGATTCTCAGATTTTCGGGTAGCGGAGTTCGTGTTAGGTGCAGCCTTCCCACGAACCTGAGCTTGATTGTCATTCAAGGCACCTGAACCACCGGATTTGTTACGACCTCGGCCTTGGCTACGAGTTCGTTTACTCCCTCTCCCCCTTCCACGCTTGCGACCTCTTGTACCACTTTGAGCTACAGCATGTGCTTCAGGCACCGCTGTCGAGCCAACCGACCTTGCATTATGATTCTGCATAAGGAGTTGGTTGTGTTTTTTCGCTACTAGAAGTGCAGAAATTAGCTCAGAGTGTACAATGTAGTTTTTAGCCCTATACTGCTGCTGGAGTACAAGGTTGCTTGCGTGGAAAGTTGACAAAGTCTTCTGGATTAAGTCGTCCTCAGTTACAATTTTCTGACATAACTTTAACTGAGACACAATACGATGTAGGGCTGAGTTATACTCCGTTACAGACTTAAAGTCTTGGAAACGGAGGTTCAACCAATCGTATTGAGCTTGAGGGAGGAGTATATCATATTGTTGTTGGAAACGGTCCTTCAGGGACTTCCACAACGTTCCAGAATCTCTTTCAGTGAGATACTCATTTTTCAGGTCCTGATTGAGATGATGCCTAAGGAAAATCAAAGCTTTCGCCTTCTGGGCGTCAGTTGATTTTGGATCATCGACAATCGTGCCGCTAAGGTTGTTCGAGGCTAGATGTATTTCGACATCTAGCGCCCATGTCAGGTAGTTACTACCATCAAGAGTAAGCTCAACAAATTCTCTTTTGGTAATATCAGACACCATTCACTACGATTAAAGTGACATGGGTAAGAGGATTGACAAAAAACATAGACAACGGGGAGAGAAGGATTTATTTAGTTATTCTAAGGCACATAGATGCACGTACTGGGCGCCGTCTACCCAAGGCATAAATTTACGGTCCGAAAAATACCGGGCGCCGCCTACCCGGGCATAAAAAGCGGACTATAAATAAACTATGTGCGCAGGATTAAAGCATGTAGGATAATATCACATAAACATGCAATAGTAAATAATGGTGATAATCACATGAATAATTTGCAGAAAATATATGGTTTAATAGACAGAGGAAATAATCATAAGAATAATTATTTCGTATATATTAACGCAATTTAACGAAATATTTTCAGGATTAAAGAATAAAATTATGCACAAGAAAACATCGAGTGCGACGGACGAGGGCACGCGGGCGCACGTAGGTTGGCAACGAAAAGGCTGCGAGTGCGACGGACGAGGGCACGCGGGCGCGCACGCGGTGACGGGTGGCACCAGGCGTGCAACGGGCAGCGCTGGTGCGCGTGTCGTGCGGCGCTGGGGCGCGCGCGACGTGCGGCGCTTGGCGCTCGCTCTGTGCGGTACTTCGGCGGCAGCGAGGATGCCGCGGTGGCGAGGAGGCAGCACGGCGCTGCCGAGGGCGGCGCTTTAGGGCCGTTTCGGGCAGTGCAACGACGCGCGTCTCGCGGCGGCGGCCGTGGGGCTTCGGGCGACGGTCGGCGATCGTTTTTTCAATCTCGATCCAAGAATTAAAACAATAAATTCAACACAATAACACATATGATTCAATTAATATCGAATATACGAATCAAATAAGATAATAATATACTAGCATATAAATCATGCAAAACATGGATTGAATAATTCAAGTACGGGAATTAATTCATGTGATTTAAAGGGGATTAATTCTGAGGCGTACCTTTTTATCTTGGGCAGAGACTCGTGCTGATAACGTGTTGTAAATAAGTGCGTAAATAAAAAGACACGATTTGTTGACCCAGTTCGTCGGGAACGACTACGTCTGGGGGCGATCCAAGCCAGGAGTTCCACTAATATACTTGTGTATGAGAGTACATAATTTATGAGTACATAGGGATATATATAATAGTAAAACCCTAGTCTAATGGATAAAACCCAATATGTTTCTTGGCCCTTAAGTAATGTCCACACCAAATCTCCTAGATTTGGAATATTAAATCTTCTATATTTATAACAAGATTAATTTTGCACATGAATGACAAGTACCATTTTATCCTTAAATGTGTTTTTTAAATGACCAATCTACCCTTGTTTCATCAAATTTATCCACCGGCAAGGCCATTATCTCGGTCGTGGTAGTGCACAACGTCGTCTGTGGCCTCCTATTCCACGATTACATCGTCTCCGGCATATCCCAGAAAAAAACCCCCACATGGTAACATTCAAATACGTGACAAAATTCCTGCATTAAGAACACGACTCAATTGAACCTATCCCTCTTCTTCCACCCATTATATATAAATTAGTCCTCTCTTTTCTCCTACTCAACCCATCCGCATCTGTAGCAGGACTGTTCACCCTTATCTTGATTCTCAGATTTTCGGGTAGCGGAGTTCGTGTTAGGTGCAGCCTTCCCACGAACCTGAGCTTGATTGTCATTCAAGGCACCTGAACCACCGGATTTGTTACGACCTCGGCCTTGGCTACGAGTTCGTTTACTCCCTCTCCCCCTTCCACGCTTGCGACCTCTTGTACCACTTTGAGCTACAGCATGTGCTTCAGGCACCGCTGTCGAGCCAACCGACCTTGCATTATGATTCTGCATAAGGAGTTGGTTGTGTTTTTTCGCTACTAGAAGTGCAGAAATTAGCTCAGAGTGTACAATGTAGTTTTTAGCCCTATACTGCTGCTGGAGTACAAGGTTGCTTGCGTGGAAAGTTGACAAAGTCTTCTGGATTAAGTCGTCCTCAGTTACAATTTTCTGACATAACTTTAACTGAGACACAATACGATGTAGGGCTGAGTTATACTCCGTTACAGACTTAAAGTCTTGGAAACGGAGGTTCAACCAATCGTATTGAGCTTGAGGGAGGAGTATATCATATTGTTGTTGGAAACGGTCCTTCAGGGACTTCCACAACGTTCCAGAATCTCTTTCAGTGAGATACTCATTTTTCAGGTCCTGATTGAGATGATGCCTAAGGAAAATCAAAGCTTTCGCCTTCTGGGCGTCAGTTGATTTTGGATCATCGACAATCGTGCCGCTAAGGTTGTTCGAGGCTAGATGTATTTCGACATCTAGCGCCCATGTCAGGTAGTTACTACCATCAAGAGTAAGCTCAACAAATTCTCTTTTGGTAATATCAGACACCATTCACTACGATTAAAGTGACATGGGTAAGAGGATTGACAAAAAACATAGACAACGGGGAGAGAAGGATTTATTTAGTTATTCTAAGGCACATAGATGCACGTACTGGGCGCCGTCTACCCAAGGCATAAATTTACGGTCCGAAAAATACCGGGCGCCGCCTACCCGGGCATAAAAAGCGGACTATAAATAAACTATGTGCGCAGGATTAAAGCATGTAGGATAATATCACATAAACATGCAATAGTAAATAATGGTGATAATCACATGAATAATTTGCAGAAAATATATGGTTTAATAGACAGAGGAAATAATCATAAGAATAATTATTTCGTATATATTAACGCAATTTAACGAAATATTTTCAGGATTAAAGAATAAAATTATGCACAAGAAAACATCGAGTGCGACGGACGAGGGCACGCGGGCGCACGTAGGTTGGCAACGAAAAGGCTGCGAGTGCGACGGACGAGGGCACGCGGGCGCGCACGCGGTGACGGGTGGCACCAGGCGTGCAACGGGCAGCGCTGGTGCGCGTGTCGTGCGGCGCTGGGGCGCGCGCGACGTGCGGCGCTTGGCGCTCGCTCTGTGCGGTACTTCGGCGGCAGCGAGGATGCCGCGGTGGCGAGGAGGCAGCACGGCGCTGCCGAGGGCGGCGCTTTAGGGCCGTTTCGGGCAGTGCAACGACGCGCGTCTCGCGGCGGCGGCCGTGGGGCTTCGGGCGACGGTCGGCGATCGTTTTTTCAATCTCGATCCAAGAATTAAAACAATAAATTCAACACAATAACACATATGATTCAATTAATATCGAATATACGAATCAAATAAGATAATAATATACTAGCATATAAATCATGCAAAACATGGATTGAATAATTCAAGTACGGGAATTAATTCATGTGATTTAAAGGGGATTAATTCTGAGGCGTACCTTTTTATCTTGGGCAGAGACTCGTGCTGATAACGTGTTGTAAATAAGTGCGTAAATAAAAAGACACGATTTGTTGACCCAGTTCGTCGGGAACGACTACGTCTGGGGGCGATCCAAGCCAGGAGTTCCACTAATATACTTGTGTATGAGAGTACATAATTTATGAGTACATAGGGATATATATAATAGTAAAACCCTAGTCTAATGGATAAAACCCAATATGTTTCTTGGCCCTTAAGTAATGTCCACACCAAATCTCCTAGATTTGGAATATTAAATCTTCTATATTTATAACAAGATTAATTTTGCACATGAATGACAAGTACCATTTTATCCTTAAATGTGTTTTTTAAATGACCAATCTACCCTTGTTTCATCAAATTTATCCACCGGCAAGGCCATTATCTCGGTCGTGGTAGTGCACAACGTCGTCTGTGGCCTCCTATTCCACGATTACATCGTCTCCGGCATATCCCAGAAAAAAACCCCCACATGGTAACATTCAAATACGTGACAAAATTCCTGCATTAAGAACACGACTCAATTGAACCTATCCCTCTTCTTCCACCCATTATATATAAATTAGTCCTCTCTTTTCTCCTACTCAACCCATGAAAAATCACGTTAATAGCACATGGGTACTACAATAGGGAATTTTCGGATATCTGTTGTCATTTTTTATTTGAACGTTTGGCATTTTGCGGACCGAGGAAGAACATCGCGTCTGAATTTGGATGGCGACGACCGAGGAAGAACGTCGTGGACGATAAGATTTGGGAAACTAGGTCGTCACTTCAATTTGACCGTTTTGTGCATTTGATTTGGTGTGAGAAATTGGGGATGAATTGAAAGGGTACAAGTGGTATTTAATACATCAATTTCACTTAATCACTCAATTCAAACATAAAACTATATTTACAATCCTACAATCCAAACATACACTCAAAATCAAATAATTCATTCCAATCGAATCCTTTCAGTCCAATCTCATCTAGTGAAGCAAACGACCCTTAACTAAAAAATCAAATTCAAATCAAACAGAGAACTGAGATCGAGAAAACGAAAAAGAATTGTTGGGCATTCCACCTTATATAAAAAAAGGTTAATTGCATGAAATTCCCTCGTAGTTTCAAAATGTTGCGTGAAATCCCCTCGTGGTTTGAAAATTACGCGAAATCCCCCCATGATTTACTAAATATAGCGAATAATCCCCTTTAAAAAAAATGAGTTCACGGATTTACCTATTTTTTCTATTTTTCATATTTTACTTCACTAAATATTGAAATTTTAAGACTATAGTATGAAGGACATAACAGGAAATGAATAAAATCATTAACTCATTTTTTGAAAAATGAGAGAATTCGTTGTATTTGATAAACCACGGGGGGATTTCGCGCAATTTCCAAACCATGAAGAAAATTTCCGCAACATTTTGAAATCACGAGAGAGTTTCGTACAATTAACCTTATAAAGAATACAAATTGTTATATGAAATATTCTACTGACATAGGATCCGTAGAATAACTCATATTTAAGAAATTAGCGCATCTTGACCGAGTCGGATCGGGTTTGGAATATTTTTCCTAAAATCTCGCGCAAGTCAAGTTTCAAAATTTTCGCTCTCAGACTGTGTTACTATAAGGGTAAATGCATGTTACAGAAAGACAAAATGTGTGTTACTATTAGATTAAATTTTGTTTTTTCACCAATTTTTTTGTGTTTTTTTACTGAAATAAATATTTTTTTCATACAATATAAGAGCAAAATGTGTGTTACTATCTTCACAAATTTTTATTTATTTTTACAAAAAGAATTATTTTTCCATACAATAACACATGTAAGGTAGTGAAAAATGTATTACTATAATAACATAAATGTCTTACTTAATGGATAAAGATGTGTTTGCACATATACATAAAAGAGTATGTCTTGTATGAGATTGACTTGAAGCGAATTACACTAACTTCTACTAATCGCTCACCCACAAGCGGATGGGTTCACTATAGTAAGAGTAAGTATAATGGTCAAGTATATTGAACCCACGGGATGGAGTGTATGCGAACAGATCCCTGAAGATCTACGCGTCGTAGCTAATATGAGTGTAATGTTTTTTTTTTTTTTTTAGAGATTAATTAAAAGACTGAAATAAACTAATTAAACTAAAGAATTTAAGAAGACGAATTAATTACGGGTTGTTTTCAAATAAGAGGTGGTGATGCTTAGGATATGAATCCATACGTATACTAACGGAGCAGGTACATAATCAAGATAAGTGTGACGCGCAAGAAATAACCTTTCCTAAACCCTCTAGTTAAGTCTACACGTTGTTAAATAGTGATACGGTCGTCCTCTCTCTAACACCTTTCGAACGAAATTCAAAAGTAAAGTCTAGATTAATTTTAAGAATTCATTAACCAAGAGTATTAAAACCTAACGTCACAAGTTACCCTAATTACGTATCCACAACCTACTTCTACGAGTTCATCCTACCCCAAGCATGTAAGGGTTTTAGCTAGACATAGGTTTAACGTAAATAACAGAAATTAAGTAAATAACGAACATGAACATGATATTTAAGACGAAGAAGAGATCAAACATAAACTAGGGTTTTACGAAATAAAAGAATAACTGAAATTAACTCAAGAAAATCAGTCTCAACGTGTTCAATAATGAAATATAAAGATAAGAAACTAAAAAGTAAGACCGTAATTCGAATTCGTAAAGAAAACCTCCAAAACCATAAACGTAAACTTGCTTCTCTTCTTCCTCTCCAAAACGAACTCTCAAACTCTAAAACTATCTCGTTAAGTGTGTTATTCTCTCAAAAACGTGCTTGAGACGAATATATATATGCAACGGGCCGAATCGTGAACTCGTGGGCCGAAAAATGCCTTTTAAAACGCGAAAACTGAGAGGCGCTCGAGCAGGGTGGTCGAGTGAAAGTGATGGTCGAGCGAGGGCGCTCGAGCTTAGGTGCTCGAGCGCCAAAAACCTTCTGGACAAAATAGCGCTCGACCTCTTAGCTCGAGCGGGGGCGCTCGAGCAATGGTGCTCGAGCGGCCCTCTTTCTTCTCAACTAACACTTTTTTTCTTCAACACTAACACCAATCGTATTCCTTCGATATCTTCTCATCCGGGCATCCGTTTGAGTCGATTCAAAGTCCTACGAACTCCGTTCTTCGCCCTCGATTCACCTACGAGCATTTAAGAGACAAATTCATCAATGTATAGAAATAATGCTCAATTGACTCCATATACTCAACAAAATCGGCCAAAATTAGGGTATTTCAAGTGACGAATCATGACAATTTCACGCCTAATCAACCCCCCCAAACTTACCATGTTGCTTGTCCTCTAGCAATGAAATAACAAGTCAAGTGAAATTGTTAGGAACGAGTCAAAGAATCAATCATGCAAGCAAATGAACTCGAGCTTCAAAGATCAATCACACGTATACTCACTCACTTTCCTTCATCATACTCATGCAACAATAACAAGAAACACCAAGATCAAGCATGGATGTGCACTCAACGATGTGTTTCACTCCCTCACAAGTGTATAACAATGATAAAGGGACTCACTCAATCAATCAATCACACAAATTGGCAGCCATATGCTTGTAAATGCTCTTAACTTCGACCATACGCTAGAAATCAATGCCGAATCAAAAAGGACTTTCTCAAGGTTGTAATGTAGGCTCTTTGGACAGGTGGGATAACAATATAGGTAAGTGACTAAAGTGAATGGAGAATAGAAAATCAAACTTCAGTACTTCAAGATAAGGAACAGTCTACTTCAAACATATTCAATCAACAAACTTTCAATTCCAATTCTCTCAACACTTCAATTTTTTTTTCTAACTCTTTTCATTTTTTTTTCAATCACTTTATTTTTTTTTCCTTTTTCGCACAAACACATGAGCTCATTTTTTTTCTTTTGCTCATTCTCATTTTTTTTCTCTTTTTCCCACAACTCAAAACTTCATCACACCTTCTTCTCATATTCACTCAACAAACAACTTTTTCCTTTTTCAACTCAATTCACTCCCTTCACATTCACACTTTCCTATTCTCCACTCAAATTGGACAAAAAGACTTAGAAATTGGAACAATGTTCATATGTGCTAGCAAATAAAATAGGCTTTAGGCTCAAAGGGGCTAACAAGGGATTCAATGTCATTGGTAAGGAAAAATTTGGCTAAGTGACTCAAGAAAATCAAAGATGGCCTAAGATCCTATTCGGCATATCAAACTAGACACAATCAAGAAGCAAGAGCACACACAAGTTCTAGCATCCTCTAAGGTGACGATCCACTCACAAACGAAGAGATTAATTCATATATCAAAATCTCATAAAGCTCAAGTCTCACGGCTTTCACATCCATGCTAGTCCTAGTGAATTCTCACTCTTATCACACAAGCACTCAAAAAGAAAAATTCACAAGCATACAAGTTCTTTCTCAAATCAACTCTCATTCACACACTCACACAAACGAGTCCCTAACTCAAATCCACAAATCTACTCTACTCATCAAACATGCTCAAAGATAACAACTAACAAGTAGAAGGGGTCAATAAGCATGAAATATGCATCAGCAAATCAAATCAAAATCACCCCGAGGAGCATCTCAAGACACCAAATGACCAATCATACTCAAAGATAAGGGGTGCTCCGGTGCAATGTACCAAGAAACATAAAAAACTCCACCCCCCAAACTTCGACCTTGCGAAGAGGTCTAAGTTTGGGGTTGTGGGTTACCTCAACCAAATAATTTAGTTTCTCTCAAACGTAGCACACTCCCTTGCTTGAGTTCCTCTATTTTGAGTAGCTCCTTCGAGACAAGCCTACAAAATGAACTCTCACGTACGAGGTTAAAACTTACGATTCAACAACACCCTAATAACATAATAAGAAACTAAAACAACTAAAAGCAAATAAAAATGGGTTGTCTCCCATTCAGCGCTATTTTTAAGGTCCTCATGCCGGACCGAGCTCAAAGGAGCTTATGGGACATCATACTAAAAAATACCTCCCTTATTCTCATAAGAGTGGTGCTTGCATTCCTTTCCTTGATGCCCCACCATCATGAGCTCTTTTGCTTCCTTCTCATCCCCAAGTGTTATGGGTCTCAACTCCTTCTCACCTTTATCTGGAGGCGTCTTACCAAACAGTTTCTTGAATTTGGACTTTTTTCTTCTTAACTCCTCATTTTCCTTCAAACTGGACCACGTCCACACTTTTCACTTCTTCCTTCAATTTCTTCTTTTTATCCCTATCAACATAATCAAGAACAGAATGCTCATGGGTTAAATTATCAAGTGAAAGATTATAAAATTCATGAATATGAGAAGAGTTAGGGATAGGAGGTGTGTCTTTCACATGAGGATCATTTGCATCCATGCAATACAAACTCTCATCCTCCTTCGGGTGCTTCATGGCCTCATATAGGGAAATCTTCACTTCTTGATCATCGACCTTCAACGTAATCTTCCCATTTGCCACGTCTAGCACCATCCCCGCCGTAGCTAAGAACGGTCTTCCCAAGATCAGGGGCACGTGCTCATCTTTCTCCATCTCTAGGACCACAAAATCGGCTGGAAAAATGTGATCTCCAACTCTCACGAGGACGTCTTCAACAACACCTTGAGGTCGAGTGATAGACCGGTCGGCAAGTTGAAGCGTCATCATCGTCGGCTGAAGTTCACCACCTTCCAACTTCTTGAAAAGTGACAACAACATCAAATTAATGCTCGCTCCGAGGTCGCACAATGCTCCCTTCTTGATCCCGTTCCCAATATCACAAAGAATGGTGAAGCTCCCGGGATCCTTCAGCTTTGGAGGAAGCGCCTTGTGCACTAACGCACTCACCTCATGGTTCAATTGCACCAACTTCGGCTCATCCACTCGCCGTCTTTTCGCGATTAAGTCCTTCAAAAACTTTGCATAGTTGGGCATCTGTTCCAAAGCATCATAAAAGGGAATATTAATATGCAATTGTTTAAAAACATCATGGAATTTAGCAAACTTTTCATCAAGCTTCTTTTTCATGAAGCGTTGTGGATATGGGACGGACATCACAGATTTGGGTACCCCTCATTCATCTTTCTCGGTCTCTTTCACTTTCTCCCTTGCTTCCTTTGCCTTCTTCCACTTAGGAACTCTCGCACCCTTCTCAATGTCTTCCTCTTCAAGCCCTTTGCTCGCTTGAGTGCTTTCACCCTCAACCTTCTTCTCAATCCCTTCACTCTCAATCTCATCTCTATCTTGGGGCGTCTCAGAATCAGCAGGCATCTGAGGACCTTCATAGTTGGTGCCACTTCTAAGCTGGATCGCCTTGCAATGCTCTTTCGAGTTTTCCCTCCGGCATGGAAGGATACTTACCCGGCTCCCTATTCAATGATTTTGCAATTTGCCCCATCTGAAACTCTATAGAAGTTAACCTTCGATTGTTCTCTTGTTAAGTTCTCGTCCACTTAACGTTCATCTTCTAGAGCTCTTGATCCCGTTGATCACCCTTTTTATGCAACTCTTTCACATCGTACTCCAAGGATGACAACCTCTTACTTCCTTCCTCCGCCTTCTGTAGAATCACTCTCAACATCTCCTCAGTTGATGCACCACCTTCTCCACCCGGAGGCTTTGAACCTGGGTCAACACCCGGAGGAAATGTAACACCCACCTTCGGGTTAGCATATGAGAAATTCTCATTCTTTCTCCATGTGTTTTGAGGAGGCTGCTGGCCTCCTTGATAGCCTTGTGTGTTCATCCACTGATTAGGAGGAGGCTGTGGACCTGGTGGTACAAAAAGTTGGCCATAAGAAGGCCTTCCATACTGATTTCCACCTTGGTAGCCATTCTGATTGTAATACGAACCTCCCATGTAATTGGCTACCTCTTGATGTCCACTTGGCTGGTCTACTATCTCATTCTTTGCTGCATGCTCTCCAACCAAATTCTTCCCCAACTCGAGGTTGTTGATCTTTTCCATCATGGCCATCAACAGCCTTCTCGTTCCTTCACCCTCTTCAACCTGATTAACTCTTTGGAAGTCTGCATCCACATTCCAAGCCCCGGCATTCGTGACAATGTTGTCCACGATCTCTCTACACCTCACTATTCCTTGATTAAGGAATGATCCACTAGCACAGGCGTCTAGATGGTCTTGCCCGACTTTGTTGGCACCACTGTAGAAGAATGTCATCACATCCCCCTCATTATACCCGTGTTGCGGGCACTCTATCAGCATGTTTGAGTATCTCTCCCACGCTTGACGTAGGTCCTCTCCTTGCTTCTGGCGGAAGGAAGAGATCTCAATCCTTGCTTTGATCGTTCTGGATGGAGGGTAGAACCGCTCGAGGAACAGACACTCGAGCTCGGCCCAAGTGGTAATACCTCCCCGTGGAAGCGTAATATCGTACCACTCTTTTGCTATTCCCGTCAATGAGAATGAGAACAGCTTAAGCCTCTTGGCATCTTCAGACATGCCATTGTAATTGAAAGTGGAGGCTATCATGAGAAAGCTCCTCAAGTGTGTATGAGGATTCTCCTTCCCGATCACCTCCTTGAACTGATTCTCGGTAAGCAGCTTTAGAATTCCCGGGGAAATCGAGAAGTTATTTGCCTCAACAGGAGGCAATGCTACTCCATCATAGTACCACTGTGGCTGCACTGCAAACCTCCCTCGAATGGCCATATGTTGATCTACGTTCTGAGGAACGTGTTGAGGATTAGCAGCTGGTACGGGTACTTGTTGGGGTGGTGGTGGTTGGTAAACATGTGGTTGATTGTAAACTGGTGGTGGAGGATATGGATATGGTGGGTAAGGATAAGGTGGGTATGGGTAGGGTGGATAAGGTAAGTTGTTTTGTGGTAAGTTAGGATGTGGGTAAGCAGGGTTGTTATGAGGGTTATGGACAATGTTATGAGCTGGGCTGTTTTGGTTCTGAGTACCCGGGTTTTAGCTCTGGCTCTCTCCTAACGGATCTTGATTCTTGCTGGTGTTGCCATCGGTGCCATCAACCCGGTTCAATGCCTGATTGAACTCGTTCTCGACATCGTCCAACTCATTAGTGATGTCCATCGGTTCTTTCCCTCCGGCAGCGTTTATCCTTCGTAAGAAGGCTCGGTTTCTCCTTGCTATTGTCTCAGGATCTAACGGTAACCTCTCTTCGCTCGTATTGCCTTGCGAGCGTGTTCTCATAAACCTGAAACACTAACAGAAGAATCAAAACGCAACTGCCGATTGAATAAAAATAAAAATAAACAGAAAAGAAAAACACTCACTACTAACTACTAAGCTATCGACAAGTCCTATTCAAAAAGCATACA
This sequence comes from Ballota nigra, assembly GCA_947034835.1. Taxonomy (NCBI): domain Eukaryota; kingdom Viridiplantae; phylum Streptophyta; class Magnoliopsida; order Lamiales; family Lamiaceae; genus Ballota; species Ballota nigra. Next base: position 85,482,681 of record OX344720.1, on the reverse strand, counting down.
ACGCCATCCCCGACAACGACGCCATTGACTTGAAGCGAATTACACTAACTTCTACTAATCGCTCACCCGCAAGCGGACGAGTTCACTGTAGTAAGAGTAAGTATAATGGCCAAGTATATCGAACCCACGGGATGGAGTGTATGCGAACAGATCCCTGAAGATCTACGCGTCGTAGCTAATATGAGTGGAATGTTTTTTTTTTTTTTTGGTTTTTTAGAGATTAATTAAAAGACTGAAATAAACTAATTAAACTAAAGAATTTAAGAAGACGAATTAATTACGGGTTGTTTTCAAATAAGAGGTGGTGATGCTTAGGATAGGAATCCCTACGTATACTAACGGAGCAGGTACATAATCAAGATAACTGTGACGCGCAAGAAATAACCTAAGTAAAAGAATGCAATGTGAAAGCTCAAGATTCTAAACCCTAATATTTTACCCTAACACTCGATTTCACTAATCCACTAACAAGTTAATAGATTATGCTTAATTAATGAGACCCTAATTTAACTAAGGTGATGCGGTCGTCCTCCTTCGCTAAACTGGTAGATGAATTAACCTTTCCTAAACCCTCTAGTTAAGTCTACTCGTTGTTAAAGAGTAATACGGTCGTCCTCTCTCTAACACCTTTCGAACGAAATTCAAAAGTAAAGTCTAGATTAATTTTAAGAATTCATTAACCAAGAGTATTAAAATCTAACGTCACAAGTTACCCTAATTACGTATCCACAACCTACTTCTACGAGTTCATCCTACCCCAAGCATGCAAGGGTTTTAGCTAGACATAGGTTTAACGTAAATAACAGAAATTAAGTAAATAACGAACATGAACATGATATTTAAGACGAAGAAGAGATCAAACATAAACTAGGGTTTTACGAAATAAAAGAATAACTGAAATTAACTCAAGAAAATCAATCTCAACGTGTTCAATAACGAAATATAAAGATAAGAAACTAAAAAGTAAGACCGTAATTCGAATTCGTAAAGAAAACCTCCAAAACCGTAAACGTAAACTTGCTTCTCTTCTTCCTCTCCAAAACGAACTCTCAAACTCTAAAACTATCTCGTCAAGTGTGTTATTCTCTCAAAAACGTGCTTGAGACGAATATATATATGCAACGGGCCGAATCGTGAACTCGTGGGTAAAAAAATACCTTTTAAAACGCGAAAACTGAGAGGCGCTCGAGCAGAGCCCGCTCGAGCGGAGGCGCTCGAGCAGGGTGGTCGAGCGAAAGTGATGGTCGAGCGAGGTCGCTCGAGCTTAGGTGCTCGAGCGCCAAAAACCTTCTGGACAAAATAGCGCTCGACCTCTTAGCTCGAGCAGGGGCGCTCGAGCAATGGTGCTCGAGCGGCCCTCTTTCTTCTCAACTAACACTTTTCTTCTTCAACACTAACACCAATCGTATTCCTTCGATATCTTCTCATCCGGGCATCCGTTTGAGTCGATTCAAAGTCCTATGAACTCCGTTCTTCGCCCTCGATTCACCTACGAGCATTTAAGAGACAAATTCATCAATGTATAGAAATAATGCTCAATTGACTCTATATACTCAATAAAATCGGCCAAAATTAGGGTATTTCAAGTGACGAATCATGACAATTTCACGCCTAATCAGAGACTGTCTCATGGTATGAGACAATGAGACTGGGTGTAACTAGGGCATTGGCTCATTAACACTTTGGTAGGAGTAGGTGTTAATTTGTGTGGTCTCATGTCATGAGACGGTCTCATACAAGTTTTTGTCTACATAAAATCACCCTCCCAAGTTGTGTTACCATAAGGACAATTATATGTTATTGTAAAAGCAAATGTGTGTTACTTACTATTGGAGCAAATATGTGTTAATGTTAGAACAAATGTGTGTTATTGGTGCAGGAAATATGTGTTGAAGTTAGAGTAAATATGTGTTACTGCAAATGTGTGTTAATGTTGGAATAAATGTGTGTTACTACAAATATGTGTTACTATTGGAACAAATGTGTGTTAATGTTAAAGTTAAATATATGTTACAGCAAATGTGTGTTAATGTTAGAGTAAATGTGTGTTACTACAAATATGTGTTACTATTGGTGCAAATGTATGTTAATGTTAGAGTAAATATGTGTTACTGCAAATGCGTGTTACTGTTAAGAGTAAATGTGTGCTACTACAAATATGCGTTACTATTGAAGCAAATGTGTGTTAATGTTAGAGGAAATGTGTGTTACTATTGGAACAAAATGTGTTAAAGTTATAGCAAATATATGTTATTGTTGGAGTAAATGTGTGTTACTGCAATTGTGTGTTAATATTGGAGCAAAAGTGTGTTAATGTTAGAGCAATTGTATGTTACTATTGTAATAAATGTGTGTTAATGTATGAAACAATAAATTTAGATTTAAAGGGATGAAGAATAAATTAAAATCACATATTTGTTCTTATTGTTATTTTAAAGTAAATTTTTTTTTTAATGACTAGTAACACACATTATGATCTTCACTAACATGCATCTGTCCATATAGTAACACAAATTGGGAACGAAATCTTGAATCTTGACTTGCGCGAGATTTAGAAAAAATCCCACCAAACCCAAATCGATTTGGCCAAAATCCGTGAATTTTGACTTGGAGCAATCCGATCCATAATTTTTTTAATATTTATATATTTTAGGTATATTTCACATATGAAATATTTCAAAAGAGAGTTCCCTATAAAAAAAAAGTAATGTTGTCCCGTAACTGTTTACACGGCGAATGATAAATTCGAATAGACTCCATCAAAATTTGCAAACCACCAAAATTTCGCCTCAACAAAAACATGAAAAGAAAAATAGAATTTTAAATAACCAAAGCAAATTCCACAGAGGAAAATAAAAACACACACTAAGCATGAGAAACCTAGCATCTGAAATTCTAGAGGGAAGGGGGAAATTTTTTGTTAGAAAACAGAAAAAATGATTAGAAGTGATTTTTGTGTACACTCAAATGTATAATATACATTTGGTTTTTTAGTCTAATTTTTATCAAAATCAAAATTAATTTGAAATTGAACTCAAAATTCAAATGCATACTATGCATTTGAATGTGTTGTAAATCTAGAAGAGTTGATATGTCAATGCAAAAGATTTGGTGTGGACATTACTTATGGATCAAGTAACGTAATATGCTTTTAGGGTTTTCTATTATTATAAACTAGTGTATTACCCGTGCGATGCACGACTGGTTATATATATATATATATATATATATATATATATATATATATATATATATATATATATATATATATATATATATATATATATTTTCTAAATTTGTATTTTATTATATATCTTACATTTTTTTTATATAAATAAATAACTATATTTTATGTCCCACCAAAATTAGTAAAGGGAGTAAACCCACATTTTAAGAATAAAGTAAAATGAGTAGAGTGTTGGAGTATAATTTGGTAAAACTCTAGGTATAAAAGTAAAGAAGTTAATTAGATTGTTTGTAGTATTGGCCTAAAATATAATGATATTTTGTGCATTTATTTAAATATGGTGATGGTGAAGTTTATGAAAGAATATCATTTTTTGGCGTCCTTGGACAAAGGAAATATAAATAATTACTCCTTACGTCCCGTTATTATTCGCACAAATGTCATATTCGTCTGTTCTAAAATTATTTGCACACTAAAAAAATTTGAGATATATATATATATATATATATATATACACACACATGCCCCACCTTTATTAAAAAAAATGCTTGCCCAATGTATTGTTTAGAAAATTTTGAGATGAAGGTAGTATTAATTAATTATAAAATTAAATAATATTTTAAGTAAATTTTGGTTTTAAAAAAACAAATAAATATGAAAATATTAAAAAATAAAAAGGGTAATTTTAAGAAATTTAAATTCCTATAGTAAACAAATAATAATTTAAAAAAATGAAAATCTAATTTTTTTTGTCATTAATAAATATATAGAATATAAATAATAATCCAATCAATTATAGAACATAAATTAAATTAAGAAATATTTAATAATTATAGTACCCGTGCGTCTTTTTTAATAATATCTTTTTTGCTAAATTTGTATTGTATTACATATTTAATAATTATAGTACCCAAACAAATAATATCTTTATTTTTTTTTTTTTTGCTAAATTTGTATTTTATTACATATCTTACACTTTTTCATAAATAAATTATTATACTCTTTATGTCTCACAAAAATTTGCAAGGGGAGTAACCCACATTTTAAGAATAAAGTAGAATGAGTAGTGTTTTAGAGGATAATTTGGTAAAACTCTAGATATAAAGAAAAGAAGTTAATTAGATTGATTAATTGTAGCATTGACCTAAAATGTAATGATGTTTTATATATATATATATATATATATATATATATATATATATATATATATATATATATATATAAACTAGTTATAGTCCCGCGAATTTCGCGGGCTTAAATTAAATTTTCAAAAGATTTTATGTAATATAAAAAAAAAAGAATTTGTTTTTTTATACTAAAAAAAGTATGCATAAATTTATTTTTCATATAAACAATACTCAATATCATAGTAATTGTTATATTTTTTTTAAAATTTCTTTGTAAATAATTATTCCATCAACATATTATCTACCTAGTGAATAAAAAACATCTTTGAAAGTGGGATAAATAATATTTTATTGTTCGTATTTCCTCGTGAGACTTTGGACCCTTATAATGAGGTAATAAAATTCTCAAGTAAAATTGTTCAACTGTACCAAGTGGATCATTATATAAACTTCTCAAAGCAGACCTACCGTTGCTTCTCATTTCCCTAGTTAATTTTTTTCCAACCCAGACATACTTCGAAGGAAAGTCAATGTATGTGAGATTCTTGACCTCAACATCAATCTTGTTACGTTCCATCCATGCTAAAAACTTCGATTTTTGTAAAGTAAGCCTTTGGAGTAGATCATCAATATATTCATCATCATAAAAAAAATCCATCATCAATATTCAACCACATAACTGGGAAAATCTGTAATATATTTCACGTTGAAGAGTCCTGTTAACATTGAAATTTTGGATTTCGTCATATAACTTACAAAAAATTATATTTTTTATTCTATTACCTGATACATCATAACAATACTGTAAACCTAATAAACATTTTTTCCGGTGAATAATATATTCATCTTATGTAAGAATTAAAAAAAAAATCTTATATTGTACCAGATAAATAAAACACCATTAAACATTAAGTTTCTCCCTATCCCCAATCCTGTGTTTCATCCCTTTTACATATAAATCTCTATTCTCATCCATTTAGAATAAGAAGTACCTTCATTATTATTAGAATTCCCATCTAATATTATATCTCTGAATTCTCATCTAATATTGTATCTCTCGAGACATTAACAACCTGACTCCTACATAAAATATTAAATTTTGATTAATATGATACATATAAACTAATAAAAAAATTAAATTAATGCAAATACTCTTCAATATAAAATACGTATCATGCCTTGTATTAAATTGAAGGTATCATATACATTCTGCAGTTGATCTTGTATATTAGTCAAAATTTAATAAGTTAATAAAGGTATTTAATTTTTAAAAAAATTCCATAAAAAATGAAAGACAAAGAAATTAATGGACTTAATTTTGTCTGAAATACAAAGCATGGCAACCCCGCCTACCTAAACTTGCTATTAGACCAAATTAATCAAAAATCATGTACAATTATCAATCAACAATAATAAATAGAAAAATAAAAAAAATGTCCCAAAAATCATAACTCCTTCATAAAGTAACTATAGAATTAAGAAAATGAGTCTTACTTGGCAATGATTGGGTGTATAAATTTTTATTAGGCCATATATAACTAAAACACAATCATAAGTTAATTAAAGAATTCAACTTTAAAAAAAATCTGCAAACATGCCGAGATAGAAAGGAACAAAATAATAAATTAAGGGACTTATTTTTTACCGAAATATTAAGCATGACTACTCTACCTACCTTAAATGATCAATTTTAGAGAAACAATATATAGAGAATGAAAATCATAATAAATATAATAGGCAAAACATAAGTTAATAAAACTATTTAATTTTAAAAAATAAAAAAGGAAGACAAAGAAATTAATGGACTTAAGTTTGATCGAAATAATAAGCATGGAAACCAAGCCTACCTTAAATGATCAATTTTACACAAATAATATATAGAGAATGAAAATCATAATAAATATAATAGACAAATTATAAGTTAATAAAGGTATTTAATTTTAAAAAAAAAAATCTATAAAAAACGAAAGACAAAGAAATTAATGGACTTAATTTTGACTGAAATACCAAGCATGGCAACCCCGCCTATCTAAACTTCCTAACTCGATCAAATTAATTAAAATTTTCCCTAACCTTGCAAATTGATTCAATGCGACAAAGTCGATGGTAGTAAAAAAAATCATATACAATTATCAATCAACAATAAAAAATAAACAAAAATTAAAACTCCTCCATAAGGTATCAATAGCATTAATAAAATGAGTGTCATTCGGCAACGATTGGGTGTATATAACTTTATTGGGCCATATATAATTAAACCACAATCATAAGTTAATTAATCAATTCGAATTTTAAAAAAAATCCAAAAACCTTGCGAAGAGAGGAAGGAAGAAAACAATAAATTAAGGGACTTAATTTTGGCTGAAATATTAAGCTTGACAACCCTGATCACTTTAAATGATCAATTTTACACAAACAATATATAGAGAATGAAAATCATAATAAATATAATAGGCAAAACACAAGTTAATAAAGGTGTTTAATTTAAAAATAAAAATTCCATAAAAATGGAAGACAAAGAAATTAATGGACTTAATTTTGCCCGAAATACTAAGCATGGTAATCCCGCCTACCTAAACTTGCAAATTCGACCAACTAAATTAAAAATTCCCCTAACCTTGCAAATTCATTGAATGCGACAAATTCAATGGTAGTAAATCAAGAATCATATGCATTTCTCCATAACAATTGATTATAAGCATGTCAACATATGGTTTCCAAAACAGATCAATTTTACACTAACAATAAATAGAGAATAAAAATAATAATAAATATAATAGGCAAATTATAAGTAAAAAAAAGTATTTAAGTAAAAGAAATCCATTAAAAAGATAAGACATAAAAATTAATGGACTTAATTTTGATCAAAATACTAAGCACGACAACCTTGTCTACCTAACTTGCAAATTCGACCAAATACATTAAAAAATTCCCTAACCTTGCTAATTCAATGAATGAGACAAAGTCAATGGTAGTAAATCAATAATCATGTGCATATCTCCATAACAATTGATGCAATATTCGATTTCTAAAACAGATCAATTTTACAAAAATAATAAATAGAGAATGAAATAATAAATATAATAAACAAATCATAAGGTAGTAAAGGTATTTAAATAAAAAAATCTATTAAAAAGAGAAGACAAAGAAATTAATGGACTTGATTTTGAATAAAATATTAAGCACGGCAACCCCGCCGACCGAACTAGCAAATTCGACCAAATAAATTAAGAATTCCCCTAACTTTGCAAATGCATTCGATTCGACAAAGTCAATGATAGTAAGTCAAGAATAATGTGCATTTCTCCAAAACAATTGATTTTAAGCATGGCAACACACGGTTTCTGAAACTGATCGATTTACGTAACAATACATAGAGTCTGCACCGACCAAAATAATTAAACATCCCCCTAACTCTGCAAATTCGACAATGAAAATAGTCAACGATATAAAGTTCAAAAATATAAATGTTCTCTAAATGTATACCCTCTCGACAATTTCACATTCACATATAGTTCATAACTTAATTACACATTAAAAACTACACATTAATACAATTAATATCACATTAATTCATACTCCCTCCTATTTTTATTATATATCGTTTTGACTTTTCATATTATTTGCAAAATATATGACGTTTTACACTTTCCAATGTACATTAATTATATTTTTTTCCTGAAATACCCTTGCTGATATTAAAATATTTAGATAAATGTGTTATTTTAATGAAGAAGATAAACATTTATTATGGACATAATAGGAATCCAATCTTTTTCTTAATATATGTGCATTCTTCTAAAATGACATATATTTTGATTAGGAGTGAGTATCTTAATTCTGTCTTTAAGATTACACATTACATATATTACATAATTTATATCTTAATTATGTCTTTAACTTCTTCCCATTTCACATTAACATATAGTTCATAACTTAATTACACATTAAAAACTACACATGAACACAATTAATATCACATTAATCCATATCTTAATTCAGCCCTTAAGATTACACATTACATATATTAACATAATTTATATCTTAATTATGCCCTTAACTTCTTCTTATTTCACATTCACATATAGTTCATAACTTAATTACACATTAACACAATTAATATCACATTAATTCATATCTTAATTCCGCCCTTAAGATTACACATTACATATATTAACATAATTTATATCTTAATTATGCCCTTAACTTCTTCCCATTTCACATTCACATATAGTTCATAACTTAATTACATATTAAAAACTACACATTAAGACAATTAATATCACATTAATTCATATCTTAATTCTGCCCTTAAGGTTACACATTACATGTATTAATATAATTTATATCTTAATTATGCCCTTAACTTTTTTCCATTTCACATTCACATATAGTTCATAACTTAATTACACATTAAAAACTACACATTAACACAATTAATATCACATTAATTCATATCTTAATTCCGCCCTTAAGATTACACATTACATATATTAACATAATTTATATCTTAATTATGCCCTTAACTTCTTTCCATTTCACATTCACATATAGTTCATAACTTAATCACACATTAAAATCTACACATTACATATATTAACATAATTTATATCTTAATTATGCCCTTAACTTCTTCCCATTTCACATTCACATATAGTTCATAACTTAATTACACATTAAAAACTACACATTAACACAATTAATATCACATTAATTCATACCTTAATTATGCCCTTAAGATTACACATTACATATATTAACATAATTTATATTTTAATTATGTCCTTAACTTCTTCCCATTTACACGTAAGAAAATATAGTTTTAATCATATCCTTTAAGCCGTATGATTAAAACAATTTAAAGTTCAGATCATTTGCAATAGAGAGTATTATAATTGAAGAATGAGGAATAAAAAGTTGTTCGACATTAAAATTATCTCCGAATGTTGGATGAGTAACAGTACCAAAATGAATTGAAAATTAACAAAAACAAACGAAGAACGGGAACATTACAAACTGGGAAACAAATAAATCGTTATTATAGATACAAAACATGGGAAAAATAATCGATACAAATAATCGGTACGAATGAATCATAATCTACATAATTGATAACCGATAAAATGTAATCTAACAATAACGCGGTCCTAATAATATACAAAAATTAAGAATTATGCAATACAATCAAATTAATAGCAAGAACGATCCGTCTCTTCAAAACCGTAACAAAACCATCCTTACAAATTGGTAATACGCGAGAGGTTGAACTAAATTTCCGAACGAAGGATCTTCAATGGCCTAACATTTTTTCAATCACACGGACATGAAATGGAATCCTATGACGGAGATTTTGTAAGGTTCCGGTGGACTAACATTTTTCCGATCACACCCTTGTGAATTGAAAACAAAGACGGATATGTAGAATAATGATTTTGTGATGAGGCTCTCAACCAATTTATAGAAGAAAAAAATAACAACGGACGAATAGGATTACACCAATAAAAAAAATGGACGGCCTGGATGAAAAGTATAAAAATGAATTGAGGAGATGAGGAAAAATAGAGATATGAGACCAAGTAGGCTTGTCACATAGGCAAAGAAAGGTTGGTCTATATAAAAGTATTGATATGTTGATGGTGGAGTTTATGAAAGGATATATATATATATATTTTTTTGGACATCTTATCCGTCCTAAAATTATTTGCACACTAATTTTTTTATTTTTTGAGATTTGTATATACTCACAAAAATATATATACATATCTACACATATGCTACAATTTTATTAAAAAAAAATGTATTTCTTAAAAAATGTGTGCCCAATTTATAGTGTAGAGAATTTTAAGACGAAGGGAGTATTAATTAATTATAAAACCAAATAATATTTTAAGTAAATTTTGGTTTAGAAAAATCAAATAAATTTGAAAATAATAAAAAATGAAAAGGGTAATTTTAAGAAATTTAAATTTATATAGTAAACAAATAATAATTTTTAAAAATGAAAATCTAATTATTTTATCATTAATCATTTAAAAAAAAACCCCACCTATATAATTACCTCGTTTCTGACTTTTTACAAAACCTATCCTGGACTTATATGATTAAAAAAGATATTCGATACTCTCTCCATCCCACAATCACTCTAAAAAGGGAAATATTGATTTGCGTACACTCTCACAAAAATGTACACGAATTTATCCATATGCCACTACTTTATTCAAAAGTAATTTTTTTTAATATGTGTGCCCATTTTTGTGTCAAAAAATACTGGGATGGAGGAAGTATATTTTAGAACAATAAAAAGAATAAAAATTAGAAAATGTTTAATAACCATAAAAAATTTACAAAGAAAAGACAATCTACCCCCATCTCTGCAAATCTCCCAGCGACTGCTACACTTCCACCGCCAGGCTTCCACCCCTCTCCGGCGATGCTAACCGCTCGTCAATTTCATATTTTTGTTTTCCCAGCTCCAATTTTTTTGATTTATTGAAGATTTTTTTAAAAAAATTTCTTGGCCCTTTTTTGTTGTGCTTTAGCATACGTGTGGTTCTGAACGACGGTTTCGAGCGAAGGATCCCGAATGGCGGTATTTGTTTGGGTTATCAAGATAGAGAGAAGGAGAGGTGAGATGGATTTTCTACGAATCTTCAATACTTTTAGAAATTTTTGGTTCTGTAAAATTTAGATTCCTGTTATTGTTGGTTTGATGATACACATTATTATGGGACCACATCTTCAATTTATTAAACATATGCTCCAGTTTCTGGAACTTGAAAATTCAGTTTAATTTTAACTCTTTATACAATCCAATTTTACTAATTTATCAACAAATCTTTTAGGCATGATGTTAAGGGCAATTGAACTCATGGTCCACGTTTTGTAAAAGTTATTCAAAATTTATGGAGAATTTCAGGAGGTAGAAATTGATTTGTTGAGATAATGTAATTGATCCATTGCATGTTATCTACATTGGGAAGTGCTTGAGTTATACTGAGTTTTTGGAATTCAGAATGATGTCACATTCTTTCATTTGCTTGTAGAATTTTTATGATAATTCACACAACTCATTTTTATGAAATGCTTATATAGAATTTTTATGATAATGCACTCTACATAAATTCTTAGTTCTCTTCTTAAAAGTAAAGTATTTCTTCTTGCCAATCAAAATGTTAAGACCTTAACGCCGTTTTTAGGCTCTGACTTAACTTGATTGTGGAGTGTAAATTCCAAGGTTTGTAACTCTGACCACCCACCAACCTATAAAATCTGTTTATAAAAGTGATTGAAAGAAACAGTTGATATATATACATACCTTTGGGACTCCTCTCAATTTTTTACACTTGCTTCAATCGTGTTTCAAACCTTCTTCTCTTGTGTTTTCTTTATTCGTTCAATACCTTCAATTTTGCCAATGTTATGAGGTCATATGTTGCGTTTTGCTGAAAAATAACAGAACATGAATTATAAAAAATAAATGTGTCCCCCATCACCTTATTCGTGGTGTTTTTCCTTCGCAGGGGCTGATGGTAAAAGAGAGGTGAGAAGAGGGTAGTTCTTCTAATTTACCTGTGAGACTTCCTTTCCCAGTTTAAAGATTAGGTTTTTCCATTGAGATGAAGTTATTGATGTTAGAAGAACGGTGATGTTAGATTTGAAAATGCAGTCTATTTATTCATGTGTATAATTTGTAACTGGGGTTATTGAGGGAAAAATGTAGAATTGTATATAGGGGTAATTGTAATTAGGTGTGACTGCTTTTTTTTCTTTTTTTTCTTTATGCTAAATAGGTTTGGATAGTGGGAAGGTGGATGGAGCAGTATGACCATGCAAAGTGTTTATTTATTTATGTGTAATGTATAATTTGGATGGAGAGTGAATGACATTGAAAAATATAAATTATTTTAAGTTAATTATATTAACTTTGGGAAGGGGGAAAGTTAATGGTCAAATGATTTAATTGAATATTTTAATGAATTCAATTGTGTTATCCAATTTGTTCGAATATATCAAGTTGGATGGGGGAAAGTGAATGATCGATTTATGTTTAATTACTATATATCAGGTGAAAAATGAACGGACCATGATTTTAATGAATTAGAGGAAAGATTTCAATAAATTTACAGGTTTGATCTAACGTAGAATTTATTATAGTTTTATCGACATATTTAGTAATTGGATTTTGGGCTGAAAAACTAAAGTTTCCAAAAAAGGAATAAGTTTTTGTTATTATATAGTTACAGATATATCTCTATATTTAGAGGGTGTTTGGCTGAGCTTATAAGTATTTCTAATTTGTTTGGCAAAATAAGATGTTTAACAGCTTATAAGATCATAAAATAAGCTCCTAACATCTTATAAGCTGTAAAAAAAATAAGTTGAGATTTCTCAACTTATTTTCCTAATCACCTCCACCCCAACCAATTACCTCACCCTGGAACCACCCCACCCCTCCCCAACCCATACCCACCACTACCTCAACATAAAAAATTTAAAAAATTACTTTTTATAAATTTTAAAAATATTTATTATAAATTATCAAAGATCTTATAAGTTGTATTAGCCAAACACTTTAGCAACTTATAAGCTACTTAAAAATTATATCTTATAAACTCTTAAAACAACTTATAAGATGTTTCAAATAAGCTTAGTCAAACACTCTCTTAATATTTTATTCACACAGAATATAGTGGAAATTTCCTAGTTTGGTACGCCCCTAGATGTAGTCATTCATGATGAATTGGATAAACAAATCGATGTTCTTGTTTGCAATCCTCGTATCAATGATTCCGTGGAGAAGATCTCCGATTCTCCATTGACACGTTGAACGAAGTCGTCTTCTTTCAACAAATAAATAGAGATTGTTACTATTTTAAGAAGTAAATTAAAACTTGTTGTTTTGGAGTTTATATACGTTAATTGTTTACTTAGAGAATTCCTATTGAATTTTGAATTATATTATGTGATTAGTGTCTCTCCTTCTATGAGGCCTATAAATCGGTCATTTCAAGCCTAATTCAAAATAAATAAATTAAAAGCCTTTTTTTAAATATCTTATATATATAATTAAATATAAACATAGATTGTAATTTAGTTTATTTATCAATTTTATTTTGCGTTTTTCTCTTACCTGAGTTCGATTTATAGTAGTTATGAAATTTATATTTTCTTTCCAATAATAGAATAGTTGTGAAGAATTCAAATATGCATGAAATTTTGATGATGAAGAATGAGATAATATAATAACTTAAAAGGGGTGGAGTTTCTATTTTAAAGCTCAACTCAGATGAAAATATTATTAAAATAAGTGATCTATATACTTTCTCCGTCCATGAGTAAGTTTCTCATTTCTTTTGTTGAATGGTTTAAGAAAGTGTATTTGTTTATTACTAATATTTATTAATATATGGTGGGCCACATGTTGACTTTTGAGATAAAATAATGAATAGTATTGAAAAGTTATTTGAATGAGTGACATTTTTTTTGTAATATTGTGTGAATTTAAAGGTTAAAATTTATATGTAGTAAAGTGTTATTTTTGTCATTTATAGAATGAGATATTTACTGGAGGACGACCCGAAAAGGAAAGTGAAAAATTTACTTAGGGACGGAGGGAGTAATATATAATAAATTTATGACCCATCACCAATACACTACATTAAATACAATAGTCATTTGTAAGTAAAAATGTTGCAAAAACTTACTTGTGCAAAAACTTAATAGCAGTGATCACGTAACAGCAAATCTAAGTGGCCATCATTTGGAGCACGTGCATTAATCAATACTAACTAATAATTCCTTAGAATTATAATTTTATACATATAAGAGCACATAAAATAAGAAATGAAGTAATAAGTGAGTTTTGAGGGATGAAAGAGTTGAATTGTGTATATATGGACTCAAAAGAAATAATATGTACGTTTTTTTATTGGTGGACTCAAAAGAAATAATATGTACGTTTTTTTATTGGTAAAATCGCGACGCAGACCCATAATTTTTTTATTATAGGTAGTGGAACTCCAATCACCAGAGTTGGGCATCGGATCGGATCCCTCGGGTTTGGGTACCCGAATTTTTGTGTAGTTTTTGTAGATACCCGGTCAGACCCGAAATTATGGGGCACCTGACCCTTGAAAAATCAGGTAACCCGAATCCAAAATCGGGTACCCGTTTTCTTTTCTTCTCTCTCCCCCCCCCCCCCCCCCCTCCTGTAGCATGTAGTTTATGTTACTCTTCCCTTTCCACACTTAATGCTTCAATCGTTCAATAGATAATTAACACAGTAAATTAAGCATATCCTTCCTCTCAGTGGCGGATCCAGAATTTTCAAGTTGGGGGGACGATAGATAGATATTTTTTAAAAAAAATTAGTTTACAGGCGAAGTGTATAATGAAACTGATTAATACGTTAATCATTTTGAAGTGTATAAATTTTTTAATTAAAGAGTATTAATTTTTTTCATTTAAAGGTATTACTTTTGAAGTATAAATCGTTCTCATTAAAAAGTATGAATGTATGAGTTGTTTAACTTGAATTAAAAATATTACAAAATGGTCCATGTATAAACATATTTTACAGTATGCATACTTTATTTTATATTTAAAGTGCATACACTTAAGTTGAATATGCAAATAATAAAATATCATAAAATATTCAAATAAAAGAACAAACAAAAAGATTAGCCTGGTCAGATAAATTTAAGGGTCAAAAGTATTGGAAAGAAAGAAGCCCAATACAACTAAAATAATCTACCCGAGTGAATGGACCATAGAATATCAAATATGGCCCAGGTTTCTCAAAATGTCAACAACACTCACGGAAAGATATGAAAAATCCATCTAAAACTAAATAAAATAAATATGTTATGTATATATACTGTAAAAAAAGAAAAAGAAAAATGGGGGTACAGTTGTACCCCCTTGTCACTGCATTGGGTCAATCTTCAACTCACCCAATCAATGACAATTAAGATAGCTTATTAGCAAAAACTTTCAGAAAAACAAGAGAAAGGAATAAAAAAATCTAACCTATAATGGTTAAAAATTTCAATATCCTCGATTAATGGCAACAGAAAAATTGTGCTCAGATTTCATGCGCTCTCTCTCTCTCTTTTGATCTTGAAATTTGAAGGGCTGGTCGAGAAGAGACCCTAAAAATTAGAATTGAAATTACTCTCTCTCTCTCTCTCTCTCTCTCTCTCTCTCTCTCTCTCTCTCTCTCTCTCTCTCTCTCTCTCTCTCTCTCTCTGAGTCGGCGCAATCATGGGGTAGAAGGAGACACAACTATGGAAATGGAAAAAATGATGTTTCAACCTACTTTTCGGGTACCCGCTACCCAAAAAAAATTACCCGACCCGATCGGATAATACCCGATTTGACCGGGTCAGGTACCCGAAACTCGATTTTTTTGTCCAACCCTAGCTATACCACTTCGTCATTAATAATATGTACGTTAGTTAAAATTGTGGATATTGTGATGGTTACATTTATTTAAAAAAAAATCTATTTTTGATGTGGCAAAGTAATCTTGGAACGTTTAAAATAGACAAATCCAAAAGCAATCACGCTTTAAAGGAAGTAGCAAATAAATAAAATATTATTACTAGTTTCTTGTTTTGCAATCCACTGTTCTATTGGGTTTTGTAGTATCTAAAAGAATAAGTAAATGCATAAGAGTAGGTTTTGATAGTTCTTTTTTTAAAAACTTGATACTTTAAACATATATATTGTAGTATTATTTTTTTTGTATTAAATATGAATAATTTAAATAATAAAAAATTAATTGTTGTTAATACTTTAAACAATAATGTAATACTCATTTTTGTTCAAATACTTGATAAAAAAAACAGTTTCATATAAAATACTATCATGAACTATGTGAATAAAATAGAAAAATTTAACACAATGCCACTTTCAATTTGGCTCAGACTTTAACCATTCTTCTTCTTTTTTACATGTATTGAAATTCTTTTTTTTTTAATCAAGAAGTCTACCATAGAAATTGTTGGTCCCAAAAGGTGGTCAAGGTCTAGGGGGGTGAATAGACCTTGAGTTTTAAAACTTAAAACTTTTTCAACACAAGACTTAACTATGCAGTTGTAGAGTTAGAAACAAAGTTTGCAGCTACAGACTTGAGTAAAATTAAGTCTGTATATTTTTCAGATTCTTATCACAAAACAAAACTTTCAGAGAAAATATCTCACATTTTAGAAAGTGTTTTGAGACACCTTTATGTAGCGGAAAAATAAAGTGTGAGTGTGTGTGTGTGTGTGTGTGATAATGAAAAACCAAAGACTTGAAGTTTTCAGCTGAATGATTCACAAAATCTACAGCTGTAGCTTTCTTAGTCTTATATGCACTTTTAACTTTTAGAAATCAGATGAAATGATGAATGCAACAAGAATGAGTAAGCACAATAATAAGAAAATCAATTGAATATAAAGAACTTGAAAGTAAATGAAGACATAATATATATAGTGGTTCAAAAGTGTTGTAATCCTCTTACATCCACTGTTACACTCTTAGGTGCCAAATTCACTAAGAGAAATTCACTAAGACCTAAAGTTGTTCCCCCTAAGAACTAGATTCCTCACTCAGATCTATCTAAACTTAGGTAGGATACAATGATTCACTCAGACTCTCTCTTTTTCACTCAGAAAAAACTCAACACTCACAAAGAAAGATCTCTACACAAGGTAGAGTTACAAAATAAAGTGTTTATGAGGGAACAACAACTAAGAAAGACTAAACAAAATATCCTAGCACCTAGTCCTAAAAACTTCTCACAAATGAAGGTTGTAGACTTGAGGTAGCTGTAGATATATTGAGTAGTATGCTTGAATAGCTCGAGGGTTGTTGTTGTTGTCCTCTGGAGTTGTCTCTCCTATTTATAGGAGTCTTGGGGGTCTTCTTAGCCGTTGGAGGGATTTGAATTTGAATTTTAAGGCTTCTTGTCATGTAGCATAGTCCTTTTGTAGTACAGGTTGTCTTGTAGTGTTAGCTGCTTGGTTAGTCAACTAATCACTGTGCATCATGTGTCTACTGGCTATGTGTTAACCTCCTTTAATCTCATGATGTCTTTTAAGTTATGTGAGTGAATGTACAAGAAGTACTACACTTAATTAGCCTTAATTAACATATGTCTTCAGCTGTAAACTCCTGTCTCTTCAGTTGGTGAGAACTCGTTAGCTGTAGACTTCGATTCTTCATAACTATATCTCTTCAGTTGTAAAGTCTTGAAACTCTTCAGCTGCAAACCTTGAAAAAATTTCTAAGTTCTTCCAATCTTCATACCTGCAATGTTAGTATCCAAACAATACAAAGATAGAATATGTTTGACATCATCAAAATAAAAAAAACAAGAAATTTTTATTAGGACAAAAATATCCTAACAGAAATACAACATGCGACCTTTCCCAAGTCAAACTAATACTTTACCACTATACCATATTCAATTTTCCTTGGATTATTCTATTGTATTTATTTGTCTTTTTTTTTTATCGGGCAAAAAAAAAACTTTATTAACAAGAAGTAAATGGTACAAGAAATACCCTATGTAGTACAAAATTTACGAAGTCAACAATCTAGAGTCATTCTCGGGTTTGCTAATCAATCAGAATACGAAAAATTAGAATAGGATCAGCTCCAAAGCCTAACTTTAATTTCCTCAACTGCCTTTTCCTTTGAAAAGATAGAATTATTGAAGATCACTGAGTTTCTATCTTTCCAAAGCACCCACACTATACAAAGCCACAAGGTGATTTGCTACTTTGCCGCATATCTTTCCTCGCAAGAGCCTTTTGTGGCCTAACAAATTTGACAAGGGGTGGGAATAAAAAACAGTAGAGACGTCCAACCTTTTAAAACAATTCATACATACCTCGTACACAACGTCGCACTCGAAGAAGTGTCTCGCTGTTTCGTCGATAGCCCCACAGAGTACGCAACAAACATCACTATTTTGGTTAATGGCGTTTCTTCTCCTCAAGTTGCATTTTGTCGGGAGTCTATCCCATAGAAGTCTTCATGCATGAGCAATGACTTTCACCGAAGCAAAGTTGTTCCGAATCAGCTTAAATCCCTCCTCCTTTTCCGCACTAAGATGGGCAGCCCCTAGCACACTCAGCAGGACATCATATGCTTCTTTCGTCGAGCACAAACCATTTGGCGATCCCCTCCACTTCCATGAGTCAGCGATGCCCTGTTTTAGCGGGTACATATTAATCAAACAGACAAGATCATCAAGCATTTTATTATCATGCTCAAACAACTCCCTTCTCCATCTAAAATTCCAACACCAAGACTCCCCCTCCCAATAACCCAAGGAGCCCACTACACTCATTTTATCTACACTAAGGTGAAATAACCTAGGAAATTTAGACTTCAACGACTCCCCCCCAGCACAAGTATTTATTTGTCTATTGTATTATACTATATTTATTATAGACTTTCAGTTCGTCATGTATTTTGATTTTGGCTCCATCCTTGTACGTGAGACCGTCTTACAGTAAAACGAGACATAAATTAATTATAATGCATTAATATTTTAGAAGAAATCATCATTAATCTCTCTTTTTTTTAAAGAAAAAATAAATATTAATTTTGTGCTAGCTTGTTAAACGTCTCACAAATATATCTACCCAATTTATATTAGTCAAGTTATAGAAAAAGAACTGCATATAATTGGCTATAATCAACTTGAATCTTTTATTAACAGTACTTCAATTATTACATGATAGCTTTATATGATTGAGATAGTACCATCATTATTTATGTGATATATATATATATATTATATTATTTAAAAAATAAGACAATATTATTATAGTATAATAAAATAAAATACGATATTGAATACTACCTCCGTCCCAATTTTGTTTACTCATTTGACTTTTGTTGACTTTAATATGAGACTTAATTTATAGTATTTAAATGGATAAAATAATTTTTTTATGATTGCGTATTATTCAATTTAAGTGCATGAAATAAAATAAAGATGTTTTTCTACGTAATTATTAGTGAAATGAGGTGTAATTTAGAAGTGTTTGAAGGGGGTCAATAATGAAAGGGTAAACAAAATTGGGACGGAGGAAGTATATGATTTAAGACGATTCATGCTTTGACTTCCAAGTTGTAGAATGTGGCTCCATGAATTTCGTATTGCACTTATAATGCTCCACTTATGACTTATCTTCTTCAAACATCAACTCTCATTTGATTAGCACCCCTTTTTATGCCAGTAATAATAATATTTGCAAAATTTGACAGTAAAATCTCACAAGCAATAAAATTGATAAGTTCAACCTGCATTTTCCTTCTTTTATTAGGTGGGACTATTTATTGGGAAATTGAATTAGATTTTGATGATTATGCTAAAACATTTTGTAATAGAATAAATTGATATTATACACAACTTACTTCCCATCTTAAAATTTTATCATTATGGATATTTAGTTGAGAGGAAATTCAACTGATAAGTTAAGATGAAAAAAAGTCAACCGAGCCTGATAAGTGATAATCTAGATTTAGAAGATAATTTTAAGTATTAACCAGTGTTACATAAGCACAATTTACAAATAGTAGAGTTCAATATTTAGCATTTATTTTGTAAGAATGAAATCAATTTGCGAGATGGATTGTCTTTTGAAAAAACTTGTCCGAAGTCTCAATAAGACTTAAGAGTACAAAGAGAAATCTAGACAAGCTAGTGGAAGACAAAAAAGAATATCAACCGCGAAGTTGAAAAGTACTCCCTCCGTCCATGAAATATAGTCATGTTTCTTTGCACGTGGTTTAATGCAAAATGTCGGAGGGTGTTACGAGGTTTTCTGAGATTTATTTTTTAATAATATTATCGTCAATGGAAAGTTCGTTTCGCATAACTTTCCATAAACGATCATTTTATTAAAAAATGAACTTCGGAAAATTGCGTAATACCCTCCGACATATCGCATTAAACCACATGCAAAAAAACAAGACTATATTTCATGGACGGAGGTAGTAAAAGTTAAAACTCAAGTCAATTGAATAGTTTATTAGATGGTTTTATCCACCTAGTTGATATGGACTAAGTAAGAAGACAACAACAACGTATGGACCCCCCAAAAAAAATTAACAATGCAATCGTATATCTAAAAAATGACTTACAATACCTAAGTATGGTATGTCGTCTGAGCCAACAAATCCTAAACACAATTCACAACAAAAAGAAATACCAGGGGTATGATTGGTATGAATGAAATTATGGTTGAATGAAATGAACTCATAAATCATGAAATGAAAGTTTGAATGAAATGATATAAGAATGAACACTTTTATAATTGATATGTACTGGGAATGAAATGTTATACTGTATAAATTGATTTTAAGTTATTAATATTATGGGGTGTTGAAATTATTACTAAATATTATTATTATTATTATTTATTATTGCTATTATTTATATTATTAATAATATAATATTTTATTATTGATAGTTTAATAATAATTATTGATAGAAGAGTTATTAACATATATTTGTATTATTACCGGTTATACTATTTTTATTCATTATAATATAAATACAGTTTAAATAAGAATGCAATTTTTTTAAATAAGAATAATAAAATTATTTTTATTATTATTTTATTAATACAATATTGAGAATTATTATATTATTATTTATATTGTAGAAAGGGATATTATAATTGGAAATTATAATATTAGGGTTCATATGTTTTAATAATAATATTATTATTTCTCATACTATTATTTATTATGTAATTAATATAATTTTTAAATAATTTTGAGAAATAATATTATTTATAATTTTATTATATTATTATTTATAATGTTAAAATTATTATATTGATATTAATATTTTTATTATTAAATAAAAAAATTGACTTCTCATAGAAAGGAATAGCTAAAGACATGTGTTTTGAAAGAAATGACTATTCTTTATTTTTTGGAATCATCATTCCTTTTGGAATCACGATTTCAATTAAAAATCCATACCAATCATTGAATTATGAATGTATCTATGAATGGTAATTTCATTCCTTAGCTATTCCATCAAATCAATCCGCCCTAAGAATTTGATTTTACATAAAACGATAATAACATCCAAATTCTCATATAAATACAACCCAAACCTTTTGAAAAGATAATAGGAATTCTACCAAAGGCCATTGAACTCAAGAAATTAAAAGGTTAAGCAATTCCCTGGAAGTACTTAAATGTGTGTTTATAAACACTGCCAAATAGTGCAGAATTTATTATTATTATTTTTTTAATTTTTTTATTTTAAAGTTGATACTTGATACTTATAAAAAGAAAATAAAAAAGGAGTGATTCTAAAACTTCATTTGTGTTTGCATTGCAGTTCGCATAGTGTACTTACCAAATCCCAAAAATGGACACGCACTATTTTGACCCAAAAGTCCAAAATAAAAACATCTCTATTTACTATTCATCAATACAAATGTGTTTTTCTTTCCCCCATCTTTTCTTTATATATATAAATCAAACAACTTTTAGTTTTCTTGTTTAATTTTTAAATTTACTTTTTCATACTGTAGCAACTGAATGTTATATTTAATTTTAAACACTAATATTTTTATTTTGTTTAGTTACTTTTTATGGTGTCATATTTTTAATTAAGACATGATGGTTATATTAAAAATTTCTGCTTAATACATTAGCATTATGAAATATTCCAACGTTTATAGATGGAGCCTAGCACAACAGTGTTTCTTTTTCAAATAAAACGGAAATAGCATCTATGGAGTTAATTTGCCATTGTTTTACTACATTCTCCTTTTATGTTAATTTTTCTTTTAAAAAGTTACAGGTATTTGATTCTACTAAGTCTGTTCCTTAAATTAAGGACATCACTGAGGATATGATATTTACACTAAAACACGATAAAATATTATAAATGGTCGGTCCAAGTTTGATAGTTTATCTTCTTAATTTTTTTATTATGGACATTTTGTTCTCAGAAAAGATCATTTTTTATGTAAATTTTAAAAAATCGTTCAAAATTTACGTGTGCTCCAGCGATAGTGCTTGTATGGTGTTCCAATTTAATAAATTAGGTCCACGTCGCACTCCATTTGAATTAAATTAGGTCTATGTTAATGAAGAAAAATCTTGTTTCCAGCCTATTTAATTCAAATGGAGTGAGATGTGAGTCTTATTTATTGACTTGGGGCATTAACGTCGGAGCACGTGTAAATTTTAGGCTTTTTTTTAAAAGAAAAAATCCGTCGGAAAGAATCTTTCTGATAACAAAATGACCATAATTGAGAAATTAGGAAGATAGAGGGTTAAATCTGGACTCGAACAAAGTTACATTACCACTTTTTATATTTTTCACACTAAACACCATCAAAATTGATGATGAATGTCGGAAGAGCAAGTATCTTGTAAAGAGTATATTTGTGTGTTTGTTGTTCTAGTTAAGATTTGATCTACCATTACGAAAAATAACAAGAATGAAAATAAAGAACGCACAATTTGTTAACTTAGTTTGTAGAAAATTGGCTACGTCTGGAGGCACTGCAGGTTAGAAGATTTACTAATTTATGTGACAATTCGATTACAATTAATCAGAAGGATATATATACCCGAAAGAAGACCGAAATTATAAAGTTCATCAAACTCAAATTCTGTTTTAAATGATGTGATCGGGAATGTGAAACAGTTACTCAAGCTTCATAATTCAATAGTTCTCGTGAATCAGATTTTTTCATGTTTTTATATACCCTTTGTTAGATATTTGTATACTATCCAATGCATCAAAAATAGCTAGCTAGTGTTGAATATCATTTTTTTTTTGGAATAATTTAACTAAATAATTAAATATCACTAATACATTTTATTTTTAATATCTTTTTAGAACATATTTAAATCATAAAAGTATTTATTGTTCATATTTATAAATGGTAATATTATGTTTTCCTTTAAGAATGATAATTTTGTATAAATAGGACGAGTAATAAAACGAAGCGTAAAAGTAACGAGCATATTTTTAAATAGTAGTTCATTTCACGTTAGACTTCTAAATATAATGAAAATTCAGAAAAATGTTTTTTAAGAAGAGAGAATAATTTTATATCAAGGGTGACAAATTATCAAATAAAGCTAACTCTTTAACAAAGAAAAAAGGAAAAAGTGAGAACAATACTTAAATGTCGAATACATTGTGGACATAGACTTTAATGCCTATTTGATAGAATTTGGGAAAATAATAAGAATCAAATAATCAAAGCTATGAATGTGTACTTGCACAATACTGTATTTACCTTTTGACTTTTTTTTTTTAGAAGTGAATGGTTTTAATGTGTTGGCGTGCATTTAAAACAAAAATTCCAAACATTACTATATTTTGTTTGACATTCTGCTCCCACTCCCACAACTCAAAAGTGATGCATGTCACAATAATATTAAAAAAATGATATAAAAATATTGAGAAGTTCACATCGATTGATGAGGTAATCAGATATATTGCCTGGATAGTAAACTCCATAAATTGACGAAATAAAGAATTATTGTCAATTTGAGAATTAAGTCAACTTCTAAGTTGTATTATGGGTCAGTCCGCGATCGGATAACTATATTCTTTCTCATCATCTAATTTATATTACTTAATTGGAAATGATACAGAACCATCACCAAATATAAATATATATTACGCTCACTGATTACGTAACAATATCATAGAACTCAATATATATATACATACATATATGTATTTGATTATATCCTATTGAAATTTATACCAAAATGTCATGTAAGAGGTAGCTTTTTCTTTCTCATCATCTAATTTATTTTACTTAATCGAAAAGAGTAGGTTTTATATAAAATGGTTCATGATAAATTTATTATGAAATTGTTTTAAAATATCGAATAAATGATCAGGAGTATCATTAATTTGGATTTAAGAAAATTTACAACAATTACAATATAATATCACTAACTCAAATTAATGATACTCTTGGTGAGATTATCGATACTCCTGATCAATTATTCAATACTTTAAAATAATTTTATGATAAACTTATCATGAACTATTTTCATATAATATTTTGTCAATCCAAAATGATATAGAACCATCAGTAAATATAAATATTACGCTCACTGATTCATAACATATAATATAGTTTTTTTATAATTCAAAAAATATATATATATTTGATTATATCCTATTGAATTTTATACCAAAGAAAATGTCATGTAAGAGGTAAACAACATAGTATTATATGAAAATAGTTTATAATAATTTTATCATAAAACTGTTTTAAAGTATTGAATATTTTATCGGAAGTATCGATAATCTCATCAGAAGTATAATGAATTTTGGTCAGTGGTATTATATTATTATTCTTGTAAGTTTTCTTGAACATAGATTAATAATACCTCCGATGAGATTATCGATTCTCCTGGTCAAATATTTGATACTTTAAAACAGTTTCATGATAAGTTTATCATAAACCATTTTGCATATAAAACCTATTCAAGGTAACCATATACAGTAGATTCTATATATATATATATATTTATATCTAATTAGTTCCTCGTTTTATAATTTTAAACCTTTGATGATTTGTTTTTACGTTAATATCTTAGATTTTTTAATAGTCTCGATATTTTTTAATTGATGTTTAAAAAAATTCCAAACAACTCTTGCTTAATAATTGAAAACAAACCCGATCATAAATTAAACAATTAAAGTTTTCATCGAATTTTATATTTTAATACTTCCAGAAAAGTTAAAAATCATAAGCCGAGCTTTTTCGGGGTGTGTTTGCAATAGCTTTTCATAGCTTATAATTACTTTTTGACTTTTGAAAAGTATTTTTTAGTGTTTTATTTTTATTTTAAGTGATTATATAATCTAATAAAAGCTATATCTATAAATTGGTATTGGAGTCTTTTTAGGAGATTATAAATTTTATTTAAATTCAATCAAATTTTTTAAAAAACACTATCAACTTTTCTTGAATTTTTTTGCAAATATTATTAACTTTTACTATCAAGCACTTTTTCTATAATAACTAATTTTAATCAATCCTTCAAAAGTATAATTTTTTACAAACACATCCTCTGTCTTTCTCCCTCTAGTTAAATGGAAAATTTTAAAAATCCAAAAGAGGAACGAAATAAAGAAAGAATTAACTAACAATAGTACTTTAAAAAGCCCAAAACTTGATTCTGAAACCCCGAAAATGAAATACATGAGCACAAGCCCATTAAAGCCCACTATGGGCCTTAACCTCATATCCAAATCCAAGACTTTTTGTTCACCCTACTCAAAAGAAAGGAAAAAGTAAAAAGTGATACATCCAAGTCCCTTTTGATGGAGAGTATATAAAAAGTGAAATTGTTTCATATATAAATTATTGAAGCGTATTAGTTGATTTCATTGAAGAGTATTATTTCTTTTTACTAAAGAGTATTAGTTGTTTTCACTACAGAATCAGTTTATTTTCATTAAACAATTAACACTCCTCAGTGAAAATAACTAATACTACCTCCGTCCCGGAATACATTGCGGAGTTAACTTTATCTTCGTGTTTTAGCGAGCGAGTTGTTTATTAGTATTTGAAATGATAAAATAATTTTTAAAGTAGGGTATGATAGATCTACCTCTTCTCTGTTATAAAGTAATTTTAAAATTACTTTATCATTTCAAATACTAATAAAAAATTCACTCGCAAAAACACGAGAGGAATAGTAGCCCCGCAATGTGTTGTGGGACGGAGGGAGTACTCTTCAGTGAAAGCAACTAATTCCCTTCAATAATTTATGCATGAACCATTTTCACTCTATACTTTGTCTTTGATAAATACAGAATTAGAGTAGGTATAGGGTGAACAAATTTCATTGTGAAATTGGTATTCAATTAATACCATTCAGCAAAAACAACTAATACTCCTTACTAAAATAATTAATAGTCTAATACCCTTTAGTGAGTATCATTTAATGAAATAACTAGTTATTTAGTAAAATTAACACCCTTGAGCAAAACAATTAATATCCTCTAAACTTGTACACGATAGAACTTGTTCACTCTATATTTTATCAAGAAATTATTGTCGATTTGAGAATTAGGTCAATTTTAAATTGTACTATCGATACCCGTCTCCGGTCCAATATTATTTCTCATCATCTAATTTATTTTGGGAATGTTATAGATGCACGCCACTTTTTAGTGTCATGACACATCACTTGAACCTTGGAAAAAAAATTGTCTAGTCTTTCATTGAGACGAAAAAATTAAACCAAGCCTAAAATGGAGAAAAGAGAAAAAGGAAAATTAAACCTCCAATTGAAGCATTAATAAAAGGAGGATTTGTACTGAGCCTTAAAATAAAAATAGGACCATATGGAATTTTTTCAGAAAGGGACCATATGGAATTTGATATATGAGATTAATTTCATTATGCACTTTTCTTTTCTTTTTTTCAATTTGATATATAAGATTAATGTCTACCACCTCAACGGTAAAATGACGAAAGGTGTACATTGCAAACATTATTTTAAAATGTGAATTTATTTTCAAATTTTGTTATTGAGATTATGCAAGTGTGATAAATCTTAGTACAAAGACTTTAATTAATTAGACAAACTATTTATGCTGAGTAAAAGATCGTGGGGTTGTGAGAACTCGGCGCTTCGGCTTAACTAGTGGGATGATTTCTCCTTCATAAATCATATATATGTGATAATCAAAAAAATGTGCAGATCACCTCTATTTTCCTTTTCTCTTTTATATATTCTTTTCCATGATACACAATTTGTGTTCAAAGAATTAGAAAGAGAAAAAGCCTCTACTTGGATAATTTTCGCATTTTGTCATCTTCTTACACCAGTAAGTCCAAATTCTTTAAGATGAGATTTAAATTTGATTTACAAAAAAATTGTTGATTTATTGTTTGAAGAATGAGTCCTGATTTCATTTATTCATGCCAATATATATTTAATTTAGAGGTATATATTATGCATATTTATTTGCAGATTTTATATGGATAATACTCAAACAACACAAGGAGAAGTGTTGCAGGAGACAAATTCTCCAAAGAGTGTTTCACATGTGAGGTATATATAATTGTCATGATTTTACATATAGGGCGGTAATGAGTCGAACCGAGCTAAACATACTGATGTTCAAACTTGTTTGAAATATTATCAATCTTTGATTTCACTTTTGAGCTTGTTTGAGAATTAATTGAGTCGAGCTCGAGTAGTTTGACATATTTACACTTGATTTATATTTTTTGGTTATCAGCTTGAGTTCGAGCCGAACTTTAGCCTATTATGAACATAAATTTATGTTCAAGCTTGTTTGATACCTATTTTAAACCGCGCTCGAACGAGCTTTTACCTAACGATCTCGAAACGAGTATCGAATAGCTTGGTTTGATTTTCAACCCTATTTACATATCTGGTTATGCTATCATCTTTTTTCAGTTAAGCAAACATTGTATTCATGCATGCTTATTGACAGATTTAGGACGGTTAAAGTGAGCAATGTCTCAGTATCACTTACTGAAAGAGATATCTTCGAGTTTCTCAGTTTTTCTGGAGAAATTCTATATATTGAGATGCAGAGGTCAGTTAAATTGTGTATAAATGCATAAAGAAACATAATCAATTACACATTCTATGAAGATTATATCTGTCTTGTTCAGGGAAACAGAAACAACTCAGGTTGCTTATGTCACCTTCAGCGATTCTCTGGGAGCAGATTCTGCTACTATTTTGACAGTATGAATTGTTATCTGTTCATGGATGCCATTTTCTTTTTCCTTTTTATGAACATTTAAAGTTTCCGTAACGTTTCACATTCAAAATTAATGATAATTGAGATGTTTTTATTGTTACTAAAAATTAAATTCCAGGGATCCACCATGGCTGGACTTCCTATGTCCATAACTAAAACCAAGGACTATCAACTGCCTCCACACGCTGCTTCGTTACTCTCAGTAAGTTCAGTCTCAATGTACCACATTTTTAGCACTATGTGCAATCACATATAGCTAAAATGAGTGTATTGAGCAAATTAGCTAACATATCTAGCAGATGAATTGGGATAAAAATGATGTCTTAAAGGAGGGGGCTAAGGCAAGAATAACTGACTCAGCAGTGAAGAAGACTGGGGATGTAGTGAGCACGACGCTTGCTAAGGGGTTCGTGTTAGGAAAGGATGCTTTGAAGAAGGCTAAGTCGTTAGACGAGAAGCATCATTTGACACTGATGGCATCAGCAACTGTTGCCACCATTGACCAGACGATGGGGCTAAGCGAGACGCTAAGCATGGGGACCGCTGTGATGAGAGAAGTGGACGGGATATTGCAGGTATCGGAGAAGACAAAGTCTGCTCTTGCAGCTGCTGAACAGAAGGCCAGCAGTGCAGGGTCGGTCATCATGAGTAATCACTATCTATCAGCTGCTGCATTGTTGGTTTCGACTGCGCTCAGTGCTGTATCGAAGGCAGCTGTGGAAGTAAGTGTGATGACAAAGGAGAAAGTTGACAAGGCTGAGGAGGAAAAGAGGGTGACTCTAGGAAAAGAGAGAGCAGAAATAGCCTCAGAGTTTCTAAATGCTCGATAGACAATACTAATCAGCTTGTCTGATTGGTGTCATCTTTTGTAACTATGCTCCTGAACTGATATCTATCAGTATGTTGATTTGTGATCATCATCAATAAAAGGTCAAATATTTATTACCTGTTTTCGCTATACCAAGAACGACGTAAAGATTATATTATTGGGCTATAATGTGATTACTGAAGACTTATATGGAAGGTTAGGAGAACAAAAAGAAGGAAAGACTTCCCTACACTTCATGCTTTTACTTAAAAAGAATGTATTTCTGATGTACAACCATGCTTAAAAAGTCTTCTATAGGTTGTTTATGGCAATTGATTTACAGAAAAATAATGAAGCTGTGTGATACCTTATTGGCCTTAAAAATTTCTTCATGAGTACTTCACCATCCATTCCATGCTCTGTTGAACAGAATAAACCATGTAAAAAAATCATAGCTGCAGAAAGATAAAGCTACACAAAACTGCAAGTTTCCAATTTAGAGGATTATGTAATATTAATACCTTAATGCATTCAGGTAAATCTTTATCCTTGAGTCTTGCATTAATCTGCATTTTGAATATAATTCATTTTCATCTCAAATCAACATAACCCCAGAGATTCAATGCACTCCATTGGAATAATATTCACAAAAAATAATTTAAGAGTAATCTGTAAATGCCTACCCCGGTAACCATGCTGCATGATGCCTGAGAAGCAAGGATAACAAGCGCAGATGCAACAGTTGATGGCCAAAAGCAAAGCTGCTGATGGCCCATCAGTGTGAGTATTGCTAGGTATTTCGCGGTTTTCTCCACATTCTTGTTGGCTCTTGCAGCTTTTAGGTAGAACCTGTCCATGTTCACCACTGCTTTAATGAGGAAAAAAATCTCTGTCTGCTTCCAAAATTAGATTGGTACGAGGAGAATGAAAAACAATGATGCATTCAAATTACGAGGTTATACACTTATAACTGAAATTAATTACTTACCACAGGAAGTTATAAAAGGTGGGAAGGAAACATTGGAAGTTCAGGACTTCCTGCACCAGCCACTCCATAGCCACCACTTCATACCGGGTGTATATGGTGCTTCCTACGTGAAAAGCCTTTATCCGTACACTGATATAGATATTGAGTTAGTTATTAGAGGTCCCTCACAATGCTAAACTGAAGCTGAGATATTCTTTAAATTGCTGTTTTCTTATTATTTATTATACAATATATCTTAATCCGAGTCTATATCTAATTTTTATACTTCATGCATATATGGTATCATATCTAGCACTTATATCTCAGAATCTCTGTCTATGTGATATCTTTATTGAACTCAGTTGAGGTTCTGTTGTGAGCATGTGATTTTTACTAAACACCAAAAGAGAAAACATGTAGAGAAGAAGCACCATCTCTTAGCCTATACACAATGAAAGCTAGTAGAGGACAGCCACTCTGAGAATTATGTCTTGATGTTTTAGCCAAGTAACTGATAAAAGTTGGCACATGTCCATAGTGCCATAATAAGAAAATTTAAATGAAAACAGCAAATAAATTATAGAAGTGAAATGAATTAACTGGTTGCTTATAGACATCTTCAATTCTCTTATCAATGATGAGATGTTTTAGTAGGTGCTACATGTACCTTGCTTCATCATTCAACAGTCATATTCTGATTAATATTTTTACTGCTTAAACAACTCACAGATTGAACTAACTTGCATTGTCAAGGATGGATCAGTAAAAAAGGATTATACAGAGAGCCATACTTCATGTGATAAACAGTAATTCTTTACCAGTTGTAGGGTTGATTTTCTTCAATCCTGGTGGCTAGGGTGAGGCAAGCAATGCCAGCCATCTGAAGATTTCTCACATTTTTGAAGTATCCCTTGCTCAAAAATCTGTCTAGAAGATTAACCCCTAAAAACATGGTTTCCTTCTGAAGCTCCTTGTTGGTAGCATGCTACATGATTAGAATTTAGATTTCAGGATTAAATTTTTAATCTAAGATTAACCTGTATTTGCATATAAGCAGTAGAGCTGAGAGTATGATCAGTTATACCACTTCTATCAGTCAGGGGCAGCTTTCACATTTCATTTCCATAGTCGGAAAACAATATTTACTGTTTCATCTTATTTTTTGTTCATAAATATTAAGCATCTAAGTCAGTGTGTTTTCATGGTTTGCAAGCAATCAAAACTCACACACTGCTCTTATAGTCAGAAACCTCATGCACAGAAACTCGGATCCTCATGCATTACAATCTCCAAAATGACAATATCTCTAAAACTTCAAGTTGCAAGCTTAAATGCACATTCCCCCAGTGTGAATAATCGAATATTCCACCTATAAGTATTCCAATGCTTCAAGATATAATATAAGTACCAAGACAGACCTATTGTTATATCCACAGAACTGTATAATTCCTTTTCCATCAAAATATATTTTGAATTTAAATTCTGGTAGATTAGAAGGTAAATCAGATAAAAGAAAATGAATTCTGAAGAAAAGCCAGAAGTAATGCCCTGACCTCAATTATCCAGTGAACCATACATAAGCGTTGCTGAATGACAAGATCACCATAAGCAGTCTTCTTACAATATTCCTCCGCATAGTCATGCATATACTCTTGCCTCCTCTCTCTTTTCCTCATCATCCGGAAGCTTTCCTCATCTTCATCTTCTAGTTCCATTTCGAGTTCCTTATCCACAAACAATTGTCACAAAAATTTCAGATTAATTAAGTAAACGGAAAGGCAAGTGGTGGCTATTGAGTTCTAGTTTCTTAGTTTGCTCGCATAAACCTGTAGTCAATTTATTCTTGACTAAATTGCAAGTTATTAGTACATAATTTTAATGTATAAATTTCTTAAACCTTATATAGCTAATCATAAACACATATACAACAACAATTTAATCACTCAAAAACAACAGTCGTCACAAGCGCATTAGATAAGAGTGTAGATGCATTTAATTTTTTTTTCTATAATTGATACAGATAGCATCACTTAAAAATACGGATTCGCTAACAGATTCATCAAAATTTACAATATAATTAGCTATAATAATCGGATTTTATACGAAGAGAATTCGTCAAAACTCACATTTATGTCAGTAGAATTGTGATCTTCGTAGTCTTTCAAGAGGAAGGTCGATCTGCAGAATTGCTGTTGAAATTGCCTGAACAGTTCAAAGGTAGTCGAAGAACTCTCATCTCCGATCGACCTCTCCGAAAATTGACTTCCAGAAGCAAGACTCCACAATGAAGGCGTATAGTCTGAGCTTTCAAATTCCGTATCGGAACCTATATGTAAAACCCCCGATGACGAGGAGTTATGCTCCTCTACTTCATCGCCATTACTAACGCCGCCGTTTGAGAACTGCTCCGAGCAAGCTAAATCAAAGTCGACTCCTCCGGTCTCTGGAAGTTGAAGCTCTTCATAATGAGATTCGATTTCGAAGATTCTGGATGTTCTCTCCACAGGATGAATTGGTACCACGCCATTTTCAACATAATTATCCTTTTCAGCTTCGGAATTGGTAATTTCCTCACTGAAAATCTCATTGACTCCAGGAACCTCGAATACGCCCTCATTTTGAGTAGTTCTAACAGCGATCTCATTTTCCTCCACTTTACTCTCGTCATTCGCGGTAAATGAAAACCGCGAAACACTAGAAACTTCAGATTTGGTAACATCTCCTCCTTCAACATCTAATTCCTCCACATTCTTCACGCTTAAGCCTCTGTTTTCTCGTGAGCATGATTCCACGCACGAATTATCCGAAAACTCCACTACTTCATCACAATTCCTTTTCTCATTTTTAAAATTCTTCCTATAATACGTTTTAGTAACCACTCTTCCGAACGAGTTCCGATCCGGCGGATTCTGATTGTTTACCGACGAGATGCTAGAGTCACATGATACTTCACTTACCGCCGTGAAATGCGACTCGGTGCCGGAAAGTTCAACGATCGGAGATATATGAAGTCTTCGGCGGCGAGAGAGCTTCGAACGGAGCTGCTTCCTGGTGAAGCAGAGCGATTGCGCTTCGGTCGGTGATTCTTCGACTTCTTCAGTAACTTGCGCTTTGAGTTTACGCTTCATTTCTGCAGAATGAAGGACCGCGTTGCAAGTGTGGTGTGATTCAAAAAATGATAGTTGGATAGGTGCAGATATTGTTCGCGTGCGAACTATTGAGACGGTTAAAGGAACGTTGAGAGACGGAGACGTATTTATACGAACCGGTTGTGGCGGGGACCACTAACTTGGATTTGCCGATTCTCCGCATTTACGTGGGAAAATGTTAAAAAAAAAAAAAAAAAATCTATACTTTCGAGTATTTTTAGTTTTTTTATTTTGCAGGTGAATTTTTTTTTTCTTCAAATTAACTAAAATGCCCCCAGCATATTTGGAAAAATATTGAAATGAATTAGGAAAAAAGTTGGAAAAATGAATAAGGATAGAAATGTTACGATCGGACATAAAACAAATATTTTTGCAATTAAGCAAAAGAAGACTTTGTGCATTTAAAATTGAAGAAAAAAATATTTTTCCTAAATTATATAAGAATACTCCTATATTGCATTTTGTGCGTGATAGGCATTGTTTAGTAGGCCAATTGTATATTGCGGTTACTAACTCACAAAGCCGTGACATTATAATAAAACTAGTTATAGCCCCGCGAATTTCGCGGGCTTAAATTAAATTTTTAAAAGAATTTTGATTCAATTTTTTTTACTACTCTTCAAGATTAAAAATTAATAAAACTATATACAATTCTTTCTAAGAAAAAATATATACAAAATAAAATAAATAGTAAGTATAAGTAGACTTTATAACTAAAAATTTAAGTGTAAATATGTTGATTCAAAATAATTCACGTAAATATCACTACAATAAAACATAAATTTGTCTACGAAATTTCCAACAACAAAATTCGTAGTGGGGATTACCTACAAATTGCCTAAAAAAATTTGTAATTGTATAGGCATCTTTCTTCTCAACCTACAAAAAACTTTGGCTATGGAAATTCCGTAGACAAATTGTGTTGTAGGTAAAATTTTGTGGGCAACTGTCTTGTAGGTAATTATACCTAGGAATTTCATTTCGTAGACAATTTAATTCCGTAGGCAAGTTGTTTTTAGATTGAGAAATGTAGAAGTTTTCATAATTAGAAAATTTAGTAGGCAAACTGTAGGTAATTCTTACTACAATATTTTTTTGTTGGACATATTTTGTAGATATTTTTAATTTTATAGGCAATTCTTTATTTTCTTGTAGTGTGATGAAACATATTAATTGTATAATGATGTGTGAGCTGCAACTTAATGATCTAGTATGAATTTTATTCTGAATCATTTAATTATTTGGATGTATAACATGATGTAATTCCTCCATACAGCCGAGTTTGGTTTGTCAGGAAGTGTAAACAAAGGTATTACAATTAAGATAAAAAAATAAAATGAAAAACAATATTGCTTTAAATCGAAAGAGATATATTAGGAAATATATAAATTAATTTGTAAAAATAAATATAAATTTTAAAGTACGTCAAATCTGAAGGAGTAGTCTTAGATACAGTTTTCAAAATTGTATTATTTGTAAGTTAGTTCATAACACCATTAATTCACCTCGTACTCACTTTATTCAAATTCATACCACTATATATTCATTATGTAGCGCAATAAATTCAACCCGTATATAACTTTATTTAAGCATGTACAATCAAATATTTAGTTTGTACCAAAATTAATTAATCATGTACCACACTTTATTTAAGGCAATACCAACATTTATTTACCTCATACCACACTTTAGTAAGCTTTTATTACAATTTATTTAAATTTGTACCACAATTAGTTCACATCGTACAACATCGTACCATAATTAAAGTAAGTGGGTACCACCATTAGTTCATCTTGCACCACACTTTATTATATCTGTACTACCATATGTTAATTCTATACCACCTTAAAGATTGTATAATTTTAGTTTTTACCCCCACACCTCGATTTTAAAGACAATATAATCAAATTCTTTAGTCTCGTACCACCATATTAAACCTTATATAATCATGTGTTTAAACTTGTATCACCCTATTTTTGAAATTCTAAATTGCATCCAACCATCATACACACACGCCTAAATATCTACAAATGACACTCACAAAAATTATGAATATGCTCATTTATAAAAATTAAAAAGTTGAGTGGATTTAGTAAAAAGTAAGGATGGAAATACACGTGTTTTCAAATATAGGAAAAATATTTTTTTTGTCCTTTAAATTTGGTTGACTTTGGTTTTTATCATGTTATCTTTAAAATTTTGAATTTCATCCTATAACTTAAAAAATTGTGTTTATTGTCCTATTATCTGCTACACAATAATAATATTGTAAACCTCAAAAGCATTTTTCACAGTGAATAAGATATTCATCTTATGTAACGACTAAAAAAAAGTCTTATATGGTATCAGGTAAATAAAACATCATTAAACCCTAGATTTCTCCCTATCTCCAATTGTGTGTTGCATCCCCTTTGCACATAATTCTCTCTTCTCTTACAGACCTCACAACAAAAATGTCCTCCGCATCAACTGCATCTGATTCAATTCCTTTAGATACTCTCCAATGATTAAAAATTATTAAAACTGTATACATTCTTTTCTAACAAAAATTATCCAAAATAAAATAAATAGTGTGTATAAGTAGATTTTATGACTTTAAATATATTTAGCATGTACCACAATTAATTCAACCGGTACACAACTTTATTTAAGCATGTACAATCAAATATTTAATTTGTATTAAATCAATTAACCTTGTATCTCATTTTATTTAAGTTCATACCACCATTTGTTCACCTCGTACAACAGTTTATTAAGCTCTTGTTACAATTTATATAAATTTGTACCACAATTAGTTCAACTCATACCACACTTTATTATATTTGTACCACTATATTTTAAGTTCATGCAACCTTAAAGATTGTATACCTTTACTTTTTAGCCCCACACCACAATTTTGAAAATAATATAATCATATTCTTTAGTCTCGTATGTTAAACCTTGTATAATCATTTTTAAAACATGTATCACCCTATATTTGAAATCCTAAATTACATCCATCATCATACACCCACACCTAAATATCTACAAATAACACCTACAAAAAATATGAACATATTAATTCGTAACAAAAAGTTAGCGGATTCAATAAAAGTATGAATGTTAATATATATGTTGTCAAATACACGAAAAATACACTTTTTTATCCTTTAACTTTTCTTGACTTTGGTTTTCATCCTATAAACTTTGAAATTTTGAATTTCATCTTATAACTTAAAAAAGATTGTATTTTTTGCCCTATCATTTTTTACACCATAATAAAATTGCAAACCTCATGAGCATTCTCCACGGTGAATAAGATATTCATCTTATGTAACTATTAAACTAATTTTATATGATATCAAATAAATAAATAAATATTAAACCTTAGGTTTCTCCCCTCTTCAATCATGCATTTCATCCCCTTTGCACATAACTTTCTTTTCCCTCGAAGACCTAATGACAAAAATGACCTCTGCATTCACTGCATCTGATTCAATTCCTCTAGCTATTCTCCACTGATTAAATATTAATAAAATGTATACATTCTTTTCTAACAAAAAATTATTCAAAATAAAATGAAAAAATAAATGAAAATCTCAAAGTACGTCAAATCTGAAGAAGTAGTCTTAGATACAGTTTTCAAAATTCTACTATTTGTAAATAAGTTCATACCACCATTAATTCACCCCCTACCCACTTTATTCAAGTCCATACCATTTTATATTTATGTACCACAATTAATTCAACTAATACACAACTTTATATAAGCAAGTGCAATCAAATATTTTGTTTGTACCAACATTAATTCATCCTGTACCATATTTTATTTAAGTCATTACCACCATTTATTCTCCTCGTACAACACTTTATTAAGTTCTTATTATTTTTTACTTAAAACTTGTACCACAATTAGTTCACCTCGTACAACAATTGATTAAAATCGTACCATAATTTATTTAAGCGTGTATCACTATTAGTTTACCTTGCACCACACTTCATTACATCTGTACCACCATATTTTAAGTACATGCCACCTTAAAGATCATATAATTTTAGTCTTTAGCCACACACCATGGTTTTATAGACAATATAATCATAGTGTATAGTCTTGTACCATACACACACACACACACACATATATATATATATATATGTATATATATATACATATATATATATATGTACGTGTGTATATTATGTGTGTATATATATGTGTGTGTATATTATGTTGAGTGCGAGAAACATATTAAAAAATTAAAAAAAAATTAATTAATCAATACTAAAACAAAAAACTTGTCATCTTGTAGCTGTAACCGAAGGAACCTATAAGCTCCAGATCGAGTCAAATTTATAGATCGGAGAGGACCTATATAAATTAAATGTGCACCGACATCTGATGAACATAATCAATTACCCATGCTTCATTTTTATTATCTCGATAAAAAATAAATAAACTATTATAATCATGTGTTGGAACAAAATAAGGACCATACCAAATT
Organism: Ballota nigra; assembly: GCA_947034835.1. Taxonomy (NCBI): domain Eukaryota; kingdom Viridiplantae; phylum Streptophyta; class Magnoliopsida; order Lamiales; family Lamiaceae; genus Ballota; species Ballota nigra. The sequence goes on along the minus strand of OX344720.1, from coordinate 85,445,195 downwards.
ACATCATGATTACCAGGTTGGTCCCAAATTTGTCTAAAATTACAAAATCAAAAGACGAACGAAGAATAATAGTCTCAGATTACTGCTCAACGCATGTTGTCTCGAGAAATTTGAGGTTATAAACATGCTTCGTGAACTTAATAGGTTATGTATCCGCAACAACAATAATTTTTTTTACAAAATATTCGCTAGACTCTAGAAAGAAATTTTTAAATTTGGACACCAAATGCGACTAAACATATACATGGATCTTTGTTCTCTGCAATAAAAAATAAAAATAATCACTATACTTTAAATTCAAGAATAAAACAGTCCACAACATTAAATAAACCAAACATAAACTTGTGCATCAATCACTAAAACAACCATGCTACCTCTCCCTTCATTAACCCACGTCTGAGTAATATTATGCACTCTAAATTTTTCAACGTCATAAAAATATATAACATTAATTTCAGCATGATCAATTAATCAAATTAAATAATTCTTAGATTATTAATCAACCTCAAACAACAATTTCAATTTTTAAAACATGTTAGTTAGAAAGTATAAAAAAAAATTGAACGGGATCTGAATTCATGCAAATCACCAAAAAATAAAAATGTGATCATTCTATAGAGAAGGAAAATAAACATGAAAATAGCACAATTTAATATAACACCAAAATTATCTAACTTTCCAGAATAAGAATGTAATTTTTGTTAAAGTTTAAAAAATTAGTCTCATAACTACGAATAAAACCATATTCCCATTTTAAGCGTGTAACACCATCAGTTCACCTCACACCACACTTTATTGAGCTCTTATTAAATTTATTTAAATTTGTACCACAATTGATTAACATCGTACCATAATTTATTTAAGCGTGTAGCACCATTAGTTCACCTCACACCACACTTTTTTATATATATACCTCCATATTTTAACTCCATACCACCTTAAAGATTGTACAACTTTAGATTTTAGCCCTAGGGGTGGGCATCGGTTCAGGTTTCTCGGGTTTGGGACCCGAATTTCGGGTACCCAAAATTTCGGGTAGAATATTATGCTACCCGAACCCGAATTAGGTCGGGTACCCGAATTCGGGTTCCCGAAATTCCCGAAAAACTATCCCATTTTTATTTTTTATTTTTTAATTAATTAATATAAGAATTCATCACAAACATGTTAGATTATGTCATGTGTGCATAGAATCAAATGTCTATAATCATTTTAATTTGTTATAAACTATGTCATGTGTACATAAACAACATAACTCAATACTAAAATATAATATTAAAATTTTTAAAAATAAAAATAAAAATTTCGGGTACCCGATCGGGAGATTCGGGTTATGTTTCAATACCCAAACCCGAATCCGAAGTTTAAGGTTCGGGTTCGGGTTACCCGAAACCCGAAATTTCAAGAAAATTACCCGAACCGATCGGGTAATTTTTTCGGGTACGGTTCGGGTACCCGAAACCCGATGCCCACCCCTAACCCACTTCATGATTTTAAAGACAATATAATCATATTCTTTAATCTCATACCACCATGTTAAACATTGTATAATCATATTTTTAAATCTATTTCACCCTATATTTGAAATCTTAAATTACATCCACTAAATTATACACCAACACCAAAATATCTACAAATGACACCCACAAAAATGATGATTACACTAATTTCTAAAAAAAAGGTGAGTGAATTTAATAATATGTGTTGTCAAATAGAGGAAAAATAAATTTTTAGTCCTTTAAATTTGATTGAATTTGGTGCTCATCCTGTCAACTTTGAAATTTTTAATTTTTTCCTATAACTTATAAAAAATTGTGTTTTTTAATTTTTTAAAATTTATTTAGAATATATTATTAATTTTATCTTAATATTAATTTTAAATAATTGTATGTTTTTAATGTAACTATGTAATAAATGGGAGGAAGAAGCATGACTACGGAGTTTAGCTTACTGTTTTCATGGATAAAATGGAAGAATTTAACAAATTAAAATTAAGTATCATAGTCATGCTAATTGTTACATCTCATAAAATAAATGACCGATTTTAAAGAATGTCAATTTTGGTGAATATGGAATAGTCCAATGTGTAGTTGTTGACATTGTAATATAGATGACATTAATTATATGAGAAGGAACTATATGAGCGATATTCACGGTGAAACTTATTTGAAGGGTATTAGTAAATCATACTAAAAATATCAGTAGAATCTATTAAAGGTATTAACTTTAAAGGGTATTAGTTGTTTTCACTAAAAATATTAGTTGAAGTGGTATCACTAAAGTTATTATCACTAAAAGTATTAGTTGTTTCAACATAAAATATTAGTAAATTGTTAATAATAGATACAATTAGTATCATTCACAAAATTAGTTGTTTTCACTAAAAATATTAGTTGAAGTGGTATCACTAAAGTTATTATCACTAAAAGTATTAGTTGTTTCAACATAAAATATTAGTAAATTGTTAATAATAGATACAATTAGTATCATTCACAAAATACCTTACTTAATCATAATTACTAATTGTGGTGGGGTAGTCCAAATCATTGTTGATATTGTAATGTACATATTTTTAAGTGAGAATTACTACATAATTAGTTAAGATAATTATTCATCCTTAGACAAATAATTGACATTGTCAAACACACTTTTATTTATTTTTTAATAAAAGAAGAACAAAAAATCTCAATGATATATATATAGAATAATTGAATTTTTTGAGATCTAATGATATATATATATATATATATATATATATATATATATGAATGTTAATCATCGTAATAATATCCAAATAATTAAAATTAAAAAATCAATTACCATAATACCTCACATTAATTATCTCCTCAATATAAATGTGCAAAAATTACTCAAACTACATAAATAATAAATCCAATTTTCAAACATTACCATAGTTAATTATAATCGGTTATAATGACTACTAATTACTCATTAATATATGAATATAGTAACAAATCCGTATGATTTGCACACAACACTAACTTATATTGTGTGTGTAAAGTTAAGTTATCTAATAAATTGGTGAATACTATAGATCTTAATTGTGATGAATATATGAATTATATTATGGTGCACAATAATTTTGAACAGAAAAATATGAATTTAATAATTAGTTGAATTGACGGTAATTCAAATCAAAACAACAACAGACGGGTACTCTTATGGTGCATGTGATTTTTTTTTTTTACAGATTTAATGATTTAACATTTAACTTAATAATAGATTTAATACTTCGTTGAATTTTATTTGAAAAAGAAAAAAAACTTAATAATTAATAAGAGAAAAGACTAAATTTAATATTCTATAAATTAAAGTTAACATTAACCATCAAAACGTACAATTTCAATATAGAAGATCCAATCAAGGATAAATTATCCCACTTTTGACATCAACTATTGCAAATAAAATTCCTCATCAACCATAATAGTGAGATTACACAATTACAAATCGATAGATGATGATAGAAGAAATGTCATGTAATTACAAATCCATAAGCATCTTTTCCATGTAACTTTAGCGATCATCTCACAGCTATTTGGAAACCCGGAAGAAGCCATACACGTCTCAAACGTTTATTAAAAAACAACCCTGTAATATTATAAAGTATGGATGAAGCGAAAAAATGATCAGTAAATCAACGAAAATAAGGAAAACATAAAGAACATAACAATATCATTATGATCAGTATATCAAACTAAAAAATGAAACGAAAAGCATAAATCATGACGTCAATAAATAAAAATGAACAATAGAAGAAACTCTGAATTCCAATGGAAAAGAAGACAAATGAAAATGATGAGGGAATTGGAAAATTTATAGGAAAATTGAAACAAAATCAACGAATAAGATTAAAAGTTTATGAAACAACGGTCAAGATCAAAAATTCATTATTGACTAAATGAGAGGCCAAAGATCTTGAAATATTGGATGTAGGCACTTGCCACATAGGCATGGAGTGCTTTGTCTATATTAAAGTATAGATGACAAAGTCTAATATGCAATATTGCATAAAGTTTGACCCTTGCAATATACTCAAACCCTACTCGGTTGGCGGTTGCTTTCTATATAAATTATATCAAAATTCACGGGTCAAATGCGGGTCAAACGAGTCGCCCATTTTTTATACTGCTAAAATTGTGTTATTGTATGAACAAACGAGTGTTACTGCATGAGCAAAAGTGTGTTACTAGCTCATATCGTAACACTGACCAGTTCTTGTAGTAACACTCATTTGTTCATGTAGTAACACATGAACAAATGTGTGTTACTGTTTTAAATAGAAAATTCCAAAATTCGCGGGTCAAAAGATCGTCCATTTTTCATACTGCTGAAAATTGTGTTACCGTATGAACAAACGAGTGTTACCGCATGAGCAAAAGTGTGTTACTAGCTCATATCGTAGCACTGATTAAATTCTTGTAGTAACACTCATTTGTTCATGTTGGTCCCGGTACAAGACTGAGGAATACGTGTATGGGGGGGGGGGGAATACACGTATACCAATTTTTCAACCTTAAAACTGACTGAGTCCCCTTTGCTCAGAGTGGTAAAAAACTAGGAGCTGATAACACACCTACTGACTACACTTGGTGCGGGTCAGTTGGCTAACTATCAGTTCAAGTTCAGTGCGGAAATGTTTGAGCCCTGAAAGTTTAAAGTCTTGTTTAGTTTGCTTTCTGAAAAACTTGTTTTACTCAAATCTGAAGTGTTTAGTAGGGCAGTGCTCTGTTGAAGATCAGCCTGATTGATTTAGGCCTGATAAACTTGAATGCAATGAATGAACAAGTAATATAGCAAGTATGCACAATAACAAAGCAGTAAGAACACAGGGAGTTTAACGTGGTTCAGAGTCTCAAGCTCCTACGTCCACGGCCTGACTTAACAGGAAATCCACTCAAGGGATTCTTGTTTTTAACGTGCCAAGGTGCACCAAGACCAGCTAACCTCACTGATCTATACAACTCCACTTACTAACACTTTAACTGACTTACTCCCAACAAGCCTATCTTAGGGTTTTGGTTTCAGTTTGGATTCCAACTAAGTTGAGATTATCCTTACAATGCAAAGCTATGCTAAGGATTGGATAATCTCTCTAAGCTTGAGATAATTCTAATTAGCTCTTGGAATACAGAATAACTCTCAACTGCTAAGAAACACTTGGGAAATTTAGAAGGTTTCGAGTGCTTCTCTTAAAGGTTGAATGCTTTGAATGCTTGAGAGTTTGAGTAATTTCTGGCTTGGAAATTTCCCGTAACCTTGAATGGGTTCAAGACCTTCTGTATTTATAGGTGATTTGAATAACTATCCGTTGGAGAGATAGCCTTCTAGTCATCTATGTAGAGTGGCTTCAAACGGACATATCTTCATGCAGTAGCCGTCCTTTGCATGGATTTGGTATTTGCATTAAATGCACATTAAATGCTTGCCCGTTGAATATGCAGTCTGAATTCAGTCTTCATGTCAGGTTCCGTACGTGCGTGTCCTTCTCGGATTGGTCCACGTCATCAGGTTGGTGAGAATGTCAGAACTTATTCCTGGGCTTCAGGCTTGTCTTATTAAGTTCATTTTGTCTTGGGCCCACCAGTCTTGTCCTGACGCTGAAATTCCTTTTGCATTGCTTGGCTCTACTCCAAGTCTTCCCATTAACTCAGTGACATCCCGTTCCCTTCAGGACTGAGTTAGTAATGACCTCAGGGTCATACTCTTCATCACTGACACTTACTCAGCCAGCATAGAAGACTGCCATAAGTTCAGGATGGTGCTCTTCGTCTTCAGGCTCTGAGTCTTGATTGTCTCCAGTGAGTTCTCCTCTCACTGAGTACCTGTGAAGTGTAAAATGACTAAGTACTAATCCTAACCAAGACTAGCCTGACAAAGACAGATTAAGGCAATCATCTTTTTAGGGGCTTTGGGATCTTAATCAAAACTGACAATGTCCCAACAATTTCCCCCTTTTTGATGATGCCAAAACACTGAAAAGATCCTCAAAACACTTAGAGGAAACAAGATAAACCTATCTATAAGATAAGACAGTGTTAGAGCAATTCTTGATAAAGTACAGAATTTTAAACAACAGCCAAAAAAGACAATGAGTTTTTGTCTGTGGGCAAAAGTAATAGATTTCATTGATTGATGTGGAAATGATTACAATGAATCTAATCTATTACAAAGAAGCCTGTGAACACCTACACTAATCTCATTTCAGGCTTGAGTCCATATCCTGCATAAACTCTTGCCTTCAGCTCGTCAAGTCTTCCAGGTTGATTCTCGTACCCTTCAGCTTTGGCTATCTTCAAAACTTCCATCATAATGGCCTTTGTATCATGCTTTTGAGTTCCAGGAACCAAGGGAGAAGCTCGAATGGTGAACTCAGGAGCCTTCACTTGAACTTGAGCTGCCTCAGCCTCCTCCAAGATCTTCTGGAATAGCTCAGGATGATTGTCCATCATGTAGTCAGTGAAGTGGGCATTGATATCGTCAGTGTCGCCCCACTTCTTCACAACAAACCACGGTCTAACAAATTCATCCCTTGCATCAGTCTAAAACTCCTTCAATGTCTCTGAGACGAACTCATCAACAAAAGCTTCCCTTGCTCCTGATTCTGGCCTTCTGACTTGAAGAATTGTTGATTTCCTAACTGTTGGCTTCTTTCTGTACTTCCTTGGCTCAGGCTTCGCCTTCTTCCTCCTTAGCAAGCTGATCACTGCATCATCTAGTTCACGTTGTTGAAGCTCAGTGATATCCGTCAGCTTCTCAACCTTCTTCTCTAAGATGCGCATCTTCTCCTTCTGAGCAATTTCAGCTCTGCGCATAGCCTCAGATTTTTCAGATTGATCTCCCCACGCTTCAGCACATAGCTCCGCAACCAACTCACCTGAATAAGTGATGGGATTCTTCCTTGAGCTCATGGGAGACGACCTCTGAACTGGCTCAGGTTGTTGCTTGGAAGGTTCATTAGCCTTTGCCTTTGTTGCCTCCTCTCTCAGCTTGGCAACAATTTCCTCTCCTTCCTTTTCCACCGCCGCTAACCTAGCTGACTTCCTCACCCTTAAGATGTTTCCATCAGGATTGGCTTCAGGGTCAGCTAGGACGATTTCACCTTGATTGACTGCCTCCGATGCCTCAGGGCGGGGTCTTTTCTTCTTCTTTTCCCCCTTTTTGGCATCATCATTGGCCTGGGATGGGAGTGACTCAGCTCCACTGTTGATGACAAAGGAGGCTAAGGATTGTACTTCCAAAACGCCCTCCTTCAGCATCTCAACTCCCGTGGCAATCCCAGTGCCTGCAAAAGAAACTGAACTGATAGCAGCATTGACTTTCTTCTCAAAAACCTCCATGGAGAGTTGGAGTCTTTGTTCAGCCTTGGTGATCCTTTCCTCCACCTTCAAGGACTCACCGCTGACTCTGCTAGCCTCAGTTAGTATCTTTTCCGATTCCTCAGTGGCCTTTGCCAAGGTGTCGGCCACTGACTGAGAGGTGCGATCCATCCTTCCTGACTCCAGCTCCAGTTTGGACGCTGAGTCCTTCAAGGCCTGAGTGACAATAGCTCCAGTCTGAACTGCAAGCCTGTCCACTGCATGATTCATCTTCTCGTCCCTGATCGCATCCCTCTCTTCAAGCTTCTTGAGAGTATTCCTAAGCATTTTCTTGGTGCGCTTCCTCTCATTCCTCACTGACTTGGCCGTGTCAGTCATCGTTTTCTTTAACAAAATCAGCTCCCTGTTAGCAAGGGTGTTGTAAGCTGACTTCGTCCACCTGATGTGCTTCGCCAGGGCCTTGGAGTCTTCTTCCTTCTCAGCTCGTAGCCTCATTACCTCCTCCTGAAGTTCAGCTAGATTTTCTGAGGTTTTCTCCTGCTTGACCTCCACTATGCTGGTGAATTCAGCACGTCCGACCCCGGTTATGATCACATCCTCATCATCAACGGCCGCCTCAGTGATTTGCTGCTTTCCCTTGTCAGCCCCTGCAGCATCAGTCTCTTCTTCAAGGTGCACTGAAGGCAGTTGTGAAGTAGTCATAGCCGCCTCCTCAGGCTCAGCTAAGCTAACTTGAACATTGGGAGCAAGTCCCTCGGAACTGAGAGTCTCCTTGAATGCCTCAACATCTTCCTCTCTTGTCTCAGGGCAGGGAATCCCTTCATCGACAGATGTCTCATCGGCAGCTGAGATGTTCACAACATCCTCAGCCACTGGTCCACCCTTGGCACCAGTGTTCTTATCACATTCCCCCTGAGCCTGAGGCTCAGAGTTCATCTCATCAACTTCCTGTGCAGTTTCCTCCACTGCCTTCTCCAAGTCTCCACCCTGAGCTTCTTCATCATCCTCATCACCATCCTTCCCGTCATCAGATAGGAGGTCAGCCTTGCTCTTGGACATTGACTTGGTCGGAGTTTTCGAAAAAATATTTTCCTACTCCCCCGCAAGAGTACGGGATCGTCGTAGTAGTGAAGTAGACTAGGACCAAGTAGTTATCGAACCCAAAGGATTTAGGAGTGCAGTGGATCCCCAAAGTTGTACGTCGGCATGGTACTATAGTGACGAACAAGTAGGCATATGAAAAATTAAACTAAGCAAAAAATTAAATCTAGAAAGCAATTAAACAATTAAACTAACTTTCAATTAAGAAAGTGCGAGAGAAAAATGCTTCGAGTGTCTTCACAATATAATCCACTAGTGTGTGTGACAAATTCACAACCTATCATTGCCTTTTTCTAGATGTTTGCTAAGAGCGATCACAAAAGTGTGTAGACCAATCCCTTTTGAGGCCTAGGTGAACAACGTGGACTAACTAGCAATTCCTAATTATGCCCCATAAGCTCCTAAGATCGTGAATATCTAAAAACACGCGATGCATCTCTAGAATTCCCCCTTCACTAAGTACCCGAATTATCAAATTAAGATACCTAATGTCTAATGATGGGGGATCTAGCAACCGACCCCCTCTCGGGCAACCGATTACTATTTAACTCAAATTAATTACCCAAAGCTTTCACCTAAATACCAATCATGCATACCCAACTCTCGTTGCAATACACATAATTAAATACCTAAGCTAATAAAATCAACTAATTAATTGAGACATACAAAGTCCATCAATAGAAACATTCACATCAAGAAATAAGCATAATCAAAGCTATAAATTCATCAACACACTAATTTCATACATTGATTCAACACTCAAAGCAAAGAAAATTAGCTCATAGTTCTATAAGAGACACCCATGGCTAATAAGCTAAAATAACAATTAAAAATGAAATTACTCATAAAAGCTTGAATTAAAAGAAAGATATCACCTCTTGTGATGAAATGGAAATACAAATCTTCAATAGCTTCAATCCTTGCTTGAAATGTAAACACTACTAATGAAATATTAATCTAATCTATTCTAGAAATTAAAAGAAAAAAATGTAAAAGAAAAAAAAATGAAAAGAAAACTATCTAGGGGATTAGGGTTCTTGTGTGTGATTGATTGTGTGTTCTCCTTCAATAATCTGAGAAATGAAGTATATATAGTGTGGAAATAGGGCTTGAGACGAATTTGCAATAAACTCCCTGAAAAATGGTGAATTTTCGGATTTTTCAAAATTTTCGCTGAGTTGACCCGGTCAACTCGGTCAACTCGAGCGAGTTGCCCAACTCGAGCTGACCTCCCGGTCGAGTACGGCCAATCTTCATCTCAACGTTCTGTGAAAACCGACATTGACTCGCACGAGTCGGGTAACTCGATCGAGTTGCTTGCTTGCATCTTCTTTACTTTCCCATGTGGGTCCCACAACATTTTTCTCTCAGCTGCACATGGCACGTGGGTATGGAAATGGGTCCCAGACCCTTGAATGCCAATTGCATCTTCTCTCTCTTCGCTTTGGTTGGAAATCGGCGACAGCTTCTTCAATTCCGGCAACGAAGGCTTTGAACGGACTCCCGGCGTGAGTGGCTCGAATTCTGGCGTCTAAATAACAGCTTTCCAGCATGTGCGATGCTTCTCTCTATTTCCGGCGTCGCTTTTCCGGCTACGTTGCTTGGCTGCGATTTTCGGCGTTTGCGGCCATTGATTCCGATTCGAAGCTCAAAGCTTTTCCGGCTGCGTACATGGTGGTGGGAGCTTCAAAACCCAGCTCGATGGCGTTGAGCTTTGAGATTCCGGCAATGGAGATGGTGGCCCTCCGGTGATGAAATGCAGGCGTGAGTCGACAAGACGGCGGCGTTGTGAAGCTTTCCGGCGACGAACGGGGCTTCTTCCATAAATTCCGGTGCAACGGTGATGACTTCTCTGCTTTTTCCGGTCATGAAGTGGGCTAGGTGGTGGGCGCTGCTTTCTCCTTCGAATTCCGGCCATGGTGTTTCCGGCAATAAACAATTCCGGCGAGATGAATTTCATGCGTGATGGTAGCAATTTCCGGCACGACCTCCGCCTCTCTCTTCGATGGCAAAGATGAAGATGGGTTTCTATTCTTTAATTCCTTTTGAAATGGTCAACCTTGCCTTCTTCTTAAAATAGACGTGGGGCCAGGCTTTTAGTTTCTTTCTTTTCTTAGCTGCCGTCTTTCACGTGAGTTGTCATGAATTCATTTCAAATGAATGTTGCAATTGGGCCTTGGACTTGATTTCTTTAATTGGGCCGAAAATTTTGGGCTTCCTTTTTAAATAAATGGGCCGCTACAATTTAATTGTTGGCCCAAATAATTTTCTCCTCCAATATTTTTGTTTTCTTCTCGACTTTTCTTCTCGCTCGACCTCAATAAATTGAAGGCTCGTATTTGCTTCTAAAAATTACACTTTTTCCTGCAAAAATAACAAAAATGCCTTTCTCGACAATTAAGCACAAATGGTTAAATTAATGTAAATAAATGCAAGAAACTCTATGAAATTCGACGAATTAAATGCATGAATTTCGAGCAATTTTCACACTAATCAGACATCATATCAGCCACTAGCTGCTTCAGGTTGTCAAAGTTCAAGAGTTGAAGCCAGCTAGTAAGTCCAAAGAACGAGCAAATATTGGCCTCTTCCGCCTCCCAGTGCTCCCATCCACGAGCATCCACCAGCATATGTTGCTCCTGCATGTTTGATTGTTTGAAGTCCAACCAAACTTTGAGCTCTATCACATACGCCAGTAGCTCAGTATACTTGGATAGCCCAGGCCAGCACTTCCCTGCCCATTCTGTGGCGTTCCCCCTGAGGGTGTTCTCCAGAATCCCTCCAGCCATGTGTTCATCCAAATCCTCCTCCTCCACTTCGAGGAATTCGTCCTCCTCAGCTGAAATGGATTTGGGACAGTCTTTGGGATTAGGGTATGAGGGAAAATCTGAGGGGTTTGGAAGGTTCGGCTCGGCTGACTGGTCATGCTCATTCATGTGTGAAGTTGAAGGCGCTGACTCAGTAGGATGATTTGGCTCTGAGGTTTGGGGTGGTTGGGGAGATTGAGGTGTGGGGTCAGGAATGAAGGGTGTTTGGGTTTCAGAGTGTGGGGGTGTTTGAGTGGGTACTGTCTCAAGCTGCAACGACTCAGCCGTCTCGACAGTTTTTCTCACTTCCTCCAAGTCAGAGGCTCCAGGAGAGCTTGACTTCTCCCTCTCACTCACCTCAGGCAGCTTCTTAGCAGGGGATTTTCTGGTCCCCTTCCTAAGCCTTTTCAGGGGCCTCTCTCCCTGAGCACCCTCCTTTCTGACGTCATCGTCAGTTCCCTCAGCCTCAGATCCGGCCTTCTTGGGATCAGACTCAGTCCCAGATATCGTGCTCTTCCCTGACAGCACAATCTTCACCCTTTTCCTCTTCTCAGCCGCTTCCACTTCAGGCTGCTCCACCTCCTCAGCTGCAACCTCTTCACCATCCTTACTCCTCTCAAGGAGCTCATCTACCCGTTCAATGAGACTGGTTGCCACTCTCTTGGCTTTACCAGCTGGCCTTTTGACCTGACCCTTTGCTTTCGCATTGGGATCAGTCAGCCCTAGCACTGAATAGGTATCACTCAGTGAGGAAAATATTACCTTCTTCGAGGAGAGACTATCCTCAAAGTCGAAGGTATACCCATGGCAAGCATGAGCAATCAGGATGGACATCCTCGTGCCGAAAGGCAAGATGGCACCGACGGAAATGTGCTTCTTCTCCTCGTCTTGCGTGAGTTTGTCCAGTCCTGCCTGATGGAGTTGATCGAGGAAGAGCTGCTCCCAGTTCGCTTCCACTCCATCAACGATAGCTCCCATGAGTCTCAGCTTGGGCAGACTCAATTGCTCGTGAGAGCCAGTTGCGCCCATCACCATCTTGGATACCAAGTCCACCAGAGCTCTATACTCAGGCTTTAACGTACTTTTGTTCTGGCGAGCCCTGAACTCCGATGACCCTGACTTGGTCCATTTCCCAAGAAACTCTCCCTCTGAGTTCTCCTTGTAGGTTCTTGGGTTGATGCCTGAGAATGGCAGCTTGAAGACTTCCCTCACCGCCTGCCTGAAGTTGATAGTGACCACCTCTGTGTTGTAAAGAGGTTCACCGTCGCCGTCCTTCTCTCCCGTCGGCTTCAACGCAGTCACCTTTGTGAAAACTTCCCCCTTCCGCAAGAACATATTCAAATATGCTTCCACAACTGTTCTTGGGAGCACGGAAATGGGTCGGGTGGTGAAGTATGTTTCCAACCCGGCATCGGAAATCCATTTAAACACGGGTTTGATTCCCTCAACCGTAAGACAGATACCTTCCATGGAGATGACTTGCTCCATGTGTACCAGTTTCTTCTCAACAACGTCGACGATCTTGTCGGTTGTCCAGTTGGAATCAAGGAATGCCATTGTTTTTGAAAGAAAGGTTTTTGAAAATTTCTGTGTTTGAGCAAGAGAAAACTCAGTGTGCTGATTGTGCGTTGTGTTTGCGTAAAAACCTCAAATGGCACTCTTGATTGATAAGACTAAGTCAGTTACTCGAACGTGGGGTTGAGATTGATCCCTGAATTCAAAAGGTTTTGAAATGAGGGGCCAGGATTAATCTCAGCTTCAATTAAACCCCATGTCAGTCATATTCCGTATAAAACGGACACGTATATGAAAAAGTAACTGAGGCATTAAATGCTCCGTGCGCGTGGGTTTTAAATATGAAAAAGCGCGCTTTTAATGAGAACGGAATGCATTTAATAAAGATTCTCAGGACGAAGGACTCAGGGAGACGCTTGAAATTCACAAGAGTCAGGTTAGAATTCATACCTGTCAGGGAGACATTGTAGCACCCTGATACCTCGCTGAGTCGAGTCTGGCCTGAGTTCCCCCTAGAACCCTACGCTGACTGCTCTCTCGGATCTAAGAGTCCTAACTCCACTGACAGTTCCATAAACCTCGATTCAGCCAGAGGCTTAGTCAAGATGTCAGCTCTTTGCCTGTCAGTGTGAATCTTCTCCATCCTAATATCTTTCTTCTCCACATGATCTCGAATGAAGTGGTGTCTAATATCCACATGCTTGCACCTTGTGTGAAGCACTGGGTTCTGAGTAATTGCTATAGCACTATTGTTGTCACAATAGATTGGAACCTGATTAGCAAACACTTGGTAGTCCCTCAATTGTTGCCTCAACCATAAAATCTGAGCACAACAACTACCTGCAGCCATATACTCAGCCTCAGTCATGGATGTAGCCACTGAATTATGCTTCTTACTAAACCACGAGATCAACTTACTTCCCAAAAACTGACATGTCCCTGAGGTTGATTTCCTATCAATCCTACAACCTCCATAATCTGCATCTGAATAACCTGTCAGTTCTAAGTTGTCATCTGAAGGATACCATAGTCCCATATTGACTGTCCTTTTCAAATACTTAAGTATCCTCTTAGCAGCCTCCAAATGACTTTTCTTGGGATCAGACTGATACCTAGCACACACACCAACTGCAAACGTAATGTCAGGCCTACTTGCAGTCAGGTACAATAAAGAACCTATCAGCCCACGATACTCAGTCTGATTTACTGAAGTCCCTTCAGTGTCAGGATCCATCTTCCAATTTATGTTCATAGGGATCCTTGCTGGATTGCTGTTCTGAACACCAAACTTATGAATCAAGTCTCTTGTATACTTGGCCTGATTAATGAATATACCTTGATCAGTCTGCTTGACCTGCAATCCTAAGAAGAAGTTCATCTCTCCCATCATGGACATCTCAAATTTACCAGTCATCAGCTTAGAGAATTTCTCACAAAGCTGATGATTTGGTGATCCAAATATTATGTCGTCCACATAAATCTGGACCAAGAGAATGTCATCACCTTCAGTGATCCTGAACAATGTCCTATCCACAGTTCCTTTCTTGAACCCATGGTCTGTCAGGAATTGAGAGAGGGTATCATACCAAGCTCTTGGTGCTTGCTTAAGTCCATAGAGTGCTTTCTTCAAATGGTATACTCTATCTCCAACCTCAAACCCGGGAGGTTGTTCAACATATACCTCTTCATTGAGTACACCATTCAGGAAGGCACTCTTGACATCCATTTGATACACCTTGAACTTCTTGTATGTTGCATATGCAAGGAACAACCTGATAGCTTCCAACCTAGCCACTGGAGCAAAAGTCTCATCATAGTCTATTCCTTCAGATTGACAATACCCTTTTGCAACCAGTCTAGCCTTGTTCCTTACCACAACACCATTCTCATCCTTCTTGTTCTTAAAGACCCACTTGGTACCAATCACACCTTGATGCCTAGGTCTATCCACCAGTTCCCAAACCTGATTCCTTGTGAACTGATTCAACTCCTCTTGCATGGAAATGATCCAGTTCGAGTCAGTGAGAGCTTCTTCAATGTTCTGAGGCTCTTGCTCAGAGAGAAAGCAACAGAACAATGCACTCTCACCATGGAACCGTCTGGTCCTGACTCCCTCAGTTGGATCACCAATGATTTGATCAATGGGATGATCTTCTAACCAAGTTCTCTTGCCAGGAGTTGTTCCTGAAGTACCTGCAATGTTAGTGTCTACAGGTTCATAAAATTCAGGAAATTGAACAGAAGGGGATGATCCTGAGTCTATACCAAAGGGATTAATAAGTTCAATGTCAGGGACATTGATTCCCCCTTGATGAGGTGACTCAGGAACCGTCTCAGCTGCAACAGCATCTTCATAGACGGTGCTTACCTCAGGTTGAGCCTGTTCCTCAGTCTGAGGCTCAACAATCCCTGATGTGCTGGGCTTAGGAGTGGCACCTGATTCATCATCCTAATCGTCATCATCATCCCATCTCGGAATTGGCACAGTCTTGATCTTGGGATCAGGTTGATTCTTCAAGCTCAGCCTTGTCACACTCCTTGTGACCTCCTCAGAGTCAGGATTCAACACCTTTGCCCTAGACTCATTTGCAGATTCATCAAAGACAACATGAGGTGATTCTTCAACAACAAGGGTCCTACAATTGTAAACCCTGAAGGCTTTACTAACTTCAGAATATCCTAAGAATATTCCTTCATCAGATTTGCTATCAAAGGCTTTCAACTGGGTCTTCCCGTTGTTGAGGATGAAGCACTTACAACCAAATACATGAAAATAAGAAATACGAGGTTTCCTTTTGTTCCATGTCTCATATGGGGTCTGTGCATGTTGCTTGTTCAGCATGGATCTGTTCTGACTGTAGCATGCAGTGTTGATTGCCTCAGTCCAGAATTTCTTGGGCAATCCTGACTCAGCCAGCATGGTCCTTGCAGCCTCCTTCAGTGTCCTGTTCCTTCTTTCAGCGACACCATTCTGTTGTGGAGTTCTAGCTGCAGAAGTCTCATGAGCTATACCAAGTTCATTACAGAAGTCAGAAATATATGAATTTATAAATTCAGTGCCCTTGTCAGATCTGATCTTAGTAATGGACTGATTCTTCTCATTGCTGAGTCTCCTGAGCAACTCTGGAAGCTTCACCTGTGTTTCCTTCTTATTTAACAAGAAAATAACCCAAGTATATCTAGAATAATCATCAATAACCACAAGGGTATACTTTCTACCATTCATACTCACAGGTGTTATGGGACCAAACAAATCCATGTGCAAGAGCTGAAGTATCCTGTCAGTGGAATAAGAGGCTTTCTCTTTGAATGACGCTCTGACCTGCTTCCCTTCCTGAAAAGCTTTGCACACATGATCTTTGCTAAAAACTTCATTAGGTAGACCATCAACAAGTGACTGTCTAGAAATTTTGTTAAGAATCTTGAAGTTCAGGTGGCTTAATCTTTTATGCCATAACCAACTGAGCTCTAAAGAGCTTTTAGCAATAAAACAGGTATTAGGAATAGTGCTGCTCCAATCAGCGAGATAAACGTTACCTTTCCTTATACCTGATAGAAGCACCTGTGTTGATTTGTCCTTGACTGAACATGTATTCGATGAGAACTCAACACTGAACCCTTTGTCACATAATTGACTTACTGACAGCAGGTTATGCTTCAGTCCTTCCACAAAGGACACATTTTCCACTCTGACTGTACCTATAATTAGAACACCAAAACCTTTAGTAACACCTTTTGAGTTATCACCAAAGGTTACCTGTGGACCATCTTTAGCTTGATACTCTTGGAGAAGACTCTTCATTCCAGTCATGTGCCTTGAGCAACCACTGTCTAGGTACCAAACAGCTTTGATTGAGTCTCCTCTCCTCTTGTTGTGATCCACAGCCGCCTGCAAGCAAATCAGGCTTTAGGTACCCATTGGGTGTTGGGTCCTATCGTGTCAGCTGTACCCTTCGGGATCTAGACTTGCTTCACAACCCTGATTGCCTCAGAGTGGTAAATCTGTCTCCCTGAAACATCGACATACACAACTTTCTTCTTCTTTGCCTTAGGGGAAGATGGTGTATGAGTGTTAGACTTAGGCTTCGCAGGAGCCTGAGTGGGTGCCTTTTGGGCTGGCTTCCTGTTCTTCCTAGGTCTGGGTGCAGCAGGTCTTGGGGCTTGTTCTTGATAAGGACCCTGATTTCTATTTCCCCTAGGCAAGTGAGGAAATGGAAAACAGTTAAAGGCCTCAGGATGCCAAAACCACGGGGGTGTCATCATATTTGGCCTTCCCTGTTGGTATTGCCAAGCATGATGGTACCCTCGCTGACCAATCTGAGGGCTCTTGGCCTGAGTCTTCCTCTGCTTTCGCTGAGGTTTTCCCTGGCCTGAGCTCTCAGGGGCTTCCGTAGGTTGCTTTGCCTTTCCCTTGGGTTTTGGCTTAGCTACCTTAGGAGCAACCCTGACTGTGTCAACGGTTTCCTTGCCCTTATCAGTTTGACGGGCCTGGAGCACAACCTTAGGTGCACTCTGGCCTGTCTGAACAAATACCCTCTCAGTGTTGCTCCCTGAAGCAACATGAGACTGACCTTGTGAGGATTTCTCAGGAACATATCCAAGCCCTTTTTCCTTGTTCCCAAGTATCTGGTTGCTATTTATTTCCTCTCTAGCCACTGAGGATTTATTCATTGCTGCAACCTTTTTCTTGAGAGAGTCCTCACTCTTTTTCAGGATTTCATGTCTGGTAAAGAGGTCATCAAACTTACTCTTAAGTGCTTTCAGCTCTTCCTTCCTGACCAGCTCTTCCTCAGCCAATTCCTTCAGAATCTTCTCTCTTGGGAGACGCTCAGAATTGATCATATCAATTTCCTGAGTTAGTCTCACAATCTGAGCTGATTCTTTAAGATCAGACTGAGTGAGTTGTTCATTCAGGTTTTGAACTTCAGTACTCAATTTCTTGTTCTCCTCAACCAAGAAGACATTAGTTTCCTGCAGTCTGGAGAAATCAACCATCAATTGATCAAGACAGATCTGAAGGTTCATTTCTCTAACTGACTCTGAGCTAAGCTCAGGATTTTGACCAGTGTAAGAAGCACAAACAGAATTTGATGTTACCTCAGGCTCATCCCTAGCCATCAGACAGACATCATCGTACTCGTCATCTGAGAAGAGTTCAGGTGACCTTTCAGCAGGACCGTCAGAATCTGTCGCATCTTCAGCGACCATCGCTCTCCGATCAGCAGATCTTAGATCCCTAGTGGCTCTCCTTTCCTCTCTCTCCCTCGCACTCAGCTCCGGGCAGTCGTACTGATAGTGACCAATCTTGTTACAGTTGTAACATGCTACCTGCTCACTCACTCTTTCTTTTCTCGGTTCAGGGTTCCTCCTTGAGTCAGGTTCCCTGGTTCTTGGTGAGCTTTCAGTCTTTGTTGGATATCTATCATCGCGAGTACGTCTCTGTTCGTCTCTTCTTTCAGGTTTTGGTTCAGAATATCTTCTATCATCACCACGTTCTCTCCTCTGGTCAGTATTCCTTCGCTCCTCATATCTCCTTGAGCTTTGGTGTGTTCCTTCAGGTTTCCTGTCATGTGAGTCTTGATAAAACTTTTTATAACGACCAAACCTGGAATTGAGCTTGTCAAATCGTCTGGCCATCAGGCTGTACTCCTCAGCGAGTTCTTCCCTGCTCATCTCCATCAGTGACTTTGATGAAGAATTTGATGAGGGCTCAACAGGTTCAGACCTGGCCTTGAACGCCACACTTTTCTCAGGAGTTTTCTCCTTCACTTCCTCTTCTGACTGAACTTTCTTCTTTCTCTTGTTAAGGTTAAATTCAAGCGCTTTGAGCTCTGAAAAAAGTAAAGCAGAAGTTATGTTACTCATATCCTGAGTGTTCTTAAGCATAATTACACTGTTGTCCCATCTCTCAGGAAGGGCATCCAGGATCTTTGAAGCAACATCTCTCCTTGGGACGTCCTTGTCCAGCATCACCAACTCATTCATCAACTTGATGAATCTAGACTCCATTTGATCTATGCTCTCGTCAGGCAGCATCTCGAACGCCTCGAATTTCTGAATGACAATGTTTCTCTTGTTCTCCTTGATCTTTTCAGATCCCTCACACATCCTTGTCAGCTCATCCCAGACCTCCTTTGCCGTCTTTAAGTTCATCAGCCTGGCTGACTCCTCGAAGGGCACCGTGTGCAAGATGATGTTTCTGGCGACGTTGTCAAGTCCCACCATCTTGATTTCATCGTTGGTCATGTCTTTCCTTTCTTTAGGAACCTGCACGCCAATCGCAAGATCCTCATATCCCAGTCCTCTGACGTTAGGAATAGTGATCTTGATCGGTCCCTCCCTGAGTAAACGCGGCATCTGGTCATGGATGGCATCTAGATGTGCTTCTAATCTGAACTTCCAATAGACAAAGTTAGACACAGAGAATTCAGGTAACGAAGCTTCAAGTCTCCTCGAAGTCATGATGATGCGAGTTTTATGAAAAACAAACTCAGATCTGTTCAGTGACCACCAACAGTTTCTCCTCTGAAACTATTAGTATTCAAAGTCAGTGGTCTTTCGAACCACTGCTCTGATACCACTTGTTGGTCCCGGTACAAGACTGAGGAATACGTGTATGGGGGGGGGAATACACGTATACCAATTTTTCAACCTTAAAACTGACTGAGTCCCCTTTGCTCAGAGTGGTAAAGAACTAGGAGCTGATAACACACCTACTGACTACACTTGGTGCGGGTCAGTTGGCTAACTATCAGTTCAAGTTCAGTGCGAAAATGTTTGAGCCCTGAAAGTTTAAAGTCTTGTTTAGTTTGCTTTCTGAAAAACTTGTTTTACTCAAATCTGAAGTGTTTAGTAGGGCAGTGCTCTTTTGAAGATCAGTCTGATTGATTCAGGCCTGATAAACTTGAATGCAATGAATGAACAAGTAATATAGCAAGTATGCACAATAACAAAGCAGTAAGAACACAGGGAGTTTAACGTGGTTCAGAGTCTCAAGCTCCTACGTCCACGGCCTGACTTAACAGGAAATCCACTCAAGGGATTCTTGTTTTTAACGTGCCAAGGTGCACCAAGACCAGCTAACCTCACTGATCTATACAACTCCACTTACTAACACTCTAACTGACTTACTCCCAACAAGCCTATCTTAGGGTTTTGGTTTCAGTTTGGATTCCAACTAAGTTGAGATTATCCTTACAATGCAAAGCTATGCTAAGGATTGGATAATCTCTCTAAGCTTGAGATAATTCTAATTAGCTCTTGGAATACAGAATAACTCTCAACTGCTAAGAAACACTTGGGAAATTTAGAAGGTTTCGAGTGCTTCTCTTAAAGGTTGAATGCTTTGAATGCTTGAGAGTTTGAGTAATTTCTGGCTTGGAAATTTCCCGTAACCTTGAATGGGTTCAAGGCCTTCTGTATTTATAGGTGATTTGAATAACTATCCGTTGGAGAGATAGCCTTCTAGTCATCTATGTAGAGTGGCTTCAAACGGACATATCTTCATGCAGTAGCCGTCCTTTGCATGGATTTGGTATTTGCATTAAATGCACATTAAATGCTTGCCCGTTGAATATGCAGTCTGAATTCAGTCTTCATGTCAGGTTCCGTACGTGCGTGTCCTTCTCGGATTGGTCCACGTCATCAGGTTGGTGAGAATGTCAGAACTTATTCCTGGGCTTCAGGCTTGTCTTATTAAGTTCATTTTGTCTTGGGCCCACCAGTCTTGTCCTGACGCTGAAATTCCTTTTGCATTGCTTGGCTCTACTCCAAGTCTTCCCATTAACTCAGTGACATCCCGTTCCCTTCAGGACTGAGTTAGTAATGACCTCAGGGTCATACTCTTCATCACTGACACTTACTCAGCCAGCATAGAAGACTGCCATAAGTTCAGGATGGTGCTCTTCGTCTTCAGGCTCTGAGTCTTGATTGTCTCCAGTGAGTTCTCCTCTCACTGAGTACCTGTGAAGTGTAAAATGACTAAGTACTAATCCTAACCAAGACTAGCCTGACAAAGACAGATTAAGGCAATCATCTTTTCAGGGGCTTTGGGATCTTAATCAAAACTGGCAATGTCCCAACAGTTCATGTAGTAACACATGAATTATTTAATCATATAGTCTTTTTATCGTTCAGATTCTTCCAATTTCATATGGTAATACATGAATAAGAATTATGATGTTATGATTATCTAATAATTTTAAGATTTTTTTTGGTGTTTATCAAGTTTTTATTCTTCATGATTTAAACTTCTGTTTTTTCGTGATTCCACACTGTTTCTAATATAGTAATACATACATACTCTTACAGTAACACTTACTTGCCCTTAAAGTAACACAGACCTGAGAGCGTTTTTTCGGTTTGCTTTTGCGCGATTTTTTTGGGAAGATTCGTTTGACCCGCGAATTTTTAGAATCCTTCCTTATTTGTGTGATATTGCACAGTAGACCTACTCTTATAAAATTATTAATCAGTACTGAATACTTCTTCCGATTCATTATAAATTATTCATTTCTCCATAAAAAGAAGATTTTATTTTGTTTTCATTTTGGAAAAAGGAAACTCTATCCTTTAAATTCACCCCTTAAAAAATTGAAAGAACAATTTTACCTTACTAAAACATACTTTTATACCCACAAATACTTATAAACAACTATTTTATTAAAACTATTACCCTTTTGTTTGAGACAATCTAAAATGAATCGGAGGGAGTACTACTCTTTGGGTACTTGGTACCCATAATCCACCGTCCACTAGCGGGGGGCTAATTTCAAGCTAGAGTTTTGCTATGTATTGATTGACCCATTTTATGAATTGATCGCATTTTGTGGGTTTCGAAGCTGAGACCTATAGAACATAACACTCTTACATCTCAAAACTTTCACTACTATGCTAATCCCTGGGATTAATCAGTACTGAATATTAATTTGGTTCGAAAGAGTCACTATACACATTTTTTTACTGGTAAATACTTTTGTGAATCTAAATTTATATGCATGTGTAGTGTCACTTTTGTGAATCTAAATGTATGTTAACTTGGTTCTTTTTTTGGTCAGATGTAATTTTTTTTTCAAATTTTCCAAAATGCCCCCAATATATTTGGAAAAATATTGAAATGCATTTAGAAAGAAAAAAATTGTAAAAAGATATAAGAGTTATGATTGGACATAAAACAAATATTTTTGTGTGATTGAGTAAATCGGAGACTTTGTGCATTTGAAATTGGGAAATTCTTAATTTCCTAAATTAAATACTCCTATATTGCATTTTGTGCGTGTGAGTCATTTTTTTCCCAGTAAAATAGAAATTTTATTCATGAATAATAAAGGTATAAATGATACCCTGGTACATCTCAAGGATATACAATAGACAACAGAAAGGCAATGGGCTTGAACAACCTCACAAATCGTTAAGCATATCACCCTTTCTCTCCAACAAATTATGTCTCGACCCCCACACCCAACTCCATTCCCCATCCCTCCAAATGCCCATCTCCTGGATTGTACAACCTTTCTTAGTGCAAAGGTTATACAATCTTGAAAATCTATTTCTTAAAGTATCCTCCCCTACCCATTTCTCTTTCAAAAAATGTACACTCGCCCCTTCCCCCATCACTCCATCCCCTCCACCAACCAGCCATCCTTAACTCCCTCAGTGGCCTTTAAAATCTCACTCCACTACCCACTTATTTTACTACTCCTCCCCAACCCCAAACCAACCCCCTCCCATTCCCACGTCAATCCAAATTTAGACTCTATGACCCTAACCCACAAACTATGTCTATTATTAAAGTATCTCCACAATCATTTTCCTTGGAGAACTCTATTAAAACAACTAAGGTACCTCATCCCCAACCCACCCCTTTCCTTAGGTTTGCATACCGATTCCCAATCAACCCAAAAAAATTCCTATTATTCTCATCCCCACCCCACAAGAAGGTTTTTTGAAGCATGGTAATTTCACTCAAGATCATTTTTGGAGCACAGTAGATGGACAAATAGTACACATGCAGAGAAGAAAGTACCGCATTAATCAACGTAACTCTTCCACCAATCAAGATATCAAGACTCTCACACCTTAATATGTTTTGAATTTCTGCACGACGTAAGACAAATTCGAGACCTTTCTCAGCATCGTCCCAACTTGGACGCCTAAGTAGAGAAAATGAATTTTCTCCACTTTGCATTCAAGCAAATCAACCCAAGCATCTAGAGAATTTTTCGCCATTAACTCCAAAAATACAACATTTATCCCGTTTAACTCTTAGGCTAGATGTAGCCTCCACAATTTTAAGAAACCGCCTAATTAACCAAATGTGCTTCTCCTTCACCTCCCTTCAGAAAATAGTATCATCGACGAATTGGAGATAAGAAATATTAATTTTGTTTTTCTCAAACACAACCAGATCAAATAACCCCAATTCCACTGTCTTGGACATCATTGAAGAGTGTGCATGGGTGTATTTCCAGAATGTTGTCACAAGTGTTGAAACACAAAAGACAACATACACAGCGGAAGACTTGAAAAATAAATTTGCAAACGAGATATCAAACATATAAGATAATTTATGATGCCTCATGGTGAAACTTCACTATAACGAAGTTGTGATACAAAGACAAAATAAGATCCTACTGTAAGATCTTATAACAAGGTAATATATCCTAAATATACTACCAAAACTCAAGAACCCTAATTGTGTAAACAACCTACTTATAGGCCTAACTAAAACACTCTTAGAGTTACAATGAAGAAAACCGAAGCTACTACACTTGCTATAGGTAAATAAGAGTCTCGATTTCCTCACTTGAATGTGTCTCATGTGTTTAGTATTTATAAACTTTGAAACTTGCATGGGAACACTTGGAAATTATGGTTTCCCATGATCCAAAACCGTCTACCACTAAGCTCCATTAACTTGGTAAGTACTCATGCTTATCTTTAATCATCTCACTATAAAACTGCAACCGTTTGACCTGGTAACTTCCACATCATCAACCTGCATGCTTAGACATTAAAGACAACATTGAACATTCAGAGTTAGTGTTAGGAGAAAGGGCAAATTCTGAATGTTGCGGAAAATATTGCAACATTTTGGACAATATTGACCTAACATCACAATCATTATACTAAATCCTTCAGCTGCATGAGGAACGGAAATGGAGAAAGCATATCTCCTTTTCTAAGTCCCCTTTCCAACTTAAATTCCCCCGAGGGGCTCCCGTTCACAAGAACAATTGCCTTGGCCATTGAGACACACTCCATAATCCACACAATCCACTTTAAGTGAACGTTGAATCCTCCATTAACATCTTCAAGTAACCCCAATCAACAGAGACATAGGCCTTAGAAAAATTACTCTTAAATAACATCTTCGTTTTTTTCTCCTTCTCTCTTCTTCGATGACTTCATTAAGAATAGAAACACTATCAATTTGACATCCACCAACAAAGGTGTTTTGGTTCTCAGAAATTATGGAACCAAGAACTTTGCTAAGCCGACTGGAAAGTACCTTTGCAATGATCTTGTGCCCCCCTCCAACCAAGGAAATTGGTCTGTAGTCGTTCAAACTGAGTGTCTCTTTTTTTGGAATTAAAACAATGAATGCTGGATTTAGTCCCCTAATCAGCTTTCCATGTACACGGAACTCATTCATGATCCTCATCAAATCATCTTTGTACACATGCCAAA
This sequence comes from Ballota nigra, assembly GCA_947034835.1. NCBI lineage: Eukaryota > Viridiplantae > Streptophyta > Magnoliopsida > Lamiales > Lamiaceae > Ballota > Ballota nigra. The sequence continues at coordinate 85,420,747 of OX344720.1, read as the reverse complement.
ATCCTTCAAGAAATTAAAGTTGAAACCATCTGGCCCTGGGCTCTTCGAGCTATTGCAAGACCACACAACTGGCTTCACCTCTTCAACCGAGAAAAGGGCGATCAACATTTCGTTGTCAACAACATAAATTTGTTTTGAAGCAAAGTTCAGTGCCAACATGGGTCTAACATCTTCTTCTTTCTGAAAGTACTCGTTAAAAAACTCAAAGATCCCTTTTTTTACATCTCAACTTTTTCCATCCATTCAAAATTCAGAAAGACCCCAGTAATTTCATTTTCTCTTCCGTCTTTTAATTATATAGTCATGAAATAAGCTAGTATTGATGTCTCTCTCCTTTAGCCACCTGAAATGAGTCTTTTCCAACAAAAGATTATCTTTGAATTTCAAGTCTCTAAACAGAAACACCATTTGTTCATTTCTGCTCATTATCTCTTGTTCATCCGACCTAAGAGCTTCATCAATCAAATCAAGCTTCACAATTTCCCACTTTCGATCCTCAATTTTGCTCTCTATTGAGCCGAAGACTTCTGTATTCCATTTTTTCAAATCTTCCTTCATCTTCTTAAACTTCTCCTTGACAACGAAGCTTCCCCAACCCTCAATGTTGTATTATTTCCATTTATCTCTAACAAATTCTATAAACCCCGGTACTTCCAACCATGCATTCAAGCAACGAAATGGCTTTGGGCCCCAATCTTTTGGTTTAATTTCCAGCATCACCGGACTATGATAGGATAAAGATCGTCTACGACCTTTTTGATATGTGCTTGACCATCTCGTAATCCATGCATTGTTTACAAGAGTCCTAACAAGTCGACTCTTACACGATCCATACTCCATAACTTATTTTTTTCAAACTCATTTTTTATTTCGAAATGGTGCTTTTCTTCAATTTCTTAGCCCCATTGCAGTATTATCTTTTTTCCCCTCTCACCACTTCAATTTCGTCCGCAGAGGCTAAATTTGCCACAAAATATCCCCATTGTTCATGTTTCGCCTTCTCTTTGCATCTTTCAATTAAGATTTTTTAACTGTCCAAACGACTTCACTTTCTTCTTTTCTTTATCCTTTGTGCTTGCCTCGGTCGATGGGTTACTTTGACTCTTCATCATCTTGCTCGGTTCCTCCGTCTCCAACACTTCATTTATGGTGGTTGTTCCTTCTACTGAACTCGTCAAAGAATGTGATTTCTTCTCGTCAATAGGAACTGTCTTTTTCTTAAATTTAGTTGGTCTTTTAGAAAGGAAATTAAATTGGGGCCCATCTATATTGACATCAACATGCACGTCTGGATCCAATTGGGCTAAGGGAATAAGATACCCATATATCTCACATGGGTTCACAAAACCATTTGAATTTAAGTACATACTTTTTGAACGGTCAACTATCAACAAGTGCCGATGTTGACTTTCCAACTGAGAATCATGCGCATCAAAAGAGTGCCCACACTCATCATTGACCTTCCCCCACAATATTTTCAAATCTAAGATGTTTTTCTTCTCCAATGCGACCTTCTCACTCCCAATTAATTAGGTGTAGATTCCACCGAACATTTACCGCCTAAATTAATGAAATTCCCACCCATCATTACTGGTCGGATTGATATAGATACCTGAGAATTTTCCAACGACTCAGGGCTCTGCTCTTGAATCAACGCGATGTTGGAGTTATACGTGAAAGTATGCTTTTACTTTGTATAACTCGTGTATCAAACACTTGTTTATGAGAATAATTCTTTTATCGCATATGCTTTAGATATGATTGAATGTTGAATATTTATTGCAAATAGTTCATAATAGTACTAGTTACATTGTAGTTAATGTGGTGATACCCGATCACGGAAGATAACATTAACAGTTTCCTTGTAACTAAACGTACATTTTCACGACCTAGGTGGAATTGAACAATCCGCCGTGAAAGGTCGATGTGTTAGTCTCAGATTGGTCTGTCTTGACTAAGAGATTGCACTAGCACATTTAGTATGTGTTGAAGAGGACCTACAGCGAGGATAAATTCTTTTGTTCTGAAATGTGAAGAATTAGACCTCAATGGTTGTTGATTTCTTAATCTCTGTCACTTAAATAGGACCGTGTTGGTCCCGGTACAAGACTGAGGAATACGTGTATGGGGGGGGGGGGGGAATACACGTATACCAATTTTCAAACTTAAAACTGACTGAATCCCCTTCACTCAGAGTGGTAAAGAACTAGGAGCTTATAATACACCCACTGACTACACTTGGTGCGGGTCAGTTGGCTAACTATCAGTTCAAGTTCAGTGCGGAAATGTTTGAGCCCTGATAGTTTAAAGTCTTGTTTAGTTTGCTTTCTGAAAACTTGTTTTACTCAAAACTGAGAAGTGTTTAGTAGGGCAGGTTCTTTTGAAGATCAGGTTGATTGATTCAGGCCTGATAAACTTGAATGCAATGAATGAACAGGTAATATGGCAAGTATGCACAATGTCAAAGCAGTAAGAACACAAGGAGTTTAACGTGGTTCAGAGTCTCAAGCTCCTACGTCCACGGCCTGACTTAACAGGAAATCCACTCAAGGGATTCTTGTTTTTAACGTGCCAAGGTGCACCAAGACCAGTTACCTCACTGATCTATACAAACTCCTCTTACTATCACACTAACTGACTTACTCCCAACAAGCCTAACTTAGGGTTTTGGTTTCAGTTTGGATTCCAACTAAGTTGAGATTATCCTTACAAGGCAAAGCTATGCTAAGGATTGGATAATCTCTCTAAGCTTAAGATAATTCTAATTAGCTCTTGGAATACAGAATAACTCTCAGTTGCTAAGAAACACTTGGGAAATTTAGAAGGTTTCGAGTGTTTCTCTTAAAGGCTGAATGCTTTGATTGCTTGAGAGTTTGAGTAATTCTTGGCTTGGAAATTTCCCGTAACCTTGAATGGGTTCAAGGCCTTCTGTATTTATAGGTGGTTTGAAAAACTATCCGTTGGAGAGATAGCCTTCTAGCCATCTATGTAGAGGGGCTTCAAACGGACATATCTCTATGCAGCAGCCGCCCTTGCATGGATTTGGTATTTGCATTAAATGCACATTAAATGCTTGCCCGTTGAATATGCAGTCTGAATTCAGTCTTTATGTCAGGTTCCGTATGTGCGTGTCCTCCTCGGATTGGTCCACGTCATCAGGTTGGTGAGAATGTCAGAACTTATTCCTGAGCTTCAGGCTTGTCTTATTAAGTTCATTTTGTCTTGAGCTCACCGGTCTTGTCCTGACGCTGAAATTCCTTTTGCATTGCTTGGCTCTACTCCAAGTCTTCCCATTAACTCAGTGACAACCTGTTCCCTTCAGGACTGAGTTAGTAATGACCTCAGGGTCATACTCTTCATCACTGACACTTACTCAGCCAGCTTAGAAGACTGCCATAAGTTCAGGATGGTGCTCTTCGTCTTCAGGCTCTGAGTCTTGATTGTCTCCAGTGAGTTCTCCTCTCACTGAGTACCTGTGAAGTGTAAAATGACTAAGTACTAATTCTAACCAAGACTAGCCTGACAAAGACAGATTAAGACAATCATCTTTTCAGGGGCTTTGGGATCTAAATCAAAACTGACAATGTCCCAACAGACCGTGTGTGCTTAATGGTTACTGCTTTGATTCATGTTGGGTGAGAATCATCGTGACTTCAAACCTTGTGCTTTGGGCAGTAATATTAATCATACGACGGTTGCTAAGATTTAATACGGAGAAACGCGTGCGAGTACGGCTCGTGTGATTAGTCCCCTTGGTGGGCTCAGAAGTTTTATCGTACCAATCTTGCAAGTGAAGAATCAGTTTTTTTCTGTACGGATAATATTGTTGAGCTGTCTTTACTCCAAGGTGAAATATATTAATTAATTTAGAGTTATTCAGAAGCTTAATTAATTAATGGACTTGATAATTTTAAACGCGGGAAATAATAACCGGGAGCCCATATTATCATAATATGGATTAAGATGGATAGTGCAATATTAATTTATTAGTGGTACTAATTAATATTAATGGGCTGAATTATATTGGGGCTCAATATTGAAATTTAGAAGCCCATTGGAGGTCCAATCTTAATTCTCCTAAAGGCCCCTCAAGTAGCCCAATAATAATAAGGTGATTAAAATAAAAGAAAATATATTTGCTGATTTTTCTTGAGATTTTCGAAAATAAGAGATATGGAGAGAGAAAAGATTTTGTTGATTTTCTTGGAAAGATATTATGGAAGATAAGTATTCTTGGAATACAAGATTATCTCATAAATTCAAGAAGATCCAAATCTTGCATTCTCAATCTATAAATTTCAAAAATTGCATGTATTAGGAGGGTGAGATTTTTGTGGAATATTTTTTTATGGAGAAAAGAATATATGAGATATATTCAAGATTTCTTGGAGGCCAAGAAAAAGATTTTCTCTCCCCTAAAATACACCTAAATTTCGTTCACCCCTCTCCTATATATAGGGGATGATTATTTCATCTCCAGTTTACTTTTCACAGCGTTAAAAAAAAACCAGCAACACTATTTTTTCTTTCTTCCTTGTTATTCTAATTACTTGAAAGCATCTCTCACCGGTGATCAAGTAAGGCGAAAGGGAAATACTTGAGAAGGTTTTTAGGTTGATAAAGCGTGATCGTGATTGTCCCGTTTATTCAAAGGCCAGTTCTACAAGAGGTACGTAAGTCACATAAATTCTTGTTTATTCCGCCTAGATTTTATGTGAATTAATTCAACATGAATGATATTAAATTTGTTGTTGGAATTATTATTTGAATTAATTAGGATTAATTCATGCTAGTAATAATTGAATTTAAATTCGTATTTAAATTTCATCCCGAATAGATTCCGAGCACCCCTATTTTCCCAACACGCGATTGTCGGGCCATCGAATGACGACCTTCTTGATCCTCCTGACCAATTTGATTCTTCATCTTCCACTATTACTGTTACACCATGATTTATGAGAATACGATCTATGGACCAGTTAATTTCCTCTGCTATTTTGATCCCGTAAGGGACTCCATCAATATTTGCTATGAAGCTTTCATTGATATCATTAAAAAAATGTGTCAGAATCAGGACCTTAGCCATGTCCAATCTATTTATTCTCTTCGTGTGTTCATCAAGTTTCACAAAGGTTTTGAAATTTGGGCAAGCCAACTTGAAGAATCTGGGACACCAGGCATGGGCCGAAACTCTGATCCAGCGAGTCCAGATTTTTCTTCGATGGCTAACATCAGTATTTTTTCGTGGCTGAACCCAATCAAACCAGTATTTTACCAATTCATCCATCTCTTTAATGAAATCAATCAATACTCTGCCACTCAGATTTTGAATTAAAACAGTGTTATCCCCAAAGTGAGTGAGTCTCAGTATGTTTGTGCATTCACTTTGGACCTCTTCTCCATGATCTTCTCAGGATAAATCTTGTTTAAGTACTCCAAAAAAAAATCAGTCAACCACTTTGTTTCATTTTCTCTTGTTTAAAAAATAATTGTTGGTTTCTTCTCTGTTTCTTTCTCTTTCTCTTAGTTCTGGATAACCAAAGCATCCTTATAAGTTCTATCTGGGATACACTCTCCAAGTTTCGCATTAAAAGACACTGGATTATTGATTGTTCGACATGCCCCCTAGTGTACATGGCCTTGATAACTCTTAATTTGTAGATGTCAATCCAAAGGTTGTTAAGAGCCAATAACAAACTCCTCGTGTCTCTTCCTTAATTCACCGGAAATTTGACAAAACCAAATGGTTTGTCTTCATTGTCGCGCTTCATAGGACAGAAGACATCCAACACATTTCCCACTTCACTGAAAATCCTCCATAGCATCTTAGGCTTGCAATCCTCCGAAATTTTTTGAAAGAAGAAAGTCTTAGTATTCTTAACGAAAGGGTTGGAATTGTCATGGGTAATGCGGTAACCAATCTTCTTCGCCTGATTCCAGTTTGTCCATTGTCTGAGGTTTGGGTTAGGATTTGATTTCTACCTCACCGGTTGTCGCTCGGAAAAGGGTGCCCCGCCACTCTCCTTTTCCACTCTTTCTCTCTCTAGCCATTATATCTGCTCGGATCACGTGCGAGTCATTATTTAGTAGGCTAATTGTATGTTACAGTTAATAACTCTCAAAACCGCGCCACTAGTATCAAATTATTAATTAGTACTGAATATTAATTTAGGTCAAAAAAGTCACTAAACTCGTATTCCTTTATATGATTTTATTTATAATCCGCCTTCATCTGAACTTGATTTTTTATTTTTAAATATCACTTTATGCATGTGTAGTGTTGCTATTATACATAAAAAATTATCATTTTTATGCATGTTAAATGTCTTTGTTTAAGAAACACTTTGTATGCATAACAACGACCATGAAAAAAAAATAGTTCACATAAAATCGAAAAAAAAGAGTTCACATAAACTTTAAATAATATGTTTAATATTTTATTTAGGTAAAAATTAAAGTTTAGCATTAGAATAAATGTCTATCACCTAATACAACTGATTTAACATATTAGGGTGCGCTTAGTTAGTAATTTTTCAATGGCAATGAGAATATGACTAAAAACTATTGTAATTATAATAGTTCATGGGAACAAAAATTACTACCCCCCTCCTAAATAAGGTAATCACCACCTCATTTTGATTACTCTTCTCCCCTTCTACAATAGTTGTCTTCAATCATTCCCCTATTCTTCAACCAAGAACCATTGATTGTTAACTTTTGTTCCAAATATGGGACATAACACTAGCAATGCACCCATCATTGGGACAATCCTCTCCCTAAAATATCAATTTTATTACGGGGAATAGATGAAAAATAAAATTTCATTATCATTATCATTGCAGAATTTAAACCAAGCACCCCTTTAATCGTGCAATTATCCTTTGCCCAAATCATGATTTACTAAATTGTATTGGACCGATGACTAGTGTGATTACTGATTAATACCAGTCATAGTCTAACATATGTATGAAGTAAGTCTCACGTGCACCAGATGCATCATGCAATTCAAGTGTATTTTTAAAAAAGTTACACTTGTAAATTCTAAAAAGTCACACATGTTACTACTGAAAAGTTGCTTTTTAAAATTGCAATTATGGGTACTAATAGGTGTGACTTTTTAGTAATAACAAAATTTTACCTTTTATAATTGAACTAGAGTTGCACAGTGCACTTGGTGCATATATGCATAAAATGGGTGGCAACTGACAAGTCATTCATGTCATGACTGATAAAAAGTACTGATTTGTCTTAATACCAATCAAATTAGTTTAATTATGTTATTTTATGTAAACAAAATGATTTTTTATCGGAATTCCCAAATTCTTATGCTTTATTAAGCTATATTAATTATTTAAGATATATATTAACATTAACATGTATTTTGAATCTATCATTTAGCAAGGTGTGGAATAATTATTATGCATAAACAATTTTTTTAAATGTGGTAACACTTATTCCAAAGTATGAAAACTCAACCACAATGAAAGTTTTAAGATTGATTCCATTGTGTAACGCGGTGCATGAGATTTTTCAAAAGTTTTGTGCAATCCTATGAAGAGTGTGCTACTCGAACTTATAGATAAACCACAATTAACATTCATACGAGGGAGGTCTATTCAAGACAATATATTGATTGCAATCGAGCTTATTCATACAATGAAGACGAAAACCAAATGAAAATGGATGAGATCACTTTAAAGATTAATTGATGTTAGTGAGGCTTACAATAGGGTGGATAGAGTTTATTTGGAACATATCTTACATAGACTGAGTTTTGTGAGACTTGGATCGATTGTGCAATGATGTGTATGAAAACAGTGAGGTACAAGTTTAAGGTCAACGATGAGATTGTTTGCCTAGTTATTTTCGAGGAAGAGACTTGAGACAAGGAGGCCCACTTTCTCCTTATCTGTTTATTCTTTACGTTGAAGGTTTGTCAGTGTTAATGAGACATGTTAATAGAGAAGGAATGTTGCATTGAGGCATGGTCTGCAAAAATAGTCCTGTGATCTCCCACTTATTGTTTACAAACAGTTGCATCTTCTTTTTTAGCTAGAGCTTTTGAGGCAAATTGTTAATTACAGGAGATCTAGAACCCTTTTTAGTAAGAATGTGGAGGATGATGCTAAAAATGGGGTAGTTGAAATCTAGGAGGTGGATCAGTTGATCAATACGGGTCGGTATTTGAGATTGCCAAAACTTGTTAGGTGAAATAAGAGGTAGGATTTTTGCATATATCTGCGAGACATTATGGGAAAGATTGTATCCTTGGAGGAATAAAAAGATCTCCAAAGCAGATAAACAAGTTTGATTAAATCTGCAGCTCACCAATTCCTACTTATTGCATGATTTTTTTTTTTTTTTGCTTCCCTCAACTTTACTTGATAAAATGGATATGATGTTGAACAATTTTTTGTGGGGAATGACTCTCAAAGCTCAAAAGGAAATATTTGGCATGACTTTAAGAATCTGCACATCTTCAACATTGCTCTCGTATGGAAGATGGCTTGGCGTCTGATCACTGAACCAAATACTTCTTTTGTCGCGTACTTAAGATGAAATATTTCCCACGAGGTGATTTCCTATTCACCTCAATAGGAAGAAATCCTACTCACACGTGGAGAAACATATGAACAAATAGAAATTTGATAATAAAAGTGATGTGGGCTAAGTCAGGCATGAATCTCAGCCAGGAAGCCCGTATCAAGGAATAAGCAATGTTTTGAAAACCAGACCGGACCGGCCGATTCAACTGGGAACCGCCCATGGTACCGGTCCGATTTTAAGCATGTACCGGGTTTTGGTTAATCCACTCTAAATTGGTCAAAAACCAGGTTAGACGGTGACTCGGTGACCCAATAAAAATGGACTTTTCATTGTGAATAAAAAAACCTGACGGCACGAGTAGATGAGGTTGGCAGCAGAAATAGATTGATGAAGAAGAGAAATGAGATTGAGGAACGATTATTGTCCATGATGGATTGGATCGGCGTTTGACTATCTTCCTATTACATAGATGAAATCCAGTCTTGTATCTTTCTCTGATTGTAGCTGCGAAAGAAGTTGAGAGATGAAAACTGAGGACAACGTGAGTTTAATGAGAATGGTAACTTATATATTATGATGATTAAGGTAAAAGTAAATAAAAATGTAATGGATCTTTTGTTAGTAATTTTTTTGGGCTTATAAAATCCTTTTAGGCCTAATAAATGAATATAATATATAAATTCATAATAGGGATCTAAGTTGTAATATGTTGTATTTATTAAATAAATTATACAATTAATTAATTTTAAGTTTTTATTTATTTAAAAATGTATTATTTCAACTATTCTTACATTTATTTTTATTATTTTATATAAATATTATATATATATATAGATTTTTTAGTCATCTGATTTTTTAATAGCGGTTCAACCGGTCGAACCAATGACCCAATAACCCAATTCATTGTCCAATTCAATGGCTAGTCCGGTTTTAAAAACATTGTGAATAAGTATCAAAGTTGGATTTCTCTAAACCTTACTCTATAAGGTTTCAGAGTTGGACAAGATCTATAAATAACGAGTGGTCTATCACCCTTGAAAATAAGGGCTCCACCCCATATTGAATAAACAATCGTTGTTGGCCAAAGACCAACTTAGCTCAAGTCCAATATGAATAATAAATAGTTTAAGTTCAAACATGAAAGCCCATTGGCAAGCCCAATAAATAGGTGCCCAAATCATAATAAATAACTATAATACCCTCAGATATGATACATTATATATATATATATATATATATATATATATATATATATATATATATATATGTCTTCCCCTCATTAGATAAGAACAAGAACTATCCCCCACTAATTTTTTCTCTACCTCTTTTGTAATACTTTACATTATATAATGATATTTTACTAACTTGAGCATCAGACTCCCAGGCCCCGACATATTTTGTAGGTCCGACAGATCAAGTTCAAACCCGACTTGGTGGAGAAGATGAAGATTTGAAGGTAGATACTTTTGTTCACACAAAAATGAACAAGATGAAAATTGCGGCCTGGAAATTTGGATAGAGTATGGAATCATTCGTGGCTTAAGTTTTGCAATGATTTCAACATTTGTATACCACTTATTTATGGATTTAAAGATCTAGTGGTATCTGATTCATTATTCCAAGTACCTATAACTGGGATACATAATTAATAAAAGAAGTATTCGGTTAGGATGATGAGAGACGAATCCTATAAATAATGATACCCCTTACTTCAAAGAATGATATGTTAATTTAACATATTGAGAAGAATAAGGGATACTATGTTAAATTAACTTATAGATTGGGACTTTCTATTGTAACTGATGATAATGTTGTTGGGCATAAGGGGTTGTCTTGACTATTGGTCCACCAATTTCCACCAAAAGTAAAGATATAGAGGGTGTGCAAAGGTTTTACTCTGATAAGGCTGAGATACATAAATATCATCTTGTGGTTGATACAATATGTGCTTATTGTAATAGACATATAAAGGAAAGTTAACACATTTTCATGGGGTGTGACTATCCCAGGAATGCTAGAAACTCACCGACTTTTCATGATTCTTTGGAATCAATAACACTTAGTTGGTGGATTAAACGTTGATATGCAACTCTTTGACTACCGAGGAGGCATAGATGTCTTGCGTGATCATGTGGCAGTTATAGAAGAAAATAAACAATAAATTATTGAATAAATGTTAAGCTACGTCTTCGAAAATGATTTATCTAGCCGGATAGTTCTTCCATGTCTGGAAAAATGGCGAAATAGAGAAAAAAAAATACAACAAACAAAGGTTGTTGTCGATGGCATAAACCCCCAATTGGGTTTATTAAGGGGAATATCAATACAGGTTTTTCACTAATACAATAGAGGTGAGTCTGGACATTACCGTTCACGATAATAGGGGAAAACATGGTAGTACATACTTAATAAAATGTGTTATGATTGTTGTACGAGGTTAAATAAATTGTGGTACATACATAATAAAATATGATAATTTGTTAATCAATTGTGGTACGTGGTATATTAATAGTGGTATGAGATAAAATAAAGTGTGGTACATGGATGAATTAATTGCAGTAAAGACTAAATATGTGGTTATACAGTGTGAATAAATTGTGGTACAAACTTAAATAAATTGTTCTACGAACTTAAAATGTGAATTAATTGTGTTGTATAAGATTAAGAAGTGTAATAAGTGTGGTACATATTTAAATGAATTATGGTACGATAATGGTGGTACAAACTTAAATAAAGTATGGTACAAGGTACCAACTAAATATATGGTGGTACGGACATAAATAAAATATGGTGTTGAGTGCATTATTTGGGGTACGTACAGATTGAATTCATGGCATTATGGGCTTAACTAAGTGTGGTACGTGGTGAATAAATAATGGTATGAGGTAAAATAATGGTGGTACAAACTCAATTAAAAGAGTTAATTCATTAAAGGTATAATGGTCCATATACTTATTCTCTTGGCTAAAAAAGAACAATTAAAAAATTCATGACATAAAAAGAATATTTTTTTGGCATTAGGCTATTAATAATTCTACCCCTAATAAATTTCCCGCCGAACTCGAATTAATTTTTGGTATTACCATCCCGATGAACTTGAATTTAATTTTTGGTGATACCATCCAGTTGTAGAAAGGAAATGAGATCTCAACCTCACTGTAGGGTTGTTTGGGTTAAGTGTGTTGCCAATGTTGTGGTGCACCATTCGATGAGGGCTGCTAGGAATTATCCTTGTCCTCATTATTGGTCGAACGCCCATTTTTTATGGATAGTCTTCTCGAATAGACTGTGTTCGTGTTGAGTTTTTTTAACGACCTGTTAAAAAAAAGGTATACCGTATTGTTTATTTGGGAATTTTTTATTTTATTTTCAGCTCTATATACTTTTATCTTACTCATCTTTTACCCTCCAAAGAAAATATAGGGAGCAAGTAATAATAAAAAAGACAATATTGCTAAGGTTTTTTATTTTCCATCTTTTACCCTATTGATGATTTTTTTTTCTAGAAAAATAATAGGAAAAATGAAAGTATGGTGATCAAAATTATTTATATCATCTAATTAATTCACATGGACAATAATTAATAAAAAACAAAAAACTCACTAAAAAAAAAAAGAATACTCCCTCCGTTCCAGGATAATTTGCATATCTGGTATTGCACGTGGATTAAGAAAAACGGTAAAATAGTGGAATATGGGTAAATATGTATATATTTGTATGAATGTGCAAGCAAATCAATAATTCACTTTTAGGTAGTGTGTAAATTGGTGTGAAATGTTAAAGAAAAGTGTGGAAATTTATTAGGGAGTAATAAAAATAAAAAATAAACTCCATTATCTAGTGTAAATGCCCTTTTTTTTCTTTTTCTTTTAGGGTTTAGGGTTTAAGATATTGGCCCAATTGCACAAACCCATAAATGTCAGCCCAATCGTAACAACCCATAAGTTTGGGCCCAACTGGTATGAAGGTTACTAGGGTTTTAAAATTCTCCTCTATATATCTTCAAACCTACGCTGTTCTGCTATCCAACTATCTTTGCACTCAGGTACGATTCCAGTTTCTTGTATCATCTAATTTTTTTCTTAATTTTGAATTTTGAATTTTATCAGCAATTGGTTTACGTTTGTTTTATTCTCTGATGATGACTTTTACAAATGACCTTTTATCTCCTGAGAATAAATCTGTGCTGAATCTATATGGAGACCTGAGCTGAAGAGATCTGTTTTCATTTCTTATGAAATTTGCAATCGAGATATTTTCTAAAATTCCTTAATTTTGATTTGCCTCTGATGATGATCAAACTAATACTTTCGTTCTTCTGAGAATATTCCATGCGGAAGAAATTTGGAGACCTGAACTGAAGAGGCTTTATTATCTACTTTTTAATAATTTTGTGGTTTTATTTATGAATGAAGAAGAGGGGGTTTAAGTTATTTCTCAGTGATGATATTTCAAGATGACGAGTCTGATTGAAATCCATTCTTAAAAATATTGATGACAATCGAGGCATTTGTCTGAGAGGAACAATTTTGTACTCCCCTATATTTTCCAGATTTTATTTAATAATTTCCCCAATGAATAAAATGGAAGACTTAGTATGGACTCTGATGATGATACAATGAATTACACTTTCGCCTTTGCTGAGTTTTATCGTGCGGAAAGACATTGGAGACCTGAGCTCAAGAGTTCTATGTTTTTTTATGTCTTCCTTTTGTATTTTTATTTTTATGCTTTTATTACGTGTGAAAATTGGGATTTTGTTTTCAAATTGGTGGTTTATGAATGATCAATCCTAGGCATTAAAATAAAATTGTATTGGTTATTTGAATCATTTTCAACAATTAAAATGATTTGTTTTCAAATTGGGAAAGTATTATGTGAATAATAACATTTTAATTAATATTTTTAGTGAAAATAAGAACTTCCGTTGGCTTATGTTAATGTATTTTAGTCAGAGCTTAAAAAATGAGAAGCATTTTCTTATAAAAATTATTTATCCGCACTTGTGGTTAGCCTAATGTACAAATAGTTAAATCCAACTATCCAAGTACTATTTATCCCCCTCCCCCCACCCCTATAAACCTAAAACTATCTATTATCACTTACTATTTGATAAATACACTACCCTGACTTTTATTTTTGAAATATTCACACAAAATTTCAATATTACCCTTTTCAATTTTCCTAGCAAATTTATTATCCTTTTTGTTTCACAATTGTTGTACAGTTGGACACTTGCTTTATTTATTTGTTTTGCAATTCTTTGCACATTCACAAAAAGAAAATATCTCTACATTATTTAAATATTACAGGAATTGTCATTACTTTTTGCATTTTGAACTTACAATATACTTATTTTAAACAATTTCTTCTAAAAAAATTTACTCACGGTGGAAACACCAAGGGGAGTAGTAAATGCACTCTCCCTACATTTTGAAAAAAATCAACAAGACATCACCTCCATTAAAAAGAAATGATGGCTATTGTCGATGGGCCAAGGTTAAATACAGTCCCAATGTTTGGTGAATACAACCTCATCCAAAAAATTGTTCGGAAAGTTTTTCCGAAAAATGTAATAATTTTCGGAAAAAATTTCTGAAAAATTATAAGTTCAGTGTTTTTTTTTTTTAATTTTTAGAATTTTTTTTCGAAAATCTTCAAAATTTTTAGATTTTTTTTCGAACATTTTTTGGTGGGGTAGTATTAACAAAAGATAGGACAGTATATAACCTTGGCCTTGTCGATGTTGCTTCTCGTTATCATTGTTGTTACTGCCTGCTTGTCGCCATGGAAAGACAATTTTTTTTTAATTGCTGGTTTTTTTTTCAATATATCTGTATTTTGAAAGAAAAAATTGATTTTTTTTTCCTAAATTAATTCCAATTCAAGTAACTTTTTAATTTCGAATATTTTTTCTGAAATTTTATGGTGGTGTGTTTATTTATTAGGTTAGTGTTTTCTTTAATTAAATGAATTTCAGATTTTTTTCTTGTAAAATCTAAAATTTTTGGAAAAAGAGAAAATTCGAAGTACCTACAAATTTTAAAAAAACAAGTGCCGAAAATGTGGAATTGCATTTTTTTTACCTAAAAAATAAAATCACGAAATTAGTTTTTTTTGTGTTCACACTACCATTAATTTCTGTATTATTAGTTCATTTGTACACAAAAAAATTGCATTTAGCTCATATATTAACACTAAAACTTTACATAAGTTTCTCAAAATTTAAATAATTCTAAATGGAGTTGGGTGGTGACAACGACATATAGTGCAACTGTGCAAGACGGGTGAGATGGGATGGGATGGAACATTGATTTGAAGATTATTAGAAAATATTAATTGTTTAGTTATTTTATTTACTCTAAATATTTATTTATTCATTTGCTCTAATTATTTTACAAAAAATATTATTTCCTCCGATTTAATTTTGGTTGTCCATTAGAAAATTACACAGGGTTTCTAATAAAAATAGTTGTTTATTAGTATTTGTGGGTATAAAGTAGATTTTTAAAAGTGGTAAAAGTTGTTTATTAGTATTTGTGGGTATAATGTATGAGTGTAAATAAATTATGTTTTTAAGAGTAGTGTTTGCTTTTTGCTATTTTAGGTAAGTGGAAAACAAAAAAAAAACCTTCATTTTATGGTAAAATGGATAATAAAAATGAATCATTCAAAAGTATTAATTCTTTAGAGTAACTATTTTTTTTATATTACACAAATATTAATTATTTAATTCAAAAGTATTAGTTGTGAAGAAGGACAAATATACACAATTAAAATAAATAAATAATTAGAGTATATAAAACAACTAAATAATTAATAATTTTTAATAATCATCATCTCATTCCTTCCCCCATCATGTGCAAATAGCACTACTCAGTTGGGCGGCGTCGAAGGAATTAGTGAGGGAAGTTAAAAATACTGATGAAAGTGTATGTGTATTTACCCAAAAAAAATGGTGGCAAGTAGGTTGTAAGATGTAGAATATTTCTGACGCTCTCTCTTTATTTTAATAAAAGTATTATTTCTAACACTCAAAATCGACATGACAATTATTTTTTATAAATTCTGAATATAATCACTTATTACGCCAAATGAATTTAATTCATCTTTTGGTTTAAATTAATCTCTCTGTTCTTTTAAATGTTTTTCTTTTTCAGTAATTAAATTATTAAAATAATTTTTCAAATAAAAGTATTAATTTGATGGGACTAACTAGTAAGTAAAGGAGTTAAGAATATTTTATAATAAAATATATTATTTATTACTATTATTAAATTTAGTATATCCTGTCCCACCGAAGTTTGCACTATGGGGTGTACAAGTTTTAAGAAAATAATGTAATGAGTAGTGTTTTATTGAGTATAAAGTGCAGTTGGTAGAATTGAATGTAGTGTGGGTCCAAAAGGATAAAAGTAACCACAATATTTGTAAATATGCAAATATTGTGAGGGTGGCGTTAACAATAATGTTTCTTTTTTTGGTGTGAAAATAAATGTGAGATGAACGAATAAAGAAAGTGTGTAAACAATTGTGAGACAGGGTGAATATAAAATATATATTTGGTCGAATATTTATGAATGTCGAATCGAATATTAATATTTGGTTTATTTGTAAATAAAATCACAACATTTTCGTGTATTGCAATCTAATATTATGGACATTTACAAAATGGTTCAAAAATGGATCATTATAAATTGGTTCAAGAGATTTGCACATAAGCATAATTTTGAACAAATTTGTAATTATGATCCATTTTTTGAACCATTTTGTAAATGCCTCATAATGTCTCACCTATCTAATAATGAATTATTCATCATATTATATTTTAAAAAATCATCATATTAATGTGTAGATTGTTTCGGAAGATACACATAATTTACTTGCAACGATTTAAAAGTTTAGATATGACTGCAATTTATGAAAAAATTGTGATTTATTTGCAATTAACCCTTAAATTTTTTGTATTTCTATTTGATAATTATAAAATCAAATAGATATTTGTAATCGAAATCAAATTATAAATTTTGGATGCCTATATCGAATTTCAAATGGGCCTAACAATATACTCTTCCACACTTATTAGATTCCCCCACCCAATTTATGCATTACTATTATAATATACTAGTAATTAAATCCGTGCTATGTATAATCATATTTGTACAATTAATTTATGAGTCCTCAATTTATATTGAAGTATGTTTTTTTTTTACATTTGAGAGTGTTTTTAATAGCATTTCTATTAATGAAAATATTTTTCATTTCAAATAGATAATATAATTATTTTTTTATTTGAAGGTTTACTTTTTCTAAGAGAAAGTGATGCAGATGTCGGGAAACTTTTGTGAAAATAAAGTATAATAAATATTAGTATATATTTTTTTTATAAGAGACAATCTTTATATTATTTGTATTTCAACATATAATTTTTTTATGATATACGCAGTAATAAATTTTAGTTTTTTTTTATAACTCGGTATCCGGCTCATTGGCCGACTAATCCGGGGGATCCATAACCCACCGTCCACTAGCGGGGAGCCCCATTTCAAGCCAGATCTTAGCTCTGTATGGACTGGCCCATCTCAGGAATTGTTTGCACCAAGTGGGTTTCGAACCTGAGACCTATGGAGCATCACACTCCTAAATCTCAAGCCCTCACCACTAGGCCAACCCCTGGGAGTTGTAATAAATTTTAGTAATAGCTACAAATTCATATTAAATAGGATGTAAAAGAACAAAATGACTATAGATTTCGAAACACCTCTCTAATAAGTGGATTCTTCAAGAATATGTCAATATTGGCGAGTGACTGTCATTGACTCTTATTTATTGACATTTCATATGAGACAACTAATGTGAACTGTCTTTTCTGAAACTTGAATGAAAGTCTTAAGTCGAATGGAGTCAGTGAAAGTTTAGGAATCGATACCATTTCACTTGAATTGCTTCTAGTTATGTATGTACATTTCGCAACGCATTCACCTAGATACTTGCTCATTAGCATTGAATACATACCTACCACTTCAAGCCCAAGTCTACATAAAGACTTGACAAATCTTCTTGCATTTATTACTTTTAGTTATCATTTATTATACATAGCCTCACGCATTAATTACCTAAACCAACGAAAATCATTAAGTTAGTTACTCGACCCAAAAACCACATTAATCATATTAAGTTACATATTCCGAGTAGGAACAATTGGCGCTAGAAGAAGGGTAGTCAACCCTTATACCAAAGTCATAATATTCCAAGAACACTCACTGTTCTTCATTTAAAAATCATCCAAACACAAATCTTCAAGATTCCTTAAAATCTTGAAAATGGCCGATCAAAACGCTGGTGAAGGCACTTCAAGCCCAGTCCCCCAAACCGTGGCCACCGGCCCACTGCGGCCACCACCACGCCGATTAGGTAAACACGGGATATTCCCATCATCCCCGACAACTTCCAAACTCCCGAGCAGGTGGAGACCATAATCGAGCAACTCCAGCGTAAGGCTCGGGAAATGAGGCAGGACCTCGGCATACAGGCCGCCCCTGCCCAAAAGAGGAAGAACCATCTCCGAGGCAAGTTACCTCGGTAAAAGACCTACGTGGTTCTAAGCGAGAGCCACGAAGGCACCCACCGACCGGAGAGATCGGGGTTCAGACGCCCGGTCAGTTTTTAGCCGCCTAGGAGGCGAATCCTGGGCACAATCCGTCCCAGAATCCGAATCGGAGACCTTCACGGGGTCTTCAAAATACCCAGCCCCTACGAGAGGGGCACCAACCGAGGCACTAGAGGCGTGTTGTCCAACGGTGCGGAGGCAACTCGAAGGGGCTCAAAGCTCTCTCGCAGCTAACATTGAGCGTCGTGTATCGGCACACGAACGCCTGGGCCCAGAGGTCACCCTCCGCGCCGAAGGCAGCCAAACGGCCCTTATTGCCGCTCTCCAGCAACGCTTAAGCGAAATGGAGAACAAGATGGAGGCCAAGGACTCTCCGTTTAAGAGGTCCAGCCTAGGCAGGGAACCCCTGTCCTTGGAAATTGAGGAGGCCTACGTCCAGATGAAGATCACTCCTCCTCAAACCCCTCTATACGAGGGAAGAACCAATCCAAAAACTCACTTGAGTAAATACCGGATCTACATGACGGGCAGAGGCGCAACCGATGACACAAAGTATCGCTTGTTCCCCCTTACCTTGGGCGAACTAGCACACAAGTGGTACGTCAACCTGCCCTCTCGTTCCGTCACGAGCTTCGCCGATCTGAACGACAAGTTCATCACCTACTTCGCGGCAAAGATAGCTAGGCCCGAAGGACGCCATAGGTTGATGAACATCAAGCAAGCGAACAATGAGTCCGACGAGGCGTATGTCGATCGCGTCGACGAAATCATTCTCACCGGGGAACCCATCAGTGACGAGCTCTCCCTACACTCAACTCTCAACGACTTTGCCGCACTCTCCCCCATGTTCAGGCACCTATCCAAAAAATTCCCCACGCGCGATCAATCCCGAGGTCACGCACCTCTACTTTTGCTCGTAGATCCCTTGACTTCTTCTCGAATTCGCCAATTGACCCCGTTTTTTGTCATTTTAGCCCCAAATTTTAGGGGAAATTGTGATCCGTACCCCGTTTTTTACCTGGGGTATAAATAGAGGAGGGAAATGAATATTTTCCCACATTTTTGTTTCTTGCTACAGTGCTCCGGCGAATTCTCCATCCCCGACGACTTCAAGCTTTTTCCGACGAGATTTTCTTCAAATTCTTGCTTCCGGTTTAGTTTCAAGGTAGTATTTTTGTTTTAATCACTTAATTTTCTTTTTATTTCTCTTCGAGACCCCATCGCCGCCGTGTGTGATCTTGCGCCACCGTCTTCCTCGGGAAATTGTCGCCGTTTGCAACCTCTATCGCCATCGTCTGGTTTTCTTCTCTTTCTTCTTCCATGTCTTCCCATTCGAGCAACAAATCTGAGGAAACCCTTGATCCCCTCTTTCCCATTGTGGCACACAGAGACCAACCTCCCTTTGACATCTCCTCGGCATCGGACCCTCATGTGGACTCGGTTGTTCGATCGGTGGAAGATACCGGTGCTCGCCGTCAGGGAGGGAAGTGGTGGTTGTCGCGAACAGGGATTCTGAGGAGGGCTTTTCGTCCAGCGCTGAATCGGAAGATCCCCAATTTGACGAACTGACCCGCGAATTTCTGGAAGGGATAAACTTCCCATCTCCAAAGATGCTGGAAAATGAGATTCCAGTTGGAGTTGTTCGGCCTTTCGAATGGCGAGCATATGCCGAGGAACACGCGAACCACTTTGCTCGCCTCCAAAGACAAGTAATGGACTCGGTAAAAACTGACTTCCAAGCGAGCAAAATCAAGAGTGTTGTTCTCGAGGAGGATCTTGATTCGATCCGAGAGACCTACAAGATCCCGTATGACATTCATATGTGGGCTCCCAAGAGAAAGGAAAGAGCTGATCGCCCACCCCCAGGATGCACGGCGATCAACATTGATACCTTAATGGCCGGTCTGAAACTGCCATTGCCCTCGATTGTTGGTCGTTTTCTCGAGGTGACCAACCTTGCCATTACCCAGATCACACCAATTGGGTGGATGAATCTACTCGGCGCCATGTGCTTGTTCGCCCTAGAAGGATACGTTGATCGCCTTACTGCGGAGGAAATCAACTATCTCATGACAATCACCAAGTGTCCCATAGGTGAAGAGGGCTACTACTATCTCAAAGCAAGGACCGGACTCAAGATGGTAGAAGGGGTGCCGAACAAGATTAGGGACTGGAAAGAACACTTTTTCTTTATAGGGGGTGACTGACGAGCATCTTCCAGTCCACACGGTGGCTTTGGGCGGATTAATTCTCCTGCTTCCTATGGAATAATTAAGCGTAAGTTTAACTTTGTTCGCCTTTGAACTGTATTGTTCTAATTTAACTTTTTTTGTTTATTCGCAGGCCCTCGGTTGCCCAAGTGGAACTCAGAAGAAGAGGAAGTTGGTGCGGAGTTCCTGTTCACTTCCTGTTTGGTCGGCCTGCGCAATAGAACGGATAGGGCCATCCAGTATTTGAGCGAGGAGAAGTGTCAGAAAGTTGCTCGCCTCCTCATATTTCCTCATCACCTAGAGGCCCAGGTTGAAGTACCCCCAGGTATAGAAAATTTCTAACTCTTCCTTTTACAAATTTGTTCGTCATTCGTTTCTCAAACTTGCTCGTCTAATAATAATAATTAAATTCTTCTTTTTTTTTAGCCGAGCAAGTTACCGTCGCCGTCCCTCCTTGCTTCGGACTCTTGGAGCAAAGAGTATTCAAAATGGCACCACCCAAAGGACGAAGGAAGAAGGGTGACCCACCTTCCAAGGTGTTGGCGATGACCAACAAGTCCTCTGCTGCCGAGCAAGCCCACCGGACGACTGTTCCGCCGAGCATATCGCCTAAACTGGCTACCACCTCATCTCCTTACGGTCTAAAAAAACTGAAGAAAGGTGACGGTACATACGTCTCCCAGGCGCCCCTCACCACTGACAAAGGAAAATCCAAGGTGGGAGGATCTGGTCGCCTGCCCTCCACCGAAGCTGCTCGCCCTCCTACCACCGATGAGAGAGGAAAATCGAGAAAAGATAGGCATACTCCTCCTCGTGGGCCTGATGACCTTGTTGGGAAAAACAGACCTCACCTATCTTGGGTGGGATGGAGCTAAGTTTGCCGAGTAAGGATTTTTCTTTCAACTCTTCCAAGAATTAAATTGGTTAAAAATTCACTAAGTGTTGAAACCTTTTTTGCTCGCAGGTATCGGCCAAATGACCACCCAGGGCGAGTAGACATACTTCACCAGTACGCCTGCTCGAAGACCCCGGCGAACATTCGTGACATCTCGAATGATCATGTTCGCCGGGCAACTGAAATTGTTGCTCGCGCCTGGTCAAAACCGTTGAACAAGGCCGTGCTCGCCCAAGGGGTCATTGACAACTTTCATTTATCAATGGTGCAAGCTGCCAATTCCCTTGTATCCGCTCAAAGGGGAATGACTCAAGTGGTGGAGCTGGAAGAAGCTGCTCGCCAACATACTGCCACTGTTCGCCACCTTTCAGAAGAGAAGGATACAATGGCGAACAATTTGAATGGCCAGATTGCTCGGCTCAACAACCAGATCTCCCTCTACATCGACAACGAAAAGAAATACCTTGAAAAAATTCAAGGTTTATCTAGCGAATTGGGAGGCAAAGAGGCCATGCTCGGCGAAGAGAAGAGCAAGCTGTCCACGTCCGAGCAGAAGATTACCGAGCTTGAGGCAGAAGTTGCTCGCCTTAGAGAAGTGGAGGCCAGCACCTTCACCCGCGATCAACTTGAGGCAGAGCTCCAGGCCCGGTCTGCCCCCATCTCCAACTTAGGCTACATCTGCGCTCATGCCGATTGCATCCGCATGGCTGATGCGTATGATTTTAGAGATATGGTGGAGGAGATGGGCAGGGATTTGTCCGAATTCCTGGAGCACTATCTCCCGCCGAACAACATTGAGATGCAACTGGGGGATATTGCCGATCTGGGGGTCAAAATTGACTGCCTCGACCCCAGCATCATTATTACTCGCCCTCTCCCTATGGTTGATGAGGGCGAGCAGGAGGAGGAGCCGGCCGCTGCAGACGAGCAAGCCGAGAGGGAGCAAAAAGTTGCCGAAGATATGGCAAGAGACATGATCGTCGACCCACCGGCCGACCAGGCTCAAAGTCCTACTCTTGCCGATCAAACTCAAGATCCTCCTCCTGCCGAGCAACAATAGGCTTAGGACTTAGCCTTTTTCCTTTTCTTTTTGTAATAGTTGTTCGTTCCTTTTGTAGTACTTTTGTAATGGCTTTTCAAAGCTGTACTATTTTTTAGGCTTCAAAGCCTTTATTTTAATGAAGTGTCTTTCTTTTGTTCGCTCATTTTCTTATATATGTTAATTGCCTTTACATTTTTATCAATGCTTTTGCAATTATAACATATAATGTTGGGCTTTTGTTCGAATTGAACTTTGCCTTAATGGAATCTGGGTTTAGCCTTAGGTTCTGCTCATCTTAAAAGACGAACAACCTTTAATTGGCTTTGGTCCTCTGAATGGACTTGTACCTCGAGCTTTTGGACTTTTCTTTTGACGAACAACTATGTATACATAATGAAAAATTTACAAGTGTTGTAAGACTGCTCGTCACTAACATATACAACCTGACGAACAACTTTGAACACTAACTAAAAAATATGCTCGCTTATAATATTTTTGCCGAGCAACCTTGTCTAAAATTAAAAAAGATGAAGCAGCACTAGACTATACAATGTGCCGAACAACTTTTCATCCTATACTTAGTAAAATTTTCAAAAAATTAGGCAAGTTTTTAGTTTGCCTTACTTGGTTCATGACTTGAAGCGACTACACTAGCTTCTACTAGTAGCTACCCCGCAAGAGAACGGGTTCACTGTAGTATGGGCAAGTATAGGGACCAAGTATTATCGAACCCAAGGGATGGTATATATGCGAATAGATCCCTGAAGATCTACGCGTCGTAGTTAATATGAGTGTGATGTTTTTGGTTTTTTTTTGAAAAGAGAAAATAATCTAAACTAAATTACTCTACGAATGCGAAAGGAAAATTAAATTACGTATCTAAGGTGTTTTTCAGATATGAGATGATGATGCTCAGGTTAGGAATCCCTACGTATACTAACGGAGCAGGTACATAATCAAAATAACCGTGACAAACAAGAATTAACCTAAGTAAAAGAATGCAAGGTGAAAGCTCAAGATTCTAAACCCTAATACTTTACCCTAACACTCGACTTCACTAATCCACTAACAAGTTAATGGATTGTGCTCAATTAATGAGACCCTAATTTAACTAAGGTGATGCGGTCGTCCTCCTTCGCTAAACCGGTAAATGAATTAACCTTTCCTAAACCTTCTCGTTAAGACTACTAATTGTTATTGAGTGATGCGGTCGTCCTCTCTCTAACACTTTCGTACTAAATTCAAAGGTAAAGTTCAGATTAATTATAAGAATTCATTAATTAAGAGAATTAAAACTAACGTCACCAATTACCTTAATTACGTACCCACATCCTACTTCTACGAGTTCATCCTAACCCAAGCATGCAAGGGTTTTAGCCGGACATGGTCATAACAAAAATAAAAGCAACAGAAAAAACAACGAACGAAAACATAATGAATTGAATGAAGAAAATACGAAACATGAACTAGGGTTTAAAAAGAAATAAATATGAAGAACTGAAATTGAATTAACTAAAACGAAATTAAAAGCGTTTAAAGGAACGAACTAATGAAAAGAAACTACGAATTCGTATGAAAAACCTCAACAAAGCATAAATAAAGCTTGCTCGTCTCCTTCCTCTCCAAAAACTAAGTCTAAAATTATTTCTAAAAGTTGGGGATCTTTCAAAATGTGTTTGGACGAGATATATATAGGCACGGGTCGAAACGGGAGTTAACGGGCCGAAAATACAAATCCGGAGGCAAAAGTATAGGGGCGCTCGAGCAAAACGCTCGAGCGGTCCCGCTCGAGCAGTGTAGCTCGAATGGTGCATTCGCTCGAGCGGTCGCGCTCGAGCTGCTCGAGCGCTGAAATCATTCTGTAAGTTTTGGGCGCTCGAGCGGTGGCGCTCGAGCTGCTCGAGCGCAAGAATGGTTCTGTATGTTTGCGCGCTCGAGTAAGGCGCTCGAGCGGTGGCGCTCGAGTAATGCGCTCGAGTGATCTCCAATCCTCCGAAATGATACTTTTCCTCGTCCGCACTAATACCAATCGTATTTCTTCAATATCTTCTCATCCGGGCATCCGTTTGAGTCGATTCAAAGTCCTACGAACTCCGTTTTTCGTCCTCTATTCACCTATGAGCATCAAAGAGACAAATTTATCAATGTATAGAAATAATGCTCAATTGACTCTAAATACTCTATAAACTCGACCAAAACTAGGGCGTTTCTAGCTACGAATCATGACAATTTCACGCCTAATCAACCCCCCCAAACTTACCATATTGCTTGTCCCCAAGCAATGAAATAATAAGTCAAGTGAAATTGTTAGGAATGAGTAGGAAAAATCAATCATGCAAGCTAATGAATTCAAGCTTCAAAAGTCAATCACCCGTATACTCACTCAATTCCTTTTATCGTACTCATGCAACAATAATAAGAAGCACCAAGATCAAGCATAGATGTGCACTCAACGATGTGTTTAACTCCCTCACAAGTGTATAACAATGATAAAGGGACTCACTCAATCAATCAATCACACAAATTGGCAGCCATAGGCTCGTAAATGCTCTCAACTTCGACCATACTCTAGAAATCAATGCCAAATCAAAAAGGACTTTCAAAAGGTTGTAATGTAGGCTCTTTGGACAGGTGGGATAACAATATGGTAAAGTGACTCAAGTGAATGGAGAATAGAAATTCAAAACTTCGGTACTTCGAGATTAAAAACGATCTACTTCAAACATATTCAATCACTACACTTTCGCTTTCAATTCTCTCAACACTTCAATTTTTTCTTTCTCACTTTTTCACTTTTTTAAACACTTCATCATTTTTTTTTTTCGCACAAACACATGAGCTCATTTTTTTCTTTTGCTCATTCTCAATTTTTTTTTTTTTTCCCACAACTCAAAACTTCATCACACCTTTTTTTTCATATTCACTCAACAAACAACCTTCTCCTTTTTTCAACTCAATTCACTCCCTTCATATTCACACTTTCCTATTCTCCACTCAAATTGGGACAAAAAGGCTTAGGAATTGGAATAGTGTTCATATGTGCTAGCAAATAAAATAGGCTTTAGGCTCAAAGGGGCTAACAAGGGATCAAAGTCATTGGTAAGGAAAATTTTGGCTAAGTGACCCAATAAAATCAATGATGGCCTAAGATCACATTCGGCATATCAAACTAGACACAATCTAGAAGCAAGAGCACATGCAAGTTCTAGCATCCTCTAAGGTGACGATCCACTCACAAACGAAGAGATTAAATCATGCATTTAAATCTCGTAAGGCTCAAATCTCACAGCTTTCACATCCATGCTAGTCCTAGTGCATTCTCACTCTCATCACACAAGTACTCAAAAGAAAACTCATAAGCATACGGGTTCTCTCCCTAATCAGCTCAAACTCAAACACTCACACAAAAAAAAAATTTCTAACTCACCCTTACAACTCACTCTACTCATCAAATCATACTCAAAGATAGCAATCAACAAGCATAAGGTGATTGATAGGCATAAAATATTGAGTAACAAAACAAATTAATAAAAGCCCAAGGAGCATCTCAAGGCACAAAATAACTAACTCAACTCAAAGATAAGGGGTGCATGCATGTGCAATGTAACAAGAAACATAAAAAACTCCACCCCCCCAAACTTCGACCTTGCTAGAGGTCTAAGTTTGGGGTTGTGGGTTACCTCAACCGAACAATTCAGTTTCTCTCAACAGCTTTGCACACTCCTTTGTCTCAAGTTGGTTCCTTCAATCTGAGTAACTCCATGATACCTTTACTCCTTTAGAGACAAGCCTACAAAATAAAACTCTCAAGTACAAGGTTAAACATACGACTCAAAATACTCCCTAATAATATAAAAAAAAACACTAAAAATAAATGAAAGCAAATAAAAATGGGTTGCCTCCCATTCAGCGCTATTTTTAAGGTCCTCATGCCGGACCGTGCTCAAAGGAGCTTATGGGACATCATACTCAAATTTACCTCCCTTACTCTCATAAGAGTGGTGTTTGAACTTCTTTCCTTGATGCCCCACCATCATGAGTTCCTTTGCTCTCTTCTCATCCCCAAGTGTTATGGGTCTCAACTCCTTCTTGCCTCTATCTGGAGGAGTCTTACTAAACAATTTCTTGAATTTGGATTTTTTCTTCTTAACTCCTCCTTTCCCTTCTAACTGGACCACGTCCACTTTCTTCACCTCTCCATCCTTCAACTTCTTCACTTTATCCCTATCAACATAATCAAGATCATAACGCTCATGGGTTAAATTATCATTTGAAGGATTATAAAATTCATGAATATGAGAAGAGTTAGGGATATGAGGTGTGTCTTCAACACGAGGATCAATGGCATCCATGCAATACAAGCTCTCATCCTCCCTCGGGTGTTTCATGGCTTCATATAGGGAGATCTTCACTTCTTGATCGTCAACCTTCAATGTAATCTTCCCATTCGCCACGTCTAGCACCATCCCCGCCGTAGCTAAGAACGGTCTTCCCAAGATCAATGGAACGTGCTCATCTTCCTCCATCTCTAGCACTACAAAGTCGGCTGGAAAAATGTGATCTCCAACTCTCACTAGGACGTCTTCAACAACACCTTGAGGTCGAGTAATAGACCGATCGGCTAGTTGAAGCGTCATCATTGTGGGTTGAAGTTCACCACCTTCCAACTTCTTGAAAAGCGACAGCGGCATGAGATTGATGCTCGCCCCGAGGTCGCACAACGCTCCCTTCTTGATCCCGTTCCCAATATCACATAGGATCGTGAAGCTCCCGGGATCCTTCAGCTTTGGTGGAAGCGCCTTGTGCACTAATGCACTCACCTCGTGGTTCAGCTGCACCAACTTCGGCTCATCCACTCGCCGTCTTTTTGCGATCAAGTCCTTCAAAAACTTCGCATAGTGCGGCATCTGTTCCAAAGCATCATAAAAAGGAATATTAATATGCAATTGTTTAAAAATATCAAGGAACTTAGCGAATTTCTCATCAAGCTTCTTTTTCATGAAGCGCTGTGGATATGGGACGGGTATCACAGATTTGGGTACCCCCCATTCATCTCTTTCTGTTTCTTTCACTTTATCCCTTGCTTCCTTTGCCTTTTTCCACTTAGGAACTCTCTCTATCTCCTCAAAGTCTTTCCCCTTCTGGGACTCATCCATATCTTTATGCTTCTCAATCCCTTCACTTTCAATCCCCTTCTCAACTTGGGGCGTCTCAGAATCAGCAGGCATCTGAGGACCTTCATAATTGGTTCCACTTCTCAGCTAGATCGCCTTGCACTGCTCTTTCGAGTTCCCCTCCGGCATTCTATTCACAGACTTTGCAATCTGGCTCATCTGGAGCTCTAACGAAGTGAACCTTCGATTGTTCTCTTGTTGAGTTCTAGTCCACTCAACGTTCATCTTCTGGAGCTCTTGATCACGTTGATCACCCTTCTTGTGTAACTCCTTCACATCGTACTCCAAGGATGACAACCGCTTGCTTCCTTCCTCCACCTTCTGAAGGATCGCTCTCAACATCTCCTCGGTTGATGCACCGCCTTCTCCACCAGGAGGTTTGGACCCCGGATCAACACCTGCAGGAACAGTGACACCAGCTTTTGGGTTAGCATAAGAAAAATTATCATTTTTCCTCCATGTGTTTTGAGGAAGCTGCTGGCCTCCTTGAACTCCTTGTGTGTTCCTCCATTGATTTTGAAGTGGCTGAGGGCCTGGAGGCACAAATGGTTGGCCATAAGAAGGCCTTCCATACTGATTTCCACCTTGGTAGCCATTCTGATTGTAATACGGACCTCCCATGTAATTGGCTACCTCTTGCTGTCCACTGGGCTGGTCTACTCTCTCATTCTCCACTGCATGCTCTCCACCCAAACTCTTCCCCAACTCGAGGTTGTTGATCTTTTCCATCATGGCCATCAGCAGCCTTCTCGTTCCTTCTCCCTCCTCAAACTGATGCACTCTTTGCAAATCTGCATCCACACCCCAAGCACCGGCATTCGTGACAATGTTGTCCACGATCTCCCTACACCTCTCTATGCCTTGATTGA
The DNA here is from genome assembly GCA_947034835.1 of Ballota nigra. Taxonomy (NCBI): domain Eukaryota; kingdom Viridiplantae; phylum Streptophyta; class Magnoliopsida; order Lamiales; family Lamiaceae; genus Ballota; species Ballota nigra. The sequence goes on along the minus strand of OX344720.1, from coordinate 85,392,400 downwards.
GGAATGCTCCACCCGCACAAGCGTCTAAATGGTCTTGCCCCGCCTTGTTGGCACCACTGTAGAAGAACGCCATAATGTCTCCCTCATTGTACCCGTGCTGCGGGCACTCTATCAGCATGTTTGAGTATCTCTCCCACGCTTGACGTAGATCCTCTCCAGACTTCTGGCGAAAGGACGAAATCTCAATTCTAGCCTTGATCGTCCTAGATGGAGGGTAGAATCGCTCGAGGAACAGACGCTCGAGCTCTGCCCAAGTGGTAATACCTCCCCGCGGAAGCGTATTATCGTACCACTCCTTGGCTATTCCCGTCAATGAGAATGGGAACAGCCTAAGCCTCTTGGCATCTTCAGACATGCCATTATAATTAAATGTTGAGGCTATCATGAGAAAGCTCCTCAAGTGTGTATGAGGATTCTCCTTCCCGATCACTCCTTTGAACTGATTCTCTGTCAGCAGCTTTAAAATTCCTGGGGAAATAGAGAAGTTGTTTGCCTCAACAGGAGGCAAAGCCACTCCATCATAGTACCGTTGTGGCTGCGCTGCAAACCTCCCTCGAATAGCCATCTGATCTGCGTTCTGAGGAACGTGTTGAGGATTAGCAGCAGGTACTGGTACTTGTTGGGGTGGTGGTTGGTAAACAGGTGGTTGGTTGTAGACTGGTGGTGGATGATATGGATATGGTGGGTAAGGATAAGGTGGGTATGGGTAATGTTGGTATACTGGGTTGTTGAAAGGGTTATTTGGGTTTTGTGGGTAAGCAGGGTTGTTAGGAGGATTATGGACAAGGTTCTGAGCTGGATTCCCTACGTTTCGTGTATCCGGGTTCTGGCTACTACTATCTACGAACTGGTCTTGATTCTGATCACCACTCCCTCCAGAGCCATCAACCCGGTCTACTGCCTGATTGAAATCGTTGGCAGCATCGTCCAACTCATTATTGAGGTCCATTGGTACCTTCCCTAAGTCGGCAGCGTTCATCCTTCTCAAGAAGGCTCGGTTCCTTCTGGCTATTGTCTCAGGATCTGCAGGTAATCTCTCTTCGCTCGTGTTGCCTTGTGAGCGTGTTCTCATAAACCTGACACACTAGCAGATGGATCAAAACGCAACTGCCGAATAAATAAAAATAACAAAAAGAAATAAAAACATAAAATAGGCACTCACTACTAACTACTAAGCTATCGACAAGTCCTATTCAAAGAGCATATAACGCCATCCCCGGCAACGGCGCCATTGACTTGAAGCGACTACACTAGCTTCTACTAGTAGCTACCCCGCAAGAGAACGGGTTCACTGTAGTATGGGCAAGTATAGGGACCAAGTATTATCGAACCCAAGGGATGGTATATATGCGAATAGATCCCTGAAGATCTACGCGTCGTAGTTAATATGAGTGTGATGTTTTTGGTTTTTTTTTTTGAAAAGAGAAAATAATCTAAACTAAATTACTCTACGAATGCGAAAGGAAAATTAAATTACGTATCTAAGGTGTTTTTCAGATATGAGATGATGATGCTCAGGTTAGGAATCCCTACGTATACTAACGGAGCAGGTACATAATCAAAATAACCGTGACAAACAAGAATTAACCTAAGTAAAAGAATGCAAGGTGAAAGCTCAAGATTCTAAACCCTAATACTTTACCCTAACACTCGACTTCACTAATCCACTAACAAGTTAATGGATTGTGCTCAATTAATGAGACCCTAATTTAACTAAGGTGATGCGGTCGTCCTCCTTCGCTAAACCGGTAAATGAATTAACCTTTCCTAAACCTTCTCGTTAAGACTACTAATTGTTATTGAGTGATGCGGTCGTCCTCTCTCTAACACTTTCGTACTAAATTCAAAGGTAAAGTTCAGATTAATTATAAGAATTCATTAATTAAGAGAATTAAAACTAACGTCACCAATTACCTTAATTACGTACCCACATCCTACTTCTACGAGTTCATCCTAACCCAAGCATGCAAGGGTTTTAGCCGGACATGGTCATAACAAAAATAAAAGCAACAGAAAAAACAACGAACGAAAACATAATGAATTGAATGAAGAAAATACGAAACATGAACTAGGGTTTAAAAAGAAATAAATATGAAGAACTGAAATTGAATTAACTAAAACGAAATTAAAAGCGTTTAAAGGAACGAACTAATGAAAAGAAACTACGAATTCGTATGAAAAACCTCAACAAAGCATAAATAAAGCTTGCTCGTCTCCTTCCTCTCCAAAAACTAAGTCTAAAATTATTTCTAAAAGTTGGGGATCTTTCAAAACGTGTTTGGACGAGATATATATAGGCACGGGTCGAAACGGGAGTTAACGGGCCGAAAATACGAATCCGGAGGCAAAAGTATAGGGGCGCTCGAGCAAAACGCTCGAGCGGTCCCGCTCGAGCAGTGTAGCTCGAATGGTGCATTCGCTCGAGCGGTCGCGCTCGAGCTGCTCGAGCGCTGAAATCATTCTGTAAGTTTTGGGCGCTCGAGCGGTGGCGCTCGAGCTGCTCGAGCGCAAGAATGGTTCTGTATGTTTGCGCGCTCGAGTAAGGCGCTCGAGCGGTGGCGCTCGAGTAATGCGCTCGAGTGATCTCCAATCCTCCGAAATGATACTTTTCCTCGTCCGCACTAATACCAATCGTATTTCTTCAATATCTTCTCATCCGGGCATCCGTTTGAGTCGATTCAAAGTCCTACGAACTCCGTTTTTCGTCCTCTATTCACCTATGAGCATCAAAGAGACAAATTTATCAATGTATAGAAATAATGCTCAATTGACTCTAAATACTCTATAAACTCGACCAAAACTAGGGCGTTTCTAGCTACGAATCATGACAATTTCACGCCTAATCAGTTCACCTGCCTCCCAAGACATTTGTTCGCCCAATCAAGGACTTGTTCATCTCATTGATAGTACTTCTTCAGATGTACAATATTCCAGGAGTATTGGGTCGGCTTGCCTTCCATATCTTCGATATCGTATACACCATTAACGAATTTTTCCGTTATACGATACGGACCCTCCCAAGTTGGTCCCAATACACCTGGAGGTTGGGCGAGCAACTTTCTTAGAACCAAATCTCCAACTCTGAATTCCCTGATTTTAACATGGAAATTGTAATAACGTTCTGCTCGCTGCTTGTAGGTAGTATTTTTTAGCTCGGCACTTAATCTTTTTTCTTCGAGCAAATCCATCTCAGTAGCTAGAGTAGAGTTGTTCGCCTGCTCATCAAAGTTGGTCGTTCTGAATGTGTTAGTTTTTAACTCGATTGGTATTACAGCTTCTGTTCCGAAAGCCATTGCAAAAGGCGTTTCTCCGGTGCTTGACCTGGGAGAAACTCTATATGCCCACAGGACTTCCGGGAGTTCTTCAGACCAACTGCTTTTGCTCTCCGCTAGCCGCACTTTCAATGTATGCTTGTTATCTTGTTTACGGCCTCGACTTGTCCATTTGATTGGGGATGATAGGGCATAGAGTAATGTTTTTTGATCCCCCACTTTATACAGAAATCTCTCAACTCTTTTCCATCAAACTGTGGACCATTGTCTGTCACGATGGTTTGTGGAACCCCAAAGCGACAGACAATGTTCTTCCAAATGAAGTTGATCATTTTCTGCTGCGTGATTTTTACCATGGCCTCTGCTTCCGCCCATTTCGTGTAATAGTCGACTGCCATGACAGCAAATCGAACATTTCCAACTCCTGCTGGGAAAGGACCAATAATGTCCATTCCCCATCTTGCAAATAGCCACGGGCTATAAACTGATACGAGCTGTTGGGCCGGGGTATGAATGTTTGGGGCAAAAATCTGGCATTGATGGCAAGTCTTCGCTTTCTTGATCGCATCTTGGCGTAAAGTCGGCCAATAGTAGCCTTGTCTGATAGTTTTGTATGCCAAGGCTTGCCCCCCAGTGTGATTTCCACATACTCCGACATGTATTTCTTCGAGTATTGCTCGTCCCTGCCCCCTAGGCAAACATTTGAGAAGTGGGATTGATATTCCCCTTTTGTAAAGCTGCTCGCCCACCAGAGTATATCTGGCGGCTTACTTTGTTAGCTTGGCAGCTTCAAAAGGGTTGTTTGGTTTTTCCCCACTTTTCAAATATTTGACTATACTTGTTCTCCAGTCTTCTTCTTCACTTGCTTGTTCGTCAAGTTGGTTGACATTATAACTTCTTGTTGATGGATCATTCATCTTTGTAATTATAATGTCCGCCAACTCTGCAGGTCCCTCGCTTGTTGCTAGTCGGGCCAACGCATCTGCTTGTGTGTTGTTTGTCCTCGAAATTTGTTCAATGAAGACTTGTTCTAATAAGGACATCAGGTAGGCAACAATTCGTTGATACTCGATCATATGATCGTCTTTCGCTTCGTATTCACTTCGGACTTGGTTCACAATCAATTGCGAGTCGCCGAATATTTGTAACCGTCTGACACCTACTGCAAGAGATAGGTGGAGACCAGCAATAAGAGCTTCATATTCTGCTTCATTGTTGGTTGCCATGAAACCAAATTTGATCGCCGAGGTGAATACTTGTCTGTCAGTTCTAATTAGAACCACTCCTGCCCCCGAAGCTACGTTGGTTGAAGATCCATCAACATAAAGATGCCAGGGGTGATCAAGTCCTCTCGTCGGATCTGGTGGGAAGGTTAGTTCGACTATGAAGTCGACTAACGCTTGTCCTTTGATCGCTGTTCGAGGAGCATAGGTCACCCCGAATTGGCTAATCTCTAGTGACCACTTTAATAGGCGACCGGCTGTGTCAGGGCGATGAAGAATTTGTCTGAGTGGAAAAGTTGTTAGCACTTCAATTTGATGATCAAAGAAGTATGGTCGTAACTTCCTCACACTCATGACAAGTGCGTATGCCAGCTTCTCGGTTGGAGAGTATTTGATCTCCGCTTCGTGCAAAGCTTGGCTGACATAGTAGATGAGTTGATGAAATTTGCCATCTTCTCGTACCAGAACAGAGTTGATTGCCACTTCTGACGCTGCCAAGTACAAGTATAGCTTTTCTCCTGGGACAGGCTTTGATAGGATTTTAACATCTCCCAGGTAGTCTTTAAGTTGGTCGAACGCCTTTTGACAGTTGCTAGTCCACGTGAACTGTCCTTTCTTGATGGCTTCAAAGAATGGACGTCATTTGTCCCCCGATCTGGATATGAATCGATTCAATGCTGCTAGGCATCCTGTGAGCCTTTGCACTTCTTTTATCGAACGTGGTGGCTGCATATCCACGCTTGCTTTGACTTTTGTTGGATTGGCTTCAATCCCTCGTTGACTAACAAGATGGCCCAGGAATTTTCCAGAATGGACCCCGAAACTACTCTTCTTCGGGTTCAGCTTCATATTGTAACGCCGAAGAATATCGAACACCTGGGTCAAATGTTGAAGATGGTCTTCTTTTCGGGGGCTCTTGACTACAATATCGTCTACATAGACTTCTACCGTATCTCCGATTTGTTCGTCGAACATTTTGTTCACCAACCTCTGGTATGTTGCTCCGGCGTTGATGAGGCCAAAGGGCATTCTCTTCCAACACAACAAGTTTTTATTTGTATAAAATGTTGTGTTTTCTTGATCGTCTGGATGCATTGGAATTTGATGGTATCCGGCAAAGGCATCCATGAATGTTAGCATTTCATGACCTGCAGTGCTGTCCACTGACTTGTAGCGATTTTACTACTTCTACTAGTCGCTTTCCCGCAAGCGGACGGATTCACTGTAGTATAAGTACGTATAATGACCAAGTAGTATCGAACCCAAGGGATGGTGTGTATGCGAATAGATCCCTGAAGATCTACGCGTCGTAGTTAATATGAGTGTATTGTTTTTGGATTTTTGAAAGATTAATTAAACTAAACTCAATTATCCTACGAATGCAAAAGGAAAATTAAACTAAGTAACAAAAGGTGTGTTTTCAAATATGAGATGGTGATGCTTAAGATAGGAATCCCTACGTATACTAACGGAGCAGGTACATAATCAAAATAACTGTGACACACAAGAATTAACCTAAGTCTAAGAATGCAAGGTGAAAGCTCAAGATTCTAAACCCTAATACTTTACCCTAACACTCGACTTCACTAATCTACTAACGAATTACTAGATTGTGCTTAATTAATGAGACCCTAATTTAACTAAGGTGATGCGGTCGTCCTCCTTCGCTAAACCGGTAGATGAATTAATCTTTCCTAAACTCTCTCGTTAAGTCTACTCGTTGTTAAAGAATGATACGGTCGTCCTCTCTCTAACACCTTTCGAACGAAATTCAAGAGCGAAGTCTAGATTAATTTTAAGAATTCATTAACCAAGAGAATTAAAACCTAACGTCACAAGTTACTCTAACTACATACCCACAACCTACTTCTACGAGTTCATCCTACCCTAAGCATGCAAGGGTTTTAGCTAGACATGGTTTTAACAAACATAAAAGCAATAGAAGAAACGACGAACATAAACATAATGAATTGAAGAACGAAAATATGAAACATGAACTAGGGTTTAAAGAAATAAATACTAAGAACTGAAATTTAATTACTTAAAACGAAGTTTCAAAGTGTTTAAAGAAATCAAACTAATGAAAAGGAACTAAGAAACGAAAAGAAACTAAGAATTCGTATGCAAAACCTCAACAAAACGTAAATAAAGCTTGCTCCTCTCCTTCCTCTCCAAAAACTAAGTCTAAAGTTATTTCTAAAGTTCGGGGATCTTTCAAAATGTGTTTGGAAGAGGTATATATAAGCACGGGTCGAAACGGGAGTTAATGGGCCGAAAATACGCATCCGGAGGCAAAAATCCGAAGTTGCTCGAGCAAAACACTCGAGCGGTCCCGTTCGAGTAGTGTAGCTCGAATGACACAATCGCTCGAGCGGTTCCGCTCGAGCCGGTCGAGCGCTGAAATTACACTATATGTTTTGGGCGCTCGAGCAATTCGCTCGAGCGGTGGCGCTCGAGCTGCTCGAGCGCAAAAAAAGTTCTGTAAGTCTTAGGCGCTCGAGCAATGCGCTCGAGCGGTGGCGCTCTACCTAGTCACTCGAGTGACTTCCAACTCATCCCAACTAATACTTTTCCTCGTCCGCACTAATACCAATCGTATTTCTTCAATATCTTCTCATCCAGGCATCCGTTTGAGTCGATTCAAAGTCCTACGAACTCCGTTTTTCATCCTCTATTCACCTATGAGCATCAAAGAGACAAATTCATCAATGTGTAGAAATAATGCTCAATTGACTCTAAATACTCGATAAACTCGACCAAGATTGGGGTATTTCAAGCTATGAATCATGACAATTTCATGCCTAATCATCCACCAACTGGTCAATGTGAGAAAGAGGAATTTTGTCCTTCGGGCATGCTGCATTCAGATCTATAAAGTCTATGCATAGCCTCCAGGTCCCGTTTGGTTTCCTCACAAGGACTGGGTTTGCTACCCATTGTGGACAGAGTGCTTGTCGGATTAAGTCGTTGTCTAACAACTTTTTTACTTCTTCATTCAAAGCCTGATACTTGTCTGGGCCATACTTTCTTCGTTTTTGATGGACATGCCTTTTTGCTTGATTAATGTTGAGCTTGTGACAGACATGTTTTGGATCTATCCCCACCATGTCTGCATGAGACCAAGCAAAAACATCTAGATTCTTACTGAGGAACTTTTTCATTCGGGATCTGTAAGGCTCAGAGAGCTCAGATCCTATATACAATTCGAGATCCTTGTTTTCAGGATTAACTTTGAACGCCTCCAGTTCTTCAACTGGAGTTGCTCGTCGTTTTTGTCCTTTCCAACGAGGATCAAGTATTGGTCCCTCAGGGTTGAAATCATTTTCGATGTTCATGGGCTTTGCTCCCAAGCGGGGATCTAGATCATCTGTTGGTTCTGACTCATTGTTGTTAGTCAACACCTGGCCCTCCAAGTTATCTGGCGAGTGTTGCTCGTCACCACCCCTTTGTTGTTCGTCAGAATGATGTTCCTCATGGGTGGTAAGGAGTTGCTCGTCCAACACCTGCTCGTCAAGATGTTGCTCGTCAGTATCCATGTGGTCCTCCTCTATGTCCATCATGTTCTCTAATATTGATGGTTCATCAGCAGGATAGCTAGTTGTGGCCTCCATCATGGATACTAGTGCATGTTTGGCCTGCAACTGTAGGAGACATTCCCTGGCTTTTCTTTGATCTCCTTTAATAGTGCCTGCTCCGCTTGCTGTTGGGAATTTCAAACAATAGTGATAAGTAGAACACGTAGCTTTGAATTCATTTAAAAAGGGTCGACCAAGAAACCCGTTATAAGTTGAATCCTGGTCTACAACCAAGAAGTCAACCATTCTTGTAATATTTTTCTCGGGTTCGTTGGCCGTTACAAGTTGTACTGCTAAAGTAACTATTCCCAATGAGACTGTTACAGCATTCCCGAAGCCTACTATTCTGTGAGTCGAATCCCAGATATAGCTCGAATAATCTCCAAGGTGATCGAGCGTCTTTTTGAATATGATGTTGGTGTAGGCTCCAGTGTCTACCAACAATCTGTGGACTCGTGTTCCCATAATCTTTGCGCAGATTACGAGCGAATCGTTGTGCGGAGTTAATATTCCTTCCAAGTCTTTTTCGGTGAAAGTCAATTCTGATGTCTGCATGATAGATGGTTTAACCCCCATTTCTTGGACTTGATCGATTGCTCGTAACTCAGCCTTTCTCTTTCGGCTGGAGATTGGCGGTCGTCCATCAGAACACCCTCCTGCAGGGCCTGCGGACTCCATCATGTATAAGTCTTCTAAAGGACGAGCAGGAATGGTAGGAACTGGTCGCCCTGGTTTATTGTTTTTCTGAGGTTGATCATCCTCATCTTCAGAGTTGTTCTCCCGGACTCTCTTTCCGGGTTGTCTTTTAACAAAGTCGGAAAGTTTCCCCTCCTCGTAGAACCGCCAAAGCTGCTTGAGCAAATCTCTACATTCACTCGTAAAGTGCCCCACGCTTTGATGGTAGGCACAATACTTGTTAGGGTTGAGTTTGCCGTTGTCTTGTCGGATTTTCCGTGGAGGGGAGAGCAACTCCTTCTCTTTCACATTTTCATAAACAGTATCGACTGACACTGTTAGCACTTGATTCAACTTTTCCTTAAGCTCTGTCCCTTTAGTGAATGCCTTCATATTTTTCGGGACCCGATAGCTTGTTACGCCAGGTTTCTTGTTGTTCTCCTTGGGATCAACTTTGTTCTCCCCCAAGTTAGATTGCAAGGCCTCGTGCATGGAAACAAATATGCCGGCTTGATTTCTGAATTCGGCATAACTTCTTGGGCACTTTAGACGTACCTCTTTCCATAGCTTCGATCCTTTCTTCAGCCCGACCATAACAACAACTATTTTCGTGTCCTCGCTGACGGGCTCACCTTCCAACAGCACCTTGTCGAACCTTTCCATAAACGCCCGATCAGACTCATCATCATTCTGTTTTAGGTCGGACAATCGGTGCTTTTGGGACAGATATGTTCCCGCCGTTGAGAAATGGGAAAGGAACTCTCGGCTCAGTTGAACGAACGAGTGGATAGATGCTGGCGGCAGTGCCGAAAACCACTTGTGCACCCGGTCCCCCAAAGTTAATGGGAAGTTTCGGCATTGGGTGGCATCGCTGGCTCCCATCGAGACCATATAATCTGAGTATTTTGTTAGATGAACCGTGGGATCAGCAATGCCATCGTATTGGATACTTGCTGGGAATTGGACCTTCTTCTGAATCGGGGCTTTTAAAATGAGGGTTGATAACGGTGAGGATGGCAGACTGGTCGTCCTCACTCCTCTTTGTTGGTCCAATTATCCCTACATGCTCTCTACTGCCCTTCTTAGGCTTGATAGCTCATCCAAAGATGCCCCCTGGCTTGGAGGCTGTTCGGCGAGCAAAGGTATAAATCTTTCTGCTCGTCGCAGTCCCTCACTCGGAGTGGGCAAATCCTGGAGCTGTTTTCTAGGGTTGCTCGCCGCATTTGGCCCTAGACGCCTGAAGGCAGACTGGGAGAGTCTCTCATGAGCTGATGGGCGTGGTTGTTCAAATGTTGCTCGCCCACGTTCTGCTTCCTGGAGAGCAACTTTCTCCTGGAGTTGGGGTTGGCCAAGCCTGTCCTGAGCACTGGAACGTGTAGTTCCATGGCTCGATACTGTTGTTCGCTCGCGAGCAGACTCAGCCTGGCCTTCTCTTGGTTCAACCACCTTGGCTTTGCCTTTATCCCGCCTGACCTGGGCACTGTTCACCTCGTGTTGTTCGCCCCTAGCTGACCTGGCCCTAACAACTTCTATGGGTCTGTCCTTAGGCCTCACTTGTGATGGCCTATTCTGATCTTGTTGTCTCTGAAGAGCTTGAAGAGCAGCAATAGTCTTGGCCAGTTCATTAGGGTTATTTGCTAGGGCCTCCATTTCAGGTGGGAGATTATGGGTTATAGCAGTATGCTGTGACCTGTTCGCATGCCTGGGATTACGATCCTGGTGGTCGGCCGACGAAGCTCGGGTGGGAGATGCTCTCCTTGACAAGCGTGATGCTTGGGTTTCCTTGGATTGAGGCATTTCAAATTAATTTGTCTTTTGTTCTTATGATGAAGAACACCAAGAACACCAAGAACACCAAGAACACTTTTGTTTGAATCTTCAAATGTTTCTTGAAACTTTCTTCAAATCTTAAAGTTTTCAACTTGAAGTTCTTGTCTAATCACACTAAATCGAAGGTTCGAACCCTTCTTCTAGCGCCAATTTGTTGGTGATCAAATTTAATCGATATGATTAGTGACTGTTTTAATTCGGTTTTAGACCACCAATCAATTACATGTAATTGATTACCACCGTAAATGGTAAATCGAAGATTCGGGATGTGGACTGATAAACACGAAAGTCGAAATCGTATTAATTTTGTATGTGTGTACATTTTAGTGTGTTAGTGTGTGTTTTGGGATTATTTATGAATTTGAACTTGTATTTCTTAAGCTGGAGAACAACTACTTATAGAGGATAGCAAGCAGGAGGTGTCTATGACTCTTGGTCTCCCTAGCCTGCATGCTTGACAAGTGTCCTATTGACTTTTGTTTGACCTTATCTAAGCTGAATCTTAGTTACAAAGTCTTCCTTGGTCTTATCTCGGACTTCATTGTTGTTCGTCCAGGTCGGTTTAGTTGATCCAAAATAGTTTTTTTTTCATAGAAGTTGTTCGCCTTTTGAGGGTATGGCTCAGAAGTTGTTCGCCTTCGTGTTTTACACAGATTGGCTTTGGGATCTTGGTCCTTTGTTCGTTTCCATACACCTCTTAAGCTGGTAAATGCACCATCTTTTCATAATGTTGTTCGTCATTATTGACTTGGTGGAGGGTCCATATTTGGCTTCGGGTCTCTAGACCTGTTCGCCAATATGTTGTTCGTCGTTAGAGTTGTTCGTCCATTTATACACTCCCTAGATTGATCTATACACCTCCACTTGATTCTCTTTGTTAATCATCTTTGATTTGGGGTTGGTTCTTCATAATCATGATTAATGCTTTAATCCTTATTCGCCCAACAATGACTGATGTTCGCCTATCAACAGATGCCATCAGACAATCATTCCATTCCAAGTACGAGGAACAGTGAATCGGAACAACTCCAGTGGGACAGACCATACTTATGGTAAGAAATCCCACGATCTCAGGAATAAGTACAAGCTATTTTCCACGTGGCCGGCTCTTACTGGGCCGAGCTCACTATTCCGAATGGCCTCGGTCCATACCTCGAAACTAGGGTCAGCCCGAACATTTAATGCTCAAGCTGCCCGAATAGAGATAGGTCAGCCCAAGGGTATGCTCTTGGGCTATAAATACTTGCTCATTAGCATTGAATACACACCTACCACTTCAAGCTCAAGTCTACACAAAGACTTGACAAATCTTCTTGCATTTATTACTTTCAATTATTATTTATTATACATAGCCTCACACATTCATTATCTAAACCAACGAAAATCATTAAGTTAGTTACTCGACCAAAAAGCCACAGTAATCGTATTAAGTTACATATTTCGAGTAGCAACAATGTCTACTATAGTTTTTTTTTCGGAGTAATAAATCTAGATAATCTCTATTCTACAAAAAATTTAGAGTATGTATAGAGTGAAAATGATTAATTCATAAACCACTTTGCCATACTTTTTAGTATAACCACTAATACCCTTCAGTGTAATCAACTAATACTCTTCGTACCCTTCAATTAATATCATTCAGTGAAACAACTAATACCCTCCATAACTAATATTTTTTAGTGAAAATAACTAATACCCTCCAGAACAAATACACTTCAATGAAAACAACTAATACTCTTTAATGAAAATAACTAATACACTTCAAATGATTCATGTATTAATTATTTTCACTCTACACTTTGTCAAAAATTAAAAAATCTTTTTTTTTTCAGATTAATAAATATTTATTTTAATAAATTCTACAAAAAATAAACTTCTACAAAATATATAGAATTGTTTATATAGATTAATCATTCACAAAAATATCCAATAACTATTATTTAAAATAATTGAAATATCTTTAATACTAAAAAATAGAGGGATTTATCATAATATATATTCAACATATTTTTATATACCACAAAAATATCCAATATATTTCTCAATATATATTATAAGTTATATTTAAAAAAATATATCCAATATATTTTGTATTCAATTATTTATCAATATTTATAATAAAGTATATTCAAAGATATATACCAAAGATTTAAAATGAATATTACTCAATTTAGAAATAATTTTGGTGGAAAAATTCAATGGTTTCAAATGTAGGCCGGTTAACGTTGTTATCGATATATAGATTTATTAAATGACTCACATGCTCTTATCATTGAAAAAAAATAAAATACTGCATATTTGATACACCCACAAAAAATTCAAGAGTCACAACCAAACGCAAGAAGTTATGGGAGAGTTGGAGTCAGCGCTACAACACTGGCGTTGAAACCTTCTTGTGGTTACACCATCATTTTATTATTCTTACGGCGCTATTGCAACATTATAAGTTCGATGACAAGTGTGTTAGTATTATTCCTCCATTTTTTCAAAAAAAAAAATCCCGACACTGATTTTTCAAAACCTGGTTTTTCTAAAAATTGTTAGGATTTCGGCTAAAACTTGTCGAAATGTGGTTAATGTATAGACAAAATCTTATCGAAACATTGATCTTTAAAAATATTTATTATTTTTTAATAAGTTTTTTTCGAAACCCTAACCATTTACGAAAAATGGGTTTGAAAATTTTAAGTCAAAGTTTCTTTTTTAAACCATTATTTGTCGAAATCTTGTCCTTGCAGTGACTAGCCGCCATGAATTTTGGGTTGCCGCTTCATCTGATCGTGCATAAGGACTTGATTCGTGTCAACGTGCAGAAGGACAGAAAAGGAACGATAGAGAAGTTTTGGTTTGGTTCTATGGGGCACTGTCAATGGCTCGCTGCCCGCTGGTAGTCAACGCCAGAATGAATATTGCAAGCGACGTAAATACGATGGTAGGAGAAGGATTTGTGAGGTGTGTCAACTTTTTGAATAAATATGAGAAAAACAGGAGGAGGATTAGGAGTAAGGGTAATGTAGGTACATTGGAGGGGCGTATATGATAATTATTTAAAATAAAATGGGTAAATTAAATGGGTGAAAGTATCTAATAAATATGGAGGAGTATATAGTCGTAATGTACAAGGCAAGTGACTGCCTTTTCCATTTTTATATTGGGCCACGTTATTTGCGCCTCAAATTAAGAAAATGTCAATATTATATACAATCCTATCTTTTGTTAATACATTTCACCAAAAAAATGTTCGGAAAATTTTAATAATTTTTGGATAATTTTTTAGAAAAATGCCAAAAAAAAAAAAAAAAACACTAAGCATATAAATTTTTGGAATTTTTTTCCAAAAATTGTTATATTTTTTGAATTTTTTTCCGAATATCTTATTGGGTGGAGTGTATTAACTAAACATGAGACTGTAATTAATTGGACCTTTAGAAAAATCAACCATGTCCTTCTAAATTTCCTGTGTCAACTTGGGCTCGAATATTAATAAAGCAAATGGACCGAAAATAATCCAGATTATTTGACGACTTGGTTCAATTGAATTTTCATCTCTTTTTTTTTTTTTTTTTTTTTTTTTTAACTTTGTTCGTTCTTTCTCTTTCTCGATTTTTCCTTCTTTTCTCTTCACTCAAAATTAGACATTCATAATACAATATTTTTCATATCAAGTGTAATTAGTTAGAATTGAGTAATAAAAATATGAGATTATATTAAGATAGACATCAAATGCACCGTAAAATTAACCGAGTATCATCCGAATCGAGTACATGCCAAGACTAGAGATTAAAAGTGAAATTGACAATGTCACAATCAAAAGCTTACATCTAGTTTGCAACACAACCAACAACACTACTCTTCAATCCATCTTATTCAAGGAAAAAAAAAAAGAGAGGAAGAAACACCGAGCAGTTAGCACTGAAGCAGTTCACTAGTTTTAGTGTACACTTGAGTACATAGTACGCACTTAAACTAAAAAAAAAAAAAAATTGAAATCAGTAATACTCCAAGAAGCAAACAATGATATTCAAAAAAGTAATCAGTAATACTTCAAGAAGTATTCATTAATACCCCAACTGAAAAAAAAATTCAGTGTGTTTGTGTGTGTTATGAAAAAATTAAAGTTCGAAGTCAAAATTAAGCTTAATTCAAGTGCATAATTTGTGATTAAAGAAGTATAATATCTTATTGTGAAATTGATTCACAAAATATCAACTCTTAAAGAAATTAAGTATATTTCGTTTTATATATAAATTTACATGGGCTCATTAATTAATATTATAATAGAATTTAGGATAGATGAAAATTGGTGTAATAATAATTTAGATGCATTATATATTTTAAGAGTATGAATGGAGTGAAATTGATTTATATATGAATCATTGGGGGATATTAGTTGTTTCAACTAAAGAGTATTATTTAGTTTTACTGAATATTTTAATTGTTTTAACTGAAGAGTCTTAATTTGTTTTCAATAAATAATTTATACTCTTAAAAAAAAACTAATACATTTCAATTAAAACTACTAATATTTTTTAGTGAAAATAATTAATACCTCATTTTCACCCAATACTTTGTCATGTTTTAATTTAGTTGTTCGATTATGCATGATTTGATACTATTTGATACGACTAATTGAATAAAAAAATCGATTAATTTTGAAAAGGACAAATAAATCAAAATGTCGGCTAACACTTTTGGTTCGAACTTTGTTTTCAAAAATCTCATATCTCGTGCACATTCCTAATTTCATGTCACCAGAATCCTAAAAATAATGGTAAGGATTTTAAATCCTACCAAATAAGCAGCAGCCTCTTATTTCGTGACGTTCTATATTTGGTATGCCTATAAAAAGGTGGAAAGTTAGTACTTTAATTTGAACGTGAATGTCATCCAATCGATTTATTTATTAATTTCTTTATCAGTATTTGAAAATAAATAAAAAATTACACACTATCTTACTCTGCATTTTATTTGAATTGTTCGTCTACAGTAATTTTCCTTCCTTTACTTTTCAATCATTTTACGCGTCGATAATTTTATATTCATAAAAATCACGTAAGTCATAAATGGATTACACAATATATTAAAATACTCTTACTTTAAATATTTTATCTATATTTTTTTAAAACCTGTAAGAAGCAAATAAACATATTTTTAGTGAATAAGGGGAGTATTATTTAAAATTCAAATTCATTATGCACCCTAATGAAATAGAATTATTCGTTTAATTGAAAAAAGAAAGTAAAAAAGATGTAAACTTCTTGATTCCATGCATAATTCCATTTTCAACAATGGCACACTCGAAAATTTTGGCCTCCGAATAAAAAGAAAAAAGGTTAGAAGAGGCAGTTTTTGGAATAATGCTAATGACTATTGCAGTGATGTGATCGTACGTACCACTGAGATTGTCCATCAATGATTTTGTCGCTTTATCACACTCCAATATTTATTCTATGAATAATTTTATTGTATACTTTGTCTACAGTGCACACACTTGATAATTGGGACTGTTTACCTTGAAAAATATGATTTGATTATACTGAAAAAATGTTGTTAGATTACTGAAATATGTTTTTCAGTGGAGTAGGTCTTGTATGAGACCGTTTCATGATATTAACTAGGACATTAACTCATTAACGCTTTGATAGAGGTGGATGTACTTGTGTTGTCTCATGCAATGAGATGGTCTCATATAAGTTTTTGTCTTTTCAGTGTAATCTAATAACACTTTTCAGTGTAAATCGGTTTATACTCCCTCCGTCCATGAAATATAGTTCTTTTTTTTGCACGTGGTTTAATGCAAAATGTCGGAGGGTATTACGAAGTTTTCTGAGATTCGTTTTTTAATAATATTATCGTTAATGGAAAGTTCGTTTCACATACTTTCCATAAACGATCATTTTATTAAAAAACGGACTTTGGAAAACCGCATAATACCCTCCGACATATCACATTAAACCACGTGCAAAAGAACAAGCCTATTTTCATAGACGGAGGTAGTACTTTTTATTATAAATATCCTCAGTTATTGAATAAATGTACCATACACCAAGTGCATTGCACTTTATTTTGTATAATTTCATTCCTCAGAGTCACCGAATAAAATAAAAAAGTATTTAAATTTATAATAAGCATCAACTACTTCCTGTATACTACAATCTGACACACTTCTATAACATTCCAAAGGGACACAAACATTCACACTGATCCTTTTATTTGTTTTGTTGTTTTTTACCGGCACATTCTTCTATTACAGATCACAATTTAGTTTTATTTTAATATTTTCGTACATATTTTAGTATAAATGTATATCAGTATGCATAGTATGAAATTTATTTACATATAAATTTTTTTACAAATTTTTTTAATAAAATATTATACTCCCTCCGTCCCCTAATAATATTCACACTACCTTTATTCTCGTGTTTTAGCGAGCGAATTGTTTATTAATATTTGAAATGATAAAGTGATTTCAAGAAAGGGGTACGATAGATCCATCTCTACTCTATTATAAAACACTTTAAAAATTATTTTATCATTTCAAATACTAATAAAAAACTCGCTCGCTAAAACACGAGAAAACAGTAAATGTGAATATTATTAGGGGACGGAGGGAGTACTTTTTACCGTAAATAACTAATAGCAAAATAATTTATATTCTTCATATCGCTCAATTCATACTATGCAGTTAAAACAACTTGAACCTTCTAAAATAAATATTCTTTAAATAAAATATATAATTAATACATTTTAATAAAATAATTCATACTCCTTAAAGTAGTTTATGTGTGAAGTAGTTTCACACTATATTTTGTCGTTGCGTATTAATCCATGTAAATCAAGTATTTTGTAAGTTTCATACGATGTGTGAAAAGTAGGCTTTACACAGGTGCAAAACAAAATTTCCCATGAGAATTCACACGAAACCATATTATATGTTTTTATTATACATGTATTACTATTAAATTAATAAATTTTAACAAAATTATTAATAATATTAAAATACACACAAAATGTAAATAATTTACTATGAATTAAACTCTAGTTCACAAAATACATTGTTTAAATTTTCAAACAATCACATGTTAGAAGGCATGCTTTTAAATCGTCATACTTTTTCTTCAACAACTCAAACGATCACAAATTTGAAGTTATGATATTAAATCAGCTAATTTTTTTATTTTATTTAGTCGAACAAAATTAATTACATCATTTCAGTTTCATAAAAATTAAAGTGTAAACTGGAAACTAGGGATTCCCCACGGGATGAATGGGAAAAAGACTACCCATATTTAATTAAGAGACAAGTCAATTGAAAATTTGAGAACAATAAAAAAAATGAATAATTTTATCTTCAAGTATTAAATATTTTATTATACACATATTATAAATAACCTCAATTCCAACTCTTTTTTAACAACGGCATCATTCATTCGCTGCAAATAGAATAATATATATTTATATTTATCATTTTCTTTATATAAAATATACTATTTGTCAATAAAATTAATTTTCCCCCCAAAATTATAAACAATATATATAAATATAATTTTTTTGCAACAAATGAATTATGCCAGTACGAAAAAAGAATACAAACTGAGAGAGCATATAATAAAGGGTTAATTTCATATAAATTCACCACCTTTATGCTTAGTATCAATTTAATCACGAATTTTTAGATTTTTGTAAAAGAATCCAACCTTTAACATTATTGCAATTTAATACACGTTTTTTTTTCTTCCGGCCGGCAACCTATGACATGGCTTGCCGGAGCGTGTGTCATCTTGCCACGTAGAATTACACTTGTTTACTTTATTTATTTTTTAAATTCACATCACAAGTAACACTTACAATTTAAATAATACATTTCTACTTAAAATTAAAATAGCAACCAAATAAATTAAACAACAACCAATATAAATTATATGTAATAAATCTCTTTACGTTCTTAATTTTTGAGATTTATTTGGTTGTTATTTTAATTTTAAGTAGAAAGATGTTATTTAAATGGTAAGTGTTACTTATGATGTGGATTTAAAATATAAATAAAATAAACATGTGTAATCATACATGATAAGATGACACGCACTCCGGCGAGTCACGTCATGGTTGCCGGCTGAAAGAAAAAAAAACGTGTATTAAATTGCAACATTGTCAAAGGTTGAGTTTTTTTTACAAAAATAAAAAAAATCATAAATTTATACGAAATTAACCCTATAATAAATTAACATAAATTGTAAGAACAGATCCCGCAGGGACGGAGATTCCCCACCACACAAAGATTCCACGTTGAAACGAAATAAAGTGTAATATTCTCACGGCACTACCAAACATGCAATTAAAACCTCAAATTGCAAAGGAAGAAAATGGACCACCTTTTCCTCCATTTCCTGCTTTCTCTTCAACACACACATTACATACCCACAAACTACAATTTGTAAAAAACTTTTTGAATGGATATATATTAGGAATGCCCATTTTCATCTAACAATGCCAGCTTAGTCAATTGGCTAAAAATAAGTACTCATTTCATCCCAAAAAAAAAAAAAAAAAAAAGGCTTATTGTTTTTACAACGGTTTTAAAAAAAGAGATAATATGTAAAAAAAATAAGAATATTTTATCAAATCAAATCCAAAATAAATTATTTTAAAAATATTATGTGTGTATGTTGAAGAATATAGATACGATTTATTATTTTCATATTAAGAAACATGATTATTTTTTGTGAACCGACAAATAAAGTAACCAAATCTATTTTTTGTAGTAATAAAAAATGAATGAGTAAAAATATTTAATTATCTCACACTACACCGAATTTAGCATATTTGAAAGAATTCCGCCTCATCTAAAAATCCAAATTTATAGAAGGGTGTAAAATTAATTCATTTAATTATTTCCCTTTACACATATATATAACTCGTTCCAGTCATTATAATTTATAGATGTCTTGAACATACTCCTCAGTCCTCAGTATATAGAACTGTTATATATTAATTTCTAAATTCAATAAATAAAGACATTTGTAAAATGTTTACTATCTAAGTGAAAGTGAATTATATTTATTGCATGATAAAGTTTTTGTGCAAAAAGGTTTCATGGGATAAATATGCATCCTTTGTAG
The DNA here is from genome assembly GCA_947034835.1 of Ballota nigra. Lineage (NCBI taxonomy): Eukaryota > Viridiplantae > Streptophyta > Magnoliopsida > Lamiales > Lamiaceae > Ballota > Ballota nigra. The sequence goes on along the minus strand of OX344720.1, from coordinate 85,372,706 downwards.
TATTTGAATTATGTTTTGTAATAGATGCAAATGTGATCCGTCTCATATAAATAATTGTAATTTTTTAGTGTATAGATCTATCATCTATATAAGAATTATACTATATATATGTTTCAATTATTATTCGTAATTAAGATTTCTAGACAAAGGCCTCCACGCAATGTATTCCATACATAAGCTCATGTTTGGAACGTAATTTTATTGATTGAACTAGAAATTTCAAATTTTCAATTCCCAATTTGTTTCGGGACATTCTTTTCGTCCAAATAACTTATGCAATTTTTTTTTTTATCTATTTAATATATGAAATGTCACTTTTTAGTAATTTGAAAAAAAAAAAAACATATACAAATCGATATTTTTTATATAGTGATGCTTAATATGCTTAAATAGTGATAGTTCATATATTAAATAATACTCCCTCCGTCCCAGTTTTGTTTTTCTATTTGACTGTACGCGAAGTTTAACGTGAGAGTTGAATTTTAGTATTTAAATGAATAAAATAGTATTGAGAATGATGAATGATGAATAAAGTAATATTTAAATGAATAAAGTAGTATTGGGAATGATGAATAAAATATTATTGAAATGAATAAAATAATTTTCATTTTAGGAATGAGAAAACAAAATTGGAACGAACCTTTTTGGCAAATGGGAAAACAAAACTGGAATGGAGGGAGTAATATTTTTAAAAAAGGAGTTCATGCAGGACACCTACTCGACACTGAAAATGGCTGTGCAAAGACAAAGAGTGACAATAATCGTACATTATACCAGAAAAATACAAGTTTCAAATTAAATTAATTACATTTTCACTATGACACTACTCTTTTATTATCAAACCTTATGTTTTCCCATTTACTGCCTCCACCTAATTTTATAGCCCCAATACTACTTGTCAAGTAATTATACACAAGTTTTATTTAACTCGACATCACAATAAAAATTTCCGCAAAAATTTATATAAGACACAATATTTTTACAAATTTTATAATATTTTTAAAATTTGAGTATTATAAAAATTTTCAAAAGCGTCACAATATGAAACGGTTTCTTACAAAATTTGCACTAAAATTTTAGGTTGCAATTGGATGGAATCATATAAAATGCAAGGAATTTGAAAATTCAAGGATTTCAATTGACATGGTTTTGCTAGGTATTTAAGATTCCTAATATTTGAGCTAAGATCAAAGCTAAGAATTTGAAATCCATCCATTTGAATATCTTATCCAAATAAGTAGAGTGAATTTAGATTGTGGGTTTAAAATTTATAGTCCAAATAATCCCTACATCCAAATACAATCTTTATATTACATCATCTGAAAACAAACATAAACTTTCTTTCACATTTATAGACGTTTATTATTCCAGATATACCAAAAAAAAAAAAGAAATTTTTTGTATGAGATTTTCTTGTGCATGAGACGTGTTTATGATTCGTGAATTTATAACTCTAACCAAATTATATTTTAAAACAAAGTGAAATTTTAAAATAGTAAAATAGTGTTCCGTCTTATACATAAGGGCTTGTTTGTTTTGATGGATAAGATTAAAAATAATTTCCTCCCGCTGTGGGACAATTAATTTAACTCTCTCCATGTGTCAATTATCACTATGACCACTTATTTTAAATCGGTGTCGCATGAACCAAACGCATAATTGAATAAAATTAAAAGGGATAATAATTTTTTAGTGCAATATGTGCGGATATATTAGTGTTTAGTACTACAAACTTTTTTTATTACTGTTTTAATCATTTGGTGTAGTGTTTTTTTTTTTGTTTTGCCCTTTTGCGTCGGTTACTTTTTCTATGTCTAATATGGTAGGTTTATTTGAATGGTAATTATTTTTATTGTGGGGTTTATTGTACGATGGATATTTTGTAACGGTTTTTTTGGAATGAGAGTTGTTTCTTTTAATATTGTAACGGTTTTTGTGGACAATGATATTTTCATTGAATTTCTCATGAGTTGAGATATTGTTCTTGTCAATCTATGGTGGAAGATTAGGTCGGTTTTGTTGTTGTTAGTTGTTTTGCAGCCACCAACGGTAAATGACGACGGGTATGTTCTATCTCCATATTGTTTGGTGTTAGTGTAATTTTGTCTTCTTTTTATTTTTTGTGTGAATGTCATTGGCTAAACTTTTTATCAATTGATTTGTGGAGAATGATTTGCAATTATACGCTCGTGTGGTTTGTGGTTAATAATGATTTCATCTTATATGTTAGTTGTGTATATGTATTTTGTAAAAGAACTGCAAATGGATTTGGGCTTAAATATTAAAAAAAAAAATGGTCTCAATATGTGGATTTTAGATGGAGTATTTATAACCATGATTTGATTAGTTATTTTTGTTTCTCATAGTAAGGTAGATTGTGAAGTTCAATTTCCACTATGCATTTGTACGTGGATAATAGGAAAGAGCTTACTACATTTGGTAGACAACTACTTATGCCTAGGTCAGTTCGTTTCCCTTGTATACCGGCTTTCTTGGATATACAACCCACCATCCTTGCTTATACAATTGCATTCTCATGTTTAATAAACCTGGTAAAGCAAGTTTATGATAAAAATATGTATAGATTTCTTTTTTCAATGGAAACAATGGTTGTAGTAGTAATACACTGATCATTGTTAACTTATGTTTGTACGTTTACTATTGCGGGAAGTCATTTCAATAAATTGATAATTTCTATGTCTTTTTTCATAAAATAAAGACACAAGCAATCAGCGTGCATGTTAACCCTCCATGATATTATTAAAACTTAAATCAAATTTGATAGTTTTAGGATGTAGGCACTCTTTTTATTTAATGACCAAAATTAATTCATATGTTCAGTCTATTTTTTTTTTTACAACTGTTTTTAATTACTTAGTTAACCATTCATATATTATACTAGTGACATTTGGCCAAGTAAAATTAAGCTACAGAAATTAAAGACACTGTTTCAGCTCTAAATTCCAAGCAATAGGATCACATTCACTGCATATAAAAGCAATAGAACTTGTTTATTGTGTTTATTGTTCTCTCACGGTGGATGGTTGCTCCAGTTTTTTTTGTCATTATGTTTTTTCATCTTTAGCCTAATTCTTTTAGAAATAATTGCCTCAAGGCACACTTTTTGGAGCATAATTGCACTAAACCTCCCCAATTTTCCTACATTCCATGGGACCCCAATTTATTTCACAACACCACACTTTTCATCTTTTTTCATGGGTCCCCCCAACAATTTTTAAAACAATTAATTTCCCCTCAGCTCTCTCACTCATTCTCTCTGCTCTCTCCCTCAATTCCTCAAGGCCGCTGTTTTCTCAATTGTCAAATCATCTCCGATTGTCACTTCTCGGTTCACGACCATGTACGGAGTGAATTTGAAATTTCAAATTCAAGTTATATTCATCGCAGCTGAAACTTCACGGTAAGAGCTTCTAAGCTTCGTCTTTCATTTTTCCTCCATAATTTCTATAATTTCTGCCCTAATTCATATTCCTCAATCGAGTTTTTTTCCGCAGTAGATATCTGATACCATAATATTCGCGACTAATTACAGGGGGGAGCGGAAACTTTTTTTCGATATCTCGGAGCTGTGGTTATTCTGAATTCAGGGGCCAGGTTATGGTTAAATGGGATAATTTACTTTTTTAATCTTTTAGTATGAGGTGTTCAATTGGGAATTTCAGCAATTGTATTCTTGAATGTGAAGACGATATGCGTAATATTTTGACTATTGCTGATGTTGAGTCATCTAAGTTTATCTCTGTTAATATTTCCACTAGTGATCAAGAATCCCCCACATTGACTAATCATGTATCGAACAATTCTATGCAATCTCAAAGTCCAAATAACTCTTTAGATTGTTCAAGCCAGAACTTAGAGCAACCTGATGATGATGTACATAATATACCTAGGTATGATGTGTGTCCTAGGTTGGAAAAGAAGTCTTATTTAGCTGATGCGTGGGCAACTTTACTGAAGGATGGGGTAGGGACTGTATTCCCAGGTGGGAAAGTAAGTTTTAAGGAGGCCATAATTAAGTATTCATCTCAAATGAAATTTAGTTTCAAGTTCATCAAGAATGATACCCAATATAAGTATGTAGTTTGTTCTGAAAATGAGTCTCAAGGTTGTGATTGGTTTATAAGGGTTAGATTGCTGCCTGTTGTGGGTGATTATGAAATCTATAAAGCTAAATTGACTCATAAGTGTATTTGGAAGATGGGTAATGTCAAGGCTGAGAGACTAGGTCCTAAAATAATGGGGAAGTTCTTCTGGGAATCATTTAAAGATGATAGATCTCTCCGTGACAGGGAAGTAGTGGACAAAATTAAGAATGACTATGGTTTTCATATTTCATACCACAAGGCATGGTGCACGGTTGAAGCTGCTAAGGATCATATATACGGAACATATCAAGACTCTTACGACCAGCTTCGGTGGTACTATACTGCTGTGGAAAGAACTAATCCCGGCAGCGTTGTTTCCTTAGAGTTCAACGAGACCTCAGGGTCATTTGAAAGAGTTTTTTTTTTTTTGCATTTAAGGCATGCGTTGATGGGTTTAGGAGTTGTCGCCCTATCCTTTTCATTGACGGGACATTCCTAAAGGGGCGCGCCAAAGGTACCCTATTTACTGCCACCGCAAAGAACGGCAACAATGGTAATAAGTCAATACATTTAGCTGCATTTCTATTTTCATGTCGTATTTTCAAATTGATTTTTTACCTGTTTTTATCTTGTTCTGGAGAAATTATACATTTGTTAACTGCTCAAATTAAGTCCAGATTCATATAGGTGCGATGTAAGTCAGTGTATTTTGTTTTTGCATATGTGTTCCATTTACGCAGTCTCTGCGATGATATACCTCAATCACAGTCCATATTGTTATTTTTTTTCATTTTTTGATGATACAGGCTTATTTCCCGTCGCATTTGCAATTGTATCAGGTGAAAATATAGACAATTGGTCGTGGTTTCTACGCAAGCTCCGGGATTTTGTTAAACACGACCAGGTTATATGTTACGTTTCTGATCGGAATTTGGGTTTGATGTCTGCCTTTAATGATGTTTTTGAGGACCCTATTCACTTTTTCTGTTTGTACCATCTCCTTCTTAATCTCAAGGGCCGCTTCTCCACTGGATGGACAAAGTCTAGGAAATCTGAATTGGGCAAACACTTCAAGGCTTGTGCTTATGCTCCAAACGAACGTCTTTTCCATGAATGTGTGTCCAAGTTTAAAAAACTTATGCAATCATCCTCCACATCCAACTTTTTGGACAGCTCCTCATTATCAGAACGTAACAAACTTATGCAATCATCGTTTTTCCTAAGCTCCTCATTAAAAAAATTCTGCTTAAGTTCCATTTCATTCCGCAAATTCTCAACCTCCACCAATAATCTAGATATCTCTTCTTCTTTTTCTTCATTACATGTTTTGTCCAAATCATTCAGAACATTTTGGATCTTAGCATCTGCCACATCCTGGGGTGTGGAGTATTGAGTCAGGCCAACACTCCAAGATGGTTCACCCATATCATTCGAAAAATTACCAACATTACAATTGTTCACTTGAGTTTCTTCCCCATCATGATTAACTGAATCGTCCTTTTCCCCAGGCTCTTTATCTTCCATGCAAACTCCAATAGTGGTCGGACTTGGTCCATCATCTTCGTCACTTGAAGTTATCATAGTGTAATCTGATGCCAAATTGTTCGTTAAATGCTCGTCTCGCAATTTCATAACATTCATCAGCTTCAATCGTTCAACAGAAGTTGGATGCAGAATCATATTCTCAACCTGCCCCAAATTGAATATATCATTTTTAACAATTTTTCTATAAAAAAATTGCCTCAATTTTAAATATGAAAGTGTTTTTTCATATTTATTTACCTTATCTATCTTCGACAGCCTCAACTTTTCGATTGCGTTGTGCGCAACTGCTGTATCCCAATTTAGAAACCTTGGAAACCTCACTACCTTGTTCATTGTCACCAAATTTGTGTGCTCACAGAACCAATACTTACATGTAAAAGTTGTAAAAATATTACAGAATATTAATTAATTAGTTAAATTGGAATACATTTAGAATGAAAATAATGAATTTTAAATTACATACCGGTAGAATCAAAGCACAACCACCTGCATTAATCTTGGTGGTGCCCCTGATCTAGGTCTTAAAGTAATTAACAATATAGCTACTCCAGTCATACCGCCAGATTTCCTCAAATTTTTCCAGGTACACAGGCATGTGAGACTGAATAGCACCACTCTTGTTTGGACAAAGGAACACGACCATCATATAGCAGTGAACCAACTGTGCAACATCATTGCAACTCTCTTCATCAGTCCTCTTCATTACTGCCCTCAGTTTCGTATATATTAAGCTTTTGTACATTACTAAATTGTTATTTTTCTTCCTTTGCTCTTCTGCAAAAAGCCTGGTTATCCACTCAGGGGTTGGGCATTCAACACCAGTCAGACTTATATCATCTGAACCACAGCTAATTCCAAATATCAGGTGCACATCTGTACTTGTAAGAGGCACCCTCCTCCCACCCAGAATGAAACAATCAGAATCAAAGTCAAAATCACGTAGTATCTTATGAATGTCAGCCTCATATTTTTTGCATCTGCTCAGCATAAGTACATGATTCCTTGTATAAACTGCTTCGAAGAGGTACCATAATGGGGTCAGCTTAATCTTCTCAATCTGACGCTCATCAAACTCCAATGTATTTAGCTCCTTGATCATTGTGCGTAAATTTGATCTGTAACTTGTTTCTTTCTTAGGAACAGACACACCCCCTGTAATGAATATATTCATCATAATAAACATATAAGCCTATCAGCAAAATTCTAATAAAACCAATACACAAGTTGCATATCACACAACAAAAAATTGCATATGTGGTTGAATATCAACGAAAAATAATTGCATATTACTATTCACAAACTGAATATCATTTATTTTTTTCTGCATATTCAGTTATTACCAGCTTACCTAATGCGTTTAGTGGCCTGGCCAGATATTCCCTCTGTTTTCTTTTCCCTTTTTCTACTTCAACCTTCTCAAACTTCACATCTACACATTTGGCCTTCCCTTTAGCATTCCCTTTCTTAAGTTCTGCCCAAATTTAAAATTCAAATTAAAACAATTCTCTTTCCTATCACAGTATCATAAATATTTAAACACCATTTAATACCTTCACGAGTGTAATCAAAATCTTCACTTTCTGCAGCACTAGCCGGCCTCCTTTTATTTCCCCTAACTAAATAAACTAACAAACTTAATCACATAAAATGTATAAGCTATTTAAACTACAACAGATAGTATAAAAGCCTTAACTATGTTCTTTTATCATACCTTCCTGATGGAAGCCCTTATCTGAATCATCTTCTGATGATTCTACATAAACTACTCGCCTAGTGTGCGTCTGCCTATCACTATGTATGTTCTCCTCTTCAGCGCTGGGCTCGAAACTTCTGTTGTTAATGCCCAAAACAAAAATTTCATATACACAGTTAAATTACTATAAACACACATTTCAAACTTAACATACCGGACTCAACGGTCTTCTTTCTTGAATGACCTCTTCTACGACCACATTCGCTGCCAGTTTCTAGTCCAAGCAAATGAATACATTTTATTTTGTATAAACTACATAGAAAAATTAAATTGGCAAATGAACAATTATACTTACTCCAGGCAATACATGTTTCAGAGGATGTGTCCAGGTCCAACTTTCTCCTCCTACTTCTTAACCTTTTTGAACCTAACTCTCCATCATCTTTGCCAAAAAAAGTGCACATAATGTTTACACTATGATAACAACATTACATCATTGATAAAATCTTAACAGAAATTACCTATGCCAACAATTTTTTTCTTTCCGCTTCTTCTTCTAATAACAACCGGTCTATCAGACTCTAGAAATAACAAAAAACTAATATGTAACTTAATACCAACATTTACACACAAAATAATCTGTCAAAAACATATTTCTTTTGACAATATAAATTACCCTCTTCAGATGTGTACACATATCTGAGCACCTTCTTTCCTGTAGGTAAAAAACATTAAAGATGTGTCTAAACATTAATCACATTAATTATGCAATCTTTAAATTATGCCCAAAAAAAATCTAAAACTAACTTTTTTTTTTTATAACTTCATCTTTACAGCCACCCTTTGATCTTTTAGAAACTGACCGCATAAGTAAAAATTAATCAGAGCATGTAATTAAAAATTAATCAGAGCATGTAAGTTTTTTTTCAACCGTAAATGCATTTTAATTTTACCTTTTTCAAACCGTCCTTCGTCTCTATCCAAACTATTCCTCCTCCTCTTCGTCACAGTAGATACGTCTTCATAATCGCTATTATAATCATTGTCATCTTCGGATACTTTCCCACCCTTGCGAACCATGGTCCTGTAATACAGTACAATCAATAGAAAGAAAAATTAATTTCGTTATATATGGAGAAATGGAACTCAACATTTGTATTTAAACAAAAATTCGAACCTTAAGCTGGAGAAATCGCACTCAACATTTTCATTTATGTTCGAAATCAAAATCCAAAGAAGAATTAGAACAGCGGAGAGTATCTCACATGTAATCCAAATGCGACGACACCAGATTATTGCAAAATCTGAAGCTTTTGAAAATATTTCTGAAAGAAGGTGCGTACAATTTTTGAATTGATAAATGTTGAAATGGGGGGATTATTTTGTTTATATTAAATTTTTTGTGTTAAAAAAATAACATAAAAAATTGGGAGAAAGTACAATTTGATAAAATGGCTAATGTCTTAATCAGCTGAAGGTGGAAGAGGGGTTTTGGGCCATGGACCCCACAATTTTGGGGTGTCTTGAAATGTAGGAAAATTGGTGTGGGTAAATGCAATTAGACTCTTAGAATTGGGCTTCTATGTTACTAACCCATTCTTTTATATGACCATTTTTACAAAATAATGAACACAGAAAACTTGTTCATCGAACACTACGTAGGAGTTTTTCATATGTGTTAATTTGGTTCTAGATTTATAGTCTGGCTTATAGTTTTCCCCATTGGTTTATGTATTCCATTGGTAACAAGATCAGCTTTCAAAAATTAAGAAATGTGAATGAAGAAACCTCCATCACATTATAGTTCCCATGAGAAAGTAATTTTCACCACATCTTGAATCTACTTCGAGAACCTACTTGCTTGTCACATAAAGAAGCTTGTCAGAGAATTCACAAGAATGGTGGATCTGTGATAAATTGTCATGTTTTTTTTAGCACGTATTGTCAAATATGCTTTTGGTTCAGATTTTAGTCCTCTAGTTACCATATTATTTTTAAGACAATCCTTGTACTCCTTTTTTGAACATATAATTCACGTTTTTACCCTCAGAGGCATGTATATTGGTAATACACATTTTGGCAAGTAATTAAAGCTAGTACATATTACAACGTGTTTAAATATCCAGGTAACATATTTATATGTATTTTTTTAATAAATGAAGTGTTCTAAGTTGGACAGTTTTTTGTAATGATACAGTGCTGAAATTGCTATTTTTTTTCTTGTTATATTTGTCGTTAAAGTTTTGTGTTGTATTATGTAAAATTTATGTTCATTCAGGGTTCATTTTTTTATAGGTGTTATGGATGATAAAATTGTTCTAAGTGTTCAATTTAAGGGAGAAATGAAGTTGATTGCTGTTGGTGATTTGTCATTGTTCGATGATTTGGTTTTTCAAGTGGTTGGTAAGTGGGTGGAGTTGAGGGGGCATAAATCTTCATGTCATTATTCTGTGGGTAGTACGGAAAATTGTTGCCTTGATTCTGATGACGATTTGAGTAATTTATTGTTTACATGTCATCATTTCAAAGTGAAAATTGTATATGTTTCATTGGCTACCAAGTTTGTTGTTTCTAATTCGGTTTTGGAAGGTGATGTTGGTATGACAAAAAATTATGCACATGTGGGTGGTGAGTATGGTGGTTTTGTGGGTGTTTCTTCGGATTTGTGTGGTAGTAGCCTTGGTAGTGGGTTGAATATCTCTAATAAGAGAAAGTCAGTTTGTGTACAATCTGAGTTGGATGATCCATGTTTTATTCCTTGTTATGATGTGTGCCCTAGTTTGAAGAAGAAGGCATTATTATCAGATAATTGGTCGGACATTATGAATGGAGGTGTGGGTTTAGTATTTAAGGGTGGTGTGGTTGAGTTTAGGAGTGAGCTAATTAAGTATACATCACAGGTGGGTTTTAAGTTTAGGTACGTCAGGAATTATAGTAGATATATCCATGTCATTTATCAGGAGTCTGAGAGTTATGGGTGTGAATGGTTTATAAAAGCTAAACGCAAGCCAGTGACTTTAGATTTTGAGGTTTCCAAAGCAAATCTAATACATAAATGTGTAGGTAAGTTGGTGAGCGATGAAACTTGTCGTTTGTCGGCGAAGTTGTTGGGTGATTTAGTTGTGCAAAATGTTAAAAGTAAACCAACAATTGGTGGTAAAGAAATTATGCTGTTGATTAAGGATAGTTATGGACTAGATATTCCTTATTGGAGAGCGTGGCGTACGGTGGAAGCAGCGAGGGATAAAATTTTTGGTAGTTTCGAAGAGTCATACAATAAGTTGAAATGGTATTGTGAAGCTGTTGAATGTACTAATCCAGGTAGCATTGTGTCACTCGAGCCCAATCCAGTTTCTCATCATTTTGAACGTCTTTTTTTTATCTTTTAATGCATGTTTGGAGGGGTTTAAAAGTTGTCGTCCGATGTTATTTCTTGATGGCACATTTATGAAGGGACGTGCTAAGGGTACTCTTCTATCTGCTACTGCAAAGGATGGGAATAATGGTAAGTTTTTTTAGGCTTTTCTATTTTAGTTTAGGTGTGTTGTTTATTCAAGTTGTAATTTTTTTTTGTGATTTTCTGTCGTGTTTGGGGTGTTGCAATTTTTTTTTGTTTAGGTTTGGGTTTGTATTTTCGTTACTTGTTATTGTGTATGTTAATTTTTTTTTCTTTTTATATGTAGGTCTTTTTCCGGTTGCTTTTGCTGTTGTTTTCTTCGGAAAATACTTCAAACTGGAAATGGTTTTTAGAGAAATTGCATGATGGTGTCAAGCATGAGAAATAAATTTTCTTTGTTTCAGATAGAAATTGTGGATTGATGTCTGCATTCCCGGATGTGTTTGATGAGCCGGTGCATTTTTTCTGTTTATATCACCTGTTGACTAGTTTGAAGGGCCGGTTCTCTAGAGGCTGGAGCAATTCTCATAGATCAAGGCTTGGCATTCATTTTAAAGAATGCGCATATGCTCCTAATGTTCGTATTTTTGAAGAGAAGCTCGCGGTGTTCAAACAAGTTGGTGGTGCAATTGCTGAAGAGTGGCTACTACAACTACCATTTGAGAAGTGGCCTGTTGCGTATTCCCCGCACATTACGAGATATGGTGAAATGACTTCAAATGCTGATGAGTCATTTAATTCATGGATTCATGAGGCTAGGGCGTTGCCTATTACATATATGATTGATTCTTTCGAAAAGGTAATGCTTATTTTTATTTTTCAAGTTATGCTTGTATAATTATATTGTGATGAAGTTGGTGTTGTTTATGTTTATAGTGTTTTGGCTTTGTAGGGATTAACCGTTGGTTTGTTGAACGAAGAGAAATGAGCAACACATGGACTGGTGCATTATGTGTGGGCAAGGAGGAATTGTGGATTCAGTTGTTGGGGATTGGGCGTTCATGGTCTGTGGTTCAATGTTCTGGTGGAGATTTTGAGGTTTCATCCAGTCCTTCGGTGCGGGTTGATTTGAGGACTAAGTTTTGTTCTTGTTATCAGTGGCAGGTTACAGGTTTTCCTTGCTCACATGCTGTCTCGGTGATTCGTAGGCATTGTCAGTCCATCTTTAATTATGTTGATGAATGTTTTTCTACTGATAAGTACAGGGAATGTTATAAGTTTGATATTAATCCAATTCCTGAGACTCTTAGGTTTGAATATCCAGCTGTTAATGATCATCATAGAATTTTACCTCCTGTGTTGAAGAGGTCTGCTGGTCGTCCGAAGAAGAAGAGAATGTCGTCATATGGTGAATTTCCTAAGAATAAATAAGATGACAAATCATGAGAGGTTTTATGTGAGGTGGTGTGTATGGTGGAACAATGTAAACTTGTTTTTTTTCCAGTATGTTGACATTGTTGAAATAAGTAATGGTATTGAATTTTGTTCTTGACATTGTGGTGATGGTATCGGGATATTGTTTTTTTATGTTTTATTTTTTGGTTTCCATATTTTGTTGATGCTTTATAGTATAATGTTTATGCACATTTGTTTGCTTAACTGAACATATGCATCTTTTTGTACATCAGAAATGCACATTAATTTGCTATTTTTTTTTGTATCATTGTAATTTATAAGACCAAGTATATTGATTAAGTTGCATATGCAGTTGTGCATTGCGTGTTTGAAGTTTATTCCCATATGTTTCCCATTTTTATATTTTTTCAATGTGCATTTGTCTATATTTTATTAAACATGAGTATGTGCAACTTTTAAAAGGTTGAGGTTGCACACAAGTTATACCAAACATGATTGTGTGTTGTACATTGGAGTTTTCTTCTCTTTCCCATCCACACCCCATCTGGTTTTAAATGTTGGCCATGTGTATTTTATTATTTTTTTATATATGTATATGTGCAACTATCTAAGGGTGTAGGATGCATATATTTTATACAACATTTGTTTTTTTGGTTTTTCGTGTAAATGACAATTTTTTTTGATGATTTTGACTCTTGCAAATGTGCAGTTTTACATCTTGAATTTATACACAGGTGCAACACCTTCAGTATTGAAAATAAGACCAATTGATATTATATCATATCATGTGTCAATCAAGTGTTCTATATATAGGCTTAAATTTTTTTCATTGCGTAGATATTGATAACCTTAATGTATTGAATAATCCAAAATAATACGTTTTATTTATCAAGGCATGTAATAAGAGGTTCGTATAATCTTAATGTATTGAATAATATAAAATACTACTCTTTATTAAATCATGTTCCCATCGGCTTGGATTTTATTCAAAAATAAAAACATTTACCATCTTGAGTTCATGCTCTAATTAAAAATATAACTGATAGTTTATGCAGGGAGGACTTTGGTGATTGGGTCCATGAACCAATCCACCATTTTTGCTCTATATGTGCTAGCTGATTGCTTAGAAAGTATTCCATCCTTCAGTGGTTCATTCTTTATAATATTTTCGATGTAGTTGCATACAGCTACTCCACAATCTAGAGTTCCTGGACTTTGTTGCACACAAGTCTCTGGCACTGGTTGTCCTAGTCCACCATGTGTTAGTGGGTGTTCAATTCTTGATTGCAAGAAAAACTCACGCAAATGTTTATCCACATATTCAACCTGTTGGAAATGTTATTTTTATGATTGTTATTAAAAATATCAATTTTTGGGTTTTCAATGTAGTAAAATGTAAGTTTATTTATGAAGTAACATACCACACGATGGGACTGGGTTAGGTGCACGTCCTCTGATCTACGATTCCTTGGTTTTAGTGGGTTGTAGAAGGTCCATTTGTATGTGCAGAGTTCTAGCTTTAGGAGCGTCCAGTGGTCTCCCGTGGCTCGGGATGTAGATGGTGTTCCTTTTGGTAGCATTGGCAAGAGGATGACATCTTGGTTTCCAACTTTTTTCAACACACCATCTATGTGTTTTATTAACATGACACTTTTTTCCTTTTCCGGAGAGGTAACCAAGCCCTGAAATTTGATTAATTAAAAGTAAGAATAACTTTTGATGCTTTCAAACATGTTTGTTTGTAATTTAGTGTTTTGTAGTGCATTTACCCAACATTTTGAGGTGATAATTTTAATACTCTTTGTATGGTCGGTTTGCCCATATTTCTGGAGTAGTATTTATGCCCATGCATCGATAACCTGTTGTATGTTGATAATGATTATGTTTAGAAATGTTAGTAAATGGTATCATACATTGAGTGTACATATTAATATGTTTATGGACTGTTTATTTTTTGTTTTCTATCTTATGTCATTGTTTTCTATACAGTCTAAATGCGTGTAACAAGTAAATCACACAAATTCTAAAAAACTAATATGTAAAATCAGCATGTGGTCACAAGTCATATTCAACAAGTGATGGTGTGTAAATGAGGATTCAAAGGTGTGGGGAAATGAATTTTTACATGCACAATGTCAAACATGGTATAACATAAATTTTCAGGTATCTTAGTTTTTGTACGGGGATATTACCGCGTCAGATATTGTATCATGATGGAGGATTTTGAGGATGTCTCCAGCTGTCACCTCCGTAAATCCAATTATGCATTTCCAAACAACATGCCTGTGATTAAAGAAAATTTTCAGAGCAGTTGGTTGTACATTATTTATAACTTTATTTTTAAATTTTAAAGTAAGGATGAGTTCTTACATTTCTCCGGTGTCGTCCCAACAATCTCTGAGAATTTTTTTGTGGTTATCAGACGTCTTGTGTACTGCATCCATCTTCTCGTCCATTCTGAATTTAACTGGTTTTCTTTTCTGTCCCCTTTTTGCTTTCACATTGTCTTTGTACTCATCATGGATTATTATCTCTGGTGTGTCTGGCTGGGGGGTAAGAGTCTTTGCTTTTCTTTCATCCATCATGGTCCTGTTCTCCACCCGTTTTGCGAGGGAGCTTAGCTCTGGAAGATTGTACTTTCTTTTGTGTTTGGGGATCGGTATTTTCTATTGGTCAACAGGTGGGGAACTTTCTAGGTGGTTGTCAATGGCATCGAAAATCTCTAATATGTCAAGAAAATCCGCCTTTTTCTTTTGGAGTGTCTCAATTTGAATTTTTATGATGTGCAACTCCTCTAGTGTGGCTATGCGTGCAAGGTTCTCTGGGTTTTCGTAAAGCTGGGTTGGTGTTGGAGCAGCCAATTCATTCAAACGCTCTACTAGCCTCAAATTCTCTTCACGTAGAAGTCTGTTCTCTGCTGTTTTTTCTTTCATTTCAGCCTCATGTAGTGATTGTTGTACGTTTCTAGCTTCCTCCAATTTTCTTGCCACATAATCTCTCATCTTTACTTTTACACTCTCTCTGAACACTGTGGTCTCCATCGATTTGAGTCTTTCAATCTCCTTATCCTTTTCAACCAATTCTTACTTATACTCGTCCAATTGTGCATGAAGTCTCTTGATGCTGTCATTCATCATCTCGTTTTTTTATTGCAGTTTCCACAATTTTCTTGACTTCTGAATCTTCAATTGTATCACTGCCTTGTGCTTCAGAGATGTCTTTGGTGCAATCACCATCCGTTTGGGGTTGGGGGTTTTGGATTTGGGAGGTCAGACAGGTTAGTGGTATATTTAGACAGAAGGATGGTCCATCATCTATCGCAGGAAACAATGGTTGTTTGTCAGGTTTTTTTGGTGAGGTTTCATTTATGTTTTTGTGGTTGGTTGGGGCAGTTTTTCGGAGTTGATAAGGTATCTACGCTCTTCAGTTTTTTTTGGTGAGGGTGGGGATGGTGTTTTGGCTTCTTGGATGTGTTGGGGAGGTAAGGGGTTGGTGTACAACACTATAGCAGTTGAGGTGGTTTGGGGGACAACTTTTTGTTGTGCATCTTTATGTATGCCAACATCTCTTGATCCTAAAGGGTTGCACTCGTGTATATGGTCATTTGGGTGGGGTGATTCAGCATCTTGCACCATTTCAATGTTTGACCCAAGGTCTACAGTGTCACCATCTTCATCCTCACTGCTTTGATCTCCTTCGTGGTGGGATACAACCTCTCGTTCGGTGACAAATCCTCGGGATGACATACCCACAGTTTCTAGAACATAATCAGAGGATTGTGTGTTGTCTGATGTGTTATTGTGGGTATCCCACGTTCGGAACAATGGTCGGAAGATTTTCTTTTCACGGGTACGTGCCTTCAATTTTGAACGAAGAATCTGTATGTGTTGGGGAAAAATCGTTCAGTATATTTTTTTATCAAATTGTAGCATGTGTATGTGGTAGTATATTACTTACGTTATCCTATGTCAGATCAAATAGTCATACTCGTTTTAGCTTCTTGCACAATTGGTTCAAGTCCCAGTTCAAGAAATGGGGAAATATGTCTTCGGTTAATGGGCTTATCAAGTTTGTGTACTCGCACAACCAAAACTGCACATTAGGAGTAATAATGTTAGTATTTTGTGGATGTACTAGTGTATGGATTTTGTGATGAGTAATGAGTTAATATGCACTTATAGGTAGTAACATGACACAACCTCCCACTTTTAGGTTTTCGTTTCTGTGTATTTGGTTTCTCAGCATCTCCACAATGTAGTGGCTCCAATCAATTTTGATTACTTCACTAAGATCCTCGAGGTATTCGGTTACGTATGGCGACATTGATGCATTCTGGTTTGGAGCCAAGACTGAGGCAAGAAGGTAACACTGGGTGAGTCGAGCGGTGTCTGAGAAACTTGTGGCGTCCATTCTTTTAATTACTGTCTTCAACTTTTCGTGTATGATGTTCTTGTAAAGTACAAAATGTCCTTTTGTTTTGCTGATTTCTGGACCGAAGCACCGCTGAACCCATGGTGTAGGTTTGTGGTCTTTGCAGATGATTGGGATAGTTCTGGATCCTCCAGGTATTCCAAAGATGAGTTGGACGTCTCTCTTGCAGATGTTCTTCATTTGACCACCTATGATGAATCGCTCGGTCAATCCATCAAATGTACTCATTATTTCCTTAATGTTTTCTTCATGTTTTGAGCATCTTTTCATCAGTGTTGTGATTTCAGATTGACGAATGGCATTGACCATTATCTAGAAAGGTATTTTCTTGATCTCTCTTAACTGTGAATCGTTGAAATGCAAAGCACTCAATTCTTTTATTGCTGTCTTGAGGTTGCTTCTATAGATGGTTCTTGGTGTTGAACCCAGACGTGTTCCTGTTACAAAAAAGGTGTCATATATATGTTAATGATGTGATTGTTGTATGACTTTGCACTTTAAAATCAATATATATTGCACATGACCTTATTTTCTATGAGAAATGTATATGTTTCTTTTATATGCATGCTTTTCTTTAAACTGAGAATCTGGTGTTCATGAATTAGTTTAGTAACTTATAAATTATGCTTAACAACACATACCTATATCTAAAATATGCTTACAGTCTGTCATAAAAGATTAAAAATAGTTATTGGAAGAAAATGTGTTGATCTTCATACGTGCAAACAAAGGGCACACTTTAACAATATTTTTTCTATGTGCATATATGTGGTAATATTTGATTGTCGTATACGCAAATCTTTAAATATTGCACATGACCTTATTTTGTATGAGTAACTCTAGTTTTCATGTTTTAGTTTAGTTCCATCTGAATCGTAATTAACAACACAGACTGATAACTATAATATGCTTACAGGATGTCAGAAAGGATAACACTCAGTGGTTTAGCTTATTGAAGATAATGGGGTGTTTCTCATACGTGCAAACAAAGGGCACAATTTAGAAGGATTATAATCTTACTGAAAGTCTGAACATTTGATTACAATATTTAGTTAAAATGATGCCTCACAGAGTCTTAAAACTATTAATGAATGCAGAAAGTTCTAACAGCAGGACGATAACGTCAAATTATTGAAACTAGATGATGGATCTATATATATGTGTTTATTTCCTTATAATGGCAATTTTGTAATAATTCTGTGAGAATGTTTGATAATCAAATTTAAAAGATTTTATAAGATCTTACATTGTATAGGCTATTTTTTTTTATAGTTTTATAGATCTTTTTAAAAAAATTTAGTTATGAGGGTTGAAATGATACAAGATAGTGTACCTTTTAAAATGTTACTAAATAGTAATGGCAATTTTTTCGTGATTGAAATGTCAGGTTCTAATTTGTATTATATTATCTTTGGAGCAAAGAATACCTTTGAAGAAAAATTATTTACCACACACATTTGAAGAGATTATAAACACTCAAACATCCTTTTATCCAAGCTATGTACGATCAAATTTTCTTTGTCCCTGTATTACTTGTACTTGAAATAATTTTAAGTGACTAATTCTTTGATGCATTAGTTGCTGTGCGTTTACAGTTTCATGGTTTTTAAAATTCGAATATATTAAATATGTTTTTAAAAAATTTATGAATCATAATAGTTTTTAAAGGTTGTGGGTATCTCAGAGAACAAATGTTTTATTTTGTGTGTTGATGTGTGTTGGGCTGGTGGTATCTCAGGTACAATGGTATTGTTCAAGTTGTCACTTAAAAAATGAAGGTACGTCGCATTAAAAAATAATCCAATAAAACACATACAAACTGAGCTAGTAAAGTATTGGAAGCATCCAATTTAGAAAAGGTTTGTACTAACCGGTGCGGTGTCTTCGGGTTTTTTTATTCGAAGGTCTTCTTCTTTTCTTGTCATGACTGTTTTCTGAGGACGAATCATCACTTGAGCATTTCGTTGTGTTGTCACTATCATCATCTGTTGAGTATGAAAATAAAGTTTGCAGATGTAGGAAATGTTGTGTTATATGAAGTGTTGGTAAAGTTTGTGTGTTGTGTTGACCTTCCGTCGTTGATTCGGTGTCAGATAATACATCCTGCGATGGTTTTTTGTTGGTAGTTTTGAACTCAAATTCACTGTCCGAATTATCTGAAATACGAGAATTTAAAAGTTTTTAGATACTTTGTAATTTTTGGTGTGCCGATTCTTTGAATAAAATTTGTGTAGTGGTTGGTGTGGTGTTGTGTACCTGAGGATGAGCTGTCTGAGGCAATAATTATCTTCTTCCCTGAAAAGTGTGATGGTTGTTAGTAAAATGTTATGTGGGATGGGGGTGTCAACCTAATGTACAATATGTCAACATGTAAATGGAGTCCAGAATCTTGTGCCTGATGGGTACAATATGACAATATTTTTTAACTAGCGTTGTCTCTGATTTTTTGGTTAAACATACCTTTTCTTCTATCCTTAATGTCTTGTTTTTAGTTTTGGTGTTTCACTTTACTCTTCTCGTGTCTGTTGTCTTTGTGTATCTTTGATGATCGTTACATGTATCTCAATCAGATGTCCGTGGAGAATTAATTAGGAAATTAAAAGTAAATACATATGCATATGTGTGTATATATGTAAAGTGAGTTTGAGTGGGGTGAGAGAGTTATTCCCAATGCACTTAGATTTTATAGGATGTATGTAGTGCAAAACATAGTGTAAAATAATGAAAGAAGACAATGGCATTTTGTTATTAATGAATGTAGAAATCGACACATCTTGTGTTCCTTCCCGGCTGTGCACACTCATAAATGTTTAAAGTCTGGCATGGGTTAAGAATGAAACCCTACTATATCTACGACAGTGTTAGACTAAAATCTTAAAAAGAGCAGAAAACTGGCACCTCTACAATCAAGGTGGAAATACTGAAGAACCTAAATATACTGTAAAACTCATTTGACCAATGCTAGTATTTTCGAAAGAGGATTCCCGAAAAATACGTTACAATGATGATACAAGCTTAACCTTGGTCTTTTAATAATCCACTAAACAAACACACATAAAAATAACATTTAATAGCAATGTTTTCATATTAAAAAAAAGGGGGATGAATTAGTACCAGTGTGGAAACGAAGTGCAAAAAAAGTTGAACATGATGAAAAAATTGATCAAAAACAGAATTACAGTGGGAAAGAGGCATTTTTTGTGATTTCTGGTGGGCCAAACCACCTTTAACAATTTGCGGTGGATAGTTCTCGCCGAGATACTTGGAATAAAAAAAAATTCACCCCAAGCGGAGTTTTATACGCAAAGTTATGGCCATTTGAAGTTTGGCACACAAAACCTAGAGTGAGGTGTTTTCTAATTCTAATAGCTACACTGATCATAGAAATTTTTTGGGTCATTTATAAGGTTTAATTTACGTGACTAAATGCATTGTACTTACAAGCAGAAGAACATAGCAAATAATAAAAAAAATTGGTGAAACAAATTTTCACATTGGTTCATGCAACAATGGTTAAGTAGATATGATATATTATGTGACCAATTCTACTGCGTCGTTGTCGTGCAAATTCACAGATTTTACACCAGCAAAAACAGGAATGTTAATTCTATACTCTTAGATTCAGTCTCGTTTACAAGTCTACAATTGAGAAAGAATGGGAAAAAAAATTCATGCAGTAAGGAGACACAACTTATATTCATAGATTGGGTTTTCCTATACATATATGTAAGAGTGGTGAAAGGTTTTTTTGTAGTGAATATACACGAGACACTATTTTTAAATTCTGCCTACAAGGTGGACTACAATTATAAGCAGTATCATCAAATTCGACATTTTAATTATTTTTTAATCTTTATGAGTATTGCAGCCCATATACACATATACATATTGTATGTATAGAATAACAAATGTAGTATTATAGTTTTGTCGCAATCCTTTGAGACAACATCCACCCCCACTTTCTCTCTCCCTCTCCAATTATTTTTCTTTGACAAACATCAACCTCACTAAACAATAACCAGACTAATTCTCTCTTCCCTTCTACGCCAAACCAAACTTAGCTAATAAAGAGATGCTACTTGACTTGAACCGAAAATACTAGCTTTCTACTAGTAGTTTCCCCACAAGAGTATGGGTTCACTGTAGTATGGGCAAGTATAGGGACCAAGTATTATCGAACCCAAGGAAAGGAATGTATGCGAACAGATCCCTGAAGATCTTTGCGTCGTAATTAATATGAGTGTATGTTTTTGGTTTTTTAAAAGAAAAAATAATCGGAACTAATTTACTCTACGAGTGCAAAAAGGAAAATTAAACTAAGAACGTAAAAGTGTGTGTTTTCGAATATGAGATGGTGATGCTCAGGATAGGAATTCCTACGTATACTAACGGAGCAGGTACATAATCAAGATAACCGTGACGTGCAAGAAATAACCTAAGTAAAAGATTGTAAGATGAAAGCTCAAGAATTCAAACCCTAATACTTTATCCTAACAATCAACTTTACTAATCCACTAATAAGTTAATAGATAATGCTTAATTAACGAGATCCTAATTTAACTAAGGTGATGCGGTCGTCCTCCCTAGATAAACCGGTAGATTAATTAACCCTCTCTAAATCCTCTCATTAAGTCTACTAGTTGTTAAAGAGTGATAAGGTCGTCCTCTCTCGAACACTTTTCGAACGAAAATCAAAGGTAAAGTTAAGATTGATTTTAAGAATTCATTAATTAAGAGAATTAAAACTAAACGTCAAGAATTACCCTAATTACGTACCCACATCCTACTTCTACGAGTTCATCCTACCCCAAGCATGCAAGGGTTTTAGCTAGACATGGTTTTAATGGTGACAAAAACAATTGAAGAAATACCAAACATAAACATGATGATTTGAACTAAGTATCTACTAAACATAAACTAGGGTTTCAAGAAAATAAATGCTAAGAACTGAAATTTAATTAATAAAACTAAGTCTCAAGTATTCAATGTCAAAGAGCAAACGAAAATAAATTAAAATCCAAACCGAAATAAGAATTCGTAAAGTAAAACCTCGATTACGTAAAAATAAAGCTTGCTCGTCTCTAGTACTCTTCTAACTCTAAAAACGAACTCTAAAAGTTATGTGTTATGTAGTGATGTGTCTCTTAAAATGTGTTCGGAACAAGTATATATATGTATCGGGCCGAATCGGGAACTTATGGGCCAAAAAACGAATCTGAAAGGCAAAAGGGGAAAAGCGCTCGAGCACTTCCCGCTCGAGCGGGGGCGCTCGAGCTTAATAGCTCGAATGACTCTGGGGGTCGAGCGCTGGCGCTTGAGTGGCGTAGCTCAAACGGTGCATGGGCTCGAGCAGTGGTGCTCGAGTTGCTCTAATGGGCGAAATCCTCTGTTTTGGGCGCTCAAGCAACACCCTTGCTTTGCTCGAGCGGTGGCGCTCGAGTGGCATAGCTCGAGTGGGCCTCCTTCTTCTCCAACTGATACTTTTCTTCTCGCGCACTATTATCATTCGTATTTCTTCGATATCTTCTCAACCGGGCATCCGTTTGAGTCGATTCAAAGTCCTACGAACTCTGCTTTTCGCCCTCGATTCACCTATGAGCATCAAAGAGATAAATTCATCAATGTATAGAAATAATACTCAATTGACTCTAAATACTCAATAAAATCGACCAAAACTTGGACATTTCCAGCTACGAATCATGACAATTTCACGCCTAATCAACCCCCCCAAACTTACCATATTGCTTGTCCTCAAGCAATGAAATAATAAGTCAAGTGAAATTGTTAGGAATGAGTCATAGAACCAAACCATGCAAGTAATCGAGCTCAAATTTCAAAGATCGATCACACGTATACTAACTCACCCCCTTCATCATACTCAAGTAATAACAACAAGAAACACGCAGATCAAACATGGATGTGCTCTCGACGATGTGTTTCACTCCCTTACAAGTGTATATCAATAATAAGGGACCCACTCAATCAATCAATCACACATATCAGCAGCCATAGGCTTGTAAGCACTCTCAACTCCGACCATACTCTAGAAATCAATGCCGAATAAAAAAGGACTTTTCTCTAGGTTGTAATGTAGGCTCTTTGGACTGGTGGGGAAACTATTTGGGGTAAGTGACTCAAGTGAATGGAGAATAGAAAATCAAACTTTGGTACTTCGATACAAGGAACATACTTCTTTAACATCTTCACATAATGCACATCAATTCCTTTACTCTCAACACCTCAATTTTTTTCAACTCTTTTCACTTTTTCAATCACTCAACTTTTTTTTTTCTCTCACACAACTCACATGAGCTCATTTTTTCTTTTGCTCATTCTCAATTCTTGGTCTTTCCCACATCTCAAAACTTCATCACACCCTTCTTTTATCACAACTTGTTGTAGCCATTTCGTACCACAGGTCGGCACCGGCCTCAATCCAGCCGAAAGTAGCAAAACAATGCATCCGCAACGGCACCGATCGAGCTGGACGGTTTCCGACCTCCACGGGCTCCGACCCGATCCCTCCGACCTAAATGTCGAGATCGACATCAAGCACCAAGGCATACCCGCCTCGACCAGGATATATGATAAATAGAACGGAACCGGACCGGTCCGGTCTCGATCAAAAAAGAAAAAAAAACAAACGGAGATCTCCTGAGCACGGTCAAGGTCCAAGTGGGCTTACCGACCTCATGATTTATCAAGAAGCCGACCACCGATCTCGAAAGGTTTCCGACCTACGAATGGGGAGAAGAGCACGTGATAGAATCTGGCAAGATCTGCCCCCAAGAGGAAAAGGGCTGCCTCCGTACTTAGTGGCAGAGGGAATATTCCTCCTAATTCAGGAAATAACTCAGAGAATCGTCCCTTTTGGACACGTGTCGACATGCGAGAGGCCGGCCGTCTGCGGACTAGGCGTACGGGCGGCCGCGCGCCCTCAGAGGCTGGAGTCATTAATTATCCCTGTCCCCTTGGGGGCCAAAAAAGACGAGAATGCCCTTGTAAAAGAAACCTATAAATAGGTCTCCATTGTACTTAGAAAAATAGGTTCACTATTCAATACAAAAAGATATACAAGCATTCAAGTCCAGGGACTAAAAACCCCTGGCAATTCTTGGTGTTTTTACACTCATATCTTCATCATCATCATCTTTAAATATCAGCATTCATGAAGCATTTATGATTCCACACATTTGATGTTTTTACCAAAGCTCCATTACTTAGCCATAAATTCCCAGCATATTTTATTTGGTAAACAACATTTGGCACTAGAGAAATGGGGGTATCCAACCCAACAAACTCATCTTCTCTTTACCTCTTTGAAGAATGCTCACTGTTCTTCAAAGCTTCCCATCTTCAAATCTTCAAGTTACAAGCTTCTCCCCACAAAACGATGACGAACCAAAGATCATCACAGGCTCACAGAGCCATTGGAGCTCCGGCCACGCCACGGGACCCCATGGCTCGGGCCTCAGGGGAACCGACCCTCCGCTCGCCTCGAAAATACCACACGCGTGGCCTCTCCCATCTGATATCCGGAAGATCCCCATCCGTCGCAGGCACGAAATTTCCTCACTCCCGACCAGGCTGGGTCGGGACGACGCCGTCAGGCTGACGAGGCGAGGAAGTGCCAAAGCACCCCCTCCGCCTCAAAGAGGAGATCGCATGCCCGCACCTTTAAAGGAAAGGCAAAGGCCTTGGAACACCAGGGGGAAAGCCAGTGCCGAGCTAACCCCACTTTCGCTCGGTCCCGTGGCTCCGCTCATCCGGTCTTTGGCCGCCTGGGTCAAGCGATCCCTCCTGGTACCCCGGTCATCTCCCCAGTTACGACACTGGATACGGAGACACGGAATCCATTTCCAACACATGGAGTACGACGCAAATGCCCCACAAGAGGGCGGCCGAGGTCAGCCTGGCCCCAGCCAACTCCGCCAGACGCAAGCTTAGTTTTGCCCAAAGCGGCCTATTGGGACGCGGCACCCCTCGAGTGGCCGTATTCGACTGAATCGGCCCCCAGTCCGACGCCGACGACCAACTGGTCGAGACTTCGAACCCGGAGATTGTCAAGATGCAGAAGCAGTTTGACGAAATGAGAGCGCTCATGGAAGCGCAAGGCCAACCTAAGGCCCGGCCGGTCGCAAACGAGCCCTTGTCCGTCGACATCGAGCTCGCCCCGGTTCAACTCAAGATCGTTCCGCCGCCGACCCCTCTTTACAAAGGGAAGACAGACCCAGAAACTCACCTGAGTAAATTCCGGATCTATTTGACCGGGCGTGGCGCGACCGACGCTACAAAGTGCAGGCTCTTCCCGCTCACTCTGGGCGACCTCGCCCACAGATGGTACGTCTCACTCCCGTCCCGCTCAGTCGATTCCTTCGCCACTTTGAGCGCCCAGTTCACATCTTATTTCGCGGCCAAAATTGCCCAGCCGGAGAACTGGCACCGACTGATGCATATCCGGAAGAGAAGGAGGAGTCCGACGAGGACTATATCGCCCGGATGGACGAGGTCATTTTGACCGGTGAGCCGGTCGACGACCAACTGGCCCTGCACGCCATCTTGGGAGGCTTCCACGGCCGATCTCCGATGTTCAGGCATCTTACCAAGGACTTTCCAAAAACATATGCCGACTTCCAGGCCCGAGTGGGCGATTACCTGGCTCGGAGGAAACTACTGGCACTCAGGCTAGGGGAGTCCAAACCGGCAACAAAAGAGCCGGAGATCGCCACCCAGGCCTCCCCTAAGGGCGGTCCCAAGGCCAAAAAGATAGCCAAGCCGCCCGAAAACTTCAAGTCCTTCGAGGACGTTGAAGTAAACCTCACCCAGGCCCTGAGGCAATCCCCCGCGCACATCTTCAACGCGATCCAACACAGGGATGTGCTTCCTAGGCCGAGACCCTTCACGGGGGACCGGTCCCGGCTGGACCCCAAAAAGTTATGCGCTTATCACGACTCTATTGGCCATAATACGAGCCAATGTCGTGATCTCTTAAAACAGTTATGGAAACTGTTTGACGAAGGGCGCCTGAACAACCTTCTACAAAGGCCAGCCGGCCGGCAAGAACCGCAACAACAGCGTACCCCTCGCAGGAACGAGGAAGGAGGCTGGCCTCTCAGGCCGGTCGCAGCTTTAGAGGATGACGACGATGACGACGACCTCCCCCCGATGAACCCTGGCGGCCGGGTCAACATAATCCAGGCCGGCGGAGGAAACTTGGGCGGCCACTCCCATCTCCACGCTTTCTAACAGAAAGCGTATGGCCGAAATCCGGGCCGTGACCAATGTGAACCTGGTCACCCCGCCCGAGCCCAAAATCCACATGGATCAGGAGATCACTTTCTCCAACCGAGACCGGAGCGGGGTGCTGTACCCCAAAGGGGATGCTTTAGTGATCGCAGCCCGCATTTTGGGCAAAGAGGTCCAACGAGTTTTGATCGACAATGGGTGCTTCTGCAATATCATATTTAAAGCGGCCCTAGATCAGCTCGGCGACCTCGTCAGCTTCATCAAGCCCATCGACCTCCAGCTGAAGGGTTTTGGGGATGCTACTGTCGCCGCGTACGGAAGGATAAAGCTCTAAGTAGAGCTCGTCTGCTTTTATGACGAGAAGGTTAGGATTACTAGGCCATTGGACTTTATCATTGTAGACCAGCCGAGTTATTATAACGGCTTCTTAGGTAGGCCTTTTCTAGAAGTTTTCGAGGCTGTAGCCTCTTCTTATTACTACTGTATCAAGTTTCCCACCCTTGAGGGGGTGATCGGCACCGTAAAGGGTGATCAATCAATGGCTAGAAAATATTTGAACTATTTCGATTATTGTTTTTTTCCAATTTGTAACGATCAAACATTAGACAAATCGCAAACCGGCCTCGAGGGGACCCTTCCGACTACTGAAGTCGTAATGGAGGCCGGGTCCACCTCGGCCGACCCCGATAATGGTCCCGACCTACAACTAATGTAAGTTGTAGGTCGAGTCCACCTCGGCTTCGAGCCCTCTGAGCTCAATCTCGACCCAAAGTTCGACACAAGCGACCGACGAAGCTACAAAAAAGCCACGGCCTTGGAGGACTTGGAACACATTCCAGTTGATCCTTTGAGGCCGAAACTGGAAGTCCTGATCGGCTCTCGCATACCGACCGAAATGCGGGGGGAAGTGATCGATTTTCTCAAGGCCAACATAGGAGTTTTCGCTTGGTCGCACCAAGACATGGTCGGAATAGATCCAAAACACGCCTGCCATCGGTTGAAGATCGACCCTAACAAGAGACCGGTCCATCAGAAAAGAAGAAAGTTCGGCCCAGAGAAGTACGAGGCACTGGCCCAAGAGGTCAAGAAGTTGTTGGACAACAAGCTAATTGAGCAAACTAAAGACGAGCCCCAGTGGGTCGCCAATGCCGTTCTAGTCAAGAAAATAAACAAAACTTGGAGGTTGTGCATCGATTTCACCGACCTCAACGCAGCATGCCCAAAGGATCATTTCCTGATGCCGCACATTGACCATCTAGTGGATAGCACGGCCGGTCACGAGATGATGTCCTTCATGGATGCCTTCGCCGGCTATCACCAAATTCCGATGGTCATCGAAGACATCAAGCACACCTCTTTTCATACGGAAAATGACATATTTTCTTGGCTCTGAATGCCCTTCGGCCTGATCAACGCCGGTGCGACCTACCAACGGTTGGTCAACAAAATGTTCGCAGATCAGATCGGAAAGACCATGGAGGTCTACATCGACGACATCGTGGTAAAAAGCCTGAAAAGGAAGACCACCTCAGAGACCTCGAGGAGACCTTCAAGATCCTCAAGGCATACAATATGAAGCTGAACCCGAAGAAATGCAACTTCAGGGTGGAGGCCGGCAAGTTCCTTGGACACATCGTCAGCCAGCGAGGAATCGAACCCGACCAAGATCAAGGCCATCCTCGACATGCAGGAGCCCAGGACGATCAAGCAAGTACAACACCTGACCGGTTACCTAGCTTCGCTGAACAGATTCATAGCCCGGCTCGGAGATAAAAGTAAGCCTTTATTCTCGACTATAAAAAATGGCAAGTTTTCTTAGAATAGGGAAAGTCAAGTAGCCTTTTTAAAATTAAAAGAGTACCTAGCAAACCCACAAATTCTAGTCAAGCCGGTCCCAGGAGAGAAGCTTTACTTGTATCTTGCGGCCTCCGAGGTCGCCCTCAGTGCGGTACTCATCCGGGCGGATGGTCAGAACCATCTCCCGATCTACTTCGTAAGTCAAGCTCTGCACGATGCCGAGCTCAGATATACCCCACTCAAAAAATTGGCCTACGCTCTGGTCATGAGCGTGAGAAAGCTAAGGCCCTACTTTTTCGACCACCAAGTGGAGGTCCTTACTACCCTGCCCCTAAGGCAGGTTCTGCACCGGCCGGACACCAGTGAAAGGTTGTTGAAATGGTCATTAGAGATAGCTCAATATGGAGTCACTTACGCCTCGAGAACGGCCATCAAGGGCCAGGCTCTGGCTGACTTCATAGTAGAACTTACGTTCCCCCCAAAATTCACAAGAATCGACCACCCTCCATGGAAACTCTACGTGGACGGGTCATCGACTAGTACTTGCGCCGGGGCAGGCATCGTGTTGGTAGGGCCGGAGGGCCAAAGCTTCACCCATGCAGTTCGTTTCAGTTTCCCGACCACTAACAACGAGGCGGAGTATGAGGCCCTAGTCGGGGGCCTCGAGCTCACAATCGCCATCAGAGTATGCCGACTGCACGTCTTCATGGACTCCCTACTCGTAGTAAACTAAATAAAAGGAGAATACGAGGCTCGGAGAGAGCAAATGGTGAAATATCTCGACCTGGTCACGACCTTGTGCGAGAAATTTCATCAGGTCTTCATAGAGCAAATCCCGAGGGAACACAATACCCAGACCGACACCCTTTCCAAGCTCGCAACCACAGAAGGAGCCACCGACCTCGCCAACATCAGGCTCTCTACGCTCGGGACCCCCACAGTGATCCGGGCACATGTATCAACCGTTCTGAGCACCGACGAGAATTGGATGACTCCGATTGTGAAGTACTTGAAGACTGTTGGGAAAATAGGGGTGCCCGGAATCTATTCGGGATGAAATTTAAATACGAATTTAAATACAATTATTACTAGCATGAATTAATCCTAATTAATTCAAATAATAATCCCAACAACTAATTTTCATCATGCATGTTAAATTAATTTCACATATTAACTAGGCGGAATAAACAAGTAAATATGCAATTAACGTACCTCTTGTAGAATTGGCCTTTGGATATACGGGATAATTATAATCTCGCTCTATCAACCCAAAGCCTTCTCAAGTATTTCCCTTTTCACCTCACTTGATCACCGGTGGGAGATGCTTTCAAGTAATTTAATAAACTAAGGAAAAAGAAAAATATCTATGCTTCTTGATTTTTCCAACACATGGAATTATGTACTTGGGGATGAAATAATCATCCCCTATTTATAATATGTAGGGGCCGAAAATATCATGTGAAATATGGGCTTGGAGAAATCTTTTCTTAGACTCTAAGAAATCCTGAATATATCTCATATATTGTTTTCTCCAAAATAAAATATTCCACAAAAATCTCACCCTACATATTTAGGGGTTAAGTTTCGAAAATTTCAACAAGAAATCCAAAGATTTTGATCTTCTTGAATATATGAGATATTCTTGTATTCCTAGAATACATATCTTCCATAATATCTATCCAAGAAAATCAACAAAATCTTATTTCTTTTTTATTCTCCTATTTTCGAAAATTACTTGAAAAATCAGCATTAATATTTTCTTTTTATTTTAATCACCTTATCATTATTGGGCTACTTGAGGGGCCTTAAGGAGAATTAAGATTGGACCTCCTAATGGACTTTTGAATTTCAATATTGAGCCCCAATATAATTCAATCCATTAATATTAATTATTACCACTAATAAATTAATATTGCACTATCCATCTTAATCCATATTACGATAATATGGGCTCCCGGTTATTATTTCCCGCATTTAAGATTATCAAGTCCATTAATTAATTAAGCTTCTGAATAGCTCTAAATTAATTAACATCTTTCAACTTGGAGTAAAGACAGCTCAACATTATTATTCGTACCGAAGAAACTAATTCTTCACTTGCAAGATTTGGTACAATAAAACTTCTGAGCCCACCAAGGGGACTAATCACACGAACCGTACTCGCACGCGTTTCTTCGTATTAAATCTTAGCAACCGTCGTATGATTAATATTACTGCCCAAGACACAAAGTTCGAAGTCGCAATGATTCTCACCCAACATGAATCAAAGCAGTAATCATTAAGCACACACAGTCCTATTTAAGTGACGGAGATTAAGAAATCAACAACCACTGAGGTCTAATTCTTCACGTTTCAGAACAGAAGAATTTATCCTCGCTGTAGGTCCTCTTCAACACATACTAAATGTGCTAGTGCAATTTCTTAGTCAAGACAGACCAATCTGAGCCTTACACATCGACCTTTCACGGCGGATTGTTCAATTCCACCTAGGTCGTGAAAATGTACGTTTAGTTACAAGTATACTGTTAATGTTGTCTTCCGTGATCGGGTATCACCACATTAACTACAATGTAACATGTACTATATATTGAACGGTTTGCAATAGAAATTCAACATTCAATCATATCTAAAGCAAATGCGATAAAAGAATTATTCTCATAAACGAGTGTTTGATATACGAGTTATACAAAGTAAAAGCATACTTTCACGTATAACTCCAACAACCTCCCACTTATACTTAAAGTCTACTTTTAGTATACATCATGCATGTCTTAGTGTAGTAGCTCTACGTGACATCTTATGTCAACCTACACTAACCTAATAATTCCTCCCACTTATACTTAAAGCAGATTGGCAATAGTCTTGACTCCCATTCCATTCACATGTCTCTCTAATGTATTCAGAGGCAGACCCTTTGTGAATGGATTTGCTAGGTTGTCCCCGACGCATATCTTTGCCACTTCTTTATCTCCTCTCTTAACAATTTCTCGTATAAGATGGTGTTTTCTTTCAATGTGTTTGCTGGTCTTGTGGGCTCTCGGTTCCCTTGAATTTACAACTGCTCCGGCACAATGATTCTGATGGGCAAATCCGGAACAACGTCCAAGTCCACTAAGAAGTACTTGAGCCAAACCGCTTATTTCGCTGCTTCACAAGCAGTTACTTATTCGGCTTTCTTGGTCGAATCGGCGATGCATTTCTGCAAATTGCTTCTCCATGTCATGGCTCCTTCTCCCATGCAAAACACACTACCCGAGGTAGTTATTTTGGAATCTATGTCTGATTGGAAATTTGAGTCCGTGTATCCCATGAGAATTAGATTGTCTGATTGTTAAATCAGCATTCCATACCAAGTTCTTTTCAGAAACTAAAGAACGCATTTAATTGCAATCTAATGTGCTTCCCCGGGGTTACTTTGATATCTTGCCATCATGCCCACGGCAAAGCAGATATCCGGTCTCGTACACAACATTGCATACATAAGACTTTCTACGTCCGAAACGTACAGAACGTCTTTCATGTCATCTATCTCCACTTGCGTCTTAGGGCATATTTCTTTAGATAGATGGATTCCGTGCCTAAAAGGTACAAAACCTTTCTTGGAATCTTGCACGCTGAAATGCTTCAAAACAGTGGCTTTGTATGAAACTTGCGATAAGCCCAACATCCTCCTCTTGCGATCTCGAGTGAACTTGATCCCAAGGATGTGACCGGCTTTCCCTAAGTCCTTCATATCAAACTGATTTGACAGCCATACCCTTACGTCTGATAATACCTTTACATTGTTTCCAATGAGCAGAATATCGTCTACGTATAATACTGAGAATACCACCGCAGTTCCGTCACACCTTTTATACACACAACTTTCGAACTTGTTTTGATCACAAACCCATAAGACTTAATAACTTGATCAAAACACTGGTTCCAAGTACGCGATGCTTGCTTAAGTCCATAAATGGATCTCTTAAGCTTGCATACGAGGTGCTCTTGGCCTTTTTCAACGAAACCTTTGGGCTGTTGCATATAGATCCCATCAAGACTTCCGTTAAGGAAAACTGTCTTGACATCCATTTGCTAGATCTCGTAATCTAAGTGCGCAGTGATCGACAAGAGAATACGGATGGACTTAAGCATAGCTACATGCCACATGCCACAAGCCTTGCTTTGAAGGTCTCTACCCTTCCGTCTGGTCCTCTTTTCCTCTTGTACACCCACCTGCATCCAATGTGCTCTACCCCACTAGGTGGATCAACCAACTCCCACACTTGATTATAATCCATCGAACCCATCTCGGCTTCCATTGTCGTTTGCCACAACTCCGCGTCTTTGTCTTGGATTACCTCGTCGTACGTCCATGGGTCTGATTCATCGCCGGGAACCAAATCCAAAGATTCTCCTATCCCCATGAATCTCTCGGGTTGCCTAGCAATCCTCCCACTACGACGGGGTTCCGGTTGTGAAGGTGTAACGTGTGGTATATCATCTTGTATACTTGGTATAGGAGTTTGCCCTCTTAATTTGTCTAAGGTAATCTCACTTCTGGGCTTTCTTTTGTTCATATAATCTTTCTCCAAGAATTTAAAGTGCAAACTAATCACGGTCTTTTAATCCTTGAGACTATAGAACATACACCCTTTCGTTCCCATAGGATATCCTATAAACAACCTGAATTCCGAACGTGGATCCAATTTACCGGCTTCCTTGTCTAGCACGTATGCCGGACAACCCCAAATCCGCAAGTGTCTTAGACTGGGCTTGCGCCCGGTCCACAATTCCATTGGGGTTTTAGGAACCGATTTGGATGGCACCAAGTTTAGAATGTAAGTCGTTGTTTCCAAGGCGTTACCCCAAAACGACTTGGGTAAATCCGAATAACTCATCATGGGTCTGACTATTTCTAAAAGAGTCTGGCTCCTTCGTTCCGCCACACCGTTCTATTGAGGGGTTCCCGGTGCGGTCAACAGGGATACAATCCCTTCGTCTGATAGCTAGTTCAAGAATTCATCGCTAAGGTATTCGCCTCTAGATCAAATCGTAGAAACTTGATACTTCTTTCCCTATGCATCATAAGGTAGATGTATCCATATCTCGAGTAATCATTGAAAAAGACAATTTACTCATACCCCTTCTTGCTATGATCGTCATTGAACCACACATATCGGGTATGAACGAGTTCTAACACTTCTGTGGTTCTATTCCCCTTGGCTCCAAATGCCCTCTCGGTCATTTTACCCTCTAAACAGGATTCACAAGTTGGAAACGGTTCGACTTGGAATGATTCCAAGGATCCGTCTTTCACCAATCTCTCTATCCGCTTTAGATTAATATGACCTAGTCTAAGATGCCATAGAAGTGTTTCGTTCATCTCCGAAGAACGCTTTCTTTTATTACTCGAAATAATCGATGTGTTATTAGATTCAATTTTGTGAGTGGTGTGCCCAAATAATGGTATAAAGATCATCCATTGAAGTTCCGGAACAGATAAACTCATTGTTTCAAGCAATAATAACATTCTTATTAAAAGAAACTGAGTATCTATTCAAACAGTTTAGAAACTGAAGGTTGAGTTCTTTCTAAACTAGGAACATGAGGAACGTCTCTCAAGACCATAACTCTATCTTCACAAGATAGGCGCACTTCTCCCACTGCTTCAGCTGCCACTCTCGTAGCATTGCCCGATGTGATGGGGATCTCACTTTCGTTAAGTCGTCGGGTTAGCTTAAACCCATGAAACAAATGTGATCAGTAGCTCTCGTATCCACTATCCACGAATAGACAGCATACGCCACTTCACAAGTTTCGACGACTAAGGTGTGTGAATTACCTAACTTTCCTAGCCTCTTAGGCTTGGAACAGATAGACCTCCATTGTCCTCTCTCACCGCAATTAAAACACTTCCCCTTTGATGCTAGCCTTTTCATTTGCCTTTCGCAACAATTGGGTTTGCTTGGATCCGGCCTTTTGTTCTCTTCCTCTTTTTCCCTCCCTTGGGACCAAAAGAGGTAGACGGACCATTAGCCACCATAGCACTAGACTGGTGCTCCATTTTCACCTCCACCGAAACTAAAGCTTGCAAGAGCTCGGGCAAACGATTTGTCCGTTCATTCATCTGACAGTTCAGACGAAACTTCTCAAAGATTCTCGATAGAGAATGGTATAAGAAATCAATCAAAATTCGCACCAAGTACTTCCAACTTCTTAAGGTATGCCATTATCTTGAGAACGTGCTCCCTCACGGGCGTTCCCTCCACCATTTCCAACTTGACCGAGTCATGTTTGGTGAACTGATTAGTCATGGGTTTGATGTGAAGACATCTCTTCAAGGTGTTCCATGATTTCAACAACGGATACAATGTCTCCATGGACAAGCCTCAAATCCTCAGACAGAGATGTCAAGATGATGCACTTCATGTGTTCATTGTCACGCTTCCAATCATAAACGGCCTTTTCCCATTGCTTGACTTATCATTAGGCTTGCCGGGTATATTAACGTAAATAACCCAATTGTGTTTTCGTGCAGTAAGGACAAATTTAAAAAAAACATTTCCAATCGATATAATTCTCTCCAAAAAGTTTTTTAACTTTAAGTATATTAAACAGTGGATTAAAAGGTTGCGACATGATGAAATGAGAATAAAACATACATTCATATTAATATCTAGAAAAATACGAAATTATCACATAATTCGATCACATCAATTATATTGAAACCTTAAAACAATATAATCATGTATCAGCCAACATCTCGAAACAATTTAAATACGCCACGAGGGGTGGTCTATACATTTAAATACATTCAAGCGGATTACAAACTCGAAAGTTACAAATCCTTAATTCAAAATTAATAGTTGGCTCCCACTTTGACCACATAGAAATTGACAGGGACTCCGAGGGGAGTAAGTTAATATCAATTTCCTATGCCTAAGTAATAACCATAATTAAATACTGGATTATTATTTCACTTTGAGCAAGCCACTCGTGGTGAGGGTCAATACCGCCACTAGTAATAATCCACAATCATCCTTTCGGAATTTATTCATGTGAAATCCGTTCTTTTGGCCGATCCGAGGGGGAATTGTATTCCAAAAGAACTTCACAAATAAATAAATTATGGAGGTCAAAATAATCCAATTTTAATATCCGGAATAAAATTGCGATTATAGAAACTTACTTAGTAATTTTCGAAAGTAAAGTTTTTTTTGGACAATTAAATTCATGCAAACACATATTAACAAATAATAATAAGTGCATGAAATAAAACATCCATCAAAACAAAATTAAACACATTGGAGCACTCAAATCCAATTGTCACGGTTTAATTTCTTCACGTCTTGATGCAAAAAATCGTCCTTGTTGCTTTCCGACGTTCGTCTCGACGTGCTCCCACTCGAACAGCAACACTTCATCAAAAACAGCATCGTTTGGGGTTCGGGACGACATTTAAAATCTCACGGAAAAAAAATACGAACCGAAAAAATTCCACGGCCCGAGATACGGCGCGCGTCGGCCCACGAAGTGGGCCCGCGCGCCTCCCGTCCCAAAAAGCGCCGAAGCACTGCATGAAGCGCGCCGAAGCACAGCCCCGAGGTGCACCCGAGGCGCTGCACGGAGGCGCACCCGAGGCGCACCAGGCCGTGCCCGAGGCGCGCGCGCGCGTGCGCGCGGCGCCGGCCTCCCGTCGCGCCCGGGTCGTGCGTCGTGCGCCGTGCACCCCGTGCGCTGTTTTTCGCCGTTCGTCTCCATTTTCTTCACCCCTTGCATGATTTTACGTCCATACACGCGCCACGCTTGTATGCGTCGTCCGGGTATGCCGTTTTTAATTCTTTGTTCTTCGTCACGATCCGGTTACAATTTATTTTACAAAAAAAATAAATACTAGATCTAGACTAGTCTATTACAATGATCGAATCAAAATAAAAATAACTAATCTACTCGTGGATTTTCTCACGAGAAAAACGAATTCGAACGAATCGAATTAAAAACAATTAATTCACACGCATGAAATTAACAACATTAAAACCATGACAATTGGATACCTGCAAAAAAGATCTAGCAATTCTACTATCCAATTTCAATTTAATGTTTAACAATTTAAATTCCAATTTAAAGATCAGAGCCCGAAACTGTGGCTCTGATACCAGTTGTTGGGAAAATAGGGGTGCCCGGAATCTATTCGGGATGAAATTTAAATACGAATTTAAATACAATTATTACTAGCATGAATTAATCCTAATTAATTCAAATAATAATTCCAACAACTAATTTTCATCATGCATGTTAAATTAATTTCACATATTAACTAGGCGGAATAAACAAGTAAATATGCGATTAACGTACCTCTTGTAGAATTGGCCTTTGGATATACGGGACAATTATAATCTCGCTCTATCAACCCAAAGCCTTCTCATGTATTTCCCTTTTCACCTCACTTGATCACCGGTGGGAGATGCTTTCAAGTAATTTAATAAACTAAGGAAAAAGAAAAATATCTATGCTTCTTGATTTTTCCAACAAATGGAATTATGTACTTGGGGATGAAATAATCATCCCCTATTTATAATATGTAGGGGCCGAAAATATCATGTGAAATATGGGCTTGGAGAAATCTTTTCTTAGACTCTAAGAAATCTTGAATATATCTCATATATTGTTTTCTCCAAAATAAAATATTCCACAAAAATCTCACCCTACATATTTAGGGGTTAAGTTTCGAAAATTTCAACAAGAAATCCAAAGATTTGGATCTTCTTGAATATATGAGATATTCTTGTATTCCTAGAATACATATCTTCCATAATATCTTTCCAAGAAAATCAACAAAATCTTATTTCTTTTTTATTCTCCTATTTTCGAAAATTACTTGAAAAATCAGCATTAATATTTCTTTTTATTTTAATCACCTTATCATTATTGGGCTACTTAATGGGCTACTTGAGGGGCCTTAAGGAGAATTAAGATTGGACCTCCTAATGGACTTCTGAATTTCAATATTGAGCCCCAATATAATTCAATCCATTAATATTAATTATTACCACTAATAAATTAATATTGCACTATCCATCTTAATTCATATTACGATAATATGGGCTCCCGGTTATTATTTTCCGTGTTTAAGATTATCAAGTCCATTAATTAATTAAGCTTCCGAATAGCTCTAAATTAATTAACATCTTTCACCTTGGAGTAAAGACAGCTCAACATTATTATTCGTACCGAAGAAACTAATTCTTCACTTGCAAGATTTGATACAATAAAACTTCTGAGCCCACCAAGAGAACTAATCACACGAGCCGTACTCGCACGCGTTTCTTCGTATTAAATCTTAGCAACCGTCGTATGATTAATATTACTGCCCAAGACACAAAGTTCGAAGTCGCAATGATTCTCACCCAACATGAATCAAAGCAGTAATCATTAAGCACACACAGTCCTATTTAAGTGACGGAGATTAAGAAATCAACAACCACTGATGTCTAATTCTTCACGTTTCAGAACAGAAGAATTTATCCTCGCTGTAGGTCCTCTTCAACACATACTAAATGTGCTAGTGCAATCTCTTAGTCAAGACAGACCAATCTGAGCCTTACACATCGACCTTTCACGGCGGATTGTTCAATTCCACCTAGGTCGTGAAAATGTACGTTTAGTTACAAGTATACTGTTAATGTTGTCTTCCGTGATCGGGTATCACCACATTAACTACAATGTAACATGTACTATATATTGAACGGTTTACAATAGAAATTCAACATTCAATCATATCTAAAGAAAATGCGATAAAAGAATTATTCTCATAAACGAGTGTTTGATACACGAGTTATACAAAGTAAAAGCATACTTTCACGTATAACTCCAACAAAGACCGCCACACTCCCAGAAGACAGTCCAGTCCCGGCAGCTACAACTCCGGTCATCAAGGTACACTCTCATTGACGACCTCCTGTACAAAAGAAGTTTCACCCTCCCACTCCTGAAATGTATAACCCCAGAGGAAGGCCAGAGCATTCTGGCCGATATCCATGAGAGGGTATGTGGAAATCACGCCGGAGGCCGGGCCCTAGCCCATAAAGTGATCAGGCAAGGATATTTCTGGCCGACCCTAAACAAGGACGTCGTCAACTTTGCAAGGTCATGCCACAAATGTCAAATCTTGGGACCCAACATTAAATTGTCCCCTGAGCAGCTCTCCTCCATATACAGCCCTTGACCTTTTGCTCAGTGGGGCATCGACTTGATCGGTCCGATGCCCACTGCGCCCGGGGTCCACAAATTTGCTGTCGTGGCCGTCGATTATTTTACGAAGTAGGCGGAGGCCGAGCCGCTCAACAAGATTAACCAAACCCAGGTTATAAAGTTCATTTGGAAAAACATCATCTGCTGTTTCGGCCTACCTCAAGTGATCATCTCCGACAATGGAAAACAATTCGACGGTCTCCAGATGATCCAATTGTTGGGAAAATAGGGGTGCCCGTAATCTATTCGGGATGAAATTTAAATACGAATTTAAATTCAATTATTACTAGCATGAATTAATCCTAATTAATTCAAATAATAATTCCAACAACAAATTTTACATCATGCATGTTGAATTAATTCACATAAAATCTATGGCGGAATAAACAAGATAATATGTGACTTACGTACCTCTCGTAGAACTTGGCCTTTGAATAAAACGGGACTAACATGTACGCGCTTTATCAACCCAAAAACCTTCTCAAGTATTTCCCTTCGCCTTATTCGATCACCGGTGGGAGATGCTTTCGAATAATTTAAATAACTAAGGAAAAGAAAAATATCTATGCTCTTGATTTTTCCAACACATGGAATTATGTACTTGGGGATGAAATAATCATCCCCTATTTATAGATAGGAGTGGCCGAAAATTAGAGGGAATATGGGCCTTGGAGAAAATCTTTTCTTAGACTCTAAGAAATCTTGAATATATCTCATATATTCTTTTCTCCATAATAAAATATTCCACAAAAATCTCACTCTCCTAAATATGGGTCAATTTTCGAAAATAAGAAGAAGAGAATCCAAGATTTGGATCTTCTTGAATATATGAGATAATCTTGTATTCCAAGAATACTTATCTTCCATAATATCTTTCCAAGAAAATCAACAAATCTTTTCTCTCCTAACAAAATACAATTTTCGAAAATTAGAGGATAAAATCAGCATAATATTATCTTTTTATTTTAATCACCTTATCATTATTGGGCTACTTAATGGGCTACTTGAGGGGCCTTTAAGGAGAATTAAGATTGGACCTCCTAATGGACTTCTGAATTTCAATATTGAGCCCCAATATAATTCAATCCATTAATATTAATTATTACCACTAATAAATTAATATTGCACTATCCATCTTAATCCATATTACGATAATATGGGCTCCCGGTTATTATTTCCCGCGTTTAAGATTATCAAGTCCATTAATTAATTAAGCTTCTGAATAGCTCTAAATTAATTAATATATTTCACCTTGGAGTAAAGACAGCTCAACATTATTATCCGTACCGAAGAAACTAATTCTTCACTTGCAAGATTTGGTACGATAAAACTTCTGAGCCCACCAAGGGGACTAATCACACGAGCCGTACTCGCACGCGTTTCTCCGTATTAAATCTTAGCAACTGTCGTATGATTAATATTACTGTCCAAGACACAAAGTTCGAAGTCACAATGATTCTCACCCAACATGAATCAAAGCAGTAACCATTAAGCACACACAGTCCTATTTAAGTAACGGAGATTAAGAAATCAACAACAACTGAGGTCTAATTCTTCACATTTCAGAACAGAAGAATTTATCCTCGCTGTAGGTCCTCTTCAACACATACTAAATGTGCTAGTACAATCTCTTAGTCAAGACAGACCAATCTGAGACTTACACATCGACCTTTCACGGTGGATTGTTCAATTCCACCTAGGTCGTGAAAATGTACGTTTAGTTACAAGGAAACTGTTAATGTTGTCTTCCGTGATCGGGTATCACCACATTAACTACAATGTAACTAGTACTATTATGAACTGTTTGCAATAAATATTCAACATTCAATCATATCTAAAGCAAATGCGATAAAAGAATTATTCTCATAAACAAGTGTTTGATACACGAGTTATACAAAGTAAAAGCATACTTTCACGTATAACTCCAACAATCTCCCACTTATACTTAAAGTCTGCTTTTTAGTATACATCACACATGTCTTAGTGTAGTAGCTCTACGTGACATCTCATGTCAACCTACACTAGCATAATAATTCCTCCCACTTATACTTAAAGCAGATTGACAATAGTCTTGACTCCCATTCCATCCACATGTCTCTCGAATGTACTCTGAGGCAGACCCTTTGTGAATGGATGTACTATGTTGTCCTCCGACATTTATCTTTGCCACCTCTTTATCTCCTCTCTTAACGATTTCTCTTATTAGATGGTATTTTCTTTCAATGTGTTTGCTGGCCTTGTGGGCTCTCGGTTCCCTTGAATTTGCAACTGCTCCGACATTATCACAATGGACAATGATTATGATGGGCAAATTCGGAACAACGTCCAAGTCCACTAAGAAGTTCTTGAGCCAAACCGCTTCTTTCGTTGCTTCCCAAGCAACTACTTATTCGGCTTCCATAGTTGAATCTGCGATGCATTTTTGCAAATCACTTCTCCATGTCATGGCTCCTTCTCCCATGCAAAACACGCTACCCGAGGTAGATATTTTGGAGTCTATGTCTGATTGAAAATTTGAGTCCGTGTATCCCATGGGAATTAGACCGTCTGACTGTTAAATCAACATTCCATACCAAGTTCTTTTCAAAAACTAAAGAACATATTTAATTGCAATCTAATGTGCTTTCCCGTGGTTACTTTGATATCTTGCCATCATGTCCACAACAAAGCAGATATCCGGTCTCGTACACAACGTTGCATACATAAGACTTCCTACGTACGGAACGTCTTTCATGTCATCTATCTCCACTTGCGTCTTAGGGCATATTTCTTTGGATAGATGGATTCCGTGCCTAAAAGGTACAAAACCTTTCTTGGAATCTTGCATGTTGTATCGCTTCAAAACAGTGTCTTTGTATGAAACTTGTGATAAGCCCAACATCCTCTTCTTGTGATCGCGAGTGATCTTGATCCCAAAGATGTGACTGGCTTCCCCTAAGTCCTTCATATCAAATTGTTTTGACAGCCATACCCTTAGTTTGACAATACCTTTACATTGTTTCCAATGAGCAGAATATCGTCTACGTATAATACTAAGAATACTATCGGAACGCTGTCTTAACATTCATTTATCCCGTCAAGACTTCCGTTAAGGAAACCTGTCTTAACATTCATTTGCCAGATCTTGTAATCTAGGTGTGCAGCGATCGACAAGAGAATACGGATGGACTTAAGCATAACTACAGGCGAAAAGGTTTCCTCATAATCGATCCCTTCTTTCTGAGTATACCCTTTGGCCACAAGCCTTGCTTTGAAGGTCTCTACCCTTCCGTTCGGTCCTCTTTTCCTCTTGTACACCCACTTGCATCCAATGGGCTCTACCCCACTGGGTGGATCGACCAACTCCCACACTTGATTTTAATCCATCAAACCCATCTCGGTTTCCATTGCTGTTTGCCACTACTCCGCGTCTTTGTCTTGGATTGCCTCGTCGTATGTCCATGGTCTGATTCATCATCGAGAATTAAATCTGAAGATTCTCCTATTCCCATGAATCTCTCGGATTGCCTAGCAATCCTCCCACTGCGACGGGGTTCTGATTGTGAAGGTGTGACGTGTGGTACATCATCTTGTATACTTGGTATAGGAGTTTGCCATCTTAACTCGTCTAAGGTAATCTCACTTCTGGGCTTTCTTTTGTTCATATAGTCTTCCTCCAAGAATTTAAAGTGTGAACTAATCACTGTCTTTTGATCCTTGGGATTATAGAACATACACCCTTTCGTTCCCGCAGGGTATCCTATAAACGGCCTTAATTCCGAACATGGATCCAACTTACCGGCTTCCTTGTCTAGCACGTATGCCGGACAACCCCAAATCCGCAAATGTCTTAGACTGGGCTTGCGCCCGGTCCACAATTCCATTGGGGTTTTAGGAACCGATTTGGATGGCACCAAGTTTAGAATGTAAGCCGCCGTTTCCAAGACATTACCCTAAAACGACTTGGGTAAATTTGAATAACTCATCATGGATCTGACCATCTCTAAAAGAGTCCGGTTTCTTCGTTCTGCCACACCGTTCTGTTGAGGGGTTCCCGGTGCGGTTAACTGGGATACAATCCCTTCGTCCGATAAGTAGTTTAAGAATTCATCGCTGAGGTATTCGCCTCCACGATCTGATCGTAGAAACTTGATACTCTTTTCCCTATATTTCTCGGCTTCGGCCTTAAACTCCTTGAACTTATCAAAAGTTTCAGACTTATGCCTCATAAGGTAAATGTACCCACATCTCGAGTAATCGTCAATGAAGGTGATGAAATACTCATACCCTATTCACGCTTTGATCGTTATTGGACCACACACATCGGTATGAACGAGTTCTAACACTTCTGTGGCTCTATTCCCCTTGGCTCCAAATGCCCTCTTGGTCATTTTACCATCTAAACAGGATTCACAAGTTGGAAACGGCTCGACTTGGAATGATTCCAAGGATCCATCTTTCACCAATCTCTCTATCCGCTTTAGATTA
The DNA here is from genome assembly GCA_947034835.1 of Ballota nigra. Taxonomy (NCBI): domain Eukaryota; kingdom Viridiplantae; phylum Streptophyta; class Magnoliopsida; order Lamiales; family Lamiaceae; genus Ballota; species Ballota nigra. Next base: position 85,330,435 of record OX344720.1, on the reverse strand, counting down.
ATATGACCTAGTCTAAGATGCCATAGAAGTGTTTCGTTCATCTCCGAAGAACACTTTCTTTTATTACTCGAAATGATCGACGTGTTATTAGATTCAATTTTGTGAGTGGTGTGCCCAAATAATGGTATAAAGATCATCCATTGAATTTCCGGAACATATATACTCATCGTTTCAAGAAATAATAACATCCTTATTAAAAGAAACTGAGTATCTATTCAAAACAGTTTAGAAACTGAAGATTGAGTTCTTTCTAAACTAGGAACATGAAGAACGTCTCTCAAGACCATAACTCTATCTTCAAAAGATAGGCGCACTTCTCCCACTGCTTCAGCTGCCACTCTTGTAGCATTGCCCGATGTGATGGAGATCTCACTTCCGTTAAGTCGTCGGGTTTGCTTGAACCCATGAAACAAATGTGATCAGTAGCTCTCGTATCCACTATCCACGAATAGACAGCATACACCACTTCACAAGTTTCGACGACTAAGGTGTGTGAATTACCTAACTTTCCTAGCCTCTTAGGCTTGAAATAGGCAGACCTCCATTGTCCTATCTCACCGCAACTAAAACACTTCCCCTTCGATGCTAGCCTTTGCATTTGCCTTTCGCAACGATTGGATTTGCTTGGATCCGGCCTTTGTTCTCTTCCTCTTTTTCCCTCCCTTGGGACCAAAAGAGGTAGACGGACCATTAGCCACCATAGCACTAGACTGGTGCCCCATCATCACCTCCACCAAAACTAAAGCTTGCAAGAGCTCGCGCAAACGACTTGTCCGTTCATTCATCTGACAGTTCAGATGAAACTGCTCAAAGCTTCTTGGTAGAGAATGGTATATGAAATCAACCTGAGAAGGCACATCAAAATCCGCACCAAGTTCTTCCAACTTGTTAAGGTATGCCATTATCTCGAGAACGTGCTCCCTCACGGGTGTTCCTTCCACCATTTCCAACTTGACCGAGTCATGTTTGGTGAACTGATTAGTCATGGGATTCTGATGTGAAAACATCTCTTCAGGGCTTTCCATGATTTCAACAGTGGATACAATGTCTTCATGAACACGCCTCACATCCTCAGACAGAGATGTCAAGATGATGCACTTCATGTGTTCATTGTCACGCTGTCAATCATAAACTGCCTTTTCCCATTGCTTGACTTATCATTAGGCTTGCCGGGTTTATTAACGTGAATAACCCAATTGTGTTTTCGTGCAGTAAGGACAAATTTAAAATTACATTTCCAATCGGTATAATTCTCTCCAAAAAGTTTATTAACTTTGAGTATATTAAACAGTGGATTAAAATGTTGCGACATGATGAAATGAGAATAAAACATACATTCATATCAATATCTAGAAAAATACGAAATTATCACATAATTCGATCACATCAATTATATTGAAACCTTAAAACAATATAATCATGCATCAGCCAACATCTCGAAACAATTTAAATGCGCCACGAGGGGTGGTCTATACATTTAAATACATTCAAGCGGATCACAAACTTAAAAGTTACAAATCCTTAATTCAAAATTAATAGTTGGCTCCCACTTTGACCACATAGAAATTGACAGGGACTCCGAGGGGAGTAAGTTAATATCAATTTCCTATGCCTAAGTAATAACCATAATTAAATACAGGATTATTATTTCGCTTTGAGCAAGCCACTCGTGGTGAGGGTCAATACCGCCACTAGTAATAATCCACAATTATCCTTTCGGAATTTATTCATGTGAAATCTGTCCTTTTGGCCGATCCGAGGGGGAAATGTATTCCAAAAGAACTTCACAAATAAATAAATAAATTATGGAGGCCAAATTAATCCAATTTTAATATCCGGAATAAAATTGCGATTAAATAAATATACTTAGTAATTTTCAAAAGTAAGGTTTTTCTTGGACAATAAAATTCATGCAAACACATATTAACAAATAATAATAAGTGCACGAAATAAAACATCCATCAAAACAAAATTAAACACATTGGAGCACTCAAATCCAATTGTCACGGCTTAATTTCTTCACGTCTTGATGCGAAATATCGTCCTTGTTGCTTTCCGTCGTTCGTCTCGACACGCTCCCACTCGAACAACAACACTTCATCAAAAATAGCATCGTTTGGGGTTCGGGACGACGTTTAAAATCACACGAAAAAAAAACAGAACCGAAAAAAATTCCACGGCCCGAGATACGGCGCGCATCGGCCCACGGAGTGGGCCCGTGCGCCTCTCGGCCAAGCAGCCGAAGCGCTGAGTCGGGCACCCGTCGTGCGCGAGTCGTGCACCTTGCGCACCCCATGCGCCGGGTTTCGCCGTTCGTTCTCGTTTTCTTCACCCCATGCATAATTTTACGTCCATGCACGCGCCACGTATGCATGCGTCGTCCGGGTACGCTGTCTTTAATTCTTCGTTCTTCGTCACGATCCGGTTTCAATTTATTTTACAAAAAAATAAATACTAGATCTAGACTAGTCTATTACAATGATCGAATCAAAATAAAAACAACTAATCTACTCGTGGATTTTCTCACGAGAAAAACGAATTTGAATGAATCGAATTAAAAACAATTAATTCACACGCATAAAGAAAAAAAACAACATTAAAGCCATGACAATTGGATACCTGCAAAAAAGATCTAGCAATTCTACTATCCAATTTCAATTTAATGTTTAACAATTTAAATTCCAATTTAAAGATCAGAGCCCGAAACCGTGGCTCTGATACCAGTTGTTGGGAAAATAGGGGTGCCCGTAATCTATTCGGGATGAAATTTAAATACGAATTTAAATTCAATTATTACTAGCATGAATTAATCCTAATTAATTCAAATAATAATTCCAACAACAAATTTTACATCATGCATGTTGAATTAATTCACATAAAATCTATGGCGGAATAAACAAGATAATATGTGACTTACGTACCTCTCGTAGAACTTGGCCTTTGAATAAAATGGGACTAACACGTACGCGCTTTATCAACCCAAAAACCTTCTCAAGTAATTTCCTTCGCCATATTCGATCACCGGTGGGAGATGCTTTCGAATAATTTAAATAACTAAGGAAAAGAAAAATATCTATGCTCTTGATTTTTCCAACACATGGAATTATGTACTTGGGGATGAAATAATCATCCCCTATTTATAGATAGGAGTGGCCGAAAATTAGAGTGAATATGGGCCTTGGAGAAAATCTTTTCTTTGACTCTAAGAAATCTTGAATATATCTCATATATTCTTTTCTCTATAATAAAATATTCCACAAAAATCTCACTCTCCTAAATATGGGTCAATTTTCGAAAATAAGAAGAAGAGAATCCAAGATTTGGATCTTCTTGAATATATGAGATAATCTTGTATTCCAAGAATACTTATCTTCCATAATATCTTTCCAAGAAAATCAACAAAATCTTTTCTCTCCTAACAAAATACAGTTTTCGAAAATTAGAGGATAAAATCAGCATAATATTATCTTTTTATTTTAATCACCTTATCATTATTGGGCTACTTAATGGGCTACTTGAGGGGCCTTTAAGGAGAATTAAGATTGGACCTCCTAATGGACTTCTGAATTTCAATATTGAGCCCCAATATAATTCAATCCATTAATATTAATTATTACCACTAATAAATTAATATTGCACTATCCATCTTAATCCATATTACGATAATATGGGCTCCCGGTTATTATTTCCCGCGTTTAAGATTATCAAGTCCATTAATTAATTAAGCTTCTGAATAGCTCTAAATTAATTAATATATTTCACCTTGGAGTAAAGACAGCTCAACATTATTATCCGTACCGAAGAAACTAATTCTTCACTTGCAAGATTTGGTACGATAAAACTTCTGAGCCCACCAAGGGGACTAATCACACGAGCCGTACTCGCACGCATTTCTCCGTATTAAATCTTAGCAACTGTCGTATGATTAATATTACTGCCCAAGACACAAAGTTCGAAGTCACAATGATTCTCACCCAACATGAATCAAAGCAGTAACCATTAAGCACACACGGTCCTATTTAAGTGACGGAGATTAAGAAATCAACAACCACTGAGGTCTAATTCTTCACATTTCAGAACAGAAGAATTTATCCTCGATGTAGGTCCTCTTCAACACATACTAAATGTGTTAGTGCAATCTCTTAGTCAAGACAGACCAATATGAGACTTACACATCAACCTTTCACGGCGGATTGTTCAATTCCACCTAGGTCGTGAAAATGTACGTTTAGTTACAAGGAAACTGTTAATGTTGTCTTCCGTGATCGGGTATCACCACATTAACTACAATGTAACTAGTACTATTATGAACTGTTTGCAATAAATATTCAACATTCAATCATATCTAAAGCAAATGCGATAAAAGAATTATTCTCATAAACAAGTGTTTGATACACGAGTTATACAAAGTAAAAGCATACTTTCACGTATAACTCCAACACCAATTTTGTGAAAAATAGAAAATCAAGAAAGTCTTCTCCACCCCCTACCATCCACAGACGAATGGTCAGGTAGAGGCCGTTAACAAAATCCTCTAACACACTATTAAAGAAAAGTTTGAGGATAAGAAAGGGAAGTGGGCAGCCGAGCTCCCCGACGTACTTTGGTCTTACCGAACAACTACAAGAAACTCAACGGGCGAAACACCTTTCGCTTTAGCCTTTGGGACCGAGGCTGTTATCCTATCGGAGGTCTCCCTCCTGAGCCACCGGACAGCCCAGACAATTACTGAAGACAATGACACCGCCCAGACGATCGATTTGGATATGCTAGAGGAAAGAAGACTCAACTCTGACCTCCGGAACGCAGCCTACAAGAAGAAATACGAAATTTTTTTCAACTCTAAGGTGAAGGCTAGACAATTCCAGGTCGGCGACCTCGTCCTCAAGAAGGTTCAAGTTCCTAAAGGGGTTTTTGGCCCAAACTGGGAGGGCCCGTTCAGGATATCCAAGTGGCTCTCTAAGGGGGCTTACGAGTCGAACTAATGGATGGCACTCCGGACCAATACCCCTAGAATGCAGTTCACTTGAAGAGATATTATCAATAGCTAAGTTGTACTATGTAATCAAGCTTTTATCAATGCCAAAGTTCTACGCGCAGTTCAATCTCTCGTTAAAAAAAACCGAGCTCAGTTCAAAAGCATATGCCGACCGTATCGAGGTCGGCACATCACACTTGAGCTCGGGTAGGCCACCCAAGGCCATCTAAATACCGAGCTTAGTTCAAAAGCATATGCCGACCGTATCGAGGTCGGCATACCACACTTGAGCTCGGTAAGGCCACCTAAGCCATTTTAAAAACCAAACCCAAGTTCAAAAGCGTACGCCGACCATATCAAGGTCGACATACCACACTTGAGCTCGGTAAGGCAGCCAAGACCATTTCAAACACTGGGCTCAGTTCAAAGCTTACGCCGACCATGTCGAGGTCGGCATATCTCACTTATGCCCAGGAAAAATCTCAGATACACTTGTTAAAATTTGAACATTTTCAACAGGAATAGACGACGAGAAAGTAATAACAAAGCGACAAAGATAGTAAAACTAAATTTTATTTCAAAACCGGGCAGAAGCCGGTAAAAGGAGTACCACAAGTTGTTCAAATTAAACCCGGCCAGCAGTCGGTTATAAGCCAGAAAAAGGAAAAAGCAAACAGTTCAAAGATAAAACAAGGGAAAAGTCTTCAATGGCCAGCATCGCCCTCGGCACCAGCTTGCTCTCCGGACCCGGCCACGAAGTCAGCCACTTCATTTATGCAAGCTTCTGCCACCTCTCCACCCGGCACCCCGGAGGAGCCGTCTCATCATCTTCTTCTTCCCCGTCCTCCTCGGCCTCCTCAACCTCGACGGCCGGAGGGTCCTGACCCGGCTGAAGCAGCCTGTGCCGATATGGGAACCATGACAAGTCCACCCCGAGCTCGGTCTCGAGGTCCAAGAAGTGGAGGTAGTAGCTCTCGTGGATCGGAGTTTTAACTACGTACTCTCGGAAGTAATCCTCGTAGACTTAAGTATCGAGGCCGGCTTTGCGCCCAACTCGGATCAGGTCGGCGATGGTCATATAATAGCAAAACTCCGAGAATAGCACCGGGCTGGTGGCCGGGTCATTTGGATCGTAAGGCGGCCGTTGCAGGGTCGCTGCCACCTCAACTGCCTTCTCTCGCACCGCCTTCTCCAGCTCGGCCTGCCGGGCGCGGGCTTGGTCAGCATCCCTCCGCGCAGCTTCGTTCTCTTAACGGAGACCCGCCACGGTCTCCTCCATCTCCGCTATCCGGGCCCGGCAATCATTACAGGCCTTCCAAGCCATCTCCGCCCGCTCAAGAGCATCTTCTTTCTCCTTCAGCACAGCCCCGAGCTGCCCAACCGCATGATCCATCTCCTTCTTCAGCACGGCGTTCGCACTTTCGTACTCCGCCTTTACTTCCCGGGCTCGAGTAAGATCTGCCTCAGCTTTCCAGAGCGAGCTCACAGTAGCGTTGAGCTCGTTCTCGACAAAGTTAGCCATAATCGCCGCCTGGTTCGCTAGGATGACACTTGCCCGTCCAGCATAACGGGGGCGGCGGTCGGTAATATCGGCCAACTCCTGGGTCCATGATTGAGGCAGAGAGTTCACTGCCCGGCTCATATACTCTGGCATGTCGATGATGGAGCCCGGAGCCCGGAGCCCGGAGCCCGGGAGGACAAGAAGTTCAGCACCATTGGAGGCAGATCGGAATCGTTACGGGACAATCTGAATCAAACAAAAGAAAAACAAGGTCAGGAACCACAAATCAATTAAGTAAAAACATTCAAATTTGAGTAACTTACGCTTAGAAGCGGGCCGGGTCGTGACCAAAGTAGGTCCTATCGCCCTCCCGACCGGGGTCACGTGCCACTTGGGCCATCGCGTCCACTCCGACCGGCCTAGGTCCGAGAGGCGTGTCATCGGAGATATCAATGGGAGCCGGGTTCGTTCCATGCATGCTGGCCTCATCGCTCTCATCCTCCTCGCACCCTCTATTCCGACCAGTGATTGGGGAAGAGGTGGGTACCCCAGTGACGGCAGTCTCAGCGGCCGGGACGGACTGGAGGGGGAGGGGCTCTTGGATCACAATCCCTTTCTGGGCCCCACCCCCTTTCTTTTTCTTCGTCGCCTTAACGACCTCCAGTTTCTTTAGGGTGGCTCCTAGCCGGGAAAACATTTCTGGGCAGCGGTCGGAGAACTCTGGTGGGTACTTTTTCACGACCGGAAATTCAGGCACTGCATACGCGAAGTGCAAAGTGTTAAAAAAACTACAACTCGAAGACCCGGGCTCACCCAAGTACTTACTCGTCAAGTTCAAATGATGAGAAAACTGGAAGAAATGACTTACAAGTCGGGCCTGTCGGGTCCAGAGAATGGCTTGATTCCTCTCTATGGCCGGCAGAGAAAGTATCCACTCCCGGACGACCGCGAAATCGAAGATCAGCTCGCGCTCGGAAGGACAGGGATAGCCTGCAAGAAAAGATGAAAAATTAGATCAGTACTTTTAATTCAAAGTTAAGCACAAAATTTCTTACTAGGATTTTTTAGGCGGATGCCGGTCGGAACCCCAATATCGATTCCGCCCGGGTATTCGGTCTGCCAGGCTCCTCCTACGAAGAACCACTTCTTCCGGTCATTTCGGGCCTTGCTCGGGAGATCGATCACCAATTTTTGCCCTTTAGTCTGAATGAAGACCTCGTCGGTCCCACTCTTCTCACTTTGGATCCGGTACAAATAAGTCATCTCCCCCGGGGTTGGCATCCGGAATAGCCGATTCTGGCCAAAGAGGACCATAACGCTCAGAATGATCATCTACGCGTTCGGCAATAGCTGGATGGGCGCTTGATTCCAATAGTTCAGCAAATAGGAGATGGTCGGATGGAGGGGGAAACGGAGTCCGACCTCCATCATATCCTGAGTGACGGCCACCATCCCTCAAGGAGGTTGATCCGCCCGTTCATTTGGCTCAGGGGTATAGAGTTGAACATCGAAGGGAATATCCCAGTCGGCTCGGGCTTCGTCGAGATAACGCTGGGTCATCTGGCTCTGTATCTGACCAATTGTCCACCTATTGGACTCCTCCAGATCGGCGATACGAATGGTGGCCGGGTCACGGACGGTCGGCCCCCGAGGAAAGCGCTCTTGGTACCCTTCAAAATCGAGGGTGAGGGATTCGACTTCATCTTTCTCCTCCACGTACTCCGACCATAACCGAAAGGCTCTCCTAACTTGGTCTCGATGATCTTGGCCTGCACTTCGGGCCGCAACAGGCGACCCCCCGACCTCTTCGACTTCCGACCCCGAGGCCTCGTTTGCCATCCCGAGCCTCTCCTTGATTTGCTCGGCGGTGAGGTTCTGAAGTAACAATGTGTTGCCTAAGTCATCGCCCTCGCCGCGTCCGCTATCCTCATCCTCCTCCTCAAGGAGGTCATCAAACAGCTCCCGGCTCTCGATCGGATGGGCCATCGGATTGGATCCCGAAGTCTCGGCCGCGGTAGGGTCACTCTCTCTGGCACCCCCGCCTTAAAGTGACCGGCCCGGGCTCGGGAAGAGCGCGTCAAGGCCGTCATCATCGCAAGCCCAGATAGAGCTCGCGCTCAGGCGCAACAGAGAGGCACCACCTCCACTGCTAGAGCTCCCCCCTTCGTCAAACAACCTCCGGTTGGCTCCACCACCGCCGCTCGAGGAGGCACCGCCCCTTTGCCCTGGCGGAGAACCAGTCCACCGCCGTACCATTTTGAAAAAAAGGAATAAATAGATGGATTTCGAAATAAGAAATGGAATTACCTTACTCAAACCACCTAATCGCCGCCGTACAAGTTCGAACGCCACTTCAAAGATTTCACCTGAGTAATCTCCATAAGATTGCAATGTCTGCTATGGAAAACTCAAAGACGCGAAAGTGAAAACTCAAAATGAAGGATGTCTCACCTATTTATAAGAAAATAGGAGGGGCCTATTTCGAAAATAAAGACCTAGGCCTAAGGGACTAGATGCAAGAAGCTGAAGCGACAGATCCCACGCCAAACGGCTGCGCACGCCAATAATTAATGCACGGAATTCGAGGTGTCGCGTGACGTCATGCATGTCTTTTCAGGCACACCTATCCACGCACGTCCACTCAAGCATCAGGGTCAAGAAGACCGACCCCCGGTCACGCCGGACCGGACGAGCCCGGCGCCTACAGTCAATGGTAGACGACCACCTCGCCTCTCATCAACCTAGAGAGCCGAGCTGAGGGGCAATTGTTGTAGCCATTTCGTACCACAGGTCGGCACCGGCCTCAATCCAGCCGGAAGCAGCAAAACAACGGGTCCACAACAATACCGATCTAGCTGGACGGTTTCCAACCTCCACGAGCTCCGACCCGATCCCTCCGACCTAAATGTCGAGATCGACATCAAGCACCAAGGTATACCCGCCTCGACCAGGATATATGATAAATAGACCGGAACTGGAACGGTCCGGTCTCGATCAAAAAATAATAAAAAACAAACGGAGATCTCCTGAGCACGGTCAAGGTCCAAGAGGGCTTATCGACCGCATGATTTATCAAGAGGCCGACCACCGATCTCGAAAAGTTTCCGACCTACAAATGGGGAGAAGAGCACGTGATAGAATCTGGCGAGATCTGCCCCCAAGAGGAAAAGGGCCGCCTCCGTACTTAGTGGCAGAGAGAATATTCCTCATAATTCAGGAAATAACTCAGAGAATCGTCCCTTTTGGACACGTGTCGACACGCGAGAGGCCGGCCGCCTGCGGACTAGGCGTACGGGCGGCCGCGTGCCTCAGAGGCTGGAGTCATTAATTATCCCTGTCCCCTTGGGGGCCGAAAAAGACGAGAATGCCCTTGTAAAAGAAACCTAAATAGGTTTCCATTGTACTTAGAAAAACTGGTTCACTATTCAATACAAAAAGATATACAAGCATTCAAGTCCAGGGACTAAAAACCCCTGGCAATTCTTGGTGTTTTTACACTCATATCTTCTTCATCATCATCATCTTTAAATATCAGTATTCATGAAGCATTTATGATTCCACACATTTGATGTTTTTACCAAAGCTCCATTAATTAGCCATAAATTCCCAGCATATATTATTTGGTAAACAACACAACTCAACCAACATAATTCCTTTTCTCAACTCAACTCAATCGCTTCTCATTCACACTTTTCCTATTCTCCACTCAAATTGGGACAAAAAGATTTAGGAACTTGGAATAGTGTTAAAATGTGCTAGAAAATAAAATAGGCTTAAGGCTCAAACTGGCTAACAAGGGATCAATATCATTGGTAGGGAAAATTTGGCTAAGTGACTCAATCAAATCAAAGATGGCCTAAGATCACATTCGGCATATCAAACTAAACACAATCAAAAAGTGAGAGCACACACAAGTTCTAGCATCCTCTAAGGTGATGACTCACTCACAAACGAAGAGATCAATTCATGTATCTTAATCTCAAAAGGCTCAAATCTCACGGCTTTCACATCCATGCTAGTCTAGTGAATTCTCACTCTCATCACATAAGTACTCAAAAAGAAAACTTGTAAGTATACTAGTTTTCTCTCAAATCAACTTTAACTCATACACTCACATAATAAAATTCCTAACTCAACTTCACAACTCTAACTCTACTCACCAAATCATACTCAAGAATAGCAATCAACAAGCATAAGATGATTGATAGGCATGAAATATGGAGTAGCAAATCAAATCAATATCAGCCCAAGGAGCATCTCAAGATACCAATTAACCAAACTCAACTCAAGAGAGGGTGTGCACCTGTGCAATGTAACCATAAAACAAATAAAAACTCCACCCCCCAAACTTCGACCTTGTGAAGAGGTCTAAGTTTGGGGTTGTGGGTTACCTCATCCAAATAGTTTAAGTTTCTCTCAACAACGTGTCACACTCCTTGGTCTCGAGTTGGTTCCTTCAATCTGAATAACTCCATGATACCTTTACTCCTTCGATACAAGCCTACAAAATAAACTCTCAAGTACGAGGTTAAAACTTACGATTCAACAACACCCTAATAACATAGAAACACTGAAAAATAAATAAAAGTGGGTTGCCTCCCACTCAGCGCTATTTTTAAGGTCCTAATGTCGGACCAAGCTCAAAGGAGCTTATGGGACATGATACTCAAATTTACCTCCCTTATTCTCATAAGAGTGGGGGTTGACTTTCTTTCCTTCATTCCCATTCGTCATGAGTTCCTTTCCTTCCTTCCCATCCTCAAGTGGTGGACGTCTCAGCTTCTTCTCACCTTTATCTGGAGGAGTCATACTAATCAATTTCTTGAATTTTGACTTTTTCTTCTTAACTCCCCCTTTACTCTCCAACTGGACCTCGTCCACATTTTTCACTTCTTCATCCTTCAACTTCTTCCCTTTATCCCTATCAAAATAATCAAGATCATAATGCTCATAGGTCAAATTATCAAGTGAAGGACTAACGAAATCATGAATATAAGAAAGATTAGGGATAAGAGGTGTGTCTTTAACACAAGGATCAATGGCATCCATGCAATAACAGCTCTCATCCTCCTTTGGGTACTTCATGGCCTCATAAAGGAAAATTTTCACCTCTTGATTATCAACTTTCAATGTGATCTTCCCATTCGCCACATCTAGCACCATCCCGGCTGTTGCCAAAAATGGTCTTCCCAAGATCAAAGGCACTCGCTCATCTTCCTCCATGTCGAGCACTACAAAGTCGGCTGGAAAAATGTGATCTCCAATTTTCACGAGAACTTCTTCAACCACACCTTGAGGTCGAGTAATAGACCGATCGGCTAGTTGAAGTGTTATCATTGTCGGCTGAAGTTCTCCACCCTCCAACTTCTTGAATAACGACAAGGGCATAAGATTGATGCTCGCTCCAAGGTCACACAACGCTCCCTTCTTGACTCCATTCCCGATATCACATAAGATCATGAAACTCCCGGGATCCTTTAACTTCGGTGGAAGCACTTTGTGCACTAATGTACCCACCTCATGGTTCAGCTGCACCAGCTTGGGCTCGTCTACTCGCCGTCTCTTCGCAATTAAGTCCTTCAGGAATTTGGCATAATTCGGCATCTGTTCCAAAGCATCATAAAAAGAAATGTTAATATGTAGCTTTTTAAAAACATCAAGGAATTTAGCGAATTTCTCATCAAACTTCTTCTTCATGAAGCGCTGTGGATACGGGACGGGTATCACCGATTTGGGTACCCCCCATTCATCACACTCGGTCTCTTTCACTTTCTCCCTTGCTTCCTTTGTCTTCTTCCACCTAGGAACTCTCTCAATCTTCTCAATGCCTTCCTCTTCAATTTCATCTCTATCCTTCTTAGGCTCTTTCCCCTCTATCTCAATGTCTCCTTGGGGCGTCTTAGAATCAGCAGGCATCTGGGGACCATCAAAGTTGGTTCCACTTCTAAGTTGGATCGCCTTACAATGCTCTTTCGGGTTCCCCTCAGGCATAGAAATATTTACCCGGCTCTCTTCCCAATGATTTTGCAATCTGGCTCATCTGAAACTCTATGGAAGTGAACCTCCGGTTGTTCTCTTGTTGAATTCGATTCAGCTCTACATCTCTCTTCTGGAGTTCTTGATCACGCTGATCACCTTTCTTATGCAACTCTTTAACATCATACTCCAAAGAGGACAATCTTTTGCTTCCTTCCTCAACCTTCTGAAGGATAGCTCTCAACATCTCCTCAGTCGATGAACCTCTTTCTCCACCCGGAGGCTTCGAACCTGGATCAACCCCCGGAGGAACTGTAATTCCGGCCTTTGGATTGGCATACGAGAAGTTCCCATTCTTCCTCCATTGGTTTTGTTGAGGTTGTTGGCCTCCTTGATATCCTTGATTGTTTCTCCACTAATTTTGAGGAGGTTGTGGACCGGGTGGTACAAATGGTTGGTCATAGGAGGGCCTTCCAAATTGATTGCCACCTTGTGGATACCCGCCTTGATTGTAGTAAGGTCCTCCCATATAGTTGACTACCTCCTGCTGAACTGGGGGCTGGTCCACTTTCTCACTCACTGCTACATTCTCTCCAACCAAATTTTGCCCAACCTCAATGTTACTTATCTTCTCCATCATAGCCATCAACAGCTTCCTAGTCCCTTCACTCTCCTCAATCTGATATGCCTTCTGAAATTCTGGGTCCTCATTCCACTGCCCAGCATTCGTGACAATATTGTCAACGATCTCTCTGCATCTAGTTGTCCCATGGTTCAGAAACGCTCCACTAGCACATGCATCAAGATGGGCTTGACCAGCCTTGCTGGCTCCACTGTAGAAGAAAGCCATGATATCCCCCTCATTGTACCCGTGCTGCGGGCACTCAATTAACATGTTAGAGTATCTCTCTCACGTCTGACGTAAGTCCTCTTCTGGCTTCTGGCGGAAATAAGATATCTCTATCCTTGCTCTAATGGTTCTGGATGGAGGGTAAAATCGCTCGAGGAACAGACGCTCGAGCTCGGCCCATGTGGTTACACCTCCCCGTGGGAGCGTGTTATCGTACCCCTCATTTGCTATTCCCGTTAAAGAGAATGGGAACAGCCTGAGCCTCTTGGCATCTTCAGACATGCCGTTATAATTGAACGTGGATGCGATCATCAGAAAACTCCTCAGATGAGTATGAGGATTCTTCTTCCCAACCTTCCCCTTGAATTGATTATCGGTAAGCAGCTTAAGAATTCCAGGGGAAATTGAGAAGTTGTTTGTCTCTACAGGAGACAATGCCACTCCATCATAGTACCATTAGGGCTGTGCCGCAAACCTTCCTCGAATGGCTATGTTCTGATCGGCGTTCTGAGGAACGGGTTGAGGAATAACAGGTGGTACGGGTACTTGTTGGACTGGTGGTGGTTGATAGACTGGTGGTGGGTTGTAAACAGGAGGTGGAGGGTACGGGTATGGTGGATAAGGGTATGGTGGGTATGGGTAAGGATAAGGTAAGTTGTTTTGTGGGTATGCAGGGTTGTTCTGAGGATTTTGGACAAGGTTGTGAGCTGGATTGTTTTGATTCTGTGTTCCCGGGTTTTTGCTCTGGCTTTTCCCTAACGGAACTTGGTTCTGACTGGTATTCCCTCCAGTGCCGTCAACCCGGTCCACTGTCTGATTAAACTCATTAGCAGCATCATCCAACTCATTACTGATGTCCATGTTATCGTTCCCTCCTCCGGCAGTGTTCATCCTTCTTAAAAAGGTTCGATTTCTTCTTGTTATTGTCTCAAGATCAAGCTATATTCTCTCTTTGCTCGTATCTTCTTGCGAGCGTGTTTTCATAAACCTGAAACACTAACAAAAGAATAAAAATGCAAGTGCCTAACATGTAAGAATAAAACAGAAAAATAAAGCACTCACTACTAACTACTAAGCTATCTACAAGTCATATTCAAATGACATACATCGCCATCCCCGGCAACGGAGCCATTGACTTGAACCGAAAATACTAGCTTTCTACTATTAGTTTCCCCACAAGAGTATGGGTTCACTGTAGTATGGGCAAGTATAGGGACCAAGTATTATCGAACCCAAGGGAAGGAATGTATGCGAACATATCCCTGAAGATCTTCGCGTCATAATTAATATGAGTGTATGTTTTTGGTTTTTTAAAAGAAAAAATAATCGAAACTAATTTACTCTACGAGTGCAAAAAGGAAAATTAAACTAAGAACGTAAAAGTGTATGTTTTCGAATATGAGATGGTGATGCTCAGGATAGGAATTCCTACGTATACTAACGGAGCAGGTACATAATCAAGATAACCGTGACGTGCAAGAAATAACCTAAGTAAAAGATTGTAAGATGAAAGCTCAAGAATTCAAACTCTAATACTTTATCCTAACAATCGACTTCACTAATCCACTAACAAGTTAATAGATAATGCTTAATTAACGAGACCCTAATTTAACTAAGGTGATGCGGTCGTCCTCCCTAGATAAACCGGTAGATTAATTAACCCTCTCTAAACCCTCTCATTAAGTCTACTAGTTGTTAAAGAGTGATAAGGTCGTCCTCTCTCGAACACTTTTCGAACGAAATTCAAAGGTAAAGTTAAGATTGATTTTAAGAATTCATTAATTAAGAGAATTAAAACTAAACGTCACGAATTACCCTAATTACGTACCCACATCCTACTTCTACGAGTTCATCCTACCCCAAGCATGCAAGGGTTTTAGCTAGACATGGTTTTAATGGTGACAAATGCAATTGAAGAAATACCAAACATAAACATGATGATTTGAACTAAGTATCTACTAAACATAAACTAGGGTTTCAAGAAAATAAA
The DNA here is from genome assembly GCA_947034835.1 of Ballota nigra. Lineage (NCBI taxonomy): Eukaryota > Viridiplantae > Streptophyta > Magnoliopsida > Lamiales > Lamiaceae > Ballota > Ballota nigra. Next base: position 85,315,140 of record OX344720.1, on the reverse strand, counting down.
TGCTAAGAACTGAAATTTGATTAATAAAACTAAGTCTCAAGTATTCAATGTCAAAGAGCAAACGAAAATAAATTAAAATCCAAACCGAAATAAGAATTTGTAAAGTAAAACCTTGATTACGTAAAAATAAAGCTTGCTCGTCTCTAGTACTCTTCTAACTCCAAAAACGAACTCTAAAAGTTATGTGTTATGTAGTGATGTGTCTCTCAAAACGTGTTCGGAACAAGTATATATATGTATTGCCGAATAGGGAACTTATGGGCCAAAAAACGAATCTGAAAGGCAAAAGGGAAAAATAGCTCGAGCACTTCCCGCTCGAGCGGGGGAGCTTGAGCTTAATAGCTCGAATGACTCTGGGGGTCTAGCACTGGCGCTCGAGTGGCGTAGCTCGAACGGTGCATGGGCTCGAGCAGTGGTGCTTGAGTTGCTCGAATGGGCAAAATCCTCTGTTAGTTTTGGGCGCTCGAGCAACACCCTTGCTCGAGCGGTGGCGCTCGAGTGGCATAGCTCGAGTGGGCCTCCTTCTTCTCCAACTGATACTTTTCTTCTCGCGGACTAATACCATTCGTATTTCTTCGATATCTTCTCAACTGGGCATCCGTTTGAGTCGATTCAAAGTCCTACGAACTCCGTTTTTCGCCCTCGATTCACCTATGAGCATCAAATAGACAAATTCATCAATGTATAGAAATAATACTCAATTGACTCTAAATACTCAATAAAATCGACCAAAACTTGGACATTTCCAGCTACGAATCATGACAATTTCACGTCTAATCACTACTTTCCCTTTTTCCCCTCATTAATTAGAGTTTTGTAGGTTTCGTTTACTCAAGATGCAATATTATTGGCTAGTGAACTTGATGGTATTTAACTCAGTTTTGGACGCAAGCATGAGTGCAACAATGGCTATCTACTCAACAAATTATTTCGTTTATGGAGTTCTATCAATCAAGACAAATCAAACTACTAATGAGGGGGTATAATTTAAATGTTTTCTAACCAAGCTTTCACCATCACGACATTAAATTAATAAGCTAAGTTGTACTTTATGTTCACTGGCATTGCACTCAAGTGTAATGTTAGTGTAGGTTTTAATTGGAGGATCTCTAATTTTGGAATTTACATCAATTTGCGGAATTAGGACAATTTAATGGAAGGTATTTATGAAGTGGTTTTTAGTGAAACAAAATATTCTGAATTTTAATTGGGGGCAATTATATAATCACAGTGTACATTATGTATCTTCAATCGGAATTAGCATTTCAAATTAGTAAGGGCTTGATTATACAGTCATAAAATTATGAATAGGGTTGAAGGATGATTGGGGGGTATGGTGGGTGAAGGTATTTTCGTACCTGGGTGTTGTAGACGTGCGCGCTGTTTCAATGTCGTCGTTGCCTCGCCGATGTGTATTGAAGAGGTGTGGCGGATTGTAGCACAAAAGCTGTTAACTGTTGTCTCTGTTGTCGCCGGCGAAAGTGGTGTTTATTCGCCGACGAAAGTGATGTTTCTTCGCCGGCGGAAGTGATATGTCGTCGCTGGCGAAAGTTTTTTGCCGTTGCCGGCGGAAGTGTTCTGGCTGGTATCGGAAATTCTTTGTGACCGTAATTTTTTTTTACTGGTGTTGTGTTTTGGGATTTTTGGGTACTGTGTTTATGCGAGATGAGTGGAGAGATAATGATTTTAGAAAATATCGTTAGATATCGTGGTATGACAGTTTAATTGTGTATAACGTATCAGTTATTTTTCTTTTTAATTGTGTTGCTAATTTTTTGGCTGATTAATGGGGTGAATTAATGTGTTGATTTTTAATTAATTTAATGATGGGTATTTTAGTCTTTTTAGATTTTAATTTGTAGTTTTTACTAATGCAGATTTTTAGTGGTATTAATGTGTAAGTTGTGGTCTCATTTTGTACCTTAAAATAACCCCCAAATTAAAATATCAATCCCTCATTCAATAAATTAAAGTAAATGTACACCATTTTTTTCTTTTTAAATAGGGGGACAAAGGGAGTTTTGAGCAATTTGTTTTTGTTGATGGAGTAATGCCAATTGCCAATAAATTGCATACCTATAATCGAGGGTCCGTGAACCTAATTGCTTCTTTTCATTTCATATCAATCTACTTATTGGCCACACCGGCTGAGCCTCTGGAAATCTACGAAAGAATACGACTACAGCACTCAAATTTTTGTTTTGTATACACACTTAAATAATAATTCTATACAACCATACACTCTAGCGAAAGACAAAATTACCCCTGCCAATTTAAAAAAGGACGTAAATTATAATTTTCTGTCTCTCGTTCCTAACGTCATGCACATGCAAGAATAGACCCAACAGAAAGTATTATGTGAATATTGTATGTCGTATACTATCAATACTATTATTTGTAACTAATACTGTTGTTTATTTGTTTATAAGAACTAATACGGTTGTTAGTTTTTAGGATGCCTTTCTCCGATTTTTGCGGTGTATGTTATGTTTGAGCTCGTTTAGAAATTTGGGCCTATTTTTGAAGCCATGCCTATTAGGAGCTTAAAAATATCCGTATTACTTGACCTAGTTCATATGCACTCTGAAAATTTTGAGATATATATCATAATAATATACGAATTTATGGATATAACCAAAACAAAGTTGGTGAACCACATAATTATCGCTTTATCTTATGTTTATGATTCTTTCATACTTCTCCTTATAAAACTAGTAATATATGGATTACAACATATTATTTTCTCTATTGGAGAGAGCACCGCTACCCTCCTTATATGAGCATCTCAATTCTTTGGCGAGGAGGTTTTTGCAAAGGATGCTACTTTTTATTTTCTCCGCCAAATTTTCGGCAATTGGGTTTGACAAGATAATATCCTCACCAAAGCTCTCATTTTTTTTTAGGGGGGGTAGTGCTCCCTATTTTTCAACCCACCGCCATCTCCATAATAATAATAATTTATTTGAGCTCCGATCAATCAGGAGTGGGTCCAAAAACTAATAATGGATGGGCTAGAAATTATCTTGTTATAGTGAAAATAATATATAATAAAAAATCAACGGAATTTATATGTAACTTTGTCCAAGAATAAGGGATACTCCAAGGCACAATGAACTCAAATAAAATAAAATACTTTTTTTTTTTTTGGAAAGATTAACTTACTTTTCAAATAAATATAATATTTTAGTGAATCTACCCTATAGAATAGAAACACCACATTTCGACATACAAATTAATATACGAGAAACTTTCGCTTATGAAATTGGTTCATACATGATTTATTGAAGGGTATTAGTAGTTTTAATTAAAAAGTATTAATTATTTTTACTGAAGAATATTAATTGTCTTCACTGAAAAGTCTTAATTTGCTTTCAGTAAACAACTAAGACTCTTCACTGAAGACACTAATATTCTTCAGTGAATACAACTAATATTATTTATTGAAAACAACTAATACACTTTAATGGTTTATGTATGAACCATTTTCACTCTATATTTAAAAAAAAAATCATCTTGGTCCATTAAAAAACAATAAATGATTGAACATATATAGTGTAAAATTTGTTTATACATAAATCATATGACAATATTTTTTAGTAAAACAATTCAATAAAAATATCTAATGCACTTTAGTAAAACAACTCATACTCTTTAGTGAAAACAATTTGTACCCTGTAAAATTGATACCCTTTAGTTAAACAACTCATACATTTTAAAGTGGTTCATGTATTAATCAATTTAATTCACTCAATACTTTGTCGAAATCGTTATCACAAATTCTAGCATGTACTCAAGTAAATAACATGCACTTAAATTTTAAGCTCAAATTTGATTTCGATTTTGATTTTTTCAAAACACACACTAACATATCGAATTGCGTTTTTTTTTTATATTGGAGTATTACTGATTACTTTTTGAGTATTATTGATTTTTGTTTGAAATAATTTTTTTTTAAAATTTAAATGCATATCATTCACTTAAGTCCACACTAAAACTATTGAATGGTTATAACTTATAACAAAGAAAATAGCCTCTAATTAATACATTAAAAAAAAAAAATCTATTTTAGGGTACAGAGGAAGTAAGTTTTACTCTGTGTAATAGAAAGTATAACCTACCAATCACACATTGAATTTTCTGCGTAGTCTTATTGTATTATTAATCGTGAGAGTGATTACTACGTGCATTCATGTATTTGGATTTTAAAATATAATTTTAAATTAATTTTGATATTTTAAAATCCAATTTACTTAATAAACTCTGAAAAGTTAAAATTGATTTGAGATTAACTCAAAATTTAAGTGCATGCTATGTTGTTATGCACTTATGTGTATAAAAAATTTGTATAATCATGATAGGCAATTTTCATAAATCGGCATTGATTTTTATTTTTAAATTTCCTTCCATTCATTTGTACCACTATTAAAGGATGAGAACTTGAATATTAAACCCCGCTCAAATTGAATATTCACTCATAAGTATGTATGGTTTGAAACTTCTTGGTACATTTATTACTTTGTGATACTTTTTAAGTTAATAACTATTTTTTCTTTTAGTGAAAACAACTATGACTCTTTATAAAAATAAATCATACTCTTTGGTGAAACCAACTTATACCCTTAATAACTAATACTACCTTTGTCCTCAAATATTTTGCGCAATTCACTATTCATCCTCTACAAAAACCTCCAATTACACCGCATTCAACTAATAATTATTTTCTCCGTTTTTAATACATGTCATTTTAGCCTTTTACACTAATTTTTTTAATACATGTCATTTTGACTATTTTTCCTCAATTATCTCATTTTTTACCCCTTTTAATTTTCTCGCTCTAATTTAGGGATTTATTTTTTGGTCTCATTAATTAAGGGCACTATATTGACAAATTTATACTATCTTAATTTGTAGTTTAATTGTTAGACAACATGTCTTAAAAACGGCGAGAGTACACACTAAAACAAGTTTTTTTTTGTTTAATTTACTTAAATTAAACATTAAATCCTCATAAATTTTTAAATTTATTTAAATATTACAAGTCAACTCTCATATTAAAATTCCTGAAAAATCAACTATAAAGATTGTTTCGGGATAAAGATAGTATCATTTAGTGTAACCAATTAATATTATCTAATGTAACAACTTATACCTTTTAAAATAGTTCATATACGAATCAGTTTCACTCCATATTTTGTGGTCACTTATTTTGACATTAACTAACGTGTGAGTGTGTTTTTCCTTTTATACAGAATGATGATACGAATACTTTCTTTAAATTTAAAAAAATAAAAACATTAATGATTATATATTAAATCCAAACACAAAAAAGAAAAATACAAATAATTTTAAGTCTACTGACGACATGTGCATTTTTAAGTAGTATGATTGGTTTTTATTGAGGCTCCACTTGGTAGGCAGTAAAAGACCATATTATGGGGTGTTGTATAATTAATATTCCGCTTGATAGGGCATACTAAAATAATATCGACCCGTTTCTTATATTCCCGACCCTGTAAAATAGTAAGGCGTAATACCTCCAAAGCACTATTCACCTTTACAAAATTAATTCGGTCCGAAAGGTCGTACTATTTTATTATTGGTTTGTCACACGAACCGCCGCCGCCGCCGGAAAGTCGCCGGACCGCCGGCGCCGGAAAGTCGCCGGAGGCTGCCGGACCTAATATTTACCTTTTTTATTACTTCCTACCAAGTAAGTATAAGAATTTTGCATAAATTAGTATGACCTTTTTTATATGTCCTACCAAACAATTTTATATGACTTTTCTATACTAAATTTATACCCCCTACTAAAATTAATAATGCCTACCAAGTACAACCTGAATTGTTACAATTATTTCTATTGGACAATATTAACTAGACAATTGATATTGTTAAGTCCGAATAACTGTAACTATTCAATAAAAATAACAAATATTATTTTAAAATGCATTTAAACTACATTGTGCACTCATGCATACAATACCTTATCATCAAATATAATATATGGAAGAGTATGTATAGAGTGAAATTAGTTTATACTACCTCCGTTCCACAACACTTTGCACGGTTACTATTCATCTCGTGTTTTCGCGAGCAAGTTTTTTATTAGTATTTGAAATGATAAAGTAATTTTAAAATTACTTTATAATAGAGAAGAGGTAGATCTATCATACTCCATCTTAAAAATTATTTTATCATTTCAAATACTAATAAACAACTCGCTCGCTAAAACACGAAGATAGAGTAACTGTGAAAAGTGTTTGGGGACGGAGGGAGTACATTAATTATTGAAGGATATTAGTTGTTTTCACTAAAGAGTGTTAGTTGTTTTCACCGAAAGGTATTAGTAGTTTTTATTAGAGAGTTGTAGTTTGTTTTCACTGAACAACTAAGACTGTTCAGTGTAAATAAGTAAATACTCTTCAGTAAAAATAATTAGGCAAAAATTTGTATGAGACCGTCTCATGATATGAGACTATACAAATTAACACCTACCCCTACCAAAGAGTTAATGAATCAATGCCCTAGTTACACCCATTTCCACTGTCTCATGCCATGAGACGGTCTCGTATAAAATTTACTCAAACAAATAATATCTTTCAATAAAAATAACTAATATTTTTTAATAATTCATATATGAACTAGTCTCGTTCCGTTTATATGGAAATGGAATATTAGTTGAGATAGGAAAAGTCCAAGCAAGAGGTCAAGAAGAGATGAGTTTCAAAAACAGACTATGCTTTCATATAATAACAATTTCACAGCATGACACACTCTCACCACACTCCTTTCCTATACACGTAACATGTATTACACGTCATTTCACAATCCCAATAAATTTAATAAACCAAAAATGCCCACCTTTTCCATATTTGCAGTTGGATTCTTTTAACATTAGTGCTTGTTATGGACGTAAGACACGGCTCCACACTGTCTATTTTTAAGTAAAGCCAAGAACTATATAACAACGGCTAGGATTTAAATTAGTAGGATTGAAATTATGTTGTTTTGAAAAAGAATTCATATTGATAGCTATTTCCATTCACATATCTATCACTTGAATAAAGTGTTCGAACTTGATAAATTCCACTCACATATATGTGATAACTTATAAGACATGTGTATTAATAAATACTCCTTCCGTCCACTAAAAATATGATCATTAACTTTTAACATATTTTTAAAAAAATGTAAATAAAATATGTATAGTAAAATTATTTTTAGTGTACCGAGTGATCAATTTGTAAATAAAATGGTTGTTTGTGAATGTAAACTTAACGGTATGTGAAATAATTAAGTGATGAATTAATGGCAAATAAAAAAAAATATTGTAAAAAATAATTTGAACATATACTTTTTAGGGAATAGAGGGAGTACATCTTATCAATTTACCCATTTTATACCCGTTCAAATTAAAATTTACTCCCTCCGTCCACGAGTAAGTTTCCCACTTCTTTTTGTTGAATGATTTAAGAAAGTGTATTTGTTTATTAATATATGGTGGGCCACATGTTGACTTTTGGGATAAAGTAATGAATAGTGTTGAAAAGTAAATTGAATGAGTGACATTTTTGGTAATATTGTGTGAGTTTGAAGGTTAAAGTTTATAAATAGTAGAATGTTGCTTTTTCCATTTATGGAATGAGAAACTTACTTGTGGACGGCCCGAAAAGGAAAGTGGGAAGTTTACTCATGGACGGAGGGAGTACTTTCTAATTAATTCACCTCTCGTTATAAAGACCAATTTAAACAGTCACATCCCAAAAGACTATTCAAGGAGGAATTTTAAAAGAGGAAAATGTGAAGGTTTTATGTGCAAATTTGTACCATACAAATCATCTTAGTTAAAATACATAAATAAATAATTTATAAATCGTTGCTTTTTTATTAATCCGAATTGATTGAGTTGAGTTGTGTATAGGGTTAATTTACTTTGCAGAAAAAAGTGTCATGAAAGAAAAAAATTAGCATCAAGAATCAAGCATGAATCAACGGTATTAAAGAAAATTCTATTAGAAGTAAAAATCCAATTTCATAAAATGTAGTTATTCAGATGAGACATTATAATTAATATCACACAAGCTATTGGGCGCTAGTTTACTTTTGAACACTATGTTAACTAACCAAATTTAATTTTACTTTGTAATCAAATTTGAATTTCACTTTCCATTAATCACTCGTCTAGTCTTATTTAATTCATTCACACAAACCAATTTTTCATTTATTAAAGTATTAAAAAGGTGTTTACTCTTTATTTATTACAAGATGATGATTAATTTTACTTCCTTAAACATACATTTGACTTTACACACATATTAAAAAAAAATAATTAAATCTATTAAAATTTGGACAATATTCCTTTTATACATATTAAATACTTTCACAACTAAAACATTAACAAATGTGTAGTTTAATTAATTGAGGGTAAAATTGTCATCCAAGCATTTATTACTCAAGTAAAAGAAATATGTGGTTATAATTCGAAATATCCTAACAAGAAAAATGTGGCTACTTAAGCATTTGTTATGGACATTCTTGAAAAAAATACTCTCTCCAACTCAAAATGAATGATATTTTAGGGTAGAATTCTTGTTTCACAATGTTTGATATATTTTGCACCATATTTCTCCATCCCCCTATATCAATCCTCCTTAAATAGAACTCACGTTTTCTTTTACCATTTTTATTAATTTTATTCATTAATTTGATTATTTATAGAAGGGAAGAGATATTTGAGAGAGGAATAAAAGAGTAATAGGAACTACAATTAAGAATTGAATAAAAAAAATTCATCAATAAACTATGAGGGTATACTAGTTAATTCTTAATTTCAGCAATAAATTGTAAAACATCATAAATTTTGAACAGATAAAAAGTGAATTGATATTTAAAAATGGGAATTATTTTTTATAAAATGGAAAATAAAAAAAGGCAGTCCGTGATTTCATTATAAAGAGACTTGATTCACCCTTCCCGAAAACCGGAAGAAGGAAGGAAAAACTAACATAGGAAAAAGGATAAAACATATAATAGTGTTTGGATATAGCCATAGGAGAATCACTATCAGGAATACAGAATCAAATCAATGGCAGCAGAAATGGAGAAATCTCTGTTACACCACCACAAAGAGAAGCACTTCACAGCCGGTGAGGTCGTGCGCGACATAATCATCGGCGTCTCCGATGGCCTCACCGTCCCATTCGCGCTCGCGGCGGGCCTCTCCGGCGCCAACGCTTCCTCCGCCGTCATTCTCACCGCCGGCGTCGCCGAAGTTGCCGCCGGCGCCATCTCCATGGGCCTCGGAGGGTATTCTCTCTTTCTATAACCACTTTCCACTTTTTTATTTGTATAAAATCGACGTCAATTTCGTGGAATTTGCAGTTATTTGGCGGCGAAAAGTGAGGCAGATCATTACGCGAGGGAGCTGAAAAGAGAGCAGGAAGAAATCATTGCTGTTCCTGATACCGGTAATTCAATTTGAGTATTTATTTCATCAGCATCAATTCACATTGCTGGAAACACGAGTTAGGGCACACTTTCTCGATACGAAATTAGTTAAATTTAGTATGTGTGTGTGATATTTAAATCCGGAAAATGGTTGCAGAGGCGGCAGAGGTGGCGGAAATACTGGCGGATTTTGGAATAGAGCACCATGAGTACACTCCGGTGGTGAATGCTCTGAGGAAGAATCCCCAAGCATGGCTCGATTTTATGATGAAGTATGTTTGTTTCCTATCAATTTGCTTTTCTTCATACTGTTGTATACTCACAACCCTTCATTCAAAACAAACAAATTTAAGCTAACCTTTAAACATGCTGAATACCCATCATTATAGACCTATACTCATGAGCTCCATTCGGCTCGATACTTAAATACTCCATCCGTCCACAAAAATTAGGTTTTTTTTACGGCTATTAAGAAAGTAAATATAATATGTAAAACATAAAAATATTATGTCAAATTAAGTACAAAATAAATTATTTGTGTAAAATTTATTATCCATTTTAAAAAACAAGACTATTTTTTGTGAACGGTCAAATAAGACAACAAAGACCATTTTTTGTGGACGGAAATAGTATTTTATTAGGCTCGTTAGCGAGTCAAGACGAGCTCTATTTCCAACTCAAACTTCAAGTGCTCGGCTTGAATACCAATCAACATTTGGTTTTTTTTACCATAGAGTAAAATTGTTGAGTTAAATCTTTAGGTGGAATAGTAAAAGTATGTGTGGGATTAAATTTGAGATTTAAATTATGTTGCAGGTTTGAACTTGGATTAGAGAAGCCAGATCCAAAGAGAGCATTACATAGTGCTTTAACCATTGCAATTGCTTACATAATTGGTGGAATTGTGCCTCTTTTCCCATACATGTTGATTCCATCTGCAGGAAGAGCTGTGGTGGCCTCTGTCATTGTAACTATTATTGCTTTGCTCATCTTCGGCTATGCCAAAGGCCATTACACCGGATGCAAGCCCTTTATGAGTGCTTTCCAAACAGCTCTTATCGGAGCTATCGCCTCTGCTGCTGCTTACGGCATGGCCAAGCTTGTACAACTGCTCTGAGATGAGATGAGATGAGATTTTGAATTCTATAGTTTTCAGCTCTTTCTACTGTTTTTCTACCATGTATGTTATTTCTGTTTTGTGTTCTTCTAGTTTTCCAGGATTTTAGTTTTGAATATCAATGGTAAGAGAGAAATCCTTTTAGGCCTTAATCCATGTTTGATTCTACCTTTTTTAGCAGTTTTGACTCTAATGCTACTATTTTACTGTTAATGGATTCTACTTTGAAAATATACAACTGAATTAATTTCACGCCTTTCTATAAATTCAGAGTTTTAGATGAGGTGAAATTCTTTCATGGTATGACAAGCCTAGATGAGGCGGAATTTTTTCATGGTATCAGAGTCATTTGACTCATGCCCTGCCCACACGTCTTGGAATCAAAATCAGCTGACAGTAAATTCAACTCTTTTTAAATTATATACTTTATGGGTCTCTTCAATCCTCCATATGATAGAGTTGACAAGCCTAGAGGATAATCAAGTCCACAAGGAAAAATATTGAGAACTATTAATATGAATTAATTTCATACCCTTATATAAAATCGAACGTTTAGATGAAGCATAATTATTTCATATTCAGTCTAACTGAAATGTGTTTAAGCACAAGGAGAGGGCAGATTTATATGTAAATTGTAACAATAGAGATTAATGCTATGAAATGGATCTTCTATGGTTTTTTTCTTTTTTAGTTAGTAAATTTTGAGAGTGATAGACACATGATAAAATAATAAGCAGAAGTAAAAAAAATAAAATGTGGAACTCGCATACTGTGTCTATCTGAGGTTTGTATCATTAATGCTAACATGGAGAAAGGTTATCCCTCAAGTTTAATTGATCAAAATTAGGTTGCTCAAAGAAATGGGAGAAAAATGGAGAATTAGGGTCAAACTACGACGTTAGATGCAAAATTTGTGGTTTGCTCTCCATGTGGTTGGGCCAACTGCTAAGGCCCAAACGAAATCCTGATAGATTGGGCTTTTTGTCTTTTAAGCCCGGAGGACTGCATAGACAGCTTGTATAGTGATATGCTTAATGAGAATAAAAGACGATCCTCACCATTAATTTTCTTTCTTAACAAGGTAATTATTACCTTATTTAATTACTTTTTTTTCTTCTTCTTATAATTCTCCTCCTAAGTAATTCCTCCATATCAAAGCTAAAAACCTTTTTCTAATCCTTTTTTAAAAAAGGAAAAATTAAAGTAGATTGCTAGTAATATAACCACCACGGAGATAATTGTTCATTCAACACATTCAAAGATAAATAGAAAAAAATAATTTTTATTCACCATTAAAATTTTGAAACAAGCGCCCCTAATATATGGACTGAAGTGACATAGTTAAACTATGAATTAAAGTCCTTAGTTTGAGATTGTAAGATTCTTTATGTAAATGATTAAATTCTTGAGTAGCATTCAGTTATTCAATCCTTAATTGAATCCTTTTACAAATAATATTTTAGGAAATCAATAAATTTGACGAATATTTTAACTAAATGGGAGTAGTATTCACTCCGTTCTACTCAAATAAATTTCGTTAGTGCGCTTTCTATCATTTCCATAATGATTTAATCATGCATGTATTAGGTATCTTGTACCATTCAAGGGAATTTTTAAAAAGTCATTCAATAATTACTGAAAAAGTTATTTTTATTAAATTAACTTTTCAGTATAAACAAAGATAAATTTTTATTAATAATAATGGTAACTTTTAAAAAATATACTTGAATTGCACAATAATCATGTGTACAAGCACAAATTGTTATATAAAATATTCTACGAATATAAGATTCGTAGAATAACTAATATTTAAAAAAAAATTGCGGATCTTGGCCGGATCGGGTCGGATTTGGTTAATTTTTTCCAAAAATCTCATGCAAGTCAAGTCACAGGATTTTCGCTCCCAATTTGTGTTACTATATGGACAAATACATGTTATTGGAGAGCAAAATGTGTGCTACTATTAGACTAAATAAATATTATTTTTTTCACCAATTTTTGTGTGTTTTATTGAAATAAATATTTTTTCATACAACATAAGAGCAAAATGTGTGTTACTTCAAATATTGGTTTTCACAAATATTAATTTATTTAAAAAAAAAATAACACATGTAAGGTAGTAAAAAGTGTATTGATATTATAACACAAATATCTTACTCAATGGATAAAGATGTATTTGCATAAATACATAAAAGCACCCTCTCATGTTGTGAGGGCATAAGGATTGTCATATGTTACTGTAAAAGCAAATGTGTTTTACTGTTGTAGCAAATATGTGTTAATGTTTGAGCAAATGTTTGTTACCGATGGTAGAAATGTATGTTGATGTTAGAGTAAATATGTGTTACTGCAAATGTTTGTTAATGTAAGAGTAAATGTATGCTACTACAAATATGTGTTACAATTTGAGCAAATGTATCTTAATGTCAGAGTAAATATGTGTTACTGCAAATATATGTTAATATTAGAGTAAATGTGTGTTACTACAAATATGTGTTACATTGGAGCAAATGTGTGTTACTGTTGGAGCAAAGTGTGTTAATGTTAGAACAAATGCATGTTAATATTAGAGTAAATGTGTGATAATGTTGGAGCAAAAATGTGTTAATGTTAGAGCAAATGCATGTTATTGTTGGAGAAAATGTGTGTCAATGTATGAAACAATAAATCTAGATTTAAAGGGAATGAGAATAAATTAAAAGACACATATTTGTGCTTGTAAAAATATATATTTGTCCTTATTATTATTTTAAAGTACATTTTCTTTTAAGGAGTAGTAACACACATTTGTTCATATAGTAACATAACTTAGGAACGAAAATCCTGAAATAAGTCTTGTGCGATTTTTTTCTTTAAATCAGTTTAACCCGTTTAGGATACGCGAATTTTGATCTGGAGCGGCCCGACCCGCAATTTTTCTTTTTTTAATATTTATCTATTTTAGATATATTTTACATGTGAAATATTTCACAAGAGAGTGATTCGTATACAAGAGACTTATCTTATTCCATGTATACACCCATTACATTGGGAAGATTTCCTCCCAAAATATATAAATGTTTTTCCTAATTAATTAAGGGTACCTTTAACAAAAATAAAATCTTAATTTTTGAATTGGAGTGAGTATAAGTTTCTTACAATCAAGGATGAAGATATCGTGCTAATATATCGCGGATATATTGTAAATTTTGAGATTAGGATATAAATATTTAGGTGCATTATATTTTTTACAGTGTATCGCGGATATTTCGCGATATATCGCAAATTATCGATATCGGTTCACTTATAGTGCAAAAATAAATGAGAATCGGGAAATATCGCAGATATATCACAAAATATCACGATATATAAAAATATTGCAATGTTTTTATATTTATTGTTTTTATGCTTATTTTTTTATGTATTTATATGTATATTGTTTATCTAAGTTGGCCTAGCACTAAAATGTGTATGTATAAAGTGAAATTGGTTCATACATGAATCACTTTGCAATACTTTTTAGTGTAATCAATTAATACTCTTTAGTGTAACCAACCGATACCCTTTAGTTAAATAATTAACGTTATTCGTACCTTTCAGTGGAAACAACTAATACCCTCCAAAACTAACACACTTTAGTAAAAACAACTAATAGATCATCAACTAATAACCTTTATCCAGAATTATTCCAATGTAATGAGATGATACCAATATTGTTTGGACAAAGATGCATTCCATCATTTGTATTTGAACCTCATAGGTCATCATTTTGATACTAATTGTATTATATCATGTGATATTTGTCATCTTGTATTGTATTATGCATTATATCTTGTATTGTAGTAACTAGTAAGTATTATATTGTCAATTGTTTTACGTTAACCAGTGTTCATATAGTGTATTATCTATATGCTTGTTTTAAACATGTAATTTTATAGTGATTTTAAATTGAACATATGTATAATATCATATTATAATATTCCTTAAAATTTCATGTTAAAATTTCAAAATTTTAGTAAAGTTTCCGTTTTTTTTTTTTTAATTTGCGACATCAATATTTTGGTAAATTTAAGGTTGCGATATTGCTTGCAATAGCGATATTTTGAACGCTCAAAAGACATAATTTTATGTTTAGTAGAAAAGAAAAGGAGGATGAGAGATGGGAACCATTATATTTTCAAATTTTCATTTTTATCTGTCGTATTAGTTTTTGACTTTTTGTTCTTTTGTCGAAGGGTGCTTCAGCTGCATTTCGGTGGCTGTATTCATTAATTGGGTTACTGGCTTACTGCACTCCACTGCACCATATATGAATTGGGCTTCAAAATAAACTTCGGCCCAAAGAGGTAAGCAGGTGAACCCACACAAACGTCGTCGTTGTGTCAAATCTCATTTTCTTCTTTTGATATGGGTTTAAGGCAAATCGCAAACCCATTGGAATTTTCCCTCCAAATCCGATGATGATTCTTTCATATCTCAAATTCCTGGTTGTGATTGAAATTGAGGGCAGAGTTGTTGGAGAGGATTACAAAATCATGTGGAAAAGTTGATTGATTGCTTCTTCTTACCCCAACCATTAACCTTAATACACTTAGAATCCCTTGTAAACATGTAAGAAATTAAATATTAAATCTGAATTTTGTGTTGGGGGCATTGTTTTAGCTAAACTGCTTTTTTCAGTATATGATGTGAAACCCATAATCAATTAAACAAACAAGCTAAGGAATGTTCTTTTATCCTATCCTATGGTTTTCCATTGTACCACTTGTTTGGCCTTCCTATAAATTTTGATATTGTTGATTAGTATGTCAAACTTGGATGGAAGATTTGCTTATTTAGAGATATTTTGTTGGAATTTGTGAAAGGCTATGTCTCACTCTCAATTCCACTAACTCCTCTCATTTTGGGATTTGTAAATGCCATACAAATTTTATGCCTCTAATCAAACAACATTTCATCCTTGGCCATATTTAACCTATTTCAACTCTTATGTTAACCAATATACCCAATACACTAAGGCCGCGTTTGGTAGCCTAGATAGGAAAAGACACCCAGATGGGCAGAATGAAATGGATTCTGGATGCGGCCATGAAATAAATGTTGGAGTTATACGTGAAAGTATGTTTTTACTTTGTATAACTCATGTATTAAACAATTATTTATGAGAATAAGTCTTTTATCGCATTTGCTTTAGATATGAATGAATGTTGAATATTTATTGCAATCAGTTCATTATAAGTAGTATGTGTTACATTATAGTTAATGTGGTGATACCAGATCACGGAAGATCACATTAACGGTTTCCTTGTAACTAAACGTACAAATTCACGACCTAGGTGGAATTTAACAATCCGCCGTGAAAGGTCGATGTGTACATCTCAGATTGACTTGTCTTGATCAAGAGATTGCACTAGCACATTTAGTATGTGTTGAGGAGGACCTACAGCGAGGATAAATCTTCTGTTCTGAAATGTGAAGAATTAGACCTCAGTGGTTAGTGATTTCTTAATATCCGTCACTTAAATAGGAACGTGTGTGCTTAATGGTTACTGCTTTGATTCATGTTGGGTGAGAATCATCGTGACTTCGAACTTTGTATTTTGGGCAGTAATATTAATCATACGACGGTTGTTAAGATTTAATATGGAGAAATGTGTGCGAGTACGGCTCGTGTGTTTTGTCCCCTTGGTGGGCTCAGAAGTTTTATCGTACCAAATCTTGCAAGTGAAGAATTAGTTTCTTCGGTACGAATAATAATGTTGAGCTGTCTTTACTCAAAGGTGAAAGATATTAATTAATTTAGAGCTATTCAGAAGCTTAGTTAATTAATAGACTTGATAATCTTAAACGTGAGAAATAATAACCGGGAGCCCATATTATTGTAATATGGATTAAGATGGATAGTGCAATATTAATTTATTAGTGGTACTAATTAATATTAATGAGCTGAATTATATTGGGGCTCAATATTGAAATTCAGAAGCCCATTGGAGGTTCAATCTTAATTTTCCTAAAGGCCCCTCAAGTAGCCCATTAAGTAGCCCGATAATAATAAGGTGATTAAAAGAGAAAATATTATTGCTGATTTTTTCCTTAATTTTTTAAAAAGGCATATATGGAGAGAGAAAAGATTTTGTTGATTTTCTTGGAAATATATTATGGAAGATATGTATTCTAGGAATAAAAGATTATCTCATAAATTCAAGAAGATCCAAATCTAGCTATTTCAATCCCCATATTTTCGAAAATCATATATAGTTGGAAGGTGTGATTTTTGTGGAATATTTTCTTATGGAGAAAAGAATATATGGGATATATTCAAGATTTCTTGGAGGCCAAGAAAAAAAAATTCTCTCCCTTATTCCAAGCAAAAATTTCAAAATTTCCCCTCCTATATATAGGGGATGATTATTTCATCTTCAGTTTACAGTTTCACAGTGTTGAAAAAAATATCAGCAACAATAATTTTTTCTTTCTTCCTTGTTATTCTGAATTGTTTGTGAGCACTTTCCACCGGTGAACAAGCAAGGCGAAATGGACATACTTGAGAAGGTCTTTTGGTTGATAGCACGATCGTGATAGTCCCGTTGTTATCAAAGACCATATCTACAAGAGGTACGAATCACGTGAACTCCTAGTTATTCCGCTTTAGGTTTTCATATGAATTAATTCTATATGCATGATGATAAGATTGTTGTTGAATTATTATTTGAATTAATTAGGATTAATTCATGCTAGTAATAATTGCATTTAAGTTCGTATTTAAATTTCATCCCGAATAGTTTTCGGGCACCCTTATTTTCCCAATAACTGGTATCAGAGCCACGATTTTCGGGCTCTGATCTTTAAATTGGAATTTAAATTGTTTAACATTAAAATTGTAATTGGATAGTATAATTGCTAGATCTTTTTTGCATGTATCCAATTGTCATGGTTTTTAATGTTTATTTTATTCATATGTGTGAATTATTTATTTTTAATTCGATTCGTTCGAATTCATTTTTCTCGTGAGAAAATCCACGAGTAGATTAGTTGTTTTTATTTTAATTTGATCAATGTAATAGACTTAGTCTAGATCTAGGTTTTTTTTTCTGTAAATAAATTATAACCGGATCGAGATGAAGACGCAAACAAAGAGTTAAAGATGGCGTACCCGGATGACACATGCATGTGTGACGCGTGCATGGGGGTGGATCGTGCATGGGGTCAAAAATAAGGACGAACGGTGAAACCCGGAGCATGGCGTGCGCAAGGTGCACGTTGCTGTGCACGGCGGGTGCCGAGGCGCACGACACGCGCGCTCGGTGCTGCCGCCCAGCGCTCAGCCGCCGTGGGCCGAGAGGCACGTGACCCACTTCCGTGGGGCGACGCGCGCCGGATCTCGGGCCGTGAATTTTTTTTCGTTCTTATTTTTTTGTGTGATTCCAAACGTCGTTCCGAACCCCAAATGAAGTTTTTGACGAAGTGTTGCTGTTCGAGTGGGAGCTTGTCGAGACGAACGATGAAAGCAACGAGGACGATTTCTCGCATCAAGACGTGAAGAAGATCAAACCGTGACAATTGGATTCGAGTGCTCCAATTTATTTAATTTTGTTTTGATGGATGTTTTAATTTTTTCGTGCATGTATTATTTGTTAATATGTGTTTGCATGATTATTTAATTGTCCAAGAAAAAACTTAATTTCGAAAATTACTAAGTATGTTTCTTTAATCGCAATTTTATTCCGGAAAATAAAATTGGATTATTTTGACCTCCATAATTTATTTATTTGTGAAGTCTTTTTGGAATACATTTTCCCCTCGGATCGGCCAAAAAGACGGATTTCACATGAATAAATTCTGAAAGGATGATTGTGGATTATTACTAGTGATGGTATTGACCCTCACCACGAGTGGCTTGCTCAAAGCGAAATAATAATCCTGTATTGAATTATGGTTATTACTTAGGCATAAGAAATTGATATTAACTTACTCCCCTCTGAGTCTCTGTCAGTTTTTATTTGGTCAAAGTGGGAGCCAACTATTAATTTTGAATTAATGATTTGTAACTTTAAGTTTGTGATCCGCTTGAATGAGTTTAAATGTATAGACTATCCCTCGTGGTGCATTTAAATTGTTCGAGATGTTGGCTGATGCATGATTATATTGTTTTAAGGTTTCAATATAATTGATGTGATCGAATTATGTGATAATTTCGTATTTTTCTAGATATTAATATGAATGTATGTTTTATTCTCATTTCATCATGTCGCAACCTTTTAATCCACTGTTTAATATACTTTAAGTTAACAAACTTTCTGGAGAGAATTATATCGATTGGAAATGTAATTTAAATTTTATCCTTACTGCACAAAAACACAATTGGGTTATTCACGTTAATATACCCGGCAAGCATAATGATAAGTCAAGCAATGGAAAAAAGCAGTTATGATTGTAAGCGTGACAATGAACACATAAAGTGCATCATCTTGAAATCTCTATATGAGGATTTGAGGCGCATTCATGAAGACATTGTATCCGCTGTTGAAATCATGAAAAACCTTGAAGAGATGTCTTCACATCAGAAATCCATGACTAATCAGTTCACCAAACATGACTCGGTCAAGTTGAAAATGGTGGAGGGAACGCCCGTGAGGGAGCACGTTCTCGAGGTTATGATATACCTTAACAAGTTGGAAGTATTTGGTGCGTATTTTGATGTCCCTTCTCAGGTCGATTTCATACTCCATTCTCTTCCGAAAAACTTTGAGCAGTTTCAACTGAACTGTCAGATGAATGAACGGACAAGTCATTTGTCCGAGCTCTTGCAAGCTTTAGTTTTGGTGGAGGTGATAATGGAGCACCAGTCTAGTGCTATGGTGGCTAATGGTCCGTCTACCTCTTTTGGTCGTAATGGAGGGAAAAAGAGGAAGAGAACCAACGGCCGGACCCAAGCAAATCCAATTGTTGTGAAAGGCAAAGCCAAGGCTAGCATCAAAGGGGAAGTGTTTTAACTGCGGTAAGAGAGGATATTGGAGGTCTGCCTGTTCCAAGCCTAAGAGGCTAGGAAAGTTAGGTAATTCACACGTCTTAGTCATCGAAACTTGTGAAGTGGTGTATGTTGTCCATTCGTGGACAGTGGATACGAGACCGCTGATCACATTTGTTTCATTTTGCATGGGTTCAAGCTAAACCGACGATTTAGAGGAAATGAGATCCCCATCACACCGGGCAATGCTACGAGAGTGGCAACTGAAGCAGTGGGAGAAGTGCGCCTATCTTGTGAAGATAGAGTTATGGTCTTGAGAGACGTTTTTCATGTTCCTAGTTTAGAAAGAACTCAACCTTCAGTTTCTAAACTATTTTGA
This sequence comes from Ballota nigra, assembly GCA_947034835.1. Classification (NCBI taxonomy): domain Eukaryota; kingdom Viridiplantae; phylum Streptophyta; class Magnoliopsida; order Lamiales; family Lamiaceae; genus Ballota; species Ballota nigra. The sequence continues at coordinate 85,295,250 of OX344720.1, read as the reverse complement.
ATAGATACTCAGTTTCTTTTAATAAGGATGTTATTATTTCTTGAAACGGTGAGTTTATCTGTTCCAGAACATTGTTGGATTATCTTTATACCATTAATTGTGCACACCACTCATAAATTGAATCTAATAACGCATCGACTATATCAAGTTATAAAAGGAAGCGTTCTTTCTGATATGAACGAAACACTTCTATGGCATCTTAGATTATGTCATATTAATCTAATGCGAATATAAAGATTGGTGAAAGACGAATCCTTGGAGTTTATTCAAGTTGAGTCGTTTCCAACTTGTGAATTCTATTTAGAGGGTAAGATGACCAAGAGGGCATTTGGAGCCAAGGGGATTAGAGCCACGGAAGTGTTGAAACTCGTTCATACCGATATGTGTGGTTCAATGACGATCATAGCAAGAAGGGGGTATGAGTATTTTGTCACTTTTGTTGACGATTACTCGGGATATGGATACATCTACCTTATGTTGCATAGGGAAAGAAGTATCAAGTTTCTGCGATCTGATCGTGGAGGCGAATGCCTCAGCGATGAATTCTTGAACTACCTATCAGACGAATGGATCGTATCCCAGTTGACCGCACCGGGAACCCCTCAATAGAACGGTGTAGTGGAACAAAGGAACTGGGCTCTTTTAGAAATGGTCAGATCCATGATGAGTTATTCAGATTTACCCAAATCGTTTTGGGGTAACGCCTTGGAAACGACGGCTTACATTCTAAACTTGGTGTCATCCAAATCGATTCCTAAAACCCCGACAGAATTATGGACCGGACGGAAGCCCAGTTTGAGACGCATGAGAATTTGAGGGTGTCCGACATACGTGCTAAACAAGGAAGGCGGTAGATTGGATCCATGTTTAGAATTAAGGATGTTTAAAGGATATCCCATGGGAACGAAAGGGTGTATGTTCTATAGTTCCAAGAATCAAAAGACCGTATTTTGCACACTCTTTAAATTCTTGGAGGAAGACTATATGAACAAAAGAAAGCCCAGGAGTGAGATTACCTTAGACGAACTAAGAGGGAAAACTCCAATACCAAGTATACAAGATGATATACCACATGTCACACCTTCACAACCGGAACCCCGTCGCAGTGGGAGGATTGCTAGGCAACCCGAGAGATTCATGGGAATAGGAGAATCTTTGGATTTAATTCTCGGCGATGAATCAGACCCATGGACATAGATGAGACAATCCAAGATAAAGACGCAGTGTCATGGAAAACAATAATAGAAGCCGAGATGGGTTCGATGGATCATAATCAAATATGGGAGTTGGTCGAACCACCCAATGGGGTAGAACCCATTGGATGCAAGTAGGTATACAAGAGGAAAAGAGGACCAGACGGAAGGTTTGAGACCTTCAAAGCAAGGCTAGTAGCCAAAGGGTATACTAAAAAAGAAGAGATTGATTATGAGGAAACCTTTTCGCCTGTAACTATGCTTAAGTCCATCCGTATTCTCTTGTCGATCGCTGCGCACCTAGATTTCGAGATCTGGCAAATGGATGTCAAGATAGCTTTACTTAACGGAAGTCTTGACGGGTTAAATATCTATATGCAACAACCCAAAGGTTTCATTGAAAAAGGTCAAGAGCACCTCGTATGCAAGCTTAAGAGATCCATTTATGGACTTAAGCAAGCATCACGTACTTGGAACCAGTGTTTTGATCAAGTTATTAAGTCTAATGGGTTATTGATCAAAACGAGTTCGAGAGTTGTGTGCATAAAAAGTGTGACGGAACTGCGGTGGTATTCTTAGTATTATACGTAGACGATATTCTGCTCATTGGAAAAAATGTAAAGGTATTGTCAGACGTAAGGGTATGGCTGTCAAATCAGTTTGATATGAAGAACTTAGGGAAAGCCGGTCACGGATCACGATCACTCGAGATCACAAGAGAAGGATGTTGGGCTTGTCGCAAGTTTCATACAAAGCCACTGTTTTGAAGCGTTCTAGCATGCAAGATTCCAAGAAAGGTTTTATACCTTTTAGACACGGAATCCATCTATCGAAAGAAATGAGCCCTAAGACGCAAGCGGAGATAGATGACATGAAAGGAGTTTCGTACGCTTCGGGCGTAGGAAGCCTTATGTATGCAAAGCTGAGTACGAGACCGGATGTTTGCTTTTGCCTCGGGCATGATGGCAAGATATCAAAGTAACCCTGGGAAAGCTTATTGGACTGCAATTAAATGCATTATGTAGTTTCTGAAAAGAACTAGCGATGGAATGCCGATTTAACAGTCAGACAGTCTAATTCCCATGGGATGCACGGACTCAAATTTCCAATCAGATATAGAATCCAGAATATCTACCTCGAGTAGTGAGTTTTGAATGGGAGAAGGAGCCATGACATGGAGAAGCAATTAGCAGAAATGCATCGCCGATTCGACCATGAAAGCCGAATAAGTAACTGCTTGTGAAGCAGCGAAAGAAGTGGTTTGGCTCAAGTACTTCTTAGTGGACTTGGACGTTGTTCCGAATTTGCCAGCACAATCACTGTCCATTGTGATAATGCTGGAGCAATTACAAATTCAAGGGAACCGAGTGCCCACAAGGCCAGCAAACACATTGAAAGAAAATACCATCTTATACGAGAAATCGTTAAGAGAGGAGATAAAGAGGTGGCAAAGATAAACGTCGGAGGACAACCTAGTATATCCATTCACAAAGGGTCTGCCTCAGAGTACATTCGAGAGACATGTGGATGGAATGGGTGTCAAGACTATTGCCAATCTGCTTTAAGTATAAGTGGAAGGAATTATTTGGTTAGTGTAGGTAGACATGAGATGTCACGTAGAGCTACTACACTAGACATGCATGATGTATACTAAAAAGCAGACTTTAAGTATAACGGAAAGAGTAATTATCGCTGCAAATGTGTTGTCGACGACAGTAATATTTCTATTATATGTTTCTCCTGTATCTATAAAATTCATAGAGACTTCAACGTTTATGTCAACCAGACCTTCCTCATTTTCTAGTGTATCTAGGTCTAGTCGTTCCGCGGTCCTAGTGCATTGAATATTTTATGCACGTGCTTCATTACCAGGACGCTTGTCTTATGGACGAGTCTCTTCTAGAGACTTTAAGTTATCTAGACGAATCTCTTCTAGAGATTTTATGTTCGGCTGACCAGTTTTGCTAGTCTTTCTTTTAGACGTACTTGTATCTTTTGTAGGTCCTTTACGCTTCTGGCGTGTGGGGGCATGTATACTTGATTTACTTGGGACCTCAACCATTTGGGGAGCATTTACTGCAGGTATATGCGATTTAGTTACACCTTTATGGTCAGTGAACACGTCTGGCAGATTGTTTCCTAAGTTTTGCAAGTTAATGATCTTCTGAACTTCCAGTTCAGATTGACTAGTGCATGGATCTAGATACTGAAGATTACTTACGTTTCACGTAAGCTCCCGACATTCATTCAATCTTGAATTTGGATCTCCCCCTAATGCCGGGAAGTGATCTTCATCGAACATGCAGCCAGCGAACCGAGCTGTTAATTGATCCCCAGACAAAGGTTCTAGGTATTTCATGATGGATGGAGAGTCAAATCCAACGTAAATACCTAGCTTTCTTTGTGGGCCCATAGAAGTCCGCTTTGGTAATATTATCGGAACATATACCGCACATCCAAAAATACATAGATGGGAAATGCTTGGTTCTTTCCCACGCACTAGTTGTAGGGGGGAATGATCATTATATGCAGTTGGACGGATTTGTATCAAGTGTGATGCATGAAGGACTGCATGCCCCCAGCATGAAGTGGGTAATTTAGAGTTCATAAGCAATGGTCTAGCGATAAGTTTGACAGCAGCATTATCCATGCGAATCGATTTAATTGAATAATCTGGGAATTGAGCTCTAAGCTCGATAGTTTTCACAATGAGCTTTACAAAAGTTTGATTGCGGGTAGACAGCAAACAGGCATATGTCCACCTAGTGGAGGCATCAATTAGGACCATGAAATACCATAATGGTCCTGATGCTGGGTGAATCGGTCCACAAATGTCTCCCTGAATCTGTTGAAGGAAAACCAGAGACTCTTGTCCTACCTTAGTGTGCGACGGGCGCACTGTTAACTTACCCTTAGAACATGCATCACATATAAATTCATCAACAAGAGGAATTCTATTATTCGATATATTATGACCAATGGAATTAGATAGAATCCTACGCATCATAGTTTGTCCTGGATGACCTAACCGCTGATGCCATAATTTAAAAGAGTTCGGGTCATGAAATTTCATACTCATAGCTAGATGGAGATTAGACAGCCGGATGTAGGAATAGTACAATCCGGAAGAGAATGAGGGAAGCTTTTCTATAACTTGTTTACAGCTACCTCGAGTAATAATCATCAAAAGGTATTCGTTATTATTCTCAGTTTCAGTTTGAATGTGATAGCCATTAGATCTTATATCTTTAAAACTGAGCAGGGTACGCTTAAATTGTGGAAACAATAAAGCATTATCAATTATAAGTTCAGTACCCATGGGAAGGACAATGGAAGCTCTTCCGGAGCCCACTATCATAATATTATCATTGGCTATCATAGTTACACTCCCCTTACGTTCTACCAAGTTATGAAAATATTTCCTATCTCTTAAGATTGTGTGTGTGGTGGCGCTATCTAACAAACATAAATCACAATTTGAATCCATCATGCCAGAGGAAAAAGTCCAAACCTAATAGCTGATATGTTTACAAGCCATGTATAGAAATAACAATATCTAAATAAATTTGTCGGATAGCATTAAGGTAAACATATCAAAGCTAAATCATAAATATCATATCATCCATAAAATAAAATATCCGAAAGACAGGATCCAAAATATAAATTGTCTTAATCAAAACAAAGTATTAAAATAATCAAATACTTAAATCACTCATTATCTCCAAAGTTTTTGAGCTACAGGCTCAAGAGATCATCGTTGTCTTGGTCAAAATTTACTTCAGGCAGGCTGTCATTGTGAGGTTCGACTGTAGGGGCTTTCCCCTTGTCGTCCTTTGACTTGAATGCGAATATACCAGCTTCTACTAGTAGCTTCCCCGCAAGAGTACGGGTTCACTGTAGTATTGGCAAGTATAGCGACCATGTATTATCGAACCCAAGTGATGAAGTGTATGCAAATAGATCCCTGAAGATCTACGCATCGTAGTTAATATGAGTGAAACGTTTTTGGATTTTTGAGAAGAAATTAATTAAAATAAACTAATCTATCCTACGAATGCAAACAGAAAATTAAACTAAGAATTTAAGCTGTGTTTTCTAATAAGAGATGGTGATGCTCAGGATAGGAATCCCTACGTATACTAACGGAGCAGGTACATAATCAAAATAACCGTGACGCGCAAGAAATAACCTAAGTAAAAGAATGCAAGATGAAAGCTCAAGATTTTAACCCTAATACTTTATCCTAACAATCAACTTCACTAATCCACTAACAAGTTAATAGATTGTGCTTAATTAATGAGACCCTAATTTAACTAAGGTGATACGGTCGTCCTCCTTCGCTAAACTGGTAGATGAATTAACCCTTTCTAAACCCTCTCGTTAAGTCTACTCGTTGTTAAAGAGTGATAAGGTCGTCCTCTCTCTAACACTTTTCGAACGAAATTCAAAAGTAAAGTTAAGATTAATTTTAAGAATTCATTAATTAAGAGAATTAAAACCTAACGTCACCAATTACCCTAATTACGTACCCACAACCTACTTCTACGAGTTCATCCTACCCCAAGCATGCAAGGGTTTTAGCCGGACATGGTTATAACGATAAAAAAAGCAATTGACGAAGTAACGAACATAAACATGATGAATTGAAGTGAAAAACTAAAAAACATGAACTAGGGTTTTGAAAGAAAATAATTCTAAGAACTGAAATTAGATTAATAAAACGAAGTCTAAAGTGTTTAATAACAACGATCTGAAGAAATGAAACTAAAAAGTAAAACCGTGATGTGAATTCGTAAAGAAAACCTCGAAACGTAAAATTAAAGCTTGCACATCTCCTTCCTCTCCAAAAACGAACTCTAAAAGTCAAAATCTATCAAGTGGTGTGTGGTCGTTCAAGTTATCCAGGTTCTGTAAAAACGTGCTCGGAAGGGGTATATATAGGCAACGGGTCGAGTCGGGAACGTATGGGCCGAAAAGTCACGCAAGCTCGTGCACTAGTGCACGAGCACATCCCCCTCGTGCGCTCCAAACTTCCAGAACCGAAATAGTGCACGACCAGCCTAGCTCGTGCACTAGTGCACGACTGGCTCTTGCTCGTGTGCAGTGCACGAGTGCTCGTGCACTAGTGCACGAGTTGCACCTTCTCGAGCGCCTTGCACGGCCGCTCGTGCACCCTTGCACGAGTACTCCTTGCTTGTGCACTCCAATGATACTTTTGCTCCCTCGAACTAATATTTTTCGTATTTCTTCGATATCTTCTCATCCGAGCGTCCGTTTGAGTCGATTCAAAGTCCTACGAACTCCTCTTTTTGCCCTCTATCCACCTATGAGCATCAAAGAGACAAATTCATTACTTTATAGAAATGATACTCAAATGACTCTAAATACTCATCTAAATCAATCAAAACAAGGGCATTTCGAGTGACGAATCATGACAATTTCACGCCTAATCAACCTCCCCAAACTTACCATGTTGCTTGTCCTCAAGCAAAGAAATAATAAGTCAAGTGAAATTGTTAGGAATGAGTCAAAGAATCAAATCATGCAAGCAAATGAACTCAAGCTTCAAAGATCAATCACAAGTATACTCACTCACCTTCCCTCATCATACTCATGCAACAACATCAAGAATCACCAGAATCAAACATGGATGTGCACTCAACGATGTGTTTCGCTCCCTCACAAGTGTATATCAATGATAAAGGGACTCACTCAAACAATCAATCAATCACTCATATCGGCAGCCATAGGCTTGTAAGCACTCTCAACTCCGACCATACTCTAGAAATCAATGCCGAATCAAAAAGGACTTTTCTCAAGGTTGTAATGTAGGCTCTTTGGACAGGTGGGATAACAATATAGGTAAGTGACTTAAGTGAATGGAGAATAGAAAATCAAACTTCGGTACTTCGAGATTAGGAACAGAATACTTCAACATATTCAATAAGCACACTTTCAATTCCAACACTCTCAACATTTCATTTTGTTTTTCTTTCTCACTTTTGCCAATCACTTTTTTTTTCTTTTTCGCACAAACACATGAGCTCATTTTTTTCTTTTGCTCATTCTCAATTTTTCTTCTTTTTCCCACAACTCATAACTTCATCACACCTTCTTCTCATACTCACTCAACAAACAACATTTTCCTTTTTCAACTCAATTCAATCCCTTCACATTTACACTTTTCCTATTCTCCACTCAAATTGGGACAAAAGGCTTAGGAACTTGGAATAGTGTTTAAAATGTGCTAGCCAATGAAATAGGCTTAAGGCTCAAAGGGGCTAACAAGGGATTCAATATCATTGGTAGGGAAATTTTGGCTAAGTGACTCAATCAAAACAAAGATGGCCTAAGATCACATTCGGCATATTAAACTAGACACAATCAAGAAGCAAGAGCACACACAAGTTCTAGCATCCTCAAAGGTGACGATCCACTCACAAACGAAGAGATTAATTTAAGCATCAAAATCTCATAAGGCTCAAATCTCACGGCTTTCACATCCATGCTAGTCCTAGTGAATTCTCACTCTCATCACACAAGCACTCAAAAGGAAAGCTTGTAAGCATACTAGTTTTCTCTCAAATCCACTCTAACTCAAACACTCACACAAAAGAATTCCTAACTCATCCTCACAATTCACCATACTCATCAAATCATACTCAAAGGTAGAAATCAACAAGCATAAGATGATTGATAGGCATGAAATATGCAATAGCGACTCAGATCAAAATCACCCCAAGGAGCATCTCAAGGTACCAAATAACCAAACACACTCAAAGATAAGGGGTGCTCCGGTGCAATATAACAAGAAACATAAAAAACTCCACCCCCAAACTTCGACCTTGCGAAGAGGTCTAAGTTTGCGGTTGTGGGTTACCTCAACCAAACAATTTAAGTTTCTCAACAACGTGTCGCACTCCTTCGTCTCGAGTTGGTTCCTTCAATCTAAATAACTCCATGGTACCTTTACTCCTTCGAGACAAGCCTACAAAATAAACTCTCAAGTACGAGGTTAAACTTACGTTTCAACAACACCCTAATAACATAAAACTCAAATAACTAAAAACACTCAAAAGCAAATAAAAATGGGTTGCCTCCCATTCAGCGCTATTTTTAAGGTCCTCATGCCGGACCGAGATCAAAGGAGCTTATGGGACATGATACTCAAAATTACCTCCCTTACTCTCATAAGAGTGGTGGTTGAATTCCTTTCCTTGATGCCCCTCCATCATGAGCTCCTTTGTTTCCTTCTCATCCCCAAGTGCTATGGGTCTCAACTCATTCTCACCTTTATCTGGAGGAGTCTTACTAAACAATTTCTTTCGCTTGGACTTTTTCTTCTTAACTCCTCATTTCCTCTCCCACTGGACCACGTCCTCACCTTTCACTTCTCCATCCTTCAACTTCTTCACTTTATCTCTATCAAAACCATCAAAATCATAATGCTCATGGGTTAAATCATCAAGTGAAGGATCATCAAAATCATGAATATTAGAAAGGTTAGGGATAAGAGGTGTGTCTTCAACACTAAGATCAATGGCATCCATGCAATACAAACTCTCATCCTCCTTCGGGTACTTCATGGCCTCATATAGGGAAATCTTCACTTCTTGATCATCAACTTTCAACGTAATCTTCCCATTTGCCACGTCTAGCACCATCCCCGCCGTCGCTAAGAACGGTCTTCCCAATATCAGGGGCACGCGCTCATCTTCCTCCATCTCGAGCACTACAAAGTCGGCTGGAAAAATGTGATCTCCAATTCTCACGAGGACGTCTTCCACTACTCCTTGAGGTCTCGTGATGGACCTATCAGCAAGTTGGAGCGTCATCATCGTGGGTTGAAGTTCACCCACCTTTAACTTCTTGAACAACGAAAGAGGCATCAAATTAATGCTCGCCCCGAGATCATACAAGGCTCCTTTCTTGATCCCGTTCCTGATATCACAAAGAATGGTGAAGCTCCCGAGATCCTTCATCTTGGGAGGAAGCGCCTTGTGCACCATCGCACTCACCTCGTGGTTCAAGTGCACTAACTCAGGTCCGTCTACTCTCCGTCTCTTTGCTATCAAGTCCTTCAGGAACTTGGTATAGTTAGGCATCTGTTCCAAAGCATCATAAAAAGGGATATTAATATGCAATTGTTTAAACACATCAAGGAATTTAGCGAATTTCTCATCAAACTTCTTTTTCATGAAGCGTTGTGGATATGAGACTGGTATCACAGATTTGGGTACCCCCCATTCATCTCTCTCGGTCTCTTTCACTTTCTCCCTTACTTCCTTTGCCTTCTTCCACTTAGGAACTCTCTCAACCTTCTTCTCAACTCCTATCTCCTCAATCTCATCTCTATCTGCCTCAGGCTCTTTTCCCTCTATCTCAACATCTCCTTGGGGCGTCTCAGAATCAGCAGGCATCTGGGGACCTTCATAATTGGTCCCACTTCTAAGCTGGATAGCCTTACAATGCTCTTTAGGATTACCCTCAGGCATTGAAAGGTATTTGCCAGTCTCTCTATTCAATGACTTTGCAATCTGGCTCATCTGAAACTCTATAGAAGTGAACCTTCTGTTGTTCTCTTGCTGAATTCGATTCAGCTCTACATCTCTCTTCTGGAGGTCTTGATCACGCTAATCAACTTTCTTATGCAGATCTTTCACATCGTACTCCAAAGATGATAAATGTTTGCTTCCTTCCTCCACCTTCTGAAGGATAGCTCTCAACATCTCCTCAGTTGAGGCACCGCCTTCTCCACCCGGAGGTTTAGAACCTGGATCAACACCTGCAGGAACTGTAATACCCACATTCGGGTTAGCATATGAAAAATTCTCGTTCTTCCTCCATTGGTTCTGAGGAAGCTTCTGGCCTCCTTGGTACCCTTGTGTGTTCCTCCATTGATTTTGAGGCGGCTGTGGACCTGGAGGTACAAATGGTTGGCCATAAGAAGGCCTTCCTTGAAAATTTCCACCTTGTGGATACCCATTCTGATTGTAATAAGGACCTCACATATAATTTACTACTTCTTGCTGGATTGTGGGCTTGTCCTCTTGCTTATTCTCTGTTGCATTCCCTCCAACCATATTCTTCCCCAACTCAAGGTTGTTAATCTTTTCCATCATGGCCATCAACAACCTTATCGTTCCTTCACCTTCCTCAACCTGATGAACCCTCTGGAAATCTGCGTCCACATTCCAAGCTTCGGCATTCGTGACAATGTTGTCCACTATCTCTCTACACCTCACTATTCCTTGATTCAGGAATGATCCACTAGCACAGGCGTCTAGATGATCTTGCCCAGCCTTGTTGGCACCACTATAGAAAAATGCCATGACATCTCCCTCATTGTACCCGTGCTGCGGGCACTCTATCAACATGTTTGAGTATCTCTCACACGTTTGACGTAGGTCCTCTCCTTGCTTCTGGAGGAAAAGAGATCTCAATCCTTGCTTTGATCGTTCTGGATGGAGGGTAGAATCGCTCGAGGAACAGACGCTCGAGCTCGGCCCAAGTGGTAATACCTCCCCGTGGAAGCGTATTATCGTACCACTCTTTAGCTATTCCCGTCAATGAGAATGGGAACAACCTAAGCCTCTTGGCATCTTCAGACATGCCAATGTAATTGAAAGTGGAGGCTATCATTAGAAAACTCCTTAGATGAGTATGAGGATTCTCCTTCCCAATCACCCCCTTGAACTGGTTCTCTGTAAGCAGCTTTAGAATTCCCGGGGAAATTGAGAAGTTATTTGCCTCAACAGGAGGCAATGCCACTCCATCATAGTACCGTTGTAGCTGCGCTGCAAATCTTCCTCGAATAGCCATATTCTGATCTGCGTTCTAAGGAACGTGTTGAGGATTAGCAGCTTGTTGATGATCTTTGTTAATCAAAGATGATTAGTGGTTGTTTTTCCTCATTAAGATCACCAAACAAGATCTAAGATCATGAGATTTGACTAAGTAATATTCAAGAAATAAGAAAGCAAGAGTTGATGTAATGTTTTTGAATTATGAAAAAATCCTCCCCCTTCATGCAAATGAAGGGGTATTTATAGATATACAAGAGAGCCATGTGTCATTACTTTGATGGTTCAACCATTGGATCTATGCCAAGTGTTGAGACACTTGTACAACATCTAAACTATTATCACTTGGATGGATGCCAAGTGTTTGGACACTTGGACTATATCTAAATTAGTGACTCTTGGAGTTCCCAATGTTGTACTTAACTCTCATGACCACTCAGTTGTTTTCCTTGGTGGCTAGTGGCTTGTATATCCTTGTTGGGCGCAGTGGACCTCGTGTTCGCTCCTGGTCGCGTAGAATGTATTTGACCACATTCTTGGTCGCGCAAAGTATTTTTCTTAAAACTCTGATGGTCGTCTGTTTCCCTATTTTAGTTAATCAACTCCTTAATCCTTTGATCGTTGGTGCTAGCCTGGTCGCCTATCAACAATGCCCCCTGACTTGTTCTTTGTTAGGGAAATTATTGCCTAATGAAGGACAAGGTATAATTTTTGACGTAAAGGGTCACATGACGCGAGCAATGAGTTTTTTGAATCTCATTAGGCGGGAAGACGGGCGAACATTAGAGCATTGAAACGAGCATTGGGGTGTAATACGCGTGGGTGACGTTTGGTTTCCCGAGGCCCTCGAAAACTGGAACGTCGTGGGCTGCGATGACGTCATCGACCGCCCACACATATTTCTTTTTTGCTCGTAGGGGCCTATGAAATTTTGCAAAAAATTCATTTTGGCCCCCATTTTTTAGCCTTATAAATACTTCATCTTCCTCATTTTTTCATTCTTTTGAATTCGGTTTCCCTCTTCCGCCATTAAAGCTTTCATTCAAGCTTTTCTACTTTGATTTCCACGAGATTTCTGGCCGATTTCGCGTATTTTCTTCAGGTAATAATTGATCCTAGTCTTGAGTTTTGATTTTGCTTTCGATTTTGCGTTTATTTTTGCCATTTTTCTTCGAAAATTTCTTTCCGCCGCTGCGCTCTTCCTAACGCCGCCGCGCATCGTCGTCTTTGCCATAAATTTTTATCTTTTCGATTTTTTCTTCGAAATTCTTTGACATTCCAGTTATTTCCTACATTAGCAATTTTCAAAATGGTCTCTTCATCTAGTGAAACTGTGTCCTTGGAAATTTTCGAGCGTAACCCCGGAAAACGCCCCATGGATGAAATTTCCTCCCCTGCTCCTCACCGATCTGTTCGCCAGGCTCTTGCTCGGAACCCAAGGACTCTATTGGTGGATGAAGAAACGGGATCTGAGGCATCCTCGGTTGTTCGCTCCATTGAAGCTTATGCTTCGGAGAACTCTGGCGAGGAAGAGATCCAACACTCTGTTGGTCGCTCAGATGCAGAGGAAGGGACTTCCTCGGACTTAGGAGAGGATTCGGAGGAGGTGGCCGCAGAAATCGAGGCTGAGAGCGACCATCCCGAAGTTGAGCGACCACGACTGGCCATGACTTGGGAGTTCCTTGAAGAAATAGGTTTTCCTACTTCTAAGGTGACTCCTGAGTCTCAAATCCCTGAAGGCATTGCTCGCCCTAATGAGTGGAAGGACTACGTTGCTCGCTACTCAAACTCTTTTCCTGTTGATTCCCGAGTATTTATGTCCGCCGAGGTGAATGCTTACACAGCGAGCAAGATTTCGAGCTTAATCGTGGAGGACGACTTAGACAGTATCAGGTCTCAGTACAAGATCCCTTATGACATATTTTTGTACGCCCCCAAGGAGGGAGAGACTGCTGATCGCCCCCCGCCAGGTTGCACAACGATCAACCTGGACATACTCAACACGGGGTTCCCGTTGCCACTCCATCCCCTGATTGGTCGCTTTTTGGCGGACATAAATTTAGCTATCACTCAGATTACTCCTGTCGGGTGGAGTAATTTGCTCGCCCTGATGACACTCTTTGGCCTCGAAGGATATAAGAATAAGCTCAGCACGACCGAGATTCACTATGCCATGGTTATTTCAGCCTGCAATGAGGAAGGTGTAGGCTGGTATTACGTCAAGGCGAGGACGGGGGTGAAGCTTATCGAGGGAGTCCCTAATAAAGTTAGAAGCTGGCATAACCAATTCTTCTTTATTGGGGGCGACTGGCGAGCATCAGCGGACTTCTCGGGCGGCCAAGCGCGCATTAATACTCTAGAGCGCTTTGGCATAATTAAATATATGCTTTCCTATTCCCTTCGTGGGACGGCGTTGGGGACTAATTTTAATTTCTTCTTTCTTTTTGTTTTGCAGGTCCAAAAGTTTTGAAGTGGGGTAATCCAGGCCTCAGTGAGGAGTTCTTATACACGTTGGCAGTAATCGTGCTTCGGAACCCGGCTGATCGCGACATACTACATCTTTCGAAGGCTCATTGTCGAAAGATTGCTCAACTTTTTACGAGTCCTCATCATTTGGAGGCTCAAGCAGAGATCCCCGCAGGTTCCCATTATTATTCACCTTACTTTATTGCTCGCTTGATCGCTTATTATTCCTAACTTTTTCATGTGATTTTTCCTTTGAATAGATCAACGGGTGACTGTTGCTGTCCCAACCATTCCAAAGTCTTACCACTTGCTCGCTGATAGAGTCAAGCAGATGGCTACCGAGGAGCCAACCAGGAAGAGGCAGGATCTGCATTGTCCCTTATGCGTCTCCGAGCTGGAGAAGGTATGAATGCCCCTGCTCGCCCGCGAGCACCTGGTGGTCGCTCAAAAGGAGCCCCCAAAACTTCCACTTCATCCCAGGGCGAGGAGAGGGAGAAAGCAAAGAAGAAGGCCCCGCAGGAAGATTCTCGTGGTGAGGGGGAAGTGGCAGAACGAGCATCGAAGCGTTCCAAGACCACCAAGGAGGCGAGCAATCACGCTCCTCACTCTCCTGCCCCTAAAAATACCTCGCTTGAGGTTGTGAGCGAGCAGCAAGCCGTTGCTGCCATCTTGGGCAAGAAGTCGCGATCGTCCGGTGATCGCTCATACCTGGGGTATGACCCTGTAAAGTTGAGGGAGTAAGTCTTTATCGTTACTCTGATGATCGCTTCTTTATCGCATCTTTACTTAAGATTTTTCTCTCTTTTTCTTCTCTTTTAGGTACAAGCCTGAGGAGCACCCTGGGCGAGCAGAAGTGCTCCATCAGCTCAGTTGTGTAAAGACCCCCCCTCCCTATTTGGATATCGCGGACTCTCACGTCCGGCGAGCAACAGAGATGGTTCCCCGTTCTTGGACCAAGACTTGTGAAGATATTGTCCAGGGGCAGACCACAAGTGATAATGCTCGCTTGATCGCGTACAATGCCAGCCATCAAGCTGTGATGGCTCAAAGGCTCCTTGATCAAATCGTACTCCTGGAGAGGATGAATCACAGTCTTGGTCGCAAGATCGAGGGCTTCGAGGCGGCGAAAGCTGCCGTCTTGAAGAAGAAGGATGAAGAACTTGCCCAAGAAAAGGCCGAGCATGCTAAGGCGGTGGCTAACTTGGAGCAAATGTACAACGCCTCTGTGGCGAGCGAGCAATTTGCTCTGAATCAGTTAGAGAAATTGTCTCTTGAGCTAGGGGTGGCTGATGAGCGAGCAAGAGCATTAGAGGGCGAGAAGAAGGCAATGGTCGCCCGGATTGAAGAGCTTCAAGCTGAGGTTGCTCGCCTCAATCAAGAAAAAACCGGCCTGGTTGCTTATGAAACTTATGCTCAAGACGTGGCCGACAATATTAACCTGGGGTACGTGTGTGCTTACGCCGAGAGCCTGAGGTCAGTGAAGTTCGCCTTGGACCACAATTTGGATGTCTTTGCCACTTCCAAGAAGGACTTCACTGAATATGTTAAAGACAACCCTATTGCCGCCGGGTTCTCAGTCCCAGTGGATGATCTGGGAGAGATGGGTGTTCCTTTGGACATCTTTGGAGAAGATGTTCAAATTATTCCTCCCCAGTTCTCAGGCGAGCAGCCGAACAAGGAGGCAGAGATTTTTGATGGCCTCAACTCTCTCCCCATGACCCCTATTGATGGGGCGGGCACTTCGGCTGCGGCGGCCACGACTGATCCTTCTTCTGACATAGCACCTATTGCTTCTGCGGCCATGGATGCACCCCCAGCCCCTCCAGCTTGAAGACTCATCGTTGCTTTTCTTTCTAGACTTTTGTTAGGGCTGGCTAGCACTTTTGCTTTCTTTTTATTGTAACATTTTGCTTTCTTAATGAATGAAAGACTCGGACGTATTCATCTTTTCTTTATTTTGTTTTTATTTCTTTTGTTTCTCGCTTGTTCGCGTTTTACATTGTTGTTCGCCTCGAATTTCTGTGAATTTGGCAAACTTAGTGCTTTTTCTATTTATGATAAGCATTTATGTGCTTGGCGAACACGACGGCTTTGTGCTTAGTGATCGCGTGGCTGGCTTGAATGGGCTTTCTTTGTCTTTTAAAAGACTTGGCCTTAGACAATGCAAGCCTTATGGTCCACTTACGGACTTGGCCTTGGTCCCTTTGCTTTTCGCGCTGTTGCTCGCCCCTGGTTATTTTGAGCGAGCAACTTTGCTTTATATAACAAATAACTTAATAAATCGAACCTTACAACAAGAGTTTCACTTATAAGGACAAAATCTTGAAAGGTGCACGTACTTGTAACTTTATATAAACAAACTAACTTTTACAATAACCATATAACGTTTGCCTATTGATAATACTTTTTTAACAAAGCTGCATTCCAGGAGTATTGGGCCGGATGGCCTTTCAAGTCTTCTAAGTCATAGGTGCCGTTGTCCCATTTTTGAGTTATTCTGTACGGGTCCTCCCACGTTGGTCCGAATACTCCTGGTGGTGGTCCCAACACTTTTTTAAGCACGAGATCTCCAACCTTGAACTCTCTAACTTTTACTTGCGAGTTGTAATATTTCGCGATCCTTCTCTTATATATTGCATTTTTCATCTCTGCCGAGATTCTTTTTTCTTCAGCTAAGTCCATTTCTGCAGCTAGAGCTTGTTCATTTGCCTGCTCGTCGAACATTGCTGTCCGTTCTGTTGGAACCTTCAACTCTACGGGTATTACTGCTTCGATGCCAAATGCCATAGCAAACGGAGTTTCGCCGGTACTCATTCTGTGAGATACTCGATATGCCCACAACACTTCTGGTAGCTCCTCTGACCATTTTCCTTTCTTATCCACTAACCGGATCTTCAGTATGTGTTTGATTATTTTATTAACTGCTTCGACCTGGCCGTTAGATTGTGGATGGTATGGAGTTGAAAAGTGCTTTTTTATTCCCCATTTTTCACAGAAGCTTCTTATTTTCTTGCCTTCGAACTGTCGTCCGTTGTCAGTCAATATTGCCTGCGGGACCCCAAACCGACATATGATGTTCTTCCATATGAAACTGATCATTTTTTCTTGTGTAATTATCACGAGTGCCTCTGCTTCGGCCCACTTTGTGTAGTAATCCACGGCCACCACTGCAAACTTTACATTTCCTTTCCCTATCGGAAAAGGTCCTATGATGTCGATTCCCCACTTCGCGAATGGCCATGGACTATTGACCGCTATCATCTCGGTTGGTGGCTTATGGATACTGGGGGCGAATATTTGGCATCTGTGACAAGTTTTCGCAACTTTGATAGCGTCTTTCAGCAATGTAGGCCAATAACACCCTTGTCTCACTGTTTTGTAGGCTAATGCACGCCCTCCCGCGTGATTTCCACAAACGCCCTGATGGATCTCTTGCAAAACTTCTTGGCATTGTTCTCTTGTCAAGCATTTCAGTAGTGGGAGTGAGAAGCCTCTTTTATACAGCTGGCCATCTATGATCGTAAACCTTGCTGCCCGTTTGCTAATCTTGGCAGCTTCCAGTGGGTTTTCTGGGACTTCACCATTACTGAGATATTTAACAATGGGAATTCTCCAATCGTCTTCCTTGGACTTTTCATTCATTTTATTGATTTTGTAATCATATGTTGACGGTCGACCGATTTTCGTAATGGTGGCCTCTGACAACTCCGTCGGGCCTGTACTGGTAGCCAGGCGGGCAAGCGCGTCTGCTTGAGCATTGTTCTCTCTTGGTATTTGTTCGATGAAAATTTGCTCGAACATGGATGCTAGCTGGGCTACGATTTTTTGATAGAGCACCATGTTCTCATCCTTAGCCTCGTATTCTCCCCGGACTTGGCTGACTATCAGTTGTGAATCCCCGTATACCTACAGTCTTCTAACTCCGACTGCCAGTGCTAGACGGAGCCCGGCTATCAACGCTTCATATTCGGCTTCGTTGTTTGTTGCCATGAAATCGAATTGGATAGCAGAAGTGAAGACTTGTCTATCAGGACTTATTAGAATTATTCCTGCCCCCGACGCTGTGTTCGTAGATGATCCGTCAACGTACAAATGCCAGGGGTGATTATGTCCTCTCATCGGATCTTGGGGGAAGGTTAACTCGACTATGAAGTCGGCTAATGCTTGCCCCTTGATCACTGTTCGAGGAGCATACGAAATTCCGAACTGGCTGACTTCCAAAGACCACTTCAAGAGGCGACCGGCCGTGTCAGGTCTATGCAATATTTGTCTTAGTGGAAATGTTGTGAGAACTTCCACTTGGTGATCAAAGAAATATGGGTGGAGCTTTCTAACACTCATCACTAGTGCATATGCTAGCTTTTCTGCTGGTGAGTATCTGAGCTCCGCTTCGTGTAGGGCTTGACTTACGTAGTAAATGGGCAGGTGGAACTTCCCTTCTGCTCGAATGAGTACTGAGCTGATTGCGACTTCTGAAGCTGCCAGGTACAGATACAATTTCTCCCCCGGAACTGGCTTGGCAAGAATCTTTGTATCGCTGAGATATTCTTTCAGCTGCTCGAACGCTCGTTGACAGTCATCCGTCCATTGGAATTTTCCTTTCTTGATTGCCTCAAAGAATGGTCTGCACTTATCTCTGGATCTCGAGATGAACCTATTCAAAGCTGCCAGACACCCGGTTAACCGTTGAACCTCTTTTATTGACCTGGGTGGTTGCATCTCCACGATCGCTTTCACTTTTACCGAATTTGCTTCAATTCCCCGTTGACTGACTAGATGTCCTAGGAATTTCCCCGAATGGACTCCAAAACTGCTTTTCTTGGGATTTAGTTTCATGTTGTAGGTCCGGAGTATTTCGAATGTTTGGGCCAGATGTTGCAGATGATCTTCTTTCTTTGGGCTCTTAACAACAATGTCGTCCACATACACTTCCATTGTCTTCCCAATGTGGTCATCAAACATTTTGTTGACCAACCTTTGGTAAGTAGCTCCGGTGTTGATCAACCCAAATGGCATTCTCTTCCAGCACAACAAAGTTTTGTTAGTGTAAAACGCCGTGTGCTCCTGGTCGTCTGGATGCATCGTGATCTGATGGTACCCTACGAAAGCATCCATGAATGTAAGGAGCTCGTGTCCGGCTGTACCATCAACTAGTTGGTCGATATGCGGTAATGGAAAGTTATCCTTTGGGCATGCGGCATTTAGATCGGTAAAATCGATGCACAATCTCCATGCCCCGCTCGCTTTTTTTACTAACACTGGGTTTGCCACCCATTGTGGGCACAAGGCTTGTCTGATCAGATCATTGTCCAACAACTTCTTGACCTCCACGTCAAGCGTTTCATACTTGTCGGGTCCAAACTTCCTCCTCTTTTGATGGATCGGCTTTTTCCTCGGGTCGATGTTGAGTCTATGGCAGGCATGCTCAGGGCTAATGCCTACCATATCTGCATGCGACCATGCGAACACATCGAGATTTGCTTTAAGAAACTCCGTCATTTTGGATCTGTATGGCTCCGGGAGCTCAGATCCTATGAAGAGTTCTAAGCTCTCTTGGTTCGGGTCGACCTTTACTGCCTCTAACTCTTCAACCGGGGTAGCCTTCCGTTTCTGGTTTTTCCAACGTGGGTCAACGATGGGTCCTTCCATGCTTAATCTATCTTCCACCTCCATTGGTTCCGGGCTCAGCCGTGGTTCAACATCTTCCATCTCACTGTTGGTCGGTGCTGCAGGCACTACTCCATTGCTAGCTGATTTAACTTCATATCTCTCCTCGTCGGGTTGTTCATACCGGCACGGTTGCTCGTCTACTTCCATCATCTCTGTATTGAGAGATTCCATGGTTTCATTGGACGTGGATGATTTATCTTTGACACACTTACTCGGCTGTTCATTCGTCACATGGATTTTGTGATCTTTCGGTTGGAGTTGCAGGAGGCACTCACGAGCTTTCTTCTAGTCACCTTTGATCGTGCCTGCACCTTTTGACGTGGGAAATTTTACACAATAATAGTACGTTGAAACGGCGGCTTTAAATTCATGCAAAAAGGGACGGCCGAGGAACCCATTGTAGGTAGACTGTTGATCTACCACTAGGAAGTCTACCATCCTACTCAGCCTCCTCTCAGGGTCCTCGACCGATACAAGTTCAACTGCTAGTGTAATCATTCCTAACGGGACGGTCACAAAATTTCCGAATCCCACTATTCTATGATCACAATCTTTTATGTATTCGGCACATTCTCCTAGCTGATCCACCGTGCTTTTGAATAGGATGTTTGTGTAGGAGCCAGTGTCGACAAGTAGACGATGTACCTTCGTTCCCATAATGTTAGCGCAAATGACTAACGAGTCGTTATGGGGGTGAGCACCCCGTCAAGATCCTTTTCTAAAAAAGTAAGGTTCCCGATTCGTTTGGTTGATGGATTTACACCGACTTCCATCACTTGCACTACTGCTCGTAATTCTGCTTTCCTTTTCCTTTTTGACATGGGTGGTCCCCCATCAGAGCAACCGCCCACCGGTCCATATGGTCCTAGCATTAGGATCTCCGGGATTGGTCTCACTGGGGTTGCTGGGACTTTCCTTCCTTTCTTTCCTGCTCTGCTGGGTTGCACGTCGCTATCATCATCGTCTGAGCTGGACGACGCTGCTGCTCTCGGCCTCTTACCCGATTCTTTTTTCACGAACTCAGATAATTTTCCTTCCTCATAGAACCTCCACAATTGTTTTAACAAATCTCGGCATTCACTGGTGAAATGGCCGATGCTCTGATGATATGCGTAGTACTTGTTCGGGTTCAACTTTCCTCTTTCCTGTCTTATCTTCCGTGGTTCTGGTAACATCTCTCTGTCCTTGACATTGTTGTAAACAGCATCCACCGACATCGTGAGGACCTGATTCAACTTTTCTTTCAACTATGTTCCTTCGTTGAATGATTTCATGTTCTTCGGAGCTTTGTAGTCACTTCCTCCAGTTTTCTTTCCAAACTTCTTTGGGTCAGCTTTATCTCCCATTTCTTTATGCAAAGCTTCTTGCATCGATACATGAATTCCTGCCTTGTGTCTGAACTCTGCGTATATCTTTGGGTAAGTCAAATGCATCTCCTTCCATAGTTCGGTCCCTTTCCTCAATCCGGCCATCACTGCCACTATCTTAGTATCTTCACTCACCATCTCGCCCTCCAGCAGGACTTTATCAAATCTCTCAAGAAATTGTTTATCCGACTCCTCGTCTCCTTGCTTGATGTCCGCCAACCGGTGCCTGTGGGTCAAGTAAGACCCAACGGTTGAGAAATGAGACAAGAACTCCTTACTAAGCTGGGTAAAGGAGTTAATGGAGCCGGGAGCCAGTGCTGAAAACCATCTGTGAGGGCCATCTCCAAGGGTGAGTGGGAAATTTCGACATTGTGTGGTGTCCGTTGCCCCCACTGATATCATAAAAGCCAAATATTTTGTCACATGAATATGGGGGTCTGAAGTTCCCTCGTACAGGTTAATGGCCGGAAATTGTATTTTCTTCTGGATTGGTAAATTGAGAATTGACGGGGACAATGGTGAAGACGGGAGAGAAGTCGATTTGACACCCCTCTGGGATTCCAACTGTTTTTGCAATTCCTCGATCGCTTTTTTCATCTCCTGTAGTTCGCTTGGGGGAGTTCTCCCATCGGAAGGCTGTTCATCGTGATTAGGTATGACCTCCTCACGATGCAGTCCCTCTCCGACGGGACGCTTCTCCTGGGTGGCCTTTCTAGCAATGTTGCTGGCTCCATTTGGCCCCAATCGGCCAAAAGCGGATCTTCTGATCCTGTCGTGTACTGACAGGCGAGCAGCAGGGCGCAGTTGCTCTCCGTTCCCTTTGGACCGTTCTCTGCTAACTAAATTCCTCGTACCCAATCTTTCCAACGCACTTGTTCGAGACGTACTTCTACTTGACTCACTTGCCTGACTTGGCGATGATTCCCCTCGATTTCCCAATCGTTCACTTATGAGGGCCTTTCCTTTATTTCTACGAACCTCAGCGCTATCAGCCTCATCATGGTGTGTATCTTCTCGCATTTTACTTCTCTGCTCGCCTGTTGGGTTGGTTGTTCTTCTCTCTGCTCGCCTGCTCGGTCCTAGATGGTCCAGCTAGCTCTTGTTGTTTTTGCAGAGATTGTAACACGGCTATCATTTTTGCTAGCTCCTCGGGATTCTGGGCCAGGGCTTCTACTTCCGGTGGAATTGTGTCAATTGTAACTTGGACATTCTTCCGAGAAGTTGTCCTAACCGTTCTTGCATGACCTTCGGTGGACGAAACCCTAGTTCTTGACCTATGACTCGGAGATGCACTTGAGGGTCGATCTTCTTGTGATCTTATCATATTGATTGTTAAAATATAGATGATAAACAAAGGTTTTGGGGTGATCTTGCTTCTAACACCTTTTTAAGAGTCACTAGCCTTGTATATATGAATATGGTGGTTTTGAAAACCCTAGTTCATATATACATGCATTCAAACTCTCAAAGTGACGTGTAAATGAATAATTTTGCTCCGAATAGTATGCACATTTGATTTCTGGTGGTCTCTTCTCGGATTCCGGCCAACTTTTGTAGATTCCGGTGAATATATTCAATCTTTCTATGATTTTTGGAAATCGGAGGTTCGAACCCTTCTTCTAGCGCCAATTGTTGATGATCTTTGTTAATCAAAGATGATTAGTGGCTGTTTTTTCTCATTAAGATCACCAAATAAGATCTAAGATCATGAGATTTGACTAAGTAATATTCAAGAAATAAGTTTGCAAGAGTTGATGTAATGTTTTTGAATTATGGAAAAATCCTCCCCCTTCATGCAAATGAAGGGGTATTTATAGATATACAAGAGAGCCATGTGTCATTACTTTGATGGTTCAACCATTGGATTTATGCCAAGTGTTGAGACACTTGTACAACATCTAAACTATTATCACTTGGATGGATGCCAATGTTGGGAAAATAGGGGTGCCCAGAATCTATTCGGGATGAAATTTAAATACAAATTTAAATACAATTATTACTAGCATGAATTAATCCTAATTAATTCAAATAATAATTCCAACAACTAATTATCATCATGCATGTTAAATTAATTTCACATATTAACTAGGCGGAATAAACAAGTAAATATGCGATTAACGTACCTCTTGTAGTATTGGTCTTTGGATATACGGGACAATTGAAATCTCGCTTTATCAACCCAAAGCCTTCTCAAGTATTTCCCTTTTCACCTCACTTGATCGCCGGTGGGAGACGCTTTCAAGTAATTTAATAAACTAAGGAAAAAGAAAAATATCTATGCTTCTTGATTTTTCCAACACATGGAATTATATACTTTGGGATGAAATAATCATCCCCTATTTATAATATGAGGGGGCCGAATTTTTGAGGTATATTTGGGCTTGGAAAAAAAACTTTTCTTAGACTCTAAGAAATCTTGAATATATCTCATATATTCTTTTCTCCAAAATAAAATATTCCACAAAAATCTCACCCTACATATTTAGGGTCAATTTTCGAAAATTCATGTAGAGAAGAATCCAAGATTTGGATCTTCTTGAATATATGAGATATTCTTGTATTCCTAGAATACATATCTTCCATAATATCTTTCCAAGAAAATCAACAAAATCTTTTCTCTCCAACATTCAAAATTTTCGAAAATTCAAGGATAAAATCAGCATGATATTATCTTTTTATTTTAATCACCTTATCATTATTGAGCTACTTAATGGGCTACTTGAGGGGCCTTAAGGAGAATTAAGATTGGACCTCCTAATGGACTTCTGAATTTCAATATTGAGCCCAAATATAATTCAGCCCATTAATATTAATTATTACCACTAATAAATTAGTATTGCACTATCCATCTTAATCCATATTACGATAATATGGGCTCCCGGTTATTATTTCCCGCGTTTAAGATTATCAAGTCCATTAATTAATTAAGCTTCTGAATAGCTCTAAATTAATTAATATATTTCACCTTGGAGTAAAGACAGCTCAACATTATTATTCGTACCGAAGAAACTAATTCTTCACTTGCAAGATTTGGTACAGTAAAACTTCTGAGCCCACCAAGGGGACTAATCACACGAGCCGTACTCGCACGCGTTTCTCCGTATTAAATCTTAGCAACCGTCGTATGATTAATATTACTGCCCAAGACACAAAGTTCGAAGTCGCAATGATTCTCACCCAACATGAATCAAAGCAGTAACTATTAAGCACACACGATCCTATTTAAGTGACGGAGATTAAGAAATCAACAACCACTGAGGTCTAATTCTTCACCTTTCAGAACAGAAGAATTTCTCCTCGCTGTAGGACCTCTTCAACACATACTAAATGTGCTAGTGCAATCTCTTAGTCAAGACAGACCAATCTGAGCCTTACACATCGACCTTTCACGGCGGATTGTTCAATTCCACCTAGGTCGTGAAAATGTACGTTTAGTTACAAGTAAACTGTTAATGTTGTCTTCCGTGATCGGGTATCACCACATTAACTACAATGTAACATGTAATATATATAGAACGGTTTGCAATAGAAATTCAACATTCAATCATAACTAAAGCAAATGCGATAAAAGAATTATTCTCATAAAACGAGTGTTTGATACACGAGTTATACAAAGTAAAAGCATACTTTCACGTATAACTCCAACAATCTCCCACTTATACTTAAAGTCTGCTTTTAGTATACATCACGCATGTCTTAGTGTAGTAGCTCTACGTGACATCTCATGTCAACCTACACTAACCTAATAATTCCTCCCACTTATACTTAAAGCAGATTGGCAATAGTCTTGACTCCCATTCCATCCACATGTCTCTCGAATGTACTCAGAGGCAGACCCTTTGTGAATGGATATACTAGGTTGTCCTCCGACATTTACCTTTGCCACCTCTTTATCTCCTCTCTTAACGATTTCTCGTATAAGATGGTATTTTTCTTTCAATGTGTTTACTGGCCTTGTGGGCTCTCGGTTCCCTTGAATTTGCAACTGCTCCGATATTGTCACAAAAGATAGTTTATCTTGTCGGGCAAATTCGGAACTACGTCCAAGTCCACTAAGAAGTACTTGAGCCAAACCGCTTCTTTCGCTACTTCACAAGCAACTACTTATTCGGCTTCTATGGTCGAATCTGCGATGCATTTCTGCAAATCGCTTCTCCATGTCATGGCTCCTTCTTCCATGCAAAACACACTACCCGAGGTAGGTATTTTGGAGTCTATGTCTGATTGGAAATTTGAGTCCGTGTATCCCATGGGAATTAGATTGTCTGATCGTTAAATCAGCATTTCATACCAAGTTCTTTTCAGAAACTAAAGAACGCATTTAATTGCAATCTAATGTGCTTTCCCGGGGTTACTTTGATATCTTGCCATCATGTCCACGACAAAGCAGATATCCGGTCTCGTACACAACATTGCATACATAAGACTTCCTACGTCCGAAACGTACAGAACGTCTTTCATGTCATCTATCTCCACTTGCGTCTTAGGGCATATTTCTTTAGATAGATGGATTCCATGCCTAAAAGGTACAAAACCTTTCTTGGAATCTTGCATGCTGAAATGCTTCAAAACAGTGGCTTTGTATAAAACTTGCGATAAACCCAACATCCTCCTCTTGCGATCTCGAGTGAACTTGATCCCAAGGATGTGACCGGCTTTCCCTAAGTCCTTCATATCAAACTGATTTGACAGCCATGCCCTTACGTCTGACAATACCTTTACATTGTTTCCAATGAGCAGAATATCGTCTACGTATAATACTAGGAATACCACCGCAGTTCCGTCACATCTTTTATACACACAACTTTCGAACTTGTTTTGATCACAAACCCATAAGACTTAATAACTTGATCAAAACATTGGTTCCAAGTACGCGATGCTTGCTTAAGTCCATAAATGGATCTCTTAAGCTTACATACGAGGTGCTCTTGGCCTTTTTCAACGAAACCTTTGGGCTGTTGCATATAGATCCCATCAAGACTTCCGTTAAGGAAAGCTGTCTTGACATCCATTTGCCAGATCTCGTAATCTAAGTGCGCAGCGATCGACAAGAGAATTCGGATGGACTTAAGCATAGCTACAGGCCACAGGCCACAAGCTTTGCTTTGAAGGTCTCTACCCTTCCGCCCGGTCCTCTTTTCCTCTTGTACATCCACTTGCATCCAATGGGCTCTACCCCACTAGGTGGATCAACCAACTCCCACACTTGACTATAATCCATCGAACCCACCTCGGTTTCCATTGCGGTTTGCCACGCCTCCGCGTCTTTATCTTGGATTGCCTCGTCGTACGTTCATGGGTCTGATTTATCGCCGGGAATCAAATCCGAAGATTCTCTAATTCCCATGAATCTCTCGGGTTGCCTTGCAATCCTCCCACTACGACGGGGTTTCGGTTGTGAAGGTGTGACGTATGGTACATCATCTTGTATACTTGGTATAGGAGTTTGCCATCTTAACTCGTCTAAGTTAATCTCACTTCTGGGCTTTCTTTTGTTCATATAGCCTTCCTCCAAGAATTTAAAGTGCGAACTAATCACGGTCTTTTAATCCTTGAGACTATAGAACATACACCATTTCGTTCCCATGGGATATCCTATAAGCAACCTTAATTCCGAACGTGGATCCAACTTACCGGCTTCCTTGTCTAGCACGTATGCCGGACAACCCCAAATCCGCAAGTGTCTTAGACTGGGCTTGCGCCCGGTCCACAATTCCATTGGGGTTTTAAGAACCGATTTGGATGGCACCAAGTTTAGAATGTAAGTCGTTGTTTCCAAGGCGTTACCCCAAAACGACTTGGGTAAATCCGAATAACTCATCATGGATCTGACTATTTCTAAAAGAGTCTGGCTCCTTCGTTCCGCCACACCGTTCTATTGAGGCGTTCCCGGTGCGGTCAACAGAGATACAATCCCTTCGTCTGATAGCTAGTTCAAGAATTCATCGCAAAGGTATTCGCCTCTACGATCAAATCGTAGAAACTTGATACTTCTTTCCCTATGCATCATAAGGTAGATGTATCCATATCTCGAGTAATCATTGAAAAAGATAATTTACTCATACCCCTTCTTGCTATGATCGTCGTTGAACCACACATATCGGTATGAACGAGTTCTAACACTTCCTTGGTTCTATTCCCCTTGGCTCCAAATGCCCTCTTGGTCATTTTACCCTCTAAACAGGATTCACAAGTTGGAAACGGTTCGACTTGGAATGATTCCAAGGATCCGTCTTTCACCAATCTCTCTATCCGCTTTAGATTAATATGACCTAGTCTAAGATACCATAGAAGTGTTTCGTTCATCTCCGAAGAACGCTTTCTTTTATTACTCAAAATAATCGATGTGTTATTAGATTCAATTTTGTGAGTGGTGTGCCCAAATAATGGTATAAAGATCATCCATTGAAGTTCCGGAACAGATAAACTCATCGTTTCAAGCAATAATAACATCCTTATTAAAAGAAACTGAGTATCTATTCAAACAGTTTAGAAACTGAAGGTTGAGTTCTTTCTAAACTAGGAACATGAGGAACGTCTCTCAAGACCATAACTCTATCTTCACAAGATAGGCGCACTTCTCCCACTGCTTCAGCTGCCACTCTTGTAGCATTGCCCGATGTGATGGGGATCTCACTTCCGTTAAGTCGTCGGGTTAGCTTAAACCCATGAAACAAATGTGATCAGTAGCTCTCGTATCCACTATCCACGAATAGACAGCATACGCCACTTCACAAGTTTCGACGACTAAGGTGTGTGAATTACCTAACTTTCCTAGCCTCTTAGGCTTGGAACAGGCAGACCTCCATTGTCCTCTCTCACCGCAACTAAAACACTTCCCCTTCGATGCTAGCCTTTGCATTTGCCTTTCGCAACAATTAGATTTGCTTGGGTCCGGCCTTTGGTTTTCTTCCTCCTTTTCCCTCCCTTGGGACCAAAAGAGGTAGACGGACCATTAGCCACCATAGCACTAGACTGGTGCTCCATTTTCACCTCCATCGAAACTAAAGCTAGCAAGAGCTCGGACAAACGATTTGTCCGTTCATTCATCTGACAGTTCAGACGAAACTGCTCAAAGCTTCTCGGTAGAGAATGGTATATGAAATCAATCAAAATCCGCACCATGTACTTCCAACTTGTTAGGGTATGCCATTATCTTGAGAACGTGCTCCCTCACGGGCGTTCCCTCCACCATTTCCAACTTGACCGAGTCATGTCTGGTGAACTGATTAGTCATGGGTTTGATGTGAGGACATCTCTTCAAGGTGTTCCATGATTTCAACAGCGGATACAATGTCTCCATGAACACGCCTCAAATCCTTAGACAGAGATGTCAAGATGATGCACTTCATGTGTACATTGTCACGCTTCCAATCATAAACTGCCTCTACCCATTGCTTGACTTATCATTAGGCTTGCCGGGTATATTAACATAAATAACCCAATTGTGTTTTCGTGCAGTAAGGACAAATTTTAAAAAAACTTTTCCAATCGATATAAATCACTCCAAAAGGTTTATTAACTTTAAGTATATTAAACAGTGGATTAAAAGGTTGCGACATGATGAAATGAGAATAAAACATACATTCATATCAATATCTAGAAAAATATGAAATTATCACATAATTCGATCACATCAATTATATTGAAACCTTAAAACAATATAATCATGCATCAGCCAACATCTCGAAACAATTTAAATGCGCCACGAGGGGTGGTCTATACATTTAAACACATTCAAGCGGATTACAAACTTAAAAGTTACAAATCCTTAATTCAAAATTAATAGTTGGCTCCCACTTTGACCACATAGAAACTGACAGGGACTCCGAGGGGAGTAAGTTAATATCAATTTCCTATGCCTAAGTAATAACCATAATTAAATACAGGATTATTATTTCGCTTTGAGCAAGCCACTCGGGGTGAGGGTCAATACCGTCACTAGTAATAATCCACAATCATCCTTTCGGAATTTATTCATGTGAAATCCGTTCTTTTGGCCGATCTGAGGGGGAAATGTATTCCAAAAGAACTTCACAAGTAAATAAATCATGGAGGTCAAAATAATCCAATTTTAATATCCGGAATAAAATTGCGATTATAAAAACATACTTAGTAATTTTCGAAAGTAAGGTTTTTCTTGGACAATTAAATTCATGCAATCACATATTAACAAATAATAATAAGTGCACGGAATAAAACATCCATCAAAACAAAATTAAACACATTGGAGCACTCAAATCCAATTGTCACGGTTTAATTTCTTCACGTCTTGATGCGAAAAATCGTCCTTGTTGCTTTCCGACGTTCGTCTCGACGTGCTCCCACTCGAACAGCAACACTTCTTCAAAAGAGCATCGGTTGGGGTTCGAGACGACGTTTAAAATCACACGAAAAAAAAACACGAACCGAAAAAATTCCACGGCCCGAGATACAGCGCGCGTCGGCCCAAAAAACGCCGAAACGCTGCCCGAAGCGCGCCGAAGTGCAGCCCCGAGGCGCACCCGAGGCGCACCCGAGGCGCTGCACGGAGGCGCGCCGAGGCGCCGCCCGGAGCGCCCCGAGGCGCGCGTGGTGCGCGCGGCGCCGTGCACCCGTCGCGCACGGCGTGCGCCGTGCACCCCCGTGCGCTGTTTTTTCGCCGTTCGTCCTCGTTTTCTTCACCCCTTGCATGATTTTACGTCCATACACGCGCCACGCTTGTATGCGTCGTCCGGGTACGCTGTTTTTAATTCTTCGTTCTTCGTCACGATCCGGTTACAATTTATTTTTACAATAAAAATAAATACTAGATCTAGACTAGTCTATTACAATGATCGAATTAAAATAAAAACAACTAATCTACTCGTGGATTTTCTCACGAGAAAAACGAATTCGAACTAATCGAATTAAAAAACAATTAATTTACACGCATGAAATTAACAACATTAAAACCATGACAATTGGATACCTGCAAAAAAGATCTAACAATTCTACTATCCAATTTCAATTTAATGTTTAACAATTTAAATTCCAATTTAAAATTCAGAGCCCAAAACCGTGGCTCTGATACCAGTTGTTGAGAAAATAGGGGTGCCCGGAATCTATTTGGGATGAAATTTAAATACGAATTTAAATACAATTATTACTAGCATGAATTAATCCTAATTAATTCAAATAATAATTCCAACAACTAATTATCATCATGCATGTTAAATTAATTTCACATATTAACTAGGCGGAATAAACAAGTAAATATGCGATTAACGTACCTCTTGTAGTATTGGCCTTTGGATATACGGGACAATTGAAATCTCGCTTTATCAACCCAAAGCCTTCTCAAGTATTTCCCTTTTCACCTCACTTGATCGCCGGTGGGAGACGCTTTCAAGTAATTTAATAAACTAAGGAAAAAGAAAAATATCTGTGCTTCTTGATTTTTCCAACACATGGAATTATATACTTGGGGATGAAATAATCATCCCCTATTTATAATATGAGGGGGCCGAATTTTTGAGGTATATTTGGGCTTGGAAAAAAAACTTTTCTTAGACTCTAAGAAATCTTGAATATATCTCATATATTATTTTCTCCAAAATAAAATATTCCACAAAAATCTCACCCTACATATTTAGGGTCAATTTTCGAAAATTCATGTAGAGAAGAATCCAAGATTTGGATCTTCTTGAATATATGAGATATTCTTGTATTCCTAGAATACATATCTTCCATAATATCTTTCCAAGAAAATCAACAAAATCTTTTCTCTCCAACATTCAAAATTTTCGAAAATACAAGGATAAAATCAGCATGATATTATCTTTTTATTTTAATCACCTTATCATTATTGGGCTACTTGAGGGGCCTTAAGGAGAATTAAGATTGGACCTCCTAATGGACTTCTGAATTTCAATATTGAGCCCCAATATAATTCAGCCCATTAATATTAATTATTACCACTAATAAATTAATATTGCACTATCCATCTTAATCCATATTACGATAATATGGGCTCCCGGTTATTATTTCCCACGTTTAAGATTATCAAGTCCATTAATTAATTAAGCTTCTGAATAGCTCTAAATTAATTAATATATTTCACCTTGGAGTAAAGACAGCTCAACATTATTATTCGTACCGAAGAAACTAATTCTTCACTTGCAAGATTTGGTACAGTAAAACTTCTGAGCCCACCAAGGGGACTAATCACACGAGCCGTACTCGCACGCGTTTCTCCGTATTAAATCTTAGCAACTGTCGTATGATTAATATTACTGCCCAAGACACAAAGTTCGAAGTCGCAATGATTCTCACCCAACATGAATCAAAGCAGTAACTATTAAGCACACACAGTCCTATTTAAGTGACGGAGATTAAGAAATCAACAACCACTGAGGTCTAATTCTTCACCTTTCAGAACAGAAGAATTTCTCCTCGCTGTAGGACCTCTTCAACACATACTAAATGTGCTAGTGCAATCTCTTAGTCAAGACAGACCAATCTGAGCCTTAAACATCGACCTTTCACAGCGGATTGTTCAATTCCACCTAGGTCGTGAAAATGTACGTTTAGTTACAAGTAAACTGTTAATGTTGTCTTCCGTGATCGGGTATCACCACATTAACTACAATGTAACATGTACTATATATAGAACGATTTGCAATAGAAATTCAACATTCAATCATAACTAAAGCAAATGCGATAAAAGAATTATTCTCATAAAACGAGTGTTTGATACACGAGTTATACAAAGTAAAAGCATTCTTTCACGTATAACTCCAACAGCCAAGTGTTTGGACACTTGGACTATATCTAAATTAGTGACTCTTGGAGTTCCCAATATTGTACTTAACTCTCATGACCACTCGGTTGTTTTCCTTGGTGGCTAGTGGCTTGTATATCCTTGTTGGGCGCAGTGGACCTCGTGTTCGCTCCTGGTCGCGTAGAATGTATTTGACCACATTCTTGGTCGCGCAAAATATTTTTCTTAAAACTCTGATGGTCGTCTGTTTCCCTATTTTAGTTAATCAACTCCTTAATCCTTTGATCGTTGGTGCTCGCCTGGTCGCCTATCAACACAGCTGGTACGGGTACTTGTTGGGGTGGTGGTTTTTGATAAGCTGGTGGTTGGTTGTAAACAGGAGGTGGAGGATACGGGTATGGTGGATACGGATAAGGTGGGTATGGGTAAGGTGGATAAGGTAAGTTATTTTGTGGTAAATTAGGATATGGGTAAGCAGGGTTGTTCTGAGGATTTTGGACAATGTTATGAGCTGGGCTATTTTGATTCTGAGTACCCGGGTTTTGGCTCTGGCTTTCTCCTGACGGATCTTGATTCTTACTGGTATTGCCATCAGTGCCGTCAACCCAGTTCAATGTCTGATTGAACTCATTCTCGACATCATCCAACTCATTAGTAATGTCCATTGGTTCTTTCCCTCCGACAGCGTTCATCCTTCTTAAGAAGGCTCGATTTCTTCTTGATATTGTCTCAGGATCTAACGGTAATCTCTCTTCGCTAGTGTTGCCTTGTGAGCGTGTTTTCATAAACCTGAAACACTAGCAGAAGGATCAAAACGCAACTGCCGAATGAATAAAAATAAAAATAAAACAGAAAATAAAGCACTCACTACTAACTACTAAGCTATCTACAAATCCTATTCAAAAGACATACAACGCCATCCCCGGCAACGGCGCCATTGACTTGAATGCGAATATACCAGCTTCTACTAGTAGCTTCCCCGCAAGAGTACGGGTTCACTGTAGTATTGGCAAGTATAGCGACCAAGTATTATCGAACCTAAGGGATGAAGTGTATGCAAATAGATCCCTGAAAATCTACGCGTCGTAGTTAATATGAGTGAAACGTTTTTGGATTTTTGAGAAGAAATTAATTAAAATAAACTAATCTATCCTACGAATGCAAACAGAAAATTAAACTAAGAATTTAAGCTGTGTTTTCTAATAAGAGATGGTGATGCTCAGGATAGGAATCCCTACGTATACTAACGGACCAGGTACATAATCAAAATAACCGTGACGCGCAAGAAATAACCTAAGTAAAAGAATGCAAGATGAATGCTTAAGATTTTAACCCTAATACTTTATCCTAACAATCAACTTCACTAATCCACTAACAAGTTAATAGATTGTGCTTAATTAATGAGATCCTAATTTAACTAAGGTGATGCGGTCGTCCTCCTTCGCTAAACTGGTAGATGAATTAACCCTTTCTAAACCCTCTCGTTAAGTCTACTCGTTGTTAAAGAGTGATAAGGTCGTCATCTCTCTAACACTTTTCGAACGAAATTCAAAAGTAAAGTTAAGATTAATTTTAAGAATTCATTAATTAAGAGAATTAAAACCTAACGTCACCAATTACCCTAATTACGTACCCACAACCTACTTCTACGAGTTCATCTTACCCCAAGCATGAAAGGGTTTTAGCCGGACATGGTTATAACGATAACAAAAGCAATTAACGAAGTAACGAACATTAACATGATGAATTGAAGTGAAAAACTAAAAAGCTTGAACTAGGGTTTTGAAAGAAATAATTCTAAGAACTGAAATTAGATTAATAAAACGAAGTCTAAAGTGTTTAATAACAACGATCTGAAGAAATGAAACTAAAAAGTAAAACCGTGATGTGAATTCGTAAAGAAAACCTCGAAACGTAAAATTAAAGCTTGCTCCTCTCCTTCCCCTCCAAAAACGAACTTTAAAAGTCAAAATCTATCAAGTGGTGTGTGGTCGTTCAAGTTGTCCAGGTTCTGTAAAAACGTGCTCGGAAGGGGTATATATAGGCAACGGGTCGAGTCGGGAATGTATGGGCCGAAAAGTCACGCAGGCTCGTGCACTGCTCGTGCACTAGTGCACGAGCACATCCCCCTCGTGCGCTCCAAACTTCCAGAACCGAAATAGTGCACGACCAGCCTAGCTCGTGCACTAGTGCACGACTAGCTCTTGCTCGTGCGCAGTGCACGAGTTGCACCTTCTCGAGCGCCTTGCACGGCCGCTCGTGCACCCTTGCACGAGTACTCCTTGCTTGTGCACTCCAATGATACTTTTGCTCCCTCGAACTAATATTTTTCGTATTTCTTCGATATCTTCTCATCCGGGCGTCCGTTTGAGTCGATTCAAAGTCCTACGAACTCCTCTTTTCGCCCTCTATTCACCTATGAGCATCAAAGAGATAAATTCATTAGTTTATAGAAATGATACTCAAATGACTCTAAATACTCATCTAAATAAATCAAAACAAGGGCATTTCGAGTGATGAATCATGACAATTTCACGCCTAATCATCCTTCTGCTGCTTTAGGTAAGCCTCAACCAAATGCTTGGGAGTTCGACACGTGCGAGATCAATGGCCTCTGCATCTGCATCTGTAGCAGGACTGCTCAATCTCGTCGTGAGAGCCAGGTTTTTGTAGAGCGAAATTCGTGTTGGGTATACCCTTTCCACGATTCTGAGCTTGATTGTCGTTCAAGGTTCTGTGACCACCGGATGTACTACATCCTCAACTTTTGGGCCAAATTTTCTTACTCTCTCCCCCTTCCACGCTTGCAACCAATCATATTTTTGGTCCTATACTGCTGCTGAAATATAAGGTTGCTAGCGTGGAATATTGACAGAGTGTTCTGCATCAATTGGGCTACAATACGTTGCAGAGCGGAATTATACTCCGCTATAGACTTAAGGTCTTGGAAACGGAGGTTTAACCAATCGTATTGTGGCGGAGGGAGGAGTATATCGTTTTGTTGTTAGAAACGGTCCTTCAGGAACTTCCACAACATTCAAGGGTATTTTTTTAGTGAGATATTCATTTTTCAGATCCTCATTCAGGTGATTCCTGAGAAAAATCAACGCTTTCGCCTTCTGGGCGTTAGTGGATTTTGAACCTTCGACAATAGCTTCGCTCAACTCAGTTGAGGTTAGATGGATCTCAACATCTAGCGTCCATGTCAGGTAGTTACTACCATCAAGAGCAAGCTCATCGAATTCTCTCATTGTAATATCAGACATTTATCTACTACAGTTTTTAAAGTGACATGGTGAGTATTTGCGACCAATTTACTGACAACCGAGAAATAAGGATTTATTTGATCACTTTCAAGCACATAGAAACAAGAATTGAGCGTCGTCTACCCAGGCAATATACGCGGACTATAATTAATAATGCAAATTTAATTCACATAAATAGGTATACAAGTAGGAGCAACTATTCAAATTCAAATTTTAGTCAATGCTCACGCTTGCTTCAGGCAAACTTGTATACAAAAAATCTGGGCATTGTTTGAGTGAATTAAATTAGAAGCAAAGATAATAATAGGCACACAATGATTTTTCACATAAATCCTAATATCTACAACAAATAATTCACAAACATATGAAGCGGAAACAATGTTTATTGCTGGAAATATAATAGGAAGAATTAAGTCTTTTACCAGAGCGAAACCCTATGATAAGGGTTCCTAAACATCTGTTGATGGATTCGGCTAGCATCGGACAGTCATGGACACGTTTCAAGTGGGTGGAGCAATCATATAAGTATCGAGTCCAGAAAGCTCAATATGAAATGTGTTAGTAAATTTCAAGAGACGATTTAAATTTAACGCGCATGAATACTTATATAAGATCTCATGCTTTATTAAAATTATACAAATAAAGCGTTTATAATTATTTAGCACATAAATTTTATTTCATTTAATTGTAAGGCTCAGGGAATTGAAAATGAAGGCCCAAAAAACCTTTTAATTTTTGTTTTAGAAAAAGAATAATCGGCCCAGATTAATAAAGAAGGCCCTAGTTAAGATTAGCAGAATCCCTTTTTGTATTCAAAAGAATGGGCCCAGGTTATTGTTTGAAAAAGAAAGGCCCATGTAATTAGCTGCACTCTTGAATTCCATCGCAAGCTTGAATCCGTTCGCAGCAAGCTGCGCTGGTTGCGGGACGGCGGCCGTGGCTTGCGACGGAGGGCGAGACGACGGCGGATGAACCCGAGGATGAGGCGGCGGTGATAGCGCGCACAACGGTGGGGCGGCGGCGACCCGGCTTCGATCGATGACGAGCGGGCGTCGGCTTTGTCGTGCAACAGCAACTCCGGTTCATGGGGATATGCATGAAGAAGAACCTAATCTATATATATATAAAAGTAGAAGTGAGGAGAGAGAAAAAATTGTATTTATTGGAGCAAGTGAAGTGCACTTGCTTTATGGTGCAATAGTGAATCTCACTCTCCACTAAAGAGAGTGAATTAATTTTACCAATTACTTTTCTTTTTTTTAATTGCACCAATAATTTCAAAATTCTTTAACTTTTTTATTTTAAATCTATTTTCAATACACTATATATCAAATTAAATTATCTTTTGAACATTTTTTATTTAACATATATATTACACAAATAAAAAGAAAAATCATATTTAAAAAATATATTTTATTATTAAGTGTTATCTATTGACTTTAACTACATGATTGATTGAATTTAACTAATGAGTATTTATTTAGAGTATATAAGTTTTTTAAATATTAAAATAATTTTATGAATTTCAGTATTTG
Organism: Ballota nigra; assembly: GCA_947034835.1. NCBI lineage: Eukaryota > Viridiplantae > Streptophyta > Magnoliopsida > Lamiales > Lamiaceae > Ballota > Ballota nigra. The sequence goes on along the minus strand of OX344720.1, from coordinate 85,259,209 downwards.
TTGTGAATTTAGTATACCATTAAATAATTATAATACTCACATATATACAATATAATCTTTACATATTAATTGATTTATAGATAAAATAAATATAATTTAAACTTTTATTTTATAATCGTTCATTATTTTAAAATTTATAATTTTCTATCCGTGCATCGCACGGGAGAAATACTAGTTACCTAAACAACCAAAAACAATTGCAAATACCGTCGGCTGCTTTGTTGCCCACGCCCCAACCCCTTTGCATATTACCTGTTTTTCAATTCGGTTCTCTCCTTATTCTGAAACTGACTGGCTTCGGCCGGGCAGAGTCTCGTGCTGACGCCCCAACCCCTTTGCATATTAGGTGTTTTTCAATTCGGAGCTCTCCTTATTCTGAAACTGATTAGCTTCGGGCAGAGTCTCGTGCTGATAACGTGTTGTAAATCAAGAGCGAAATATAGAGACGCGAGATTTGTTCACCCAATTCATCGATAACGTATATGTCTGGAGGCGTACCAAGCCAGGAGTTTCACTGATGTATGTATGAAGGTATACAATTCTGAGTACAATGATCTATTTATAATAGAGATGACCTAATCTAAACTTAAAGCCCGTTTAGATTATAAGCCCATTAATAATGTCCACATTAAATCTTCTAAATTTCATATAATAAATCTGCTTACATTTATAATAGATACAGTTAGGTTAGAGAAAATTGTAGTAGCAAAGTGTTGTACCGGTAGCAATTGGAAAAACAGTGGGCCCAATTTGAATACTTTTAGACTTTTCTATTTTTTTTAGTTCCCAAACCGATGTGATGTCCATTTTTTTTTGTTAAGTTTTGATTGTAAAAAACACGATTTGTTTTTTTTTTTTTTTAAATTAAAGTGTTAACTTGTATATATACACAATACTTCTTTTCTAAAACTATCCGTTGTTTGTGTTGTGCTATAAAAAAAATATTACCATTAATATTTATCTAAAAATAGATGTTCACATCAAATTTCCACACTCTTCCATTTTATACTTTCTTCTAAATTGTAAAATCTTGAAATTTGAAAATGGAAAATAATTTTTGGAGGAATTTGTTAGGTTCTTCCAATTCAGAAGATAATTCATTTTTTCAAGAGTCATATATCCATCCCCAAAATTTCATTGTTTCACTTCAAAATTTCAATATCCGTCCTCAAAATCCAAACATTCGCCCCCACAATTTATTTGTTTCATCTGAATCATCATATGAATTCTTATATGTCAACCCCTCCTTACATATGTATTCCAAAAATATACCAACAGCTCTACATGTCAACCCATTTCTATGGAATAACTCAGGGAGTAATGCCAGAAATGACTTGTAAATCGTTCCCAATATTTTCCATTTCATGTGAATTTGTCAAGCCCATCATCTGGAGAGTAAGGAAACTCAATTAACAAGTAATTTACAAATTCTTGTGAAATAGTCATGAGTCTAGGTTAAGTTTACTTTTATTCGCCAATTCATTTGTTCCTTACTGACGCAGCAGAAACGTAAACACAAGAGAGGTGGGAAAACCCTAGGTTTCAATATGATAATAGCGTGTCCTTCAATAATGTCAAGAACTCAATTTAAATACTAGCATCCGGGCAATTAGGCCCATAATAAAACCCAAAACAACAATAATAAGGTCCAGTAACATAAGTAATCTTGCAAGTATAAATAAAACTTTACGATGCGGTCTCTTCTCCATCATTCCCTCCCCCATCGGAATGATTCGCCCTCGAATCGGGATGGGTCTCTTCTCCAGTGACGTACTTGCGCAAATGTTTGACATTGAAAACATCCGACGTGTGCATGTTCGCAGGAAGGCGTAGACGGTATGCATTCGGGTTGATTTTCTCGATGATCTCGACCGGGCCAATTTTTCGGGAAGCTAATTTGTTGTACTCATGCGCCGGGAATCGGTCCTTAGTAAGCACCGCCCACACAAGGTCGCCGACAGTAAAATTCACGTGACGTCGTTTAGTATCCGCGTAGGCCTTATAGCGGGAGTTGTTGACCTCCAATCTCCCACGAACAGCAGCATGCACGGCGTGAATATCACCCCAGAAATCTGCAGCACGCTGGTTACCGTGTGGAGCTGCGGGGATGTCCATCAAATCAACGGGGCCACGGGGAATGGACCCATACACCACCTGGAAAGGGCAGAAACCAGTGCTCCTGTTGGTGGCCGAATTGTGTGCGAATTCAGCCTGGCTTAGTTTGAAGTCCCAAGTCTTGATGTGATCACCGACCAAGCAATGGAGCAAGTTACCGAGAGATCGATTTACGACCTCGGTTTGGCCATCCGTTTGAGGGTGGTAGGCGCTGCTAAAGTGAAGTTCCGTACCCGCGAAGCTCCACAAACTCCGCCAGAAGTGGCTAAGGAACCGAGTATCCCTGTTAGAGACAATCGAAGTGGGTAGGCCATGCAAACGATATACATCGCGGATGTAAAGCTGGGCAACGTGTAGAGCATCCGTCGTGCGCTTGCACGGGATGAAGTGCACCATCTTACTGAACCTATCCACGACCACAAATATGGAGTCAAAGCCTCGCTGTGTGCGGGGAAGGCCAAGGACAAAATCCATACTTACACCGAGCCACGGCGCATCGGGAATAGGAAGCGGCATGTACAAACCGGCATTCGAGGCGGAACCCTTCGAAACCTGGCACACATGGCAACGTTCCACGAACCGGGCAGCGTCACGTTTCAATAAGGGCCAAAAGTAACGGGCTTGGAGGAGGTCAATAGTACGATCTCTGCCCACGTGCCCGACCCCATGCAACTCACGTATGAGATGATGTCGGAGGCTGCTATCCGGTATGCACAACCTGTTCTCCAGGAAGATAAAGCCCTCTGACAAAGAGAATTTAGAGGATGCTCCAGCAAGTAATTGCGCCAGGATTCTGGAAAAATAGGGGTCCGTAGAGTATAAGGACCGAAGCTCATCAAAACCCGGGACGGACACTCGCATATCCACCAGCAAAGTAGAACGCCTACTGAGGGCATCAGCCACCCTATTCGAGGCCCCTGATTTGTGCCGGATGACAAAGTTAAATTGCTGGAGGTATGCGGCCCAGGATGCGTGGCGTGGAGAGATGTTATCCTGACTAGCCATATATTTGAGCGAGTCGTGGTCCTTAAACAGTACGAATTCCCTCTGGAATAGATAATGCCGCCAATGGCGTACCGCTCGGACCACAGCGTAGAACTCAACATTGTAGGCGCAATAGCGAGAACGCGGACCCGACAGCTTCTCACTAAAAAACGCCACTGGCCTGCCGTCCTGGCTGAGCACAGCACCAATGCCCACCTTGGAAGCATCACAATGGAGCTCAAACGGAACGGCAAAATTCGGGAGGATCAAAATGGGCGCAGAGGTCAGTTTTTGTTTGATGGTAGCAAACATTGTGGATGCAGCCGAAGACCAAGTAAAGGCTTTCCCTTTCAAGCAGTCCGTAATCGGGGCCATAATAGTACTGAAATGTGGAATAAAACGGCGGTAGAACGAAGCAAGGCCATGGAAGCTGCGGACGGCCGTGAGGGTAGTGGGGGTCGGCCAATCAACAATTACTGCCACCTTCGAGGCATCAACAGCAATGCCCGACGAGGAGATACGGAAGCCCAAAAATATTACCGAATCAGTGAAGAAAACGCATTTACGCGGAGCCCCGTAAAATTTTTCCTCACGAAGTATATGGAGAACTTGGCGTAAGTGATCCAGATGAGCATCCTCAGACCCACTATAAACCAAGATGTCATCGAAATAGACTACGACGCACGTCCCAATCAACAGGCGAAGGGCCTGGTTCATAACCCGCATGAACGTACTTGGAGCGTTGGAAAGGCCGAACTGCATGACCAACCACTCGAATAAACCCTCCCGGGTTTTAAAAGCTGTCTTCTACTCATCCCCAGGTCGAATACGGATCTGGTGATAACCGCTACACAAGTCCAGTTTGGAAAAAACTGTAGAGCCACAAAGCTGATCAAGTAAGTCATCAAGGCGAGGGATGGGGAAGCTGTAACGGACCGTGATCTTGTTGATATCTCTACTATCAACACACATGCGCCACGTGCCATCCTTTTTTGGTGTAAGAAGAGAAGGAACAGCACAAGGGCTGATACTTTGGCGAACAAGACCGCGAGACAAGAGATCTTCGACCTGGCGACGCAATTCAGCATGCTCAGAGGGGCTCATGCGATAGTGAGGCCGGTTAGGAAGTGGAGCACCGGGAACCAGGTCAATTTGGTGTTGAATGTCACGGAGTGGGGGTAATTCTGCAGGAAGTTCCGAGGGAAACACATCCATGAATTCATCCAATAGGGAATGGGCAATAGGTGGAACCGGGGCATCGAGGGCGATGTCATGGGCCACCAAAACGAACCCCGGTGAGCCTGTCAGGAGTTCATGCTCGAAAGCAGCATGGGACAGCAAGGAAACCTGTGAGGTAGACGAGGGGACCTGCGGGGGCTTACAAGAGGAGTGTAAGACAAACGTAGTACCATTCAAAGTAAACGAATAAGTGTTCAGAAATCCGTCATGTACGACATGACGATCAAATTGCCATGGACGACCCAACAGCAGGTGACAAGCGTCCATGGGCACCACATCACACCAAATATTGTCAGAATAAGTGCCGCCAACAGAGAACGGAACCAGCACACGATCAGTAACAGAGACTTTAGTATCATGATTCAACCAGGCAAGACTATATGGATTAGGATGAGACGACGGAACAAGAGATAATTTAAGCACTGCATCACCAGAAATCACATTCTCACAAGCGCCAGAGTCAATAATAAACTTACAAACTTTACCCTTGATCGTGCATGACGAATGAAAAATGCAATTGCGCTGGTCCGAAACAGGAGCTGACTTCGGGGAACAGAAAGTGCGGCGGAGGACCAGAAGGGGGCCTACATCGCCCTGCAAGTGAGTCGCTGGAGCCTCGGCAAGTGAATCCTCGTCAAATATCGGTAGAGTATCATCAGTGGCTGGAGTATCACCCTCCAGGATCAAAGCACGATGGCCGCGAGGATGCGGGCAAGCCGTCATGCGGTGGCCGGGGTCCCCGCAATTGAAACACCGGCCCGGGAAGTTAGGGCGCGGTCCGACAACGGGGGAAGCCTGGTGGCGCGGAGTAGCGGGCAAGACAGGGTTAGAAGTGCCGGGTGGTTTAGGGGTCACGGGGCCTGGTGGCGTGGGAGAGGACTTGCGATCAGTGTACGGTTGTGCAGGCGATGAGCGGCGGTTGTGCTGTAATTCGAGAGTGACGGCCTGGCGGTGGGCTTCACTTAGAGTGGACGGGTTCAGTAAATTAACCATGTCCTGGAGTTGGACCCGAAGTCCTCCAATATACCTGGAGACAATCTGGGCAGGGGTTTCGCGGTTATCGATCCGCGTGAGGAGCTGATAGAAGTCCGTGGTGTATGCATCTACAGATCGCGGTCCTTGACGTAAATGTTGAAATTTCTGATATTGGGTGCTATCATAATTCAACGGAAGAAATTCGGCGTTCAATTGCGAACGGAACTCCTCCCACAAAATAACGGCGCCGAGGCCACAGCGAGTGCGAGTGACCTTGAGGTGTCGCCACCACGCCGCGGCTCGAGACCGAAAGCGCGTAGGAACCAAGGCGACCCGCCGAGGCGCAGGAACAGCCTTGAAGTCGAGGAGATCCTCGGTGGAAGTGATCCAATCCAAATAGTCGTCTGGCGAGCCCTCCCCCGTGAACTCGGGAATTTCCAGACGGAACCCTAACTCCCATCTGTTGTCAAGGGCCGGAGGCAGAACAACCCTACGCTGGAGTGGCGCAAAGGGGTTGTCTAGCGTGATCGTGTCGTCTTCATCCGTGGCATGGTGATGTTCCGAGCCCTCTTCCGGAGGGGCGGCAGCGGCGGACGTCGACGGATTACCCGGAGCAAACTGGGCCATGAATTCGGCCTGCTGGGTATGCATGGCGTTGAGGGCAGCCGTGAGTTTAGTGACCTGTTCGCGTAGATACGCGATCTCTTGTTGATTATTAGGTTTAGGCGGCATCGTGTGGTCCAGGAGCTGACTCCGAGTACCAACTGACGCAGCAGAAACGTAAACACAAGAGAGGTGGAAAAACCCTAGGTTTCAATATGATAATAGCGTGTCCTTCAATAATGTCAAGAACTCAATTTAAATACTAGCATCCGGGCAATTAGGCCCATAATAAAACCCAAAACAACAATAATAAGGTCCAGTAACATAAGTAATCTTGCAAGTATAAATAAAACTTTACGATGCGGTCTCTTCTCCATCACTTACCCATTACCAATCATAATTTATTTGTGAGTTTCGCCCATCACACATGGAACATTTCACCCATTTTTTTTATTATACTTTTCTCTGACTTTGTTTCACAAATAGAATATCACCAATTTTACAAGACAAAAACAGCAGAAGAAGTATATCTTGGAATACTTATTTATTCCGTACCTGCAAAATAATTGCAAATCAAATATATATATATAAACACAATATCAACATAATTTGAAATAGTTTGAGTGATATTTGACTGTGATACACGTGTATCTTCTATTAATTTCCCCATTTCTTTTTGTCTTAATAGACTTAGTAACAATATCTCTAATAAAAACTTGGGAAATAAAGAAGAAGCCGTAAAATAGTTGCGTAGTCATAGATAATTAGTTGTTACAAGATGATGGGGGAAGAGTTCATAGTTACATTCTCACGATAATAGTCGCAAGATGGTCACATAAGGATTGTAGGAATAATTATAGAAAGAAAGTTGATGAGGGATTGTATTCACGATTAATTGCACACGAGTTTCGGCCGCAGTAGCAAATGAATTGCGAAAGAATATATTGTGAGTGTTTACAAAAATATACCAACTACAGGTATTTATGTCCAAAAATATTTAGGTAGCATAAAAAATATAACGAGTCACACTTTTCCTAATAAAAATACTAAAATGACATACTCCCTCCGTTCCAATTTTATTTTTCCATTTGACTTTACACGGAGTTTAATGCGAGAGTTGAAATGTATTTAAATGAATAAAGTAGTCTTGAGAATGGTGAATAAAATAATATTTAAATGAATAAAGTAGTTGAATTGTAGGATAAAGTTTGAAAAAGTGAAAGTATTTTATTTCTATTTTGGGAATGAGAAAACAAAACTGAGATGGATTTTTTTAGCAAATGAGAAAACAAAACTAGGACTGAGGGAGTAGTTCCTAATTTCCCAAATACTTGGGTAGAATTAATTTATCTAGTCTTGAATTTGTTAGGAAGTTTACGTTATCATTCTTCACATGATTTTGTAGTATTCGTTTTTCTTGGTGCAAGTGATTTTCACAAAATTTACTTCATCCATTGTGTGATTGCTCTCACATTTGTTTTGAAGTCATACAATTACTTTCTCATTCACAAAACGTCAATAATATATTAAAAAACAATATTATTCATATTGAAGGAAAATATATTAGTGTGTCTTCATCAACAAGTAACTGATGGAGGGCAATATGGTCATTTCATTATATTCTATGTACACATCTAAAACTCTAGATTGTAATCTATATAAAGGGATCTCATACACAACAAATAGTGAATTATCTCCTGGCTTGGTACCCCCCAGACGTAGTCATTCCTGACGAACTAGGTCAACAAATCTGTGTTCTTCTATTCTTATCTCTATTTTCCTATATTCTAAAACACGTTATCAGCACGAATGCCCTACTAATTAGATTTTCAGTTTTACGCGGTCATCTATCAATTTCTTTTGCTGAAATCGATTTCTCTCCAATGGATTTTTTGCTCGAACGTAGTCAAATCTCAACAGCAATTAATGTGGTAAGAATTCTTGACTCAATTTTAGTTTTTGTTTATATATGAATATATTATTCTCAGCAATAGTATTACTTTAACATTCACATATATGACATAATTATTTGTGATCTTTGAATTGAATGAGTTGCATGTATAATTTTAGTCTCAGAAACATTATCATTGTGTACAAATTCATTTATTTTTTGGTCAGGATGATGAAACATATAATTTTGTATAAAATCTCGAGGGTTGAAGGTTTTTTTTCCCTATGCCTAGATTTGGTCCTTATTAGATTAATTTCTCATTCCAACCTTTAAAAAGAAAAAAGAAAATAAAGGTCTGGTTATACATATGCTACAGAGGTTATTGCTATGCTTACATAATTAAACTCGATAAAATAATCAAGGCCCAGATTATTGTGATTCATGATTTGCGTAACATGAATTCTGTCCATATAGTCGTCTTAATGCAATTGGATGGTTATTATGGATTTACTATTTAATTTAAGTTAATTAATACACAAAATATTTAGATTATATGAGCATAAAATTCTTATATAGTTCCGCTTTGGTAAATATGTTTAATATCTTTTTAAATTTCAGTAATTAGAACCGCTTGCCCGGAATATGCTTGAGAAATATTTGTTGTAGAAATTAGGATTTATGTGAACAATCCTTATTTGCCTATTATTACTTAATTTGTGGCTGATGTGGTTCACTGAAATTTACGGATTAAAAAATGATGACTTATTCGTTAAATTGATGTCATCGGTTATATATATGTTCTATTTGTATGCACGCACATTTTTTTATTGAATATCCCCACGATAAAGGAATTTTATGAATGATACATATGAGTACAAATTAATGTGAAGAATTTTCACAAAGCATCGAAAATTATGTGACACGTGGTCTCAAGATCCAATACACACTCACATTCTAGAAAAATAAATTAATATTGTTACGCTTGCTATATTAATTTTCATTTGTTTATAAAATATTGGACTCAAAAGGAAGTGAGTACTGTTGATGATCGTTTCTAATCTCAATGATTAGTGGCTGTTTTTGTTGGTTAATTAATCATCAAACAATTACGTGTGATTGATCACTAAACGTAATTAGTGAATACAAAATTTTAGGTTTAGGTTTGGTTTAGAACGTTTATAAGCTTACGCGATAAATTCGATCGTAAGATAAACGAGCTGCTTTAGATTCGTAAACGAAGTTTGGACGTGTATAATAATTTGTGCTTATTTTATTAGCTGAAAAAATCTAAGTATTTATAGACATTTGCCTAGCAGGAGGTGTCGTGACTTTTGGCCTACCAAGCTTGCATGCACGACACCTGACCTTTGACTAAGTTGACCTTATCTAAACTAAATTCTATCCTTATCTTGTTGGACTGCTCGCAGTCAAGAGCTGTTCGTCATATTTGACTTGTCCTTGAGGAGTCTTTAGTCTGATTCTGTTGGTATCTTGTCTCACTTAGCTGTTGTTTTGGTATTGTGGTCGGATTTGGTCGGCGAGATGCTTATTGAGCTCATCATGTAGCTTTTGATCTGATTTTATTCGCCTATCCGTCCTGGTGTTGCGTGCAGGTTCTGCTCGCCAGATATCTTGAGTTAATTTCGTTTTAATCTTTACGTGTTTTGTGCTAATCCTGGTCGCCCAAGTGTCAATTATGCTCGCCTATCAACAATTGCCCCCTTGTCGATCAATAAATTGTGAAGATGATGAACGAGCACTTTTTGGGTTGACAACTTCTAAGTGTCATTGGTGCGAGCAGGAATGTCGAGGGGGCGAGCAAGTTTTCACGGGCGGACAACATTGGTCGAGCAGACTTGGGCTGGTGACGGTTGGGATCCCAAGGCCTGGGTACGGTTCGAGGTGTGACGTGGGCGGAATGATTGCTGCCGCCCACACGCACGTGATCCCGAGGTGACGCGTCTCCCGCTTTGTCGGGCAGGTGCTGCACGCGCTCAAAAATTGCACTTCAGTCCTTCAACTCTTTAACTTGCTCGCCCGGAACCCCGTTTTTCCAGAGAGTATTTAAGGAAAAAATTCGCGATTTTTTGTCATTTTCACTGTTTATCAAGCGCGAATTTCTTCTTCTTCTTCCCCTTTCAAACTTCCGGCGTACGTTTCCAGTTCCCGGCGACCTTTAAACGACTTCGAGGTAGTATCTCCTTTGCTTTCTTCTTCTCTTTCTTCTTTTCTTGTGTTGTGTGCGTTCTAATTCCACAAAAATCCCTACTCCGCCGTGGAAAGTTCTAAACCGCCGAGTTCTCTCTCGCCGGAATCTGTAGACGTTCAAATTTTTTACCTTCACTTACTGAATGTCGTCGCATTCTGAGACCGGATCTTTCCCTCCTCGGAACCCCGAAAAACGGCCCATCGAAGAGAATCCTCTCATTGTAAACATGGAGTCCGATCCCGAGGCGGCTTCGGTCGCACGCTCAATTAACTCTGGAGCTCGTCCCTCTGGGGAAAGAGAAGAGCGAGCAAATCCTGCTCGCCAGCTCTTGGAGGAAACGAGCTCGGATCTTCATGAGGATGAGGAGGTTGAGGTACTTCAGCCAGTGAACCTCGACGAACTAACCTGGGCATTCCTTAAGGACATCCAATTCCCCATGCCCAGGCTGATTGAGCATCAAGTTCCGGTCGCAGTTGCTCACCGTATAGAATGGGGCGAGTATGAAAAGGAGCACTCAGACCGGTTTGCCATTTCTGCTCGCGGGGTACGAAAGCTCAAGGCGACCGAGTTCGCTGCGAGTTGTATTGTGTCCGCAATCACTGAGGAGGACCTGCCCAAGATTCGGAGGGATTATAAAATTCCCTTCGACATCCCGATGTATGCTCCCTTGGTGGATGACAGAGCTGATCGCCCACCGCGTGGATTGACGGCGATCAACCTCGCCACCTTAAATGCCGGAGTTTCCCTGCCGCTGCATCCTCTGGTCGGCCAATTCTTAAGAGATGTGAACCTGGCCATCACCCAACTTACTCCTGTTGGGTGGATAAATTTGATGGCTCTGATGGTCATGTTCGCCCTAGAAGGATATCCCAATAAGTTATCCGCCGAGGAGGTTTGCTATCTGATGACGATCACAGGTTGCACCGGGGAAGAAGCGGGTTGGCATTATCTAAAGGCACGATCAGGCCATAAACTGGTGGAGGACATCCCCGGAAAGGTGCGGGATTGGAAGCATGACTGGTTTTGGATTGGAGGAGACTGGCGTGCTTCTGCTCGCCCTTCCGGGGGTCTTGTCCGGATTGAGACCCCGGCGGAGTTTAGGGAATTAAAGCGTGAGTCTTACCTCTTCTATAATTTTGAAGTGGTTTGACTAATTTTAATTCTCTTTTTGTTTTGTTTCAGGTCCCAAGAACTTGGGGTGGCGAACTGTCAAGAATAGCATCAGCGACCAATTTTTGTTCGTCGCGTGTCTGATTGCTCTTCGTCGCCGAGAAGACCGCAGTATTGGCCATCTCTTCTCTGAGGACACACTACGTGTTGCCCACCTCACAACTTATCCTCACCATCTTGAAGCTCTAGCTCCCGTTCCGGAGGGTAAGTATTTTTTTCTTGTTGGGCGAACAAATCTGTTCGAAATTACACTTGGAGTTGCCTGACTTATTTTACACTTCTCTTGCAGACCAGCTCGTCACCGTCGCCATTCATCCTTCCTTCTACGAGCTCGACAATCGTGTCTGGGAGATGCAGACAAAGAGAGGTCGCAAGAAGTCGGATCCCCTCTCCAAGATTATTGCCCTTGCGGCTCAAGGTGGAAAAGGTGACCCCAGACAAGCTGGGGGGTCGAGCTCGGTGCAGCCGCCTGCACCGGTGGCCAGTCCGTCCAAAACTTTAGCTCCGAGGGCGAAGAGGCTTCTTCGCGGAGACGGCACTCCCGTCTCTGACTCTGAAAAGGTGGCCAAGCGAGCAAAAACTACTCAGGAAAAGGTGACCGTAGCTGTCCGGCCATCTGAGGGCGACAGCGAGCAAACTCCCTCCGTGGAGCGCCCCGCCGAGTAAACTTTGGTTGCCACTGCTCGTGAAGGATCTGGTCCTTCATCTGACTCCACCTATCTTGGTTGGGACAAGGGTCGTCTTGACAGGTACGTCTCTCCTCGCCCAGGACACTTAGCATTTTTTTTACTAACTGGGGATTTCTTTTCAGTTACTTGCCCGAGCAGTACCCTGGGCGGTCTAACCTGGTGCACCGGTTTGCCTGCTCAAAGGTGCCGACTAACCTCCGCGAGATCTCGGACTCCTTCGTCCATCGCGCCTCTGAAGTCGTTGCCCGCAGCTGGACTAAGGAGCTGAACGAGACCGTAAAGACACAAGCGCCTCGTGACAACAACCGTCTGTGTCTCGTTGAGGCGGGCAATACCTTGGCGGCCGTGCAGCGGCTAGTTGACCAGGTTGAGGATCTTGAGAAAGATTCGTGCCAGCACGCGGCCACTGTCAGCCGTATTGCCAAGGAGCGAGATGATGCAAAGGCAGAGGCGAAAAGAATCGTTGCCGACCTGGAGAACAAAGCCAAGGCCCACCAAATCAGCGAGCAACGTGCTCTGGACCTGCACGTCAAGGTCTCGGAGGAGCTTAAGGTCAAGATGGCCGAGGTCGAGCAGATGCGAGCAGAACTTGCTCGCACTCAACAACAGAAGGAGGTCGCGGAGAAATTCGCGACCGAGGCAACAGCCAAAATTGCCGACCTCAAAGCCCAGCTCGCCCACTCCATTACTCAAGAGGAACTTATTCCCAAGATGGAGGTGAGCTCAATCCTGGGTTATGTGACAGGCTATGCCGAGAGCATTCGAATTGCTCATGAGTTTAAGGCTGCCTCTGTTGTTGAAGAGATCGGCAAGGAGCTTTGCAACTTTGTCGAATCAAACCCTCTAGCCCCGGGCACAACTCTCCAGATTGGCGACCTGCCTGACTACGGGGTCAAGCTTGACTTTATTGGCCCCGATATCATTATCACAAGTCCTCTCGAAGACGAGGAAGAGGAGGAGGGCGATGTTGTCGTGGGCGAGCAGATCCAGCCCGCCGATCAAAGTGAGAGAGCTCTCCAAGAGCGAGCTGATGCCGAGGGGCTTATCGCCGAACTGACTCAAGTGGTCCCAGTTGACCCTGCTCTCGCTGGCTCTCCTCTGGAAGATCCTAAAGATGATAACATTCCCCCTCCTGCCGGGCAAGGATCTTAGCGGACATGATTAATTAGGGCCTTGTACTTTTTCTTTCTTTTTGTTGTTGTTGTTCGCTTTTCTTCTGTAATTTTTTAGGCGATCAAGCCTTGTCTTTAATGAGACTATTTTGCACATTTGCTCGTCTTTTTTATTTTACATTAATTATTTTTTGCATTTTTATCTATGCTTCAACAATCTTAATGTAGTTGGGCCTTGTTCTTTAAGAACTTTTTGGCCTTAGAATTTGATGGGCTTTTGGCCTTAGGCTATGTTCATTTAAAAACGAACAGTCTTTATTGGGCTTGGTTGTATAATCAACTTGCGCCTTGAGCTTGCATTTCTGCTTGAACGAACAACTTAACATTAAACAAATATTAAAAAATTACAAGTATTAAACGCGACCAAGAATGTAAACCTGTACTAACTAGGTTGGACCTGCTCGACAAAAACAATGTCAAACTTCCAACCATTAAAAAACATAATTTACATCAGGAGTTAAAGTTGCTCGACCACTATACATCTTGTCAAGGCATCTTTAAACTCTCAAGAGGGAACTAAACTATACAAGAGGTTGGCGTTCTAAACCGCGATCAAACTTGACCTAATTCAACTCTGTTCGACCACTTATACTTGGTGAAAATTTTAAAAAATTAGGCAAGTTTTTGGATCCATCTTGTTCCTCTGCCATTCTAGCTCGCCCAGTGGACTTAGTAGTTCGCCCATCTCAACTTCACTCTCTCACGAGGCAAGACTGCTCGCCTACTGAAAATACTTCCTTAACTTAGCTGTATTCCAGGAATATTGGGCCGAGTTGCCATCCAAGTCTTCTATGTCATATGCTCCATTGGGTAACCTGTCTGTTACCCTGTATGGGCCCTCCCAAGTCGGGCCAAATATGCCTGGAGGTGGAGCAAGCCTCTTTCTCAAAACAAGGTCACCAACTTCGAACTTTCTTATCTTAACTTGGAAATTGTAGTAACGATCTGCTCTTTGTTTGTACGTAGCATTTTTTAGCTCGACATGTAATCTATTTTCTTCGAGCAGATCAGTTTCTGTGGCTAGAGCAGAGTGGTTTGCTTGCTCATCGAAGCTGGTCGTCCTGACTGTGTTGGTCTTTAACTCAATTGGTATCACAGCCTCTGTTCTGAAAGCCATTGCAAAAGGTGTTTCTCCGGTGCTTGACCTGGGAGAAACTCTATACGCCCACAAGACCTCCGGGAGTTCTTCTGACCAACTGCTTTTGCTTTCTGCCAGGCGTATTTTCAATGTATGCTTGATGATCTTATTTACCGCTTCAACTTGCCCGTTCGACTGGGGATGATAGGGAGTCGAATAGTGTTTCCTGATCCCCCACTTTACACAGAAGTCTCTCAACTCCTTTCCGTCGAACTGCGGGCCATTATCTATCACAATGGTTCTTGGGACCCCAAAACGACACACAATATTCTGCCATATGAAGTTGATCAGGTTTTGCTGTGTGATCTTTACCATGGCCTTTGCTTCTGCCCACTTTGTATAATAATCGACTGCTATGACGACAAATCGAACATTTCCAACTCCTGCCGGGAAGGGACCAATAATGTCTATTCCTCATCTTGCAAATGGCCATGGACTATAAACTGATACAAGCTCCTGAGCCGGGACATGAATACTTGGAGCGAAAATCTGACACTGGTGGCAAGTTTTGGCTAACTGGATTGCATCTTTTCGTAAGGTTGGCCAATAATAACCTTGTCTTACAGTTTTGTAGGCCAAAGCTTGCCCCCCAGTGTGACTTCCGCAAACTCCAGAATGTATATCCTCCAGGACTGTCCTTCCTTGCCCCCTAGACAAACACTTGAGTAGCGGGAGTGAAAAACCTCTTTTGTAAAGCTGTTCATCTACCAGAGTATATCTGGTTGCTTGTTTCTTGATTCTTACAGCTTCAAATGAGTTGCTTGGCAACTCCCCGTCTTTCAAGTATTTGGCTATAGGAGTTCTCCAATCATCATCGTTGTTTTGTTCAACTGCTTGGTTTACTTCGTAGTCCATTGTTGATGGTTGGACTTTTCTGGTAATGACAATGTCCGTCAGATCTGCTGGCCCATCGCTTGTTGCCAATCTTGCTAGGGCATCAGCTTGTGTGTTGCTCGTTCGAGGTATCTGCTGGATAAATACTTGGTCTAGCAGAGATACCAAGTGAGCAACTATTCGTTGATACTCGATCATTTGCTCGTCTCTGGCCTCATATTCACCTTGTACTTGGCTTACAATGAGTTGAGAGTCTCCGAAAATCTGTAGTCGTCTTACCCCGACAGCTAATGATAGGTGAAGACATGCAATGAGGGCCTCATATTCAGCTTCATTGTTGGTGGCCATGAACTCGAATCTGACTGCTGAAGTGAATACTTGCCGGTCGGGACTGATGAGCACTATCCCTGCCCCCGAGGCCAGATTTGTTGACGAACCGTCCACATAAAGATGCCATGGGTGATCCAGCCCGCTCGTTGGATTTTGAGGGAAGGTTAATTCGACTATAAAGTTGGCTAGCGATTGTCCCTTAATCGTGGTTCGAGGTGCATACGTCACGCCAAACTGGCTTATCTCTATGAACCATTTTAAAAGACGGCCAGCGGTGTCGGGTCGGTGTAATATTTGTTTGAGTGGGAAAGTTGTCAATACTTCGACTTGATGATCAAAGAAGTATGGTTTTAACTTCCTGACACTCATGACGAGAGCATATGCTAGCTTTTCGGTTGGTGAGTATTTCACCTCAGCATCATGCAAGGCCTGGCTGACATAGTAAATTGGTAGGTGAAACTTGCCTTCTGCCTGAACTAACACCGAACTTATGGCCGTGTCAAACGCTGCCAGGTATAAATATAACTTTTCGCCGGGAATTGGTTTTGACAAAATTTTTACATCTCCCAGATATTCCTTCAGTTGATCAAAAGCTTTCTGGCAGCTTCCCGTCCAGGCAAAGTTGCCCTTTTTGATGGCCTCAAAAAATGGACGGCACTTGTCTCCCGACCGTGATATGAACCTGTTTAAAGCGGCTAAGTAACCGGTTAACCTTTGCACTTCCTTAACAGAGCGTGGTGGTTCCATATCGACGATCGCTTTCACCTTTGCTGGATTAGCTTCGATTCCTCGCTTACTGACCAGATGGCCCAAGAACTTCCCGGAATGTACTCCAAAACTACTTTTCTTTGGATTTAACTTCATATTATATTTCTGGAGTATGTCGAACACCTGGGAAAGATGATGGAGGTGATCTTCCTTCCGTGTACTTTTCACGACTATGTCGTCGATGTATACTTCCACCGTTTCCCCAATATGTTCGTCGAACATTTTATTGACCAGCCTCTGGTAGGTTGCTCCAGCATTGATTAGACCAAACGGCATCCTCTTCCAGCATAGTAGATTTTTGTTAGTATAGAAAGCCGTGTTTTCTTGGTCATCTGGTTGCATTGGAATCTGGTGATAACCTGCAAAAGCATCCATGAATGTGAACATTTTGTGTCCGGCAGTACTGTCCACCAGTTGATCGATGTGCGGGAGCGGAAAGTTGTCCTTTGGGCATGCTGCATTTAGATCTGTAAAATCTATGCATAGTCTCCATGTTCCGTTTGGCTTCCGTACCAAGACAGGATTTGCTACCCATTGTGGACACAACGCCTGTTTAATTAAGTCGTTGTCCAGTAACTTTTTGACCTCTTCGTTTAAAGCTTGATACTTGTCAGGTCCATATTTTCATCGTTTCTGGTGGACAGGTTTTCGGACTGGGTTGATATTCAACCTGTGACAGGCATCTTTTGGGTCAATTCCCACCATGTCGGCATGGGACCATGCGAAGACGTCTAAGTTAGCCTTCAAGAATTTCGTCATACGGGTTCTATAAGGCTCGGGGAGTTTGAACCCGATGTAAAGTTCAAGGTCATCTCGTATGGGATCAATCTTGATGGCCTCCAATTCTTCGACCGGAGTTGCCCGTCGTTTTTGCCCCTTCCATCGAGGGTCAACTATTGGTCCTTCTGGACTTAGCTCGTCCTCGATGTTCATGGGTTCAGCACCTAATCTGGGATCAAAATCTTCCGCGAGTTCCGGGTTGGGTTTGGTCGCCATGATTGGGCTCTCCTGGTTGTTACTCGGACGTATACTGTCAGTTACGGGGGGTAACATTGCTCCCGGCAAGGTCTGCTCGCCGCCCTGCAGCATCTGCTCGCCCAGGGGCAAGGGTTGGTCGTCTACGTCCATCTTATCGTTCTGGGCCCCGAGAATGTCTTCCAAAATTGAGGGTTCATTCTCAAGTTGACTGGTTGACGCTTCCATCATAGATACTTGTCCTTGTCTTGACTGGATTTGTAGGATACATTCTCGAGCTTTTCTTTGGTCTCCTTTTACCGTGCCAACTCCACTTGCTGTTGGGAATTTTATGCAATAATGGTAAGTTGAACACGCAGCCCTGAATTCATTCAAGAAAGGTCGTCCCAGGAACCCGTTGTAAGTTGACTCTTGATCGACGACCAAGAAATCCACCATTCTTGCGATATTTTTCTCGGGCTCTTTGACCGTCACAAGTTGCATAGCCAAAGTTACTATTCCCAGTGGGATCGTCACAGCATTTTCGAATCCCAGAATACGATGATTTGTGTCTCTGACGTAGCCTGCACAATCTCTCATTTGGTCAAGCGTCTTTTTGAAAAGGACATTAGTGTAGGCTCCAGTATCCACCAACAGTCTATGCACTCTAGTTTCCATGATCTTGGCACATATCACAAGCGAATCGTTGTGAGGGGTCGGTACTCCTTCCAAGTCTCTGTCGGTAAAAGTTAATTCCGATGTTTGCATGGCAGGCGGAATAACCCCAATTTCTTGTACATGACCGATTGCTCGTAATTCTGTTTTTCTTTTACGATTAGAAATTAGTGGTCGTCCATCAGAATAACCTCCTATGGGTCCTGCAGGTTCCATCATCTGGATGTCTGGAACTGGCCCTCCGGCAGGCACCTGAGCTGGTCGCCCAGCTCGATTCCGACGAGGTGCCTGTTCCTGGTCCTCCTCATCAGAATCTTCGTCTCTGTCTCTTTTGCCGGGTTGCCTTTTCACGAATTCAGATAGCTTTCCCTCGTCATAAAAATGACATAGCTGCTTCAGCAAGTCACGACATTCGCTCGTAAAGTGCCCCACACTCTGGTGGTAGGCACAATACTTGTTCTGGTTTAACTTGCTCGTATCTTGACGTATCCTACGGGGAGGTGTGAGCAATTCTTTGTCCCGGACATTATTGTAGACTACATCAATTGATACAGTAAGAACATGGTTCAATTTATCCTTCAGCTCCGTACCTTCAGTGAATGCTTTCATGTTCTTGGGAGTTTGATAACCAGCACCGGGCTTCTTTGCACCATCTTTCTGCTCTCCTTTATCTCCCATGTCTTTTTGCAGTGCTTCATGCATGGAGACAAAGACTCTTGCCCGATCTCGAAACTCAGCGTAAGCCTTTGGGCATCTAAGGTGTACGTCTTTCCAGAGTTCGGTGCCTTTCTTTAGTCCTGCTAGGACGGCTACAATCTTGGTGTCCTCACTGACATACTCCCCTTCTAATAGGACCTTGTCTAATCTTTCCAAGTACGATCGATCCGACTCGTCATCAATTTATTTCAAGTCGGATAACCGATGTCTTTGGGATAGATAAGACCCGGCTGTAGAGAAGTGGGACAAGAATTCTTTGCTCAGCTGAGCAAATGAGTGAATTGAAGCTGGTGGCAAAGCTGAAAACCACTTATGGACACGATCACCCAAAGTTAGAGGAAAGTTGCGACATTGAGTTGCATCACTTGCCCCCATTGATACCATATAATTGGTATACTTCATCAGATGCACCCGGGGGTCCGCCGTGCCCTCATATTGGATACTTGCTGGAAACTGGATCTTTTGCTGAATCGGGGCTTTCAAAATCACCAAAGATAGAGGTGAGACTGGAAGAGTTGTGTTTCCATATCCTCTCTGTTGATCGAGCTGGCCTTGCATGCTCTCTATGGCCTTTCTCATGGAGGCGAGCTTTTCAAAGGATCCCCCCTGACTTTGAGGCTGTCCAGCGAGCAGAGGCGCGCAACCGTCTGTTCGCTCCAGTCCCTCATTGGGAGCGGGAACCCCCTGGATTGGCCTCCTGGGATTGGGCTCTGCGTTTGGGCCAAGGCAACCAAAAGCTGACCTAGTCAGCCTGTCATGGACTGACTGGCGAGCAGGTGCAGCAGCTGGGCGAGCTGCTCCTGCTGCGGGATGAACTTCCATGATTCCCCGGCCGTGGCGACCTAATCTTTCTAGAGCACTTTGGTGTGTGCCTTGACTTACTGCCATGGCCGGATTCTGAGTTGAACCTCCCTGACTGGCGGCCTCAACGTGTTGTTTATCTTTGCCTTTGACCTTACGAGCTTGGGCACTATCTGCTTCATTTGAATGATCCCCCCTAGCCTTATCATGTTCACGAGTCTTTGTGGGGCTATGCCTTGCTCGTACATAAGAAGGGCCAGGTTGGGCTTGTTGTCTTTGTAAAGCCTGGAGCATGGCAATGGTGCGTGCCAATTCGTCTGGATTGTGAGCTAAGGCGTCTAACTCTGGTGGCATCAACTGACGAGCAACATTGGTCCGATTTTCCTGGTCATTTCTGCTCGCCCATGCTCGCCTACCAGCCTGGGACATCCGAGAGTGTGAATCCCTTGTTATATGATGTGAACATTGTGTCTCTCGTGATTGAGGCATGCTCAGAGGAGGTATCGAGTATTGTTCTTGGTGTTCTTGAATTTTTCCTCAAAAGTTCAAACTTGTTCTTTAATCTTGGAGTAATCTTCCCGTATTCAATGATTCGGAGGTTCGAACCCTTCTTCTAGCGCCAATTTGTTGATGATCGTTTCTAATCTCAATGATTAGTGGTTGTTTTCGTTGGTTAATTAATCATCAAACAATTACGTGTGATTGATCACTAAACGTAATTAGTGAATACAAAATTTTAGGTTTAGGTTTGGTTTAGAACATTTATAAGCTTACGCGATAAATTCGATCGTAAGATAAACGAGCTGCTTTAGATTCGTAAACGAAGTTTGGACGTGTATAATAATTTGTGCTTATTTTATTAGCTGAAAAAATCTAAGTATTTATAGGCATTTGCCTAGCAGGAGGTGTCGTGACTTTTGGCCTACCAGGCTTGCATGCACGACACCTGGCCTTTGACTAAGTTGACCTTATCTAAACTAAATTCTATCCTTATCTTGTTGGACTTGCTCGCAGTCAAGAGTTGTTTGTCATATTTGACTTGTCCTTGAGGAGTCTTTAGTCTGATTCTGTTGGTACCTTGTCTCACTTAGCTGTTATTTTGGTATTGTGGTTGGATTTGGTCGGCGAGATGCTTATTGAGCTCATCATGTAGCTTTTGATTTGATTTTATTCGCCTATCCGTCCTGGTGTTGCGTGCAGGTTCTGCTCGCCAGATATCTTGAGTTAATTCCATTTTAATCTTTACGTGTTTTGTGCTAATCCTGGTCGCCCAAGTGTCAATTCTGCTCGCCTATCAACAAGTACCATCATTAGATTTCAAATGCGGGAAATAACCTTCTTGTGGAAGGATCAAAAGATAAAGAACCGTCTAATAAGATCAAAGTCAATACCATAATATTTTTTTTAGGCTATCATACCATATTTTATGTTGAAGGTGTCTTTTATTTATAACACCCAAAGGACTGTGGTATATTCTGAAATAAAATATTTTAAAAATATCTCTATTTTTAGAATTGTTGAATCGGTGGAATGAAATACACTTACTTAACTAAATGAGGGCCACGAATTTCCATAAAGGTTGTGCTTTAAAACACACGTTATTTTCTGTGGAAAGAAAATCACAGAAGATGATACCATATTTAAAAAAAATCTCCACTTTCCCCACTACGTTAATTAACATGCTAAAGTAGCTGAGAGGCAATAATGTTTGGCTTCATGGGATAGAGAAAATTCCCGAGGTTAATTTTAGTTAATGAAACAGCTGAAAGAACCCTAAAGAAAATGGGACATAATGTATTAATCTATACGAACATGAGAATAATGCACCATGTGGGATAGTGGTGGCTCTCCCACTGGAAGACGTTAAGGAGGTATAGTACTCCTAACGGTCATGATGATACCGTATCAAATTTTGATTCAAGCACAACGTAGCATCTAGCTATATGAGTATGGAGAATCTAAAGAACAAGATGCTCATTATATGGAACACGAGGAATATCCCTCAAATTTTACTTCATAATTGTTTGTTTCAATGGCAACAAGGACTTTGCACAATTAATAAATACTCCTGGTTTTTATTGGTCTATTTATAAATCTCTTATTTTTCAAGAATGTTGTTTAGACATAATGCCTCAATTTATTTGGTCAGATATTTTGGTCTTAAAGTTAATTAGACCGACGATATGAGATCTTACTTTTAATGATGTTGGTTCATTAATAAATTTGAATTTTTTTCAAAGTACTGAATTATTTGAATTTTATTATACACGTACATTAATATACATGGTTCGAAAATAACATTATCACGATGTAAAGTGATAAAGTATTGAATGAAAAGTAAATCATTCAACTTAAATTGAAACTCAGCCGAATATGAGATTTCTTAAAAAGGACGAAGAACTGTCAAATTCTTGGTGTCTAACAATACATTTATTAAAATCAAAGAAGTTTTATATGCATCAAGAGCTAATCGAACCTTGTTAAGTTTTAAAGATAATGTGCTAACATTATTATTTATACACACACAGTGAGAATGAAATTTATATTTATCTAATTAATGTGAAAGAAAATACATCTTAGATAAACTGGAAAGTCAATCTAGTAGAATGCAGCCTACTATTGTTCTTGAATCATATACTGTCATCCTTCTTCTTTTTTGAGTGAAATTTAAAATGAGATAAAAATTCGATACGATGCATGATATCGGTCATGTTGCTATTTTGTAGCAATCTTTGTTTTCTAAAGTACCAGATACATTATCTATATCTCACTCTGCCTTACAAATATCAAAGGCGCGTCACTCATTTTGCAAAGCCAGATCTTTAACAAAAGTGACATTGAGACCTGTTTATGTTAAATATTCAAAACAAAATATTTCATTCTTATAAAGGATAAATTATGATATTTGTGGACCAATTCATCCAGAATGCGGACCATTAAAGTAATTTATGGTTCTGCATTATACTTTGACATAATGGTCACATGTTGCTTTACTTTCCACCAATTTTTTTGCATGTAAACTCTTAGCAAAAATTATACGTTTTAGGGCTCACCACCCTGATTACGCTATCAAGATAGTTTACATCAGAAGCATTTGATGATTATTGCATATCTGGTCTCGCAGAGGTCACCATTAAAAGGAAGTAATGGTGGTTATGACACTGGTTATGCGCACCAACATGTCAATCTCTGTTTGGGTTTATGCAATATTGCATGCAACTTTACTTATTCGTCCCAAACCCACTAAATGACCATCCATTTTATGTGTATCAGTTGGTAACTGGATATAAGCCTGGCATTTTATATCTACACATATTTGGTTGTGCAGTATATGTGCCTATTGCGTGTCCACAACGCATTAAATTGGGTTCCTAAATACGATTAAGTATTTATGTTGGATATGAATTCCCAATAATTATCCGCAATTTAGAACCCTTGACAGAAGACCTACTTACCGCTAGATTTGCGGTTCGTCACTATAATGAGACAGTCTTCCCGTCGTTAGGGGGAGATAAGAAAAATGATTTTCTAAGGGAACGATAGGAAGTAAAGTGTCTGTCCCCACGTTGTCTCATTTGATCCCCGAACTTCACAATGTGAAAGTGAAGTAAAATGATTCATGTATATGCAGAATATAGCATGTTCGGTGTCTGATGCGTTTACTGATATTGCTAAAGTGACTAGGTTTTATATACCAGCTGCAAATATGTTTGTAAGGTTAGAAATCTAGAAGTCCTCAATAAGGGGCACAACACCGCCGGAAAGGTGTTGCAACCACACTTGGTGGAGGTGTGGTTGAGGCCGTGACTCCCAAAAGAAAATGGGGAAGGTCACCTGGTTCGATTGATGCTTATTTAAAGGAAAAAATGGTAGGTGTGGCACAATCTAACACATTGATCATCAATGTGGAGAATACATCTCACGAGATTATCTCTGATTAAACTTATGTCCATGAATCATTACTGGAGGACGCTCCGATGCTTGATATGATTCCAGAGAATGGATAATCTCTATATGATTATAAGAGTGCATATAAGTCTATGGACAGACATTGCACGCAGATTGATGATGTATTTATTTATATTGTTGCTCAAGAAAGTATAGAGCGCAATGATATCGAATCACGCTCGGTTGCAGAGTATCAACCAAGAGCATATTGGCCTAAAATGAATAAAATCAATCCAGGTATAATTTAATTATCTGACAAATAAACGGGTATTTGGTCTGGTAGTGCTAGCCCGACCAAGTGTAAAGCCTGTAGGACATAATTGAATCTTTGTCATAAAGCGTAATGAGAAATATAAGGTCTTGATATATAAAAATTACCTTATAACGCAAGATTTCTCATAACGCTCTGGATTGAGTATGAGGAGACAAACTCCCGTAATGGACGTCATAATGTCTCATCACTTAGTTTCCGAAGGATTAGAGATGCAGCTTAAGAATGTGGTTATGACATATCTCTATGGGGATCTTGATTTAGAGATATATAAGTATTTGATGACATCTATTACCCAAATCAAGTGACTCTAAACCACGGAGTGTGTTTGCAATTAGATTGAAACACTTACTTAATTGATTGAAATAATCAGGCGGAGGTGGTATACCCGTCTAAGTGACTACTTGATTGGGATAGGTTACAAGAACGATAAATAGTGACCCTATGCATTTATAAAGAAAATAAGTTTCGGATTTACAATTATTTATGTTGAAGGATGAACATAATAGGTACTCTTAATGCAATAAGAGGACCATGAGTATTTGAAATCCGGTTTTGAGATAAAGGATCTTGGGAAAACTCAATTTATGTCTAGACTTTATACTAGAATATTGAGTTTATGGAATACTTATCCACCAGTTTGCATATGTCCTGAAGATATTCAGGCAAATTAACATGGAAAAAATGCATCTGATTAGCACTCTCATGATTGGTCGAAGTTTGGATTTAAGGAAATATCCATCTCGTCTGAAGGAAGATGAGGAAGAGCTAGCGGGAGATGAAATTCCCTACTTAAGTGCAACATGCGTATTATTGTACTTAGCTCAATATACTCGACCACGTATTACTTTCTCAATGAACTTATTAGCTAGATTTCAATCAGGACCAACACAAAATCATTGGAATGATGTCATAAATGTACTCTGATATTTAAAGGAAAATTATTGACAAGGGTCTGATATTCATTATAGTAAATATTGAAGGGGACCACAAATGAAATTGTGTACCTTAAGGAAATATTGAAGCTACCCCCTACACCTATACGCCAAGTGATGTACTATTTGATTTTGTATATTTCTGATCCACATAAAGTGTTTCCAAAATGGTTATGAATTTACCATAGAAAACACAACGATATCTTGGAGATATACTAATCAAACTCTTATAGATACCTCTTCGAATAATTCAGAGATCACAGACTTACATGAAGCAGTTGAAGAGTGTATTTGATAGAGATCTATCACCGCACATGTTCAAAGAAGCAGTGATTAAAGTTTACCACTGGAGAGACCACATGTATTATGAAGAACATATTTATTATGTTCAGTAGCTGAAATCGGGCTACATCAAAGGTGACAATATGAAGCATATATCACCGAAGTCTTCTCTAACCAGCAACAATAAGTTTTTCTCAAGATTCAAACTCTAAAGTAAATGAGGTTGATCTATTTATATAATAATTGTCCCAGACAATCTTTGAGAAACATCTTAAAGAATTGAGATGTGTAAATTTTCTAAAATCAATTGATAGATGAACGTATCATGTGAAAGGTGTAGACTTTAGGGGGAGTCTCAACATAGGTGCATTATAAATTTTTTTCCCTTCGATCAAGATTTATTTTCCATTGGATTTTTGCTACCTGTCAAGTTTTAGCGAGACATCATTCAAGCACCATCCACACTTTTGATTCGGCACAAGGGGGAGTATTGAAGGAAAATATATTAGTGTGCCTTCATCAACAAGTAACTGATGGAGGGCAATATGGTCATTTCATTATATTCTATGTACACATCTAAAACCCTGGATTGTAATCTATATAAAGGGATCTCATACACAACAAATAGTGAATTATCTCCTGACTTGGTACGCCCCCAGACGTAGTCATTCTTGACGAACTGAGTCAACAAATTTGTGTTCTTCTATTCTTCTCTCTATTTTCCTATATTCTAAAACAATTCATACTTTTTTTTTTATCTTCAAAAGGGTGCCAATTACAAATATTAAAAAGAAAAAACCTCCGGACGGGGAGAGTATAACATTAAAACCACCACCAACTATTGTAAACTGCCATAAATCGTCTCACGGTTTTACAGGCTAAAATTGCAATTTGAATATATTTTTAATAAAAGTACAAATACTCGACATAAAATCATTAACAAAAATCAGCAGAATGAACTATGGTCACCCTAGGCATGTCTTTCTTTTCATTTACTATATCCGTCTTCAAACACTTTGTACACTTTTTTTTTATTTGTTCCTAAATACTTTGCACATTTTATAAATGAAAATCTCTACTTAACTTTATCTTCGCATTATTCATATATTTATTCAAAGTGTCATTACATTTTATTTTCACTGTAACCAATTTTATTACTTTAATAATAAAATTTTATACATATTATTACATTTTTCTCTTATAAAGTGTGACCTCCAACGTGGAGTTTTTGGAGATGGCGAGAGTAATTTTTTTAACGAGAAAGGCATGAGTATTGAGTAGTACTGCCCCTGCCCCTGCCCCTGCCCCTGCCCCTGCCCCTGCCCCTACCCCTACCCCTACCCCTACCCCTACCCCTCATCCTTGGAGATGTATATAATATAATAGCTACCTTACCTCCTAGAGAGCAACTAGTCCAAAGTTTTGAGTATATATATTTTAGTTTTCATTTTGTGAAAATACACAAAAGTGCCCAAAATTTAAGGGGCACTTGATTTTTGCCCCCTTTTTTACAAAAGATGTATATTGCCCAAAAAATGTTGGCAAAAGGTTGGCGAATGGTTGGCACACAGGTTGGCATGAGTGCCAACCCTTTGCCAACCGTTTTGCCAATATTTTTTGGGCAAAAAACTTTTTTTTTTTAAAAGTAGGGCAAAAATCAAGTGCCCCTTAAATTTTGGGCAATTTTGCTTTTCTCCCTTTTTTTTTTTTTTTTTTTTTTATGCTATGAGTTGGTAATTAAGTGTGTGGTGTTTGTACCCATAACAAGAGCAAGGGCAAGGGCAAGGGCAAGGACAAGGACAAGGGCAGATTCGATTATAATCATAAATCCAAGAGTGATGGTGTAAACGGGAATTTGTGTAAATAGAAAGTGTTATTGGGATGGGACATCATCATCTCTTGCTATTGGCTTCAGCCATCCACCCAAAGTATTTGCAAAGTCCTGGCTATAAAACGGTATATATCACTTCTATTTTCTGTTTTATTTCATTTCCTTCTATATATTAGGTGCGCTTATTTCATGTTTTATTACGTTTCCTTATATGCTTCCACATATTACTTCTTCCGTCCCCTAATAACTTTCACACTTTTCTTTTTAAAAATGTTTCACAATAATTTCTACATTTTAAATATGGAAATAAAGTACTCTCACAATACCCACTTTAATTCAAAAGATACACCTGTAGATAACCTGAGTTGAGGAAATATCAATCCAAAAAGACCAGAATTGGCTCAGATTCGTTTGGCCAATCAAAATTTTAGGGTATGTATAGAGTGAAATTGGTTTATATATGAATCACTGAAGAGTATTAGTTGTTTTTACTGAAGAGTATTACTGATTTACACTAAAGAGTCTTAGTTGTTCGGTGAAAATGAACTAAGACTCTTCAGTGTAAACCAGTAGTACTCTTCAGTAAAAATAACTAATACTCTTAAGTGAAAACAACTATTACCCTTCACGGATTTATGTATAAACTAGTTTCACTCTATACTTTGTCAAAATTTTATTAGTTTTTCTTTATATTTATGCATATATGGAATTTAAAGGAGAATAAAATAAGAATATATTTAAAATATATATATGTAATGTTACTAAGACTATTTTTAAATAAAAAAAATTACAAATAGAAATGGAAATGGAAATTTATTTAAATATAAATAATTAATAAATTGATTAAGCTTTATTTTCCTTGCGTTCATATAATTTTAAAGTATTATTTAACATAAAAATTTGTACGAGACAAGTCTCATTTATTCAAGATAAAATATTATGTGAATGAACATACAATAACTATCATCATGAACAACAATTCACTAATACTACTTCAACTAATATTTTTAGTAAAAACAACTAATATCCTATGGAGCTGGTACCTTTAATACAATTTTTTAATACCCTTCAAATAAGTTTCACCGTAAATATTATTTACATAATACTTTCTCTTTATTCTTTTATTATTACTCATGTATTCATGGAGCCCCAATCCAATTACATTTTAAAGAAAGTATGACCCTAATATTATGGTGGAGTTGTTTCGTGTATGAGACCGTCTTACACTAAACTCCCTCATTGTTTAATTATATTCATTTTTGTAATTTCATCTTTTAATTATTAATTATTTATTTTTTAGATAAAAGAATTTGAGATTGGGCAAATTTCCCCTTGGGGTCAAGCTGGGATGGACTCTACTTTTAGAGGTCCGATGAAGCGATGAGCCAGCCCGACCCAACACAGCCACATCACTTGGCCTATTGGACTGGGTCGGGCAGACATATCAGGCTAGAAGTCTAGCAGCCCCAGGCGTATCAGCCGGACGCAGAGCCTCCTAACAAACCACCTCTATATATTGATGCATGCACGTTAACTCCTAGGCGCAGGAAATTAATGCAAACAAGAAAATAGCCAGTGACAATGATAATCAATTTTCCTTTTGCCAAAACTCTATGTAGTTCTTCCCAAAAAAAAAATAAAAAAAAATTATATGTAGTTATTTACTCACCAAACATGCGGTAAGGATAGCCAATTGTCTTCCAATTAAAGTTTAATCAAAATGCAACCTGCCTCCTATTTCCTCTAAACCAAATGCCTGGAAAGTTTAACCCGGGGATGCATCAAAACCTGCCAAAAGTAATTTCAGCTTCAATCAATAAAACTTGACAACACTGATCATAAAGCTTACATAAACTGAAATTGATGGCATTTAAATCCACGAAAAACACGAGGTCATGATTCTACACTGATAAAAGTAACTATATGTGGATGCTATAAAGATTGACAAGTAATCAAACAGATAAATTCCTATTGACAGAGCAAGCAAAAAATCCATTTTAAGAACTAGAAAAGTTGCTTAACATTGCCTGTAAGAAGCATAAAATCAGCCAACTCAAATATTGTAAAAGCCCAAAAAGAATTACAGATGTCCAATCTTGAGCATGGCCTCTGGTTGAATTTTATTTTGACATAAAACGAACTTATAGTTTAGAAAATGCTAGCATTTAACCACCTTACTATCACGAAGCTA
The DNA here is from genome assembly GCA_947034835.1 of Ballota nigra. Lineage (NCBI taxonomy): Eukaryota > Viridiplantae > Streptophyta > Magnoliopsida > Lamiales > Lamiaceae > Ballota > Ballota nigra. Next base: position 85,230,487 of record OX344720.1, on the reverse strand, counting down.
CTTGAAAACCAATTTAGAAAAATCTTTAATGCTCAGGAGAGAATATTGGTGCATGTAGTGCAAGAATTAGAACGTACTAACTACTAAAGTAGTAATATAAATATATAATACTGTTATCTATGGAACCAAATGAGTAGATTCTAATTAAATTTTAAAAAATGAGTAAAGTAACTCTATTATACCTGTTAGTCGTGATTGCCATGCATCATGCAGCCGACTGAACAAAATGGACCAACAATAGTTCCCTCGGGCAAAAACCAATTCCTACAATGTCTTTCATTTACCTAAAAAAGTCTACATTACCAAAACAGGATTTCATAATCCCCATATATTTTAAGGCAACAAGTATTAGTGGCTTGAGCTTATTTCAGAAGTCAGAGATCCCATTTGTTCAGTTAAAACTTCAACTTTTTCAGAGGTACCAACACCATTATGAAATTTAGTAGTATCATCTGTGATCTCATTCTCATCTTCGTTCAGGCCACCATTGGATTCTTCAGATTCTTTTGGCACGAAAGACGAGCCAAAATGCTCCTCAGAATCAAAACCAGCTTCACCTTCAGGAAGTTCATTCTCGGTTGATGGGTAGGGCAAAAGAAGCTGTTCCAGCATTTTATCATTTTCAGGAATATCAGGAAGAACGAATTCCCCATGATTTTCCAAAGGAAATAGTTTTTCATCTGTTGGACCTATTAGTAGGTCAACATCCATAAGAAGGTCTCTTATTTCATCAGAAGAAGGATCCCAGTCCATCAATTCTTCAGAATTAGAAGCTTCTGTTGTGAATGGCTGCTGAGGAAGAACATCTTGAGGTGGTTGGTATCTTACTATCATTCCATCGGAAGGAGATTGATCACAATCATCAGTTACTTCACTCAGTTTACTCTTTCCCGTCTCAGTCATACGCCAACCGTTCTCCTTTGGCGGGAAAAATGAATCCATAAATTCAGGACTCTGCATTACCATCACGATGAAAGAAAGCATCTGCTGTTGGTTCTTCTCCATACCTTTCAGCTGTTCTTTAACAAGAAGCAATTTGCTCTGCGAATTCTCCTGGTGCTGCCTTAGTTTTTTCAGCTCTAGTGTCAAAGCATTTTTATCAGTTGCAAGACTCTCAACTTCTTTCCACAGGGCCTTTCTCCTGTCTTCTTCAGATTGTAGACCAGGAACTGTCTCTTTCTGCTGGGAAGATTTTTTCTGCACTACATTCTGAGAATGCTTTCTTCGAACAATGTTCTTCAGCAAGTGTTTCTGGCCTTTGATGAAAGACTCGTTAGCAAATTGCCATTTGTCAGTATCTATTTTCCTGAAACCCTGATTCAAGTTTGGAAAATGGTTAATGAAGAGAATATATTCCTCATCATCAGAAGATCTTACACAATAATGGATTAACAAAAACCATTAGATCAAGGATTTCCGTAGATCAAATTCCCACTAACTTCAGAGAAGAAAAGATAACACAAATAAACCAGTCTATAACCGAAGTCCTATATGGCAATTACGTTTGGGGAAGACAGAATAACTGTAACCTTTCGAGGAATATTATACCCAGGACATCCAAGTCCTCTTCTAAACATTGGAGTAACAACAAACACACATACAAAAAATGCTACACATATTTGGCCAGTGAGTAGTCGAATAAGATGGCCTCCACTTGTGAGGTAAATAACTTCCAACGAAGGACCAGAAGATAAACTAGCAAGCTGAAGGAACCTCATATACCTCTAGAACAAACCACATCATTACACGTAACAGAATATTGACCCTAACCAATTACAAGTTCCGGAAAATTCTTTAATTCTTTTATTTCAACTAATTATAGAATCCTCTTCGGCGAATTGGAAAAACACGTGTAAGAAACTGCAAAAAAAAGTGCATTAATGAGCAAAACTAAGAAATCTTTAATTAGTTTATTTCATCTAATTATAGACTTCTTTTTGGCGAATCGGAAAAAAAAAACGTGTGAATAACTGCAAAAAAAGAGTGCATTAATGAGCAAAACTATTGATAACATGCTGAAAATATAACACCCCCAAAAAAAAAAAGGAAACTTCACATATCCAACTTGAAACAAGGAAAACTTAGATTTTTCTTTTTTTGGGATATAAAAGTTTAATATATTAAGGTCCTCGGATTTGAAGGCAAGTATGTGCTTCAAAATTTTCTTTTTGGAGAGCTTACTCAGTCGCAAAAGGACAAATACAGATAATAATCAACAAGACAATAGAGTCATGTTCAATGCAAATCAATCAATTGTTTTATAGTAATGATGAGTTAATTATTCCTACAAGCATGTACTGGGGGCTATTATATACTGAACTTTTCAAATTCGAAAGAAGTGCTGCTAAACAGAGAAAAGCAAAAAATCAAACTCCAACTCAACAGAATAATGTGAGCTTGTACTCGTAAAATTGAATCAATTTGCATGCAAAGAAAATTAGAAAGAGGGGGGAGCATACGAAAAATAAGATCTACAATTGGCACTAACTTCATATCCTAACTCCAGAGTAATATATTTTACAAAGTAACGGAGCTATTATGATGATGACTTTTTGGTTGATGTTAGATGAGTAAGCAATCTACTAGATGAATAACATATCCCCCTTAAATCAGAAGGATATTCCCTTTGTCCCTCATGATCTTGTAGGAATTTGGGAGTTTATGCATTACATAAAACAACTTAACAATGTTAAAATGAGCAAATTAAAGTGAACAACTAAATAAAGATATAGAACTGTAAAAAACATTGTGTATTGCCCATTTCCTTGGAACCCAAAGCAGTTCTTAAGAAAAATTACTGGAACTATTGATATGAAAAGTTCATCCACTTGCTCACTATGAAAAATGTTTGTTCCAATCCTGAAAAGGACCCTCTATATTATTTTAAAGCTGTTCTAACAATAGCAAATCGATAAAAAATCATATACAAATAGGCCACCAAAGTAGAGAATGAATTTAGTCTATAATGAACCACCTCCACAAATCGATTATAATCATACAACTAAATAAATGGCTTGAAATCATAACATAGTTGCCAAAATAACAATCCACTGTATATGTGTGTGCAGTTACCATTTCAACACCAATGGGCAATTAAACGGTGTTAAAGAAACCCTAACTGCATAACATTCCAGAAGAAAAGCACGAACAACGATCGCACGAAACCACAGGATAAACAAAGCTTTTAACCAGAATCTAAAAGGAAATGACACCATATACACAAACACAAACAGAATAAAGAGAATCTCACATAAATATTGAGCTGTCGCACAAAGCTGGAGAAATTGCTATGCTTGAAATATTTCGGCAACAACTGCTTCGAAAATTCGGATTCATTCCATATCATAAAACTGTTGTTTGATTCAGTCCACGAAATCAACTCATTCGTGGACTCATCATCCACCATCTCGTAGCATTTGACCAGGAAAGGCGCCAGCGATGCCCCATTCTCCAACGATTTCACCATAATTCAAATCGGACCAATCTGGAAATCAAGTTAAAAAATCCAGTAATTACAACTGAATCCCAATTCAACCGGAGACCGGAGTTTCCAAATCCGATATCGATACCAAATTCAAACTCTCGATTGTTGAATAAAATTCTTAGAAGAAAGTGTGGGATACCTGGGAAGCAGGGTATATGCTAAAACGAAAAGGAATAACTGAAGAAGGTTGCTTGGAAAAGAAGACGAAGAATATATGGAAAGAGTGAGGAAATTGGAAGAAATTTTGAACCGACCTGCAGATATTTAGAGGAAAAACCAAAATAAAAGATAAATAAATAAATTTAAATAAGAGAAAAAATAAAAGCAAAATATTAATGGAGGTATTATATTGTAATTGGTGTAAAAAAAATTGAACTCAGTCTAATAATACTCCTGGTGAACTTTTTGATAGTCCCGCTCAAATATTCGATATTTTAAAACAGTTACATGATAAGTTTATCAAGAATCATTTTCATATAAAACCTACTCTTATTAACTATTTTCATTAAAAGGTAGTTTTGGAGGGTACAAATTGTTTAAGAATACAAAGGATATGTGTTATTTCATTAAAGGGTAATAGATATTTATACTAAAAGGTATGAGTTGTTCTAGTATTACAAAGTGATTTATTTATGAACAATGGTACATTCAAAATTATAATGTGATGTATCTGTTGTAAAATAAAGAGCGTAAATAGGAACACCGATTTGTTTACCCAGTTCGTCATGAATGACTACATCTGGGGGCATACCAAGTTAGAAGTTTTTCACTATATTTTATGTGTATGTACATATGTGTGTTTTACAATACTAAGTACAAGGATATATATATATATATATATATATATAATATTAAAACCCTAAAACCTATCAGGTTACTTGGCCCATAAGTAATATCCACATCGAATCTTCTGGATTTGACATATCAAATCTTCTAGATTTACAACACTTCCCCTTGGACATTACGACATGACGTCCATATCTCATCAAAAACTCCATAGACTAGGTTGCCAGAATAAAATATTCGACTGGGGAAAGAGTACAACTATTGATCTTCCGGATCCAACCTTCAGGATTGTTTCGATGTTGTTACTCCCCTTGAAGACAACAACTTTCTAAGTATTCGCATCCCAATACCATAAAAATATTTTTCAAAAGTAGAGGTAGGTAGGGACTTAGTGGACATATTTGTTGGATTGTCACTAGATCGCACCTGTTGTATGGTAATTTCGTCACTTTTATGGAGTTTGTATGAGAAGAAGAATTTCAGGGAAATATGTTTTGTTAAGTTCCTCTTAACTACTCGTTTCTCATTTGTGCAATACAAACTGCGTTGTCTTCATAGATGACAGTGGGGAATATATCGTGTAATGGATCTCCATGAGATCACAGTATCACCACAAAGAAAAATATAACCAGTCTGAGATATCATAGAATTTGTTTAACATCATTCCAATGTCTTCTTGTAGGAGAAGCGCTATATCTCGCAAGCAAATTTACCGCTAATGCGATACCCGGTCTATGCAGTTTGCGAGATAAAGTATGCACCAAATAGCGCTTAGATAAGGAACTTCCGGTTCTAGAATATCCATTGTATCTTTTGAGGGCCTAAATGGGTCCTTATCCATTTCAAGGGATCGAACTACCATAGGTGTACTAAGTGGATGATATTTATCCATGTAGGATCTCTCAAATAACTTTTTCAAGTAGGTTGACTGGTGTATAAAATTCATTCGCACTTTAGGGAGAGATCATATTCATTTTCCCTACAGGGAAATGCTCGAATTAATTTTCCTTCAGGGAAATACTAAAATTTAAATTTCCTTCAGGAAAATACTTGAATTTATTTTTCCTTTAGGGAAATGCTCGAATCAGCAAGTCGAGACTATATCTGGTTATTACCAAGAATTTTATTTCAAATTTAGCTTTTAAGATTGAACTGACGTCTTCAATCTTCTTGCATGTTCCGATTATATATAGGTCATCAATATAGACGGAGATGATGCAAGAACCACTTTGTGATACTCAAGGAAAAGCTTCATTATTTGTATATTCCTTCTTCGGGAGGAATTCACTAAGTCGATCGTACCATATTTAATCCGACTGTTTTTAGATCATGTAATGACCTTCGTAGTTTTGTACTATACATACTGCGGTTTTCATCATTCCTCATCTGGGGAATCTTAAATCCATCAGGGATATAAATATTGACATGTAATAACCATATAAAATATGCGGGTTACAAGGTCCATTAATTGCATTTTGTTTTAGCTGTCAGTGATTAGCAGAACTTTATTTGTTCATACCAGGAGAATATGTTTGATCACAAAAAATCATGGATCTCTGTGAAAACCATGGGTTTCTGCGAAAATCCTAAAGTTATTAATCTTGCTCACCACCTTATTTTCATTTTGGTCTTCGTGTAAACACTCATTATCCAACTGGGATAACTCTTTGAGTGTACGTACAATAGAACCAAACCATATTTTTAGCGAGTTTAGCTCTGCCACATTTTTTGCTTCTTCCTTATTACACCAAATCAAAGTGCTTCGGACACCCAACTTAGGTACTGGATCCAGATTTTAGAAAGAGCACTTGTGGACACAGATATGTTGTCGACAACGAATTTATATTGTTTCTCCTGTATTTATTTATTGATATCAAATTAACCAGATTCACATCATTTCCCTTATGTATTTGATCTGGTCGTTCCGCAATCCAAGTATTAGTTCATTTTGTACATGTGCTTTGTTATTAGAATTCTTCGTCTTCAGGACGAATCTCTTCTGGAGATTTTAAGTCTTCTGGATGTGTCTCTTCTGGAAATTTCAAGTTTGACTAACCAATTTTTCTAGCTTTCATTCTAGGTGTGTATGTTTCTTTTATAGGTCCTTTATGCTTCTTGCGTGTAGGGACATGTATACTCGTTTTCATTGGGATCTCTACCCTCTGGGGTGTATTTACAGCAGGTATATGTAATTTAGTCACACCTTTGTGGTCAGTAAACGCATCTGGCAGTTTACTTGGTATATATTGCAAGTTACGTATTTTTAGAACTTCAAGTTCAGTTTAACTAGTGCATGAGTCTAAATATCGAAGATTTTTTTCCTTCAGAGAAATTTCTTTGTCTTTTTCCTTCAAGGAAAATATCTCAAGTTGTTTCCTTCAAGGAAACTTCTCGGCTTTCATTTAATTTTTGGGTTCTAATCTCCCCCTAATGCCGAGAATAGACTCTTCATCAATTATACAGTCAACCAACATGGTAGTTAACATGTTTTGGTGATACGCGTACTGCACAATAGAATGTTCACAGATGGGAAATGATGTGTCATTTTCTGCGCACTAGGTGTATAGGGGAGTAGTAATGATATGCAGTGGGTCGGATTTGAATTCGAGTAGCTACATGTAAATTTCATTCCCCTAACATGTAGCTAAGTTGGAATTTTGGCAATAACAGTCTAGCGATTAGTTTGATGCATCATATTAGTGACTCAACTAGACCATTATGATGTGGACGTAAGGGACTTAATGCTTCACTTTAATTTTCCAATGCCATATAATGAACATTGAATATTGTCAATGCGAGCTCATTGACATTATCCATTTGAATGGATTTAATTTGATAATTTGGGAAATGAGAACTAAGCTCAATAGTTTTGCAATAGGCTTGACAAAAGCGTGATTGCAGGTGGATAACAAGCATACATAAGTCCACCGTGTGAAAGCATTAATTATGACCATTAACTATCAAAATGGTCCCCATACTAGGATAATCAGTTCACAAATATCTCTATGAAACCATTCAAAAAATGGGAGATTTAATTCCAACTTTAGTATTATTCAGTCGTACTCTAAGTTCACCCTTTGTACATGTCATATAAATAAATTTATTTACGAAAGGGTTTGACGTATTATAGTCAATGAACTTAGACAAAAACCGACATATCACGTTATTATTTTAGATGGACTAACCACTCATGCTATAATTTGTATGAATCTAAATTGGATTTTAAGACCACATCTACGGCTCTTCAGGATGTTGGATTTTGTTACTGGGGGTCTTCCACGCTTCAGGGGTGATTTAGATTCATTAGCATGTAATATTTTATCCTTTAGGGACATCAATTTTAACCGGGAATTTTCTATATAAATATGTGATTCGATAACTCTGCTGGAGTTGTTAAAGACATCCGGTAATTGAGTTGTAATTTTTTGCAAATATTAATTATGACAAAGCATATAGTCATAACATGCATAAAAAAATCACAAAATAATGACACTATGTATCTTGACAACTCATAATATTTAATGTCATATTACTGAAAATGTCCATGTTTGTTTCAGGCAAACTGGTATGCTGAGATTCGCTTGGGGAATCCTCGATCTCGACCACCTCAAAAATTATTTCGCATCAGCCATAATTTTCATCTATTGATATTTTTTGCTATCGATCTTATTCAAGTTTTGTCGATGAATATAATTCTTCAGGGATTTTTATAAACTATGATTTCTTTTCAATAAGATATTCGATTGTTGTTGATGAATACAATCCTTCAGGGATACTCCATAAACAATTGATATCTTATTGAGATGGTATCAGATAATTTAATCAGTGCATCTGCCTTCTGGGCAAAGATGGAGTCAAAATTTCATTACATTTGTCCCAAATGAAGCAAGACGAATCTCAATGCCCAAATCAAGATACTAATAATGTCCAATTATGTAAATCATTCTTTATCTTTAAAATATTCGAGCTCTAAGCTCAAAAGATCATTGTTGTCTATGTCAAAATCTGCTTCAGGTAGACTGACATGGTGAGATTCACCATGAGGGGCCTTGCCCTTATTGTCCTTTTGTATCTTTCGACAAGCCTCAACTAAGTGCTTGGGGTTGCAGATTTTCTCCCTTCCACGCTAACACCCACTCAGGCTCCCTTGAGCTACAACATTTGCTTCAAACACTGCTTGTGAGTCAACCAGTCTGGCGTTGTGGTTTTTCATCAGGAGTTGGTTGTATTTTTCTGCCACTAAAAGTGTAGAAATTAGCTCTGAGTGAGGGGTGTACTGCTGCTGGAGTACAAGGTTACTAGCATGGAATGTTGATAAGATTTTTTGTATCAACTTGGCCTCAGTAATTTGCTGTTGGCATAATTTTAACTGAGATACAATACGATGCAAGGTAGAATTTGATGGAACACGCCGGTGAAGGCGGTCCGTCCCCAAGATCGTTGTTGGGATACCAAACGTGTATAAACAATTAAAAACCTAAACATGCATCTAAAGATTAGTTTAGATTTGTTACCCTTGAAGACCCAGACGTTGATTCCACTAGAGATCTTCTAGTCTGTCTCCCAACCTCGTTCGAACACCGGGTGGACGGCGAACTAGCGAACGTGGAGAAAAAGACCTCCCAATTTCGTCTCCTCAAACCCTAATCACTAATTTCGGCTGCTGCAATATCAGTCTCTTAGGGTTTGGATGAAATTAAGGTCCTTTTATATATACTCCTTTTAGGTTTCATGGGCCAGACTAGGGATCTGTTAGAAGGTATAGGGTTTGGGCTCCTCACGGACCCAAATACTCTTATGTTCAGCCCAGAACATTTATTTGGCCCGTGAACATTAATTCATTCCACTAGAGAATTAATGTTGCACTCAGAGCTGTCAAAACGAGCCCGGCCCGATTTGGGTTTTTTTTTTAATTTTATTTGAATAATATTGAAAACCTAGAGATAAGAAAAAAAAATAGCAGTAAGCGAGATTAGTGATTTGGCCAAGGTTGGTAATAGTTGTCATAGGTCATCCATCACTATACTCACCATGGTCTTAATTTCCTCATCCCTATATATATGTACCATATTATTTATGATCATACCTCATTTTTTAAAATAAAATAATTATAATGTTGAATTTTCATCTAGGGAAATGAACAAATTCTTATGAACAACCACAAATTGGTGGTACACATAACACACTTGTACAATTAAGGCAAATGAATTGAGGGATAAGATTTTATTTAAGAGTATCACTACTCAAACCCCAAAATCCTCTAAACTCACCCCACTTATTAAACAAATCCCAATAAAATTTAAAAATTAACATGCATTACTAAACATACCTCATTTTATTCCTATAATATCTTTATCTTATCAAAATAAAAAATAACACTTTCCTATTGAATTGTTGAATTTTTATTATTGAATTATTGTTGAAATAAAAAATGACACTTTCCATTCTATTAGGATTTGTTGAATTATTATTCTTAAATTTTATTTAGGAATTTGAGTCTTAATTTAATTATTGAATTGTTGTTGACAAACTAAATAATTTTTATAACTATATGAGTATAATTTGTATGCTAAATTATAAATTAATGAGGTAAATATATAAATCAAGTACAATAATAATATTTTAAAAAAAATAAAAAATTGGGCCGGTCTGGCCCGGAAGCCCGAGATGGGCCAGGACGGGCTTGGAAATTGGCGGCCCGGTAACAACCGGGCCGGCCCCGACCCAGTAAAAACTCAAAGCCCAGTGGGCCTGGGCCGGGCTGGCCCGGCCCAGCCCGTCCCATTTGACAGCTCTAGTTGCACTCCCGTCCTATCCCAAACCGAATCAGGGCTTCTATTAGACTCTATAATTCCTCATGTTAAAAGATATCGCACATCCATTAATTATTAAAGCTTCTGACTACTTTAATTAATTAACATCTATTATTCCTTGAGTAGTACCACTCAACCTTGTTGTCGTACGAATTAAATCCACCTGTAGGGTTTAATACGACAATCCTTTATGAGTTTCCTCAAGGGGACGTCATCAACCTGGATCACCAGGACACGGTGCCCTAATGCCAATAAATAGACATCGTGCAAACGATGTCACTACCCAAAATACATAGTGCGTTGAATCTAACAAGATTCTCACCCATAGTAAATCAAAGTAGTGAACAAACGCTCCACATATCTAGATATCACAATTAGGGTTAAGAATTACAAGAGTCACCAAGACCTTTAGTTCTTCATAACAGTCAGAATAGAAGAACATGTCTTAACTGTAATCCATTCAATATGACATAGTGTACAAGCCACTAACAAGTTCATACTACAACTTATACATATAGTTATGTCCAGAACTATCTCAGTTGTGAATACTATTTATATCTTATAAGGAACTGACAATGTGATCTTCTGTGTGACTACAAACCCACCACATTATCTACAATATAAGATAAACAGACATACAAGTAATTAATAAGATTGCAATAATGTGAAAAATTATTTATTTCAGATAATAAGGAAATCAAATATATGCATAAAAGCCCAACAAAAGTTTGCTTTACAGTATACACCAACAATCTCCCACTTATACTAAAGCTAAACTTTTAGTATACACATAAAGACATATCAATTATTCCACTTATACTTAAAGTCTAGCTGGTATACATCGTAAACCAAGACCTTCCACATGTTGCTAAAAAACTTTCATCCCCAGAGTCTTTGTGAAAGGATCAGCCAGGTTGTTCAACGATGCAATCTTAGCTACAACCACGTCTCCTCGATTTACGATGTATCGTATAATGTGGTACTTCCGCTCTATGTGTTTACTCACTTTATGGGCTCTAGGCCACTGCACCCGCGTTATCACAATAAACAGTGATACACCTTGACATACTCTTGGACACCTCCAAGTCCAAAAGGAAATTACGTAGCCAAACAACCTCTTTGGCAGCCTCTGAGGCAGCTACGTACTCGGTCTCCATAGTGGAGTCCACGATGCATTTCTGCTTCACACTTCTCCAAGATATGGCTCTACTTCCCAACACAAACACATAACCCGAGGTAGACTTCCATTCATCTAGATCAACTTGGAAATCTGAAGCAGTATAACCCAAAGGAACAATATTATCTGACTGGTATACCAGCATATAATCTCGAGTCCTTTTTCAAGTACTTAAGGATATGCTTGAAAGCAGTCCAATGTCCTTGACCAGGGTTAGACTGATATCTAGCTACCATGCCGACTGCATAGCAAATATCAAGCTTCGTACACAGCATCGCATACACAAGGCTTCCTACAGCCAAAGCATAAGGAACCTTAGCCATCTCCTCTATCTCCTTCTGTGTCTTAGGACACATATCTTTAGATAAGGGAACTCCATGTCTAAAAGGCAGTAAACCCTTCTTTGAGTTTTGCATGTTGAAACGAGCAATCACAGTATCAATGTAAGATGCTTGAGATAAACACAACATTCTCTTTTTCCGATCACGAATGACCTTTATACCAAGAATGTACGATGCGTCTCCCAAATCCTTCATTTGAAACTGCTCTGAAAGCCACACCTTTACGTCTGATAATACTTTCACATTGTTGCCAATGAGAAGAATATCATCTACGTACAGTACTAAGAATGCCACGATGTCTCCGTTACTCTTCTTATACACACAATTTTCATTTTGACACTGTTCAAATCCAAATGATTTGATCACCTCATCAAAACGAATGTTCCAAGACCTGAAAGCTTGCTTTAGCCCATAAAGGGACTTTTTCAGCTTCCAGACCAGATGTTCTTGACCTTTCATCACATAACCCTCAGGTTGCCGCATGTAGATGTCCTTATTCAGATTTCTATTAAGGAAAGTTGTCTTGACATCCATTTGCCAAACCTCATAGTTCATGTGATTAGCTATGGATAAGAGAATCCGGATCGATTTTAGCATGGCTACTGGTGAGAAGGTCTTGTCATAGTCGATTCCTTCTTTCTGGGTAAAACCCTTTGCCACCAACCTTGCTTTAAAGGCAATAACCTTCCCATCAGATCCTCTCTTACGTCTGTAGACCCTCTTACACCCGATGACTTCCTTGCCATGGGGAAGTTCGCTTAGGTCGTACACTTCCATAGCATCCATAGATTCAATTTCTGAATCCATACACTTGTGCCAAGATTTTGCATCTTTGTCTGAATTGCCTCTTTGTAAGTCCAGAGATCGTTGTCATCATGTTCATTGCTTGGAATCAAGTCCACAGACTCTCCCACAAACATAAAACGATCAGGTTGACGTACAAACCTCCCACTACGACGAGACAATGCAGGCAAAGGTTCATCAGAGTAATCATGTTGTGCAGTCTCTTGTGGTATTTCCTCTTGCACACTCGGTGTGCCATTGTCTCCCCTTAACTCATTTAGAATGATCTCACTATTGGACTTATGCTCATGCATATAGTCTTCCTCTGAAAATCGGGCATTAGTACTGACTATCACCATCTGATCTTTAGGACTATAAAAATAACCACCTTTTGTTCCCTTAGGATATCCTACAAACAACCGTACTTCAGTTCTAGGTGCCAACTTATCAGCTTCCTTATCCAGCACATGTGCTGGACAACCCCAAATCCGAATGTGGTTGAGACTAGGCTTTTGCCCAGACCACAGTTCAATCGGAGTTTTTGGAACCGCTTTAGAAGGTACGCCGCTGTTTCCAAGGCATATCCCCAAAACGAGGTAGGTAATGAAGCATAACTCATCATTGATCTCACCATTTCTAATAGAGTCATATTCCTTCTTTTAGCCACGCCATTCTGTTGGGGAGTACCAGGCGCAGTGAGCTGGGATGTAATCCCATTCTCTAATAAGTATTGCCTAAATTCATTATTAAGGTATTCGCCACCACGATCAGATCGTAGTGACTTGATACCCTTACCATGACGGTTCTCCACTTCTGCTTTAAATTCTTTGAACTTGCCAAAGCATTCAAACTTGTGGCGCATCAGATAGATGTACCCATATCTTGAGTAATCATCAATGAAAGTGACGAAATACTCAAAACCACCTCTAGCTTGAACAGACATAGGCCCACACAAATTAGAGTGAATCAATTCTAACACGTCATTGGCCCTATTCCCCTTGGCCTTAAAAGGTCTTGAAGTCATCTTGCCTTCCAAGCAGAATTCGCAGACTGGGAATGGTTCCACTTGGAGAGACTCCAAAAAACCACTACTTACAAGTCTTTGAATTCTCCTCAGATTGACATGACCTAGTCTTAGGTGCCAAAGATATGTTTGATTCATCTTTGAAGGTTCTTTTCTCTTATTTGATGATGATGAATGAGTTTCAGTCATAGTACGATGTGCACAAGTAATAGTGTAAAGATTGTTTTCTAACGTGCCAGAACAGATTAAAAAGTTATTTCTCATAATAACAACTTTGTCATTAAAAACAACTGAGCATCCATCCAAAAACAACTTCGAAACAGAAATTAAATTCTTTCGAAAACTCGGCACGTACAAAACGTTCTTTAATACTAAAACAGAATTAGAAAAACATAAGTGCACATCTCCCACTGCGACCACTGCTACAGTCGTAGCATTGCCCAAACTGATGTAATCTCGCCCTCACTCAGTTGCCTTGTTTGCAGAAACCCCTGCAAGGTATAACAAACATGATCAGTGGCTCCTGTATCTACTACCCAAGAAAGGGCAGAACAAGCCACAAAGCATGTTTCAACAACTAGAGCAAGAGACGTACCAGAGTTGTCCTTTTTCAGGAGAGGACAATCAGGCTTCCAATGTCCTGTCTTGTTGCACTTGAAGCACTTGTCTTTTGGCTTTTTCACGCAACCAGAAGGCGCCAAAACCTTGCTCCCACTGCTTCCACCGCTACTTCCACCAGCCTTTTTCTGAGAAAGCTTTTTCTTCTTCCCGCCCTTGGACGAAGAAGATCCAGCCTGAACAGAAACATGGGCTTGTGGACCCTTACCCATGAGACCTTCCGCCACAACCAACTCCGCAAGAAGCTCAGCTACAGTATAACCCTTCTTACTCATGATTATGTTCAAACGGAAGTTTTCAAAGGATTTTGGGAGCGAGTTGAGGATCATATCGACCTTGGCATCACCGTCGATTTCTCCCCCAAGTACCTCTATCTCATTCAGATATTCCATCATCTTGAGACAGTGGTCCCTCACAGACGCTCCCTCTGGCATAGAGGTAGTCATAATTTTCCTCATAGCCTCAAAACGGGCAGCTCTATCTTTCTCACCAAAAAGCTCTTTTAGGCTCAACATCATATGTGCGGCAGTAGGCATGTTTTGATGCTGCTGTTGTAAAACATTTGACATAGAGGCCAAAATGTAACAACGAGCCATCTCATCAGCCTTGTGTCACTTCTTATGAGCCTTCTTTTGCTCTTCAGTGGAATCGGGTGCCAGATCGGCAGGAGCAGGAGTATTGAGCACAAACTTGTACTCATCTGCAACTAAGATAATGTCCAGATTTCTCTTTCAATCCAAATAATTCGGACCAGTAAGCTTAATTTCTTTTAAAATAACCATAAGCGGGTTGAACGTCATCTTATTAAATCTGAGATAAATTAAATGCAACCAAGTATTAAAATCACATAAATTGAAGCATAAAATATTGGAAACCTTCAAAACCAACATTTAACACAACCTCCAATAGCCCAACAAACACACACGCAAGCCACGTTAGGATGGTTTTTTACGCATGTGTTCATCAATCAGACACCAAGTCTTTAATTTCAATATCACGTCAACTTATCCTTATGACGAATGAAATTAATAGTCGGACCTTAACTGGCCATGTGAATTAGAACAGGACCCCGTTGGGGGGTTATATCAAAATTTACATCTAAGTGATGACCACAATTTAACTGTAAGAAAAATTATTCACTATTGACAGGCTCATACCAAGAACACATCGCAAGTATATAATTCACTACAGTTATCTTGCACTAATCTTAACTGATGAACTCATGAATAATACATTCGTTGGGGATGATCACACACTTCATCTAAAGATTAAAGCATTTTGATTAGAAGTCTTAACTAGTAAGCTTGTGAATGTTGCATTCGTTAGGGGGAGACTCCCAAGGTCCCACGAGCAACAATCACCTTAAAGACCAATTGTGGAGGCCAATGAATTAATTAAATTAAAATCTACTCACTTAGTCATTTAAAATTGAAGATTATTCGCAGGTATAGCAGATTATAATAAAAATTAATTATAAAATACAAACATGCCATAAAACGATAAATAAAAGCATAAATAAATGCATATCTATCACAACCCCTCCTAAAACTTATCAAAAATAGCCTATCAAAGCTATTACAATGATAAATCAAGGGCGCGGATGGATGCCTCGCATCGGCCTCTCACGCAAAGCAAGAAATGGTCTCGAACGGCTCGAATTCACGTCACTCGAACTAAACTGGCAGAAAACTTCATCAAGATGATTGAATTAGCTCTTGCCACAGGGGTCATAGTGTAGATGTGAAGTCTATAGATAACGTCACGAGGTTTCCAAAATGGGCTTACTTGCAGAAAATGGAATCCCGAGTCAAAAATTATGGCCAAAACAATGAACGTCACCGTCTAGGGCCAAAAACCTTTAACACGAGAAACCTGAAATCCATTTCCACATCCTCCATCCGACATCACCCGCTCTTGTGATCATAAAATACAACTAATACAAGCGAATGAAACCCTAATACAGTGATCTATTTCAAAATAAACCTATACTACCCACACTTATTATCTGGTGGAAAAACAATTACAAAATCACACAAGGGTTGCGATAGAGAACGATATAAAACCACAATAACAGAAAACCAAAAAATAAATACACGTTTCAGGCAGAGCCAACAATCCATGAATCCTTGCCTCTGATACCATTTGATGGAACACGCCGGTGAAGGCGGTCCGTCCCCAAGATCGTTGTTGGGATACCAAATGTGTATAAACAATTAAAAACCTAAACATGCATCTAAAGATTAGTTTAGATTTGTTACCTTTGAAGACCCAGACGTTGATTCCACTAGAGATCTTCTAGTATGTCTCCCAACCTCGTTCGAACACAGGTTGGACGGCGAACTAGCGAACGTGGAGAAAAAGGACTCCCAATTTCGTCTCCTCAAACCCTAATCACTAATTTTGGCTGTTGCAATATCAGTCTCTTAGGGTTTGGAAGAAATTATGGTCCTTTTATATATACTCATTTTAGGTTTCATAGGCCAGATTAGGGATCTGTTAGAAGGTATAGGGTTTGGGCTCCTCACGGACCCAAATACTCTTATGTTCAGCCCAGAACATTTATTTGGCCCGTGAACATTAATTCATTCCACTAGAGAATTAATGTTGCACTCCCGTCCTATCCCGAACCGAATCAGGGCTTCTATTAGACTCTATAATTCCCCATGTTAAAAGATATCGCACATCCATTAATTATTAAAGCTTCTGACTACTTTAATTAATTAGCATCTATTATTCCTTGAGTAGTACCACTCAACCTTGTTGTCGTACGGATTAAATCCACCTGCAGGGTTTAATACCACAATCCTTTATGAGTTTCTTCAAGGGGACGTCATCAACCTGGATCACCAGGACACGATGCCCTAATGCCAATAAATAGACATCGTGCAAACGATGTCACTACCCAGAATACATAGTGCGTTGAATCTAACAAGATTCTCACCCATAGTAAATCAAAGTAGTGAACAGACGCTCCACATATCTAGATATCACAATTAGGGTTAAGAATTACAAGAGTCACCAAGACCTTTAGTTCTTCATAACAGTCAAAATAGAAGAACATGTCTTAACTTATAAGGAACTGACAATGTGATCTTCTGTGTGACTACAAACCCACCACATTATCTACAATATAAGATAAACAGACATACAAGCAATACAAGCAATTAATAAGATTGCAATAATGTGAAAAACCATTTATTTCAGATAATAAGGAAATCAAATATATTCATAAAAGCCCAACAAAAGTTTGCTTTACAGTATACACCAACAAAATTGTATTCCGTTATACATTTAAATCTTGAAAACAAAGGTTCAGTCAATCGTATTGTGCCTGAGGGAGGATTATATCATTTTTTTATGGAAATAATCCTTCAGGGATGTCTATAAAATACTAGGGTCCATCTCAGTAAGGTACTCATATTTCAAGTCCTGATTTAGGTGGTACCTGAGATATATCAATGCTTTTACTTCTGGGCATCAGTGGATTTGAGACCATGAACTATAATTAGGACAAGGCTAGATGAATCTCAACATCTATGGCCCATGTCACGTAGTTATTACTATCAAGAGCATGCTCAGTAAATTCTCTCTTAGTAATACCAAGCATTTTCACTACGTTTAAAATGGACATGGTAAGACATACGATTTGAATTTTTATAAGCAAAGGAGAAAGAGGATTTAATTTATTTGAACATGCGCAGTCACAAAAGAGCAAATATTGGGTGCCGTCTACCCAAACATGATTTACGGTCTGACAAATACTGGGTGCCGCCTACCCAGACAATATGTGCGGACTATAACTAATAATGTAAATTTAATTCACATAAAAAGTTATACAAGTAGGAGCAACTATTCAAGTTCAAATTTTAGTCAATGCCCATGTTTGCTTCAGGCAAACCTCTATATGAAAATTTTGGGCAATGTTTGAGTGAATTAAATTAGCAACAAAGATAATAATAGACACACTAGGATTTTCACATAATCCTAATTTCTATAGCAAATAATCCACAAGCCTATTCTGTGACAAACGGTTTTATATGCTGAAATTTAAAGGGGATTAAATCACTTTACCAAAGTGGAACCTTAGGTAAGAATTTCTAAATGCTGCTTTCTCGACTCACGCACATTTCAAATGGGTGGAGCAACCAAACAAAGTACAATAATCAATATTGAATCCAAAAACACTCAATATAGAGATGGGTTAGTCGAAAATAAATTACAATATATAAATTTAATAGAATTACTCTATGTATGAGACTGTCAATAAATTATGGTGCACCAACAAATCAGACTGTAATTAAGCCGAGTCGATGCACAAACACTCAAGCTTGAAAAACTCAGGTTGATTTGATTCACAACAATCAAACTTTTCCTTTCAAGTTCATGCTTGAACCAAAAGAGTTGAGAAAAATCCCTACTGCAAATCTTGGGCTCTCAATTTTGAAAGCTTGCATGGTTTGTGTTCACAAAATTATAGAAGAGCACATGCATCCACAACCACCAAGCCTTTATCTCACTATGCAATACGCCTAAAATTAATTTAATATATTTGAGTGGATGTAGAAGGAGACTCTAATTTGTCATATAATTCTTAAATAGCCCTTATTCCAAAATTCAAATCTTCACGTAGGAATCAACCAATACATGTAGCTAAAATATAATATAATTAGCATAAGAGAGCGACATAGATATCGTACCAAAAAGATTAAATATTGTGATTCTTCGGAAGAGATTGAACCCGATCTAATTCGTCTTTATAATTATTTTAATATGTAGAGTACTCGTGTTGATAACGTGTTGTAAAATAAAAAGCGTAAACAGGAACGCCAATTTGTTTACCCAGTTCGTCATGAATGATTACATCTGGGGGCATACCAAGCTAGGAGTTTTCCACTATATTTTCTGTGTAAGTACATATGTGTGTTTTACAATACTGAGTACAGGGATATATATATATATATATATATATATATATATATATATATATATAATATTAAAACCCTAAAACCTACACTAGTACATAAAAGGCTTTGGAAAGCTGTTACTTTTGCTCTTAGACAGCGGTTAAAAGGGCTATCCAAGTAGCAGCTATCTAAGCAAAGTATCCACTTAGACAGCGGTTGAAAACCGCTGTCCAAGATAAAGCCTTAGATAGCGGTTATTAACAGCTGTCCAAGACAAAGCCTTAGACAGCGGTTCTTAACCGCTGTCCAAGATAAAGCCTTAGATAGCGGTTATTAACAGCTTTCCAAGACAGAGTCTTAGACAGCGGTTATTAACCGCTATCTATTATATATATATATATATTTTTTTACCCGATTTTTTATATAATTTTTGTATGATTTTTTTTATATAAATTTTTATATATAATTTTATTAATTTTTTTTTATATTTTAATAAATCTGTTTATACAAAATTACCAAAACCTATACTAATATTTATAAGTCCAACACCAAAATATCAAATAAATAAACATGCACATCAATTGAATATACCAAAAACATGAAATATATATCATCACAAATTAATATGTAAATTACATGGTACCAAAAGTTATAATAGCATAGAATATAAGAATCAATTGTAAAAATACTCCATCTAATCTATTTTCCATTTCTCCATTCTTTTATTGGGGTAGGAATCAGTTTGAGTAAGTAGACCTCATCTCCCATCATTTTTGTGGAGCAAAGTCCTCTTCGTACGCATTGCTCACGAGCATTAATGTTTCTTCCATTGCGGGTGTCATAAATATTTTCCCTTGAAAAAAAAGGTAAATCGTTAGGTATCGAACTATTTCATTCAACCTTAATAATTAACGAGTTAAATATGTCAAGGATCCAACTTATATCAACATGAGCATATTAAATTTTCATGTGTTGGGTATTTAAGACGTAAGTTCACCATATTCCTTGATGGTTTATTCACAATAAACAAATTTAAGCATTTGAATGACTCACACTTATTGGAGACGTGATCATACGCAAGTGTTGACATGCATTTTTGTACGGATAGATGTATGTGGCTATTTAGGGTATGCCCGACAAACAATAAATATAAACGAACACGAACGATGGGGGAAGAACTTTCGTTCTTCCCTCGAATGTGAGAGCTTCTTGGATATATGAGAAATGAGAGAAAAGTCAATCTTTACAATGAGGGGGTGACCCCCTATTTATAGAGGTTCACCCCCAAGGGCCCAAAAGTGGCCCTAAATTCGTCTCAACCCTTTATTTTAGGGATTTATTACAATATTAATATAAAGATCAACAGTAGACCTATAATACATTAAATACTCTTTTCTGACGTAGACTCTCGATCTCGTCGGGTCAGTGTATCTTTGGGAATTTGACCTCCTGTCAGGCGAGGATATTTCCTGCTGTAACAATTGCCCCCAAGATTGGGCTCTGATTGCGGCCAGAGTTCGATCTTGATCTGCGCTTCAAATAGGTTTTGTTCCCGAGCCTGAAAACGGGATAGCTTGGATGCCCAAAGGGAATCTTCGACGACCGGGTCCTTGATGGGCGAGTCTTTCGTGTCACCTTCGAATCGTCAAACTTTCTTTTTTAAACTGGTCGGGTTAGGTGGGGTACGATCTTCCGTCGTGCCCCCGAGTCGAGTACCGTGACGTTCAATTAATAAATAGTTCTTGCCGCTGGCCGGCATTGATTTTAGTAATATGGCGGTAAGGACCGCGATGATAAATTAATGAAGTGCTTAGGCCGCCTGCGGGTAGCGACTTCACGGACAACAGATTGACTTAACAATCAATTAAAAGACAAATCAACAGATTAACGAGTGAAGTGCTTTAGCCGATTGACGGGCAGCGACTTCACGATGATGGGATCGAGTTAACAACCGCTTAAAAGATTAATCAAAAGATTAATGAGTGAAGTGCTTTAGCCGATAGACGGGCACATACTTCACGAAGATGGGATTGAGTTAACAACCGCTTATAAAATTAACCAACAAATTAATGAGTGAAGTGCTTTAGCCGATGATCGGGCAGCGACTTCACGAAGATGGGATTGAGTTAACAACCGCTTATAAAATTAACCAACAGATTAATGAGTGAAGTGCTTTAGCCGATAGACGGGCACATACTTCACGAAGATGGGATTGAATTAACAACCGCTTACAACATTAACCAACAGATTAATGAGTGAAGTGCTTTAGCCGATAGACGGGCAGCGACTTCACGAAGATGGGATTGAGTTAACAACCGCTTATAAAATTAACCAACAGATTAATGAGTGAAGTGCTTTAGCCGATGATCGGGCAGCGACTTCACGAAGATGGGATTGAGTTAACAACCGCTTATAAAATTAACCAACAGATTAATGAGTGAAGTGCTTTAGCCGATGATCGGGCAGCAACTTCACGAAGATGGGATTGAATTAACAATCGATTTGTTGATTAAACAAAGCGTCCAAGACGCGATATATTATGGCCGCAAGTGGGCAAAAGCGATACGGGTCAGTCGATGCCGGTGAAGGCGGACTGGTCGATGCCGTTAACATGGATAAACCAAAGCAGAGAATAGATTAGTTAACGCCGGTGAAGACGAACTAAACAACACCTCGCCCATTAAGGCGGAAAGTCAACGCTTAAAATGTGGACTGGATCCACGCCGAGAGGCGGATTAGTTGACGCCGGTGAAGGCGAACTTATCAAGGCCGAGTGACGGATCGTCTTGAGAGGCAGATTAGTTGACGCCGGTGAAGGCGAACTAATCAATATGTCAACGCATAAAAGGCGGAATAATCAACGCCGAGAAGGCGATTAACTCGAGAAAGAGATTAGTTGACGCCGGTGAAGGCGAACTAATCAATACGTCTACGCCTGAAAGGCGGACTAATCAACGTCGAGGAGACGGATTACTTCGCCACTCCAGGCGGATTGTCGACGCCTAAGAGGCGGATTAACTCGAGTAGATTAGTTGACGCCTGTGAAGGCGAACTAATCAATACGTCTACGCCTGAAAGGCGGACTAATCAACGCCTAAAAGGCGGATTACTTCGCCACTCCAGGCGGACCGTCAACGCCTAACAGGCGGACTAATCAACGCCTAAAAACGCGGATTACTTTGCCACTCCAGGCGGACCGTCAACGCCTGACAGGCGGACTAATCAACGCCTAAAAGGCGGATTACTTCGCCACTCCAGGCGGATTACCTCGCCACTCCAGGCGGACCGTCAACGCCTAACAGGCGGACTAATCAACGCCTAAAAGACGGATTACTTCGCCACTCCAGGCGGATTACCTCGCCACTCCAGGCGGACCGTCAACGCCTAACATGCGGACTAATCAACGCCTAAAAGGCGGATTACTTCGCCACTCCAGGCGGATTACCTCGCCACTCCAGGCGGACCGTCAACGCCTAACAGGCAGACTAATCAACGCCTAAAAGGCGGATTACTTCGCCACTCCAGGAGGATCGTCAACGCCTAACAGGTGGACTAATCAATGCCTAAAAGGCAGATTAACTCGAGAAAGAGATTAGTTGACGCCGGTGAAAGCGAACTAATCAATACGTCTAAAAAGGCGGATTACTTCGCCACTCCAGGCGGACCGTCAACGCCTGACAGACGGACTAATCAACGCCTAAAAGGCGGATTACTTCGCCACTCCAGGTGGATTACCTCGCCACTCCAGGCGGACCGTCAACGCCTAACAGGCGGACTAATCAATGCCTAAAAGGCGGATTACTTCGCCACTCCAGGCGGATTACCTCGCCACTCCAGGCGGACCGTCAACGCCTGACAGGCGGACTAATCAACGCCTAAAAGGCGGATTACTTCGCCACTCCAGGCGGATTACCTCGCCACTCCAGGCGGACCGTCAACGCCTAACAGACGGACTAATCAACGCCTAAAAGGCGGATTACTTCGCCACTCCAGACGGATTACCTCGCCACTCCAGGCGGACCGTCAACGCCTAACAGGTGGACTAATCAACGCCTAAAAGGCGGATTACTTCGCCACTCCAGGCGAATTAACTCGAGAAAGAGATTAGTTGATGCCGGTGAAGGCGAACTAATCAATACGTCTACGCCTGAAAGGCGGACTAATCAACATCGAGGAGACGGATTACTTCGCCAATCTAGGCGGAATATCGACGCCTAAAAGGCGGATAAACTCGAGTGGATTAGTTGACGCCTGTGAAGGCGAACTAATTAATACGTCAACGCCTGAAACGACGGACTAATCGACGTCGAGAAGACGGATTACTTCGCCAATCTAGGCGGAATGTCGACGCCTAAAAGGCGGATAAACTCGAGTGGATTAGTTGACGCCTGTGAAGGCGAACTAATCAATACGTCAACGCCTGAAACGGCGGACTAATCGACGTCGAGAAGACGGATTACTTCGCCAATCTAGGCGGAATGTCGATGCCTAAAAAGCGGATAAACTCGAGTGGATTAGTTGACGCCTGTGAAGGCGAACTAATCAATACGTCAACGCTTGAAACGGCGGACTAATCGACGTCGAGAAGATGGATTACTTCGCCAATCTAGGCGGAATATCGACGCCTAAAAGGCGGATAAACTCGAGTGGATTAGTTGACGCCTGTGAAGGCGAACTAATCAATACGTCAACGCCTGAAACGGCGGACTAATCGACGTCGAGAAGACGGGTTACTTCGCCAATTTAGGCGGAATGTCAACGCCTAAAAGGCGGATAAACTCGAGTGGATTAGTTGACGCCTGTGAAGGCGAACTAATCAATACGTCAACGCCTGAAACGGCGGACTAATCGACGTCGAGAAGACGGATTACTTCGCCAATCTAGGCGAAATGTCGACGCCTAAAAGACGGATAAACTCGAGTGGATTAGTTGACGCCTGTGAAGGCGAACTAATCAATACGTCAACGCCTGAAACGGCGGACTAATCGACGTCGAGAAGACGGATTACTTCGCCAATCTAGGCGGAATGTCGATGCCTAAAAAGCAGAAAAACTCGAGTGGATTAGTTGACACCTGTGAAGGCGAACTAATCAATACGTCAACGCTTGAAACGGCGGACTAATCGACGTCGAGAAGATGGATTACTTCGCCAATCTAGGCGGAATATCGACGCCTAAAAGGCGGATAAACTCGAGTGGATTAGTTGACGCCTGTGAAGGCGAACTAATCAATACGTCAACGCCTGAAACGGCGGACTAATCGACGTCGAGAAGATGGGTTACTTCGCCAATTTAGGTGGAATGTCGACGCCTAAAAGGCGGATAAACTCGAGTGGATTAGTTGACGCCTGTGAAGGCGAACTAATCAATACGTCAACGCCTGAAACGACGGACTAATCGACGTCGAGAAGACGGATTACTTCGCCAATCTAGGCGGAATGTCGACGCCTAAAAGGCGGATAAACTCGAGTGGATTAGTTGACGCCTGTGAAGGCGAACTAATCAATACGTCAACGCCTGAAACAGCGGACTAATCGACGTCTAGAAGACGGATTACTTCGCCAATCTAGGCGGAATGTCGACGCCTAAAAGGCAGATAAACTCGAGTGGATTAGTTGACGCCTGTGAAGGCGAACTAATCAATACGTCACCGCCTGAAACGGCGGACTAATCGACGTCGAGAAGACGGATTACTTCGCCAATCTAGGCGGAATGTCGACGCCTAAAAGGCGGATAAATGTTTGTAGTCGAAAGGTTTGACCATGTTTTAAATATTGAGTTATTTATTCGGTGAGCAACCTCAATAATTTTTCGAAATTATATTCGAAGTTTCAAATAACCGACTGTATTTAGTTGAATTCAGCATCAAAAATTTTATTTTTGATGTCACAAAATGAGCTTAGGATATGTATATCCATGCCCCCGCTTTTAATATATATGAAAACTTACGAGTTGCGATATATATTAAAAGGAAATATCAAATTAAAATTGTATTTCAAAAATTGCCCCCCATTTTAATTTTTGAAATATGAGTATATGCCCCCGCTTTTACTATATATGAAATTTGCGAGTTGCGATATATATTAAAAGGAAATTGCCGAAATAAACCTGATTCGAGTGGGCAAAGGACTGCCCGTAGATTTTTTGTTGTTGAAGAGGTCTCGGTGCTCGTCTCACAAGCTGCTGTTTTTTTTTTAAGACTAAGTAACAAGCCTCATCGTCCAGGCCCAAAAGTATCAGTTCGAGAAAGGGCCTAACTGAATAAATATGAAGGGCCCAACTGAATAAATGTGAAGGGCCCAACTGAATAAGCAAAAGGGCCCAATTTTTTTTTAAAAATAATTAACCCTGGGCCCAACAGTGGAAAACAAGCCCACCTCCAAATTAATACCCTCAAACTGAGAATCCTACGGGGAAGTGATACGCGGGCGGCGGGGAGACCACGCGACCGGCGGCGAGGGGCCTAACCGCGTGGGCAACTGCGCATGCTGGGAGGCTGGGCGCGGGGAGGCGGCGCACGGCGAGGAGGCCGCGGGTAGGCATGGTTGCCGGCGTGATTGGCGGTCTGCGATGTGCGAGGAGGCGGGGCGGCGGCCCGTACGGAGAGGCCTGCCGCGAGCAGCGGCCACGGGAGGCCGAGCCCTGCCGGGGAGATGTGGCGACTGAGGCCGCTTCTTGGCGGTGCGGCGGGGCCGAGCCCGGGCGGTGAGCGGCGAATTTGTGTCGGGCTGCGAGGGCTGCTGTGCGGGGAGATCGCGGCTTGCGGGGTGTCGGCTCGGGTTGGTGACAGGGTCGCGTGGGCGACTGTTCGGCGCGGGGAGGAAAGCACGAGCAGTGGCCCTGCTCGCAGGATGACGAAGCTGGAGGCCAGGCGGTGATGCGGGGGGAAACCCGCGAAGGTCGGCGACGCAAGGAGGGAGCCGCGAGCAGCGGAGGTTCTGCCCGCCGGACGGGCCAGGCGGTGATGCGGGGCGGCAACGCGGGCTGGCGAGCTGCGGCCCGGGAAGGCAGCGGAGTTTGACGGCGTGCGCCCGCGGGCAGCGATGACGGCCGGAGGCCACCGAGCCTCCGCGGGTAGACGCGCTCTTACAAGCTCTTGTTATATTTCACGAGGTCTTTAAACATACTTAGGTCCTAAAAAACATGCATTTTTAAGAGAAACATTAATAGCAGACTACTGCTCCAATATGTTCTTCATACTTAAGAGAACTAAATAAATAAAAATACATTTAGTTCAGGAATTTTATCAAGCAAGTTGTAGCACCATGATTAAGCTCAAATTTCTCATGAACGCAAATTATTAAAACCATGAACAAGATCTTGTAGTCTTTGGGTTAAGAATTCACCTCTTTAATTACCTCATCAGCCTCTTTTAACTTTCGTAATTCTTTTTTGCCACTATAACTCCAAGAACAAATTGTTCAAACAACCATTACTAATAATTATTGTTACACCTCAATTTGATGGCTAACATCCAAGTAACTTTTTCAATCACAAATCACCACTTTTCAATTTCCTATCAAAGTCTATATAAAAACAACAATCTTTCTTTTCTAAAAAATCTTTTAACTAAGAACCTTTCTTACTACTACAATATCCAAGAAGATGCACAGCTACCAGTTTTTTCTATTAAAAATAAATCACTCATTTTTCCAAGAAGATGTGGGTGTTTTTATAGTTTTTCCAACATATAATCACTTTATCGACTGGGATTCATTTTCACATATGCTTAGGGAGAAGAGAGTATAGGAATAGAATACTCACATAAGAAACTCTCACAGAAGCCCGTACAGCTCGTGGTGCAGGCTCACCCATATCTTTTCTCTCTTTCGTTTCCTCAGTGCGTGAAACAGCCAATGATCGATGAGGAATCTCTGGAGGAGGGCCAAAGATGTCATTTCCACTGAGTTCCTTACACTTAGCATCTGAAAAATCTGCTCTCTGCCTCACTTTCTAAAGTTCCACTCAGTTCCCGTTGCTTAGCGAACTCAGGGATAGTAGTGTGCTTCTTAGGAGAGATTATTTCTTCCGTGCCGAAGGAAATCTGACTTATCCCGTTTGCAGCTTGCTAGAAGAAAAAAAAACACAAAAGAGGGACATAAGTAATATTTTATTCAACTTACAATATTGTAACATATGTCAATATCTAAAGATGTTTTGATAAGAGCAAGAAGATGGAAACCTGCACTGTTCGGACCGATGTTTGGTTATTAAAATTGCCATCATAAGTTGAAGATTGTGATGAGTCTTCTTCAGCAAATATTTTGCTTCCAATAATTTCCTTTAAATTATAGCCTGAACAAGGCTTCCTGAAAGTAGAAAATGCAATATTTTTTCTTTTCAGAGCCTTAGAACACATCATACTCATAGCTGGAAAAAATTCACTTATATTTCATTTACAATTAAATCTTTGAAAACTCAAAAATCATATTTCGATTCCAAACATTTATCAAGGATTAACTAACGCAGCCAAAACTCTTTCTTTCTAATTCCAAAGATCAAATGTCCATCATTGTCTTGCACGACAAGAATTTAAAAAAAATAACAATAACAATTCACACGGATTCTTACAAGCTATTTTCCTGATCATAATCCATAACACATAATTCAAATTTTAAGCATTGCAAAAATATTCAATAAGATTCTTACATGAAACAGGCCCTGGCCCCTGAAATCTATAACTTTTTGCTATGTTCACCCTAAATTCAACAGTTAAAATAGAAGTCAGAGAAGATGGAAACACAATTATTTTAGAAGAATAATGAAGGGAATGACTTTACTCGAATAATACAATTATTATGCAAATGATTTTATCGTCTTGCTCAAAATACATTCTCCTATAAATTTTTGAAAATGTCATTTCACCTTCTCATTTATTTCTTGAGCAAGAAAAATTAATGGCAAAGTTTCCAATTCATCGTCTAAGACACCTCTAGAATTTAGGCAATGACAAAAATAAAAGTCATTTAGAGCACAAAGTCACAGATAATTAATGATAAATTCTATACATATGGACTCTATATTTTTACCAGAATTATCCCTCCATTAAAGGAACAATTCAATTTTGCAGTGAAAGACAAAAGGATAGAGGTGAAACCATCGTCTAATTTTCAACGCAATACAAAATAAGCCCAAAGAAATAACAGAGCAAATCATCCTTCACATTATTTCAAAATTACTTCCTAGAAGAACGTTAATCCAGTAAATTCCCCAAATGGAAATTCCCAATTTCAACTCATTAACCTAAGCCAGGGATCTAAAGCTTCATTATCATCAATAATCATTCATTCGTCTATTAATCACAAACTAAATAGCCTTCGTCTCCAATCAAATTAATCACAGTAAGATTCTCAATTAAGAAATTGGACTGTGAACAAATACCTCATCGGACATGAAGGGCGCGAGATCTGGCGCATATTCGGCGAGGACAGCGGAGGAATTCACTAAACCCTACCGTGCACGCCGCGGAGGAGATAGGCGCAGGTGTTACGCTTGGCTGCCCGTGATGGGGCAAGGCGGCATGGGGAGACGGCGGCGTTGGCTAATGCGGCGGGGGAGGCGACTGCGTTGCGGAGACGGCAGCATCGATGGAGGTGGCCGCATCGGGAGGCGGCGGCATCGATGGAGGCGGCCGCGTCGGGAGGCGGAGGTGACAGGAGGAGGCGGCCGAGGCAGCGGTGGTGGCGCGCGTCGGTGGAGGGAGCAAGCTTAGGGAGAGAGAGAAGGGACCGGATATGCGCAGTTAGGAGAATTCTAAGGAAAAATCTGTATTAAAGGGGTTAAAAGGCTTAGACAGCTGTTTTGAACCGCTATCCAAGGTTACACTTGGACAGCGGTTATTAAGGGCTTTCCAAAGTAGGCATTGACCGCTATTTATCATTGACCACTTAGACAGCGGTTATGAACCGCTATCTAAGATAAAATCTTGGATAGCGGTTCATAACCGCTGTCTAACCTATTTTTTAATTTAATTTTATAAAACCGCTGTCCAAGCTAAATCTTGGAGAGCGGTTTTTTAAAAGGCTCTCCAAGTAGCGCTATGCAAGTTTAAATCTGTAGTAGTGCTATCAGATTACTTGATCCATAAGTAATGTTCACATCAAATCTTCTGGATTTGACATATCAAATCTTCTAAATTTACAACAGTATATATTGAAAAGCTAAATAGGATATGGTTCTCTTTTATAGTAATATGATGGAATTTAGTTGTGTTATTTTAGTAAAATAAAAAAATTATTAATTATTTTTACTGCGTAGATATGTTAGTAATTTAATTTTTTATAATATTGATTTATTCATTTAATTTTTTTATATAATTTTGATTTACAACAATAATAAATAATATTGTATAACTCTTAGTTATATTTTATTATCTGTCTTTTTTATTTTATTAATTATATATCACAGTACACATTTTTATTAAATGTTAAATATGTAGTTAAACATTTTGTGTAAATTATGTGAATATTGTAAGGATAAAATTTATGAAGAAAATTTCTTTTTTAAGTGTAAAATCTAACATGGAGTTAAATATTTTTTATGAAAACTGATTAGGGCAGATGGTGTAATATAACTAATTTTTTTAATGAATTTATAAATTATTTAAATATTTTTATACTATTTAATGAGAGATTTGGAAGTTTATGTGAAAAACCTCTTTCTCATATATTTCAAAAAAATTAAGTCATATTATTTTATCCACACAATTTTTACCCTCATTAAAAATTATTATGGATATGCTTTTTAATATCTCCAAATCGTTTAAGATAAAATCTAGGGTTACTCAATCTTGGCTTTATATTTTTATTATGTTTGTTGCCGACAATTAATTTTATTTTCTGTCGTTGACTTTGGCTACTTTACTCCTCTCTTAAGTTTTCTTAATTTCTCTCTCTTCTTCTTGTCTCGTTCCAATTGCATGTTATTGCCGTTGTCAATTCTCTTCAAGAATCTTCGACAATTCTCAGTTTTTCAGGAGACAATTAGATTATTCACCTTTTATATTATTTTTTATGTTGGGCTTTGTTATCTTTTCAAGATTATGATTTCATAGTTTAATTTCAAAGGATAATTACATACAAAATAGGGTGCAATAAATCTCATGGCACAATTTGCTACAATTTGGTGGTCCCCATTATTAAACAAAACCACGCCCTTATACACTTTGGTGGACCCGTATTCAAACTCAGATTCTTACAAAATCTGACAAAATGTTAACTGATTGACACACTTTTGCACATTTCCCGAAGTAAATATTTGACCAAAAATATTTATTATTTTCGGGTGTATGTTAATTTTGAACACAAACATAAATTTTATGAATACAAGTATAAAATATTTTGAACATAAAATATAAATATTTGAGAATTCAAGCAAATTCAAATTCATATTCAAAAACATTTATTTCATTATTAATTTAAAATTACATATAAAAAATTTCAAAATATTTCATATGCAAAATTAGGCACAAACAGCCCAAAAATTTATGAACAGACAGCCTAAAAAAATGTGCACAAATGCACATAAATCATGAACAAACGCTCTAAAATTATGAACAAATGTCGCTAAATTATGAACAGAAGGTATTTTCGTATTTGAATATCCAAAAACCTTCAACTCTATTTACAATTTGATGCCTAAAATAAAAGGGGGAAAAAAAATCAGGTCTTGCTTTTGTACTTTGCTCAAAATTCATAGTTTTATAGCAAACATCTCAATCTGCAAACCATTACCTCTATGAAATTCAGAGTTTTACAGCAAACATTTCAATCCTATCTCATAAAAAAGTAACAAAAAATGCAAACTGCACATGATTGCTTTAACAGTTGTAAAATTCTAAACTATAAAGACATCATCCACATGAAAGCTCACCCCCATGCCTGCTTTCTTTCTCAATAGATAAAGACATTTTGAATTAGCAAATGAATTAGCAAATGATTCTCTCTTTCTACGAAAGGAACTAGCAAATGAATTAGCAGGGGGTAATGGGTTTCAAAAGATTAGTTCTTCAATTCCATACGAAATTCCCCCATTATTAAATTCAAACAAAATTAATGACTATTTCCACCGTTCTGACAATTAGAAAAATTAATCAAACTCACATTCAAATCGGGGGCACTGAAACTGCTCATCGAACGTCGACGGAGTGAGATGGCCTACAATCTAGGGGAATACATCAGATATGGGCGGTAGTGCACGGATCTGGGCGGTGGTCTTCACCGAGGCTCTTTCTTGTGATGGCAGTGGATGGATTTCTTCCATCGAAAATTAGAGAGAGACGGGGGAGATTGATGGCAATGGCCTACGGACCTCACTACGGTGGCGACGGTGGCGGTGCCCTTCGGTCCTCACCTCCAGATCTGGGCAGAGAAGTCTCGAAGATTTGGGCAAGAAAGAAATTTCCACCACCGATCTAGAACACTGCTCTCTTCTCACTTTGCCAAAACCCACTTCGCCACCGAAATTGTGCCTCCGTACACATCAGGATCTCAACAACCCTCTCCGTTGTCGCTCCGATTCGATGCCAGTGGAGTGGCAGATCGCAACGATGCTGCTCTGAAATTCCTCAAGACGGCGATTGGTTCACGTTGAGAGAGGGTGGAACAACGATAATGGCGGTGGTGGTGGCCAAGGCGATGCGGTGGTGTTTGGAGAATTTAGAGAGAGAAAAGGGGGAGACGGGGCTGCTGAATTTAAAGAGAGGAAATTTGATTTTGAATTGGTGAGAGAGATAATTTTATTGGGAAGAGAGAAATTAGATTGGAGTGACAGTGAGACACGTGGATTGGGGTATTTTAATTACACTAGTTATATTATACGTGCGTTGCACATTGTACACGTAAGTAGTCAATAAAAATAATGTTAAGATTAATTTTGGGAAAATTATAAAATATATATAGTTTTAAAAAGGAACCTAATTACAAAATGGTTCAAAATATTTGGACAGACTCATATTTTTATTCTTCTATGCAAATATTTTTTATGTGTTTGTGTAAATAACTTGAACCAATTTATAATTAGTATCAATTTTTTGAACCAATATTTCAATGTCTCATTCTAATATAGTGACATTTGTTTCTCTACCAAGAAAAAAATTCTTTTACACCTTCGAAAAGACTTTTGATTCTTTGTTGCATGTCAAGTACTTATATATGTGTAGCAAACTACACTTGGGAATTTATCTTAAGACTCATGTCTGAGCTGAAGCATGAGAAGAAGCTATTGACCATAGAGTATACATTATGCTAGAATGTTGGAGCATATTCATAGTATCAATTTTTTTTATTATTGAAAGTCAAAGAGATGTAATTGGTTTAGGCTTCATTCCTTTTTAATCTAACAACTTGAGGGGGAAATTAATGGAGCATTAACATATTGGTTAAAAAAATAGACTTTAATTACAAATTTATTCAAAATATTTGCTCAAACACATAAAATATATTTGCACAAAATCATAAATATCTGCTTGGTTAAATTGGTAAATGAACTACCAGCCCAATAGAAAACAAAATATTGAACATATTCTAGGACTGGTTGAATGTCAAGTGGTGGCATAGTGGCTTCTGTTTGACCGATCCGGACCATCTAAATTCCTAGACAAGCCTCTTGTTGAACACTTGAACCCCTTTGAGTTGTACCTCCACCAAGTGTACTGTAGACCTCAACTGTTTCTTCTTTTTGGCCTTGTGTCTCCAACCGATCAGCCCAAGCCGCACGCATTCATCAAATATTAATTGCTTGATTCATATGTAAAAAATGATTTTTTTTTTTTTGGGTAATATTTTTGTGTACAAGATACAGTGGTAATGTACTATAGCTACAGAGGGCATGAATATATACACTAAATTGACAAACAAAAACACATCTATCATATTAGCAAAAAATAAAATAAAGAAAAATTTCTTTAAAATTACTGAAATAGGTTAGCAGAAACTGACGTAAGATCAAAACAATTGAAAGGAAAACTTAGTATATTGTAATCATCTGAATATTAGGACTTCAAAATTAGGCATCTCAAAAATAGAAACACGCTTTTAGATGGTGCAAATCAGAATTTACCTTATGACAAGTCTTGGAACAACATAACTTGGAACTTGACGTTTCAGA
Organism: Ballota nigra; assembly: GCA_947034835.1. Classification (NCBI taxonomy): domain Eukaryota; kingdom Viridiplantae; phylum Streptophyta; class Magnoliopsida; order Lamiales; family Lamiaceae; genus Ballota; species Ballota nigra. The sequence continues at coordinate 85,197,452 of OX344720.1, read as the reverse complement.
CTTCAGAGAATGTAATTCTCAATTTGCTAGATCAGACGTGTTCAAGGTTATAACGGATGTGACCTATTTAATTATATGATACTTGCAACACATTCAGGTAGATAACTTTCAAAATTAAGTAGCCAATAAAATTGATTGTATAATATGTGAAATCAATTAGAGCACACTCTAGAAGAATTCTAACTTCAAATTTAAATTCAAATACAACTTCAAACAATGCCACAAGAAAACTAATGCACCTCGTGAGAATCAATAAATGATGAAAGAAATAGCCCTTGTTGCAATATTTTTCCCAGTGCATAGCAGATAGGTTCTAGCATAAAATTGCAGCTCGGTTAATAATAAGCACCAACAAAGACAATTCCAAACCAATTTGAGTCTCCTTTCTCTATAGATGCACCCCACTTTCTAGGGTCCCCAAATCTTATAGAAATTCAAGGAACCGGTCCAACAACAAACACCTGCACTCTAGTGCTTCAATGATAATAGTCATCAATGTCCCAAATTCCAGTTGTGGTCACCAAACAAATGAAGTACCAATTCTCAAAATAATAAGAAAGTTCTAGAGTGTTCCAGGAAAACCAGACAATACAACTGCAACTGCAACTGCATAAAAGGAAATCCGTCCATTAACTAGCATATGTGTTCGTTTTTCCTAATTTAAATTTTAAATATTGTCTGGTTTGTAATTATTGACAAAGAATAACATGACTCTACCAATGCTTTAACTAAAACCATCTTCATGACAAAGCTTGTTCAATTCATATTGAAGGAGTTGATCTATATTACCAAATCCTTACTGAAGCTCAAATGTGGGAGGTACAAAAATTAAAGAATGTATCTAGATTAATATTTACAATTCAACAATGCAGTCAATATTGAGAACATCCTTCTCTAATCTACGCTTTGCCAATCCAGATACAGTAAATCATCTACAAAACTGATAATGTGGTATCCAACACAGGGATATTTATAACTTCATCCACATAAAAGGAAGCCAGTCCATTAATTAACATGCTTGTTCGTTCTTTCTAATTCAAATATTGTTTGGTCAGTAATTCTTGACAAAGAATACCAAGACTCTAGCAATGTTTTAACTAAAACCATCTTCATGACAATGCGATCAAGTCCATATTGAAGAAGTTGATCTATACTACCATATCCTTGCTGAAGCTCAAACGTTGGAGGTACAAAAATTCAATAATGTATCTAGATTAATATTTACAATTCAATAATGCAGCAATATTGAGACCATTCTTCTGTAAGCTACGTTTTCCCAATCCAAATACAGTAAATCAAATACAAAACTGAGAGTGGTATCCAGCTCAGGGACTAAATATCTCATAAAATGCCCAAATTAGGATGAATCAGAACAACCATTAGATAAAAATATAAAATATGCACATATAGCAAGTATTACCTTCAATAATCAATTAAGACGAAGATATTAGCTTAGTGAACCGAATCCACAAACCATAATACCTGTTTAAGCAAGCTTAAAACACAAAAACCAAAATAGTCCACATAAAATAATAATTAATTAAAAATGGCTCCAAGAATGCAACAGTCACCAAATAGATTTAATGTAGAAGAATTCAATCCACGACCTAGTTTTGCAGAAACCGTCATGTGAATTAAGCCCTTCTAATTATGAATGGGCATAATACCATGTATAATAGGGTAAGTTATTCCAATTTTACCACAGTCGTTGACAAATTTAAGGAAGATATTAGTATCATAAAAGAGTTGAGATATAATGAGATCACCTCCAGCATCAACTTGAAAAAGAAATTTAAGAAGAGCCCTGTAACTCAAACAAGAACTTGTAGATATTGATCAAGTTCATTATAGTAAGCAGGTGACCTTTTGCAATGGTCAACAAAATCAGAGCACACACAATGCAATTACCAAATCCAAGAGTCTCCGCTAGTTGAACCGCGTCCAGTAGACTCCCTGTTCCGCTCATCCCCTTCGTCAACTGTTTTATCGGGATACTATTTCCTAGGTTTCTAAGCTTGGAATGGATGGCCGAGCGTAGGTGGCAAGCAGAAGCAGTTATATGGATACGGCCAAAAAAGAAAAATAGATAAAGTTGTTCTTGCCGAACATATGTAAAAACTTGTTATTGCATCTTACATAAGCACAATCAATATCCAAATAACTCTCATGTAATTCCTTCTGGCACTGATAATAAAGAAGAAATTGAATCCAAATGAATACAATCCAGCTAAACAAAAAATAAAAAATTAGCATCTGGGATGATTCTCCTTTTCTTCTCTGATCCACCAAACGATTTAGGAAGGCATCAACTGATTCCAATAGAAGAAACAACAGAGGTGACCGTAAGCTCTGAAGCTGGATCGCCCACCATAACCAGGGCTATTGCTCAGCTCCATCTGAAAAGAATATTTGGAAGAATCATTGTACTGCGGCTAGAGGCGGTGGGTGGTTGAAGTTGGGGAGAATATCGACTCCGAGGAATGAAAGAAGAGACCCATGAAAACCCATTTGCTATTAGAAAAATGAACATGATCAGGATAAATGAGCTCATCCAATATTCCATTAATGAAGAATACTGAAAGGTGCAAAATTGAAAAGTCTAGAAATGAAACTGAAAAGTCTGCAGAGCATTGGTGAAATGGACAAATTTGTACTAAATTAAAAAATAGAGGGGCAAAACTGTCCTAAAATGATTTACAAATGCTAGGTACTTTTAAATATATTATAGATATAGATTATTGATATAGATTATAGATATAGATATAGATATTCACACACAATTGTACCATACTGTGCCATGGAGTTTTCCATGTTTTATTTGGCATTTAAGGCCCTAGGATTTTAACGTTGTGTGTATTTTTCATTCTTTTTTGTTTTTATGATATTTCCATTTTAAAAATTGAGTTTATTTCATTCAATTGACATTTGTGTAATTAGTCTAAATTTAGTAATAAAATTTAGGTAAATACTCATTTGCACCAAGTGTACAGTGCACTCACTCAATAGTTGACCCTGTTTACATTGAATTATTGAACCACACTTTTCAGTGTAAACTTTTAAGTGTAATTCAACCACACTTTTCAGCATAATTGGAACAAACTTTTCAATATAAACAAGGTCAACTATTGAGTGAGTGCACTGTACATCAAATGCACAAGAGTGTTACTCATATATATATAGTGGGATATATCAAATGTGGCCGGATAACCCGGTCCATATTTAATTTTGGCCTTATGCCCATTTGACCATTATTTATTTTAAATAAAATTAATAAAAAGGTAAAAACAGAAAAAGAAAACAGATTTCCTCCCATAAAAGAAATCCCTGCGAAGAAAACATGCTCTCTTCATCTTCTTTTTTTGAATCAAATTTCAGCTGCGCACGGAATGATTGAAGAGGTTTAGAAGATAGGTAAATTAGATGTCATGGGAGTGCTTCTCTTCTTCAAACGAGGCTAAATTGTTTGGCAGCAGCGGTAGGGAAATTGGCGGAAATAGCGAAGGAAAACCGGCAGTAGCGGAGAAGGGAAACCGGCGGCAGCGGAGGAGGGAAACTGGCGGCTGTGGTGGAGAGAAACCGACGGCAGTGGAGGAGGAAAACGGCGGCAGCGACTGTAGAAGTGGAAATTGCAGGTAAGGTTAAGAATTTTGTGTGCAAAAGTGAAGAATTTCCAGCGTAACCTACCATAAATTTCCATTGTTTAAGCTTTAATTTCTTGTCTCAGCTACTGTTAATTTGTCTAATTTCATTGTTTGATGATTTGAACCAGTTTGTTTGTTGATATTAGCTCCTGTGGTACTCATGCTCACTTTTTTTTTTATGCATTACTTTCCAAATTAAGACATTGAGCAACTAGCTAGTGTGCTGAAATCACAGATTCAAGGGTTGAAGTGGTGATTTTGGGTATATTTCCTCGTCTCTCCTTATGTATTAGTTTTCGGTTGAACCACTAATGAAGAGTAATACATTTCAATTGTCACGAAATTCTTTATTCCTTAAGCTTAAGAATCGTTCAAGCTCAATATTTTTTATTGTCTTATAATCACATATGTATTTAAAAACTTAAAATACAATATGAGCAAGTATATAATTGTTTTTTATAATGGAAATATCATAATTGTCTGGATTTTCTAAACATTACTTTTTCAAGTTTGGGATCTTCATTTCTCCTTTACATTTTTTTGGATTATGCAAACACCGATAATTGTGAATTCTAATTTTGGGGGTTGTTTGAGAGGTGTGTTTAGGTTTCTTGGTGTGTTTAGTTTAGAAATCAATAATCTTGTCAATTATGAAGTAATTCTATTTTTTTAGAAGCTTAATAGTATAACTGTCTTTACACATGCAGTGTTAAAGTTGACCCCGTGACAGTATTCCTGCCTGATGGAGAATGTTATACCGTAGCAGATTGATTTGATGCAAAAGTAAGTGCACGAAGCGCTCCATCAATTGTTGACACGGTTTATAATAAGCTAGACAATACACACAAAAAGATGTTGAAAGATTCTTGTTTTGGACAGTTTCATAGAATGGGGGATATACAATTTTCTGGGAAGTTAGTGCATAGTCTATATTTAAGAAGAAAACCACCTAAAAGACTCGCACCAATTTTACTAGTAATGCATTGTGGTTCAGCTTTGGTGATAAACTTTTATGTTTCTCCTTGTTAGATTTTACACTCATCACATGTTTAACCTACAAGTGGTTTTACCACATACAAATGAGTTGTTTAAATTTGTTCAAGTGTCTAGTTTTTCATTTATATACATTTGAGTTGTTTAAAACAGGGTTGTTCAACAATCGGGTTGGTTTTATTTTATTAAGATTGTTCATGTAAAAGTTAGATCAATAAGTAATTACTTTTTTTAGTGACAAAACATAAATTTTGACTTTTAAGGTTGAAAAAATCATATGGAAAACTTATTTTCAATGATATATAATGGAGTTGTTTAAAACTGAGTTGTTCAACAGCAGGGTTGTTCAACACCGAGTTGATTTTATTTTAATAAGGTTGTTCATATAAAAGTTCAATCAATAAGTAATTACTTTTTTTTAGTGACAAAACATCAGTTTTGACTTTTAAGGCTGAAAAAAATCATATGGAAAACTTATTTTCAATGAAATACAATAGAGTTGTTTAAAATTAAGTAGTTCAACAACAAAGTTGTTCAACACCGGGTTGATTTTATTTTAATAAGGGTGTTCATATAAAAGTTCAATCAATAAGTAATTACTATTCCTTAGTTACTAAACATCAATTTTGACTTTTAAGGCTGAAAAAATCAAATGGAAAACTTATTTTCAATGATATACAATGGAGTTGTTTAAAATTGAGTTGTTCAACAACAGGGTTGTTTAACAACCACAACCAGGTTGATTTTATTTTATTAAATTTTGGTCACGCAAATATTCAAAATAATAAGTAATTACTTATTTCAAGTGAAAACATTGATTTTTTTAGTGTTTAACCTTAAAAAATTAAAGAAAACTTATTTTCTAGTGATATGCGACCGAGTTGTTCAACATTTATTTGTTGAAACAACTAAGTTGTTCAAATGTCCGGGATAGTAATGCGACTAAGTTTGTTCACGGAAACATTCAAATCAATAAGTAATTACTTATTTCAAGTGAAAATATTAATTTTGAGTTTTTAACCTTAAAAAATTGAAGAAAATTTATTTTCTAGCGATATACGACCGAGTTGTTCAATATTTGTTTGTTGAAACAACTAGGTTATTCAAATGTCTGGGATAGTAATGCCACTAAGTTTGTTCACGCAAATATTCAAATCAATAAGTAATTACTTATTTCAAGTGAAAATATTGATTTTGAGTTTTTAACCTTAAAAAATTAAAGAAAATTTATTTTCTAGCGATATACCGAGTTGTTCAATATTTATTTGTTGAAACAACTAGGTTATTCAAATGTTCGGGATAATAATGCCACTAAGTTTGTTCACGCAAATGTTCAAATCAATAAGTAATTACTTATTTCAAGTGAAAATATTGATTTTGAGTTTCTAACCATAAAAAATTAAAGAAAACTTATTTTCTAGCGATATATGACCGAGTTGTTCAATGTTTGTTTGTTGAAACAACTAGGTTGTTCTAATGCCCGGGATAGTAATGCGACTAAGTTTGTTCACAAAAAATTTCAAATCAATAAGTAATTACTTATTTCAAGTGAAAACATTGATTTTGAGTTTCTAACCTTAAAAAAATGAAAGAAAACTTATTTTCTAGCGATATACGAGTGAGTTGTTCAATATTTGGTTATTGAACACAACTAGGTTGTTCAAGTGTTCGGTGTAGTAATGCGATTAAGTTTGTTCAAACAAATATTCAAATCAATAAGTAATTAATTATTTCAAGTGAAAATATTGATGTTGAGTTTTTAGCATTATTAAAGTAAAGAAAACTTATTTTCTAGCGATATATGACTGAGTTGTTCAATGTTTGGTTATTGAATACAAATAGGTTGTTCAAGTGTACGATGTAATAATGCGATTGATTTTGTTCACGCAAATATTCAAATCAATAAGTAATTACTTATTTCAAGTGAAAACACTGATTTTGAGTTTTTAATATAAAAAAATTATTTTCTAGCGATATACGATTGAGTTGTTCAATATTTGATATTGAACACAATTGGGTTGTTCAAGCGTTAAGTGTAGTAATGCGATTAAATTTATTCATACAAATGTTCAAATCAATGATTAATTACCTTTTTAAGGAACAAATAATCAATTTTGACTTTTAATTATTTAAAATTGAATGATTACCTTATTTTTAATGAAAGCGGCCAAGTTGTTAAAAATAAGAATGTTTAAATAACTGAGTTGTTTAAATTGTTTACTATAGTTTATGAGATTATGATTGATTAAATAAAAGTTAAAATCAATGATCAATTGCTTGTTTTTAAGTGACATGACATCAATTTTGATTTTTAAGTTTTCAAAATAGTATGAATAACTTTTTTTTTTTAATGATAAACAACAAAGTTGTTTAAAATTGGATTGTTTAAAAATTTAGTGTTGTTTAAATAACATGCTTGTCACACACAATTTAAATTGGATATAACTTAATAAATATTTAAGCGCCAAAATTTAAAATTTAAATTTTAGGTCATCAAAGACAACTTATTTGTAGTGATAAAATACATGGATGTTTAAAAGCGAATTTTATTTTAATAATTGAGTTGTTTAAAACTTTAGTGATGCTTAAAGAACAATATTTATTGCACAAACTTCAAATGGAGCATAATTTTTAAGCGACCAAATTAAAATTTGAGTTTTAATTGCTCAAGATAGTAAAGATAATTTATTTTTAATGATAAACAATAAAGTTGTTCAAAATCGAATGTTTAAACAACTCAATTGTTTAAAACCCTAGTGCTTATACAACAATATTTATTACATAAAATTTTGAATGGAGAATAAACTAATTACTTTTAAGTGAAAATATTAAATTTTGACCTTTTAAGTTTCCAAAATAGTAAGACTAACTTATTTTTAATGATAAGCAACAAGGTTATTTAAAATTGGGTTGTTTAAACAACTAAATTATTTAACTTTAGTGTTATTTAAACAATATTTATGGTACACAGTTCAAATTGAGTATAAATTAATTATATATAATGACAAACTTAATTTTTTACTTTTAAGTCTTCAAAATACTAAAACTAACTTATTTTTTATAAATAATAAAATAAAATTATTTAAAAAAAAATTGTTTAAACAACTGAGTTGTTTAAAACTTCAGTGTTGTTTAAACAACCATGTTTATCACACAAAATTATTAAATGAAATATAAAGTAATTATTTTTATGTGACTATACTCAAATTTTAAGTCTTCAAACTAGTAAGAATTTTTTTTAGTGATAAACAATGAGGTTGTTTATAACGGGTTATTTAACAACCGGAGGTTTATCATAAAAAAAACAAATAGAGTATAAAATAATTATTTATAATGGGATAAAACTTAAATTTTAACTTTTAAGCCTTAAAAATAATAAAAATAACTTTATTTTAGTGATAAACAACAAAGTTGTTTAAAATCGATTCTTTAAACAACCGAACAACTGAACAACTAAACAACTCATAAATAGGATAATATTGTACTTTAATAAATATAAAAGATTATTTTTAAATTATTTACATAAAAGAATGTCATTTTTGAATATTTTGTATAAGTAAGGCCATTTTTGATAAAGAGGGGTTTGACTAGGCCATTTATGTACAAACCCCTATATATATATATATGGCTTTTAACATGCAACAAAATCATGTTATTATCATACGAATAAGTGGTGGTATCTAGCGAGGAGTTAATGATGCATTTTATGTTTATTTCATCAATATTTTTGAATTTATACTAACGTTTGTTTACTTTTATAATAATATATATTTGTATAATTATATTAGTTTTGATGTATTTTTTTTTTCTCGTTTATTTATTAAATTCAACTAAACTAAATTATAAATAAAATGTACATACCAATATCTTATTAAATTATTGAAACTCATTTTTTTAATTAAAATGTATATATATGTGCTAGGAATTAATTCATACGTATAAATGTATAATTCGATCATGTTAGATAATTCAAATGAATTAATATGATAGAAAATAATAAACATGAATAAATATATTTATAAATAAAGAATGAGAAAAGAAAGAAAGATATTTTATGTAATCTGGGATTTTCTATGGTCAGGCAGACTTTCGCCCTTTCTGACAACAGGAAACCCTTTAAGTATCGTTGAATTGTTGATCTAACGTATACTATTTATTTTAGTAGATTGCACTTTGCATTAGTGCATTTGCACTCTGTTATACGCAATTTCAACTAATTAATTTAAAATAATAATAAAAATAAATATAAAATGACAAAATTACCCTTAAACTATTTTTTAAATAAAATTTCATTTGTATTTACTAATACTTTGTATTTATATCAAAACAAAATTAAAATTATAAACAAAATTTTATTATTAATTTCTCTCTAATAAAAACCTTACGATTAATTAAGCCTAATAAGCTACCAAAACATATTGTTCATTGTTTTCACTTCTCATGGTGTTTCATCAGAGGATAAAAAATTAAATAGATATGGACACTTATTTCCAGAACCTACGCCAGTCGCCGCTTTGCTAGATTCATTGTACTCGCGCCCTAATTTTCTCCCCCCACATACCTGCAGCGTCCACCTCTCAGCATTAATTTTTTACTTTTGTCGGAACCAGCCAAACAATAACTCGATCATTCATATAGAAATTGAAATTTCAGGGTCCAAATAATACGCATCATCTTTAATAGAGATACGCATGAAAAAGATTCGACGGGGTAGGCAGTGCCATGTTTGATTGAGGCAGTTAAGGTCCCAGCATGAGTGTCACTCTGGATCCGACTTCCTATCATCATTCAAATTAATATTGTTTATTATAATTCAAATGGGATTATACAGAGAAGCGAGAGTTGGAGTTGGAGTTGGAGTTACTGTTTTGTGGGGGAAAAGATTAGGAGGAGAAAATGCAGTTTAGAATTTAATACATTCAATAAACTTAATGAAATTCTTATCTTAATTCTCGCTCTAAGGAAGAAAAATAAGTTAGGGTTCTTCATTTAATTTGGAGAAGAAATCTAAAAGAAAATTGTATTCATGAGATGATATTAATCGGAAAGGAAAAAATTCATCAGTATATCGTTTTTTCCCAATAAATTAAACATATGGTTACGTTTGCAAAGTGTATAATATATATATTTCTTTAAAATTGTTATAAGGACATCATAGTAATTTTTAATATTTTTTAAAATAATTAATTATTTTATTTAATGGCGAAGCTAAATTGCCTTTAACGAAATTAAATGATATGACAAGTTTCTATTGTATCCCTGACGTCAAGTAGGACGAACACCCTACCTGACCGTAGAAAAGCTCATGTAATTTTTTATTTCTTTTATTTTAAACTATAATGTTAATTGCATTTTATATAAGATCTCTAACGACGTTGTATTTGGTATCTGACGATGTCGTAATTGTGATGAAAAATATTTAGCTAGACATCATTAAATTTTAATTTTATATTTCATTCTGTCACAAATATAACTTTCACATATTATTTTCGCTTAGTATTATTTTAAATCGTATATGTATATAGTTACAGATTATGTAAAAATTTCATTCATTCCAAGGTGTGCTCTTCTACCAGAATTCATACCCGGACCCTTTCCCACAACAGCCGGGCTCTTCTACCAGATATTTTACCTTTATTCTTGACGTATTTGTCAATCCACACATTGCTTCTTCTTTGGGTGGGTTATAGATGTTCTTTAGTCGATTATGAGTACAATTAATTTGAGGGATTTTTCTTTTTTCAGGGAAAAAGAAAGGGAAAGTAGGGTATTGGTAATTAAGTCTTGGAGTATTGCTGAATATTTTTTTGTGGGGTATTGATAATTAAGTCTTGGGTTATTGCTGAATATTTTTTGGGAATATAATTTGGGGTATTGGTATGAATCGTGCGTGACCCATTTGCGACTCGGTTTGTTGTCAGACTCGCGAATTTTATTTGGACAGTCAACAGACCCACGAAAAGTCAAAATTAATTTAAAAATGAGATCAAATTCCAAGAACATAGTATGCACTTGGATGCACCCTGAAATTTGTCTCAAATTTATATTTTTTTTTGTTACTAATAATTTTTTGCATGCATAAACTCATCTTTGAAGGTTTTTTTTATTTATAAATAATTTATAATTGGCCATAGTTTTAGAATTGTTTATTTATTTGATTACTACTAAATCTGACATATCAATATTTTGTTAGGTAGTTGTTAGAAATTTATTATTACTAATAATTTGATTATTTCTACATGAAACATAAATATATTGCGGATATACAAAGTCTTTGCTAATGGTGCATTATTATTCCATGAATACATTAAGGGGCCGTTTGGTTGGAGGGATTGCCTGAGATTGTCTTTATAATCCCAGGTAATCCCGTGTTTTGTTTGAGTGATTGCACATGATTATGACTCTGGATAGACTAGAATGATTATCTCGTGTACAATTCGATCCAGAAAATTTGATTCTAGTCCAAATTTTCTGGTTCTAGTCTATTCGTTTTCCGATAATCATTTTAATCCAATCCTAGCTAATCCAATCCTATCCCGTAAATCAAACATATATAATATATAATTGTGTAGATATTATGATGTGCTTATCGTCAAATCATTATTTAACTCTATAAGAATTTTTTAGAGTATTATATAGTATGTTAACAACAATATATTAAACAATTCTTACTTAAATGTGTATTGTCAAGACCTGTTCTTATATTTAAATTAAACAAAATACACATATTTGAATTATAAATGCTATTGTATATACAAATTCTTTTTAAAATATTTTTTCTAATTTTTACTTTTTTTTTACAACGTTTAATTTTAATTTGAGTAGGTCTTACATACAATATTGCACCATGAAATTTCGTGCTAATAAAGGAAGATTTTTAAAATTCGCGGGTCAACATTGAGATCCGAGTCAACATAATAAAATTTGCGGGTCAAATGGATCTTCCCAAAAAATCGCGCAAAAAGCAAACATAAAAATTTGTTCTCAAGTCTGTGTTACTTTAAGGGCAAGTGAGTGTTACTGTAAGAGTACGTATGTGTTACTATATCAGAAAAAGTGTGGAATCACAAAAAAAAACAGAGGTTTAAATCATAAAGAAGAAAAATTTGATAAACACCAAAAAAATCTTGAAATTATTAGATAAACATAACATAATAATTCTTATTCATGTGTTACCATATGGAATTTGAAGAATCTGAACGATAAAAAGACTATATGAGTAAGTAATTTATGTGTTACTATATGAACAAATAGTAACACACTTTTGCTCATGCAGTAACACTCGTTTGTTCATACAATAACACAATTTTCAACAATATAAAAAATGAGCGATCGTTTGACTCGCCTTTGACCCGCAAATTTTGGAATTTTATATGTAAAGCAGTAACACACTTTTACTCATGCAGTAACACTCTTTTGTTCATACAGTAACACAATTTTCAGCAGTATAAAAAATGGGCAACTCGTTTGACCCACCTTTGACCCGCAAATTTTGATTTAATTTATATAGAAAGCAACCGTGTAGGATTTGGACAAATTGCACGGGTCAAACTTGGTGCAATATTGAATATTAGAATTTGTATTTTAATTTTTTGAATATATATATCATATCAAGGCCTAAATTTTAGGTTATGTCTCAATATAAGTATTCAATTTAAAAGTGTCTCAATTCAAGTCTCAATTTTTTCTTTTTCCTCAATTTAAGGGTTGTTTTAATTTTTATTTTTTTTTGTCTCAATTCAAGACCCAACAAATAATTATTTTTCAAATTAAATTCATACATTATAAAAATAAATTAGAGACATTCGTCATAAATAAAAATAACTTTATTTATTAATATAAAGTATATTTCTAATTTTTATCATCGTGCAATAATTTAGTTTGAAATTTTAATTTATTGTTTACAAAAAAATGATAACTAGCATTTTGAAATTAAAATAAAAATATTTTACCATATACGATGGAAAATGATTATATGGAGAAATGCTAGTTTTAATTTTAAAATGCTAGTTGTCATATTTTTTTAAACACTAAACTAATACAAGATGATAAAAATTAGAAATATAAATTATATAAACAAAAAAAAAACTACTACTTTTTAAATGAATGATTTTTTATAACAAATTTCTCTAATTTTTTTTTTCATATTGTATGAATTTAATTTAAAAATAATTGTTTGTTGGATCTTGAAATGAGACACAAGAATTTAAAATAAACCTTAAATGGAGAAAAAAGTTAAAATTGAGACTTAAATTGAAACACTTTTAAAATGAATACTTATATTGGGACATAACAAAAAATTTGGGTCTTAATATAAAAAATTTCTTTAATTTTTATTATACATACAAAATTTCTTTCATCCTGAGAAATGCACGGATCTAAGCACTAATGTGTGTATATATAATGCTAACCGGCCAATTATAAAAACTTATCAATTTTCCCTTTAAAACTACATTATCAAATTAAAAAAATGTATTTAAAATAATCTTTATCTTTGATTTCATAAATCAAGAAAACTCAAATGATTTTGGATATATATTCATGATAGACAAAGTATTATATGCATTCGGTGCACTGTACATCACTAGTATTATTGTTTGGTAAAAACCAATATTATTGCTTGTAAAGAAGTAATATAACTAGACTTAATTGCAATTTAAATCATTAAATTTTTTAAAATTGCATTTTAAGCTAAACTTTTGGATTTTGTTAAAAAAAAGCTTCAACTTAACATTTTTTGGCAATTAAGACTTACGGCAGACTTGTCTCTGCTCGTTGCTGATGTGATGTTGATTGCCAAATTCGTTAAAGCACAAATTCAAACTACTCGCAAGTGTACGATATCGTTGTTATAGTAAGGCAATTGACCAAGTAATAAAAATTATCGAATCCAAAGGAAGCAAGTGGTCAGCTAAGTCGATTCACGTTGGCATGCAAAGAAAATTAAAGGACAAGATCGGGTTGACTATGCTACTAAACAAGGAAATTAAAACAAGCAAACTAGCAAGCAATAAAAGAAATCTATCTAACTTCGAGACGAAGTGCGAGGGGATTTGATATGCCCTAAATGGTTTCCGTTATGTGATCATTAGGTTCAAACATTGACTTATGCCAAAATCTTAATTATTCATGGATTATAACAAGTATTACTTCACCTAAACATTCAACGGACTATCAAACGTTTAAGGCTTATTGACGGTATCCTACGTTCTAACTCTCTCTCGACGAGTTAGCACGAGATACACGCATCTAAGCACTCTTTGCTCATACACAAAAGTTTCATCAAATCAATGTAACTCTCGTCTACACTAAGATGAATTCACACATCAATATGAACAATTCATGCTTAGAACAAAACTAAATTCCAATCAATAAGGATATAATTCTACAAACAATCAAAATTAGGCATAAATCAACAACCCAAACCTAATTCTCACATAACTTCCACTATTCAAGGCATAAAAAAGTGGTGATGCTTAGAATATCTTCAACATAGTGAAACTCAAGTAGGATTGTCAAGCCAATTCTATGTGTCAATTTGGATTTACTAGGAGACCTCACCAATTACCTAAACAACAATCCAAGCAATTGATGTCTAATGATGGGGTTCTTTGCAATTAACTCTCTCTCGACGAATCAAATGCAAAATAGACGCATTCAATCATAAATCTCACACTTATTCATCTAATCATGTTCATGTAACTCTCGTCTACGCTAAACATGCCTCAACAAACAAGCTACAAGAGATTAACAATCAAAGCTCAATACAAATCCATCAATAGAAGCAAAATCTAAATATCAACATAGAATAGGCAAAGAGCAATCCCAACTCAAGATTTCACATGATATCTAACATCCCAAGCATCAAAACAATTAGCTCATGGTTTCACAATGAAAAACCATAGCTAAACAAGAACAAAATATTAAACACATAGCTAAATGAAAATGGAATTGCAAAAATAAGGAAAGAAATCACCTCTTGGGTTTACAAGCTTGAAATTGAACTTAAATCTTGAAATCCTAACTAAATTACTCTAATGATTCAAAGAAAATAAACACATGAAGGTGAAATTTAACTATTCTAGTGTGTGAGGTGTGTGCGTGGGGTAACTTGAAGCAAATATACCAACTTCTACTAGTCGATTCCCTGCAAACGTACGGGTTCACTGTAATATGAGTAAGTATAATGACCAAGTATATCGAACCCAAGGGAAAGTGTGTATGTGAATAGATCCCTGAAGATCTACGCGTCGTAGTTAATATGATTTTTTGAAAGAATTAAATATAACTAAAATAAACTAATTAAACTAAAGTACTGAAGAAGACGAATTAACTAAGGTTTGTATTCAAATGAGTGATGATGATGCTTTGGATAGGAATCCCTACGTATACTAACGGAGCAGGTACATAATCAAAATAATTGTGACGCGCAAAAAATAACCTAAGTAAAAGAATGCAAGATGAAAGCTAAAAACTTAATACCCTAATACTTTATCCTAGCAATCGACTTCACTAATCCACTAACGAGTTAATAGATTGTGCTTAATTAACGAGACCCTAATTTAACTAAGGTGATGCGGTCGTCCTCCTTCGCTAAACTGGTAGATGAATTAATCCTTTCTAAACCCTCTCGTTAAGTCTACTAGTTGTTAAAGAGTGATAAGGTCGTCCTCTCTCTAACACTTTTCGAGCGAAATTCAAAGGCAAAGTTAAGATTGATTTTAAGAATTCATTAATTAAGAGAATTAAAACCTAACGTCATGAATTACCCTAATTACGTACCCACAACCTACTTCTACGAGTTCATCCTATCCTAAGCATACAAGAGTTTTAGCTAGACATGGGTTTTATATAAACAAGAACAATTGAATAAATAACGAACATGAACATAATGATTAGAACGAAGAAAAGATCAAACATAAACTAGGGTTTCAAGAAATAAAGGAATAAACTGAAATTAAATCAATAAAACGAAGTCTCAACGTGTTCAAGAACAAAGGTCTAAAGAAACGAAACTAAACAACAAAACCGTGCTATGAATTCGTAAAGAAAACCTCGAAAACGTAAAAGTAAAGCTTGCTCGTTCCTTCTTCTCCAAAAACTAACTCTAAAAACGATCTCGTATCAAGTGGTAAGTGGTGGTCCATAAAAACGTGCTCCAAATGGGTATAAATAGGCAACGGGTCGAATCGGGAGTTAATGGGCCAAAAATCACGTATGCTCGTGCACTACTCGTGCACTAGTTCACGAGCTCATCACACTCGAGCACCCCAATTCGTCCAGAGAGCAAAAACTACACGACCACCTTTGCTCGTGCACTAGTGCACGACATGCGACTGCTCGTGCACAGTGCACGAGTGCTCGTGCAGTAGTGCACGACCTTCACTTCCTCGAGCGCTATACACGACTGCTCGTGCGGGGGTGCATGAGTACTCCTTGCTTGTGCACTCCAATGATACTTTTGCTCCCCCGAACTAGTATTTTTCATATTTCTTCGATATCTTCTCATCCGGGCGTCCGTTTGAGTCGATTCAAAGTCCTACGAACTCCTCTTTTCTCCCTCTATCCATCTATGAGCATCAAAGAGACAAATTCATTAGTTTATGAAAATAATACTCAAATGACTCTAAATACTCATATAAATCAACCATAACACGGGCATTTCTAGTGACGAATCATGACAATTTCACGCCTAATCAACCCCCCCAAACTTACCATGTTGCTTGTCCTCAAGCAACGAAATAATAAGTCAAGTGAAATTGTTAGGAATGAGTCAACGAATCAAATCATGCAAGCAAATGAATTCGAGCTTCAAAGATCAATCACAAGTATACTCACTCACCTTCCCTCATCATACTCATGCAACAACAGCCAGAATCACCAAAATCAAACATGGATGTGCACTCTACGATGTGTTTCACTCCCTCACAAGTGTATATCAATGATAAAGGGACTCACTCAAACAATCAATCACACATATTAGCAGCCATAGGCTTGTAAGCACTCTTAACTCCGACCATACTCTAGAAATCAATGCCGAATAAAAAAGGACTTTTTCTCAAGGTTGTAATGTAGTCTCTTTGGACAGGTAGGATAACAATATGGATAAGTGACTAAAGTGAATGGAGAATAGAAAATCACACTTCGGTATTTCGAGATTAGGAACAGACTTCTTCAACATATTCAATAAACACACTTTCAATTCCAACACTCTCAACACTTCAATTTTTTTCTTTCTCATTTTTTTCACTTTTCTCAATCACTTCACTTTTTTTTTTCACAAACACATGAGCTCTTTTTTTCTTTTGCTCATTCTCCATTTTTTTTCTTTCCCACAACTCAAAACTCAATCACACCCTTATTTTATCACCACTCAACCAACATAATTCCTTTTCTCAACTCACATCAATCCCTTCACTTTCACACTTTTTCTATTCTCCACTCAAATTGGGACAAAAAGGCTCAAAAATTGGAATAGTGTTTAAATGTGCTAGCAAAGAAAATAGGCTAAGGCTCAAACGGGCTAACAAGGGATTCAATGTCATTGGTAGGGAAAATTTAGGCTAAGTGACTCAATCAAATCAAAGATAGCCTAAGATCACATTCGACGTATCAAACTAGACACAATCAAGAAGCAAGAGCACACACAAGTTCTAGCATCCTCTAGGGTGACGACTCACTCATAAACGAAGAGATTAATTTATGCATCAAAATCTCAAAAGACTCAAATCTCACGGCTTTCACATCCATGCTAGTCCTAGTGAATTCTCACTCTCATTACACAAGTACTCAAAAAGAAAACTTGTAAGTATACTAGTTCTCTCTCAAATCAACTTTCATTCCCATACTCACACAATATAGTCCCTAACTCAAATCCACAAATCATCAACTCATACTCACACTCAAAGATAGCAATCAACAAGCATAAGATGATTGATAGACATGAAATATGTAGTAGCAAATCAAAACACTAACAGCTCAAGGAACATCTCAAGACTCAAATAACCAAACTCAACTCAAAAAGACGTGTGCGCCTGTGCAATGTAACAATAAAACATATAAAAAAAACTCCACCCCCAAACTTCGACCTTGTGAAGAGGTCTAAGTTTGGTTTTGTGGGTTACCTCATCCAAATAATTCATGTTTCTCAACAACGTAGCACACTCCCTTGCTTGAGTTCCTCCCTTTTGAATAACTCCATGATTCCTCTATTCTCTCGAGACAAGCCTACAAAATAAAACTCTCAAGTACGAGGTTAAAACTTACGATTCAACAACACCCTAATAACATAAAAACAATGAAAAACAAATAAAAATGGGTTGCCTCCCATTCAGCGCTATTTTTAAGGTCCTATTGCCGGACCGAGCTCAAATGAGCTTATGGGACATGATACTCAAAATTACCCCCCTTACTCTCATAAGAGTGGTGGTTGCATTCCTTTCCTTGATGCCCCTCCATCATGAGCTCCTGTGCTTCCTTCTCATCCCCAAGTGGTATGGGTCTCAACTCCTTCTCACCTTTATCTGGAGGAGTCTTACTAAGCACTTTCTTGAGCTTGGATTTTTTCTTCTTAACTCCTCATTTTCCCTCCAACTGGACCATGTCCTCACCTTTCACTTCTTCATCCTTCAACTTCTTCTCACCTTTATCCCTATCAACATAATCAAGATCATAATGCTCATGGGTTAACTCATCAAATGAAGGATTATCAAAATCATGCGTAAAAGAAAGATTAGGGATAGGAGGTGTGTATTCAACACAAGGATCAATGGCATCCATGCAATAACAGCTCTCATCCTCCTTCGGGTGCTTCATGACTTCATATAGGGAAATCTTTATCTCTTGATCGTCAACTTTCAACGTGATCTTCCCATTTGCCACATCTAGCACCATCCCGGCCGTAGCTAAGAAGGGTCTTCCCAAGATCAAAGGTACGTGTTCATCTTCCTCCATCTCTAGGACCATGAAATCGGCTGGAAAAATGTGATCTCCAACTTTCACTAGGACGTCTTCAACCACCCCTTGAGGTCGAGTAATAGTCCGGTCGGCTAGTTGAAGCGTCATCATTGTGGGCTGAAGTTCTCCACCTTCCAACTTCTTGAAAAGCGACAATGGCATCAAATTAATGCTCGCTCCGAGGTCGCACAACGCTCCCTTCTTGACTCCATTCCCGATGTCACATAAGATAGTGAAACTCCCGGGATCCTTCAACTTCGGGGGAAGCGCCTTGTGCACTAATGCACTCACCTCATGGTTCAGCTGCACCAACTTGGGCTCATCAACTCGCCGTCTCTTCGCTATCAAGTCCTTCATGAACTTGGCATAATTCGGCATCTGTTCCAAAGCATCATAAAAAGGAATGTTAATATGCATCTTTTTAAAAACATCAAGAAATTTAGCAAATTTCTCATCAAGCTTTTTCTTCATGAAGCGCTGTGGATATGGGACAGGTATCACAGATTTGGGTACCCCCCTATTCATCACGCTCAGTCTCTTTCACTTTCTCTCTTGCTTCCTTTGCCTTCTTCCACTTAGGAACTCTCTCAATCTTCTCAATGCCTTCCTCTTCAGGCTCTTTGCTCTCATGGGACTCCTCCACATCTTTACTCTTCTGAATGCCTTCACCCTCAACCCCTTTCTCAACTCTCATCTCTTCAATCTCATCTCTATCTTGGGGCGTCTCAAAATCAGCAGACATCTGAGGACCCTCATAGTTGGTCCCACTTCTAAGCTGGATCGCCTTAATATGCTCTTTTGGGTTCCCCTCCGGCATGGAAGGATACTTACCCAGCTCTCTTCCCAATGTTTTTACGATCTGGCTCATCTGAAACTCAATCGAAGTGAACCGCCTATTGTTCTCTTGCTGAATTCGATTCAGCTCTACATCTCTCTTCTGGAGTTCTTGATCACGCTGATCATCTTTCTTATGTAACTCTTTAACATCATACTCCAAAGAGGACAATCTCTTGCTTCCTTCCTCCACCTTCTGAAGGATAGCTCTCAACATCTCCTCAGTTGAGGCACCGCCTTCTCCACTCGGAGGTTTAGAACCTGGATCAACACTTGCAGGAACTGTAATTCCGGCATTCGGATTAACATATGAAAAGTTCTTGTTCTTCCTCCATGTGTTTTGAGGAGGCTGCTGGCCTCCTTGATATCCTTGTGTGTTCTTCCATTGATTTTGAGGCGGCTGAGGACCTGGAGGTACAAATGGTTGGACATAAGAAGACCTTCCATATTGATTGCCACCTTGTGGATAGTTAGGCCTTCCCATATAGTTGGTCTTTTCTTGCTGACTCGTGGGTGGGTCCACTTTCTCGCTCACTGCTACATTCCCTCCAACCAGATTCTGCCCCATCTCAAGGTTGCAGATCTTCTCTATCATAGCCATCAACAGCTTCCTCATACCCTCATTCTCCTCCAACTTACAAACTCTCTGAAATTCTGGATCCTCGTTCCATGCACCGGCATTCGTGACAATGTTGTCAACGATTTCTCTACACCTCGCTATCCCTTGGTTCAGAAAAGCTCCACTCGCACATGCATCTAAATGGGCTTGGCCAGCCTTGCTGGCTCCACTATAGAAGAATGCCATGGTATCTCCCTCATTGTACCCGTGCTGCGGGCACTCAATCAACATGTTTGAGTATCTCTCCCACGCTTAGCGTAAATCCTCTCCTTGCTTCTGGCGAAAGGAAGAGATCTCAATCCTTGCTTTAATAGTTCTCGATGGAGGGTAGAATCGCTTGAGGAACAGGCGCTCGAGCTCGGCCCATGTGGTTACACCTCCCCGTGGAAGCGTGTTAACATACCACTCCTTTGCTATTCCCGTCAATGAGAATGGGAACAGTCTAAGCCTCTTGACATCTTCAGACATGTCGTTATAATTGAATGTGGAGGCTATCATCAGGAAACTCCTCAGGTGAGTATGAGGATTCTCCTTCCCAACCTCCCCCTTGAACTGGTTCTCGGTAAGCAGCTTAAGAATTCCTGGGGAAATCGAGAAGTTATTTGCCTCAACAGGAGGCAATGTCACTCCATCATAGTACCGTTGTGGCTGCGCTGCAAACCTTCCTCGAATACCCATATTCTGATCTGCGTTCTGAGGAATGTGCTGCGGATTAGCAGGTGGTGCTGGTACTTGTTGGGGTGGTGGTGGTTGATAAACCGGTGGCGGATTGTAAACAGGAGGTGAAGGATACGGATATGGTGGATACAGATAAGGTGGGTATGGGTAAGATGGATAAGATAAGTTGTTATGTGGTAAGTTAAGATGTGGGTAAGCAGGGTTGTTCTGAGGATTTTGGACAATGTTATGAGCTGGATTGTTTAAGTTTTGTGTACCCGGGTTCTGGCTCTGACTGTCCCCTGACGGATCTTGGTTCTTACTGGAATTGCTTTCAGTGCCGTCAGCCCAGTTCAATGTCTGATTAAACTCATTCTCGACATCATCCAACTCATTAGTAATGTCCATTGGTTCTTTCCCTCCGGCAGCGTTCATCCTTCTTAAGAAGGCTCAGTTTCTTCTTGCTATTGTCTCAGGATCCAACGGTAATCTCTCTTCGCTCGTATTGTCTTGTGAGCGTGTTTTCATAAACCTGAAACACTAACAAAAGAATAAAAATGCAACTGCCGAATACATTCGAAATAAAACAGAAAAGTAAAGAACTCACTACTAACTACTAAGCTATCGACAAGTCCTATTCAACAGACATACAACGCCATCCCCGGTAACGGCGCCATTAACTTGAAGCGAATATACCAACTTCTACTAGTCGATTCCCAGCAAGCGTACGAGTTCACTGTAATATGAGTAAGTATAATGACCAAGTATATCGAACCCAAGGGAAAGTGTGTATGTGAATAGATCCCTGAAGATCTACGCGTCGTAGTTAATATGAGTGAAATGTTTTTGGATTTTTTGAAAGAATTAAATATAACTAAAATAAACTAATTAAACTAAAGTACTGAAGAAGACGAATTAACTAAGGTTTGTATTCAAATGAGTGATGGTGATGCTCAGGATAGGAATCCCTACGTATACTAACGGAGCAGGTACATAATCAAAATAATTGTGACGCACAAGAAATAACCTAAGTAAAAGAATGCAAGATGAAAGCTCAAGACTTAATACCCTAATACTTTATCCTAGCAATCGACTTCACTAATCCACTAACGAGTTAATAGATTGTGCTTAATTAACGAGACCCTAATTTAACTAAGGTGATGCGGTCGTGGTAGATGAATTAATCCTTTCTAAACCCTCTCGTTAAGTCTACTAGTTGTTAAAGAGTGATAAGGTCGTCCTCTCTCTATCACTTTTCGAGCGAAATTCAAAGGCAAAGTTAAGATTGATTTTAAGAATTCATTAATTAAGAGAATTAAAACCTAACGTCATGAATTACCCTAATTACGTACCCACAACCTACTTCTACGAGTTCATCATATCCCAAGCATACAAGGGTTTTAGCTAGACATGGGTTTTATATAAACAAGAACAATTGAATAAATAACGAACATGAACATAATGATTAGAACGAAGAAAAGATCAAACATAAACTAGGGTTTCAAGAAATAAAGGAATAAACTGAAATTAAATCAATAAAACGAAGTCTCAACGTGTTCAAGAACAAAGGTCTAAAGAAACGAAACTAAACAACAAAACCGTGCTATGAATTCGTAAAGAAAACCTCGAAAATGTAAAAGTAAAGCTTGCTCGTTCCTTCTTCTCCAAAAACTAACTCTAAAAACGATCTTGTATCAAGTGGTAAGTGGTGGTCCATAAAAATGTGCTCCAAAGGGGTATAAATGGGCAACGGGTCGAATCGGGAGTTAATGGGCCAAAAATCACGTATGCTCGTGCACTACTCGTGCACTAGTGCACGAGCTCATCTCACTCGAGCACCCCAATTCGTCCAGAGAACAAAAACTGCACGACCACCTTTGCTCGTGCACTAGTGCACGACCTGCGACTGCTCGTGCACTAATGCACGACCTTCACTTCCTCGAGCGCTATACACGACTGCTCGTGCAGGGGTGCACGAGTACTCCTTGCTTGTGCACTCCAATGATACTTTTGCTCCCCCGAACTAGTACTTTTCGTATTTCTTCGATATCTTCTCATCCGGGCGTCCGTTTGAGTCGATTCAAAGTCCTACGAACTCCTCTTTTCTCCCTCTATCCATCTATGAGCATCAAAGAGACAAATTCATTAGTTTATGAAAATGATACTCAAATGACTCTAAATATATTCATATAAATCAACCAAAACACTGGCATTTCGAGTAACGAATCATGACAATTTCACGCCTAATCATGGGGAGAGGGGTTCTCCCCAATAGAATGCCCTAGAAATTATAGGTGCCACCCTTCTCAAATCTGATAAAAGGAGTATATATAGTGCATGAGATAAATGAGTCGAAAATAGGGTTAAAAATGCTAAAAACGGGCAGAAAACGGACCGTGCACGACTCGACGTGGTCATGTAGAACTGCACGACTGTGTGCCTTCAAGAATTCTACGAAGCTGGGAAAAAAATGATGTTGCACGATCAGGATTTAGTGGTCGAGATCGGATTGCACGAGCATGGCTTAAAATGGAAATGCGCTTTTCTTAATTTAAGAAGTGCTGAGGTAGTTTCTTGCATTTTCTCATTTGTGGGCCCCGCAGGTATCTTCTCTCTCAGCTAGCATGTGGCAAGGAGCTCAATGAGGTGGGACCCAGGAATCTTTTTCTCTCTCTCCTCCTGGCTGGAAATCGGCCATGTCTTTCTTCTTCCAGGCGACTTGAATTTCGGCTCTGCTACTCCGGCGAATTCTGGTGAATTTCGACGGCTTTCCTCCATTTCCGGCGGTACTAACTTTCGGGTGAGCCTCCATTGCTGCGTTCGAAGCTTTTCCGGCGACAAGCAGGCGTGGTAGTTCTTCCTTTTCCGGCGAAAAATCTGCAGGCTGAAACCTCCATTAATTCCGGCGAAGTGAACTGATACTTTCTTCTTCGAATTCCGGCCATGGTGTTTCCGGCAAGATTGTGGCGGCTTCCGGTGAATCCAAGGTTGCGGCGGAGCGGCGGCTTCAGGCGTGAGTGCCATTGAAGCTTCGAAGCTTAACAGCGGAAGCTTGAATTCCAGGCGACTTGAATCAATTCCGGCGATGGACGACGAGCTCTCCAATTTCCGGCACCGAATCGGCTGCGTTCTTCTTCTTCCGACGAATTGAAGCTTTGGAATTCCGGCGCAAAGAACTTTCCTCCGGCGTGAAAATATCGTGGACTTAGTTTGATGAAGATGAGACCCCAGCTTTTTTTCTAGGGGTAGTTATTGTATACTACAATTCTAAAGCCTAAAATACAAAATGGGGTGCAGTAAATCCCATGGTATTATTTGCTGCATTTAGTGGTCCCCACCATTTAACCAAAACCACGTACTCATACAATTTGGTGGGCCCCGTGTTCAAAGTCAGTTTCTTACAAAATCTGACACATTAATGAATGATTGGTGCTTTTTTGCGCATTTCCCGAGGAAAAATTCTGACCAAAATTCGGGTGTTTGAAAATTTTGAACATAAATATAAATTTTATGAACACAAATATAAAATATTTTGAACATAAAATATAAATATTTGAGAATTCAAACAAATTTGAATTTAAATTCAAATATATTTATTTCATTATTAATTTGAGAATTACATTTAAAAAAATTTCAGAGTATTACATATGAATAAATGGGCATATACTGCCAAAAACTTTATGAACAAACCTAAAAATGTTGTGCACAGACGCACATAAATTATGAACAATCGCTCTAAAATAATGAACAAATGCCGTTAAATATGAACAATACACAAATCACATGAAAAATCATAAGATTGTTCTAACGTCTCAGTTTTAATCCCCTAGGAAAAAAAAAAGTAATTCCACTCTTAAAATTCCACCCAAATACATTTAAAATAGTCAAAATAATCCCACTTTAATCACCATCATTTTCCACTAAATTACACACTACACCACCCCTCCCCACCCATCCCCCTAACCAACTCCACACACGCAGAGGGCAGAGAGAAAATACATCTCCATTAACTCTCCATTATCATCAAACCCACCCCCAACCATGAATCTATCCACTTCTTTCCAGTTTCAGATCCTCGTTCTTCTATCTACTCATCCTTCTCCTCTTTTCTACCTCCGCTGGTGAAGACGAGATTTTTCATCTGCAAGATGGATTTAGAAAGAGAAGTTATTTTTCCATCTTCAATGTGGTCTACTGCTAAAACCTTTCCCCCACCCCCAACACATACTCTGCACATACTCCCTACACTTACATAATCCCCACACTCACAAATTCAATGAAAAAAAAGAAAAAATACAGTAAACAAATCTTTGATATTTGATACCTGAAAATCGCCAACAAATAAAAAATAGAGAAATTGAATCAGTTAAAAGTGAAAAAATAATTCATCAACAAAACTTCACCATCAATTTTAAAAACTCCATTAACACCCCCAAAATCATCTCTCCCAAAATCTTTCTCTTGTTTCTTCCAAATTAAACCAAAAATCCCCAAAAAATAAAACAAAACATTTACTTGAGAATCTGATCACATTTACCCAAATCGCCGAAGAAGCAGAACATCGCCGCCGGCCCCTTTTCCAAACAGAAGCGACGGCAGAAGGAGGAGGCGCAACCGTCTCTTCTTCTCGGTGGCAGCTGACCCTTTCGCAAATAGAGGTCGCGGCGGTGGCAGGAGGAGGCGCGAGTGTCTCTTCTTCTCGGTCGCTGGTGGCCCTTTTGCAGCGACGACGTGAAACCCTAGATCTACGGTCGTTGGGGCTGTGACATGGTGCGGCGGTAGGCGGTGGCGGTGTGGAGATATTGGTGGTGGCGGTGGCGGTGTGGAGATATTGGTGGTAGCGGTGGGTATGGTGGTGGGGGAGAGAAAAGGACGAGAGAGAGAGAGAAGGATGAGGGGGGGGGGGGGGGTGGTGGTAGGCGAGTTTTTGAATTTTGAGGGATGAGAGAGAGGAGAGAGAATGCTGAAAAGTTCTTTCTTTTGGAGGAGAGAGAATGTTGAGGGGAGAAAATTACACCCAACTAGTCAAATGTATGAAATTGTATCATGAGAAAAATGGTGTTTTAATGTGCATTTAAGGCTCCCAAATTGTAGTAGTTTGTGTATTTCCATTTTTTCTATTTTAACTCAGAGTGGTGTGGGGCCCATCTCAAAAAGCAGCTGCTGTTACTTTCTTTCCTCCACGTGATATTCCTGCAATTGCATCAAATAACCATCCACTTGATTTAAATAGGAAATGGGCTGCTCCTTTTTATATGTAAATGGGCCGAAAAATATGGAATTAAAAGGAGCCCAATTCTCTTTCCTTCTCCAATTTTTAATTCTCTCGAGCCACTTCTCGAACGATCTCAATAAATACGTATTTACTCCAAATATTCCTCAATTTCCTACAAAATAAATAACAAACACATTTCTCGATAATTAAGCATAAGTGGTCAATTTAATGGAAATAATCACACGAAATTCAATAAAATAGACGAATTAAATGCATGAATTTCGAGCAAAAATCACACTAATCAGATGTCTACGTGACAACCGCCCAAAAATATAAATTAGGTGAAAAATAACTTTAATTGCATTTTAAATTGTGATCTTTTCCGAAATTGCATTTTAATCTAAACTTTTGGATCATGTTAAACAAAACTCCAATTTAACTTTTCGTGGCAATTAAGACTTGCGAACAGATTTGCAGAGGCCCGTCGTTGACATGATGTCTATATGGAAATGTGGCAATAAAACTTTAAATACGTGGCATAACTTAAAATTAAAAATTCAAATTTCAAATGTTTGTATTAATGAGAACATAAATAAATGAATCCAAATAGAAAGAAAATAAGTAAAGAAAATATGAAATTAAGATGGGCTTTTCTACGGTCAGGAAAGGTTTCGTCCTTCCTGACGTCAATAAACCCTCTGAATACCGTTAGATTCTCGATCCAACGTCTAATATATTTTTTAAATGGTTGTACTTTGCATTAGAGCGATTGCACTATGCATATTGTGATCGCACTACAACGCTCTATTAATAAGAAATTAAATTAATAAATATAAAATGATGAAAATATCCTTATAACTTTAAAATAGTAAAAAAATAAACATATATTCCCATTAACATTTTATATACAAATAAAAACACTTTCACATAACTAAAATTATAAACCAAATAACACTCCTTAAATATCAGTATCACTATCAATATTCTAAATCTCGAGACTTTTTTCAGCAAAAAGAAAAAGGGATGAATAAAACGATGATTGAGGAAATCACCAATCGGTTAAAGGGGCGGCGCCGGACCAAAAATTGCAGCAAGAAAATCTACTAAGACATCAGAGACAGATTTAACCCAATTTAAAAGAGACAACTCAATGTTTCATAAAGCCACGTTTGAAGGTGAGATTGAACTCATTGGCTCTGCGTGCACACAAAGTTGTTTTGTCTCCTCTGTATGTGGCAGTCGGAGTTTGGTGTCTTTGAAACAACTATCAAGGTATCTGAGTGTGTATTTGTCCGCATGTTAAATTTCTCTCTTTTATTTCCGTTTAAATTGTTCTTGGTCGATCTGGAATTTTTGTTTCCTTGTGCACCATGGATGAAACTGAATTTTGTTTGGTATATTGAAACATCATTATTTGAGGCTTGCCTAGCTGTATCAATTTAAGTTAATTATAGTGATGAAATGCGATGTATCTATTTATTCAATGTGATCAGTTTATCTATTTAATTCGTACAAGCTAAATGATGGTGAATTTGGATTTTCAGCGTTAGTCCTTTTAATTGGGTTATTCAAGAATGCACAATTAATGTGAATTCTTTGTTGAAGGTAAAAGAACATGCATTACAATCAAAATGTTCAAGGAGTCTATGCCATCATTGTTTTGGAATTTATTCAGTGTGTTGTTTATAGTTCTAATGAAGTCATTTTATTCAGTGTGTTGTTTATAGTTCTAATGAAGTCATTATTCCTCTGCAGACAAATGAAAAATTAGATGCTTGTAGTTGATGGTGGAATGGTGAGTCTTGAGTTGATCGAGCAAATTGGTCCCGATGTAAAGTGTTATTGTATTAATCTTGGACTTATGTTACCTTAGGCTAATTGCACTTCCTTGTGTAATGGTAACTTAGTTGAGTTTTTCTACGGTCAGGAAGGGTTTCGCCCTTCCTGACGTCTGTAAACCAATAAAAAGTTGACACATCGTGTAACTTCGCCCTATGCGATATAGTTTCTCCATAAATTAATTAATTAATTTTTTAAAAAAAGTTATATAAAATTACTGAAGTACCCTTATATTTAAAAAAATATATATAGATCTTATGAATTTATAAATTCGAGTATTTGAGGATTCCATTTTATATTTTCATTATAATTAATTAAAGAAAAGCTAAAATTGTCATTTTCAAGTTTCGCATTCTGTAAGATAAAAAAGAAATTGCTTGTTCATTATTTAAATCAAAATTTCAATGTTGCTAA
Organism: Ballota nigra; assembly: GCA_947034835.1. Lineage (NCBI taxonomy): Eukaryota > Viridiplantae > Streptophyta > Magnoliopsida > Lamiales > Lamiaceae > Ballota > Ballota nigra. The sequence continues at coordinate 85,169,284 of OX344720.1, read as the reverse complement.
AAAAAGATTACAGAGAGGATTTCATGGCATGAGACAACATAAATTAACACATACCCCTACCAAAGTGTTAATGAGTCAATGCCCTAATTACACCAATTTTCATTGTCTCATGCCATGAGACGGTCTCGTACAAGACTACTCTTCTTCATTTTATTCAAGATTGTAGTTGAGAGTTGAATGGGAGAATTTCACTCGCTCCTCAAATGAGAAACAAGGGTTGTCGTTGGTTTAATTTCTGGCCAGCAAGGGTTAGCAAAGTATAGGATTCTGGCAATTGATGGACTGCGTATCGGTTGTTTTTCTAGAGGATCGAGTTTATTAAAATTGAAATTGTGTTCATCTTTTTCACGTTTCAATTCAACTCAAGTATTTCTGATTGAGTTATGAATTTCAGTTTTTCATTTGGAATTTTCTTTCTCAACCAATTCAATTGGGGATTTTGACTCTTATTTGGATATTTAATTCAATTCTCGCTAGAGTTCATCGACTGGATTTAGGAATTTTCGCCTTGAAGCCGATTTCTTGGTTCGATATTTCTGATAGCTAGGATGATGTTTTAAATTTCGGTTATTGTTAGTATTTTTTTTCACGATTGATATTGTCTAGGTTTCTGTACTTTGGTATCTCACAGCAACTATGGTGGATGTCGGTCGCAGCCGAAGAAGAGGACGTTCATGAAGTTCAGCTTCAGGGAGGTCGATCTCGATGCGCCGATGACATCGTGAAGCTCTTGAGAGGTTTGAAGAGGAATCCAATGACTTTGATCAAGAATTTGCGCAAGGCTAAACGTGAGGACCCTGCTCTTGTGAGAACCCATTTTGTGTAACATGATCATCGTGTTCTTAGAGTGTACAATGGGAGACATTCAAGCATGTAGAAATTACCGGAGATGATCGACCACTGCACTATTGAGTTCTCCATCTCATACAAACTAGGTAAGCACGTAAGACTCGGTATTTGCCCACTCTTCAAGATTCATTCCTTTGAAGTGAAAACCTTTTGAAGATGAATGTGAAGTAGGAAAACTCACTTAAGTGAGAACCTTTTGAAGATGAATGTGGAGCAGGAAGAATCATTTGCACTTCATTTTGTTTCTTGTTCCTGATTAGGCTTATTAATAGTAATACACGATCTTTAAAGTTTTGTAAAAGAGACATCTATATTTGTTTTATTTTTTGCTGAACTTATTGGATAAGTATGTGGTTTGACTTTATGTTGGAAGATTGTTAAGGCTTGAGCTGTGTAGTTAAACTTTATGTTGGAAGATTGTTGAGTTTTTTAGGTATGATAGTATAAGATTGTAGCTGTCTTTTTGTCTTTGATGTGTGATTTTTACCCTGAAGGCCTTTTTGCGTAATCATATTATATTCAGGTGAAGCGCCTATGGTGTTTGAGATAGTCTCTTGTGAGTATGTAGATTAAAGTTTCATGTTTTCAACCAGTAGAGTGGTCAAATATTAGATATTTGGAAATGAGAATCTACTGCTGATAGCTTCTTTTATATAAGTACTGGTTGTCTGTCACGTGCATTGCACATTATCGATAAAATTCGCAAAAATGGTTGAATGTTATTTTTTGAGGTGAGTGTACATTTGCAAATTCACATAACACAAAGAAACATTTTTTGTTTTATGTAACTGCATTCTCAGAAAAATATTTTCTTTATGCCGGTAACTAAGGGATGGTTAAGGACAATATGTTTTCGATTTTGTAAAAGTAGGACAATAGTTTTTGGCATGTAAAAGAAGGACAATATATTTTTGAACTTGTAAAAGTAGGACAATATGTTTCAAAAATCAGTAAATGTAGGACAATCAAGCCAAGATTAGAAGCTCGAAATACACCCCTCACAGACTTAATTGTCCTACATTTATAATTTTTTTTTAAATATATTGTCCTGCATTTACAATTTTTTTTAAATATATTGTCCTACATTTACAATTTTTTTAAATATACTGTCCTACTTTTACAAGCTTGAAAAAGTTATTGTACTACTTTTACAAGCTCAAAAATATATTGTCCTTCTTTTACATGTCCAAAAACATATTGTCCTACTGTTGGGAAATTGTATACACTTATGTTTTGATTAAGATGCCAAAAGATCATTCCTAAGTCATTTGTAAGTAGAGAATTCAGTAGAGTTAGAATTTAGTTATAACAGTTCAAATGTTAAGGAACTGGAGTGCATTTATAAATTTCTAGAGTGTATTGAAGAATGAAGTCCGCTGAAGTCGAGGTCCGCTGAAGACAAGTGATATGAGAATTAGTCTAAGTCTTGAATGTTTTCTAAGTGCATTCTCACTAAGACTAAAACCATCAGGAGAGGACCAAGGTCCACTGATGAGAACTAACAAAGCACATTCAATACTAAGCACATTAAAAGTTGTTAGTTTATCTGGTTGGAACAAGGCTAAACGAATTTCAGTGAAGCTTACAATAAATGAAGGAATAAGAAGGTTCTCTCAGAGGAGTTCCACCTTAAAGCAAGACAGGATTCTGAGCAAGAAGACTGAACGGCCCAATAAGAAGATGACACGTAGGTGTACTCTACTGACAGCCGACCTGTCCTAGACTGACAAGTACCAAAAGTCTTTCCCTAGCAATCTACAGAAAGTTGGTGAACAGGCATGGTCTTTCAGCCGTTTCTTGACAAGACTTAAAGATTCAAATAGAGCCGTTTGAACCAATCAGATACAAGAAGACTTACTTGAGACGATTTAAATCCAACAGGAAGATTTTCAAGGAAGCCTATAAATACAAAAGGGCGTGCTCATTTCTATGCACGGGAAACTCACAAGATCAAAGTTATCTCTACATTCATAACTATCTAGAAGCACTCGAAATTACCTTTGTTTCCCAAGTGTTTCACATCTGTAGAGAGCATAACAAGCCTTCTGTAACCAAGCTTAAAAGCTATATCCAAACCTTAGAAAGAGATAATCCATTCTAAGCTGTGAGCTAAACTGTAAGGATTATCTCACAACAGTTGGAACCAAACCCTACTCAAAACCCTACTCAGTTGTTAGGTTGAGAGTTAGTGTTATGTGGTATTAGTAAGCTGATTGTTTGTATCAGTCTGAAAGCTGGTTTGTTTTGGGAACTAGGACCTAGAATTATCCCAGTGATCAATCATCCTAAGAGAGGATTTATTGATCAGTGCACCTTGGCACTATAACACAAGGAATTCCAAGTGAAAGGAATTCTCCTGTTTAATCAGGACAGTGGACATAGGAGATTCTTCTCTGAACCACTTTATATCTTGTGTACTTACATTCTGCCATTGTCCTAAGTGTGTGTTATTTATCCAAAGTTTATCAAGTAAAACGAGTTTTCTAAAGGACTCACTAATCCGCATCTGAAAGCTAATTAGATAGTAGTTCAACTGAAAGTCTTGAGCTTTCAGTGGAGGTATTATCTCAGTAAGCTTTCACAAGTAATTCTCAGCAGACTTAAAGTCCACTGATGAGTTACTGTCTTAAGTAACCTGATAAGTTTTAAGAAGTTTGAATTTGTACCTCAGGTGTATTCCCTCCCTCCATACACCTGTTTGCTCGTTTCGGGACCAACAATTGGTATCAGAGCGGTGGTTCAAAAGACCATTGTTCTAAGTATACCTTGTGTTAAAAGGTATTGTTTTTAGGTCAACTGAACTGATCTTTTGATAAACCTGTTTAGATATTATGGCAGACAATGCAGCTAGGGTAGCACCACCAGCGGAGAACAATATGGGAGTTAATCCCTTGAACCATATGTCCCATCACAAGCTTCCACAATTCTCAGTGGAAAATTATGACTTCTGGAAGATCAGAATGAGAGCTCATCTTGCCTGTGTGCATGATGAAATGTTAAGGGTGATTACTAAAGGTCCATTTATTTTCATGACCCCTAACCCTAGAACAACAGCTGAAACTATTGCAGATCCAAGAGAAGAATGACCCAAGGATGAAGATAACTTCACTGCAGATGAAAGGAGGAGAAACAACCTCAACTTCATAGCCATGAATATTCTCTACACCACCATTCCAGATTCTGTAATGGGAAGAGTGATCCATTGCAAGACTGCAAAGGAACTTTGGGACACTCTTGCTCTCATGTGTGAAGGAACTGACAAGATAAAAGAGAACAAGCTTTCTGTAGCTGTTCAAAAGTATGAGCAGTTCACCATGGAGCCAACTGAGACCATTGACCAGCTTGATGGGAGGTTCACTGACATCATGAATGAGATAAATTCTCTGGGTAAAGTCTATACCAAAAGAGATGTTGTCTTAAAGATCGTGAGAGGTTTAACCTCAAGATGGGATGTATACTCTGTGATGATGCAGAATACCAAGGATTTATCCATCATGTCTATGCAACAAGTATTCTCTAAACCCAAGCCTAAAAGAAAGAATGAAAAGAAGGTTATGTTCCTTCAAAGGCTGACACCCATAGAAAGTTTACTCCCAAGGCACCTAGGGAGATAACAATCTATGTAGATGTTTATGGAAGACAAATTAGCCATTCTAAAGTGATTAGAACAATGAGGCAAATTTGGATTCCGAAAGGTACAGCTAACTTGGTAGGACCCAACACAAAATGGGTACCTAAAACTTGATTTTGACTGCAGGGCTCAGTGGACCTCAACAAAGGAGAAGCTCTCAAATCTTCAGTATGGTACTTGGACAGTGGATGTTCCAGGCACTTGACTGGCAACAAAGATCTTCTGACAGAATTTGTTGAGAAAGAAGGTCCACAAGTCACTTTTGGTGATAATTCACAAGGAGCCACTAAAGGTTATGGTACTTTAATAATTGGCTCAGTAAGAGTAAGCAATGTATCCTATGTCAGTGGACTTAAGCACAATCTTTTGTCCATAAGTCAATTTTGTGATAAAGGATACAGTGTTGAATTTTCATGTAACTTGTGTTTTGTCAAGAATATTTCTTCACAACAGGTACTACTAACTGGGTCAAGGAAATGATATGTCTATCTTGCAGATTGGAAGTCTTGCACACCAAATGCATGTCTTATTGCAAAGAGCTCAACTGATACTAACTGGTTGTGGCACAAAAGACTAAGTCGTCTGAACTTCAAGATGATGAACAGGATAGCAAGACATGGACTGGTGGAAGGAATGTCAAATGAAGTATACAACAAAGAACATATTTGCAAAGCCTGTCAGGAGGGAAAACAAGTGAAAGCATCTTTCAAAAGCAAAGTAGCTATCTCTACTGACAGAGTACTTCAATTGTTACACATGGATCTCTTTGGTCCAGTAACCCCTGTAAGTATCAATGGGAGAAAATACACTCTTGTTGTTGTTGATGATTTCTCCAGGTACACTTGGGTGGTATTTCTAGCAAGCAAGAAGGAGACTCAACTCAGGCTACCTGAACTTCTGAAGAAAGTTAGCAATGAAAAGAGCCTGAATATTGTAAAAATAAGGTCAGACAAGGGGACTGAGTTCATTAATTCTATAATTTCCGATTTCTGCAAAGAGTTAGGTATTGCTCATGAGACCTCAGCTGCAAGAACTCCACAACAAAATGGAGTAGCTGAAAGAAGAAATAAGACCCTAAAGGAGGCAACAAGGACAATGCTTGCAGAAGCTCAAGTACCTAAAAGATTTTGGGCTGAAGCTATTAATACTGCCTGCCACACTCAAAATAGATCCATGGTAACCAAACATCAAGAAAAAACTCCATATGAGTTATGGAATGGCAGAAAGCCACATGTATCTTACTTTCATATTTTTGGTTGCAAGTGTTTCATTCACAACAATGGGAAAACTCAACTGAAAGCTTTTGATAGCAAAACTGATGAATGAATGTTCTTAGGATATTCCCATATCAGTAGAGCTTTCAGAGTGTACAATTGTAGAACTCTTGTTGTGGAAGAAACACCTCATGTGGTTTTTGATGAATCTACCTTTGAGTCCAGGAGTAAGGAGAATGAGGAAGTAATAAGCAAAAGACTAACTAGACTGAGTATCAAGTCGAAAGGCTATCCTTAGAATTGTGTTGATGCTTACATCCCAACCTGGGATAACCTCAATGATCAACAATTCAAAGAGGACACTCAAAGTCAAACCATTCCTCACAGCTCACCTGAGAGCTCTCCTGAACATGTAACTGAACTGATGAACACAATCCCAGTTCAAGAGGTAAGTTATGTCGATGAAGATGTGGTCACAGCTGAGACATCTACTGAGCCCATCATTCAAGGGGGAACCAATGATACTACCATTGAGAATGAGAATACCTTGAATGATGACTCAGGACTTCAACCCTATATCTTATTTCCTGAATTTGATTTCATTCCTATATCTAGTGACTCAACTTCAGAAGAGTTAAACTCTACTGAAGCGCATGAGCCTAGGAGAACCTGGCTCTCAGATCACCCTATTGAGCAAATCCTAGGTGATCCTACCTCGGGAGTCAAAACTAGAAGTTTTCATGGAGAAAGTGCTTTGTTTTGTTGTTTCTTATCTAACTAGGAACCAAGTTCCATTGGAGAAGCACTTCAAGATTCAAACTGGATTATTGCTATGCAAGAAGAGCTCAATGAATTTACAAGAAATCAAGTATGAGAGCTGGTTGATAGACCATATCATTGCAATGTGATTGGAACCAAGTGGGTATTCAAGAACAAGAAGGATGAAAATGATGTCATAGTCAGAAACAAGGCCAGGCTAGTTGCAAAGGGCTATTCTCAAGTTGAAGGTTTTGACTATGATGAAACCTTTGCCCCGGTGGCTAGATTGGAGGCAATTAGGCTATTTCTTGCCTATGTTGCTCACAAGAAATTCGAGGTGTATCAAATGGATGTAAAAAGTGCTTTCTTAAATGGAGTACTAAATGAGGAAGTCTATGTGGAGCAATCCCTAGGTTTTGAGGAAAGCCACAAAGTATATAGACTGAGGAAAGCTCTATATGGACTGAAACAGGCTCCAAGAGCTTGGTATGATACTTTGTCACAGTTCCTTTTGGATCATGGCTTTATCAAAGGAAGAGTAGATAGAACTCTCTTCAGGATCACAAAAGGAGAGGACACTCTGCTAGTTCAAATCTATGTGGATGATATCATTTTTGTTGTCCTAACCAAGTCCTCTGTGAGAAATTTTCTCAACTGATGAAAGGGAGATTTGAGATGTCAATGATGGGAGAAATGAACTTCTTCCTAGGACTTCAAGTCAAGCAATCTCCTGAAGAATCTTCATCAACCAAGCCAAATATACAAGGGAGCTGATCAACAAGTTTGGATGCCAGACCAGCAAAGTTGCAAGAGTTCCACTCAACACCAACACCAAGATGGAACCTGATGAAGATGGTGAATCAGTAGACCAGACTCACTACAGAGCAATTATTAGGTCTCTACTGTATCTCACAACAAGCAGGCCTGATGTCACATTTGCAGTTGGGATATGTGCAAGATATCAAGCAAATCCCAAGAAAAGTCATCTGGAAGCTGCTAAGAGGATTCTCAAATATTTAAAGGGCACTGTGAATATGGGATTATGGTATCCCTCAGATGACAATTTGGAACTCACAGGATACTCAGATGCAGACTATGGAGGATGCAGAATTGATAGGAAATCAACCTCAGACACTTGTCAATTCTTGGGAAGTAAGCTGATCTCTTGGTTCTCCAAGAAACAAAATTCAGTAGCTACAAGCACTACTGAAGCTGAATATATGGCAGCTGGAAGTTGTTGTGCTCAAATTCTGTGGTTGAGACAACAACTGAGAGATTACAATATCTTTGCTAATGAGGTCCCTATTTTCTGTGACAACAACAGTGCAATTGCTATTTCAGAAAATCCAGTTCTCCACACAAGATGCAAACATGTGGATATAAGACATCATTTCATTAGAGATCATGTGGAGAAGAAGGATATCAAAATGCTCAAAATTCACACTGACAAACAAAAGGCAGATATATTTACTAAACCTTTGGCTGAAGTAAGTTTTCAAGAACTGTCAGTGGAGCTTGGACTTCTAGATCCAGGAGAGTAAAATTGAGGCAATTTCAACGCTCAGAAGAGTTGATTTCGAATCAGTGGAGGTTCCACCTCAGGAGAGGATCAAACTCAGTGAAGTCACTAATCTCAGAAGAGTTTCAACCTCAGTAGAGGTCATTTTTCAAAACTTATGTTATCTTTCAAATCTGAAAACCTCTTAGTTTTTAAAATATAAATTTCAATTTTTTTTAAATGAGTGCTTTCTGAAAATTAAATCTTTTTACACTATTTCGAAGAGATTTTGATAAGGCGGGCATTTAATGCGCGTTGTACTAGTCAGTTTCACTTTTACAGTTTCCTATCCCATGCGCCTTAAAAGCCGGATGATATGACCTTCCGGTTACCAACTCTTTCAATCCCCACCTCTCATTTTAGGTGGTTCTTTCCTAACTGTCAAGATCTCTCAAAAACTCCCCACTAACCCCTTCGACTATCCACGACTTTTCAACCAAATTAATCTCAGACGTTGATTGCTGGATTAAATCTCACCATTCGTTACACATATAAAAGCCCCCAAAATCAGTCTAAGAACCTTTACGAACACACTTTCAAGCAAACACTTACTATATTTCCAAAATACTCCCTGCAAATTACTCTCTGCAAATTTCTCTCAATCCTATTCTCAAATGGCAAGAGTAAATCTAGGTTTTCTTACCAATAAGGATAATTTCTGGTATGAGCCTACAGTTCTTTTCGACAATCCAGAGATTGAATCCATGACGGAATTCGCTCACATAAAGGAGGCCCTGGAAATGGATAAAACCGCAGGATTGGAAAAATTCTTGTCTATCCACCCCAAAAGTTATTTTGATAGATAAGTTCTGGAATTCTTCTTCAGTGTTGCCAACACTGATACCAAAATCAAGTCCTGTCTGTTCTTGAAGAGGAAGAAGAAGGTGATGAGAGATGGAAATGAAATTATTGAGAATCAGAAAGTAAAGAAGGAGATCCGGTTGGAAGGAGATGATCTCAATGAGCTGTTTGGACTTCCCTCTGAAGGCTCAAATCCGGACACCTGCATCATGGATAAGGAGGAGGACTGGGTCTACACCATAATGCAGAAGAAGACGAAGTACAGCCCCACTATGAATAGAAGTGTACTTCTTCCCGTATACAATGTCCTTTGTGAGATTGTTGGGAAATGCATTCTGGGAAACCAAGGGAGCACTGAGAAAGTGAGCAAGCCCAAGCTGAGGTTGATGAAGGCTATTGTTGAAAGCAAGGAAAAGACCTTCAACTGGCAGCAGTTTTTCTTGAGGGCGCTGAATAAGGAGCAATCTAAATTTCAGCCTGACGAAACTCCTCAGCTGATAAGTAAGCTGAATTTTGCCACCAAGATCTCCTATCTGATTGAAAACGTTGATGTGGGAGTAGATTGGATTGAGGATAGGAAGTGGAGCAATTTGAAGACTCTCTTCAAATATGGAAAGGCTCTAGAGGCAAGAAAGCTGAGTATGACGGAAGACAGCCCTGAAGCAGCAGAGGAAGAGGAAGCAAACCCTGCTGAAAAGAAGAAGACCAAGCTAAAAAGGAGGCTAGTCAAACTCAGTGACAAAATGGCCCTGCACAAGGAGGAAGAGGCACAGAAGGCCTCAAAGAAGGAGAAGAAGAGGTCTTCTGAGGCAGCGAAGGAGAGTGCCTCAAAGAAGGTCAGAACCACAAACTCCACTGATGAGTCATTATCAGGTAACCCTGACTCATCTCCAAATGTTATATCTACTGAGTCTGACTCAGATGTTCCTGCCCCTACCCCCATCAAACCCAAAACCAAGCCCAGAACCCTGTCAAAACAAAGAAAATATCCAAAATCTCCAAAACCCCCACTGAAGACTCTCAACAGCTTGAAAGTGATTCCCAAAATGACACCCCCTCTGAGGCATCCTCAACCCCTTCTGAAACCATCCCCTCCACCCCCTCTGAACAAAACCCAATCTCATCTGAAACTCAACCCCAAACCTCATCTGAACCCAACCCTCCTGAACCCCATACCACTCACCTGGAATCCATCCCAGAAGAGCCAACTGATATCATATCCCCTACCCCTTCCCTACCATCAGATGATGAAGAAGAGTACTCCTTTCTGGATACTCTGAAGGATGAAGTAGCTTACTCAATGGAGTCTAAATATCCTAAGCTTGATGGGTTTCCCACCCTGAAAGATATGTTCTTGAGAGTTGACTTGAAGTGAAAATACCAGCTTCTACTAGTAGCTTCCCCGCAAGAGTACGGGTTCACTGTAGTATGGGCAAGTATAGGGACCAAGTATTATCGAACCCAATGGAAAGTGTGTATGCGAACAGATCCCTGAAGATCTACGCGTCGTAGTTAATATGAGTGTAATGTTTTTAGGTTTTTGAAAGATTAATTAAAAGACTGAATTAAACTAAGTAAACTAAAATACTAAAGAAATCAAATTAACTAAGGGTTGTGTTCTAATGAGAGATGGTGATGCTTAGGATTGGAATCCCTACGTATACTAACGGAGCAGGTACATAATCAGAATAACTGTGACACACAAGAATTAACCTAAGTCTAAGAATGCAAGGTGAAAGCTCAAGATTCTATACCCTAATACTTTACCCTAACACTCGACTTCACGAATCTACTAACAAGTTAATAGATTGTGCTTAATTAATGAGACCCTAATTTAACTAAGGTGATGCGGTCGTCCTCCTTCGCTAAACCTGTAAATGAATTAACCCTTTCTAAACCTTCTCGTTAAGACTACTAGTTGTTATAGAGTGATACGGTCGTCCTCTCTCTAACACATTTCGAACGAAATTCAAAAGTAAAGTCTAGATTAATTTTAAGAATTCATTAACCAAGAGAATTAAAACCTAACGTCACAAGTTACCCTAATTACGTACCCACAACCTACTTCTACGAGTTCATCCTACCCCAAGCATGCAAGGGTTTTAGCTAGACATAGATTTGACGTAAACAATAACAATTAGACAAGTGACGAACAGGAACATGGTAATTAAATCAAAGAAAAGAACGTACATAAACTAGGGTTTTAAGATATAAAAGAATAAACTGAAATTACTTAGCAAAACGAGGTCTCAACGTATTCAAGAACAAAAGATAATAAGAAACGAAACTAAAACGTGAAATCGTAATGTGAATTCGTAAGCAAAAACCTCAAAAACGTAAAACTAAACTTGCTCGTCTCTTCTCGTCCTTCTCTCTCTAAAAATCCTGTATAAAAGTGATGTGGTGCATTCGGGGATCCTTCAAAACGTGTTTGGAAGAGGTATATATAGGCAACGGGCCGATTCGTGAACTCGTGGGCCGAAAAACGTAAGTTGGAGAAAATGCCTTGGAAGCGCTCGAGCAGACCCGCTCGAGCGGGTCGCTCGAGCTATGGTGGTCGAACGGATCAGGTGCTCGAGCGGGGCGCTCGAGCTCTCTTGGTCGAGCAGTTCTGGTGCTCGAGCGGGGCGCTCGAGCTATCTCCCTCGAGCGGCCCAAACGTTCTGTATGTTTTAGGCGCTCGATCTACGTCACTCGAGCGGGGCGCTCGAGTGATGATGCTCGAATGAGCCTTTCTTCCTTTGCAACTAACACTTTTCTTCTCACGTACTAATACCAATCGTATTTCTTCGATATCTTCTCATCCGGGCATCCTTTTGAGTCGATTCAAAGTCCTACGAACTCCGTTTTTCGTCCTCGATTCACCTATGAGTATCAAAGAGACAAATTCATCAATGTATAGAAATAGTACTCATTTGGATCTAAAAACTCAATAAATTCGACCAAAACTAGGGCGTTTCTAGCTACGAATCATGACAATTTCACGCCTAATCAACCCCCCCCCCCAAACTTACCATATTGCTTGTCCCCAAGCAATGAAATAATAAGTCAAGTGAAATTGTTAGGGATGAGTAAAAAAAATCAATCATGCAAGCTAATGAACTCAAGCTTCAAAAGTCAATCACCCGTATACTCATTCACTTTCTTTTATCGTACTCATGCAACAATAACAAGAAACACCAAGATCAAGCATGGATGTGCACTCAACGATGTGTTTCGCTCCCTCACAAGTGTATATCAATAATAAAGGGACTCACTCAAACAATCAATCACTCAATTTGGCAGCCATAGGCTTGGAAGCACTCTCAACTCCGACCATACTCTAGAAATCAATGCCGAATCAAAAAGGACTTTTCTCAAGGTTGTAATGTAGGCTCTTTGGACAGGTGGGATAACAATATGGGTAAGTGACTTAAGTGAATGGAGAATAGTAAGTCAAACTTTGGCACTTCGAGATTAGGCACAGCCTACTTCAAACATATTCAATCAACACTCTTTCAATTCCACTTTTCTCAACACTTCAATTTTTTTCTAACTCTTTTCACTTTTTTTTTCAATCACTTCACTTTTTTTTTTTTCGCACAAACACATGAGCTCAATTTTTCTTTAGCTCATTTTCAATTTTTCTTTCCCACAACTCATATCTCATTCACACCCTTATTTTATCACCACTCAACCATCATAATTCCTTTTCTCAAATCAACTCAATCCCTTCAACCTTCACACTTTTCCTATTCTCCACTCAAATTGGGACAAAAAGGCTTAGGAACTTGGAATAGTGTTTAAATGTGCTAGCAAATAAAATAAGCTTTAGGCTCAACGGGGCTAGCAAGGGATACATGTCATTGGTAAGGAAAATTTTGGCTAAGTGACTCAATAAAAACAAAGATGGCCTAAGATCACATTCGGCATATCAAACTAGATACAATCAAGAAGCAAGAGCACACACAAGTTCTAGCATCCTCTAAGGTGACGATCCACTCACAAACGAAGAGATTAATTAATGCATCAAAATCTCATAAGGCTCAAAAGCTCACGGCTTTCACATCCATGCTAGTCCTAGTGCATTCTCACTCTCATCACACAAGTACTCAAAAGAAAATTCACAAGCATACAAGTTCTTTCTCAAATCAGCTCAAACTCAAACACTCACACAAAAGAATTTCTAACTCACCCTTACAACTCACTCTACTCATCAAATCATACTCAAAGATAGCAATCAACAAGCATAAGATGATTGATAGGCATGATATATGCAATAACGAGTCAAATCAAAATCACCCCAAGGAGTATCTCAACAAACCAATAATCAATCAAACTCAACTCAAAGATAAGGGCGTGCATGCATGTGCAATGTAATCAGAAAACAAATAAAAAACTCCACCCCCCAAACTTCGACCTTGCTAGAGGTCTAATTTTGGGGTTGTGGGTTACCTCAACCAAATAATTCAATTTCTCTCAATAGGTTTGCACACTCCCTTGTCTCAAGTTGGTTCCTTCAATCTCCACTTCTTTGGTACTCCATCGAGACAAGCCTACAAGCAACTTACTCAAATACGAGGTTAAACATACGACTCAACAACATCCTAATAACATAAAAGGAAAAAAACTAAAAACACTCAAAAGCAAATAAAAATGGGTTGCCTCCCATTCAGCGCTATTTTTAAGGTCCTCATGCCGGACCAAGCTCAAAGGAGCTTATGGGACATCATACTCAAATTTACCTCCCTTACTCTCATAAGAGTGGTGGTTGCATTCTTTTCCTTGATGCCCCTCCATCACGAGCTCTTTTGCTTTCTTCTCATCCCCAAGTGTTATGGGTCTCAACTCCTTTTCACCTTTATCTGGAGGCGTCTTACCAAACAGGTTCTTGAATTTGGATTTTTTCTTCTTAACTCCCCCTTTTCCTTCTAACTGGACCACTTCCACTTTCTTCACTTCTTCATCCTTCAACTTCCTCACTTTATCCCTATCATCATAATCACGATCATAATGCACATTGGTTAAATCATCAAGTGAAGGATTATAAAATTCATGAATATAAGAAGGATTAGAGATAGAAGGTGTGTCTTCAACACGAGGATCAATTGCATCCATGCAATACAAGCTCTCATCCTCCCTCGGGTGCTTCATGGCTTCGTATAGGGAGATCTTCACTTCTTGATCATCAACCTTCAATGTAATCTTCCCATTTGCCACGTCTAGCACCATCCCCGCCGTAGCTAAGAACGGTCTTCCCAAGATCAGGGGCACGTGCTCATCTTCCTCCATCTCTAGCACTACAAAGTCGGCTGGAAAATGTGATCTCCAACTCTCACGAGGACGTCTTCAACAACACCTTGAGGTCGAGTGATAGACCGGTCGGCGAGTTGAAGCGTCATCATTATGGGTTGAAGTTCACCACCTTCCAACTTCTTGAAAAGCGACAAAGACATCAAATTAATGCTCGCCCCGAGGTCGCACAACGCTCCCTTCTTGATCCCGTTCCCGATATCACAAAGAATGGTGAAGCTCCCTGGATCCTTCAGCTTTGGAGGAAGCGCCTTGTGCACTAATGCACTCACCTCGTGGTTCAACTGCACCAACTTCGGCTCATCCACTCGCCGTCTTTTCGCTATCAAGTCCTTTAAAAACTTTGCATAATTGGGCATCTGTTCCAAAGCATCATAAAAAGGTATGTTAATGTGAAGTTGTTTAAAAACATCAAGAAATTTTGCAAATTTTTCATCAAGCTTCTTTTTCATGAAGCGCTGTGGATATGGGACGGGTATCACAGATTTGGGTACCCCCCATTCATCTCTTTCTGTTTCTTTCACTTTATCCCTTGCTTCCTTTGTCTTTTTCCACTTAGGAACTCTCTCAATCTCCTCACTTTCCTTGCCCTTCTGGGACTCATCCATATCTTTACTCTTCTTAATGCCTTCATCCTCAACCCCTTTCTCAACTTTCTTCTCCTCAGTCTCAACTTCCCCTTGGGGCGTCTCAGAATCAGCAGGCATCTGAGGACCTTCATAGTTGGTTCCACTTCTAAGCTGGATCGCCTTGCAATGCTCTTTCGGGTTACCCTCCGGCATTCTATTCACTGACTTTACAATCTGGCTCATCTGGAACTCTAAAGAAGTGAACCTTCGATTGTTCTCTTGTTGAGTTCTAGTCCACTCAACATTCATCTTCTGGAGCTCTTGATCACGTTGATCACCCTTCTTATGCAACTCCTTCACATCGTACTCCAAGGATGACAACCGCTTGCTTTCTTCTTCCACTTTCTGAAGGATAACTCTCAACATCTCCTCGGTTGATGCACCGCCTTCTCCACCAGGAGGTTTAGACCCCGAATCAACACCTGCAGGAACAGTAATACCAGCTTTTGGGTTAGCATATGAAAAATTCTCATTTTTCCTCCATGTGTTTTGAGGAGGCTGCTAGCTTCCTTGAACTCCTTGTGTGTTCCTCCATTGATTTTGAGGCGGCTGTGGACCTGGAGGTACAAATGGCTGGCCATAAGAAGGTCTTCCAAACTGATTTCCACCTTGGTAGCCATTCTGATTGTAATACGGACCTCCCATATAATTGGCTACCTCTTGCTGTCCACTTGGCTGGTCTACTCTCTCATTTTCTGCTGCATGCTCTCCACCCAAATTCTTCCCCAACTCGAGGTTGTTGATCTTCTCCATCATGGCCATCAACAGCCTTCTCGTTCCTTCACCTTCTTCAACCTGATTCACTCTCTGGAAGTCTGCATCTCCATTCCAAGCCCCGGCATTCGTGACAATGTTGTCCACGATCTCTCTACACCTTTCTATGCCTTGATTCAAGAATGCTCCGCCCGCACATGCGTCTAAATGATCTTGCCCCACCTTGTTGGCACCGCTGTAGAAGAATGCCATAATATCCCCCTCATTGTACCCGTGCTGCGGGCACTCTATCAGCATGTTTGAGTATCTCTCTCATGCTTGACGTAGGTCCTCTCCTTGCTTCTGGCGGAAGGAAGAGATCTCAATCCTAACTTTAATCGTCCTAGAAGGAGGATAGAATCGCTCGAGGAATAGACGCTCGAGCTCGGCCCAAGTGGTAATACCTCCTCGTGGGAGCGTATTATCGTACCACTCCTTAGGTATTCCCGTCAGTGAGAATGGGAACAGTCTCAGCCTCTTGGCATCTTCAGACATGCCATTGTAATTGAAAGTAGATGCTATCATGAGAAAACTCCTCAGATGTGTATGAGGATTCTCCTTCCCAATCACCCCCTTGAACTGATTCTCGGTAAGCAGCTTTAGAATTCCCGGGGAAATCGAGAAGTTATTTGCCTCAACAGGAGGTAAAGCCACTCCATCGTAGTACCTCTGCGGTTGTGCCGCAAACCTCCCTCGAATGGCCATATGTTGATCTACGTTCTGAGGAACGTGTTGAGGATTAGCAGCAGGTACGGGTACTTGTTGGGGTGGTGGTTGGTAAACAGGTGGTTGATTGTAAACTGGAGGTGGAGGATATGGGTATGGTGGATAAGGGTATGGTGGGTATGGGTAATGTTGGTATACTGGGTTGTTGAAAGGGTTATGGACAAAATTCTGAGCTAGATTGATGACGTTTTGTGCACCCGGGTTTGGCTCTGACTATCCCCTAACGGATCTTGGTTCTTACTGGTGTTGCCCTCAGTGCCGTCAACCCGGTTCAACCCCTGGTTAAACTCATTCTCGGCATCTTCCAACTCATTATTGATGTCCATTGGTTCTTTCCCTAAGTCGGCAGCGTTCATCCTTCTCAAGAAGTCTCGGTTTCTCCTTGCTATTGTCTCAGGATCTGCAGGTAACCTCTCTTCGCTCGTATTTCCTTGTGAGCGTGTTCTCATAAACCTGAAACACTAGCAGAAGGATCAAAACGCAACTGCCAAACGAATGAAAATAAAGAATAATAACAGAAAATAAAATCACTCACTACTAACTACTAAGCTATCTACAAGTCCTATTAAAAAAACATACAACGCCATCCCCGGCAACGGCGCCATTGACTTGAGGCGAAAATACCAGCTTCTACTAGTAGCTTCCCCGCAAGAGTACGGGTTCACTGTAGTATGGGCAAGTATAGGGACCAAGTATTATCGAACCCAAGGGAAAGTGTGTATGCGAACAGATCCCTGAAGATCTACGCGTCGTAGTTAATATGAGTGTAATGTTTTTGGGTTTTTGAAAGATTAATTAAAAGACTGAATTAAACTAAGTAGGGTTTTTCTTAGATCAGACACCTTATCGAGTTGCCTGATATCAGGTACGGTCTATAATTGTGCCACGTGTCATTGCACTATATCGCCTGACCTACTACCTGTTGAGTTAAAATATTATATTTAAATTATATTTTAAATTGTATTTTCTTATTTACAATTCTACCCTTTTAAAATTAAATTACCTAAATTAATAACATTCATCTATATATAATTTTCTTTTACAAAAATTCATATATTAATTAATTAAAAATATAAATAAATTAATTAATTAAAACTAAAGAATTAAAATTAGGTTAGATGGACCTTTTCCCCGTTCGCACAACGGACCTTCTTTTACTTCTGCCATTGTTTTCCTTTATATACTTTCTCTGGGTAAACAAATTCACAGGACACTTCTTCAAACTAAAATTTCACAACAATTAATTCACTACTAAATTTTACAACAATTAATTCACTACTAAATTTGGTTTCTCATCAGTTTTTAAATATTTCCTCCATTGCTGGATTTTGATTTCTCAAATTTAAATAGAAGTACCCTAAATTTGGTTGCGAATTTTGCCAGAAAATTAAGTATTTGGAGTTTTAATTATTCATTAAAATGCTTGAAGGCTCAATTGAAACTAAATCTCCTTCTAAGAAAGAGTTCATTGAAGGACTGATATGTGCAATCATGGCTAGTTAGAGCAAAATTAATTTCCCCTTCTTCATCGTTTTCGTTCACGGATATTTCTCCACCATCCGATTCACTCTCCGTCTCATCCCATCCCAGTGCTTTAGGGTCTTTTTCTTTTCTGGATTTTTTTATTATTTTTTGTTGCGGCCCGTCTTCGTCGGAGCAATAAGACCAGCTCACTGCCTGTTTAATTCCGCCGACGATAGCTACTGATGAATGATGAGCAATGATGATGAACTTGAATGATATAATAAGCATAGGGATAAAAAAATTAATTTCAAGTTTAATTAGAATATTTTTTAATTGTAAGATTAAAAATTAATTAGAATATCTTTTTATAAATTAAATAAGGACAAATTTGTAAATTTGTAATTTCAGATTTATAAAATATTAAATTTAATATAATATTTAAATAAAACGACAAACTCGATACCACTCGATGCAACTCGATAGAAAATTACATCATTAATTCAACAGGTAGCAAGTTATCAAATATAAACCATTAGATTTGATTAGATTTTAGATCTGATGGTTTATAAAGCATACCTGATATCAGGCAACTCGACAGGATGCCTGACCTAAGAAAACCCCAACTAAGTAAACTAAAATACTAAAGAAATCAAATTAACTAAGGGTTGTGTTCTAATGAGAGATGGTGATGCTTAGGATTGGAATCCCTACGTATACTAACGGAGCAGGTACATAATCAGAATAATTGTGACACACAAGAATTAACCTAAGTCTAAGAATGCAAGGTGAAAGCTCAAGATTCTATACCCTAATACTTTACCCTAACACTCGACTTCACGAATCTACTAACAAGTTAATAGATTGTGCTTAATTAATGAGACCCTAATTTAACTAAGTTGATGCGGTCGTCCTCCTTCGCTAAACCTGTAAATAAATTAACCCTTTCTAAACCTTCTCGTTAAGACTACTAGTTGTTATAGAGTGATACGGTCGTCCTCTCTCTAACACCTTTCGAACGAAATTCAAAAGTAAAGTCTAGATTAATTTTAAGAATTCATTAACCAAGAGAATTAAAACCTAACGTCACAAGTTACCCTAATTACGTACCCACAACCTACTTCTACGAGTTCATCCTACCCCAAGCATGCAAGGGTTTTAGCTAGACATAGATTTGACGTAAACAATAACAATTAGACAAGTGACGAATAGGAACATGGTAATTAAATCAAAGAAAAGAACGTACATAAACTAGGGTTTTAAGATATAAAAGAATAAACTGAAATTACTTAGCAAAACGAGGTCTCAACGTATTCAAGAACAAAAGATATTAAGAAACGAAACTAAAACGTGAAATCGTAATGTGAATTCGTAAGCAAAAACCTCAAAAACGTAAAACTAAACTTGCTCGTCTCTTCTCGTCCTTCTCTCTCTAAAAATTCTTTATAAAAGTGATGTGGTGCGTTCGGGGATCCTTCAAAACGTGTTTGGAAGAGGTATATATAGGCAACGGGCCGATTCGTGAACTCGTGGGCCGAAAAATGTAAGTTGGAGAAAATGCCTTGGAAGCGCTCGAGCAGACCCGCTCGAGCGGGTCGCTCGAGCTATGGTGGTCGAACGGATCAGGTGCTCGAGCGGGGCGCTCGAGCTCTCTTGGTCGAGCAGTTCTGGTGCTCGAGCGGGGCGCTCGAGCTATCTCCCTCGAGCGGCCCAAACGTTCTGTATATTTTAGGCGCTCGATCTACGTCACTCGAGCGGGGCGCTCGAGTGATGATGCTCGAATGAGCCTTCCTTCCTTTGCAACTAACACTTTTCTTCTCACGTACTAATACCAATCGTATTTCTTCGATATCTTCTCATCCGGGCATCCGTTTGAGTCGATTTAAAGTCCTACGAACTTCGTTTTTTGTCCTCGATTCACCTATGAGTATCAAAGAGACAAATTCATCAATGTATAGAAATAGTACTCATTTGGCTCTAAAAACTCAATAAATTCGACCAAAACTATGGCGTTTCTAGCTACGAATCATGACAATTTCAGGCCTAATCAAGAGTAAGGCTACTTGTCCAACTAAAGGACAGAAGGCTAGGAGAGATCCTCATGGATGTAGAAGGCAGCAATGCGGAGGAGTGGAAGAAGGAAGAGAAGGAGGTGTTAGAGTTTGCAGGCATGACCAAAACCAGACTTCTCTGTGATGAGAAGATTTTTCAGAGTCTGGTGATGGACAAACTTGCTGAGGCAAGGAAGGAAGCTGGAGGAGAAAGGGTAAATGAAGGAGAGAAGGAAAAGGCAGAGAAAGTTGAGAAGGTGCAAGAGGAAGAAAAAGAAGGAGAAGGGGAGAAAGAGCCAGAAGAGGCAAAGACTACTGAAGGTGAGGAGGAGAACAAGGAGAAAGATGAAGGTACTTCACCACAGCAAGGTGGAGGTGAAGTAGTCAAGGATGTATCTTTGGCAAGAGATACTGAGGCACAAAACTTGCCACAGGAGAGCTCAGTAGAGGTGTCTACTGAAGTTCTCCCACAACAGCCCTCAGTGGTGACTACGGAGTCAGCTGAGGTGTCTGGTAAAGAAGGAGTCGAAAATGAGAAAGAAAAAAAAAACAGAGGTAGAAATCACTGGAATTGTGAGTGGAGAGATTAAAGCAATCATTCCTGTAAAGGATGAATTGGCTGGAAAAAATGTAGTTGAAAATGAGAGTGAGAAAGAAGGTGAGAAGAGAGAGGAGGAGGGAGTTGCAATGGAGGTAGAAATATCAGGTGACTTAGGATGTGAGAAAGAGGGGGAAAAGACTAACATTGTTTGCCATGCAGGTGTACAAACTGATGAAATTCCCCCAGTCCAGGTCAACCAAACTCCACTGAGCGAAGCTGTCCAACTCATTCAAGATGAAAAGCTTCCTTCTCTACAAGCTCAACTGAGAGATGTCCAAGAAGTTGTCCAAAAAGAAGTAGATGAAATGGTCATCCTCTCAGACCATGTTGATGAGCTGATGGAGTCTACCACCAAATCACTCCAAAACCTGACACTAAAGATAGAAGATTCACAACAGATGGTATTAGATGTTGTGGAAGGCCAGAGTGTGCTGGTGTTAGAGGCCATGAAGAAGCTGAAGCAAAAGGAAGAAGAGGCCAGAACTCAGTTCTTGAAGGACTCAGTAGAAAGTGTCTCCATTAACCTAAAGTCCTCTGTTGAGGCTTTCTCAGCTGACCTTATTGGGAAGGTTGAAGGGTTATGGAACCAGAAGATGATTGAATTCGAGGCCAAGCACGAGGAATTGGGAGCTAAGCTGGGAGAAGTCCTGAAGAAAGCTGCAGAGGACTTCCCTACTCAAGAAAAGACAAATGTCTTGATAGATGAAAAGCTGGCTCAATTTGTTCAATTTGGCCAAACAGCTAGGGCAACTCTGGAGAGGCTGGAAGACGAAGTTGATCACTGCTCTACCCAGGTGAAGGCAATTAGTCATGATCAAATGAAGCTAAACATATCTGTTGCAGAATTTATGATTAATGCCGAAAAAGGGGAAAATATAGTGAAAGCAAAGGACATGAAGCTGGACCCCAAGAACAAGATGCAGATAATCCTTGAGACCCCGGAGTTTGAAAGAGGCCAACAACTCAAAAATACCATGAAGAAAGTTAATCCTGAAGCCCAGAAGATAGCTGAAGCCAAGAAGGGAAAATAGGTTCCATCAGAAGACTTATCAAAGTTCAAAGAAGCCCATCTGAAGGAAAAGGAAGAGAGGGTTGTCAAAAAGGGGGAATCAACAAAAAGGAAGGCAACTGATGTCCTCTCAGCAGAGGTGGCTAAGAAGACCAGAACCTCAGGAAGGTTTGCTGCAAAGTCAACTGGTTCAACTGAGTCAGTTGAGGTACTTCCTATCCTAAACCCCGAACCTATCTCTTCTGAAACCCCCAAATCTGCCCCCACTAGAGTTACAGAGCTCACTGAGCTAATCAAGGCAGCTGGAGGTATGAATGAAAGAGCTCAAAAGCTAACTGCTCAACAGCAAGAGAGAAGAGATAAAGTGGTTGGGAAGATGGAGTCCATTGCAGAGCTAGCAGAAAGGAAGAAGAAGGAAAGACTGACCACCTTTGATAAGACTACTTCAAAGAAATTCAGGAATAGTTATCAAAGGTGGGCTGAAAAGCTGAAGAAAGACAAGATAGCTCCTTCAAAGGCCAAGTTCCCTCACCATGATACATGGGTTCCCAAGAAACTGAATGATACTTGGGAAACTGCAAAAAAGGAATTTGTGTACTCCTACTACGTCAGTGGAGAATTGGGGAAGGAAAATGTGCAGGATTTGTTCAACGATTGGCTGTTTGAAACCTACCCAAAACTCTACCCTGAGATCAATGAAGCCTGGAATGATAAATTCCCAGATCTTGCCTTGAAGGCTCCTGAGAAAATCATCTACTGGCCTCCTCAAGATGCAACTGGAACAGTTGATAGAGATCGGATCACAGAAGAATGGGTGTCCCTGTGTGAGCAGTTGGGTCTCAAAGGACATTCAAAAGAAGTCATGGAGAGGAAGAAAGAATTGAAGATCCGAGTCTTCAAACAATATGGACTTGAACCTTTGTTTGAATCCATCTGAGAAAGTTAGTGTTTTTACTGGGCATTTGTTTATAAGTCCCAGTTGTTTTGATTTTAAACTTTTGACAGAAGACTTCATGTACTCATCTTATTCTTCATGAAATGAAACTCTACTGTATTTTGCCCAAGATAACATCTTATTATCATTTAGGCTTTTGTACTTGAATGTTTTTACTTACAAAAATCCTTAAATGCTTATGTCATCTAAAGAACCTCATATGGAAGAGAATTTGTAATAAGATAGGTTTTCGGCATAATCAAAAAGGGGGAAATTGTTGGGAAATTGTATAGACTTATGTTTTGATTAAGATGCCAAAAGATCTTCCCTAAGTCATTTGTAAGTAGAGAATTCAGTAGAGTTAGAATTTAGTTATAACAGTTCAAATGTTAAGGAACTGGAGTGCAGTTATAAATTTCTAGAGTGTATTGAAGAATGAAGTCCGCTGAAGTCGAGGTCCGCTGAAGACAAGTGATCTGAGAATTAGTCTAAGTCTTGAATGTTTTCTAAATGTATTCTCACTAAGACTAAAACCATCAGGAGAGGACCAAGGTCCACTGATGAGAACTAACAAAGCACATTCAATACTAAGCACATTAAAAGCTGTTAGTTTATCTGGTTGGAACAAGGCAAAATGAATTTCAGTGAAGCTTACAATAAATGAAGGAATAAGAAGGTTTTCTCAGAGGAGTTCCACCTTAAAGCAAGACATGATTCTTAGGAAGCAGACTGAACGGCTCAATAAGAAGATGACACGTAGGTGTACTCTACTGACAACCGACCTTTCCTAGACTGACAAGTACCAAAAGTCTTTCCCTAGCAATCTACAGAAAGTTGGTGAACAGGCATGGTCTTTCATCCGTTTCTTGACAAGACTTAAAGCTTCAAATTGAGTCGTTTGAACCAATCAGATACAAGAAGACTTACTTGAGAAGATTCAAATCCAACGGGAAGATTTTCAAGGAAGCCTATAAATACAGAAGGACGTGCTCATTTCTATGCACGGGAAACTCACAAGATCAAAGCTATCTCTACATTCATAACTATCTAGAAGCACTTGAAATTACCTTTGTTTCCCAAGTGTTTCACATCTGTAGAGAGCATAACAAGCCTTCTGTAACCAAGCTTAAAAGCTATATCCAAACCTTAGAAAGAGATAATCCATTCTAAGCCGTGAGCTAAACTGTAAGGATTATCTCACAACAGTTGGAACCAAACCCTACTCAAAACCCTACTCAGTTGTTAGGTTGAGAGTTAGTGTTAAGTGGTGTTAGTAAGCTGATTGTTTGTATCAGTCTGAAAGCTGGTTTGTTTGGGAACTAGGACCTGGAATTATCCTAGTGATCAATCATCCTAAGAGAGGATTTATTGATCAGTGCACCTTGGCACTATAACACAAGGAATTCCAAGTGAAAGGAATTCTCCTGTTTAATCAGGACAGTGGACGTAGGAGATTCTTCTCTGAACCACTTTATATCTTGTGTACTTACATTCCGCCATTGTCCTAAGTGTGTGTTATTTATCCAAAGTTTATCAAGTAAAACGAGTTTTCTAAAGGGCTCACTAATCCGCATCCGAAAGCTAATTAGATAGTAGTTCAACTGAAAGTCTTGAGCTTTCAGTGGAGGTATTATCTCAGTAAGCTTTCACAAGTAATTCTCAGCAGACTTAAAGTCCACTGACGAGTTACTGTCTTAAGTAACCTGATAAGTTTTAAGAAGTTTGAATTTGTACCTCAGGTGTATTCCCCCCCCCCCCATACACCTGTTTGCTCGTTTCGGGACCAACACCTACTTTTGCAAGTCCGGAAATATATCTTCTTTAAAACACAACTACCCTAAGTGTTGATAACTTCTTTTATATAAGTACTAGTTGTCTCTAACGTGTGTTGTACATTATCGATAAAATTCGCAAATACACACGACATATTATTTTTTGAGTTGTACAATAACTTGAGGTGAGTGTAAATTTGCAAATTCACATAACACAAAGAAACATTTTTTATTTTGTGTAATTGCATTCTCAATGTCAATTAAGATTGCAAGGTTTTATTTTTTAATAGCACAGATTAATTCTTCTACTGTATTTTTCTTTCTCTTGATTTGTGATCTCAGGTGTAAAGTATATAATCATATTATATTAGTCATCCAAATTCTCCCAAAATGTAACAATGGTCTTTCTTTGGATTGAGAGTCCATAATCTGATGCATTTTCTTTATTTTCTGTCAACAACCATCTTCATTAGTTTCAAACTTTATGACTAAACCCAATTAAAAGCATTTGACATTGAAAACCCTCCATGTACAAGCTTATATCTAAAAACTCAACAAAAAGTGACATGTAAATGTTGTAGTACCCTTCCTTAACGTAAATCATTATAATAGCATATCTTGCACTAATCCCCCACAAAAAAAAAAATAACTTTATTCTTCGTCAATTTATCAAAATCTTGAAGCAGGTTTGAACTTGATAATATTCACTCAGAAAATGAAGACACGTCTCAACGTCATTCACTTCTCTTTGCCTCTCAATCGCCTGTGCGGATCAAGGGAACCAATAGTCTCAAGAATAGCTCCATGCCGGGGACTGTAAGCAAACAATAAAACACTAAGTATTAAATCAAAGAGAACCTCTTCTCAAAATTACAAAAAAAATTAAAATAGCTAACAATCTTAAAAACCCTCCAAGGATAATAGGGACCCAAAAGTCTCAAGGATAGCTCCCTATCGGGGACTGAAAATAAGCAAAACAATAAAACTCAAAATATTTAATCAAACAGAATCTCTTCTCAAAAAGTACAAAAAATTTAAAATATGCAATAACAACCAGGAGGGGGATAATCATAAAGAAACTACCCAAACATCGCTAAAAGAAAAATTGAAAATGTACTGCAACAACGAAACTAATAATTAATTCACTAAAACAAAAAACAAAACAAAAAAATGGAGCAACTAACTGAAATGCAGGTTCATCAAAGAAGGGAACAATACGACCGATAACAAGAACCACGACACTCGTCTGCCCATGACAGAGAACACCCGAAAAATTCTTCACGGTGTGCTATAAAAGACTAGCCGATATGAAATAATCCAAATAGATTGACAGATACGTCATGAAACAAAGGTTGAGAAATATTTTCAATAATCACTTAAATCATCGTCTTTAAGATTCCAAGCCACATCGATTGTTCCTTTTCTCATATATATGTTGATTGTTTAGTCTACTCATTGGACAATATATTTAAATGTAAATTACTCATGTTAAAATATTAAAAAAATAAAAACATTATCAAAACGTTCGTGGTCAAATTATGGGGGCAAGAAATAAAACAAGTATGTAAGAAAAGTTAGTTAGTACCACACCTTGAGTATCTTTTTTTTCGGAGGGTAGTATTCGTGACTGCGAGATGGAGATCTAGCATAGCGTGGAGGTGAGGACTGAGAAGATTACAGGGGCGAACGAGAATAGTGTGGAGGGGATCGTCTCTAATCATAAACTCAACCTCTGCCACCATGAAAAATAGGTCATTTTAATGTAATACTCTCCTGACATAATATTCAAGTTATTAAACTCATTCATAGATATAGAAAGTGAGATGGTCAAGTGCTAAATTGGTGATAGTTCATAGAGATGATGCTTTTAAACAATAAAACCTTGCAATACACCACTAACATATCTATGTCACATTCTCAAAATAAAGCATAAATAAATCTTATTTCCAATGCCTAAGCCACTCACTGCTTCCGAGAAAATATGTAGTGTACATATGTATAATGATATCTCGCCCAAATTTTAATAAATATTATTTAAAATGCTAAACAATACATTTTTGAAAACTAAACAAATGATACGTCGATTTTTTTTTACGTAAACCCGAATTCATAGGAGATTTGTCCATTTAAAATGTGAATCCTAACTGGAGCAGGGAGATATTAATAATATGATTGTGGCAGTATTTTTATCAAGCACCCAACCTTGTGGATGTGAAGGTTCAAAATTTCAATTTATTTTATCGGGAGTTAGTGGCAGCAGTATTTTCCCCTTCAGTTTTCCTCCTTTTCTTGGGGCTTTTTCTTTTTTCCAATTACCACATTTTCTTGGACTTCCTATTTTTTTTTCCTTATAGCCCAAATTTGATATCACTCACCTACACTCTAACTAAGTTCCATTTGCCTTTTCAGCACTAAGAAAAAAAAAGAAATCATATAATTTGTAGCTAAAAGCCATTCATTTATTAAATGAAAGGATAGATGATTACATATCAGAAAAGAAGATTACCATCACTACTTGGATTAACCCTGGTGACTCTATACAATCACATGGATTATGCAAGGTAAAGACCCAACCACATATTATGCTTAACTTTCAACCATGCCAGCAGAGTATAAAATTTAGATACAATACAAAAAGTACCTTCTCAAAGTCTCTGTATTGAGGACAGACGAGTCTCTGAAAATAGTTATTCTTTCTTCAAAAGGCACAAGTTTGATTCTATTACGAGGCTTTTCTTGGACAATGCTATTTTAGTTCGTGTTGCATTGCTAAACACCTCCAATCAAGTGGCTAAATAATATAATAGAGAAAGACTGGATAATTGGAAATATTGCTCAGATGAATTTGAAATTTGTCTAAAGAAAATTGTTATTTGAAGAAAGAGTAGGCAGAAAGAGGAGTACTGACCTCTTGAGGATATTGTAGATATATAACATAGCATTACGTTCCAGAACTAAGTTACCATTACACAAGGAGGTGCAACTAGCCTAAGGTAACATAAGTCCAAGGTTAATACAATAACACTTTACATCAGGACCAATTTGCTCGATCAACTCAAGACTCACCATTCCACCATCAACTACAAGCATCTAATTTTTCATTTGTCTATAGAGGAATAGTGACTTCATTAGAACTATAAACAACACACTGAATAAATTCCAAAACAATGATGGCATAGACTCCTTGAACATTTTGATTGTAATGCATGTTCTTTTACCTTCAACAAAGAATTCACATTAATTGTGCATTCTTGAATAACCCAATTAAAAGGACTAACGCTGAAAATCCAAATTCACCATCATTTAGCTTGTACGAATTAAATAGATAAACTGATCACATTGAATAAATAGATACATCACATTTCATCACTATAATTAACTTAAATTGATACAGCTAGGCAAGCCTCAAATAATGATATTTCAATATACCAAACAAAATTCAGTTTCATCCATGGTGCACAAGGAAACAAAAATTCCAGATCGACCAAGAACAATTTAAACGGAAATAAAAGAGAGAAATTTAACATGCGGACAAATACACACTCAGATACCTTGATAGTTGTTTCAAAGACACCAAACTCCGACTGCCACATACAGAGGAGATAGAACGACTTTGTGTGCACGCAGAGCCAATAAGTTCAATCTCACCTTCAAACGTGGCTTTATGAAACATTGAGTTATCTCTTTTAAATTGGGTTAAATCTGTCTCTGATGTCTTAGTAGATTTTCTTGCTGTAATTTGTGGTTCGGCGCCGCCCCTTTAACCGATCGGTGATTTTCTCAATCATCGTTTTATTCTTCCCTTTTTCTTTTTGCTGAAAAAAGTCTCGAGAATATTGATAGTGATACTGATATTTAAGTAGTGTTATTTGGTTTATAATTTTAGTTATGTGAAAGTGTTTTTATTTGTATATAAAATGTTAATGGGAATATATGTTTATTTTTTTACTATTTTAGAGTTATAAGGATATTTTCGTCATTTTATATTTATTAATTTAATTTATTAATAGAGCGTTGTAGTGCGATCGTAATATGCATAGTGCAATCGCTCTAATGCAAAGTACAACCATTTAAAAAATATATTAGACGTTGGATCGAGAATCTAACGGTATTCAGAGGGTTTACTGACGTCATGAAGGGCAAAACCTTTCCTGACCGTAGAAAAGCCCGACAAAGTATAGAGGAAAAATGGTTTATACATAAACCATTAAAGGGTATTAGTTATTTTATTGACAAAGTATTAGTTGATTTCACTAAAAGGTATTAATTGTTTTTACTAAAGAGTATTAGTTGTTTATTGAAAACAAACTAAAACTCTTTAGTATAAACAACTAATTTTTTTCAATGAAAACAACTTATACTCTTTTTAGTGAAAATAACTAATACTCTTCAATAATTTATGCATGAATCAATTTCACTCTATAGCTACTTTTTAAATTACAAATTTGAGATCTTCTTTCACAATTTATACTCCACATAAATAAGAAAATATTATTATGATATAAATTTATTTCACTATTCTAGAATATTATTTTTTTAATTGTAAAATTATCTATATATATATATTGTTGGGACATTGTCAGTTTTGATTGAGATCCCAAAAGCCCCTGAAAAGATGATTGCCTTAATCTGTCTTTGTCAGGCTAGTCTTGGTTAGGATTAGTACTTAGTCATTTTACACTTCACAGGTACTCAGTGAGAGGAGAACTCACTGGAGACAATCAAGACTCAGAGCCTGAAGACGAAGAGCACCATCCTGAACTTATGGCAGTCTTCTAAGCTGGCTGAGTAAGTGTCAGTGATGAAGAGTATGACCCTGAGGTCATTACTAACTCAGTCCTGAAGGGAACAGGTTGTCACTGAGTAAATGGGAAGACTTGGAGTAGAGCCAAGCAATGCAAAAGGAATTTCAGCGTCAGGACAAGACCGGTGAGCTCAAGACAAAATGAACTTAATAAGACAAGCCTGAAGCTCTGGAATAAGTTCTGACATTCTCACCAACCTGATGACGTGGACCAATCCGAGGAGGACACGCACGTACGGAACCTGACACATAGACTGAATTCAGACTGCATATTCAACGGGCAAGCATTTAATGTGCATTAAATGCAAATACCAAATCCATGCAAAGGCGGCTGCTGCATAGAGATATGTCCGTTTGAAGCCCCTCTACATAGATGGCTAGAAGGCTATCTCTCCAACGGATAGTTTTTCAAACCACCTATAAATACAGAAGGCCTTGAACCCATTCAAGGTTACGGGAAATTTCCAAGCCAGAAATTACTCAAAACTCTCAAGCAATCAAAGCATTCAGCCTTTAAGAGAAACACTCGAAACCTTCTAAATTTCCCAAGTGTTTCTTAGCAACTGAGAGCTATTCTGTATTCCAAGAGCTAATTAGAATTATCTTAAGCTTAGAGAGATTATCCAATCCTTAGCACAGCTTTGCCTTGTAAGGATAATCTCAACTTAGTTGGAATCCAAACTGAAACCAAAACCCTAAGTTAGGCTTGTTGGGAGTAAGTCGGTTAGTGTGATAGTAAGAGGAGTTTGTATAGATCAGTGAGGTAACTGGTCTTGGTGCACCTTGGCACGTTAAAAACAAGAATCCCTTGAGTGGATTTCCTGTTAAGTCAGGCCGTGGACGTAGGAGCTTGAGACTCTGAACCACGTTAAACTCCTTGTGTTCTTACTGCTTTGACATTGTGCATACCTGCCATATTACTTGTTCATTCATTGCATTCAAGCTTATCAGGTCTGAATCAATCAACCTGACCTTCAAAAGAACACTGCCTTACTAAACACTTCTAAGGTTTGAGTAAAACAAGTTTTCAGAAAGCAAACTAAACAGGACTTTAAACTATCAGGGCTCAAACATTTCCGCACTGAACTTGAACTGATAGTTAGCCAACTGACCCGCACCAAGTGTAGTCAGTGGGTGTATTATCAGCTCCTAGTTCTTTACCACTCTGAGTGAAGGGGACTCAGTCAGTTTAAGTTTAAGAAAAAAATCGGTATACGTGTATTCCCCCCCCATACACGTATTCCTCAGTCTTGTACCGGGACCAACAAGTGGTATCAGAGCAGTGGTTCGAAAGACCACTGACTTTGAATACTAATAGTTTCAGAGGAGAAACTGTTGGTGGTCACTGAACAGATCTGAGTTTGCTTTTCACAAAACTTGCATCATCATCATGACTTCAAGGAGACTTGAAGCTTCGTTACCTGAATTCTCTGTATCTAACTTTGTCTATTGGAAGTTCAGACTAGAGGCACATCTAGATGCCATCCATGACCAGATGCCGCGTGTGCTCAGGGAAGGACCGATCAAGATCACTATTCCTAACGTCAGAGGACTGGGATACGATGATCTTGCGATTGGAGTGCAGGTTCCTAAGGAGAGGAAAGACATGACCAACGATGAAATCAAGATGGTGGGGCTTGACAACGTCGCCAGAAACATCATCTTGCATACGGTGCCTTTCGAGGAGTCAGCCAGGCTAATGAACCTAAAGACGGCAAAGGAGGTCTGGGATGAGCTGACCAGGATGTGCGAAGGGTCAGAAAAGATAAAGGAAAACAAGAGGAATATTGCCATTCAGAAATTCGAAGCGTTCGAGATGCTGCCTGATGAGAGCATAGATCAGATGGAGTCAAGATTCATCAAGTTGATGAATGAGTTGGTGATGTTGGACAAGGATGTCCCAAGGAGAGATGTTGCTTCAAAAATCCTGAATGCTCTTCCTGAGAGATGGGACAACAGTGTAATTATGCTTAAGAACACTCAGGATATGAGTAACATAACTTCTGCTTTACTTTTTTCAGAGCTAAAAGCGCTTGAATTTGATCTTAACAAAAGAAAGAAGAAAGTTCAGTCAGAAGAGGAAGGGAAGGAGAAAACTCCTGAGAAAAGTGTGGCGTTCAAGGCCAGGTCTGAACCTGTTGAGCCCTCATCAAATTCTTCATCAAAGTCACTGATGGAGATGAGCAGGGAAGAACTCGCTGAGGAGTACAGCCTGATGGCCAGACGATTTGACAAGCTCAATTCCAGGTTTGGTCGTTATAAAAAGTTTTATCAGGACTCACGTGACAGGAAACCTGAAGGAACCCACCAAAGCTCGAGGAGATATGAGGAGCGAAGGAACACTGACCAGAGGAGAGAACGTGGTGATGAAAGGAGATATTCTGAACCAAAAACTGAAAGAAGAGACGAACAGAGACGTACTCGTGATGATAGATATCCAACCAAGGCTGAAAGCTCACCAAGAACCAGGGAACCTGACTCAAGGAGGAACCCTGAACCGAGAAAAGAAAGAATAAGTGAGCAGGTAGCATGTTACAACTGTAACAAGATTGGTCACTATCAGTACGATTGCCCGGAGCTGAGTGCTAGGGAGAGAGAGGAAAGGAGAGCCACGAGGGATCTAAGATCTGCTGATCGGAGGGCTATGGTGGCTGAGGATGCAACAGACTCTGATGGCCCCACTGAAAGGTCACCTGAACTCTTCTCGGATGATGAGTACGATGATGTCTGCCTAATGGCTAGGGATGAGCCTGAGGTAACATCAAATTCTGTTTGTGCTTCTTACACTGGTCAAAATCCTGAGCTCAGCTCAGAGTCAGTTAGAGAAATGAACCTTCAGATCTGTCTTGATCAATTGATGGTTGATTTCTCCAGACTGCAGGAAACTAATGTCTTCTTGGTAGAGGAGAACAAGAAATTGAGTACTGAAGTTCAAAACCTGAATGAACAACTCACTCAGTCTGATCTCAAAGAATCAGCTCAGATTGTGAGACTAACTCAGGAAATTGACATGATCAATTCTGAGCGTCTCCCAAGAGAGAAAATTCTGAAGGAACTGGCTGAGGAAGAGCTGGTCAGGAAGGAAGAGCTGAAAGCACTTAAGAGTAAGTTTGATGACCTCTTTACCAGACATGAAATCCTGAAAAAGAGTGAGGACTCTCTCAAGAAAAAGGTTGCAGCAATGAATAAATCCTCAGTGGCTAGAGAGGAAATAAATAGCAACCAGATACTTGGGAACAAGAAAAAGGGACTTGGATATGTTCCTGAGAAATCCTCACAAGGTCAGTCTCATGTTGCTTCAGGGAGCAACACTGAGAGGGTATTTGTTCAGACAGGCCAGAGTGCACCTAAGGTTGTGCTCCAGGCTCGTCAAACTGATAAGGGCAAGGAAACCGTTGACACAGTCAGGGTTGCTCCTAAGGTAGCTAAGCCAAAACCCAAGGGAAAGGCAAAGCAACCTGCGGAAGCCCCTGAGAGCTCAGGCCAGGGAAAACCTCAGCGAAAGCAGAGAAAGACTCAGGCCAAGAGTCCTCAGACTGGTCAGCGAGGGTACCATCATGCTTGGCAATACCATCAGGGAAGGCCAAACATGATGACACCCCCGTGGTTTTGGCATCCTGAGGCCTTTAACTGTTTTCCTTTCCCTCACTTGCCTAGGGGGAATAGAAATCAGGGCCCTTATCAAAAACAAGGCCCAAGACCTGCTGCACCCAGACCTAGGAAGAACAGGAGGCCAGCCCAAAAGGCATCCACTCAGGCTCCTGCGAAGCCTAAGTCTAGCACCCATACACCATCTTCCTCTCAGGCTAAGAAGAAGAAAGTTGTGTATGTCGATGTTTCAGGGAGACAGATTCACCACTCTGAGGCAATCAGGGTTGTGAAGCAAGTCTGGATTCCGAAAGGTACAGCTGACACAATAGGACCCAACACCCAATGGGTACCTAAAGCCTGATTTGCTTACAGGCGGCTGTGGATCACAACAAGAGGAGAGAAGACTCAATCAAAGCTGTTTGGTACCTAGACAGTGGTTGCTCAAGGCACATGACTGGAATGAAGAGTCTTCTCCAAGAGTATCAGGCTAAAGATGGTCCACAGGTAACCTTTGGTGATAACTCAAAAGGTGTTACTAAGGGTTTTGGTGTTCTAATTATAGGTACAGCAAGAGTGGAAAATGTGTCCTTTGTGGAAGGACTGAAGCATAACCTGCTGTCAGTAAGTCAATTCTGTGACAAAGGGTTCAGTGTTGAGTTCTCATCGAATAAATGTTCAGTCAAGGACAAATCAACACAAGTGCTTCTATCAGGTATAAGGAAAGGTAACGTTTATCTCGCTGATTGGAGCAGCACTATTCCTAATACTTGTCTTGTTGCTAAAAGCTCTCTAGAGCTCAGTTGGTTATGGCATAAAAGATTAAGCCACCTGAACTTCAAGATTCTTAACAAAATTTCTAGACAGTCACTTGTTGATGGTCTCCCTAATGAAGTTTTTAGCAAAGATCACGTGTGCAAAGCCTGTCAGGAAGGGAAGCAAGTCAGAGCGTCATTCAAAGAAAAGGCTTCTTACTCCACTGACAGGATACTTCAGCTTCTGCACATGGATCTATTTGGTCCCATAACACCTGTGAGTATGAATGGTAGAAAATATACCCTTGTGGTTATTGATGATTATTCTAGATATACTTGGGTTATTTTCCTGTTAAATAAGAAGGAAACACAGGTGAAGCTTCCAGAGTTGCTCAGAAGACTCAGCAATGAGAAAAATCAGTCCATTACCAAGATCAGATCTGACAAGGGCACTGAGTTTATAAATTCATATATTTCTGACTTTTGTAATGAACTTGGTATAGCTCATGAGACTTCTGCAGCTAGAACCCCACAACAGAATGGTGTCGCTGAAAGGAGGAATCGGACACTGAAGGAAGCTGCAAGGACCATGCTGGCTGAGTCAGGATTGCCCAAGAAGTTTTGGGCTGAGGCAATCAACACTGCATGCTACACTCAGAACAGATCCATGCTGAACAAGCAACATGCTCAGACCCCATATGAGACATGGAACAAAAGAAAACCTCGTATTTCTTACTTTCATGTGTTTGGTTGTAAGTGCTTCATCCTCAACAATGGGAAGACCCAGTTGAAAGCTTTTGATAGCAAATCTGATGAAGGAATATTCTTGGGATATTCTGAAATTAGCAAAGCCTTCAGGGTTTACAATTGTAGGACCCTTGTTGTGGAAGAATCACCCCATGTTGTCTTTGATGAATCTGCTAATGAGTCTAGGGCAAAGGTGCTGAATCCTGACACTGAGGAGGTCACGAGGAGTGTGACAAGGCTGAGCTTGAAGAGTCAACCTGATTCCAAGATCAAGACTGTGCCAATTCCCAGATGGGATGATGATGACGATCAGGATGATGAACCAAGTGCCACTCCTAAACCCAGCACATCAGGGATGGTTGAGCCTCAGACAGAGGAACAGGCTCAACCTGAGGTAAGTACCGTCTATGAAGATGCTGTTGCAGCTGAGACGGCTCCTGAGTCACCTCATCAAGGGGGAATCAATGTCCCTGACATTGAACTTGTTAATCCCTTCGGTATAGACTCAGGATCATCCCCTTCTGTTCAATTTCCTGAATTTTATGAGCCTGTAGACACTAACATTGCAGGTACTTCAGGAACAACTCCTGGCAAAAGAACATGGTTAGAAGATCATCCCATTGATCAAATTATTGGTGATCCAACTGAGGGAGTCAGGACCAGACGGTTTCATGGTGAGAGTGCATTGTTCTGTTGCTTTCTCTCTGAGCAAGAGCCTCAGAACATTGAAGAAGCTCTCACTGACTCGAACTGGATCATTGCCATGCAAGAGGAGTTGAATCAGTTCACAAGGAATCAGGTTTGGGAACTGGTAGATAGACCTAGGCATCAAGGTGTGATTGGTACCAAGTGGGTCTTTAAGAACAAGAAGGATGAGAATGGTGTTGTGGTAAGGAACAAGGCTAGACTGGTTGCAAAAGGGTATTGTCAGTCTGAAGGAATAGACTATGATGAGACTTTTGCTCCAGTGGCTAGATTGGAAGCTATCAGGTTGTTCCTTGCCTATGCGACATATAAGAAGTTCAAGGTGTATCAAATGGATGTCAAGAGTGCATTCCTGAATGGTGTACTCAATGAAGAGGTATATGTTGAACAACCTCCCGGGTTTGAGGTTGGAGATAGAGTATACCATTTGAAGAAAGCACTCTATGGACTTAAGCAAGCACCAAGAGCTTGGTATGATACCCTCTCTCAATTCCTGACTGATCATGGGTTCAAGAAGGGAACAGTGGATAGGACTTTGTTCAGGATCACTGAAGGTGATGACATTCTCCTGGTCCAAATTTATGTGGATGACATAATATTTGGATCACCAAATCAGCAGTTATGTGAGAAATTCTCTAAACTGATGACTGGTAAATTTGAGA
The DNA here is from genome assembly GCA_947034835.1 of Ballota nigra. Taxonomy (NCBI): domain Eukaryota; kingdom Viridiplantae; phylum Streptophyta; class Magnoliopsida; order Lamiales; family Lamiaceae; genus Ballota; species Ballota nigra. Next base: position 85,133,983 of record OX344720.1, on the reverse strand, counting down.
TGTCAATGATGGGAGAGATGAACTTTTTCTTAGGATTGCAGGTCAAGCAGACTGATCAAGGTATATTCATTAATCAGGCCAAGTATACAAGAGACTTGATTCATAAGTTTGGTGTTCAAAACAGCAATCCAGCCAGGATCCCAATGAACACCAATTGGAAGATGGATCCTGACACTGAAGGGACTTCAGTGAATCAGACTGAGTATCGTGGGCTGATAGGTTCTTTACTGTACCTGACTGCAAGTAGGCCTGACATCACGTTTGCAGTTGGTGTGTGTGCTAGGTATCAGTCTGATCCCAAGAGAAGTCATTTGGAGGCTGCTAAGAGGATACTTAAGTATTTGAAAAGGACAGTTAATATGGGACTATGGTATCCTTCAGATGACAACCTTGAACTGACAGGGTATTCAGATGCAGATTATGGAGGTTGTAGGATTGATAGGAAATCAACCTCAGGGACATGTCAGTTTTTGGGAAGTAAGTTGATCTCGTGGTTTAGTAAGAAGCAGAATTCAGTGGCAACATCCACAACTGAGGCTGAGTATATGGCTGCAGGGAGTTGTTGTGCTCAGATCCTATGGTTGAGGCAACAGTTGAGGGACTACCAAGTATTTGCTAATCAGGTTCCAATCTATTGTGATAACAATAGTGCAATAGCAATCACTCAGAACCCAGTGCTTCACACAAGGTGCAAGCATGTGGATATTAGACACCACTTCATTCGAGATCATGTGGAAAAGAAAGATATTAGGATGGAAAAGATTCACACTGATAGGCAAAGAGCTGACATCTTGACTAAGCCCCTGGCTGAAGCAAGGTTTATGGAACTATCAGTGGAATTGGGACTTTTAGATCCGGGAGAGCAGTCAGTGTAGGGCTCTAAGGGAACTCAGGCCAGACTCGACTCAGCGAGGTATCAGGGTGCTACAATGTCTCCCTGACAGGTATGGGTTCTAACCTGACTCTTGTGAATCTCAAGCGTCTCCCTGAGTCATTCGTCCTGAAAATCTTTATTAAATGCATTCCGTTATCATTAAAAGCGCGCCTTTTTATATTTAAACCCACGCGCACGGAGCATTTAATGTCAAAGTTACTTTTTCATATACGTGTCCGTGTTATACGGAATGTGACTGACTTGGGGTTTCAATTAAAACTGAGATTAATCCTGGCCTCTCATTTTAAAACCTTTCGAATTCAGGAATCAATCTCAACCCCACGTTTGAGTAACTGACTTAGTCTTATCAATCAAGGGTGTCATTTGAGGTCTTTACGCAAACACAACGCACAATTTGCACACTGAGCTTTCTCTCGCTCAAACACAGAATTTCTAAAACCTCTTTCTCAAAACACAATGGCATTCCTTGATTCCGACTGGACAACCGACAAGATCGTCGATGTTGTTGAGAAAAGGCTGGTACACATGGAGCAAGTCATCTCCATGGAAGGTATCTGTCTAACGGTTAAGGAAATCAAACCCGTTTTTAAATGGATTTCCGACGCCGGGTTGGAAACATACTTCACCACCCGCCCCTCTTCTGTGCTCCCAAGAACCGTGGTGGAAGCTTATTTGAACATGTTCTTGCGGAAGGGTGAAGTCTGCACCAAGGTGACTGCGCTAAAGCCGACGGGGGAAAAGAATAGCGACGGAGAGCCTCTCTACGACTCGGAGGTGGTCACCATTGATCTCAGGCAGGCGGTGAGGGAAGTTTTCAAGCTGCCATCCTCTGGCATCAACCCCAGGACTTACAAGGAAAACTCGGAGGGAGAATTCCTTGGGAAATGGACCAAGTCAGGGTCTTCGGAGTTCAGGGCCCGTCAGAACAAGAGCACTCTGAAGCCGGAGTACAGGGCTCTGGTGGACTTGGTGTCCAAGATGGTGATGGGAGCAACTGGCTCTCACGAGCAGTTGAGTCTGCCCAAGTTGAGGCTCATGGGAGCAATCGCTGATGGAGTGGAAGCGAACTGGGAGCAGTTCTTCCTCGATCAACTCCATCAGGCGGGATTGGACAAGATCACGCGTGACGAGAAGAAAAAGCACATATCTGTCAGTGCCATCTTGCCATTTGGCACAAGATTGTCCATGCTAATTGCTCATGCGTGCCATGGGTACACTTTTGACTTTGAGGACAACCTTTCCTCAAAGAAGGTCATGTTTTCATCACTGAGTGACACCTATTCAGTGCTAGGGCTGACTGATCCCAATGCGAAAGCAAAGGGTCAGGCCAGAAAGCCAGCTGGGACGGCCAAGAGAGTGGCAACCAGCCTCATTGAAAAGGTGGATGAGCTCCTTGAGAGGAGTAAGGAGGCTGAGAAGGCTGTTGCTGAGGAGGTGGAGCATCCTGATGTGGGCGCGGCTGAGAAGAAGGAGAGGAGGGTGAAAATCGTGCTGTCAGGGAAGAGCACGAAGACAGGGACTGAGTCAGATCCCAAGAAGGCCGGGACTGAGGCTGAGGGAACTGATGATGACGTCAGTATAGAGGGCGCTCAGGGAAAGAGGCCCCTGAAGAGACTTAGGAGGGGAGTAAAGAAGTCTCCTGCTAAGAAACTCCCTGAATTGAGTGAGAGGGAGAAGTCAAGCTCTCCTGGAGCCTCTGACTTAGAGGAGGTGAGAAAGACTGTCGAGACGGCTGAGTCATTGCAGCCTGAGACAGCATCCCAAACACCCCCGCATCCTGAAACCCAAACACCTTCCATCCCTGACCCCACACCTCAAACTCCCCAACTCCCCCAACCTTCAGAGCCAAATTACCCTACTGAGTCAGTGCCATCAACCTCACTTACAATTGAGCCTGACCAGTTAGCCGAGCCAAACCTTCCCAACCCTTCAGATTTTCCCTCATACCCCAATCCCAAAGACTGTCCCAAATCTATTTCAACAGAAGAGGATGTGTTCCTTGAAATAGAGGAGGAGGAGCTGGATGAGCACATGGCGGGAGGTATACTGGAGAATACACTCAGGGGGAATGCCACGGAGTGGGCAGGAAAGTGCTGGCCTGGGCTGTACAAATACACTGAATTGCTGGCATATGTGGTGGAGCTCAAAGTTTGGTTGGACTTTAAACAATCAAATATGCAGGAGCAACATATGCTAGTAGACGCACGCGGCTGGGAACATTGGGAGACGGAGGAAGCCAAGATCTGCTCATTCTTTGGCCTAACAAGCTGGCTTCAACTTTTGAACTTCGACAACCTGAAGAAGCTTGTGGCTGAAATGATGGCCAAGAGCAAGGCTGATCTTCTCTCCGTTGAAGAGAAGGAGGATGATGAGGAGGATGATGACGCTCAAGGTGGAGCTGTGGAAAAGGCAGTGGAAGAGACTGCAAGGGAAGTTGATGAGATGGACTCTGAGCCTCAGGCTCAGGGGGAAGGTGACAAGAACACTGGTGCCAAGGATGGACCAGTGGCTGAGGATGTTGTGAACATCTCAGCTGCCAATGAGACATCTGTCGATGAAGGGATTCCCTACCCTGAGACACGAGAGGAAGATGTTGAGGCATTCAAGGAGACTCTCAGTTCCGAAGGACAAGTTCCTAAGGTTCAAGTTAGCTTAGCTGAGCCTGAGGAGGCGGCTATGACTACTTCACAACTGCCTTCAGTGTACCTTGAAGAAGGGACTGATGCTGCAGGGGCTGACAAGGGAAAGCAGCCAATCACTGATGAGGCCGCTGATGATGAAGATGTGGTCATAACCGGGGTCGGTCGTGCTGAGTTTACAAGCATAGTGGAGGTCAAACAGGAGAAAACCTCGGAAAATCTAGCTGAACTTCAGGAGGAAGTAATGAGGCTACGTGCTGAAAAAGATGAAGACTCCAAAGCCCTGGCGAAACACATCAGGTGGACAAAGTCAGCTTACAACACCCTTGCCAACAGGGAGCTGATCTTGTTAAAGCGCACAATGACTGACACGGCCAAGTCAGTGAAGAATGAGAGGAAGCGCACAAAGAAGATGCTCAGGGACACTCTCAAGAAACTTGAAGAGAGAGATGCGATCAGGGACGAAAAGATGAATCAGGCAGTGGACAGGCTTGCAGTTCAGACTGGAGCTATTGTCACTCAGGCCTTGGAGGACTCAGCGTCCAAGTTGGAGCTGGAGTCAGGGAAGCTGGATCGCACATCTCAATCAGTGGCGGACATTTTGGCTAAAGCCACTGAGGAGTCTGTGAAGATACTGACTGAGGTTAGCAGAGTCAGCGGTGAGTCCTCGAAGGTGGAAGAAAGGATCACCAAGGCTGAACAAAGTCTCCAACTCTCTATGGAGGTCTTTGAGAAGAAAGTCAATGCTGCCATCAGTTCCGTATCCTTTGCAGGGACTGGGATTTCAATGGGAGTTGAGTTATTGAAGGAGGGAATCAATGATGTCCATTCCCTAGCTTCCTTCGTAATCAACAGCGGATCTGACGCATTCCCATCTGAGGCCAATGATGATGCCAAAAAGGGGGAAAAGAAGAAGAAAAGATCCCGCCCTGAGGCATCTGAGGCAGTTAGTCAAGGAGAGATCGTCCTAGCTGATCCTGAAGCCAACCCTGATGGAAACATTCTAAGGATAAGGAAGTCAGCTAGGTTAGCGGCAGTGGAGAAGGAAGGAGAACAATTAGTTGCCAAGCTGAGGGAGGAGGCAACAAAGGCAAAGGCTAATGAACCTTCAAAACAACAACCTGAGCCAGTCCAAAGATCATCACCCATGAGCTCAAGGAAGAATCCCATCACTTACTCAGGTGAGTTAGTTGCGGAGCTATGTGCTGAAGCATGGGGAGATCAACCTGAAAAGACTGAGGCTATGCGCAGAGCTGAAATTGCTCAGAAGGAGAAGATGCGCATTTTGGAGAAGAAGGTTGAAAAGCTGACGGATATCACTGAGCTTCAACAACGTGAACTAGATGATGCAGTGATCAGCTTGCTAAGGAGGAAGAAGGCGAAGCCTGAGCCAAGGAAGTACAGAAAGAAGCCAACAGTTAGGAAGGCAACAATTCTTCAAGTCAGTAGGCCAGAATCAGGAGCAAGGGAAGCTTTTGTTGATGAGTTCGTCTCAGAGACTTTAAAGGAGTTTTGGACTGATGCAAGGGATGAATTTGTCAGGCTATGGTTTGTTGTGAAGAAGTGGGGCGACACTGACGATATTGATGCCCACTTCACTGACTATATGATGGACAATCATCCTGAGCTATTTCAGAAGATCTTGGAGGAGGCTGAGGCAGCTAAAGTCCAAGTGAAGGCTCCTGAGTTCATCATTCGAGCTCCTCCCTTGATTCCTGGAACTCTAAAGCATGACACTAAGGCCATAATGATGGAAGTCTTGAAGATAGCTAGAACTGAAGGATATGTGAACCAACCTGGAAGACTTGACGAGCTAAAGGCAAGAGTTTATGCTGGATATGGACTCAAGCCTGAAATGAGATTAGTCTAGGCGTTCACAGGCTTCTGGGTAATAGATTAGATTCATTGTAATCGTTTCCACATCTTTCAATGAAATCTATTACTTTTGCCCACAGACAAAAACTCATTGTCTTTTTGGCTTGTTTAAATTCTGTACTTTATCAAGAACTGCTCTAACACTGTCTTATCTTATAGATAGGATTGTCCTATTTCCTCTAAGTGTTTTGAGGATCTTTTCAGTGTTTTGGCATCATCAAAAAGGGGGAAATTGTTGGGACATTGTCAGTTTTGATTGAGATCCCAAAAGCCCCTGAAAAGATGATTGCCTTAATCTGTCTTTGTCAGGCTAGTCTTGGTTAGGATTAGTACTTAGTCATTTTACACTTCACAGGTACTCAGTGAGAGGAGAACTCACTGGAGACAATCAAGACTCAGAGCCTGAAGACGAAGAGCACCATCCTGAACTTATGGCAGTCTTCTAAGCTGGCTGAGTAAGTGTCAGTGATGAAGAGTATGACCCTGAGGTCATTACTAACTCAGTCCTGAAGGGAACAGGTTGTCACTGAGTAAATGGGAAGACTTGGAGTAGAGCCAAGCAATGCAAAAGGAATTTCAGCGTCAGGACAAGACCGGTGAGCTCAAGACAAAATGAACTTAATAAGACAAGCCTGAAGCTCTGGAATAAGTTCTGACATTCTCACCAACCTGATGACGTGGACCAATCCGAGGAGGACACGCACGTACGGAACCTGACACATAGACTGAATTCAGACTGCATATTCAACGGGCAAGCATTTAATGTGCATTAAATGCAAATACCAAATCCATGCAAAGGCGGCTGCTGCATAGAGATATGTCCGTTTGAAGCCCCTCTACATAGATGGCTAGAAGGCTATCTCTCCAACGGATAGTTTTTCAAACCACCTATAAATACAGAAGGCCTTGAACCCATTCAAGGTTACGGGAAATTTCCAAGCCAGAAATTACTCAAAACTCTCAAGCAATCAAAGCATTCAGCCTTTAAGAGAAACACTCGAAACCTTCTAAATTTCCCAAGTGTTTCTTAGCAACTGAGAGCTATTCTGTATTCCAAGAGCTAATTAGAATTATCTTAAGCTTAGAGAGATTATCCAATCCTTAGCACAGCTTTGCCTTGTAAGGATAATCTCAACTTAGTTGGAATCCAAACTGAAACCAAAACCCTAAGTTAGGCTTGTTGGGAGTAAGTCGGTTAGTGTGATAGTAAGAGGAGTTTGTATAGATCAGTGAGGTAACTGGTCTTGGTGCACCTTGGCACGTTAAAAACAAGAATCCCTTGAGTGGATTTCCTGTTAAGTCAGGCCGTGGACGTAGGAGCTTGAGACTCTGAACCACGTTAAACTCCTTGTGTTCTTACTGCTTTGACATTGTGCATACCTGCCATATTACTTGTTCATTCATTGCATTCAAGCTTATCAGGTCTGAATCAATCAACCTGACCTTCAAAAGAACACTGCCTTACTAAACACTTCTAAGGTTTGAGTAAAACAAGTTTTCAGAAAGCAAACTAAACAGGACTTTAAACTATCAGGGCTCAAACATTTCCGCACTGAACTTGAACTGATAGTTAGCCAACTGACCCGCACCAAGTGTAGTCAGTGGGTGTATTATCAGCTCCTAGTTCTTTACCACTCTGAGTGAAGGGGACTCAGTCAGTTTAAGTTTAAGAAAAAAATCGGTATACGTGTATTCCCCCCCATACACGTATTCCTCAGTCTTGTACCGGGACCAACATATATATATATATCACGTAAAAGGAATTCTTTAGTTTTTATTTAAAAAATTGGTGGATCAACTTTCTTATTTACTTTTTATTCTCCATCTTTAAAAAAATATATTATTGTGCATTAACCAAAAAATTCCGAAAAAGTAAAAACGTATAGCAATTCTTTAATTGTTGATCTACGTTTGCATGGTAATTGAATTGCTGAGGTACATTTGCATGGCAAATTTGACTAAATAAATTTCTAGAAATATATAATTAAATTTGATTTTTTTTTGCTCAGTCCTTAATATAAAGAAATTTCAATATTTGATCAAATTATTTTATCAAATAAAATATGATATGCATTAATATAATTTCATATAATAATTAATTAAACCGATGATATTAAAGATTTATTTATTCAAAATCGTCTATTAAAAAATAAAAAAATTCTTCTTTGATTAATGTTCAGTTTAAAAATATCTTATATTTAATATTATTATTCAATACTTGTAATTTACATTTAAAATAAATATTATAATATTATTTAAGAACCGTAAAGATCATTTTTTTACCATTATAATAATTTTTTCCTATTTATGTGGAGTCTAAATAGTGAAAGAAAGTAGTCTAGAATTTGTGATTTTAAAATAGGAATATAATAAAAAAATATTAATTGCAAATAAAATTATAAACTTTATGATTTTTATCAATTACAACATGAACTTTTTTTTCTTTGCAATTTAATGCATCAACTTTCTATGTTTTGCAATTTGAAACATATGACAATTTTTCGACAATAATTAAATGACATCTCTACCAGAAATGTCACATAAATATCCACGTAAACACCAACAAATAAAATTATTTTAAAAAATAAAACTAAAGTCTTTAAAATACATTTTAAAGTTATGTTTCTAAAGTTAAAACATATTTTATGGACATTATTCTCATTATAAAATATCATAATTTCATTTATTGGCATTTTACATGGGCTCTATGTCACATTCGACAACCATGTCATTTAATTTTTGATGAAAAATTATTAAAAATTTAAAATTGTAAAACAAAAACAAAAACAAAAACAAAAAAAATTGGTGCATTAAATTGTAAAAAAAAAATCATATTGTAATTGATAAAAGTCATAAAATTTATAACTTTCTTTCACAATTAAGTAACCAAAAAGAAATTTAATAGAGCGAAATAAATAAAAATTGGCATTGCCACTAGGGGTGAGCATTCGGTTATTCGGTCTTCGAACCGAACCGAATAATAAAAACCGAATTAACCGAAAAGCCCTTAGCCAATAACCAAAACCGAACCGAATAACACTGAAATTAAATTTCAACTGAATCGAAATATTTCGGTTCGGTTCGGTTATTAACCGAAATAACCGAAATATACTATGTGCTACTTTTTTGGATTTTTTAAAACATTTTGGGCCCAAATAATAATTTTTTTTTTATAAAAGTCCATAAAATAATAATAACTATTCATAAAGCATTTACAAAAGTATATTAAAATCCTAATAAACTAAAAGTCCATAAAAAAATTAAAAATAACATCCAAGAATGAGTCAAATACTAAAATAACATAATAGTCCAATGTTCATACTCCAAAATAGGTTAATATGTGATTGATAGATTGACTTGATAATATTTATTTTAATTATTAAATATATTATTATATTAATTATTAATTAAATTTGGTTTTCGGTTATTTTGGTTATTTTCATACAAAAACCGAAACAGTACCGAAATACTTAAATTTTAAAATTTAAAAACCGTAACCGAACCGAATAACCAAATAACCGAACCAAATTGTAAATTTCGGTTTGGTTCGGTCGGTTAATTCGGTTTTAACCGATTAGTGCTCTGATTAGGCATGAAATTGTCATGATTCGTAGCTAGAAACGCCCTAGTTTTGGTCGAATTTATTGAGTTTTTAGAGCCAAATGAGTACTATTTCTATACATTGATGAATTTGTCTCTTTGATACTCATAGGTGAATCGAGGATGAAAAATAGAGTTCGTAGGACTTTGAATCGACTCAAACGGATGCCCGGATGAGAAGAAATCGAAGAAATACGATTGGTATTAGTACGTGTGAAGAAAAGTGCTAGTTGCAAAGGAAGGAAGATCCATTCGAGCATCGTCACTCGAGCGCCCCGCTCGAGGGAAGTAGCTCGAGCGCCTAAAAACATACGGAACGTTTGGGCCGCTCGAGGGAGGTAGCTCGAGCGCCCCGCTCGAGCACCAGAACTGCACGACCAAAAGAGCTCGAGCTCCCCGCTCGAGCACCAGATCCGCTCGACCACAACAGCTCGAGCGACCCGCTCGAGCGGGTCTGCTCGAGCGCTTCCAAGGCCTTTTCACCAATTTACGTTTTTCGGCCCACGAGTTCACGAATCGGCCCGTTGCCTATATATATCTCTTCCAAACACGTTTTGAAGGATCCCCGAACTTTAGAAATAACTTTTAGACTTAGTTTTTGGAGAGGAAGGAGGGAAGCAAGTTTACGTTTACGTTTTGTTGAGGTTTTTCGTACGAATTCTTAGTTTCTTTTCGTTTATTAGTTTCTTTTCGTTAATTTGATTTCTTTAAACGCTTTGAAACTTCGTTTTAGTTAATTAAATTTCAGTTCTTAGTATTTATTTCTTTTAAAACCCTAGTTCATGTTTCTTATTTTCTTCGTTCAATTCATTATGTTTATGTTCGTTGTTTCTTCTATTGCTTTTATGTTTGTTAAAGCCATGTCCGGCTAAAACCCTTGTATGCTTAGGGTAGGATGAACTCGTAGAAGTAGGATGTGGGTACGTAATTAGAGTAACTTGTGACGTTAGGTTTTAATTCTCTTGGTTAATGAATTCTTAAAATTAATCTAGACTTCGCTCTTGAATTTCGTTCGAAAGGTGTTAGAGAGAGGACGACCGTATCACTCTTTAACAACGAGTAGACTTAACGAGAGAGTTTAGGAAAGGTTAATTCATCTACCGGTTTATCGAAGGAGGACGACCGCATCACCTTAGTTAAATTAGGGTCTCATTAATTAAGCACAATCTATTAACTTGTTAGTAGGTTCGTGAAGTCGAGTGTTAGGGTAAAGTATTAGGGTTTAGAATCTTGAGCTTTCACCTTGCATTCTTAGACTTAGGTTAATTCTTGTGTGTCACAGTTATTTTGATTATGTACCTGCTCCGTTAGTATACGTAGGGATTCCAATCCTAAGCATCACCATCTCTCATTAGAACACAACCCTTAGTTAATTTGATTGCTTTAGTATTTTAGTTTACTTAGTTTATTTTAGTCTTTTAATTAATCTTTCCAAAAAATCCAAAAACATTTCACTCATATTAACTACGACGCGTGGATCTTCAGGAATCTATTCACATATACACTATCCCGTGGGTTCGATAATACTTGGCCATTATACTTACTCTTACTACAGTGAACCCGTTCGCTTGCGGGTAAGCGACTAGTAGAAGTAGTGTAATTCACTTCAAGTCAATGGCGCCGTTGCCGGGGATGGCGTTGTATGTTTTTTAATAGGACTTGTAGATAGCTTAGTAGTTAGTAGTGGGTGATTTATTTTCTGTTTTTATTTTTTTTTTCCATTCATTAGGCAGTTGCGTTTTGATCCTTCTGCTAGTGTTTCAGGTTTATGAAAACACGCTCACAAGGTAATACGAGCGAAGAGAGGTTACCTGCAGATCCTGAGAAAATAGCTAGAAGGAACCGAGCCTTCTTGAGCAGAATGACTACTGCCGCGGGAAACAAGGACAAGATTTCTGATGAACTTGGGGAGTTAGACAAAATAGCTGCAGAGTATACTGCTCTTGTGGAACGGGCAGAGGGTGCCAATGGAAACAGCAGTAATCAGCAGATACCCATAGGGGGAACTGAGAGCCCACACCCGAACCCACAAGACACAATCAACTCTGCACAAACACAACCCCAAAACTAGAACCAAAACCCTGCTTACCCACAAAACCCAAATAACCCTTTCAACAACCCAGTATACCAACATTACCCATACCCACCTTATCCTTACCCACCATACCCGTATCCTCCACCCCCAGTCTATAATCAACCACCTGTTTACCCACCACCACCCCAACAAGTACCAGTACCTGCTGCTAATCCTCAACACGTTCCTCAGAACGTAGATCACAATATGGCTATTCGAGGGAGGTTTGCAGCGCAGCCACAACGGTACTATGACGGAGTGGCTTTGCCTCCGGTTGAGGCGAATAACTTCTCGATATCCCCGGGGATTTTAAAGCTGCTCACCGAGAATCAATTCAAGGGGGTGATCGGGAAGGAGAATCCTCATACACACTTGAGGAGCTTTCTCATGATAGCCTCCACATTCAATTACAATGGCATGACTGAAGATGCCAAGAGACTTAGGCTGTTCCCATTCTCATTGACGGGAATAGCTAAGGAGTGGTACGATAATACGCTCCCGCGGGGAGGTATTACCACTTGGACTGAGCTCGAGCGTCTGTTCCTCGAGCGATTCTACCCTCCATCTAGGACGATCAAGGCTAGAATTGAGATCTCGTCCTTTCGCCAGAAGTCTGGAGAGGATTTACGCCAAGCGTGGGAGAGATACTCAAACATGCTGATTGAGTGCCCGCAGCACGGGTACAACGAGGGAGACATTATGGCATTCTTCTATAGTGGTGCCAACAAGGCGGGGCAAGACCATTTAGACGTCTGTGCGGGCGGAGCATTCCTGAATCAAGGCATAGAAAGGTGTAGGGAGATCGTGGACAACATTGTCACGAATGCCGGTGCTTGGGGTGTGGATGCAGATTTTCAGAGAGTGCATCAGGTTGAAGAGGGAGAAGGAACGAGAAGGCTGCTGATGGCCATGATGGAAAAGATCAACAACCTCGAGTTAGGGAAGAGTTTGGGTGGAGAGCATGCAGTAGAGAATGAGAGAGTAGACCAACCAAGTGGACAACAAGAGGTAGCCAATTACATGGGAGGTCCATATTACAATCAGAATGGCTACCAAGGTGGAAATCGGTATGGAAGGCCTTCTTATGGTCAGCCATTTGCACCTCCAGGGCCACAGCCGCCTCAAAATCAATGGAGGAACACACAAGGAGTTCAAGGAGGCCAACAGCCTCCTCAAAACACATGGAGGAAGAATGAGAACTTTTCTTATGCTAACACAAAAGCTGGTATTACTGTTCCTGCAGGTGTTGATCCAGGTTCTAAACCTCCTGGTGGAGAAGGCGGTGCATCAACCGAGGAGATGTTGAGAGCTATTCTTCAGAAAGTGGAGGAAGGAAGTAAGAGGTTGTCATCCTTGGAGTACGATGTGAAGGAGCTGCATAAGAAAGGCGATCATCGAGATCAAGAGCTCCAGAAAATGAATGTTGAGTGGACTAGAACTCAACAAGAGAACAATAGGCGGTTCACTTCGATAGAGTTCCAGATGAGCCAGATTGCAAAGATGGTGAATAGAGAGCCGGGAAAATATCCTTCCATGCCGGAAGGGAATCCGAAAGAGCATTGCAAGACGATCCAGCTTAGAAGTGGAACCAACTATGAAGGTCCTCAGATGCCTGCTGATTCTGAGACGCCCCAAGTTGAGAAGGGGAGTGAAAGTGAAGGGATTGAGAAGCATGAAGATATGGATGAGTCCCAGAAGGGCAAGGAAAGTAAGGAGATTGAGAGAGTTCCTAAGTGGAAAAAGGCAAAGGAAGCAAGGGATAAAGTGAAAGAAACAGAAAGAGATGAATGGGGGGTACCCAAATCCGTGATACCAGTCCCGTATCCACAGCGCTTCATGAAAAAGAAGCTTGATGAAAAATTTGCAAAATTTCTTGATGTTTTTAAACAACTTCACATTAACATTCCTTTTTATGATGCTTTGGAACAGATGCCGCATTATGCAAAGTTTTTGAAGGACTTGATCGCGAAAAGACGGCGAGTGGATGAGCCGAAGTTGGTGCAGCTGAACCACGAGGTGAGTGCATTAGTGCACAAGGCGCTTCCACCGAAGCTGAAGGATCCAGGGAGCTTCACAATCCTATGTGACATTGGGAACGGGATCAAGAAAGGAGCGCTATGTGATTTAGGGCGAGCATCAATCTCATGCCCTTGTTACTTTTCAAGAAGCTGGAAGGTGGTGAACTTCAACCCACAATGATGACGCTTCAACTTGCCGATCGGTCTATTACTAGACCTCAAGGTGTGGTTGAAGACGTCCTAGTGAGAGTTGGAGATCACATTTTTCCAGCCGACTTCGTAGTGCTAGAGATGGAGGAAGATGAGCACGTGCCCCTGATCTTGGGAAGACCATTCTTAGCTACGGCGGGGATGGTGCTAGACGTGGCAAATGGGAAGATTACATTGAAGGTTGATGATCAAGAAGTGAAGATCTCCCTATATGAAGCCATGAAGCACCCGAAGGAGGAGGAGAGTTTGTATTGCATGGATGCAATTGATCCTCGTGTTGAAGACACGCCTCCTATCCCTAATCCTTCTGATATTCATGATTTTGTTAGTCCTTCACTTGATTATTTAACCCATGAGCGTTATGATCTTGATTATTTTGATAGGGATAAAGTGAAGAAGTTGAAGGATGAAGAGGTGAAGAAAGTGGACATGGTCCAGCTAGAGGGAAAAGGAGGAGTTAAGAAGAAGAAGTCAAAATTCAAGAACTTGTTTGGTAAGACTCCTCCAAATAAAGGAAAGAAGAAGTTGAGACCCATAACACTTGGGAATGAGAAAAGAGGAAAGGAACTCATGATGGAGGGACACCAAGGAAAGACATGCAAGCACCACTCTTATGAGAGTGAGGGAGGTAAATTTGAGTATGATGTCCCATAAGCTCCTTTGAGCTTGGTCCAGCATGAGGACCTTAAAAATAGCGCTGAATGGGAGGCAACCCATTATTTTTTATTTATTTGCTTTGAGTAATTTTTTTAGTTATTAGGGAGTTATTTTGAGTCGTATGTTTAACCTCGTATTTGAGTGTGTTGCTTGTAGGCTTGTCTCTAAAGGAGTAAAGGGTATCATGGAGTTACTCAGATTGAAGGAATCAACTTGAGACAAGGGAGTGTGCAAAGCTATTGAGAGAAACTGAATTGTTTGGTTGAGGTAACCCACAACCCCAAACTTAGATCTCTAGCAAGGTCGAAGTTTGGGGGGTGGAGTTTTTTTTATGTTTCTTGTTACATTGCACATGCATGCACGCCCTTATCTTTGAGTTGAGTTTGATTGATTATTGGTTTGTGGAGATACTCCTTGGGGTGATTTTGAGTTGACTCGCTATTGCACATTTCATGCCTATCAATCATCTTATGCTTGTTGATTGCTATCTTTGAGTATGATTTGATGAGTAGAGTGAGTTGTAAGGGTGAGTTAGAAATTATTTTGTGTGAGTGTTTGAGTTTGAGCTGGTTTGAGAAAGAACTTGTATGCTTGTGAATTTTTCTTTTGAGTACTTGTGTGATGAGAGTGAGAATGCACTAGGACTAGCATGGATGTGAAAGCCGTGAGCTATTGAGCCTTATGAGATTTTGATGCATTAATTAATCTCTTCGTTTGTGAGTGGATCGTCACCTTAGAGGATGCTAGAACTTGTGTGTGCTCTTGCTTCTTGATTATGTCTAGTTTGATATGCCGAATAGGATCTTAGGCCATCTTTGATTTGATTGAGTTACTTAGCCAAAATTTTCCTTACCAATGACATTGAATCCCTTGTTAGCCCCATTGAGCCTTTAAGCCTAATTTTATTTGCTAGCACATATGAACACTATTCCAATTCCTAAGCCTTTTTGTCCCCATTTGAGTGGAGAATAGGAAAGTGTGAATGTGAAGGGAGTGAATTGAGTTGAAAAAGGAAAAAGTTGTTTGTTGAGTGAATATGAGAAGAAGGAGTGATGAAGCTTTGAGTTGTGGGAAAGAACAAAAGAGAAAAAAAATTGGGAATGAGCAAAAAAAAGAAAAAAATGAGCTCATGTGTTTGTGCGAAAAAGAAAAAAAGAGTGAAGTGATTAAAAAAGAAGTGAAAGAGTGAGAAAGAAAAAAATTTGAAGTATCGAGAGTATGGAATTGAAAGGGTGTTGATTGAACATGTTTGAAGTATTATGTTCCTAATGTCGAAGTGCCCAAGTTTGATTTTCTATTCTCTATTCACTTTAGTCACTTTACCTTATATTTTTATCCCACCTATCCAAAGACACTACATTACAACCTTGAGAAAAGTCATTTTTGATTCGGCATTGATTTCTAGAGTACGGTCGAAGTTAAGAGCACTTACAAGCCTATGGCTGCCAATTTGTGTGATTGATTGTTTGAGTGAGTCCCTTGATCATTGTTATACACTTGTGAGGGAGCGAAACACATCGTTGAGTGCACATCCATGCTTGATCTTGGTGTTTCTTGTAATTGTTGCATGAGTATGATAAAAGAAAGTGAGTGAGTATACGGGTGATTGACTTTTGAAGCTTGAGTTCATTAGCTTGCATGATTGATTTTTTTTACTCATTCCTAACAATTTCACTTGACTTATTATTTCGTTGCTTGAGGACAAGCAACATGGTAAGTTTGGGGGGGTTGATTAGGCTTGAAATTGTCATGATTCGTAGCTAGAAACGCCCTAGTTTTGGTCGAATTTATTGAGTTTTTAGAGCCAAATGAGTACTATTTCTATACATTGATGAATTTGTCTCTTTGATACTCATAGGTGAATCGAGGACGAAAAACGGAGTTCGTAGGACTTTGAATCGACTCAAACGGATGCCCGGATGAGAAGATATCGAAGAAATACGATTGGTATTAGTACGTGTGAAGAAAAGTGCTAGTTGCAAAGGAAGGAAGATCCATTCGAGCATCGTCACTCGAGCGCCCCGCTCGAGGGAAGTAGCTCGAGCGCCTAAAAACATACAGAACGTTTGGGCCGCTCGAGGGAGGTAGCTCGAGCGCCCCGCTCGAGCACCAGAACTGCACGACCAAAAGAGCTCGAGCGCCCCGCTCAAGCACCAGATCCGCTCAACCACAACAGCTCGAGCGACCCGCTCGAGCGGGTCTGCTCGAGCGCTTCCAAGGCCCTTTCACCAATTTACATTTTTCGGCCCACGAGTTCACGAATCGGCCCGTTGCCTATATATATCTCTTCCAAACACGTTTTGAAGGATCCCCGAACTTTAGAAATAACTTTTAGACTTAGTTTTTGGAGAGGAAGGAGGGAAGCAAGTTTACATTTACGTTTTGTTGAGGTTTTTCGTACGAATTCTTAGTTTCTTTTCGTTTATTAGTTTCTTTTCGTTAGTTTGATTTCTTTAAACGCTTTGAAACTTCGTTTTAGTTAATTAAATTTCAGTACTTAGTATTTATTTCTTTTAAAACCCTAGTTCATGTTTCTTATTTTCTTTGTTCAATTCATTATGTTTATGTTCGTTGTTTCTTCTATTGCTTTTATGTTTGTTAAAGCCATGTCCGGCTAAAACCCTTGTATGCTTAGGGTAGGATGAACTCGTAGAAGTAGGATGTGGGTACGTAATTAGAGTAACTTGTGACGTTAGGTTTTAATTCTCTTGGTTAATGAATTCTTAAAATTAATCTAGACTTCGCTCTTGAATTTCGTTCGAAAGGTGTTAGAGAGAGGACGACCGTATCACTCTTTAACAACGAGTAGACTTAACGAGAGAGTTTAGGAAAGGTTAATTCATCTACCGATTTAGCGAAGGAGGACGACCGCATCACCTTAGTTAAATTAGGGTCTCATTAATTAAGCACAATCTATTAACTTGTTAGTAGGTTCGTGAAGTCGAGTGTTAGGGTAAAGTATTAGGGTTTAGAATCTTGAGCTTTCACCTTGCATTCTTAGACTTAGGTTAATTCTTGTGTGTCACAGTTATTTTGATTATGTACCTGCTCCGTTAGTATACGTAGGGATTCCAATCCTAAGCATCACCATCTCTCATTAGAACACAACCCTTAGTTAATTTGATTGCTTTAGTATTTTAGTTTACTTAGTTTATTTTAGTCTTTTAATTAATCTTTCCAAAAAATCCAAAAATATTTCACTCATATTAACTACGACGCGTGGATCTTCAGGGATCTATTCGCATATACACTATCCCGTGGGTTCGATAATACTTGGCCATTATACTTACTCTTACTACAGTGAACCCGTCCGCTTGCGGGTAAGCGACTAGTAGAAGTAGTGTAATTCGCTTCAAGTCATGCTCACCCCTAATATAAACAATGAGAAAAAAAAATGTCCACCAAAGGACTTTATATCAATGTCGTAATGCATAATTAGCAAGGTAAGGTTGATTTAAGAATTTACGTGGTTAAAGATATATAATAGAGATGCGTAGTTGATTACAACAATTATTTATAAAGCAACATTTTTATGCACTTGGTGCATGATGTATTTACTCAATAGTTGAGATTGTTTATACTGAAAAGTATGATTTGATTACATTGAAAAGTATGGTTAGCTTACACTAAAAGATTTACACTGATTGTAATCTAATCACACTTTTCAGTGTAATCAACCTACACTTTTCAGTGTAAACAATATCAACTGTTTAATGAGTGCACCGTGGACCAAGTACATATGAGAGTGTGTTTTATTTGAGTTCAGATTCCAAAGAAAAATTAAAGGGTTGATAAAGATGTAGATGCTAAACATGAACTATCACCATTTTTCAGTTAAAATAACTTTTTTTTTTCAAAAAAAATTCTAATTAAATTTTAAATAATTTGCAATAATTTTTTTCATTTCAAGTTCGTTTTCAACGTCATATGTATCAAATTAGATAAAATATAGAGTGAAAATGGTTCATGTATGGATTATGAAAGAGTATTAGTTGTTTTCACTAAATGATATTAATTGTTTTTACTGAAAAATATTAGTTGTTTACTGAATACAAGCTAAGACTCTTCAGTGTAAATAACTAATATTGTTCAGTGAAACAACTAATACTTTTTAATGAAAACAACTAATACCCTTTGAATGATAGAGTAAAAATAGTTCATACATGAAGGGTAGAAGAGTATTATTCCCTCCGTTACAAAAATTGTGCCCCTTACCATTTTGTTTTATTTACCATGCAACCATCACTTAATTAATTTTATATGTCGTTGGCTTTAATATCACAAACAACCACTTAACTCACAAATGGCTCACAAAATACCCTAAAATATAATTATTTTATCTATTTTATTTATGCTTTTTTAAACTCGTTGAAAATAAAAGGACACACTTTAGTGGACAGGATAGTTGTTTAACTAAAATGTATTAATTGATTGCACTAAAGAGTATTAGTCGATTATAATAAAAAATATTGAAAAATGGTTCATGTATGGACCATTTTCACTCTATACATACTCTCGAATTAAAGATTTTTATACTATCTTTTACTTGACATTCATATTGCATATATAAAAATTTCAAATCGAAAATATTAATCTGTAATGATTTAAATAAGCAAATACTTGTGTGAGACGGTTTCACGGTGAGACGGTTCACAAATTTATAATTTTTTATCATTCCAATTTTGTTTTCTATTCAACTTTTCTTAACTTTAATGTGAGATTTAATTTATAGTATTTAAATGGATTTTTTTTATGATGATATATTATTCAATTTAAGTGCATGAGATAAAATGAAGATGTTTTTCTATATAATTATTAATTGAATTAGGTGTAATTTAAAAGTGTTTGAAGGAGATAAATAGTGGAATGAAAAAAAAAAAATTGGAATAGAGGGAGTACAAATTAAAAGTATTAATGCGTCATTTTAAGTTTTATGTTTCGTTTCAACCATGAGACACAGAAGACCTACTTTTAAAATTTTCTTTATATTGAATTTGGATTTGTATCTTTTAAATATCTCACACATAAAAAAAAATGTTAAATAGACTAGAAAGTTTTATAGCACTGTTTAAAGAGTATATATAGAATGAAATTGATTTATATACGAATCATTGAAGGGTATTAGTTGTTTTCACTAAAGAGTATTAAATGTTTTTATTGAAGAGTATTAGTTGTCTTCACAGAAGAGTTTTAGTTTGTTTTCAATAAACAACTAAGACTCTGTAGTGAAAACAACTAATACTCTTTAGTGAAACAACTAATATTCTTTAGTGAAAGTAGCTAATACCCTTAAGTGATTTATGTATAAACCATTTTCACTCTATCCTTTGTCCTGTTTAAAAAATGCATATAAAATATACAAACGAAATTTATATACATACAACTTTGAAATTTGCAAAATAGAGGACAACAAAGAAATTCAACACGTTCAATTGAAATCGTAAATCTTGTCCGTCTTTCCCCTCAAGTAGCAATTTAGCTTTGCAGAAACGTTTACCATTCAAACCGGAGGAACTCAGTCCAAAAGTAACCACAGAGACCATGTTGGTTCACTCAACGTGAACCTGAACAAGTCACATCTCGCTTAGTTACCCTCCACTCGAGTTCCCAAAATACCCCGAATCAAATCCGTAACTACCCCCGTATTTCCCGCGTGACGAGGCGACTTTGGTAAATCCACGGACGTTCACAATTCAAGCGCCATATCTTTCTTCAGAATCAAACTTCAAAACGAACGCAAATTCACAGTCTCTCTCTCCGATGGCGTCGATTATACTCAGAAAACCTAGTAACAAGAGGATTAATCCGGATAAACTCTTCGAGTACGATAATTTCGGAATGCCTGATTTCGCGATCAAGACTCTTTCAGGAGCATTCAGGGACAATATTCGGATTTTTCTTCGGAGTTTTGCGGAAATTCAAGATTACACCGTGAATGAGATGCGCGTGTGGTGCACTTCGCTCTACGATGAGAACCACGGCGTTTTCCCACTCTACACGCTCGAGGAAACCGTTCGGGACTCGGTCGATCCTTTCTGCGACTACTGTGAATTAGCAGGTGCTTTTAATTTGATAATTTTGCTTTCTAGGGATTTTGATTTGTGATTTCCCCCATTTTAAATGCTGGTGTATGTGATTGGATTCATTTTGGGCACTTTAGGAATGATTTGAAATCTTGTTGTTGTTGTTTTCAGAATGGGGGCATCATTTTGTTTGCAAGAGAAAGTACCATTTGATTATTCCTTCAAAAGAGAATTGGAATGCTCCATTGGATGAGTTTTTTCCTGAGTTTGAGAGTCATAAATTATACGGGTTGATTCACTGTAATGGATATGGGCATCTTCTCAGCATCAATGGCTTGAAAAACAACTCGAAATTCTTACGCGCGGATGATGGCATGAAATTCTGGGACCGTCTTTGCACACTTCTTAAAGCCAGGTTCATATCTCTTTGAGAATTTTACTTTGGCTAATTTCATATTACTAGATATGCAATTTGATTTAATCGTTTGCAGGAGTATTTCGGCTCATTATTTATCAAGAACGGATTCGATTGAGCTCAGCTTGATCCACGGCGTAGCACATGGGAGGCCGTGGGTAGCTAAATGGGGTTATAAATTTAGTGATAGGAATTATGGAATTACAGAGCATAAATACAGAGCAGCAATCCGAATTTTGAGTGGTTTAAGTATTGATATGATGATTGGTGGTGTCCGGGATAAGTTAAAATCGAAAAGAATCAAAGAAATGATAGAATTCTACAAAAAACACAGTGCAAAACCACTGTCCACTCTTGGTGACTTGCTAAGATTTATGCTGGATTTTGAATCAAGAATTCCTAGGGATGTTCATAATGGATGTAAATTTGATTCAGTGACTGAGGGAAGTGTGATAGGATATGAGATATTGGTGAATTCAATGATGGAAAATTGCAGGTGGCCTCAAAGAAGGCTAGAGAATGTATTGCTTGTGATTGTTGATCTGTTAAAACAGCAAAAAGCGGATAGTGATGAAAACGAAGGTCGTTTGTCTAGGCAAGAACTGAGAGACGGGGCGAGGAAATCAATTGGAGACACGGGGTTGATTGATTTCGTGATAAAGTCCATCAAATGTTTTCAAATAGATGATCAAATCATTCGTCGTGCTATAAACCCCTTCTCGAGGTTATCTGAATTCACCATTCATGATACTTCGCAAGGGAGTTCCCACTTCAACTTATCAAGAGATGCCTGGTTTCTATATGAGACTGTGGTAGCAAGGCACCCTCAGGCTCAAACTATCTTAAACTGCAGCAATTTCTTGGTGAAGAGTTGGCCTACTAAGGGCAATATTGTCAGCCAATCGATGGAGTTGATATGTAAAGTTCTGCCGAGTTTTGATGAAATGGATAGCGAATTAACGCGGAGGTTGTCGCCCGGTGTGGTGGTGGTGGTCGAGCCAAGGGCCATGATTGGGGATCTGAAACGGGCGGCGCAGTCTGCTCTGAGGGATACTTATTGTATTATGGAGGGGTTTGAGGTAAGTCAAATTGGTGGGTTGAAGAAGATTGATGATGGGGAATTGGTGTGTAATATTTATGAGGGGGGTGATCAGGTGTGGGTGAGGGGTAGTGGGTTGGATTTTAGTACTTGGCTTAGGTATGAAGATGGAGGGAAGAAGACAATTACATTTCAGAGCAATAGAACTAGATGAAGTTATTAAGATATATGAGAAGGTAGAAATGTAGGAAGATAGTAAATTTTTGTAGCGGAAAAATGCTGGTTCTGGAGGGGGTTATTTGGTTGGTTGGTTGGTTGATTGGTTGATTTGGTCATGTTTAATCATTAATTTCTGTTAGTTTTTCAATTTATTATGTTATAGTTGTTCAAGTATGAAGTATAAACTATGTATATAGGTATTGGTGATGTTATAATGTATACTTGAATGGTTTCTATGGAATGGATCATGGTGTACAAAAGAAAATCTCATTTGTGCTACTTTGGAGTGTATTTTATTTCATCTGCTTAGCATGAGTTCCATGTGCACTAGTTGCATATAATTTAATTCACAAGTTAAAATCATTGAATATGCAGACATTTTACTGAAAACGTAAAATAAAATGTAGAGGAAATATATGAAGGTTTATAATTCAATTGTGCTAATTTGTTGTGTATCTTATTTCATTTACTTAGCATCAGTCTTCTGTACACTAATTGCATATAACTGAACTGGACGTATATGTTAACATAATTGAATGTGCAAATTGATTTTAACTGAAAACGTAAAATAAAATATAAAAGTTAATATAATTGAAAGCGATGTTTAAATTTGTGAACCTCGTGAAAAATTAGTGGTCTGTTATTCACACAGCTATGGTTGGCCTTGTTTGTGGGTTTCTATGGGCCTTTGGGTTAATACTCCGTTTTTTGTTCCTTTTTAATCGTATATATTACACCCAAAAAAATGTTTGTCTTTTTTTTTTTTTAAATACTATAATTTCAAAAAAAAAATCCCGAAAAATATCAATTTTTTTAATTTTTTGTCCAAATATTTTATGGGAAAAGTGAATTAACACAAAAATAGGATTAAATATAACCCGAGACTTAATTTGTGCATTGTTGTGGCCATTCCAATTTTACTATTTTCTTTTTAAAAACTTCATTTGCTTACTTAGTGGAGACTAATTAAAAAAATCACTAGAATTTCTTATTAGTAGAGCTGGCCCAATCTAACCGGGACAGAAGCTAATGATTGTTTACTGAAGTTGCGTTAATAACCTTAATCAAAAGATGAATTAATTAATATTTGAAGGCAAAAATTTTAATGAGACCGTCTTATGGCATGAGACCACACAAATTAACACCTATCCCTACTAAAGTGTTAATGAGTCAATGCCCTAATTACACTCATTCTCATTGTCTCATGCCATTAGACGGTCTCATTCAAAACCTATTCATATTTTAATCATTGGTCATGTAACAGTATTACCGAAATGTTAAAATTCAATTCGATTTTTAATTAAGAGTAAGTCTCTTGGGCACCTGGTGCATGGTTAATTACAATAAAAAAAATTAAGTATTTTAGATTTTCAATATAAAATTTTCAGTGTAAACAATTTCAACTGTTGAGTGAGTACACCATGCACCAGGAGCATATGAGATCTTGACTTTAATTAGATATTTCAATTTCAATTTTAAAATAAGAGTTTTATCAATTTACGTTTTAAAAGATAGTTAAACTATCATTTTTTTTTTTGTATTAATTTTTTTTTATATCAATTTTTGATCTTGAAGATAGAAAACTATTAATTCAGAACCGAAAGATAGAAATTATAATTTAGAATTCATCTGTTTTAAAATATATTTGATATTTTGTAATTTCTAGTTATTCAATTATACTTTTATAAACCACAATTTCCAACAAAAATAAAATTATGAAGTATTAATTTTACGTGATTGGATTTGTAACTTTTGCGAACCAAAGTCCATGGTGTTTTCAAGACATATGAGCATTATAGATTGCAATAGTCTAGAGATAAAGTGGAATTTAGTTATATATATATATATATATATATATATATATATGTGTGTGTGTGTGTGTTTTTTTTAACTGTGTGTAATTATTGGCTATTGGGCTGGCCCGACAGTAGTTGGATTATTCCACCCATATCTAATTAACTTGTCAGGCTCATCATGCGGGCCCGTTACCTTGCATTTTTTTTAGTTAATGAATGAAAGACTCTTAGTTGAAATTTCATTTATTCAAGTTATTAAAGATGAACTTATTAATGGAGCTCAAATTGTCACATCTAAGCTTTAGTGTAACTATTTACATCTAAATTTTTCTATAATTTTGAGCAATTTAAAACTGATGGATGGATTATTATCTTTGTCCCTCTAAAATGCCAAAAAAGAATTGAAAAGAATAAACCAATAAAAATGAAGTACTTGTAGTAGTAAAGGAATAAGAGGGCCATGGGCCCATGGCTAGAAATAAAAGCAGTCATTGTAATTGTGCAGAGATTGTGGAATAATCATACTTCAAAGATCTGCTTAGCTGGAATTTTTATCATCATTGTTTGGTTTCCTTTTTTCAATTTTAGACCTCTCTTATCAACTGCTCTACTAACCCTACCATCAATCATACATTGGTTTTTTTTTTCCTTTTCCCTTTTTATAACTTTTAAATGAATCTACGAGCAATATCTTTTTTTATTTTGAAATATATTAGGGGATAATCAAGAAAAACTTAAATTATAAAGATAATTTTTTGTATACATTAGTTACAAGGTGCAATTGGTGTGTATTATTGAATGATGTTGGTTGAATTTACCCAACAACATTAGATGCTTTCATTAAATAATATAAATTGTTTTACGGAACAATATTCATTGTCTGTGTTAGTTTTCTTCACTAAATATTATATTTTGTTTTTATTAATTACTCCCTCTGTCCACGAAAAGTATGTTAATTTGTTTCCATGTTGTTTAATGCAATATGTTGGATGGTATTAATGGGGTTTTATGAGATCCGTTTATGAATAAAATAATTATTTATAGAAAATATGTGTGACATACTTTCCATAAACAACCACTTTATTCATAAACGGACCTCGCAATACCCCATAATACTCTCCGACATATTGCATTATATCACGTGCAAACAAGTGAGCATACTTTTCATTATTATTAATTGTGAACCAGTTGAATGGTGCAAATGGTTCGTAAAAATATTATACTATTAAAACTTGTAGCAAAAGGCGAAGCCCTCGCCCCCAGGGCCCCCACCCCTGGCCCGATTATACTATTAAAACTACTTTCCTAGAAAGAGTAAAGAGATAAAAAGACGAAAATTTGTGAAAGAAAAAAAAAAGAGTTAATAAATTTAATATAAGACACCCTCATATGATATTACTGAATGTGTTTGTGATACTTTAAAAAAAAAAAAAAAAAAGAGAGTATTAAGTCTTATACATAAAACTGTTGCATGTATTAATATAGTAAGGATAAATATGTATAACACTATTATGTGTCCTTACAGTAACACATGTTTAGATTTTAAAGTAACAAAATTTGGGAATCAATTTTTATGTTTTGATTTTGTTTGATTATGATTCGTAAAATTATTTATGTGGGCTATATTTTACGGATCAGTGAAATATTTTATGCTCAGTATTTGTCACATTTCGATTTGCAAAAGCTTCGTTAAATAGCATAGATAAAAAAGATTGATACAAAAACTCATAAATTTTATAAACGAACTATAAGAACCATTACATTTTAAAAAACTTCCGGCGAAAGTAATTATTATGGGGTGGAAATAGGCCGAGTCAAGCTAGGCTTTTTGTTGGATGGTTTGGGCATGCTATTTAATATTTGGGCCTAAGTCTGGCCTATTAACTGTTATAAGCTTTTTTCAGAGCATTGACCTGACCTTTTTAATAAATAGACCTGACCTGAAAGCCTTTTAGGGGACTTTTAATCATGTTTACAAAATTATATTCAAATAATTATTATTAAATCATAACAATTAACTTTTTAAATCTTAAAATAAAGAATAAAAATGATTTACCAAAGGATTATCATATAATAGCATAATAACAAATTTAAATAATATTTTAATTTATATTTAGCAATATTCTTACATATATATATATATATATATTAATATAGTTAAATAGGCCGGTCTGTTGGGCTTAAAAGACTTACAAAAAAGCTAAAGTCTGACCTATTTAAATAAATAGGCTTTTAGAAAAGCATGAGTCTGACTTGTTTATTGAACGAGCCGAGTTGGACTTTATGTAGGCCGAGCTGTAGGCCCCTGTCGGGTAGTCTGACTTATTCCACCCCTAATCTATAATATAATATATATATATATATAAAAGTGTCTAGCACTTGTAAATCTTTTTTGGACAATTTTGCCCCTCCCCTCTTTAATTTTGTGCAGTTTCATCACCTTTTATTTTTTCACTTCATTTATCATTACTCATGGCATTTCATACGTCCTTATTGCTAAACCATCCCATTATGCATTGTTTCCAAATACGTTACCCATTTGGCATTTCATATGGCAGATATTATTGCTCAAGTATGTTTCAATATACAGAAATCCTATGTACATCTTCGATATGAATACTCCCACTATACACTCACACTAATCGCCGCCTCCAAGATGGGAGTTGCATCCTTTTGAGTACTAGTTGCTCTAAAATAGGCACAAGCTCTGTTTCTCTCAGGTTTTATTTTAAAATCTACCGTTAAATTTTTTTATTTTAAACTTTCTAAATGTTAGGTTTTATTTTAAATTCTACCGTTAAATTTTTTTAGGTGTTTGATGTGATATATTCTGAATTTCTATAAAAATATTGTCCCTTTTAAGGTCCTTCCATCTCTCTCCCTATATCCGTGTTTAAGGTTTTTATCCTTATCCTGTATATTATTAATCGAGCAAGATGTTTTTACCTTTTTTGGTAAAATGGAAGACTTCTAAATTTATGATCTAATACCAAATTATAGTTTTCTATGAACAGAGTGAAAATTTTAGTGTTTTGATTTGGATAAACACGTACCTGTATTTCCTCTTTTGGTAAGCGAAAATGTGAAGTTTTATCTAAACATCTTCAGCTTTACTCCTAAAATAAAATATATATAGACATAGGTAATTGCACCAGTGATAGAAGAAGAGGCAAAGCATGTTAACTTAAGGTTTTATAGGTTTTATCGTACGTATAAAACTGAACAAAAGTGACGATCACACTAAATCCTAATCCACTAAGGACAATGTAAGATGGTTCAATTTTAAGTCAAACATGAAAAAAAAAATCTTTATAGTATGGGATGCATTAATTTATTTGTATATTCTCATCAACCCCATAGGCCATAGGTATAGTGTTTGCATTTCATATATAATTGATTATTAACATAATTTATTAACCTTTAATATCTAACTTTCTAAATGATTAGATTGTTAAACTCCGTATCTCCATCACACTACATTTTATCGATGAGTGATGTATAAAAATAAACTTGGTAAGATGAATCATAGATGTACCTAAATGTTTGGTTAAGAAGAAGATTGGTTGATTTCTTTAATCAATAGAAGGATACGATGAATAAGTCATCCAACGGCAACAAGAACTGGTACTTCCTCCGTCCACTAATCTTTTATTCACTTTTTTTTTTTGTTCACCAATCTTTACTAATTTTTTTTAAATAAACAACACCTACAAATAAATAAATGGGTCCTACAATACCCTCATTTATCTACTTTTTCAATAAAATACAGATTTTCATTAAATCATGCGCCCAACAGTAACAGGGTAAAAAATTCATGGGTGAAAGGAGTATTATTTCTAAGGTCATGAGTAGGAGCCATACAATTTGCCAACTTCTTGATATCTTATTTGATGTAGATGTTTTTTTAGATGTTATTTGATAATTACTTAAATGATTTATGATTTTTTTTCTTTTTTAGATTTGTAAATTTTTTGGTACAAACAACTCTCATTTTCATACCTTATTGGTTTTAGATTTTGTTTTTATTTCTTAAATATTTTATGATGTGAAATACGACGTTGGAATTTTTTTTTGGTCAAATTGTAACTTGGCAACCAAATACGTAGTTCACGGAGATGGAGCCCACTCAACCCAATTTTTTTAAATAACTATTTTTTTTTTCATTTTTTCGAACCAAACTGTATCTAATATCTCTAGGGAATGGACTTGGATATTATCAAACTAACCGTATCTAAAGATATAATCAAACTGTACTGAACCGAACTTGATTTGCTGTAAAAAAATCAGAAGAACTTGATATTGGGAACGCAATGAACTACGAACAAGAATTGAATTCAAAGAGTAATATAACACCAAAATTTACGTGGTTCGGTGATGAACACCTACATCCACGGGATTGGAGATATCAAATCTTCACTAACAAGGAATTGGAGATGAATTACAACACTCGATTCTCACTTTCACTCAGAGGATTCTTGATGAACTCAGTTAAGAACCCTAGAATATGAATTTTGGGAATTCTAATCTAATCTGAGTGTAAATCATAAAATCATATATAATTCAAGTGAGAATCATCAGACATATAGCGTATTTCACCCAACTAGCAATTGCCAGTATCCGTATTCCATTGGAATTAATTTATTTTTTTTTTAAAGAAAAGAAACTTTCATAACTTAAAAGATGGAGAACCAGAAGTACTCCACCACAGATAACAAAGTACAGAGGGAAAGGATTTACCCAAAAGCTTACATACAACTAATCTTCACCACAAGGACCACAACACCTCCAAGCATTCCATTGGAATTAGTTAGAACCGTCTTAATTAGAGATTCATCTAATATCATATCATATGTTATGTTTGAGCCTGGAAGGATATGTGTTTGATTGGTATTAAAAATATGTTGTATTAGTGTGAGTGTGCATCAAAATTTTAAAAAAAATGTGATTAAAAGGAAAAGGGATTAATTAGCAATTAAAAAAAAACTATTTCTCTGCTTCATTTAGCACCGATCTTGAACTGGTTCATTTGTAATTGAAAATTCATTTTGATCCATAGCGAAAACTATATAAAGTATTTGTACCACAGCATATTGAAATTTGAATTTTAAAATAACTGAATTTTAGGCAATTACATATATTTTAAAATATTCATTTTGGTTCATACCATGAACATCCCTACATTATACTTGAATTTAGAAGATCGTGTGAGATTTAAATTATTTTATTAAAAAAAAAGAATTTTATATTAGATTCATTGAAAAACTATATATATTGCATATATGTCTATTAAGCTAAGCCTTTTAAAAAAATTGGAGCATTGAAATCTTGATTTTTTTTATTTTTGCAACAACATACCTGCAACGTGCAACGCACGTGTATACAACTAGTAATTATATAAAAACACAAACGTTTCAAAACTTAAACATTGTATATAAAAGTTGGAAAATTTCTTGTGGTATAAAATTGTATCTTTCAAATTCTTTTATTGTTAAAAATTTATGATGCAGATAATTTTTTTTTTTTGAGGTAATTAATTTATATATATCTTTCTTCTATAAAAATTTAAGAGTGTGTATACGGTGAAATTGGTTCATATATAAATTATTTTGCAATACTTTTCAGTATAACCTACCCTTTAGTTTAATCAACTAACACCCTTAGACTTAAACAACTAATACTCTTTGTACCCTTCAATTAATACCCTTCTGAAAACAACGAATACCCTCTAGAACTAATACTCTTCGGTGAAAACAACCAATACTCATCAATGAAAACAATACCCTTTAGTGAAAACAATTAATACACTTCAAATGATTCATGTATAAATTATTTTCACTCAATACTTCACCAAAAATTAAAGAGTGGTCTTATTTTTTTTCAAATTAATAAATAATTATTTTAATAACTTGGACAAAAAATGACAAAGTATAGAGTGAAAATGGTGCATACATGAATCATTGGAGGGTATTACTTGTTTTCACTAAAGAATATTAGTTGTTTAGTGAAAACAAACTAAAAACTCTTCAATATAAACAACTCATACCTTTTAGTAAAACACAACTTAAACTCTTAAGTGAAAATAACTAATACTCCCCCTGTCTCAAACTTGTTTGCCACTTGCCGAAACTACCTCTCCCCTTATTTAATCGATATTTCTATAAATGATGATACAATAATATTATTTTTTGCAATAATATCTTCACTACACTAGTATACTTACATCTCATGTTATTACTTTGCACACACTAATTCACATTTATTAGTTAAACTCAATTTAATTTAGGGTGGTAAACAGTAAAACAAAAAACAACTTTGGGACGGAGGGAGTATCCTTTAATGATTTATGTATGAACCAATTTCACTCTATACACACTCATTGTGGAATATGAAGTTTGCTGGAGATCTTACTTTTTCCTTGCTGTGTAGACGACAAAGTGTATTAACTTGTGCATTGTTTGTATGTTAATTGGGAGTTTCTACGGTCAGGAAGGCTTTCGCCCTTCCTGACGTCAGTAAACCCTTTAAATACCGTTGGATCATCGATCCAATGTATAATATTTTTTTTCTAAAAATTGCACTTCGCATTATGGCGTTTGCACTGTGCATATTGCAATTGCACTACATTGCCCTATTAATAAATTAAATTAATAAATATAAAATGATAATAATACCCTTATAATCATAATTTAAATACTATAAAATTATAATTTCAAGACAAAAAAATTGGTCTCATAATATTTTTTTCATCCCAATTTCTTTATTATTTCATTTTTGTCCTTTAACTTAATTGATTCTTCAATTTTGACCAATTTTTTGTGGGAACAAAGAAAACAACGTCGTTTCATGTCACACGTTTGTTATGTGCCGGCCAAATCTGAGAATTTATGTTCCTTGTGCTGATATGGGCGTTTAGGAGTTTAAATTACAAATCGTAACTTTTTGACAAAATAGATTCAATACCAGTTTTTTCTAATAAATTTATTACCAATTTTCCTAATAAGGTCCAATTTTAGTCTCAATTTTCATCGAAAATTGGGGCTTTCCGGCGTGGGGGTTAACTCGTCAGCCATGTGTAATTTATTTCAATTTTTTTATAAACAATATAAATTCAAAAAACAAAACCAAAAAATAAAATAAAAATGCTGCAAACTCTCACCCAAAATCTCCAAAGAATGATTATCAAATCTGAAGAAAATTAGGGTTCATACTTTTTCCCCAAATACCCAAATCAAAGGACTTTTAATCAGTTCCTCCAAAATCACTTCAAGTGATCCTGAAAATTGAGGAATCGGGAAGATAATGGTGATCTACAAACCCATATATATATGTAAGAAACGAAATTCAAATTAAAGAAAGTGATCCTCAAATTTTATGAACCTAACGAGATAATGAGAAAATTATGATTCCGAATGTTGATGATTTTTTTTCCAGAAATTGAACACAAGTCGATGGTTGATAATTTCATTTCAAATCAATTTTATCAGATTCTGGTACATTTTTGAGTTCGTGTTCTTTCCCATCTGTTTCAAATGTTGTTTGATATGGTGACAAAAGTGATGGTGTAGGTGGAGGTGAAGGGTTGAAAACGTTTACGGAAGAAGAGAATGAATAGTAGTACAATTTTTTTTTTACAGAACAATGAGGAAGACTTTTTGAAGAACAATAAAGAAAAGGCGTTCATTTAGGCTCTCATTGATTTTGTTTATTTATTTAACAGATTTTATGTTTTGATTTTGCTTTTTCTTGTAGCAAAAGGCGAAGCCCTCGCCCCCAGGGCCCCCACCCCCTGGCCCGACAGGATTGGGTGGAGGAAGTAAATCATGGTGACTCAGCGGCCCATTAGGTGGGAGGACCAGTGTCTGGTGCCCACAAGGAGCTATCCCCCACATTGGAGGGATAAAACTCCCACACTGCGGCTGCCAGGGCTCGATCCTGCGTCCTTGTAGCAATCTGCCACCCAGGAACCAGCTGAGCTACGCCCATGCGGGCTTGATTTTGCTTTTTCTATTTGCAGAACATTGAATTGAAGAAGAGGCGTTAGTTTAGGTTTTCATTGATTTATTTTTTTATTATTATCAGAATTTCATGCTTTAATTTTGCTTTTGTTATTTGTTTTATTTAAGTTAGGGGACAAACTTGAAATAATTAAAAAAAATTAGACGAAAAATTGATAGTGGAAAAGCTAAGGGGTCAATTAGATATATTAAAATAAATTTGTAATTTTAATAATATTATAAGGATATTTTGGTAATTATATATTTATATTTTTAGAAAATTAATTAATTCGTTCATGGCGAAGCTATATCGCCCATGGCGAAATTAAATGATGTGTTAGCTATTTATTGGTTCCCTGACGTCAGGTAGGGCGAACAGCCTACCTGACCGTAGAAAAGCTCATGTTAATTAATTAACTCAAATATATCTCTCAAACTTATTCCAATATAAAAAAAACTAATTCTTGAATTTTTTTTGTTCAAATCATAATTTTTTTTATTTTAGATATAACTAAAGATAATTGATATATTCCTAACTGAAGATATACTTCTATTTGAGTTGATCGTATTTTTGGATTTTAATATAATTAGAGTGTATGATTTATGGATCTAAAATAGCGGTAATTATAATATTAATAGTAAGAAAATAAATGAATATTAATTGTACATAACAATGTATAATAGGTTAAAAAATAAAATACTAAAAGTTAACATAAGATTTTCATTTCACATAACAAATAAAAAAGTATCTAATATATTTTGTAAATAATTATTTGTCAATATTTATATAAAAAAAATTAAAGATAAATACCAAAAAATTAATACTCAATTTAGTAATAATTTTGGCGGGAAAATCCAGCAGTTTGCAAATGTAGGTCGATTAGCGTTATTATATATAGAGAGAGAGAAAATATATAGATTATGGTGTTAAAAATATTATTCAATGATGTGTGTATAATTGATTGAAATCTAACCTTTAAACCATCATCTAATTAACAAATAAGATTTGTTGACTTGATCTTATATAGAAAATTTAGAAAAATCCCATTTCCTATAATTTTGGTAGTTAAAAATGGCTACGTGTGTATGTCCATTTACTATAATTTTGATAATGTACAACCAAATTTTTACCATGTCTATAATTAATTTGACTAATTTTTTTAACATGAAAACTTATGATATTAATAATTAAGATTTTCAAAGGTTGTATTGACTTAGTCATATATAGAAAATTTTGGATGAATGTATCTTACACATGTTCACAAATTTTTTTTTTTTTTTTTATAAATTTGTGTATATACATATATATAAATAAAAAAATTATTTTACATATTTACGTCTATAATGTATATTATAGTAGAATCATGTATACATTATAGTATAATCACTAGCTTATTATGTTCTTATATATAGATGAAAGAGTATTCAATTACATAAAATATTGTGTAGTGTGCCATCTTTTGTGCAGCAAGTTACTTTGGATTTTTGTTCGACGTGTATTCTGAATGTGTGGAAATTACTGGTAGAGGATGATCTCACCTCTAGCTACTCAAATAGACAAATACTAATGTTCTTTTTGCTGCACCTTAACTACATATATATCTCCTACAAATGTAGTTTGAAATTGTATTAGGCTCAAACGAATCTTATACCGAAATAAAATTAACCCTAAATTCCCGTATGGTGAGGATAGTTATAGGATTGATGTAGTTCATTATGATGCTGGTTTTATAACAAGGAAAAGAACCAGACTCCGAGAGTTCTTTTATTTTAGAATACACGAGCGTCATAATGAACCCAATACTCTATTGCTAACTAGGAGACTTTTCCAACAATTTTTGGTTGATTCCTTACAATGATTGAGTCGAAAAGATTGTCTTTTATAAAATTCAATCAAGTTAAACTGAGATCGGGCTGAGTGGATGACATGAAAATTGCAGTTGATAGAGGTGATGTAGATCCATCTTATACGCGTAAAAGAATAATGTATGCATCCTTCACAGGCAGTCCTAAGTATATGATTCAAAATTTCCAAAATGTCATGACAATTTGCAAGTATTTTTCTTATCCAAATTTATATATCATAATTACCTGCAATCTGAAATGGCCTTAGATTTCAAGATTCTTAAACGAGAAAAGTCTAGAATCTGTGGATAAGCCTGAAATTCTCTGCAGAATGTTTAAGATGAAACTTGATCGTATTGTGAAGGATTTTAAGGAACTTCAATATTTTTTTTTAAATTGATGCATGTAAGTTTATTGTTGATGTTGTTGGTAGTGAAGTATTCACTATTTACTATGAAACAATATGAATTTGCCCTTTCTTCTCATTAACCAACACTTTATGATCAAATGTTGTCTTAGATGTTTTAACATGCAGGATGAAGATCTAGAAGGATCTACAAGGTTCTGGAATTATCAATGTTGCTGTGAATGTTGCATAACATTGGTAGCAACATGAGCGGTTACGGGTTCCAGAAAGATCTACAAGGATCTACAAGGACCTACACGATCCAGACTTATCCAGGACGTTTTAGAACTATCTAGATCAGGCGGTTGCATCAAGAAGCATGAGGAATAAAGAAAGAGACGTGGGACAACATGAAGATCATGGAGGCGGTTACATAGAGAAGTTATTTTGGATTGAAGACTTCTGCCTATAAATAGAGGCCGAATCTTTCAGTACCAAGTGTGGAGTAAACGAGTACACCTACTCTAGTGTTGATCCTGAGTTTAAAGGTGATAGGGCAGTTATTCCAACGTTTATGTTATGCCTTGAAATAGAGTTTTTCACGCATAGCTTGTGATCGAACTTATATCCATAGATAGTGAGATCATTGATATAGAGTGAGATCAATTTTGACGGTGTATTATGTTATACACTTAGCCAATTTAGATTTGATAGGTGATATCGAGTCTTGTTTCCGTTGTGAACGATTATACTCTTCACACAACTTTTGTATCACTACTTTTGTTATAGTGAACGTTTCGCCGTAAGGCTAGCACAAGCTATTTTATATAGTTTGTGTTAAAAAGTATTCCATCTTGCAATAGTGTGTTTTAGTCTTCCGATGTATACACGTTTTATACTCTGTTTTCCAGATTGTCGTAGTGATTGTTCCAACATTCATTACAACATCTGCACTTTATAACATACGCACACTTTCAATTGGCACCAGAGCCATAAACTTGATATACTAAGTTTAGATCCTGAGTTTTTAAGTGTGTCTTTTGCTATGGAATATCCTGTAAACACCCCACTTAGGCCCCCTATACTAGATGGAAATAACTATGCCTATTGGAAACCTAAGATGCGTATGTACATCAAGTCTATTGATGAACGTGCTTGGAGAAGTGTTCTGACCGGTTGGGAATGGCCCAGAAACTAAGCAGATGATGATGGCGAGACAAGAGTCAAACGGGAGATTGATTGGACAAATGAGGAGACCACGACGGCAAGCTACAATTCCAAAGCTCTCAATGCTATCTTTACCTCTGTTGATGTATCTATGTTCAAGATTATATCAACATGTACTACGGCTAAAGATGCATGGGAGAGGCTTCAAGAGCATTGTGAAGGAAGTGGAAGTGTTCGAAGGACCAAACTTCGAATGCTTGGGACCAAGTTTGAGAATCTAAGGATGATGAGACAATCACTGCGTACAATGAGAGGCTGAGTGAGATTGTCAACGAATCACACGCACTTGGTGATCCAATTTCCAATGTACGAGTTGTACACAAAATTTTGCGATCTGTTCCTAAACGATTCAATGCAAAAATTTGTGCTATTGAAGAAGCCAAGGACACTGACACTTTAAGTCAAAATGAGCTTGTAAGTATTCTCAAAACATATGAGATGAACACAACTCAATCTGATGATACAAGTGAAGGAAAGAAGGTTGTTGTTTTCAAAGGTGAAACATCATTCAACACTGAAAATCAGCCCTTTGTGACTGAAGTTGAGTCTGATGAAGATGTTCTAGACCAATGTTACAACACTCCTGAGCACATTGCCCTCCTTACAAAGAAATTCAATTCCTACCTGAAGAAGAAACTGAATAGATCCAGAGGAAATGGTCAACAGAGAACTCCTTTCAACAATACACCATCAGACCCAGAGAAAAGGAAGGATCAGAATCAATCAAGGCAATTTAGAGGTAATAAATCAAGGTATGATCCTGAATTTAGAAAATCAGTTAGATGTGATGCATGTACTGGATTTGGACACTATGCAAATGAGTGTGCAAATACCAGGTTAAGACAAAAACTGAATTTTAATGTTACCTTTAGTGATGACTCAGATGATGATGAACCTGAAGGTTCTAAAGATGAGGAACTAGCTTTTTCTGCAAGAATTGATTATGATGATTCTTTAGATGATGATCTGGATGATCTTGACACTGGTGTTGTTTCCAATGTTATAACATCAGAAACAACATTTGTCAAAAATCATTCAGATTTGAACTATTTTAATGGGTGTATTGATGAGACAGGTTCTAATGACATAAGGGATGATGATTCCAGTATAGCCAAAGAGAATGATGATCTCAGAGAGACTGTGACAAAGTTAGAAGTCATTCTGACAAGGAAGGATTTAGAAATTTCTAAGCTAAAGGAAGAATTGAAAGATTCTACCTTAAGTTTTAAGAAATACTCTAAAAGTTCTTCCATTGTAAGTGACTCCTTAACTACTGGACAGTCTAATAAATATGGTTTGGGCTATTATGGTGAGACTGCTTCTAAATTAGTGAATAATCCTGTAAAATTTGTTAAGGGAAAAACTGAGTTTTTTGCCAAAACAAAAATACATGAGATTGAAAAACCTGTGAAGAAGTATGTGTGTCACTACTGTTCTGAAATTGGTCATATTCGTCCTTACTGTCAAAAGATGAAAAAGGATCTAGAAATTCAGAAAGTGTTGTCTGAAATGTCTTCACATTCTAAGAAACACTGGTCAAAATCTGCTAAGAAAAAAAAAGAACATGTTACATGTAATGTTGTTCAAACTTCTCTGAAAGCATGTATTCCTGATCTATGGTACTTTGACAGTGGTTGTTCTAGACACATGACTGGTCATGTTAAATACTTGTCTGACTATGAACCTTATAATGGTGGAACTGTTACATATGGTGGTGGATCAAAAGGTAAAATCATTGGAAAAGAGACCTTAAATGTTGAAGGTTTTCCTAAACTTAAGAATGTTTTGCATGTTGATGGTTTACTTGCTAATCTTCTTAGTATAAGTCAACTATGTGATGACAATTTGCATGTTAAATTTGATAAAGATTCATGCTATGTTCTAAACAAGGATAACAGGTGTCTAATGACTGGAAATAGGTCAGTAGATAATTGTTATCTAATTAGAACAAACAAAGTATGTCATTTGTCAAATTGTGATGAGAATGTCCTATGGCATCAAAGACTTGGACATGCAAATTATAGATTCATGCAAAAATTAGTTAAGTCTGAAGCAGTGAGAGGTTTACCAAAACTGAAGATTGTTGCACCCACTGTATGTGGTCCATGCCAAAAAGGTAAGCAGGTAAGAATGTCGCATAAAATGTTATCACATTGCATGACACATCGTTGTTTTGAATTACTGCATATGGATCTTATGGGTCCTATGGAAACTGAAAGCATTGGTGGTAAGAAATATTCACTAGTTGTGGTAGATGATTACTCTAGGTTTACATGGATTGAGTTCTTAAGAGAGAAATCTGAAACATTTGATGTTTTTAAAACTCTTTACAAAAGATTTAAAACTGTTTTCAACTTGAAAGTAAGCAGGATTAGATCTGATCATGGTAGAGAATTTGAAAATAGCTTGTTTTCAGAATTCTGTAATAAGAAAGGAATTGTCCAAGAGTTTTCTTCTCCTAAAACTCCACAACAAAGTGGGATAGCTGAAAGGAAAAATAGAACTCTTCAAGAAATGGCAAGAGTAATGCTTACTTCAAAAAATCTTGCAAAGAAATTTTGGGCTGAAGCATTGAATACAGCATGCCATATTGCTAATAGAGTCTATTTTAGATTTGGAAGCAACAAAACCCCATATGAGATCTTGAACAATAAGAAACCGAATGTGTAATATTTTCATGTTTTTGGTTGTGTGTGTTACATTCTGAATGATAGAGATCAACTGCACAAGTTTGATTCTAAGAGTGATAAAGGTTTTTTCTTAGGTTATTCTAGAAATAGTAAAACCTATAGAGTCTATAACCTTAGAACTAACACTGTTCAAGAATCTGTGAATGTTGTTTTTGATGATGACAGGAATCTGACAGATGGAAATGACACTGAAGATGTGACTGATGTTACTGATGAATCACTGAAAACCGAGAATATTACACCAAATGTTACAACATCTGGTTCAACATCACCTGTAGATTCAGTTGATACTTCACAGAACAATCAGTATACCCCAAAGAAGAATCCAGCTACTTGGATTACCAAAAGTTATCCTTCGAATCAGATTATTGGTGATGCTTCAGTTGGTGTTCAAACAAGAAGAAGAGTAAGTGCAAATCGTGTTGATATGGTAAGGTCTGTGTGCATGTCTTCAATATGCAATATTGTGAATGCTCAGTGTTACTATTCTGAAATTGAACCTAAAAATGTTACAGAAGCATTAAAAGATGAAAATTGGATTAATGCTATACATGAAGAACTTAATCAGTTTGAAAGAAATGATGTTTGGTCATTAGTTCCAAGACCTGATGATGTCAATGTCATTGGAACTAAATAGATCTTTAAAAACAAAACTGATGAGTCTGGTAACATAATTAGGAACAAAGCTAGATTAGTTGCACAAGGTTACACTCAAGTTGAAGGTATTTATTTTGATGAAACATTTGCACCTGTTGCTAGGATAGAGTCCATTAGACTGTTACTAGCAATTGCATGTTACATCAACATTAATCTTCATCAAATGGATGTAAAAGCTGCATTTCTGAATGGCATATTAATTGAAGATGCATTTGTTGAACAACCTAAAGGTTTTGAAAACCCACAGTATCCTGATCATGTGTACAAACTAAAGAAAGCCTTGTATGGTCTCAAACAAGCTCCTAGAGCTTGGTATGGTAGACTTACTGACTTTCTGTTGCAATTTGGTTTCATAAGAGGAGAGGCTGATAGAACCTTGTTCATTAAAAATTCTGGAGAAGACTTGTTAATAGCCCAAATATATGTTGATGACATTGTTTTTGGTTCAACTTGTAACATTATGTTAAACAAGTTTGTTGAAGCAATGACAGCAACATTTGAGATGAGCATGGTAGGTGATTTGAATTACTTTCTTGGACTTCAAATCAAACAAACTGATAATGGTATTTTCTTCTCTCAGAGTAAGTATGCAAAGAATTTAGTGAAAAGGTTTGGTTTAGAAAGCTCAAAAGTCATGAAAACTCCTATGGGATCTACACAAAAGTTGTGTAAAGACACTGTTGGCCAAGATGTTGATCCAACTTTGTATAGATCCATGATAGGCAGTCTTCTGTACTTAACTTCAAGCAGGCCTGATATTATGTATAGTGTATGTGTTTGTGCCAAGTACCAAGCTTGTCCCAAAGAATCTCATTTGAATGCAGTCAAGAGAATCATAAGATATGTGGCTGGTACAACTGATCTTGGTATATGGTATACCAAAGACACAAGCAGTGCATTTGTTAGATATAGTGATGTTGATTGGGCTGGAGATAATGATGATAGGAAAAGCACGGGTGGTGGTTGTTTTTACATGGGTAACAATTTGATTTCTTGGCATAGTAGAAAACAGAATTGTGTATCACAATCCACTGCAGAGTCTGAGTACATTGCAGCAGGTAGTTGCTGTACACAACTTCTTTGGTTGAGTAAAATGTTTAGTGATTATGGTTTAGAGAGTGACACTTTAACTGTATTTTGTGATAACACTAGTGCTATCAACATTTCAAAAAATCCAGTTCAACACTCACTTACTAAACATATAAGTATTAGACATCATTTCATAAGGGATCTTGTAGAGAAGAATATTGTGAAGTTAGAATACATACCCACTGAAAATCAATTTCCTGATGTGTTTACTAAAGCATTAGACCATGAGAGATTCTCATTTTTGAGGAAATCTCTTGGTATGTGCACAATCTAAGTAACTGAGAAGCGGATGTTGTTATGTTTGTTAAAACATCCATAACAGCATCAGGGTTTTTGCATGTTCTAATTAAAGCTTGTTCTTGTATTTTGTTTCTTAATTTCTTTGAAAAATAAATCTGGACTAAGTATGTTTGTTGTGTAAAAATAAAAAGGAATCACTCTTCTCAAACGCATAATAAGTTTTTGAAAAAGCACATCAAGATGTAACTAATTCACTGAGTAACTATGGAGCACGGAGTTCGCTACTACAATGTCTTCTTTTCAAAAGGTGATTAGTAAAACATCAACATGTCACAAATCCATTGAGTAATTATGGGGCACGGAGTTCGCTGCTACGATGCACTCTCTTGAAAAGATGGATCAATGTGAATAAAAAGTGCTAAAAAGTGTTTTGATAAAAAGTGTGACATTGGATATTAAAACCGATGTTGAAGTGTGTGTTCCAAT
This sequence comes from Ballota nigra, assembly GCA_947034835.1. Taxonomy (NCBI): domain Eukaryota; kingdom Viridiplantae; phylum Streptophyta; class Magnoliopsida; order Lamiales; family Lamiaceae; genus Ballota; species Ballota nigra. Next base: position 85,093,949 of record OX344720.1, on the reverse strand, counting down.
TTTGAATACAACATCATATGCAGTTCGTATTTATTTTTCTAAGTTAAGTTATGGACCGATTTTTCAGGGATTTATTTTTAAATTCCACATGCATAAACCCACGTTTTCCAATTTATTCAAGTAGTGCATAATTTAGTGTGTTTAATTAATTAAATTTTGGATTTTTAATCATGAAATAACCCACGATCTCTTATGAGGGAGTGGGTAGTTTCAACTTCTTAAAAATTCCAGAATTTTCAATTTCATGGGTAATTAAAATAACTTCCGTACTTTCTTCTATATATATTTCCTTCATGTCTTATGTTTAATTCTCAGTGTTCAGCATATGAGTGAAATTCAGATTTTTCGAATAAGTGTTGAAAGTTGTGTGTTCACATCTTAGGGTTTTAGTGATATTTCTTTTAAATTTTATTTTTACTTAATTTTACTATCTACTTAATGGCTGGAAATCAAAAGAAGTCCTCTCACAGTTCAAAATCTCGCGCAAACCCTTCAACTCCTCCACACTCGAATCTGAACCTTCTTGCAGAAATGGCCTCAAGCCAAAACCCAAATGCTGCCCCTGTTGCTCCATCATCGAGTACAACACCTCCTACTACTCTAACACCTGTTCAAGCTTTTCCCGTAAACATCTACATTCCAAATGAAGCCACTGTCGATCAGCTTGAGACGATCGCACGCGGCATTGCACAAAGCCTTCAAGGAAGCCCTGTGGTTCCCAAACTAACCATTGGCTCTATTGAAGTAGAGGTTGCATCCTACTTGAACCAACCTCAAAACCCTTCTCCTACTGTTCATGTCGGAGGTCCTTCTTCGACTGTACAATCAGAAAATCCTAAAACCTCTAGCCAAGCCAAAAGCCCTACTGCTAATGTTTCAAAGAGTGTTGAAACAGGTGATCGGGCTACAAAGAAGACCCCCACTGTCAAGAAAACTGTTGCTGAAGAAACTAGGGAGAAAAGCCCTAATGCTGAAGTCCCTAATGTTGAAATGTCAGAGGAGGACAAAGAAGAATCACCCAAAACTGATTCTTCAATGTCTGAGGATTCTGAGCCTGCTCCAATAGCCAAAGCTGTGAAGAAAAAGGGAGGCAAGAGGAAAAGGAGCCCTGTTCAATCAAGGAGGAGATCAGGTAGAGCAAAGAAGGGGGTGAACTATTCTGAAACCGCAAGGAAGAAGAAGAATGATGAAGAAGATGTTGCTACTCGACCTATTCGAGTATTTTCAGAATCTGAAAAGGAGTCAAGCTCCAAAGACTCATCTGAGAAAGAGACTGATCAATCTGAAAGTCAGGAGAAAGAAGAAACTGATGAGAGTGATGTACCTATTTTTGAACTGAGGAGGAGAGTAAGAGTTGAGATGAGGACTAAGAGGAAGTTTGAGTATGCTACTGGTGGTGCTGGAACAAGTGCAGCAGCACCAGAACCTGAAGCTGATGACAGCAGTTCTGATAGTAGCTCAGACAGAACCAAAACGGATTCTGATCAAGGTAATGCATCTGAACACTCTGTTGAGCATGTTAGTTCTGATAATGATGATGATGAATCTTTAGACCAAAAGTTGGAAAGGTTAAGGAAGAGAAATCTGTTAATTGAAAGAAAAATTAACATTGATAAATTTGAATCCAAAGGTCTAGTTAGATTTTTAGAAGAAAGAAGTTTGATGCATGCTGTTACTTTTGCTGATGCATTTGTTACTGATTGGGTGTATGAGTTTTATGCTTGTGTGAGAAAGAACCAGGCTAGAAGGAATTCTAGGTGGTATGGTGCTGTAAGGTTTAGAGATAGGAGCGTTCCCTTTACTCCTAAGTTGATTAATCAGTTTCTGCATGTTGAGGATGTTGAGGAAGAAGATGTTCCTCATATGGATGAGATCATTACTGTTCTGACTGGGGGAAGAGTTAACAAATTGAAGAAGAATATGTTAGCTGCCTCATTGACCTCTCTGTATTCAGTATTACATAAGCTGGTAGTGTATAACTGGATACCCTCTACAAACTCCACAAAGGTGACCAGGGATCAAGCTGTACTGATGTACATAATTGGTGTGATGAAATTTTTTAACCTGGGTCTGGTTATTTTTCATCACATGATGAAGTTTGCTGGGAAGATCTCTGAGAAAGGCAACCTGCCTTACCCTGTGCTAATTTATGGATATTTAAGGAGTCACAACTTTATTCACAAAAGGAATGAGTTGTTGAGGGGGAGAGTTCATCTGATGGGTATATCTCATTATTTACTGACTGGAAATAGAGTGTTAGACTTACCCCTGCAGGATAATGCTGAAGAGGAAGATGCAGAACCACACCAACCTGTTCCTGACCCTGCTCCTGCACAAGATGCTGCACAGAATGCTGAGAACATACCTAGCAACATTCCAGCTCCCACAACCTATTCTCTGAATATCTCACCTGAGTTTATTCAAACTCAACTAAAGCACTTGCAGGACTCAATTGATGAACTTCAATTCCTGAAGAACTACTGGGAGAACCTCCTTTCTGCCACAACAGGGGGAGTACCAGTTGCTGCTGCTGCCAGAGGAGTTGAAATTCATGAGGTAAATGCTGATGAGTCTGTTGCTGAGGAAGGTGGTGCAACTGGACCTGATGGAGGAGGTGCAGATGCTGCTGCAGATGTTGTTGCAAACTTTGCAACATTTGATATCCAGGAGGAAGCTGAACTATATGGTGATCTGCCTGACATCTCTGCCAAAGTTTGAAGTTATCTTAGAGACTGGAGGAAGCACAATTTATGGGGGAGCTTAGTGCAAGATGCTTGAAGCTGCAGCTGTATATTTTATACAGTGATATCAAGTTCCTCTTTTGTGATTGCCTCTAAGTACTCTTGGTTGATTTATGTTTTTTTAATTATTGTTGCTATGATAGGATGTTTTAATGTTTGAAAGACAATATTATATTAGTTGTTAGGCTATTATATTAGAATTGTTAGGTTTGATTTCAGTTAAATTTTGAAGTTGGAATTTGAATGGGTAAACATTATGTTACTCATTCTGTTGATTTTGATGAGCATATATGATGATGTTCATTCTGTTTTGGTGAAATTAACTTAGTGTTATTTCATCTTGTTTTTGGTGGATCAACTTACAGTTGATCATCTTATTTTTTGGTTGCTTTGCTACACAAGGTTGAAAAGATAAGTGTACAATACGATGTTGATCTCTATTGTACATACATCACTGACTTATATATTGAACTAATATATACATCAGGTGTGTTATAGCAGAAAAGTCAAATTGGGGGAGATTGTTGATGTTATTGGTAGTGAAGTATTCACTATTTACTTTGAAACAACATGAATTTGCCCTTTCTTCTCATTAACCAACACTTTATGATCAAATGTTGTCTTAGATGTTTTAACATGCAGGATGAAGATCTAGAAGGATCTACAAGGTTCTGGAATTATCAATGTTGCAGTGAATGTTGCATAACACTGGTAGCAACATGAGCGGTTACGGGTTCCAGAAAGATCTACAAGGATCTACAAGGACCTACACGATCCAGACTTATCCAGGACGTTTTAGAACTATCTAGATCAGGCGGTTGCATCAAGAAGCATGAGGAATAAAGAAAGAGACGTGGGACAACATGAAGATCATGGAGGCGGTTACATAGAGAAGTTATTTTGGATTGAAGACTTCTGCCTATAAATAGAGGCCGAATCTTTCAGTACCAAGTGTGGAGTAAACGAGTACACCTACTCTAGTGTTGATCCTGAGTTTAAAGGTGATAGGGCAGTTATTCCAACGTTTATGTTATGCCTTGAAATAGAGTTTTTCACGCATAGCTTGTGATCGAACTTATATCCATAGATAGTGAGATCATTGATATAGAGTGAGATCAATTTTGACGGTGTATTATGTTATACACTTAGCCAATTTAGATTTGATAGGTGATATCGAGTCTTGTTTCCGTTGTGAACGATTATACTCTTCACACAACTTTTGTATCACTACTTTTGTTATAGTGAACGTTTCGCCGTAAGGCTAGCACAAGCTATTTTATATAGTTTGTGTTAAAAAGTATTCCATCTTGCAATAGTGTGTTTTAGTCTTCCGCTGTATACACGTTTTATACTCTGTTTTCCAGATTGTCGTAGTGATTGTTCCAACATTCATTACAACATCTGCACTTTATAACATACGCACACTTTCATTTATCTTCTTATATTTAAAAAAAATAGTTCCATAATATTATTTGTTCAATTATAAAAAACTTGATATTTCTATTGAATTTTTTTAGTATATAACTAGACTTAACACTTTGAATTTGTAGTGTTATAACAATTGAATTTAAAAAAAAAGGGATCGTATGCTCATATTCTTTTGTTTCTGAATCATGAAAATAAAATTCCAAATTCGGAAGATGTTGACCGTATCATATATGTAGAAATACCAAATAAAGATAATGATGCATTATTGTATGATTTGGTAAGTGATTACATGATTCACAGACCCTGTTGATTGCCAAAAAGAAATTCACCTTGCATGTCCAACAACATTTGCTCATACAACTTCTCAAAGAGTTATAACGAGAGAAGATCTGTTGATGACGAAGGTTTCTCACTATACAAAAGAAGAAATGCATGAGTTACTGTTGATAAAGACGTTCATTTGGATAACCGTTTTGTGGTTCCTTAAAGTCCAATACTGTTGCAAAGGTATCAAGGTCATATAACTGTTGAGTGGTGCAATAATCGTAAATCCATCAAGTATTTGTTCAAGTATATCAATAAAGGATCTGATAAGGTTACTGCTACTGTAGAGAAGGAAGGGCCACTAAAGGTGAATCAAAGTCAAAAGACAAAGTGGAAAATTTCGTAAACTGCAGGTATATATCTCTGTGTGAGGTAGTTGGAGAACCCTTCAGTACGATATACATTATAGGTTTCCACTGGTTATAATATTGAATTTTCATCTTCCTAATCAACAGAGAGTTATTTTTCGAGATGAAGATTACATTGATGATGTACTTGCAAGACTATCAACAGGTAAATCAATGTTCTTGGCGTGGATGGATAACAATAAAACTGATAATGAGGATGCAAAGAAGCTGACTTATGTGAAATTTCCATCGATGTATGTTTGGGATAGAAAAAACATCAGATGGAAAAAAGAAAGAACAATAGATTTTCTTTGGGAAGATTATACAGTGTTCCACCGGGTGCTGGTGAAGAGTATTATTTGTATCTCTTACTGCCTTATAGTAAGAGATCAATATCTTATGAGATGATATGAACCATTGGTGATATTGTCTATGATACATTTAAGGATGCTTGCTATTCAATGGGATTGTTGGATGATAATCCCGAGTACATCGATGGGATACTAGAGACAAGTTATTGGGCAAGTGTTCATTACGTAAGGAACTTATTCTTTATTCTTCTCATCATCTTTAATGAACTCTTAGAAATCGTATTCGAAAAGATATGGGAGTGTATGTCGGATGATATACTCTATAAAAGAAGATAAACATTGAATATTCATGTGTAAAATTACTTAAAAATTAATTAATTTAGATTATTAAAATATTTTACTATTATATTGTTTACATTTTTTTTTTTTAGATTTACAGCTTAACAATGAAGAGTTGAAAAACTTGGTTTTAGTTGAAATTGAGAAATGTCTGCAGATAAATGGATCCACTTTGAGTAGATTCGCATCAATGCCAAAACCAGATTTTGAGTTTGAGAGTAATATAGTAAATAAACTCGAGAATTGCATTACAATCGGACTGAACAAGGAGAAGAATATGAAAAGTTAAGTTCAACTCTAACACAAGAATAAAAACTTGTGGTGAGCAGAACACTTGAAGTTGTTTGGTTGCAAGAAAGAAGAGTCTTATTTTTATACGAATATGGTGGAACGAGAAATATATTTATTTGGAGAACACTATCTCCAGTAATATGATCTGAGGACCATATTGTTCTTAATGTTGCATCAAGAGGAATAACATCTCTACTTCTGTCAGGAGGTCGTACTGTTCATTCAAGACTTGTTATACCACTTAATATTGATGAGACAAAATAAAGCCTGTGACACATTTGTCCGAACTATTATTGAAGACAAAAATTATTATATGTGATGATGCACCAATGATTAACAAATTTAGTTTTGAAGCTTTAGATAGAAGCTTGAGGGACATTGTTAGATCTCTAGATGAAACTATGCTTTTTGGTGGTAAAATCATTGTACTTGGGAGGGATTTCTGACAGATACTTCCTGTTATACCAAAAAAAAGTCGAGAGGATATTGTGCACTCAACTATCAATGCTTCATATTTGTATGATCATTGCAAGATATTTTCTACATCTTTTATTACATTATAATATTTTTTAAAGAATTAATTATTGAAAACTAAATAATTTAATAAATATTTTTTAAAGAGTTAATTATTGAAAAACTAAATACATTTCATTTGTCCAATTGCATCCATAATAGAAAATATTTATCGATCCTTAATTGATAATTTAAAGACACATAAATATTTTTAGGATGGAGCAATACTTGCACCTACACATCAAGATGTAGAGTGTATAAATGATAAGAATCTATCTGTGATTCCAGATGATAAGTATACTTGAGCTCAGATAGTGTTTGTACCTCTGAATTTCGAGAAGGAGGCAATGGACCGATGGTTACAGTTGAATTTTTAAATTTTGTTAGGTGTTCTGAAATGCTAAATCAACGTCTGATCTTGAATGAATGAGTGTCAATAGTATTACTAAAAAATATTGATCACAAGTCCAGTTTGTGCAATGACACAAGATTGATCGTCACCAAACTTGACAATCACATTCTCGAGGCTGGAATAATATTTGGAAGGAATATTAGAAATAAAGTGTCCATCACAAGAATGATATTGACAAATTATGATCCTACAATGTCGGTGAATTTTACAAAGCAACAATTTCCAATTCTACTGTATTTTCCATGATAATAAATAAAAGTCAAGGACAATCACTTTCTATTGTTGAATTGTATCTACCCAAGCACGTTTTCACTCATGATCAACTTTATGTTGCAATATCCAAAGGTAGATCGAGTAGAGGATTGCAGATTTTATCACTTGATTCTAAAGGAAATTCATCCAAATATACAATAAATGTTGTATATTTAGAGATTTTCTGCAATTTGTAAGCATTGTTTTTAAACATTTGATTAATAATAAATGTCATGAATTTATAGTTTATTGTTCTTGAAATAGAATTATTTATTATTAATCACTCCCTCCGTCCCACAAGCGTTTGCACCATATTGTGGGCATAGTATTTAAGGAAAAAAAAATGTAATGAGTAGTGTTTTGTGGGATATAAAGTGAAGAAATTGGTTAAATTGAGTGTATTGTGGGCCCAAAAGGCAAAACATAATGATAATTTATGTAAGGCAAAGTATTATATGAAAATAGTCTATGATAAGCTTATCATGAAACAATTTTAAAGTATCATTAATCTAATCGGGAGTATCATTAATTTCATCAGAGGTATCATTAGTCTGAGTTCAAGAAAATTAAAAAAAAATTCTTGAACTCAAACTAATGATACCCCTGACAAGTTTAATGATACTCCTGATGAGATTAATAATATTCTAAAACTATTTTATGTTAAGCTTATTATGAAGCGTTTTCATATAAATTTGGCATGACGCATTACCATTTTGACAGGGTGAATGTTAATTTCTCACACAAGTTTTTTACTTTTTTAATTGTTAATTGTATTGATGCTGCTTAATTAAATTGTTAATATTTTTTTATGATTTTAAACATATGATTTATTATTAAATATTGAATGTAATTTAAGTTATGCAATATTTAGCTAACTCATTTAATTGCCATCTATTATGGTAGTAAATATTTAGATCCATAAATTATGAAATCTGTTATTAATGTATTTTTATATTTAAATTTGATAATTTATTACATCATTATTATATTAGTAAATTTATCAATCTATGTGATATATTGATTTGCTAAAATACGGTCACTATAACATAACAAGTATATGACATTTACTAATATGGTACCATAATTTCATAAATCAATTATACAAGACTTAAATATGTATAAGGTATATATTCGAATTTTAATCAACTATCAGTCAATCTATATAAGGAAATTAATGGTTATTTATTATTGTCTTAATTATCTAAATTAGGTGATTTTAATGAAATTATTTTTATATTAATTTTTTGACTTATTATATTTATCTTTGGATATTTGATTAAGAGTATGTATAGAGTGAAATTGATTCGTATATGAATTATTGAAAAGTATTAGTTGTTTTCACATAAGAGTATTATTTGTTTTCACTGGAGAGTCTTAGTTTATTTGTAATAAACAACTAAAAACTCTTCAGTGAAAACAAATAATACTCTTTAATAAAAATAAATGATATTTTTTAATGGTTTATGTATGAAATCATTTTCACTCTATACTTTGTCTTTGATTAATTAATTTCTTAGCTCAATTAATCTTGATAAAATAACGTTTGAAGTGCTTTAATTTTATTATATTTTAAAATATAGAAAATTTAATTAACTTTAATTTTTCTTCTTCGTATTTTCCTTAAAAGTCGGAGTATATATAGAGTGAAATTGATTCATATATGAATCAATGAAGGATATTAGTTGATTTCACTAAATTGTATTAGTTGTTTTCACAGTAGAGTATTAGTTGTCTTCATTGAAGAGTCTTAGTTTGTTTTCAGTAAACAATTAATGTTCTTCATTAAAAACAACTAATACTCTTCAATCAAAACAATTAATGCCCTTTAGTAAAAATAATCAATACCCTTGATCAATGATTTACGTATAAATCATTTTCACTCTATATTTTGTCTAAAAATCATTAAGTTTAATATTCAATCTTCTACAAAAAGTTTAGCGTATCATATTTAAATATTATAATTTGTGCAATTAATTATTTAGAAATGTGGGCTGCAACTTTTTATAAAAAGAAAGACTAAACCTTACTGGAGTCTACCAACTGGATGGGACCAGACAAAACCACTTAAATGAATAAAATAATTAATTTTTAAAAAATATTAATAATACATTAAATACATAAAAAAATAACACCACCACCCTCCACTATTGAAACTAGTGATTGTCTTACCCGTGCTTCGCACGGACAGAATTTGTTACAATTTTTCAAATATACTAATAACTTATAATATAATTAAAAAACTAAAGAGTTAATTTCAAATAAAATCACAACCTTTTCGCAAATCACAATTTAATCTAAAATTTTGATTCTTTGCAAATAAAACTCCAACCTAACATTTGATTGCAATTTTAAGGAAAAATAGAGTTTTTTGTCCTGTAAGTTAGGTCACTTTTGATTTTGGTCCTATTAAGTTTTGACTTTATTTCTTCGTCCGATAACTTTAAAAAAAATTACATTTTCATCCTAAAACCGGCTACAGGAGGTCACCCAACCGGTGACGCTGATGTGGCACGAAATAATTTTTTTTTTAATTTAATTTTGATATATATATATATATATATATATATTAAAATTAAATTAAATTAAAATTTATATAAAATATTATTTAAAAATCAAAACTCCCACCACCACAAAATCCCGGCCAAATCCCACCCCTCTCCCTTCGCCCCTGTAACCAATCGACCCTACCCTGCAGCAGTCGCCGCTCCTCCCCCTACACGCCACCGCTGCCCACCCTCCACCGTCCGCCGCAGCCCACCCTCCACCGCCCGCAATTTCAAAAATATGGAAGCAATTCGCACCGGAGAAGCTTCAATCGACTGAATAGTAAAACTATTGACTGCATTCTTCAACTGAATAGTAAAACTAATAGATCCAAAAACATTAATTGCATTCCTTGGAAGATTCTGCAATAGAAAGAATAATATATTTAAATTAAAAATATATACTTTTCAAAAAAATATAAATAAACTTTCTAAAAGATAAATTTTCCTAGAAAAATAAAATATAAAATATAACCAATACGTATCAAACGATACATAAACTCATATTAAAGGCAACACACAAAAACTTGAGAGCGATAATCTCTAGGAAAACTAACTGAAATAGAACAATGTTGTGTTATAACATATAAAATAACATTAAACAAAAAGATATATGTAACAAACGGAGACAAAGTAAAATATAAAAATATTGTGATTAACATAGCGAGACCACATAGCAACCTCATAGTTATTGTCTATATAAAAACTAACATAAAATATCATATAATAAAGTTAAATTTTTAACTTTATTATAACAATTGAATTCATTACGCCAATTTTTTTTTTACTTTCAACTGAAGTCCATTTTCCTTCACTGTGTATGTACCCATATACTGGTTTCCAAACCTATTTCTAAAAAAGAAGCACCCCGGAAGCGTATTTTCAAATAATTGAACAAATGGTCCTGGAATAAGCTAAAAACAAATCCAAAAAATAGTCTTAACAAAAGAACGACTTTCAATGCCCTAAAACAATTATACTTACAATATGGCCAGTGCATTCAACAACAAATCGGGAATAATCCTATACAACTTAACAACACATGTGTTGAAAGGAACAAAAAACACATTAAAATAACTTTGTATACATGCCCATTACTATAACCGGGTAGTTCAGTAGATGTTCACCCATCTTTTCCTTCAAAGACCCATCAGAACCATTGAATATAGCAAAGGAAAAAACACCTCTACGGTCCTCTTTCAAAAATAGTAGATCACCAGCATGAACATCAAAAATAATTTTTAAAACCAACATCAACTTTTAAATACCACAGTCCACCATTGTAAATAGCCTCAACATTGAAGGACTTTCACAATGAATTTGACATTGGCCTCTGCTTCAGAATGAATTCTTGCGAAGTCATAGAAGTTACAAACCTCTTAAGGAACAAACACGACAAATACTATATAGGGAGTTTTGCTTGCTGATGTGTCAAGTTGTGTTTATTTTTGCTGATGTATCGTTTGTAAGTTGATAACAATCATATATCTTATAATTTTGTTAAGTGACATTTTTTGCATGTGTTATTATATTATTGGTTAAGGGAATAAATATTTCATTTAACATTCGTGTCATGCTTCATGTATCAAGCAAGTATAAAATTAGTTTCTCTAGTGTTACTTTCCAGTTATATTTCAATTTTTGTACCCACTTCAAAAATATCCTTTAAACTCCCTTTCACATTTACTCCCTATATACTAATAGTGAGTTATATTTGCAAATGCGTCAACGTCTGATAACTAATAGTGAGTTTTATATGAGGAACTTGCTCATCTCCTGGGGCATACTTTTTAAGAAAAATGCCACTTTTGAATAAAGTAGTCGCATATAGGTAAATATGTGTATATTTTTATGAGTGTGCACACAAATCAATATTTTCTTTTATGGAGTGTGCAAGTTCTTTTGAGACGGAGCAAAGAGAAAAGTGTGCAAGTTTTTCTCATTCATAGTTTTTCTACAAAGATGGAGTAAAATTTTATATCCTCCTTCATTATATTCATATTTTAATTCATTTATATTTTTTTTAGGTTTTCACTTCTTAAAACATACATTTGTAAGTTTTTATTATATATGACTTTTAGTGTTGATTATATATATGTATGTGTTAAAGGTTCATCCAATTCCTTTTTGTAAGTAAACTTCTGATGGGTGACACAAAATCATTAAACATTGAATCAACCTGCAAAAAAATTTAAAACATGTTAGAGAATAAATTCAAATCTTACATAAAATTTTAATTTTTTGAAAATTTAATTTTCATATTTTAAAATTATATTAAAATTCTTTATAAAATGGTTAGAACATATTTATGGTTTATTTTAATTTGAAAATGGGTTTTATTATTTGATTTTATTAAGATTACGGGTTTATTAGATCTCAATTAAAAAACTAAAAACACAAATCTGCAAAAAAAAAAAAAAACAGTTAAGGAGTTTGTTTAATCCTCACCGATGAAATGAGGGGCTTATTGACAATCTTCTCAATAACAAATTATTTAAGACAAATATTAAAAAAAAAGTACATTAGGTCATTATAAAAATATCAAATTCAAACTCCGAAACCAAATAGTGAACTATTATAAAATATTAATATCCACATAAAATAATAAATTTTTGACACAATAATAACTTTTTATTTTCGTGTTCCTTTTCTATTCGGATGACCGGATAGGTAACCTACGAATGCCTGTAAAATGAATTTTCAAAATATTTTCAAACTTATAGGACCAAAATTAAAAATGGGTAATCGATCCGGACAAAAATAATATTGGTGTCAAGTTATGGGACATATAAATTTTTTATCCCCACGATAATCTACAAATGATCAATTTGACTTTCACTTGAAACAGTTTGAAGAAAACTTAAATTGTATATACATAGTCCAATAACATTTTTCATCATTTTTCAAACATATAGTAGGACAAAATATAATATAATACAAAGAAAAAATGTTATTACATTAACATTAAATGAACAAAATTATCTTACTATGTTGGTTTCTTTCACACTCAATTTAAATCCCTCAATTTAATGAACAATATTGTGCAAAAACGTATTAATAAAGTTTTTTTACCACTTGAGTAGAGAGGTGGTAGATTAAGTATGTTTGGTGGTCGTACTGAAATTGAATGATATTGGTGGGTGATTTTAAGAATGTGGATAAAAGTACTATATGTTGGGTACAACTACAATTTAAATGGGTATATTTAGTAAAAATTATAAATGGTGAGGTGAACTTAGTTAAATAGTGGGTGTAGATAATTGTGACATATATTATATATTTTGATGAATCGGTATCCGGCCCAAGGATAGGCAAATATCATGGACCAACGTTGATTAAAAATTTATCTATGTCTTGCCTTATTTAGTTTTAGCGACAATAATTTGACCTCTGATCGAATTTTCAGTTATGTATCATGGTTGTTCAAATTGTAGGCAATCTGTTGTTGGACGAACATATTTGTTAGTGAGATATTTGTTATGGGGCATAGAAAATTATGCACAAATTCTTCTAAAAATACTATAATATAGTATCTGCATGTTCATATCCACCCCCTAAAAGAGTTGCGATTCTTGAATCTACAAATTTGATTGCCACTTGGTGAACACAATTAACGAATTCTATAATTCATTGTGCAAATCCAATTTTATGATTAGATATGTTGTTAAGCATTGATTTGTTATTTAAATTAAAATTTATTATGTAATGTAATTTAAATTGACAATGTGACATTCATTTAGATTGAACCCTCTATTATAACTTATGTATTGGAGTGATGGATCTTGAATTGATGTTTTGTTACTTAATTATATTAAATTATTGAAATACTTAATGAGAGAAAATGTGAATTACATAATACAAATTTTGTAAGTTTATATTTTATCAATACAAATAATATAATCAATAAAGAACTTAATTAAAATAAAACCAATATCAAGTATTCAACCTTAGTACATAAACAAAAATAATTATTCTTGCTCTGGTAATACCATTATTATACTTAAAAAAAAGATTGTTTTATCGTTTTATACAATACTACACTTCTAATAAATTTATAAAAAGATTTAGTGAGATGAAGCAAGAGAATAAATCTGATTTAAAAAAAATGGGAATAACTTTTCAAAGATGACATACTTCAATACAACAAAATTCAATTCTTCTCCAAAATAATTTACAACCTACACTAATATGTGCAAAAAAAAGAAAAAAGATTATTATATTTGTAATTTCAGTAAGAATAAATTTTAAATATGCATCCAATGAAATATAGATCTAACTAAACAACGTTTAATTTTAGCATTATTGCATTTCACATAAAACTTAATGATTTCACAGACATTCAATAATTGTAGTATTACTTCAAAACAATCAATTGATTTCAGCAACAACTTTTGAAGAAAAAAAAAATTAAATATCATATAATTGTCCAAAAATATTTTATCAATGTTCAAATAAAAAGTAACTAAAATTGTATAAATATATAATACAAATAACAATAGACTATATAACACGTTGATTTTATCTACGCTACACCGTAAGGTGGTGCCAAACAGTGCTTTACGGTGTTGTACTGTACTAAACTTTATACATTAATGTGTTGTACAGTATAATACATTAAAACTATACTTGACACCGCCCTGCAGTGTAGCATGGACGAAACCAACATTAAAAAATGGCTTAATTGCAAAATAAATCATAAACTTTATGGTTTTTATCAATTACAATTTTTTTTTTTTTTTTTTTTTTGCAATTTAATACACCGTCTGTTTACTTTTAGTGTTAAAGATTCAACATGACGTATATCTAGAGATTGGAACATAAAGTGGAATACTAAAAATGACACATATGATTTCATGTGAACATATAGAGGGTAGGGCAGCAAAGTTCTGTTTTGTCTAATTAAACCATTTAATTCGATTGACTGATGCATAAAAAACCAACATCTAAAGAATTATCATCCTTAAGGGAATCGCACATTCAACCTCAAGAAAAAAATAGTATATTATTTATTTGAGATGATTTTTTGTCCTTTGCTATTAATTTTGATTCATTTGATAACCTCAAACTTTCTCTAGATCCTCATTCTCTACAAACAGTTGCAATATCCCATCAAGCACCCAAGTGAGATTTTCACCCATTGAATTTAATAGATGGAAAAGATTAAGATCTACTTGATTGGGATAATGATTATAGGGTAATGAGAATTAAAATGATTGAGGAACCATTCAAGTAGGGGGTAATGAATGAGGAATCATTTTACAATAAAATTATAACACATTTTCAATCTTATTACAATGTATTAATAATATCAAACAATACTAATAGAATCATTCTCATTTTTCATTGTTGAGAGGGATGCGCTCCACTCACCCAATCTATTCTCCACGCAAAATTAAGAATTAGGCCTATTCATTGAATGAAATGAAGTGCAAATTGACTCAACGATGAGTCATACTTCTCTAATTTTTGGAGATCTTTGTCCGATGAATTTCAAGGATGAGACATATTGGTAATTAAGCATTGGACATTCTATTCCGCGATGAAACCTAAAATGAATGAGAACTTTTTGGAATTTTGGATGAAGATAACTCAACTGTTAACTGAACTGCTAACTATTTTGAAATTGAGATTGAAAATTAAAAAAATATTATAATTTGAGAAAAAAAACATTGATCTTGATTTGAGACCGTTGTTAATTTGAACCTTATTATAATACAATTCCTTAATTCAGACCTTCATATCTTCTTCTTTTTTCTTTTCAATTTAATACACTGTTTGTTTATTTTTTACAATTCGATGTATCTGATATTTTTTCTGTAACAATTAAACGATTTGGTTATTAAAAATACCACATAAAGTATACGTAGTTGCCAACATATAAAATCATTTTTTTAAATAATGGAAATAATGTCTTTAAAAACATTTTTAACTTTAGAGTCCACATACTTTTTAAAATTTAAAACATATTTTATAAATGTTATTTTCATTTTTTTTTTTAAGTTTGTTGGTGTCTAAATGGACATTTATGTGATATTTTTAACAACAACGTCATTTAATTGTTCCAAAAAAGAATATGTTTCAAATTGCAAAACTTAAAAGGTGGTATATGAAATTCCAAACTAAAGATATGTTTCAATTGATATAAACCAAAAATGTCATGATTTTTTTATTTTAAATTTACCCTTAAAAAGATATAATTCCTATCAATAAATTGCCTTACTTTGTAGGTTATTTTTACACCCAATTGTAATCTTCTCTAGTCTCTACCTAATAGGCACGATTTTGTGCCGAACGGAATCTACAGTAATACAGTAGTACATCTTTTATTACACTTGTTAGATTAGGGACACATACCACTTCTAATTAACTCCTCTTAAATATAACTATCTACAAAAATCAAAGATCTTAATATTATATCTCCCAACTATATCATGTATGATGTATCTTCCACCAATATTCCCTCAATCTCAAAATTATCTCATCTCTCCCACCAAATGACAGCCATAACCAAGATCACGCTAGACATATCAAATATTTTTAGAATTTATTTTCATGCATAATGTCATTTGATTCAATAGTCTTTGATTCAGTCTATTGCTTAACATGATTCTAAATATAATTTAAATTACAATTTTTGCAAATCATTCCCATTTTATGAATTTTTTGTGAAAGAATAAATGAAAAGGGACCATGGATACAACTATGGTTATAATTCTATGTGTGTTATTTTTCCTCCAGGAAGTTTTTTGTTAATTATATTATGAAAATGATTTATAATTTTCTTTAATTATTTTTCAATTACTTTATGACAAAGAGTGAAAAAATAATTCATATATGAACCATTAAATGATATTAGTTATTTTCACTAAAGAGTATCAATTGTTTTTACTGAAAAATATAAGTCGTTTTCACTGAAAAGTATTAGTTATTTATAGTAAAAATTAAAACTCTTTACTGAACACAACTAATACTCTTAAATTAAAATAACTAATACTCTTTAACGAAAACAACTAATATTCTTCAATGATTAATGTATAAATCAATATTACTCTATACATAATCTTACTTTATTTTAATTAGAAATTTTTGCATCATAGTTATAAAATTTTATAAAATGGTTCCTTAATTTTATTTTCCTGATATTCTTTTACCTAATTAGAGGAGACCATGGATCATGAAAAACATAATTTCATCGGCTAAAAATCAATTTTTGAGATTAATTAATAAATAATAATTATTGTAAAAAGAGAATTATAGGACTGGGATATAGGTGAACACATGTTTTTTGAAAAATAAATTTAGCAATAATTAAAGTATTAGGAAGAATGATCTTATGTTTACAGTTATCGACCTCATGACCTATTCTGGCACAAAATACGTTAATCCATATTAATTTCAACAGTTAACTCATTCATTATCATCTTGGTACAATTGGAAGACTAAATCAAATCTCCATAAATTAAGAAAATATCAAATTATTCCTAATATATATATATATATATATATATATATAAAATCAAATCACAACTAATATACATATGAATTCCGTAACATATATACGGCCCACCTACTTACCAATCACCCTGATACATCTCCAATTAGTCAAATATATTAATTTAAATAATTCTCTTCCAATTGAATATAGACAATACATAAAATATTTTTTTAAAAAATTAATTATAAATTAAATATAAACAATAAATAAAATATTATTTATTTAAAAATAAATTATAAATACGACGTGAACTTTTGATGATTAATTTGTTAATAGCAAACTAATACACATAATTACATAAATGGAATTGAAAAATAGTTAGAATTTATTTCGAATATAATAAAAAATTTGGAAGATAAACAATATCAAGAGAAATATGTGTAATTAACAATTCTATTGCGATTTATAATATTTTTAAATTTATTGTGTAGAATTTTCTGGACTGTAAATTAAATTTGTAATAAAAGGTTATATGATTTTCTTTTTCTTTTCATTGATAGATATGAATTTATGCAAACGTGGAAGATGGAAATATGAATCTATATATATTATTCACTTTAGGTTTGAATTATCACATAAAATTTGAAGACATGATGGACATGATTTTTAATTAGTTCCTATAATTTTGCTATTAAATAAATCTATATATTTAAAATAATGTTACATAAAATTTATGAGTATGTATAGAGTGAAATTGGTTCATACCTAAATCATTAAATGTATTAGTTGTTTTCATTGAACAATATTAATTGGTTTAAGTAAAGAGTTTTAGTTTGCTTCAATAAACAACTAATATACTTCGTGAAAACAACTAAAATCCTTCAGTGAAACAACTAATACTCTTTAGTGTAAACAACTAATATCCTTCAATAGTTCATATATGAACCATTTTCACACTATACTTTGTCAAAATTTGTAGGTATAAAATCATAATATATGTTTGAAATTATACTTATAGTTAGAAATATAAACAGTAGGACTAAAATTAGAAATTATTCACTAAAAATATAACAACTTGAAAAGATAAATACACGTCAACACCAATTGAAACATACACTTTTTATTAATTTATAATATTAATGGAAAACAATTGGCTCATTATGCAATGGTTTAATTAGTGGACTCATTGTGGAACTTTTCAAGCATGAAATTAGATGAAACTTTTAATTAATTTTTAGAACGTTAAATATGAAATTTTAAGAACTTGTAATTTTTCTTACTATCTATTCATTTATAGTTATGGTAGCCGTGACTTATAAATTTATTTAATTTTCTTTTGAAATTGACCAAGTTAAAAAAAAATGTTATAACTATTAATTTTAAAATGAAGTTATAACAACAATTTTATTTTCATTCCATATTTATAAGAATCAAATTATACTAATATTAAGTAAGTTGAGTTTTCCTTAGATCAGACACCCTATCTCATTTGATTAATTTGAGAATAGTTTTTCATTTGCCTAGAAGATATGATTGATGTAGTTTCTTATTTGTAAATCAAACAAAATTATAAATCGGCCATTCTTTTTCTATCAAGTTATATAGTTTCCATTAACATGCTAAAATAATGAATCTGCCAATTTTTTCTACTAAAAAACTTGGGAATTTTAATTAGTGTGTATAGCAACCAGAGGCGGATCCATAATTTTAAAATTGGGGATACGATAAAATAATTAACAAAATATTCCCTTTGTCCCCATGTCGATTGTCCATTTGCTTTTGGCACGAATTTTAATGTGATAGTTGTTTATTACTATTTATAGTGATAAAATTACTTTTCAATAATATTGTAGTAAATAAAAGAGAATAAAATTATTTTTTGACGTTTTGATAAATAAAAATTGTCTATTTTTAGAAAGGGACAATCGAGATAAAAACGGAGGAAGTATTAATTTATTATTTTAAAATAAGAGCTTCGTACAAACTATTTTTTTTTTAAGGTTTCTTTGACTTGAGTATAATACTATTCACCAATTTCTAATTGAATAGATAATAAATTAAATACAATATGATTAGAATTCTACAAAATGAACACATATAAACAACTATTACTTATAATTTTTTAAAAAGACATTTTATAATTTGCCTTCAAGAGAGATCAAGTATGAAAGAAAATAAGAAGCAAAGATTGGCACATACCATTGGAAGTTACTTCATTTTGGGGCAAACTACTAAATATTAAAGCTAATTCCGTAATTTATAATGAGTATATTTTTTCTTAAACTATATATAGTGGAGGGAGTAATCTCATTTTGGGGTCCTATGCTAAATCCGCCTCTGATAGCAACTCCCTTTATATATAAGTATATATAATTAAATTAGATATAGATTAATGCTAAAATATTTAGTAGTGGAGTGATGAGATTTTAGCTTTTGCATTGTTTTCAAAACGTGATCAAAATTGAAACACAAATATGATAATATACAAATAAATATATTCTTACCTTTAAAAAAAACCAAACTAATCCCCTATAATTACGCCCATGATTCATGGGATTTGGGATGTGGGAAAACTAACCAATTCCACCATCATCGTTGTAAACTAAAAACTAAAGAAAGAAAATTCAACTTAAAAGCTAAAAACCAAAATTTATTTGGGTCTCAACATAGAAGTCGGCATTTACCCTTTCCATTTTGCCATCGTCTCTACGAAGCAATTGCAGTGTTCATCCATTTGTTTCATTTTTTCTTCATTCATTTTACTTCATTGCTCCTTTATCCTCCTTTCATTTTCTGTGGCAGAGGAAGACGATTGCGATTGGTTTCTTCTGCTGATCAAGGCAGCTTAACATGTCGAGTATCATCGGCGGTCAACGGAGCCTAGTAACCTTCGAACCTGGAATTTATAAATTTACAATGAAAATCCTTCACTCATTTGTAGAACGATTACCAATAGAATGAAAGCTTTTACATTCATTAATACAAATCCAGTATACAAAAGAATAAAATAATATTATCAAAAAACAAAAACACATCTATATGCCTAGAGAAAACCCTAACTAATCAATACAAAAAAAAAAAACTAAAATCCTATGTCTTCTGTCTAGAACTGGATCAAAAACACTACCCAAGAAAAAACTCTATAACAATAGAGAGAGAACTAAAACATATTACCAACACAAATAACTGGTATTACTTAAGAACAATGTGACATAAACACCACAATCAACCATCGGCCAAACAAAATCTATAAGCGTATAACATACACGCCATGCATCATCCATAAACAATCTTAAATGAGATCTAAATACGCCATTTAAATTCAAATACAAAAAAATTATCTGAATCACCATATACATTGCTATCCTAACCGAGTCCATGAGCACCCAATATAAAAACTTCGATAACTACCATAGACGATGAAGACGGAAACAATAATGAAACCTCCATTAAAAAAACATAAGAACAAAAGCAATCATCTGGACAACCCAATAATTTAGACCGAACATGGACCACCAAATCTCGACTTCCCTCATCGAAATTGCAACAAAAAAATGTGAATAATACCAAGAGAGACTGACAGATGATGCAACATTAGAAGCCTCGATGCAGATATATATAGACACAAAAAATGAAACGGATGCACAATCGAAGGATATATTCCAAACGAAATAACGTTAGTGAAAATATAGAGGAAAAAAATAAAGACCACCATTAAAACCATACCATATAAGACAAAGAAAATGATCCAACCATCGGCAAAAAGAAAAGTAAAAACGATCAACGGCCGTAGGAAAATGGCGCCCAAATCCAAATTAGGAAATCCTGGGTCTATTATATATTTATAGATTATAAAGTGATATATTATCACCCTAAACAATACCATAAAACCAAGGATGAAAATATCGCGATATATCGCGGATATATCGCAAATTTTGAGATTGGAATACGGATACTGGGGTGCAATGTATTTTTTTTACAGTGTATCGCGGATATATCGCGATATATCGCAAGTTATCGATATCGATTCACTTGTAGTACAAAAATGAATGAGTATCGGGAAATATCGCAAATATATCGCAATTTTTTTATGTTTATTGTTGTTATGTTTATTGTTTTTATGTGTTTATATATTTATTATTTTTCTAAGTTAACCTAGCATTAAAGTGAGTATGTATGGAGTGAAATTGGTTCATACATGAATCACTTTACAATACTTTTTAGTGTAATCAATTAATACTCTTTAGTATAACCAACTGATACACTTTAGTTAAATAAATAATGTTCTTCGTACTCTTCAGTGGATACAACTAATACCCTCCAAAACTAATATCATTTAGTAAAACAACTAATAAGTCATCAAGTAATACCCTTTATCTAGGATTACTCCAATATAATGAGTTGGTGTCTATATTATTTGGACAAAGATGACATTACATATTCTATATTTGAACCTCATAGGTCATCATTTTGGTACTAAGTGTATTGTATCATGTAATATTCATAATCTTGTATTGTATTATGCATTATATCTTATATTGTATTGTATTATGTATTTATATCTTGTATAGTATTAAGTATTATATTTTTAATTTTTTTTACGTTGAACAATGTTTATATAGTCTATTATCTATATGTCTACTTTAAATATGTAATTTTATAGTGATTTTAAGTGGAACATATGCATAATATCATATTATAATACTCCCTAAACTTTCATGTTAAATTTTCAAAAATTTAATAAAGTTTCCGTCTTTTTTTTTAAAAAATTGCGATACCGATATGCGATTTCGATATATCCGTAAATTTAAGATTGTGACATTACTTGCGATAGCGATATTTTCATCCTTGCATAAAACTCAAAACTCAATAAAATAGCAAGAAAACATATTAATACTCCCTCCGTCCCCAAGCTTTCTTCCATTTCTTTTTGTTGAATGGTTTAAGAAAGTGTATTTGTTTATTAATATATGGTGGGTCACATTTGACTTTTGTGATAAAATAATGAATAGTATTGAAAAGTGAATTGAATTAGTGACACTTTTGTAATATTGTGCGAATTTGAAGGTTAAAGTTTATATGTAGTAAAGTGTTATTTTTGCAATTTATGGAATGAGGAGTTTAGTGGAGGAAAACCCGAAAAGGAAAGTGAGAAGTTTACTCAAGGACGGAGGGAGTATAAATTAACAGACGTCATCCAAATTTCAAACATTAAATTAGTAATTAGAAAGTCACTAAGCCATATTCCTCCGATTCATTTTTTATTATCCACTTTTCCATAAAATGAATGTTTTTTCCCCTTATTTAAAATAGCAAAAAACATACACTACCCTTTTTAACTTACCTCTTAAAAACATCATTTATTTACACTCATGCCACTATTTTATCAACTTTATACCCACAAATATCTTCCATAAGGTTGGAAAGACCCTCTTGCCCGTTTTAAAAATTTACTTTATACACATAAATACTAATAAACAACTCTCTTATTAAAACCCGTGTCTTTCCTTATGGGCAATAAAAAACGAATCGGAGGGAGTATAAATATAGAGTGATTCTAGGGTGCATCACGTGCATACTATGCACTTGAATTTTAATATTCAATTTCATCTCAACCGGGTCTAGAGATGGCAATGGGGCGGGTTCAAATCCGGACCCGCATTGAACTCGTCCCGCTCGGGGCGAATTTGGACCCAGTCAAGCGGGTCAGGATGGGTCTTGGTTTTGATAGGACCCGCCACGCGAATCCGCCTCATAGTATATTAATATTATTTTATGTAATTATATGCATATATATGGATTTATATTCAAAATAATGTATATAATTTTTTTAATACATTGATTATATATGTTATTTTTAAGTACTAGTATTTAAACTCGTGCGATGCACATCCATAATTGTATTTAAAATTATGGATTCTCAATTTATATTGTAGTTTGTATGTTTAGGTTTAAGAGTGTTTATTAATATTTCTATTTAATTTTTTTTTTTCAAATGAATAATATTATTATTTTTTTATGTGAATGATTTTTATTAAAGAAAATGTAATGCATATGTCAAGAAACTTTTGTGAAAGTAAAGTGTAATAAATATTATATTTTGTTTATAAGAGACAATTTTAATATTATCTGTATTTAATCATATAACTTTTTTATGATTTACGCAGTAAGAAATTTTGGTAATACCTACAAATCCATATTAAATAGGATGTAAAAAAAAAATTCAAAGGACTATAGATTTTGAAACACCTCTATGAAAATCATATTTTATTCAATTTTCGTTGAACATTCATTGTCAGCCACCACATATCAAAATTTTCAAATTATTGTGAATGGTGACTTTCAAAACATCCACGTATAACTGGTTGTGACTGAAAATCGATTCTTCAAGAGTATATCAACGATAGCGAACGTTTGTCATTGACTCTTAGTGATATTTCATATGAGACAACTAATGTGAACTATCCCTTCTGAAACTTGAACTGAAGTCTTGGGTCAAATTGAGTCAATGAAAGTATTGGGATCAACACCATCTCATCTGAATTGTTTACCTGCCAGAACACTACCACCTAGTCTTATTAGAGTCAGTCTAGTTCCATTACACAATCCTCTTAAATGACCTATATTTATGAGTTACATAATTGAAGTTTCAACTTTCAAATTAAAATCATAATTAGACGCACCATAACACTTCAAGTTGTTCTAGTGGCTCTGTCCTTCAAAAAATTCAGGTCGTTCATAATATTTTTTAAATATTTGCAAAATTATCAAAAAAGTCTTTTCATTTTTTTTTTCAATTAGAAAAATTTATTTATGAAGTCTTCCATTTCATATGGTTACTTTTACATATTATTTTTTAAGATTTATTTTTATAATATTGATATAAATGCATGCATTAAGATAATTACGCAATTTAAGAATGTATACATTTCACACATATATATTTATATATAAATAACTAACATTATTATATATCCTCCAAATTTAATCTAGGTTTGAAGTTCAAAACCCTCAATTTATCATAATATATATTTCAAAGATTTATTCAACATATTTTTTATATTATTCTTCAATATTTATTATAAATTATATTTAAAAAATATATCATATATATTTTGTAAACAATTATTTATCAATACTTATAATAAAATATATTTAAAAAATATATACCAAAGATTTAAAACAAATATTTCTCAATTTAGTAATAATTTTGGCCGGAAAATTCAATGGTTTTCAAATGTAAGTCTGTTACATATATATATATATCTTTTATACTACAAAATATATGAATTTATCATAACATATATTTCAAAGATATATTCAACATATTTTTATATTATTTTTCAATATTTGTTATAAATTATATTTTTAAAATATATCTAATATATTTTGTAAATAATTATTTGTCAATATTTATAATAAAATATATTTTAAAGATATATACCAAAGATTTAATACTCAATTTAGTAATAATTCTGGCGGGCAAATTCAGTGGTTTCCAAATGTAGGCCGGTTAGCATTATTATTATTATAATAATATATATATATATATATATAGATTAAATGTATACCAAATATTATTTGAAGCAAATATATATTTAAATTTAATTTTTCGAATGTAAATTAAAAATTAATAAAAAAATTATTAATAGGAACAAGGCGGGTTGGACCCGACGGTCCCGAGGCAGGTTTGCGTCCGCTAAATTCTGGCGGGGCGGATCTTAGGATTGACCAAATCTGTCCCAAACCCGCCCCATTGCCATTCCTAACTGGGTCAAATAAAATTTGCGGGTCATGTATAGAATAGCGAATCCTCCAGCAAGCAGCGATCCAATTTCTTCACGACGGTGACAACCTTTATAGAACCTGATATCAGATGTGGCAGTCGAACGACGACAGCCTTTATAGAACCTGATATCAGATGTGGCAGTCGAACGACGACAGCCTTTATAGAACCTGATATCAGATGTGGCAGTCGAATTTCTGTTCGGGTGAATCAAAGTGCGTACCTGGGATATATTACTTGTTGAGTACCAATGGTCTGCGAATCAAAGTGCGTACCAATGGTATGCGAATGATGACAAGTATATTACTCAACAAGTACACTACTCCTTAATTTAAATTACTCCTTACTCTAAATTAAGGAGTAATTTTTGGGGTATTGATGATTAAAGCTTGTGTTCTAGTCAATAAGGATATCACTGTTCAATGTATTGTTGAGTAATTCTTGGGAAATTGTGATTATAACTTGGGATATCGGTGATTATAAGTTGAGATATTGGTGATTAAATCTCGAGGTATTGGTGAATAATTTTTTGGGCATATAACTTGGGGTATTGATTATTATAACTTGAGGTATTGATAATATAACTTGGGATTTTAGTGATTATAACTCAGATGTTGGTGATATAACTTGGGTATTGGTGATATAATTTGGGGTATTGGTAAGAAGCGCGCGCGACCCATTTGCGACACGGTTTGTTGTCAGACCCGCGAAAAGTCAAAATTAATTTCAAATTGTGATCAAATTTCAAGTTCATAGTATGCACTTGCATGCACCCTAAAATTTGTCATAAATATAAGCGTACTAGCCTACTAGGTAAAAGTTCAAACTTCTAATTTCTAGATATTTAAATGGACAAGACAAAATACTTAAAGATAATTAAGTTAAAAACTAAAAAGTGAATTACATAATTATTTATTTAGATTAAAAAAAAAAAGATTAGACGGTGTCTAATTGGACTATTTATAGGATTTTTTATTTTTTTTGCTGTTTTAACTAAAATTGGAACGATCTGGAGTCGACTAGCAATTAATCACAGACTAGTCTACTGATTAGACCCTTTTTTAAAACACTAGGAAGTAATACATTTTAAATTAAATTAGTATATAAAATTTAAATAAAAATTATTCAACTTTTTTTATTTTTAATTCACATTAATATATATGATAGTTAAAGGAACAAGTAAAAGAATAGTGAAAAAAAATTGAGTAATTAATTGATGAACTAAGGATTATAAATAATAATACAAACTTTTTTCTTTAAGCTTGCGAAATACACGAATGGACATTTTAGTGTCTAATATAAGAGTCATTTTTGTGTGTACTCTAATACATAATATGTATTTGAATTTTAAGTTTAGAGGAGTGTATTGAAATTTTATTATATTTTTTTTTACTTTAAAAAGTATGTGGATTTAGAAAATCTATAGACTCCATGCAGAGTTTGACAGACTTTTTATACTGATTTACATGAATTTTCATAGACTTGACAGAATTGTGGAATACATTACTTTTTGATTGATTTACATGGATTTCCATCGACTCCGACATTGGAACCATTGATGCTAGGGATGACAATTTGGCCCGCCCTGCAGCTGATCCGCCCTGCCCCCCACCTGTTTGGGTCGCCCCGCTCTGTGACCCGCAGCGGGGCGGATATGGGTACTACTTCTACCCTGCCTTGTTCTGAACCGCGTAAAATATAAATTTCATGAATATATATTATATTTAATGTATGAATTACATATGAAATATAAAATATTATTATATTTTTTCATCAACTTCAAAAGTATTATATTTATCATATATATTAGTATTTGTTAGTTTTATGTTAAATATCTTAAAATATATTGTTTAGCATTATCATAAAAGTAAATTATTATGACCCGGGTAGGTCGCCCCGCCCCGTGACCTGCAGTTAGGGGTGAAAACGGATCGGATACGGACGGATAGTGCTTATACCGTATTCTAAACCATATTTTTTTCTCGAATTCGGAGTCGGATACGGAAAAGCCGAATTCGGATACGAATTCGGAATATTCGGTATACGGATACGGGACGGATATCGGACGAATCCGGGCCAGATTCGAATAACTATAATCGGATAATACAAAAATCATCAAAATGTGATTGAAACACATAAAAAAAAACCACCTATGCAATATTTCATAGAAGTTCTAATGCAAATTATACTCCCTCCGTCCACGAAATTTTTTCCCGGTTACTGTTGGGCACAGTTTTTAATAAAAATTGATATTTTATTGAAAAAGTGAATAAAGTAGATAAAGCAAGACTGTAAGAGTATTGTGGTGGGTATTGTGGGGCCCATTTTTTGTTTGTGAGTGTAGTTTATTTCCAAAAGAGGAATGTATAAAAATTTGGTGGACGGACCAAAAAGGAAAGCGGGTAAAAATTTGGTGGACGGAGTGAGTAAAAATTATATGTACTGCTAATAACATGAAACTAATAATATTAGAATTTATAAGGGGATTGATATTATATTATTATATATATAATATATATATTAATATAAAATATAAAATAAAATATATTAAAAAAATCCAGATATCCGGATATCCGGATTTGATATCCGGATAATATCCGATAAAATATGGTAAAAGTCGAATACGGTCGGATATTCTGTATTCCGAATCCGATTTCGAATCCGAAGTCAACTATCCGTATCCGATTTCGTATCCGCCCGGATACTAATTTTTTATACCGAATTCGATACCGACCGGATACGGCTCCGGATCGGTCAGGAAATATCCGATCCGTTTTCACCCCTACCTGCAGTGGGTCGCTCTGCCCTGCCCCGCACAAGGGACGGAGCGGGCATGGATCTTCAAGTACCCGCCCCACCCTGCCCCATTCTCATCCCTAATTGATGCAAATGTATATGTAACACACTTGTATATAAAAAAAGTTATCCAAATTGTTTAGAAAAAATAGTAAAAAATACATTAGTTTAAAAAAAATACTACATATTATTCATCATTATTATTTAAATTTAAAAGTAAATTACAAATAAATATTTCATAATTTCCCACTCAATTAACTATTTATTCAAAATTACATCTATATTTTATTTAATATTACGTTATTAGTTCCAAATTATATAAATTTCACTTTAGTATATATGTTAACTAAAAAATTAGAATTAGAGGTTCTTCAAATTTTAAATTAATTTTTTTAACACCAACTTAAAGTAATTATTGTGCATGATTTTTTTTTTTTTAATTTAGATATTAGTTTATATTTTAAAAATGAGATAAAAAAAATAATTAGACGGGGAATCGAGAATCCCCGCGGGTACAGGGATCCCCAGCGGGGTGGGGATGGAGAATTTTTTTTTCCTGTTTATTTCGCGAGGACGGGGAATCCCCGATATCACGGGGACGGGATGGGGAGAATCAAAGAAAATCCATAGACTTTTGAATACCTAAAGATTTTTTAAAACTTTTTAATATCCGTAGAAATCACTGGTTATTAGAATAGATTTTGGAGAATGAAATCTATTTATATTTTAGAAGATAATTAAAGAAAATCCATAGATTTTTAAAATCTATAGACTGTTGAATACTTAAGGATTTTTTAAGACATTTTAAAATCCGTATTGAATACCTTAAGATTTTTAAAAACTTTTGAAAATCCAAATTGAAAATCCTACAAACTTCATAACCAATACAACCCTTAATTCCAAATTAATTTTAAATTTTCAAAAGTAATTAATTAAATTGAATTTTGAAAAAGTCAAAATTGATTTAATTGAAATACATATTATACACATAGTTGTATACAAAAATTTGTGCTAATATAAATGTGAACAAAGTAAATTACATAATCAATCTGGAATCTGCATATACTCCATATTAGTAATTTTGTTTGCTCTGAAAATAGTCAAACAAGTAATCACTATTTTTTTTTTTAACAAGAGGATGAGACAAAACATTTTCTGTTATGGTAGTATATGATTGAAGATGAATGACAAATTAAATTATAAAATCACAATGTCATCAAGACTACACTAATTACATAATGTATGACTTCAGATCAGATCAAAGGATGCATGAACAAGAAGTTGTGATTTTTTACATTAGTATGTTAGTAAAATTGTCGTGGATGGTCCAAAACAAACGAAACGATTCAACATTAAATTCCCATTTTCATTTTGCAAATTACTTACTAAACAAGTCTTTTGTCTGTCAATTATGATTTATGATTTATCCAACGTAAACAAAAATCGTAATTAGGAAAAAAAGCAGGCGGCGCCTCCACTTCCCCCGGCCGAGATTTGCGGGACTACCGCCGGTAAACGCCGACCGTACACGTGTCGAAGGATGGGAAGTCTTGATTAAGTGGGACCCACACAGTCGTCACGGCCTCTGGTTCCCGCCAAAGGATATGTAGTGTAGGTGTGAACATAAAAGCCTTTTTTACGCCTTTACAGAATTATTCAGAGATCTTCTTTCAATTTAATTTCCATTTAAATTCCTTCCCCTTTTTTCTTTTCGATTTGATTTGATTTGATTTTTTTCCCCTTTTAAATATCTCACTCCATTTTTTTCTTCATTTCTTTGAACTCCCGGACTCCATTCAATTCAACTCCCGATCGAAGAAATCAAACTCGAATTTACTCCAGAAAAATGGTATTTATTATGATTCGACTCACTAATCCATCATAGATTGTGCTTTTTTTTTACTTAATTTCATTTGTGGTTCCAATTAGAGATTCAGCTTGAGATTTCATGCTCTAATTCCCCTGATTTCATTTCTGCTTCGAAATTAGTGAGATTTAGCTTGAAATTTTTGGTTCAAATGTTTGTGTTAGGTTGGATGTAAAATTCGATTGATGAAGAAAAAACCAGCGGCGGAGTGGGTGAAGAGTCTATTGGGGAGCGAATTCTTCGGTTCGTGCGTGGATCATGGAGATTTAAGGAAGAACGAGAAGAATTTGTTCTGCATAGACTGCAATTTATGCTTCTGTAAGCACTGCGTTATCTCTTCTGGTCATGAATATGATTGCTGCCTTCATCGCCTCCTTCAAATCTGCAAATACGTCTACCACAACGTCGTTCGACTACACGATATTCAACCGTATCTCGATTGCTCTCTTATCCAGGTTGGTTTTTATTAATGATCTACTAGTACTGGTGAAGAAATTAATGGCGAAAGTCAATCTTTTTTAAATAAAATTTATGGGTATTCATTGGATTCTAATTAAATCAAGTTGCGAATACTGTGTTGTGATATTAAAGCACATCAAAAAGTTTATCTACTTTTGACTCTATTAATCATAAAGAGGTTATATGGATTGGTATTGGATTATTGGATATTGGTTTTGAAATTACCTATCTCGAAGTGTTCTCCGTCGATTTCAGAATATTTAAGCATAAAAAATGTGTCAAAAGATATATGTTCTTGCTGGACAAAGTCAAATTAGCCAATTAGTTAGAAAATTCAAATCGAATTAGCAGCAAGTGAGTTGGATTAATAGATATTGATATATCAAAATATTTAAAAATTTCAAATATACTAATTAAGTAATTGTATTTGAGTTCATCAGCTGCAATGCGAAATGCAATTTAAGCACATACAAGAAAATTACTCCCTCCATTCAATTTAACTAGTTCCACACTCTAATTTGGTCTATCCAATAAAATTAGTCTTATTTCCTGAAAATAAGTCCAGTAACATTAATGACAATAATAATATCGTTATTACTTCTCTAGCTTAAAAAAGAAAGACTTTCTCGTAGTGGAGTCGTTTTGATTAATTACTGGCATTAATTATTGGTCACTTGATCGACAAACATAATTTGTCATATGCCCACCCCGTTATATACAAATTTATATATTCACTGTGAATGTGATAATTATACCTAACCATTTTGAAGTAATCTATTAAAATAATAGTGTAACCTCCTGTTTATGTGTCATTACCATATTCGTTGTGATCATATAAGTTTGTGTCCACTAATGATCAATTTCGATAATGGATATTGAATTTGCTAATTGTGTGAGAATAAATTAATTACAGGCATACAAAATCAATGGTGAAAAAGCAGTGCATTTGAATCCAAGGCCTCAACAAAAGGATGCAAAAAGTACAAAAACAAAGGGTGGTGGCACTTACTGCGAAGCTTGTGGAAGACACATTCAAGATTTACCCAATCGCTTCTGTTCCATTGCATGCAAAGTAATTAAATAATACTCCATAAATTAATTTAATACTAGTAAATGATTGATTATCCGTGAGACTGTCTTATATAAATTTTTATTACTGAAATACAGGTATCGGTTGATGCAGTACGAATTCCGAGTCTAGAGACGGAATGCGAGAGTTCATACGAAAACGGGTACGCTTCGTCTGTCTCGTTGACGGACTCGTCATCGGAAGTAATTCAGACGTGTTGGAATTCAGCTTTGAGGCCAAGGAAAATGCTGCACAAGAGAAAGGGTTATCCAAGAAGGTCTCCTTTGCGTTAAGGCCTCAACAACACATTTCATTTATTTATTCTCATTAATTACGTTATTATTATATTTGAGCAATCATCATAAAGTCTCATATATATACGTATAGTTTTAAAAACAATAATTAAGGGCCATGCTCATGCATAATTATTGTACTCTGCTTCTAATAAGGTCCCCATTCTAGTGTCTTGTACAGCATAAAGATGGTGGTCTTATTAGTTGCATTCATATGTAATCATTTTTCAAGCTTTTGCTTAGTTCTTGAATCTCTTTTCACATTTTTATATGATATCTATTGAGCTTTATTCCCTCCTTTTTTTTTTCTTCCAGTTTTTATTGAAGCATGCACACCTAGATAAATTTGTGTACTACCGGCCATTAATTTCATGACTTATTTTGTTTTTGTATAAATATATACACAAATAATTTGTTGAGGTTTGAGCTCAGTTTGAAGACACAAATATATACAATAAAACAGGTAGATTAATATATTTATAATTTATGTGCATATGAGAATTGGTGCATAAAAAGTTAGATTTTGAACGGAGATTTTGATTTTTTTTTTTTTTTTTTTTTTTTATGTTTTTATATACATACTCGTCCCCACAAATAAGATATATTTTTTTTTAAGTTGCGAGGATGTGTTGAGGTAATTGAACTGTATGTTGACTAGTATTTAACCTGAAACATGGGTCTTGATCTTAGTAATACTCCCTCCGTCCCTTTTTAATTGTCTTATTTTATCCAAGTTGGTGTCCCTTTTTAATTGTCGGTCCACATATATCAATGCAACTTTTACCTATTTTTTCCAACAATACCCTTAATTAAATGTAAATCTATTCATCATTTTGTAATAAATATGAATAATAAATAAGGGTATAAATGTCTTTTAATACCCTAATAAATGAGAAAATTGGTTTGTGTGAATGGATAAAATGAGACAAATAATAAGAGACGGAGGGAGTAGTATTATTATGAAGTTGGTTGACCTAGACAATGCGTTTAAACAATTAATTTGGAAACAATTCTTTTTAATTTTTAGCATGTATTAGAGTGAAATTGATTCATACATGAATAATTAAAAAATATTAGTTGTTTTTCATCAAATAATATTAATTTATGTTTACTTAACAACTATTTTTAAGTGAAAACAACTCATATCTTCGATAGTTCATATATGAACCATTTTTATTCTACACTTTGCCTTTTTTTTTAAAAAAAAATTTTGTTTACAGTTACACATGTGTCTTAAACAATTTATTTGAAACTAATAGACTAATTCAATAGGCCTTATGATTCTCCCCAAATACTTATGATTCTCCAATTTTTTTTAAAATTTAATCAAAATTGTTATCGCGATCTTTGTCTCCATAATTCTCTTTTTGAATTCATTATATAGTTTCCAAACTTTTTTTTTTAAATCGATTAAAATTTATTAAACTTTTCTTAAATGAAAAGGAAATTCGAGTTTAAGCCTATTTATTAGTTACACATTAGTGCTAAAAATGAAATATCTTATTAATTGCACTTTTTGTTGATTAAATAAGTTTTATTTTTCTTGGAGTATATTTAATAATTAATTATTCTATCACATTACCATTAAATATTACAAATTAAAAATAAAAGCAAATTTTAGAGAAAATTGCTAAACTAATTTAGGTAATAATCAGACAAACTTATTCATTATCGAAGACAAATTCTTGTATGCACCGGTTACACTACACAGTTAATGCATATATTTAATTAATATTAGTTGTGTTCAAGAAACAATATTAATTGTATTCGTTGTACAATATTAATTGTTTTTATTGAACACTATTAATTATTTTTATTGAACAATTTTCTATGTTTTGTTATCCGACCTAAGAACCAATTATATCCGGGGTACGAATCCTTTATCCATTAGCGGAGAGGAGGCCTTAATTGGAGTTGGAACAAAGTTTTAAATTGAAAAATATTAATTATTTTATTGAATAACATCAATTGTCTTTTGAATTGTGTTATTGTATAAAAGTAGGTTATATATAAAAACGATTTATGATAAGCTTATTATGTAATTGTTTTAAAATATCAAATATTTGATTAAGAATATAAAGAAAATTAGAGTATTAAAAATTGAAATCAGTGGTATCATATAATAATTGTTGTTGATATTATGTACCCCAATTTTTACTATACTTAACTAAGTATTTAATATTTTAAAACAGTTATATAATAAATTTATCATAAACAATTGTTATATAACACTTTGTCATTGATTACATAGAACATTATTAATTGTACAGGTTGCGAAAAACTACGTTGAAGTTTATGAGTTGATATAGATTATGATGGGGTATATATTAATTTAGAGGTCGTTTTCGAGTAATGGGTGTGTTTTGTTAAAATGTCAGAAATCAAGATCTTTGTCGGATTGGTGGTGGCGTCTGGTTTTGTCTATTTTCTGCTAAAATGGTTTAGTTGGGCCCATTTGCGTCCCAGGTTTTCATGGGCAAATATAATTAATTAATTTATGATGTTTAATTTATTTAATAATGATGGCAGACAAACATAGGTGTGTAACACAATTTTCTTTTGACGACAAAATAGATATATTAGTCTTTTTTTTTCAAGACAGAATTAGCTACATACACTTACATCACATGCATGACTTGGATCCCATATCAACATCAATATACCTTGTCAAATGTCAATATTCTCTCCCTCAATTTTATGACCTTTTTTGGTGAAGAAATTCTTATTCCTCTTTTATGACCATTTTTGGTGAAGAAATTTTCCGTCCATTCCACTTTTATTTTCACATATAAAAATTATATATATATATATATATATATTTAAAAAATAGGAGCATGTGAGTGTGATATTAAATAAAATAATGATAATTTTAACCTTTATTGACTTTTGTAAAAAAAAAATTTAATGTAAAAATAATTATGGAGACGTCCAAATAAAACAAGTGTGAAAATAATCGCGAAACGGAAGTAATACCTTTTTTAGGTTAAGCCTTCTATTAAAATTTACAAATTAACACATATGAGTTGATCTTAGGAAAAATGATCAAATAAACCCCTCAACTTATCAAATGGGATCACGTAAATCTCTCAACTATTTTCTTTGCATCTACACCCTTATTCTTTTTATTTGAGATAAAATGGGCCCCTTAGTTCAATAAAATTAAACAAATCCTTTTTGTCAAATTAAATGAAAAATACAAAGTAAAAAAAAATATATTTGAAATCTGAAAAAAAAAAAAACTTTAGAGCTTGGATTTAATTTAAAATACAAAACAATATTTTCCAATAAAATAGAGATCCATGTAAAAATCTAAACGTTGCACTAAAAATATAATTTTTTTATAAAAAATAAAATATTAAAATCAATTTGTGATTTATATTTGAATAAATATTATTCTTAATAAATAAAAAATTAGGAAACTGTAAAATTTTAATTCGTAGAGTACAAACTTTAATAAATACCATCAATTTGCAATCATGAATGACAAAATATAGAGTGAAATTGGTTCATTCATAAATTATTGAAGGGTATTAGTAGTTATCACTGAAGAGTCTTGTTGTTCCGTAAAAACAAACTAAGAGTCCTCAATGATGACAACTAATACTCACTTCAATAATTTATGTATGAATCAATTTCACTATTTATATACTCATCATGAATGATGAGCATGTTCTGGAATTAGTTTGGAGAATATCAGATTTTAAAAAGACTAGAAACAAATATATATGATCAAAATCAATTGTCTTTATTTTAATTTAACTAAAGAATTTGATTGTTTGATTTTAGAGTTGATTTTTTTAAATCTTAAAAAATTAAATTAAATTAAAAAATATTTAAAAATCATCTAAATATTTAAATAATCAAATCAAATAAAATTGAAAATATCAATTAAAGAATCCTTAAAAAAAATTAAAATGGATAAAAAAATTAAAATAAACCAACTAGGTCTTCCAAATAATTCAATTAAAAGTTTTTTCTAAAAAAACTAAAAAATATTTAAAAAAATAACTACATCTTAAAAAAATAACTAACAAAGGAACTAATTAAAAAAATCTTAAAAATTAATTAAAGCTAAATTAAAATTTTGTTTATTATTTACTACAATGTAATTAACTTTTATAAAAAAAATTGATATTATAGCTTTAGCCTCTTCCCTTTTTAATTTTTTATATTATATTTTTAAAAAAATATATATTAGATATTTCTTATATTTATTATATTTTATGTATTTCTTGTAATTTTCTTTTTAATTGACTTTTTATATAATTACTTTTAAAGTTTATTTGATTTATTTAAAAAATAAAATTTTATTTAGGTTTAAATGATTTTAAAAATTAATATTTAAATAAAATTATTTCGAAGATAATTTTATTTTCTTGATTATTTACAAATATATTTAGTTGATTTATACTTTTAATTCAAATATTTTATTTACTATTTAATTGATTATTAAAAAGTATTTATTTTTATTTGACTTTTTGATACTTTTCAATACTTTTATTTTGGTAATTAATTTTTTTAAAATTTTTAAATTTTTTAAGATTTAGTATTTTTCAAAATATATTTAATATTTTAGTATTATTTTTCCCAAATTTCAATCGACAGCTAAAAAAATAAAATTTGTTTTTGATCCTTTTTTTTAAGAGTGGGACATTCATAAAAATATGGGATGAAGGGAAAATATTATTTACTTTGTTTTAATAGAGTAAGAATACTATTGAAATAATAAAAGGGTATATGTTAATTTCTAAATTTTATTAAGGTATATTTAGCAAGTGGGGTGAGTTTAGAAGATTTTGGGGTATGAGTAGTGAGCTATGATGCACAGATTCTTCTAAAAATATAACTATGCAGTATCGGAATCACACCCGCCCCCTAAAAGGGGTGCGATTCTTGAATTTGCGAATCAGATTCTCCACGTGGCGAATTCAGCTGCCACGTGGCGAATCCACTAACGGATACTCGAATCCTTCTCGCGAATCCTATTTATTAAGCAATTTTCAATTGAAATTTATTATATAATATAATTTAAATTGACAATGTGACACTTGTTTTATATTGAAATCACTCTTATGACATATAAATTAGGCTAATGGAACTTTAATTGATTTTTGGTTACTTAATTATATTAAATTGTTGAATATGTTTAAGTGTTGGATCAGAGATAATATGAATTATACACATTCAATTTACAAAATTTCAAAATATATTTAATTTTTTAAGTATTATATATAATAAAATATAAATAAACAGACGTATCATTGACGAATCGCACCCTAAGTTTTTTGAAAAATCGTATCCCCGTACCCGTATCGTATCGCCCCCGCGCCCACACCTGTGCAACATAGGTAGTGAGACTCTTATAAAAAATACGAGGGTCAAATATCAAAATTTGACATTGTTAAATTGACACTTAAAATTTAATTTAATTTAATTTAATTTAATTTGTATTTGTATTTGTATTTGTTATTACTATTTTTAATGGGTTAGATAAATGGATTAACGGCAGTAAAACAATAATAATTATGAACACAAACAGTGTGAGAAGAACCAATGAGTCCTTGCTTAAAGATGGTCGTTGGGTGTTGTTGAAGAACCCCTAGGCCCTAGCCTAGTGTATACTCCCTCTTATCTTTTTTATTTGCCGTTCTAAATTTTCCCCTATTTGTATTTTAACTGTCGTTCTAGCTTATTCTACCGAATATGCCCTTATTCACACACTCTCAAAAATAACATCTGCCCCAATTAATTGTTGGATTTCTCGTTCCCAATGTTTGATGAATCGCCTTCTTCACTCTTTTAAACTTTTACCGAATTGTCCAAAATTTTGGAGATCAATGGTAAATTTTCACCTATGTTGCACAGGTGCGGGTGCGGGAGTGAGGGGGCGATACGATACAGGTACGGAGATACGAATTTTCAAAAAACTTAGGGTGCGATTCGTCAAGGATACGTCTGTTTATTTATATTTTATTATATATAATACTTAAAAAAACAAATATATTTTAAAATTTTGTAAATCGAATGTATATAATTCATATTTTATCTAACCCAAAATTTAAACATATTCAATAATTTGATATAATTAAGTAACCAAAATTAATTTAAGTTCCATTAGTCTAATATATACGTCATAACAGTGATTTCAATATAAAACAAGTGTCACATTGTCAATTTAAATTATATTATATAATAAATTTAAATTGAAATAACATATTTAATGCTTAATAAGTAGGATTCGCGAGGAGGATTCGAATATCCGTTATTGGATTCGCCACGTGGCAGCCGAATTCGCCACGTGGAGAATCCGATTCGCGGATTCAAGAATCGCACCCCTTTTAGGGGGCGGGTGCGAATCCGATATTGCATTGTTATATATTTAGAAGAATCCGTGCATCATAGATTTTCACCCCCTAATTTAATTTGTAATTCTTTTTCCCAATTTTATTTTTTTCTATCGATAATAAAGATTCAATACACAAAAAATTACTCCCTCCTTCCTAATATTATTTTTCCATTTGTGAAAAAGGTATGTCCCAATTTTATTTTCACATTACCCAAAATAGAAATAAAGTGCATTCATCTTTTTCACCTTCATCTCACAAAAAACTATTCTCTTCGTTCCAGAGAAATTTGCACATTTTTCTTATTTAGATGTCTCACTCTCTCGTCAATTTGCATGCACATCCACATAAATATACAGAAGAGGACCAGGTGTTGTACAGGAGCATCATGTCCCTCCAAGATGTCATCGTATTCCTTTTTTCCTTTTTTTTTTCATTTGTTATCTATGTAATGGGATAATAATATTTTTAGTCCCATAACTTTTTACCTTTTTCGAAATAGTCCCAAAAAAGATAAATGTACAAATTCAGTCCCAATTTTTTCTGCATTGTACAATTTACATCCCAAATTTCGCCAAATTGATAAAATATCATCGTTTTTTGACATGAGCCCGGCACATACATGTTCAATTTGAAGATTTTCGGTGAATATTCATTTTAAGAATGTAAATCAAACTTGAATAACCCTATAAATCCATCCCCATTTTTTTTTACCATAACGTTAAAATCCTTCTTAAATACAATCTTCCAAAACATAAAAATTATTTATTAATAACCTAATCAATATGTTTGTCTAAGTTGAATGCTCACGCGCACGACACATGTCAAAAAACGATGATTTTTTGTTGTTTCCAGCAAATTTGGTATGTAAATTGTACAATTTGTAAAAACTTGGGACTAAATTTGTACATTTAACTTTTTTGGGACCATTTCAAAAAAGGTAAAAAGTTATGGGACTAAAAATATTTATATCCCTCTATGTAATGCCCTTTCACACCACGGGCCCACTTTCCTTATACGACCCATCGTATTTTCGTTCTGTACCAATAAAAAACAACAGTTCCCTAAAATATTTACTATGTAATTAAGATTACTAATGTTGTTATTAATTTATTAATGTATTTCGGCAATTCTTGTAAAAAAAATCATCTCACCAATTTCATTCTCTGGTTTTATTGTTTTCTTTTTAAGTGTATTGTTGGTAATTTAAATAGTGTGTAGGGACCCCTAATGTAATGGGTATAATAAATAAAAAGCTTAATTACAAATTAAATCATTATTTTATAATTCTTTCATCCTATATTATTTTATACACTTACTTTATTTGGACGTTCCACGTAAATTTTCACATTTTAAGAAAAAAAAATTTTATTCACGACCTTCACTTACAAAAATATATACATATTTAACCATTTATCACAATTTTATTCATTTTTTTTAAAATATGTGTAAGGTGCAAATTGCTATGGAACATAGAGAGTACTTAATAACAATCTAATCTAGAATTTTGAATAATTGCAAATAAGTTTTCACCTTTTAATGTTATTGCAAATTAGTCTTTCATTTTTGTTGTACGAGTCATGTGACACACCCATTAATGAACAACATTTTTTTTCTAATTTAATCTAATAAGAAGCATATTTAGAGCACAAATGGAATTGCACAATAGGTTAATTTACAACAATATTTTTTTTAAAGGTAATCAACTATAATAGTTTTCTAATATAATCAATTATAATAGTTCCGCAATCACCACAAGAGGGGACCACCTGAACCCGTAACTCCGAACCACAACCGGAACCGCAACCACCACAAGAGGGGAACACCACCCCACCATAAAAGATGAACACCACCCCACCATAAAAGATGAACACCACCCCACTACAAGAGAGAAATATATTCTCTCTCCATGTGTCGAACCCAAGACCTTTGGGGTCTTAGGTGGTAGGCTCAACCGACTGAGCTACCAACTTTTGACATTTACAACCATATTTAAAGTTAGTGATCTATTTATAATTATCCAAAGCTCTAATTAAATTTCAATGAGCAGGTCTTGTATGAGACCGTCTCATAACATGAGACAATGAAAATTGGTGTAACTAGGGCATTGACTCATTAACATTTTGTTAGGGGTAGGTGTTAATTTGTGTGGTTTCATACAAATTTTTGTCAATTTGAATTAAGCAAAATATGGTGATTTAATTTATTATAAAATTTAAATTAATAGTTTTACATAATAAATAATTAAGAGGGAAATGCAGAACATGGATGATTTTAATGAAATAGAAAAAAAAAAAAAGAGGAATGAGCAGTGTAAGGAAAAGGGGTTGGATGCAGGTTGGGGGTGCAGAGGCGTGTAACAAAAGTGGGGTGGAGGGGCGGTATAAAAGAAAAAATACTACCCCGTAGTGGATTATATGTTAACTTTTGTATAAAGTAGTGGGAATTTGTAAAAAAGTAAAGATGAGTTATTTAAAAAAGTATTTGTTTATTAATATATGAAATGCTGTCTTTTACTTTTTATGAAATATAAAATTTATAATGGAACATTCAAAAAATGAAAGTAAGAAACTTATAGTGGGACGTAGAAAAAAAAAAGGAAATAGTAGCGTTCTGGAGCGGACAGGATGCTCATGTACAACACCTGACCCGCTAATTAACATGTAATTTCAGAGGTACAAATTCTATTGAAACGGAGGAAATACTTTATTCATGTAAATACTACAATTCAATTTTCATATTAAACTATGTGTAAAGTGAACCAGAAAAATAAAATTGAGATTAATAACTTCTAATCATGTCATGACTAATTGTCACGTCAACAGTAAATTACCAAAAATACCTTTACACATATAAATGCGAAACATTAAAACGTGGTACATGACAACTTAAATATATCTTGTGGATTTGTTTGCAAATTGTCCATTTTTAAGATACTATTTACGAGGAATTTATTTTATAAATATAAAAAAGCTCGATTTGTTTTTAATAAAAAAAATTATCCTAATCCGTACCTTTAAATTAAGTATTGTTGTAAATAAATGCGTAAATTAAAGGCACAAGATTTGATCACCCAATTCGTCGGGAACGACTACGTCTGGGGGCGAGCCAAGCCAGGAGTTTCACTAATATTCTTGTGTATGAGTATTTACAATTTTGAGTACAATGGTATATTTATAAGAGTAAAACCCTAGTCTAAGATATGAAGCCCATTAGGTTATTGGTTCATTAGTAATGTCCACATCAAATCTTTTAGATTTGGAATAATAAATCTTCTAGATTTACAACACTCCCCCTTGGACATTACGACATAACATAAATGTCTTGTCATAAAAACTCCACGTGCTGGGTATCGGCCAAATAATAAGTTAGGGAGGAATGTATTCGATCTTTCAGATCAAATCTTCTAGATTTATTTCGGGGCTACCACTCCCCTTGAAGACAACACCACTTTGAGTCTTTGCATCCCAATACCACGAACGTACTTTTCAAAAGTAGACGTAGGTAAGGACTTAGTGAACAAATCGGCTAGATTGTCATTAGATTGCACCTTTTGAATGGTAATCACGTCACTCTTCTGGAGTTCGTATGGGAAGAAAAACTTAGATGAAATATGTTTCGTCAGGTTTCCCTTGACGTACCCATTACTCATTTGTGCGATGCAAGCTGCGTTGTCTTCAAATAATACGGTGGGAGGTGTATCGCATTTAGCGATACCACATGAGTCACCAATGTGTTTTACCAAGGACCTTAACCAAACACATTCTCGTGCGGCTTCAAATAAAACTATTATCTCTGAGTGGTTTGAAGACGTGGTAACCATGGTTTGTTTAATCGATCTCCATGAGATCGCGGTACCACCATAGAGAAAAACGTAACCAGTCTGGGATATGGCGTTGTGGGGATCAAACAAATAGCCAGCATCCGCATAACCTACTAAGGCTTTGTCTTGGTTCTTACGGTAAAACAATCCAAGATCTTGAGACCCTTGGAGGTACGTAGAACATGCTTAACACTATTCCAATGTCTTCTTGTAGGAGAAGTGCTATGTCTCGCAAGCAAATTGACAACAAATGCAATGTCCGGCCGAGTGCAATTTGCGAGATAGAGCAATGCTCCGACAACACTAAGATAAGGAACTTCTCGCCCCAGAATTTCTTCTGAATCTTATTTTGGTCTAAATGAGTCCTTATCCACTTCGAGGGATCGGACAACCATAGGGGTGCTAAGTGGATTAGATTTATCCATGTGAAATCTCTCCAACACCTTCTTCACGTAAGTCGACTGATGTATAAGAATTCCTTCTGGGAGATGCTCGATCTGCAGGCCGAGGCAGTACTTGGTTTTACCCAAGGCTTTCATTTCGAATTCGGCTTTCAAGATTGAACTGGCTTCTTCAATCTCTTTGCATGTTCTGATTATGTTCAGATCATCAACATAGACGGATATGATGCAAAAACCATTTTACGATTTCTTCGTGAATACACATGGGAAAGCTTTATCGAATGTGTATACCTTATTCTGAAGAAATTCAATAAGTCGGTTGTACCACATGATGCCCGATTGCTTCAGGCCATACAACGACTTCTGCAGTTTTATGCTATATAAACTGCGACTTTCACCATCCCTCATCTGGGGGATGTCAAATCCATAGGGAATTTTCATATAAATGTCGGCATCTAGTGATCCGTATAAGTATGCGGTTACTACGTCCATTAATCTCATTTGGAGATTCATTTTAACTGCCAAAGATATCAAGTAGTGGAACGTTATTGAGTCCATGACGGAAGAATAGGTTTGATCGAAATCAATCCCGGGTCTCTGCGAAAACCCTTGAGCTACCAGCCTCGCTTTATACCTCCCCATAGTATTATCCTCATTTCGTTTTCGTACAAAAACTCATTTATATCCTACAGGGATAGCGCGCGCGGTTGTTCGAGCGAAAGAGTCAAATACTTGTCTTTTGTTAAGCGATGCGAGCTCTGCTTCAATTGCCTCTTTCCATTTTGCCCAATCGGAGCGCTTCCGGCACTCAACGATAGTTTTAGGTTCTGGATCCGGATCGTTAATGGAAAGAGCAAATGTTGCTGCAAATATGTCGTCGACGACAGTAATATTTATATTACATGTTTCTCCCGTATCTGTGAAATTCACAGAGACTTCGACGTTTACGTCAACCAGACATTCCTCATTTCCCAGTGTATCTGGGTCTGGTCGTTCCACGGTCCTAGTGCATTGAATATTTTGTGCACGTGCTTCATCACTAGGACGCTCGTCTTCTAGAGACTTTGAGTTATCTAGACGAATCTCTTTTAGAGATTTTACATTCGACTGACCAGTTTTGCTAGTTTTTCGTTTAGGTGTACTAGTATCTCTTGAGGGTCCTTTACGCTTCTGGCGTGTGGGGGCTTGAGCATTCGGTATGCTTGGGATCTCAACCCTTTGAGGAGCATTTACTGCAGGTATATGCGATTTAGTTACACCTCTTTGGTCAGTGAACGCGTCTGGCAGATTGTTCGCTAAATTTTGCAAGTTAATGATCTTCTGAACTTCTGATTCAGATTGGCTAGTGCGTGGATCTAGATACTGAAGATCACTTACGTTCCACGTAAGCTCTCGGCATTCATTCAATTTTGAATTCGGATCTCCCCCTAATGTTGGGAAGTGATCTTCATCGAATGTGCAATCAGCGAACCGGGCCGTTAATTGATCCCCGGACAAAGGCTCGAGGTATTTCATGATGGATGGAGAGTCAAATCCGATGTAAATACCGAGTTTCCTTTGTGGGCCCAA
This sequence comes from Ballota nigra, assembly GCA_947034835.1. NCBI lineage: Eukaryota > Viridiplantae > Streptophyta > Magnoliopsida > Lamiales > Lamiaceae > Ballota > Ballota nigra. The sequence goes on along the minus strand of OX344720.1, from coordinate 85,050,606 downwards.
AGAGGTCCGCTTTGGTAATATTATCGGAACATATACCGCATATCCGAAAATACGCAGATGGGAAATGCTAGGTTCTTTCCCACGCACTAACTGTAGGGGGGAATGATCATTATATGCAGTTGGACGAATTTGTATTAAGTGTGATGCATGTAGGACTGCATGCCCCCAACATGAAGTGGGTAGTTTAGAGTTCATAAGTAATGGTCTCGCGATAAGTTTGATATGTTTTATTAGAGCCTCAGCAAGACCATTTTGGGTATGGACGTAGGGGACCGAATGCTCCACTTTAATTCCCAGGGCCATACAGTAATCTGTAAAGGCCTTTGAGCTGAACTCAGCAACATTATCCATACGGATTGAATTAATTGGATAATCCGGGAATTGAGCTCTAAGCTCGATAGTTTTCGCAATGAGCTTCGCAAAAGCTTGATTGCGGGTAGACAGCAAATAGGCATATGTCCACCTAGTGGAGGCATCATTAAGGACCATGAAATACCGAAATGATCCTGATGCTGGGTGAATCGGTCCACAAATGTCTCCTTGAATTCGCTCAAGGAAAACCAGAGACTCTAGTCCAACCTTAGTGCGCGACTGACGCACTATTAACTTACCCTTAGAACATGCATCACAAATAATTCATCAACAAGAAGGATTCTATTATTCGAAAGAATCCTACGTATCATATATTGTCCTGGATGACTTAACCGCTGATGTCATAATTTAAAGAAGTTCGGGTCATGAAATTTCATACTCATAGCTAGATGGGGATTAGACGACCGGATGTAGGAATAGTACAATCCGGAGGAGAAGGAAGGAAGTTTTTCTATAACTTGTTTACGATTACCTCGAGTAATAGTCATCAAAAGGTATTCGTTATTGTTCTCAGTTTCAGTTTCAATGTGATATCTGTTTATCCTAATATCTCTAAAACTGAGTAGGGTACGCTTAGATTGTGGAAACAATAAAGCATTGTCGATTATGAGTTCGGTACCCATGGGGAGGATAATGGAAGCTCTTTCGGAGCTCACTATCAACGTACTATCATTTGATATTGTAGTTATACTCCCCTTACGTTCTATCAAGTTATGAAAATACTTCCTATCTTTTAGGATTGTATGTGTGGTGACGTTATCTACCAAATATAAATCACTATGTGCGTCCATCATGCAAGAGAAAATAGCCCAAACCTAATAGCTGATATGTTTACTAGCCATGTATAGTAATATCCAAGTAAATTTAATGGACAACGTTAAGGTAAACACATCGAAGCTAAAATATAACATCATCCATAAAATAAAGTATCCGAAAGAAAGGATCCATAAAATTATTTTAATAAAAATAAAGTACTAAAATAATCAAATACGCAAATCACTCATCATTTCCAAAGTCCTTGAGCTCGATGCTCAGAGGATCGATGTTGTCTTGGTCAAAGTCTGCTTCAGGCAGGCTGGCATGGTGAGATTCGACTCTAGGGGCCTTCCTCTTGTCGTCCTTCTGCTGCTATTGATAAGCCTCAACCAAGTGCTTGGGAGTGCGACACGTGCGAGACCAATGGCCTCTGCATCGGCATCTGTAGCAGGACTGCTCAACCTTATCTTGATTGCCAGATTTTTTAAGAGCGAAATTCGAGGTTCTATGACCACCGAATGTACTACGACCTCGACCTTTAGCCCAGATCATCTTACTCTCTCTCACCCTTCCACGTTTGCAACCAATCATATAATTGTCCCTATACTGCTGCTGGAGTATATTGACAGATTGTTCTACATCAACTGGGTTACAATACGGTGCAAAGCAGAGTTGTACTCCGTTATAGACTTAAGGTCTTGGAACAGAGTCTCAACCAATCGTATTGTACCGGAGGGAGGAGTATATCATTTTTGTTGTTGGAAATGGTCCTACAGGGAGTTCCACAACATTCCGGGGTCCCTGAATGATGATCTGAATAATGAATTCCTCACTCAGGTGATTCATGAGAAAAATCAACGCTTTCGCCTTCAGGGCGTTAGTGGATTTTGAACCTTCGAGAATTGTTTCGCTCAACTCATTTAAGGCTAAATGGATCTCGACATCTAGCGCTCGTGTCAGGTAGTTATTACCATCGAGAGCAAGCTCATCGAATTCTTTCATGGTAATATCATACATTTTTCACTATGATTTTAAAGTGACACGGTAAGAGTTGTGACCAATTTATTGACAACGGAGAAATAAGGATTTATTTGATTATTCTAGAGCACATAGAAGCAAGAACTTGGGCGCTGTCTATCCAAAGCATAAATTACGGTCCGACAAGTACCGGGCGCCGCCTACCCGAACATAATATGCGGACTTTACGAAATAACTATGTGCGGGAGTAATAATGCATGTAAGATAATTAACTCATAAAGACATGCAGATTAGCTAATTTAGTTTGAACGATTATCACATGAAAATAATTTCAAAAAAAATTACGACTTAATAGACATGCATATTCATCATTCTAAATATTTCATGTATATTAATGAAATTTAACGAAATATTTTCAGGATTTTAATTAATTGGTATTTTGTGATGTCCAAAAACGAGCCCAAAAGTGGGCTAGGGTTTCACAAAATACACAACCATGTGCGACTGCGGACACGACGATGGGCGCGCGGGGGCGGCGCCGGCCTTCGTAAGGTGATGCGCATATATAAATTAAGCATACAAGACAATTTATTGGGAACCAATATTTGAAATTAATTCAAAAAAATTCGGGCTTAACTCATATGCAAAAAATTATTGCCTTTTAATTTTCACAAAAATGGCCCAAACAAAATTAATAAAAAAGGGCCCAAGTTGTTTAATTAAAGAAGTGGGTCCAAACAAATAATATTAAAAAGACCCAGGTTAAGGAATGCTAGAAACTCATTTAAAAAAAAAAAGGAACGACCCATGTAGTATAGGCCCAAGAAAGGTTCCAGCCCCGTAGCTTCGCCACGTTGAGGAGGGATAGGTAATTTTGCAGCGCCGTGCTGGGGGTTTCTCCACCTGTTCGGCCGATAGCAGAGTCGTGCAAGGCTTCAGGCAACATGCCCGGCAGACGGCGGCACGCCTGGCGAACGGTGGGTTTCGCGCGGCGATCTCTGGGCAAAAGTGGGGCTGCGGCGGGAGGCCACCACCGCTGGGGCGTCGCTCCAGATGACGGCGGGCGACGCAGGCGCTACTAGCGCGACGTGCAGCGGCCCCGTGCGACGGGAGGTGCGCCTGGCATCTTCCAGACGGCGGCGCGAGGCCTCTCTGTCGCAACTGCTTCCGATCGTGGAAAGGGGCGAGGCTGCGCCGCTCGAGGTGGCCTCCTAGGCTCGTGGTGGCAGCGGCTTGGCTACGTTTGTGGTTGCCGACTCGCGGCTCGGCCCGTGCGAAAACTCACCAACACCGGCGTGGCATGCGGAACTTCAGGCGGCGCGGCGTGGCATGCAGCGCTTCAGGCGATGCGACGGACGCGTGCGGCACTTCAGGCGGCGCAGCGGATGCGGTGGTGGCAGTGCGCCGGTGGCGGACGCTCGAGATTAAATTGAGATATCAAATTTTCGATCAACATATGCATATGTATGTATAAAGATGGAGAAAATTTCATTTTCAGTCCTGTAACTTAGGTTGATTCCAAGTTTGGTCCTGTATCTTTTCACTTTTTCAATTTTAGTCCTGAAGCTATCAATTTCAGTCCTTTTTTGTCGGAAATAAATAACTCTTGCCGGAATCATTACATGTGGCACACATCACAATTTTTATTTGGTATTTTTATTATTCATACGCTGTAAACAGGTTTAATGGAGATGAGGATCTAGTGCAACATGGAGATGACTTCGATGAAAGAAAGGCTTCTGATGATGATACAAAGGATAATCAATACCCCAAGTTCAACAATGAAGTTGTCTTTAATCTGAATTTGAGGTGGGTATGCTCTTTGGGACAAATGATGAATTTAGGAAAGCTGTTAACTCGCATGCTATAGTGATTAAAAGGTCTTTGTACATTGATAAAAATGATAAAATCAGGATGTATGCCAAATGCAGGGAAGATGTTTGTTCTTGGGGGTTGAATTTACTTAAGGTGACATGTGAAGATATGTTTCAGATTAGAATGTACAACCCAACACATACTTGTGCACCATCTTTTAAGGTATCAAATGTGAAAAGTACATGGTTGGGTAATAAATATCTTTCTGACTTTCAGAATGACCCTAAAAGAAACGTGGCGGGATGGAGAAAAGATGTGATGAGAAAACTGAATGTGGACATTTCTTTTCAACAAGCTTATAGAGATAAGGATAAGGCGCTAAAAATAATTCAAGGTATTCCTGGCCTTCAATACGCTAAATTGTGGGATTATTCAAATGAACTAAGGAACTCAAACCCTAATTCTACTATTGTTTTGCAAACTGATGAGATAGATAATGAAGACAGGTTTAGCAAGTTTTATGTATGTTTTGACGCTGTTAAGAGGGGGTTTAGACACTGTAGAAAATTCATTGGGGTGGATGGTTGTTGGCTTAAGGGGCCAAATGGGGGAATATTACTTTCAGCGGTAGGGGTATATCCTAGCAATGCATTGTACCCTATAGCATATGCAGTGGTTGCTAAGGAAAATAGAGAAATTTGGGAATGGTTCTTAATCATGTTAAAGAATGACTTGAATATATTGAGGGGGGGAGAGGATTACACTTTCATGAGTGATAAACAAAAGGGGTTAATTCAGGCATTTGGTGATGTGTTCCCGGAGTGTGAGCATAGATTTTGTGTTAGACACATGCATAACAACTTTAAGACAGCAGGGTTTAGGGGGTTAGTATATAAGAATAAACTGTGGGGGGCTGCTAGGGCTAGTACAGTTGGAGTGTTTAATCAAAGGATGAAGGAGATGATGAATGAAGGGGCAGCTGATTGGTTTACTAATAAAGACCCAAAGCAGTGGTCAAAGTCTCATTTTAGCGATAAGTCTAAGTGTGATATGTTATTGAACAATATCTGTGAGAGCTTTAATTCTTCCATTTTAGCAGCTAGAGATCAACCCATAATAACTATGCTTGAGTGGATTAGACAGTGGTTAATGGGAAGATTTCAGGAGTGTAGAGATAGATCAAAAGGTTGGAAGGGTAGATTGCCTCCTAAGATAAAATAAATTTTGTTGAAAAGCATGGAGAAAATTGGCGAGTGTATCCCTACTAAGGCAAGTAATAGACATTACCAAATTGATTGTGGTCAAGGTGCTATGTATGCTGTTGATTTAGAGATGTGAAACTGCTCATGTAGGTTATGGGAGTTGAGTGGAATTCCTTGCACACATGTTATTTCTGCAATTTTGAATAGTAGAGGAGATCCTGAAGAATTTGTGCATGAGTGTTACACTGTGGAAACTTACAAGAATGCATATGCTCCAGTATTACTCCCAATTTCTGGACATAATGAATGGTCAGAAACCTTGTTTATTCCCCCACTCCCACCTAATTTTGGTAGGGGTGTTGGGAGGCCTACAAGAGCTAGGCGAATGGAACCTGATGAACTCCGTAGCAAAAACAGAGGGGAGATTCTAAAATGAGGAGGCAACAAAAGACAATTAAATGCAGAAAATGTGGCAAGCCTAGACATAATAGAAAAACATGCACCACGGTATATATTTTTGTCAATTATAAGGTTTTAAGAGCATTTTTTTTAACAAATGTTAAATCGTGTTCAACACAGGTTATGAGTCATGTCATCATTGATGAAGCTGTAGAAGTGAGTGCAACAGAGGCTGCTGTAGGAGTGAGTGGAGTTGAACAACTTAAAAGGAAGAAACAAAAGGTATTAATTGCACTTTTTGTTTTAAATGCAATTTTTGTATATGGTAAAGTTTTTTAGGGATAACTTTCTGCTTTCTATTGTAATTTTACTTTTTTTGTTTATGGTAATTTTTTGGTAATTTTTGCAAAAAAAAAAAAAAAAAAAATCAATTAGTCTCTATCATGCTTGATGGTTATCTATTTCAGGTAAGAAGAGCTAGTACTTCTACTATAGGAATTCAAGAAACTGAACAACAACTTGTACTTAGAAGAAAAGAACAGAAGGTAATGTTTTGTATGATATAAGGTTTTCACTTTTAAGAGGCAATAAAACTTATTACATGTCTCTTGTACTTAGGTGAATAAGGAAAAACCAGTGAGACCACCTCAAAGATTGGGATTGGTTGATGAAGAAGATCTTGATGATCTTGAGGCTTTCTTTAATCAGGCTAGCAGTGTAACTCAACCTCAGGGAATGCCAACTGTAAGAAATGTGCTTGGACCTACCCCATGGGAACAACTACAAATGTCTCAACGACATAATGCAGCCACTCCTCCACGGCAAAATGACCCTCAAATCAGAGTCTCTCTACAATTCTCAGTTGGAAGCTTGCGGCCACATTTCACATCAATAACTAGAGAAGAAATATCTAACAGGAGGATATTTGTTGATGGAGGTCATAAGCGTATTGACCTATCTCAGTCTAGCCATGTTAGTGGGAAAGGAAAAGAAAAATGCTAGATAATTAGTACATTTTGGGTCAATACTTTAAGTTTATTGTCTAGTTACTTTTGGGTTAAAAATGATTCTATCAGGGAATGTGTTTGTTTTTTGAAACTGATACAAGCCTAATATTTCTGTCATTAAATTATGCTATTATGACATGGCCAAATAAGATCGTTAGCCTTGCCTTGGTTTTCCTGTATAGTCCACTTCAACCTGTTGCATCGGCTTTCTTATCAAGTATTTTCCTTGGAGGTCGAATTTACTTGGGAAGGTTATATCTTGTTACATTTTCTTACTAGTTCAATTTTTTCCCCAGCTAAGCGTAACACTTACAAATCAAGCATATGCTTAAGCTAACGTGGCAAGTATCTTTGTGCTTATACCTATCTAGGTTATGTTAAAGAACACACTTTCCATGTCTCTCATAATTGTATTGCCTTTATTTCTTTTGTTAATGGTTAGTCAATTTCTGCAGGAACCTTAAATTTTCATAATTTCGACTGTAGATGAAAGTTGTGTATGGAATTTGTAGTTCAAGTTCATCTTGACCATGTTTTACATTATCCATTATATTATTAGCTGTGCAACTCAGATTGCAACTGAAAGAACAGAATGGGTATAGTAGTAGTAATAGTCCCATCCAGATCTGAGTTATAATATCCCAGTTCCTTGATATGTTTCTGTGTGCCAATGTTGTGTTTAAAGTTTGAAACTCTATTGAAGGGTTTCTTTAAAAAAGAAGAAAACAATTTTCTGCCTTATCTGGGATGCATCTCCTTTTCTATTCTGACTTCTGATTTAATTTATGGTTTTGTGCTCCACTGCTCCTTTTGAATCCTTAAAAAATCCCAGTAGTGTGCTTGTTCCTCTCTGTTTTCATTTGTAAAAAGGGTCAAATGCCCCATAATGTTTACTCTAAAATACAAATAAGCCACTAAAGTTACTATCATACATTATTTCTCTTTTCTTATTTTTCATTCGGGGAGAGAGTTGGAGTTGTTATTCGTGCCGAGCGAGCCTGAGTACTTGATGCTCGAGCTCCGCTCGAAACTTCAACAAGCTAGAAATAGAGCTTGGCTCGATTCGCTAACGAGTCTAACGGTATTATAAGATAATATTTAACCATCGAATTTAACGACCTAATATCTCAATAGTTAAAAGGAGTATCTCAAGATCTCGAGCTCGACTCGTCTAAAAATATAAACGAGACGAGCTACAGCCTTAACGAGTCGAGCCGAGCTCACGATCAACTCATTTCGTTTAATAGCTCTATGAGAGACCTCTGCCCAGAGATTGTTAAATATTATGTCAAATACATTTTACAACTGTATTATGTCAAATACAACGATAATAAAACACACCAAAATCAGATCCTTAAAGATTTGATAAAATGTTTGGATAACAGTACAAAATTATATCAATTTCATTAAATCAAAATCATAACTATGATTCAAGAATCATAGTACAAGAATAGTAACTAGTCTCGCGAGAAGTGGCAATTCATGTAATGAATTGTTGATTAGGCGTGAAATTGTCATGATTCGTCACTTGAAATACCCTAATTTTGGCCGATTTTATCGAGTATTTGGAGTCAATTGAGCATTATTTCTCTACATTGATGAATTTGTCTCTTTTATGCTCGTAGGTGAATCGAGGGCGAAGAATGGAGTTCGTAGGACTTTGAATCGACTCAAACGGATGCCCGGATGAGAAGATATCGAAGGAATACGATTGGTGTTAGTGTTGAAGAAGAAAAGTGCTACTTGGTAAAAATTATGGGAGCATTCGAGTAAAGCACTCGAGCACGTTGCTCGAGCGCCCAAAACATACAGAAAAGTTTGAGCATTCGAGCAGCTCGAGCGCCACCGCTCGAGCGTGTTGCTCGAGCGCCCTAAAACATGCAGACGAATTCCACCATTCGAGCAGCTCGAGCGTGAGCGCTCGAGCACTTGTGTCATTCGAGCTCCACGCTCGAGCGCGGCAGCTCGAGCAGGCCTGCTCGAGCGCCTTCAATTTTCGCGTTTTCAAAGGCGTTTTTCGGCCCATGAGTTCACGATTCGGCCCATAGCTTATATATACGCGTCCAAAGCTCGTTTTTTAGGGAGAACACGGCCAACACAAAGACCACACTTCACTTGATAATTTTAGACGTTTAGATTTCGTTTTTGGAGAGGAAGGAGAGAAGCAAGTTTACGTTACGTTTTTTGAGGTTTTCGTTACGAATTTACATTACGATCTTACTTTTTAGTTTCTTTTCTTAATAGTTTTGTTCTTGAACACGTTGAGACCTATTTTATTGAGTTAATTTCAATTTATTCTTTCTTTCTTTCGTTAAACCCTAGTTTATGTTTGATATCTTCTTCGTCTTAATTATCATGTTCATGTTCGTTACTTATTTAATTGCTATTATTTACGTTAAACTTATGTCTAGCTAAAACCCTTGCATGCTTGGGGTAGGATGAACTCGTAGAAGTAGGTTGTGGGTACGTAATTAGGGTAACTTGTGACGTTAGGTTTTAATTCTCTTGATTAATGAATTCTTAAAATTAATCTTAACTTCACTTTTGAATTTCGTTCGAAAGGTGTTAGAGAGAGGACGACCATATCACTCTTTAACAACGAGTAGAATTAACTAGAGGGTTTAGAAAGGGTTAATTCATCTACCAGTTTAGCGAAGGAGGACGACCGCATCACCTTAGTTAAATTATGGTCTCATCAATTAAGCATAATCTATTAACTTGTTAGTGGATTAGTGAAGTCGAGTGTTAGGGTAAAGTATTAGGGTTTAGAATCTTGAGCTTTCACCTTGCATTCTTTTACTTAGGTTATTTCTTGCGCGTCACAGTTATTTTGATTATGTACCTGCTCCGTTAGTATACGTAGGGATTCCTATCCTAAGCATCACCATCATCTATTTGAAAACACACGTTAGTTTATTAGTTTATTTCGTTCGTTAGTTTAATTAGTTTATTTTAGTCTTTTAATTAATCTTTCAAAAAACCCAAAAACATTACACTCATATTAGCTACGACGCGTAGATCTTCAGGGATCTGTTCGCATACACTCAATCTCGTGGGTTCGATATACTTGGCCATTATACTTACTCTTACTACAGTGAACCCGTCCGCTTGCGGGTGAGCGACTAGTAGAAGTTGGTATTTTCGCTTCAAGTCAATTGTCAATTTTCTTCAAGTGTTTCCTCATCATTTTGAGACCTTTATTGACGTTGTTGCTATCCCCGTTGGCTGCTGCTGCTTCTTCTCTTCTTCTTTAAGAAGCTCTCTTTCATTTGTTGGATTACAACATGAATTAAATGTACTATGCTGTTTTTTTTATGATAGCACTCAAATTTCTAATTTCTCATAACATTGGGCGCAAAGCTTGTCTTCGTCTTCCAATTTACCAGGTGGACTCATGCTCACCGTTCCAGATTTCTATGACATTCTTTTATCCTGATTGGACCAAATACAATATTGGTTACAAGCAATAGAATGTCCAAACACATATTTTTTTACAATACGGATGAAGAAGTTTTCACTAGGAAAAAACAGGGAAATATTTGTAGGGAGAAATGAAAATTTGGTTGACATCAAATATTCTTTATCTAAAAAAATTCTCTTGATTTACAAATGTATGAATCAGAAATTAAGTTTTTGTAGTAGAGATCATGGGAAAAATGATTTTGTCTACTAAACTTAAAGTTACAGCATTTACAAGGGAAAATCAATGGAAATTATCTACCCACTCCAATTCTGCAGTAGATACGCATTACAAATTCTCTCATTAACCCATGAGTAATTCACAAAATCCCTAAAACCAACGCTCTCTCTTGATTGAGCCCAGATTTCAAAAATATAAATGGAAATTAAGCGAAAATTTCAGTTGTAGGTGAGATAAAATACCTCGAATCAATCTTCGAATGATTTTCTTCAATGTTTGCGGATGCGTTTTTCTTTTTTGTTTGGAGGAGAATTCCTTCAAATGTTGCGTCGGATTCTAAGAGAGGGATACAAATTTCGCTGGAAACAGGGCAGATTTGGTTCAATTACTGCTAGGCGGACCGGGTTGTTTTTTAATTGGGCGGATCGGATTTAGTTTGGGATGGATCGGATAGTGTGACGTGGATCCCGTGGCATTCCACGTGTGCAAAATTAAAAAATTCCCAATCTAAAAATGGTTATGCGTGCCACATGTAATGATTCCGGCGAGAGTTATTTATTTCCCGCGAAAAAGGATTGAAATTGATAGCTTCAGGACTAAAATTGAAAAAGTGAAAAGATATAGGACCAAACTTGGAATCAACCTAAGTTACAGGACTGAAAATGAAATTTTCTCTATAAAGATGCGGTGTATATACGTTATGCATAGGTATGTATAAAGATGCGGTGTATATACGTTAAGTGCATGTAAGCATATATGTTCATATAACAGAAGCATCTAACTTTGATAACATAATTAATCACTTAATTAATCATCATGTTGAAGAGAAAATTAAATCGAGATTCGTACCAATTATTGTGGGTAGAGACTCGTGCTGATAACGTGTTGTAAATAAGTGCGTAAATTAAAGACACAAGATTTGATCACCCAGTTCTTCAGGAACGACTACGTCTAGAGGCGAGCCAAGCCAGGAGTTTCACTAATATTCTTGTGTATGAGTATTTACAATTCTGAGTATAATGGTATATTTATAAGAGTAAAACCCTAGTCTAAGATATGAAGTCCATTGGATTATTGGTCCATTTATTGGTCATTAGTAATGTCCACATCAAATCTTTTAAATTTAGAATAATAAATCTTCTAGATTTACAACAAGTATGAAGATATTTTCACATAAATAAAAATACATATCTAATGTAATTGGAATTATTATTTTTTTACACAAAAACTACTTAGAAAACTAAGTTTATTAAACAGTGGCATTTTGATCATTGGAAAATAATTAAGAACTTAATAAAAGTAAAAACTATAATTTAGTACATACCGAATCAAAACTACTGTCTTAGGATATGAAAGGGAGTAAAGTTCAACAAATGAAATCATTTATTCTACTTTGTGTTTAATAATTTGGATAGTTGACCAGTTAAATTTTTAAAAATATTCAACGAAACACCATAATGTTAAATCTATATGTTAAAGATTCACAGGTGAAACACCAAATAAAATATAAAAAGTGGAAGAAGGGAATCGAATGGTATTAAACTCCATTCACACGTGACACATCTCCATTGGCTACTCGAATAGATTTAAATCTCCCCAAAAATGAGTAATATATTCCTTAAATATGTACCTATAACAATAAAGACTATTAAGAGAGTGCATTCGTTTATGATTTATCTCTGACTGTACAACTTCATTTAATCATTCATAATCTCATCTCTCTCCTACTATGTAATGCAAAATTGGTAGGATACGTCGGTTCATGTGACCCGAGATGATTCGACGTCTCGTTCGACTCAGGATCACACGAGAAATTGGCCGACCACCCCCGGACCTCATGTTTTTCGCCATTGTCCAATCTATCAGTCGCAGTGAAGCTTCCTTCTCTCACACCTTCGAACATACCACATTGCATGCCTTCGAAGTCCCATGCCCACCAGCATCTTGAGACTGGCAAGCATCACAAAAGTCATTGCAAACAACACCAAAATCCAAAAGAGTCTCCATGGAAGTGGATTATACGGGAGATGGGCTGCATACACCGGTCGAAGAACTCGAATTACCTGAACACACCACAAAACACGACTTGATGCACAAAATCAAACATGAGATAAAATCATAGATCATCCTATAACTTTAGCCGTATCAAATTTTAGTCATGTATGTTTACACTTTTCTCAATGTTGATTCTTTCGGTGTCAATTTTGGTCATTCAGAATTGGATGTATTTGGTCCTTTTTTGTGCCCCAATTTTTGTCCTGTATCTAAATTGGACACGACCAAAGTTAGAGGACTTTTAGTGATTTTATCTCTGTCAAACTTAGAAGCTAAGTGGGTCCTCTTCTAGTGGCTTACTCCAAATGCAATATCCACAATGATTGGTGTGTGAAATCTAAGGTAAAATCACCACCTAGGGGGCGCTTGGTCATAATTCTTCAATGAGAACAATAATGAAAATGAATGGTAATTGGGGTGGTATATGAGAATAAAAGGTGATCAATTCATCTTCACCGTCTTCGTATGAGGTCATGAGAATCTAAATAGGTTAATCGTTACCCCATTTTGATTAATTGTTCCCTCTTCTATAATCATTTCTACTCGTTCACTTCTCTCACTCAACTAAAAGTCATTTTTTGTCCTGACCCATTCCAATATTAAAGCAATACACTAACAATGTAACCATCATTCTCATTATAATTTATTATTTGATGATTCTCTTTATCATTTCCATTACATAATTTGAACCCAACACGCCCTTAGTGTAATATACATGGTGCAGGACCTAAGGAACTCGTCTCCTCTTAAATGAGAGCAGAAAAGGAGAAACTATTCATCAAGGCCTAACAATAAACCTACAGGCCATTGAGCAATAAGAATAATTAACTGAATAGGTTTAAGCCTTTAGAAAATGCTTGTTCTGAATAAGTTTTCACAATTTTAGCAGATAATCGCTATCTTCTGAATCACTTTAAGTTTATTATTCTTAAACAAAAACTAGTATAAGCTCCTAGCAACATTAAGTGTGCATAATAGCAAAGAGAATCAAGCATAGCTTTGCTTACCACACAAGCGGGTGCCAGAGGAACGAAAGTGAGGTTCTTATTGCTGCTCTCTGGTTGCATATTTAACGTCTGGAAAAAGAAAATATCTCAAAAAAAAGTTATCATATAATCCAAGCTCATGAAGTTAATTATCATTTATCACAATAAATTAGCAGGTAAAGTTGAGTAGTTGACAAATACATACACAGATACACTGCTGTGTTTGAAGAAATTTACACACCTGCTTGCAAAGATCTTCCAGGAATTCAGAGAATGCAGTGGGCTTTATGTCATTGAATTTCGCAATAAATGAGTGTTTTATTATATCAATCATTACCTCGCAGATGTAAACAACCAGCGCATTCTGCAAGAAGTACAAACAAAAGTAAAACAAAATCATCAGGCTGTGCAGTGATCATTGCTGTTGGTTTCATAAAAAATATAGATTTGAATTTGCACAGTATAACCTCATCACTTACATTAAGGAAACTTTGGAACCAAGGACCTTCAGCCTCCAGTATGTTTTGAGCTAGAACAAACAATACAAATGCCAAGATATGGAACCGCTCAATTGAATCTGGCAACAAACAATCAAACAAATATGTCAAGACACATTATTTCCTTTCTTCGTCTTTTAGATTCTTTTATTCTTTTATTTTTTTTTGGTGGGGGGATCGGGGGTTGTTGTTGATGTGGTGCGGTCAAGCTAAATCCCACTACATATTCTAGGGGCTATCAATGATGATATAAATGAATGCTTTTAAAATCTAAACATGATAAGCTGAATTCAAGTAGTAGTTGGTCAGTCTTAGTCAGCCCTGCAGAGATGAATGATTTGGAAGAATAGTACTAGAATAATATAGTTTTATCGAGATATCAGAACTCATCTGTGGATCTAAATGTAGATAAGCACGAAATATATTAAAAATAACAATAAGCTATACATATTAAAATATTTAAGGTCCGAGAACTAGGCCCTACACGACATTACTCACCAAAGTATACAAGACTCTGAACATTGTCCTTGCTATAACGCTTGAAGACGTTGCTTTTAATCTCGGCGAAATTGTTAGAGACGAGCATAGCAAATAATGCATTATTATGAGCAACTATACAGGTTGACAAAGTAATTGCCTGAGCTAATAAAATAAATGAATGAATAAGTATGATAGTTAAGGACAGACACTCATGCTAGAGTTATAAACAGAAAATGGAATTATATATACGCATATATATGTCTGTGTATTATGATGAAAAGGATATCAGAAGAAATAATTGCTAAAACTTCATCCCAAATAAATCTCCGCACCCAAAATGGCCTATGTTCTGGTGAGCAGTTCGCAAGTCCATCCGCTGAATTGAATAGCGCTTGCATTACATCACCACCAAAATTTTGGCACAATCTATCAAATATCTGGAATCAAGGTGAACATTAAATGATGGATGAACAGCCAATAATGACAAGCAAAGGTGTAAAGCTCATAGCAGAGCGGAAATCGGTTGTTCAAGTGTAACTATAAGAGTCAAATGAAGAAACTATTTGTATATATTTTATTTTAGCATAAAATGGAAAATAGGATATCAAATAGGTGTATTTCAAGTAATAACCTGGTAATACTGTTTCTTCAGCAGAAACTAAAGCAATATAGCACACCGATAGAATAGTTCTACTGTTATTCCATTTTCTTAAGTTCTCAGATATAAGTTTACTTTTAAACAACTCAACTATCGTAATTTAAACTCTCCATCCAAATCAGATAACAAACAATTCGTAAGCATTTAAGATAAGACACCGAAGTTAAACAAAATCATTCATACCTCCAAAACATTGTAGACCACGTATAATTTAATAATCCCTTGGCCACGGATCATGTGATAAATTAAGCTGATATCTGAGCCAGAAAAAAATTAATTAGCACAGTCTAGTAAAATGATATCTTGATCAAAAAAATGTAAACAAACTTTACTAAACCTGCTTGTTGTAATAGAGTGACACCAATAATCAGAACAGCAGAGCAGCCAAAATCGGACAGATCTGCTGATGAAGGCCTCTCGAACTGCCTGCCACAAGCATGGTTAAACTACTCTGTAACATATAGTGTCCCTTGAGATATTTACTGGTATATTTAGAACAACACACAATCAAGTTACTCTTCTTCAGTTCAACAATTTTGACTACAGGTTACTTTTATCTACTATGAGGCTAGTTATGTCACTTTTCAAGTGCCTGATCTATGCCCATACTTTGTAGAGGGAGAATAACATCTGAGGGCCTCCCAAGTAAGATCACCTGATAGTTTAATAAAAATCAGACGCAACAAACTTTTCAAATCCACAGGAAACATTAGGGCACTCAGAAATGATGTTGCAAGAGAAACTCACTAAGAAAGCTAAGATGGTAAAGGTTTTTCCGTATTCACCAGAACACAGTGCAATAAAATAATAAAAAGAGACTTGGATAACATTGAGATCGTTAAACCTCAAACAAAACCTTTTTCTCTTGCAGTTTTCTTTTAGGCTATCTCGTAATTGGACCTCTGCTGGTGTCAAAAGAAATTATAGTTAACCTATGAAAGACCAAGTTACTGGTACACACATGAAAACAGGTTGATTTGCTATTATAACCTGATCCACAAAGCAATTTTTATCCAAAAGATCCCAACAAATTTAATCAATTAGAAAATCAACATTTCACACAAGAAGGCCTGCTGTTTAGAGAGATAAGAGAGAAAAGAGAAGGAATTAACCTTTTAAGAAGCCTCCAGATGGTTATGATGATCCTTGTTGGCATGATGGTCAAGAGTGATAAGAAAGAATCAAAACACACAAACAATCCAATATTGATAACCTGCACAGAACATGCAAATGTATTCAATAAAATGATCCCAAAAAGGATTGCAAAGCCCAGATTTTACCTTATTTAACAAATGCAATTGAGAATAACAGGCAAAGAAGTGATTAAATGACACATCTAGAACATAGTCCAGACAAACGAGAAAGAGAAGCCACAGACAAAGTAAAAGCGTATTAAGTTATAAGTTGCATCAAGTGGGCAAGTGAATAGAATCAGACAAGTCCGCCACTTTACCAGTTCACAACGCCATGGCAAACGGAATATAGTATCATAAACGCGTTCCCGTTCTTTATCATTGCCAATGGTGGTAGTGCTCCTTAAGGAATTTCCAGCATACATTTCTTCCATGAAATATTTTAATGGTGACTTCTCCGCAGGTAATGTGTCTGGCAGATAAACATAACATGATGACTGAGAGAGCAAGAACAGTAAAAAATCGCATAAGGAATCAAATTCTCCCTTATTAGCAGAAATATAATCAACAAATGGATCAAGATTTCTAAACCCATAGATGAAATAAGAATAATCAAGAATTTTACCACATCAACATCATAAAAGGCAAGGGCATGAGGACTCACTCTCCTTAAGCCAACACAATTACCAACAGAATCATGCTGATTCCTTGAGAATGATCTATACTCAAGAGATGGCAAAGCAAAAACAAATCCTATTTAGGCATCAAACAAGTAAAAAGAAGCCAGTCCGAGCACATACAGTTACCAACAGATTCATGAGCCAACTTCTGGGATAGCACAAACCTTGCTACATGGGGAAACCTCTCCTAATTATAGAAAGCAGTTTATGTAGGCAGTTCAAATTTAAAAATAACCAAATCATTCAAGATTTAACTATTATTGGAGAAATGTATAAACTACAAAATATTTCACATAGTGCGTCCAAGAGAAGTACATTTGCCATGTCAAACTTTGAATCAGGTACCTAAATCATTCTGAAGTCTAATGAACAAATAATAGTAACACATCTAGCATTCCTAACTCCCTCAAATTTCACTGCTAAAATACTCTTTAAACTACTCATGCGGTGTCAAATACGAAGACAACAGAATTGTGCACCTTACAAAGTGCCCTCTCATCACAAGTTGCTCCAACTAATTTTCTAAATAAATCTTCAATCTTTTAATTGATAATAATCTGATCACCTAGTTAATCAGGCATATATGAAAAGTGTAGAACTGAATCCTCATTCACAAGAAGTCAATTACGATTTGGAAAAAAATCGATGAATAGGAACTTACAATTGGGATCTCCAGCCATCAAATTCTTCAAATCCAAAGTTCCATCCTTCTCCAATTTCCTTCCGCTCGGCTCCATTCCCTTCTCCGAATCCATCTCGTTAGCAGCCCTCCAAATCTTCGGCACTTCCTCCTTCACACTGTCATCCTTTTTACTACTCACACTCTCATCACTCGCCGTTTCTACACTTGCCCCATTCATCACATTCCTCTGCCTCAGCTCCCCGAACCCCGACGGCCGCGTCACCGTCTGCACAGAGCAATTACCCTCGAAATTCAAATCCGGTACGACAGCTGTCTCCGTAACACTACTCGCCGTACAGCTGTAATTCACACCGCCGTTGATCGCAGAGGTCTCCGTGATCGCGCTCGACGAGTTCTGGAGAGTTTTTCCCTTTCTGCTCTTCTTCTTCCTCCTCTTGCGCGGAGAAGGCGGAGTGGCGCCGTTGGGGAGACAGGGGGGATCGGAGTTGGAGCGGGACAAGGAGTCGGCGGCGGCAGTGGCCATAACGTCGTCGTAATCGGAGATCGCTAGGATGTCGAAAGAGAGCTTACGGCCGCGCGATCTCAAGTCCATGGCGGAAGCTGAGAAGGAGTGGTTTCGGGTTTAGGATTGGGGAGAGAGAGGGAGGGAGGGAGGTTACGACGCGCACAAACTGTAACGGTGTGCCGGCGAATTGTCGGTTGCCAAGTGGCTATGATGGATGGGGGTGGACTATTACTATAGAAAGAGCACGAAGAAGATCAAAAAAAAAAATTGAGTGAATAAAATTGATGAGAGTTTTACGATGAATTATTTAATATATCTAAAACTACAAGAATGTATCTTAGCTAGATGAGTACCCCGCATATTATGCGGGTTGTTCGTAAAATTAATTTAAAAATTTATATTTTATTAACACATTGCATTATTCAATATTATAACATTATATAATACAATCTATTTAAAAAATATGATTCAGTCGAAATGGAAAAAAAAAAAAAACATCATATATAACTTTACAATTTTCCTTGAAAATCTTCACCCGTCAATTTACAATACATAGAAAACAAACACAATATTGTCAAGATAGAAGAAGAGAGAAAGAAAGTAGAGTTTATATGAAAAAATATATATCTTTAAAAATAAAGTAATAATCAAATATTAGCAATTAGACATTTATGTGTGGACAAATAATCGAGGAACAACTAAAATATTGTGAAAAGAAGGAATAAGAAAAAATATAGAGTTTAGAATAATAATATTGCAAATAATTAAGAGTCTTTCATAAGATATATATATATTTAACTCAAGTTGTATATAATAAATATTTAAATTTCACAATGATTCATAGTTAGCTTAATTGGTAAAACATAATATAAAATGCTAATGAGGTCCTTGGTTCAAACCCAACTAAAACCAGTTTTTTTTATTAGACTTCTTCTTATGAAAGGTCACAATGCCACATGAATGACACATAGGATAAAGTGACGCACAATCATGACATGTAAGACTTGACACATAAGCGAAATGCACCAGAAGTCGACACATAAACAAAACGCACCAGAAATCAACACATCAACAAAAAAAAAATTCTATTAGTATATAGGGGGATGATTTTAAGACTAATAATTTGTGAAATTAATTTTTTTTATATGTAATAATTTCATGTTAGAGATTTATTTTTATGTTAAATAATATGGTTCACGGTCAATTTTGACGGACTGGTTGTTTCGGGTCTTTCGGCTTTTGGTTGTGACATGGTTATTAGGATAATTGGACTCGACTTGTCTGACAATAAATTTTGCAGAATTCACTCTAGGTGATTATAAGTCGACCTAATTTTAGTATAATCCACCTAAGCGGGTGAATATAAAATAGGAATAAGTAGGCGTAAATGAGACTTTTGTTAAGATTAAGTTGATTTACATATAGGGTATCGAGCAGGATTTCAACTCGATCTTAACGATCTCTTGTAGAGAACTGAACTATTATGGTCAGTTTGTCAAGTAGTTACAACTGTAAGTCCGGTAGGTAGATCCATCCTGTCGGATGAGTTATCAACTCGCCTTCTAAGCTTAATTCACCAGGTAACTTGTCAGCTCACCTTATAAGCTCAGTTCGTCAACTTATTTTCAGCTTGGGTAGACCCAGTTCATTTACAGTGAGTTCACTAGCCGTCTGAAATGAACTTTCTCAATTTTAGTCTGTTTGGAGTAAGCACTCCAACAGTTTGTGGTGAGCTCTTTGGCTATCAAAGATGAGCTCTATGCCTACCTAGGGTGAGCTCTCTGGCCGTCTGGAGTGAGTTGTCTGGCCATCTAGATTGAGCTCCCTATCGACCAAGGGTGAGCTCTTTGGTCATCTGGAATGAGCTCTTTTGAACTTAAGACTATTTAATGCTCTCTGAGCTCATCCGGTGAGCACTCAAGTTGTCTGGTCTTAAAGTGAGTCTAACTCTTGCTTTTTATTATCATTAATCATGGGCAAACCAAATTGTTTAGCTCGGTGGTGTGATCAGCTTAACACATTATCAACATATATTATTAAAAAAAAGATCAAGTCCATTTTTTTCTTTAAGTCGAGTAAAAGTATCATTGATGGGTAAATTATTAAGTGAAGAATATATGATTTTTGGTTCAGTTTTAAATTTCTTATAAATAATATTTAAAATTTTGAAAACACTTCCTCTACCCCATATTTGTTCACTATTTGTCCAAAATGTTCCTCTCTTGCTCAATCGGTACTTACATAAAGGACAATAAAATAATATTATTTTTAACAATTATATATTTTCTACATTATTATATTTACATTTCATATTATTATTTTACACATATTAATTCACATATTATTAATTAAATCCAATTTAGTTAGAAGACAAACAGGAAAGTAGCAAAAAGTTTGAGACATATGGGATATCATTTAATTTTACACAAAAAATTGGCACCAGCAAAAAAAAAAAAAAATAACAAGCTATGAATAAAAAAAACATATATTTTACACTTATATTATTTCATTTTTTATTACTATTTTCAATTCAAAATCTTTGTTCTATATATTATTGTGTAATAACTGTCAATATATAGAGTGGTGATATAGATACCACGAAAATGATCACATGCCCACCCGTGGGCATAATCTATAATATATAAACCGTGCTACCTTCCTATAAATAGGTTTAGGCGGGAGATTATAGTGGCCTTCCGATTATCTTTATCTGATGATCCTGTACGTTCATTATAATAGTAATTAATGGGCGCTCTTCCTGCTGCTGTTTCACTGCAATTAAGGAGCCGTTACTCTGTTGCATTTGTATTATATAAAGTGAGTTTCGATAATTTTTTGGTGTAAGTTTTTTTTGTACAAATTTTGTTGTTTATAAGTTGACTGCGTGGTCGCTGGTTTTCGCTTGATCGGTAAACTGTGTCGGTGATCTCTGTGGACCTTATTCTGGAATTATTTTAATTTCCATTTTTTATCGATGGTGTTCGTCTTCATTTTTTGTTGTCTTGTGGCAATGTAAACTTTGTAATTTTTGTCTTTTGGGCCTGATGTTCCCGATCCGTTGAATGTTAGGTTAATGGTTCTGATCTTCGCAATGATTAATAATTGTTAGTAGTGTACACAATTGGGGAATGTATGTAAAAATTGTCGGTGAAAGTTTTGTATGAATTATCCGGGATTGTTGAATGTTTTGCACGGTTGTATGTGTAAATTATCGGTCAATTTTATTGATTCTTTTATGCTACTTTGTTAATCAATTCCAATAATTAATTATATATATTTTGATATTTATGGCAAACAATTTTTAGTAATTGAAAAACTTCCATATATTAATCATTTCGTGGGGTATATTTTCCTTAACATTTGGCCTTAATCCCGATTTTTATGTTATTGGATTATATATATATATATATATATATATATATATATATATATATATATATATATGATTTTGAGTAAGTTTTTAAACATTGTGGTTTGGAGTTCCGGGTTCGCGTGATCCCCCTCTTGTGGTGATTGTCATGCACCCCGTGGTCGAATGAACTATTGTAATTAATTATGTTAGGAAACTATTGTAATTGATTTTATCTTTTAAAAAATATATGTTCGCAATTGGATTGTACAGTTTAATTTTCCTATGTTATTCTAACAATTGAATAATGATTTTTGTTTGTTCAATTTAATTTCCTATATTATTGTAACAGTTGAATAGTGATTTTTATTGATTATATTATTACCCTTAATTAATCATATGAATATATTATTATTGGCGACTTATATCATTTTTGTTGGAAATAATTGAACGTTTTAGTATCAATAATTCTTAAGGATATTATTCTTCTTGGATGTATTTTTCGATTGAATTAATTATTTTTTTGAAAGTAATTGTTTGTATTCTACACCAAACCATTTTTTTTAGTTCTTAGTATATTTGATGTGTCTATTGTAGTTGAATTATAATCAATTATTCCGTTCAATTAATCACTCCATTTAAAATCAATTTTTGATCATGACCTTAATTTGTGGATTAACTTAAAATTAATAATAATATCTTTGGTATGACTGTCCGAGGTTGTGACTAAATGTAAAACTTTAAAAGAACTTTTGCATTGGAAAGAGTGGCTCAATTTAGTTTGATTATCAGGTGTATATATATATATATATATATATATATATATATATATATATTTCCTTTAATTTTTTTACTGAAATAATTTGCAATTATTATGTAACGAATATTAATTACGTTTACACATAGCTATAATGCCTCAGAAATATTTGGTTTTTTTGTAGTTAAGAAAAATTTACAAAAAATGTGTTTTTGCAAAGGAATAATTAAAAATCTAGGAAATGAATGACCAGTATTCTTTATAGGGTTAATATTAATGTTTAGTAATAATAGTGTTTATTCCACGGACAGTACCGTATTTATTTTTAATACATACAATTAGAAATATCACATAGTATTCCATTTATTTTTCAATTAAATTTGTGTACATTTATTTTGGTAAATAAAAATTACTTAATTTTAGGTTTAGGCGGGACGTGTAAATATATATATTAAGTAACTTAAAATAAATGTAATCTAAATTCCTTTTTTAGATACCGACTTATTGGGGTTGATTAATTCGCATGTGATTTGTTTATTAATGGTATGAATATAAATATATATTGGGATTGGTATTTTTTTTATTCTTTGATTTACTGAATTTTTGGGTAAAATGTGTATCTCTTTCCAATAAAATAATATAATTTAGAATTTTTGAATTAATTTAGGATTTAATTATTTCCACTAATTTGAATAGTCATTGTTTCGGTCAAATATATTGGAATAAAAATATGAATTAGTTATGCAGATGATTTTATTTTCTCATAATTGCATTTTTTGATTTACTGGAGTTTTGGGTAGAATGTGTATCTCTTTCTAATAATACAACAATATAATTTTGAATTTAGGAATTAAATTAGGATATAATTATTTCCACTAATTTGAATTAGTTGTTTCGGTCAAATATATTGGAATTAAAATATGAATTAGTTATGTATATGATTTTGTTTTCACATAATTGTATTCTTTGATTTACTGGTTTTTGGGTAGAATGTGTATCTCTTTCCAATGATAAAACAATATAATTTCGAATTTAGGAATTAAATTATGATATAATTATTTCCACTAATTTGAATTAGTAATTATTTTGGTGAAATATAATATGAATTATTTATGCAGATGATTTTGTTTTCGCATAATTGTATTCAACACTTCGTACAGGAGATCGAGGTGCATTTTTTATTTAATTTTTAAATGTTTTTTTGGTTATATATTTGTTTTGGTGTTAGTTTGCTAAATTTCCATTGCTGACTGATGTTGCAATGTAACTATACTGATGAATATGTATGTCCATAAAGTTTATTTTTTCAATTACCTCAATTTATAATTTTTTTTTACCTTTTTTCCAATTTAGTTTGTGAATGTTACAGAATCATCTAATGAGTAGGTTCCAGATCATCTAGAAATATACGCTATATTTTTTTGTGGGGGTTTTACATCATTTAATGGAAAGGAGGCAGAATGTCATTACCTCAATCATCCCAGGAGTGGTATTATTCAACCTTTTTTTTTTACACCTTGTGACTAAACAATTTTTGAAATCTTAAATGTTTAAATCTATGTTATATATAAATTCAGAAATCGGTGGTAGGAGTCAGAATATGATATCTTCTAATTTACCAACACAAATTGGAGACCCCGATATTTTGCATTGTGGTCTAAACTCTAATTTTACTCACCAGTCCCGTGTTCAATTTATGTGTGATGGTACTGACATTCTGGAGTTGAGATCTAGAGAACCTATATTTAAAGAGATCATTGATTTGGATGATGAAAATCCGGAAATAATTGATCTAGATCCAGATGACTCGACTTCATATGATAATAACATCCAGGGTACTTTTTAGAAATTATTGAAATTAATTCTTGTGATATTTATATTATATTGTTCATTTTTTGGTTATATTCTTTAGGTGTTGAATATTGAGATATTGGTGATCCTATCTATTAATGTCATTACTGCAATATTCTTTAAGTCAATTAATAATAATTTGACACCGAGATTTTCACTTTGTTGCATGGGCGGAAAAATTCAATTACCATTTATACCTGAACCCCCACCTCTTCTTCGGGACCTAATATGGGGAGATTCCAATAGAAGCAAACACTATAAGGAGAATATTCGATCGTTTAATAGTATGTTCTCCTTTACATCAATGGGCGGAAAAATTGACAGGAGTTTTAATAATGGTAGATGTCCTCCGGTGTTTATATTGCACAGACAAAACTACCACAATGTAGGTAGTTTGCTCCCATTTGGTCGCAATAGTCCATCATTTGCTCAGTTATATATATATATGACACAAACAATGAGATTTACAATATAATTTGTTCAGTCGGGTATAGTATTAGTATTTTCAAGAATTGTTCAATCTCATAAATTTATATGTTCTTTGTTAATTAAAAGGTTTTTTTTTATGAATTTTTTTAGATTAGAGAATAGAATTAATACAATTTAGGCTTAAAATTTTTTTTTTGATTTGAAAGATATGCTGGATGAGCATAATGTGTTGGCACAAAGATTTCGTACTGCAAGGGAAAGATTCGGCGCAGGATATAGAGATGTCACCATGAGACTAATAGAAGTTATGATGCTCGAACTTACAATTTACCTTCAGTTTTAGAGGTTGCAGCGGTTTTACCAGGCGATCTTGATAGTACCACCGGAGTTCGTGATATTGTCATAGAAACATGTTCTGGACAGTTGAGACGTATTACTGAATTGAACCCATCCTACCTTGCTCTACTATACCCACTCATTTTTCCATACGGTGGTTATAGGGAGGATATCCCCTTTTCTCAATCTGCTGCTGGAAGGGTAGGCCAAAGGACTGGTATTAGTGTAAGGGAGTTTTTTTGCATTTCGTTTGCAAGAAAGGTCCATTGAGTCAAGTATTATTTTGTCCTGCAAGAGACTGACACAATAATTTGTTGTGGATGTTTATACAATGGTTGAATCTAGAAGACTATTGTATATAAAGAACCACCAAAAAGAGCTCCATTGTGACATGATTTCTAGCGTTGCGGATGCTTATTTGAATGGTGAAAGAGAGGGCAGATGTGTTGGTAAACGAATAATTTTGCCAACTTCTTTTACAGGTGGCCCGCGTTATATGATGCAAAATTATCAAGATGTTATGGCAACATGTCGCTGGGCTGGGTATCCACAGTTGTTCATAACTATAACATACAATAAAAAATGGCCATAAATTATTCGTTTTATGGATGAAAGGGGTCACAGTGCATAGGATCGTCCAGATATTGTTTGCCGTATTTTTAAGATGAAATTGGATGGGTTACTGCGCGATATTCGGCGTAATGAAATTTTTGGTGTTGTTAAATCTGGTATGAAAATTCTTTATTTTTTTTCATTAATGTTTCAATAGAATTTATAATTCTACATACATATATTAATAATTATTAAATTAGTATTCTAATATTTTTAATTTTAAACAGTTGTTTATACGGTTGAGTTTTAGAAATGTGGATTGTCTCACACACATATATTAGTGTTCTTAGCCAATAAAAATGAGGCACCATCTGGTGAGGTTATTAATCGTATTATTTATGTTGAAATGCCTGATGAATGTTTGGACAAGCATCATTTTGATGTCGTATGTGATTTAATGATGCATGGTCTGTGTGGACCAGGGATAAAGTATTCACCATGTATGTCTGATGATGGAGAATGCTCAAAGAGATTTCCAAAGCAATTTGCTTCTGAAACTTTTTATGATGATGATAGTTACCCTATATATAGGCAATGGGATAATGGAAGGTCGGTTAAAAAAAAGGGTTATGATTTGGATAACTGATATATTGTACCACACAATCAATTTCTTCTTTTGAAATATGGTGCACATATAAATGTTGAATGGTGTAACCAATCAAGAGCTATTAAATACCTATTTAAGTACATCAATAAGGGTCATGATCGAGTAACAACCACATTTGTTGAGAACAATGGAGAATTGAATACTTTTGTGGATGTTGATGAGATAAAGATGTTCTATGATTGTAGGTATATTTCCCCTTGTGAGGTTACTTGGAGGTTGTTTGGATTTGATATTAATTACCGATATCCTTCCGTGGAGCGCTTGGGATTTTATCTTTCAGATAAACAAAATATTGTGTTTAGGGTTGGAGATTCGTTGAATTTTGTTTTGTCAAGGCCAAGTATGAAGATGAGTATGTTTCATGCATGGTTTAAGTTGAATGAGAATTCTAAGCTAGCACAAAAATTAACGTACGCTGAAATTCCTATTTTTTTCTTTGGAAACCATCATCGAGAACATGTGAAGAAAGACATCGAGGGTTTTTTGTTGGCCGTATATCTTATGTACCTCCTGGAACTGGCGAAGCATATTATATGAGAATTCTATTAAACATTGTTACTGGTCGTATCTCATTTTAATTGCATAAAAAAGTCTAAGGGAGTTGTATATCCAACCTTTCGTGATGCATATTTTGCTAGAGGTTTATTGGATGATGACAAGGGATATATTGATGGTTTTGAGTAGGCTAGCTTATGGGCTTCTGCATCTTCCATGCGATCTTTTTTTATGACACTGCTTACATTTGGACCGCTTAGTTGTCTGTCAGATATTTGGGATAAGTCTTGGATGTATCTAGCATATGATATTTTATATAAAAGAAGAAAAATTCTCCGTTTTTTAGGTATTTAATTTAATTTATTTTTAAAAATATTCCTTTATATATTGTGCTCATTTTACAGTGTGGTGTACAAAAATTATTATAATTGTGCTATTTATCATTACATATCTATATTTTTATATGTGTACATTTATTGTATGTTATTATGTTATCGTAAATTTTTTATTTCTTTATAACATTTTTTTTTCTTAGTTTGTTATGTGTTTCATGTTTTTCTATGTAGATGGTTTTAATTTAACTATTATATTAATAAGAGGCTACTCAAAAATCAATGTTTGCATTACAATAATTTCTTAAACATATCATAAAATTTAACAATCACCTTACACTAATTTAATTTTTTTTTTGTAGAGT
This sequence comes from Ballota nigra, assembly GCA_947034835.1. Lineage (NCBI taxonomy): Eukaryota > Viridiplantae > Streptophyta > Magnoliopsida > Lamiales > Lamiaceae > Ballota > Ballota nigra. Next base: position 85,023,667 of record OX344720.1, on the reverse strand, counting down.
TGAGAATGAGTGAGTCTGAAATCAAGAATTGTTGTCTGTTGGAAATAGACAATATGTTGCGTGTTTTGGGAAAAAGTTTGAGTGACTTCGAGGGTATGCCTATATCTATTAGTGATAGCAATTCATATTCACGCAATAGAATTGCAATGATGGAACTATCCTATAATAGGGTAGAGTTAAGGTCTGAGTATGAATTATTAATGAAGAAACTGAATGATGAGCAAAAAAAATGCTTACCAGGCTGTAATGAGTTCTGTTGTGAATGATGTTGGTGGAGTCTTTTTTGTTTACAGTTATGGTGGTACTGAAAAGACATTTTTGTGGAAAATAATGTCTGCAGGTTTGAGATTAGAGGGTAGTATAGTTTTGAATGTAGCTTCAAGCGGTATAACTTCTCTTCTATTACCTGTTGGACGAACTGCACACTCAAGATTTTGTATCCCTATTAACTGTATTGAAGATTCTACATGCAACATTAATCAGGGAAGTCATCTCGCTGAGTTATTGATCAAATGTAAGCTTATAATATGGGATGAAGCACCCATGGTTCATAGGCATTGCATTGAGGCACTGGATATAACATTGAAGGATATTATGCAAGTGTCAGACCTTCCGTTTGGTGGTAATACAATAGTGTTTAGAGGAGATTTCCGGTAAATCTTACCCGTTATACCAAAGGGTAAACGACAACATACCGTCCATGCATCTATTAACTCTTCTACTCTTTGGAATTCATGCACTGTTTTGGAATTAACACGGAATATGAGGCTCAACAGTATGCAAACAGTTGAAGGAGCGAATGAGATGCGATTGTTTAAGAATGAATTGAAGCCGTTGGAGATGCTAATATTGGATTGCCCACTGATTATGGTTCAAATGTGGATATCCCTGCTGATATTTTATTATAGGGTGGGAATGATCCTATTAGTACGAGCGCAGACTGCATATATCCAGATTTTAAGCGCCAAATGCATGATCATGATTTCTTGAGAAATAGAGCTATACTTACACTTGATAGTGTTAGATCAATCAATGATTATAAGATGGAATTAAATTAAAAAGAGAGCCGTATATATTTAAGTTCTGATACTCTTTGTAGGTCAGATACAAATTCTGAAGTCCTCGCTGATGTACACACCCCGGAGTTTCTTAATTCTTTGAAGTTTTCTGGTGTTCCAGATCATGAGCTCATACTTAAAATAGGGACTCCGGTAATGTTATTGAGGAATATTGATCACTCAAGAGGTTTGTGTAATGGAACTAGGTTAGTAATATTATTATAATTAATTAATTTTTTAAGTATATGTTAAAGTTTTGTATAAGTTCAATTTTAACATGTTCATTTTTTTGGTGAATAAGTTGGTGATTACTTGGTTGGGCGACAGGGTAATTGAAGCTAAGATTTTAACTGGTGACAATGCAGGAAAACTAGCTTTGATACCTAGACTTTCACTAACACCATCTGATCCTAGATTGCTATTTAAATTTACACGAAGACAGTTTTCATTGATTGTATCTTATGCAATGTCAATCAATAAGAGCTAAGGTCAGTCGTTCTCTAATGTTGGTGTATTTTTTAAAAAACCCGTGTTTTGTCATAGTCAACTCTATGTTGCTATTTCTAGGATTACGAATAGAGCTGGACTAAAATAATATTGTGTGACAAAAATGGTGTTCAATGTATTAGTACAAAGAATGTGGTTTACAAGGAAGTATTTAGAAATGTTTAGGGTGGACCTGTGTTCATATTTGTTATTTTGTGTTTCAATTTTTTATACTTAAGAGTTATCCGGACTTAATAAATGAAAATGGTCATGTTTTGTTTATGATTCAGTATTAATATAAATGTTATCATTGCAATTTAGTATTTATTGTTTTTTTATGAGCACATTGTATTTTATACTTGTGTAATAATTTTCTTATACTTCGTCAGTTCGACATATACTTATAGTGAACAATGAATTAATAAAAAAATTTGAAGAGTATCTGCAGCACTGCATGTTTATGCATAATGTAATAATATAGTTGAAGTCTATGCCTTGTATTAATTTTTTAGGTATCTATTTTTTTTAGGTATAGAAATATTTTAATGTAACAAATGTTAGACGTGTGTATATGTTTGGATATGGTTTATCAGTAATTTTTTTTTAATATTGCTGATATATGTATACATATCCAAAAATTTATAAATTAATAAATATAAAGACATATAGAATTATCATTTTTTGAGTGTGCACATGTATATATGTTCCCACATTGAAAATTGCGCATATCTCCAATAAATGTACTAATATATTAAAAGCCGTATATAAAAAAAATATTATTCTACAGTACATAATCAAATATATATATATATAATCATTAAGTATTTTTTAGTTTAAAGAAAATTGAATTTATTATAATAGTTGTATTCTATATTTTGACCTAATAGAAATTAAAATTTTACCTGTAGATATGAACACGGAAAATCATTTATTAAACTGATTAATTTTTAAAAACTATCCTAATCAAACACGTGTGTGCTGTAGGCAATGACTTTCTTGAATTTTCTTTTACGTGTTAAGAAATTTTTATAAACAAATATTAACACATAGTTATTACTAAATTTTAGCTATCAGTTCTGACTAATAAACATGTAGATGCTAATTTTGGATTTTGCACTTTAGAAATTTAGACTTGATTCAGTCTGTAATTTACCCTTTGTTTTTAAAATCGTATGATTGCATATGAATAATACGAATGGAATATTTTTGAAGGTTTTTCATTTTAGATAATCCATACCTAATATATCAATAGCGGTGCGATGTGATTCGACACATTTGAGAATAGTTCTTACCATAATATAAGTAAGTTGTTTACCTTATTTTCCTCTGTATTCTGATGAAGACGGTCGTATATCATATATTCTGACGTTGCATGTAAATACAAATTTTAAAATAAATTAGTATGAAACACTGGAAAAAAAATTGAATTAGTGTATCTTACCATATGAATTATTTGTCATCTCTATTTATGTGGTGTTTTAATTGGCAAATAAATCTCTAACCATCATTCTTTCAAAATAATTAGCGCTGCAATTTCAAATCTGTTATATTGGACATAAAAAAAAAAAATTGGTAAATCAGAATATTTATATGTACATAATTAATGCATGAACCTTTTTTGTTTCAATCTCTATTTTGATGCAAAAAACTTATGAATGTCTTTGTATCGGCTGCCTATTATAATATCGGCAGATCAGTTCTTCAGCATATCTTCTATATAGTATATAAATAGTCGGAATCTTGAAGATGTTTCGAGATAACTGTGACATTAGAAAAAAAATATCAAATTAATCTTAGAGACATCGATTATACACAACAAAAGGTTACATTGTGTTATCCGTTTCTTGATTATCTTCTTTTGATTGGTCACCGATTCGTTCTTTCAAAATCTGGATTTACATAATCGTTTATTGATGTTGTCATAAATGGAGGTTTCTTGGTTGGATATTTGCATATTAGGGTGGTTTGAATTAGTTTATTGTTTTGGTGGTCAGATTTATCGGGAAGATGAATTATGTGTACATCAATAATAGCAGTTATTGTTGGAACTTGAACCATGTGCATATATTTATGTTAGGGGTGACAATTCGTGCTAACAAATCGTGTTTTTTGTCGACACGATAGTGACACGCCACGATAAGCCCCGACACTAACACGACACGATAAGCATCCGTACTGACACGACACAAACATGATAAAATCCATGTCGACACGATACAATTCATTTTGTGTCAACACGATACGATAATGACACGATTCATTCCGTGTCGACGCGGACACAATATAAACCTGATAAAAAAGATGGCTAAATTTAAAATTTCAACACAAAAAACTACAAATGTTCATAGAAAGCATATTCTATCCAAAACGATTACAAACCAAAATACCAAATGCATAATTTATCCAACATAATAATTAAAGTCTCATACTACAAACCAAAGTTTCAAAACACACAAAAGAAGAATCATCACTCCAATTTCCACTTCAACATCAGGATTGCTTTCACATCGGCAAAGCTCAGTACAATAGCTCACCTACAATTCAATATATAATTAATTTAGTAAAGTTTAATAAATGACAACTCCGGAAAAAAATAAGAAAACAATTTATAGTTTACCTTTCATGATGAAAGGGTAGAACATTGAGTCAAGGCGGGCGTGTCTCTGAGGTGAGCGAGAGGGAGAGCATCAGAGCGGCGGTCTCTGAGGGAGAGAGCGTCAGAGCGGCGGTTCCCTGAGGCTAGAGAGAGAGAAAGAGAGAGAGAACGACCGTGTGAGAGGGAGAGAGAATGAGTGAGATTGCGATGATCGATGAGTGTTTTTAGGGTTTCTAAAAGTAATTTTTATTCTTAATTTGGTCCTTATACTTAGTTTATAAATTGATGGGCCTGGGAGTTGGGCTTCCTCTGCCTGTTTTTTAGTTATGGATAAGAATTTGAGACTAAATTCTTAATGGGCTTGAAAAGATAATGTTATATATTATTATTTTTGTAAAAATATAATTAAAATATATTTCGTGTCACTATCATGTTATGTGTTATTTCGTGTTACTATCGTGTACATGCTTAACGGGTTGTTAACATGTTAATATGTTATCCGTTAATTTTATCGTGTTTAATGTGTTGACACTAATCCGATACTAACTCGCCATGAAATTTTCGTTTTCTTATCATGTCGATCCGATAAGGACATTAACTCAATAAGATCAACACTAATCCGCAATTTTTGTGTCGAATTTGTATCGTGCTATCGTGTCGTGTTTGCAATTACCACCCCTAATTTATGTGTGAAAAAAATTAGTGGAATTATGTGGTGCCTCTGGACCATGGCTTTATATATAACGTCAACTTTATAAAATAAAAAATGTATTATTATTATTAAGTATTAAGTTAAAAGTTGTAAAGATAATTACTTAAATGAATTAGTGATAATAGTTGGATTATGTTGCTCCCTACATCATGATTAAATGAATGCTTTATTAATTTGTCCATGAAAAAACATTACCCTAAAAGGTTTATTTTGTTTATATTGAAAAATTATTAATAGTAAACACAAGCAAATGATAATTTATTAATATTACCAAGATTCTTCGATCTCTATAATTAATATACATGTTTTTAACGTGAAAAAATTATGTATGTATTATGTGTACTATGGACTAAATATTGGGTAGTGTCTATCTTTTTTTATTTTTTATTATTTCATAATTCCAACTAGAATGTATTAACATAGGTATACCATAGTATACAATCAAATATATTAACAAAACTATTTAGAAATTATATATATATATATATATATATATATATATATATCATTTTGTTAAATAATAGAAATTAACATGACTTCCGTGCAAAGCACGGGCGGGTTCGATCCTAGTATTGTATACCCACCGTGAATATGTTAATGACACATAAGCAGGGGACTCACTATTATTTTGATTAATTGTTTATATTTGCTTATGTGTTATTAACATATTCGCGGTGGGTATATAATATTTTGCCCACCGGTGGACATGTGATCAAATTCCGATAGAACCCACCATTGGGATTTATATAGAACCAGATTCATGAGTTGGCATGTCAAATTATCTTTCCCTTAATAATTTTAACTTAAATAAATAATAAAATTTTATTTTAATATATATGGAAGATCATCAAATCTTCCCCACGTAGGAATATACAGATCTTGATCGTATTTGGAAGATCTCACAACTTGTAAATTTAATCCAAGTGAAATATCATATTTTCATGCAATTTTTTTTTAATTAACTAAAATAAATTAAAAACTATACAAAGACCCTGAATGTTTACATCTTGTCCAGTAAACTAAAATTCTTGACACACAAATTCTCATATTTATATTAGGAGGAACTCTATTGTGGAATATACCTAAAATAGGCAAAAAAAATTAAAACGTCATGGGTCGGGTCGCTCCAGGTAAAAAGTTTTAGGATTTTCGCTCTCAATTTGTGTTACTGTATGAGCAAAATGTATGTTACTATATGGGCAAATGTGTGTTACAAGTCATTAAAAAACAGGTTTTTTCTACTTTAAAACAATAATAATGACAAATATATATATTTTTACAAGATCAAATATGTGTTTTTAATTTATTTCTCACCCCTTTAAATTAAATTTATTGTTTTATATATTAAAATATATTTGCTCCAACAATAACATACATTTGCTCTAACATCAAATACATTTTTGCTCCAACATTAACACACATTTCCAATAATACACATTTGCTATAACATTAACACACTTTGCTTCAATAGTAACACATATTTCTTCTAACAGTAACACACATTTGCTCCAATAGTAACACATATTTTTAGTAACATACATATACTTTAACATTAACACACAATTGCAGTAACACATATTTACTCTAATATTTAAAAACTTTGCTTCAATAGTAACACATATTTCCTCTAACAGTAACACACATTTGCTTCAATAATAACACATATTTTTAATGACACACATTTACTTTAACTTTAACACTCATTTGCAATAATACACATTTACTCTAACATTAACACACTTTACTTCATTAGTAACACATATTTCCTCTAACAGTAACACATATTTGCTCCAATAGTAACACATATTTTTAGTAACACACATTTACTCTAACTTTAACACCCATTTGCAGTAACACATATTTACTCTAATAGTAACATATATTTGCTCCAATTGTAACACACATTTGCAGTAACACATATATACCCTAGCAATAACATACATTTGCTCCAATAGTAACATATATTTTTAGTAACACACATTTTCTCCAATAGTAACACACATTTCTTCTAACATTAACACATATTTGTTCTCAATAATAACACAATTTTTATAAGAACTTTTTCAAGGCATTGGATCGAACAGGTGTCATGTAAAATTCGTTATGAGACTTTTTCATTCTTGTTAACATAATGAAAATTAATTTGCAGAGAAATGTTAAGAAGAGAAGAAAAAATAAATTTTGGGATAGGTGAAGGGGGAAGGGGGTTTGGTGGTGGTGGGGTCACGGGAGGCTGGCTGTTGGAATGATGGCAGACTTGCGCTATTGGAATTAGGAAAGGGATGGAGGGAGCTGTTGGAATATTAGGGTGGGGGTGGGTTGCTAGAACAGGGATATAGGGTTTGGGCTGTGATGGCGGGGCTGCAGGGATAGGGGTGGGTTGTCATGGTGGGGATTGCGGGCTGTTGAGAGGCACAGTGGCAGTGAATATGATAAAGGGGAAGCGAGAGGGTGAGGATCCATTTTTTAATGTGGGTTATTCTACAAATCTAGGATCCGTATAATATTTTATATAACAACTTGTGTTACATCAGTATGTATAGAATGAAATTGGTTCACACATGAATTATTGATGAGTATTATTTGTTTTCACTAAAGATTATTAATTGTTTGGCAAAAACTTGTATGAGACCGTTTCATGGCATGAGACCACCAAATTAACACCTACCCTTACCAAAGTGTTAATAAGTCAATGCCCTAGTTACACTCATTCCTATTGTCTCATGCCATGAGACTGTTTTACTGTATTCTTTAGTAGTTCATGTATGAACCATTTTTTCATTCTATATTTTGTTTATTTATTATCTCCCGTTAAAACTCTTTGTGTTTTTTTATTTAAATAAAAGAATTTAAATCCCCCCCCCCCATTTTAGAATATAGAACAATTCCTTTTGTAATTTCATAAATATATTAATTAAACTCCTGGATAAATTTTTTATGTGTTTACTTGAAATAGAACACTTATATTATTTTTGCATAATTAACTGGTTGAAGTAATGTCATAAATTTAAGAGGCTGGTTTTTTTAATCTGCTAGTAAGAAGAATGGAGATTTGTATTGATTTTGCTGCGATGAAGCACCTTAATTCCATGAAAATCTTTTTTTTAGAATCATTAAGTTGAAGGGGTGAATCTTTCCCTAGAAAATCTATTTCCTAACTCATGAAGATTTTCCATATATATTAAAATCAAGTTGAATTGATTATGTTGAGGATGATTTAGCATGTTAACTCATGAATCTGGTTCCATATAAAATTCAACGGCGGGTTCTATATATATATGAGTGATTTTAGGGTGCATGCAAGTGTATAATGCATTTAGAATTTGATCTCAATTTAAAATTAATTTTGACCAAAATTTAAAATTCGTGGGTCTGTTGACTGCCCGTACAAAATTCGCGGATCTGACAACAAAACGGATTGCAGATGGGTCGTGTGTGCTTCGTACCAATACCACAAGTTATATCACTAATACCCCAAGTTATAATCACCAATACCCCAAGTTATATCACCAATACCTCAAGTTATAATCACCAATACCCCAAGTTATAATCACCAATACCCCAAGAATTACTCAATAATAATATCTCAAATAATTATTCAGTAGTACCCCAAGACTTAGTCACCAATACCCTGACTTAAACGCAAAATTATAGTATTACCAGTAGTTACCCCACAAGAGTATGAGATCACAGTAGTATTAGCAAGTATAAGGACCAAGTATATCGTACCCAAGAGAAGGTATGTATGCGAATAGAGCCCTGGAGATCTACGCTTCGTAGTTAATATGAGTGGATGTTCAGTTTCAGGAATTGAATTAAACTACTCTATATTCTACTACTATTAATGCAAATAATGAAATTAAACGAACAACTGAGGTTTTAATAAAGTATGGGATGGTGATGCTCAGGATAGGAATCCCTACGTATACTAACGGAGCTGGTACGATAACTAAAATAACCGTGATGTGCAAGTATTAATCCTAAGTGTACTAAAACTAGGCAATCAACTTCCCTAATCTAGCACCAGATTGAAAGACTAAAAGCTCAAGAATTAACCCTAATACTTCGTCATATCAACCTACTTCACAACCCACTAAACAAGTTATATGGATTATGCTTAATTAATGGGACCCTTATTTACCCAAGGTGATACGGTCGTCCTCCCTAGATAAACCGGTAGATTATAAACCCCTTCTATAACCCTATCGTTAAGTCTATTCGTTATTAAAGAGTGATAAAATCGTCCCCTCTCTAATAATTTTCGTACTAAATTCCAAGATAATTCTAGGGTTTATTTTAAGAATTCAATTAATTAAGAGAACTAGCACTAAACATCACGAATTATCCTAATTATGTACCAACATCATACTTCTATGAGTTCATCCTACCCCAAGCATAAAAAGGTTCTAGCCTAACATGATGAATACGAAAACAAAAGCAATTGGACGAACAATAAATATAAACATGATGAATTTAGTTAAAATACCCAAAAATATAAACTAGGTTTAAATCAATGAATCAAAGTCTCAAAAAACGAATCTCAATTAATAATAAAAGCTAGGTCTGAAAGTATTAAGTGTCGAAAAAAGAAATACGGAAAGAAAACTCTAATCTATGAATTCGTAGTTCAAAAACCTCAATTACACGTGTAAAATCTCTTGCTAAACTCTCCCAAGCTCCTCTCTATCAAATTCTATCTCTAAGTATGAAGTGGTGTCCAAAAACGTGCTCGGGACGAAGTATATATAGGCATGGGCCGATTAAAAATGTCATGGGCCGAAAAAATCCCGCAAAACACTCTACTCGAGCACCCACTCGAGCGCCTAGTGCTCGAGTAATTGCACTCGAGCACTTACATCTTCCAGACTCTGAAAACCGCTCGAGCTCTCCTTACTCGAGCACTTGGTGCTCGACCGCGACTACTCGAGCGCACTGCTCGAGTGCTCGAGCAATGCCTACTCGAGTGCAACATTCTTACAGAAACTCCAGTGCTCGATCTCATGTGCTCGAGCACTTAGTGCTCGAGTTGAATCCACTTGAGCACCCTACTCGAGTGCTTGAGCACTTTGTGCTCGAGTCTCCTTGCTTGAGCACCTCCAACTAACACTTTTGCTTGCTCGAACTGATACTTTTCGTATTTCTTCAATATCTTCTCATCCGGGCGTCCGTTTGAGTCGATTCAAAGTCCTACGAACTCCATTTTCCCCCCTCTATCCATCTATGAGAATCAAAGAGACAAATTCATTAGTTCATAAAAATAGTACTCAATTGACTCTAAATACTCATCGAAATCATTCAAAACACGGGCAAATCGAGCTATAAATCCTAACAATTTCACGCCTAATCAACCCCCCCAAACTTACCATATTGCTTGTCCCCAAGCAATGAAATCATAAGTCAAGTGAAATTGTTAAGAATGAATCACAGAATCAAATCATGCAAGTAATAGAATTTCAAGTCTCAAAGATCGATCACTCAAACACAAACTCACCCCCTTCATCCTACTCATGCAATAACAATAAGAAACACCAAGATCAAACATGGATGTGCACTCAACGATGTATCTCACTCCCTCACAAGTGTATATCAATAATAAGGGGCTCACTCACTCAATCAATCACACATATCAGCAGCCATAGGCTTGTAAGCACTCTCAACTTCGACCATACTCTAGAATCCATGCCGAATCAAAAAGGTCTTTATCAAAGTTGTAACGTAGGCTCTTTGGACAGGTGGGATAACAATATGGGATAAGTGACTCAAGTGAATGGAGAACAGAAAATCCAACTTCGGTATTTCGAGACAAGGAACATAATACTTCAATCATCTTCATGCAATACACTTTTCAATTCCACTACTCTCAACACTTCACTTTTTTCTATCTCGTTTCACTTTTCAATCACTTTATTTATTTTATTTTTTCACACATACATGAGCTCATATTTCTTTTGCTCATTCTCAAATTCTTTGTTCTTTCCCACAACTCACAATCTCATTACACCCTCCTCTCAGATACACTCAAGCATTAATAATTCTCCTTTCTCAACTCAACTTGATCCCTTTTCTCATTCACAACTTTTCCTATTCTCCACTCAAATTGGGACAAAAAGAGTTTAAGAATTTGGTTAAGTTTAAATGTGTTAGCAAATAAAATAGGCTAAGGCTCAAACGGGCTAACAAGGGATAAATGTCATTGGTAGGGAAAATTTGGCTAAGTGACTCAATCAAATCAAAGATGGTCTAATATCACTTTCGACACTTCAACCTAGACACAATCAAGAAGTGAGAGCACACACAAGTTCTAGCTCCCTCTAAGGTGACGATCCACTCACAAACGAAGAGATCAACATAATGAATTTCAATCTCTAAAAGGCTCAAATCTCTCGGTTTTCACATCCATGCTAGTCCTAGTGAATTCTCATTTTTACCACACAAGTATTCAAAAGGGAAGTTCGTAAGTATATGAGTTCCCTCTCAAATCAACTCTAACTCCTACACTCACACAATTCAGACTCTACCCCAACTCATAAAATCACTCTCAAAGTCAACAATAGATAAGCAAGGTGAGTCAACAGGTATGAAATGTAGAACAGTACATCAAGCAGTTCACAATATAAAAATAGCTCAAGGGGCAACTCAAGGCACAATATATAACCAAAGTCAACTCAAAGAGAGGGTGTGCGCTTGCACAATGTCAACAAAAACATATAAAAACTCCACCCCCCAAACTTCGACCTTGTGAAGCGGTCTATATTTGGGGTGGTGGTTACCTCATCCAAATAATTCAGTTTCTCTTAACAACTTGGCACACTCCCTTGTCTCGAGGTGGTCCCTTCAATCTCCACTTCTTGGGCATTCCTTCACCCTCAAGGCAAGCCTACAAAATAAAACTCTCAAGTACGAGGTTAGAACTTACGATTCACACAAAAACAAACACGAAAAACAAAACACAAAAAATCAAGTAAAAAGTGGGTTGCCTCCCACTCAGCGCTATTTTTAAGGTCCTAATGCCGAACCGAGCTCAAAGGAGCTTATGGGACATGATACTCAAATTTACCTCCCTTATTCTTATAAGAGAAGATGTCTAAGTTTTTCACTCGATTCCCATCCTCCTTCTTCACATCGAGCGGTGGTTTCACTTTCTTTTTCGCTCTCCACGGAGGTACCCACCTCTTGGAATTTATCTTCTTAACAGCAACTCCTCCTTTTTTTCTCTAATTTGGCCACTGACTTGAAGCGATTTTACTAACTTCTACTAGTCGCTCACCCGGAAGCGGACGGGTTCACTGTAGTATAAGTACGTATAATGACCAAGTAGTATCGAACCCAAGGGATGGTGTATATGCGAATAGATCCCTGAAGATCTACGCGTCGTAGTTAATATGAGTTTGTTGTTTTTGGATTTTTGGAAAGATTAATTAAACTAAACTGAAATTAAACTAAGTAAACTAAAATACTAAAGAAAACGAATTAACTACGGGTTGTTTTCAAATGAGAGATGATGATGCTTAAGATAGGAATCCCTACGTATACTAACAGAGCAGGTACATAATCAGAATAACTGTGACACACAAGAAATAACCTAAGTCTAAAAATGCAAGGTGAAAGCTCAAGATTCTAAACCCTAATACTTTACCCTAACACTCGACTTCACGAATCTACTAACGAGTTACTAGATTGTGCTTAATTAATGAGACCCTAATTTAACTAAGGTGATGCGGTCGTCCTCCTTCGCTAAACCGGTAGATGAATTAAACTTTCCTAAACCCTCTCGTTAAGTCTACTCGTTGTTAAAGAGTGATACGGTCGTCCTCTCTCTAACACCTTTCGAACGAAATTCAAGAGCGAAGTCTAGATTAATTTTAAGAATTCATTAACTAAGAGAATTAAAACTAACGTCACAAGTTACTCTAATTACATACCCACAACCTACTTCTACGAGTTCATCCTACCCTAAGCATGCAAGGGTTTTAGCCGGACATGGCTTTAACAAACATAAAAGCAATAGAAGAAACAACGAACATAAACATCATGAATTGAACGAACAAAATAAGAAACATGAACTAGGGTTTTTAAAAGAAAATAAATCTGAGAACTGAAATTTAATTAACTCAAACGAAGTTTCAAAGTGTTTAAAGAAATCAAACTAACGAAAAGAAACTATTAAACGAAAAGAAACTAAGAATTCGTACGAAAAACCTCAACAAAACATAAACTTGCTTCTCTCCAAAAACTAAGTCTAAAAGTTATTTCTAAAGTTCGGGATTTTTTCAAAACGTGTTTGGAAGAGGTATATATAGGCAACGGGCCGATTCGTGAACTCGTGGGCCGAAAAACGTAAGTTGGTGAAAAGGCCTTGGAAGCGCTCGAGCAGACCCGCTCGAGCGGGTCGCTCGAGCTGTTGTGGTCGAGCGGATCAGGAGCTCGAGCGGGGCGCTCGAGCTCTCTTGGTCGTGCGATTCTGGTGCTCGAGCGGGGCGCTCGAGCTATCTCCCTCGAGCGGCCCAAACGTTCTGTATGTTTTTAGGCGCTCGATCCCTTCACTCGAGCGGGGCGCTCGAGTGACGATGCTCGAATGGGTCTTCCTTCCTTTGCAACTAACACTTTTCTTCACACGTACTAATACCAATCGTATTTCTTCGATATCTTCTCATACGGGAGTCCGTTTGAGTCGATTCAAAGTCCTATGAACTCCTCTTTTCGTCCTCGATTCACCTATGAGTATCAAAGAGACAAATTCATCAATGTATAGAAATAGTACTCATTTGGCTCTAAAAACTCAATAAATTCGACAAAAACTAGGGCGTTTCTAACTACAAATCATGACAATTTCACGCCTAATCAACCCCCCCCCCAAACTTACCATATTGCTAGTCCCCAAGCAATGAAATAATAAGTCAAGTGAAATTGTTAGGATGAGTAAAAAAAATCAATCATGCAAGCTAATGAACTCAAGCTTCAAAAGTCAATCACCCGTATACTCACTCACTTTCTTTTATCATACTCATGCAACAATAACAAGAAACACCAAGATCAAGCATGGATGTGCACTCAACGATGTGTTTCGCTCCCTCACAAGTGTATAGCAATGATCAAGGGACTCACTCAAACAATCAATCACACAAATTGGCAGCCATAGGCTTGTAAGTGTTCTTAACTTCGACCGTACTCTAGAAATCAATGCCGAATCAAAAAGGACTTTTCTTAAGGTTGTAATGTAGGCTCTTTGGACAGGTGGGATAACAATATAGGGTAAAGTGACTAACGTGAATGGAGAATAGAAAATCAAACCTTGGCACTTCGAAATTAGGAACAGACTACTTCAAACATATTTAATCAACACTCTTTCAATTCCACTTTTCTCAACACTTCAATTTTTTTTTAACTCTTTTCACTTCTTTTTTCAATCACTTCACTCTTTTTTTTCCTTTTCGCACAAACACATGAGCTCTTTTTTTTTCTTTTGCTCATTCTCAATTTTTTTTCTCTTTCCCACATCTCATAACTTCATCACTCCTTCTTCTCATATTCACTCAACAAACAACCTTTTCCTTTTTCAACTCAATTCACTCCCTTCACATTCACACTTTCCTATTCTCCACTCAAATTGGGACAAAAAGGCTTAGGAATTGGAATAGTGTTCATATGTGCTAGCAAATAAAATAGGCTTTAGGCTCAAAGGGGCTAACAAGGGATTCAATGTCATTGGTAAGGAAAATTTTGGCTAAGTGACTCAATAAAAACAAAAATGGCCTAAGATCACATTCGGCATATCAAACTAGACACAATCAAGAAGCAAGAGCACACACAAGTTCTAGCATCCTCTAAGGTGACGATCCACTCACAAACGAAGAGATCAAATCATGCATCAAAATCTCATAAGGCTCAAATCTCACAGCTTTCACATCCATGCTAGTCCTAGTGCATTCTCACTCTCATCACACAAGTACTCAAAAGAAAAATTCACAAGCATACAAGTTCCTTCTCAAATCAGCTCAAACTCAAACACTCACACAAAAGAATTTCTAACTCACCCTTACAACTCACTCTACTCATCAAATCATACTCAAAGATAGCAATCGACAAGCATAAGATGATTGATAGACATGAAATATGCAATAGCGAGTCAAATCAAAATCACCCCAAGGAGTATCTCAACAAACCACTAATCAATCAAACTCAACTCAAAGATAAGGGCGTGCATGCATGTGCAATGTAACAAGAAACATAAAAAAACTCCACCCCCCCCAAACTTCGACCTTGCTAGAGGTCTAAGTTTGGGGTTGTGGGTTACCTCAACCAAACAATTCAGTTTCTCTCAATAGCTTTGCACACTCCCTTGTCTCAAGTTGGTTCCTTTAATCTGAATAACTCCATGATACCTTTACTCCTTTAGAGACAAGCCTACAAGCAACTCACTCAAATACGAGGTTAAACATACGACTCAAAATAACTCCCTAATAACTTAAAAAAACTCAAAGCAAATTAAAAATAATGGGTTGCCTCCCATTCAGCGCTATTTTTAAGGTCCTCATGCCGGACCAAGCTCAAAGGCTTATGGGACATCATACTCAAATTTACCTCCCTCACTCTCATAAGAGTGGTGTTTGAACTCTTTTCCTTGATGCCCCACCATCATGAGCCCTTTTGCTCTCTTCTCATTCCCAACTGTTATGGGTCTCAACTCCTTCTTTCCTTTATCTGGAGGAGTCTTACTAAACAATTTCTTGAATTTTGACTTCTTCTTCTTAACTCCTCCTTTTCCCTCTAGCTGGACCACGTACACTTTCTTCACCTCTTCATCCTTCAACTTCTTCACTTTATCCCTATCAAAATAATCAAGATCATAATGCTCATGGGTTAAATAGTCAAGTGAAGGACTAACAAAATCATGAGTATGAGAAAGATTAGGGATAGAAGGTGTGTCTTCAACACGAGGATCAATTGCATCCATGCAATACAAACTCTCATCCTCCCTCGGGTGCTTCATGGCTTCATATAGGGAGATCTTCACTTCTTGATCATCAACCTTCAATGTAATCTTCCCATTTGCCACGTCTAGCACCATCCCCGCCGTAGCTAAGAACGGTCTTCCCAAGATCAGGGGCACGTGCTCATCTTCCTCCATCTCTAGGACTACAAAGTCGGCTGGAAAAATGTGATCTCCAACTCTCACGAGGACGTCTTCAACCACACCTTGAGGTCTCGTGATAGACCGATCGGCAAGTTGAAGCGTCATCATTGTGGGTTGAAGTTCTCCACCTTCCAACTTCTTGAAAAGCGACAGTGGCATCAAATTAATGCTCGCTCCGAGGTCGCACAACACTCCCTTCTTGATCCCGTTCCCAATGTCACATAGGATCGTGAAGCTCCCGGGATCCTTCAGCTTCGGTGGAAGCGCCTTGTGCACTAATGCACTCACCTCGTGGTTCAGCTGCACCAACTTTGGCTCATCCACTCGCCGTCTTTTCGCGATCAAGTCCTTCAAAAACTTCGCATAGTGCGGCATCTGTTCCAAAGCATCATAAAAAGGAATGTTAATGTGAAGTTGTTTAAAAACATCAAGAAATTTTGCAAATTTTTCATCAAGCTTCTTTTTCATGAAGCGCTGTGGATATGGGACGGGTATCACAGATTTGGGTACCCCCCATTCATCTCTTTCTGTTTCTTTCACTTTATCCCTTGCTTCCTTTGCCTTTTTCCACTTAGGAACTCTCTCAATCTCCTCACTTTCCTTGCCCTTCTGGGACTCATCCATATCTTTATGCTTCTCAATCCCTTCACTTTCAATCCCCTTCTCAACTTGGGGCGTCTCAGAATCAGCAGGCATCTGAGGACCTTCATAGTTGGTTCCACTTCTAAGCTGGATCGCCTTGCAATGCTCTTTCGGGTTCCCCTCCGGCATGGAAGGATATTTTCCCGGCTCTCTATTCACCATCTTTGCAATCTGGCTCATCTGGAACTCTATCGAAGTGAACCTTCGATTGTTCTCTTGTTGAGTTCTAGTCCACTCAACGTTCATCTTCTAGAGGTCTTGATCACGTTGATCACCCTTCTTATGCAACTCCTTCACATCGTACTCCAAGGATGACAACCGCTTGCTTCCTTCCTCCACCTTCTGAAGGATCGCTCTCAACATCTCCTCGGTTGATGCACCGCCTTCTCCACCAGGAGGTTTAGACCCCGGATCAACACCTGCAGGAACAGTAATACCAGCTTTTGGGTTAGCATAAGAAAAGTTCTCATTTTTCCTCCATGTGTTTTGAGGAGGCTGCTGGTCTCCTTGAACTCCTTGTGTGTTCCTCCATTGATTTTGAGGTGGCTGTAGGCCTGGAGGTACAAATGGTTGACCATAAGAAGGCCTTCCATACTGATTTCCACCTTGGTAGCCATTCTGATTGTAATACGGACCTCCCATGTAATTGGCTACCTCTTGCTGTCCACTTGGCTGTTCTACTCTCTCATTCTCTACTGCTTGCTCTCCAACCAAACTCTTCCCCAACTCGAGGTTGTTGATCTTCTCCATCATGGCCATCAATAGCCTTCTCGTTCCTTCTCCCTCTTCAACCTGATGCACCCTCTGAAAATCTGCATCCACACCCCAAGCACCGGCATTCGTGACAATGTTGTCCACGATCTCCCTACACCTCTCTATGCCTTGATTCAGGAATGCTCCGCCCGCACAGGCGTCTAAATGGTCTTGCCCCGCCTTGTTGGCACCACTATAGAAGAATGCCATAATGTCTCCCTCGTTGTACCCGTGCTGCGGGCACTCAATCAGTATGTTTGAGTATCTCTCCCACGCTTGGCGTAAATCCTCTCCAGACTTCTGGCGAAAGGACGAGATCTCAAT
This sequence comes from Ballota nigra, assembly GCA_947034835.1. NCBI lineage: Eukaryota > Viridiplantae > Streptophyta > Magnoliopsida > Lamiales > Lamiaceae > Ballota > Ballota nigra. The sequence goes on along the minus strand of OX344720.1, from coordinate 85,005,962 downwards.
TCTAGCCTTGATCGTCCTAGATGGAGGGTAGAATCGCTCGAGTTACAGACGCTCGAGCTCGGCCCAAGTGGTAATACCTCCCCGTGGGAGCGTATTATCGTACCACTCCTTGGCTATTCCCGTCAGTGAGAATGGGAACAGCCTAAGCCTCTTGGCATCTTCAGACATGCCATTATAATTGAATGTGGAGGCTATCATGAGAAAACTCCTCAAGTGAGTGTGAGGATTCTCCTTCCCAATCACCCCTTTGAACTGATTCTCGGTAAGCAGCTTTAAAATCCCCGGGGATATCGAGAAGTTGTTCGCCTCAACCGGAGGTAAAACCACTCCATCATAGTACCGTTGTGGCTGCGCTGCAAACCTCCCTCGAATAGCCATATTGTGATCTACGTTCTGAGGAATGTGTTGAGGATTAGCAGCAGGTACTGGTACTTGTTGGGGTGGTGGTGGGTAAACATGTGGTTGATTATAGACTGGGGGTGGAGTATACGGGTATGGTGGATAAGGATAAGGTGGGTATGGGTAATGTTGGTATACTGGGTTGTTGAAAGGGTTATTTGGGTTTTGTGGGTAAGCAGGGTTTTGGTTCTGGTTTTGGGGTTGTGTTTGTGCAGAGTTGATTGTGTCTTGTGGGTTCGGGTGTGGGCTCTCAGTTCCCCCTATGGGTATCTGCTGATTACTGCTGTTTCCATTGGCACCCTCTGCCCGTTCCACAAGAGCAGTATACTCTGCAGCTATTTTGTCTAACTCCCCAAGTTCATCAGAAATCTTGTCTTTGTTTCCCGCGGCAGTAGTCATTCTTCTCAAGAAGGCTCGGTTCCTTCTAGCTATTGTCTCAGGATCTGCAGGTAACCTCTCTTCGCTCGTATTGCCTTGTGAGCGTGTTTTCATAAACCTGAAACACTAGCAGAAGGATCAAAACGCAACTGCCTAATGAATGGGAATAAAAATAAAAACAGAAAATAAATCACCCACTACTAACTACTAAGCTATCTACAAGTCCTATTCAAAAAGCATATAACGCCATCCCCGGCAACGGCGCCATTGACTTGAAGCGATTTTACTAACTTCTACTAGTCGCTCACCCGCAAGCGGACGGGTTCACTGTAGTATAAGTACGTATAATGACCAAGTAGTATCGAACCCAAGGGATGGTGTATATGCGAATAGATCCCTGAAGATCTACAAGTCGTAGTTAATATGAGTTTGTTGTTTTTGGATTTTTGGAAAGATTAATTAAACTAAACTGAAATTAAACTAAGTAAACTAAAATACTAAAGAAAACGAATTAACTACGGATTGTTTTCAAATGAGAGATGATGATGCTTAAGATAGGAATCCCTACGTATACTAACAGAGCAGGTACATAATCAGAATAACTGTGACACACAAGAAATAAACTAAGTCTAAAAATGCAAGGTGAAAGCTCAAGATTCTAAACCCTAATACTTTACCCTAACACTCGACTTCACGAATCTACTAACGAGTTACTAGATTGTGCTTAATTAATGAGACCCTAATTTAACTAAGGTGGTGCGGTCGTCCTCCTTCGCTAAACCGGTAGATGAATTAACCTTTCCTAAACCCTCTCGTTAAGTCTACTCGTTGTTAAAGAGTGATACGGTCGTCCTCTCTCTAACACCTTTCGAACGAAATTCAAGAGCGAAGTCTAGATTAATTTTAAGAATTCATTAACTAAGAGAATTAAAACTAACGTCACAAGTTACTCTAATTACATACCCACAACCTACTTCTACGAGTTCATCCTACCCTAAGCATGCAAGGGTTTTAGCCGGACATGGCTTTAACAAACATAAAAGCAATAGAAGAAACAACGAACATAAACATCATGAATTGAACGAACAAAATAAGAAACATGAACTAGGGTTTTTAAAAGAAAATAAATCTGAGAACTGAAATTTAATTAACTCAAACGAAGTTTCAAAGTGTTTAAAGAAATCAATCTAACGAAAAGAAACTATTAAACGAAAAGAAACTAAGAATTCGTACGAAAAACCTCAACAAAACATAAACTTGCTTCTCTCCTTCCTCTCCAAAAACTAAGTCTAAAAGTTATTTCTAAAGTTCGGGATTTTTTCAAAACGTGTTTGGAAGAGGTATATATAGGCAACGGGCCGATTCGTGAACTCGTGGGCCGAAAAACGTAAGTTGGTGAAAAGGCCTTGGAAGCGCTCGAGCAGACCCGCTCGAGCGGGTCGCTCGAGCTGTTGTGGTCGAGCGGATCAGGAGCTCGAGCGGGGCGCTCGAGCTCTCTTGGTCGTGCGATTCTGGTGCTCGAGCGGGGCGCTCGAGCTATCTCCCTCGAGCGGCCCAAACGTTCTGTATGTTTTTAGGCGCTCGATCCCTTCACTCGAGCGGGGCGCTCGAGTGACGATGCTCGAATGGGTCTTCCTTCCTTTGCAACTAACACTTTTCTTCACACGTACTAATGCCAATCGTATTTCTTCGATATCTTCTCATCCGGGAGTCCGTTTGAGTCGATTCAAAGTCCTACGAACTCCTCTTTTCGTCCTCGATTCACCTATGAGTATCAAAGAGACAAATTCATAAATGTATAGAAATAGACTCATTTGGCTCTAAAAACTCAATAAATTCGACCAAAACTAGGGCGTTTCTAGCTACGAATCATGACAATTTCACGCCTAATCAGCCACCTCCACCCTTTTAAATTCGTCATCTTCAACTTCTTGTCTTTATCCCTATCAAGACAATCAAGATCATAATGCTCAACGATTAAATTATTTAGTGAAGGATCAACATAATCACGTATATAAGAAAGGTTAGAGATAGGAGGTGTGTCTTCAACACAAGGATCAATGGCATCAATGGAATGACAACTCTCATCTTCCTTCGGGTGCTTCATGGCCTCATATAGGGAAATTTTCACCTCTTGATCATCTATCTTTACCGTGATCTTCTCATTCGCCACATCTAACACCATCCTGGCCGTAGCTAAGAAAGGCCTTTCCAAGATCAAAGTCACGTGCTCATCTTCCTCCATGTCGAGCACTATGAAATCAGCTGGAAAAATATGATCTCCAACTTTAACAAGGACGTCTTCAACCATACCTTGAGGTCTAGTAATAGACCGGTCGGCGAGTTGAAGCGTCATCATTGTCGGCTGAAGTTCTCCACCTTCCAACTTCTTAAATATCGACAATAACATTAGATTAATGCTCGCTCCAAGATCGCACAATGCCCCCTTCTTGACTCCATTCCCGATATCACATAAGATAGTGAAGCTACCGAAATCCTTCAATTTCGGGGGAAGCCCTTTGTGCACTAATGCACTCACCTCGTGGTTCAGCTGCACCAACTTGGGCCCATCTACTCTCCTCCTCTTAGCTATCAAGTCCTTCAGGAACTTGGCATAATTAGGCATCTGTTCCAAAGCATCATAAAAAGGTATGTTAATATGCAGCTTTTTAAAAACATCAAGAAACTTGGCAAATTTTTCATCTAATTTCTTCTTCATGAATCGCTGGGGATACGGGACCGGTATCACAGATTTGGGTACCCCTCATCCGTCTCGCACGGTCTCCTTCACGTTCTTCCTAGCTTCACTTGCCTTCTTCCACTTTGGAACTCTCTCAACCTCCCCAATCTCTTCCTCCTTGTCTTCGCCTTTCTGAACATCTTCTACCTCAACCTCCCCCTCAACCTTCTCAACTCCACTTTTCTTTTCCTCATCCTCTATCTCAATCTCTCTATGTATCTCCTCCAAATCAGCAGGCATTTGAGGACCGTCATACTTGGTTCCACTTCTTAGTTGGATCATCTTGCATTGCTCTTTCGGGTTCTCCTCCGGCATAGAAGGATATTTCCCGGGCTCTCTACCCAATGATTTCGCGATTTGGCTAATCTGATATTCCATCGAAGTGAACCGCCTATTGTTCTCTTGCTGAATTCTATTCAGCTTCATATCCCTCTTCTGGAGATCTTGATCACGCTGATCATTCTTCTTATTCATCTCCTTCACATCATACTCCAAAGAGGACAACCTCTTACTACCTTCTTCCACTTTGTGAAGAATGACACGTAACATCTCATCAGTGGTAGCACCTCCTTCTCCTTCGGGGAGTTTTGAGTCAGGGTCGACATTTGGAGGTACAGTTATCCCCGCTCTCGGATTACTATAAGAGAAATTTTCATTCTTCCTCCATTGATTTTGAGGAGACTGCTGGCCTCCTTGATACCCCTGAGTATTCCTCCATTGATTTTGAGGAAGTTGTGGACCCGGTGGTACAAACGGTTGACCATAAGTTGGTCGCCCCTGATAATTTCCACCTTGATAGCCATTCTGATTATAATTAGGCCCTCCCATATAATTGGCCTCCTCATGCTGGCTTGATAGGTGGTCCACTTTCTCACTCATTCCAGTATTCCCTCCACTCAGATTTTGTCCAACCTCTAAATTGCTGATCTTCTCCATCATTGCCATCAACAACTTTCTAGTACCCTCACTCTCTTCCATCTAATAAGCTCGCTGAAACTCTTGTGCCTCATTCAATTGCCCCGCATTCTTAACAATGTTCTCAACTATCTCTCTGCACCGAGCTGCACTATAGCACATGCATCGAGGTGGTCTTGAGCTGCCTTACTGGCTCCATAGTAGAAATAAGCCATTATATCACCATCGGTGTACCCATGTTGCGGGCAATCAATTAGCATATTAGAGAATCTCTCCCAAGCCAGACGTAATTTCTCTCCTGACTTCTGCTTGAAAGATGAGATCTTTTGCCTTGCTTTGATTGTTCTAGACGGAGGATAGAATTGCTCGAGGAACGACGCTCGAGCTCGGCCCATGTGGTTACACCTTCCCTTGGGAGTGTGTTATAATACCACTCCTTCGTGATTCCAGTTAAAGAGAACTGGAACAACCTGAGCCTCTTGGCATCTTCAGACATGCCATTATGGTTGAAAGTTGAGGCAATCATCAGAAAATTCCTCAAGTGAGTATGAGGATTATCCTTTCTGACCTCCCCCTTGAATTGATTCTCGACTAGTATCTTCAGGATCCCTAGGGAGATAGAAAAGTTGTTTGCTTCCACTGGTGGCATTGCTACACCATCATAGTACCGTTGAGGCTGCGCCTCAAACCTTCCTCAGATTGCCATACCAAGATCAGTGTTCTGAGGAACGTGCTGAGGATACACTGGTGGTAGAGGTACTTGTGGAATAGGAGGTTGGTTATAAGTAGGTAGTGGATGGTAGTATGGTGGATACGGGTATGGGTAAGGTGGGTTGTTTTGTGGGTAGACAGGGTTATTTAGAGGATTTGGGACTTGGTTTTGAGCTGGGTTGTCTCGATGCTGTGGGACCAGGTTTTGACTCTGGCTTTCCCCTGAAGGGACTTGTTTCTGACTGCCGTTTTCTTCAACTCCCTCGACCCGTTCCACTACCTGATTGTAATTAGCTGCATCTCCATCCAACTCATTCCCTAAATCCATGTTTGGATCGTCTCCACCGGGAGTGTTCATCCTTCGATAGAAGGCTCTGTTTCTTCTGGCGACTGTCTCAGGGTCTAACTTTGTTCGGTCTTTGCTCGATTCTCCTTGTGAGCGAGTTTTCATATACCTGAAACACAAAAAGAAATAACAAAATGCAACTGCCTGATAACTACTAATAAAACAGAAAAGTAAAAGCACTCACTACTAACTACTAAACTATCTCCAAATTCTACTCAATGGACATACATCGCCATCCCCGGCAACGATGCCATTGACTTAAACGTAAAATACTAGTATTACCAGTAGTTACCCCACAAGAGTATGGGATCACAGTAGTATTAGCAAGTATAAGGACCAAGTATATCATACCCAAGAGAAGGTATGTATGCGAATAGAGCCCTGGAGATCTACGCTTCGTAGTTAATATGAGTGGATGTTCGGTTTAAGAATTGAATTAAACTACTCTATATTCCACTACTATTATTGCAAATAACAAAATTAAACGAATAACTGAGGTTTTAATAAAGTATGGGATGGTGATGCTCAGGATACCCTACGTATACTAACGGAGCTGGTACGATAACTAAAATAACTGTGATGTGCAAGTATTAATCCTAAGTGTACTAAAACTAGGCAATCAACTTCCCTAATCTAGCAGCAGATTGAAATACTAAAAGCTCAAGAATTAACCCTAATACTTCGTCATATCAACCTACTTCACAGCCCACTAAACAAGTTATATGGATTATGCTTAATTAATGAGACCCTTGTTTACCCAAAGTGATACTGTTGTCCTCCCTAGATAAACCGGTAGATTATAAACCCCTTCTATAACCCTATCATTAAGCCTACTCATTATTAAAGAGTGATAAGATCGTCCTCTCTCTAACAATTTTCGTACTCAATTCCAAGATAATTCTAGGGTTTATTTTAAGAATTCAATTAATTAAGAGAACTAGCACTAAACATCACGACTTATCCTAATTATATACTAACATCCTACTTCTACGAGTTCATCCTACCCCAAGCATACAAAGGTTCTAGCCTAACATGTTGAATACGAAAATAAAAGCAATTGGGCGAACAATAAACATAAACATGATGAATTTAGTTAACGAACTCAAAAACATAAACTTGGTTTAAATCAATAAATCAAAGTCTCAAAAATGAATCTCAATTAATAATAAAAGCTAGGTCTGAAAGTATTAAGTGTCGAAGAAAGAAATACGAAAAGAAAACTCTAATCTATGAATTTGTAGTTCAAAAACCTCAATTACACGTGCAAAATCTCTCGCTAAACTCTCCCAAGCTCCTCTCTATCAAATTCTATCTCTAAGTATGAAGTGGTATCCAAAAACATGCTCGGGACAAAGTATATATAGGCATGGGCCGATTAAAAATGTCATGGGCCAAAAAAATCCCGCAAAACACTCTACTCGAGCACCTACTCGAGCGCCTAGTACTCGAGTGATTGCACTCGAGCACATCTTCCAGACTCTGAAAACCGCTCGAGCTCTCCTTACTCGAGCACTTAGTGCTTGACCGCGACTACTCGAGCACTTAGTGCTCGAGCTATAACTACCCGAGTGCAACATTCTTAAAGAAACTCCAGTGCTCGACCTCATGTGCTAGAGCACTTAGTGCTCGAGTTGAATCTACTTGAGCACCCTACTCGAGTGCTTGAGCACTTTGTGCTCGAGTCTCCTTGCTTGAGCACCTCCAACTAACACTTTTGCTTGCTCGAACTGATATTTTTCGTATTTCTTCAATATCTTCTCATACGGGTGTCCATTTGAGTCGATTCAAAGTTCTACGAACTCCATTTTCCGCCCTCTATCCATCTATGAGCATCAAAAAGACAAATTTGTTAGTTCATGAAAATAGTACTCAATTGACTCTTAATACTCATCGAAATCATTCAAAACATGGGCAAATCGAGCTATAAATCCTAACAATTTCACGCCTAATCATACCCCAAGTTATAATTACCAATACCCAAGTTATAATCACCAATACCCCAAGTTATAATCACCAATACTAAAAAAAATACTCAACAATACATTGAACAATTATATTCCCAAGAATTATTCAGTAGCACCCTAAGACTTAATCACCAATACCCTGATTAGGCGTGAAATTGTCATGATTCGTCGTTAGAAATGCCCTGGTTTTGGTCGATTTTGTTGAGTATTTAGAGTCAATTGAGCATTATTTCTGTACATTGATGAATTTATCTATTTGATACTCATAGGTGAATCGAGGGCGAAAAACGGAGTTCGTAGGACTTTAAATCGACTCAAACGGATGCCCGGATGAGAAGATATCGAAGAAATACGATTGGTATTAGTGCGGAAGAATAAAAGTATTAGTTGGAGCAATTTTGGAGTCACTCGAGTGGATCAACTCGAGCGCCACCGCTCGAGCGTGTTGCTCGAGCGCCCAAAACTTACATAAGATTTCTCACATTCGAGCAGCTCGAGCACCACCGCTCGAGCGTGTTGCTCGAGTGCCCCTAAACATGCAGAAGATTTCGAGCACTTGACCAGCTCGAGTGCCACCGCTCGAGCACTTGCACCATTCGAGCTACACAGCTCGAGCGCCACCGCTCGAGCGTGCTTGCTCGAGCACTTCCAAGATTTTTGCCTCCGGATGCGTATTTCGGCCCATGAGTTCACGATTCGGCCCGATGCTTATATATACTCGTCCCGAGCATGTTTTTATGTACAACTTGATACCAATTCATACCACATCACTTTGAGAGTTAGTTTTTGGAGAAGAATAGACGAGCAAGCTTTAGATTTACATTTTTCGAGGTTTTCTTTACGAATTCATAGTACGGTTTTGCTTTTTAGTTTCGTTTCTTTAGACTTTTGTTCTTAAATACTTTGAGACTTCATTTTATCAATTTAATTTGAGTTCTTAGCATTGATTTCTTGAAACCCTAGTTTATGTTTGATAATTTATTCGTTATAATCATTATGTTCATGTTCGTTACTTCTTCGATTGTTTTTGTTTCCATAAAACCCATGTCTAGCTAAAACCCTAGCATGCTTGGGGTAGGATGAACTCGTAGAAGTAGGTTGTGGGTATGTAATTAGGGTAATTCGTGACGCTTAGTTTTAATTATCTTAATTAATGAATTCTTAAAATCAATCTTAACTTTACCTTTGAATTTAGTTCGAAAAGTATTTGAGAGAGGACGACCTTATCACTATTTAACAACGAGTAGACTTAATGAGAAGGTTTAGAAAGGGTTAATTAATCTACATGTTTATCTAAGGAGGACGACCGCATCACCTTAGTTTAAATTAGGGTCTCGTTAATTAAGCACGATCTATTAACTCGTTAGTGGATTAGTGAAGTCGGTTGCTAGGATAAAGTATTAGGGTTTAAATTCTTGAGCTTTCATCTTACAATCTTTAACTTAGGTTATTTCTTGTGCGTCACAGTTATCTTGATTATGTACCTGCTCCGTTAGTATACGTAGGGATTCATATCCTGAGCATCACCATCACATACTTGAATACAAACCTTAGTTAATTCGTTTCATTCATTCTTTAGTTTAATTAGTTTACTTTAGTTTAGAATTAATTCTTTGAAAAATCCAAAAACATACATTCATATTAGCTACGATGCGTAGATCTTCAGGGATCTGTTCTCATACACTCCATCATGTGGGATCGATAATACTTGGTCGCTATACTTACTCATACTACAGTGAACCCGTACGCTTGCGGGGAAACTACTAGTAAAGTTTGTATTTTCAGATTGAAGTCAATGGCGCCGTTGCCGGCGATGGCGTTGTATGTCTTTTGAATAGGACTTGTAGATAGCTTAGTAGTTAGTAGTGAGAGATTTACTTTTCTATTTTATTTTGTATGTATTCGACAGTTGTGTTTTTATTCTTTTGTTAGTGTTTCAGGTTTATGAAAACACGCTCGCAAGGTGATACGAGCGAAGAGAGATTACAGTTAGATCCTGAGACAATAGCAAGAAGAAACCGAGCCTTCTTAAGAAGGATGAACGCTGTCGGAGGAGAGAACGAGAACGTGAACATGGATATTAGTAATGAGTTGGATGATGCTGCAAATGAGTTCAATCAGGTAGTGGACCGAGTTGATGACACTGGAGGGAGTGGTAGCCAGAATCAAGTTCCGTTAGAGGACAATTAGAGCCAAAACCCGGGTACACAGAACATGAACAATCCAGCTCATAACCTTGTCCAACATCCTCAAAACAACCCTGCTTACCCACTGAACAACTTCCCACAAAACAACTTACCTTACCCGTACCCATACCCACCTTATCCATATCCACCATACCCGTACCCTCCACCTCTTGTTTACAACCAACCACCAGCTTATCAACCACCACCACCCCAACAAGTACCCGTACCACCTGCTAATCCTCAGCACGTTCCTCAGAACGTAGATCAGAACATGGCTATTTGAGGAAGGTTCGCAGCACAACCGCAGAGGTGTTATGATGGAGTGGCATTGCCCCCTGTAGAGGCAAACAACTTCTTAATTTCCCCTGGAATTCTAAAGCTGCTTACCGAGAATCAATTCAAGGGGGAGGTTGGGAAGGAAAATCCTCATACTCATCTGAGGAGTTTTCTGATGATCGCATCCACGTTTAATTATAACAGCATGTCTGAAGATGCCAAGAGGCTTAGGCTATTCCCATTCTCTTTGACGGGAATAGCCAAGGAGTGGTACGATAACACGCTCCCACGGGGAGGTGTAACCACATGGGCCGAGCTCAAGCATCTGTTCCTCGAGCGATTCTACCCTCCATCTAGAACTATTAAAGCAAGGATAGAGATCTCTTCCTTCCGCCAGAAGTCAGGCGAGGACTTACGCCAGGCATGAGAGAGATACTCGAACATGTTGATTGAGTGCCCGCAGCACGGGTACAATGAGGGGGATATTATGGCATTCTTCTATAGTGGAGCTAGCAAAGCTGGTCAAGCCCATCTTGATGTATGTGCCAATGGAGCTTTTCTGAACCAAGGGATAGCGAGGTGTAGAGAAATCGTCGACAACATTGTCACGAATGCCGGGGCATGGAACGAGGACCCAGAATTTCAGAGAGCTTGTAAGTTGGAGGAGAATGAGGGAACAAGGAAGCTGTTGATGGCAATGATGGAGAAAATCAGTAACCTTGAGATGGGGCAGAATTTGGTTGGAGCGAATGTAGCAGTGAATGAGAAAGTGGACCCACCCACGAGTCAGCAAGAAGAGGCCAACTATATGGGAAGACCTAACTATCCACAAGGTGCAAATCAATTTGGAAGGCCTTCTTATGGCCAGCCCTTTGTACCTCCAGGTCCACAGCCGCCTCAAAATCAATGGAGGAACACACAAGGGTATCAAGGAGACCAGCAGCCTCCTCAGAATATATGGAGGAAGAGTGAGAATTTCTCATATGCTAATCCTAAGGCAGGAATTACAGTTCCTCCAGGTGTTGATCCAGGTTCAAAACCCCCGGGTAGAGAAGGTGGTACCTCAACTGAGGAGATGTTGAGAGCTATCCTTCAGAAGGTGGAGGAAGGTAGCAAGAGATTGTCCTCATTGGAGTACGGTGTGAAGGAGTTGCATAAGAAAGGCGATCAGCGTGATCAAGAACTCCAAAAGAGAGACGTAGAGTGGAATCGAGCTCAACAAGAGAACAACCGCAGGTTCACTTCTATTGAGTATCAAATTATTCAAATTGTAAAGTCTCAGACGAGAGAGCCGGGCAAGTATCCTTCAATGCCCGAGGGTGACCCAAAGGAACATTGCAAGGCTATTGAGTTGAGAAGTGGGACCAAATATGATGGTCCTGAGATGCCTGCTGATTCTGAGACGCCCCAAGGAGAGGTTGAGATAGAAGAAAAAGAGCCTGAGGCAGTTAGAGATGAGATTGAAGAGATGAGAGTTGAGAAAGGGGTTGAGGGTGAAGGCACTCAGAAGAGTAAAGATATGGATGAGAGCGAAGAGCCTGAAGAGGAGGGCATTGAGGAGATTGAGAGAGTTCCAAAGTGGAAGAAGGCAAAGGAAGCAAGAAAGAATGTAAAAGAAACTGAGAGAGATGAATGGGGGGTACCCAAATCTGTGATACCTGTCCCATATCCACAGCGGTTCATGAAAAAAAAATTAGATGAAAAGTTTGCTAAATTCCTTGATGTTTTCAAAAAATTGCATATTAACATTCCTTTTTATGATGCTTTGGAACAGATGCCGAATTACGCCAAGTTCCTGAAGGACTTGATAGCGAAGAGACGGAGAGTGGATGGACCCGAGCTAGTGCACTTGAACCACGAGGTGAGTACTATGGTGCACAAGGCGCTTCCGCCCAAGTTGAAGGATCTCGGGAGCTTCACCATTCTTTGTGATGTCGGGAATGGGATCAAGAAAGGAGCTTTGTGTGATCTCGGGGCGAGCATTAATTTGATGCATCTTTCGTTGTTCAAGAAGTTGGAAGGGGGTGAGCTTCAACCCACGATGATGACACTCCAGCTTGCTGATAGGTCTATCACTAGACCTCAAGGAGTAGTGGAGGATGTTCTAGTGACGGTGGTGAATGATGTTTTTTCCGCCGACTTCGTGGTACTCGATATGGAGGAGGACGAGCATGTACCGTTGATTTTAGGGAGGCCGTTTCTAGCTACAGCCGGGATGGTACTTGACGTAGCTAATGGGAAGATTACGGTCAAGATTGATGATCAAGAAGTGAAGATAGCTATTTACGAAGCTATGAAATACCCCATGGGAGATGAGAGTTGCCACTTCATTGACATCACGGACACTTGTGTTGAAGACACACTTCTAGACCCTTGTTCTTTCTATGTTCATCAGTTTGATTATCCTATTCTTGACGATCTATCTTATGATCTTGACTATTTTGGCAGCTTGAAAGACAACGAAGATGTCAAGTTCTTGGAGATGAAGAAAGTAGAGGATGAGGACGACTTGGAAGTTAAGGAGTCGACATTTGAAAAGATGTTCAATAAGGCGCCACCATTGGAGGCGAAAAAGGAGTTGAAACTATTTCCCGATCACCTCAAGTACGCCTACTTGGATGAGACCGATAAGTATCCGGAAATTGTATATGCCCTTTTATCTGATGATCAGCTTGAGAGACTTTTAGTAGTGCTTCGTAAGCACAAATCTACTATAGGATGGTCGATCGCGGATATTAAGGGAATTAGACCTTCCATTTGCATGCATATGATTAGATTAGAAGAGGGTAGAAAATCGATAGTGCAAAATCAGTGTAGAGTTAATCCGGTAATTCAAGAGGTGATACATAAAGAGGTTTTGAAGTTGTTAGATAGCAACATGATCTTTGCAATTTCTGATAGTCCATGGGTGAGTCCGTTGCACGTAGTTGCTAAGAAGGGGGGTACCACGGTGATTAAGACTGAGTCTAATGAATTGGTAGCCACTAGATTAGTGACGGGATGACGTATGTGTATTGATTATAGGGAGTTGAACAAGGCAACGTGTAAGGATCACTTTCCTCTACCGTTCCTTGATCAGATGATTGATAGGTTAGGTGGTTTTGAGTATTATTGTTTCTTAGATGGGTATTCGGGGTATAATCAGATCATGATAGCCCCCGAGGATCAAGAGAAAACCACCTTCACCTGCTATTACGGGACTTTTGCTTTTAGGAGGATGCCGTTTGGGTTGTGTAATGCACCCGCCACCTTTCAAAGGTGTATGATGGCTATTTTTCATGGTTTGATTGAGAAGATTATGGAGGTTTTCATGGACGACTTCTCCGTCTACGGGGAGTCGTTTGATAAATGTCTAATCAATCTTGAAGTTGTGTTGAGCAGGTGTGAAGAGACGGACTTGGTGCTTAATTGGGAGAAGCGTCACTTCATGGTGAGAGAGGGTATTGTTCTTGGACATCATGTGTCCTCGAAGGGTATCCAAGTTGGCAAGGCGAAAGTGATTGCTATTGAGAAGCTTCCACCACCTTCTACCGAGAAGAGGATTCAATCATTTTTAGTACATGCGGGATTCTATAGACGTTTCATCAAAGACTTTTTAAAAATTGCTAAACCCCTTTCGCGGCTTCTTGAAAAAGAAGTCGTCTTTGAGTTTACTAATGAGTGTTTAGTGGCTTTTAACAGGTTGAAAGAAGTGTTGGTGAATGCCCCGATACTTGTGACCCCGGATTGGTCTAGCCCGTTCGTGCTGATGTGTGATGCTAGTGACTTTGCGATGGGGGTTGCTTTGGGGCAGATTCGTGAGAAGCATTTTCACGCTATTTACTATGCCTCGAAGATGCTAAATTCTGCTCAAGTGAATTACACCACGACCGAAAAAGAGCTGTTAGCGGTCGTGTATGCCTTTGATAAATTTCGGCCCTACCTAGTAGGGACGAAAACAATAGTATATATGGGCCACGCAGCGATTCGGTATCTTATGAGTAAGAAGGATGCAAAGCCCCATCTCATTCATTGGATCTTGTTACTCCAGGAGTTTGATGTCGAGATTCGAGACAAGAAGGGATGTGAGAATGTGATAGCCGATCACCTCTCAAGGTTGGAGCTTACAAAGGAAAACACCGTGGAAGATCGAGAGGTGAACGATGAATTTCCTGACGAGAAGCTGTTTAGTTTAGGAGACATTCCGGTATATCGAGTTGAAGGGAAGGCGCCGTGGTTTGCAGACTATGCTAATTATTTAGCAAGTGGAGAATTACCTGATGAGATAGACTCGGTGCATCGGAAGGCATTTTTGAAGAAAGTTTGGGAATTTATTTGGGACGATCCCTACTTGTTCAAAAGAGGGATTGATCATGTGTTGAGAAGGTGTGTGCCAGAGAAGGAGTGGAGTAATATCATCAGGCATTGTCATGCCTTGCCATGTGGAGGACATTTGGCTGGAGAGAAGACCGGAAGGAAGGTGCTTCAATCTGGTTTTTATTGGCCAACTCTCTTGAGAGATTGCATGGAATGGGTAAAAAGGTGTGATAAGTGCCAACGATTTGGCTCCATTACTAAGAGGGACGAGATGCCGCTGCACGTGTTCATGGAAGTTGAGGTATTTGACGTATGGGGGATTGATTTCATGAGTCCATTTCCTCCTAGCAATGGATTCTTGTACATTTTCGTGTGCATTGATTACGTCTCTAAGTGGATTGAAGTTGTTCCGACTAGAGTGAATGATTCTCGAGTGGTGATCGAGTTCTTTAGGAAGAACATTTTTGCGAGATATGGAGTCCCAAGAGCTTTGATGAGCGATGGGGGGAGTCACTTCATGAACAAGTGGATGGAAAAGCTACTGTCAAAATATGAGGTAAGTCATCGAGTCTCTACTGCTTATCATCCTCAATCTAACGGTCTTGCAGAGGTATCGAATCGTCAAATCAAGGAGATTCTTGAAAAGACGGTGAGCATTGGTAGGAAGGATTGGGCAACGAAGCTTGATGATGTACTTTGAGCATATAGGACAGCCTTCAAAACGCCTCTTGGTATGTCTCCATACCAATTGGTTTTTGGAAAGGTGATGGTCCCGTTTTCAAAGGGCAAAATGGGAATTCAGGAGCAAATTTTTTTTTAAACTTACGCGTTGCACCCTGACTGAGTTCAGTGACGAAATACTCAAGTCACTGCGTTGCTGAGAGTGAGAGCTATCAAGTCAGTGATGAGACTTGAAAGCTCAGGCTCTCAACAAGGCAGTGTCTCGAGAGACTGAACTCAGTCAGGGTGCAACGCGTAAGTTTAAAAAAAAATTTGCTCCTGAATTCCCATTTTGCCCTTTGAAAACGGGACCATCAATTGGTATCAGAGCGGGTTGTTCACATGACCACTGATCCAGTTTTGTTAAGAAAAATGGTCTACCGAACAGATCTTAAACGTTTTAAACTATGGGAATTCCTGCATATTTCACTCTATTACCTGTATTCTGACATTATTCTTGTAATAGAAAATCATTTGGTTAGAAGTTTTGGAATCATCAAAAAGGGGGAAATTGTTGGGATATGTTTTAGTTTTGATGATTTTCCAAAACAACATGTAATAGGCTTGAAAGCAGTCAGGATTGTCTCTTTTGTTTCTAGTCAGGTTAGGTTAGTTCTCAGTAGAATAGGCTGTCAGTTGAGAAGAACTTAGCTGAGGGAACACTCAGTTGAGGGGGAACTCAGCGAGGGGGAACTCAGCAACACAGCCTGAGGATATCAAGATGACACCAAGAAGAACTGACTGAAGCCATGCTTGCAACCTGAACCAGGAGAGAAGCCTGAAGGATGTACCACTGAGTGTAAACCAGGCTGATCTAAGCTAAGTCAGGTGGACCACTCAGTGAAGAGCATGATCAGGAGGATCAGTGCTGCACCAAGTAGGCCCTGAAGGAGTCAGGCTACTGTGGTCAGGGAAGTTTGTCATTCAGCCTTATGACAAACTTCTTGGAATGATCTTCAAACAGTCTCTGAAGGACAACTACACTGAAGACGTTCAGTCCACTGAAGATCACCATGTCAGTGAAGGAGGAAGCTACCTAAAGTCAGTGGGCATAGTCAACCCACTGAGTCAAAGATCCGTTGGATCCAGGCCACGTGGACCAATCAGCACGAGGCAGCAACTCTGACACTGACAAAGGCCGCATTCCAAGAAAAGTGGTTGAACCCATTAATTGTATGGATTCAAATGTAATTCCCTCCAACGGTTACATTTGAATCCACACTATAAATACAAGCTTCCAGCTGCGGATTGAAGTGTGTAGGGTGTGTGAGAAGAGGAAATCTACACCTACGAGCTGTGAGGGCGTGAGAGTTTTGTGCGTTTCAAAGGGAGATATAAGGAAGCACATCTTACACCTAGAACACTGACCATTAGGGTCTTCACATATATTATCTGAGTGTTCAGCTTGTAACTCTTAGCTTAGAGAGGTTTTCCCAATCTTAGCTTGAGGCTAACACATTGTAAGGGAAAACCTCACCTAGTTGGAGAAAGCCAAACCAAACTAAACCCTTTCAGAAGATTGTTAGGTTTGTAGTGAGGTGAGGAGAGGCAGCCCAGGGAGTGGCGTGAGTCCAGTTGTAAGTGCACCTTGGCACGTTAAAAACAAGAATCCAAAGGAGTGGATTTCCTGTTAAATCAGGCCGTGGATGTAAGAGCTTGAGTCTCTGAACCACGTTAAACTGAGCGTACTTATCTTTCAAAGTATTTACTAAAGTATTGTGAAAATCAGCTCACTGAGAGCTTTGTTAAGAAAACTTTAGCTAAGCAATCAGGTCAGGGAGATTCCTCTCACTGACCAGATCAGGCTAGGCACTCGAGAGTTCAGTCTCTCGAGACACTGCCTTGTTGAGAGCCTGAGCTTTCAAGTCTCATCACTGACTTTATAGCTCTCACTCTCAGCAACGCAGTGACTTGAGTATTTCGTCACTGAACTCAGTAAGGGTGCAACGCGTAAGTTTAAAAAAAAATTTGCTCCTGAATTCCCATTTTGCCCTTTGAAAACGGGACCATCAAAAGGCATGTCATTTGCCCATGGAGTTGGAGCACAAGGCATATTGGGCGATCAAGAAGCTGAATTTCGATAGTGCCTTGGTTGGTGAGAAGAGATTACTCCAATTACATGAGTTGGAGGAGTTTCGAGATAGTGCCTATGAGAATGCCCGAATTTTCAAGGAGAAGACCAAGAAGTGGCATGATGCACGATTGAGGAAAAAGGAGTTCAAAGTGGGTAATCAAGTCCTCGTATTCAATTCGAGGATGAAGTTGTTTGGTGGAAAGCTTAAGTCCAAGTGGAACGGGCCATATATTGTGAGGGAAGTGCATAAGAGTGGATTCCTTGAAGTCGGAAGAAGGATGGACATAGATTCATGGTGAACGGGCATCGAGTAAAGAAATTCTTCAACTTCTCTTATGAGAATAAGGGAGGTATTTTAGATTCTCAAGTCCCGTGAGCTCCTTCGAGCTCGGTCCGGCATTAGGACCTTAAAACTAGCGCTAAATGGGAGGCAACCCATTTTTACTTGCTTTTATGTGTTTTGTTTATTTTATCGTTTTGTGAATTGTAAGTGTTAACCTCGTTTGTAGAGAAATTTTTTTGGATGTAGGCTTGTTTCGTGGTGCGTAATTCGAGCAAGTGAGCTTAAGGAAAACAATCCATGAAGTTGGAGATGTTTTAAGTAGTAAATCATTCTATTGATGGAGTTTGAGGTAAACTGAACCCCAAATGTAGACCTCTTAGCGAAGTCGAAGTTTGGGGGTGATGTTTTTTTTCGTTCATTACTTTGCATTGATAGTGATTTAAGTTCATAAGAATTTAGTGTACTTACTCGTACGTACTCATTCTTTTCAAACTTTATTATTGCGTAGCAAGAACAAAGTTTGGGGGGGTGTGTATTCGTACTTCGAATTCGTACACGAAATTCTAATGAAAAATTGGTCAAATTTTTCGAAAATATCAATGCATGAGGGTAGTTGGATCGAATTAAGTGTGAGTGCTTAAGTTCGACTTGAATGGGATTGGTGATTTGCACGTTTGGAAGAGACCCCAACTCCTCGGTCGAATGAACGACCTGGCATAAATCGAGGAGTTCTCAGGTTAGTTCATGTTTTGGATGAGTTTTATGATTGTTCGAGTTTGGTTCGTATGCAAATTTCGGGTTTTGGACGTAGAAAATTCTTGTTGAAAGGAGGAGCTGCTCGAGTGGCACCACTCGAGCGCCTCCGTTCGAGCTATTTGCTCGAATGCCCAAATTATACAGAAGATTTTTGCCGTTCGAGCAGCTCGAGCGCGAGCGCTCGAGCACTTGTGTCATTCGAGCTCTACGCTCGAGCGCGACCGCTCGTGCGGGTCTGCTCGAGCGGTTCGCGGGTTTGGCCCGAATTTGAGCCCCCTCTATAAATACCCCCTTCCACATATTTTCACACACTCACACACACTGAAGGGGCGATTTGGGGCGAATTTCGGCTGGGTTCGAACGATTCTCACGATTTCTCACCATTTTGATCGATTTCTTCACACAATCTTCTTTAAATCTTCAAGGAAGGTACGTAATTTCTATCTTTTGTCATTCAATTCGTAGTTTAAGGTTGAATTAGGCATGAGTTGAGCATATGAACTAGGGTTCATGAATGGGTTCGAAATTTTTGGGGATTTTTGCAAAAACTTGTTGATTCTTGATTCCTTGTTGATGAATGTTGATAATATGCTATGGGTTTACTTGTTTTACTTTCAATTTTGGAATTGCATGAGTAAATTGGTGAATTTCTAGAGTGAGAAAGTAGGAATTTGAGAAAAGGAAATGGGTTTTGCATGTTGAGAAGAAGATTTTGTGAATTGGGATTGAATTGAGCATGAATAGGTATGAATTGAGTCTTGAGCATGTAAATTACACAATTTGGGTAATGTTACTTCATGATAGACTTAAATGTGGGCATTAGTGAGTTGAGGTTGATGAATTGTTTGTTAACTACTTGAGAACTTTGGAATGAAAGCATGAGATTTGGAATTGATTGAATTCAAGTTGATATTTAATGTGAATGAATTGAAATTGATGCTACTTGAGACTTTTGGAATTGCTTTGAATTGCGTAGAATGTCAAGAATGAAATTGAAATACTTGGTGTGTTTTGCTTAGGTACAATGACTCCTAAGAAGAATGAGGACCGAGTCTTGAGTATTGCGGAATTAGAAGAAGTCACGAATGAGCTTAGGAGGAAGAGTCTGCTGCCCTCAAGATGGGATAATTTGAACTACGAGGGGAGTTGGAGGTACATTGTTTATAGATGGAGCTTAATAACCGGGAAGGTAGAGAAGATCCGTAGACCCGTCGTGAGTTTCATGAGAGATTTAGGGATTGAGGAGGAGATAAGAAGAATCTTCAGGAGGAATAATATGACAGAGTTCTTCGAGATGCTTCTGTACATGGACACGAATGCAGATTTGGTGGAACAGTTCCTTGCAACGGTTGAGAAGACGGTCGAGAACTCATTCAAGTTCAAGTACCGGAATGATTGGCAGTATTGCGAGGTCGGAGATGTCAACCT
Source organism: Ballota nigra (assembly GCA_947034835.1). Classification (NCBI taxonomy): domain Eukaryota; kingdom Viridiplantae; phylum Streptophyta; class Magnoliopsida; order Lamiales; family Lamiaceae; genus Ballota; species Ballota nigra. Next base: position 84,986,490 of record OX344720.1, on the reverse strand, counting down.
TGCATTTGGGCTTCCAGCCTTATCTAGGCCAAACCGTGTGTCAAAATCATACAAGGCAAATTCGTTCTGGAACGACATCACGGGCGGCATGGCAGGGGAGTATAAAGGGAAGAATGCACGAGCATCGGCGATCAGAAATCCGGTGATTCGGTACATAGAGCGGATCCTAGGAAACACCATATATGCCCGTTCTGAGACGGGAACTGTCACGAGTAAGCAACTTTATGGAATTTGGTGTCTCTTGTACACAAAGGATCACGACTTTGGAAGGGACTTCTTGGAGCACCACTACGAGGCTCCGTTCAAGCTTGGTGCGAAGACCTCAAAAGTTCGAGGAGGAGGTTTGATTTCTGTATTCGTGAAGAGTCTTGGATTCGAGCCGTGTTCGAGTCCCTGCCAAGGCATGGATTTAGGGTTCGAGCAGATGACCAACACCCTGATGTTCGAGCATTGGATGGGAAGTTATTGCATAAGATACAAGGATGACAACCTCTTTCCGCTGCCGAACGATAAGCTCGTGACTTTGAAGGGTAAGAAGAAGCAGAACATAGGGATGAACGGAGAGCAGCACCTTGCTATAGGTGCTAAGTATACAGCTGATGTGGATAATAGAGGACTCCGAGATGTGAGGCCGGTGAAGAGGACCTATTGAGCTCGAGCGCCACCGCTCGAGCGTGCTAGCTCGAGCACTTCCAAGATTTTTTCTTCCGGATGCATTTTTCGGTCCACGAGTTCACGATTCAACCCGATGCTTATATATACTCGTCCCGAGCACGTTTTTACGGATTACCACTTACCACTTGATACGATATTACTTTTAGAGTTAGTTTTTGGAGAAGAAGAGACGAGCAAGCTTTAGATTTACGTTCTCGAGGTTTTCTTTACGAATTCATAGTACGATTTTGCTTTTTAATTTCGTTTCTTAAGACCTTTGTTCGTTAATACTTTGAGACTTTGTTTTCTTAAATTAAATTCAGTTCTTAACATTAATTTTCTTTCAACCCTAGTTTATGTTTGATAATTTATTCTTTATAATCACTATGTTCATGTTCGTTACTTCTTCGATTGTTTTCGTTTCCGTAAAACCCATGTCTAGCTAAAACCCTTGCATGCTTGGGGTAGGATGAACTCGTAGAAGTAGGTTGTGGGTATGTAATTAGGGTAATTCGTGACGCTTAGTTTTAATTCTCTTAATTAATGAATTCTTAAAATCAATCTTAACTTTACCTTTGAATTTAGTTCGAAAAGTATTTGAGAGAGGACGACCTTATCACTCTTTAACAACGAGTAGACTTAATGAGAAGGTTTAGAAAGGGTTAATTAATCTACCGGTTTATCTAAGGAGGACGACCGCATCACCTTAGTTTAAATTAGGGTCTCGTTAATTAAGCACGACCTATTAACTTGTTAGTAGATTAGTGAAGTCGGTTGCTAGGATAAAGTATTAGGGTTTAAATTCTTGAGCTTTCATCTTACAATCTTTAACTTAGGTTATTTCTTGTGTGTCACGGTTATCTTGATTATGTACCTGCTCCGTTAGTATACATAGGGATTCCTGTCCTGAGCATCACCATCACATACTTGAATACAAACCTTAGTTAATTCGTTTCATTCATTCTTTAGTTTAATTAGTTTACTTTAGTTTAGAATTAATTCTTTGAAAAATCCAAAAACATACATTCATATTAGCTACGACGCGTAGATCTTCAGGGATCTGTTCGCATACACTCCATCCTGTGGGATCGATAATACTTGGTCGCTATACTTACTCATACTACAGTGAACTCGTACGCTTGCGGGGAAACTACTAGTAAAGTTAGTATTTTCGGATTCAAGTCATACCCCAAGAATTACTCAACAATACATTGAACAGTGATATTCCCAATAATTATTTTATAGTACCCCGAGGCTTAATCAACAATATCCCAAGCAACAATACTCAAGTAAACAAATCACCAATTCTCCAAGTAATCAATAATAATCAAAGTAATAAACTTTTGTATTTGAATAAATTTGGGGGTTATGATACTGAGAGAGAGAAAAAGTAATCATGTTGCAATGATAATTTGGGGATTGAATAGTGAGATTGAGAAGGGAAAAAAAAAGGAAAAAACATTGTATCTAAATGAGAAGATCAGTGAATTTGAATCGTTCACTACTTCAAATACAATCTACTACAACAACGATTCCTCTGTCTCCGACGCCCGTGCCAAAGGCTATGGCTGCAAATCAATGAAAAAAGCTCAGTGGATCATCAATAGTGGAAATTAAGGTTGGAAACCTCCAAATCGAGTCATTAGAGAAAAGGAGAATCGCCACCACCGTTTTCACTAGAATTAATTGAAGAGAACCGCCGGAAAATAGAGCCGCAACCACCGCGTCGCCATTAATGACGGAAAGAAGCAGAAGCCTCGTCGAAAAATCGAAGAAGAGGACGATGCCTGAAGAAGAGCGGAGAAAAGTATGAGAGAAGAGGGAGAATGCCCGACCCGTAAATGCCTGACCAAATTTTATAATAAAATTTGAAAAGTCAAAATTAATTTTAAATTAGATCTAAAATCCAAGTGCATAGTATGCACTTGGATGCACCCTAAAATTTATTTATAAATATATTCAAAATTAAATATAAAATCAATTTCTTTTTTTAAGCTACAAATAGAGAAGAGATGATCATATTTCAAACACTTCTCAAATTTTAAAAATGCACCCACTATCTAGTCAAATTATAGGTGAATAAGAAACCAATTCATAAAAAATTATTATAAAATCAATAGCATTGGAAGAAAAGTAAAAAAATTCTAGGAATTTTTGTTTTATATCATGATTACCTAATCAACTTTTTTTTTAACCACCAATTAAACGATCAAACTAAACTATCAACATTTGATTTGCTTAGGTCTCTAGCTCGAAACCCAGAAATAAATTGTGTAAAACTTTTTTAAAACACCCAAGTAAGACTTTTTTTTTTATAATGTTTGGTACCACGTAATTCTTTTTCCGAAAGACTGAGAAAACAACGGGCAGCCTAAAAAAAGACTTCAAGTTCCTACATAAAAAAATTGACTCATTTTTCTGCAGCGGAAGAATTGATATCATCTAGCAAAATAAAATACTCCCTCAGCCCCTGGGCCCCTGAGTCCTTTATTAATTTTCATGTGTGAAGCGACACATTTAAAAAAAAATTTTTTTACTAAAAATAGATAGTGTAAAAATGTTTTATTTTTATTTTTGGAGCGTGAAAATTACTGTGGAATATAAAAAAAAAGTGAAAAAAATATTAGAGATGGGATAGAATAGTAATACCGCATAATATATATATATATATTACGTTAATAAGCATAAAGGATAGCTAATGAAATATGCTATGTTCTTGTTTAATTAGACAATAAATTAATATGTATACATACAAACTATCCCACATTTTGTTGCCGGCACCAAGTTGTTGTTGTAGCTCCCGTTGTATGCCAACACTTTTCAATAAAACACCAAAACAAGAAGAACAACGCCTATACACAACTCATTTCCCTACTCTTTTATTATGATTAACAACTCAACATTTTTTACACCAACTTATTGCATCTCCATCCAACTTTGAAAATGCAAAAGCAAATTCGACGAGTTTTCACCTCCATACGAGAACACACGTTCGTCAGCTACGCCAAAATAGCCACAATCGGAGGATTTTGCGACGTTGATCATATAATCGTGAAAGCAACTTCACACGATGACTTCCCAATACGCGATAAATACGTTGATGAGTTGATAAAGATTTTCTCCCTCTCTCCATCATCACACTCGATTTTTGGTTCCGCCAGACGAAATCTTGGCGGGTAGCCTTAAAGTGTCTCCTGCTCCTCCACCGCCTCCTGCGGGCCCTACCCCACGACAGCCCCATTTGGGCCGAGATCTTATGGACTCGAACTAATGGGGTATTGTCTCTTCACCCGTGTAACTTCTGGGATTTCTCATCCGCAGCTTCTGAGGATTACACCGCGTACATACGCTAGGCTACTCGACGAAGCCCTTGATTGCTTATCCATTGAAATAGTCCAAGAACAGCTAATTACATCCTATCCAGATACACACATCTCTGCTTCAAGCAATGCAGAACAACAAGTGGCTAATGATGAAGAAAAAAACATACCACTCAAGATAAAGGTTTTGGAAGGAACGATTGCAATCGTGCCTCACCTTCAAAGCCTAATGGATCGCGCCATAGAATGTTGGCCTACTGGTGCTGCTTTGAAGAGCTTCCTCGTGCACTCGTCCATGAACCACGTTATTAGTTATAGTTTCTCATGCTACAGTGTGTTTAGAAGAGAGATTATGGATGTGTTGGATAATCTGAATCAGTTACCCTACCGAGGTTGTGTGGCAGCCTTTCGTATTTACAAGAAAGCAGCCACCCAAGCTCATCAACTAGCAGGTTATCATCAGTAGTATCAGTCTATGGGATATTGGGGATCATATGATTACCCTATTATTGATCAGATTTCGGATGTTCAACTCCAGACACTTGAAACCATTCTCAATGAGATGTGGCAGTTATCCGATCATTCCTCTCTGTCGAGTGTCTCCTCAAAGACGTCCAACGAGCAATCTCCGTTAAGATTTACAGAGGATAACGGTGGTGGACAAAACGTAGAGACGGGTTTTGACAATAAAGATACGGAATTGGAGCCGTTGATAATGTGGAAAGTTGAGAACACTTGGGAAGATCTTTAAGAAGCCTCTATAAGTAGTAAGTCATGCATGGATTCAAGTTATGATAGGATTCATGGAAATCAAGAAAATGAATGGCAGATGCAAGTGCAAGATCCTTATTATCATCTTCAAACTCTAAACCCTTTTTACCATCAGCAGCATAGAATGAATCTTTATTATGGATCATGCCCTAATACCCCACTTCACCAAATTGTTCTTTGATGTGTTACTTGCAAGTCACTTGGTGATAATTCTTTAGTTTATGTGGGTTTTTTTTCCTTTCATTTTCATTCTTTTTTTTTATCTATTGTTGTATTAAATTTAAGTTATTAGCTAAATAATATGTGGTGTGGATAATTATCTATGCTTTTTGTTTAATATGTGTGACAAGGTTTAACCTTGGGTTGCCGCATGGAATGAACATATACAATCAAACTAAACTCTGTCCAAAAGCATACTCTCTATATCCACAAAAAGTAGTGCTCATTTCGTTTTTGTCGACAATATTTATTTATTCACCATCTAATAATCACTTAAATATTTCAAACGAATCAAAATTGGTCAATTAACTTTTTCTTCAAGCCAAAATCATGATAGGAGTTGAGTTGGCCATGACTCACCAGCATTACCGATCGTCGTTCGGTAACACCACTTTCACAAAAGTTTTCGTCGGAGGACTCGTCTGGGAAACTCCCACCGATGTAATGCGCAGTTACTTTGAACACTTCGGGGAGATTCTCGAGGGCATTATTATAATGGATAAGAACACCAGGAAAGCAAAGGAATATGAATTCGTAAGATTTTTTTAACGTCTCCGATTTAATTTATGTTTGAAATTTTAAATTTTAAAAATAAAATGCAATTCAAATTTGGTTTTTCGAATATATATTTTCAATAAATATTACTAAATGGAATATATATTTTGTTTATGTTATACATATTTTAAGGATCTGCTTTATATTTTAAATTGCATGATTTTTAAAAAAAGTATTATTGGAGTTGTGCATACCCTGTTTAGAATTTCTGAATCCGCTACTGAACAAACACCCTATCCAGATACAGACATTTCTACTTTAAGCGATGTACAAAAAAAAGTGGCTAATGATGACAAAAAAAAGTATACCACTCAAGATAAAGGTTTTGGAAGACTTGACTTACCTTCAAAGCCTAATAGACCGCGTCATCGAATTTGGCCTACGGGTTCAGCTTCGAAGAGCTTCCTCGTGCATTCGTCCATGAACCATGTTATAGCTTCTAATGCTACAATGTGTTCAGAATAGAGATTATGAATGTATTGGATAATTTAAATCAGTTACCCTACCGAGGTTGAGTGGCAGCCTTTCGTATTTACAAGAAAGCAATTATCCAAGCTCATCAACTAACAGGTTATCATTAGTGGTGCCAGTCTATGGGATACTGGGGATCATTGAATGTTCAAATCTAAACACTTGAAACCATTCTCAATTAGCTATGGAAATTAACCGATCATTCCTCTCTGTCGAGTGTCTCTTTAGAGACGTCCAATGAGCAATCTCTATTAAGATTTATAGAGGATGACAGCGGTGGACAAAACGTAGAGACAAGTTTTGACAATAAAGACATGGAATTGGAGCCATTGATAGTGTGGGAAGTTGAGAACGCTTGGGGGATCTTTTAGAAGCCTCTATAAGTAGCAAGGCATGCATGGATTCAGGTTATGATAGGATTCATGGAAATCAAGAAAATAAATGGCAGATGCAAGTGCATGATCCCTATTATCATCTTCAAACTCCAAACCCTTTTTACCATCAGTAGCATAGAATGAATTTTTATTATGGATCATGCCCTAACACCTCACTTCACCAAATGGTTCTTTGATGTGTTACTTACTAGTCACTTGATGATAATTCTTTAGTTTATGTTGGGTCTTTTTTTCCTTTCATTCTCATTCTTTTTTTATACATTGTTGTATTTCATTTAAGTAATTAGCTAATTAATATGTGGTGTGGATATTTATCCATGCTTTTGATTTGATATGTATGGCAAGGTCTGACCTTGGATTGTCGTATGGAATATACAATCAAACTAAACTCTGTCCAAAAGCATACTCTCTATCCACGAAAAGTGGTGCTCATTTCATTTTTGTCAATAATCTTTGTTATTCACCATCTAATAACCACTCAAATATTTCAAATGAATCAACATTGGTCAATTAACTTTTTCTCCATGCCAAAATCTTGATTGGAGTTGAGTTGGCCATGACTCACCAGCATTACCAATCGTCGTTCGGTGACACCACTTTCACCAAGGTTTTCATTGGAGGACTCGCCTGGGAAACTCCCACCGATGTAATGCGTAGTTACTTTAAATAGTTAGGGGAGACCCTCAAGGTCGTTATCATAATGGATAAGAACACCAGGAAATCAAAGGGATACAAATTCGTAAGATTTTTCTAACGACTCTAATTTAATTTATGTTTGAAATTTTAAATTTTAAAAATAAAATGCAATTCAAATTTGGTTTTTCGAATATATATTTTCAATAAATTTTACTAAATGGAATATGTATTTTGTTTATGTTATACATATTTTAAGGACTTGTTTTATATTTTAAATTGCATGATTTAAAAGAAATAGTATTCTTGGAGTTGTGCATACCCTGTTTAGAATTTTTGAATCCACCACTGAACAAACACCCTATCCAGATACAGATATTTCTGCTTCAAGCGATACACAAAAAAAGTGGTTAATGATGACAAAAAAAAAAGCATACCACTCAAGATAAAGGTTTTATAAATGATGTTGTAAGTCTTGCCTCACCTTCAAAGCCTAATGGATCGCGCCATCGAATGTTGGCCTACGGGAGCAGCTTCCAAGATCTTCCTCGTGCACTCGTCCATGAACCATGTAATTCGTTATAACTTCTCATGCTACAATGTGTTTAGAAGAGAGATTATGAATGTGTTGGATAATGTAAATAAATTATCCTACTGAGTTTGTGTGGCAGCCTTTCATATTTACAAGAAATAAGCTACCCAGGCTCATCAACTAGCAGGTTATCATCAGTGGTGCCAGTCTATGGGTTATTGGGGATCATATGAATACCATATTATTGATCAAATTTCGGATGTTCAAATCCAGACACTTGAGACCATTCTCAATGAGATGTGGAAATTAACCGATCATTCCTCTCTGTCGAGTGTCTCCTCAAAGATGTCCAACGAGCAATCTCCGTTAAGATTTATAGAGGATGACGGCGGTGGACAAAATTTAGAGACGGGTTGGACAACAAAGATACGAATTTGAGTCGTTGATAGTGTGGGAGGTTGAGAACACTTGGGAGGATCTTTTAGAAGCCTCTATAAGTAGCAAGTCATGCATGTATTCAAGTTATGATAGGATTCATGGAAATCAAGAAAATGAATGGCAGATGCAAGTGCATGATCCCTATTATCACCTTCAAACTTCAAACCCTTTTTACCACCAGCAGCATACAATGAATCTATGGATCATGCCCTAATACCCCACTTTCACCAAATGGTTCTTTGATGTGTTACTTGCAAGTCACTTGATTATAATTCTTTAGTTTCTGTGGGTTTTTTTCCTTTCATTCTCATTTTTTTGTCTATTATTGTATTAAATTTAAGTTATTAGCTAAATAATATATGGTGTGGATAATTATCCATGTTTTTCGTTTGATATGTACGACAAGGCCTGACCTTGGATTGCCATCTGGGACGAAAATATACAATCAAACTAAACTCTGTCCAAATATGTATTCTCTCTATCCACGAAAAGTAGTGTTAATTTCATTTTTATCAACAATCTTTGTTTATTCACCATCTAATAATATCTTAAATATTTCACATGTCATTGGCTTTACACAAACAAACAACCACTTAATTCATAAATAGACCACACAATACCCCAAATTAAAATACCCTTATTTTATTTACGTTTTCTTAAAAGTTGTTCAAAACAAACGAGTATATTTTTCGTGGACGTAGGGAGTGGAAACAGTTGTTGTTCCATTGCTCAATGTAATAGTGAAATGTTCTGATAGTGCCACTTCTATCACATTTTCCAGCAATTGCATAATAAAATGTGGTACTTTTCGTCTTGATCTCGTTCGAAGTTGGCTTTGGAGATTTATAACGTTAATCCTAGGGCGAAATATCTTATTTTGGATTAAATACTATTCTCGGAGATTTGTCGGATGCACTTCTTTGAATTTGGTGAAGAACGCGCTTTCATTCTTCGAGAGTGTGCGAAGAATGTCTTTGAAGATTCTTCAAATCTTCAAGTATTCATTCAAGTATTCATTTTTGATTGCTTTTCTCGAAGAACGCTTTGAATCTGATGAAAATGCTTTGAATCTCCAAGTGTTGTTGCAGAGAATTTAGAAGATGACTGAGCTCTTAATTTTGGTGTGTGGAAAATGAATGAATAAATGAAGACCCCTATTTATAGGGCGTTTTCCTTCTTCACGGTGCCACGTGGCGCATTCTGGTTGGCCGATGTCAATTTGATGGGTTTGATTGGTCAACTATTAGATTTGGTTGATTTTTATTTGATTTTCATTATTATTTTTCTTTTATATGAGATATTATATTTTATCTCGCTTGCACGGTAATCCAGTTGTATTTATTATCGAATATGAGCACTGCAAACTCGTATATTTTGACAGGTTTATATCGTGTATATTAAATATCAATAACTTAATTTGAAAATTAATCTAATTAAATTCTCGAAATAAAATAATAAATTTAATTTGATATAAATAATTATTTGGGTGAGAAATTAATTTGTTTACAAATGCCCCTTCGAGCTTTGTTCACGGTCATTTTTTACTTGAAGTAAACGTGAAATTGCAATTCCTCATTTGACATCGAATCTTGAGAAATTGTATATATTTATACATGACCCAAATAATTTCACTCATCTAATGGAGATTTTCTGGATTTGTTTTGTAGGCTTTAGCGAGTCCCCTTTTTTTTTTCAAGCATGTGGGCCCAAACTTCATCATCATCATCCCTTTAACACAAGTCCTAATACAAGTGTATTAACCATTACTAGGATCGAACCCACCCGTGCTTTGCACGGAAGTCATGTTAATTTCTATTATTTAACAAAATGATATATATATATATATATATATATATTATATAATTTCTAAATAGTCTTGTTAATATATTTGATTGTATACTATGTTATACCTATGTTAATACATTCTAGTTGGAATTATTAAATAATAATAAAAAAAGATAGACACTACCCAATATTTAGTCCATAGTACACATAATACATACATAATTTTTTCACGTTAAAAACACGTATATTAATTATAGAGATTGAAGAATCTTGGTAATATTAATAAATTATCATTTGCTTGTGTTTACTATTAATAATTTTTCAATATAAACAAAATAAACCTTTTAGGGTAATGTTTTTTCATGGACAAATTAATAAAGCATTCATTTAATCATGATGTAGGGAGCAACATAATCCAACTATTATCACTAATTCATTTAAGTAATTATCTTTACAACTTTTAACTTAATACTTAATAATGATTAATTTTTTATTTTATAAAGTTGGCGTTATATATAAATTCATGGTCCAGAGGCACCACACAAGTCCACTAAATTTTTTCACACATAAATTAGGGGTGGTGATTAGGCGTGAAATTGTCATGATTCGTAGCTAGAAACGCCCTAGTTTTGGTCGAATTTATTGAGTTTTTAGAGTCAATTGAGCATTATTTCTATACATTGATGAATTTGTCTCTTTGATGCTCATAGGTGAATAGAGGATGAAAAACGGAGTTCGTAGGACTTTGAATCGACTCAAACGGATGTCCGAATGAGAAGATATTGAAGAAATACGATTGGTATTAGTGCGGACGAGGAAAAAGTATTAGTTGGGAAGAGTTGGAAGTCACTCGAGTGACTAGGTCGAGCGCCACCGCTTGAGCGCATTGCTCGAGCGCCTAAGACTTACAGAACTTTTCTTGCGCTCGAGCAGCTCGAGCGCCACCGCTCGAGCGAATTGCTCGAGCGCCCAAAACATACAGTGAAAATTCAGCGCTCGACCGGCTCGAGCGGAACCGCTCGAGCGATTGTGTCATTCGAGCTACACTACTCGAGCGGGACCGCTCGAGCGTTTTGCTCGAGTATGCGTATTTTCGGCCCATTAACTCCCGTTTCGACCCGTGCCTATATATACCTCTTCCAAACACGTTTTGAAGGATCCTGAACTTTAGAAATAACTTTAGACTTAGTTTTTGGAGAGGAAGGAGAGGAGCAAGCTTTATTTACGTTTTGTTGAGGTTTTGCATACGAATTCTTAGTTTCTTTTCGTTTCTTAGTTCCTTTTCATTAGTTTGATTTCTTTAAACACTTTGAAACTTCGTTTTAGTTAATTAAATTTCAGTTCTTAGTATTTATTTCTTTAAACCCTAGTTCATGTTTCATACTTTCGTTCTTCAATTCATTATGTTTATGTTCGTTGTTTCTTCTATTGCTTTTATGTTTGTTAACGTCATGTCTAGCTAAAACCCTTGCATGCTTAGGGTAGGATGAACTCGTAGAAGTAGGTTGTGGGTACGTAATTAGAGTAACTTGTGACGTTAGGTTTTAATTCTCTTGGTTAATGAATTCTTATAATTAATCTGAACTTTACCTTTGAATTTAGTACGAAAGTGTTAGAGAGAGGACGACCGCATCACTCAATAACGATTAGTAGTCTTAACGAGAAGGTTTAGGAAAGGTTAATTCATCTACCGGTTTAGCGAAGGAGGAGGACCGCATCACCTTAGTTAAATTAGGGTCTCATTAATTAAGCACAATCTATTAACTTGTTAGTAGATTAGTGAAGTCGAGTGTTAGGGTAAAGTATTAGGGTTTAGAATCTTGAGCTTTCACCTTGCATTCTTAGACTTAGGTTAATTCTTGTGTGTCACAGTTATTTTGATTATGTACCTGCTCCGTTAGTATACGTAGGGATTCCTATCTTAAGCATCACCATCTCATACTTGCATACACACCTTAGATACTTAGTTTAATTTCCTTTTGCATTCATAGAGTAATTTAGTTTGGACTTAATTCTTTTAATTTTCAAATCCAAAAATACACTCATATTAACTACGACGCGTAGATCTTCAGGGATCTATTCGCATATACACCATCCCTTGGGTTTGATAATACTTGGTCATTATACGTACTTATACTACAGTGAACCCATACTCTTGCGGGGAAGCTACTAGTAAAAGCTAGTATTTTCGCTTCAAGTCAATGGCGCCGTTGCCGGGGATGGCGTTGTATGCTTTTGAATAGGACTTGTAGATAGCTAAGTAGTTAGTAGTGGGTGATTTATTTTCTGTTTTTATTTTTATTCAATCGGCAGTTGCGTTTTGACCCTTCTGCTAGTGTGTCAGGTTTATGAAAACACGCTCACAAGGCAATACGAGCGAAGAGAGAATACCATTGGACCCTGAGACAATAGCCAGAAGGAACCGAGCCTTCTTGAGAAGGATGAACGCTGCCGACTTAGGAAAGGAACCAATGGATATCAATAATGAGTTGGACGATGCTGCCAACGATTTCAATCAGGCAGTAGACCGAGTTGAAGGCACTGGAGTTAGTGGTAGCCAGAATCAAATTCCATTAGGGGATAGCCAGAGCCTAACCCGGATACACAAAACGTAGGGAATCCAGCTCAGAACCATATCCATAATCCTCATAACAACCCTGCTTACCCACAAAACCCAAATAACCCTTTTAACAACCCAGTATACCAACATTACCCATACCCACCTTATCCTTACCCACCATATCCATATCATCCACCTCCTGTCTATAACCAACCACCTGTTTACCCACCACCACCCCAACAAGTACCAGTACCTGCTGCTAATCCTCAACACGTTCCTCAGAACGTCGATCATAATATGGCTATTCGAGGGAGGTTTGCAGCGCAGCCACAACGGTACTATGATGGAGTGGCTTTGCCTCCTGTTGAGGCGAACAACTTCTCGATATCCCCGGGGATTTTAAAGCTGCTTACCGAGAATCAATTCAAGGGGGTGATCGGGAAGGAAAATCCTCATACACACTTGAGGAGCTTTCTCATGATAGCCTCTACTTTCAATTACAATGGCATGTCTGAAGATGCCAAGAGGCTTAGGCTGTTCCCATTCTCATTGACGGGAATAGCTAAGGAGTGGTACAATAATACGCTCCCGCGGGGAGGTATTACCACTTGGGCCGAGCTCGAGCGTCTGTTCCTCGAGCGATTCTACCCTCCATCTAGGACGATCAAGGCTAGAATTGAGATCTCATCCTTTCGCCAGAAGCAAGGAGAGGACCTACGTCAAGCGTGGGAGAGATACTCAAACATGCTGATTGAGTGCCCGCAGCACGGGTACAATGAGGGAGACATTATGGCATTCTTCTATAGTGGTGCCAACAAGGCGGGGCAAGCCCATTTAGACGCCTGTGCGGGCGGAGCATTCTTGAACCAAGGCATAGAGAGGTGTAGGGAAATCGTGGACAACATTGTCACGAATGCCGGTGCTTGGAGTGAAGATGCAGATTTTCAGAGAGTGCATCAGGTTGAAGAGGGAGAAGGAACGAGAAGGCTGCTGATGGTCATGATGGAAAAGATCAACAACCTCGAGTTGGGAAAGAGTTTGGGTGGAGAGCATGCAGTAGAGAATGAGAGAGTAGACCAGCCCAGTGGACAGCAAGAGGTAGCCAATTACATGGGAGGTCCGTATTACAATCAGAATGGCTACCAAGGTGGTAATCAGTATGGAAGGCCTTCTTATGGTCAACCATTTGTACCTCCAGGTCCTCAGCCACTTCAAAATCAATGGAGGAACACACAAGGAGTTCAAGGAGGCCAGCAGCCTCCTCAAAACACATGGAAGAAGAATGAGAACTTTTCTTATGCTAACCCAAAAGATGGTGTTACTGTTCCTGCAGGTGTTGATCCGGGGTCTAAACCTCCGGGTGGAGAAGGCGGTGCATCAACCGAGGAGATGTTGAGAGCGATCCTTCAGAAGGTGGAGGAAGGGAGCAAGCGGTTGTCATCCTTGGAGTATGATGTGAAGGGGTTGCATAAGAAGGGTGATCAACGTGATCAAGAGCTCCAGAAGATGAACGTTGAGTGGACTAGAACTCAACAAGAGAACAATCGAAGGTTTACTTCTTTAGAGTTCCAGATGAGCCAGATTGCAAAGTCAGTGAATAGAATGCCGGAGGGGAACCTGAAGGAGCATTGCAAGGCTATCCAGTTAAGAAGTGGAACCAACTATGAAGGGCCTCAGATGCCTGCTGATTCTGAGACGCCCCAAGTTGAGAAGGGGATTGAAAGTGAAGGGATTGAGAAGCATGAAGATATGGATGAGTCCCAGAAGGGCAAGGAAAGTGAGGAGGTTGAGAGAGTTCCAAAGTGGAAGAAAGCAAAGGAAGCAAGGGAGAAAGTGAAAGTGACCGAGCGAGATGAATGGGGGGTACCCAAATCTGTGATACCTGTCCCGTATCCACAACGTTTTATGAAGAAAACGCTTGATGAGAAATTCGCTAAGTTCCTTGATGTTTTTAAACAACTGCATATTAATATTCCTTTTTATGATGCTTTGGAACAGATGCCAAATTATGCCAAGTTCCTGAAGGACTTGATCGCGAAGAGACGGCGAGTGGATGAGCCGAAGTTGGTGCAGCTGAACCACGAGGTGAGTGCATTAGTGCACAAGGCGCTTCCACCGAAGCTGAAGGATCCCGGGAGCTTCACGATCCTATGTGATATTGGGAACGGGATCAAGAAGGGAGCATTGTGCGACCTCCGGGCGAGCATTAATTTGATGCCACTGTCGCTTTTCAAGAAGTTGGAAGGTGTTGAACTTCAACCCACAATGATGACGCTTCAACTTGCCGACCGGTCTATTACTAGACCTCAAGGTGTGGTTGAAGACGTCCTAGTGAGAGTTGGAGATCATATTTTTCCAGCCGACTTTGTAGTGCTAGAGATGGAGGAAGATGAGCACGTGCCCCTGATCTTTGGAAGACCGTTCTTAGCTACGGCGGGGATGGTGCTAGACGTGGCAAACGGGAAGATTACATTGAAGGTTGATGATCAAGAAGTGAAGATCTCCCTATATGAAGCCATGAAGCACCCGAGGGAGGATGAGAGCTTGTATTGCATGGATGCAATTGATCCTCGTGTTGAAGACACACCTCCTATCCCTAATCCTTCTCATATTCATGAATTTTATAATCCTTCACTTAATTATTTAACCCATGAGCATTATGATCTTGATTATTTTGATAGGGATAAAGTGAAGAAGTTGAAGG
The DNA here is from genome assembly GCA_947034835.1 of Ballota nigra. Taxonomy (NCBI): domain Eukaryota; kingdom Viridiplantae; phylum Streptophyta; class Magnoliopsida; order Lamiales; family Lamiaceae; genus Ballota; species Ballota nigra. The sequence continues at coordinate 84,971,453 of OX344720.1, read as the reverse complement.
ATGAAGAGGTGAAGAAAGTGGACGTGGTCCAGCTAGAGGGAAAATGAGGAGTTAAGAAGAAGAAGTCAAAATTCAAGAACTTGTTTGGTAAGACTCCTCCAGATAAAGGAAAGAAGGAGTTGAGACCCATAACACTTGGGAATGAGAAAAGAGGAAAGGAACTCATGATGGAGGGACATCAAGGAAAGGAGTTCAAACACCACTCTTATGAGAGTAAGGGAGGTAAAGTTGAGTATGATGTTCCATAAGCTCCTTTGAGCTTGGTCCGGCATGAGGACTTTAAAAATAGCACTGAATGGGAGGCAACCCATTATTTTTTTTATTTATTTGCTTTGAGTATTTTTTAGTTATTAGGGAGTTATTTTGAATCGTATGTTTAACCTCGTATTTGAGTGAGTTGCTTGTAGGCTTGTCTCTAAAGGAGTAAAGGTATCATGGAGTTATTCAGATTGAAGGGACCAACTCAAGCAAGGGAGTGTGCCAAGTTGATGAAGAGAAACTGAATTGTTTGGTTGAGGTAACCCACAACCCCAAACTTAGACCTCTTCGCAAGGTCGAAGTTTGGGGGGGTGGTGTTTTTTTTATATGTTTTCTTGTTACATTGCACCGGAGCACCCCTTATCTTTGAGTTGAGTTAGTTATTGGGTGCCTTGAGATACTCCTTGGGGTGATTTTAATTTGACTCGCTATTGCATATTTCATGCCTATCAATCATCTTATGCTTGTTGATTGCTATCTTTGAGTATGATTTGATGAGTAGAGTGAGTTGTAAGGGTGAGTTAGAAATTCTTTTGTGTGAGTGTTTGAGTTTGAGCTGATTTGAGAAAGAACTTGTATGCTTGTGAATTTTTCTTTTGAGTACTTGTGTGATGAGAGTGAGAGTGCACTAGACTAGCATGGATGTGAAAACCGTGAGAGTTGAGCCTTACGAGATTTAAATGCATGATTTAATCTCTTCGTTTGTGAGTGGATCGTCACCTTAGAGGATGCTAGAACTTGTGTGTGCTCTTGCTTCTTGATTGTGTCCAGTTCGATATGCCGAATGTGATCTTAGGCCATCTTTGATTTAATTGAGTCACTTAGCCAAAATTTTCCTTACCAATGACATTGATCCCTTGTTAGCCCCTTTTGAGCCTAAAGCCTATTTTATTTGCTAGCACATATGAACACTATTCCAATTCCTAAGCCTTTTTATCCCAATTTGAGTGGAGAATAGGAAAGTGTGAATGTGAAGGGAGTGAATTGAGTTGAAAAAGGAAAAGGTTGTTTGTTGAGTGAATATGAGAAGAAGGTGTGATGAAGTTATGAGATGTGGGCAAAAGAGAAAAAAAATTGAGAACGAGCAAAAGAAAAAATGAGCTCATGTGTTGTGCGAAAAAGAAAAAAAAAGTGATTGAAAAAAAAAAGTGAAAAGAGTGAGAAAGAAAAAAAATTTGAAGTGTTGAGAGAAGTGGAATTGAAAGAGTGTTAATTGAATATGTTTGAAGTAGTCTGTTCCTAATCTCGAAGTGCCAAAGTTTGACTTTCTATTCTTCATTCACTTAAGTCACTTACCCATATTGATATCCCACCTGTCCAAAGAGCCTACATTACAACCTTGAGAAAAGTCCTTTTTGATTCGGCATTGATTTTTAGAGTACGGTCGAAGTTAAGAGCACTTACAAGCCTATGGCTGCCAATTTGTGTGATTGATTGTTTGAGTGAGTCCCTTGACCATTGTTATACACTTGTGAGGGAGCGAAACACATCGTTGAGTGCACATCCATGCTTGATCTTGGTGTTTCTTGTAATTTTTGCATGAGTATGATAAAGGAAGGTGAGTGAGTTTACTTGTGATGCATCTTTGAAGCTCGAATTTATGTACTTGCATGATTGGATACCTTGACTCATTCCTAACAATTTCACTTGACTTATTATTTCGTTGCTTGAGGACAAGCAACATGGTAAGTTTGGGGGGGGGGGGTTGATTAGGCGTGAAATTGTCATGATTCGTAGCTAGAAACGCCCTAGTTTTGGTCGAATTTATTGAGTTTTTAGAGTCAATTGAGTATTATTTATATACATTGATGAATTTGTCTCTTTGATGCTCATAGGTGAATAGAGGACGAAAAACGGAGTTCGTAGGACTTTGAATCGACTCAAACGGATGCCCGGATGAGAAGATATTGAAGAAATACGATTGATATTAGTGCGGACGAGGAAAAAGTATTAGTTGGGAAGAGTTGGAAGTCACTCGAGTGACTAGGTCGAGCGCCACCGCTCGAGCGCATTGCTCGAGCGCCTAAGACTTACAGAACTTTTCTTGCGCTCGAGCAGCTCGAGCGCCACCGCTCGAGCGAATTGCTCGAGCGCCCAAAACATACAGTGAAAATTCAGCGCTCGACCGACTCGAGCGGAACCGCTCGAGCGATTGTGTCATTCGAGCTACACTACTCGAGCGGGACCGCTCGAGCGTTTTGCTCGAGCAACTTCGGATTTTTGCCTCCGTATGCGTATTTTCGGCCCATTAACTCCCGTTTCGACCCGTGCCTATATATACCTCTTCCAAACACGTTTTGAAGGATCCTGAACTTTAGAAATAACTTTAGACTTAGTTTTTGGAGAGGAAGGAGAGGAGCAAGCTTTATTTACGTTTTGTTGAGGTTTTGCATACGAATTCTTAGTTTCTTTTCGTTTCTTAGTTCCTTTTCATTAGTTTGATTTCTTTAAACACTTTGAAACTTCGTTTTAGTTAATTAAATTTCAGTTCTTAGTATTTATTTCTTTAAACCCTAGTTCATGTTTCATACTTTCGTTCTTCAATTCATTATGTTTATGTTCGTTGTTTCTTCTATTGCTTTTATGTTTGTTAACGTCATGTCTAGCTAAAACCCTTGCATGCTTAGGGTAGGATGAACTCGTAGAAGTAGGTTGTGGGTACGTAATTAGAGTAACTTGTGACGTTAGGTTTTAATTCTCTTGGTTAATGAATTCTTATAATTAATCTGAACTTTACCTTTGAATTTAGTACGAAAGTGTTAGAGAGAGGACGACCGCATCACTCAATAACGATTAGTAGTCTTAACGAGAAGGTTTAGGAAAGGTTAATTCATCTACCGGTTTAGCGAAGGAGGAGGACCGCATCACCTTAGTTAAATTAGGGTCTCATTAATTAAGCACAATCTATTAACTTGTTAGTAGATTAGTGAAGTCGAGTGTTAGGGTAAAGTATTAGGGTTTAGAATCTTGAGCTTTCACCTTGCATTCTTAGACTTAGGTTAATTCTTGTGTGTCACAGTTATTTTGATTATGTACCTGCTCCGTTAGTATACGTAGGGATTCCTATCTTAAGCATCACCATCTCATACTTGCATACACACCTTAGATACTTAGTTTAATTTTCCTTTTGCATTCGTAGAGTAATTTAGTTTGGACTTAATTCTTTTAATTTTCAAATCCAAAAATACACTCATATTAACTACGACGCGTAGATCTTCAGGGATCTATTCGCATATACACCATCCCTTGGGTTCGATAATACTTGGTCATTATACGTACTTATACTACAGTGAACCCTTACTCTTGCGGGGAAGCTACTAGTAAAAGCTAGTATTTTCGCTTCAAGTCAGGTGGTAATTGGGAACATGACACGATAGCACGATACGAATCCGACACAAAAATTGCGGATTAGTGTTGATCTTATTGAGTTAGTATCCTTATCGGGTCGACACGATAAGAACACGAAAATTTCGCGGCGAGTTAGTGTCGGATTAGTGTCAACACATTAAACACGATAAAATTAACGGATAATCCATTAACCTGTTAACAACCCGTTAAGCACGGACACGATAGTAACACGAAATAACATATAACATGATAGTGACACGAAATATATTTTAATTATATTTTTACAAAAATAATAATATATAACATTATCTTTTCAAGCCCATTAAGAACTTAGTCTCAAATTCTTATCCATAACTAAAAAACAGGCAGAGGAAGCCCAACTCCCAGGCCCATCAATTTATAAACTAAGTATAAGAACCAAATTAAGAATAAAAATTACTTTTGGAAACCCTAAAAACACTCATCGGCCATCGCAATTTCACTTCTTCTATCTCCCTCTCACACGGTCGTTCTCTCTCTCTCTCTCTCTAGCCTCAGGGAACCACCGCTCTGACGCTCTCTCCCTCAGAGACCACCGCTCTGATGCTCTCCCCCTCGCTCGCCTCAGAGACACGCCTGCCTTGACTCAATGTTCTACCCTTTCATCATGAAAGGTAAACTATAAATTGTTTTCTTATTTTTTTTTTGGAGTTGTCATTTATTAAATTTTACTAAATTAATTATATATTGAATTGTAGGTGAGCTATTGTACTGAGCTTTGCCGATGTGAAAGCAATCCTGATGTTGAAGTGGAAATTGGAGTGATGATTCTTCTTTTGTGTGTTTTGAAACTTTGGTTTATCATTTGATTTCTAAAACTTTGGTTTGTAGTATGAGACTTTAATTATTATGTTGGATAAATTATGCATTTGGTATTTTGGTTTGTAATCGCTTTGGATAGAATATGCTTTCTATGAACATTTGTAGTTTTTTGTGTTGAAATTTTAAATTTAGTCATCTTTTTTATCAGGTTTATATTGTGACGACACGGATTGAATCGTGTTATTATCGTGTCGTGTCGACACAAAATAAATCATATCGTGTCGACACAGATTTTATCATGTTCGTGTCATGTCAGCACGGATGCTTATCGTGTCGTGTTAGTGTCGGGGCTTATCGTGGTGTGTCATTATCGTGTCGACATGAAACACGATCCGTTAGCATGAATTGCCACCCCTAACATAAATATATGCACATGGTTCAAGTTCCAACAATAACTGTTATTATTGATGTACACATAATTCATCTTCCCGATAAATCTGACCACCAAAATAATAAATTAATTCAAACCACCCTAATATGCAAATATCCAACCAAGAAACCTCCATTTATGACAGCATCAATAAACGATTATGTAAATCCAGATTTTGAAGGAACGGATCGGTGTCCAATCAAAAGAAAATAATCAAGAAACAGATAATCGATGTAATATTTTGTTGTGTATAATCAAGAAACAGATAACACAATGTAATATTTTGTTGTGTATAATCGATGTCTATGCCCCTCTAAGATTAATTTGATATTTTTTTCTAATGTCACAGGTATCTCGAAACATCTTCAAGATTCCGACTATTTATATACTATATAGAAGATATGCGGAAGAACTGATCTGCCGATATTATAATAGGCAGCCGATACAAAGACATTTATAAGTTTTTTGCATCAAAATAGAGATTGAAACAAAAAAGGTTCATGCATTAATTTTGTACATATAAATATTCTGATTTACCAATTTATTTTTTTATGTCCAATATAACAGATTTGAAATTGCAGCGCTAATTATTTTGAAAGAATGATGGTTAGAGATTTCTTTGCCAATTAAAACACCACCAAAATAGAGATACAAATAATTTATATGGTAAGATACACTAATTCAATTTTTTTTCCAGCGTTTCATACTAATTTATTTTAAAATTTGTATTTACATGCAGCGTCAGAATATATGATATACGGCCATCTTCATCAGAATACAGAGGAAAATAAGGTAAACAACTGACTTATATTATGATAAGAACTGTTCTCAAATGTGTCGGATCACATCGCACCGCTATTGATATATTAGGTATGGATTATCTAAAATGCAAAACCTTCAAAAATATTCCATTCGTATTATTCATATGCAATCATACGACTTTAAGAACAAAGGGTAAATTACAGACTGAATCAAGTCTAAATTTCTAAAGTGCAAAATCCAAAATTCGCATCTACATGTTTATTAGTCAAAACCGATAGCTAAAATTTAGTAATAACTATGTGTTAATATTTGTTTATAAAAATTTCTTAACACGTAAAAGAAAATTCAAGAAAGACATTGCCTACAGCACACACGTGTTTGATTAGGACAGTTTTTAAAAATTAATCAGTTTAATAAATGATTTTTCGTGTTCATATCTACAGGTTAAATCGTGATTTCTATTAGGTCAAAATATAGAATACAACTATTATAATAAATTCAATTTTCTTTAAACTAAAAAATACTTAATAATTATATATATATATATATATATATGTATATATGGATTTGATTATGTACTGTAAAATAATTTTTTTTTTATATATGGCTTTTAATATATTAGTACATTTATTGGAGATATGCGCAATTTTCAATGTGGGAACATATATACATGTGCACACTCAAAGAATGATAATTCTATATGTCTTTATATTTATTAATTTATAATTTTTTGGATAGGTATACATATATCAGCAATATTAAAAAAGTATTACTGATAAAACATATCCAAACATATACACACGTCTAACATTTGTTACATTAAAATATTTATATACCTCAACACAAATTAGATACCTACAACATTAATACAAAGCATAGATTTCAACTATATTATTACCTTATGTATAAACATGCAGTGCTGCAGATACTCTTCAATTTTTTTTATTAATTCATTGTTCACTATAAGTATATGTCGAAGTGACGAAGTATAAGAAAATTGTTACACAAGTATAAAATGCAATGTGCTCATAAAAAAATAATAAATACTAAATTGCAATGATAACATTTATATTAATACTGAATCATAAACAAAACATGACCATTTTCATTTATTAAGTCCGGATAACTCTTAAGTATAAAAAATTGAAACACAAAATAACAAATATGAACACAGTCCACCCTAAACATTTCTAAATACTTCTTTGCAAACCACATTCTTTGTACTAATATATTGAACACCATTTTTGTCACACAACATTATCTTTAGTCCAGCTCGATTCGTAATCCTAGAAATAGCAACATAGAGTTGACCATGACAAAACACGGGTTTTTTTTAAAATACACCAACATTAGAGAACGACTGACCTTAGCTCTTGTTGATTGACATTGAATAAGATACAATCAATGGAAACTGTCTTCGTGTAAATTTAAATAGCAATCTAGGATCAGATGGTGTTAGTGAAAGTCTAGGTATCAAAGCTAGTTCTTCTGCATTGTCACCAGTTAAAATCTTAGCTTCAATTACCATGTTGCCCAACCTAGTAATCACCAACTTATTCACCAAAAAAATGAACATGTTAAAATTGAACTTATACAAAACTTTAACATATACTTAAAAAATTAATTAATTATAATAATATTACTAACCTAGTTCCATTACACAAACCTCTTGAGTGATCAATATTCCTCAATAACATTCCCGGAGTCCCTATTTTAAGTATGAGCTCATGATCTGGAACACCAGAAAACTTCAAAGAATTAAGAAACTCCGGGGTGTGTACATCAGCGAGGACATCAGAATTTGTATCTGACCTACAAAGAGTATCAGAACTTAAATATTTACGGCTCTCTTTTTAATTTAATTCCATCTTATAATCATTGATTGATCTAACACTATCAAGTGTAAGTATAGCTCTATTTCTCAAGAAATCATGATCATGCATTTGGCGCTTAAAATTTGGATATATGCAGTCTGCGCTCGTACTAATAGGATCATTCCCACCCTGCAATAAAATATCAGCAGGGATATCCACATTTGAACCATAATCAGTGGGCAATCCAATATTAGCATCTCCAACAGCTTCAATCCATTCTGAAAACAATCGCATCTCATTCGCTCCTTCAACTGTTTGCATACTGTTGAGCCTCATATTTCGTGTTAATTTCAAAACAGTGCATGAATTCCAAAGAGTAGAAGAAGTAACAGATGCATGGACGGTATGTTGTCATTTACCCTTTGGTATAACGGGTAAGATTTGCCGGAAATCTCCTCTAAACATTATTGTATTACCACCAAACGGAAGGTCTGACACTTGCATAATATCCTTCAATGTTATATCCAGTGCCTAAATGCAATGCCTATGAACCATGGGTGCTTCATCCCATATTATAAGCTTGCATTTGATCAATAACTCAGCGAGATGACTTCCCTGATTAATGTTGCATGTAGAATCATCAATACAGTTAATAGGGATACAAAATCTTGAGTGTGCAGTTCGTCCACCAGGTAATAGAAGAGAAGTTATACCGCTTGAAGCTACATTCAAAACTATACTACCCTTTGATCTCAAACTTGCAGACAATGTTTTCCACAAAAATGTCTTTTCAGTACCACCATAACTGTAAACAAAAAAGACTCCACCAACATCATTCACAACAGAACTCATTACAGCCTGGTAAGCATTTTTTTGCTCATCATTCAGTTTCTTCATTAATAATTCATACTCAGACCTTAACTCTACCCTATTATAGGATAGTTCCATCATTGCCATTCTATTGCGTGAATACGAATTGCTATCACTAATAGATATAGGCATACCATCGAAGTCACTCAAACTTTTTCCCAAAACACGCAACATATTATCTATTTCCAACAGACAACAATTCTTGATTTCAGACTCACTCATTCTCAACTCTACAAAAAAAAATTAAATTAGTGTAAGGTGATTGTTAAATTTTATGATATGTTTAAAAAATTATTGTAATGCAAACATTGATTTTTGAGTAGCCTCTTATTAATATAATAGTTAAATTAAAACCATCTACATAGAAAAACATAAAACACATAACAAACTAAGAAAGAAAATGTTATAAAGAAATAAAAAATTTACGATAACATAATAACATACAATAAATGTACACATATAAAAATATAGATATGTAATGAGAAATAGCACAATTATAATTATTTTTGTACACCACACTGTAAAATGAGCACAATATATAAAGGAATATTTTTAAAAACAAATTAAATTAAATACCTAAAAAACGGAGAATGTTTCTTCTTTTATATAAAATATCATCTGCAAGATACATCCAAGACTTATCCCAAATATCCGACAGACAACTAAGCGATCCAAATGTAAGCAGTGTCACAAAAAGAGACCGCATGGAAGATGCAGAAGCCCATAAGCTAGCCTGCTCAAAACCATCAATATATCCCTTGTCATAATCCAATAAACCTCTAGCAAAATATGCATCACGAAAGGTTGGATATACAACTCCCTTAAACTTTTTTATGCAATTAAATGAGACAGGACCAGTAACAATGTTCAATAGAATTCTCATATAATATGCTTCGTCGGTTCCAGGAGGTACATAAAATATACGGCCAACAAAAAACCCTCGATGTCTTTCTTCCCATGTTCTCGATGATGGTTTCCAAACAAAAAAATAGAAATTTCAGTGTACGTTAATTTTTGTGCTAGCTTAGAATTCTCATTCAACTTAAACCATGCATGAAACATACTCATCTTCATACTTGGCCTTGGCAAAACAAAATTCAACGAATCTTCATCCCTAAACACAATATTTTGTTTATCTGAAAGATGAAATCCCAAGCGCTCCACGAAAGGATATCGGTAATTAATATCAAATCCAAACAACCTCCAAGTAACCTCACAAGGGGAAATATACCTACAATCATAGAACATCTTTATCTCATCAACATCCACAAAAGTATTCAATTCTCCATTGTTCTCAACAAATGTGGTTGTTACTCGATCATGACCCTTATTGATGTACTTAAATAGGTATTTAATAGCTCTTGATTGGTTACACCATTCAACATCTATATGTGCACCATATCTCAAAAGAAGAAATCGATTGTGTGGTACAACATATCAGTTATCAAAATCATAACCCTTTTTTTTAACCGACCTTCCATTATCCCGTCGCCTATATATAGGGTAACCATCATCATCAAAAAATGTTTCAGAAGTAAATTGCTTTGGAAATCTCTTTGAGCATTCTCCATCATCAGACGTACATGGTGAATACTTTATCCCTGGTCCACACAGACCATGCATCATTAAATCACATACAACATCAAAATGATGCTTGTCCAAACATTCATCAGGCATTTTAACATAAATAATATGATTAATAACCTCACCAGATGGTGCCTCATTTTTATTAGAACACTAATATATGTGTGTGAGACAATCCACATTTCTGAAACTCAACCGTATAAACAACTGTTTAAAATTAAAAATATTAGAATACTAATTTAATAATTATTAATATATGTATGTAGAATTATAAATTCTATTGAAACATTAATTGGAAAAAATAAAGAATTTTCATACCAGCTTTAACAACACCAAAAATTTCATTACGCCGAATATCGCGCAGTAACCCATCCAATTTCATCTTAAAAATACGGCAAACAATATCTGGACGATCCTATGCACTGTGACCCCTTTTAGCCATAAAACGAATAATTTGTGGCCATTTTTTATTGTATATTATTGTTATGAACAACTGTGGATACCCAGCCCAGCGACATGTTGCCATAGTATCTTGATAATTTTGCATCATATAACGCGGGCCACCTGTAAAAGAAGTTGGCAAAATTATTCGTTTACCAATACATCTGCCCTCTCTTTCACCATTCAAATAAGCATCCGCAACGCTAGAAATCATGTCACAATGGAGCTCTTTTTGGTGGATCTTTATATACAATAGTCTTCTAGATTCAACCATTGTATAAGCATCCACAACAAATTGTTGTGCCAGTCTCTTGCAGGACAAAATAGTACTTGACTCAATGGACCTTTCTTGCAAAGGAAATGCAAAAAAACTCCCTTACGCTAATACCAGTCCTTTGGCCTACCCTTCCAGCAGCAGATTGAGAAAAAAGGATATCCTCCCTATAACCATCCTCACCGTATGGAAAAAGGAGTGGGTATTGTAGAGCAAGGTAGGATGGGTTCAATTCAGTAATACGTCTCAACTGTCCAGAACATGTTTCTATGACAATATCATGAACTCTGGTGGTACTATCAAGATCGCCTGGTAAAAGCGCTGCAACTTCTAAAACCGAAGGTAAATTGTAAGTTCGAGCATCATAACTTATATTAGTCTCATGGTGACATCCCTATCTCCTGTCAATTTTTCCGTCCATTGATGTAAATGAGAACATACTATTAAACGATCGAATATTCTCCTTATAGTATTTGCTTCTATTGGAATCTCCCCATATTAGGTCCCGAAGAAGAGGTGGGGGGTTCAGGTATAAATGGTAATTGAATTTTTTCGCCCATGCAACAAAGTGAAAATCTCGGTGTCAAATTATTATTAATTGACTTCAAACGCTCATCGAACCAAAATATTGCACTAATGGCATTGATAGATAGGATCACTAATATCTCAATATTCAACACCTAAAGAATATAACCAAAAAATGAACAATATAATATAAATATCACAAGAATTAATTTCAATAATTTCTAAAAAGTACCCTGGACGTTATTATCATATGAAGTCGAGTCATCTGGGTCTAGATCAATTATTTCTGGATTTTTATCATCCAAATCAATGATCTCTTTAAATATAGGTTCTCTAGATCTCAACTCCCGAATGTGAGTACAATCACACATAATTTGAACACGGGACTGGTGAGTAAAATTAGAGTTTACACCACAATGCAAAATATCGGGGTCTCCAATTTGTGTTGGTAAATTAGAAGATGTCATATTCTAACTCCTACCACCGATTTCTGAATTTATATATAACATAGATTTAAACATTTAAGATTTCAAAAATTGTTTAGTCACAAGGTGTTAAAAAAAGGTTGAATAATACCACTCCTGGGATGATTGAGGTAATGACATTCTGTCTCCTTTCCTTTAAATGATGTAAAACCCCCACAAAAAATATAGTGTATATTTCTAGATGATCCGGAACCCATAGACTCATTAGATGATTATGTAACATTCACTAACTAAATTGGAAAAAAGGTAAAAAAAATTATAAATTGAGGTAATTGAAAATAATAAACTTTATGGACATACATATTCATAAGTATAGTTACATTGCAACATCAGTCAGCAATGGAAATTTAGCAAACTAACACCAAAACAAATATATAACCTTAAAAAATTAAATAAAAAATGCACCTCGATCTCCTGTACGAAGTGTTGAATACAATTATGCGAAAACAAAATCATCTGCATAAATAATTCATATTTTAATTCCAATATATTTCACCAAAACAATTACTAATTCAAATTAGTGGAAATAATTATATCCTAATTTAATTCCTAAATTCAAAATTATATTGTTTTATCATTGGAAAGAGATACACATTCTACCCAAAAATCCAGTAAATCAAAGAATACAATTATGTGAAAAAAAAAATCATATACATAACTAATTCATATTTTAATTCCAATATATTTGACCGAAACAACTAATTCAAATTAGTGGAAATAATTATATCCTAATTTAATTCCTAAATTCAAAATTATATTGTTTTATTATTAGAAAGAGATACACATTCTACCCAAAACTCCAGTAAATCAAAGAATACAGTTATGAGAAAACAAAATCATCTGCATAACTAATTCATATTTTTATTCCAATATATTTGACCGAAACAATGACTAATTCAAATTAGTGGAAATAATTAAATCCTAAATTAATTCATAAATTCTAAATTATATTGTTTTATTGGAAAGAGATACATATTCTACCCAAAAATTCAGTAAATCAAAGAATAAAAAAATACCAATCCCAATATATATTTATATTCATATCATTAATAAACAAATCACATGCGAATTAATCAACCCCAATAAGTCGGTATCTAAAAAAGGAATTTAGATTACATTTATTTTAAGTTACTTAATATATATTTACACGTCCCGCCTAAACCTAAAATTAAGTAATTTGTATTTACCAAAATAAATGTACACAAATTTAATTGAAAAATAAATGGAATACTATGTGATATTTCTAATTGTATGTATTAAAAATAAATATGGTACTGTTTGTGGAATCAACACTATTATTACTAAACATTAATATTAACCCTATAAAGAATACTGGCCATTCATTTCCTAGATTTTTAATTATTCCTTTGCAAAAACACAATTTTTGTAAATTTTTCTTAACTACAAAAAAACCAAATATTTCTGAGGCATTATAGCTATGTGTAAACGTAATTAATATTCGTTTACATAATAATTGTAAATTATTTCAGTAAAAAAATTAAAAAGAAATACATATATATATATACATACCTGATAATCAAACTAAATTGAGCCACTCTTTCCAATGCAAAAGTTTTTTTAAAGTTTTTAAAACATTTAGTCACAACCTCGGACAGTCAAACCAAAAATATTATTATTAATTTTAAGTTAATCCACAAATTAAGGTCATGATCAAAAATTGATTTTAAATGGATTGATTAATTGAACGGAATAATTGATTATAATTCAACTACAATAGACACATCAAATATACTAAGAACTAAAAAAATGGTCTGGTGTAGAATACAAACAATTACTTTCAAAAAAATAATTAATTCAATCGAAAAATACATCCAAGAAGAATAATATCTTAAGAATTATTGATACTAAAACGTTCAATTATTTCCTACAAAAATGATATAGGTCGTCAATAATAATATATTCATATGATTAATCAAGGGTAATAATAATCAATAAAAATCACTATTCAATTGTTACAATAATATAGGAAATTAAATTGAACAAACAAAAATCACTATTCAATTGTTAGAATAACATAGGAAAATTAAACTGTACAGCCCAATTGCGAACATATTTTTTTAAAGGTAAAATCAATTACAATAGTTTCCTAACATAATCAATTACAATAGTTCTTTCGACCACCGGGTGCATGACAATCACCACAAGAGGGGGACCACCCGAACCCAGAACTCCGAACCACAATGATTAAAAACTTACTCAAAATCATATATATATATATATATATATAATCCAATAACATAAAAATGGGGATTAAGGCCAAATGCTACGGAAAATATACCCCACGAAATGATTAATGGAAGTTTTTCAATTACTAAAAATTGTTCGCCATAAATATCAAAATATATGTAATTAATTATTGGAATTGATTAACAAAGTAGCATAAAAGAATCAATAAAATTGACCGATAATTTACACATACAGCCGTGCAAAACATTCAACAATCCCGGATAATTCATACAAAACATTCACCGACAATGTTTACATACATTCCCCAATTGCGTACACTACTAACAATTATTAATCATGGCGAACATCAGAACCATTAACCTAACATTCGACGGATCGGGAACATCAGGCCCAAAAGACAAAAATTACAAAGTTTACATTGCCACAAGACAATAAAAAATGAAGACGAACACCATCGATAAAAAATGGAAATTAAAATGATTCCAGAATAAGGTCCACAGAGATCACTGACACAGCCTACTGATCAAGCGAAAACCAGCGACCACGCAGTCAACTTATAAACAACAAAATATGTACAAACAAAACTTACACCAAAAAATTACCGAAACTCACTTTATATAATACAAATGCAACAAAGTAACGGCTCCTTAATTGCAGTGAAACAGCAGCAGGAAGAGCGCCCAGTAATTACTATTATAATGAACGTACAGGATCATCAGATAAAGATAATCGGAAGGCCACTATAATCTCCCGCCTAAACCTATTTATAGGAAGGTAGAATGGTTTATATATTATAGATAGATGTATTCAATGCCCTTTCATTAGACATATTTGCACATATTTGCGGGTTCCTTTACAAGGAAATTATCTTGCAGTATATTTCCTTTGCCCCACTAATTCTTGGTTTTCATTAGCAATCACTTGGAAGGAACTAATTCTTGGTTTTCATTAGGAATCACTTGGAAGGAAAGGGCAGAGTGTTATGGAAGGTGATTGTCTACCTTGTGCTGAATGAATATTTGAGGATCAAGTGGAATCGTTAGAACTCAACTGCTGTTTTCTAGTGAGGCGGATCTCTTTGTATCATTATCAATTAATTGTCTTGTTTCTTACAAAGGAAAAGAAATATTCGACCCCAAAGGCAACCCCAACAATAAAATTCTACTACCTCCACCCCGGAGGAACTTACACATATACTATTTTCTCGTATTTTAGCGAACGAGTTTTTTTATTTGTATTTTAAATGATAAAGTAATTTTCATGGAGACATATAATAGAGAAGGGGAAAATCTATCAGACCCCTTTCTAAAAGTCACTTTATCATTTCAAATAATACTACCTCCATCCTAGATCTATTTTCACAGTTGATTTTTTGATACTTTAATATGAGAGTTGGTTTGTAGTGTTTAAATGTATAAAATATTTTTTTGATGATGAAATATTGTTCAATATAAGTGGATTAAACAAAGTAAATATATTTTTGTGCGTAATTATTAGTGAAATGAAATGTAATTTAGAGGTCTTCACAAGGGAAGAATAGTGCATTGTGAAAGCTGATCTGGGATGGAAGGAGTAATAAACAATTCGCTCGTTAAAATACGAGAAAAAAGACAAAGTACAAGTTCCTCCGGAACGGAGGAGTACTTATTTAGCAGAAAAATGGTATTAAACACTGGCTGATTTTGAACAAGAATGAATTTGGTCGAGGTTACCTGGACATATTCTCATCTCTTATTGAATGATGCTTTTCACTTTTCTTTTATATATCAGAAATGAATATATAACAAAATGATCGAGAAAAACAAACCTATTTCCTTAATATATCAGAAATTAATATTTCAGTAAAGCCATCAATAAATAAGAGCAAGGTAAAATAGTGAGGAATTAAGAATTTTTTTAATGAAAGCAAAACTAGCCTACGGAAGAGAAAGAGCACAGGTTGAACCTATAAGCTTCCCGGGCGTGTACTATCTTAAGAGATCCGTCTTTTGATGTCTGTGGAAGCAAATAGGTTTCCAGATTCCTATCCATCCAACTCCTTTCATCTTCAACTACCCTTTTTTTCTTGCAAGGAGTGAGCTCACAAGCGTATGTCTGAAGCAGTAGCTCTGGATACTTGGTTTCACGATTCAGACTGGCCTGAAGGAAACACACGCTGAACCCTTTTTTTGTCTTCATGAAATACAAGAACGACACCGACCGACCCCCCTGAGTGCAAAGTTGAATATATTGGTATTGATACCTTAAATTTGTGGAAATATCGATGGATATCGAATATTGATATCGGTAAATTTTAAAAAAATGAAATTTTAATAGCAAACTTTCAGTACATAAAATTTACAATAGAATTGACAAAATTTTAGAGGGAATTGCACTTTTGGTCCCATGGGACACGAGCCTCTTGCGAAATGGTCTCAACCATTTCACTTTTCAGCCCAATAAGATTTTTTCTTGCAAAAGTGGTCCCACCGTCACTCATCCGTTTGCAATCCTTCAAATTTTTAAGCACTTTTGGTCTCCCACTGGATTTTTTTTTTTTTTTTGCACAATTGGTCCCAAAATTTTGGCGGTACTAGTTAAAAATGGGGGGAAATCCATATTATTTGGAGGAAATCGACACAAAATGGAGGAAAACTTGTATCCAAATTTGGAGGGAAATCTGGAAGGCAAGATCATTATATAAACCACATTTCAACCTATTTTTACTCATTCTCACAATAAAAAAGCATTAGCAAATCACACACATAAAAAAATATCTTCATCAAACTCACATAGCTCACAACGATCCCAATGATATGTTTTTTGCTATTGCGGAAAGGCTGCTCGTAGCTATGTTTCACAACAACAAAAAAACAAGGGAAGACTATTTCAAAACTGTTCGGAGTCCTTGAGCGACGGTGGTGGTTGTGGTTTTTTTATTTGGGCCGATGAAATTGGAACAACTGAAGTTTCAAGCAAAAATAAAGAGATGAACAAGATGACAGAAGAAGTGAAAAACATGGCTAAAGAAGTGAAGACTATGGCTGAACAAATGAAGACTATGGCTGAAGAGATGAACTTATTCACTGGAAAAATACAAAATTTGTTTTCAATTATACTAGAATTTGCTCTTCTACTCATCATCAACTGGGTAAACTGACTCCAGTTTGCTTATTATGTAATATGCAATGAATATATGTATTAACTATCCATATTTTATCAATGAATGCAAATATTCCTAGGGCTTCAATGAACACCAGCCCTATTTTGTCAACTACTTTTTTCATTGTGTACTAATAGTAGTCCTATTGAACAAAAAAAAAAACCCGAAGAAATCATCACAAGTTCCGTAATTTCCATTAGCAAAAAGGCCAAAAAGGCATAATTACCATCACAAGTTCCATATACAACAATTAAGCAAAATAAGTAGCCCCTAATCATTCATAAGCAGAAAATAAATGGTCCACAAATACCATACATCCATTATAAGCAAAAAAAACAAAAGACATAAGATATAAGCAGACCCTACTTCTTCTTTGATTTTTTATGAGCGCCCTCAGTCAGGCTTGACAAACTCACAAACTTCTTACCTCATTTTGTGGTTACCCTTATGCCATCAGTGGTAGTGGTTGTGCTTGTAATGTTATCTTGATTGATGGTGCCCCTAATGAACGAATTTGGGTTGAAAGTCATTGGAGCAGGTGCCCTAATAGTAACTCCTTGTGGTCTGATTCATGGTTGACCTCCAATGAAATTTTGTGGGTTGAATGGCATAGGTGCAGAAGGCCTTATAACTTTAGGACCAACCTGATTTAATGGAACAAATTAGCACTGATGTACACAACATATAAAAAAAGATACAACAAATAAACTTACATTGTTTTCATCTACTTTCTTTCTTTTCTGTGATTGCACAACCATGTTCCTATTTCCTCCTCTAGTGGTTGGCTTGGTGACTTGAAGCCGAAAATACTAGCTTTCTACTAGTCCTATTCAAAAGACATACAACGCCATCCCCAGTAACGGCTCCATTGACTTGAAAGCGAAAATACTAGCTTTCTACTAGTAGCTTCCCCGCAAGAGTACGGGTTCACTGTAGTATGGGCAAGTATAGGGACCAAGTATTATCGAACCTAAGGGAAAGTGTGTATGCAAATAGATCCCTGAAGATCTACGCGTCGTAGTTAATATGAGTGTATGTTTTTGGATTTTTGAGAAGAAATTAATTAAAATCAACTAAACTATTCTACGAATGCTAACAAAAAATTAAACTAAGAATTTAAGATGTGTTTTCAAATAAGAGATTGTGATGCTCAGGATAGGAATCCCTACGTATACTAACGGAGCAGGTACATAATCAAAATAACTGTGACGCGCGAGAAATAACCTAAGTAAAAGAATGCAAGATGAAAGCTCAAGATTTTAGCCCTAATACTTTATCCTAACAATTAACTTCACTAATCCACTAACAAGTTAATAGATTGTGCTTAATTAATGAGACCCTAATTTAACTAAGGTAATGCGGTCGTCCTCCTTCGCTAAACTGGTAGATGAATTAACCCTTTCTAAACCCTCTCGTTAAGTCTACCAGTTGTTAAAGAGTGATAAGGTCGTCCTCTCTCTAACACTTTTCGAGCGAAATTCAAAGGCAAAGTTAAGATTGATTTTAAGAATTCATTAATTAAGAGAATTAAAACCTAACGTCACGAATTACCCTAATTACGTACCCACAACCTACTTCTACGCGTTCATCCTACCCCAAGCATGCAAGGGTTTTAGCTAGACATGAGTTTAATGAAAACTAAAACAATAGAATAAATAACGAACATGAACATAATGATTAGCATGAAGAAAAGATCAAACATAAACTAGAGTTTCAAGAATTAAAAGAATAAACTGAAATTAAATTAATAGAATGAAGTCTCAACGTGTTCAAGAACAAATATCTGAAGAAACGAAACTAAAAAGTAAAACTGTGATGTGAATTCGTAAAGAAAACCTCGAAACGTAAAAGTAACCTTGCTCATTCCTTCTTCTCCAAAAACTAATTCTAAAAACGATCTCGTATCAAGTGGTAAGTGGTGGTCCGTAAAAATGAGCTCGGGACGAGTATATATAAGCCTTGGGCCGAATCGGGAACTCGTGGGCCGGAAAAACGAACTTGAAAACTTAAGCCTTGAAGGCGCTCGAGCTGTCGAGCTCGAGCGGACGCGCTCGAGCTAAGTGGTCGAATGAAACAAGCACTCGAGCGGAGGCGCTCGAGGTGTTGAGCTCGAGTGGAGGAAATGTTCTGTAAGTTAGAGGCGCTCGAGCTGTTGAGCTCGAGCCGAAGCGCTCGAGGGGCACTGGTCGAACGGTGCACGAAGTCGAGCGGAGGCGCTTGAGTGGTCTTGCTCGAGCGGCCCTTCTCTCCTTTCAACTAACACTTATCTTCTCACGCACTAATACCGTTCGTATTTCTTCGATATCTTCTCATCCGGGCATCCGTTTGAGCTGATTCAAAGTCCTACGAACTCCATTTTTCGCCCTTAATTTACCTATGAGCATCAAAGAGACAAATTCATCAATGTAAAGAAATAGTACTCATTTGACTCTAAAAACTCAATAAAATCGACCAAAACTTGGGCATTTCTAGCTACGAATCATGACAATTTCACGTCTAATCACTTGGCACTGACTCTCCTTTCATTAGCATTAGTAGCATTCTATTCTTCTTGAAATGTGGGGAGATTCACATTAGCACTAGTAGCTGGAATCTGTTCAAATTTTAAAGTAGTTAATAAGTTATAAAATACAAGTAGTTAATAAGTAATATTTACATGTATATGCCAAAACTTACAGCCATATCATCATCTTGTGTCATAGGGGGGTTCTCATTCACATCTTGTGTCATTTCATCATGTAGTCCTCCAGCAGCTCTTTCTTCCTTCTCCATTTCTTGAACAAACTCCTCCGCAAGTTTTCTCCGCTTGCAGCCCTGGGAATTATGACCAGTTTCATTACAGAACTCGCAAGTTACTTTGTAGGATTATCTAGGCATTACTTGAACATCCATCTTCCTCTTACCACCACCCTTGTCATTCTCACTAGCTCCTGGTCTTCTGCTTTTTCTAGGCCTACCCATCTTTTTGTGGCCAAAATTAGGAGGTAGTGGAGGTATATAACCAGTCTTGGCCCACAACTCTGCACCATTCATAGGAACAATGTTATGACTATAAGTCATTTGATATGTTTCAACTGAGTAGCAAGTATGCACAAAATCCTCAATCTGTAAACCTTGAGCACAATTTGCACTCATTGCATATGCCTACAAGGAATTCCAGATAACTCTCATTCCCTACAGTCACATGTATGCTCCTTCAAATCAACAACAAACTTATCACCATCATAGCAATTAATCTCATACTTATCATTATCATATTTCAATGGCATGCAATCAGATGAGGCCTCCATATTTTTGTTGAGTAACTTCATTATTTTTCCACAAACTTGCCTCCCTTCCCAAAGTCTTTCACATTTATCTCTCTATTTCTGCAGCCTTGTCATGATAAATTCTCTTATCCATTCTAACATTGTCAAGATTGGCTTGGATCTTGCATCAAGTATGCAAGAGTTGAACTGTTGACACATTTTATTCACAAGTGTGTCACATTTAACAAAAGTGCTGAAATATGATCTTGACCACTGTGAAGGGTGTTTGTCATCCAGCCACTCTAAACACCTAGGATCTTGATCACCAATTCTTCTCATTGCTATCATGAATGCTGGCCCAATACTAGCTCATGCTGCAGTCCAAAGCAGTTTTTTTAAGGAATCACCTTTAAACCCAGCCCTCTTAAGATTACCATGAAGATGCCTAACACAGAACCTATTCTGCACAGTAGGCAATACCTTCTCAAATGTTGGTATCAAATCTATCTGTTTGTCTGACATAAATATGTAAGTGGCATCCCTTCCTTCCATCAAGTCATCCTTGATTAACTGCAAAAACCATTCCCAAGCATCGTTTGTCTCACTTCCCACCAAATGCATAAGCTAAGAAGTGTGGATCATTATTGGGATCCATACCTATAGCAGTTAATAGTACCCCACCTGCAGGACCCTTTAGGTGGCATCCATCCACACCTATCCAAGGTCTGCAACCTGCATTGAATAATTACTTCAATGCATTCAAACAAATATAAAGCCTCTGAAATATGGTGTTTTCATCACTTGTGTTATCCACATTCAGAATAATGGTGGATCCAGGGTTCTTTTGCAACAGAGAATGCACATAATCCCAGAGTTTGCCATACTGATCAGTAGCATCACCCTCAATCTTTTTTAAAGCTTTCTATTTAGCTCTGTAGGCTTGAAATGGAGACACATAACAACCTAATTGTGTCATAGCAATATTCTTAAAGGCCCTGGTGGCCTTAAGTGGATGAGTCCTAAGATCATTTTCAAACTTCTTTGCTAGCCAAGCTGAATTAGCATTTGACACATGATACAACCTAGCACAACTATGGGATGAGTTGTACTCTCTAATTTTCCAGGCTTCTTGGTCCTTCAGCTTCACAACATTTATATGCCAATCACACCCATCACTCTACACCTTGCATATATTCTTCTACTATCATTTTTTTGAAAGGTAAGACTTCTTCCAGTCTTCACACCATGGGTGTTCACTGCTTCTTTAAACAACTCACTGGCAAATATCTGCTCTAAAAAGAAAATTGGATCCTTAACTATGATGGCCTGAATGTTAGTTGTTTCTTGTCATCATGGTTTTCAGCTTCTGATGAGGCAACACCACCAGTCTCATGAATTTCTTCATCACTTTCACCATCTGGTTCTCTACTTTCTTCTGAATCCTCTCTTCTTGGAATGGAACTCATGCCTGTATATTCTACTTCTTGATCAGCATTCTCTTCAAATATGATATCATCAAGTATGATATCTCCACTGGACTCTGAACCCTTGAAACCTTCATCATCAGATTCGTAAGTTTCTACATCAGACTAATCATCTTCATCAGTTCCTATATTAGTCATATCATCTTCATCAACCAACAGTGATTTCCCCTTCCTCATCTTCCTTGTAGTTATTTCTTGAACTGTTTTTTGGACCTCCCCATTTTCTACCAAATCATCTTCATCAACTAGCAGTGATTTTCCCTTCCTCTTTGTCAATATAGTTGTTTGTTGAATTGTTTCATGGACCTCCTCAGCTTCTACCAAATCATCTTCATCAACCTCCCCCTGATCTCTTTCGAACACATCTTCCTCATCATGCATATCTTCCCCAACTTGCAAATCTTCCTCATCTTGGTCAGCTTCCTTATCACCCACCAACCACATTGTTATTTCATGCTCCTTATGCCCTTTGAAAACCATTTCTATATTATTGGTGTTAGTTTCCTAGAGACAATCCTTTGTGAGGAC
The DNA here is from genome assembly GCA_947034835.1 of Ballota nigra. Taxonomy (NCBI): domain Eukaryota; kingdom Viridiplantae; phylum Streptophyta; class Magnoliopsida; order Lamiales; family Lamiaceae; genus Ballota; species Ballota nigra. The sequence continues at coordinate 84,949,251 of OX344720.1, read as the reverse complement.
ATAATACTAAGATGATATTCAGTTTTTTTTAATATTATTGTTGATTTAATATTAAATGTATGGTATTGCACTTATCTGAATATTATGTTTTGATTGTTTTCATTTATTCATATCTGTGTTCCCATGAATCATTACTATCATTGAGTGAGTGAGAACTCAAATGACTTAAGTATGATTCTCAAATGGCCCCAATCAAGGATCATCGAGAATAAAAAATTGATGATGCAATTGAGATTGGTGTGCGATTTGCATTATACTCTATGGGAGAGTGTAGTAAGATCTCACTTACTACGAGATATTAGGTATCTCATAATGGATGCACAAACACCTTAGAGGGTATTGGTATACCCATATAAGAAACCGTTTGATGTAATTCCACATAATTTGATTACGGGTATTTCGGTTAGTGGGAGCGATGTGATACTCCTCTGACTTGAGATCAATACGCACGACATGTGTAGAGTGATGAACTTTGACCATGACCGACGCTTGCACCCTTCCACGGGTAGATATGGCATGGATTGGGTTCATCACAAAATGCATGTGCGTGGTAGTTGAGCCAAGAATAGAATTCATTCCTCAATGTGGATTTAGAGAATACTTATCTTCTCATCATAATTGGATCTAAGTCGTCGGTCGACGCGCATCAACTTAGACTTTGTGGCTAAGTGTGATATACTTGATCAATTAGTGATTAGAGATAATATGATTAAGTCACTTGAATAGACACTCCATCATGTTCAAGGCTTAATCGGGTATTCGTGAATGAAAGGAAGATATCACAATAGCTTACAGTATTACAGGTAGTTGCAGATTTCCTCGCAACGTATCTCGTATATTGAGAATGTCTGATTTATTCTCTAGAGTTCAATTAAGACTGTTAGTTTGACTAATTGCTAGATATACGAGGGCCTATGGGTCATACAACAAGTAATGACAATTTACCAATTATAGTTGGTTGATTAAATATTATATTGGATATAATATTTAATTTATGGAGAATATAATAATAATTATATTTGGAATCAATTATTATTAATATTTAATTAAATATGAATTCCCAATAATAATATTTGGAATATTATTATACAGAATATTATATAGTCAAGATAATAATTCGTAGGAATATATCTATAAGGAAATAGAATCCGTAGAGATTTTATTTGACGGGTTAGGCCTATTATCTTGCTTAGGAATTAAACCAAGATTATCCTTATAAATATGAGTCCTATGAGAATTCCAGAACACACAAATATAATTTCTCCATAAAATCTCCAGTCAGAATTTTCCTAGCAAATTCGTCTCGAGATTAACGCTGGCAAATCGATGCGGGTTGATCGAAAGTTGTTACGTGGATATCATAGTAGAGAATTCCGCGTACGAATCACTGTAAGGATTTATATATTGTTATTTATCATTTATGTTTTATGTTATATAACCATATATCAGATTCGTTGTTGGTGAATTGTTTTCTTCTGCTGCGTCGAATATGGTGTTCGTCCCAATAAAATCCAACATATATCAAATTTTCCTTCAACAGTCTGAATTGACCCATTTCTCCACATACCAAAATATTTTCTTCCCCCTTATAACCCAATTGTGAAGTTAATTCATCAAGGTACTCCATTATTGTCCTCTACATTGGCACAAAATCAAACACTGTAATTGTACCTCTAGCGTACTCAAACTCATACTTAATTCCCCCAAGAATCATCTTTCCACCATGATGCAATTTCAAGCTATAAAAACTACTTGCATCATCTGTTTTAACACAACAAAAAACTAACATAAGAAATTGAGAAACCTAAGCATTGATGCTCCAAACTTAAAAAAAAACATTGACCAAAACAAATTTAAAACAGGAACCTAAGCAGAAAAAGGCAACATAACGCAATCAATCATTCGAATCCACTCATAAATACAAAAATAAAACACAAACCCTAATATTTGCTTGAACAAAAAATGCAACATACCTCGAGCATTCGAATCTACCCATTAAAAATACGAAAATAAAATAGAAAAGAAACAATCGAGCAACAAGTAGTGAAGAACACGAACGTACCATATTCAGGGGGGAAATTTCCATGAATGCCCTTTCCGTGCAACATTACCAGTGAATCACCTTAATTTGTTGTTGGATTTTGGATTTCACTGATTGGATTTTGGGATTGTTAGTGTATCAAACTAGGGTTCTTCATCGAATTGTATCGCTCTATCTCCCCCTCTTTCGAATTTTGCCGGTTTTGAATTTTCTTAATCTATTTTTTGTTAATTCACGCAGGAAAATAGCCCACGTGCTTGGCACATGATTGTTTCGTTAATTTTTTAATGGCGTGTGGTTAGTCAGGGCTAACTTTGCAACTTCCAAAACTTACGGGACCACTTTTGCAAGAAAAAATCTGATTGGGACTAAAAGTGAAATAGTTGAGACCATTTCGCAAGAGGTTCGTGTCCTGTGGGACCAAAAGTACAATTCCTTCCAAAATTTTACATTTGTGATATTTATCAAAATTATGGGATTTAAACCAAATTCGTCCTCTATCTTTTCACCTTTATTTATTTTCTTTATCAATTTAGTCATGTATTTGTTCAAGTTTCTTGATACTTTTTTTATATATACACTGATTTTTTCGATACTTTACCGATATAAAAATATAATCGAATGAGTATGTATAGAGTGAAATTGGTTCATATATGAATCATTGAAGGGTATTAGTTTGTTTTCAGTAAATAACTAATACTCTTAGGTGGAAACAACTAATACCTTCAGTGTAATCAACTAATACTATTATAAAATACAATTAATACTTTTCAATGGTTCATGTATGAACTATTTATCTAGTCAAAATTGATCTTATTTATCTTTTTTTTTTTTCAGATATTTTCATCCTTACTTGAGTGGGACTCATTGGAAAATGAGGAACGTTTTGGGAAAACATATTGTAGTGTGCCAAACAAATCTTCACTGAAATCTCATTCACAGAATCACGCATATATCATTTTCGATCAACACCATCGTAGTTCCCGCATGATACGGAATCCAGAAACCCCGACCTCAATTTTTTTGACTTAAGATTCAAACAAAACTCACCAATTTGTGTGGGTTCGGACAAACAACACGGTTTTCTTCATAGGCTAACATTTTAGCATCGGGGTGAAAATTTGGGGCCGTTGATAGGAGTCCAGCAGGGTTTTATCCAATTTGAAGTTGTAAAGATGATAGGTATTGGGGTTTAGTATGCCGTGATACCCTTCAATAACATACAACTTGGAACAAAAGATTTCCAATCAAATCTTAAAGTTGGATTTCATTGGAATTAATATTTTTTATATCAAACCTTTGAGTAACGCGGTGGCGGCGTATCATCCATGGCCTGATTTCGCTTGCGTAGCTTCATCCCTACTGTAAACTGAATTTAGGTTAGGGTTGATTAGGTTTTCTGAGGTGCGGATATTTAATTTAACTGATTTCAATGGGCTCGGCTTAATTCTTTTTTTCTTTTTTATTAGGGCCTTAAATGAAGTATTCCTTTGTCTCAAATTTATTTGTTAATTGTCAAAACTACCCTTCTCCAATTATTTAATAGATATTTCTATATATAAATGACAATATAACAATATTAATTTTTTACAATTATATCTTTCCTACATTTACACTGTATTTGTTAATATTTTTGGTAGTGAATTAATCACTATTTACTTTAAAACAACATGAATTTTTCATTTCTTCACATTAACTAACACTTTATGATCTAATGTTGCGTTAGATGTTTTGACATGCAGGTTGAAGATCTAGAAGGATCTACAAGAATCTGGAAGTTGCAACATAGGCTACAACAGAAGTAGTTACAGCTTCCAGAATATTCTAAAAGGACATACACATTTCAGGTCATTCCAGATTATTTAGAAAGATCTAGATAAGACGGTTGCAGTCAAAATAATTAGAATAATGAAGAGCATCATGGACGGTTGAATAAAGATCATGGAGGAAGTTACATGGGAAGTTATTTAGGGATGAAGATTTCCCATCTATAAATAGTAACCGAAATCTTCAATGTCAAAGTGTGGCATAATCGAGTACACCTACTCTAGTGTAGATCCTGAGTTCAAAGGTGACAGGACAATTATTTCAACTTGTATTTTATGCCTAGAAGTTTAGTACATCTCGCATAGCATGAGATCGATCATATATTTTTAGATAGAGAGATCATCGGTATAGTGAGAGATCAACTTTGACGGAGTATATTTATACACTTAGCCAATTTAGATTTGATAGGTGATATCGAGTCTTGTTTCCGTTGTGGACGATTTATCTCTCCACACAACTTTTGTATTCACTACTTTGATATAGTTAATGTTTTGCTGTAAGGCTAGCACAAGCTATTTTATAGTTTGTGTTAAAAAGTTATTTCATCTTGTAATAGTGTGTTTTAGTCTTCCGCTCTACAAGTTTATACTCTGTTTTTCAGGTTGTCGTAGTGACTGTTTTAACATTTATTATAACATCTATACTTAACACACACGACACACCTTCACTCAAATGTCAGCATTGTATGGGAAAAAGATGGTGCAAACAGGATTGGTGAACCAATCCGTTCGTCCAGTTGAATTTATTTTTTCTTTTTTCTTTTTTACTTAGCTTTTGTTCGAATGTGTTGATCGGTGGTTTGCACCGAAAAATATAGTCTTATAAGATGTTATAACTTATAAAATATTTTAAATAATTTTAACCTAACGGCTCTGAGTTGCTTCCCTTTTATATATACTAGTTTCTTACTACAAATTAAAATACCGCGCAACACACGGGACTAAAAATAGAATATATTAATTCTAAATTAGATATATTAATAAAATGTTATGGCTATAATTTTACGTAGGAAAAAGTTGGAGTGCCAATTTATATGCTGAAATGAATTTGCTGTAAAACCTATGCAAGATTAAATTAAAACAATTTTTGGGAAGTAATACAAACAGTTAAAAAGATATGATTCATACTAATAGCATAGAAAGTATTTTTTTGAAGGGGTACCTATTTTGCAATTTACTACTATACTATTATAAAAATGAAATTCGACAACTCAATAGTGGGTGAAAGAGGCAAGCAAGAGATTAAAGATTTTTGTAATTTATGCTCTCAAAATGTCCATTTCAAGGGAAAATAATAAATCAAAACTCACTGATTTGTGCAAGTAAAACCCAGTGTAAGGTAAAGCAGATTATTCGATGCAAGTATCTGATATATTTATGCATTAAATTGTCATTATGAAGTGAAATCAAGACTAACACTAAACTGTTGAACCTATCTTAAACAAATTAAAAGTTGAATTAAATTAAATATAACCGTAAAATCAAATGAATTAGTTGGTTTTTAAACTACGTAATTGCCAGCATTTTGTAATATCTTGAAACTGCCAAAAGCGATGTCTTCCAACAAAAAGTCAATATACGGTCAAGTATATATTAAAATTAGTTATATCTTCTGGTCACCAAATTTTACCTCAATTTGTATTGAAAAATGTGTCACTGTAAAGGTAAATGTTTTTTTACTGTAACAACAAATATTTGTTCTTACAAAATAAATATTTATTCATATAACTATTTAAGAATATCTAAACACATTTAGGTTTTGCATTTGAAATGCATAGCCCCAAATCCATCCATCCAAATACAACATTAAAAAATTAAAAAATATGTTACCATATAAATACAAATGTGTTACTGTATGGAGAAAAATGTATTGTTTTTACATTAACAAAACTAATGTGGAAAAAAAACTTATATTTAAAGAGATGAAATAGATTTAGAACCACATATGATCTTTTATAATACATACATATTTATCATTAGAGTTACCATTAAAAAACAAATATTTGGTTAAGTAAATAATACATAATTTTCTTTTTAATAACATGATACAGGGCTAGTGAGTTTTTCTATTTTTGCATTGACTTTTTTTTTCTCAAAAATACATTTAACCTATGCGATTTTTTAGATTTACTATCTTAACATATATATATAGTAGAAAGATTGTCCTCCATCAAATATGATATTAAAACTGTAGTAATATTTCACAGAAGAGAGAGGTAAAAATTAAAAAAAAAAAAAAAAAAAGGTAAAATTAATCAATAATAAATGCACATTGAATCAAAATTAATTAAAGTAACATTAACTTGAAAAATTTAAACGTAAAAGAGCACTATAACAGTTGCATATTAATCGTCTTTTCTCACTGTCACAATCAATAGGTTTAAAACTTATCTTATACACTTCTCACTTCAAACACTATTTTATTGGGGTATATTGTTGTTTCTTCTTGTTGCTCTCTCAACAGGTTTATATATATTTTTATACTTTTATTATACAAATACGAATATAAAAAAAATTGCATGAGATGATCATATACATATCTCGTGTTATATATGAGGCATCTCATGTAAATTTTGTCTCTTCAAATTAACACAAATTTTCCTATAAACAAATTTTAATAGTATAATATAAATAGCATTGGATGTATGCAATGATATTATTACATGCATTCACTAATACAATTAAATTTGTAAACAGAAATCAGTGAATGCATCTAACAATATCAGTAAATGTTTCATACTATGAATAAGTTTAACATGAATCCTAATCTAAAATTAAATAATTTTGCAGACGACTTGCTGTGCGATCCAAAACATGATAACTCAAAGTGCGATCAATTGTGCAAAGGATCAAGTTGCTCAAAAGGAGGGTTTTGCAAAGTTTTCAATAGGAAAACACCCAATCATTACTGTCACTGCTATTGTTGATTAATTAACTTAATTTCATGAATATATATGTAACAACTGATCTCGTGAATTTAAATATAATAATACGGAAATGTTTATAATTTAAATTTATTTCGAATTTAACCTAGAAATTTGTGTGGGTTCAACACTATATTTGCTCCTCTAATTCTTCTCTTGGTTTGACTTTGACTTCGTCAATTTTTCGAACGAAATCCTTGTTTTGATCTTATTCGACCTTGGATTTAGGGACTTATGAAGTTAATCCGAGGGCTTGGCGCCTTATTACGGATTAAACGTTATTTGGGCGACTTTGTAGACGAGCTTCTTTGAGTTTGATGAAGAACACCTTTTGATGAAGACCTCTGATGAAGAACGTCTTTGATGAAGAACGCCTTTGATGGAGACCTTCGAGAAAAACGCTGATCGGAGAGGTTTCGCACCTTGATCTTGGATCAAACTTCGTTTCTCGTCGAACTCGTGAAGAACACCTTTGAAGCCGCGAATAACACTTGCAGAGAATTCTGATGTCCTGAAACTTCTGACTTGCTGTTGTGTGCAAAATGAATGAATGAAGACATCTATTTATAGATGCTGGATTCTAGGTTTATGGGCCAGATTTGATGGGCTTGAAAAGATTTGATCTTATCCACTCATTTCACTTACTGGACTTTAGAGACCCAGTTTAGCTTATTGGACTTTAGAAGCTCAATTTAACTTACTGGACTTTAGAGGCCCAATTTAACTTACTGGACTTTAAAGACACAGTTTAATTTATTAGACTTTAGAACCCAATTTAACTTACTAGATTTTAGAGGCTCAATTTAATTTGTATCAATTAATTAATGTACTTATTTAAGGATTAATGTATATAAATCCCAATAAATAAATAATAATTAATTGATATTCAAGATGTAATTTCCACATGTCGCCTTTTGATTGGGTACAAATATAATTTGCTTACAATATATAATAAGTTTAATAGAAATATATATATATATATATATATATATATATATATATATATATATCAATTATATTTTATTTTTATAATTATTTTAACTTTACTCTTTGCGAGAAATCTTTGCATCGGGTGTGAAGGCTGTTAAGAATAAAAGAATTAATAGTGGTTTTATCAATTGAAGAATTAAAAGTTAATAAATTATATATTAGTTTAGGATTTGATTGTTTTTCTAGTCGATTTATAATCTGAAACATACAAATATATCAATACAAGATAGAAGTGATGTAAATTTGGAAGATTTGATATTTCAAATCTAGGAGATTTGGTGTGGACATTACTTGAGGACCAAGAATCATATTGGGTCTGATCCATTAGACTAGGGTTTTTACTATTATATATATCTCATTGTATTCATGAATTATGTACTCTGATACATAACAACACTAGTGGAACTCCTGGCTTGGATCGCCCCCAGACGTAGTCCTTCCGGACGAACTGGGTAAACAAACGCTGTCTATTTAATTTACGCACTCAATTACAACACGTTATCAGCACGAGTCTCTAACCGAAATTAAACGGTACGCCTTTAATTTATTTTATATGAATCACATGTTTTATTGTGTACTTGGATAATTGATTTCGTTCCTAAATTTCCCTGTGTGAAATTAAATTACGTGAAAGTTATTTTGTGAATTGAATCTATGAACAACGGCCGTCGCCCGTAGTCGAACGACCGTCGCCCAAAATAAGCCGAGCGCCCGTAGCGCCGTTTGTTGCCGCCGACCCGAGCCTGTGCCGCCCGAGGCACGCACCAAGCGCCAGCGCCGAGTGCCGCCCGCAGCGCGCACCACGCGCACCAGCGCCGAGTGTCGCCCGCAGCGCGCACCGCTCGCAACCAGCGACGCACGCCCCCCTCCCCCCGCGCGCACTCGCGCCCGTCGCGCTCAGCGCCGCGCAGGCCCGCGCGCATCCGCGCCCATCGCGCTCGATGCCGCGTGCATCCGCGCCCGTCTCGCCCAGAGCCGCACGCACCCGCGCCCGTCGCGCCCAGCATCGCGCAGGCCCGCGCGCACCCGCGCCACCCGTCGCACCCGATGCCGCGCGCATCCGCGCCCGTCGCGCCCGATGCCGCGTGCATCCGCGCCCGTCTCGCCCGGTGCCGCGCGCACTCGCGCCCGTCGTTCCCCAACGTCGCACGCCCGCGCCGCCAGCTGCGCATGCACGCGCCCGTCGCGCGCGCGCTAGCGCCCTCCCGCCACGCACACCTATGTCCGTTGCCGCACGCACGAGGTCGACCTACGAGCGTCGCACCCGTCCGCCGTGAGCGACGCACGCGACGCTTTTCTTTGGATTTTTCATGATTCTTTAACCCGATTCGTTTGTGTTCTTGATATCATAAAATCCATGTTTCGCTTTATTATATAATCCTGAAAATATTTCGTTAAATTGCGTTAATGTACATGAAATAATTATTACACTGATTATTTCCTCTGTCCATTAAACCGTATATTTTCTGCAAATTATTTTCATGAGATTATCGTTATTTATTGTTATTGCATGCTTAAGTGATTTGATTATCCTTCGTGCATTAACACTGTGCACATAGTTTATAGTCCGCTTTTATGCCCGGCTAGGCGGCGCCCGGTATTTGTCGGACCGTGAATTTATGCCTTGGGTAGACGGCGCCCAGTATGTGCATATATGTGTCTTTGAATAATTAAATGAATCCTTGCTTTTCCCTCATTGTCTATGCGTCTAGTTCATCCCCCCTCACCATGTCGCTTCTCTTGTAGTGAATAATATCTGATATCACTATGAAAGAGTTCAATGAGCTTGCTCTCGACGGTAGCAATTACCCGACATGGGTACTAGATATAGAGTATTATCTAGCATCAAATGGGTTAAGCGAAACCATCATGGAAGGTTCAAAATCTACTGACGCCCAGAAGGCGAAGGTATTGATTTTTCTGAGGAACCACGTGAATGAAGGTCTAAAATCCCAATATGTCACAGAAAATGACCCCGAGATATTGTGGAAAACCCTGAAGGAACGTTTCCAACAATATGATTTTTCACTCCTACCCCCATCACAACATGAATGGTTGAACATCCGTTATGAGGACCTGAAGTCCATAACGAAGTACAACTCTGCATTGGAGCGTGTTGTGACCAACCTGATCCAGGATTCTGTATCAATGTTTCACGCTGGCGACCCTGTACGTCTGCAGCGATATAGGCATAAACCCTCATTTGGTCGTCGCAATCGTGGAAGAGGGAGAGCGAGTAAGAAATCCCAGACTAACAACCAAGGCCGTAGTTCCCTCGGTGGTCACAAGACCCGGTTTAACGCTCCTGAAAAACCCAGCTCTCAAATAATGATTGAGCAGTCCCGCTTCAGATGCGGATGCAAAGGCCATTGGTCGCGCACGTGTCGTACTCCCAAACACCTGGTCGAGGCTTATTTAATGATGCAAAAGGACGACAAGGGGAAGGCCCCAGTTGATGAACCTATGGATGACAACTTGCCCGAAGCAGATTTTGACCTAGACAACGATGACCTCTTGAGCCCGTAGCTCGAATTTTAGGATAAACAAGTAGATTCGCGTATTTGATTATTTCTAGTAGTTTGTTTTCTGAATAAAACAGTTACCTATTATGTTTTGGATCCTTTCTTTCGGATATTTTATATATGAATGAATTAGCTTTGATGTTTTTACCGTAATAGCTGTCCATGAGTTTATTCGGATATTGCTGTTTTGATTTATGGCTTGTAAACAAATCAGCTATTAGGTTTGGACCATTTCCTCTTGCATGATGGACGCCCATAGTGATTTATGTCTGGTAGATAGCGCCACCACACATACGATCCTAAAGGATAGGAAGTATTTTCATAACTTGATTAATCGTAAGGGGAGTATAAGTACAATTGCGAATGACAGTACATTGATAGTGGGCTCTGGAAGAGCTTCAATTGTCCTCCCCATGGGTACCGAATTAATAATTGAAAATGTTTTATTGTTTCCGCAATCTAAGCGTACCCTACTCAGTTTTAGAGACATTAGAAATAACGGATATCATATTGAAACTAAAACGGAAAGCGATAACGAATACCTTTTGATGACTTATACTCGAGGTAGTCGTAAACAAGTTATAGAAAAGCTTCCATTCTTCTCCTCTTGTTTGTACTATTCTACATCCGGCCGTCTAGTTCCCATCTAGCGATGATTATGAAATTCCATGACCCAAATTCTTTTAAATTATGGCATCAGCGGTTAGGTCATCCGGGACAAACAATGATACGTAGGATTCTATCTAATTCAACTGGTCATAATATTACGAATAATAGAATCCCTCCCGTCGATGAATATTTATGTGATGCATGTTCGAAGGGTAAGTTGATAGTGCGCCCGTCGCGCACTAAGGTTGGACTAGAGTCTCCGGTTTTCCTAGAGCGAATTCAAGGAGACATTTGTGGACCGATTCACCCAGCATCAGGATCATTTTGTTATTTCATGGTCCTTCTTGATGCCTCCACTAGGTGGACATTTGCATGTTTGCTGTCCACCCGCAATCAAGCTTTTGCGAAGCTCATTGCGAAGACTATCGAGCTTAGAGCTCAATTCCCGGATTATCCAATTAAATCGATTCGCATGGATAACGCAGCCGAGTTTAACTCGAAGGCCTTTACAGATTACTGTATGGCCCTGGGAATTAAAGTGGAGTATTCGGTCCCCTACGTCCATACCCAAAATGGTCTTGCTGAGGCGCTAATAAAACGTATCAAATTTATCGCGAGACCATTGCTCATGAACTCTAAACTACCCACCTCATGCTGGGGGCATGCAGTCCTTCATGCATCACAACTAATCCAAATCCGTCCAACTGCATACCATGATCATTCCCCCCTTCAGTTAGTGCGTGGGAAAGAACCTAGCATTTCCCATCTGCGTATTTTCGGATGTGCGGTATACGTACCGATTACGATACCCAAGCGAACCTCTATGGGCCCACAAAGAAAAATCGGTATTTACGTCGGATACGACTCTCCATCCATTGTGAAATACCTCGAGCCTTTGTCTGGGGATCAATTAACGGCTCGGTTCGCTGATTACATGTTCGATGAAGATTACTTCCCGGCATTAGGGGGAGATCCGAATTCAAAATTGAATGAATGCCGGGAACTTACGTGGAACGTAAGTAATCTTCAGTATCTAGATCCGCGCACTAACCAATCTGAACTAGAAGTTCAGAAGATCATTAACATGCAGAACTTAGCAAATAACCTGCCAGACGCGTTCACTGACCATAGAGGTGTGACTAGATCGCATATACCTGCAGTAAATGCTCCCCAAAGGGTTGAGGTCCCAAGCAAAACGAGTACGCATGCCCCCACACGCCAAAAGCGTAAGGGACCCTCAAGAAATAGTAACACACCTAAACGAAAGGCTAGCAAATCTGGTCAGTCGAATGGAAAATCTCTGGAAGAGATCCGTCTAGATAATCCCAAGTCTCAAGGAGACAAGAGTCCTAGTAATGAAGCACGTGCACAAAACATTCCATGCACTAGGACCGTGGAACGACCAGACCCTGACACAATGGGAAATGAGGAAGGTCTGGTTGACGTAAACGTCGAAGTCTCTGTGAACTTCACAGATACGGGAGAAACATATAATAGAAATATTATTGTCGTCGACGACACATTTGTAGCGTCAATAGCTCTTTCCATTATTAATGATCTAGATCCTGAACCCAAAACAATCGTAGAGTGCCGGAAGCGCCACGATTGGTTTAAATGGAAAGAGGCAATTGATGCGGAGCTCGCCTCGCTTAACAAAAGACAAGTATTTGGCTCAATCGTTCGTACACCCGCGCGCGCTATCCCTGTAGGATATAAATGGGTATTTGTACGAAAACGAAATGAGAACAATACTGTGGAGAGGTACAAAGTGAGGCTGGTAGCGCAAGGGTTTTCGTAGAGACCCGGGATTGATTTCGATCAAACCTATTCTCCCGTCATGGACTCAATAACGTTCCGCTATTTGATATATTTGGCAGTTAAGTTGAATCTCCAAATGAGATTAATGGACGTAGTAACCGCGTACTTATACGGATCACTAGATGCCGACATTTTATATGAAAATCCCAGATGGATTTAACATTCCTCAGTTAAGGGATGGAGAAAATCGCAGTATGTATAGCATACAACTGCGTAAGTCGTTGTATGGCCTGAAGCAATCGGGCCTTATGTGGTACAACCGACTTAGTGAATTCCTTCAGAAGAAGGGATACACGTTCGATAAAGCTTTCCCGTGCGTATTCTCGAAGAAATCGCAAGACGGTTTTTGCATCATATCCGTATATGTTGATGACCTGAACATAATCGGAACATGCAAAGAGATTAAAGAAGCCATTTCAATCTTGAGAGCTGAATTCGAAATGAAGTCCTTGGGTAAAACCAAGTACTGCCTCGGCTTGCAGATCGAGCACCTCCCAGAAGGAGTCCTTGTTCATCAGTCGACCTACGTGAAGAAGGTATTGGATAGATTTCACATGGATAAATCTCATCCACTTAGCACCCCGATGGTAGTCCGATCCCTCGAAGTGGATAAGGATCCATTTAGGCCAAGAGAAGATTCAGAAGAAATTCTGGGACCAGAAGTTCCTTATCTTAGCGCTGTTGGAGCTTTGCTCTATCTTGCAAATTGCACTCGGCCGGACATTGCATTTGCAGTTAACTTGCTTGCGAGATATAGCGCTTCTCCTACGAGGAGACATTGGAATGGTGTTAAGCACGTTCTACGATACCTCCAAGGATCCCAAGATCTTGGACTGTTTTATCGTAAGAACCAAGACAAAACCTTGGTAGGTTATGCGGATGCCGGCTATTTGTCTGATCCCCACAACGCTGTATCTCAGACTGGTTATGTTTTTCTCTGTGGTGGAACCGCAATCTCGTGGAGATCGGTTAAACAATCCATGGTTACCACGTCTTCAAACCACTCAGAGATCATAGCTTTATTTGAAGCCGCACGAGAATGTGTTTGGTTAAGGTCCTTGGTAAAACACATTGGTGACTCGTGTGGTATCGCCAAGGGCGATACATCTCCCACCGTTATATTTGAAGACAACGCTGCTTGCATCGTACAAATGAGTAATGGGTACGTCAAGGGAAACCTGACGAAACATATTTCTGTTGATAGGCGAACATAAGTTAATAAATGGCGAACAAGGATTAAAGCTACATCAAGGATTATGAAGAGCCAACCTCAAATCAAGAGTGATCAACAAAGAAAATCAAGTTGGGGAGCATCTACCAATTTTAGAGGTGTATAAAGTGACGAACAACTCCCCGACGAACAACTAATGGGCGAACAGGTATTTAGACCCGAGACCAAGAATGAGCCAACTGTGAAGTCATCAATGACGAGCAACTTGGTCAAAATATGATACAACAATCAGCCAAAGAGGTATGCAAATGAACAAAGGACTAAGATCCCAAAGCCAAGCTGAACGAAATCATAAGGCGAACAACTTCCAAAGTACAACCTCAAGAGGCGAACAACTTTCAGTTGAAGGGTCATCAAGATCAGTCAAGCCGACCTAGGCGAACAACAATGAGCCCGAGATAAGGCCCAAAAGAAGACTTTGTAACTAAGATTCAGCTTAGATAAGGTCAAACTAAGGTCAAAGGACATATGTCAGGCATGCAAGCTAGGGAGACCAAGAGTCAGTAGCACCTCATGCTTGCTAGCCTCTATAAATAGTTGTTCTCCAGCTTATTTATATAATTTTCAAAATTTCAGACAAATATACACACACAAATACACCCAAACTTACACACACACGGAATAAGTCCAATTTCGACTACCGAATTTACAAATTCGATAAATTCATATCCCGATTTACCATTTACGGTGGTAATCAATCACACGTTATTGATTGGTGACGTAAAAATGGATTAAAACAGCCACTAATCATCACGATTAGATTCGTTCACCAACAATTTGGCGCTAGAAGGAGGGTTCGAACCTCCGATTTAGTGTGATTACTCAAGAACTTCAAGTTGAAAACTTGAAGATTCATAAGAAATCTCAAGAAATATTTGAAGATACAAACAAAAGTGTTCTTGGTGTTCTTGATGTTCTTCAATTTATAAATTAAGAAATAATTTAAATTAAAATGCCTCAATCTAAAGAGACCCAAGGATCACGTTTGTCAAAAAGAGCATCTCAGACCCGGGCCATGTCGGCCGACCACCAGGACCGTGACCCGAGACATGCGAACAGGTCGCAACATACGGCCATAACACATAACCTCCCCCCTGAGATGGAGGCTTTGGCGAACAACCCCAACGAGTTGGCCAAAACCATAGCTGCTCTCCAGGCCCTCCAGAGGCAACAAGAGCAGGTTAGGCCAACACAAGCAAGGCCAAGGGACAAGTCCCTAGAGGTTGTTAGACCTAGGACTACTAGGGGCGAACAGCGAGAGGTTGATAGTGCCCAAGTCAGACGGAATAAGGGAAAGGCCAAGGTGGTCGACCAAAGAGAAGTACAGGCTGAGTTTGGTGCCCAAGACAGGCTTAGCCAACCCCAACGGGAAGCTGCTCGCCGGGGAGCAGAAGATGGGCGAGCAACTTTTGAACAGCCTCGCCCATCCGTCCATGAAAGACTCTCCCAGTCAGCCTTCAGGCGCCTAGGGCCAAATGCGGCGAACAACCTTAGGAGGCAAGCCCAGGAAGTGCCCACTCCAAGCGAGGGACTGCGACGAGCAGAAAGGCTAATGCCTTTGCTCGCCGAACAGCCTCCAAGTCAGGGGGCACCTCTTGATGAATTATCAAGCCTAAGGAGGGCTGTGGAGAACATGCAGGGGCAACTAGACCAACAGAGGGGGATGGGAACGACTAGCATGTCATCCTCACCTTTGGCAGCACACATTTTGAAGGCCCCGATACAGAAAAAGATTCAATTTCCGGCAAGCATTCAATATGAAGGCGTCGCCGACCCCCGGGTCCACTTAACGAAGTATACGGACTACATGGTCTCCGTGGGGGCCAGCGATGCCACCCAATGCCGGAATTTTCCTTTAACATTGGGCGATCGGGTTCACAAGTGGTTTTCATCAATGCCGCCGGCATCAATCCACTCGTTCGCCCAACTAAGTCGAGAATTTCTTTCTCACTTTTCAACGGCGGGGTCGTATCTTTCCCAAAAACACCGGCTGTCAGATTTGAGGCAAAATGATGATGAAACTGACCGGGCGTTTATGGAAAGATTCGATAAAGTTTTGCTAGAAGGAGAACCGGTGAGCGAAGATACAAAGATCGTCGCTGTGATGGCCGGATTGAAAAAAGGGTCGAAGTTATGGAAGGAGGTACGTCTAAAGTGCCCAAAGACTTATGCCGAGTTCAGAAACCAAGCTGGCATTTTCGTTTCCATGCACGAGGCCCTACAAACAAATTTGGGGGAGAATAAAGCCGATCCTAAGGAGAATAACAAAAAGCCCGTCGGGACAAGCTACAGGGTCCCAAAAAATATGAAAGCATTCACCGAAGGATCGGATTTGAAGGAAAAATTGAACCAAGTATTGACAGTATCAGTTGATACTGTATATGAGAGCGTAAAGGAGAAAGAGTTGATTTCCCCACCACGTAAAATCCGTCAGGATACTGACAAACTCAACCCAAACAAGTATTGTGCCTACCATCAAAGTGTGGGGCATTTTACGAGTGAGTGTAGAGATTTGCTTAAGCAACTCTGGCGATTTTATGAGGAGGGAAAGCTCTCCGATTTCGTTAAAAGGCAACCTGGGAAGAGAACCCGGGAGAACAACTCAGAAGATGAAGAGGATGGTCAACCTCAGAGAAACAACAGACCCGGGCGACCAGTTCCCAGTATACCAACTCAACCTTTAGCATGATGGAACCCGCAGGTCCCGCGGGAGGATGTTTTGATGGACAACCACCTGACTCTAATCGAAAAAGGAAAGCGGAGCTACGAGCGATTGGCCAAGTACAAGAAATGGGAGTTAAGCCGTCTATCATGCAAACGGCAGAATTAACTTTCACCGAAAAAGACCTTGAAGGCGTCTTAACTCCGCACAATGATTCACTCGTAATCTGCACAAAGATTATGGGGACCAGAGTCCACAGACTGTTGGTGGACACCGGAGCCTACACCAACATCTTATTCAAGAAGACCCTTGATAATCTGGGAGATTATTCGGGTTATGTTCGGAATACAACACATAGAATCATAGGCTTCGGGAATGCTGTGACAACACCGTTGGGAATTGTAACATTAGCAGTACAACTTGTAACGGCTAATGAACCCGAAAGAAATATAACAAGAATGGTAGATTTCTTGGTTGTAGACCAGGAGTCGACCTATAACGGGTTTCTTGGCCGACCTTTTCTCAATGAATTTAAAGCTACATGTTCCACTTACCACTATTGTTTGAAATTTCCAACAGCCAGTGGAGCAGGCACAATTAAAGGTGACCAACGGAGAGCACGAGAATGCATTCAACAACTACGAGCAAAATTTGTACAAATATCCATGATGGAAGCAACAAGTTATCCCGTCGGCGAACCATCAATACTGAACAATATGATGGACATGGACGACCACAAAGATACGGATGAACAACACTTGAACGAGCAAGTGTTGGATGAACAACTCGTTACCACCCGCGAGGAACCCCCATCTGACGAACAACAAAGGGGTGATGACGAACAACCCTCAGTGGGGGACTTGGAGGGCCAAGTACAAACGAACAACAATGGGACGAAGCCAACTGATGATCTAGAACCCCGCCTGGGGGCAGAGCCCATGAACGTCGAAAATGATTCCAACCCTGAGGAACCCATACTTGATCCCCGTTGGAAGGGACAAAAACGACGAGCAACTCCAGTCGAAGAGCTGGAGGCGTTCAAAGTTAATCCCGACAACGAAGATCTTGAATTATTCATAGGATCTGAGCTCCCAGAGCCTTACAGATCCCGAATGAAAGAGTTCCTCACCAAGAATCTGGATGTCTTTGCTTGGTCTCACGCAGATATGGTGGGGATAGACCCGAAACATGCTTGCCACAAGCTGAACATAAATCAAGTAAGAAAGCCCGTCCATCAAAAGCGGAGGAAGTACGGCCCGGACAAATACCAAGCGTTGAATGAAGAAGTTAAAAGCTGTTAGACAACGATCTGATCCGACAGGTACTCTGTCCACAATGGGTAGCAAACCCAGTACTCGTAAGGAAACCAAATGGGACCTGGAGGCTATGCATAGACTTTACAGATCTAAATGCAGCATGCCTGAAGGACAACTTTCCTCTCCCGCACATCGATCAATTGGTGGACAGCACGGCGGGTCACGAAATGCTAACATTCATGGATGCTTTTGCAGGGTATCATCAAATCCCAATGCATCCTGACGATCAAGAAAGCACAGCTTTTTACACAAACAAAAACTTGCTGTGTTGGAAAAGAATGCCGTTTGGCCTCATCAATGCCGGGGCAACTTATCAAAGGCTGGTGAACAAGATGTTTGATCAACAAATTGGAGACACGGTTGAAGTCTATGTAGACGATATCGTAGTCAAAAGTCCCAAGAAGGAAGACCATCTTCAACATCTGACTCAAGTGTTCGAAATTCTTCGACACTATAACATGAAGTTGAATCCAAAGAAGAGCAGATTTGGAGTTCACTCAGGGAAATTCTTGGGCCATCTTGTTAGCCAGCGGGGAATTGAGGCCAACCCTTCAAAGGTTAAAGCCATCATGGATATGCAACCACCACGTTCGGTGAAAGAAGTGCAAAAACTCACCGGGTGCCTAGCAGCATTGAACCGGTTCATATCCAGGTCAGGGGACAAGTGCCGTCCATTCTTCGAGGCCGTCAAAAAAGGAAAGTTTGCATGGACTAACAATTGCCAGGCGGCCTTCGATCAACTTAAAGAATACCTGGGAGATGTCAAAATCCTATCAAAACCAATCCCAGGAGAAAAGCTCTTTCTATACTTAGCCGCATCAGAAGTTGCCATCAGCTCTGTTTTGGTGCGCGAAGACGGGAAATTTCACCAACCTATATATTACGTCAGCCAGGCTTTACACGAAGCAGAGATCAAATATGCTCCAACCGAAAAGCTGGCGTATGCTTTGGTTATGAGCGTGAGAAAGTTACGACCATACTTCTTTGACCATCAAGTCGAAGTTCTAACAACTTTCCCGCTCAGGCAAATTCTCCATCGCCCCGACACTGCAGGTCGTCTCTTAAGATGGTCACTGGAGATTAGCCAATTCGGGGTGACCTATGCTCCTCGAACAGCGATCAAAGGGCAAGCATTAGCCGACTTTATAGTCGAACTAACTTTCCCACCAGATCCGACGAGAGGACTTGATCATCATTGGCACCTCTATGTGGACGGATCATCAACCAATATAGCCTCGGGGGCAGGAGTAGTTTTAATCAGCCCAGATAGACAAGTATTCACCTCGGCAATCAGATTTGGTTTCATGGCAACCAACAACGAAGCTGAGTATGAAGCTCTTATTGTTGGTCTCCACCTATCTCTCGCAGTTGGTGTCAGACGCTTGCAAATATTTGGCGATTCACAATTGATCGTGAACCAAGTCCGAGGTGAATACGAAGCAAAAGATGATCACATGATCGAGTACCAACGGATTGTTGCTCACCTGATGTCCATGTTGCAGCAAGTTTTCATACAGCAAATTCCAAGGACGAGCAACACTCAAGCAGATGTGCTTGCTCGACTAGCAACAAGTGAAGGCCCCGTAGAGTTGGCAAATATTATAGTTACAAAGATGAAAGATCCATCAACAGTAAGCTATAATGTCAACCAACTCGACGATCAAACAAGTGAAGAAGACTGGAGAACAAGTATAGTCAAATACTTGAAAAGTGGGGAAAAACCAAACAATCCTTTTGAAGCTGCCAAGCTAGTAAAGCGAGCCGCCAGATATACTCTGGTGGGCGAGCAACTCTTCAAAAGGGGAATATCAGTCCCACTTCTCAAGTGTTTGCCTAGGGGGCAAGGGCAAGCAGTACTCGAAGAAATACATGCCGGAGTATGTGGAAATCACACTAGGGGGCAAGCCTTGGCATACAAAACTATCAGACAAGGCTATTACTGGCCAACTTTACGCCAAGATGCAATCAAAAAAGCAAAGACTTGCCACCAATGCCAAATCTTTGCACCAAACATTCATACCCCGGCCCAACAACTCGTATCGGTTTATAGCCCATGGCCTTTTGCTAGATGGGGAATGGACATTATTGGTCCTTTCCCAGCTGGAGTCGGAAATGTTCGATTTGCCGTTGTGGCAGTCGATTATTACACTAAATGGGCAGAAGCAGAGGCCATGGTGAACATCACGCAACAGAAGATGATCAACTTTATTTGGAAGAACATTGTCTGCCGTTTCGGAGCTCCACAGGCAATTGTGACAGACAATGGTCCACAGTTTGATGGACAAGAGTTGAGAGAATTTTGTGCGAAGTGGGGGATCAAAAAACATTACTCCACACCTTATCATCCCCAGTCAAACGGACAAGTTGAAGCTGTGAACAAGATAATCAAGCATACGTTAAAAATAAGACTGGCGGAGAGCAAAAGTGGTTGGTCTATCGAACTCCCGGAAGTCTTGTGGGCATACAGAGTTTCTCCCAGGTCTAGCACCGGAGAAACACCCTTTGCTATGGCTTTCGGAACAGAAGCAGTAATACCTATTGAGTTAAGGACCAGTACGATTAGGACGACCAACTTTGATGAACAAGCAAATAATTCTGCTCTAAGTACTGAAATGGATTTACTCGAAGAAAAAAGACTCAATGCTGAGTTAAAAAATGCAACATACAAGCAAAGAGCGGAACGTTATTATAATTCCCGTGTAAAAGTCCGGGAATTCAGAGTTGGAGATTTGGTTCTAAGAAAACTGCTCGCCCAATCTTCAGGAATACTGGGACCAGCTTGGGAGTGCCCATATCGTATAACGGAAAAATTCGTAAATGGCGTATACGATCTCGAAGATATGGAAGGCAGGCCGGCCTCATACTCCTGGAATGTCGTACATCTCAAGAAGTACTATCAATAAATGGGCGAACAATTATCTTGGGGGCAAGGATGGCGAATGAAGTGAATCAAGCAAATGGAATGGATCAAGGATCAAAAACTTGCATAATTTTTTGAAAATTTGGTTAAGTATAGATTAAAAAGTTGCTCGCCACATTTGTATAGTCTGGTGCTGCGTCTTTTAATTTTGAATAGAGTTGCTCGGCAAAAATCTATAAGCGAGCAAGTTTTTAGTTTATGTTCAAAGTTGTTCGTCATATTGTATATGTAAGTGATGAACAGTCTTATAACACTTGTAATTTGTTCAAAATGTAAATACAGTAGTTGTTCGTCAGCAAAGGAAAAAGTCCAAAAGCTCGAGGTACAAGTCCATTCAAAGGTTGTTCGTTTTACAAATGAACAGAACCTAAGGACCAAAGCCACTTAAAGGTTGTTCGTTTTTTTAAAATGAACAGAACCTAAGGCTGAATCCTGATTCCACTAAAGGC
Organism: Ballota nigra; assembly: GCA_947034835.1. Lineage (NCBI taxonomy): Eukaryota > Viridiplantae > Streptophyta > Magnoliopsida > Lamiales > Lamiaceae > Ballota > Ballota nigra. The sequence continues at coordinate 84,927,943 of OX344720.1, read as the reverse complement.
AAAGTTCAATTCGAACAAAAGCTCAACACTATATGTTATAATTGTAAAGGCATTGACAGAAATGTAAAGGCAATTAACATATATAAGAAAATGAGCGAACAAAAGAAAGACATCCATTAATCAAAGGCATTGAGCCTCAAAAATAGTACAATGATTCAAGAAGTCAAGTACTACAAAAGGAGCGAACAACTATTACAAAGAAGAAGAAAAGAAAAAAGCTAAGTCCTAAGAGCTATTGTTGCTCGGCAGGGGGAGGATCTTGAGCCTGCTCGGCGGAAGGGTCGACAATCATGTCTCGAGCAAGATCTTCAGCTGCCTTATCTTCCGCTTCTTTAACAGTTTGCTCGTCAGCAGCAGCCGGCTCTCCCTCTTGCTCGTCTTCAATAGCATGGTGAGGAGGGTGGGTAACAGTGATGCTAGAGTCAAGCTTATCAATCTTGACCCCTAATCCAATCAGGTCCGCCAGCTGTATTTCAATGTTGTTCGGCGGCGGATAATGCTCGATGAATTCATTCAAGTCTTTACTCATCTCCTCCACCAAGTCCTTGTAGTCGTAAGCATCGGCCGAGCGGATGCTGTCCGCGTAGGCACAGATATACCCAAGGTTGGAAATGGGAGCAGACCGAGCCTGAACCTCCGCTTCAAGTTGTTCGCGTGTGAAGAGGTTGGCTTCAGACTCCCGGAGATGAGCAACCTCCGCCTCGAGATCGGCAATTTTCTGCTCGGCCGCTGACAGTTTGTTCTTCTCCTCACCAAGCAAGGTCTCTTTACTCTTCAGCTCGGCAGATAAGCCTTGAATGTCTTCAAGGTGCTTTTTCTCGCCGTCGATATAGAGGGAAAGCTGGTCATTGAGCCGAGCAATCTGGCCATGCAAGTTGTTCGCCAGTTTGTCTTTTTCCTCGGAGAGTTGCCGAGCAGTACTCGCATAATGGCGAGCAGACTCTTCTTGCTCGACAACTTGGGTGATTGCCCTTTGGGCAGTGACGAGGCCGTTGGCGACGAGCATCATCGAGAGGTGGAGATTGTCCATTTGCCCCTGTTGGAGGATGGCTTTGTCCAAGGGACGCGTCCAGGCTCGGGCGACCAACTCCGTCGCCTTGCGAACATGTTCGCCAGGAATCTCCCTTATGTTAACGGGAGTTTTCGAGCAAGCGTACTGATGTACAACACTTGCTCGACCGGGATAATCATCAGCCCGATATCTGTGAACAAGAAAAGAAATTGATACTTAGAAAAATTAAAAATGAAAGTTGTTCGGCAGAAGGGGGTAGATACTTACTCGGCAAACTTCCGTTCATCCCATCTAAGGAACGTGAGGTCTTCTGGGCCACGGGGTGAGCCCACATCTTTGCTCGCCTTTCCCGACCTTTCCGTAGGCTCCGCAGAAGAACGCCTAATGACATCCCCTTCGTGGCGAGCATGACTTTGGCCCATTTTTTCCTTCCCCTTGCCGAGGACATCTTCGGCCAGTGGGGTCCCGTCTGCCTTCTTAAGGCGTTTCCCACCACGAGGTGGGGTAACAAGAGGGGAACGGATTTGAACGGGGGTGGCCGCCTGTCTGGGAACTCTAGCCCCCTCAGGTTTGTTCGTCATTGCAAGCACATGGGAGGGGGGGTCACCTTTCCTCTTCTTCCCTTTTGGGGGCCCCATTTCAGATACCCTACGCTTGAGGAGGGCGTAACTAGGGGGAACGGCAACTGTTACTTGCTCGGCTAAAAATAAAAAATAAAAAAATTTTATTTAGGCAAGCAAGTTAAACAAATCAATGACGAACAAGACTGGAATTAAAAGTTATAAATTGTCATACCTGGGGGCACCTCAGCTTGAGCCTCCAGGTGGTGAGGGTAAGTCAAGAGGCGAGCAGCTCTTTGACACCTTGCTCGGCAAAGATAGTCAATAGTCATATCTGCCCTATTTCGGAGGCCAACCAAGCACGAAGTAAACAGAATCTCGGAGCTCAACTCCTCCTCTTTCGAATCCCACTTGGGTAGACGAGGGCCTGCGAACAAACAAGAAAAGTTAAATTAGAACTACTTAGCCCAAAGGCGAGCAAGAAACAAACTTACGTTTCAGTTTTCCATAGGCTGCTGGAGAATTTATTCGTCCAGGGCCGCCGTGTGGACCAGAAGATGCTCGCCAATCACCCCCAATCCAGAAGAAGTGTTGCTTCCAGTCACGAATCTTGTTCGGCACCTCTTCCACCATTTTCAACCCAGTTCTTGCCTTGAGATAGTGATAGCCTTCTTCTCCTAAGGGGCAGCTTGTAATTGTCATCAAGTAGTTGATCTCTTCCGCAGTGATCCGATCAACATACCCCTCCAAGGCGAACAAGCACATAGAGCCTAGAAGGTTCATCCACCCAATTGGAGTAATTTGGGTGATGGCCAAGTTGGTCGCCTCCAGGAATCGACCAACAACGGGTGGAAGAGGCAGCTTTAGTCCGGCAATCAAGGTGTGAAGGTTGATCGCCGTGCATCCTGGGGGTGGGCGATCAGCTCTTTCCTTTCTCCGAGGGGCCCACAGGTGAATATCGTATGGGATTTTGTAGTCCTTCCGGATAGAGTCCAGTTCATCTTCGCGAACAACACTTTTTATCTTGCTCGCCTGGTACCCAGTTTTCACCTTATCCATTATTTCTCTCTGGGGACGGGGAAAGCTGTTCGCATACCTTTCAGCATATGTTCGCCATTCGAATAGTCGAGCAACCCCAGCTGGGATCTCATTTTCCCGCATCTTTGGGGATGGAAAGTTAATACTCTCCAGGAACTCGCGAGTGAGATCGTTAAGATCTGGATCTCCAGATTCGGCAGAAGACGAAGAGCTATCGTCCAAATTGTTGTTCACCACAACTGTTAATTCTCTCCCAGATGGGCCCGCACCGGTGTCCTCCACAGAGCGAACAACTGAGTCCACGTGAGCGTTCGACGCTGAAGAAACTTCAACTGGCTCTAGATCGCGAGCAACAATGGGAAAAAGGGGATCTAGGGTCTCCTCAGTTTTATTGCTCGAGTGCGAAGACATAGAAGAGGAAGAAAAATCCAAGCGGCGGTAGAAAGAGTTGCAGACGGCGGCGCTATCCCGGAGAAGACGGTGGCGCTCGGGTCCACACGGCGGCAGAAAGGATTTTCGAGAGAAAAAGATAGAGAGAAAAAAGAGTAACTACCTGGGAATTGAAGTTTGAAACCAAAAGCGGAAAGGCGGACGTCGGAAAGCTTGGTATCGCCGGAGGGAGGAGGAAGTCGCCGGAGCACTGTAGTAGGAGAAGAAGAAGTGGGAAAAATTTCAGTTTTCCCACTACTTATACCCCAAATAAAAACGGGGTCCCAGACGTAATTTCCCAAAAGCCCCGGGGCCAAATTGAGAGAAAACGGGGTAATTTCCAAACAAGTTCAAAAATTTAGGGACCTATATGTAATTATAGGGGCGCGTGGCCTCGGAATTGCTCGCGCGTGGGCGGCGCACAGCCATGCCGCCCACGTCATCTTCGTACAACTCCCAGACCTTGGGAAGACGAAACGACAGACCATATGTTGCTCGCCCAAGCCAATGATGTTCGCCCCAACCCTCATCATTTTGATATCCTAACTATAGTTGCTCGCCACAAAGTTGCTCGTCTGGGGCAACATATAGCCAGGATAGGGGGCAATTGTTGATAGGCGAACATAAGTTAATAAATGGCGAACAAGGATTAAAGCTACATCAAGGATTATGAAGAGCCAACCTCAAATCAAGAGTGATCAACAAAGAAAATCAAGTTGGGGAGCATCTACCAATTTTAGAGGTGTATAAAGTGACGAACAACTCCCCGACGAACAACTAATGGGCGAACAGGTATTTAGACCCGAGACCAAGAATGAGCCAACTGTGAAGTCATCAATGACGAGCAACTTGGTCAAAATATGATACAACAATCAGCCAAAGAGGTATGCAAATGAACAAAGGACTAAGATCCCAAAGCCAAGCTGAACGAAATCATAAGGCGAACAACTTCCAAAGTACAACCTCAAGAGGCGAACAACTTTCAGTTGAAGGGTCATCAAGATCAGTCAAGCCGACCTAGGCGAACAACAATGAGCCCGAGATAAGGCCCAAAAGAAGACTTTGTAACTAAGATTCAGCTTAGATAAGGTCAAACTAAGGTCAAAGGACATATGTCAGGCATGCAAGCTAGGGAGACCAAGAGTCAGTAGCACCTCATGCTTGCTAGCCTCTATAAATAGTTGTTCTCCAGCTTATTTATATAATTTTCAAAATTTCAGACAAATATACACACACAAATACACCCAAACTTACACACACACGGAATAAGTCCAATTTCGACTACCGAATTTACAAATTCGATAAATTCATATCCCGATTTACCATTTACGGTGGTAATCAATCACACGTTATTGATTGGTGACGTAAAAAATGGATTAAAACAGCCACTAATCATCACGATTAGATTCGTTCACCAACAATTTCACCTAAGTTTTTCTACCCATACGAACTCCAGAAGAGTGGCGTGATTACTATTCAAAAGGTGCAATCTAGTAACAATCTTGCAGATTTGTTTACTAAATCCTTACCTACGTCTACTTTTGAAAAGTACGTTCGTGGTATTGGGATGCAAAGACTTAAAGTGTTGTTGTCTTCAGGGGGAGCGGTAACCTCGAAATAAATCTGGAAGATTTAGATCTAGAAGATCGATGACATTCCTCCCACTCATTATTATGGTCGATCCTTAGCACGTGGAGTTTTTATGACAAGACATTTATGTCGTAATGTCCAAGGGGGAGTGTTGTAAATCTGGAAGATTTGATATTTCAAATCTAGGAGATTTGGTGTGGACATTACTTGAGGACCAAGAATCATATTGGGCCTGATCCATTAGACTAGGGTTTTTACTATTATATATATCCCATTGTATTCATGAATTATGTACTCTGATACACAACAATACTAGTGGAACTCCTGGCTTGGATCGCCCCCAGATGTAGTCCTTCCGGACGAACTGGGTAAACAAACGATGTTTATTTAATTTACGCACTCAATTACAACAAGAAGCTTAGCAATTCGAGGCTTGAAGAATATAAATATATTTTAAGACTATATTTGACATCTTATAATTTGTAAATACCAAATAATATCTATGTCAAATCAATAAAAGGTTTTTTTTTTTTTTTTTTTGAAAGTATTGGTGGAATACTAATTAAAAAGATTATGCATAGAGTGAAATTAGTTTATACATAAATTATTGAAGGGTATTAGTTGTTATCACTAAAAAGTACTCCCTCCGATTCATTTTAGATTGTCCATATTACCATAAAAGGAAGGATTTCTTTTGTTTTCCACTTTCTCAATATTTTTCCCAAAATGGCAAAAAAGTACACATTATTTTAACTTTACCCCTTAAAAAATTGAAAGCTTTTACCCTTACTTTATATCCACAAAAACAACTTTATACCCATAAATACTAATAAACAACTTCTTTATTAAAACCCGTGCACTTTGAAAGTGGAAAACAAAAATGAATCGAATGGAGTATTAATTATTTTCACTGAAGAGTATTATTTATTTTTACTAAACAACTAGAACTCTTCAGTTTAAACTAGTAATATTCTTCAGTGAATTCAGTGAAAACAATTAATACTCTTTAATTAAAACAACAAATACCTTTCAATGATTTATGTATGAAGTAATGTCACTCTATACTTTGTCAATTAAAAATGAGTGTGTATAGAGTGAAATTGGTTCATACGTGAATCATTGAAAAGTATTAATTATTTTCATTAAAGAGTATTAGTTATTATCACTGAAGAAGAGCATTAGTTGTTTCTACTGAAAAGCATTAGTTTGTTTTCAATAAACAATTATTTTTCAGTGAAAATAACTAATATCCTTCAGTGAAAACAAGTACTCCCTCCGTCCAATATTAGTAGTCCTACTTTTTGGGTTGTTATTTTTTGTCATAAGTTGGAGGGTATTATGAGGTATTGTGGGGTTCATTTATCAATAAAGTTATTGTTTATGGAAAATATTCATTTATCAATAAAGTTATTGTTTATGGAAAATATGATTGTTTACGGAAAATATAATCATATTTTCCATAAACAATAACTTTATTGATAAATGAACCCCACAATACCTCATAATACCTTCCAACTTATGACAAAAAATAACAACCCAAAAAGTATGACTATTAATATTGGACGGAGGGAGTAATATTTTTCAGTGAAAACAATGATTCATGTATAAACCATTTTATTTTGTATTTTGGCATTAAAAATAGCTAGCCATCCTTTAATTTAATTTAACTCTCTATATATGAATATATTTTCTTTAACATGATTGAATTGTTAAAATCCAAGAGCACGCGCGCGGTTAATAAAATATTTATTGTTTGTAATAATTTGACAATTATATGAAAATAGGGGAAGATCCTAATTCTTACTGTTGGAAATGTTAAATAATGACAAGATTTCAACAGGGTGACATATGATAACTTTTGAATCTTACATCATTAAGAATATACTTGTGACTTGAGAAAATGACGTGTTAGATTTTATTTTCAATTAGATAAATAAAAATACAACACAACACAACTATAATATTAAAATTGTAGAATTAATCAAATTAAGTCATATTGATTTGATGTATTAAAACCCCTTTATATTTCTTGATACTATGGTAGATAATTCGTTTATCGGACCAGATAATGTGGCTATTTAGAGAAGTTCAATTAATAATCTGTCAAACAAGATATATGATGTGTTTTGAAATGAATAATAACACACAAAATTTAGTGAGAAGAAGCTAAGAGTGGATATTTTTATTAGAGAAGCTTCAATCATTTAAGGTCCATATTTGTAGAACATTTCTAGCCTTCATATTAATGTTTCAATCCTAGCCCTAGGTGAGTCGCACTCGTTTCGATTTGAACTTCGATTGGTTGCATGGTTATTCCTCTAATTCACAATATTAAATGCTGTTTGTCCAACAACATTTAATAATGTTGTAAAGATTTGATCTACCTTGAGCACAAATTCCCGTTGGCCTGGATGATGTGGTCATTGCCCATTTGTATGTAGCAGCACCACACAGAAATCATAAATGTCTCAAAATGCGAAAATTCAACTACTGAAATAAAAGGTGTAACATAACACGCCTAAAATCTGACCTCCCTCTAAACTGCAAGTAATTTAAGACTTGTCGTTTATTCATACACGAGAATTATTTGAATCCAACAGATGATAATCGAAACATGTTCCAATGTCCCTCAAAATTTTACATGAGCTCATGAAATTCAACTGCCCATCAACAAATCGCAGAGCAACCAGCCGGGGACTTCCAACCACAGTTACACTGTCCATAGGCAAGCTGAACAATTATCTCCGCCTATTTACGATGCCGCCTCTTTGGTTCAGCTCTCTGCCTCTTGTCATCATCCCACTCTCTGTCATACATTCTGAAATTATAGTTAAGGGATTCAAAATCAACTCATCATCTGGCATGGCATGGCATATGATGCTGAAGCATTTGAAAAGATCCATGCAACTGGTGCACAACAATGAAAACAATTACTATTGACCAATTAATACATTTTGGTAAAACAAATAATACCATTAAAAAATGCACCATGCAACTAGTGCATAGCAGTGATCAGCAGACAATTGCAAGGTTAAAGTACAACCAATCAAAGCATTAAGTTTTAAGGATACGGATCGGGATCACGACGAGCTGTCTTGCTGGCTGCTTCTTTGCTGTGGACCCTCAAGCCAGGCTCCTCTACATAGACAGGGCGTTGCACTACGACCCCTTTGCGGTCTCCCCTGTCTCCTCTTCCATCATGTGTCTGTGATAAATTAATTGAAACCGGAGGTGGCGTAGGTGCGGCTGGTAAATACTCACCAGGTTCTGATGCAATATGCTCTCTTTTGAGTTTCCGCCTCTTAGAAGCATTAGGATCCATATCCTCCTTGCTAATGTTTGTTTTATCCCTCTCTCTTTCATCCATCTACACATAAAATAATAAGATATATATTTAAACTGCAGTATCAGTACGGCAACTTTTTCAATCCCTCTAAGGGCCTATAAATGAAAACAATTTCACAACAAAATAATATTATAAATATCCTCAGGTGAACACAAATTTTGGTGAATCAAGGGAATCGCTACAGCTAATCAACCACCACCATAAACAGTAAAAGAAAATTGTAAAATGAAATCTGGCAAATTATGCTAGTTTAAAGCAAATGGCATCCCAGCTTATTAACTGTTTGATGACCAGCTGCCCAAAACGGCTTAAATAAATGTGGTTCTAATAAGCCACTCGACCAATAAACATCAACCAAACTGAATAATGTATAAGTGCAAACGAAGTAATAGCAATTTGGAGAATTCAAACATGGAAAACAATTTAAAAAGGAACATTTTCAGTTACCTTGATTGATACTGCATCCCGCTCATCCCGCTTTCTATCTCGGAATTCATCATCTCGCCTCCGTTTTGAATCATCTTGTAATACTGAAGCATTCTCTTCGGATCTTCTCCTTTCTCTCTCTTCATGCCTCGGGGAAAGCTTCTGTGTATGTCTGGCATTTCCAAATCGCCTATCAGCATCTTCATCCCTCCTACTGGCACTAACAGACTGGGGGACGACATGGGGTGGCAGAGGCGGAGGAGGAGGCAAGCTTTGCCCATGAAATCTGTCATCTAAGTGGGATTTCTCCACAGATGCTTCACCATATCGCACTTTTCCTCTGTCATCTTTATTTCTATCATCTTTGGCTAGCCTATCAAAGTTCCTATCTGGGCCTCTTTCAACAGAACGCTCTCTCCCATGCCTTTCTAATGACCTGTCCCTCAACTTTTCAGATAAAAAATCAGACTTGTCGGGACGCTCTAATCTGTCCCGATAATCTCTGTCAAATCTTTCACTGCTTTTTTCTTTCGATCTATCCACTGGCTTATCTGTGGCCCTGCTATTGATCTGTTCATCAGATCCTAATTTTTCAGATGCTACCACATGAAGTTTATCCAGATTGCGAACATCACTCGACCTCTCCCTTTCAGACAATCGAACTTCACTGCTGTCTATGTCTCTTGCATCAATTTCTCCCTTACGGCGTTTGTTTAGACGGTCGTGTTCTTCAGCTGGGCTGGCCCTCTTTTGTGGTTTCTCACTGGACTTGGTAACTGCAGTAAGATTCTCCTGCCTGGGAGAATGGGTGGGCCTTGACGTTTGTTGTTTGTTTACATCAGGATATTCAGTGGCATCATCTTTCCCAGAATGAACCCTCAAATCAGAAGACTTTGCATTCATGGAGTCTGCTTTTATTTCGGTCTTGTGTTCTGAAGATCTAGTGGAAGAGTTTGTTCCTTTAGCTGAAGAAGCAATGGCTGCATTTCCTGAAATTGCAGATGAAACATTAGACACTTCAAATTGTTGCCATCAAAGGGTGGGTGAATACTAGATTAGATATGTGAACACGAATCCATTTTCATCTTTCTGCGCGACAATCTTTGCATTTCCAATCAACTTCTGAAGTAACAAACTCACCAGAAGAAGAGCCTGATGTTCTGCTAACAGCTTTTCCAGATTTATCATCGTCTTTGGCAAGATCCAGCTTTGCCTGCTTAGCAAGAGATCCAGCTGCTGAAGACCTTTTCACCCCAGGCCTCGCCTGTTTAATTTGTTAAATAGCAAGTAAAAAAATTATGTAAGCTAGATATTTCAGAATATCACAAGATCACAAAGGTTTCGTCAAGTTCAACTCATGTACGTAAGGTAATGAATAATTTGAAGAAAGTCAATCTATCACATGAAGAAACTCTAACTTATCAATGCTAACCACACTTGATAACCAACCATATTCCACACCCAAAACTAAAATTGTTAAAATAGTTTACATGTATTGAGGCGAGTTTTATCAGATATGCATAGCCAGTCATGTGATCCTCTGTAAATTTTATACATGCTAAAACAACCTAAAATAACCAAATTATGCAGAACTGTATGGCAAAGCAAGTACGCAACCCCATTGATTTGTTTTGTTCATCAACCTTAGTTTCGGTAATATTAGTACTGGGGAGACGGAAATTCCAACTTCCAACTAAATAGTTCAAGAGAAGTTCAATATAAGTTGAACAACGATTATACGAAGTTCCCAAAAGGTATGCGATATCTGGAAGTTTGTCAACCATTTGAAGATCTAAACTATTCAGGTGGTGTTTGGTTAGGGATGTGCACAAATCACATCACAACTTTTCTCACCCGCTCATTTTCTCTCCTACTTTTCTCTCACTCACTCTCTTTCCTACTTTTCTCCAACTCAACTCACCCTACTTTTCTCTCACCCACTCATTCTTCCTCATACAATCACTTTTGATTGGACATAAAGCTCCATCCACCCTACTCCTTCATCCCTAACCAATTGCATATTTATTATTCATTGGATAACCCACCTCCATCCCTAATCAAATATAGTAGCAGAGAATGTTCCAGGCATAATAATCAAGTGTAAATTGACAACATTTCCCCTAATGAACTGGAAAAAATACCCCAGATATTTTCTTCAGTGATAGGATTAACCTATCAGTTAGTGAAAGATAGCTCCAACAAAAAATAAAAATAAAAAAATTTGTTATCTCCACATGACACTTCCACAATTCAACATGCAAACTCGAGCACTGAAAGTGTAACAATCCCTGCTCCCCCAGGTCCCCAGCCCAGAGATGGAAATCCAAATTAAAACAATCACAAAAGCAAAAAAGCAAAAAAAGCAAAACAACCATTAAACAGCTATTAGCAATATTCTAGGTTCCAGTTTTATAATCCTTTTAACTTCCCAAGAAGCTCCCTTACAAACTAGGTTCATGTATTTTTGATTGGTGAGGCATCTAAAGGACTAAATTATGGAACACATCAGGTCTTACAGCAAGATCTCATGAAATATATAGTAGATCACCGCATAGAATTTCACCAACATATGTAGCATTCTATAAGACTCAAATCCACCTGGCGATTAAACAACCTTACAACTACTAAGTGAAGTATGATGGTGGAGCAATTTCAAGGCAGAAATGAATTCCAAGAAGTTAGTCGAGTCCTACCTCAGGTTCTGCAGATGCTTTAGCTTTTGAGTTCTCTTCCAATTGTTTGTTGGCCAATTCATCCACCTGTTTTAGATTGTCAACTGAGATTGCACATCAGTCGACAGAAAAGAAGATTGATCAGACCCATTAAGTGTTCCAACTTTCAATTTCACGTGAGCTGGCTCAGATTTTCAGCAAGTTATTTTCAATTCTTTCTATATTACCATCAGTTCTTCTAGGATCTCTGCCCAGATTCCCAGAATCTGAATGCAAATTTCCCTCAGAAACAGTTCTTCCTCCGATTAGCTCAGCCTGAGAAACACCAAGACCAGCCCCATTTTGCAGTGGAGTAGCATTTGTTGACACTGACTTGGAAGCAGGTGCAGGAGCAGGCTTTATATCGAGATAACCCATGCCAAATTCCTCATCTGTTACCCATGATGGCTGTCACACAGAAGAGATTAACATCAGTAACCTAATCTCCTAAGGCAATGAATTAGTCGTCGTAAAATACACAAGGTTTAAAAATGTAGAGCTAGATCATAAAAATATGACTATAATTCAACAATATTATTTTACTAATCAGGCACATGTTTTAGTTCTGTGAACAGAATCTCTGCACCAACAGAAGCAACGAAGACAAATATAAACCACTAAAGGAAAGTCATGTTATTTTATTAATCAGGCACATGTTTCCAAGTAGCTTCTTTTTTGGTGACTTGGCTTTAAAAAAAAATGTTTCATTATTTACCTTTCTTGCAGCCAATGCTGCTGCAACGCCAGTAGCCAAAACTTTAAGATCCTCCCTCTCATCACTTTTAATTTTAGCCACCTGTAAATAGTAAATGGAGATGGCCCATTGCCCAACACTGCAACTCAGTGCAAATCTTTAAAATTAAGTCAATAAAGAAGAAACCTTAACAATAAAATTTACCCGCTTTTCAAGGTTGATGCCACTCTTCCGAGTAACAGGAAAGACAGTAGAGATTTTTGTAAGCATAATGAGAGCATTTCGGATCTCCATATACTCGGTTGATTCCAAGCACTGAATTAATAGCCTGGTGATTCGCTGGCTCCATTTCCAGTGTACCTTCAAACAAGAAAAATATATTTATAGTAACATGCTTTGGCCAGCAATACAACCCATCCTCAACTTTTCAAGTCAATGTAACAAGAAAAAGGAAGCAACCATGAAGTATGAGTCAAGTTACATAATTAGCCTGCAATGAGCATTACAGTCCGAAAATATTAACAATTAACACTCAAGTAATCATAAGAGCCTGAGCCTGATTAAAGTTTTCATGGACATGAATAACCACATTTTGGAAACTGATTAGCTTGTATGATGTTATGCATCAATTGAGGTGGACCAGATGAACCAAAATGCAGTTCATGCATCCATATCCCAGGAAGCTGTGCTATGTTGTATAGTTTAGAAAATCCATATTGATTGAATAAAATGAATCCAAAACCATCAGTTTCGGTAACCATAGGTGTTATAAACACTCTGCAATCTGGCAGCAGCTTCTCCAATTCATGGAACAAGTGTGTAAATGAAATAGTTTCGACCTCTATCACTACAAATCAGGCATCTGTTTTTAACAGACCCTGTTAGTGAGAAAAATGTGCGCCAATGCAAGAGCAACATTCACTTCTCATGAATTCCATGGTTATTGACCAAGTTATCATGATATAGCAGCTCACATTTCTATATTTTATGACACTGAAATTTTAGTTTTAAGGAAAAGAGCCTGATTTTGAATTTTAAAGACATGTTAGATTCTGTCTATTCTTTTTGTCCTTTCTCCTTAACTATTCCACTTTCAGCTCCTTGTTCTCATCCTAAAGGAAGTGTGAAAATATTGCTTATATAAAGTTATAGCTAGTGGTCTTGCCGTCTTGGACCAGTGATGACATAGTATACCAGCAAAAATTAGCAAGTTTGTGCAGCATAGACTGTGTCCAGAAAAGCCCAAACCCCAAAACTGAAATGCCGCGCTTGTTTAAAATCTCATTTTGCTCATACATACAAGTAAAGTTATAATTTGGTATGCTGTTGTTTAACACGCTTTTAAGTATGGTCTTATTGTGAGATATGATTGGCAGTTGTGGTACCTGCAGGGGCATCATCTACAGCAATGAGGATGGTTGAGGTTCATGCACAGAAAAGACTAATGGTACATGCATGTGCGCATAAACAAAGTCAATCATAAACTGGAATTGTGTTAGTTATATAAGCTAGGGAGTCAGAGCCCTAACTTAACCCAAAACCATGGTCAAAGGCTAAGGATTGACTCCTACTTATATACCCATCCACAATTTCTTGTGGATCCGATGTGGAATCGTAACAATCGACCCCCTTTAAAGCCGGACGTCCACGGACGGCGAACTCCGGGTGGCAACCCACTTCCTGGGTGGAAACCCCCCTTGGGCCCACATCCGAGGTGACAACCCCTAGGCCCACCACCAGGTAGCCTCATTCCGCAACCCGCCCGAGTTTCCCATAGACAGCGCCAATACTAGGAATATAAGCTAGGGAGCCCTAACTTAACTCAAAACCCTGGTCAAAGGCCAAGGATTGACTCCCACTTATATACTCATCCACAATTTCTTGTGGATTTGATGTGTGATCGAAACAAATTAATACTACCTCCATCCCAGAAGAGCTAGCAATTTATTTACCTTTCAGGTATGTTCCAAAATAACTTGCACACTCCAAAAAATGTACACATATTTTACCCATATGTCACTACTTTATTCAAAAGGTGATTTTTTCTTAAAAAGTGTGCCCGTGCAAGTGTGCAAGTTGATCCGGATCGGAGGGAGTATTCAATATCAATCACAAAAGATATGACATAGAGGGAAATTGACGTCATCAACTATATAAATTATAATTTCTCCATTAGCTTACCTTGATAAATTGACCATAGGTGACACGCTGGCTGTTTGGATATCTATAATACACAGCAAACCCTGGCATGTTTCCGCACTCCCTCTCATATATTGATTCATCACGCTGCAGATTAAAGCCTAGGTTATGTATATACATAAATAAATGCACGTACAATAGCAGTAAACGTGAAAGATGCAAAGAAAATAATGTTTAGCATTAAAGATTTATGTATGATATGATTGTCAGGTGAATTCAGACTAAATCTAAACAATATATGACAACCCTGACCTTCCAATGATAAGCAGTTTTCAGTGTCTCAAATAGAAATTTCCCAAGTCGACCCACTTCATACTCAGTACAGCAGCATATCATCGGCTGTAAGGTTTTACATATAAGGACATCAATGTGATTCACTGTGTTGAAAAATGGTGTTCCCAAGGAATGAAGCGTATTTACAAAATTGGCACAATATACAGCATCTGGCATACTGAATGTGCAGCGGGGAAATATACAGCGCTGCAGAAACTCCATGTTGATTTTTAAAGTATCAGGGCAAGAACTTAACCACGTATCCTTCTCATGTGAGAGTCGACGACGCACAGACTCGACATGTTCTTCATGTTTCTGGAGTTCTGTACTCAATCGGTCTAGAGACTCCTGAATTCTTTCCTTATCTTTTTTCCTTTTAGCAATTGCAGAACTAGAATTATCAGAAAGTTCTTCAAGCGCTTTAAGAGCTCCATGCAGCTTTCCAATCTCAGATTCATAACGACTTCTGGGTACATAGAGATCATACAAAGTAAGACCCCAGAAAGTAGCATATAAATCAGGAGACAAGCTATTCCATGCTTTTGGAGGTAGCATTGTCTTAACAGTATCAAGAAGACTAAGCCATCTGCATAGTACATACAAAAAGGAATGATGTTAACTGTCACCTGGTGAAAATGCTGCTATAGAGTTATCGAGTATATAGGTAACCCTTAAAAAAAAAAAAAAAAAAAAAAAGATAACAAGATAGTCAGAGATATTACGAGACAGGCTTGCGAGAAGATCCCAGATCCAGAACCAATTTAGAGGGTATGTTTGAAGCTTCAATCTCCTTGTCATAAATTTCAGAGCTCCCTGCCTCAGTACACTCTAAAGGCCAAAACAAACTAGAACTATTTTGACACCTGAAGAGCCTCATGACTGGCCGATAAATTAAAAAGGCCACCTAAAATTATAAAAGGGGACAAAAAATAAGGTCAAGCACCATTACTTACTAGGCAAAGAAACAGAACTCGAAAAAGATTCATCATACATACAAAAAAAGTTCCAAATAAAAATAAAAGCTAAACACAAAAGAAGAGTTAAATGAAACCTCAGGATCGAGATGATATTGATGCACAAGTTCATCAAGTGGGGGAATCAGCAAAGCATAGTTTGACGTAGGAGTCACAGCACTACAAAGAAAATCCACATACTGAAGAAGGGTACCATGGCATCTATCAAACTGCTCACAGATCATCTTGATATAGGGTACGTCTGCTTTGATGACAACCCTGCATAGAAAAACATTTTAAAACATTAGAAAATTGATATTTAATCTACACCACCCCTTTCATAACTAAATACGCCATAATAATATTGTTTATTATGCAAGCATTTTAAATAACGCTCTTAAAGCTTACACAGAACGATGCTGGGCAATCAGTAGTAAAAGGGGAATCGCCAATTTGGGATCATCCTTCGGGAGTAAAGAATCCCTAAGCCTGTTGGTCGACTTGATCAACGCCTGAAAACATAGGGAAGGCCTCTAAAACTCAAGCAATTAACTCAAGATACACAAGAGTGATAACTGACAATTTCACAACTCAGCCCTCATTAAATCTGGTAGAGCGCCTATCTATTCGATTGATGATGCTTAACATCAGACGGATAAAAAAAAGCTCCAAAACAAATTAAAGTAACAATGAGGCTCATTGGCAGACTTAAGAAAGAAAGTCATCAGACCAACAGATGAGCGACAGCAATGTGACCTCGTATTATTAAAAAAGGTACCTTGTTATTCCTCGTAATGCCAAATGATGTAGCCTGATAGCGGAGAGTGTCACTTCCTGCCATGGCATCCAGCTGATCCTCAGTCATGTTTTCAGTGTATTGGACATTGGCCATCTGCTGTATTAGTTCCTATAGAGAATTCATGAAATTACAAAGAAATACTTAGAAACAGCGATCAAATGTAAAACACATATATCGAATTTTCACTCACAGAGAAACACAATCATTACAAATTATATGGTCAAGTTGTAACAACCTGTAGGAGAACAAGCTCAATCCCATTGCCTTTCTTCAATTGATTCACAAGATACTGGAAAAGGCCCCTGAGTTCCATCGATGGATATTTTTTACACCTAGAAAACAAATAAGATGCCTCAACCAAGTGCCATCTCTTACGTACCAAATGATAGAAACTCAACAATAATCAACTGAACAATCACTCCAGAAAATAGTTTGAGTAAAAACAAAGATTTATAAGATCTTACCAACTTCATAAACACTTAAAATCCAAGGAACAAAGGATGTGATGTTTAATTCTAATGCACGCTGCAACAGTGACTAACTAGCAAATTTTTGTAGACAAATTTTTTAGTGATTCTTGATGCAAAATCAAAAAAAGTTTAACATTATGAACCTACTTTCAGTAACATAATAGAGGACCAAATCTATTACAAGAAAATGTATTGCATATATTGCATATAAGTCGTAGTGGCATTTCATTTAAATGGTAACAGGTTATGCTAACACAACAAAACATAGATATGGCACAAACGAATGTTTCACAATTTGTTTTCAAATATTGTAAACATTAGCACCTATAGTCTGACCCCAATGATTCCAAACTTGGTATCTCTTTTTCCTATATGTCAGGTTTTTCCTTTTATGTCATCATCCTAGGTAGAATCAACTTTTGATGGGAATTATGGTCCACTATGCTAGTTCAGAAAAGTGTTTTCAGATACAGCCTAAAAAAATATTCCAGTAAGCATAATGCAGAGGAACAACAACCAACTCAATTTAAAGGAATGTAGAAAAGAGAAAAGGTGGCAAGAAGAAAGAAACACAAAAATTGAAGCAATAGTTAGCAAAGAAGTCGCTGTGGGGAAAAGATATTGAGATATCCAAAAGGATAAGATAAACCTATCTACAGAAGAAGACAGGGAAGTATAAATCATAAGTTGTTATCATTTTATTGAACCCCAAAGGTAAAATAAAAAAATTGTTTAATCACAATATCATCTGTTAAAATGATTAGCCAAACTAGATCAACCTTTTCAGTGTGAAATCAATCAATTAGATTTCAATAACACATTTCAATAAATTACTCAACTCTTTCCACCTCAGGCTAGAGATGAATCTTCAAGGACCAGCCAATCTTGTTATGCAACATGGCCAAGCTAGACACAAACAAACAAAAAAACTAATTCTGATAATCATACCTTCCCAGACATGTATTGACGTCAGTATTTATGCCTTTATCTAGTTAAACAACAAGACACACACAATAGGCTCTAGTCATAGTGCAAGCACCTAAATAAGCATGCGAAGCAAAGGAACATTTATTGTTCAGAATCGGTATATTTAATACTAGATAGTAATATGATCCTGTATGCAGTGTGTATCCAACATCTACATGCACAGAAATCTTACAACTTACGAGCCTCGACATAAATTATGGTTCAGTCAGATGCCTCTCAGTCATCTTACATTCAATTGGATATTGAACTTCAGAGCTTTTGTGGATGATGCATAAGAAAAACAAGATCTCCCATCTTCAAAGCATCAACAGCCGAAAGAAAACTGAATTGACCTTCCCAGGTAACCCAACATTACACGCAAGGAAGGTGAAGTGATAAACAAAATGTGTTTCCAAAAATAAACTCCCATTAACAGGATTTCATACTGGTAAACTCCTGATGCTAACAACACCAATAATGCCACCTTGATGGATAAAAACATTGAACAGCAAGTAGTATTTGACCATCTTTGTCCAAGCACAACTCTTAGTTAGATCACTGATGATATACAGAACAAAGTAGCGAGGCCAACTTAAAGTAACACACAATTTCAACGCCAGGTCCGACGAGATTAACAACAAAAAGGTAAGAGGACCTGAAAACCATTGAGCAAGTCGGTCTCCGATATACAGGGCATCTTTTTCTTCACCTCATAGTCTACATGTATGCATGGATATCCGAATAATTGTGAAATACAGCAGAAAACGGCCATCAGTATTTACAGCGGCCCCGGCAATTAAACATCTTTTTTCTTCAGTACCAACAACTCCAACTAGTAAAACTATCATTTTTCTCATTGGCTTGACACATTGATCTTATATTCTAAAGAATTTTTCAGCAATAACAATAGAAACCCATCCTCTAAACAACTGTGCAGAATAGATCAAATTTGTTCATCTAAGATGTCATTATCTTGCTCTCCACCCATCATGTGATATGATGAGC
This sequence comes from Ballota nigra, assembly GCA_947034835.1. Taxonomy (NCBI): domain Eukaryota; kingdom Viridiplantae; phylum Streptophyta; class Magnoliopsida; order Lamiales; family Lamiaceae; genus Ballota; species Ballota nigra. The sequence goes on along the minus strand of OX344720.1, from coordinate 84,909,472 downwards.
TCATAACTCGTACCTTCCGATGTAGATGCACAAATGTCAATTTGACAACACATGTCCAACACCAGCAGATTTATGCCAATAATTGATAATGGCAAAATCTTCCACCAAAAGTAGTTTAACTCAAAACTCCTTAGACAAGATTTTGGGCATCGAGAGAGGAAAATGAATCTACATAGGAAGGATTTAAGGCATGTCCTCAGCCCCTCAGATTGGCTGCTTCATCCCAAAAACTAAATAAGCACTTCCCATTCTAGGATATCAGATTAATTCTGCTCGGTGTATAGGCAAGAGCATAAGAGAAAGGCAAAGTTGAGCTAATCAACGTTCAATCTGTCAGGTCCACCACAACTCCAGCTCCAGTAACCAGCTTCACCAGAAAAAGATCAGCACCCGCATACTGGGAAGAGCATCCCTTGGAAATCTAAGTTCTTAACAGAAATTAATTTATCACAATTAAGACTAAATTCTTTATAAGAGACCATTGACCATTCCCTAGACAAAGACATCCCCAAAACAAAGCACAAAAAATAACTCAATCCCCCGAGAAAAATATTAGAAATTAGAAATGATATATATCTGAAGCACCCACTTCATATAAGCCAGAAGGGAAACTGCACTATACAGCATCAATCTATCTTGATCAACCACGTGGCAGTATCCTAAGTCAATATACATCCAACAATACAATTTCAAAGACAGGCATCACATGCTCAATTAAAGAAAAAGCAACTTAGCAGTACGGCACTGTAAATATATCGATTAACAATCAAATCAAAGCTCGATGCTTGTGAAAAAGGTACATACAAGTGACCCCAAAAGGATGCCAGAGATTGGAGCCAGTCTGACAAATTGAGGCCATCATCCTTTAGCTTCTCACGTCCACCTTGAGCCAAGCGTTCAATCACAACATACTCCAATATATCATACTCAAGCTGTTAAAAGGCAGATAAAAGAATCAAACAATTGGATCCCAAGGCAAAAAGTAAATAATTTACAGTAAGATCTTGAAATGAAACTTATTATATTATACATTAGTGCAAAAATAATTATACTCCTCCGTCCACCAACTTATTCCCGCTTTCCTTTTTGGGTTGTCCACCAAACTTATTCTCATTCCCTTTTTGGAAATAAGCAACACTCGCAAACAAATAAATGGGCCCCACAACACCGCCACAATACCCATACTTTATCAACCTTTTCAATAAAATACTAATTTTCATTTCATCATGTGCCCAAGTAAAGGGGAATAAGATTCATGGACGGAGAGAGTATTATTGAAGAGGAAATTTGACAACATATTTCAGGTAGACTCTCATATTTTTAAAGACTAGAAATATCTATCTGAGTTGAATTAAAAATACGTAAAAATAAATAATCTGGGTAATCAATTGGTGAAATATAAGAATATTTTTAAATTTTTACATAAGACCAATTTATTGTATTTTAAAGCAGTAAAGGTTTATTATATTTATTTCACTGTACATCGTAAATCATAGTTCATGTATCAAGAGTAAAATTTTCAATGAAATAAAAAAAACAGATATATAGAAGAGATAGAACAAACAAATACACTAAATTAGGAGGGAAATGGTACATCACTCTTCTTCTTTTTACAATCACCATCTCAAATATCTTAATCATTCTGCTTCAGACTTCATACCCTCTTGACAAACCAGACTCCCCCACCCCAAATCCGACATGTGTGTATACATCCATATGGGCATATCCATACACATAGTCAAAATTAATAACAAAATACATATATATACATGTGTATTGAGAAGAATATTTGTATGTGTGAATACAATGTCAGTAGTTCTTGGGGAGGGATGACATCCCATGGTCGAACTAGGTACAAAAGATACGCAGATTGGAGTGTATTTCAATAGGCCATCCAGTGATCTCCATTTGGATTTCTTTACAGCTGTTAACTCAAGGTGATTCGTATTAAAATAGGCTAAACTTCAAAAATATATTGTGTAGTTTACCTTTAAAAAAAATGTCTTTATACATTCTCCTTTTCTTTCCAAAAGAAAATTTGAGAGCATAAAAGGCAGTGAATTAATTCAAATTAAATTTATGATTCCGCATTCAAGACTCCACATTTACAATTCTCTATTTATATTGCATTTTATAAATTGCAATCTCATCACTCACAAATATTACAAATCTTCCACAGCAAACTTAAGTAGAACATGCCATCATTTAGGTTCCCAAGGTTCATTTTTTTAACCATCAAATGTTCCAGACCGGCTACAGAATCAAATAGAAAGTATGCATGGAGCTGCTAATTTCCCTCACATGTGCAAGGACTTAAATTTTAAAGCAAGATTATTTAAATTGGTCCCAAAAACAATATAGCTTAAGCAGAAAAAGGTTTCAAAATGCATGGTAGTAAAAAGAAAGAAAAGGTTAGAGCGTCATTGCCATACAAAATGTCTTCTTCTGCTCAATCATGGCCTCAATCCAGAGTGATTGAGTGAAGAGTGAACTTTGCTCCACCCAATGAAAACATACACTAGCCCTATCAAACTACGAGAAGTAATATTTTCCAACTCAACCCCCTTAAAAATGCATGGAAAATGCTGGATTTCGTACATGGGAACTTAAATTTTAATTTGAACTTTGTAATGGAAAGCAATTAAAAACTATAAAGAACTCATATCAACAATCAAAAGCACTAACTACATAATCTCGTTGGACTGAAAAGGCTTACGAAATTCAAGGTGAAAAACACAGATAAGAAAAACTGAGAAGAAAATAGATATAAATTACAGACCTGGGTCAAATACTTGAATGCATCCACAACTGGAGCAATCATATCCCTATAAGCCTCTATCTACACGGTAAAATAGCCAAACAGTATTATTTTTAGGTAAAGGCCGAGTATCAAGCGAATGAATCTATTCAGCTAACTAAACTACCTGATGAACAATGGTTCGAAGAACTGTCATTGGATTGGCATGAGCCAGTTTAGCAACCATTCTTCCAAGCTGCTTCAGGTTTTCCTTGGCAAGACGTTTTAAAATCCTTCGAGTATCCAACTACAAAAGACCATTATACTATAAAGCATTTGACAAAACAAGCTAGGCCATCCAAACAAAGAATTTGTACCCTTGCAGTTTGCCTAGCTGCCAAAATCATTGGGAATCGTTCGTCATCCTTCTCCCATTCACCATATAAACGATAGCGCACCTAATGAGACAACTCATTAGACAGTAATTCAGCTAAAACTAATTGATTCTGAAATGTACAAAGAGGATCAGTTCTCGGCAATAACCTCATAAGGAAGGAGATTCATAAGTTCCCATATCTCCTGACCAACAGCAGGATTTGCAGGTATCAACTGCAAAGAAGGAAGAAGGCACGATCCAAGTGCTTCCTCAATTCTTAATCTTGCATCTTTTAGGTGGAGGCGAGGATTTTGTTTTACCCCTGCAATAGAATGAGAACTAAATGCCCCATCACCATCATTAACAAGCTCCAATGCACAGAGGTAATAAGCTCTCAAGACTCTGATTATCTGTCCAAATGCAAAGTCACAAGGAAAAAAAATGTTAAGAAAATGAACATTAACAAATTAGGGGGGGAAAAAAGGATAACAGACCTTCTGGAGCAATAAAGCATCCCGATAGAGAAAAGGTCCAGCGCAAACTAGCATTTCAAAGAGATCTTTTGGCAAATTAATAAAAGATCTGTCAGGCGAGGTACTTCCAGTCTCCGAATCAGCTCTAGCGCCAGAGGATACACCAGCAGTTGAAATTAGTGTTCGACATACCAATTTATAAGCCGGAAAAATTGTTTTCTCAATGAGCCTGGATAAGGAAAAGGACAGACAGGAAACATATTAGACAAATTTATTGATAAATTACTACATGGTGAACTCAAGAGGCACTAATTTTAAATATAAAATCTCAGCAAAACCTGAGAAACAGGAGATGTGCTACTTCACATCATTTTCCTTATTGCATGAAATGATGTATATTACCTAAACAATCCACTGCAAATTTGAATGTGTTCCACTGGATTAAGGGGTGAGAGACGGTCCAATAGTTGATAAGCATGGAACCTGGGACATCAAATGCAAATATCACGACATATCAGATGTAATTCCAAAAACCTCACCTTCCTACTCCCTGGATTAGCTACTGAAGATAGTTGAAGTACACTGGGAGCAATTTTGGGAATGGGGTGTGGTTGGGTCTCTTAGCTAAGAGTGGGAAAAGTACGATTAAACAAACAGACATAGGGTGTGGGAGTATGGAAAGGAGAGTAGGCATATAAAACGAAAAATTGAAGAAGATTCATGTTCCATCCATACCTAGGAACATTTTTTTAACATACTACATCACAGAAGTGTGAATCCCAAACTGATTGTGAGCAAGGAGAGTTCATTGTCCATGCTTTAAAGTATGATTAACAAAAATAGTTAAGTGATATCTAGACTAGTTAAGAATATTGATAAATGTTGATAAGGGTGTCATGGGGACATGTGTCTCTTCCTAGTTCCTGCACAACAATTTGGACGATTTTGTGATTGCAAAAGAAAAGGGGAAAGGCACTCCTCCTCATGTGGAGATACGGCACCCCCATGATGACACTTAGACATGAAAGTGATCATAACATGCAGAAAGTGCTGCAGAATCGAGAAGGAAGAAAGAAGAAAAGAAAAATTGAATAGAATCAACAATAATACAGGACTGCACACAACTGCGGCAAAAATGAAAAGGAGAAACAATGGGAAGGGAGGAGGGAAATATTCCATGGGTTTTACACTTTTATTTATTTTATTTTTTTTGCGCAAAGAAAGTATAAGGAATTTTTTTATACATTAAATTGCCTCCTAAATTTCACTTAAAATCAAACCACAGCATGAAAACAAGAGTGTTGATCACATATAATCTGAAAATATACTCATAATAAATCTAATACTATCTTGATAAAGCAAGAAAGAGTGCAACGAGAAAGAAGGAGAAAGCAATGCAAGTCTAGAATCAGGAAAACCTCTAAACTAATCCAAATTACATATTCCAGCTTACCAATCATCCACAGCAAGGAAGCCCATCAGTAATCCCAGTGGTTGATTATTTGCTAGCTCAGACAATCTTTCAGTAACAGCTATGGTTTCCAGGTCTAGAGCAGCAAAAAGATCTACTGTCACGTCTCCTTGTTTCTCATCTTCCATGAGATCCTTTCCAGTAGCCGCAAGATTAATTTTCCCAATTTTAGTAGCCTGTTAGTCCCAGGGTAACAATAAATATTTAGATAAAATAGTCAATTTGGGGGGTGGGGGGATTACGGAGGGGAAAAGGCAAGAAAGTACAGAAGTAGATGATGAAAGACCACTCAAGAACTATAAACAAGTTATCATGCTTTCGGAGTAGTAATACAATGCTGATCAAAATACATATGTTAAGCATTTTAACATCTAATCTAAGTAATATAATCTGAAAGAAAAGAAGAAAAAGTCTATATCACATGAATGAGGACACCAATAAAAAAACTTGACATAAAAATAGAGAAGTGGTCCTTCTTCGGAAGAGTAGTGCAAATCAGTTAAATCAACTACCTCATCAAGCCTCTTAACCGACAAGGCGTTATACTGCTCAAATGCATCCTCATCCTTGGGAAGCAAGTGTGAATATCTGAAATGAAACAAATTCTAACTTGAAGTGTGGATAAATTACTAGCATTACAAATTAAAGCCCAAAGCAAACTTAAAGATAGGATTCGTCAAAAAGGTTATCGCATAAGTGTGAAATACACAAGTTTACCTGGGTCATGAAATTTCGAATGCAATATAAAAGAGATGATATTTGAAATAAGAGATGCAGAACAGATGGAGTGAGAGGAATTTCCACACACACACACACACACACACAAAAAAGAACTAAAGAAAGGAGCATATCAGAAAAGTTTCAGGAAGCGGGTCTAAAATCAGCTTTTAGCTTTACACATGTCGAGCTCCTTTTTCATTTTTGTATTTGATGTACATTGATTATTGATTTCATGATACATTTTCAGGTTGGGGATCCTGGGTCTTCCAAGATGATGTTCTCTTTTCTTTTAAGAAAGAGAGAACTTATCATATCATGATTTTAATCATCCAAGCCAAATTCTTCTACTTGAGGTGGGTACATAGATATCCGTTCTTTAAAACTTCTATCTGAGAGCTTTTTAAAAAATTCTTACCCTTCACCCATACAGCAACTCTATTATCACTTGATCAAAGATCTAAAAAGTTTTCCTTAACCACCACCTTCATCAAAGTTTCAACGCCTATACTTCATCTTCTACCTGCGAAATCTTAGCTTTGTTGAATTGGTGCCATATCTACTCTCCTTTGTGGATGACGAATGACCAAACCATATTTAGATGAGTTTTCTCTAATTTTATCTTCTACAGGGGCATGCCTACATAGCTCTCAGTCCTTTCATTATTTATTTTGTCCTTGCATGTTTTCTGCACATCCCTCTTAGAATGTGCAACAATACTACCACTGTCACACACATGTTATTCTACAGAGGCCCAATGCTTCAATCCATGAAGCACAACTCACTATCGTATGCATCTTCTATCACATAAGACTCTTGATGCCATCCTCTATTTCATCCAACCTGCTTTAGTCCTATAACCGAATGCCCCCAGTCTTTTGGTTAATGGATCCCAAATAAGAAGCTTCATACTCTCACACTTTCCTGCCATAATTTTCAATTTGGTTACCCACTTTTCAAAATTCATAACCAGGAGTCGGAGCAACTAGATTCAAAATCGCCCTCTCAAAAGCCTCACTGTCTAATTTTGATTTATGCTTCCTTGGTTTCGTCTACTAGGCAATGAACACCTAAAGCAATTATTCACCAAAAACTTCTGAAGCCACATCACAGTAAATAAACATCTCAACTACAGAACGATACTACATGAACCACAGAAACATTCTAAAATCATTATCGTATGTCATGGTCAACAGCCTTAATGCCTAAAATATGCATTTCAGGGACATTTCTATTGACAGGCATATTTCAGAATTAAATAAATTAGGATAGTGGAAAATTGGGGGAAAAAAGGAACCCCGCCATAACTGTCTAAACTAATAAGAAAACTTATGGTAAGACTAGAAGCTCCAAGAAACCAACACTTATTCTGGATTATTTTAATAAGAGAAGTTAGGTTGAACTGATTAGTAGACAATTGTTATAACTTAGAGCATCTCTAGTATGAGACGTCCCATACATGAGACGTGATACTTCTGTACATTTTAGTAATATTAAAGTTTTAAAAGTATTACACAAACTTGCAAAAGTATCACGACTCATACAAGTTTTTGTGCAAAACTTAATACTAAGGGGATGTTTGTTTATGGATTAGAGGGGATTTGTAATTCTGTAGGGTGGACTTGCAATAAAGCAAAGGAGTATTAGGATTTTGTATATATGTTTGAGAGTGTGGATTTTGTAGGATTTGATAGGGTAGGATTTTGAAAAAGTAGATGATAGAAAGATTATTATATTGTAAAAGTAGGGTTTAAATGATTGAATGATTGTATAAATAAAAAAGTAAGAGAGAGAGTATTGAGTTGAATAGATAATAATAATAATAGAAAAGTATATGATAGATGATTGATAGTGTATTGGAAATTGTGTATGAAAAAGGTGAAAATAGGTGTATTATAGGTTTTATAGAGTAGAATTTTAGAGGATTTGAAATCCTATACCAAAATTCGGATAAACAAACAAGGATTTGGATTCGAAATCCCAAAAGTCACTTGGGAAAATATAAACAAACATCCCCAAGTAAAGTTGGGACCATTTATAGATATTTACACATCAAGGATCCCAAGTTCAGCTAAATTACCACAATTAGCTAACTTTCACCAAATTAAGCCGATTGAATTTTTAGTAACCTAATCCATCATAAGTCAAACCATAAGAAACAACATCTGGCTTCGCACTAAATATTTAGGATGCCAACCATACATACAAGGAAAGGCTAAGACATTTAATAACTTGTCATGTCCAAGAATTTCAAGAATCTTTCACAATTGTTCAAATGTTTTTAGTTCTAGGAGAAACCATTGCTATATCCAAACAGAAACCAAATTGTATTTGAGTAATAATATGAAAAAAGAGAAAATGTGATGGTGGAACATTTATTGACTGTTCCTTCTTCCCAACTCCCAATCATTACGGCTACATGGTTTGATCTGTATTGAAAGGTTAATAATTGTTCAGGCTCATCAATGAGACAGTAGTGGCAAAAGGCAAAATAAATTACTCCAGATTGTAATCATTTCAGAAGTATAACAGTTAACTTTTGTTTGCAAAGCAGCAAATTCTTGTTTCTCCCGAAAAGAGAAGGCCGAACAAAATGCAGGAGTGAGAAATGAAGCTAAAACTTCAACTGAGGTAGCATACTACCAAAATACAACATCTCAAACCAGCTTCAGACGCAAAGAAGATGATGAGTTATAGTTTGCTTACATGCTATAAATGTCAATGAACTCTTTCTTCACCATCAAAGCTGTAAGTTGATAAAGCCCAATAGGTACAGGAATTTCCACTCGCTGAAAATACTGAAACTTAAATCCAAGAATTTGTGATGCATGGGACTGTACAAAATAGAAAACAGTCACAATCACATATCAGTCAATAAATAACCAAAAGAAGCTGGAATATGCGCGTGAAGACATACTAAGCACAAGAGATATACTTGACATATGAAAATAAAGGGAGAAGGCTGGAAAAGAACTGTGCTTCAATACCTTGGGAAATATTGGAATCAAGTCCAAGAAGACACTGTTATCAAGTTGAAGCTCGAAACATTCCAACATCTAAAAAAAAATTAGAAAAGATCATAAATAATCAAATTGCATAGTGTTAAAAGTACAAGGACGTAAGACAAATTACAAATATTGGATGAAAAATTATGAGAGCATTAAAGTAGCATGAAAGCCATCCAACTTACAATATCAAAAACACGATTCGGATCCAGATCGAAGTGGCCAATCAAAGACTACAAAACCAGAATTTAGAAATTGTGTGATAATCAAAAGTTATGATATATCTTGGTCAAGTTTAAACCTTAATAATGCCAACTGTGGCAGCTGATTGACTTTCAGTTGATACTTCAGGAACCTGGCAGAGGAGGGTAACCTGCAAGGCATCAAAGAAGTCATAATTAAGAAAACAACATTCCATATGTACAGAAAAATAATCCATCAAAGAGAGGAATTAAAGCCCAGAAAAAAAAATTTACAATACCATATATATTTCAAAACATTAGAAGCACATTGTGGGAATAAATAGACCTGAACCTCAGAAACATATGAGAAAATCGATAGAGATATTATCATAATGAGTGAGAATTACATTCCATATACCATGAGAAATAACAATAATAGCTGTATATATATAATCAACAACAGCAAAGCCCAGTACAAGGATCTTAACCATTCCCAAAGGCAACAAACTAACCCCTAAAACGCTTCATCAAAAATACTGATGAAGTTTACAAGAGCCAAATCAATGAAAGTATATCCTCAAATATTTCTTTAAAAGATTACATAAATCTTGAAATAGAATACGAAATAAGAAAATTTTGAGCTTCCAGAAGTAGTAATTAGTACTATAACTCCAAAAAAAGGGGGGAAAGAAAAAAGAACACTGTACAGTAGAGATCATGTGGAAATCAAACACAAAAGGGATGTGTCTTAGATCTAGCAGAGTCAAGATTCATGAACAAAAGGGTTTTAAGGAAATGTTATCCTAGTAGCAAGCTATAAAATCCATAAAAAAAATCCCCACACCACATTCTTCAATATATTATTCCTTTGAAAACATTATCCAGTTTTCTTAACTTTGGCATAAAGCCAGTCCTGCAACAAAACAAACAAAAACGTATACTGAAGAAAGTGCTTTGTGCAATCATTTAGAGAAATTTTTGCATTGAAAAATGATTCTATATGTGGTTCACCTGAAGAATATTCATTAAACCAGCTATCCAATTACTTCTGTCAAATGTAGAACCTTCCAAATTTTTTGGTGAATAAAAGGACTAACATGATCCATATGAAGCCTTGCCCCAGCTTTGGCGTAAACAAGTTAAACAAAAAAATATCATACAGAAAAAGATATTATTATCCGTGAACATTCAGAGCACTTCAAGTATTTGTTCTTTGAAGACCGATCAGTACACCATTTACCAGAAGAATTCTCATGAAAACAGCTGATTCTATCTAAAATTATTTCTAAACAAACATCAAAACTAAGGTTTTAGTAAGAAGAAATGCATTTTCTTTACTTAATAATCAAAAAAACAAATTAATATTATGCAAATAAAACAATAGATGCAGATGGCCAGTCATAGAAATGAAAAGACTGGAAATGAAGAAATCAATAGGATTCACCAATGACATGCAGAAAATCGTTGTTTTCATTTACCATTAGAGTTTATCAAATCTAAACATGGATACTTAGATTGCCCACAGAAAAAGGCAGAAAGAATAGCACAGAAAAGAGCCCAAGAAATGTCACTAGGTCAAAAAGTTACCAGCTTGGCATAGCCTTCACTTTCTTCTCGAAGCAAGTTGAATTTGGTCTGTTGATAAAGAAGTCGCGTGTTTACTCGAACCTGAAAAAAGGAAAATGCGATTTTGAAGTACAAATACATGGAGAATGTGTACTATCATAGAGACATTGTTAAATATAAGCCAGTCTGTAACTAAAGCACAACATACCTCTTTTGACTTCAGATCTGCAGCCTTTATTTTAATCATTTCAGTCTCCCACAAAAACTCTTCCTACAATATAAGATGCGAAAGCTGTCAGTTTCTTCCTTGCACATTAATTTTCACTCACACGAACAAAACAGAACTCACACTTGAACCAAATTCTTACTTCACAACGCTCCTGGAAAAATCTCAATGGGACCAGTGCAGATTCAACCAGCCACTTTGCCTAAAATGAATACAACAGGAAAAGTGTAAAGTATGAATGTGAAAATAAGGGGGATCACTTGCATATAAGAACTGGCATGGAAAGGTTGCAGGCTTCAAAGTCACTTTTCAGGAATTTTTTTAGTACCTCATAAGGGCATATGATTACCAATCCCGGTTCATACTTAGTTATATCATTATTTGCACCAACTAATAACCTCAAAAATAGGCCCAAAATCATATTTGCACTATAATATCACATTTTATGATACATAAGGCATCCACAATCATATTAATGACTTTGAACCACAACACATGCCTCTATTTTCCACAATATAACAATCCAACTATCACCTACCTTTTTCTTTTCTTTTTTTATTTTTCTTTTTTAACTTTTTTGAATAAGAAACAAGATTTTATTACTAAGGGATGAGAAATCCCCAAGAGTTACAAAAATAGCAGAAAAAATAGTACACTTAAACCATTACACTGCAATGAACCAATCCCCAGCAAAATCCTATAATGGCACACCCTCAAATCTATTATGACTCAAGGACCATAAAGCAACAGTATTCTTAATCCTAACCCAAATCATGCCTTTTCACAATCATAACCTGCTACATCCTCAAAACCAAACATGCATCAAATCCAATATTAAAATTTTACTATTTCAGAATTTCAGTCTGGATTTGCCCACACCCCTACAGCCCGAAACAACATACCCCAAGTCTATAAACTCAAGACGTGTCAATTTTTCAATCCTTCATGCCTTCTAAACATTAGACCTCAGGCTTTATCTCAATAACTTCTACATAGACCATTAGTTGCTCAAATCATAAGTAGATAGCATAACTGCAACCTAACATAGCCCAAGTGGAAGTGGTGCCCAAATCAGAATCCTATTATACTGAAGAGTCTATTTATATGTTATAGTAGCACGCTCACCATAAACAAGAGAAAGTGCTTTAAAACATTTTATATCCCTGTGTTTTCTGATCTTTTGGTTAAACTGAAAACCATGCTTCTTAACGTTCTCAGTTGTAAGACATTGCTACCCTCATGGAGGTAATGCTACAGCTACATTGTGCAAAATATTTGTCGTCAAACTAATACCCTCCATGTATACCTATAACTTATCTTTCAAAACTGATCTCTGGCATTTCAGGGTGCTGAAACAGCTAGAGCTACAATCATAGTTATTAAAGGTGCGCCTCTGGCGCGCCTAAGGCGCAAGGCGCGCCAGGCGTAACTCATTGCGCCTCTCCATGTTGAGGCGAGGCGCACATACAGGGAAATTCTTTTTCCCGTCTTTTTCAAGTTAAAAATATATTTTGAAGGTTAGAATAACAAGAAATTCGCGTTTATGGTAGAGAATTTCTAGGAAACTAAGTATCTTTAAGATTACAAATATATTTACAAGATATACAAAAAGAATATTATAGAATAAGTCAAGGGTTTACTTGGTCTTCATTGTTATCCTCATTATCAAAGATTACAAAAATATTTAGAAGATATACAAAATCATTTTTCATATATACATCAACCCTTGAAATGTTTTTCTTAATTCTTTTTAAATATTATTCTTTTTTTTTTACTCTGGTCAAAAGGCGCTAGGCGAGCTGTTGTGCCTAGGTGCGCCTTGGAGCCTTAACAACTATGGCTGGAATGGATTTTGCCAAGATCAGTTGTCGATCTCTTTTGTATGATTTTGGGGGATTTATTAATAATTAGTAACAGGGTATAGGTGTTATGAGTGGTAGACCTGTATGCCGGTCTTTATTGTTAGGAGACTTCCAAGGAGCGAGAGGAAGTTTTAGAGGGTGTGCAGGAGAGGGTTAAATTCATTGCATGGTGGGTGTCAAGTCCTAAAGAGTCCACTTATTCTGTCTCTGACTCTGATTAAGGTAGAGAATGGAGCTGTGCCCTGTGGTCTCCTTTTTTTTTTAAGAAACTGAACATTTAATAAACTAGAAGGTGTAGGGGATGAAAAATTTCCTTACATGAAGTAAAATTGCAGTTAACATCAATCTCTAACTAAATCCATTACATGACAACTTTTTAAATCTTTTGTGACCCGTCATCTATACAGGATCTCTATATCTAATCCTACCCAAACATAAGTTAGAGAATCTATTGACTCGTCAAAATTCTTCTGTTCTTCTAGCCAGGACCAATATACAACCGGAATGATAAATCCCCATAGTACCCTGTGGTCTCCAACCTCCATGTATTACTTTGAGGGATGACTAATCCCTTACTACAATTTTTGTTATAATTTTATTGCAGAAAATTTATAGTTTCTTATCGGGGAAAAAAAAGATCTCTGGCATTTCCTACAACAACTAACTGAAGGTAGGCAACCAATGGGTGTGATGCAGATTTGTCTGATCCTGTTGAAAAGGAGCAGTCTTTTATTTCTTAATCAATTTCTCTCTATTTATCATTATCTAACTCCTTTAAAAGCATTTTATGTTTGTTCAACACTCTTTTTTCTGCAATCTGATCTTAAATAATAGCAGTCTCTTCTCTTCTTTGTTCTAAAATAATTATTAGCCACCTATTTTCCCCTCAAAATTATCATTCAGAGGCTCAGTTCATAACAGAAACCATAGATCCTGAAAACCCCAAAGTTTCTCCTATTTTAGAAGCATACTAAAACCGAATATTAAAATTTGTTAGTCATATAGTACATATCAAGTTATCAACTACATGCACAATACAGCATAGGATGATAGAATAGCTTCCTTTGGCTATCTTTCTTTACATATCCCTCTTTCCAATTCATACTCTCAAATACAACCAGACAATAGTCAAGTTTTCAATGCACAATCCTTCTAATAAATTAAATTACTTGGCTCATTCATCTCCGTTTTGTCGATTAAATTTTCTTATTAAACACATAACATATCTACATTCTGCACATTCCTCTGAGGAGTGCAACAGTGAAAACAATCAAAACATCATGGAACATATGCAGTACTATTCTATAAAAAATCACCATGACAGTAGAAAGATTCAAAAATTCTAAAATTAAACTATGTATGGTATTATAGCATGGATACTGACCAATTTGATAAGGCGAGAACGATATTCGCCAGGCATAGTGAGCTGCATGAGGCATATACATGTAATTAGACTGGTGATGTATTATCCAGAAAGTGCAATTCTCAGTGCATATAAAAGAAATCAACCTCGTGAACCAGTGCATAAAAATTTAGAAAGGGCACGAATACAGTAAAACAAATTATATATTCTGCAGACTGCAATAACCAGCAGCAAACTATCTTCGCACATATGCAGCATGCAACATTGTTATCACATTCAACCAGTTCTCCACTTTATTAGTTTCTAAGGGATAAAAGCATTCCTATAAGGATTCATCTTCTGTAGGATGTTTCTTCATCTGACGCTTTTTTAATGAGCTTTATAGCAAAAAAGGAGCATTTTCATGACATTTACCCCAACTCTTATTTAATGCTATCAATTTCTCAAAGCTTCACCCTTATTTTCTGAATTAATTCCATTGACTTCAATCAGCAATCTGATCGATGCAAGGAAGCAGCACAACAAAATAAATGCAGAGTGTCTCGGTTTTAGCAATATTATAAAACCTCTACGGATTTCATGAGCAGATATCAACTACTACAATAAAAGCTTCTTTTTAACACAACTAATAAACAGTAAAAATGTGTCATTGCTTCTTATCTTATCTTGTTCCGCAAAAACTAATATACTTCAAAACATCAAGTATTCATGCATTGCTTGGAACTCTACATAAATCAACATCCTAAAGTCACAATTCCAAACACCAAAGATGGTTCTCGCCTTGAAGGTTGGTAATAAAAAAAAAAACACAAAAGTGCAAATGTCAACTGACTATTAAACAGAGACATTCAGTGACTGCAAATTTCTTTTTCTTAATTGTGTAACTGAGCTGAGTACGACAGTCTGAATACAATCTATATAATCCCTAGAATTGTCTTCTATCACCTTATTTACTGGAAAACAGGTAAAAGTTACCACACATGAAAATGTTTCCTAGCAAATATTTTTAGTAATATAAACCGAAAGACACCATTTTATAGTATGGCACTTGCAGCAGCAAGATTACGATTAAGTCATTGCAGTGTACATAGAATGATAGAAATGCTATGGTCAGAAGTTCTTCCAGCTGAAATTAAAAAGGAAATGCCAAACAACATTTACAATGTAAACCATACTACCAACTAACTTTTTACAAGAACTCACATCTTGAGCCATTTGGGCAACAATATCTGCAAAATATGATCCTACATCTTCCTCTGGATCACAGTCCAAAAATTCAACCGCCTCCAACGCCACTTTACATTTTTGATACGGCAAGTCTCCTCGGACCTGATAACCAAAAAGAAACTCAAGATTCAAGATTCCCACTAAATGACCAGCGAAAGAGTATGTAAGTCACATGACTTGGAATAAAATCAAGCTCCGGAACTACTTAAACTGAGAAAAGCACCACTGAACCATCCATTAAGAGAATGAAAACTACAAGCCTAAATGATTTCACAGTTGAAATAACACCCAAAACCCCGTATATTAACACAAGCAAACACCCCAATAAATGACGAATACACAAACAACTTGGGGTGCCCACAAATACGAAAAACCTTAAACATTACCATGGCAAAGCAGAGCTCATATAGAAATCGCGGAACAGGTGCAGGAGAAGGAAATTTGAAACTTGAATTTGAGTTTTTCAATTCTTTAATGGAGTTCTCCGTGAAATATACACACTCCAACGGCGGCAGCGACATTGTTCAGCTTTCTGCACGAATAACCAACGCAGCTTGGAATGGAACGATTTAGGGGAATCGAAATCAGAGCAGGAAACGATGACGGAATGATGGAAATGAAATTTGGAGGTTTTTCATTGACGGAGAGAATTGTAAAGGCTTCTTCAATAGGGTTTCAGAAGGATTTCAACTATGCGTGCAAGGGTTTGGGGGAGAAAAGAGAGCTTTTCCCAAGTTCAATTTTTTTTTTCTAGATTTTCCTTTTCTTTTTAACGATGTTTTCGCTTATTCACGCTCTTTGGCAATGTTTCTCTTTTTTCCATTTATTTTATTTTGAAATAATAATAATAAGGTGGTTTTTTTTTTTTTTTACATAAAGGTGTTTGTTTATTTTGAAGAGCAAGTCTCTTTAACATTAGGTTAGTGCTCTTATTCTAGCCGAGAGTACTTGACACTCGAGCTCTTATCAACTCGATTCGACGCTCGTTAACATTAACGAGTAATAATACGAGCTCGGCTCGGCTCGACTCTTTAACGAGTCTAACGAGCCTATCGAGTCTATTGAGTCGAGCCGAGCCTATCGAACCTAGTGGAATTATATAAAAAAAGCTTAGTTATCGAGCCTAAAGAGTTGAGCTCGTCTTGGTTCGTTAAGCTATCGAGTATTTTTCAAGTTCGAGCTCGTTTAATCTAATGAGACGAGCCGAGTCGAGCTAAGCTCAGGAGCAGCTCGTTTCGTTTAAAAGCTCTACATTAGGTTCACCACCTCTGAATGATAATGTGATGGGCGGGGCGACCCACTTAGGTCATGATAATCTATATATATATATATATATATATATATATATATATACACACACATTTACGGAGCATTTACTTCAAAAATAAAGATTTGATGAGATATAATTATGTGGAATGAAATAGGAGGTTAAGATTAATATTTATTTATCTTATCAGGTATTTACCCAAATGTATTTGACACTAGGGTTGTAAACGAATCAAATAATTTTGGTTTGATTCGGTATTCGTATTCGAAATTTTATGATCGAATTCGATTACAAGTATTCGATTCGATTACTTTTCAAACACGAATACAAAATTATGATATTTGATTCGATATTCGTAAATATAATATGATCTTTTCAAGGCCATTAAGAATTTAGTCTTAAATTCTTATCCACAACTAAACAGGCAGAGGAAGTCCACCCAACTCCCAGGCCCATCAAAATAAGAATAAATTTTGATAACCCTAAAAACACTCATCGCAATCTTACTCTTTCTCTCTCACTCTCACACGGACGCTCTCTCTCTCTCTCTCTCTCTCTCTCTCTCTCTCTCTCTCTAACCTCAGCGACCGCCGCTCTCCCCCTCGCCCGCCTCAGCCACCGCCACTCTTCCCCTCGCCTCAGCCACGAACTCGCGGTCACTCTCCTTTCATCTCACTCTCAGATCTTGGCCTCTAAAAGAGGAGATATTATCCACTGTCTGACGTTTTTTTATGAGGTAAATCTGAGAATTTTCTTTTAAATTAAAATTTCAAAAGGTCATGTGAAAGGAGGTAAGTTTAATTATGTTTTTCCATGTTCTAGTTTTGTGGCGGTGTACAAATCCTTGAAATTACTTCTTTTGTAATCGTAAAATATTAAATTTGCATTTTCTTGGTCTATTGTTATTCTGTAACTTTTATTTTAGGATGATTTTTTCATTCATCTTGTTTTTTTTTTATATTAACGATTTAATTTTCTCACCGCTTATGGCAGGGATATGTTGATTGTAGAGATTGGGAAGAAGTTTGTTGCAGAGTCTTCTCCAAAGAATAATAAAAATAATTAGGGAAAATCGGATGTTTATAAATTTTTACTAAAGTGTTCTTGGATGATTTTGAAGATTACATTTTCTTCATTTATGTAAATTTGTGAATTTGTGGCTTGTACTGAAAGTTGAAATAGTGGAATCATCAATTGAAAATCTATTGTTTATGTATTTTATGTTGCCATATATTATTTAATATATTATTTTACAATTTCAAATCGAATACTTACGAATCGAATAGTTTTAAACTGAATTAAATATTTCTAAATCGAATAATATTGTTTCAAATTTATTTTTAATAAATCGAATCGAATACTCGAATCGAATAATTCTAATATCAATTTTGAATTGAATTCGAATCACATTTATTATTTGAAAAATAATCGAATACGAATATTCGAATAGTTTCACGAATACGGATCGAATACAGTGATATTCGCTTCGATTCGATTACACCCCTATTTGACACAATTTTATTTATTTATATTAAATTAAAAATGCAGAAAATAAGAGTTATACTAAAATACCCTCTTTGCTAAAGACAGGTGAATTTATAGTGTCAAATCTGTAAATTCTGAATTCAATTTTTAGGATTTCAAATGGAGAAATTGATGACATTTCTATGTTTTAACATAATGAGATAACAATCAATCAAAAAAATTCATTGGTAAAGGCTGAGAAGGTGTTGGAAAAGGTGAATGTTTATGTAATAACAAAAGTTATGGCCGATGGCAAGAGGGTTGAGTTCGAGTCCAACAATGGTGGAAAGGAAAATAGAGAGCAATTGCCACGCCTGAGGCGTGCTTTCCGCAAGTTTGGGGACGAAGAAGCGAACATATATATATATATATATATAAACAAATTTTGGGATGGATCTGTCGCTTAGTTCTCTAAATCTAAAGTTGAATTATATTGTACAAGAATTAACAAGTGGGAAAGGCAATAATCACGAAACAAAAGCTTTAGCATATAAATTATTCTTCTTCTTTTTTCAGTGAGTTTGCTGGATTAGAGCAGCAAGTGGTGGTCATTGGATTCCTCTTTCCAAGCCAATCGGTTGAAGACGAAAGAAGAAGATGCACCAAGCGGAAATTGAGAGGAAAATCTTGGCAAGTAGAAGACACATTCTTACTTTTTTTGAATTATGTGCATATTAGTTAGGGCACGATTCATTCCACATAAGGTTATTTTAGTAATTATTTATTGTAACTCCAATCAAAATTAATTATCACACCTATTTTGGTGTGATTTTATATCTATGCAGTGATGGAAATATTCGGGTTATCCTCGGGCCGGGGATTAAAGAAAAAATATCATCATTAAAAGTAAACAAGTTATAAGATTTGATAATGAAGATTTGATAATGAATTATTATCCAACCTTATCCCTCAAAGTAAACACACCCTTATATAATAAAGCTAGTCGGCCTATATTTGGAAAATATTAAAATTTTCCGTCAAAATTATTGCTAAATTGAGTAATATTCATTTTAAATCTATGGTATATATCTCTAAATTATTTTATAAATATTGTCAGATAATTGATTACAAAATATATTGGATATATTTTTTAAATATAATTTAAAATGAATATTAAAAATAATATAAAAATATATCGAATATAACTTTGAGATATATATTATGATGAATCACTCTATTTTGTGGTATAAAAGATATTTCAATTATTTTTACATAATAGTTATTAAATATTTTTGTGAATGATCAATGTATAGAAATAATTCAATATATAGTTTGTAGAAGTTTATTTTTTGTAGAAGTTATTACAATAAATTTTTATTAATCTGAAGAAAAAAAGGAATAAAACCACTCTTTAATTTTTTACAAAGTATAGAGTGAAAATAATTTATACATGAACCATTTGAAGTGTATTAGTTGTTTTCACTAAAAGGTATTGTTTTTACTGAAGGGTATTACTTGTTTTCACTGAAGGGTATTAGTTCTAAGGGGTATTCGTTGTTTTCACTGAAGGGTAAGAAGAGTATTGGTTGTTTAACTAGAGGATATTATGTGATTAGACTAAAGGGTACTCCCTCTATCCTAGTATTACTTGCATACTTAGAACGATACACCTTTTAAAAAAAATATTTTTTTGAGTAAATTAGTGGTATATGAGTATATATATGTATTTGAGTGTGCACACAAATCATTATTTTCTTTTTTGGAGTATCCAAATAAATTCGGGGCTGACGAATATGAAAAATGTGCAAATAATCCTGGGACGGAGAGAATATTAGTTGGTTATGTTAAAAAATATTGCAGAGTGGTTTATGTATGAACTAATTTCACTCTATACATATTGTAGAAGAAAGATATTATCTAAATTAATTACTTCAAAGACAGATTATAGTAGACATATAACAATTAATATATCAATAAATTCTATTGGGTGAACCACCAAATACATACGAGTATATCTATCACATTGGAATAAGTTTGAGAGATATCAAAGGGTTAATTAATTAACATATCAACAATGCATGCATTAATGCACTTTGTCATCTACAAAGCAAGGATGAAAGAGTATAATCTCTAACAAACTTCATATTTCTCAATATTTTTGCCTATAGATTCGGGATAATTTCACGAGATAATAATATGAACAATACATTCCAATTGAAGACAGTGTAAAATTATATATGAATTGACCCAACACAAAAATGTATAGAAATTGAGAGTTTCCAACCTCAAACCTTGACTAAACCTGGAGGATACATAATAATGTTAGTTATATATTTATAAAAAAGATGTGAAATGTATACATACTTGAATTGCATAATTATTTTAATGCATGCATTTATCTCGATATTATAAAAATAATTCTTCAAAAATTAATATGTAAAAGTAGGTATGAAACGAAATACTTCATAGATGAATTTTTTTAATTTTAAAAAGAAAGAAATGTAGTGAAGAGACTTCATCCATTATTTAAAAAATATTTCGTTCAAAGCTACACTTGAAGAATATTGTGGACGATCTAAATTATTTGAAAGATATCTATCTTAAAATAACTTAAAGTGTTATGGTGTGTCAAATTATGATTTGAACTTGATAGTTGAGACTCCAATTAGATCATTCAAGAGGACTGTGCAAAAGAATTAAATTGACTATAATAAGACTAGGTGACAATGTTCTGAAAGATATAAACATAACCAGAAGCAATTCAAGTGAGATGGTGTTGATTCATAAACTTTCACTGGCTTCAATCGGCCCGAGACTTCCGTTCAAATTTTAGAAGAGACAGTTCACATTTGTTGTCTCATATGAAATGACAGTAATAAGAGTAAATGCCAATCGCTAGCTAATATTGGCATATTGATGAAGAATCTAGTTTTAAGTCACAACCAGTCATACGTAGATGTTTTGAGGGTTACTATCACAAATATTTGAAGATTTTGATGTGTGGTGGCTAGCGATGAACGTTCATCGAAAATAGAAAAAATGTGATTTTCAAATAGGTGTTTCAAAATCTATAGTTCTTTTGATTATTTTTTTACATCCTGTTTAATATGGATTTATTTTACCTTTTAATATTAGTAAAAAAATTAATTGCGATCATATTGTATTATATATTATATTATATATATATATATATATATATACTAGTAATACACACGTGCTATCGCACGGTGTGTAATAATTTATATATAAATATTTAAAAAATATATATATAGATAGATATCAATCACTTGTAGGTGATGAATTTTTCTTATTAGTGTTATATTTAATATTGTACATCATAAAAATTGATATTTTTAAGGTGTATTCTACACAATTAAGTATTAATATCAATGTATACTTTAATAATGTCATTCACATAATATTGCCTTAAATAATTTGATTAATGGTAAACTCATCATAAAGGTCGAAATAAAACATAAAATCCAAATTAACTTTTTTTATTTAAGAGTGTGTATTATGTGTGTAATACACCAAAGTAAAATCTGTGAGTAACAATTTAATACCCATATTCTAATCCGCTTAAACTTGACCCGTCATATAAAAGCCCCAAAAAACACATAGTAAAAGGTGAAAATATACACAATAGATTCGCAATCCAGAGAAGGGGAAAATTCTTTCACCATTCACAGAGGTGTGGGAAATTCTGGGAAGAATTCCTATTGAATCGCAAAATCTACTATATCGATTAAATTTTGGATTCCTTGTGTATTCTCTGCTAAAATTTTGAAGAAAAATCAATTTATTGAAGCATATTAGGAAACCTAGAATGAGGCGGAAGGAAATCACAGCCGCCCTCTGATGACAACAGGTAATTCCTTCGCGTTTTACTGGTGAATTAGCTTGCGATTTTATTCAGAGAGAGAGAGAGATTATTCCCATTCGGAAGCTCCTTTTTTAGAAAGAATTGTCAATTAACAGTCATCCATGGCGGTGCCATTTTCACCTTCTTCTTTCATTTATGTGTCCCTTTTCCTCATTTCTATCTATTTGTGTTTCTTTTATGCAGCTTGTTTTGATTTAATTTGAATTTTGGATGTGTGTAAGTTTCACATGAGCCCTACAGGTATGCAAATACATATAACTAAGCTGCTGCAAAATATAACATCTATTGAATTTAGATTGTGGAGTGAACTTCTGCCATGCTTCTAAATGCATCTTTTAACTGAAATTTGCTTCAAATGGAGTTCTATTTATTCCATGTGAGTGATAAATCAAGATTGTCTGCATTAGAAGTAATATTTATTACTATGCTTTTAAATTTCATATGAACAACCTAAGTTTTCAGCATTCTAATTTTGTTTATTCATTTTAATTTGTGTATGATCAAATGATAAGAAGTGTTATTTTACTTGGATTAGAAAGAAGTGAAGATACACTTGGATTTGTTTTCCTTTTTCCTATCTAGTCATTTATTTGCAAATTATAATTTAGTTAAGCTTAGACTTCAGGAACTGGTTTTGAACGGCTTAATGCTTGGGGCAGATTATGGTTTGTTATCTCACTGTAACGTCTTTTTTTTTTTTATTAATGTCATATTGTTTTCTTTTGGGTAATCCTTACTCTATCAGGTCAGGTGGGAATATGATTCAAGAATTGTAGTTTTAGTATGACTCCTATATATTTTAAAGATATATAAAAACCAAATAGTGGTACAGTTGAGAACCCTGACTTTTGGAGCACTGTTGGTTATTTGCATATGATGACCCGTTTATTAGTTTTATAGTACATACATTCTGAAATAACATATATTAGATGCATATAAAAAACATATATAACTTTCCAATTGTGAATCCTTATTTGATCCTAGTTCTTAGTGGTTTGAAGCTATTTCTAGTTTCAATTTTATCAAGTAAACATTGTTGCTGCTAGATTTAACTTAAATTCATATTCTGGAATTTGTCTTTAAAGTTGCACATGAGTGGTTGTTTGTTACTAACCATATTAGCATATTGGATGCATGATTGTAAATGAAGTAGCTTTCTACTCTTGCAGGTTATAAATCTTTTCAGTATATATATTCACATGTCCTTTAATTTGTCATCATTAAACTACCGTTAAAGACAATTTAGTATACAGTTTCTATGTTTTATTCCAGTGGTATTGCAAATACTTACACTTATATTACTTCATTATACAGAAATTATTAGCCATTGAGGATGTTCTTGTTATACAAAAGATGTTGAAAATATAAAAGATGATACTACTGCACAATCAACATCGTCCAGGACAATATTGGATACTACATGTTCAATAATGAAGGAAAGAAGTCAAAGGAAAAAATGTCATCTTCCTAAAAAGAAGAAAAGGAGAACAAGCTCAACACAACCAACACCAAATTTGGAATTTAGGACTATGGCACCTAATCCAAATCCTAATCCTCGTATATTTTAGTTAGTGATTGTAATTTTTGTTTCTATTATTTCTTCTTGTTTTGTGAAGATGAGCAGAAACACGACTTATTTGTGCTTGGTTACATTAACTGCTACATAAAATTCTCGATATTGTAGATTCATTTTGTGCTTAATGTGGGTTTAAATTTCTAATTTTGGGAGTTCTTTATTTATATCATGATTTAGATTTTATGAAGAAGGATTATAGTTCTCAGTGACTTGATACCTTGATTAAATCTGTTTTTACTTCTATTAATTAATGAGTTAGACATGGTATGTGTGAATAAGTGATGTGGTATTAGCTGATAAACATAATTGTATTAGCTTATATGCATTATGGTATTAGTGGATAAATGCAATAATTTTAACTGATGAATTAAATGATGCGGTATGTGTGAATGAATGATATGACATTAGCTAATAAACGTTATGGTATGATGGTATGCATACTTCTGCTTTTGCCATAAAAAAGTAGTAAATAAATGTTTTAGATATGGTATTAGCTGATAGACATTATGATATTAGCTGATAAACATTACGGTATTAGCTTATATGTGTTTATTCACCAATACCATGTCGTTTATTCACCGATACCATGTCTAACTCATGAATTAAAATCATTGCATTTATCAGCTAATACCATATCGTTTATTAGCTTATACTATATCGTTTATTAGCTAATATTATTGTTTATTAGCTAATAACATATCGTTTATTCACCGATACTATGTCTAACTCATGAATTAAAACCATTGTATTTATCCATTGATGACATAATGTTTATCAACCAATACCATATCGTTTATTAGCTAATACCATATTGTTTATTCACAGATACCATGTCTAACTCATGAATTAAAACCATTGCATTTATCAGTTAATTACCATATCGTTTATTATCTAATACCATATCATTCATTCACCGATACCATATCTAACTTATGAACTAAAACCATTGTATTTATCCACTAATAACATAATATTTATCAGCTAATACCATATCATTTATTAGTTAATACCATATCGTTTGTTAGCTAATACCATATCGTTTATTAGCTAATACCATATCGTTTGTTAGGTAATACCATAACGTTTATTAGCTAATATTATATCATCTATTAGCTAATACCATAACATTTATTAGCTAATACCATATCATCTATTATCTAATATTTATTAGCTAATACCATATCGTTTGTTAGGTAATACCATAACATTTATTAGCTAATACCATATTGTCTATTAGCTTATACCATAACATTTATTAGTTAATACCATATCGTTTATTAGCTAATACCATATTATTTATCAGCTAATACCATATTGTTTATCAGCTAATACCATATTGTTTATCAGCTAATACCATATTGTTTGTTAGCTAATACCATATTGTTTATTAGTTAATACTATATTATTTATTAGCTACATAGTAATACTATAACAATATAGTAATGTAGCTCTACTTTCTTTTAACGTGAATACCCTATTGTTCATTCACTGATACCATGTCTAATTCATCATTTTGAGTTCAACTTGAATTATACTATATATTTGGATTAAAAATAAAATCAATGAATTTATATATGCTTCTTTTCAAATAAATAGATTTCAAATCTATGGACCCCAATTTCTATATATAATTGAGAGAATTTTCAAATTCATCCTCAAATAGTGTCATTTGTGAAATGAGTGTGTATTATGTGTATTTTATACACACATAATATAATGGTGAGTATTAAGGGTGGATCCGACCCATATCCTTAATTGACCAGTCATATATAAATAAAAAAACACATACTAAATGTGAAAATACACACAGCGAGAATTCGAGACCCAGAGAAGAAAACACATACTGGGCGACAGATTTCCATGGATTCACGGCGGATTTCCACGGATTCACGACTGATTTCAGATGGAATTCTGGACACTGAAGACGACGAATTTCATAGTGATTTAAATCCGCCATTAAATCAAACCACTGACGGAACATATTAATGATGGATTCACAATTGCTTTTTGCTGGATTTCCGATGGACGGCGCTGAAGAAGGCGAATTCCAGGCTCAAGATTTTGAACGAGAAGATCTATGTGAAGAAGCGTCGGAAATTGATTCAAAGACACGGGAAATTGACTCAATAACAGGTATTTTTGTGTGTGCCTTCTGTTTCTTCCATAGATAAGTGCTTCTATACCTATAATGGGTGTGTGATTCCATAAAAAAGTAGTAAATAAATGAATCAGATGTGGTATTAGTGAATGAACGTTTTGGTATTAGCTGATAAATATTTTGGTATTAGCATGTCTGCTCTCTTATTTCTTTATCAATCATTCAGAGCTTGCTTGCTTGCTTTATGATATGATGGATGCTGCAACTTCATAGACTAAATAGTATTAGTCAGAAACCAGTTGTGTAAACAACACACCTCCCTAAATTATATTAACTTCTTGTTACTACTTGTGATGTTACTTGTTAGTAACCAAGTCAACATAATATAAGCAATTTACTATAGTTTCAAAAAAATTATAGCAACCAGTAATAAACATTTAATGGCTTCATTTCTAGAATTGTTTTGAATTGCTAAGATTTCCATTACCAAAGCCTTGCTGGTTTCAGGGTATTTCTCAATCCCTGAGACTTGTGAGTAATACCATCTTTCTTTTCTGATATGATGGATGCTGCAACTTCATAGACTGAAATATTGTTCCAAAGCTATCAATCTTGTGCACTGTTACCTTGTAAATTAGTGACAATAGAGTGCAATTGGAGTGTAATTAAGTAGTGACAATAGAGTGCAGTTGGAGTGTGATAGGAAATTGGTGGGCAAAAGCATTCCTTGATTAGACATCCAAATTGCTTAGATTCCAGTTTTTAGGTTGGCTCTAGGCTTGGATAATGCTAGTTGTGGCTTGTATTAATTATACTCTTGGTGACTTGATTTAAAAGAAATGAACCTGATCTTTTGGTGACTTGATTTAGAAGCCCTCCGCCAGTTAATCTCCTTGCGTAAGTTCCCTAGAGCAAGCCCCAATTAATTGTGAGAATGCCAACAAATCAAAAGTCGTAACTCATTTTTTGGCATTAATTCATATAGTATATGCAAAAGAAAATATCGACTTCACTGGAAAATTAGTATGTTATACATTGCTACTGACCAGTAAACAACACACCTCCCTGAATTATATTAACGTCTTGTTACTGCTTGTGATGTTACTTGTTAGTAACCAAGTCAACATAATTTAAGCAATTTACTATAGTTTAAAAAAATTATAACCACCAGTAATCAACATTTAATGACTTCATTTCTAGAATTGTTTTGAATTGCTAAGATTTCCAGTATCAAAGTCTTGTTGTATTTTATGGTTTCAGGGCATTTCTCAATCCCTGAGACTTATGAGTAATACCATCTTCATTTTTTGATTAAAAAAAACACAGTCAATGTCTTCAGGTACACAATCTACATATTTTTAATCTCAAACAATAGTACAATCACTATGACTAACTAAAAAAATGGAAACAACAAAAGAATATTGCTTAACAGAAAAAAAAGGTTTCAGAAGTACATGAACCCATTTCTTAAATTAGTAATCAATCGTATATCCACTAACAACAGAAAAAAAATGAAACTTAGTTCTAGTTATATTTTTCTTATAGTGCTTGATGGATAGGAAATCATGGATTTTCAATTGGGATCGATGATGTTCAACCTGGGGATACATTAAACAAGGAGAAAAGGCTGACAATTTATAGGAAATACGGGCATTGTACTGATTATATAAAGAGTTACACTCTGGAGCCACTACCAGGGTGCAATACAGCTGAGACTCTTAAGGCAAAGATGACTGGAACCCACAATAATATTCGTGAAACAACTGCAAATGTAAGATGTTGTGTCTTTTCTAAGTTTTATAACTATTGGTTCTTGGTGACTAGTTAAATGACTGGAGTCTAGTGGCCTATTCTTGGCTCATGAATCCAGGAATCAATAGATGATATTATAGAATTAGTAGCGTTATCTGCTTGCTGAAAATTCGTGCCCACTCTATCCATCTTTCTGCCTTTGGTACTCCGAACTAGTTTCCATGTGCTTCATATTGGGTTCATAAAAGTTATTCTTAATAAATTTTGCTCTTTTCACCTTCAAGAACTCGGAAGTAGGGAAATGTAGGTTAGCTCGTATTACTGCATGTTGCTCCTTAGCTTATTCTATGCAAATATTTTGAACAAATTTGTGATTAGAGTGTCTTTTTTGTACCAATATGTAAATGCCCCTTACATCAAATTATAAGCTTTCTCCACCATAAGTTAGTTATATACCTCGAATAAGCTAACAGTGAAGTTTACAAAACTCGGCATCACCCTGCTACCAACAAGCGCTTCAGCACCCACGCTTACATGCTTGAATCTTACTTCTATCATCGCCAAATCAATCCCAACTCTGCAACAAAACACATCAAATTTCATCCTAATTATTTATATATACCAAACTTAATTGAATATATATATACCTATCGATCGGTTCCCTAAGCCTGAGCAGAAACTTGTCGTTATCAATGTTGAGCAGGCACTCGATCAGCTCTTTGTGTTGCTGAAATCAAAGATCACGTACATCAACTTCATCGATGACACCAGTTGCTCCAAAAAGAAGGCCTTTTGTTAAACGATCCTAAGTAGGCAGTTTCAAGGAAAACCTGTGTCTCTAATCATAAGTAGGCAGATTTCATAAAAGTTATTCTTAATAAATTTTGCTCTTTTCACCTTCAAGAACTCGGAAGTAGGAGAAGGTAGGTTAGTTCGTATTACTGCATGTTGCACCTTAGCCTATTCAGTAATTTTCATTATAAATGTTACTGAGTTAGTTTCAAATGAAGCATTTATGTAGTTTTTTGCTGTTACTTATTTTCATATTTCACATCATCATGATTGTTGTGTCTCCTAATGGTAGGATATGGATATGTAAATGCCTTCTCATGTATAATTATCCACACATTCTGTGATGGATGCTTAACAGTGAATGACATACCAATCTGAGCCTGCTTCTCCTCGTCCTTGAATTTTTGCATCCGATTATTTTTAAAATATCCCATATTTATTTGATATTTTCTGATTTAGTATTTTTACATAATTTGGTATTAGCTGATGAACTTTATGGTATCAGTGAATGAATGGTATGGTATTAGCTGATAAATTTGATCCAATTATAACTTATATTATTTTCATTATGCAGAAGTTATTAATGAAGACAATGATATAATGATTGACATTGATGAAGTATTTCAAATACTTGAAGAAGATGATGGAAATGCAAATGATGATGTTGCAACAATAGATGCCACTGAAATTGTTGAGCTTAGTGATGAGGATGAAACTGTTGAACAAAATGTACAAAAGACAAATGAAAATGGGATAAAAATCTGCAAGCCAAAAACAATATTAATCGTTGTCATTGTCACACTTATAAATACAAAAGAAAATAAATAAGTACATACAACTCTCACCATATCAAACAATAATAATGAATCCACTGAAACAAATATCCATTGACTCCACCCAACAAAAATTGATCTTTAGCCCCAAAAGCATCAACTTCTCCATCCATTAGCTGCCTTAAAATGTTCTATTTGCAGAAAAATATAAAAAGCGTAAAGTTTAATTAATGACAAATAAAATGGTATAAATAAACCAACAACAATCTAAATTCATACTTACGCTATGTTCCAAATTGAATACAAATCGGTTGTATCTCTCATTTAGAAAACAATCATTATTCACTTACAAACACCAAGCATTAATAACGGGAGCATAAATTTGACAGTTTGGCAAAAGGCTCAAGAGATCACTCTTGACCAAGAGAAGGAACACCTTATTTTTATAATAATGAATCCTACAAAAAAAATGTTATATGTAAAACATACTATATATCAAACATGAAAAAGAAATATAAATAGAAAGTTCTCAAATAAATAAAAGTACTTACACATCAACACATCCTTCACCATCATAGTAAACAAAATCAAGAACTTCTATATGAGTTTGAGGCATACGACGATAAATCTTGTTAGTGGATACTAGCTTTGAGACATAGCCTTTGTCATCATTGATATTCCAAAAAGCACTTCCAGAATCTCTCTCAACTGTCTTCCCCCTAGAGCTAACAGAATTCATAGCATTATTAAGCTCATCATCACACCCAACATGCTCTTTGACCCCTTCTCTAAAACGACCACAATCATCTACACCTGAATTCACCACTCCCTCATCAAAAACATCATCATCATCACTAAGATTGGTCTCATAGACAACAGGTTCAGGAGTGAGTAAATCAAAATTTGGTCCATCAGCCAACTCTTTTGCCAACATAACATGTTTCCCAAGACTATCAATATACCTATGCAATTTTTCATTATTAAAAAATTGTGTATCAGAAATTTCAGGTTCAGATGTATCTTTGGTTGTTTGGTTAGTAGTGGTTGGTCGATTTTTCTCAATTATCTTCATCAGCTTGTTCAAGTACTTCTCTGCAAACTCATTGCAATCTTTTTAGATTGAAAACAACAGCTCCATGAGATCCTAAAAAATGCAAAAAATATTAAGTATTAAAAAAATACAATATTAATGAAAGCAAATAAAAGATATACCATTTAGTGTACCTTATACCGATCATCAATGCTTCTCTTGTTTGTGTTTTCATTAATGAAATTAGCACGTTTCAACAAACCATTCTTAGTCAAAGGAAGCACACCATTTATCAACTCCCCAGAACCATAACATCCCGCCTTTTCTTCTTGAGCACATCTAAGATTTACCTTTGCATCAGTCCAATGTTTGATCAAATGGATGGAACGGGGTTCAGACACACCACGACATCTTAACCTATGAAAGTACACTAACTGCAAGAGAATGAGACACCCACTGATGTTCATTGTACCATTCCTATGATACAAACTAATCGAATCACACAACTTCTCAAGAATAAGTGTACACTAATCGAGCTTTGAAATCTTTTCAACATCCTCAACAGCCTTAATGTGATTAATACTCAATAACCTATTGGATGTAAGGTAAAAAAGATCCTAAACAATACAACACAAGAACCCTCTTAAAGTCCTCCACCCTTACTTAAGCTCCCTAAAATCAACTTAGGCAAAATACTTGTAGAGCTCCTAGATTTGATACCATACTTATCACCAAATCTATTCGCAAACTCAAAATCATCGCTCTTCGAGTAATAAGGGATGGGATTCCCTTCGTTCCTCGGTATCATGAAAACATCATACACGTTGTCACCGGTAACTACGAACTGATGAAAGTTATCTATAGTGAGCATGCGACTAGTGTCATTAAAATTTTGTATCAACCATTTTAGCATTCTGTGATTATAACATTTACTAAGTTTCAGTTCAAGAATACCCCCAAAACCAATATTAATAACATCCTGCCTCTGTTTGTCACTCAATTGGGGAATTACACTGCATAGATCTCCCGGTCTAGACCGAGAAACAAAATCACTGCATAAAAACATGAAAAATTGATTATTACTATCTAAAAAAGAATGATGTAATTAAGCATTAACATGATGAGAAGTTATATATACTAATACAACAAAATATATATAATGATACCATAGAATACTTAAAAAAATACCTATTATCAGCTTGAGCATTCATGATGACACCATCTGCATACAACTTAATTTTCTTGTTCAGCATCCTAGAAGACATAGAAAACAACCACAAGGATGTTATAATTGAAACATAATTATAAGTAGCAATAAAAATCTAACTGACATCACAATAAAAGTCTAGCATAATTATGTTGTAATTTTCATCACAATAAAAATCTAGCATAATTAGCATAATCTAATTGTGACATGATTTTGACCGACAATAGCCTTTTAACATATTGCCCATACGAAATCAAGTACAAATTGCTCAAACAGAAGTCTCCAAGTACAAATTCAAATTAAAAAAAGACTATAGCTACCGTGGGATATCACAAGATATCGGGACTAATAACCGTGGGAAGCTACATATCGTTTATTAGCTAATATCATATCGTCTATTAGCTAATACCATAACGTGTATTAGCTAATACCATATCATGTATTAGCTAATACCATATCATGTATTAGCTAATACCATCTCATTTGTTAGCTAATACCATATCGTTTGTTAGCTAATACCATATCGTTTCTTAGCTAATACTAATCGTCTATTAGCTAATACCATAATGTTTATTAGCTAATACCATATGGTTAACTCAAATCTACAACGACAAGCATACTAGGCCACATACCGTCTCTATAGAAATAATTCAGATAAGAGCTACCAAAATCTGCATACACATTACACTCTACACCAATATCCCCCCTGTTTCCATCAAGCACAATACTCGTTTATCACATGGAAGCAATGAAATAACTTGAATAAGAACTATTCAAAACTTCACACATAATTTACACCAATGCAGAAACTCTTAAGCAACATTATTTAAGAGTTAAATTTTAACATTATTTGTACTGAGATTACTATGCAAAATGGCTAGTCACCTTCAATTTGAAATTTGAAATTGCGCCTAAATTGTTTTCATGTATATTGGGAACTGAGACAATTATGTAACTTGTTGTATTGCAGCACATTATGTTAATTGATAGTAGATTGTATTAGTTGGATGGTGATCAGTTTGCTCTTATGATGGTCCCGTTTTCGAGTACCAAAATGAGAATTCAGGAGCAAATTTTTTTTAAAACCTTTTCATCAGGAAGTTCAGCAAGAGTGAAAAGTTCTCAAGTTACTGCATTACTCAGAGGCTGAGTTGTCAAGTCAGTGAGAACATGGAGGCTCATGCTCTGAGTAACGCAGTGACTCGAGAGATTACACTTCAAGTCACTGCTCTGCTTAGAGGCTGAGCTACCAAGTCAGTGGAGACTTGGAGGCTCATGCTCTAAGCAAGGCAGTGACTCGAGATGCTGAACTCTCGAGTGCGTTGCCTGAACTGGTCAGTGAGAGGATCCTCCCTGACCTGAATGATTAACTTAAGTTTCCTTTTTAACAATGCCCTCAGTGAGCAAATTTTCACAACACTTTAGTAAACACTTTAAATGAAACGAACGCCCAGTTTAACGTGGTTCAGAGACTCAAGCTCTTACATCCACGGCCTGATTTAACAAGAAATCCACTAACTGGGATTCTTGTTTTTAATGTGCCAAGGTGCACAAAAACACTGGACTCACGCCACTCCCTGGGCTGCCTCTCCTCTCTAACTAACTTCAACCAACAAACCTAACTAGAGGGTTTTGGTTTCAGTTTAGTTTCTCCAACTAGGTGAGGTTTTCCTTTACAATGAGTTAGCCTAAAGCTAAAATTAGGAAAACCTCTCTAAGCTATGAGTTACAAGCTGAACACTCATTTGTGTATATCTGTGAACTCTAAAGTTCAGTGTACAAGATGTGAATCGTGCCTCCTTATAACTCCCAATATATGTTGGAGTTATACGTGAAAGTATGCTTTTACTTTGTATAACTCGTGTATCAAACACTCGTTTTATGAGAATAATTCTTTTATCACATTTGCTTTAGTTATGATTGAATGTTGAATTTCTATTGCAAACCGTTCAATATATGGTACATGTTACATTGTAGTTAATGTGGTGATACCCGATCACGGAAGACAACATTAACAGTTTACTTGTAACTAAACGTACATTTTCACGACCTAGGTGGAATTGAACAATCCGCCGTGAAAGGTCGATGTGTAAGGCTCAGATTGGTCTGTCTTGACTAAGAGATTGCACTAGCACATTTAGTATGTGTTGAAGAGGACCTACAGCGAGGATAAATTCTTCTGTTCTGAAAGGTGAAGAATTAGACCTCAGTGGTTGTTGATTTCTTAATCTCCGTCACTTAAATAGGACCGTGTGTGCTTAATGGTTACTGGTTTGATTCATGTTGGGTGAGAATCATTGTGACTTCGAACTTTGTGTCTTGGGCAATAATATTAATCATACGACGATTGCTAAGATTTAATACGTAGAAACGCGTGCGAGTACGGCTCGTGTGATTAGTCCCCTTGGTGGGCTCAGAAGTTTTATTGTACCAAATCTTGCAAGTGAAAAATTAGTTTCTTCGGTACGAATAATAATGTTGAGCTGTCTTTACTCCAAGGTGAAATATATTAATTAATTTAGAGCTATTCAGAAGCTTGATTAATTAATGGACTTGATAATCTTAAATGCGGGAAATAATAACCGGGAGCTCATATTATCGTAATATGGATTAAGATGGATAGTGCAATATTAATTTATTAGTGGTAATAATTAATATTAATGGGCTGAATTATATTGGGGCTCAATATTGAAATTCAGAAGTCCATTAGGAGGTCCAATCTTAATTCTCCTTAAAGGCCCCTCAAGTAGCCCATTAAGTAGCCCAATAATGATAAGGTGATTAAAATAAAAAGAAAATATTAATGCTGATTTTTCTAAGTAAAATTCGAAATTATGGCCTATGTTAGGAGAGAAAAGATTTTGTTGATCTTCTTGGAAAGATATTATGGAAGATATGTATTCTTGGAATACAGGAATTTCTCATATATTCAAGGAGATCCAAATCTTTGGAACTCTACTAAAACTTTCGAAATTTACTAGCATATTAAGGTGAGTGAGATTTTTGTGGAATATTTTATTATGGAGAAAAGAATATATGGGATATATTCAAGATTTCTTAGAGTCTAAGAAAAGATTTTCTCCAAGGCCCAATATACCACTAAATTTCGGCCATCACCTTATAAATATGGGGTGATTATTTCATCCTCAAGTACGTAATTCCATGTGTTGGAAAAATCAAGAAGCATAGATATTTTTCTTTTTCCTTAGTTTATTAAATTACTTGAAAGCATCTCCCACCGGTGATCAAGTGAGGTGAAAAGGGAAATACTTGAGAAGGTTTTTGGGTCGATAGAGCGAGATCGTAATTGTCCCGTATATCCAAAGGCCAATTCTACAAGAGGTACGTTAATCACATATTTACTTGTTTATTCCGCCATAGTTAATATGTGAAATTAATTCAACATGCATGATGAAAATTCGTTGTTGGAATTATTATTTGAATTAATTAAGATTAATTCATGCTAGTAATAATTGTATTTAAATTCGTATTTAAATTTCATCCCGAATAGATTCCGGGCACCCCTATTTTCCCAACAATATAATGCACTAAACACTCACACCTTCACAGCTCGTAGGTGTTGATTTTTCTTACTTCACACACACTCAAAACGCAGCTATGAGCTTGTATTTATAGTGTGGACTCAAATGTAACCGTTGGATGAAATTACATTTGAATCCATACAATTAATGGTTTCAACCACTTTTCTTGGAATGCGGCATTGTCAGTGTCAGAGTTGCTGCCTCGTGCTGATTGGTCCACGTGGGCTGGTGACTTTAAGCGAATGTACTAACTTCTACTAATCGCTCACCCGCAAGCGGACGGGTTCACTGTAGTAAGAGTAAGTATAATGGCCAAGTATTATCGAACCCACGAGATGGAGTGTATGCGAACAGATCCCTGAAGATCTACGCGTCGTAGCTAATATGAGTGTAATGTTTTTTTGTTTTTTAGAGATTAATTAAAAGACTGAAATAAACTAATTAAACTAAAGAATTTAAGAAGACGAATTAACTATGGGTTGTTTTCAAATAAGAGATGGTGATGCTTAGGATAGGAATCCCTACGTATACTAACGGAGCAGATACATAATCAAAATAACTGTGACGCGCAAGAAATAACCTAAGTAAAAGAATGCAAGGTGAAAGCTCAAGATTCTAAACCCTAATACTTTACCCTAACACTCGACTTCACTAATCCACTAACAAGTTAACGAATCGTGCTTAATTAATGAGACCCTAATTTAACTAAGGTGATGCGGTCGTCCTCCTTCGCTAAACTGGTAGATGAATTAACCCTTTTCTGAACCCTCTAGTTAAGTCTACTTGTTGTTAAGATTAATTTTAAGAATTCATTAACCAAGAGAATTAAAACCTAACATCACAAGTTATCCTAATTACATACCCACAACCTACTTCTACGAGTTCATCCTACCCCAAGCATGCAAGGGTTTTAGCTAGACATAGGTTTAACGTAAATAATAGCAATTAAGTAAGTAACGAACATGAACATGATAATTAAGACGAAGAAGAGATCAAACATAAACTAGGGTTTAACGAAATTAAGAATAAACTGAAATTAACTCAAGAAAAGAAGTCTTAATGTGTTCAAGAACAAAAATCTAAAGAAACGAAACTAAAACGTAAGATCGTAATTCGAATTCGTAACAAAAACCTCAAAAACTGTGAACGTAAAGCTTGCTTCTCTCCTTCCTCTCCAAAAACGAACTCTAAACGTCTAAAACTATCAAGTGAAGTGTGGTATCCTTCAAAAATGTGCTTGAGACGAATATATATATGCACGGGCCAAATCGTGAACTCGTGGGCCGAAAAAAGCCTTTGAAATCGCAAAAGTTGAAGGCGCTCGAGCAGGCCTGCTCGAGCGGTCGCGCTCGAGCATGGAGCTCGAATGAAACATATGCTCGAGCGCTCGCGCTCGAGCTGCTCGAATGGTGAAACTTCTCTGCATGTTTTGGGGCGCTCGAGCGCTCGAAATCTTCTGTATGTTTTGGGCACTCGAGCAATGTGCTCGAGCGCTAGTGCTCGAGTGCTTTACTCGAATGCTCCCAAATCTTCACCAAGTAGCACTTTTCTTCTTCAACACTAACACCAATCGTATTTCTTCGATATCTTCTCATCCGGGCATCCGTTTGAGTCGATTCAAAGTCCTACGAACTCTGTTCTTCGCCCTCGATTCACCTACGAGCATCAAAGAGATAAATTCATCAATGCAGAGAAATAATGCTCAATTGACTCCAAATACTCGACAAAATCGGCCAAAATTAGGGTATTTCAAGTGACGAATCATGACAATTTCACGCCTAATCAACTGGATCCAACGGATCTTTGACTCAGTGGGTTGACCAAGACCCACTGACTTTAGGTAGCTTCCTCCTTCACTGACTGATGATCTTCAGTGGACTGAACGTCTTCAGTGTAGTTGTCCTTCAGAGACTCTTTGAAGATCATTCCAAGAACTTTGTCATAAGGCTGAATGACAAAGTTCCCTGACCACAACAACCTGACTCCTTCAGGGCCTACTTGGTGTAGCACTGAT
Source organism: Ballota nigra (assembly GCA_947034835.1). Lineage (NCBI taxonomy): Eukaryota > Viridiplantae > Streptophyta > Magnoliopsida > Lamiales > Lamiaceae > Ballota > Ballota nigra. The sequence goes on along the minus strand of OX344720.1, from coordinate 84,872,869 downwards.
CCTCTTGATCATGCTCTTCACTGAGTGGTCCACCTGACTTAGCTTAGAACAACCAAGTTTACACTCAGTGGGACATTTTTCAGGCTTCTCTTCAGGTTCAGGTCTCTGGCATGGTTTTAGGTCTTCTTGGTGTCATCTTGATATCCTCAGGCTGTGTTGCTGAGTTCCTCTCGCTGAGTTCCCCCTCAACTGAGTGTTTCTTCAACTGGGTTCTTCTCAACTGACAACCTATTCTACTGAGAAATAACCTAGCCTGACCTGAAACTAAAGATACAATCCTGACTGCTTTCAAACCTATTACAATTGGTTTTGGAAAATCATCAAAACTAAACATATCCCAACAATTTCCCCCTTTTTGATGATTCCAAAACTTCTAACCAAATGATTTTCTATTACAAGAATAATGTCAGAACATAAGTAATAGTTTGAAATATGCAGGAATTCCCATAGTTTAAAAACATTTAAGATTTGTTCGGTAGACCATTTTTCTTAACAAAACTGGATCAGTGGTCATGTGAACAATCCGCTCTGATACCAATTGATGGTCCCGTTTTCAAGTACCAAAATGGGAATTCAGGAGCAATTTTTTTTTTAAAACCTATTCCTCAGGAAGTTCAGCAAGAGTGAAAAGTTATAAAGTCACTGCATTACTCAGAGGCTGAGCTGTCAAGTCAGTGAGAACTTGGAGGCTCATGCTCTGAGTAACGTTGTGACTCGAGAGATTACACTTCAAGTCATTGCTCTACTTAGAGGCTGAGCTACCAAGTAAGTGGAGACTTGTAGGCTCATGTTCTAAGCAAGGCAGAGACTCGAGATGCTGAACTCTCGAGTGCGTTGCCTGAACTGGTCAGTGAGAGGATCCTCTCTGACCTGAATGATTAACTAAAGTTTCCTTTTTAACAATGCCCTCAGTGAGCAGATTTTCACAACACTTTAGTAAACACTTTAAATGAAACGAACACTCAGTTTAACGTGGTCCAGAGACTCAAGCTCTTACATCCACGACCTGATTTAACAGGAAATCCACTAACTGGGATTCTTGTTTTTAACGTGCCAAGGTGCACAAAAACACTGGACTCACGCAACTCTCTGGGCTGCCTCTCCTCTCTAACTAACTTCAACCAACAAACCCAACTAGAGGGTTTTGGTTTCAGTTTGGTTTCTCCAACTAGGTGAGATTTTCCTTTACAATGAGTTAGCCTAAAGCTAAGATTAGAAAAACCTCTCTAAGCTATGAGTTACAAGCTGAACACTCATTTGTGTATATATGTGAACTCTAAAGTTCAGTGTACAAGATGTGAATCGTGCCTCCTTATAACTCCCAATATAATGCACTAAACACTCACACCTTCACAGCTCGTAGGTGTTAATTTTTCTTACTCCACACACACTCAAAACGCAGCTATGAGCTTGTATTTATAGTGTGGACTCAAATGTAACCGTTGGATGAAATTACATTTGAATCCATACAATTAATGGTTTCAACCACTTTTCTTGGAATGCGGCCTTGTCAGTGCCAGAGTTGCTGCCTCGTGCTGATTGGTCCATGTGGGCTGGATCCAACGGATCTTTGACTCACTTGGTTGACCAAGACCCACTGACTTTAGGTAGCTTCCTCCTTCATTGACTGATGATCTTCAGTGGACTGAACGTCTTCAGTGTAGTTGTCCTTCAGAGACTCTTTGAAGATCATTCCAAGAACTTTGTCATAAGGCTGAATGACAAAGTTCCCTGACCACAGCAGCCTGACTCCTTCAGGGCCTACTTGGTGCAACACTGATCCTCTTGACCATGCTCTTCACTGAGTGGTCCACCTGACTTAGCTTAGAACAACCAAGTTTACACTCAGTGGGACATCCTTCAGTCTTCTCTTCAGGTTCAGGTCTCTGGCATGGTTTTAGGTCTTCTTGGTGTCATCTTGATATCCTCAGGCTGTGTTGCTGAGTTCCCCCTCAACTGAGTGTTCCTTCAACTGGGTTCTTCTCAACTGACAACCTATTCTACTGAGAAATAACCTAGCCTGACCTGAAACTAAAGATACAATCCTGACTGCTTTCAAACCTATTACAAGTGGTTTTGGAAAATCATCAAAACTAAACATATCCCAACATCTTATTTGGGTGATATTTATTTCCTATTCCCTCACATTTTAGGAGAAACCCACCATGTGAAAAGGAATAAAAGACACAGTACACATAGGAATGATATTGATGGTTCTTAAAATTGACATGTCATTTGTGCAACATTTCTTTGAAATAAAAGCATCAACACACTATAAATTTACCTTAAAACAGGGAGTGCAATTTTTTTTTTAATTTAAAACAGGGAGTATACTCATAATTGCATCTCTTTTTATAGGCGCGTTAAAAGGTATATCAACCGTTGCAGAAGACCAACACTAGTACTCTCAAATATTAGAATATCCACAAACATTTGACTAACAACTATATGATGGAGATGAATTCTTAAATCTAAGAACAACATTATGGAACTGGTATGAAAACATAACAAGGAAATCTAATTTAATTAGCTGATATTTTAGTGAACAAACCACTAGTTACTTAAAAATAACTACATTATAACAAATAACAATCATTATCACACACTCTAGAAGTAGCAAAGTCTCAAATTTCTCACCCATATGTATAACAGATTTTAGCATCATGTACCATCATAATAACGTGGGTGTATTTAGCAAAATTCTGGCCCCTTCTCTAATTTACTCCAATTCACATAGGCAGCCAACTCTAACAAAAAGATATATACACACATAATTTACACCAATGCAGAAACTCTTAAGCAACATTATTTAGGAGTTAAATTTCAAGTTTAGGTTGGGAAAGCCAAACTGGTAACACACACTTATGCACGATTGCTAATATACCAATGTGTGTGAATCAATATGTAATGAAACTCAAACTTTTCTTTCTTTCTTTCTTTCTTTCTTTCTTTCTAGGTATCAAACTGAGACTTATTTCACGAATTAGCTTAACAGATCTAGTGCGGTTAAAGGAGAAAAGCATACACAAAATTCCTCTTTAGCGTTTATAATTGTTTTTGCTCTTTACCGCCTTGAATTGTTCATTTCTGGCATAAGCTGGAACCTCTATTTAGATGGCGTTGTGGTATTGGTGAAGAAAGGAGCAATCGCGTCAAGGGAACACGAATTTTGATGAAATTGGAGTGTTTCACATAATCTAAACACAATAGAAAATAAGTAAACAAATTGTAGCATTACTTAAGTAATTTTCTCCAAGAAAAATAGTAGACTTACACGCAGCCAATTTGTAGCCACCTTGCGCAATTAGCAGCTAGGGCCAGAGTCGGTGGCACAGAGAAAAAACAAGGTGCTCGTGGAAGAGGATGAATCGCTGGGGCTCATGGAAAAGAATGAATCGCGGTGCTTGTGGAAGAGTCCACGGGATGAATCACGGCGCTTGTGGAAGAGAATCGCCGGGTCGTGCTCTCGATTAGGGCAATAGAATTATGGGTTAAACGAGTTACACATATATATATATATACCCGACCCGGACCGAATTGGATTGCTACACACCAAAAGTTATTGGTGTGTAGCACACACACAATACTTTATCTTGTGAAATAAGATGTATTCATAATTTAATTATTTATTAAAATATTATTAAAAAATCTTATTTGGACCAAACAATGGATTTTATATATTGTTTATTAGATAATACCATATTATTTATTAGCTAATACCATATCGTCTATTAGTTAATACCATATTGTTTATTAGCTAATACCATAGTTTATTAGCTAATACCATATCGTGTATTAGCTAATACCATATTGTTTATTAGCTAATACCACATCGTCTATTAGTTAATACCATAACATCTACTAGCTAATATCACACCATTTCATGTTTATTAGCGAATACCATATCATCTATTAGCTAATACCATATCATTTATTAGTTAATACCATAATATTTATTAGCTAATACCATATCGTCTATTAGCTAATATCATAACATTTATTAGCTAATACCATATCGTTTATTAGCTAATACAATATAATATATTAGCTAATACCATAATGTTTATTAGCTAATACCATATCGTTTATTAGCTAATACCATATTCTTCTTAGGACTAGAAATTATAAGCAATCCATTATCTATTCTATAACATTCTTGGGAAATCTTAACCACCTTATTTTCATGGGTTATTTTGCTCACACCAAATCACATTTATTAAATAAGCATTGCAAGAAAAAATTAAGGAAGCTAATACTATATTATTTTATGGTAACATGGATGAAGGGGTAGGTAGATTTTGAAGGCAGGAAAACTTTTCATGAGAATGAAAAGTAATCAACTTTAACTAGTCTTTAGTTTTTTCTACCAAGGGTTTCATCAAGAATCGGCATAATCTATCACCTACTTACAAGAAATGTAAACAATTCAACTATACACATTGTGAAAAAGTCCCACAGTCCAAGAATAGTATTATACTAAATATAGACCATCACAGAGGCTTTATGAAAAGCATGAAACAATCTCCATTTCCAATCATTGACCTTAAATTAAACACCACAAGAGCAAATAAATAAGCATCTTGACACAATTAACAAGAAATTATATAACTGCACAACATTGAATTTATAGCTACCCTGTTGCTATTAAATGCCCTGTCCTCACTGAGATCATCATCTTCGCCAACACATGTGAGAAAGAAAGAGATGAAAAAAAACAAGAAATAAACTGTCAAACAACTTTCAAAATGTGCATCATCGAACTTTTCTTTTTCCCTTTCCCAAACCATCATCACAAATCTCCTTCAGTTTCTCAGCTGCAAGTTTCTTCTTTTCCTCTCTAACTCTCAAAGCGGCTTGCCTCTTCCTTTCAACAATGCTTTGAATCAATGCAACCTTGTTCATGTAAAAGTGGTACACTTTTTCATAGCATTGTTAAACTGAATTTGGATGGAAAACCTGGGTTTGTGCCAGTAATATGATTATGAGACAGATTTAAGTACTCAAGATTAGACATATTCCAGCAAAAGAAATATCAAGAATCCATGCATTTTAATGGAACCAATAAAATCTGGAATTTGATCACCTCCAAAATCATTCCCTCCCAAATCCAAGTAATTTAAATGATGCAATTGAAGCAAGGCAGGACTAATCTTACCTCCAAAATTATAATATTTACCAGTTAAACTTGAAAAATCAGCACGAAGTATGAGCCCCATCGCGTGAGCAGTGGTGTTACTGCACACAATGCCCAGCCAGGTGCAATGCTCCTTTTGGTGGACTTCACTTCCCCAGGATGAGAGAGCCTCTTGCTTATCGGTGAGTTGTTGCTTGAAACTGAGAAGGGCTTGTCTCTCACTTTCTATGCACCTTGTTTCTCCCGCCACCAATTCAAAATCATATTTCATGCATACTACTAGGATAAGGGGAAGAAATTTAATTATAATTTATTTATGGTGAAGCATTTTATTTTCTTTCTTTTTGCTTGCTGGTTTTTCATGAGAAAGCAGTAATCTGGTTCTTAAAATTTACTGCACACTAAAAACTCATTTCTTGAAATAGAAAGACGAGTTCATAATACTTACACGAATTGATTGAAAGATTACCCATATTATAATATAGGTTAAAGGTTAATTTCATATGATAAATTACATGATGAAGTTCTAAAGCCACTTACAGAATAGCAAGGGAATAGTAAACTACAGGAAAGGAAGAACATATGTTCTTCCAGTTTGATTTCTATCATAGAAATCAAATAGAGCAACCTACCAAGAAATCTCGTTTGACATAACAATTCACATTTCGAGCACATATTTCCTAATTAGCTAGGTTTATTTTTACAAAGAAATAAAAAAAATCAATCAATCAAACAAAAAACATCATAAATACCTACAATAAGTTTTATGAATCGATGGAAATAGGTCCTGCAATATCCATGTTAACATGAAGTACGCAATCTTCAATACTAATAGAGCTTAAGAGAGAAACAAACAACTTGGTATCTATCAGAGATTGATTTTGATGAAACTAGTTACATTAGAGGAAGATTTGCAGTGGCCTCCGAGGCAACACAGAAAGTTACGAAGGGGAGTGGTTCTGGAGATAAATCGCCGACGCTCGTGGAAGGAGATGAATCGCAGGTCGTGCTCTCACAATTTCACAGATTAAGGCAACATAATTATGGGACTAAAACGAATCATATATATATATATACCCGACCCATTTAACTCGACCCGGACCCAATTGAATTGCTACACACCAAAAGTTATTGGTGTGTAGCACACAACACAATACTTTGCCTTTATTTAAATATTGTAAATTACACATTCCTAAAAACTTCACGAAACACAATATTTTTAGTAATTCTTAAATCAGGATCATCACCGTTGTTGATAGGCGAACATCAATCCTTGTGTGGACCAGGATTAAGCACTTTAACATCAAATCAAGAATGGGGTGCGCTAATCAATCTGGGGAGTGTATAAAGTGACGAGCAACTACCTCGACGAACACCTTATGAGTGAACATGTTTTAAGATCCGGGACCAAACACGAACATTCCGCCAAGCCACTAATGACGAGCAACATTGATAAAAGGTGGTGTATCTACCAGCCTAAGAGATGTATGTAGACGAACAAAGAACCAAGATTCCGAAGCTCAGCCCACCAAGAAATAGAGACGAACAACTTTGAAACCATACCCTCAAAAGATGAACAACTTTTACTGAAAGATCCTTCTGGACAAATCAAGCCGACCTGGACGAACAATAATGAGTCCGAGATAATGCCAAAGAAGACTTTGTAACTAAGATTCAGCTTAGATAAGGTCAAACAAAGGTCAACGGACACATGTCTAGCATGCAAGCTAGGAAGTCCAAGAGTCTTGGGCACCTCATGCTTGCTAGTCTCTATAAATAGTTGTTCTCCAGCTAAGAAATATAAGTTCAAATTCACAAATAATTCCCAAAACACACACAAACACACCTAAACGTACACATAAACAAGATAAATAGGATTTCGACTTTTGTATATACGATTTCATAACCCTTTACCATTTACGGTGGTAATCAATCACACATAATTGACTGGTGGTCTTAAACCGAATTAAAACAGTCACTAATCCATCCGATTAAATTTGATCACCAACAACCATGACATATTAGGATCTTAAATCATTTTCGATTTGTTATCCGTTAAACAACAACATACAATTAGTCATGACTAAAAATGGGCCTCTACAAAAATACCCCTACATGAGAAAATGATTACACTTGACTTTTATTTATAGACATAACATATGAAAAAATATACAAAAATTGTTTCCTTTGAAATTTGAACGGTAATCTAGCATCAGAAGGACTCATTGTAACTTTGGGTAATAAAGTCAATTCTCTAGTACTACTACTGGTCAAGACTTAGCCTTAAGAACTCCATCACCAATCATTGTAATAATTAATCTACATATAAAAATAAATGTTATATTAAAATTTTATTTTTAAAAAATTATGAAAATTCATCATTGTGTATTTTTAAATGATAGTAAAAGGTGACTAACCTGGTTCCATTACATAAACCTCTCGTGTAATCAATATTTCTTAATAACATTACCGGTGTTTGATTAGGCGTGAAATTGTGTTGTTTTGTAGCCCGATTTGCCCATGTTTTGAGTGTATTTGACGAGTATTTGGAGATATTTGATGATTATATTAATAAACTAATGAATTTGTCTCTTTTATGCTCATATTAGGAAAGAGGGCAAAAAATAGAGTTCGTAGGACTTTGAATCGACTCAAACGAACTCCCGAATGAGAAGATATTGAAGAAATACGAAAAGTATTAGTTCGTGCGAGAAAAAGTGTTAGTTGGCTCAAGAGGAGAGAGTGCTCGAGCACCCATGGTCGAGCGGCCCTAATGTTCTGGAAGACAAGACCACTCGAGTTGCCCTAGGTCGAGCGCTAGGCGCTCGAGTGGAATCGGGTCGAGCGCCAGGCGCTCGAGTTAAAGGGGTCGAGCAGTTTTGCGTGTTTTCAGCCTATGTTAGCCCAATTTCAAGCCCAAGTCTATAAATACCCCTTCCAAGCATATTTTGAGATACCAATGGATACCATTAGATAGTTTTTGAAGGAGAGAGCTTGGGGAAAGAGTTTAGCAAGGTTTTTGAACGTGTAATTGAGGTTTTAGCTTACGAATTCATAGATTAATTTCTTTTCTTTTGAACCGATTAGTTTTTGTTCTTGATTTCTTGATACTTGAGACTTCTTAACCTAGCTTTTCCAGTTTTATTGAGATTACTTTTGAGACTTGAATTTGTTCTTGTGTTTATGATTTCGATTTCTTTAGTTAATTCAATTATGCATATGTTTATTGTTCATGTTATTGCTTTAGTAATTCAAACCACCATGTTAGGCTAGAACCCTTGCATGCTTAGGATAGGATGAACTCGTAGAAGTGGGATGTTGGTACATAATTAGGGTAATTCGTGATGTTTAGTTTTGATTCTCTTAATTATTGAATGCTTCTAATAAACTCCAGACTTATCTTGGAATTGAGTACGAAAATTGTTAGAGAGAAGACGACCGTATCACTCTTTGATAAGGAATAGGCTTAAGGAAAGGATTTTAGAAGGAGTTTATCATCTACCGATTTATCTAGGGAGGACAACCGCATCACCTTAGTTAAATTAGGGTCTCAAAAATTAAGCACAACCCATATAATTTGATTATTGGATTTGTGAAGTAGGTTGATAGGATGAAGTATTAGGGTGATCCTTGAGTACAACCCATAATCAGTAATTCTTGAGTTTTTAATCTTTCAATCTTGTGCGAGATTAGGGAAGTTGATTGCCTAGTTTTAGTACGCTTAGGATTAATACTTGCACATCACGATTATTTTAGTTATTGTACCAACTCCGGTAGTATACGTAGGAATTCATATCCCGAGCATCACCATCCTTTATTTGCATTAAAACCTAAAGTATTTAGTTTACTTTCATTGATAGCATATAAATAGTATATTATAGCTTAGAATTAATATAAAACAAAACATTGCATTCATATTAGCTACGACACGTAGATTTCCAGGGATTTATTCGCATACAAACTTTCTCTTGGGTTTGATAATACTTGGTCCATATACTTGCCCATACTACTGTGATCTCATACTCTTGTGGGGTAACTACTAGTAGAGCTAGTAAATTGTGTTCAAGTCAGTGTTCAACTTTTATAGTTAACTCGTGATCAAGACTTTAGACTATTCAAGAACTCAGGAGTATAAACATAAAAAAATGATCATCTTTTGATTCTGAAAGGCAAGGACCACAAGGGCTCAAATAAGTATGTGATTCATTTTTATTTGACTGAATCATGTGATCATTTATGAACCTAACAACATCCAATGTAGGTGCAAGAATTACTCTATTCTGCAAATAAATGTGATCATCCATCATATTTTTTAAATCAGGATAAATGATATTAACAATAGTACCGATTGGATCATCACCACTCTTCAACAAAATATCATCCAAAATTTATAGATCATAACCATACCCAGTTCGTGATCCAATGAACCCATCTCCAATAGATGTTATCCATTCAAAAAATGTCTTCAGTTCATTTATATTCAACCAGTCTCATGTTCTAACCGCATCTTCCTTGTAAGTTTCAAGAGAGTGCAATTATTCCACAAAACAGATGAACTAATAATAGCATGAACAATATCATGTCTAGTTCCCTTGGGAATAACTGATTATATTGTCTAAAGTCACCTAAAAAAATAATAATTTTACCACCAAAAGCAAATTCAGATGATAATAGATCAATAAACTGCATAATATCCTTCAAAGTAGTATCAAGAGTTATGATACAATACTTGTTTATCATTGGCATTTTTTCATCCCAAGTGAAGCAAGATGACTATTCTAATTAATATTACATGTAAAATCCTAAGTAGCATTCATTGGAATGAAAAATCTTGAATGACCAATACGCTGGGCCAAGATGAAGTGAAGTTATAGCACTTGATGCTCATGCTACTTTAATGACAATCTTACATGTAGACCTCAAACTCGCCGACAACGTCTTCCAAATAAAAGTTTTACCGGTTACACTGTATCAATGCACAAAAAATAACCCACTCTTACCAGAATGAACAAAATTATTTATTGTTTAATAAATAACATGCTGCCCATCACTAAGTCTGTTCATCAAATACTCATACTCTGAATACAACTGTCAAAGTGGGTTGGGCCCATTGGGCCGGCCCGCCCTGCCATACTAAAAATGAGGGTTGGGTAAAATTTCTTAGCCCGTTTGGAAGCGGGCCTAAATGGGCTGACTCGTTTGGGCCGCTGGCTTTTGCAGTTGGGGCGAGTCGACCCACCTTAAAATAAGTTTAATAGATTTTTACATTTTTATACATTGTCAACTATTATAGTATCATTTTTAGGGCTATTTTGTAAAATTTATTTTCATAGATGATGAATTTGAATTGTATGAGTCTGTTTTTATGAATTATTATTGTAAACTTCAATTTGTAGAAAATTATTTTTCTAATTAAAGATAATAAATTTAATTTTAATATTTTTATAGTGATAATTATCAAGCTAAATTGTTTGATTATATTTGATTTTGATGAATTTTATATATTAGAACTTTTAAATTATATATTTTATTTTTAAAAAATAAAAAATATATTAAAAAATTAAAGGTGGGTCGGCCTGCCAAAACCCGCAGCCCTCCAATAAGTGGGTTGGGTTGAGATTTTGCAGCCCGCCAAATTTCTGGCCCGTCCCGCCAAAAGACGGGCTTTTGCGGGTTTTAGCTCGCCCCGCCCCGTTGGCCCATTTTGACAGCTCTAACTCTGACTTCATTTCTAATATGTTGCTTGAAAGCTCCTTCATTAACAATCTATTTTAAGATGAATAATTTGGATCAAAATCGTGTATCAGTGTTCCCTCAAAATCTTGCTAAGACCTACATAGAACACACAACATATTATCAATCTCTCTAAGACAACCACTCTTGATTTCCTCTTCTGTCATCACTAAATCTACGTAAATTAAAGATTTAATGAATATATTATTGTATTTAAACAAAATATGCTCTTAAAATACATTGTATATACCGTAACTAAAATAAATAAAGTAAAAAAATACCTGAAAATTTTGCAATTGTTCTCTTATTGTAAAGAATATCATCAAGTATATATCTGACTTGAACGCAAAATACTAGCTTGACTAGTAGTTAGCCTACAAGAGTATGAGATCACTGTAGTATGGGCGAGTATAGGGACCAAGTAGTATCGAACCCAAGAGAAAGTTTGTATGCGAATAAATCCCTGGAAATGTACGTGTCATAGCTAATATGAATGCAATGTTTGGTTTATACTAATACTACTAATTATATGCTAATAATGAAATTAAAACTATATTAACTTTAGTTGAAGTGCATATATGAGATGGTAATGCTCGGGATATGAATTCCTACATATACTAACGGACTTGGTATAATAACTAAAATAATCGTGATGTTCAAGTTATAATCCTAAGCGTACTGAAACTAGGCAATCAACTTCCCTAATCTAGCACAATATTGAAAGAATAAAAGCTCAAGAATTAACCCTAATACTTAGTTCGATCAACCTACTTCACTAATCCACTAATTAAATTATATGGATTGTGCTTAATTATTGAGGCCCTATTTTAACTAAAGTGATGCGGCCGTCCTCCCTAAATAAACCGGTAAATGATAAACTCCTTCTAAAACCCTCTCCTTAAGCCTATTCGTTATTAAAGAGTGATGTGGTCGTCTTCTCTCTAAAAAAATTCGTACTTAATTCCAGGATTATTCTAGAGTTTATTAGAAATATTCAATAATTAAGAGAACCAAAACTATACATCACGAATTATCCTAATTACGTACCAACGTCCTACTTCTACGAGTTCATCCTATCCTAAGCATGCAAGGGTTCTAGCCTAACATGGTGGTTTCAAGAATAAAAGCAAGAATAAGATCGATAATCATCAACATAATTAAACGAATCTAAAAATTCAAAAACATAAACTATATATGAAGAAATCAATGAAATCAAGTCTCAAAATCAAATATATGAAAATCTGGAAAAGTAGGTTTAATAGTATCAAAAACTCAAGAGAGAAAGAAGAAAAATTAAATTGTTCAAAGTAATGATTGATCTAATGAATTCGTATGCTATAAACCTCGATTACAATCTTCAAAACCTTGCCAAAGACTCAAAATCTCCTTCCCAAGCTCTTTCTCTTCGAAAAATATGTCAAAAAATATGTAGATATGTAAAAATAGGCTTGAGATGGGTATTTATATGATTTGGGGCGAAAATAGGGCAAAAATATGCTCCCGGCGCTCAAGCAGGGCCCCCGCTCGAGCACTAGGCACTCAAGGGCCTCTAACTCGAGCACTTTTCACTCACAGAGCACTCAGGGCGCTCGAGCTGGTGGTGGTCGAGCACTTTCCGCTCGAGTGCCTCCAGCTCGAGTGCTTTTAGGCTGATGTACACTTGTTCGAAAAACATTCATATCTTCTCAATCGTGAGTCTGTTTTGGTTGATTCAAAGGTCCTACGAACTCCTCTTTTCGTCCTCTATCCAAATATGAACAACAAAGAGACAAATTGATGAGTTTATGAAAATGATACTCAAATAACTCTTAATACTCATAAAAAACACTCAAAATATGGACTAATCGGGCACCAAAACATCACAATTTTACGTCTAATCAATATCTCCAGCACCTCTCCCAAACTTCATAAGACCGACTCAATGAATTGGAAGTTAGAAGGATAACAAGTAAAGACCTCATAGAAGAAGTTGATGCCCAATAACTAGCATCCTCTATAGCATCAACATACTCTTGATCATTGTCCAACAACCCCCTAGCATAGCAAACTTCCATAAATGTTGGATACAGTACTTCATTGAAACACTAAAATTATTAAAACATTTAGGTCTACAAACTACATTAAAAACAATCCTTAAGTAATATGCCTCACCAGAACCAGAAGGGACGTAACAGATACGTCCAATTGCAAAACCTTTCTTCCTCTTAGCCCACTCCCTAGATTTAGGCTTCCAAACAAAGAATTGAGGTATTTGGGCATATGTAAGGTTTTTGGTAATGGTTGGATTATCTCTATTGCGCTAAAAACCAAGATAAAAACATACTACACCCAATAGACGATCTTTCCACAGTAGATTCCAGTCTTGCACCATCATTAAATATGACATTCTACTTATCCGGAAGATGAAAATCCAAACGTTCAACTACACGATTTCTATAACCACACAACTTCACATGAAAAAATGTACAGACAATCATAATATATTTTAACTAGTTGCAAACCCGCGAAATTCGCGGATTTAAAATACTTCTTTGTTTTAATCTTACACCACTATTAATAGACAAAGTTTACATAAAAGATGATCAAAGACACAACTGTTACAAATGATAAAAGTTCATTTTTTGTACCCTCAAGAGAATTAAAAGAACACAACACGTTCTGCTCTACTTCGCAAGATGCACTATACAAAAATCGTAATAATAAAATTTGAAAAATGATCAAGCATTATTTATTAGAGAAATGATAACATAATGGAGTAATCAATTGACGATGCACACATCTCAACAGCAAATAGCACCATATTATGAAATATCAAACTAATATTTTATAAATTTCTAAAAACCTCCCTATAAAAGACATTGGTTGTGCACTTGGACGCCTTTCCTTCCGAATCAAGGTATAAAATCTTCAAGCCATCCCTCCTCTTAACCTTAGAAACTGCCAAGTAAAGCTGACCGTGAGTAAACACTGGCTTGTGTAGATACAACCCAATATTGGAAAGAGATTGACCCAGACTCTTGTTAATAGTCATTGCAAAGCACAGTAAAACAGGAAACTGCCTTATGGTAAAATTTACAGGCATGGTTATGTCTGAATTACTTAAAGTCATTCTTGGAATGAAGACCTTGTTCCCAATATTCCTACCAGATATAACCTTAGCTTCGATTACGTGATTTCCAAGCCCAACGACAATCAATCTTGTACCATTACACAGACCATATTTCTGATCGATATTCCCGAGTAGAACAATCGAAACACCTTCCTTAAGAACCAAACGATGACATGGTATTCCAGAACACCTAAGAGAGTTTAAGAAATCGATCGAAACCAATTGTCCTTGACCCCCTGGTCGAAACACTGTATTACATATGCTATCTGAACTCAAATAAACTTTTGTATCTCCGGGAATCATAGAAATGATCTTATCATTGATACAATTCACATCCTTGTGCATAGGTGCAAGAATAGCTCTATTTTCAAAGTATTTATGTGCTCGAAGATTACGTTCTACCGAAGGATAAATACTCTTAATAATAGCTAAAACAAGATCAACCTCATCATAAATCAGATTACGTGGAGGAATCTCAATTTTAGAAAAACCATCTCTACCTTCTCCAAGCTTGCCATCGCCTATTTTGAGAATCCAATCCGAAAATTCAGCAACATCCAAGCCTCTATCCACACCGTGTACACCACCTTCCAATGGCATATTTCTGGTTAACGTGAGTACCTGAAAAATAGCCAAGTAAAGAATTTATCAAATTTTATAATATGTATTGTTAATTTTTTCAAAAATACTGCAATAAATTAATTCACCTTGCAATATTGCCACATGTGAGATGAATTAATCATAGAATGAACAACATCCTCCCTACTACCCTTTGGTATAACTGGTAGAATCTGCCTAAAATCCCCACCAAGAACAACTGTCTTTCCACCAAACGGTAAATCATTCACTGAACCATCGGTCTTCCTAACAATATCCCGCAAAGTACGATCTTATGCTTTAAAACAAAACATATTAACTATTGGGGCCTTATCCCATATGATTAGTTTTGTCTTTATCAACAACCCAATTAGTTCAAACCAGGTTTAACATTACAGGTAAAGGACTCGTTGATATTTATTGGAATAGCAAATCTAGAGTGTGCAGTGCGACCACTAGGAAGAAGAAGCACTGCAATTCCACTAGATGCAACATTCAAAACAACATGGCATCAGATCGTATAGAAGCAGACAATGTCCTCTAGATGAATGTTTTTTCCGGTACCACCATACCAATACAAGAAGTAGACTCCACCTTTGTCAAGCAAAATAACATCAAGTATCTCTTGAAATACATCTCTCTATTCAGGTGTAAGCATCACATTCAACTCAGCCATCAACACCGCACGATCATAATGCAGTTTCTCACACATTAATTTATTGATTCTATACAATAATAAATGCTGACTTGGCTGAGGCATCGAAGAAAATATAGCCATAGTACTGCCAATCAACTGTAGCAACTTTTCCACCTCAACCAACGTGTAGTTTCTCAACTCTTCAGTGTGGTTGATACCAAATCTGTTCTTGAAATTAAATAAAATTAAATGTACTTTAACAAATATGTAAAATAAATTATTTATTTGGATTCAGGATGAATACTTGGCTGATGTAGTAATTGTCGTTGCCTAAACTAAATATCATCGGACAAACAATCTGATGTTCTTTCAAACACATTCTCAGGAGAACCGGTCAAGATCATGTTGTTCATTAGGAATAGTAGAGGGGAAAATGAGCAGACATCGAATGATTAATTTCTATTTCTTATTATCGTGGAATTCGTCATCAAGATGGATTGCCCTTACGCGGTCAATGAACTCATACTAATGCTAGGACTTGTCGTAAGCAAATTTAAAAACAGAAATGAAAGAAGTCTACCGAAAGCCCTTGGTACTTGTCTAATCAATCACACTGATAGCTTCAATAGTTCACTAATCTTTTTTGTCCTTGGTATTTCACCGCTTACTAAAAGAGAAAATAAGGACTCCTATAGCTAATTAATCTTTAGAATACGTACCTACGGACCACTCCAGTATACGTATAGTAGGCCTCCTTCGCCACGGCTGGCTTAGCCCTTCGCCCGCCTATCGTATTTCTCCACTTCGTCCTAGAAGCTACTGCTTCCGCCTCTGACCGCATGTGTTGGGAAAATGTATAAGACTTAGTTTTGATTAGATGCCAAAATGTTCCTCCTAAGTTGTTTTGTAAGTAAATTATTCAGTAGAGTTAGAGTTTAAAATAAACAGTTCTAAGTGTTAAGAACTGGAGTACAGTTAGTAATAACTAGAGTGTATTTTAGTATGAAGTCTGCTGAAGTGAAGTCCGCTGAAGACTAAGTGATCTGAGAAAGAAGTCTAAGTCTTGAATGTTTTCTAAGTACATTCTCACTAAGACTAAATCTATCAGTAGAGGACGAAGGTCCACTGATAAAGAAACTAACAAAGTACATTTATTGCTAAACATATTTAAAGTTGTTAGTTAATCTGGTTGGAACAAGGCAAAATGAATTTCAGTGAAGCTTACAATAAATGAAGGAATAAGAAGGTTCTCTCAGAGGAGTCCCACCTTAAAGCAAGACAAGAATCTGGGCATACAGACTTAAGGTCCAATGAGAAGATGACACGTCAGTGTACTTTACTGACAGCCGACCTACCCCAGCCTGACAAGTACCAAAAGTCTTTCACCTAGCAATCTACAGAAAGTTGGTGAACAAGCATGGTTTTGTAGCCGTTTCTTGACAAGACTTAAAGCTTCAAAAAGATGACTGTGGCTGAGTGCATGATTAATGCCGGAAAGGGGGAAAGAAGGATATCTTCTAAGGAGCTGAAGGCTGATCCAAGGAACAAAATGCAAATCATCCTTGAGACCCCGGAGTTCGAGAGAAGTCAACAAATCAAAAGCACCATCAAGAAAGTTAATGCTGAGGCCCAGAAGCTGGCTGAAGAAAATAAGGGCAAGGAGACAACATCAGAAGACCTCACAAAGTTCAAGGAAGCTCATCTGAAGGAGAAGGAAGAGAGAGCTGCAAAGAAGGGGGAACCTGCCAAGAGAAAGGCAACTGATGTACTCTCAGTAGAGGTAGCTAAAAAGACAAGAACCTCAGGGAGGTTGGCAGCTAAGTCCACAACCTCTACTGATGAAGTTGAGGTACTTCCCATTCTTAACCCTGATCCTTTATCTTCTGAAATTTCCAAGTCTGCACCCACCCGAGTC
Organism: Ballota nigra; assembly: GCA_947034835.1. Taxonomy (NCBI): domain Eukaryota; kingdom Viridiplantae; phylum Streptophyta; class Magnoliopsida; order Lamiales; family Lamiaceae; genus Ballota; species Ballota nigra. The sequence continues at coordinate 84,855,744 of OX344720.1, read as the reverse complement.
ACGGAGCTCACTGAGCTAATCAAAGAGGCTGGAGGAATAAACGAGAGAGCAAGGAAGCTAACTGCCCAACAGCAGGAGAGGAGAGATAAGGTGGTTGGGAAGATGGAAACCATTGCAGAACTGGCAGAGAGGAAGAAGCAGGAGAGGTTATCCACTTTTGACAAAACTACTTCTAAGAAATTCAGAAGTGGTTATCTAAAGTGGGCTGCCAAACTAAAGAAAGACAAGATCACACCATCTCAGAACAGATTCCCTCACCATGATGCCTGGGTTCCTAAGAAGCTCAATGATGCTTGGGAGACTGCTAAAAGGGACTTTGTATATTCCTTTTATGTCAGTGGAGAGTTAGGAAGGGACAATGCACAAGAAGTCTTCAACTCATGGTTGTTTGATGCCTATCCCAAACTCTATCCCGAGATCAGTGATGGTGGGAATGATGCCTTCCCTGATCAAGCTCTGAAGGCCCCTGAGCCAATCACATACTGGCCTCCTCAAGAAGCAACAGGTGCTGTTGATAGAGAAAGGATCACTGAAGAGTGGACATCCTTATGTGAGCACCTTGGTCTCAGAGGACATTCGAAGGAGATGATGGAGAGGAAGAATGAGCTGAAGATCAGAGTCTTTAAGCAATATGGACTTGAACCTCTTTTTGAGTCCATCTGAGAAAGTTGTATCTTTTGCTGGGCATTTGTTTATAAGTCCCAGGTGTGTTTAAGTTTCAAACTTTTTGAGAGTTGACTTCATGTAATTTGTACTTCATCATTTTTCAATGAAATGAACTCTGCTGATGTTTGCCCAAGATAATATCTCATTATCATTTAGGCTTATGTACTTGAATGTTTTTTACTTACAAAATCTGTGAACCTTGAATGTCATCTGAAGAACCTCATCTGAAAGAAGATATGTAATAAGATAGGTTCCGGCATAATCAAAAAGGGGGAAATTGTTGGGAAAATGTATAAGACTTAGTTTTGATTAGATGCCAAAATGTTCCTCCTAAGTTGTTTTGTAAGTAAATTATTCAGTAGAGTTAGAGTTTAAAATAAACAGTTCTAAGTGTTAAGAACTGGAGTACAGTTAGTAATAACTAGAGTGTATTTTAGTATGAAGTCTGCTGAAGTGAAGTCCGCTGAAGACTAAGTGATCTGAGAAAGAAGTCTAAGTCTTGAATGTTTTCTAAGTACATTCTCACTAAGACTAAATCTATCAGTAGAGGACGAAGGTCCACTGATAAAGAAACTAACAAAGTACATTTATTGCTAAACATATTTAAAGCTGTTAGTTAATCTGGTTGGAACAAGGCAAAATGAATTTCAGTGAAGCTTACAATAAATGAAGGAATAAGAAGGTTCTCTCAGAGGAGTCCCACCTTAAAGCAAGACAAGAATCTGGGCATACAGACTTAAGGTCCAATGAGAAGATGACACGTCAGTGTACTTTACTGACAGCCGACCTACCCCAGCCTGACAAGTACCAAAAGTCTTTCACCTAGCAATCTACAGAAAGTTGGTGAACAAGCATGGTTTTGCAGCCGTTTCTTGACAAGACTTAAAGCTTCAAAAAGAGCCGTTTGAACCAATCAGATACAAGAAGACTTACTTGAGAAGATTCAAATCCAACGGGAAGATTTTCAAGGAAGCCTATAAATACAGAAGGACGTGCACATTTACAAGTACGGGAAACTCACAAGATCAAAGCTATCTCTACATTCATAAACATCTAGAAGCACTCGAAATTATCATTGTTTCCCAAGTGTTTCACAGTTGTAGAGAGCCTAACAAACCTTCTGTAACCAAGCTTAAAACTATATCCAAATCTTAGAAAGAGATAATCCAATCCTAAGCCTTGAGCTAAACTTGTAAGGATTATCTCAAAATAGTTGGAACCAAAACCCTACTCAAAACCCTACTCAGTGTTTAGGTTGAGAGCTAGTGTTAAGTGGTGTTAGTAAGCTGATTGTTGTATCAGTCTGAAAGCTGGTTTGTTTTGGGAACTAGGACCTGGAATTTCCTAGTGATCGATCATCCTAAGAGAGGAGAAGTTGATCAGTGCACCTTGGCACTATAACACAAGGAATTCCAAGTGAAAGGAATTCTCCTGTTTGATCAGGCCAGTGGACGTAGGAGATTTATCTCTGAACCACTTTACATCTTGTGTACTTACATTCTGCTATTTCATAAGTGTGTGTTAATCTCAAGTTTATCAAAGTAAAACGAGTTTTCTAAAGGGCTCACTAATCCGCATCTGAAAGGTAATTAGATAGTAGTTCAACTGAAAGTCTTGTGCTTTCAGTGGAGGTATTATCTTAGTAAGCTTTCACAGAGTAACTCTCAGCAGACCTCAAGTCCACTGACGAGCTATTGTCTTAAGTAACCTGATAAGTTTTGAAGAAGTTTTAATTTGTAACCACAGGTGTATTCCCCCCATACACCTGTTTACTCGTTTCGGGACCAGCAGCATGAGCTATCGCTCATGACTGGTATTTGGATCTTTTTTTTTATAACTCGGTATCCGGCTCATTGGCCGACTAATCCAGGGGACCCATAACCCACCGTCCACTAGCGGGGGGCCCCATTTCAAGCCAGAGCGTAGCTCTGTATGGACTGGCCCATCTCAGGAATTGTTTGCACCAAGTGGGATTCGAACCTGAGACCTATGGAGCATCACACTCCTAAATCTCAAACCCTCACCACTAGGCCAACCCCTGGGGGTTAACTGGTATTTGGATCTATTCCCTCAAGACCAAGTTTATATAGTATTTCAGAGATCTCTCTTACACTTTCACAATTAAATATATACACTTCATTCATATTTCGATAATAGCGGAGATTTAGATGTGTAATCTCTGAATTTAGACTATTCAAAACAAAGTTCAGTAGTACAAAAGAAAGAAGACCACCTGGTGGTATACCAAACCTAAGACCAGAAAGAAGATCTTTCAGTTCATTGTCTACTCTATATTTAGGAAGGGTTGACCTAAATCAAAGATAGGATTCTTACCTAGAATAGATTATAACTTATGGACGATGACATCAAAAGAATTTAGAACAAATTTTGGACATAATGAGCCGATGCCCAGAAACTTGTCTCAACTATTCCATCAATATATTCCCGATCATCTTCTATTAATCCGAGAGAATAGCACGCATCCTTGAATGTAGGATACACAACACCACCAATGGTCCGTATCTCTTCATGTGACTCCATCCCACTACTGTACGGTAACAAAAACCCCAAATAAAACTTTTCACCAGCATTGGGTGTAACGTTATACAATCTTCCCAATGTAAATCTACTGTCACTCCTTTTCACCCAAGAATATTTTATGTTATCCCAAACGTACTTAGAAGGAAACTCCATATACGTTAGATTTTTAGCCCCAAGATAAACTCTATTACGCTCTATCCACACCAAAAACTTTGATTTATTATACACATTAGGTCTTTGTATGACATCATCAATATAGTCATCATCATAAAAAAAACAATACTCTATTCACCAGGAATATGGAAATTCAACTGCATAACCGCTGGAAATCTATGATGTATATCAAACTGGAAAGTTCTCCACACAGCTTCACAAGGAGAAATGTACCTACAATTGATGAAATTCTCAACCTCATCCTTATCGACGACAGATTCACCATAATTTTCAAAGAAAATAGTTGCCCTATTAGGACCCTTGTTAATGTACTTGAACAAATATTTGATAGACTTGTGATGATTACACCACTCGATGTTTATATGTCATTGATATCTCTTCAACAGAACAAGATTATACGGGACAACAAACCCATTATCCAAAGCAACCTTGCTCTTGATAATAGTTCTTCCATCATTTCTTCTCATGTACAGTGGATATCCATTCTGATCAACATATGTTTTTTCTACGTATTTCTTTGGAAAAAAATTCAAACAGTACTTTCCCTTCATACAAGGTGAATACATCCTAGCAAATCCGCCCATCAACATACTTGAGTAGATTGTAGCCAGAGAAGAGCATACATGTTTGAAAACTCCACGAATTATAATTGCTGGAGTCGAGTTTGATCGGCGCTTGGGCAGTAGTATAGAAAGCAATGAGCGGCGGTAGCCCAGGCGGCGAAGGAAGGGACGCCAACGATGCGCCGTCGTTGATGACGGTCGGAGATGGAGGGTCTGGTATGGTTGACATGATGTAAATATGAGCGGGTCGATATGGTGAAAAAGTGTGGTGGTGATTTGATGGACGAGGAAATTGGAAAAATATATATGACTTGGGAAAAGGGTTGGTGATCTTATGGGGAAAAGGAAAATATGGGGCGGTGATTTGATAAAGGAATAGGTAAATTAGCAAGATTAATGGGAAGAAGATCGCAAGATCTTGAGAGAAAAAAAAAATCGAAAGAGAAAAAGAGAGGATCGTGATTGAGCAGTTTTGCTAATTATGCTCTGGTTACCAGATTTGGGTCAAGAGATATTTTACTCATTTGACTAGGAGTAATATATATAATTACAGAGAGATATAAAATCTACAAGAACCAAATGTGGGTTACAAATAAATATTATATTTATACAAATACTCCTAATAAATAACAACACAAGAGTACACATAATTATGATTAATTACTTAAAATGAATTTTCAAGACTGCAAGACCAAATTCAATATGTCGAGAAGATACACCACTATATAAATTTAAAACAACTAGTTGTAGACCCGCGAATTTCGCGGGTTTCAAGAAAAAAAAATTAGAATTATTTTTAAGAACATCATATAAATACATTCTTATTCATTTGGTTATCTAACTATTATTTATTTATTCGTAAAAAATATATTAAAATAATAAAAGTATATTTATTTCAATAAAAAATACTAAAATTAGGACACTATCTTTTTGAGCTTATAAATTTAGGAAATTATTTTTATGGGCTTATAAAATTTGAACACTATCTTTACAATCTTGCAAAATAAGGACACTATCTTTTATGTTGGATAAATTTAGGCCAAAATTTGTAAAATGTGGATCAAATAAATCCCGATTATGATTTGTCCAGTTGGCCGTATTTTATAAAATTTGGCCTAAATTTGCTAACATTAAAATATAGTGTTCTAGTTTTGCAAGTTTGTAAAGATATTGTCCTAATTTTGCAAGTTCGTAAAGATATTATCTCAATTTTGTAAGCTCGTAAAGATACTGTAAAAGAAATCAACCGGTTGTTTAGAATGAAAGTTTAATAAATAACCTATATTTGATAATGTAAAATGAAACAATAATTATTCTCTGCAACCATATAAAATTTAAAAAAAATGTCGTTTTGATTTGAAATAAAAGTATTGTAACATACATGTAGAACTTGAAAAGCATATAAGAGTCAATACCTGGAAAGTTCAAGGATTTCTACAATAGAGGAAAAAGAGAGAAAATATCATAAATGGTCCTGTAACTTTACCCGAGTCAAAATTCGGTCCTTTATCTTCTAAATTTCTCAATTATAGTCATTTTCTTATCAGAAAAGGCCATTTTCGATGGAATATAAATTTTAAGAAATCGCCCATAATTTATATGTGCTCCAGTAATACTGCTTATGTGGTGTTCCAAGTCAATAAATTAGATCCACACCGCACTCTATTTGGATTAAATTAGGTTCATGTTAATAGGGAGAAATCTTGTCTCCAGCCTATTTAATCCAAATGGAGTGTGACGTGGAACTTATTTATTGACTTAGAGCGTCATGCGAGCACAAAATCCAAAGCACATGAGAATAATACATTGCACAAACTGAACTTATGGTCAATATTTCTTAAAAGAACTATATTGACACACTTTTTTTCAAGATCAAACAATGATTTTGCACTCCTGAACACTCACTACAAAGTAATTGGTCTTTTAGTGATAATAATCATTTCATTATTGATTATGTAGCTAAAAGTCCAATGATAGGATCATGTCATTAAAAATTATTGTCTGTTATTAAAGACCTGTCCTTAAAGATTGCTTCATGTCATTAAAGACATATCTGAAAATATTGTTTCTTTTTATTAAAGGTGTTTAGCTAGAGAAACAATAATTACAGGATATGATAGGATTTGTTGTCATTGAAACTCAATTTTCTTGTAGTGACTTGATAGAATTTAAATAATCAATAGATATCATTTCTCTGTTACCTCATCCTCAAAACGTTTATCTACAAACACTATGGGAACTCAAGTATATGCATAAAGTGTCAATTCTACAATCCACAACCCATAATTTCAATAACTTTTTTGATATAATTTATCCTAAAAAAATATATTGAATGAAAGAATTTAAAGATATACAACAAAGTCAAATATAATATTTTGCATAGAATAGAAGATCAAAATATAATATTTGAAAATATATTCCTACTCTTTAGTGATAGAAAAAGTATCCAGGACTAAAATCTCCTTCAATGACTAATGAGAAATATAGGGAGAGTTTTAGGTACATAATATGTTTTATTTAAAATATAAAATACAAACGTGCATATATATGTTGCAGGGATTTATACATACACATTTCCATGCATATATATATACTCACAAATACATGCATGCAAATCTATAACTATACACACATACATGCACACTCGATGGCAAACCCACGTCAAAACTCTAATTACTATTTTTCATTCTTATTTAAATTGTGAGTTAATGTAAACTATATCAGTGTTAGTGCAATAATATTAATTATGGTATTACAAATAAATTTATGGATAATTTAAAAAATAATTATTTTAATACGAAACTGCGGACTTGTACCATGGAATTAGTTTGAGACAGTTTTTCTAACATTAGTATAAGTCTTATAATTGGTAAGGATAGAACACAAAATTAATATCATCACCCTTATTTCAATATTGGACTATAAATGTTATAATTTCATAAAAAAAACACGTTTAAAAATGCGCACGACCACTCACCAATAATATCATAACAAACAAATTAAACATCAGTTATTAATTCATGAATTTCCAAATGCAAACGATTAGACGGACAGACAATAATCACGCGATTAAAAATATTCAAGTATTCAACGTTTAACTATTTAGCAAAAGGTCATAACAATAGCAGGGATCCATTAATTGATACTATACCATTTACTAATTATTATTAATACATTAATTCATTTCCCAATTCCACACTAAGACTATTTCATAAATTCTCAATAATTCTAATTCATAATTCCAAATTAAAGATACGTATTCAATAATTTACAATGAAAATTATTTGACCAAAATATTAGATAAACTAAATTTTCAGAGTGTTAAAAAGGAAATATAAATTGAGAAAATTATTGAACAAATCAATGGAAAATTTTCCATATAATTACCGAATTAGAGTAGAAAATTGAGATTTGACATGTAAAGTAATTACGGTTTCCATATAAATTTAAAACATTATTTGACTTGTGATACATGGCATAAAAATTGAAAGATTGAAATATCTAATCTCATTGTGCAATCAACTCCTCAGTCAATGGAGTGATTACTTCATCTTTCATGGACCTAGCCTACGTCTACTTATTATTGACGTTACTTAAATTTTTGCAAGGGAAGATAATTAATACCAATTGAAAGTCAATAGAAGATAATTGATAACCATTAATATATACAAAGTTTGACCATATCTAAATAAAATAAATTAATTTACGTAATTATATTTATATATGGAGTGGGAAAGAAGAATTATATAATTAAAAACTGATATTAAAAAAAATAGAAAAAACGATTTTTTTTTAAATAATTAGGTCAATAATAACAAAAATTAGATCACGATCTATATATAAATAAATATCCAATAAAATCTCGATCCTTAACAAACTCTTATATATATTTTTCTAAATTCGATTATGGAATATCCAAGTCCTTATCCTGATCAACTCCATAAAGAATGGCACATTCATTCCAACTCTTAGTCAACAAAGATTTTCAACATGGTAACTTGTCAATAGATAAGGAATCAACCCATTAACGTATAATAAAAATTATGAACTATTAATAAGATTTATAAATTAAAAATTATTATGAACTATTAATAAGATTTATAAATTAAAAATTATAATGATTCAATAAAATATTAAGTATCTTATTCAAAGATTGAAACATCAAGAAATGGTCCTTAGCAACCGAGCCCATTTTCCATAGTTAACAACACAATCCTTTCGTTCAATAAATATGAAATTAATTAAGAATTTATATTATAATAATTATAAGAGCGGTTACTGTTGGTCCCGAAACGAGTAAACAGGTGTATGGGGGGGGGGGGAATACACCTGTGGTTACAAATTAAAACTTCTTGAAAACTGTAACAGGTGACTTCAGAGAGTAACTCGTCAGTGGACTTTAAGTCTACTGAGAGTTACTTGTGAAAACTTACTGAGATAATACCTCCACTGAAAGCTCAAGACTTTCAGTTGAACTACTATTTAATTAGCTTTCAACTGCGGATTAGTGAGCCCTTTAGAAAACTCGTTTTACTTGATAAACTTTGAGTGAATAACACACACTTAGGAAATAGCAGAATGTAAGTACACAAGATATAAAGTGGTTCAGAGATGAATCTCCTACGTCCACTGTCCTGATCAAACAGGAGAATTCCTTTCACTTGGAATTCCTTGTGTTATAGTGCCAAGGTGCACTGATCAATTAATCCTCTCTTAGGATGATTGATCACTAGGATAATTCCAGGTCCTAGTTCCAAAACAAACCAGTTTTCAGACTGATACAAATAATCAGCTTACTAACACCACTTAACTCTAACTCTCAACCTAACAACGGAGTAGGGTTTTGAGTAGGGTTTTGGTTCCAACTGTTGTGAGATAATCCTCTACAGTGTAGCTCAAGACTTAGGATGGATTATCTCTTTCTAAGGTTTGGATATAGCTTTTAAGCCTGGTTACAGAAGGTTTGTTATGCTCTCTACTGAATTGAAACACTTGGGAAACAAAGGTAATTTCGAGTGCTTCTTGAAGGTTATGAATGTAGAGATAGCTTTGATCTTATGAGTTTCCCGTGCATAGAAATGAGCATGTCCTTCTGTATGTATAGACTTCCTTGAAAATCTTCCCGTTGGATTTGAATCTTCTCAAGTAAGTCTTCTTGTATCTGATTGGTTCAAACGACTCTATTTGAAGCTTTAAGTCTTGTCAAGAAACGGCTGAAAGACCATGCTTGTTCACCTAACTTTCAGTAGATTGCTAGGGAAAGACTTTTGGTACTTGTCAGTCTGGGGCAGGTTGACTGTCAGTAAAGTACACTGACGTGTCATCTTCTCATTGGACCTTCAGCTAGATTCTTGTCTTGCTTTAAGGTGGAACTCCTCTGAGAGAACCTTCTTATTCCTTCATTTATTGTAAGCTTCACTGAAATTCGTTTTGCCTTGTTCCAACCAAATTAACTAACAGCTTTTAATATGTTTAGCATTTAATGAGCTTTGTTAGTTCTCCTCAGTGGACCTTGGTCCTCTCCTGATGGTTTTAGTCTTAGTGAGAATGTACTTAGAAAACATTCAAGACTTAGACTACATTCTCAGATCACTTGTCTTCAGCGGACTTCGTCTTCAGCAGACCTTGTCTCCAGCGGACTCTATTCTTCAATACACTAAAGAAATTTCTAACTGCACTCTAGTTCTTAACATTTAGAACTGTTTAACTAAATTCTAACTCTACTGAATCTTTTTCTTACAAACAACTTAGGAGGAACATTTTGACATCTTAATCAAAACTTAAGTCTATACAATTTCCCCCCTTTTTATTATGCCGGAACCTATATTATTACATATCTTCTTTCAGAGAGGGTCTTCAGATGACATAAAAATTCAAGGATTTTGTAAGTAAAAACATTCAAGTACATAAGCCTAAATGATAATGAGATATTATCTTGGGCCAAACAGTAGAGTTTTCATTAAGAATATACTGAGTACATTTTACAAAAACATCCACTGGAAAGATTCAAAACAATATCATCTGGGACTTATAAACAGATGCCCAGCAAAAACACTTATCTCCTTTAGATGGACTCAAACAGAGGTTCAAGTCCATATTGTTTGAAGACTCGAATCTTCAGGTCATTCTTTCTCTCCATGACTTCTTTTGAGTGACCCTTGAGACCTAGTTGCTCGCACAAGGACACCCATTCTTCTGTGATTCGATCTCTGTCAACTGCTCCTGTTGCATCTTGAGGAGGCCAGTAGGTGATAGGCTCAGGAGCCTTCAAGGCAAGATCAGGGAATCTATCATTCCAGGCTTCCATGATGGCAGGGAAGAGCTTTGGATATACTTCAAACATCCAAGAGCTGAACACTTCTTGCACATTGTCCTTTCCCAATTCACCACTGACATAGTAGGAATACACAAACTTCCTTTTTGCAGTTTCCCAAGCATCATTGAGTTTCTTGGGTACCCACTCGTCATGGTGAGGGAACTTGGCCTTTGAATGAGTGATTTTATTTTTCTTTAGCTTAGCAGCCGACATTTGATAACTATTTCTGAACTTCTTGGATGAGGTCTTATCAAAGGTGGTCAGCCTCTCCTTCCTATTTCTCTCAGCCATCTCAGCTATGGTTTCCATCTTCCCAACTACCTTGTCCCTCCTCTCTTGTTGTTGAGCAGCCAGCTTCTGTGCTCTCTCATTCATCCCTCCAGCCTCTTTGATAAGCTCAGTGAGCTCTATGACTCTTGTGGGGGCTGATTTAGGAGGTTCAGATGATAAAGGTTCAGGGTTAAGGATAGGGAGTACCTCAACTGACTCCGTGGAGCCAGTGGACTTAGCAGCTAACCTCCCTGAGGTTCTGGTCTTCTTTGCTACCTCCACTGAGAGGACGTCAGTGGCCTTCCTCTTGGTGGATTCCCCCTTATGAGCTGCTCTTTCTTCATTTTCTTTTAGGTGAGCTTCCTTAAACTTTGATAAGTCCTCAGATGGGGTCTTCTCCTTCCCTTTCTTGGCTTCAGCGCCCTTCTGAGCCTCAGCATATGCCTTCTTCAAAGTGCTCTTGATTTGCTGGCCTCTCTCAAATTCTGGGGTTTCGAGGATAATCTGCATCTTATTTTTAGGGTCTGCCTTCATGTCCTTCGCACTTACCCTCTTTTCCCCCTTTCCGGCATTAATCACAAACTCAGCCACATAAATGTTGAGCTTCATTTGATCATGAGCTAAGACCTTCAACTCAGTGGAGCAATGATCAACTTCGTCTTCCAGTCTTTCCAGGGTTGCTCCAGCTGTTTGCCCAAACTGCACAAATTGAGCTAACTTCTCGTCAATAAGTACATTTGTCTTTTCTTGTGTAGGGAAGTCCTCTGCCGCCTTCTTCAGGACCTCCCCCAGCTTGGCTCCCAGCTCTTCATGCTTCGCCTCAAATTCCAGCATCTTTTGATTCCATAACCCTTCAACTTTCCCAATAAGGTCAGCTGAGAAAGTCTCAACAGAAGACTTGAGGTTAATGGAAACATTGTCTACTGTGTCCTTCAGGAATTGAGCTCTTGCTTCCTCTTCCTTCTGTTCCAGCTTCTTCAGACCTTCAATTACCAGCACACTTTGACCTTCTACTACATCCAGCACCATCTGCTGAGAGTCTTCAATCTTCAAGGTTAGGTTCTGAAGTGATTTGGTTGTGGACTCCATCATTTCATCCACACGGTCTGAGAGGATGACCATTTCATCCACTTCTTCTTGCACAATCTCCTGTACATCCTTCAGTTGAGCTTGGAGAGAAGGAAGACTTTCCTCTTGGAGTGAGTGAACAGCATCCCTCAGAGGAGTTAGGTTGACTTGGACTGGGGGAACTTCATCAGTTTGAACACCTGCATTACAAACAGTGTTAGTTCATTCCCCCTCAATCTCACAGCCTAAGTCTCCTGTCACATCTAATTCCATAGCTACTCTCTCCTCCTCTCTCTTCTCACTTTTCTCATCCTCTTCTTTCTTTTCAACTATATTTTTTCCAGCCAAATCATCCTTTACAGGAATGATTGCTCTAATTTCACCACTTACTACACCAGTAATTTCCACATCTTTTTCTCCTCCCTCAGTTTTTTCAATCTCTTTTTCAACTCCATCATTTCCAGACACCTCAGCTGACTCCTTAGTCACCACTGAGGGCTGTTGTGGGAGAGCTTCAGTAGATACCTCTACTGAGCTTTTCTTTGGCAAATTTTGAGCCTCAGTATCTCTTGCCAAAGATACATCATCGGCTACTTCACCATCACCTTGCCTAGGTGAAGTACCTTCTCCTCCTCCCATTTCTTGCACTTCCTTTTCTTTGTCCTCTTCTCCTCCCACAGCTTGTACTCCTTCCTCTTCTTTTTCTTTCTCAGCTACAACCTCAGCTGGCTTCTCTTTCTCACTTCCATCAGTCTTCTCTTGTTCATCTCCCTTCCTTGCCTCAGCTAGTTTTTCCATAACCAGACTCTCAAATATCTTCTCATCACAGAGAAGTCTGGTTTTGGTCATACCAGCAAATTTCATCACCTCTATCTCCTCTTTCTTCCATTCATCAGAGTTTCTGCCTCTGACAGCCATTAAAATCTCACCCAATCTTCTATCTTTGAGCTGGACAAGGAGTCTCAGCCTCATGAATATTGCTTTTAGGGTGGGGTACCCATCAAGCTCAGGGTACTTAGACTCCAAAGAGTAGGCCATCTCATCCTTAAGAGTGTCTAAGAATGAGTACTCTTCTTCATCGTCTGATGAGAGGGAAGGGGTAGGTGATCTGAGATCAGAGGGCTCCTCTGGGATGGACTCCAGTTGAGTTGGATGAGTTTCAGACGGGTTTGGTTCAGATGAAGGTTGGGCTTGAGCTTCAGGAGGGGTTGAATTTTGTCCAGTGGGGGTTGAGGGGATGGGTTCAGAGGGGGTTAAAGATGCCTCATATGGGGTGGTATTTTGGGATCCACTTTCAGGCTGTTGAGAGCCTTCAGTGGAGGTTTTAGCTATTTTGGAAATTTTCTTTGTTTTCATGGGTGTTCTGGGCTTGGTTTTTTGTTTGATGGGGTAGGGGCAGGGACATCTGAGTCAGACTCAGTTGATATTTTATTAGAAGAAGAGTCAGGGTTACCTGATGAAGATTCATCAGAAGAGTTTGTGACTCTGACTTTCTTTGAGGCACTCTCCTTCTCAGCCTCAGAAGACCTCTTCTTCTCTTTCTTTGAGGCCTTCACTGCCTTCTTCTCCTTGTGTAAGGCCATCTTGTCACTTAGTTTGATGAGCCTCTTCTTTAATTTGGTTCTCTTTTCCCCAGCAGAACCAGCTTCCACCTCCTCTTCTGCCGTTTCAGGGCTCTTTTTTTCTAAGTTCAGCTTTCTTGCCTCTAGCGTTTTTCCAGACTTGAAAAGAGTTTTCAGATTACTCCATTTTCTATCTTGGATCCAGTCTACTCCCACATCCATATTTTCTATTAGATAGGAAATCTTGGTAGCAAAATTTAGCTTACTTGCCAATTGGGGAGTTTTGTCAGGCTGGAACTTAGAATGTTCTTTGTTCAGAGCCCTTAGGAAGAACTATTGCCAGTTGAAGGACTTCTCCTTGCTCTCCACTATTGCCTTCATTAGCCTAAGCTTTGGCTTGCTCACTTGCTCCGTGCTCCCCTGGTTTCCTAGAATGCATTTCCCAACAATTTCACAAAGAACATTGTAGACTGGAAGTAGTAAACTTCTGTTCATTGTGGGACTGTATTTTACCCTTTTCTCCATGATGGTGTAGACCCAGTCTTCCTCCTTATCCAAGATACAGGTATCTGGATTTGGACCTTCAGAGGGGAGATCAAATAACTCCTTTAAATCATCACCACTGATCTGAATCTCCTTCCTTATCTTCTGGTGTTCAACAACCTCCATATCATCTCTCATCACCTTTTTCTTCCTTTGAAGGAATAGACATGACTTGATTCTTGAGTAAGAATTGGATATATTGTAGAAGAACTCAAGAACCTGTCTATCAAAGCAGTTCTCAGGATGAACTGATAAGAATTTCTCTAATCCAGCAGCCTTGACCATCTCCAAGGCCTCTTTTAATGTGAGCAAACTCCGGTCTAGATTCAATCTCTGGATTGTTGAAAAGAACTATCGGGTCATACCAGAAATTATCCTTGTTGTTAAGGAACCCTAGATTAATTTTGGCCATTTTGAGTGTTTGAAAGAAGAGAATGCAGAGAAAATAGAGAATGATAGTAAGAGTTTGCTAGTGAGAGTGTTCGAAAAGGTTCTTAGACTGAAATTGGGGTCTTTTATATGAGTAATGAACGGTGAGATTTAATCCCGCAATCAACGTGTGAGATTAATTTGAGTGAAAGGTCGTGGATAGTTGAAGGGGTTAGTGGGGAGTTTTTGAGAGATCTTGACGGTTAGAAAAGAACCGCCTAAAATGAGGGGTATGGATTAAAAGAGTTGGTAGCCGGAAGGTCACATCATCCGGCTTTTAGGGCGCGTGAGATAGGTAACTGTAAAAGTAATTCTGACTTGTACAACGCGCATTAAATGCTTGCCATACCAAAATCTCTTCGAAATAGTGTAAGAAAGATTTAATTTTTAGAAAGCACTCATTAGCTATTTTGATAGGAGTTTTATAATATAAAACTAAGAGATTTCAGATTTGAAAAAATAGCAGAGTTAAAACTTTTGACCTCTACTGAGGTTGAACCGCTTCTGAGAGACATAAGCTCTCCTGTGATCAGTGACTCCACTGAGGAGATCCTCTTCTGAGGTAGAACCTCCACTGATTCGAAATCAACTCTTCTGAGATTGGCTCATTCCTCTACTCTCCTAGATCTAGAAGTCCAATCTCTACTGACAGTTCTTGAAACCTTGCTTCAGCCAAAGGTTTAGTGAATATATCAGCCTTTTGTTTGTCAGTGTGTATCTTGAGCATTTTGATATCCTTCTTCTCCACATGATCTCTGATGAAATGATGCCTTATATCCACATGTTTGCATCTTGTGCGGAGAACTGGATTTTCTGAAATAGCAATTGCACTATTGTTGTCACAGAAAATAGGGACTTCATTAGCAAAGATATTGTAATCTCTCAGTTGTTGTCTTAGCCATAGGATCTGTGCACAACAACTTCCAGCTGCTATATATTCAGCTTCAGTAGTGCTTGTGGCTACTGAGTTTTGTTTCTTGGAAAACCAAGATATCAGCTTACTTCCTAAGAATTGACAAGTGTATGAGGTTGATTTCCTGTCAATTCTACATCCTCCATAGTCAGCATCTGAGTATCCTGTGAGTTCCAGATTGTCATCTGAGGGATACCACAATCCCATATTCACAGTACCCTTGAGATATTTGAGAATCCTCTTAGCAGCTTCCAGATGACTTTTCTTAGGATTTGCTTTATATCTTGCACATATCCCAACTGCAAATGTGATATCAGGCCTGCTTGCTGTGAGATACAGTAGAGATCCAATAATAGCTCTGTAGTGAGTCTGGTCTACTGATTCACCATCTTCATCTGGTTCCACCTTGGTGTTGGTGTTGAGTGGAACTCTTGCAACTTTGCTGGTCTGGCATCCAAACTTGTTGATCAGCTCCCTTGTGTATTTGGCTTGATTGATGAAGATTCCTTCAGGAGACTGCTTAACTTGAAGTCCTAGGAAGAAGTTCATTTCTCCCATCATTGACATCTCAAACTTTCCTTTCATCAGCTGAGAAAACTTTTCACAGAGGACTTGGTTTGGACAACCAAATATGATATCATCCACATAGATTTGAACTAGCAAGGTGTCCTCTCCTTTTGTGATCCTGAAGAGATTTCTGTCAACTCTTTCTTTGATAAAGCCATGATCCAAAAGGAATTGTGACAAAGTATCATACCAAGCTCTTGGAGTCCGTTTCAGTCCATATAGAGCTTTTCTCAGTCTATATACTTTGTGGCTTTCTTCAAAACCCGGGGGTTGCTCCACATAGACTTCTTCATTGAGTACTCCATTCAAGAAAGCACTCTTAACATCCATCTGATACACCTTGAATTTCTTGTGAGCAGCATACGCAAGAAATAACCTTATTGCCTCCAATCTGGCTACTGGGGCAAAAGTTTCATCACAATCAAAGCCTTCAACTTGAGAATAGCCTTTTGCAACTAGCCTGGCCTTGTTTCTGACTATGACATCATTTTCATCCTTTTTGTTCTTGAATACCCACTTGGTTCCTATCACATTGCAGTGATATGGTCTGTCAACCAGCTCCCATACTTGATTTCTTGTAAATTGGTTGAGCTCTTCTTGCATGGCAATGATCCAATTTGAATCTTGAAGTGCTTCTCCAATGGAACCTGGTTCCTAGTTAGATAAGAAACAACAAAACAAAGCACTTTCTCCATGAAAACTTCTAGTTTTGACTCCTGAGGTAGGATCACCTAGGATTTGCTCAACAGGGTGATCTGAGAGCCAAGTCCTCCTAGGCTGATGCCCTTCAGTAGAGTTGAACTCTCCTGGAGTTGAGTCACTAGATATAGGAATGAAATCAAATTCAGGAAATAAAATAAAGGGTTGAAGTCCTGAGTCATCATTCAAGGTTGTTGGGATATGTGTTTTAGTTTTGATGATTTTCCAAAACAACATGTAATAGGTTTGAAAGCAGTCAGGATAGTATCTTTTATTTCAGGTCAGGCTAAGTCATTTCTCAGTAGAATAGGCTGTTCAGTTGAGGGGGAACTCAGCGAGGGGGAACTCTGCAACACAGCCTGAGGATATCAAGATGACACCAAGGAGAACTGACTGAAGCCATGCTAGCAACCTGAACCAGAAGAGAAGCCTGAAGGAAGTCCCACTGAGTGTAAGTCAGGTTGTTCTAAGCCAAGTCTGGCGGACCACTCAGTGAAGAGCCTGATCAGGTGGATCAGTGCTGCACCAAGTAGGCCCTGAAGGTGTCAGGCTACTGTGGTCAGGGAAGTTTGTCATTCAGCCTTATGACAAACTTCTTGGAGTGATCTTCAAACAGTCTCTGAAGGACAACCAAACTGAAGACGTTCAGTCCACTGAAGATCATCAGTCAGTGAAGGAGGAAGCTACCTAAAGTCAGTGGGATCTTGGTCAACCCACTGAGTCAAAGATCCGTGAATCCAGGCCACGTGGACCAATCAGCACGAGGCAGTAACTCTGACACTGACAAAGGCCGAATTCCAAGAAAAGTGGTTGAAACCATTTAATGTTGGATTCAAATGTATTTTCCTCTCCAACGGATACATTTGAATCCTCATTATAAATACAAGCTCATAGCTTGTTGTTAGAGTGTGTTGTGTTGTTTTGTTTAAGAGTTGTATTGTTGTATCTTGTAAGAAAAACAAACACCTACGAGCTGAGAGTGTGAGTAGTAGCATACGTGCATGGGAGATATAAGGAGGTTCTACTCATATCTATACACTGAGAGTTCACAAATATATACATAAGAGTGCTCAGCTTGTAACTCTAGGCTTAGAGAGGTTTTCCCTATCTTAGCTATTGGCTAACACATTGTAAAGGGAAAACCTCACCTAGTTGGAGAAAACCTTAACCGAAACCAAAACCCTAAGTTAGGCTTGTTGGGAGTAAGTTGTTAGAAGGAGAAGGGCAGCCCAGGGAGTGGCGTGAGTCCAGTTGTAAGTGCACCTTGGCACGTTAAAAACAAGAATCCAAAGGAGTGGATTTCCTGTTAAATCAGGCCGTGGATGTAAGAGCTTGAGTCTCCGAACCACGTTAAACCAAGTGTTATTATTTGGAATGTCTTTTCTTCTAAAGTATTGCGAAAATCTGCTCACTGAGAGCATTGTTTAAAAAGGAACTTTAGTTAAGCATTCAGGTCAGGGAGATTCATTCTCACTGACTAAATCAGGCGTGGCACTCGAGAGTTCAGTCTCTCGAGTCACTGCCTTGTTGAGAGCCTGAGCTTTCAAGTCTCATCACTGACTTGATAGCTCTGACTCTCAGCAACGCAGTGACTTGAGTATTTCGTTACTGAACTTGTTCAGGGTGCAAGCTGTGATTTGATAACGCACTCGAGAGTTCAGCATCTCAAGCCACTGTCCTTGCTCAGAGCATGAGTCTCCAAGCCTTCTCTCTGACTTGGTAACTCAGCCTCTGAGCAGAGCAGTGACTTGAGTATTTCTCACTCTTGCTGAACTCCCTGAGGAAAAGTTTAAAAAAAAAAAAATTTTTGCTCTTGAATTCCCATTTTGCCCTTAAAAAACGGGACCATCAATGTTCTCATTCTCAATGGCAATCTCATTGGTTCCCCCTTGAATGATAGGCTCAGTGGATGTCTCAGCTGTGACCACATCTTCATTGACATTTATTACCTCTTGAACTGGGATAGTGTTCATCAGTTCAGTTGCTTGTTCAGGAGAGCTCTCAGGTGAGCTTTGAGAAGTGGTCTGACTTTGAGTGTCCTCTTTGAATTGTTGATCATTGAAGTTATCCCAGGTTGGGATGTATGTATCAACATAATTCTCAGGATAGCTTTTAGACTTGATACTCAGTCTAGTTAGTCTTTGGCTTATCACTTCCTCATTCTCCTTACTCCTGGACTCAAAAGTAGATTCATCAAAGACCACATGAGGTGTTTCTTCCACAACAAGAGTTCTACAATTGTAAACTCTGAAGGCTCTACTGATTTGGGAATATCCGAAGAAAATTCCTTCATCAGCTTTGCTATCAAAAGCTTTCAGTTGAGTTTTCCCATTGTTGTGAATGAAACACTTGCAACTAAAGATATGAAAGTAAGATACATGTGGCTTTCTGTCATTCCATAACTCATATAGAGTTTTTCCTTGACGTTTGGTTACCATGGATCTATTTTGAGTGTGGCAGGCAGTGTTAATAGCTTCAGCCCAAAATCTTTTAGGAACTTGAGCTTCTGCAAGCATTGTCCTTGCCGCCTCCTTGAGAGTCCTATTTCTTTTTTCAGCTACTCCATTTTGTTGTGGAGTTCTTGCAGCTGAGGTCTCATGTGCAATGCCTAGTTCTTTGCAGAAGTCAGATATAATAGAGTTAATGAATTCAGTGCCCTTATCTGATCTTATCTTTACAATGTTCAGGCTCTTTTCATTGCTAACTTTCTTCAGGAGCTCTGGCAGCCTCAGTTGAGTCTCCTTCTTGCTTGCTAGGAATACCACCCATGTATACCTGGAGAAATCATCCACAACAACAAGTGTATATTTTCTTCCATTGATACTTACAGGGGTTACTGGACCAAAGAGATCCATATGTAACAGTTGAAGTACTCTGTCAGTAGAGGTTGCAACTTTGCTTTTGAAAGATGCTTTCACTTGTTTTCCCTCCTGACAGGCTTTACAGATGTGCTCTTTGTTGTATACTTCATTTGGCATTCCCTCCACCAGTCCATGTCTTGCTATTCTGTTCATCATCTTGAAGTTCAGATGACTTAGTCTCTTGTGCCACAACCAATTAGTATCAGTTGAGCTTTTTGCAATAAGACATGCATTTGGTGTGCAAGACTTCCAATCTGCAAGATAGATATTTCCTTTCCTTGACCCAGTCAGTAGAACCTGTTGTGAAGATATATTCTTGACAAAACACAGGTTACAAGAAAATTCAACACTGTATCCTTTATCACAAAACTGACTTATGGACAAAAGATTATACTTAAGTCCACTAACATAGGATACATTGCTCACTCTTACTGAGCCAATTATTAAAGTACCATAACCTTTAGTGGCTCCTTGTGACCAAAGGTGACTTGTGGACCTTCTTTCTCAACAAACTCTGACAGGAGATCTTTGTTACCAGTCATGTACCTAGAACATCCACTGTCCAAGTACCAGACTGGAGATTTTAGAGCATCTCCTTTGTTGAGGTCCACTGAGCCCTGCAATCACAATCAAGTTTTAGGTACCCATTTGGTGTTGGGTCCTACCAGGTTAGCTGTACCTTTCGGAATCCAAATTTGCCTTACAGTTCTAATCACTTTAGAGTGGCTAATTTGTCTTCCATAAACATCTACATAGATTGTTATCTCCCTAGGTGCCTTGTGAGTAAACTTTCTATGGGTGTCAGCCTTTGAAGGAACGGGAACCTTCTTTACATTCTTTCTTTTAAGCTTGGGTGCACCTGGCCTGAGTTTTTGTTGATAAGGGTATGAAGGGCCTTTTCCTTTAGGCACAAAAGGAATATGTCTTCTGTATGAGTTATTCCTTGAGGAATGCTCATGCCTGGGTGCTCTCAGCTGAGGTTGCTTCATCTGTGAAGAACTCGGCTGATAGTACCTCTGCCGAGATCTGGTTTGATTAGTCACCTGAGCCTTTCCATTTGGTTTTGGCTTAGTTTGACTTTTCTTTTGTGTGATCTCAGCTGGTCTTTTACCCTTATCTAAAGTCTGTGTTTGAAAGGTCACAGACTTAACAAAAACTCTCTTTGTGCCACTTGAAGAAGCAACACTCAGAGGACCTTCTGAAGGTTTTGGAATAAAACCTATTCCACACTTGTTATTAGGATTGATTTGAAAATTTTGAATCTCCTCTATGGAAATAGAGGGTTTGTTAAGAGCATCAATCCTTTTTAACAAGGTCTCTTCAGATTTATTTAAGACATCAATTTTCAGGAGAGAATCCTTTATTTGGCTTACCAGTTTTAAATTTTCTTCAGTTAACTTTATCTTAGATTCAGTAAGATCTTTTATCAGTTGATCTTTGCCATTTCCTTGACTCTTGAGGGTTTCCACCTCTTTTGTCAACTCAATGGTAGACTGTGCTGAGTTAAGATCTGCCTGATTCTCAGATTCAATTAACTTAGAGTTTTCTCTCAGGAGATTTTTATTTTCGTCTTGGAGACAAAAACTTGCTTCTTGCAGCCTTGAGAAATCAATCATCAATTGTTCCAAAGCGGACTGAAGATTGAGTTCCTCAGTTGACTCTGAGCTTAGCTCAGGTGAGTGCTCTAGAGAAATGGATGGTTTAGATTGTACCTCTGGTTCTTCTCTTGCCATGAGACACATGTCATCTTCACTGCTGTCTGAGAACAGTCCATCAGATGACTCCAGATCTTCATCAACATCCTCAGCCACCATGGCTTTCCTCTCTCCATATCTCCTATCTCTCTTGGCTTGCCTTTCTTTCCTCTCCTTTGTGCTCAGTTGAGGACAATCATATTGAAAATGTCCAACCTTCTTGCACTGGAAGCATCTATTGGCATCATCATTCCTTTCCTCAGTAGACTCCTTGGTCTTTGATGATGATCCTTCACCTCTGTTATAGTTCTTGTAATCTTTTCTCTTTTCCAGCTCAGTTGAGCTTTTCTCTCCTTCTCTGGTGTCTTTCTGTGGATAACTTCTTTCTCCTCTGTTATCCCTGTAAAAGCTTTTATACTTGCCAAAACGGCTGTTAAGTTTCTCAAACCTTCTAGCCATAAGGCTGAGTTCTTCTTGCATCTCAGCTTTGCTTTGAGACTTGCTTGCCTTTGTACTCTTCTGAGGCTTTGGGGATTTAGGCTCAGTCTCCTTAGCTTTGAAGGCAACTCCCTTCTCAGCTGAGGTCTCATCAGGAGCCCTTTTCCTGTTAAGATCAAACTCATAAGCCTTAAGTTCAGAGAATACCTGTTGCATAGACATGCTAGATAGATCCTTGGTATTCTGCATTATTACAGAGTACACATCCCATCTTGAGGTTGAACCTCTCAGGATTTTCAAGGCAACTTCTCTTTTGGTATAGACCTTTCCCAGAGAGTTTATTTCATTCATGATGTCAGTGAACCTCCCATCAAGCTGGTCAATGGTCTCAGTGGGCTCCATTGTGAACTGCTCATATTTTTGAACTGCTACTGAAAGCTTGTTCTCCTTTATCTTGTCAGTTCCTTCACACATGAGAGCAAGAGTGTCCCAAAGTTCCTTTGCAGTCTTGCAGTGGATCACTCTTCCCATTACAGAATCTGGAATGGTGGTGTAGAGAATATGCATGACTATGAAGTTGAGTTTGTTTCTCCTCCTCTCATCTGCAGTGAAGTTATCTTCATCCTTGGGCCATTCTTCTCTAGGATCTGCAATAGTCTCAGCTGTGGTTCTAGGGTTAGGTGTCATAAAAATAAATGGACCTTTAGTAATAACCCTTAACATTTCATCATGCACACAGGCAAGATGAGCTCTCATTCTGATCTTCCAGAAATCATAATTTTCCACTGAGAATTGTGGAAGCTTGTGATGGGACATATGGTTCAAGGGATTAACTCCCATGTTGTTCTCCGCTGGTGGTGCTACCCTAGCTGCATTGTCAGCCGTAATATCTAAACAAGTTTATCAAATAAGATCAATTCAGATGACCTGATAGGAAATACCTTTAAGCACAAGGTATACTTAGAACAATGGTCTTTTGAACCACTACTCTGATACCAATTGTTGGTCCCGAAACGAGTAAATAGGTGTATGGGGGGGGGGGAATACACCTGTGGTTACAAATTAAAACTTCTTGAAAACTTTAACAGGTGACTTCAGATATTAACTCGTCAGTGGACTTTAAGTCTGCTGAGAGTTACTTGTGAAAGCTTACTGAGATCATACCTCCACTGAAAGCTCAAGACTTTCAGTTGAACTACTATCTAATTAGCTTTTAACTGCGGATTAGTGAGCCCTTTAGAAAACTCGTTTTACTTGATAAACTTTGAGTGAATAACACACACTTAGGAAATAGCAGAATGTAAGTACACAAGATATAAAGTGGTTCAGAGATGAATCTCCTACGTCCACTGTCCTGATCAAACAGGAGAATTCCTTTCACTTGGAATTTCTTGTGTTATAGTGCCAAGGTGCACTGATCAATTAATCCTCTCTTAGGATGATTGTCACTAGGATAACTCCAGGTCCTAGTTCCCAAAACAAACCAGTTTTCAGACTGATACAAATAATCAGCTTACTAACACCACTTAACTCTAACTCTCAACCTAACAACGGAGTAGGGTTTTGAGTATGGTTTTGGTTCCAACTGTTGTGAGATAATCCTTTACAGTGTAGCTCAAGGCTTAGGATGGATTATCTCTTTCTAAGGTTTGGATATAACTTTTAAGCTTGGTTACAGAAGGTTTGTTATGCTCTCTACTGAATTGAAACACTTAGGAAACAAAGGTAATTTCGAGTGCTTCTTGAAGGTTATGAATGTAGAGATAGCTTTGATCTTATGAGTTTCCCGTGCATAGAAATGAGCACGTCCTTCTGTATTTATAGACTTCCTTGAAAATCTTCTCGTTGGATTTGAATCTTCTCAAGTAAGTCTTCTTGTATCTGATTGGTTCAAACTGCTCTATTTGAAGCTTTAAGTCTTGTCAAGAAACGGCTGAAAGACCATGCTTGTTCACCTAACTTTCTGTAGATTGCTAGGGAAAGACTTTTGGTACTTGTCAGTCTGGGGCAGGTTGGCTGTCAGTAAAGTACACTGACGTGTCATCTTCTCATTGGACCTTCAGTCTGCTTGCCCAGATTCTTGTCTTGCTTTAAAGTGGAACTCCTCTGAGAGAACCTTCTTATTCCTTCATTTATTATAAGCTTCACTGAAATTCGTTTTGCCTTGTTCCAACCAAATTAACTAACAGCTTTTAATGTGTTTAGCATTTAATGAGCTTTGTTAGTTCTCATCAGTGGACCTTGGTCCTCTCCTGATGGTTTTAGTCTTAGTGAGAATGTACTTAGAAAACCTTCAAGACTTAGACTACATTCTCAGATCACTTGTCTCCAGCGGACTTCGTCTTCAGCAGACCTTGTCTCCAGTGGACTTTGTTCTTCAATACACTACAGAAATTTCTAACTGCACTCATGTTCTTAACATTTAGAACTGTTTAACTAAATTCTAACTCTACTGAATCTTTTACTTACAAACAACTTAGGAGGAACATTTTGACATCTTAATCAAAACTTAAGTCTATACAATTTTCCAACAGTTACTATATTCTAAATTAATGGAAAGTGGACGAATGATTGGATACAATTTAGGTTTGTGGACCAAATTTATTAAATATACAAAAAAAATCAGAAGCATATTGAATATACATACGAAAGTTATCGGATACAAAAATCGAATCTAAATAAGAAGTCCAAATTTAAAATAATTAGAAGATAATGAATTAACATGTCAAACTAAATTTAATTAGAGATTAAAGGATAGAAATAAGAAACTTAGGATGAAGACATTACACGATTAAAATAAATAAGTTTTATTCATATGGAATGGATCACAAAAGACATCTACATAAGAAAATGCAACAGTAGTCCATGAATGGATGAATCGAGCACCGAAACAATACACCAAAAAGGCAAATAAAATCCGAACAACTATTATACACTAATATTACATGAGATGAATCATCAATATCGCACTCTACAAAGCTCAATTGCCAAATAACATGTTCTCCCCAGATAACACCGGACTTGGGCGTACAAAAGAGGAGCAGAAGGACCCGAGAATTAATCCAATGTACCTACAAAAATGGGAGACAAAATTAGAAATGTAAGATTAGAAAAAAAAATTAGGCAAGATGTGACGAACAAAAAAGGTGAACGATGAATGAATGGAAAAACGATAGATGGGATGCACAAATTTATAGATAATATTAATCATCAATGGACGAACACGATCAAAAGAAGAAAAAAAATAACGGATGAGATCATTTTATAATAAATGATCGAATGAGAAGGGGTCATTTTTTAAAATGAGGCATCCTAGCCATGCCACATAGGCAATTAGAGGTTTGACTATATATAGTTTATGATTTATTATCATCTCATGTATGATTCTTCCTTTATATAAGATTGCAATATTAATTTAAACTAACTCCTAATTATGACACTTAAACACAATTTATTACACTAAATCTTATGGAGCAAATATTGGGCAAAGTCAGTGATTAAAAAAATACAACTTGCAAAATACAAAATAGCCGATTCGTGTATACTTGCCAGCGTGCAATTACAAATACATATCTAGCACCATTTTAAGGTATTTAACAAAAAAATAAACAACAATGTAGGACCAAATTCAGAATCCGGTGAAGTAAAATAATTATGAAAATGTAATACTCCCCCCTTCCCAAACTCGTTTGCTAGGTTACTGTTTGTGCGGGTATTAAGAAAAGAGTTGTTTATTAGTATTTAAAGTGATAAAGTAGATGTTTTTGGTTCTTAGTGTAGAGAGAATATAATATTAAAAAGTATTGTTACTTTTTTACCAAACTAGTAATTCTCCCGTGCGATGCACGGATAGAAATTATAAATTTTAAATGCGAAATTGTATAATGACCTATTATAAAAAAAAGTTTTAAATCAAATTTATTTTATCCATAAATCAATTAATATGTAAATATCATATTATATATGTGAGTATTATAATCATTTAATTGTATATTAAATTCACAACAAATACTAATATTCATAAAATTATTTAAGATTTAAAAACTTATATAGTCTAAATAAAAAATTATTTAAATTCAATCAAGCATATAGTTAAAGTCAATAGAAAACACTTAATAATAAAATAAATATTTTAAATATAATTTTTTTTATTTGTGCAATATATATGTTAAATTAAAAATGTTAAAAGACAATTTAATTTGATATATAATGTGTTGAAAATAGATTTAAAATTAAAAAGTTAAAGAACTTTTAAATTATTGGTGCAAAGTAAAAAAAGAAAAAGAAATTGGTAAAATGAATTCACTCTCTTTAATGGAGGGTGAGATTCACTATTGCACCATAAAGCAAGTGCACTTCACTTGCTCCAATAGATACAACTTTTTCTCTCTCCTCACTTCTACTTTTATATACATATAGATATAGATATAGATATGGATGTAGCAATAAGTACAGTATTGACCTTTTTGACAGTGTAGCAAACAAGTATGGGACGGAGGGAGTAACATTTATTAACATCCTAGGTATGCATCCAGATGATACTATAAGATAGGATTACTAAATTAAATTAAATCGTAATTATGAAGTTTAAACACAATTTATTACATTAAATCGTATAGATGTATTTAACACCATATTAAAGAATTCAAATGACATAGCCTCAATTAGTCGATCACTATTACTTGCAAGCCAATCATCTAAATTATTCATAAAGTGGCAGAAATCTAAGGGCAAATTTTAAGATCTTCCAACAATACTAAATAAGAACAAATGAATTTTCAAGACTGCATGACCAAATTCAAAATGTTAGAAAGTAATCCAACTATATAAATTTAAAACAATTTATTAGCATCCTATGTATGATTCTTCTTTTATATAAGATTGCAATATTAATTCAAACTAACTCATAATTATGACACTTAAACACAATTTATTACACTAAATTATGTGGAGCAAATATTGGGCGAAATCAGTGATTAAAAAAATATAACTTGCAAAATAGGAAACAACCTGTCCATGTATACTCGCCAACGTGCACTTAAAGATACATATCTAGCATCATTTTAAGGTATTTAACAAAAAACAAACAACAATGTAGGACCAAATTCAGAATCCCAGAAAGTAAAACAATTATATTAATTTAATAGCATTTATTAACACCCTAGGTATGCATCTTCTTTTATATAAAATTGGATTACTAAATCAAATTAAATTGTAATTATGAGGCTTAAGCAAAATTCACTACATTAAATCATATGGATGCATTTAACAACGTATAAAAGGATTTAAATGATGTAGCCTCAATTAGTCGATCACTATGACTTACAACCAAATCATTCATGTAACGCCCCGAACCCGGATAGTCTACTTACTTATCCAAATTCGAGTCGTCACTTAGTGAAAGGGGAAAAGTGAGACTTTAAAAAATAAAATTAATAAAGGTAATTTAAGAGAATTAATAATTAATCCATTCGCAACTTAATGATCTCACCGTATAACTAAATCCAAACATTAAACAGAGAACATACTTAGGCTAAGTGATACTAAAATGGAGGCATAATACTTGTAAACTTAACAGTCCGATATAAGTCCATGTTTAGCAGTTGCTAATAATAAGTTTAAGTTAACAGACGGAAGAAATGGAAATTAAAAGTCTTTAATGAAAAATATTTAATTATCAACCAGGTGCTTAGCCCACCTGGCCACCGGGTTCCTCACTCTAGTGAGTGACCCGGGTTCGATTCCCTGTGTGAACAAATTATGGGAGTTATAAGGTGGGTTTGGGGATTTCTTGGAGTATCTGGAGACTTGGTGAACTAATCTAACTACTAACAACTAACATTTACCGATAAAAAAAATATATTTAATTATCGGTGTAGGAAGACTGAGTCCATGACTGCTCTCAATACTCCATTGGCTCACCTGAAAAATGTTAAAGATGGGGCATGAAAATTTGAATTCCCAGTGTGGGGAGCCCGTACGCTATTACAAACATAGTTTGATATCATGAACGTCATCATATTATTCACAAAAAAATAAACAACCGAGACGGACCACCTCTGCTCGTAAACATAATTGAGATGGACCACCTCCGCTCATTAACAACCGATATGATACCAATATCACTCGTAAAACCGAGACGGACTACCTCCGCTCATTAACAATACAATTCAATAAATGATATTTCAACTAAAGACATAAATAAAGACAATATGGTTTAATGCCACCCACCTCGAAATGAAGTTTGGAAAATACTACTTGCAGGGGGAAGACATTCGAGTATCACTGGCCGGTCGCACACTTTCCTGACGAAATTTCTCGCTTTTTGTTTCTTACCAAAGATTCGTATATTTAAGTGCACAGTGAGTTGGTCCCAAGGGACTTTTTGTTAATACACGTCTTTCGTCTTTTAGTCGTAATTTATCATAACTTTAGTCTTTTCGTCATACGTAGAGTTATACTTAAAGAGATTCTTACAACGGTATTTTTGACACATTACACGTCTTTAGACTCTTACTAGCATGCTCCTAGAATGTGACATGTAAAATGGAAAAACACACTTTTCAATAAAAGCAACAATTTAAGCATTAAGACAACTTTCGACTAAGTTGCCCGGTTTCGACTATCCACTCTCGACTCTAGGGCATTTTTATAAAATATAATAAGTTATATAAAAATTAGGCAAAAGTACAGTAGATACTCTCTTGACATATATTTCAATCATAAAAATCGGTCTTATTAAAAAGGTATACTGAAAATGAGTTTTTGGATTTATTTCATAAGATGAAATAACGATTCTTAAACATTCCAGTAAGTTTTCAGTGTTGTGACACAAGAGAAACAATCTTCCTAAAAATACTAAAATATTTTTAAAAATCACGAAATTTATACAGTAGATGCATCACATGTTGGAGTTATACGTGAAAGTATGCTTTTACTTTGTATAACTCGTGTATCAAACACTCGTTTTATGAGAATAATTCTTTTATCGCATTTGCTTTAGTTATGATTGAATGTTGAATTTCTATTGCAAACCGTTCAATATATAGTACGTGTTACATAGTAGTTAATGTGGTGATACCCGATCACGGAAGACGACATTAACAGTTTACTTGTAACTAAACGTACATTTTCACGACCTAGGTGGAATTGAACAATCCACCGTGAAAGGTCGATGTGTAAGACTCAGATTGGTCTGTCTTGACTAAGAGATTGCACTAGCACATTTAGTATGTGTTGAAGAGGTCCTACAGCGAGGAGAAATTCTTCTGTTCTGAAAGGTGAAGAATTAGACCTCAGTGGTTGTTGATTTCTTAATCTCTGTCACTTAAATAGGACCGTGTGTGCTTAATAGTTACTGCTTTGATTCATGTTGGGTGAGAATCATTGTGACTTCGAACTTTGTGTTTTGGGCAGTAATATTAATCATACGACGGTTGCTAAGATTTAATACGGAGAAACGCGTGCGAGTACGGCTCATGTGATTAGTCCCCTTGGTGGGCTCAGAAGTTTTATTGTACCAAATCTTGCAAGTGAAGAATTAGTTTCTTCGGTACGAATAATAATGTTGAACTGTCTTTACTCCAAGGTGAAAGATGTTAATTAATTTAGAGCTATTCAGAAGCTTAATTAATTAATGGACTTGATAATCTTAAACGCGGGAAATAATAACCGGGAGCCCATATTATCGTAATATGGATTAAGATGGATAGTGCAATATTAATTTATTAGTGGTAATAATTAATATTAATGGGCTGAATTATATTGGGGCTCAATATTGAAATTCAGAAGTCCATTAGGAGGTCCAATCTTAATTCTCCTTAAGGCCCCTCAAGTAGCCCAATAATGATAAGGTGATTTAAAATAAAAAGATAATATCATGCTGATTTTATCCTTGTATTTTTGAAAATTTTGAATGTTGGAGAGAAAAGATTTAGTTGATTTTCTTGGAAAGATATTATGGAAGATATGTATTCTAGGAATACAAGAATATCTCATATATTCAAGAAGATCCAAATCTTGGATTCTTCTCTACATAAATTTTCGAAAATTACCCCTAATAAGGAGTGTGAGATTTTTGTGGAATATTTTATTTTGGAGAAAAGAATATATGAGATATATTCAAGATTTCTTAGAGTCTAAGAAAAGATTTTTTCCAAAGCCCATATACCTAAAAATTTCGAAAATCACTACTTATAAATAGGGGATGATTATTTCATCCCCAAGTACATAATTCCATGTGTTGGAAAAATCAAGAGCATAGATATTTTTCTTTTTCCTTAGTTTATTAAATTACTTGAAAGCATCTCCCACCGGTGATCAAGTAAGGCGAAAGGGAAATACTTGAGAAGGTTTTTGGGTTGATAAAGCGAGATCGTGATTGTCCCGTTTATTCAAAGGCCAATTCTACAAGAGGTACGTTAATCGCATATTTAATTGTTTATTCCGCTTAATTAAATATGTGAAATTAATTCAACATGCATGATGATAATTAGTTGTTGGAATTATTATTTGAATTAATTAGGATTAATTCATGCTAGTAATAATTGTATTTAAATTCGTATTTAAAATTCATCCCGAATAGATTCCGGGCACCCCTATTTTCCCAACATCACACGGTTTCAAACACTTCCTAAGTTTTGACTTTAGGCAAAATATGTAAGGAAAAAGAATTTTGGGCTCAGTTTTGGAAAAGGCACATAAACTTTTCTGTCTTTCCAGTCACGTACCAACAAGAGAAAATAATTTTGTAAAACTATTTAAACTATTCCTAAAATCATGAAAAATTCCAAGAATGAAGCTAACATCATGTTATATTTTATTTTGATTTTTATAAAAATAAATACCTAAGTGAGAAAAATCAATCAAAGAGTCACAAAAATGTCACAGATTGTCACACTTATTAAAAAATCCATAAATTATTGAATATAACTTCAAAATGCATGAGACCAGTGGAAAAAGAAAGCTAACTTGACCTATTTTTCAAATATGCAAACAAAAGCTCAGAGACTTCAAGTCACAGAAACGTATTAGCTTAGACATTCAATAGAAAACAGATTGTTCATCATTTGACATATCAAGGACATCTAAAATTCTATTTCTACCTTCACATGCCATGAAACTTCCATTTCTTTCAATATCATCAACATAAAACATCATATAGTCAAGAATCAAGAAAAAGTCTTAAGAAAAACACACACTTTTCTTCCTAACATGAGATTCTAAAACAAAAGGTGAGGTCACCTTTGTAGATAATCTTCTTTCAAGGCTAGGGCCTAATGCCTTCTTCTCTTCTAGTTCCTTTCCATGATTAAAATTTGCTCCTTAGATTCTTAAATGGATAGAGGGTTTGAGGTAAAAAGATGGAGGCCTTGTATGGTAAGAGATGGGAGAAGAACAACTCTCTTCTCCCTTAAGAATGAAATGACCGAAAGTTTGAGCTAGGGAGGAAGAGGGAATGCTTATTTCTCTTGGGTGTCTTTTTATGAGAATGATGAGTGCTAGGCAAGCTATTTAATAGGCATGTGTTATAAGATGAAGGGTTTAGATTGAAACATATGGATGATTGAGATGGAGGGGGGACAAAGCATTAAATGGAGGGGAGGGGTACAGGTACTATGGGGTCAAGATTTTTTGTTTGGGAGTGTTGACCCATTTTTGCTGCAAAAGACCAGCAGCTGGCCGTCCCCTTATGTGGGGGCCTTTCGGTTCAGGGTGTGAGTTTCGATACTAAAAATGGGATTTTGTTTGGGGTTTCGGGGCTCCGGAAGTCACGTTTGGTTCATTTTTCTATCAAATAATTTTACATCTTTAAAAGTTTTTTATTAGGAGGGTTTTTAACTTATTTTATCAGTTGGGTTCCCGGTTGGTTCGGTTTTTGTTCGGTAGATTCAAAATTTGGCGGTTTCAGGGTTTTTCGCCCGATTTTTAGCAATTAAAATAAAACTCTTGTGTTAATAATATAAATGGCTCATCCATTTATTTTGGACTTGTATTTTATCCACATTTAGACCTATTCAGTACTGGTTCGTTCTGTGTTAGGGTTTCTAGAGTGCTGTCAGTCCAGTTCTGCTCGTCTGTTACCCAAAATCAAAGATTTTGAATAAAAACGAAGTTTCTCTTTAGAAATGGAATTCGAGAATAAAATGACATTCACACATAAATTAAATAAAGCATAATTTGGGTCCGGATATTACAATCTAAATTACCATAAAGTGACAGAAATCTAAGGGCAAATTTTAAGATCTCCCAACAATACTAAGCAAGAACAAATGACTTTTCAAGACTGCAGGACCAAATTCAAAATATCGAAAAGTTATTCAACTATATAAATTTAAAACAATTTATTATCATCACATGTATGAATCTTTCCTTATATAAGATTGCAATATTAATTCAAATTAAATCCTAATTATGAGACTTAACTACAATTTATTAGACTAAATAATATGGGGCAAAATATTTAATTCAAATTTAATCCTAATTATGTGACCTCAATTAGTCGACCACTATTATTTCCAAACGTATCATCATAATTATTCATAAAGCAGCAGAAATCTAAGGGCAAATTTTAAGATATTCCAACAATCGTAAGCAAGAACAAATCAAATTTCAAGACTGCAGGACCAAAGTCAAAACATGGAAAGTTATCCAACTATATAAATTTAAAACAATTTATTATCATCTCATGTATGAATCTTCCCTTATATAAGATTGCAATATTAATTCAAATTAAATCCTAATTTTGAGACTTAACTACAATTTATAAGACTAAATAATATGGGGCAAAGTATTTAATTCAAATTTAATCCTAATTATGCGGCCTCAATTAGTCGATCACTATTATTTCCAAGCATATCATCCTAATTATTCATAAAGCAGCAAAAATCTAAGGACAAATATTAAGATATTCCAACAATAGTAAGCAAGAACAAATGAAATTTCAAAACTGCAGGACCAAATTCAAAATATGGGAAAGTTATCCAACTATATAAACTTAAAACAATTTATTATCATCTCATATGTGAATCTTTTTGTTATATAAGAATGCAATATTAATTCAAATTAAATCCTACTTATGAGACTTAACTGCAACTTGCTAGACTAAATATCATGGGGCAAATGATTTAATTCAAATTAAATCATAATTATGTAGCCTCAATTAGTCAACCACTATTACTTCCAAGCATATCATCCTAATTATTCATAAAGCAGTAGAAATCTAAGGACAATTTTTATGATCTTCCAATAATACAAAGCAAGAACATCCATGAACCACACCAACAACACAAATTTACTTTACTTGGATTTACCCCAAAATTATTATTATATACAAACTGCTACGACAAAGGGTAATTACATGGCCGCCAAGTATACAATCCGGCAACCTTGACACGTTCGAACATGCTTGTCATTGTTGGGCAGAATTCGACTGCTTTATTTTCACTCCGTGGAGAAGATGGTAAACACAAGTATGGCTACCTGACATGATCAATCATGCCAACTAAACTCTGAAACACATCAGCTACCTTTTTTTTTATTCGTCGAGAATATGATAGTAAAATCAAGGATATTGCAGGATCAATTCTTATAGATGAATATTACAAAGAAGATAGTAAAATGCAATAAGAATCAAATACACCAACACTGAAGGCTAGAACAAAAAAAAAAAAAAAAAAGGACACCACAAATCATTACTATTTGAACAAAAATAACATCATTACACCCAACTTCGTCGGCACAAGCCACGCGACGAATACTTTTATGCTACATATAAAGAAAAAAAAAACAGAAAAAAAAATATCAACCAAAGATGCTTGATCAAACAACAGAAAGAACCCTTCAAAACAAATAACGAACGAAGATGTTTGATCATACGATACACCATAAATAAAACGCCGGAAAAGAATCCTTCAAAACAAAATATCGCACGACGGGAGCACACAAACACTAAAATGGCAAAAAAAAAAATGCCGCATATATAATCGGATGGTATGCCAAAAGAGAACAAAGAAGGAAGAAGAAGATCACGAATGAATAAGCGGATGACAAAAGCCCAATTTATAGAAAATAATGAGCAGCGATCAACGAACGAGATGAATTGTGCAAATCGAAGGACAAGATCAAATGTACACATTGACTCAATGAAGAGACAAAATTTATGAAATGAGAAGAGGTGGGAAGTGCCACATAGGCAAATTTTGCTTTGTTTATATAAGGGTATTGCCTTCATCAACATCCGTTCCACTACCCAATTGTCCAATTTTTTTAAAGAAAGATGTAGTAACACGATCATGTCTGTTATTCACATACTTGAACAAGTACTTAATAGATCTGGACCGATTACACCATTCGACATTGATTTGAGCATCATACTTTAGCAAAAGATAGCGATTTTGAGGAACAAAATACCTGTTATGCTAATCAACACTGCTCCTCTTATATAAGGAAAGATTCAATTCAAATAATATAATACCTGTTTTGTATTTTAATTCAATTCAAATAATATAATATAATATAATTATATAATTATAAATATAATTATATAATTATACATAATAATATTAATTATTTTATATTACAATTCAACACAATCATTCAATCATTACCTCTTTAATAAATAATAATATAATAATACATTATTATTATTATTATTATTAATTTGACATAAAGCCCCATCCACCCCTACTACATCCAACCCAAAACAAACAAATGATTACTATTCACAGGATTTCGCCCATCCACTTTTTTTCCCCATCCGGATTTCCCCCATCCACCTCAAGACGAAAACAAACGTGACGTTGGTGTTGTATGCCATATTGTTTGTTTCCCTGGAACTTGACTAAATTTGATAGGCAAAGGTTTCTGACTAAAAATGAAATGTACAATAATTTTATGATTTTCCTGAGCTTTCTTATTTTTCCTAAATTCTCTTGGATTCTATAGCTACAAATGACCTGGGTGTTTAGTCTGAATTCTGATTTCGTGTTGGATTCTTATCAACATTACTCTTTGATTTCAATGTTATCTATTATTTTTCAGAATTCACTTAGTATTCAAGGATGAAAGAACCAATACTTTCTTGAAAAGGTATGTGGTCTTAAATAGGATAAAGAAAAAAAAATTATGCTTTGCCTAATTTTAAGGAAGTCACACGTGTACAGTTATATTAAAAAAATGAATGAGGTGTTTTTGGATAAATGCTAGACATTACCATTTTCAAGTCATTTGGTATGTTTGAATCAAATATAATCTTATTATGCTCGTATACTTATTTAGTCTACATATACATTCGGTATCGATACTTCTATTTTTTGTAGAATACTCAGAAACGAGATTACAGTAAGTGGTATCAATCTGTCCATCTTAGACCTTATGCTATACATACACTAATGCAGATTATTTGCATTGGTATATAATGATGGTATCTCGCATTGTCTTTGAAAAATGGATATGACTTGATTTCATGGTTGGTTTGTAGTTTTGGACATTATATGTTGTCGGCACATATTTGATTTATTGATTGATTTTTCTATACATATTTTAAGAGTTAAGTTTTTTAATATTCTTATGGGTTTTTTGGTAGAGAAAAACTTCAATCAACCGACTTGAGTTCGATTTTTTAAGTAACATTATTATACATATACATTATTACCATTACATATATGCATTATCATTGTTAGAAATTAAACAATTTTTATTTTTAAATAGTGATATTAAATGTGCATAACAATGATGATAGGTATATTTAATAATAACTAGGTTGAACCACGTGCGTTGCACGTCGGATAAAATTTATTTGTAAATTTTTTTGATCATTAATATTGGTTTTCTTAGTTGATGTCGAGTGAACGCTTGCTATTGAAAAAAGGATGATACCAGAGGTCCAGAGGAGGTTTTCTGGAACATAGAAACTGAAGCCTCAATTAAATCATAATTTTGCCATCTCGTTAAATAAGTATCTCCATAAAAATTTAGACCAATCTTATAACGTGAACCATTTTGTGAAGACAAATCATATCCTCATAAACTTTTTTCCATTCATTCCAATTTGATTATAAAGGAAGATTTAACAAAATATAGCACCAAGCAATTGTCATTATTGGCATTCATACGCAAAGGCTAAGGAGGTAAGCGAATTACGACTAAATAATCTCAAGCAAGATAGTATAAATTTGCACTAAGATACATGTTAATGAATAACACAAACAGACATTGACGGTCACAGCAGGGAAACTTAACAAGGAACCATATTTAAATACAACATTAACAGCCTCCATAATGTCAGAATATCATTTTGTTTTCAATAAATTGACCTCATAAAGAATCCAAATTCGAGAATAAAATTTGCAAATACACTTTGTGGTACTATGAATACCTGTTTAAAGTTACATGAATTTGCAAAGCAGAAAAGATGACAGGATATTTAAAGATTTAGATGGATCTCTGAAATCCAAGACTCTTTCGTTCCTTTTTTCTCAGACCAGAGTGCAACATTGCACATCCTCATCAAATTATCACTTAGGAAGAGGACTCCATGAAGTTACTTAACATTATATTTTCTCAACATCATATGTACTTCATGCCTTTACAGTAAGAGATAGCTAATAAAGTCTGTCTCAGGATCCAACAGAATAATACAGGCTAGCAACTTAAGTGACATGAGAAGTGAGACCAAGAGCTAAATTTTAACTATACTAATTTGTCTTTGATTTGTTAATATCTAAAACAGAGATAACAAATTCTATCAATTTCTTCACTTCTATGGTCCAATACAGATCACGTCATTTTAAAATAATAAAAAAAAAATCTAAAACAATGCTTGGCAACTGTAGTTTTTTAAGAAGAGCTAATACTCCCAAGTCCCAACTATGTCATCATAAGCAGCTAAGATGATTCATGAACATATTCATAATGATAGTCAAATTAGTAATAGAAGAGAGTACATAGAGAGCTATAATCACACCAGCAATAATAATCAACACCTAAACGACTGAGTTTATGGTAACAGAAACTTGCCTGTTTCTATAGACTCTATTTTTTTGAACCTCTTGACAGCTACCAAATCTTGCACCTGACAAATTAAAAAAATCGAGAAATAAGCTGCTGAGCATCAGTTGAGGCAGAAGTCGCCATTTCTAAAATCAAAATGCCATGAACAAAAGCATACCAAAATAGATTTTAATTGGATGCTGAAATGATACTTCGCGGGTCTGCCCAAATTTTTCATGAGGGTGCCATTTTGTACACTTGAAATCTATAGGCCCAATAATAAACCACATCAAATAAAATGGTTAAAAAAAAATTGAACAGGTCACTACTTATAGGAGATGCGGAAACAACAAGAACATAACAAGCCAGAGTATGCCTTCACCCGATACCTTTATCGCCACACTTCTTATGAAAAGATTCATGGAAACTGACACTACACAACTGTCAATTCCTCTCTCAGCATTAAGACAACATGCAATGCAATTTAAAGCAAATATTTCACGCGGGATAAAACACAAACCTGAGGAAAAGCCATTCTCTCAAAATTTGCAGCGTAGGGTGTGGGAATATCAGCCCCAGCAATCCTCTCAATACGTGCATCGAGATACTCAAAGCTATCTTCAACAACAGAAGCACTGAAGAAATAAAGATAATTATTAATATACATGATGGAAAATGAGGGGGGTGGGGTGGAGATGCAGTTATATAAACAAATTATAGATCAATTAATAGATCCATAAATACACATAAGGAGGATATTATAATCTAATACTCATCATTCCTAAGTCCAAATTCCTAAATACACATAAGAAATACATCTAATACTCATACATATACGCACACCTCAATACACACACAAATACAAAATCAATATTCAAATTTACCCCGATTCCACTAATGTACCGATTTACGACAAAAATCAATCACACATAATTGTTTGGTAATTCCAGTAATGCAGAAATCGGGCGAGGCGGCCTCCTCCCGTCCCGATTTCTCCAAATTGTTGGATATGGTATATTGTAGTCCAGAACATATAAAGGCAGCACATAGAAATGCAAGACAAAGTCATCCAAGCCACTATTATTAGCATATTACGCCATTAAATTCTTAAGGCCTCTCTATAACGATATTAACAGATGAATCTTGGAGGTTTTAATCTAAAATGTCAAGTTAAAGAAAGCTGATTTCCCAAATATACTATAAAAAGGAAAGGGTGATATTAGAAAAGATCAAGCAATATACTTAAAGACAATCACCACCTAGGATTCTTTTTAAGTTTTCCTAAATTAGTTTAATCATTCAGAATAAGAATATGCACCTTCTCAACATAAATCACACTTTTATTATCCATTAATTTATTTTATCATTTATTTTTTAGTCTCCGTAAACTGGATTGCTCAAAGGAGGATATTCTTCACGGTCATTCAGCATCAGAGTTACTGAGGACAGGTAATAAAACTTCTAACTATGCATTTCCTATATGCTTTTTAATTTTGTCG
Organism: Ballota nigra; assembly: GCA_947034835.1. Classification (NCBI taxonomy): domain Eukaryota; kingdom Viridiplantae; phylum Streptophyta; class Magnoliopsida; order Lamiales; family Lamiaceae; genus Ballota; species Ballota nigra. The sequence goes on along the minus strand of OX344720.1, from coordinate 84,817,950 downwards.
CGTAAATTCTACAGAATAGAGAAGATGAATAAAAAGACCACTGACCAGAAGAGCTGGAATTGCTGCGCAAAAGAGCCATGTTGCAGAAATTGCAGCCTGTAGACAGACACCAAAATTAGTAGACATCTGTAAATGAAATAGAAGTTGCAGCTTTCAGAGAAAATTAGCATTTTCTTGATTGGCATAACTAATATATATATAATATATATATATATAACATCAAAGGAGGCAATTGTGGTTGTAAAGAACAAGCATTTTAATCTCAGAACACACAAAGGAAGAGTAGAAACATGGAGAAAATTTATTTCATCAGCATCATTTTCGGAAATATGAAATTAATATATTCAATGATAGACAAAAAAAATATAACACAATTTTAACATTGTAAAGTTTTAAATAACCAAAATTCTTGCAATCCTATAATTGATGGACAACTCTGTTTAAATAATCATCATCATTTTGAGGTTACTCGATTGTAATTTTAAGCAGGGATTCATTTATCTATCTTCTCCATTATTCATCTATGGCTCAAAGTTTCATCTTTGGCTTTACATTTTTGTGGCTCAAGGTTAGCTGATAGTCCACATGAATCCACAAAATTACGAAATTCTGCTAAAAATCTAGAGAGAGGGAAAGAGAGTTTCTTGAAGGAAATATTGGTAACCAGAATCTACTAAATCAATAATTTATCACAACGGTGCTTTGATCATGTTAAATATGAAATTTAAAGCAAATAACCTCTAACCTAGAAGTTCTCTTCGTCACAAGTTCCTTCATCCTACTTGTTTTCAATTTTGTGAGCCTCTCAACCTGCGCCAATAGTTTTTTAGAGTTGACATTATAAATTATTCAACCTTTGGTCTGCTACTCATGGAGAAAAGATAACATATAAGCAACTTATGTTACTTTTATTCCTGGTCAATGACCTCGAGGAAATGAAAGTCAAGTTGCACAATTTCCGATTTTGACGAACCAAGGACTGAAGTAATCCTCAAGAAGTTAAACCTCTCCTCTCTTGCTGTGTTCATCAAGTTTCATTATCTAGAAAGAGAACAATCTATTGTCTTTCAGCTGCAACAACCATAAATTTTAATGAGCAAGAGAACATTCAAACTCATAATCATCCAAAAAATTGAAAGAGGGCAAAATACCTTTTGGTGATTCTGCGGTGAAAATACCTCACTTACACAGGCATTCACGGTCTGGTGTATAAGATTGTATCTTCAGAGGAAGATGAACTTCCAATTCGCTATCATATAAAACAATTGTTGGTGAATCTAGAAAGATGTATCTTCCCTACTTGTAGAATTTAACACGTTCATATATCAAATAACATAACCATATTATTGAGATGTGCAGATTGTAAAGAGAAAAAACTGCAATAACATTGGAGATTAATCTATACTCTACATTGGTAAAGTATTAAGTGACTTTCATATCAAAACATCATAGGGGACGTATTAAAAATGTAGCATATAGCATCCGTGTAAAGCCACTGCAGAAAAATGCCACATAATTTTACTTCTATATTTGTGTAAAGCCGCTGCATAACATCTGTGTTATACACAAAAATGTTTCAATAAAATGAGAAAATTGAGATAGATCCTACCTTTTGCATTGCTCCCTATGCGCGCACAAACACAACAATAGAAGTACCTTCATAAATCTTGAAAAGGCACACTCTCTATGATGTTTTTCTTAATTCCACACATAATTAATCCTTCAATCAAACAGAAAATTAATACAGTAAATAAAAAAAATCAAGTCATTATTCTCCTCATTCTTTTAAATTGTATGCCCTTCCTCTGTTCCCTCACGCTCCCTTGCTCAATCTTCATCCCTACCCAACCAATAACCACTAAAATGTACTTTCTACATCCCACGATTGTTTGCATTTCCTTATTTGTGTATCCCATAATTGTTTGCACATCTGAAAAAGGAAATTTTTTCATAAAATTTCACCTCACAATATTCACATATTGACACGAAAATGTCATTATTTTTTAGACTCACCCCACAATATACATGTTCACCAAAATCTCCTCATAACTCTACTCATTACATTTTATTTCCATAAAAAAACCAGTCAAGTTTGAGATGAATACAAACATGGGATGAGGGAGTATGTCATTATCCAAAAATGTAATTGAATTTTCAATAATCGATAAAACGGAACTTATTAGCATGTTGTTTGAGCAAGAAAATACCCTAAAACTGTGATAAACCAAGTTGTGTGCAATTCAAATACAGGAGATTGAAAAGTTCATTCATACTCTTGTCCCGTTTCAAGCATTTGGATTAGGATTGAGAATTCATGGAATAATTCACTGATCCCTACAACAAAAATCATCAACAAACTTCAGAATCCAAAATAATTCTGATCACCGCAAACAGAAAAAGTTGAAAGAAAATTGCATTGTTTGCTTTGAGATGAAGGGTTGATTAATTACACTTCTCTGATGCACAAACCAAGAATAAATCATAAGCAAGCACAAGAATCAAATTAGAACTCAAAAAATTTCCAGTATATACCTTTAAAATGCAGGTACACTATCATTAGTTCAAACTGAAAGAGTTGAGAAAATGCTTTGCTAGTTCGCTAAAAAATTAGAAATTGAACCAGAAAGTCGCACGAAACACTACAATCCCTAATCCTCCAAACCTAATAACTCTGTTAATTATCCAAATATGCATTAACAAATATCCAAATATCAAGCGCAAGCGCGTGTCTGATCGGTCATACCATGAGATCAGCAGATTCCATTGCGATGGGAATGCAGGTGAGGAAGATGCAAACATGGCGAAAGCGATGCCGCGCTTCCAGTGCGCGGGGCGGCAGTTGGGCCAACCCGTAAAGCTCCACCAAGGGATGATTTTGGGGATTCGGTTGATCCAAAATGTGATATCAAATTGGCGGAATGGGCGCTCCAAATGCAGCGAGATTCACATCATCGGGATCCGAGGATGAAAGGAGTATTTTATTGAGAACCGTTGATTAAATTTGGGAAATTGCGGAATAGTGTGTTGGGGATGAAGGGAAGAAAAAGCCAACGACGGGGGGATTTGGAGACTATGTTGCAGATTCATGAGGCGTGGGGGTGCTCAACTCCGTGCAAGTTTAGAAGACAGAGCGGGAGTTCAGACGTTTTGGCAGCCGGCGAGGAGAATGTAGATGGCCAGGTTTACGACTTACGAGTAATAAAACCTATAGGATGAAACTGTCGAATAAAAAATGAAGAGGGGGCAAAACTGTCCAAAATTGATTTACATTGCTAAGCCACTTTTAATAGTATTATAGATATTCGGAGAAAAATATTCACATGATTTCATATTCCCAAGAACACTAGTACAAATTAGACCTTAGAAAGCGGTTGATTTTCCCCTTAGAAAGCGGTTAAAACTGCTTTCTAAGAAACAGCTATGTTAGTCTAAGAGAGCGGTTAAGAAACCGCTGTGCAAGGTAGGAGCTAAGAGAGCGGTTTTGAACCGCTCTCCAAGAGGAAGAACTAAAAGAGCGGTTAAAAACCGCTCTCCAAGTGCCACACTAAGAGAGCGGTTAATAACCGCTATCCAAGCCTCACTCTTAGATAGCGGTTAATAACCGCTCTCCAAGAGCCTTTTTTATTATTTTTTTATTTGTTTAGACAGCGGTTATTAACCGCTCTCCAAGATCTTTTTTAAATTTTTTTATTTATATATATATAAATAAACCTGCTTTTTTAACCGCTTTTTTTCAATTATATATATATTTTTTTCAATTATATATATATATATATATATATATTAATAAACCTGCTAATATATACAAAGTTACCAAAACACATATACTAATAATTTATTCGTAACATCAAATAAATATAATATAAGATCCAATAACATGAAATATTAATTCATCACAAATTAATATATAAGTTATATGATGCTACCAAAAGTTATAATAATGTTACAAGAATCGATTGTAAAGATACCAAATCCAATCCATCTTCCATTTCTCCATTCGAGCGTTGTTGTAAAAAGGGATCCGAGGCCTATGCACAAACTGCAAATTACATAGAAAATTTAATTAAATAATAAACATTTTTTATTCAATCATATTTAAAATAAATCGATAATCGACTTACTTCTTCAGGAATGGTCGTCCGAGAAGTCAAGATTATATCTTCAATGTAGCAACACACAAAATGTCCACAGTGATTGCCATCTTGCTGCCTCGGAACCTATTGATTAACAATTACAATCATATACTATAACTATGATTATTTTCTATTGATTTGCTAATTTTCTAAAGTAACTTACCTTAATGTTTTTCCACAGCACTTTACTAATATTGGTGGTATCTGATTTTTTACCTGGAAGGCTAGTCTGATACATTGCCATCACACTATATAATTATTTTAAAAAATAAATATACATTAGATATGTATAATCTTAAAAGTAAAACAAATCATAATATGAGAATATTAAAAATTAACTTACGTACCCTTCCATAAATGCTATAAGATCGGGACGATGTGTATACACCCCATCCGTAGTTGGATCCAAATAATACACAGTAAGATCCCTCATTCTTATGGCCAACATCACCCAATGATCACTACATTATATTAACAAAATTAAAATTAATCGCTTGTTCGTATAAATAAATTTTTTTATGAAATATTTATTATACTTACCCCACATTGTTTGGCCAAAAAATGAGATGGTCTCTCTCTCTATATTTCAACATATGTTGAACAATGTCGTTCATATACTGTGTCCTATTACCAAAAATGCTACACACTTGGGGGCAGATGAAGGAATATTTTGCACTTGCAACGACATCTACGGTTAAATATACCTCGCCCAAATACCTTTAACCAACATACGCTAATATTAATATTTAATAAGTAAGTTAAACTATAAATGAAGTAAATGTTGAGAATTAAGTAAACACACCTGAGGTAAAAAGTCATGGTAGTTGCACTCAACCACTTGTCACCGAAGACTTCTTCGACATAATCTCGTATGATGAACTCCTCATATCCAACATAGTTAAAGTAAGCATTAATGGGCACTGTGATTGTATTGAAGCTGGAGGACACCATGTAGTGCACCGTACTCATTACAGTGACATCGTGGGGTACGTCTCCGGCCAGGGGGTACCCTAATCGCCGTCTGCGCACACCAACAGTTGGTTCCCCTGGTCTCTCCCTCTGTGTAGTCTTTTGTGGAGTCGGGAGTATCTACAATCAATATTTGTAATATTATTTAAAATAAATTGACTTATTAATTACTTTAATAACATGTATTTTACCTTTTTTGTGAGAGAAACCAAGTTTTGCGGCCATTCGAGGAAATGCCCGACCGCGTCTCCGACTGTGGTGGCCACATCTTCTGGTTTTGGCAACAGTGAAGTCTCTTGTCCAATTTCAGGTACAGTGAGGGTGACTTTCACAAAACCAGGAGTGATTGGGCGACCATGGATCACTCCACTGGAGCTATCGAACAACATTCCAGTGGCCATCAACCGAAGAGGATAATCCAAATAAAGGTAACAATGAGTTGTCTGTTCGAAGAGGATATTCAGTTAGAAAATTTATACTAGTATTTAATTAAAACAAATACGAGATACATCTGATACCTTGGAGACGTTTTGAAGTGCATCATGAAAGTCGTCTGAAGCATTGTTTCTAACAGCATTCTCTCTAGCCTTAGCGGAAAACATAGGAGCACTGTTTTCACAGCTAGCACCACTAGATGACATCCCGTATCTCATTTGATGGTTTGATATCATCGAAACTTGTTTAGCTAAGTCGGCAACCTGTGCTGAAAGTTGTTCCACCTTAGACATAGCCGCCATACCAGGTGCAATACTCAATGATTTCTTCGTGACGCCAAATCCAAGTCCCCGTATGCGTCCGAGATGCTCCTGACAATTTATTACCCGTGCAAACAGATCATCAGTCCCCACAGTGCGAGTCTCGTCGGGCGTCATGCTCTGAGATATGCGCTCCTAAATAACAAACAAATATTATTAAATCATTTCAAATTAAATAATAGTTTATAATGTTAAAGATAAAAATAATGGATGAATTACCGCTTCATCAATGATATGCTGTGTTTTGGGATCGGGAACATTCCCATCTCGAGTCTTTCTTGTAGTCTGAAATAACTCATAACGGGTAACAACAGGTGTACTCTCTCCACCTTTCCTTTTTTCTTCTTTCTACGATAATAATAAACATGTAAAAAATCATTAAAAGTGAATATATATTAATGAAGTGGATGATCATAAAAAAAATTAAAAGTTAGCAAATCTCACCAAATCTTCCCTAATGCGTGCATAACCTCTGGAAGATCCACGATATCGCGCCTCCATATTCTTAGCTTGTATGCTATTTCTGTTACTTTTTTCCTACAGTGTAATATAAATACGATAAATACTGGAAAAAAAAGAATAGGTGAAATAACATTAATTAATTTTACCTTGAAATCATCAAGCATAGATCTACGCACAAACTCCTGCCAATAAGGAGCCACCATAGGGGATTCCGCATAGTCTTTAGGCGGCGTAGGCGAATACAAACCAGTCTTCGGGTCTCGTGCCTTATTCCTAAGAAAAGTCCGAAATTTTTTGACCTTATTTCCAGCTTGTTTAAGTATATCATGCTTCTTTGTGTGATCAAGGCCGATGAATGTTGACTGCATATACATATAGAATATAACAATTTATATTTAGTAATTTCACATATAAAAAATAAATTATACAACAATTTTAATATGCACTACAATTAATTAACATACCACGAGCTCATCCCATATCGCTTCCTTGAAAGGAGTCATCTCAGGCTTACACCAGTCATTGCATGGCAGCACGATAGGGACAACTCTCCAGACTGCAGACCCAATGAAGTACGCCAACTTCGCATTCTCTGGTCCTATCGGCTGCCCATACTCATTGAATGATAACTGCAATTCAATGATATCATTAGGTCAACAGACAATTAATTAATATAATATCAATTAAACTGTTCAATTGTATTAAAATTACCTTCAGTAATTTTCCTTTGCTACGGTCTTTTTTCAGTGAAGTCATCGTGATTATACCCCTCTTGCGCTTCTCTCCAGAGCTACTAGAGGTGGGAGCATCAGTGTTATCCTGTCTTGTGTCATCATCTCCGTCATCTGGATCATCTCCATCATCTGGATCATCTCCAGCATATGGAAAATAAGCTGGATCATCTCCATCATCTCTATCATAGGGCAAATAATCCATGATCCTGCGAAATAAAATAAAAAATATGTAAGAATTATAAAGAAACAACATTTAATAAAGCACAAATAATAACATTCAATAAAGTCATACATTTCTTTTTAGCACTGATTTTTCTTTTTTGTTTTTTGGTTGACTTTTCTTGTTCATGACCATGAATGTTGACGAGATCCGGATTGATATACTCATCATCACTTGTAAGTTTTCTCTGGTACAGACGGGGATTTGCAGAATCATCGAAAGAGGGTACAGAATGAGTGAAGTTCTGGAAAGGATCATCAATCATGTCAATATCTTCATCGACGTGATCGCTGATCTGGTAACTATGGTTAAATTTGTTTGACAGAAGCACAATTGACCATTTCTTGTTAACTGGGTCGGGGACATAGAAAATTTGTTGAGCTTGACTAGCCATTATGTAAGAGTCATCTCTGTATCCCACATTCTTCAAATCAACGCGTACGAACCCAGAACGTTCAACTTGGACCCCATTTGGGATCCTCACCCAACTACAATCGAAAATTGGCTCACGGTGACCAACATAGTCGAGTTCCCAAATGTTGACAATCTGTCCAAAGTAAGTGGTATTCGACTGATTCCATGCAGTTGCAGTAATAGACACCCCACTATTCTGCATTGTACTTGTGGCATCACGATCTCTGGTATAAAACGTGTATCCATTAATAAGATAACACTTGTATAAATACACATGTCTATCAGGTAATCTGGATAACCACTTAACTCTTTCTTTCACCGAGTCTTTATCCTGTGACAACATATTTGCAACATAACCATTGAACCAGTCAACAAACGTGCGATTGTGCTCAATTTCAATCCATGATCTAGCTCTGGTGGGAAAAGACTCAGAAAGTGCCTGCATGTGCAGGTCAATAAAAGGAAGCACATCGACCGTGTTGTGAAGTACACACAAGTGCATCCGTGTTAGCTCCTTCATACTAACACTTTCAGGTTGGCCACCGGTAATGCCTTCACCATCCATTCTATTGGTGTATCGGGTACTTGGAAGTCCAATTGCATCGACATTCGGAATAAATTCAGACCAGTACTCGACTGCTTCTTCTACTAAATAGCGTTCTGCAATGCATCCCTCCGGCCTGTACATATTCATCACATACCCTTTCAACACTTTCATATATCTCTCTACACCATACATCCATCGCATACGAGCAGGACCACACATCCTTGTCTCGTGAACCAAATGAACGGTTAAGTGAATCATTATATCAAAAAATGAAGGAGGAAAATACATTTCAAGCTCACAAAGCGTCCCCACAATCTGTCTCTGAAAACCAAGCAATTTTCTAGGATCAATAACTTTGCTACTCATTGCCTTGAAGAACCAACAAAGTTTTGTTATGGTTATGCACACATTTTCAGGCAAGATAGAACGTATTGCAATGGGCAAGAAATTCTCCATGATGACATGATAGTCATGCGATTTCAGATTCATCAACTTCACGCCATCATCTGAAACAAGTCTCTGTATGTTGGACGAATAACCCTCTGGTACTTTCACATCCTTTAGTGTTTGAAGAAGAATTTTTCTCTCACTCTTGGACAAGGTGTGTGCAGCAGGAGGTAATTTCGGTGGTTTACCTTCTTCATACACAGGTGCCAGTTCAGCTCTTATACCCATATCAACCATATCCATTCTTGCATTGTAACCATCCTTAGACTTGTTATCAGCTAGCAGAGTATTGAGCAAACTAGCACAAACATTCTTCTCAACGTGCATTAGATCAATGAAGTGTCTAACATACAACTCTTTCCAATAGGGCAATTGAAAGAAAATTGATTCCTTCTTCCAGCCTCTAGTTGGGAGACTCTTTGCAAAGTATTTTCCGTATTGTGTGTTGACATTCTTCATCTCGTTCAATACATCTGTACCTGACAATAAACGTGGTGCTCCACGTGTCTCGATTGTGCCATCGAATGCATCGACCATTCTTCTGTACTCATGTGTTGGCTCCAACCACCTTCTATGCCCCATATAAACAGTCTTCCTACAATGACATAAACGAATGTGATCTGTGTTCGTGGTACACCAAGGACATGCATCGGCCCCCTTCACACTATATCCAGATACATTCCCATAAGCGGGGAAGTCATTGATAGTCCCAAACAACATGGCCTTCAACTTAAAATTCTCCTTTCTATAAGCATCATACACATCGACGCCCTCATCCCACAGGAGCTTCAAGTCCTCTATCAAAGGAGCCAGATATACATCTATGTCGTTACCAGGTTGTTTGGGTCCTGATATCAATATAGACAACATCATATAAGTGCGCTTCATGCACAACTCCGGTGAAAGATTATAAACCATCAAGATCACTGGCCATGTACTGTGGTTGGTACTTTGGATACCGAACGGATTCATTCCGTCAGTTGAGAGTGCAAGACGCAAGTGTCGTGGCTCGTCACCAAATTCTGGATGTCTGGCATCGAATGTCTTCCACTGGGGTGAATCAGCAGGGTGTCTTAGCATTCCATCATCGATCATATCATCATGATGCCAAGTTAAATTTCTAGCATCCACACCGCTACTATACATTCTCCTGAATCTTGGTATTATTGGGAAGTACCACATCACCTTCGCTGGAGATTTATTCTTCAGATATCTCTTCTTCCCACACTTGGGACATTCATCGAGGTCTTCATACTCCTTCCGAAATAAGATACAATCACCCGGGCAAGCATGAATTTTCTGATGTGTTATCCCGATGGACTTAAGCATTTGCTTAGCCTCATATGCTTTCGTAGGCAGTACATTTCCATCGGGCAATAGACCACTAATTGCTTCCAGCATACTTGAGAAGCACACATCGGATAACTCGTGTGCTGCTTTTAGGTTGAACAATATCAACACAGCTGACACTTTTTTTGCCTTCTTACACCCGGGCCAAAGGGGCAATCCAGCGTCATCCCTTAATTTTTCTGACATATAAGGGTGATCTCGCAGATTTGTGTCATCTCCACTCGATGTATCAACATTCGGTACATCTCTGAAACTATCCTCATCCACTGTATCTTCAAACCTAAAGTCAGTTCTTATGTTGCTAGAGTTACATCCATCTCTTCTCTCACCATGAAATGTCCAAACGGTATATGTTTTATCAATACCGTGACACATCAAGTGGTCAAACAAACTTTCTCGACCACTAACAGTTTTTCCATTCATACATTTCCAACACGGACATAGAATGTATCGATGGTCGGTGCAGTGTCTAATTGCATGATTACAAAACTCTTCCACCCCATTCCTATACTCCTCTGATAATCTATCTGCCCGAACCCACTTTCGATCCATATAGAACTAGAGATGCCTATATAGATTAACCGAAAAGCACACGTGTTGAGTCTAACATATTAATCCTAACATGCACCCTAAAACAATTTCATCTAAAATTTCAACATATGAATCCTAATATGCATTCTAACAATTTCATCTAAATATATTCCTAAAGCCTTCAATATTTCTCATCTATAAACCTTTTGAAATAAATTCTAACATTTTAATACTAATTAACATGCACACTAAAACAATTTCATCTAAAATTTCAACATATGAATCATAACATGCTCGCATTCTAACAATTTCATCTAAAACTATTCCTAAAGCTTTCAATATTTCTCATCTATAAACCTCTTGAAACAAATTCTAACATTTTAACACTAATTAACATGCACACTAAAACAATTTTATCTAAAATTCTAACATATATCCTAACATGCATTCTAACAATTCCATTTAAATTATTCCTAAAGCCTTCAATATTATTTCTCATCTATAAACATCTTAAAATAAAGTCTAACATTTTAATACTACTAATTAAGATATATACATCTAAAATTCTAAAAAATTATAATATGTCCATCTAAAATTCTAACAAATTCTAACAAATTTCATCTAAAATAATTTTAGCATATTAAACCTAACTTGCAAAAATTTCATCTAAAATTAATCAAAAAGCCTTTAATGTTTCACCAATAACATACATATATATATACATGCATATTCATATTCACTACATTTTCATATATATACATATTCATATATATATATATACACATATATATACATACATATACATTTTAATACATTTAAAATACATATTATATACATACCAGTAGAAGACGGCGGAGAAGGCGGCGGTGGAGGGGCGGCGGCAGTGCAATGCCGCGTCGGGGGAGGCCGAACGGCGGACTAGCAGCGGCGGTGGCTGGGCGGCGTCACAGCAGTGCTGGGCGGTGGCTGGGCGGCGTCACGGCGGTGGGGTGGGGGGGAGGAAGCTTTTTCGCGGCGGTGGGGGTGGAGGGACCACGTCTCTGATGTGGGGGAGGAAAAATACGCGTGAATTAGGTTAATTGGTTGTCAAAAGGGGTAAAATTGGGGGTCAAACTCTTAGATAGCGGTTATAAACCGCTTTCCAAGTAATTATCTAAGACAGCGGTTAAAAACCGCTTTCCAAGTTCCACTTGGAGAGCGGTTTAAAACCGCTCTGTAAGCCCCTTCTTAGATAGCGGTTTTTAACCGCTTTCTTGCACCTGCCATCTTACACAGCGGTTTTTAACCGCTCTCTTAGCCTAACACTAGGAGAGCGGTTAATAACCGCTGTCTTAGCCAATTTTTTTTTTTAATATAATTATGTTAAACCGCTCTCCAAGCTTTGTTTTGGAGAGCGGTTTTTTTAATAGCTCTCCAAGTCCAAATGTGTAGTAGTGAAAGCTATTCATTTTTTATAAGTAGCCATCTGATTTTTTTTCTTATATATAATTTTGTGCTTAGGTTATGAATTTTTTCCAAATGGTAATAATCCAAAAGTTTGAGTTACCATATGTTTCAAGTAATTCGTCTTTTACATTTTAATAATCAATTTACGAATAACTAAATTTAAAGATAAGTGCTTTAAGAAAAAGTTATGTATGTGCATATATATGTTTAAAATATAAAATTCATTGAAATTACTTCTCGCTAAGTGTTACAAATATGATCATAAATTTTGGAATACAAATATATCACACTTCGTTTAGTTCATTGATATTTTTTTTTCTCTGTTCAATTATTTTTTTATTTGGTATATAGTTAACTTATTAGTTTATTACTGATCAAATGTTTATAACCGAGAACCTAAATTTAGTGCAAAGTATAGAATCACATATATACCATTTTAAAGGGTTTGAATTATTTGACTAAAAGATATTAATTTTTTTACTAAAAAATATTAAATTTGGAGGATATAGGTTGTTTCATTAAAGAGTATGAATTGTTTTACTAAAAAATATTAATTATTTTTATTAAGAGACGTGTACTATTCTACTAAAATTATAACAAAAAATTGGAATAAGTGCAGGATAATACAATACCAAACAACTTTTTACAAATTGATATAACATAATTGAACAGAAGCACAAAAAAAAGTTGAACATAAGAACATATTTTTCAAACATTTTGCTATATTGTAAATAGTGGTTTGAGACTGTATCATTTTGTAAACACCCCCAAAAAATTTATGTATGAACACGTGTCATAGTATATACTCCATAATCAATTGACACCCTAGAAATCAAAATTGATGACAATGTCTTTTATCAACAAGCCTTATTTAGTACTCTATTCGTCCCATTTTTTTTTTTAATAAAAAAAGTATGTCTCAATTTTGTTTTCTCATCCCCAAAATAAAAATAAAATACATTCACTTTTTAAACTCCACCCTACAATTCAACTATTTTATTCATTTAAATATTACTTTATTCATCATTCACCATTTCCAAAATTACTTTATTCATTTAAATACTCATTCCGATTCATTTTTTATTGCCTCTAAGGAAATGACACGAATTATAATAAAAGAGTTGTTTATTACTCCCTCCGTCCCCTCTTAACTTTCATAAGGGTGGTGGCACAAATTTTAAGAAAAACTGTTTTATTGACTTTTTCAACCAATGAATGAAGAGTATTTTGAATTAAAGTAGGTATTGTGAGAGTGTTTTATTTTCATATTTGGGGTGTGAAAGTTATTATGAGACGTCCCAAAAAGGAAAGTATGAAAGTTATTAGGGGACGGAGGGAGTAGTATTTATGGGTATAAAATAGATTTTTAAAAGGGGCAATATGATCTTTTCAACTTTATGGAAAGTATTTGTGGGTATAAAATTGATAAAGTAGTGACATGAGTGTAAATAAATGATGCTTTTAAATGGTAAGTTAAAAAAAGGCAGTGTTTGTTTTTTGTTATTTTGAGTAAGGGGAAAAAAACTTTCTTTTATGAAAAAATGGATAACAAAAAATGAATTGGAGGGAGTATTACTTTATTTTCAAGACTATTTTATTTATTTAAATATTATATTTTTAACTCTCGCATTAAAAATGGATAATAAAAAATAAATCAGTAAGAAGAAGTCTTCTGGGAAACAAACTCTACTTTAATTTATGGATATTACTTTATTTTAAAACATGTTCGAATATATATTAATTGTGTGTATGGGAACCCATGTAATGTACGAGACTATTGTTTTATATATATATATAATTTAAAGAACAACATTTTAATTTTTGTACATATATGTGAAATGAATCATGAAAAAAACATAAATTTAATGTATTTTTTTTAAGAAAATCCGTCCATAGTATTTGTTCTATCAAAATAAGTTTTTCCATGCATCGTATGGGTGTACCAGTATTACTAGTTACTAGTAGTATATAAAAACATAATAGTAGCTCCTTGTATATGTTCCCGCCTAAACATTAGTGTGGTGGGGCCCGCAGTATTAGTTTTGTACTGCACGCTTGTAGAAGTATAGTATTCTATAGTTCTTTTACGAAGAAAATCTACAGTTTGTTTTTCTCTCCAAAGCATGTCCTTTCGAATCCGTTTCAAAAAATGAAATAAAATAAGATTCTTGCCTTTGATTTGTGTAATTTTATTTCATGGATTTGTTGTTTGAATTTTTCAATTGAGGTTTCATTGAAATGTGTTTTTCGTACAATGAGATTTACCCGCTTCAGATTTATCCGTATTCAAATGCATTCTCGCGTTATTTTCGTTTGGAGAATTTCATTATCACACGGGTTAATTTCTTCATTATAGTATAACCTTTTAATTTTCATCCCGGGTATGGAAAATCCTGCTCATCTTGGAAGGAAATTTAAAAAATAAATGTTCATTCTCTAAATATTGGAAGCATTGAGGTTTTTATTTCAGATTTATTCAAGAGAAAATCGGCAAATCCTGGATGAAATTTTTAAAGTGTTCGAACATAGGACATTCAAGGCGGTTTGGTTTCCGAATCTGCTTTTCAAGGTTCCGCAAGAAATTTTTATTTATTATTTTAAAATGGTTGGAGCAATATCTTTACCTTTATTTTTCTCTGGCAATTTGTTGGTTACGATTACGAACTTCCGCGTTAGTTTTCTATTTTCCCCACCGGATTTTGTTGATTTCTGTGTGCACTCGAACACTGCAATGAAAGAGGTAGAACTGAAGTACGAAACAAATTCGTAAATGGAAACTGAGTCAAGGAAAATTTTTTTCCCGCAAGACTAAATACGCCCCGTATAATGCTTACGGTATCGTGCGTATGAATCTCCAAAGGTAAAATGGTTTGACAGTTTACACCGGTAGCACCACCGTGTATAAACTTTCGGCGAACGAAATCGGAATTTCAAGCTGAACGAAAATATGTTGCGAAAGGCTTTCTAAACTGGAAATTCGTAGGTTGCTAAATGTGTTCGAAAGTCTGGATATGAAGGGGTATATATAGGCGGAAATCCGACCCAGATGAGGGGTGATGAAGAGGAGTATGTGGTGATCATGGGGCACCTACGTTCAGTAGTGGAGAGAAACCGCGTTTCTTATTCTTGTGAAGAAAGAACGGAATATTCCAGACGATTCTGGAGTGTATTAATCATTCCAGGAGTGTATTAATCATGTTCGTGGGCCGACCCAAGTCCGGATGGGCCACCCGAAATGGTTCGGTCCAAAAAGGTACTGGGTCTTTTCATATTTTTGGTACTCTAAAAATATAGGTAGGCCCAAAAGCCCAATTGTCAATTGCCAAGAACTACGACCCACGAACCCGGACCCGATCCCGGGCACGGGCGCGCGTGTGTGGTCCATGGTTAGGGTCCCCATGTACCAATTTGAAGAACATGAATACTTTCCTTCTTATATACTAGGAACTTTCTTTGTAATTTTCCAGTGTGGGATGACACTTCAATTTCCATTTCCCATGGAATTATTCAATACAAGTGAATAATCCTACAACTTCCCAAATTAATTTCTCACTCACCGGAAATCGGTTTTGAGATATTAAATATATCACGTTCATCTACTCCGCGACTAGAACAACCTCGTTATTTTTGTTTTCTGAAAAACTAATGTTTTCTTTCCTAAAAAAATTAGTCAAAATCAGGGTATAAACCCTTTTTATTAACCAATTTCCAACAATCCCCCACATGAGTGAGAATTGCACCTATACAGAGTCAGGCTCTTCGTTCAGCTCGTTTGAGACCTCGTTGCTTCCGGATAAGTAGCCAATGGCTTTAAACTTTCCATAGCCCGACACCATCGGGTATACCGGCGGCTTAGTGGACACGATGCCTTGAACTAATCCTCCTTAGTGTATACCTTACAGACAGTGTAGACACAAGTCAGTCTCGATTCCGATTTGTTCTCACATTTTTGTCTATTTTGGCCCTGAATGCACTTTGTATTCATAAATGTTTGGTCGAAGCCGCCCTCACTTCTCATTTATATAGGTGGTCTCCTTTCGAGTATCCCGTCATACTCAGTCCCACATGGACTTATATGAATCATTAAAAGTCAACGACTTATCCTTTACCACAACTCACAGGTCTACTAACACTTGACACAGTGCTGTCAGGAATGGTCGTGATTTTCAAGTGTTGAACAACTAACATTCACAACATAGTTTTGCCTTTTGAACCAAGTTCTTGGGATCTCCAGTCATCATGGTTGGGTTACCACTGTTTCAGTTTTATTTGTGGATTTTAGACCCATTCCCTCTATCAGCTTATTCATTTGATCTCAGTTTAAGCTCTTCGTGAGCGAATCTGCTATGTTATCAATTGATCTTACATAATCAATTGTTATAATACCAGTTGAGATCAAATGTCTAACGGAGTTATATCGACGACGAATATGTCTCGACTTTCCGTTATACATACTGCTCAAAGCTCTAGCAATAGCAGCTTGACAGTCACAGTGTACCATTACAGATGATACCGGTTTGTTCCAACAAGGAATGTCTTCTAAAAAGTTATGAAGCCATTCAGCTTCTTCACCAGCTTGATCCAAAGCGATGAACTCAGATTCCATTGTGGAATGGGCAATACACGTCTGCTTTGTGGATTTCCACGATACGGTAGCTCCTCCAATAGTGAATACATATCCACTAGTTGAGAACGAGTCTTTACTATCGGATATCCAATTAGCATCACTGTACCTTTCAAGTACAGCTGGATGTCTCGTGTAGTGTAGCCCAAAATCAAGAGTATACTTTAAGTATCTCAAGACCCTTTTCAGAGCTTTCCAATGTTCGTGACATGGATTGCTCGTGTACCTACTCAGTTTGTTCACAGAGCATGCAAGATCAGGACTTGTGCAGTTTGTAATGTACATCACGCTTCCAATGATCCTTGCATATTCTAACTGATTCACTGGTTCACCTCTGTTCTTCTTCAGATGAACATATTGTTCCAGTGGAGTTTTAGCAGATGGATCATCAAATGCATTAAATTTCTTCAAGACTTTCTCAACGTAATGAGATTGTGTTAAAGAAATTCCATTTGATGTTCTCTCTATTTTGATTCCTTGAATCACGTCTGCTAAACTCATGTCTTTCATGTTAAAAAATTCTTCTTTAATATGTTCTTCGTATTAACGATCACATTTGAGTTGTTACCTATGATTAACATGTCATCGACATATAAGCATACGATAACAAACCCATTTGGTGTATCTTTCATATATACACACTTATCACATTCGTTAATTCGAAATCCATTTGACAACATAATATTGTCAAATTTCCAATGTCATTGTATAGGAGCTTGTTTAAGTCCATACAGCGACCGAACGAGTTTACAAACCTTTTTCTCGTTCCAGGATAGAACATAACCCTCTGGTGATCCATGTATATTTGCAGCATCTATCTCTCTGTTAAGGAAAACAATCTTTACATCCATCTGGTGTATTTCTAGATTATGCAAAACAGCAATATCGATAAGTACACGAATGGATGTAATCCTTGTAACCGGAGAATAGGTGTCAAAGAAATCATACCCTTCTCTTTGTTTAAAACCCATTGCAACCAAACGACTTTATACTTGTCAATTGATCTATCTGCTTTGTACTTTCTTTTAAGGATCCACTTACATCATAAGGTCTTACAACCTTTAGGGAGGTCAACCAACTCCCATGTATGATTTTGCAGAATTGAATCATATTCACTGTTTATTGCTTCTTTCCAGAGAGGTGCATCCGGTCTGGAAAGAGCTTCTTTGATCGTCTGAGGTTCTTCTTCTAACACATACGTGATGAAGTCTGGACCATAGGTCTTAGCAATTCTAGCTCGTTTACTGCATCTGGGTTCTTCACTCTGCTGAGTGGAAGGACCTGCAGCTTCACTTGATTTCTCATGAGTTCGCTTATTTGAACTCACTTCTTCTTTATCCTTACACGGGAACACATTTTCAAAGAAAACAACATTCCTTGATTCTATTGTAGTACCTACTGTCATATCGGGTATTTCTGATTTGTGAATCAAGAACCGATAGACACTACTATGGAAGGTGTATCCTATAAATATCGCATCGACCGTCTTAGGCCCGATTCTCACTTGTTTAGGAAGTGGCACTTCAACCCAGGGCCGTCCCGGACATTTTTTTGGCCCCGAGCAAAATTAAAAATGAGGCCGTTTATTAAACACATATTTTCAATATCTTAACAAAAGTAATTAATTTACAAAAGTATAATTTAAAAAGCCTCGTCCTCCGATCATTTTTTGAAGCAAATTCATAAATCAAATATTTATATCAATGGTAAAGAGTTTCACAATATACGAAAGTCACTCATAAATAAATTCTCTATTGATTACGCTCCATAAAAATACATATACATATATAAATGTAATGGATTATATAAATTTAAAAATTTTTATATGTATATATATATATATATATAATAAATTAGACAGTAAAAAATGGGGCCCTGTGCGAGATATCACCTTGCTCATGCTATTAGTCGGCCCTGCTTCAACCTTAGCCAAACACCCCCACACTTTGAGGTATTTGTAAGATGGTTTGCGAATTTTTCACAACTCATAAGGAGTCTTATCTTGAGTCTTAAGTGGAATTTTGTTCAAAATATGGTTAGCTGACAGAATAGCTTCCCCCCACATGTTTTGAGGTAAACCCGAGCTGATCAACATTGCGTTCATCATCTCTTTCAATGTTCGGTTTTTCCTCTCCGCAATACCATTTGATTGAGGTGAGTAGGGAGCTGTAGTTTGATGTATTATGCCCGATTCAACACTTAATTGTTCAAACGGGGCCACATACTCTCCACCTCTATCACTACGAATTGCTTTAATTCCAGTGTTCAATTGATTCTCTATTTCACTTTTTATAGTTTTTAAAAGCTCCAATAGCTTCATCTTTACTTCGTAGTAAGTAAATGTAGCAGAATCGCGTGCAATCATCAATAAAAGTAATAAAATACTTTTTCCCTCCTCTAGTTTGCACAAATTTTAAATCACATACATCCGTGTGAATTAATTCTAGGAGGGAGGGGGGTTTGTTCATTTCAACAGTTTTAAATGGTAGTTTAGCCATTTTTGCTTCAACACATGTTTCGCATTTTTTGGATGTATCCACGTTTTCAATTTTAAGTAAATCTAAATTTACCAAACGTTTTATAGAATTTAGATTAACATGTCCTAATCTAAAAGGCCATAAAGAGGAACACTCAGCGATATAAACGGAAACTGAAGCATTTTCATTGATAGTAGTGTTTGTGCCTTTACGGCTTACAGTCATGACTGACATCTTAAAAAGGTCTTTCTCGAGGTAGCCTTTCCCTAGAAAGATGTCAAATTTGCTAAGTACAATGCCGTTGGACTCAAACACTAGCTTAAACTGGTTACTAACTAACAAAGAGCCAGAAATGAGGTTCTTCCGAATGTCTGGGACATGCAGCACATCCTTCAGCTTGAGCTCCTTTCCCGATGTCAGCTTGATCACCACCATTCCTACACCAGCCACTTCAGACGAGGCTTGGTTTCCCATGTAGAGCTTTCTTCCAGCAGCAGGAGAATAAGTGGAGAATGCAGATTTCTCCGAGCAAACGTGACAGGAGCACCAGTGTCCACAAACCACTAATTCTTGTTATCCACCACATTGACCTCGGTCACTATAGCAAACATATCCATCTCTGTGGGCTCACGTTCAACAACGTTCACAGAGTTATTCTTTCCTTTGTCGTCCTTCTTGGGCTGACGAGAATCAGCGGCCTGATGATTGAGTTTACCACAGTTGTAGCACTTCCCACTGAATTTCTTCGGGGCAGGAGCAGCAGCAACAACCTTGTCTTTGCCTTTGTCGTCCTGACGCTTTCCAATAATATAAGGGCACGGCTAAACAAACCCCCGAAATTTCTATACAAACCCCAAATTTTTTTAGACAAAAAATATCCTTAGTTTAAATTATCAAACTACCCTTATATATATTAGATTTCTCCACGCGCTGACCCCTTCATCGTCTTCTTCCTAGGAAAAAAAATCAGTATCATTGTCAAATGATATAGCAAGATATATAGTCTTTGGCTAGTCCACATTTTACTGCAATATAATGTGTAAGGACTAAGGAAGGTAAACATAATTAAGTGAACGAAAGCTGCACCTCAACTCCCAATCATAGATGTTGAACACATAGGCACTCTTTTATGGTACCTAGATTGATTAATTGTACGCAGAGGTTGCTCCTTAATCTTCTAACTAAACATTCATGGATGGGGCATTGTCGAAGTTTGTTGAGGTGTTCTATTCACGAAAATTGCATCCGTAAAAAAACCGCCTAAGGGAGCGATTTATCAGGCAACCGCTCTAACAAAGATTTTATTGCGGGCACCATTCTCTACCGTAGGAAATGATTTATCTATCGTATCGAATTTTTGATGTTGCAAAAACCATACGAGTTATAGAAACCGCACCTCCTTCGACTTTAATCACGAATTGACGGTATTCATCGGAGTCGAGATTAATTAACCACATAAACAATCAACCATGGATATTGATACTATCGAATCAAGTCCAGTCGCACATTTTTGTTTTGTGATCCATCTTTTTTAAAGAAATACACTGAAATATTTTTCTTAGATTTTTAGGATAAAGGGTATATTAGTCATAACGTGGGGTGTTTATAGTAATTTTAAATATTTCATTCATTATTTATGGGGTGTATCTAGTAATCGGGATGCGTATATAATTTTCGGCGTATATTTAGCCGCCGCCATCGTAAAATATCAATTTCTTTAGGGGGAAAAACTGAGAGGTACGTGGGGCTTATACCCCTTTAGGCTAAACTACATAGGATATTTGGTAAAAAAAAGTGTGATCTAAAAAAATGGGGAATGGACTAAAAAACCCCTACGCTGTAAAAAAAGGACACGGTTTCAATCCTCTCAGTTGTCCTATCAACCCAAAAATAAAATTAACCTTAATAGCAACTTCTCCCATTTCAAAAATTAGAAAACTATTACAGTAAATTAATTCCCCCCACTTCACAAAACTCACAGCACACAAGATTTTCGAAAACTTCTTGCTAAACTATTACCGTCGATCGGAAGCAAAAATGGTGGTTGATCGGAAGCGAAATATGTCGTCACCGGTCGATTTAGACAGAGATACCATCGGCGAAGAAGTTAGGAAAAAAAAATAAGAACCCCAGAGAAAGGTACGTCCTTTTTTGTGCCCTAACTACAGTATTTTTTAGCATTTGTTGTGAATTATAACAAAAACATCGCCATTTTAGGTAAAAAAAATGCAAGAATCAGAATCATATACGGGTAATTTTCCAGTTTTCAATTTTATTTATGCAAATACCCATTTGAGATTATATAGCTATAGATTATCTGAACCTAGATTTTGTTGATGTTGTGACAGTAGATATGGATTTTGTATATGTTAATCCAACATTAAAAAGGAAGGGTGATCATTCAGACACGGATTCGCAGTGTAGCAGAAAATGTGTGAAGAGAGGCAAGTACAAAAAAGATAAAACAATACTCAGAGACCACTTGGGTATGTTTTTTAATTATTTACTTATTTAGTTTCTAGACAGTAACAATTCTGAATGTTTTTGGCCTAAATATTATTTTGTTGTATTAGCTGATGTAGTTGTTAAAAAGAATACGACTTACTATCGGAGTAACCTCCGAACATTCATCAAGAAACTGAAGGGGATTAGTTATAAAAGTATCCATATCAAGAAGATGAAGAAGACCCCATTTTGATTGTTGTTCAAATCTGTAATTGAGTCAGAGGGGGAGGTATTGAAAAGGAGATGCGTCAAGATTGAAGAGAACATCAGGGAAGTAATATTGTCTTTTGATAAAAAGACTGAAACTTTTTGCATAGGTGGGAAGAAATTGTTAATAAGTAGTCGAGATGTTCAGTTGATCTTTGGTGTAGTTAGTGGTAAGAAATGTATAAAATTAAAGTCTATTGTTTCTGAATACCCAGATTGGGTTAATAGATGTTTTGGGGTTGAAATTAAAAAGAGTAATGGGCCATTAGTTTTAGTGAAGAGGATGATCTATGAGAAGTTGAATTTTTTTGTGACAAAGGTTAGTGCAGAGAGTTGTAGGGACACTGTAAGAATAACACTTTGCTATATGTTTGCCTGTTTACTGGCACCTAATCAGAATGCTGCTATTGCTACTCACCTAACCATATTATTTGAGGAGTATGAGAAAATGTGTGAGTACAATTGGTGTTCTTATATAGCGGACATGTTAAAGCACCAAGTAAAGACCACAAGGAACTTGGCTGCAGGAGGTTGTGCCATGTTGATACCTGTAAGATACTGCATATACTGCAATACTTTGTATATACTGCACAAACTTTTATGTAAGTTGTAATTATGAGTCGTATTATTTTTTTGCAGTATTGGTTGTGTGAGCACACAGCATTGATTACTCCGACAAATATAGATGCTTGTCCTCGTTTTTTAAGGTGGGATTTGAATGCACTGAAGAAGAAGGTTTCAAAAATTAATGTGGCAGAACTTGAGGTATTTTTTATTCCAATTGACTTAGAATTATCAAAAATAGATGTTTGATATTGATTAACACTGAAAATTCTACCTTTCATCTTTGTTCCAGGTACACACTGAAATTTTGCAAACAACTGAACGCGAGAGACATATTTTCCAGAAATTGTTGAAGAGTTGGGAGACAAATTCACAGACCGACGAAGATTCTGAAGGGCTTAGTGATATGGAGAGTGCTGATACAGAGGAAGCTAAATCAGAAAGTGAAGATGAAATTTTCAATACAATAAGGTTGGTAACACCAATGGGACAGAACCTAGAAGCATTTGAACCAAATAGAGAAAAGAGTTCGAAAACAGCGGGGATTTTCGAACCAGTACTCAGAAGCCCATCGTGGGATTTGTGGGGGACACAGTTACCCTCAACCACACTTCCATAAAAAAAATGGAATCACATATCGAGAGTATTGAAAACATGGTGGATGTGGCTGTGAGTTATGGTTTGGGTAAAGACAAGAGGACATATAAGAGTGATAACGAGATGGATGTACTTAGGATGCAGCTAGAAGCACGGGTAAAAATCAGTGACAAGGACTTGGAGATTGAGGAATTAAAAAGAAATTTGGAGAGTGAAGACTTGAAAAGGGATGTGTATACGAAGGATTTGGAGATTCAAGAGTTGAAAAGGACCGTTAGTTCAAAGGATACGAAGATTATTGAAGCCTTGAAGCAGAACATGAGTTTGAAAGATTTGGATATTGAAGCCTTGAAACGGACCGTGAGTTCGAAGGATTTGGAGATTGATGTCTTGAAAAGTACAGTAGATCAAAAGGACATGGAGATTGGATTCTTTAAAAGGACAGTCGCCATGAAAGATGAGGAGTTGACTGAGTTAAAGAAGCAAGTTTTACAAAAAGATGTTGCGGCAGTTGAGAAAGAAAACAAATATCAAGATTGTCACGAAACGACGAAGAAAGATAACTCAGAAGCCGTGTGTACAGAGAGTCAGATTTGGCAGAACCCGGACATGTTGGCAGAGGTTGATTTATTAGAGCAACTGTATACTGAGAAGAAACGAGACGTGAATAAAGAGTTGAGTGGGGGGGCAATAGTGATGAAGAGCTTAATAACATATACGAGGAAATTGATAATCATGTGGATAATGGTGAAGCTTTTAAAACTCCAGTGACAAGAAAGAAGCGTACGCAATGTTTACAAGAACCGAGCACAATGGTTATAAGGGTTAAAGAGAGAACGGAGTTTGCTAAACGAAAAGCAATTGAAATTACACCGCAACCGAGTACACGTGAAATTGTTGAAATTGGGGATGCGGATGACGCTTTTGATGATGGCAGTAGATTTGGGAAATTGAAGTTAAAGAAGCAGTTCCCGGCAGTTAGAAAAATTGGTGCAAATATTATAGACAAATTGTGTAGATTGTGGGATCAAGCAGGGAAAAGGTAGGTATCTTAAGGTTTTTACTTCCCCTTAATATTTATTTTCATGGCATTGTTGTTGATTCATATTTTGATCTTTGTGACAGGGCTGTTGTATGGAAGGGCCAGGGATCTATGTCAGGAATTAGCATGGACGAAATAATTAAGCTCCTCCATAATGACCGTATATCAACTGCGGTAAATTTCTAAAACCTTTATTAAATTATTTGTTATTTATATATTTAAATTCAATGGTAATTAAATGGCCACTGTTTTGTTGAAGATGATTGACTCTTGGATGGAGTTAGTAAAAGGAAAATATGGTGAAACTTCAACAGGCAAAAGTATACATATATTTACCTCTGCAGTATGGGTAAGTTAATTAATTCTGACATTGTTTAGTTATTCAATAAATGACAAATTGTACATTTATCAATTGTTTGGGCATGCTTTTAGGATCTTTTGTTTCCAAAGCCAGAAAAGAGGAGCAAAAGTGGTTAAAAAATGTGTGGATGACAAGTTAGAGAAGTGTGAATGTCGGGATGTTTTGCTATTTCCACTTCTGGTGAAGGAATCCACTGGGAGAGGTAGGACTCAGGGGTTAGGAGATCATTGGACATTATTACAATTGAATCTTAATACTTGCTCGTGGAAATTTTATAATTCTTTACGACCAAGAAGGGGTGAACTGACTGACCCCCATTTGTTGGGTTCATCTGTTGTGGTAAGTTAGAATTTGGAGTATGAACTAAATTTTTGTCCAAAATGTACAAATTTAAAGTTCACTAATCATTTTGACCAAAATGTTGGCAGGTTGATTATGTTGAATCCAAACTGAAGGAAATCTTTGCGAAAAATTACCCCAAGCACCGACTAATACAAGCTCCATTTACAAAAGCAAAGAGTGAAGCTTGTTTGCAGCAAGTGGCAGGGACTTTAGATTGTGGTTTGGTGGTATGCCAGCATATTGAAGACATTGTGTGTGGAAGAGAATTGGTTAAAGGTACATTTAGTAATAAAAAGGCTACTGAATATAGAGCAAAAATGGTTTCATGGTTTGTTGAACCAGAAACTGAAGACTAGAGTATGAACACCATTTATGTTTGTTAAACTTGAAAGTGTTTGGAATGACTAATATGTGAAGTGTGGTGTAACTTGGGATATTTTAGTGAAGTATTGTTTTTCAAGAGATGAATATTTTGTGAAATAATGCTTGGCAACCTATGAATGACATGTATATTTTTTACAGTAAAGATTACTAAAATGTACTAAAAGATTATATTGAAAATATACAGTAATGTTGATTTTTTAATTGTACATGAGTGTATAAAATGAAGATTTATAAATGACATTGTATATTTTAGTTAATATTATATAATCAATTTAATTTTGTACATTTATATCAAGAAATATATTGGGTCCAAATATATTTCCAGAAAAAGCTGTACATTTTATATACAAAAGCCATTTAGTACAAATTCCCATTACAAATATTAAAAAAAAGTTTTAGTCAATTTTAGACCAAAAAAGTTTTAGTCAATTTGATATACTAACGGCCTAATAATACAAGCCAAATGGTGTATTTATACTAATGTTATTGGGCTTGAACTACTCATTTCTCAACTAATACCATTAATTACACAAATTTAAAATATACAGTTTAAATATACAAATTTTCAGTACAATGATTTTATTATATACAATTCGAATTAGGCCCAATAGTTTTTATACAATCCTATCTTTTGTTAATACAACCCCAGAAAAAAATGTTTGGAAAAAAAATTCGAAAATTTTGACAATTATCGGAAAAAAATTCCGAAAATACAAAAAAAAAGTTTTAGTCAATTTTTTATACTAACGGCCTAATAATACAAGCCAAATGGTGTATTTATACTAATGTTATTGGGCTTGAACTACTCATTTCTCAACTAATACCATTAATTACACAAATTTAAAATATACAGTTTAAATATACAATTTTTCAGTACAATGATTTTATTATATACAATTCGAATTAGGACCAATAGTTTTTATACAATCCTATCTTTTGTTAATACAACCCCAGAAAAAAATGTTTGGAAAAAAAATTCGAAAATTTTGACAATTATCGGAAAAAAATTCCGAAAATACAAAAAAAAAATTTAGTCAATTTTAGACCAAAAAAGTGTTAGTCAATTTTATATACTGACGGCCTAATAATACAAGCCAAATGGTGTATTTATACTAATGTTATTGGGCTTGAACTACTCATTTCTCAACTAATACCATTAATTACACAAATTTAAAATATACAGTTTAAATATATAATTTTTCAGTACAATGATTTTATTATATACAATTCGAATTAGGCCCAATAGTTTTTATACAATCCTATCTTTTGTTAATACAACCCCAGAAAAAAATGTTTGGAAAAAAAATTCGAAAATTTTGACAATTATCGGAAAAAAATTCCGAAAATACAAAAAAAAAAACACTAATCATATGAATTTCCGATTTTTTTTTTTGGGTGGGGTTGTATTCACCAAACATGGGACTGTATTTAACCTTGGCCAACAATATATTGAGTTGTGCTCAGCCCAATACCCCGATATTGGGCCTATATACAATAACCAAATTCTAGACCAATTTTTTTTAAAAATACAAATTCACAAATCCAATACACAAATACATATTATACGTCGATGTCAAATTTATTTTATATACCAACGGCCCAATAATACAAGACAAGATATACAATTTATTCACAATTTGGAATATAAAGTATAAATATACAATTTATTGGATACAATAATAGGATGATATACAGTTCCAATTGGTCTATTTATACTAATCGTTGTTGTGCTTGAGCTATCAAAATTTATTTGCCTTGACCTGATAACTACTCATTAATAAACTAATACCATTAACTTACACAAATATAAAATATACAGTTTAAATATACAATTTTTTATGTCCTGCTATTATATAATTGTAATATACAATTCGAATTGGGCTATTATATAATTGTAATATACAATATACTTTTGAACATTAGTGACAAATGTACAATATAATATAGGCCCAAAAAATAATATACGATTTTAAATATACAATTACAATATACAATTACGATATACAATTACAATATACAATTTTTACATGCAATTGCAAATAGACAATTTACATTGGTCTTTAAATCCCACTTTAATTTTGACTGGAGAAGGCTTTATACAACATACATTTGTTTACCAAATCACCATTAATATATACTTGTAAAAATCATATAAAATTTGAACATTAGTGACAAATGTTAATATTGATGTAGGATAGTGGGCAACATTCATCAATGCTTACAATCATAATAGTTACTATATTATCATTAAACAAGAAATAATGCCTCATAACATAACCATAATACAACCCACAAATGTAGAGGCAAACTTGTATAAACATTAGTAAACAAAATACCCTTAGATAGCATAAATAATTGCATCCATCATTCGCAAGTTTGTTAACAAAAGTGGGGGATACAAGTTCTTCCCATTACATACCAAAGCTTAATTAGATGCTTAATAAAACAAACTTGTGTACATTCATAAGACTTTATCAAAACATCCTATCACAAGTTCATCATCTAGGCATCTTCATTCTAACAAAAGCATAAGCTTAACAAAAATATATTCTAAACAAAAAAGGATTAACTTAGATACTTAACACAACCTATATGTGTGTAAGCAAAATCCATATACTAATCTTAATGCTAGCAGAAGGGGATTCCAAGTACATCTTCTACATACCAAAGGGAAATGGGGATTCCAAGCTTTCAGTGAACCCAAAGGCTTTGCAATATCCTTCTTCTATCCCATCTGATTCAACTAGTACAAACGATTCATCCCTTAAATCAAAAATCCCAAAGTCTCCAATAGGATCAATTCGACACATTATCAACACATTATTGGGCTTAATCAAGAATAGGGGCTGGACATCAACAAACCTACGGTACATGGGTACAACATGCCATACCATAATTCTGAAATGAACCCAAACATCCCCATCATTCAAAAGCCACAGATCCTGAGCCTGCACAGGGTTGATCAACCTAGAATGCAGAGCTAGAGTTTTATCATCTAAACCTACCATACCGTACCCAAAGAAACCCACAGATGCACAAATAGGAAATGCAATTTTACGGTAAGTTCAATCAGCAATATCCAGAGAACATACTGTTGGGAAAATGTATAAGACTTGTTTTGATTAGATGCCAACATGTCCCTCCTAAGTTGTTTTGTAAGTAAATTATTCAGTAGAGTTAATGTTTAGTTCAACAGTTCTAAGTATTAAGAACTGGAGTACAGTTAGTAATAACTAGAGTGTATTCTAGTATGAAGTCTGCTGAAGATAAAGTCCGCTGAAGTGAAGTCCACTGAAGACTAAGTGATCTGAGAAAGAAGTCTAAGTCTTGAATGTTTTCTAAGTACATTCTCACTAAGACTAAATCTATCAGTAGAGGACGAAGGTCCACTGATAAAGAAACTAACAAGTACATTGAATGCTAAACATATTTAAAGCTGTTAGTTAATTCGGTTGGAACAAGGCAAAATGAATTTCAATGAAGCTTACAATAAATGAAGGAATAAGAAGGTTCTCTCAGAGGAGATCCACCTTAAGGCAAGACAAGAATTTGGGCATACAGACTTAAGGTCCAATGAAAAGATGACACGTCAGTGTACTTTACTGACAGCCGACCTGCCCCAGCCTGACAAGTACCAAAAGTCTTTCACCTAGCAATCTACAGAAAGTTGGTGAACAGCATGGTTTTGCAGTCGTTTCTTGACAAGACTTAAAGCTTCAAATAGAGCCGTTTGAACCAATCAGATACAAGAAGACTTACTTGAGAAGATTCAAATCCAACGGGAAGATTTTCAAGGAAGCCTATAAATACAGAAGGACGTGCACATTTACAAGCACGGGAAACTCACAAGATCAAAGCTATCTCTACATTCATAATCATCCAGAAGCACTCGAAATTATCATTGTTTCCCAAGTGTTTCACAATTGTAGAGAGCCTAACAAACCTTCTGTAACCAAGCTTAAAGCTATATCCAAATCTTAGAAAGAGATAATCCAATCCTAAGCATTGAGCTAAAACTTGTAAGGATTATCTCAAAATAGTTGGAACCGAAACCCTACTCAAAACCCTACTCAGTGTTTAGGTTGAGAGCTAGTGTTAAGTGGTGTTAGTAAGCTGATTGTTGTATCAGTCTGAAAGCTGGTTTGTTTTGGGAACTAGGACCTGGAATTTCCTAGTGATCAATCATCCTAAGAGAGGAGAAGTTGATCAGTGCACCTTGGCACTATAACACAAGGAATTCCAAGTGAAAGGAATTCTCCTGTTTGATCAGGCCAGTGGACGTAGGAGATTTATCTCTGAACCACTTTACATCTTGTGTACTTACATTCTGCTATTTCATAAGTGTGTGTTAATCTCAAGTTTATCAAAGTAAAACGAGTTTTCTAAAGGGCTCACTAATCCGCATCTGAAAGCTAATTAGATAGTAGTTCAACTGAAAGTCTTGTGCTTTCAGTGGAGGTATTATCTCAGTAAGCTTTCACAGAATAACTCTCAGCAGACCTCAAGTCCACTGACGAGCTATTGTCTTAAGTAACCTGATAAGTTTTAAAAGAAGTTTTAATTTGTAATCACATGTGTATTCCCCCCCCATACACCTGTTTACTCGTTTCGGGACCAACAATTGGTATCAGAGCAGTGGTTCAAAAGACCATTGTTCTAAGTATACCTTGTGCTTAAAGGTATTTTATTAAGGTCACCTGAATTGATCTTTTGATAAACTTGCTTTTATAATATGGTTGACAACACAGCTAGGGTTGCACCACCAGCAGAGAACAACATGGGAGTTAATCCCTTGAACCATATGTCTCATCACAAGCTTCCACAATTCTCAGTGGAAAACTATGATTTCTGGAAGATCAGAATGAGAGCTCATCTTGCCTGTGTGCATGATGAAATGTTAAGGGTTATTACTAAAGGTCCATTTGTGTTTATGACACCTAACCCTAGAACTACAGCTGAAACTATTGCAGATCCTAGAGAAGAATGGCCCAAAGATGAAGATAATTTCACTGCAGATGAGAGAAGGAGAAACAACCTCAACTTCATTGCCATGAACATTCTTTACACCACTATTCCAGATTCTGTAATGGGAAGAGTGATCCACTGCAAGACAGCAAAGGAACTATGGGACACTCTGGCTCTCATGTGTGAAGGAACTGACAAGATAAAAGAGAACAAGCTTTCAGTAGCTGTTCAAAAATATGAGCAGTTCACCATGGAGTCCACTGAGACCATAGACCAGCTTGATGGGAGGTTCACTGACATCATGAATGAGATAAATTCTCTGGGAAAGGTCTACACCAAAAGAGAAGTTGCCTTAAAGATCCTGAGAGGTCTAACCTCAAGATGGGATGTGTACTCTGTAATGATGCAGAATACCAAGGATCTATCCAGCATGTCTATGCAACAGGTATTCTCTGAACTTAAAGCTTATGAGTTTGATCTGAACAGGAAAAGGGCTCCTGATGAGACCTCAGCTGAGAAGGGAGTCGCCTTCAAAGCTAAGGAGTCTGAGCCAAAATCCCCAAAACCTCAGAAGAGTACAAAGGCAAGCAAGTCTCAAAGCAAGACTGAGATGCAGGAGGAACTCAGCCTCATGGCTAGAAGGTTTGAACAACTTAACAGCCGCTTTGGCAAATATAAGAGATTTTACAGGGATAACAGGGAAGGTAGAAGTTATCCACAAAAGACTACCAGAGAAGGAGAGAAAAGCTCATCTGAGCTGGAAAAGACGAAGGAATACAAGAATTACACCAAGGCTGAAGGATCATCATCAAAGACCAGAGAGTCCACTGAGGAAAAGAATGATGATGCCAACAGGTGCTTTCAGTGCAAAAAGATTGGGCACTTTCAATATGACTGTCCTCAACTGAGCACAAAAGAAAGAAGAGAAAGGCAAGCCAAAAGAGACAGAAGATATGGAGAAAGGAAAGCCATGATGGCTGGGGATGTTGATGAAAACCTGGAATCGCCTGATGAACTGTTCTCTGACAGCAGTGAAGATGACATGTGCCTCATGGCAAGAGAAGAACCAGAGGTACAATCTAAACAATCCATTTCTCTAGAACACACACCTGAGCTAAGCTCAGAGTCAACTGAGGAACTCAATCTTCAGTCCGCCTTGGAACAATTGATGATTGATTTCTCAAGGTTGCAAGAAGCAAGTTTCTGTCTTCAAGATGAGAACAAACAACTCTTGAGTGAAAACTCCAAGTTAATTAAGTCTGGGAATCAAGCAGATCTGAACCCAGCCAAATCTACCATTGAACTGACAAAAGAGGTGGAAATCCTCAGAAGTCAAGGAAATGGTAGAGATCAACTGATAAAAGATCTCAATGAATCTAAGACAAAGTTAACTGAAGAGAATTTAAAATTGGTAAGCCAAATAAAGGATTCTCTCCTGAAAATTGATGTCTTACAAAAATCTGAAGAGACTTTGTTAAAAAGGATTGATGCTCTAAACAAACCCTCTCTTGCCATAGAGGAGATCCAAAATTTTCAAACCAATCCAAATAACAAGTGTGGGATAGGCTTTATTCCAAAACCTTCAGAAGGTCCTCTGAGTGTTGCTTCTTCAAGTGGCACAAAGAGAGTTTTTGTCAAGTCTGTGACATTTCAACCACAGACTGTGGATAAAGGAAAAAGACCAGCTGAGATCACTCAAAAGAAAAGTCAATCTAGGCCAAAACCAAATGGAAAGGCTCAGGTGACTTATCAGACTAGATCTCAGCAGAGGTACTATCAGCCGAGGTCTTCACAGATGAAGCAACCTCAGCTGAGAACACCCAGGTATGAGCAGTCCTCAAGGAATGACTCATATGAAAGACCTAGTCCTTTTGTGCCTAAAGGAAAAGGTCCTTCATACCTTTATAAACAAAAACCAAGACCAGGTGCACCCAAGCCAAAGAGAAAGAATGTGAAGAAGGTTCCTGTTCCTTCAAAGGCTGACACCCATAGAAAGTTTACTCCCAAGGCACCTAGGGAGATAACAATCTATGTAGATGTTTATGGAAGACAAATTAGCCAATCTAAAGTGATTAGAACAGTGAGGCAAATTTGGATTCCGAAAGGTACAGCTAACCTTGTAGGACCCAACACCAAATGGGTACCTAAAGCTTGATCTGTGATTGCAGGGCTCAGTGGACCTCAACAAAGGAGAAGCTCTTATATCATCAGTCTGGTACTTGGACAGTGGATGTTCTAGGCACATGACTGGCAACAAAGATCTCCTGACAGAATTTGTTGAGAAGGAAGGTCCACAAGTCACTTTTGGTGACAACTCTCAAGGAGCCACTAGAGGTTATGGTACTTTAATTATTGGCTCAATAAGAGTAAGCAATGTATCCTTTGTCAGTGGACTTAAGCACAATCTTCTGTCCATAAGTCAATTTTGTGATAAAGGATACAGTGTTGAATTTTCATGTAACCTGTGTTTTGTTAAGAATGTATCTTCACAACAGGTATTACTAACTGGGTCAAGAAAGGGAAATGTCTATCTTGCAGATTGGAAGTCTTGCACACCAAATGCATGTCTTATAGCTAAGAGCTCAACTGACACTAATTGGTTATGGCATAAAAGACTAAGTCATCTGAACTTCAAGATGATGAACAGGATAGCAAGACATGGACTGGTAGAAGGAATGCCAAATGAAGTTTACAACAAAGAACATATCTGTAAAGCCTGTCAAGAGGGGAAGCAAGTAAAGGCATCTTTCAAAAGCAAAGTAGCAACCTCTACTGACAGAGTACTTCAACTATTACATATGGATCTTTTTGGTCCAGTAACCCCTGTAAGTATCAATGGGAGAAAATATACACTTGTTGTTGTAGATGACTTCTCCAGGTACACATGGGTGATATTCCTTGCAAGCAAAAAGGAGACTCAACTGAGACTGCCAGAGCTCCTGAAGAAAGTTAGCAATGAAAAGAGCCTGAACATTGTAAAGATAAGATCAGATAAGGGCACTGAATTCATAAATTCTATTATATCTGATTATTGCAAAGAATTAGGTATTTTTAATGAGACATCAGCTGCAAGAACTCCACAACAAAATGGAGTAGCTGAAAGAAGAAATAGGACTCTCAAGGAGGCAGCAAGGACAATGTTAGCTGAAGCTCAGGTTCCTAAAAGATTCTGGGCTGAAGCTATTAATACTGCCTGCCACACTCAAAACAGATCCATGGTAACCAAACATCAAGGAAAAACTCCATATGAGTTATGGAATGGCAGAAAGCCACAGGTATCTTACTTTCATATTTTTGGTTGCAAGTGTTTCATTCACAACAATGGGAAAACTCAACTGAAAGCTTTTGATAGCAAAGCTGATGAAGGAATTTTCTTAGGATATTCCCAAATCAGTAGAGCTTTCAGAGTTTACAACTGTAGAACTCTTGTTGTGGAAGAAACACCTCATGTGGTATTTGATGAGTCTACCTTTGAGTCCAGAAGTAAGGAGAATGAGGATGTGATAAGCAAAAGGCTAACTAGACTGAGTATCAAATCAAAAGGATATCCTGAGAATTGTGTTGATACATTCATCCCAACTTGGGACAACCTCAATGATCAACAATTCAAAGAGGACACTCAAAATAAGACCACTCCTCAAAGCTCACCTGAGAGCCCTCCTGAAGATGTAACTGAACTGATGAACACCATCCCAGTTCAAGAGGTAACCAATGTCAATGAAGATGTGGTCACAGCTGAGACATTCACTGAAACTATCATTCAAGGGGGAACCAATGAAATTACCATTGAGAATGAAAATACCTTGAATGATGACTCAGGACTTCAACCCTCTGTCTTATTTCCTGAATTCGATTTCATTCCAATATCTAGTGACTCAACTTCAGAAGAGTTAAACTCTACTGAAGGGCATCAGCCTAGGAGAACTTGGCTCTCAGATCACCCTGTTGAGCAAATCCTAGGTGATCCTACCTCAGGAGTCAAAACTAGAAGTTTTCATGGTGAAAGTGCTTTGTTTTGTTGTTTCTTATCAAACCAGGAACCAAGTTCCATAGCAGAAGCACTTCAAGATTCCAACTGGATTATTGCCATGCAAGAAGAGCTCAACCAGTTCACAAGGAATCAAGTATGGGAGTTGGTGGACAGACCATATCACTGCAATGTGATAGGAACCAAGTGGGTATTCAAGAACAAGAAGGATGAGAATGATATCATAGTCAGAAACAATGCCAGGCTAGTTGCAAAGGGCTACTCTCAAGTTGAAGGATTTGACTATGATGAAACATTTGCTCCAGTAGCCAGATTGGAGGCAATAAGGTTATTTCTTGCATATGCTGCTCACAAGAAATTCAAGGTGTACCAGATGGATGTTAAAAGTGCCTTCTTGAATGGAGTACTCAATGAAGAGGTCTATGTGGAGCAACCCCCAGGTTTTGAAGAAAGTCACAAAGTATATAGACTGAGGAAAGCTCTATATGGACTGAAACAGGCTCCAAGAGCTTGGTATGATACTTTGTCACAATTCCTTTTGGATCATGGTTTTATCAAAGGGAGAGTTGATAGAACACTTTTCAGAATCACAAAAGGAGAGGACACATTGCTGGTTCAAATTTATGTGGATGATATCATTTTTGGATGTCCTAACCAAGTCCTCTGTGAGAAATTTTCTCAACTGATGAAGGGAAAGTTTGAGATGTCTATGATGGGAGAAATGAATTTCTTCCTAGGACTTCAAGTCAAGCAATCCACTGAAGGAATCTTCATCAACCAAGCCAAATACACAAGGGAGCTGATCAACAAGTTTGGATGCCAGACCAGCAAGGTTGCAAGAGTTCCACTCAACACCAACACCAAAATGGAACCAGATGAGGATGGAGAATCAGTAGACCAGACTTCCTACAGAGCCATTATTGGATCTCTACTGTATCTCACAGCAAGCAGACCTGATATCACATTTGCAGTTGGCATTTGTGCTAGATATCAAGCAAATCCCAAGAAAAGTCACCTGGAAGCTGCCAAGAGAATTCTAAAATATCTTAAGGGTACTTTGAATATGGGATTGTGGTATCCCTCAGATGACAATCTAGAACTCACAGGATACTCAGATGCTGACTATGGAGGATGCAGAATTGATAGAAAATCAACCTCTGGCACTTGTCAATTCTTGGGAAGTAAACTGATTTCTTGGTTTTCCAAGAAACAAAATTCAGTAGCCACAAGCACTACTGAAGCTGAGTATATGGCAGCTGGAAGTTGTTGTGCTCAAATTCTTTGGCTAAGACAACAACTGAGAGATTACAACATCTTTGCCAATGAAGTCCCTATTTTCTGTGACAACAATAGTGCAATTGCTATTTCAGAAAATCCAGTTCTCCACACAAGATGCAAACATGTGGATATAAGGCATCACTTCATCAGAGATCATGTGGAGAAGAAGGACATCAAAATCCACACTGACAAGCAGAAGGCAGATATCTTCACTAAACCTTTGGCTGAAGCAAGGTTTCAAGAATTGTCAGTGGAGGTTGGACTCCTAGATCCAGGAGAGTAAAGAAAGGATTGAATCTCAGTAGAGTTACCTTCAACTCAGTGGAGATTCATACTCAGAAGAGGCCTTAATATCAGACGAGGTCGAACCTCAGTGGAGGTCAAGTTTATACTTATGTTATTTTCAAAGCTAAAGTCTCTTAGTTTTATATATATTTTAATTGGCTTCAATATATTTACTAATGAGTGCTTTCTGAAAAATTAAATCTTTTTCCACTGTTCCGAAGAGATTTTGGTATGGCAAGCATTTAATGCGCGTGGTACAAGTCAGACATGCTTTTTCAATTACCTATCTCACGCGCCCTAAAAGCCGGATGATGTGACCTTCCGGCTACCAACTTTTTAAATCCATACCATTCATATTAGGCGGTTCTTTTCTAACCGTCAAGATTTCTTAAACCCCCCCCCCCCCACTAAACCTTACAACTATCCACGATCTCAAACACGATCAATCTCAGGCGTTGATCTCTTTGTTCGATCTCACCATTCATTACTCATATAAAAACTCCAAACGATCATTTGTAAACCTTTTCGAATACACTTCCAAAGCAAACACTTACTTCTTTTCCCAACTCTCTGCAAATCGTTTCTCTCAAACCCTCTTATTCAAATGGCAAAGTTAAATCTTAGTTTCCTTACCCATAAAGATAACTTCTGGTATGAACCCATCGTGGTTTTTAATAACCCAGAAATTGAGTCCAGACCCGAGTATGCTCACATCAAAGAAGCCCTTCAAATGATAAAAAGTGCTGGGTTAGAGAAATTTCTATCCGTTCATCCAGAGAACTGTTTTGACAGACAGGTTCTTGAATTCTACAACAATGTCTCCAACTCAGATACAAGGATCAAGTCTCATCTGATCTTGCAAAGGAAGAAGAAAGTTATGAGAGATAACATGGAGGTCACAGAGCACCAAAAGATAAAGAAGGAGATTCGAGTGAGCGGAGAAGTTCTGAAGGAGCTTTTTGATCTTCCTTCTGAAGGTCCCAACCCAGACACGTGCATAGTAGAGAAAGAGGAAGAATGGGTCAAAACCATAATGCAGAGAAAGGTACAATACACCCCAACAATGAACAGAAGTGAACTCCTGCCAGTTTACAATGTTCTCTGTGAAGTCGTGAGTAAATGTATCTTGGGAAACCAAGGGAGTACTGAGCAAGTGAGCAAGCCAAAGCTCAGGCTGATGAAGGCGATAGTTGAGAGCAAGGAAAAGCCATACAATTGGCAGCAGTTCTTTCTGAGGGCCTTGAATAAAGAGCACTCGAAGTTTCAACCTGACAAATCTCCTCAACTATCAAGTAAGCTAAACTATGCAACAAAAATCTCTTACTTGATAGAGAATGTAGATCTGGGAGTAGATTGGATCCCTGATAGGAAATGGAGCAATCTAAAGATCTTATTCAAGTCTGGAAAGACTCTAGAGGCAAGGATGATTAAGCCTGCGGTGGAAAGCCCAGAGGCAGTTGAGGAGGAGGAAGCTACCACTGCTGAGGGGAAGAAAACAAAACTGAAAAGGAGATTGGTAAAGTTGAGTGACAAAATGGCTCAACATAAGGAGGTTGTGGCAGAGAAGGCCTCAAGGAAGGAGAAGAAGAGGTCTTCTGAAGCAGAGAAAGAGGCTGCTTCGAAGAAAGTCAGAATCACTAACTCCACTGATGAGTCTTCATCAGGTAACCCTACCTCTTCTCCCAACACCATCTCAACTGAGTCTGACTCAGATGTCCCTGCACCTACCCCCATCAAACCTAAAATCACTAAACCTCGCACCCCTGCCGCCAAAACCAAACGCATCTCCAAAATAACTCACACTCAAACCCCCACTGATGGCTCTCAAAAGCCAGCAAGTGGATCCCAAACTGAAACCCCCACTGAACCCATCTCCACCCCATCAAACCCTACTGAACCCATTCCCTCAACCCCATCTGAACCCGTATCATCCACCCCCACTGACCAAAACCCAACCTCACCTGACACTCAAACCTCATCTGAGTTGAACCCTCCTGAAATTCATCCAACTCAACTGGAGTCTATCCCAGAAGAGCCAACAGAAAGCAGATCCCCTACCCCTTCCCTTCCTTCAGACGATGAAGAAGAGTACTCCTCCCTTGATACTCTCAAGGATGAAGTTGCATACTCTTTAGAGTCTAAGTACCCTGAGCTTGATGGGTACCCAACCCTGAAAGCTTTATTCTTGAGGCTGAGACTCCTTGTCCAGCTCAAAGATAGGAGGCTAGGAGAAATTCTACTGGCAGTCAAAGGCAGCAATGCTGATGATTGGAAGAAGGAGGAGATGGAGGTGTTGCAGTTTGCAGGGATGACCAAAACCAGACTTCTCTGTGATGAGAAAATTTTTGAGAGTCTGGTGATGGAGAAGATAGCTGAGGCTAAGAATGCAACTGAGGGAGAGAAGGCTGATGTTGGTGAGCAAGAGAAGTCAGTTGAAGTGTTAGCTGAAGGAGAGGAGGTAAAGGAGAAAGAGGGAGAGAAGGAAGAATTTATACAAGGAGGAGGGACCTCACCAAGGCAAGGTGATGGTGAGGTAGCCAAGGATGTATCCAAGGCAAGGGATACTGAGGCTCAAAATTTGCCACAGGAGGGTCCAGTAGAGGTGTCTACTGAGATTCTCCCACAACAGCCCTCAGTGGTGGCTTTAGAGTCAACTGAGGTGACTGGAATTGAAGGAGTTGAAAAGAAAAGAGAAAAAGCTGAGGGTGGTGAGAAAGATATTGAAATCACTGGGGTTGTGAGAGGTCAAATAAAAGCAATCATCCCTGTAAAGGGTGAATTGGCTGAAAGAAATATAGTTGAAAAGAAGAGTGATGAGAGAAGTAAGATGAGTGAGGAGGGGGGAGTTCCAATGGAGTTAGAAGTTTCAGGTGACTTAGGTGGTGAGATTGAGGGAGGAAACACTAACACTGTCTTAAATGCAGGTACTCAAACTG
Source organism: Ballota nigra (assembly GCA_947034835.1). Lineage (NCBI taxonomy): Eukaryota > Viridiplantae > Streptophyta > Magnoliopsida > Lamiales > Lamiaceae > Ballota > Ballota nigra. The sequence continues at coordinate 84,779,387 of OX344720.1, read as the reverse complement.
ATGAGATCCCCCCAGTCCAGGTCAACCTAACTCCCCTGAAGGATGCAGTGCTTAAACTCCAACATGAAAGACTTCCTACTCTTGAAACTCAGCTGAGAGATGTCCAAGAAGTTGTCCAAGAGGAGGTGGACGAAATGGTCATCCTCTCAGATCACATTGACGAACTCATGGAGTCCACAACTACATCACTCCAGAATCTCACACTTAAAATTGACGACTCTCAGCAGATGGTGATTGATGTAGTTGAGGGGCAAAGTATGCTAGTCATTGATGCCTTGAAGAAGCTGGAGGAAACTGAAGAAGAGGCCAGAGCCAAATTCCTCAAAGACTCAGTAGAGAACATTTCCATCAACCTGAAGTCATCAGTGGAGGCCTTCTCAACTGACCTTCTTGGAAAGGTTGAAGGATTATGGAACTCGAAGATGTCTGAATTCGAGGCCAAGCATGCTGAGCTGGGAGCCAAACTGGGAGAGGTACTAAAGAAGGCAGCTGAGGATTTCCCAACTCAAGAGAAGACTGATGTGCTTATCAATGAAAAGCTTGCGCAGTTTGTTCAATTTGGGCAGACTGCTGGGGCTACTTTAGAAAGGCTTGAGGATGAGGTAGATCACTGCTCAACTGAGCTGAAGGCATTGGCACATGATCAACTGAAGCTCAACATCACAGTGGCTGAGTGTATGATTAATGCCGGAAAGGGGGAAAAGAGGATAAGTGCGAAGGACATGAAGGCTGATCCCAAGAATAAAATGAACATTATCCTTGAAACCCCTGATTTCGAAAAAGGCCAACAAGTGAAGAGCACCCTGAAGAAAGTTGATGCTGAGGCCCAGAGGCTGGTTGGAGAAAAGAAGGGCAAGGAGACATCATCAGAAGACCTCTCAAAGTTCAAAGAAGCTCATCTGAAAGAGAAGGAAGAGAGAGCTGCAAAGAAGGGGGAACCTGCAAAGAGGAAGGCATCTGAAACTCTCTCAGCAGAGGTTGCTAAAAAGACAAGAACCTCAGGGAGGTTGGCAGCTAAGTCCACAACCTCTACTAATGAAGTTCAGGTACTTCCTATTCTCAACCCTGAACCCTTATCTTCTGAACCTCCCAAGTCTGCACCTACCAAAGTCACAGAGCTCGCTGAGCTAATTAAAGAGGCTGGAGGTATGAATGAGAGAGCAAGGAAGCTAACAGCCCAGCAGCAGGAGAGGAGAGATAAGGTGGTTGATAAGATAGAGACCATTGCAGAGCTGGCTGAGAGGAAAAGAAAGGAGAGGCTAGCCACATTTGATAAAACTACTTCTAAGAAGTTCAGAAGTGGTTATCTTAAGTGGGCTGCCAAACTGAAGAAAGACAAGATCACACCTTCTCAAAACAGATTCCCTCACCATGATGCCTGGGTTCCTAAGAAGCTCAATGATGCTTGGGAGACTGCAAAAAGGGAATTCGTTTATTCCTTTTATGTCAGTGGAGAGTTAGGAAGGGACAATGCACAAGAAGTCTTCAACTCATGGTTGTTTGATGCCTATCCCAAACTCTATCCTGAGATCAGTGGTGCTTGGAATGATGCCTTCCCTGATCATGCTCTGAAGGCCCCTGAGCCAATCACCTACTGGCCTCCTCAAGATGCAACAGGAGCTGTTGATAGAGAAAGGATCACTGAAGAGTGGACATCCTTATGCGAGCATCTTGGTCTCAAAGGACATTCGAAGGAAATGATGGAAAGGAAGAATGAGCTAAAGATCAGAGTCTTCAAGCAATATGGACTTGAACCTCTTTTTGAGTCCATCTGAGAAAGTTGTATCTTTTGCTGGGCATTTGTTTATAAGTCCCAGGTGTGTTTAGTTTCAAACTTTTTGACAGTTGACTTCATGTAATTTGTACTTCATCATTTTTCAATGAAATGAACTCTGCTGATGTTTGCCCAAGATAATATCTCATTATCATTTAGGCTTATGTACTTGAATGTTTTTACTTACAAAATCTGTGAACTTTGAATGTCATCTGAAGAACCTCATCTGGAAGAAGATATGTAATAAGATAGGTTCCGGCATAATCAAAAAGGGGGAAATTGTTGGGAAAATGTATAAGACTTGTTTTGATTAGATGCCAACATGTCCCTCCTAAGTTGTTTTGTAAGTAAATTATTCAGTAGAGTTAATGTTTAGTTCAACAGTTCTAAGTATTAAGAACTGGAGTACAGTTAGTAATAACTAGAGTGTATTCTAGTATGAAGTCTGCTGAAGATAAAGTCCGCTGAAGTGAAGTCCACTGAAGACTAAGTGATCTGAGAAAGAAGTCTAAGTCTTGAATGTTTTCTAAGTACATTCTCACTAAGACTAAATCTATCAGTAGAGGACGAAGGTCCACTGATAAAGAAACTAACAAGTACATTGAATGCTAAACATATTTAAAGCTGTTAGTTAATTCGGTTGGAACAAGGCAAAATGAATTTCAATGAAGCTTACAATAAATGAAGGAATAAGAAGGTTCTCTCAGAGGAGTTCCACCTTAAAGCAAGACAAGAATCTGGGCATACAGACTTAAGGTCCAATGAAAAGATGACACGTCAGTGTACTTTACTGACAGCCGACCTGCCCCAGCCTGACAAGTACCAAAAGTCTTTCACCTAGCAATCTACAGAAAGTTGGTGAACAGCATGGTTTTGCAGTCGTTTCTTGACAAGACTTAAAGCTTCAAATAGAGCCGTTTGAACCAATCAGATACAAGAAGACTTACTTGAGAAGATTCAAATCCAACGGGAAGATTTTCAAGGAAGCCTATAAATACAGAAGGACGTGCACATTTACAAGCACGGGAAACTCACAAGATCAAAGCTATCTCTACATTCATAATCATCCAGAAGCACTCGAAATTATCATTGTTTCCCAAGTGTTTCACAATTGTAGAGAGCCTAACAAACCTTCTGTAACCAAGCTTAAAGCTATATCCAAATCTTAGAAAGAGATAATCCAATCCTAAGCATTGAGCTAAAACTTGTAAGGATTATCTCAAAATAGTTGGAACCAAAACCCTACTCAAAACCCTACTCAGTGTTTAGGTTGAGAGCTAGTGTTAAGTGGTGTTAGTAAGCTGATTGTTGTATCAGTCTGGAAGCTGGTTTGTTTTGGGAACTAGGACCTGGAATTTCCTAGTGATCAATCATCCTAAGAGAGGAGAAGTTGATCAGTGCACCTTGGCACTATAACACAAGGAATTCCAAGTGAAAGGAATTCTCCTGTTTGATCAGGCCAGTGGACGTAGGAGATTTATCTCTGAACCACTTTACATCTTGTGTACTTACATTCTGCTATTTCATAAGTGTGTGTTAATCTCAAGTTTATCAAAGTAAAACGAGTTTTCTAAATGGCTCACTAATCCGCATCTGAAAGCTAATTAGATAGTAGTTCAACTGAAAGTCTTGTGCTTTCAGTGGAGGTATTATCTCAGTAAGCTTTCACAGAATAACTCTCAGCAGACCTCAAGTCCACTGACGAGCTATTGTCTTAAGTAACCTGATAAGTTTTAAAAGAAGTTTTAATTTGTAATCACAGGTGTATTCCCCCCCCATACACCTGTTTACTCGTTTCGGGACCAACACATACACCCTTTGTTGCTATCTGCCAATAGAGTTTTCCATTAACGAATATCCCGGGTTCTCCAACCGGATAATCGTATGGAAAACTACTGATTTGGCTCCATTGCCGAGTATTACGGGAGAAAACACTTACCTCCGTAATCAATTCAGTGTTGTTGAACATTGAGATCCTGACCAATTTGTAATCATCTTCAGCCTCGTTATACCCCATTCCAAAAAAAGTAATCGCCCAAGTGCCTCCAGGGGGGAAGTTGATCTTTTGATTCGGAACCGAAATGCTCATCGTAGTCATGGGATTGTACAAGGTGTATTGGTCTTGTAGATTACACATGCAAACCAAACCATTGCATGTGGCCACATACTCTGTTTGTCGGTCTCCATCATAGAGGATTCTCCTATTTGGCATTCGAGGGGCAGATTCTTCATATGCAAGATTAAAGCTACCCATGCTCCTCTCAAAGAAAAAAATCTGTCGATTCTGATGAATCTGATTCTTTAGATGTTTCTTCACAAAGAAACGACTATTAATCAGCTCATTCCAGAAACGAGAGACCCTCTTAAACTCCAAGAGATCAGCAACACGGCAGCGAGATATTATCTCGATCCTCATGTCCTCCGGTAGCTCTCGAACTTCATCTTCTTCATTCGCCATGGTTGGATGGTCAATAATGCAAGATTTTGGTTCTTCGAGACTTTGAAATAGTGGATTTAGCTTGTCACAATCAATTTGACAGAGCGTAGCTTCTTTCTTCCCAATGTACTGAATATCTTAGCTGTGATCTTATAAAAGATTTGATCGATTTGGACAAATTGGGCTTTGCCTTTTAATTAAATTAAAAAATTATGGAATGATTAATTGGGCCATTACTTAAATGAACATGTATAATTCTTGTGGGCCTAGTAATATATAATTTTTAGGTATATACAATACATATTTTACTAATCACATAATTAATTACAATTTTAAGTAAATAATTTATTACAATCATTATTTTTTAAAAATGTAGTATCACTTATATAATTTAGTGAAAAAAAATACGCTGGTATATATATTGATGAATGTTCTGTCTTAAACTTGGAAATTAACTAATTATACAGTATGTCCCACAAAAACGAACAATTTATACATGAAATGTAGAAAAAAATCTTTACGTAAAGTGTAAATTTACATTTACAGTTAATAATTGTTTTCCAATTGTACTAAATGGCCTAATACTAAATTTACATTTTACAAAATATGACCTAATTATAAAAAAATAATGATTGGGATTAGATATTTTAAAATAAATTATATTCTTAATTATTTAATAAAATTGAAATAAATGACATATCATGATAAAAAAATATCCAGTGTGTATATTGGTGAAATGTTCCATACTTTTCATTAATGTAAAATTCCATGGTACAAGTATAAGAAAATTATACATTTAACAAGTTGAATATTCAGATATACGTATGGTTGATATATTCAATATTTTATAATCCAAAATTGCACGATATATATGTATATTGAATATATAAGGCCCAGTTGAACGTAATTTAAGTACAAATTTACATGGGCCATTTCAATTGCATGGCCCACAACTGATTGTTCTAAATGTATAACTATTAGGAACTTTATATTACAATTATATATGTATAAATGGTGATGTATATATTCCTTTTTTAAAGTTGTCCAGCCAAAAAAATATTTTTTAAATAAGTGTCCAACCTAAAAAATATACGTGAAAATAAGTGTACTTAATATAGTTCAATAAAATTGTACTAAATGACCTATTATTTTTAAAAAATGTACAAGTATACAACTTAAATTTTTTTTTTTATATAAATCACAAAAATATAAGTATTTTTATAATTCAATATTCAACAATATTTTATAATGTAATATTATGATAGGAGTTATTTAAGTATTATATATCAATTGAACATGGGCCATTTCAATTGAACTATATATTACAATTTTATATCAATTAACGTTGAGTTATTTTTTGAAGTACATTAGAAGAAATTTTATATTATTTTTTCTGAGATTTTATATCAATTAATGGTGAGTTATTTTCTGAGATTTTTCTGAAATTGTACATTAGAACAAATAGTACTTTACATTAGAAGAAAATGTATATTTAATGTATAAGTATAGGTAATCAATTGTATATTATTTTTCTGAGAAACTGTAAGAACACCTTTACATGGACCATTTCAATTGACTATATATTACAATTATATATCAATTAATGGTGACGTATTTTTTTATGTATTGTACATTACAAGAAATTGTATATTTTGATGTACATTATTTTTCTCAAATATTGTACATTAAATACTGGACATTTTGTTTAATTTGTAATGTACAAGTTTTGAATTGTATATTCTAAAATAAACAATTATATAAATAAAGGGGTATTACAATTATATAAATTGTACATATTGGATTATATAAAGTGGATCATATTGAATTGTACCTCAATATACAAGGTACAACTTATACAGGAAAAAAATAGCCGTTGGGGGTTTCCTTATAGAGCCGTTGGAGGATTTGCTTATATATATGGTATCGACCAAGCTTAAAAAACATTCCCAAGCAAAGAAATGTCTAGCTCAAGCAATCTGCAATCATCAAAGAAGTACCTTGTGTAAAAAAAACAGGGTGTATGATTAGTGTGAAAATTGCTCGAAATTCGTGTACTATTTTTGCCAAATTTAATTGGATTTCTTGCATTTATTTACATTAATTTGATCATTTGTGCTTAATTGTCGAGAAAGGCATTTTTATTATTTTTGCAGGAAATTGATTATTTTTTAGAAGAAAATACGAGCTTATAATTTTGTGAGGTCGAGCGAGGAGAAAAGTCGAGAAGAAAACGAGAAAATTGTAGGAGAAAAGAAGAGAGCCCAAGATTTCAGCCCAATTCATTTAAGGCCCAATTGCAATTCTCATTTCATGAGATAAAGAAGCACTCACGTAAATGCAAGGAAAAGCAAGAAACAAAAGCGATGGGGCCCGCGTCCATTTTTAGAAAGAGAAAAGGAAAGCTGCCATTTTAATTCTTTGAAACCCATCTCCATTTTCAAGCATACGAAGAAAGAGAAAGAGAGGATGAACCCATTTCATATTATGAGAAGAGAGCTTCTAATTCACACAAGAAATTCTCGTCGGAAATCCATCCACGCTTGAAGCTCGACGCCGGAAAGAACGCTCCATGGTCGGAAATTCAGAGCCTCGTCGGAAAGCTCTCCACCTCTTGGGCCACGTGCCACATGCTGAGAGGGAGAGAAAAAGAGGTTGTGGGTCCCACGAAGAAGTAAAAACCAAGATAGCAAATATTCAGCAACTTTGTCAACTTAAAAAAAAAAAAGCGTATTTCCTCTTTTACAAAGTAAACATGCGTTTCTCAACCATTTCTCCAGTGGCAAACCACCGCTCGACAGAAGGCTGCTCGTGCAACTCGGCTCGACCATTATGGGTCGTGCAAGGTCCGAAATTCTGCCCATTTTCACATTTTCAGCCCATTTTTGACCCACACTATATATACCATTTTATCAGATTTGAGAGAGGGGGGCACATATATTTTCTAGGGCATTCTATTGGGGAGAGCCCCTCTCCCCACACACACTCCTTCACTCACTAGATAATTTTAATGCTTTCTTAGATTAGAATTAGTGGGTAATTTCAATTTCTTGTAAGGATTTATGCTTTGAAGATCATTTGAGGTGATATCTTTCTTTAATTTCAAGCTTTGACGGTTAATTTCATTTTTATTTGTTATTTTAGCTTATTAGCCATGGGCTAACTCTCTTTGCTTTGAGTGTTGAATCAATGTATGAAATTAGTGTGTTGATGGATTTATAGCTTTGATTATGTCTATTTCTTGATGTGAATGTTTCTATTGATGGGCTTTGTATGTCTCAATTAATTAGTTGATTTGATTAGCTTATGTATTTAATTTTGTGTATTGCAACGAGAGTTGGGTATGCATGATTGGTATTTAGGCGAAAGCTTTGGGTAATTAATTTGAGTTAAATAGTAATCGGTTTACCCGAGAGGGGGTCGGTTGCTAGATCCCTCATCATTAGACATTAGGTATCTTAATTTGAATATTTTGGTACTTAGTGAAGGGGGAATTCTAGAGATGCATCGCGTGTTTTTAGATATTCACGATCTTAGGAGCTTATGGGGCATAATTAGGAATTGCTAGTTAGTCCACGTTGTTCACCTAGGCCTCAAAAGGGATTGGTCTACACACTTTTGTGATCGCTCTTAGCAAACATCTAGAAAAAGGAAATGATAGGTTGTGAATTTGTCACACACACTAGTGGATTATATTGTGAAGACACTCGAAGAATTTTTCTCTCGCACTTTCTTAATTGAAAGTTAGTTTAATTGTTTAATTGTTTTTCTAGATTTAATTTTTTGCATTAGTTTAATTTTTGAATGTCAACTTGCTCGTCACTATAGTATCATGCCAACGCACAATTTTGGGGCTCCACTGCACTCCTAAATCCTTTGGGTTCGATAACTACTTGGTCCAAGTCTACTTTCACTACTACGACGATCCCGTACTCTTGCGGGGGAGTAGGAATATATTTTTCGAAAACTCCGACCAAGTCAATGGCGCCGTTGCCGGGGATTTAGTTGAGTGCCTTAAGTGGGACTTAGAGTTAGTTGAGTGGTACTAGTAGTGACATTTTATTGTTTTGTTTGTTTGATTTATTTTTGTTTGAATTTGATATTTCTTATCTGTGTAGGTGTGCTTTGAATTCAGAAGATGGAGGATATATACCTTTGGAAGACGGGTCATAACCATTCTAGCACGGTGTATCCTCCGGATCCTCACCCCTACCCATACCCGTATCCTCCACAACAACCACCACATTACCAACAATCTTCTCCATATCATCAATATCCACAATATTCATATTACCCTCCTCCACAATACTCAAACTCATATACACATCCTTATCTACCACAACAACAAGTAGATGGCCCCAACAATGAGAAGAGTTTCGAGTACAATCCTCAAGTGCAACAAGCTTCATCTCGTTATCAAGAGTGGGGAAACAAAGAGACTTGGTCTTATGCCGACTCAAGCTACGAATGTCAATATCTACAATGGTATGACGAGGTCGTGTCTTCTTTGTCCAAAGAAAACCGAGTCCAATACAAAGAGATGATGGTAGCCATGTGGAAGGAAATGGAAGAATGTGGTTTGATGAATGCAAGACTTGAATTCTTCAAACTTCATTGGGAGGAATTTGACATCTTCTTGGAAAACGTATTAGGAGAGGAGGAAGAGGAGGTTGGAGACAAATTTGAGGACGAATTAGAAAAAGAGGGTGAAGAGGAGAGAATAGAAGAGGATGTGGATGGTGAATTTCAAGAAGAATTTGAGGAGGAGAACGAATTTGATCGAGGATATGAGGATGAAGAAGAAATTGAAGAGGAAGTTGTGGAAGAGACCCGAGAAGAGGAAAGGGAAGAAAAGGACCCAAGTAAGAAGAATGATGAATGCGACAATCTCATGGTCGAAAGTGATCAAGAGGAATGTCCATTGATGGACTTGAGCAACCTTGAGCAAGAAAATCACGAAACATCGAATGAAGAGTTGAAGAGTGAAATGAGCATTTCTAAACCTTTAACCTTTTCAATTTGTACTTTACTTGATAGTGATGTTTCTATTGATTTCGTTTTACCTCTTGAGACTTTCAATCATAGGCAAGAAATAGAGAAAAACTTGGGCATCCTTGGGAAGAGAAGAAAAGAGTGGAAGGATTTCATTGTGAAAAAATCATGCAAGAAGGATATGGGTGATTGGTCTACTTTCCATGAGAGACTCCATGATCTTGAAGCTCGAAGATTGAGATATAATGGGAAGAATGACAAATATCCATGGCCATTTCGATGAGTGAAGTTTGAATTTCCGTTAATAAGTCCGGCAAAGGACATTAAACCTAGCGCTTAATGGGAGGCAACCCATTTTTACTTGCTTTCTTTTATTTTTGCCTTGTTCTTTTAATTTTGCTTTTGCTTTTGTTTTGTCTAGGTGTTGGGGTCGTGTGTTGAGGCTCGGTGAGGATTTCGAGCTCTATGGAAAGACACGTGCTTGAGGGACACTTTAGGTACAAACACCTTTACCTAAACTTAGACATGCTATGCAAAGTCTAAGTTTGGGGGGGTGTTCGTCTTTTTTTATGCATAATTTTTGAATTGCACCGATACACCCCCGTTTTTTAGAGCTTATTGGTAATCATTTTTGTTGGGAATTTTGGATTTAATTGCTTACATATACTTGTACATGAGTTTTGTCTTGACATATGAAGAATTGAGAGTGTGATGTTTTTCAAGAGACGTGCTTGATAGGAAAGGTGAGCATACTCAAGGAGCTTAATGTGAGGTGATCGTGACTTGAAGAAGAAGATTGTGCTTGGTGCCAATTGGAGGTAATATGCCCCAAACTTAGAATTGCTTAGCAATGTCTAAGTTTGGGGGGGTTTATTTGTTTTGATTTTCATATTTTACATTGCACCGGCGCACTTGAGGCTTCACTTGTACATTGCACAGGCGCACGCCTCATTTTTGTAGAGTTTTGCTTAATTGAGTTTATGATATATGTGTTGAGATTTGAGGGTGAAATGCTTTATAAGGGGTTTTGAGATGCTTTGAATTGTCAAATTTTTTAGTAGCTTGCTTAATATGGTGAATTGCTTGGTGAGTAGTTGGTTGCAAATCTCATTGTGGCACTACTTTTCCAAACTTTTAATTGCTTAGCAATGAAAAAGTTTGGGGGGGTATGTTCGTTTTACAATTCCTTTTGCACCAACTTACTTCGCTCAATTTTGAAAAATTTTGTGCTTAATTGTGGGCTTATTGAATATCTTTGAGTATATTTTTTTGGAGTTAAGATTGTGTGGCTTGGTGTTGAAGAATCATTAGATGGTGATTGTTTGGTTTTTGAGATTTAGTTGAGCTTGATGGTATTGATTGAGACATGCTTGCTTACTTGTTCATGTGACGATTATGCTTGATTTTGTGCTCGATCCATGATTAGACAAGCCCGTGAGCTTTAGAGCCTTTAGACTTGCATATATTTTGGTCTAATTTCTTTCTTGTGAGTATCATTCATGCTTGTGTGCTCTAGAACTTGCCAATTGTCTTGTTTGAGGCTACATTAAGTGTTAAATCTTTGAAAGTGATATGAGGCCATCTTTGATTTGAAAATTCACTTAGCCAAATTTTTCATACCAAATGAAATTCTTCCGTAGTTAGCCCTTTTGAGCCTATTGACCTATTTTTCTTGGCAACCTACAAATTTAGCCTAATTATCCTTTTGTGAGCCTAATTTTTCCTATGAGCTAGTGGAGCTTGAATGAGGGTAGTGAGGTTGAATTGAGCTTAAATGTGAATTTGGTGGATGAGTTGGTGTGAAAGTGAAAAGAGTGAAAAAGTGAGAAAAAGATGAGTGAGAAATTGTACAAGAAAAGATTGAGTTTGTTGTGAAAAAAGAAAAAAAAATTGTGAGGAAACTCGATTGTGTACAAGAATTTGGTAGAGTTTCAAGTTCGAAAGGTGCTTGATAGTTGATGGTAAAGATGTGCTTGAAAAATGAGACAAGTAGATTGTTGGAGTATGAGTTTTTGAGTTGCAAATTGATCACTTGCAACTTTGTCTTGAGAATTTTAGATGTGTCTATGCGTCTTTATTTCTCGCTCCACTAGTTTACGAGTCACTTTATCCAAATTTTTCCCACCTTGACCAAAGAGCCCAACATTACAACCAAATGCAAGTCCTCATTGATTCTTAGATTGACCACTTAGCAAGTGGTGGAGAACTTAGAATTTTGGCAAGCCTATGGTAGTGCATTTGTGTGAATCGATTGTTGAGAGTATACATTCCATGATACACTTTGAGTGATGAGTGAAACACTTACTTGAAAGGAAAATTGTGGATTGAGCACTTGATCTTGCATTGATTTGAACATGACTTGTGAATTTGCTAGTTGATTTTTGGTACTTAAGAGTTTGACTAGATTGAAGGAACTTGACAATTGCTTCTTATTGCTTTGACACTCATTTCTCACAATCCTCCCACTTGTTTATCTCTTTCGTTGCTCGGGGATGAGCAACACTTTAAGTTTTGGGGGGTGATTAGTGTGAAAATTGCTCGAAATTCGTGTACTATTTTTGCCAAATTTAATTGGATTTCTTGCATTTATTTACATTAATTTGATCATTTGTGCTTAATTGTCGAGAAAGGCATTTTTATTATTTTTGCAGGAAATTGATTATTTTTTAGAAGAAAATACGAGCTTATAATTTTGTGAGGTCGAGCGAGGAGAAAAGTCGAGAAGAAAACGAGAAAATTGTAGGAGAAAAGAAGAGAGCCCAAGATTTCAGCCCAATTCATTTAAGGCCCAATTGCAATTCTCATTTCATGAGATAAAGAAGCACTCACGTAAATGCAAGGAAAAGCAAGAAACAAAAGCGATGGGGCCCGCGTCCATTTTTAGAAAGAGAAAAGGAAAGCTGCCATTTTAATTCTTTGAAACCCATCTCCATTTTCAAGCATACGAAGAAAGAGAAAGAGAGGATGAACCCATTTCATATTATGAGAAGAGAGCTTCTAATTCACACAAGAAATTCTCGTCGGAAATCCATCCACGCTTGAAGCTCGACGCCGGAAAGAACGCTCCATGGTCGGAAATTCAGAGCCTCGCCGGAAAGCTCTCCACCTCTTGGGCCACGTGCCACATGCTGAGAGGGAGAGAAAAAGAGGTTGTGGGTCCCACGAAGAAGTAAAAACCAAGATAGCAAATATTCAGCAACTTTGTCAACTTAAAAAAAAAAAAGCGTATTTCCTCTTTTACAAAGTAAACATGCGTTTCTCAACCATTTCTCCAGTGGCAAACCACCGCTCGACAGAAGGCTGCTCGTGCAACTCGGCTCGACCATTATGGGTCGTGCAAGGTCCGAAATTCTGCCCATTTTCACATTTTCAGCCCATTTTTGACCCACACTATATATACCATTTTATCAGATTTGAGAGAGGGGGGCACATATATTTTCTAGGGCATTCTATTGGGGAGAGCCCCTCTCCCCACACACACTCCTTCACTCACTAGATAATTTTAATGCTTTCTTAGATTAGAATTAGTGGGTAATTTCAATTTCTTGTAAGGATTTATGCTTTGAAGATCATTTGAGGTGATATCTTTCTTTAATTTCAAGCTTTGACGGTTAATTTCATTTTTATTTGTTATTTTAGCTTATTAGCCATGGGCTAACTCTCTTTGCTTTGAGTGTTGAATCAATGTATGAAATTAGTGTGTTGATGGATTTATAGCTTTGATTATGTCTATTTCTTGATGTGAATGTTTCTATTGATGGGCTTTGTATGTCTCAATTAATTAGTTGATTTGATTAGCTTATGTATTTAATTTTGTGTATTGCAACGAGAGTTGGGTATGCATGATTGGTATTTAGGCGAAAGCTTTGGGTAATTAATTTGAGTTAAATAGTAATCGGTTTACCCGAGAGGGGGTCGGTTGCTAGATCCCTCATCATTAGACATTAGGTATCTTAATTTGAATATTTTGGTACTTAGTGAAGGGGGAATTCTAGAGATGCATCGCGTGTTTTTAGATATTCACGATCTTAGGAGCTTATGGGGCATAATTAGGAATTGCTAGTTAGTCCACGTTGTTCACCTAGGCCTCAAAAGGGATTGGTCTACACACTTTTGTGATCGCTCTTAGCAAACATCTAGAAAAAGGAAATGATAGGTTGTGAATTTGTCACACACACTAGTGGATTATATTGTGAAGACACTCGAAGAATTTTTCTCTCGCACTTTCTTAATTGAAAGTTAGTTTAATTGTTTAATTGTTTTTCTAGATTTAATTTTTTGCATTAGTTTAATTTTTGAATGTCAACTTGCTCGTCACTATAGTATCATGCCAACGCACAATTTTGGGGCTCCACTGCACTCCTAAATCCTTTGGGTTCGATAACTACTTGGTCCAAGTCTACTTTCACTACTACGACGATCCCGTACTCTTGCGGGGGAGTAGGAATATATTTTTCGAAAACTCCGACCAAGTCAGTGTATAAAATGCGGTCGACGTACAACGATCAAGGTGTCGGAAACTGATCGGAACCCGGGAAGGTTATTCTATAGCTGTGAAGAACATGGTTGGAGTAATTGGTGTGCACCAATAGTAGGAGATGATTTTGGCGAAGTTCAAAGTAAGGGAGCACGGGATGTAATGCAGCAAACCTACAAAATCACACTTCCAACTTTATTCGTTGCCAATTTTGCTATGATTTGCATTGCAATACTGCTAGGATCCTTGTTATGGTAATATGTATGAATATGCACACTGTGAATGCTTAGAAAAATAGTTAATTAGGGTGCATGAGAATGCTAATATATTTTGTTGCATGCAGTGAAATGCTTAGAACGATATTTCATGCTTAGAATGCTCAGTTCATAAATAATATGTACCTTTATTATGACTGATGTTGTGGACGTTTGTTCAAAGAACACGTAAGGCTATCGTGCAGAGACATCTTCTCGCAAAGGGTGCACCATTTTTTTTTCTTTTACTTGACTCGCCGTTAGAAGCAATTCTTCGTTTCTTCGGCCTACCAGATTGACGCTTCAAAATGGGGGGTAGAATAACATCTTCTTCGCACAGTGGAGCAACCTCTAGCATTTCTGTCTGTGGTACAGGATATATATTTTGAAGGTAGCACTGAACATATTTATCAACAAAAAACTCAGGGGCGATATGTTGGTAAATGGATGAGCTCCGTTTACGAATAACTGCTACGGCATGACAGCATGGGAACCCCGTAACTTGCCACTGATAGCACGTGCAAACTGACAAAGATAAATCAACAATAACGGATGGGGTGGCCTCCACTCTAAACTGCCCATTTGATGAACACTCCTTAACCACCCATGCCTTGCTTATTTCACCATATTCAAGCCAGGTGTGCTGCTTAACAGGACATAGCAACCCTGTCCATTCTTTGCTCTTGCATCTCCGTTGTACAAACAAACGATCAATGTTTGAAATAATGCTATCTATCATACGGACCACAGGAAGCTCGCGAAATTGACGAATCCAAGAATTAAATGATTCAGCGGCATTTGACGTCATTTCACCATAACGAGTGGAGTGTGGGGAATGTGAAACTGCCCATCTTTCATATGGCAATTGAGAAATAAAATCTCGTGCAAGGTCCCCACCAAGATGTAAGAATTCTTCCAGTTTAGCATCAAATAAACTAACATTGGGAGCATAAGCACACTCCCTGAAGGTTATTACCAACTTCGACCTTTGAATCGAAGAAAAACCCCTAGAAAATCGGACTTTTAGATTTAGAACAAGATGGTACAAACAAAAGAAATGGACAGGTTTGTCAAAAACACTGGAGAATGCGGACAAAAGACCAACGTTCCTATCGGATAAGTAGAACACTTCTTTATCGTGTATGATAATGGAACGAAGTTTTTCTAGAAACCATACCCAATTATCAGCGTTTTCTGCAGAAACAAGAGCAAAGGCCACTGGAAACAATCCTGAAAATCGGATTATATGAGTTAGTTAAACAATAAGAAAAGGTAAACTAAACATTAACATTTTATAAAAATGAATGTTTTAGCCAATATTACCATTATTTCCATCCTTAGCAATTGCAACTAACAATGTGTCTTTTGCTTGTCCCTTCATGAAAGTTCCATCGATGAATAACATAGGACGACAACTTGCAAAACCATCAATAGAAGCCTTAAGTGCAACAAATATGCGTTCAAAACAATTGGTTAAACAGTTTTTCTCCAAATCAACCACGCTGCCGGGATTACGTTGCAAAATAGCTTTGGAAACCAGCCCTAAATTAGAGTATGACTCTGCAAAATCACCATTATTTTGGATCCTAGCAAAATACAAGCTGCGCCAAGCCTTCCAATAAGGAATATCTACACCATAAAATTGTTTTACAGTTTTAAGGAGATCAATTCCATTCATATTGGGATTAGCCTTAACCGTATCACCAACAAATGATGAAATAACTGCAGGGGTCAACATCTTATAATCATTACAAAGCATATTAGAATGACAATTGTGAACAAGATTCAATTTCCATACAACAAACGAACCCGTGATACGATCAACCTTCGCTTTTATAAACCATGCACAACCAGTTGTGGCAGCCTCCTTGCAAACAACATTAACATAATTCTTCTCATTTCTAATAAATCGAAACTCAAAACCTTTGGAAGTAGAATACAAAATAAGTTGACGTTTAAAATCACCAGAACCACCTTTAAAAACCATCCCAACTCCACCATCAATTAAATGCCCCCAATCGCGACTTAACAAAGACTTCTTCTCTAAAGATGGACATACATCATAACTGGGGATTGAATCATCTAAAAAATCAAGATGCACACTACCACTAGAAGGGCATTCTTCGAAATTTAAACAGATATCTACCAATTTCTCCCCCTTCAATTCACAATACACAATCAAATTTCTGAGATCAGAATCCGAAGCAAAAAGACAATTAATAAGACAACCAACCGAATAACGAAACTTGCAATTGCTAATAACAAGATTCGGCCAAGTACCCCTCACCTGGTCTGCAAACATAGTAAAAGAGGAGGAACCATTAACCATGATCAATTTGGACTCGAGCTCGTGTTTCACATTGAGAACAACGGAATAAGACGAGTCTTCGCTAAATTGATCATAATATTTGGTAATTGTGAAGAAATGCAGCGGGGCCCTTTTGGATGAGAGGGAATTTGAATGTTGAAAGCAGAGTGAGGAACGTTGATGGAGCATCTGGTATATAGCTTGATCTCATTTTGAAATTTGAATGAGGAAGCTTCATTGACTTGATGGGCGAGCTGCAGATTAGGGGAATATGAGCTAAGAGAGCATTATAATAGACCATTAGGTCGAGCTGCAAATTTTTGTGACGTGATGGCCGAGCTACAGGATAGGGGAATTAGGGGTATAATAGACCATTATTAAGGGGTCAATGTAGTTTAGAATCATTTATTTTGGCCCATGCACTCTACGAGAATACTTTACTAATCTATGTACTAGACAACAATTGTTTCATTTCTTTATAGTCAAAACGTATCAAGAAATTAAAGCGCAATTAGAAGCGAAGAAGAAGCATTATTTAACGGCGCTAAATCCGCAATCCACACACTACAAATGACTATGACCTTACTCTATTAATCATTGGCGTATTATGTACTATAAAAATAAAATATATTTATCCATTATAAAAATAGACAAAAAAATCAAGCTGTCAGCCACTTCAGACAACCACTCCCCACGTCTCTCTCTCTCTCTCTAGAAGCATCAACGTGTAGACGACAAAAAGGTAAGGTCAACAATACAATCGTTATCCAAATTAATCGTAAGAATCTACTATAGATTAGAGTATTATTATTGTCAGAATACGTGACTCCAGACATACAAATCTTCCTTCTGACAACATTCTTTACTACTCACACACTGTATATTTATGTTTCTAAGTCAATTTTAATTTAACTAAAACAATTTTAAATATAGAGACGTAGCAGCCAATGAGAGGCCCGCGAACCTTCTCCTATCATCAGGTGACACGACACCCCACCCAGCAAACGACAATAAAACACTAGATATAGATTTGCTGCTTTTACCTTGTCAAAATCAAAAAATAAATAAACAGAAAATGACGTGATGTTTTGCAATGTTTTATAACTTAAAAATTACTCTTACAAACAAAATTAAGAGCAACTTACTTTGTTCTTTGTAACGTGATCAACACTCTAATAATATTATCCATTTTTGATATTGAATTTGATTACTCACACATTAGGTTTGATGTTAAATTTCATAAGAAACTCAACATTAAACTGCACATCAATGTCCATTAAACAATGCAGTTTCAGCTCAACAAAATTAATTCTTTAGTAGCAAAACTAGATATCAATCAACTAAAGTAGGTACAACTACAAGTGACATCAAATTGACAACAATAGGAGCAAGAATTTGAGTTTAAACCAACCACATAAAGATAAACAAACTTCAAATCCATCATTTCACAAAAACAAGAAAAGCAAAATGGGGAAGAAAGAAACTAAATCTAGCTGTGTGTTTTGAGAATGAGAAATGCAGATTAATCCATCTAAACTACAATAGCTTCACCTTCTCTGAAAGACAGTGAACATATAAATAAGTGATAAATCAACAAGCAACCCTCTCTTCTAAGCATCTACACCACCCATCCAACCACCTCACCGCCCGTCGGACGACGTAAACGAATCCGCGAACCCAGACGGCCGTGTCGGTATACTCGTTTGCGTGTTGTCATTGCTTCCTATGAACGAGGAAGACGAGCCATCGATTCCGCTCATTCCTTCGAGAGCCTGCCATTTCTTGAGCGCCTGAGGCAACGTCATGTCATAATCAATTCCGTACGCGTCTTCGGGATCAGTGGACTCGGATGGTTTCCAGAGCTCCGCGAGGGAGGAAAGCACGTTCACAGCGTGGCCCATGTCGGGCCGTTGATAGGGCTCCCTTGCGGAGCAGTGGCCTGCCAGCTCAGCTACTGTGTTGATGCTGGCAAGTGTTTCTTCGTCCAAATCAATGATTGGGTCGATCACCTTCTGGAATGTGTCTTTGTTGACGAGCGTACGGCGGAACCACGGGACTAGATGCTGGCTCTCATCAGGAAACGTGTCGTCTAGAGCTTTTCGTCCGGTGATCATCTCCATCAGGATAACTCCGAACGCAAACACATCGATCTTCGTACTCACTCGGCCAGTCACTGTTGATGAGCATGGAAACCATTATAAATTAGGAGAGATCATTTACACAAATAACTAAATACAAGAAAAAGAGACAAAAGACACAGATTCTATAGCCTATCCTGTCATGGTAACAAAGTTTGGTTGGTGTTTGCAAACTCTACTTACAGACTAAACACACCACCTTGAACTCTTAAGTTGTGTGAAGACAGCTTTAAGAAAACATACATATATATATATATATACCCAGCCCCATCCACTAGAGTTTGCAAACAGTCATAAAGAGGTCCAATATAGTCACAAAAAGAATTCAACTGTAATCAGGTAATCATTAAAAAAAATATCAATTTTGATCAATCGTAAAAAGAATTCAACTAATTAAGATGGCTATCCAACACATTAACCTGAATCCAAGAATATGGTTGTCATTGATAAAAGATGTAATCAAATAAGCCCTTCAAACACATTAACTTGTATACATGAATATTGTTATTCATTGATCAAAGATAACATACTAGTCCTCCAAATGAAGTAAATAAAGGCAAAAGTTTCAAGATCAAAATGATGTTGATCGTATACGTAAGCCAATAAAATTACCTGCATATTCGGGGGCCAGATAACCGAAGGTTCCAGCCAATTTAGTAGCAATCGAAGCTTTTCCATCAGGAGCAAGCCTAACAAGCCCAAAATCAGCAACTTTAGCCCTCATATCATCACCAAGAAGAATGTTCGACGGTTTAAGATCCCTATGAATGAAACTCTGCTGCGCTAACCCATGGAGGTACTCAACCCCTCTAGCAACATCCAGAGCAACGGTCAGCCTCTTCGTCCATTCCAGAGGCTTCAACCCTTCTTCTTTCCAGTTGAACAGAAACCTACTAAGTGTCCCCTGAGGCATGTATTCGTACACGAGCAACCTCTCATTTCCATCTAAGCAGTACCCCAGAAGGGCAACCAAATGTCTGTGCCTTACTTTAGTGAGGACAGTAATCTCAGACTTAAACTCGTCCAACCCCTTCTCGCTCAACACACCTGATTCCATCCTCTTAACAGCGATTTTCGTCCCATCATGCAGCTCTCCCTTGTAAACAGTCCCGAATCCACCTCTTCCAAGAATGTTCCTTTCACTGAAATTGTTCGTCACGTTTCTCAGCACTTGGATAGAAATCACCAAATTACCTGCTTCCACAATATGGAGGTCAGTGGGCCCACTGCTCCCATGGCTAACAGTATCGCTGGTCCCACCATTAACACTCGAGCCAGCAACCGTGATCTTGACACCATCCTCAGAGCCCGAGTTACGAGGATGGATAACCACAGTGTGAGGGGGGAGAACCCTTCCACTACGCTTTCTTTTAGTTCGATACAAGCAGAAGACCAACGCCCCAGCAACGACAAAAGCACAAACTCCCCCCACTACTGACCCTACAACCACCCCAGTAGACGATTTCTTATCATTTCCATTTCCATTTCCATTTCCATTTCCTGATCCATTTCCTGACCCTGACGGGCTCCCTTTTCCACCGTGGCCCGTAGGGGGCGGGCCATCCTTCCCAATATCAGCATTCCCACCGGTATTCAAGGCCACATTACTCCTGAATGAAGGAACCTTTCCGTAGAGCTGATTGTTCGAAACATCCAACGCCACAAGGTTAGGCAGGGAGGTAAGCTCATTCGGAATAGTTCCAGTTAAGCTATTGCCCGATAAAATCAATCTCTGCAGAGAGAGGATCTTCGAGAAGCTTGGGGAGATCGTCCCAGTTAGGCCCATTCCATGAAAATTCACCACAGTGATGTTTCCACCACTGTTACACGTGATCCCCTTCCAAGAACCAGCACAAGGATCATTCTTTCCCCAACTATCCGCTAGAGTATACGGATACCCAAAATACCCTGCAACTTCGAGCAAAATGTTTACCCTAGGATCACAATCCACCCCAGGATCAGGCAAACAAAATTGGTTTGTACCGCTCATATCGACATCTACAGAGGGGCTAAATTTGGGGGTTCTCCCTTGTAACTTATTATTCGATATATTCACTGTCTTAAGAGATTGCAGTCCTATCAAAGAATCAGGCACTGGGCCTGTTAACATATTGTCCCTTACACTTATATTAACCAATTGGATATTCTTTGAAAAATCCGGTAAGGGGCCTGAGAATTGATTGCCGTGTAACCAAACCTGAGTCAACGAGGTCATGTTTTGCAGAACAGAAATAGAACCATTCAGTTTTGAATTGCTGGACTGACCATTGAGCCACAATGTCTCTATCGAAGTGCCCGAAAACGACGAGGGCAACGGGCCCTCTAAATTATTAAACGATAGAGTTAGAGTAACCAAGCTCGGAAACGTTTTGGGCCCAAAAAAATCGGGCAAAGGCCCGGAAATATTTGCACTGACTGCCGAAAATACTTTCAAACCGGACGCATTTTTGAGACCTTCCGGGATAACCCAGGGACTAAAGGAATTAGAATCCAAATAAATAGTTTGTAACGAGGTCATACCGTTGAAGAAATCGGGGGGGATTGATGTGAAGTTGTTTTCGTTGAGCATGAGAGTGACCACCGATGGCCCGAATTTCGGGAGCGGGCCGGTGAGGTTGTTCCTCATGGCCTCCAACACTTCCAACGAAGCCAGATTGCTAAGGCTCGCCGGTAAGGTCCCATGAAGATGCATCTCCTTGATTTCGATCCGGTTAACCCGATCGCCGGAGCACGAAATATTCGGCCATTTGCACGGGTCGGGCCCGGTCCAATAGCTCGGGCTCGGGATGAGGCTTTTCTTCAAATCCAGCATCGCCGCCGCGTCGCCTGATTGTGCGCGACAGACGGCGGCGAACACCGAAAAGACGGCGAGGAAAATGAATCCCGACGCCATTTTTGAACGACACGAAACTGCTATCATCCAAAACCGATTGAAATTTCAAGGCAATTTTGGGTTTAAGGCTTGATTATGAGGCGCGTGAAATAAATACATAAAAAAGATTGTTTTCCTTATCTGCAATTGATTTTCTTCCCTTTTTGGACCTCGCCTGAGCTGTTCTTTTGAGGAATCGCAAAAGGAAAAAATCTCGAGGGTTTTTTTGGGGGGCCAAAGGAAAAAGGAGGGTAGCGTAAGAAGTGTGAGAACGGCGGAGGGGGTGGAATTCGTAAAGTAGGGTATGAAAGTGTGTGTGGTTTTACCCCATTAAAGGGAGGGGGGTAAGAGTGGAGTTGAGAGTGTGTGTGTGTTTTGGGAGGGAGAAGGAGAGGATTACAGTTGGCACATGCGTGTGGGGACCACCTCCATATTTTTATTTTCTTTCATATTTCGGGTATGCCAATTACTACAAATTGACATTTGTTCGGTTTCGTATATTTCGTTTTTATTTACTTTATTCTTTCATTTAGTGCTATACTCGAAAATGAGCTCATTTCCAACAGTGATTTCACTGTCATTGTTACATTCGCAATTAATATATTATATTGAGTTTATTGGTGGATATATGATCTTCGATACTGAACTATTAATAATGGCTCTATAAGAGAAAATTTTATATGAATATAGTTCATGATAAGTTTATTATTAAATTATTTTAAAGTATTGAATATTTGATTAAGATTATTGATAATTTCACCAGAAGTATTATTAATTTGGGTTCAATAAAATTTATAATAATTGCAATATAATACCACCAACCCATAATATTTGCCTTTGTATAATGCTCCATCTGTTCAACAATTACTTTCACACTTGTCTTATTTGAACGCCCCACAATTATTTTTGTAACAAAAAATAAAATCTCTCACAAACTTCGATAAAGCATAAAATTGTTATTATTTTATTCAAACTCATACTCATGTACTCTTTTTTTTTTCCTGAAAAATATGCAACTTTCATATGTGAAAGTAAAGGTGGGATGGAGGGAGACCAAAATACATAATTTAAACACAAATTCTTGTATGCACCCAACTCATTAAGTATAATATGCTTTGAAAAGTCAAAATTGAATTGAAATTTAAAATATATATTGCCTCGACAAAGTATAGAGTAAAAATGGTTCATATAAACTTTTAAAGGGTATTAAATGTTTTCTTTGAAGTTTATTAGTTGTTTTTAATTAAAAATATTAGTTATTTATGGAAAACAAACTAAAAAGTTTCAGTAAAAACAATTAATGCTCTTTGATGAAATAACTCATAATAAAATCAATTTCACTCTATACATACTCGACTACGTCCATTTAAAAAAAAAAAAATTGCACACTCCAAAAAATGGAACATTGATTTGTATATACACAAAAATATACATATACTTATCTATATGTGTGTTTGTGCAAATGTGCAATTTGATCCGAGACAGGGGATGCAGGGAGTACACAAATTTTGAAATACTTCCTCTTATAAGTATGTTCTGGGATTTTTTAAAAATCAAAGTAATTTTTGTTATGACAAAAGTATCTATATTTAATAATAATTATTAATTAAATATTATTAAAGATAATTAGTAAAAATAAATACACATCTTTAATTGAGATATATTAAAAGAATATCTTCCTCATATAATAGGAATAAATATGAAAAAATGTGGTGATAAATATTTCAAACGAAATGCTTACTTTAAATAAGAGTGTAGCATGTATGTTTTATAAATTCCGGGTTTATTTTTCCTTTTATATCACGAGAAATTGCAATTCCACTGCATTTATTGTGTTTTGACTGTTTCTTTTGAAATAATACAGCTCAGGATCTGATTCTTCGCATTCCCTACTATAAAGCCTATAATAATTAGTATTCTCCCATCCCACTCATTTTATTTGTTGTTTGATTATTTTGATACAAATCAAGAAAGTTACTCCCTAGGTTACTTTAATTGTCTTATTTATTTATAACGGTATTTTTTAATTTATCACTACATTAGTTGCAGTGTAAATTAATTTTTCTTTTTACCAACAAAATACCTCTAAGTAAATAGTATGGATTGTAATTTATATGAATTAAATATGAGTATAAAAGTCTTTTGTACTAAAATCAATGAGAAAATTGATTTGTGTGAATGGATAAAATTGAATAAATAAAAAAATATAGAGAGTATTAAATAATAATAAATATATGTGATATATAACTATTTTACCCTTTTATTTATTTAAATGATCATTAATACACATATTATTACAAAGACAATTATTTTGAAGAAAAAAATTCTTCTCTAAAAAGACAAATAAAATGGGTGGAGGGACTATTACGTATTTTTCAAATAGTTATGTTGTTACCTTTTTATGGGTCTAGATGACGGATTTACGTGGTTATAGGATAAAATCGAACAATGGGTTACAAACATATAAAAATAGTATAAACACGGCCAATTAGGGAAGAACTCGTCGGTAATTCCCTTGAAGATGTCTTTGGGTGTTCTTCAAAAGATCCCCTAGCCTTAGAGAGTGATATATTAATGAAGCGAGTGTGTAGACGAGGGAGAGATGTTCCTTTTACATTGTGGATGAGGTCCTTTATCTACGGAGGGTCAAATCTAGTGGTCAAGAAATGCTTTAAACTAAACTTATCCCTTTATTTTAGAGATTTATTACAAACATTAATATAAAATATGTATTTGATCTACTTTACATTAAATGTATTTATCTTGTCAGTAGACTCAGTACTTTGATATTTTTTTATATTGATCCTCGATCTTGTCAGGTCCGCATATCATGGAGAATCTGATCTTCATTCAGTTAGGGTGTCTCGGGTTCTGTGGACCTCGCCGATGTGGTGAGCTACAGTCCTCGGCTCAGGTGGTCCTCACTGACTTGGGGAGCTTCGCGCATCGGTTCAGGAGGACCTTGCCAACGTGGCAAGCCTTGGACCCCAGCTTCAGCGAACCCTGATTTAGTGATAAAATTTAGACATACTATGAGATAATTTGTGTCACAACAACTTCTTCCTTAGATCAAATCAAAATAATTTTTCTTTTATAAGTTCTCTAGTAATATATTTGAAATTTATTAATTAAATTGGAAAAGAATATATAAATTCAATGGGTAAATACATTAAATTTGAATGCATCTTACATAGAGTTGTCAACAGTGGGGCGGAGCGAGTTAAAACCCATAAAAACTCGTCTTTTGGCGGGGCGGGCTAAAATTTTGGCGGGCAGCAAAACCCTCAACCAAACCCACTTATTGGCGGACCGCGGGTTTTGGTGGGCCGACCTACTTTTAGTTTTTTAAAATTTAGAAGATATAATTTAAAAACTATAATACATAAAATTCTATAAAATCAAATGTAATCAAACAATTTATCTTCATAACTATCACTATAAAAGTATTATAGGTGTTCTTCAAAAGATCCCCTAGCCTTAGAGAGTGATATATTAATGAAGCGAGTGTGTGGACGAGGGAGAGATGTTCTTTTTACATTGTGGATGAGGTCCTTTATCTACGGAGGGTCAAATCTAGTGGTCAAGAAATGCTTTAAACTAAACCTATCCCTTTATTTTAGGGATTTATTACAAACATTAATATAAAAGATGTATTTGATCTACTTTACATTAAATGTATTTATCTTGTCAGTAGACTCAGTACTTTGATATTTTTTTATATTGATCCTCGATCTTGTCAGATCCGCATATCATGGAGAATCTGATCTTCATACAGTTAGGGTGTCTCGGGTTCTGTGGACCTCACCGATGTAGTGAGCTACAGTCCTCGGCTCAGGTGGTCCTCACTGATTTGGGGAGCTTCGCGCATCGGTTCAGGAGGACCTTGCCAACGTGGCAAGCCTTGGACCCCAGCTTCAGCGAACCCTGATTTAGTGATAAAATTTAGACATACTATGAGATAATTTGTGTCACAACAACTTCTTCCTTAGATCAAATCAAAATAATTTTTCTTTTATAAGTTCTCTAGTAATATATTTGAAATTTATTAATTAAATTGGAAAAGAATATATAAATTCAATGGGTAAATACATTAAATTTGAATGCATCTTACATAGAGTTGTCAACAGTGGGGCGGAGCGAGTTAAAACCCATAAAAACTCGTCTTTTGGCGGGGCGGGCTAAAATTTTGGCGGGCAGCAAAACCCTCAACCAAACCCACTTATTGGCAGACCGCGGGTTTTGGCGGGCCGACCTACTTTTAGTTTTTTAAAATTTAGAAAATATAATTTAAAAACTATAATACATAAAATTCTATAAAATCAAATGTAATCAAACAATTTATCTTCATAACTATCACTATAAAAGTATTAAAACAAATTTTATTTCACAAATAAAGTTCATTATTCTTTAATCAGAAAAACAATTTTCTACAAATTAAAGTTTACAATATATTAACGATAATAATTCATAGAAACATATTCCTACAATTTAAATTCATCACCCATGAACATAAATCTTACAAAATAGTCCTAAAAATAATATTATAATAGTTGACAATGTACAAAAAATATAAAATTTCATTTTTAAAGAATAAACATTTTTAAGGCGGCCCGACTCGCCCCAACACGCCAAAGCCCGCGGTCCAAACGGGTCAGTCCATTTAGGCCTGCTTCTAAACAGGCTAAGAAATTCTTAACCCAACCCTCATTTTAAATATGGCGGAGAGGCCGGCCTAACGGTCCCAACCCACTTTGACAGCTCTAATCTTACATATTACAAATGTATCTTAATTGATGCAAAATGATTAAATGAACATAAATTTTGAATAAGGTATATTATAAGTCATTGGATAATAATGCTATTAAAAAATAAATTACAACAATAATTTTTGTTTGTGATTTTATTTCACTAAGTAATTGCTTCAACTCTTATTTTATTATACTATATTTTCAAACCTCTCTAAAATAATGTGTCAACACCACATTTCTCTTAAGATGATGTGACACCTCTTAAATTATTTTATTTCAATTCTGCATTTTTCTTAAAAAGTTATTTTGGACATGTTTTAAATCAAATTAAGACTTAATTTACATCATATATTCTATACGTTTAATCTCAACCATACATTTCATTTTATATTTTCTATAAATGTCAAATCACACTTTAGTTTTCATTGTGATTTATAACCCTAATCATCTTCTCTTCCCTTCTCTTCATTTTTTCATTCGTTGTCAACCGCATCGGACCACCGCTCCTTGATTTTTCTTTGTATGTATAATACTGATTTTTTCTCCTCTCTTCTTCTCTCACGACATCGTTCCTCTTCTCCTAGGTTATTCACGAACCATCACCCCTTCACAAATATCCTCACTCGAACTGTATTGTAATAACGCACGCCGCCACATCGTGTAAGAGATTAATTTTTTTTAATCTAATTGAATCATCATTTTTTCCTGAATAGATATGGATAAATCATCGGTATGGCGATTCCAACCCGGAACACCACAGAACCGACAACGGTCTCAAGGCTCCAATTTATCGGGATAATTAGGAAATCGATGGATGAAAAAAAATCTTTAATGTTTTTAGAAATTATTTATTTGTAAAATATAGAGATTACTAAGTTGTTATTTATCTATAATATACTATAAATATGATAAATTTAATCAATGGAAAATAAAATATTTACGTATAATATGAAATATTTTTAAAAAATAAATTAATATAAACAATTCTTTTTTAGTTGTTGAACAATTTTTTTTTGCAATATATTGATTATATTAAATTTGTAGGAGAGAATTCAAAATATTTTGGAAAATATATTTTCACCGAAATAGTGTATGATACCAAAAAGATCTTGCAACCGAATAAAATATCTTGCATTCAATAATATATTGTAATACAAAAGTTTATTTTTGGATAAAATTATGTGGTCAAAATAGACTATTAAACTGTAAAATACAGATATTATTTTCTAGACTAGGATTTTAATTTTTATTTGTTAACATATAACTATTAAAAGAACATTGTAATTGATAAATAAGTAAAAGCTTGTTATATCTTATATAATTAATGTATATATTTTTTCTTAAAATATGTGAAATAATTTTTTTATGGATTAGAAATTATAGTGTTGGCAAAAAAAAAACGAGGACATTAAGTTTCTCTACTAACAGTTTAAGTACTATAACTTAAAAAAATATCTTACTATACAATACAATAAATATGAATATATTTTAATCATTGGAAACAAAATATTTATGTATAATATGAAATATTATTTTAAACATTATATTAATGCAAATATATTTTTTCTCACGGTTGAATGATTTCTCTTCTTAGATATTTTGTAAGTTACTTTTGCAAAATATTGATAAATGTAAAAAAATTGTAGAAGGAATTGAAATATTTCGAAAAAAAAGATATTGTTCCCGAAATAATGTATGATACAAAAAAAAATATTGTCACCAAATATAATATCTTGCCTTCAATAAATAAAATATTTACGTAAAATATGGAATATTATTTTAAACATTATATTACTGCAAGCATAACTTTTTTCACGATTGAACGATTTCTCTTCTTAGATATTTTTGGAAGTTATTTTGCAAAATATTGATAGATGTGAAATTTGTAGAAGAAAATTGAAATATTTCAGAAAAGATATTGTTACTGAAATAGTGTATGATACCAAAAAAATCTTGCCACAAAATATAATATTTTGCCTTCAATAATAGAGTATAATACAAAATTTTATTTTTGGATAAAATTATGCCACCAAAATAGACTATTAAACTGTAAAGTACAAATATTATTTTCTAGACTTGGAATTCAATTTTTCTTTTATATTGTTTTAACATATAAATTTTAAAATAAAATTGTAAATGATAAATAAGTAAAAGGATGTTATATGTTATATAATTAATGTATATATATATATATATATATATATTAAATATGTGGAATAAATTTTTCATGGTTAAAAATTTATAGTGTTGACAAAAAAGAAAAGAAAAGGACATTAAGTTTATTTACTAACAATTTAAGTATATTATAACTTTAAAAAGTATCTTACTCTAAAATATAATAAATCTGATTTTTTTTAATCAATGGAAATAAAATATCTATGTATAATATGGAATATTATTTTAAATATTAAATTAATGTAAGCAGTTTTTTTTCGGTTGAACGATTCCTTTTCTTAGATATTTTTGGAATTTATTTTTGTATAATATTGGTAAATGTAAAATGTGTAGGACGGAATTAAAATACTTCGGAAAAGATATTGTCACTAAGATAACATACAATTCCCAAAAAATATTTCCACCAAATATAATATCCTACCATCAATAATAATTTGTAACACAACTTTTTTTAATTCTACCTGCATAATAGAATTTGAAACTATAAAATATAGATATTATTTTGTAGAATAGGAATTCGATTTTTTTTTATTATTATTATTATTTTTTGCAAAATATCTCTACATGTGAAATGTCTAGGAGGAAAATTGATTTTTTTAAACTGAGATTGGCCATTCATCACTAACATATATACTTGACGAACAACTCTAAACATCTTCAAAATAATTACAACTGCAAATTAGTTGGCACTGGCTATTAAACCTCAATTCTTATTGTTGAATTGTGTATTATATATACCAACACATTAATCAATTTTTTCCACACAAATATCTACACAATATTTTATTTTAATTATGAATTTTTTTGTCAAATATTACCGTTAAATCTGAAACGTGTGATTATATCTTTGGAGTTAAACTTTAGCGTTTGATTGTTATCGTATCTTCGTACCATGGGGGAAAACTGGATATGCAACAATACAACAAATGTAATTTTAAGTAATATTGTGTTATATTAATTTGAGATTGAATGTGTGAATTAGTTAGTATTTTTCAAATTTTATATTTATTCATGTTTAGTATTTTTTAGTGTTCGTTAAATTATAATTACAATTTTAATATTATACAGAAATTACAAGATATTTTAAAAAAATTATTACTTACAATTTGAAATGATAATAACAAATTTTTCCAGACCGCGAAATGCGTGGGGTTACACACTAGTTATACTATATTTTCAAATCTCTCTAAGATGATGTTTTTTAGTGTTAGTGTCCTAGAGACAATCCATCGAAAGGACATAATACTAAGATAATATTCAGATTTTGTTTAATATTATTATTGGTTTAATATTAAATGTATGGCGTTACACTTATCTGAATATCATGTTTGATTGTTTGCATATATTCTTATTTGTGTTCCCATGAATCACTACTGTCATTGAGTGAGTGAGAACTCAGATGACTTAAGTATGATTCTCAAATAGCCCCGATCAAGAATCATCAAGAATGGGATATTGATGATGCAATTGAGATTGGTGTGCGATCTGCATCATACTCTTAGAGAGTGTAGTAAGATCTCACTTACTACGAGATACCGGGTATCTCATGATGGATGCACAGATACCTTAGAGGGTATTGGTATACCCATCCGAGAAACAATTTGATGTAATTCCACATAATGTGTCTATGGGTATCTCGGTTAGTGGGAGCGATGTGATACTCCTCTGACTTGAGGTCAATACGCACGACATGTGTGGAGTGATGAACTTTGACCATGACTGATGCTTGCACCCTTCCACGGGTAGATATGGCTTGGATTGGGTTCATCACGAAATACATGTGCGTGGTAGTTGAGCCAAGAATAAGATTCATTCTTCAATGTGGATTTAGAGAGAATACTTGTCTTCTCATCATAATTGGATCTAAGTCGTTGGCCGACGCGCATCAACTTAGACTTTGTGGCTAAGTGTGATATACTTGATCAATTAGTGATTTAAGATAATATGATTAAGTTATTTGAATAGACACTTCATCATGTTCAAGACTTAATCGGGTATTCGTGAATGAAAGGAAGATATCACAATAGCCTACAATATTACAGGTAGTTGCAATTTCCTCGCAACGTATCTCGTATATTGAGAATGTCTGATTTATTGTCTAGGGTTCAATTAAGACCGTTAGTTTGACTAATCGCTCGATATACGAGGGCCTATGGGTCACACAACAAGTAATGACAATTTACCAATTATAGTTGGTTGATTAATATTGTATTGGATATAATATTTAATTTATGGAGAATATAATAATAATTATATTTGGAATTAATTATTATTATTATTTAATTAAATTAAATTTAATTAAATATGAAATCCCAATAATAATATTTGGAATATTATTATACAAGAATAATAGATATGATAAAGATATTATTTGTAGGAACATATCTAGGGAAATATAATCCGTAGAGATTATATTACGGGCTAGGCCCGATATCTTGCTTAGGAATTAAGTCAAGTTAATCCCTATAAATATGTATCCTATGGGAATTCCGAAGTAACACAAGAAATATAATTTCTCCATAAAATCTCAGTCAGAATTTTTCTAGCAAATTCGTCTCGAGATTCAACACTGGCATATTGGTGCGGGTTGGTAGAAAGTCGTTACGTGGATACCATATTTGAGGATTCTGCGTACAAAATCGCTGTAAGGATTTATATGTCGTTATTTATCCTTTTGTTTTATGTTATACAACTATATGTAGATTTGTTGTTGGTGAATCGTTTTTCTTCCGCTGCGCTGAACATGGTGTTCGTGCCTTTAAAACCCAACAGTGGTATCAGAGCTCAGACTATTTTATTGGTTGTATAACAATTGTTATTATTCGTTAGTGAATTATATGTGCGCATTTTCAAAATTTTGTTTTGCCCAAATTTGAGTTCAAATTTATTTTGAATAAATTTGACTTGTATTTTATTTTTAATTCTTGAAATTATTGTTTTGATTTCGCTAAAAAAAAAATTATTCATCAAAATTAGGATTTTGGAAATCAAAGGAAAGTCCACTACGGAGCAATTAAAAAAAAATTAATGAGATTGACATAACTGGGTTATGCTTATTTCGGATTAATAAAAAAAAAAGGAAAGGGAAAAAGAAGGAACTGGGTTCCTTAACTCCCGTGATATCAGATCAAATTTTGATCTTGATTTTGTGCCTTCTCGTCAGAAGAGACAAGTGGTGGCGTGTGAAGCCAGTCTTGGACGGTGGCGGCGGGCCAATCGCAGCGGCGAGTCGTGAATCGCTGGCAGTGCTCGTTCAGTCTTGGACGGTGGCGATGGGGCAATCGCAGCGGCGCTAGTCGTCAATCACTGGCGGTGCTTGTTCGAACCAGATCGGCAGCGGCTCTGGAGGCTGGGCGTTCTCTGTGACTAGTGCGGTGGCACCTAGGGGTGGGCATTCGGTTTCGGGTACCCGATCCCAATCCGAAAAAAAAAAAAAAAAAAACCGATCGGTTCGGATTTTTTTATTAAATGTTTACCCAAAAAATCCGATCGGGTTACCCGAAATTACACATATAATTTAATATATTTATTTATGTTAATTATAATAATTTCAAAAAACATGCAATTTATATATTATAATGAGATCAAATGTTAATGTTAATTTATATATTTATAGAAATTTGAATCGGTCAATTTATATACTAAATAATAATTTAAAAGTAAATTTTATCAAATATTCTAATTATCAATTATCAAGTATTGGTGTTTCATGGTTGCAATTTCAATATTTGATGAGTGGAGGATGAGTTCAAGTGTTGTTATCTTTGCTCGTTCATTCATGCCTTGATGTAACGCCCCGAATCCAAAATACATTAAACATCTCAGATTCGAGGTGTCACTTGTAAGTAAAATACGAACTATAAAATTTTTGATATAAAAAGGGATAATAAAATCAGAGATGAGTTTTATGCAGCGGAAGAAATGAGTAGAATAATTTTAATAAGTATCTCACACATGTATATCTATGAATATAAAGCTCAATATTATCAGTAACAATTTATTTAAGCGGGGAACTCCGTGTCGTCTCTATTACTGTCCTTGCTCCACGAAATCATAATCTGCAAGGGTTGTAAAAAGGGGGCGTGAGATTTGAGTTCTCACGTATGAGTGATTTGCAACGTCATGGGATTGGTAAATCCGAAGTATATTAAATTATACTCATTAATAAAAAATATATAATTTATTTAAGCAGTTGACATATAAATAACATATATCACAGAAGTAATAAGCTCACGTAATAATGACAGGTTCCACATTCACATAATTGATATATCACAAGTTGGTTCACGTTAAGGGGCAAAGCCCACAATCAATTTCACATATAGTAAATCTCTTCACAAAACAATATAAACAATTCCCCCGTGACCATGCACCTGATCTATTATCAAACATGACCACATCCACCACAAACAAATCCCGTAATCATGCACCTGATTTATTATCAAACATGGCCACATCCACTGTAAACAAATCTCGTGACCATGCACCTGATCTATTATCAAACATGGCCACATCCACTTCAAACAAATCCCGTGACCATGCACCTGATTTATCATCAAACATGACCACATTCACTTTCCTCTTCCTTACTAAAACTGACAATTCGAACTGTACACATAACTCATACTTAGATAGATTCATGCTCACAAAATGCCCTTATATCATGCAATAGTGATAGATTTAAATAAAACAATAGACATTTGTATCATATATAAATATATCACGTAATTCAAACAGTTATATACAGGGTTTACGTTTATGTTGGATTAATTATTTTAGATTGATTTAGTCGAGTTCAGAGTATACCAGCACAACGTATTATGAGCAGATCAATCAACCGATCATCACCCACCTGTTTGCTCCGGGTCCCGTGAACGATGTTCAAACAGATGGTCGGATCCCTCGTGTGTATTCCGATTAGCACAGAGTCCTAATATGAAATCATTTGATTAAAAGTTGGCTCTCGAATTAATGAAAGGTCTAGGAGTTCGTGTTACGAGAACGAGGAAGTTGTTGTCTTGAAAACTTGCTGAATAGACCTACTTAAAAACACACACTATCTTGGTAATTACACCACTTTCAAAAAGGGTAGTGTATAGGGGGTGTATTTACTAATCTCCATGTTGTATTACTATTTCGACTCTTATAAAAACGATCTTTTGATTTCCTTTGTTCTTTTATAAAACGTTTTATAATTTTAAAAGCATAACCATATAATTCTTTTCTTGAAAGAATTAAAAGTCTTAAGTAATTTATTTAAAAAAAATAATACTAATATAATATAGGTCCCAAATTACTATTTTTCTTGAAAATAATTAAAAGAATAAGAAAGTTTTATAAATAATGTTAATATAATTAAAATCTCAATTTAATATTTTCTTTCAAAAATTTATATTTTATTTTAAAAGAACTTGGAATATAATTTATATTTTTATAAATAAAAGTCCATTTATTAATAATCTTATCTGATTTTAGAAAACTTGCATAATATATATTAAAATAGTATATATATAATATAATCTTTCTTTCTATTATTAATAATACTTTTAAAATTGATTAGTAACACTTTCAAAGCAAAGAATAATACTATTTTCCCAAAAATACCCTTTTTCATTTGTTACTAAATTTTGGATATAAATGACTTGTCTTTTTCGATCCTTATTCAAAACTCGATTAATATAACAATATTAATAACCAAGAGTACTAGTTTTAAAATCCAATAGTATTAGTCTTTTTCCCAAATAAACTGAGACTTGAAATTAAAGAAAATAAAATTTCCCTTTGCCCCTAGTTCGAACAGTAGACAGGGGAATCAAACTAATTTGAACAAGCTAATTTCATCCTCAATTCAACACAACCAGTATAGGAATTTAACAACATCAAAGTCCATCAATCTTACAGGCTCCAAACCAACATCAGGGAAATTACAACCTCACGGGAATTTAACTTATTAAGGTCTCAAAATTAGGGAATTTAGAACAGTTCAATCAAGATTCCAACCACTACAAGAAATAGAGAGAAGATTAGCAACCTTACGATTTCCGGTTCGATTCGTGGTGGTAAATGGGCGGCCTAACGGCGTCGTTCGATTCCTCCAAAATCAAACGGGCAGGGGTTCGTTACACCAATATCTCAATTAAAACGAAATAATGAAACGTGAGTCTTTTCTCGAGGGGAATTAATTGGGGAAACTGTAAAATTGAACGAATTCGGGAACAGATAGAAAGAGGGGACTCACTTAAAGCGGCGTTGGACTCCGAGCGACGGAGAAGAGGCGGCGGCATCTTTGTCTGGTCACGGCGGCGATGGCGGCATCGCGATTGGCGGGGTTGGATGGCGGCGGCGGAGGGCGACGTCGGCGGCTTCGATAGGATGAGGGCTGAGCGAGGCGGAGGCTGGGCGTTGCAGAGGCGTAGCGCCGCGGTGGAAGGAGGGAGGCGGCTATGCGGCTTGGCTGTTTCCGGCAGAGCACGGCGGCGTCGCTGGTCCGATCGGAGGGAAGGAGCGACAGAGCTTTGATCACCGATTGGAAAGGAGAGGCGCGAGCGCGGCGTTGCGTGCTGAGGCGGCGGTCGCCGGAGGAGGACGGCGGCGGAGGAGGCACGACTTGAGCGGCGGTTTCGAAGGACGAGAGAAGATGCGTTGAACTCTTCTTCTGGAGAGAGAAAGAGAAAGATGCGTTTTAATTTTCTGGAGAGAGAGAGGAGTGAAATTGATTTGGTATATTTGTTTTGGAAGGAGTCATATATGCGTGAGTGTTTTATAGAAGGAAACCATATTTAATTTAATTAATGAAATAATTTAAAGGGATGGAAAAGCATGTGGTTGGGAATTAAGGAGAGCAAGATTTCCTTAAATCTCTTGTACTTCTATTAGGCCTTGTTTGGTTCCGTTTTTAATTCGAATTGGAAATTAATACGGTTTTAAGACTTGATTAATATTTTATTGCATTTGAATTATACTTGTATATTTTTTTTTATTAATAAAGTATACGGATCGAAATCCTTAATTTAAACTTTGAATATTTAATTTCTCGTAATTCCTTTATTCGTTTGAAATATTCGATTTCTTTCTTCGAACTTGGGAATTTGAAATAGGGTATAAATTTAAATTACACAGTAGCACACAAAAATAATAAAATTAAAAGAAACACAATAATAATAATATAAAATAAGGCTTTCTAGGAAAATAAAAGGTATAAAACGGGACGGGGTATTACACTTGATGCCTCGATGAGTGAAGAAAGAAGTTTGCTACAATTTTAGTTGGAGTTGATGCTTAATAGACTATTTGTATTAAGTATGAAATATTCATTTTTTTTAGTTGTATTTGCTCGACTTTGGTAATTGGTATTGAAAACCTATTTAGTAACTTTTTAAAGTTGTTTATGTTATTGTTTGGTGAAATAGGATCATTTGTTATGTTTGATGAATGAAATGACTTTGTGAGGTAGTATATTATTTTTGAACGTTTAAACAGAAAAAAAGAACAAAAAAATTCGGGTTACCCACATTGGGTACCCGAAAAATCGGGTAACCCGAATTTCGGGTAACCCAAAAAATTTGGGTCGGATTCGGATAATGTAATTTACAACCCGAAATTTCGGGTACCCGAACCGAAAAATCCGAACCCGCAAAACCCGACCCGATGCCCACCCCTAGTGGCACCCGAAGCTGAGGGCGCCCACCTGACACGTGACGAACGATGGCGACAGTTCGGACGTTGGCTTGCAAGCGCACCAGTAATTGGACGTCGACCATTGAGGTCCAGGCACCGGTAATCGGTGGCGGCTCACGGCTGGTTGTGACGCCATGGTGGTCGTTCCCTGCATCGCGTGAAACAGGCTCTGGTTTTGGAAATTTGATTTCCTCCAGGGACTTTTGTGCAATTAAGTGAATTATGGAAATTAGCGATTTGATCCTTGGGTCTTTTCTACAATATTTGGATATTATTTTGAAAACTGCAGTTTGGCCCTTGGGACTTTTGTAATTTCTGAATTATATGAGAATTGTAATTTTGTCCTTGGGTTATATTTTAAAATTCTGAAAAGTATTAAAGCTTTATTTGGATGGATGAATTTTGAAAATTCTAATAAAAATAAAATAAAGGGATGTTTGGTTGGACCAAATTCATGAATAAAATAATATTTTGGGCAAAATAATTTTGAAAATGACTTTAGAAATTAACCGAAAGCTTGGAGCTTGTTGGTATTTCTAATTTTAGTAATATTTTACCTACGAATAATTATTGTTAAGCACGTTTATTTGATTTACGTGTTATTTATAAATATTGATTATTTATAAATATTAAATATTTTGCATGTTTATTTGATTTATGTGCTAAATATTTATTAGATGCTTTATTTATGCAAATTTAATTTTTGAAATAAAGCATGAGAACTTGATTTGTTGCTCCCCACTTGTATAACTGCTTATGCGAATCGATATTTACATTATTAGTTATAGCCCGCATTAATTGTTTGGGTAGGCGGCACCTAATATTTGTTGGACCGTATTAAATGCTTGGGTAGGCGACGCCCAATATATGTTAGTCCGCACATGTCATGTTTGGGTAGGCGGCGCCCAATAATTGCTCAAATGTGACGTAGTTATCATGATTGGATCTCGATTAAGCAATTAATACTCCGTCTTTAAAATGTTCCTCACTAAAATATGGTATTCCATTAAAATTAAAGGTAAACCGGAGATTTCGTTCCAATGAGTATTTAAGGCCCTAGTCTTTTGCTCGGATCTACATCTAACGGGACTTTTATAAGGACACGTTTGTCGCCGCTTAATGGTTGTAAACCAACTTAATTCTGTTTCACCAGCCCTAGCAGGGAAGCGAGAATTAGGTGACATCCGATTGAACTAGGTTCAATCAACTAGGAATTGCGTGAGGCAATTGGTTTAGAGACCTACTAATTCTGTTGTTACAATGTTCAGCCCTAGCAGTCATTGTAATAGTAGGAATGTGTATCCTAGTCCATTAAAATTTATATTAGATATAAATTCGTACTCTTCCGACGAGGTCGTTGAGTATGTGAAAATAATGGAGACAAAATAAATTAAAAGACCATATTTATTTTGATTGCTGAATATTGATCGTAGGAATTATGTGTTTAATTCCCGTTTTAGTTTATTTCTCTATAATTGTTGAAATGTATAACTTGTCATTAAAAAATGTTCTGGAAACGAACAAATTGGTTGGGCCAAATTTTCTGGACTGGCACTGAAACGTGTGTTTGGTGCTAAGGCAAGAAGAGATTGAGTACGTGTTAGACACGATAATCCCTTTTACCCATGAGGCTGGTTCAGTAAAGGCCGCAACGTTTGACGTTACGGCTCAAAGAAGCATCAAGATAATGTTTTCTAGACTCTATGTTATGATTGCTCGGCATGACTCCCGAATTGTAAAGGCAACATGAGAAAATGGATCCCTTCGAGATGCTTAAGCGTTTGAAGGATCTCTTTGATTCTAGATCTCGTTTGAGATTTATGAAGTGATGAGAGATCTGTTCAGATGTCGATTAGCGAAAGGAAGGAAGATTTCACCTCATGTTCTATCCTCAAGTCGCTCCCTGATTCATATTCTAGTTTTGTAGTAAATTTAATATGAAGAAGACGGAAGCGACGATGTCGGAGCCTCATAACATGCTTAAGACTTTTAAATCATCCACTGCTAAGGAAAGGCCCGTACTCATGATGAGTGCGTCTACTTCTTCTGAGTTGAAAGGCGAGAAGAAGCAAATGAGTAAGGCTAAAAGGACTCCAAGCCCAACTTCCTGAAGGCAAAAAGTTTAGTTCAAAAGTAAGAGCGGGTTGATAAGGATGTGTGCCCCACTGTAATAGAAACAGGCATTGGAAGGACTGTAAGGTTCTAGCAACCGAGAAGAAAACACAAGGTGTTTTAGCTGCTAGAATAAGTATGGTTGTTATTAAGATGAACATGTTCACTAATAGTTCAAACTGCTATGCATTTGTTGAGTTATGAACATGATAATTCTTAATATACAAAGTAGAGGAACGACTTGGTAAGAGTATCAAGACTCTTCGATTGGATCGAGGATGTGAGTACCTTAGCCATGAATTCATGGATTACTTGAAGCTTCATAGGATCCAGTCACAATGGACTCCTCCCGGAACACCTCAGATGAATGGTGTGTCCGAAAGTAGAAACCGAACCTTGTTTGACATGGTAAAGTCCATGATGAGTTTTGCCTCTCTTCCAACATTCTTATGGGGATACGCATCACAAACCTCAATCTATATTTTGAATAGGACTCCGTCCAGATCAGTTAAGCAGACTCCATACGAGCTATGGCATGGCAAGAAGCCATATGCTAATTGATAAGTTGGAATCCAAAGGTGAAAATAGTTATTTTGTGGGATATCTTAAGGAGACAAGAGGATATCACTTCTATCTACCGGAGAAACAAACAATAATTATTTCTAGGTAAACTAAGTTCCTAGAAGACAAGTACGTCTTTAAGGAACAAAGCCGTAAGAAGATAGAACTTGAAGAGATTCAAGAACCACGAATTAACATAGAGACTGATGTTTTGTCAAAGCAACATGACAAAGAATCAGTGGGAGCATTCAACGACTCTCATGGTGGAAGTTTATCACTAGGTGATCCTCTTTCAGCCAGTGGGAGCGTAATTGGAGTTGCATTGCCTTCACAATAACCTCCAAGTAGGCTGAATGAGAATAACATAGTTCAAACTCCCACCCAAGAAGCATATGAAAAATGTCGCTCTTGAAGACTCTCCGGTCAACGATGAAGTCGATGCACCACAAAATTTTCACGATCAGAATGTACAGCCTGCACAACCACAACTCCATAAGACGACTAGGATTCGTAATCCATCCACTATGTATTATGGGTTCCACGTGGAGGAACATGATGATGTGGAGATCCCGGATAAAGACGAACCTAGAACTTATACTGAATCAATATTAGATGTTGACTCAGAAAAGTGGCATGAAGCCATGAAATCCGAGATGGACTCGATGTACACCAATCAAGTCTAGGACTTAATTGAGTTGCCGAAAAGGGGTTAGACCCATAAGATTGCACGCGAGTCTTTAAGCGTAAGACTGATGCAAATGACAAAGTACAAACCTATAAAGATAGGTTGGTGGCGAAAGGTTATAGTTAACACGAGGTATTGACTATGATGAGACTTTCTCGCCAGTTGCTAAGATCAAGTCCATTCGAATGTTACTTGTGATAGCAGCACACCGCGATTATGTGTTTTGGTTGATGGACGTCAAAACAGCTCTCTTCAATGGTAACATTGATAAGGAAGTGTTTGTGACTCAACCAGAGGGTTTTATATCTAATCCAAAATCTAATCTTGTGTGCAAGCTTAAACGATCCGTCTATGGATTGAAGCAAGCTTCTAGGAGTTGGAATATCCAATTTGATGAAGCTGTCAAGTCCTTTGACTTCATCTGAAATTTGGAAGATCCTTGCATTTATCGTAAACGCAGCGGGAAGAGTATTGTCTTTATAGTCGTATATGTCAATGACATATTGATTATAGGAAATAACATCCCGCCAATGCAGTCCGTGAAAGATTGGTTATCAAAGACCTTCATGATGAAGGATCTTGGTGAAGCATACTACATCTTAGGGGTAAAGATCCATAGAGATATATCCAAAAGGATGGTAGGGCTATCACAATCCACCTACGTAGATAAGGTGTTGAAGCGTTTTGCGATATAGAACTCTAAGAGAGGATCTCTACCGGAAAATCATGGGATAAAGCTGTCAATGAAGGATTGTCCTTCTAGCGAAACAGATATCGAGCACATGAAGGACATTCCATATGCATCTACAATTGGGTCCATCATGTACGCCATGACTTGCACAAGGCCAGATATGACCTACGCTGTCAGCATCACTGGTACATACCAGCAGAATCCAAGTGACTCTCATCGGATTGCTGTCAAGAATGTTATGAAGTACCTCAGGCGTACTAAAGAACATGTTCTTGTCTACAGTAGGCAGTCAGAGCTAGTCGTTACGGGCTATGCTGATGTGAGTTTCCAGTCAGACTGTGAAAATTACAAATCACAGTCAAATTATATTTTCAATCTCAATGATGAGGCGGTAAGTTGGAATAGTTCCAAGCAAGATCTGACCGCAGATTCAACAACCGAAGCTAAGTACATTGCTGTATCAGAAGCCTTTGAGGCTGTCTGGACTTTAAGGTTCTTGAGAGAACTAGGGGTAGTTCCGAGTGCCAGTTGTCAAATAGTGTTGTATTGTGACAACATTGGTGCGATTGCATGAGCAAAGGAACCGAAATCTGATAATAGAAATATGCCCGACAAACAATAAATATAAACGAACACGAACGGTGGGGGAAGAACTTTCGTTCTTCCCTCGAATGAGAGCTTTTCGCATATATGTGAATGAGGGGAAAATGTGCCATCCTTTACAATGGGGGGGGGTGACCCCTATTTATAGAGGTTCACCCCCAAGGGCCCAAAAGTGGCCCTGAACTCGTCTCAACCCTTTATTTAGGGATTTATTACAATTATTCATATAAAGATCAACAGTAGACCTATAATACATTAAATACTCTTTTCTGATGTAGACTCTCGATCTTGTCGGGTCAGTGTATCTTTAGGAATCTGACCTTCTGTCAGGCGAGGATATTTCCTGCTGTTACAATTGCCCCCAAGATTGGGCTCTGATTGCGGCCAGAGTTCGATCTTGATCTGTGCTTCAAATAGGTTTTGCCCCCGAGCCTGAAAATAGGATAGCTCGGATGCCCCGGGGGAATCTTCAACGACAGGGTCCTTGATGGGCGAATCTTTCAAGTCATCTTCGTATTGTCAAACTTTTGAAACTGGATAGGTTAGGTGGGGTACGATCTTCAGTCGTGCCCCCGAGTCGAGAACCGTGACGTTCAATTAATAAAGAGTTCTTGCCGCTGACCGACATTGATTTTAGTAATAGGGCAGTAAGGACCGCGATGATAAATTAATGAAGTGCTTAGGCCTCTTGCGGGTAGCGACTTCACGGACAACAGATTGACTTAATAATTAATTAAAAGATAAATCAACAGATTAATGAGTGGAGTGCCTTAGCCGATAGACGGGCAGCAACTTCACGATGATGAGATTGAATTAACAACCGCTTAAAAGATTAACCAACAGGTTAATGAGTGAAGTGCTTTAGCCGATTGACGGGCAGCGACTTCACGATGATGGGATTGAGTTAACAACCGCTTAAAAGATTAACCAACAGGTTAATGAGTGAAGTGTTTTAGCCGATGATCGGGCAGCGACTTCACGAAGATGGGATTGATTTAACAACCGCTTAAAAGATTAACCAACAGGTTAATGAGTGAAGTGCTTTAGCCGATGATCGGGCAGCGACTTCACGAAGATGGGATTGATTTAACAACCGCTTAAAAGATTAACCAACAGGTTAATGAGTGAAGTGCTTTAGCCGATGATCGGGCAGCGACTTCACGAAGATGGGATTGATTTAACAACCGCTTAAAAGATTAACCAACAGGTTAATGAGTGAAGTGCTTTTAGCCGATTGACGGGCAGCGACATCACGATGCAGAGAATAGATTAGTTAACGCCGGTGAGGACGAACCAAACAATACCTCGCCCATTAAGGCGGAAAGTCAACGCTTAACATGCGGACTGGATCCACGCCGAGAGGCGGATTAGTTGACGCCGGTGAAGGCGAACTTATCAAGGCCGAGTGACGGATCGTCTTGAGAGGCAGATTAGTTGACGCCGGTGAAGACGAACTAATCAATATGTCAACGCATAAAAGGCGGACTAATCAACGCCGAGAAGACGGATTAACTCGAGAAAGAGATTAGTTGACGCCGGTGAAGGCGAACTAATCAATACGTCAATGCCTGAAAGACGGACTAATCAACGTCGAGGAGACGGATTACTTCGCCACTCCAGGCGGATTGTCGACGCCTAAGAGGCGGGTTAACTCGAGTAGATTAGTTGACGCCTGTGAAGGCGAACTAATCAATACGTCTACGCCCGAAAGGGCGGACTAATCAACGTCGAGGAGAAGGATTACTTCGCCACTCTAGACGGATCGTCGACGCCTAAAAGGCAGATTAACTCGATTAGATTAGTTGACGCCTGTGAAGACGAACTAATCAATACGTCTACGCCTGAAAGGCGGACTAATCAACGTCGAGGAGACGGATTACTTCGCCACTCTAGGCGGTTTGTCGACGCCTAAAAGACGGATTAATCAACGCCGATCGGGCGGATTACTTCGCCAATCTAGGCGGAATGTCGACGCCTAAAAGGCGGATTAATCAACGCCGATCGGGCGGATTACTTCGCCAATCTAGGCGGAATGTCGACGCCGAGAAGGCGGATTAATCAACGCCGATCGGGCGGATTACTTCGCCAATCTAGACGGAATGTCGACGCCGAGAAGACGGATTAATCAACGCCGATCGGGCGGATTACTTCGCCAATCTAGGCGGAATGTCGACGCCTAAAAGGCGGATTAATCAACGCCGATCGGGCGGATTACTTCGCCAATCTAGGCGGAATGTCGACGCCGAGAAGGCGGATTAATCAACGCCGATCGGGCGGATTACTTCGCCAATCTAGGCGGAATGTCGACGCCTAAAAGGCGGATTAATCAACGCCGATCGGGCGGATTACTTCGCCAATCTAGGCGGAATGTCGACGCCGAGAAGGCGGATTAATCAACGCCGATCGGGCGGATTACTTCGCCAATCTAGGCGGAATGTCGACGCCTAAAAGGCGGATTAATCAACGCCGATCGGGCGGATTACTTCGCCAATCTAGGCGGAATGTCGACGCCGAGAAGGCGGATTAATCAACGCCGATCGGGCGGATTACTTCGCCAATCTAGGCGGAATGTCGACGCCTAAAAGGCGGATTAATCAACGCCGATCGGGCGGATTACTTCGCCAATCTAGGCGGAATGTCGACGCCGAGAAGGCGGATTAATCAACGCCGATCGGGCGGATTACTTCGCCAATCTAGGCGGAATGTCGACGCCTAAAAGGCGGATTAATCAACGCCGATCGGGCGGATTACTTCGCCAATCTAGGCGGAATGTCGACGCCTAAAAGGCGGATTAATCAACGCCGATCGAGCGGATTACTTC
Source organism: Ballota nigra (assembly GCA_947034835.1). Lineage (NCBI taxonomy): Eukaryota > Viridiplantae > Streptophyta > Magnoliopsida > Lamiales > Lamiaceae > Ballota > Ballota nigra. Next base: position 84,736,065 of record OX344720.1, on the reverse strand, counting down.
GCCAATCTAGGCGGAATGTCGACGCCGAGAAGGCGGATTAATCAACGCCGATCGGGCGGATTACTTCGCCAATCTAGGCGGAATGTCGACGCCTAAAAGACGGATTAATCAACGCCGATCGGGCGGATTACTTCGCCAATCTAGGCGGAATGTCGACGCCTAAAAGGCGGATTAATCAACGCCGATCGGGCGGATTACTTCGCCAATCTAGGCGGAATGTCGACGCTGAGACGGCGGATTAATCAACGCCGATCGGGCGGATTACTTCGCCAATCTAGGCGGAATGTCGACGCCGAGAAGGCGGATTAACTCGAGAAGTAGATTAGTTGACGCCGGCGAAGGCGAACTAATCTATACGTCAACGCCTGAAAGGGCGGACTAATCGACGTCGAGAAGACGGATTACTTCGCCAATCTAGGCGGAATGTCGACGCCGAGAAGGCGGATTAACTCGAGAAGTAGATTAGTTGACGCTGGTGAAGGCGAACTAATCGATACGTCAACGCCTGAAAGGGCGGACTAATCGACGTCGAGAAGACGGATTACTTCGCCAATCTAGGCGGAATGTCGACGCCTAAAAGGCGGATTAGCTCGAGAAGTAGATTAGTTGACGCCGGTGAAGGCGAACTAATCGATACGTCAACGCCTGAAAGGGCGGACTAATCGACGTCGAGAAGACGGATTACTTCGCCAATCTAGGCGGAATGTCGACGCCGAGAAGGCGGATTAACTCGAGAAGTAGATTAGTTGACGTCGGTGAAGGCGAACTAATCGATACGTTAACGCCTGAAAGGGCGGACTAATCGATGTCGAGAAGATGGATTACTTCGCCAATCTAGGCGGAATGTCGACGCCTAAAAGGCGGATTAGCTCGAGAAGTAGATTAGTTGACGCCGGTGAAGGCGAACTAATCGATACGTCAACGCCTGAAAGGGCGGACTAATCGACGTCGAGAAGACGGATTACTTCGCCAATCTAGGCGGAATGTCGACGCCGAGAAGGCGGATTAACTCGAGAAGTAGATTAGTTGACGCCGGTGAAGGCGAACTAATCGATACGTCAACGCCTGAAAGGGCGGACTAATCGACGTCGAGAAGACGGATTACTTCGCCAATCTAGGCGGAATGTCGACGCCGAGAAGGCGGATTAACTCGAGAAGTAGATTAGTTGACGCCGGTGAAGGCGAACTAATCGATACGTCAACGCCTGAAAGGGCGGACTAATCGACGTTGAGAAGACGGATTACTTCGCCAATCTAGGCGGAATGTCGACGCCTAAAAGACGGATTAGCTCGAGAAGTAGATTAGTTGACGCCGGTGAAGGCGAACTTATCGATACGTCAACGCCTGAAAGGGCGGACTAATCGACGTCGAGAAGACGGATTACTTCGCCAATCTAGGTGGAATGTCGACGCCGAGAAGGCGGATTAACTCGAGAAGTAGATTAGTTGACGCCGGTGAAGGCGAACTAATCGATACGTCAACGCCTGAAAGGGCGGACTAATCGACGTCGAGAAGACGAATTACTTCGCCAATCTAGGCGGAATGTCGACGCCTAAAAGGCGGATTAGCTCGATAAGTAGATTAGTTGACGCCGGTGAAGGCGAACTAATCGATACGTCAACGCCTGAAAGGGCGGACTAATCGACGTCGAGAAGACGGATTACTTCGCCAATCTAGGCGGAATGTCGACGCCGAGAAGGCGGATTAACTCGAGAAGTAGATTAGTTGACGCCGGTGAAGGCGAACTAATCGATACGTCAACGCCTGAAAGGGCGGACTAATCGACGTCGAGAAGACGGATTACTTCGCCAATCTAGGCGGAATGTCGACGCCGAGAAGGCGGATTAACTCGAGAAGTAGATTAGTTGACGCCGGTGAAGGCGAACTAATCGATACGTCAACGCCTGAAAGGGCGGACTAATCGACGTCTAGAAGACGGATTACTTCGCCAATCTAGGCGGAATGTCGACGCCGAGAAGGCGGATTAACTCGAGAAGTAGATTAGTTGACGCCGGTGAAGGCGAACTAATCGATCCGTCAACGCCTGAAAGGGCGGACTAATCGACGTCGAGAAGACGGATTACTTCGCCAATCTAGGCGGAATGTCGACGCCTAAAAGGCGGATTAGCTCGAGAAGTAGATTAGTTGACGCCGGTGAAGGCGAACTAATCGATACGTCAACGCCTGAAAGGGCGGACTAATCGACGTCGAGAAGACGGATTACTTCGCCAATCTAGGCGGAATGTCGACGCCTAGAAGGCGGACCGGTCAACGCCTATGAAGGCGGACGAATGTTTGTAGTCGAAAGGTGTGACCATGTTTTAAATATTGAGTTGATTACCCGATGAGCAACCTCAATGATTTTTTCGAAATTATATTCGAAGTTTTAGAATAACTGATTGTATTTAATAATACTCAGAGTCAAATAATTTGTTTTTGACATCACAAAATGAACTTAGGATATGTATATCCATGCCCCCGCTTTTAATATATATGAAAACTTACGAGTTAAGATATATATTAAAAGGAAGTGTTAAATTAAAATTGTATTTCAAACATTGCTCCCGCTTTGAATTTTCGAAATACGAGTATATGCCCCCGCTTTTAATATATATGAAACTTACGAGTTGTAATATATATTAAAAAGAAATTATCGAAATAAACCTGATTCGAGTGGGCAAAGGACTGCCCGTAGATTTTTCGTTGATGAAGAGGCTCCAGATGCTCGTCCATTAGCTGCTGCCTTTTTTTTTTTTTTTTTTTTTTTTTTTCGGCCTCTCTCCTTTCAATTGAAAGGCAGGCTCGGCAAGTTAACTAAATATAGCCCATTATTACAGACTGAAAGATGGTTCAACTAAATTAAATAAAAAGGCCCAACAAAATAAATAAACAGGCCCAAATATTTAAGGGCCCAGCAGCAGTTCACTTGGCCCATTCTTACCTACTTGGACCAATTGTCTTTCCCCAATTCACAATCCCAGAATTTAAGTCGAGGTCGGGCAGCGGCGAGGATGTGAGTTTGGCCGCGAAGAGCTGCTGGAAGGATGCTGGCGGCACGGGGAGGCCACGCCTTTGGCGGCGTGCGCGTCGTGGGCGGGCTGGACGGCCGCTGGGGCCGGCGACGAGCGGCGACACGTTAAGGGCGGCGGCCGAGGGCGCCACACGGCGGTGCGTGAAAGCTGGTCGGCGCGGGTCGGCGCCGAGGCCGCGCTTGTCGGGCAGAGGCGTCGGGAGGTTGATCGCGGGTAGGCGACGGCGATTGGCCGAGCGGGGAGCAGAGGCGGGTAGGCGGCGAAGCGGGGAGGATGTGCGTCCGAAAACCCGTTTAGTCGTCGGGTAGGATTGCGGGCGGCTACAGTCTCCGAGGAGCAGCGGGTAGACGGTGGTTGCGGGCTGCGGGGGCGTCGTGGAGGCCGTGACCGCGGGGTCGGCGTGCGAGCAGTGGGGAAGCGGGAGGCGGCCTGCTTCGAGCAGCGGGGAGAGGTGGGCGCACGGTGGATATCGGGATGGGCGGCGCGTAGGCAGTGGCTCGGCTTGGTCCTCGGACGTGATGGCAGTGATCCTGCCCGGCGATGGCGGCTGTTTGGGGATGCTTGCGCGGCGACGCGGGTTCGTCCAGCGGGTAAATCGGCGAGGAGCGGCGGCGTGGGGAGGCCCAGGCCGCGAGGCGGCGATGCGGGCAGGAGGGCGCGGTGGCGACGGTCGGGGAGCGAGTCCGGCCGTGCGGCTGCGGGGAGACACCAGGCTCGGGCGGTGAACGACGGTCGGAGACCGCTGGACCCCGCGGGTAGGCGGGTGCGGCCTCGGCCGGCGCACGGATCGAGACAGGGAATCATTTAACTTTTCAACGCACGTTGAGAAGTGTGCCAAAAGAAGACTGACCACAGAAAAGTCGGCACATCCTTCGAGGCGGTGGTTGGGGATCTGAAAACAAAAACAATGTACCCTTTACTTTGGCCCTGCTTGAACGTTTAACAGTGCGGCTGTGCTCCGGCGGGCGACGGAGGTGGACGGAAAAGACGCTCTATTGATGGAATTTTTGGGAGGAAGACCATTGGGACGGTGGAGTGGCGACCTTGGTGGTTTCTTGCGCGTGTGGGGAGCATGGCGGTGAGTTTGGGGACTCGGCGGCTGAGCTCCGTCGCCGGAAACGACGGTAACACTTCGCCGGAAAGGACAGCTACTATCTTTTCTTCTTCTCTTCTTCTTGGCTAGCTGTTGTTGTAGCTTATGAAATGGGCTTCTTGAATTTCTTGTCTTCCTCTCCTTAGCTAGTTGCGTGCGTGAGTTTTGCTGTAAGTAAGAAAATGTGTTTTGGTTTTGTTTTCTTTGACTGCTTGTTTGGATGAATACGTGGGCTTGCTACTGTAGGGATGGGAAATGGTTTCCTTCTTGGATAGCTGCCGGAATCTCCTGTTGTAGTCAGGAGAATAAACTTGTTGAACTTTTCTTGTATGATATAGATCGAAAAGGTTTTTGGTTTATGGAATCTGGTTTTTTGATTTTGAGGGAGGATCTTCGTGTTCATCCATCGAGATGAACCCGAATCGACCCTCCTTCTAGCGCCAAATTGTTGACAGGCATTTTCGTACGAATAGATTTATGTGGCTATTTGGTTATGCCCGACAAACAATAAATATAAACGAACACGAACGGTGGGGGAAGAACTTTCGTTCTTCCCTCGAATGAGAGCTTTTCGCATATATGTGAATGAGGGGAAAATGTGCCATCCTTTACAATGGGGGGGTGACCCCCTATTTATAGAGGTTCACCCCCAAGGGCCCAAAAGTGGCCCTGAACTCGTCTCAACCCTTTATTTAGGGATTTATTACAATTATTCATATAAAGATCAACAGTAGACCTATAATACATTAAATACTCTTTTCTGATGTAGACTCTCGATCTTGTCGGGTCAGTGTATCTTTAGGAATCTGACCTTCTGTCAGGCGAGGATATTTCCTGCTGTAACACAAGTACAATGAGCTGCTGGCGTATGTGATTGAGCTCAAGGTTTGGTTGGACTTCAAACAATCAAACATGCAGGAGCAACATCTGCTAGTAGACGCTCGTGGCTGGGAGCACTGGGAGGCGGAGGAGGCCAAGATTTGCTCTTTCTTTGGACTAACTAGCTGGCTTCAACTTCTGAACTTTGACAACCTGAAGCAGTTAGTGGCTGATATGATGTCCAAGAGCAAGGCTGACATCCTGTCTGATGACGAGAAGGATGATGTGGATGATGATGAAGCTCAGGGTGGTTACTTGGAGAAGGCAGTGGAGGAGACTGCACAGGAGGTTGATGAGATGATCTCTGAGCCTCAGGCTCAGGGGGAAGGTGATAAGGACACTGGTGCCAAGGGTGGACCAGTGGCTGAGGATGTTGTGAACATCTCAGCTGCCAATGAGACATCTGTCGATGAAAGGATTCCCTGCCCTGAGACAAGAGAGGAAGATGTTGAGGCATCCAAGAAGACTCTCAGTTCCGAGGGACTTGCTCCTAAGGTTCAAGTTAGCTTAGCTGAGCCTGAGCAGGCGGCTTTGACTACTTCACAACTGCCTTCAGTGCACCTTGACGAAGGGACTGATGACGCAGGGGCTGACAAGGGAAAGCAGCCAATCACTGATGCGGCCGTTGATGATGAAGATGTGATAATAACCGGGGTCGGACGTGCTGAATTTACAAGCATAGTGGAGGTCAAGTAGGAGAAAACCACAGAAAATCTAGCTGAACTTCAGGAGGAAGTGATGAGGCTACGAGCTGAAAAGGAAGAAGACTCCAAGGCCCTGGCAAAACACATCAGGTGGACAAAGTCAGCCTACAACACCCTTGCCAACAGGGAGCTGATTTTGCTAAAAAGGACGATGACTGGCACAGCCAAGTTAGTGAGGAATGAGAGGAAGCGCACCAAGAAGATGCTCAGGGACACTCTCAAGAAACTTGAAGAGAGGGATGCGATCAGGGATGAGAAGTTGAATCAGGCAGTTGACAGGTTTGCAGTTCAGACTGGAGCTATTGTCACTCAGGCCATGAAGGACTCAGCGTCCAAACTGGAGCTGGAGACAGGGAAGTTGGATCGCACCTCTCAGTCAGTGGCAGACATTTTGGCGAAGGCCACTGAGGAGTCGGCAAAGATACTAACTGAGGCCAGCAGAGTCAGCGGTGAGTCCTTGAAGGTGGAGGAAAGGATCACCAAGGCTGAACAAAGTCTCCAACTCTCTATGGAGGACTTTGAAAAGAAAGTCAATGCTGCTATCAGTTCGGTTTCTTACTCAGGCACTGGGATTGCCACGGGAGTTGAGATGCTGAAGGAGGGCGTATTGGAAGTTCAATCTTTAGCCTCTTTTGTTATCAACAGTGGAGTTGAGTCACTCCCATCCCAGGCCAATGATGATGCCAAAAAGGGGGAAAAGAAGAAGAAAAGATCCCGCCCTGAGGCATCTGAGGCAGTCAACCAAGGTGAGACCGTTCTAGCTGACCCTGAAGCCAATCCTGAAGGGAATATACTAAGGGTGAGGAAGTCAGCTAGGTTAGCGGCAGTGGAGAAGGAAGGAGAGGAAGTAGTTGCCAGGCTGAGGGCGGAGGCAACAAAGGCAAAGGCTAATGAACCTTCCAAGCAACAACCTGAGCCAGTTCAGAGATCGTCTCCCATGAGCTCAAGGAAGAATCCCATCACTTACTCAGGGGAGTTGGTGGCGGAGCTATGTGCTGAAGCATGGGGAGATCACTCTGAAAAATCTGAGGCTATGCGCAGAGCTGAAATTGCTCAGAAGGAGAAGATGCGCATCTTGGAGAAGAAGGTTGAGAAGCTGACTGATATCACTGAGTTTCAACAACGTGAACTGGATGATGCAGTGATCAGCTTGCTAAGGAGGAAGAAGGCGAAGCCTGAGCCTAGGAAGTACAGGAAGAAGCCAACAGTTAGGAAATCAACAATTCTTCAAGTCAGTAGGCCAGAATCAGGAGTAAGGGAAGCTTTTGTCGATGAGTTCGTCTCAGAGACATTGAAGGAGTTTTGGACTGATGCAAGGGATGAATTTGTCAGATTGTGGTATGTTGTGAAGAAGTGGGGCGACACTGAGGATATCAATGCCCACTTCACTGACTACATGATGGACAATCATCCCGAGCTATTCCAGAAGATCTTGGAGGAGGCTGATGCAGCTCAAGTTCAAGTGAAGGCTCCTAAGTTCACCATTCGAACTCCTCCCTTGGTTCCTGGAACTCAAAAGCATGACACAAAGGCCATAATGATGGAAGTATTGAGGATAACCAAAGCTGAAGGGTACGTGAACCAACCTGGAAGACTTGACGAGCTGAAGGCAAGAGTCTATGCAGGATATGGACTCAAACCTGAAATGAGACTAGTCTAGGTGTTCACAGGCTTCTTTGTAATAGATTAGATTCATTGTAACCATTTCCACATCTATCAATAACATCTATTACTTTTGCCCACAGACAAAAACTCATTGTCTCTTTGGCTGTTATTTAAATTCTGTACTTCATCAAGAATTACTTTAACACTGTCTTATCTTATAGATAGGTTAATCATATTTCCTCTAAGTGTTTTGAGGATCTTTTCAGTGTTTTGGCATCATCAAAAAGGGGGAAATTGTTGGGACATTGTCAGTTTTGATTAAGATCCCAAAGCCCCTGAAAAGATGTTTGCCTTAATCTGTCTTTGTCAGGCTAGTCTTGATTAGGATTAGTACTTTGTCTTTTTACACTTCACAGGTACTCAGTGAGAGGAGAACTCACTGGAGACAATCGAGACTCAGAGCCTGAAGACGAAGAGCACCATCCTGAACTTATGGCAGTTTTCTAAGCTGACTGAGTAAGTGTCAGTGATGAAGAGTATGACCCTGAGGTCATTACTAACTCAGTCCTGAAGGGAACAGGATGTCACTGAGTTTATGGGAAGACTTGGAGTAGAGCCAAGCAATGCAAAAGGAATTTCAGCGTCAGGACAAGACCGGTGGGATCAAGACAAAATGAACTTAATAAGACAAGCCTGAAGCTCAGGAATAAGTTCTGACATTCTCACCAACCTGATGACGTGGACCAATGCTGGAAGGACACGCACGTACGGAACCTGACGAGTTGACTGAATTCAGACTGCATGTTCAACGGGCAAGCATTCAATGTGCATTTAATGCAAATACCAAATCCATGCAAGGTCGGCTGTTGCATGAAGATATGTCCGTTTGAAGCCACTCTACATAGATGACTCGAAGGCTATCTCTCCAACGGATAGTTTTTCAAATCACCTATAAATACAGAAGACCTTGAACCCATTCAAGGTTACGGGAAATTTCCAAGCCAGAAATTACTCAAACTCTCAAGCATTCAAAGCATTCAACCCTTAAGAAGAAGCACTCGAAACCATCCAAATTTCCCAAGTGTTTCTTAGCAATCGAGAGTTATTCTGTATTCCAAGAGCTAAATAGCATTATCATAAGCTTAGAGAGATTATCCAATCCTTAGCATAGCTTTGCCTTGTAAGGATAATCTCAACTTAGTTGGAATCCAAACTGAAACCAAAACCCTAAGTTAGGTTTGTTGGGAGTAAGTCAGCTAGTGTGTTAGTAGGGAGTTTGTATAGATCAGTGAGATTAGCTGGTCTTGGTGCACCTTGGCACGTTAAAAACAAGAATCCCTTGAGTGGATTTCCTGTTAAGTCAGGCCGTGGACGTAGGAGCTTGAGACTCTGAACCACGTTAAACCCTTGTGTTCTTACTGCTTTGATATTGTGCATACTTGCCATATTACTTGTTCATTCATTGCATTCAAGTTTATCAGGCCTGAATCAATCAGGCTGATCTTCAAAAGAGCACTGCCCTACTAAACACTATTCAGAATTGAGTAAAACAAGTTTTTCAGAAAGCAAACTAAACAAGACTTTAAACTTTCAGGGCTCAAACATTTCCGCACTGAACTTGAACTGATAGTTAGCCAACTGACCCGCACCAAGTGTAGTCAGTAGGTGTGTTATCAGCTCCTAGTTCTTAACCACTCTGAGTAAAGGGGACTCAGGCAGTTTTTAAGTTGAAAAATTGGTATACGTGTATTCCCCCCCCCCCCATACACGTATTCCTCAGTCTTGTACCGGGACCAACATCATTCCTTCTGTGAACAAAGTTGTGACTCCTCAAATATCCATAAATCAGCACAGGGTAAGGCAAGTTGCCTTTTTCAGAGATCTTTCCAGCAAATTTCATCATGTGATGAAAAATAACCAACCCAAGGTTAAAGTTTTTCATCACACCAATTCTGTACATCAGTACAGTCTGATCTCTAGTCACCTTTGTGGAATTTGTAGAGGGTATCCAGTTATACACCACCAGTTTGTGTAAAACTGAATACAGAGAGGTCAATGAGGCAGCCAACATATTCTTCTTCCATTTGTTAACTCTACCTCCAGTCAGGACATTTATGATCTCATCCATATGAGGAACATCTTCCTCCTCAACATCCTCAATATGCAGAAACTGATTAATCAACTTAGGAGTAAAATGAACATTTCTATCCCTAAATCTCACAGAACCATACCACCTAGAATTCCTTCTAGCATGATTCTTTCTCAGACAAGCATAAAATTCATACACCCAATCAGTGACAAATGCATCAGCAAAGGTAACAACATGCATCAAACTTCTTTCTTCCAAGTATCTAACTAGACCTTTAGACTCAAACTCATCAATGTTAATTTTTCTTTCAATTAACAAATTTCTCTTCCTTAGTCTTTCCAACTTATGGTCTAGAGATTCATCATCATCATCATTATCAGAACTGACATGCTCAACAGAATGTTCAGATGCATTACCTTGATCAGAACCAGTTTTGGTTTTGTCTGAGCTACTTTCAGAACCGTTGTCACCAGCTTCAGGTTCTGGTGCTGCTGCACTTGTTCCAGCACCACCAGTGGCATACTCAAACTTCCTCTTGGTTCTCATCTCAACTCTTGCTCTCCTCCTAAGTTCAAATATAGGTACATCACTCTCATCAGATTCTTCCTTTTCCTGGCTTTGGGAGTGATCAGTCTCTTTCTCAGATGAGTCTTTGGAGCTTGACTCCTTTTCAGATTCAGAAAACACTCGAATAGGTCGAGTAGCAACATCTCCTTCATCATCCTTCTTTTTCCTTGCGGTTTCAGAGTAGTTCACCCTTTTCTTTGCTCTACCCGATCTCCTCCTTGATTGAACAGGGCTCCTTTTCCTCTTGCCACTCTTTTTCTTCACAGCTTTGGCTATTGGAGCAGGCTTAGAGTCCTCAGACATTGAAGAATCAATTTTGGGTGATTCTTCTTTGTCTTCCTCTGACATCTCAACATCAGGGACCTCAGCATTAGGGCTTTTCTCCCTAGTTTCTTCAGCAACAGTCTCCTCGACAGTGTCAACATTTTCCATGGTTTGATCACCTGTTTCAACATCTTTTGAAACATTAGTAGTAGGGTTATTGGCTTGGCTTGAGGATTTTGGAATTTCTGGTTGAGCAATCGAAGAAGTGCCTTCGATGTGAACAGTAGGTGAAGGGTTTTGAGTTTGATTCAGGTAGGATGCAACATCCACTTCAATAGAGCCAATGGTTAGCTTAGGAACCACAGGGCTTCCTTGAAGGCTCTGTGCAATGCCTCGTGCGATCGACTCGAGTTGATCGACAGTGGCTTCATTTGAGATGTAGATGTTTACAGGGAAAGCTTGGACATGAGTTAGAGTAGTAGGAGGTGTTGTGCTCGATGATGGAGCAACAGAGGCAACATTTGGGTTTTGGCTTGAGGCCATTTCTGCAAGAAGGTTCAGGTTTGAAGCTTGAGAAGGTGGAGAGTTTGAGTGAGTTTTCGAACTGTGAGAACTTTTCTTTTGATTTCCAGCCATTAAGTACTTAGTAAAAATAAGTGAAATAAAATTTAAGAGAAATAACACTAAAACCCTAGAATGCAAACACACTGAATTCAACACTTATACGAAAAATCTGAACTTTACTCATATGCTAAAACACAGAAAATTAAACATAAGACACGAAGGATATTTATAGGAGAGAGTACGTAAGTTATTTTAATTACCCACAAAAGGAATATTCTGGATTTTAAGAAGTTGAAACCACCCACTCCTCCAATAAAAGATCGTGGGTTATTTCAGAAATAAAAATCCGAATTGTAATTATTTAAAGACACTAAATTATGCACTACTTGAATAAAATTGAAAATGTGGGTTTATGCATGTGGAAATTAAAGACAAATTCCTGAAAAATCTGTCCATAACTTTACTTAGAAAATAAATACGAACTGCATAAGATGTTGTATTCAAAATTGGAACACACACTTCAACATCGATTTTAATATCCAATGTCGCACTTTTTATCAAACACTTTTAGCACTTTTTATTCACATTGATCCATCTTTTCAAGAGAGTGCATCGTAGCAGCGAACTCCGTGCCCCATAATTACTCAATGGATTTGTGACATGTTGATGTTTTACTAATCACCTTTTGAAAAGAAGACATCATAGTAGCGAACTCCGTGCTCCATAGTTACTCAGTGAATTAGTTACATCTTGATGTGCTTTTTCAAAAACTTATTATGCGTTTGAGAAGAGTGATTCATCTTTATTTTTACACAACACACGTACTTAGTCCAGATTTATTTTACAAAGAAATTATGAATCAAAATACAAGAACAAGCTTTAATTAGAACATGCAGATACCCTGGTGTTGTTATAGATGTATTAACAAACATAACAACATCCGCTTCTCAGTTACTCAGATTGTGCACATACCAAGAGATTTCCTCAAGAATGAGAATCTCTCATGGTCTAATGCTTTAGTAAACACATCATCAAATTGATTTTCAGTGGGTATGTATTCTAACTTCACAATATTCTTTTCTACAAGATCCCTTATGAAATGATGCTAATACTTATGTGTTTAGTAAGTGAGTGTTGAACTGGATTTTTTGAAATATTGATAGCACTAGTGTTATCACAAAATACAGTTAAAGTGTCACTCTCTAAACCATAATCACTAAACATTTTGCTCAACCAAAGAAGTTGTGTACAGCAACTACCTGCTGCAATGTGCTCAGACTCTGCAGTAGATTGTGATACACAATTCTGTTTTCTGCTATGCCATGAAATCAAATTATTACCCATGTAAAAGCAACCACTACTCGTGCTTTTCCTATCATCAATATCACCAGCCCAGTCAGCATCACCAGCTACATATCTTATGATTCTCTTGACTGCATTCAAATGAGACTCTTTGGGACAAGCTTGGTACCTAGCACAAACACAAACACTATACATAATATCAGGCCTGCTTGATGTTAAGTACAAAAGACTACCTATCATGGATCTATACAAAGTTGAATCAATATCTTGACCAACAGTGTCTTTACACAACTTTTGTGTAGATCCCATAGGAGTTTTCATGACTTTTGAGCTTTCTAAACCAAAACTTTTCACTAAATTCTTTGCATACTTACTCTGAGAGAAGAAAATATCTTTATCAGTTTGTTTGATTTGAAGTCCTATGAAGTAATTCAAATCACCTACCATGCTCATCTCAAATGTTGCTGTCATTGCTTCAACAAACTTGTTTAACATAATGTTACAAGTTGAACCAAAAACAATGTCATCAACATATATTTGAGCTATTAAAAAGTCTTCTCCAGAATTTTTAATGAACAAAGTTCTATCAGCCTCTCCTCTTATGAAACCAAATTGCAACAGAAAGTCAGTAAGTCTACCATATCAAGCTGTAGGAGCTTGTTTGAGACCATACAGGGCTTTCTTTAGTTTGTACACATGATCAGGATACTGTGGGTTTTCAAAACCTTTAGGTTGTTCAAAAAATGCATCTTCAATTAATATGCCATTCAGAAATGCAGCTTTTACATCCATTTGATGAAGATTAATGTTAATGTAACATGCAATTGCTAGTAATAGTCTAATGGACTCTATCCTAGCAACAGGTGCAAATGTTTCATCAAAATCAATACCTTCAACTTGAGTGTAACCTTGTGCAACTAATCTAGCTTTGTTCCTAATTATGTTACCAGACTCATCAGTTTTGTTTTTAAAGATCCATTTAGTTCCAATGACATTGACATTATCAGGTCTTGGAATTAATGACCAAACATCATTCCTCTCAAACTGATTAAGTTCCTCATGCATAGCATTAATCCAATTTTCATCTTTTAATGTTTCTGTAACATTTTTAGGTTCAATTTCAGAATAGTAACACTGAGCATTCACAATATTGCATATTGAAGACATGCACACAGACCTTACCACATCAACACGATTTGCACTTACTCTCCTTCTTGTTTGAACACCAACTGAAGCATCTCCAATGATCTGATTCGAAGGATGACTTTTTGTAATCCAAGTAGCTGGATTCTTCTTTGGAGTATACTGATTGTTCTGTGAAGTATCAACTGAATCTGCAGGGGATGTTGAACCAGATGCTGTAACATTTGGTGTAACATTCTCTGTTTTCAGTGATTCTTTTGGAACATCAGTAACTTCAGTCACATCTTCAGTGTTATTTCCATATATCAGATTCCTGTCATCATCAAAAACAACATTCACAGATTCTTGAACAGTGTTAGTTCTAAGGTTATAGACTCTATAGGTTTTGCTATTTCTAGAATAACCTAAGAAAAAACCTTTATCACTCTTAGAATCAAACTTATGCAGTTGATCCCTATCATTCAGAATGTAACACACACAACAAAAAACATGAAAGTATTTTACATTCGGTTTCTTATTGTTCAAGATCTCATATGGGGTTTTGTTGCTTCCAAATCTAAAATAGACTCTATTAGCAATATGGCATGCTGTATTCAATGCTTCAGCCCAAAATTTCTTTGCAGGAATTTTTGAAGTAAGCATTACCCTTGCCATTTCTTGAAGAGTTCTATTTTTCCTTTCAGCTATTCCATTTTGTTGTGGAGTTTTAGGAGAAGAAAACTCTTGGACAATTCCCTTCTTATTACAGAATTCTGAAAACATGTTATTTTCAAATTCTCTACCATGATCAGACCTAATCCTGCTTACTTTCAAGTTGAAATCAGTTTTAAATCTTTTGTAAATAATTTTAAAAACATCAAATGTTTCAGATTTCTCTCTTAAGAACTCAATCCAGGTAATCCTAGAGTAATCATCTACCACAACCATTGAATATCACTTACCACCAATGCTTTTAGTTTCCATAGGACCCATAAGATCCATATGCAGTAATTCAAAACAACGATGTGTCATGTAATGTGATAACATTTTATGCGACATTCTTACCTGCTTACCTTTTTGGCATGAACCGCATACAGTAGGTGTAACAATCTTCAGTTTAGACAAACCTCTCACTGCTTCAGACTTAACCAATTTTTGCATGAATCTATAATTTGCATGTCCAAGTCTTTGATGCCATAGGACATTATCATCACAATTTGACAAATGACATACTTTGTTTGTTCCAATTAGATAACAATTATCAGCTGACCTATTTCCAGTCATTAGACACTTATTATCCTTGTTTAGAACATAGCAAGAATCTTTATCATATTCAACATGCAAATTGTCATCACATAGTTGACTTATACTAAGAAGATTAGCAAGTAAACCATCAACATGCAAAACATTCTTAAGTTTAGAAAAACCTTCAACATTTAAGGTCCCCTTTCCAATGTTTTTACCTTTTGATCCACCACCATATGTAACAGTTCCACCATTACAAGGTTCATAGTCAGATAAGTAGTTAACATGACCAGTCATATGTCTAGAACAACCACTATCAAAGTACCATAGATCAGGAACACATGCTTTCAGAGAAGTTTGAACAACATTACAAGTAACATGTTCTTTCTTTTTCTTAGCAGATTTTGACCAGTGTTTCTTAGAATGTGAAGATATTTCAGACAACACTCTTTGAATTTCCAGATCTCTTTTCATCTTTTGACAGTAAGGACGAATATGACCAATTTCAGAACAATAGTGACATACATACTTCCTAACATGTTTTTCAATTACATGTACTTTTGTCTCAGCAAAAAGTTCAGTTTTTCCCTTGACAAATTTTACAGGATTATTCACATATTTAGAAGTAGTCTCACCACAATAGCCTAAACCATGTTTACTAGACTGTTCAGTAGTGAAAGATTCATTTACAATGGAAGAGCTTTTAGAAAACTTCTTAAAGCTTAAGGTAGAATTTTTCAATTCTTCCTTTAGCTTAGAAATTTCTAAATCCTTCCTTGTTAGAATGACTTCCAACTTTGTCACAGTCTCTCTGAGATCATCATTCTCTTTGGCTATACTGGAATCATCATTCCTTATGTCATTAGAACCTGTCTCATCAACACACCCATTAAAACAATTCAAATCTGAATGATTTTTAACAAATGTTGTTTCTGATGTTATAACATTGGAAACATCATCAGTGTCTAGATCATCCAGATCATCATCTAAAGAATCATCATAATCAATTCTTACAGAAAAAGCTAATTCCTCATCTTTAGAACCTTCAGGTTCATCATCATCTGAGTCATCACTAAAGGTAACATTAAAATTCAGTTTCTGTCTTAACCTGGTATTTGCACACTCATTTGCATAGTGTCCAAATCCAGTACATGCATCACATCTAACTGATTTTCTAAATTCAGGATCATACCTTGATTTATTACCTCTAAATTGCCTTGATTGATTCTGATCCTTCCTTTTCTCTGGGTCTGATGGTGTGTTGTTGAAAGGAGTCCTCTGTTGGACATTTCCTCTAGATCTGTTCAGTTTCTTCTTCAGGTAGGAATTGAACTTCTTTGTGAGGAGGGCAATGTGTTCAGGAGTGTTGTAACATTGGTCTAAAACATCTTCATCAGACTCAACCTCAGTCACAAAGGGCTGATTTCAGTGTTAGAAGATGTTTCACCTTTGAAAACAACAACCTTCTTTCCTTCACTTGTATCATCATATTGAGTTGTGTTCATCTCATATGTTTTGAGAATACTTACAAGCTCATTCTGACTTAAAGTGTCAGTGTCCTTGGCTTCTTCAGTAGCACAAATTTTTGCATCGAACCGTCTAGGAACAAATCGCAAAATTTTGTGTACAACTCGTACATTGGAAATAGGATCACCAAGTGCGTGTGATTCGTTGACAATCTCACTCAGTCTCTCATTGTAAGCTGTGATTGTCTCATCATCCTTCATCCTTAGATTCTCGAACTTGGTCCCAAGCATTCGAAGTTTGGTTCTTCGAACACTTCCACTTCCTTCACAATGTTCTTGAAGTCTCTCCCATGCATCTTTAGCCGTGGTGCATGTTGATATAATCTTGAACATAGATACATCAACAGAGGTAAAGATAGCATTGAGAGCTTTAGAATTGTAGCTTGCCGTCGTGGTCTCCTCATTTGTCCATTCAATCTCCCGTTTGACTCTTGTCTCGCCATCATCATCTGCTTGATTTCTGGGTCATTCCCAGCCGGTCAGAACACTTCTCCAAGCACGTTCATCAATTGACTTGATGTACATACGCATCTTAGGTTTCCAATATGCATAGTTGTTTCCATCTAGTATGGGAGGCCTAAGTGGGGTGTTTACAGGATATTCCATAGCAAAAGACACACTTAAAAACTCAGGATCTAAACTTAGTATATTAAGTTTATGGCTCTGGTGCCAATTGAAAGTGTGCGTGTGTTATAAAGTGCAGATGTTGTAACAAATGTTAAAACAAATATTACAACAAACTGGTAAATCAGAATATAAAATGTGTACATCGGAAGACTTAAACACACAATTGCGAAAGGGAATACTTTTTAACACAAACTATATAAAATAGCTTGTGCTAGCCTTACGGCGAAACGTTCACTATAAAAAGATTAGTGATACAAAAGTTGTGTGAAGAGTTAAATTGTTCACAACGGAAACAAGACTCGATATCACCTATCAAATCTAAATTGGCTAAGTGTATATCATAATACACCGTCAAAGTTGATCTCACTCTATATCTATGATCTCACTATCTATGGATATAGGTTCGACCGCAAGTTGTACGAGGAGAACTCTACTTCTAAGTATAACATAAATGTTGGAATAACTGCCCTATCACCTTTAAACTCAGGATCAACACTAGAGTAGGTGTACTCGTTTACTCCACACTTGGTACTGAAAGATTCGGCCTCTATTTATAGGCGCAAGTCTTCAATCCGCAAATAACTTCTTCAAGTAACCGCTTCCATGATCTTCATGTTATCCCACGTTTCTTATCTTTATTCCTAATGCTTCTTGATGCAACCGCCTGATCTAGATTGTTCTAAAACGTCCTGTATAAGTCTGGATCGTGTAGGCCCTTGTAGATCCTTGTAGATCCTTCTGGAACCCGTAACCGCTCATGTTTCAACCAATGTTATGCAACATCCACTGCAACATTGAGTATTCCAGAACCTTGTAGATCCTTCTAGATCTTCATCCTGCATGTTAAAACATCTAAGACAACATATGATCATAAAGTGTTGGTTAATGAGAAGAAAGGGAAAATTCATGTTGTTTCAAAGTAAATAGTGAATACTTCACTACCAACAACATTAACACTTTCATCTTTAATAGTGCAGCACCGCATGCCTTGAAGCTTCGGCGCACAGGAAGAACGTATGAACTGGACTGATTTCTTGAAGACTCTATATGCTAGAATACTGAGGGAGAGAGTGAGAGAGAATTTTGTGTGGTGCCAGAAACTATGCATGAGGACACCTATTTATAGGCCTCCAAGACCCACACATGCATGGAAGGATTGTTAATTAGACTACGAACTTGGACCTTTCTGCATTCCGGTTCGTCTCATCCAAAAGAAGAGAGGCGTAAGTCACTCCCAATTAAATAAAAATCAGGGAATTGTCAACTTTAAAATTTCGTCACATGTTTTGCATTTTTATCATGCATTATTCATGTCCACTTCAACGAATCTGGACACTCCAGATTTCCGGTCTAAGTCCAAACTTTTGGGCTCAACAAACTTAGGAAACTCTTCTAAGGTTCAAATGTAGCCCAAAGTTCAATTGTCAAGGACCAATAACCAAGGTCAAAGATCCAATGTCTTCAGCCCAGTCTCAATTGAAATTTCCTTTTTATTTTCACTCACATATTTTTATTGGTAAACACCAATAATTCCAACAATCCCCCACATGAGTGGAAATTAGAGCCCATAATATGCAGACTCACAGTCCAATTTAAACGAGACGTTATTGCATCTGGATAGGTAGTTTGGAGCTTTGAACCTTCCATAGTTAAACATTACAGAGTACACCAACGGCCTAGTGGACACAATGCCTTGAACCATTCCACCTTGGTGTGCACTGAGACAATAATGTTGACACAATAAAATCTATACACTCTTTTCTTGTTCTCACGTTTTTGTCCGTTTCAGCCATGGACACCCTTTGGATTCATAAGTATTTAATATCTAGTGATATTTGAGGCGGCCTCTCACCTCACACTTATATAGGTGATCTCCTATCTTGAGTATCTCGTTATACTCTAGGAATCATTAAAAGTCAAAGACTTAACCTATACCACAACTCATGGGTTCCAATGTTTGCCAAATTTGTTAAAGCACAAATTCAACTACTCGCAAGTGTACGAGATCGTTGTTATAGTAAGGCAATTGACCAAGTTAAATATCGAACCATGGGACTAGTGGCTAGTATAGCCCTAATACTATGCGTTGTCGCGTAATTGTAGTGCGAGCCAATGTTTTGGAAGAGATTTTCTCGAAATTAAAACACAAATAAAAGCAACTAAACAAATCAAGGAAAATAACTAAATAAAAGCAACAAGCAATTTTTCAGGATTTTTGAACAAGAAAACGAGACGTGTTCGGGTGTTCATCATCACATGAGAATCAAGTACACGATTCGATAAGTAATAACTATTCAAGTTTCCGATCAACTATAGAAGCAATCACTAAACATCACGTATTCACCGTACTGGATAAGCCTAGACAAACACGTCAAATAAAAACATCGGATCGTTAATCTTCTCACTTATCACCAATTTCTCAATTAAGCAACAAGTGTAGGAAATATGGGGTTCTAATAAAAATACCCAACTCTCGTTGCGATACCTCAATATCCGCTCAAATTTCATAAATCACTCACACCCATACTCGATCATGCACCGACCCAACTCTCGTTGCGATAAACACACAATCTAAATACGAATTACAAGAGCAATCATGAAATCGAACAATCAAAGTCCATATTCCTAATAGATTGACCTTCAACTAGAATAGATATCACAAATCAAATCAAATACTCAATTACCCATGTAAATCCAAACACCCAAACACAAGGCAATTAACTAAGCATAATAACAAACAAACTCATATGAAATAAAGAACAATAATCCATAACAAGAAAATTAAACCAAAGGGAAATGAAATTAAGGAAAGAAGTCACCTCTTGAGTGTTGATTTAGCTACAAAACTTGATAATCCTTGCTTGAATTGAAAGAAAATATTAATTGAAAGCATAATCTAAGCTAATCTATACTAGAAATTGAAAGGAAAGTCAAAAGAAAAATAAAAAGAAAAAGAAGAAAAATAAACTAGGGGAATTAGGGTTCTAAGCTATGATTGTGTTCTTGTATGGTTCCCCTCTAAATCTGATGAAAAGAGGTATATATAGTGTGGGAAGAGAGTATTAGGATGAAATTACAATTAAATCCCTGAAAAATGATGCAATTTTCGGATTTTTTTAAGCCTAGACGAGAAAATCGAGATATCTCGCGAGATATTGAATATCTCGCGAGAAATTGAAATGGTTGAATTTGACTCTCTGCACAATCCATACCGGTTTGCTCCTCTTTAGACCGGCCGATATGAATTGGTCTTAACCGGTCTTTTAGGGCCGAAGCAAATGTACCGATTTAGCTAGGTTTGTACCGGCCGGTATGACTTGTGTTACCCGGCGTGAGTGAGCAGCTGTGCTTGCTTCCAGATTTGCTTGGCGTTGAAATTCCGGTGCGAGCTTCAGAGAGGTGGTGGTGTGAAGTCTGCTTCGATTCCTGACTTTCATGGCTTCTCCGATGCGGTGGCTGGTGATGCAATTCCAGGCGAAGGCTAATTTCCGGCGTGAGGAGCTCTCGAATTCCCGCGACGAGCTTTCCTTCTTTCCGGCCATGGCGTGAGGCAGATTCCGGTGCAGCTGTGTAATTTTCGGCAAGAGATTTGAATTTCCCGCGAAGCTGCTTCCATTCTTCTTTAATTCCGGCGAACGGTGGCTCTAGCTCTGCAATTTCCGGCGAACAACAGCTTTCAATTACGACTGGAATTTCCGGCATCGAAATGGAGAATAACCCATCTTTCTCTCTCTTGGTTTTGAATGGCAGAAGCTTTCCTCCGGCGATGCTAAGCACGATTCCGGCGTGAATCTTTCTCTGCGTGGGTTGGGCTGCGTGGCTTTTCTCTCTTCGCAAATGAGAAGACTTGGCCCAGCTGCTACTTTCTTTCTCTTCTTTCATGAAAATGGTCGTGGATTTTCAAAATTAAAAGGCAACTTTGACCTTTCTAAATATAACCGTGGGACCCGCCAGCTTTTTGCTTATCCTTTTCTTTCTTTAGCATTCACGTGAGTAGCTTGCAGCCAAATTCCATCAATTTAAATGCACAAGTGGGCTGAAACTTGGGCCTTTCATTTTAATTCAAATGGGCTGCCAAATGGTGTATCAAATGGGCCGAATCCTTGGGTCAAAATTAATTCCTAAGCCCATTTCAATTCTTCTCGATCTCAATAAATCAAGGGCTCGTATTTGCTTCCAAAAATATCACATTTTCCTGCAAAAATAGCAAAAACACATTTTTCGACGATTAAGCGCAAACAATCAAATTAATGTAAAAAATGCAAGAAATCCAATTAAATTTGGCAAAAATAGTACACGAATTTCTAGCAAAAATCACACTAATCATCCAACACTTGGTGTTGTGCTCTTCTAAAGAATGGTCAAATTACCAAGTGTTCTTAACAACAAACATCAACAGCTTAGTTTTCCCATTGAACCAAGTTCTTGGGATCTCCAGTCATTGTGGTTGGGTTACCACTGCTTCAGTTTTTATATTGTGGATTTTAGACCCATTTTTTCTAGCACTTTATTTGATCTCAGCTAGCTCTTTTCATGAGTGGATCCATTATACTAGAGATCAAATTTTCATCACGCCCCCACATTTTAGGGTATACACCTCTAAGTTACACCAATATCAAATCACACACGTCTGTGTGATCTAAGTATTAGAGATAAAGTATTCCAAACTAATGACAAATATTTGTCATTTCCACTTCCACACATATCATACCCTTTTAAGGTTATCGATATTAGGAATGTTAATAAACAAATTTAATTAACTATTTTACAACTTTTAGATTTATACATCTAAACCTCAAAAGTTATAAAATTGGAACACTAAATTTTGCCACCATGAACTTTTTAGTTCCGGCTTCCTTGACAAAGTACTTCCATTTAACTTGTGGAAACAATTCTGCAAAGCACCAAATGATTTAGATTTTCCATTTAAATTCATAGCCACGCCACACATTAAATTCGAATATATCGATGGAGAGACATCTTCTCCTCCCACATTCGAATTTATCCATGACGAGAACTCATCCCCCATATTCGAGATTGTTCGTCCATGTCATTTAATTTTTCACTAAATATTAATTTGGACATAATTTCGAAATAAATTGAAAAATCGACATTTGAAGTTACACTTCAAGTTTGAAATTTAATCTTGGTCAAATACCAAATTAAATTTAATTTCCATTGTGGCCGTAATTGCCACCTTTGACTCTCAAATAAATCATTATTGATACGAGTCAAATCTTGTGAATTAATTTCACATTGCTCATGCTCTCAAAGCACAGTTTCAAATGAGGCCTTAATGCCACTATTTATTTGCAAGCAAATCTCAAGCGAATTATACGACGTCTCAAATTATTTGAACTAAATCCAAATAATAATTTGTACTCTCAAGCACAAAGTATTTGATCCCATATCAATATTTAATTTGATATCAAGGAATCCAAATTCATGGAAAAGTATTTAATACCTCAAGTATTATTACTATTTCCATAATATTACCCAGTCCAAAATTCAATTAATTTTGTCACATGTTTCTCTCAATAACTCAACTAAAATTTGAGTTTCAGCCTAAATTCATCAATTTGACCAATTGAAACCAACAAGAGGCCTATGCACTCGGCTAAACTAGCCAATATCCTCATTAATTTAATTTTGGGTCAATCATGTAAGTATGATCTTCAATCCAAAATAAATTAAAACGCATGGCTCAACTTATTTGCCATCTAACATTTCAAGCGACAGAGAGAGACACGACTATTCATGTCACTTTCTCTCGAAACAATAACGTTAATCGCCGATTTACTCAAATCGCGACAGACTCGAATTCCACCACGGGCATTTCGGTTCAATCTTTTCCCGAAAAGCTCTAATTTCAAATTGTTGCTTCATTCAGAAAAAGCCTCGTTGCGATCCAGTTCATGATTCTCATCAACAACCACCTTTAATCAATCATGAGACTTTATTCCCATCGCCACCATTTGTCACTGACATCCTCATTTTGCATATCGTTCTCAACGAACGTAAGTGGATCCCCAGTGACAAACCTTGTCAACCACAAGGTGGTAAGAAAGAAAAAAAAACATTCTCTTCTATCATTTTTTTAATTCTTAACCAAGAACTTCTCGGGGTCTCTTGCTATGGACCATGAAAGGTCTAGCGTCATCAAAGGGAAATGGTTCACCACATTGGGATTTGAAGTCTGCCCAACTTGGATAGTTATAGGGGGAATGAGGGGTGGTGGTGCCCAGGGGAATGAGAGTACCAGAAGGAACAACATTGTTTCCTTGGTTCAAAGACTCAGAATTATTATTTCCGTCAGTCATAATTTCATCTTGCGATTGTTGGAATTTTGACTGTGGAAATAATAATTCTTTTTACAAAAGAAATAATAAAATATTACAACTCGAAACAGAAATTTACACAGAAACAAAAAAGAGAAGAAAACAGTGTGTCGAGTCGAGGAAGACATCTTCCCGCAAGACGAAATTTCCCCGGTAGTGCTCTTCGGTTCTGGAAATATGTCCCCAAAGGTAAAACGACACTTTCATCTTCAAGAGTGCAGCACTGCAGGTCTTGAAGCTCCGACGAATAGGAAGAACGTATGAACTGAACTGATTTCTGAAAGACTCTATATGCTAGAATACTGAGGGAGAGAGTGAGAGAGAATTTTGTGTGGCGTCAGAAACTATGCATGAGGACACCTATTTATAGGCCTCCAAGACCCACACATGTATGGAAGAATTGTTAGTCAAACTACGAACCTGGACCTTTCTGCATTCCGGTTCGTCTCATCCAAAAGAAGGGAGGCGTAAGTCACTCCCAATTAAACGAAAATTAGGGAATTGTCAACTTAAAATTTTGTCACATGTTTTGCATTTCTATCATGTATTATTCATGTCCACTTCAACGAATTTGGACAACTCCAAATTTCCGGGCTAAGTCCAAACTTTGGGCTCAACAAACTTAGAAAATTCTTCTAAAGTCCAAATGTAGCTCAAAGTTCAATTGTCAAGGACCAATAACCAAGGTCCAAGATCCAATGTCTTCAGTCCAGTCTCAATTGAAATTCTCTTTTTATTTTCACTCATAATTTTATTGGTAAACACCAATAATTCCAACATTATATTAATTATATAATCTTAAGCAAAATAAGTCGCTATACTTTATCGCACTCTAGTTTAAGATGAACATTCAAACAACATGCGCAAAATTTGTAGTTGCAAGGTGAAGGATCCACCGGTTTAAAGGTGAAACATCTGGGTTGGATCTCATATCAAAACTTAAGTTGTATCATGGCTTCCAGATCATCACATTTTACCAACCAAATTTGTAATTGCGTGCATGCATGTCATTAATTAAGAACGAATTCATTAGCTAGCGATTCTCAAAACAAAAAAGTTCAATCTATATATTTTTTGCCCCTAAACTTATTTAAAATATCTTATAAGTTGTTTAAAAAACTTATAAAATATATTTTTTAATTAGTTATAACTTGCTAAAGTATTTGACCAATACAACTTATAAAATCTTTTAAAATTTATAATAAATATTTTTTAAATTTTAATTTTAATATTTTTTTTTTTTATGTTGAGATAAAGGTGGAGGGAGGATAGGGCGGTTCCGGTGTGAGGTGGGTAGTTGGGGATGAAGATTGTTAGAAATATAAATTGAGAAATTCCAACTTATTATATTTTACAGCATTATAACATCTTATTTTATCAGAAAAACATTAGCAGTGTTTATAAACTGAGTTTATAAACTATTTTAAAGAACGGTTTAAATTACACTACCGTATCGAGCTAAAACTTCTCCACACTTCACACCCTCCAGATTTAATTAATTTGATCATATCATGCATGCATGGTTCCAAGGTGACATCATATCCATTATTTATTACTACTCTTTTGGTCCTAGATCAGCTTTTACAATGCATTATTCATTTATTACAAAAGCCTCTAATTAAATTACATTTCATTCAATTAATAATTATGCACAAAAATACTTTTGTTTTGCTTCATTCACTTAAATTGAACAATATTCCATTATCAAAAAAATATTTTATTCATTTAAATAGTACTCCCTCTGTCCACAACTGTATTAATATTCCTACTGGCAAATGCTACCTTACTAATATTCATAGAGTGAAATTGATTCATTCATAAATTATTAAAGGATATTAATTGTTTTCACTGAAAAATATTAGTCGTTTTCACTGAAAAGTATTAGTTGTTTTCACTGAAAAATATTAGTTTTTTTACTGATGAGTATTAGTTGTTTATAAACAATAAATATTTTTCAGTGAAAACAACTAATACTCCCAACTGAAAACAACTAATATTCTTCAATACTTTATGCTTGAATCATTAATTTCACTCTTCTATACTTCGTCTTCTTTCTGTCTCGATTTTTTTCCCTCCTCACAAGGAAAAATGCGGACTATAAGTCTTCACAGCATTAATTAATGCCACCTTTGCAATCGTGCATGCTATATTTGTTCATCTAATTAATCGGATGTGAAATATATATATTAGTTTTTTTTTTTTCGGGAAAAATTACTAATGAACCATTGGACTTTAGAGAAGGTATTACTAATTTTAGGATTGCTTCAAACTCCAGCAAGCAGCAACAATATATAATCCAAATCTAGGTATAAATATTAATAGGTTTTTTTTTTTTTTTTTTTGACTTTGTGTATACTTTAGCTACTTGTGCAGCAATAATGGCATGAATATGGAGATATTTAACATATATTGCATGCATCTCTGCAGCAACAAATTATATATCAACTTTGTGAATTGTGGGCAGTATTAATTAACGAATTTTTGTGGACTTGGGTGGTCCGCAATTAATTATATCTATTGATGAATTTGTGGACTTTGTTGCGCCAACTAATGATATAAACGGTCTATAAATTCCCTGCATAGTCTGCACTTTTTTCTCACACCAAAACATCAAACATAAATTCTCTTTTATCATACCATGAATACTATTACTATACAAACTAGTATATCACCCGTGCAACGCACGGTTTGTTTTTTCAAATTGTTTATGTTATTCGGTATTATTGTAAAAATGTATTTGGTTGCTTGTTGCATTTGCTTTGATAGAAATTACTCGATTCTTTTTTTTTTCTTTTTTTTCCACATCACATATTAAAATTTCCAATCCTTCTTGATTGGATACTGCCGAAGTCGCTAAAGATTATTTAGAAACTATCAATTATGAGAATTTGATACAATATTTGTGCATTACTTTGATGCACCTATGCATTTTTGCCTCATCCACTCATTTTATTTGTCTTTTTTCTATTTTTATTGTGCTATTTTGCTTTCTCTGTGTGATGAAAATTTATAATTTCACTCACAGAGTTGGCATTAGGGGTGTAAGTGAGTTGAGCCGACTTGCGAAGTACTCTCAAATTGATAAAAGATTGAAATTTACTTGATTGTTACAGAGTTGAGTCGAGTTCGAGCTACTCGAGTAGCTATCAAGCTTGAACTCGAGTTCATAAATACTCGACTCGAAAGACTCGCGAGTCTAGTCGAACTTATTCACGGTGAAACTTGTTTGAATGATATTAGTTATTTTCACTAACGATATTAGTAATATCACAAAATGTATCAATTTCGAAAAGTATTAGTCGTTTCACTATAAGGTGTTATTTTATTGTCTTTCACGGTAATAGTTATCATAAGTATAATTCGCATAATAATTTTATCTTTTTTTTTACTATCAATTATATATACTTATATTTTAAATATTAAATAAGGTGTAAAAATATCAATTTTTAAATACATTATTCATCTATATCTTTCAATTTTCTGTTCTTTTAGTATTTTTTTCTCACTTCTTCTCAACCGCCCAAACCCAAAACACTCTCGCTGGGAAAGTTGTACTTTTAGTTCCATTGGAATGTTGTCAAAAACTTTTGGCCTCAATGTTCAAAAGTCATTTTTTATGCAAAAATGGTCCTAAATGTTAAATATAATAACCAATCTTGCAATTTTTGGATAAATTTTGGGACCATATATGTTAAGTACTCTCTCCATCTCGCGATTACTTTCACACTTGTTTAATTGAACGTCACACATTTATTTTCACACCCTAAAAAAGAAATAACTCTCTCTCACAAAAGTCAATAAAACATAAAATTATCATTATTTTATTCAATATTACACTCACATACTCCTTTTTTTTTAAACATGCAACTTCCATATGTGAAAATAAAGGTGGGACGGAGGGAGTATTTAATAAATGAGATCAATTTTACAAATAAAAAAACAACTTTTGAAACATGAGACCAAAAATATTTTAAAAATATTGTTGTTGGACTAAAAATGCAATTTTCCCCACTCTCGACGGACTTGTCATCTCATTTGCTCCACACTTATGTCCCAACACCATCACCGTCTACCCCTATAGGTTGCGTGCAGAAGGTGGAATGGGGGAAATTTAACATGATTGAATCAGAATGTCGACTACTTGGGAACACAATGCTAGATTTCTCAAACCAAAGATTCGTCATGCATTCGATTATTAGTTGTTTCGTGTCCACACTTACATCTCACATTAAGTTTGGTTTTCTCTCTGCAATCGGTTATTAGTTGTTTCGTGTCTTATGAGTTTGAGAGATTTATTGTGATTGAGAAAATCTTATTGTTAGTTTCTAATTTCTTTTGGTTCTTAGGTTGGCTACACCTGAATAGATATTGCATTTTCACTTACACATGGTAGGTAGTTTTTACAGTGAACTTCCACTATAATGTACATGACGTTAACTTTTATTTCTTCTTATGAATAGTGTGCAAGAAAGTGGAAAGCAAAGAGAGAACTGTATATAATGAGGTTTTTGGAGACTGAGAAAAAAAATTCAGTGGGTGTATTTACAAAGGCAGATGGATAATTGATAATCTTGCAAAAAGTGGAGCCATGTGTAACCTATTGGTATGTCAAAAGTAATTTTATTCATCACATTCGGTAGTTCATGTTAGTAATATTATTGTAATGATATTTGATTAGTGCGTCTGATTATGAGAATTAAAAGATGTAAGTACATTGTATACAAACCTTTGACATTGTACTGAATCTTTTGATGTTTGGTTCATGAATTGAACTTCCTCTGTTGTTCATCAAAACTTTGCCCTGAGCTACAATGATCTTTCACTGTGGTGTTTCTCATTTGATGCTCAAGTGATCGAACCTCTAGGCGCTATATATGAAACTGCCTACACAGTCAACTAAATTATACTATATAGAATGTATATGAAGTGAGAGAGGGACAAACCAAAATTGGTTTTGGAAGGATTGAATTAGTAATTGGAAAATTAAAGTGTAGAAGAAGGGAATGAGATGTAATGTAAGTTTCTCACTCAATAATAATCCCAATTGGAATTGAGTTTGTGTGTAGTTGCAAATTTTAATTGTATGAGAGTGGATTGGTTGAAATCCAAATTTAACTGCACATGCATGCTTGGAAGAACTATACATTTAATATATTCTTTTATCAATTTTAGCAAAATAAATTACTAATCTTATCTTATCTACTTCATTCCCCTAAATTCCTCTGACCAATATGTTACCTTATGAAGATTCTTTAAGAGGACTTCCAAGTTCTATACAGAAGCCCAAGAAAAAGGTGTATATGTGTCAAAGATTTTGCAATTAGTTGTGTAGCCATATGTTTACTCCATATTATGCAGAAAATCAAGGATATTCTATGTATTATACTTTGACACTTTTGTTTAAGCACAATAGTTTTTTTTTCTCCAATAATTATTATTGCCTTAACTTTTTTTTGTAATCTTTTGGGAATTCTTTTTTTTTTCCCCCTTAAATGTTAAGTGTCTTATGGCCTATACATAGAGAATCTTCTTAGCAACTCCTTTTGTTAGTGGAATTTGTTATTTCATCTTTTTCCAGTCTTTGGAGTATAAAGTTGGCTTAGTGAGATACTTCAATTTTTGTGTTTGCAATTCCATGTTGCAGAATTATGCGATTTTTGTTATGCAGATATATTCAACCAAACTAATTTTAATCACCCATTTTTTAATGTGCAGTGAACTTTCTTAACTACGTAACATATGAAACAATACTGGCCAGGAAGTTGTTCAAGACTTTCTTGTTTATCATTTATGGTAATGATGTTTTGCAATGTATCCACTAATAGACTCAATTTGGATACTATGTATAAGAATAGGGAAATGATGTTTGTTTACATGCCTATTGATCATGACGCATTCCAAGTTACTGGCTTAATTTTGATTTGGAAATCACATCTTGACGATCGAACAACTTGAAGTTTCAAAGCTCAAGAAACCTTTGACAGATTCAAATCATTGATCAAGCTCCAAAGGATAGTCATTAGAATGTCAAAATGTTAATGATCGAATTTGATGCCTACAGAAAAAGTGCTTGTAGTTTCGAAGCTCAAGAAACCTTTAACGGATTCGATCAAGCTTCAAAGGAGGTCCCATTAGAATATCAAAATGTTGATGATCCAATTTGATGCTTAGAGAAAAAGTGCTATTATTATGTTACAAATATAAATGATTTATTCTCGAGCAGCAAATGTATTAAGATGAAAGTTTTTTTTTAGGTTATTCACATCAGATAGTGGGGTATTTTTATGGTTAAAGTTTTGTGATTAGGCAGTGACAAGTTTTTTATGATAATTAATGTAAATAGTGGGGGAAGTTGATTGGTTTTTTTATTTAATTAAATAGCTAAAAAATATTGTAACAGATTAGTGTAGGGTGTATTAATATGCATATTGGGGGAAGTTGATTGGTTTACAATTTAATTAAGTAGTTAACATATTCTAACGAATTAATAGGTGGTATACGGATTTAGAAATCAATTTATGGTTTGAGAAAAAGTTACTATATATAGTATAAGATTTTGTTATTATATAAGTATAGATTTTCCTACTAGCAAATGTTGCACTTTTCAAGCAGTACTATGGTGGCAAACAGGGGAAAGGTTTGTAATACCCCGTCCCGTTTTATACCTTTTATATTCCTAGAACCCTTATTTTATTTTATTATCTTTGTTTCTTTTATTTTATTATTTTGTGTGCTATTGTGTAATTTAAATATATACCCTTTTACAAATTCCTAAATTCGTAGAAAGAATCGAATCTTTCAAACGAATAAAGGATTACGAGAAATTAAATATTCAAGTTTAATTAAGGATTTCGATCCGTATAATTTATTGATAAAAATATACTTTTACTATTCAAATTCAGTAAAATATTAATTGAGTTTTTTAAACTGTATGAATTTTCAATTCGGGAGTAAACTCGCGAACCGAACGATCCCTAAACCGTATCTAGTGGGATCGAAAATATCAGAATTAAAGGGGATTAATTCTTAACCACATAAATTATTTTCTTTTTGAATTAATATTAATTAGAAAATTAATCAACCACATATTAATTTCCTCCTTCTAAAATAATTACTAAAGAATTTAATTTTCAATAAAATATCTCTTTCTCTCTTCCTTCCCCAAAACAAGAAAACGTGTATTCCTCTTTCTCTCTTCAGAAGAAGAACGCGTCGTCTTCTTCCTCTTTCCTCAATCGGCTGCGAGCGCCACCAGCCACAGCCATCGCCTCCCCTTCTCCGATCAGCAACCGCCGCTGCTCACGCCTCTTCTCCGATCGAAGCCGCGACGTCTTCCTTCTCTCTCTCCTCCGATCGAAGCCAGGCAGCGACGCCTCTCTTTCCGCCGTCCGAAACCGACCACCGCTCTCACTCTCCCAGTCGCGCCGCCGTCGCGACGCCACGCTGGAGCAGACCGCCGCCGCGCGCCACCACCCCAGCCTCGAACCGCCTCGCGTCGCTTCCCCTTTCTCCGCCGTACGACGCCGCGAAGCGCCGCCGCCGCTGTCCTCCGCCTCTCGCACCGTGCGACGCCGTCCAGCGCCGCTGCCCTCTCGGTCCCAGCACTGCCTCGACGAGCACCGTCGAGCGACTCCAGTCGTGAAACCGTGCCGTCCTTCTCCTTCGAAACCACCGAGCGCCGTCGCTCTTCCCGTCGAGCGCCGCCATCGCTCCCGGCGCATCGCCGTCATCCGTCCTCTGTTCATTTTTTTTAAGTGAGTCCCTCTTATTCGATTCTTACACTCAGTTTTCCAATTAAATTCCCTTATTGATTCAACGGAATTTGCTCGATTTAATTCTCCTTTTGATTCAATAAAATTATGCTCGATTAACCGCAAAGACTCACGTTCCGTTTCGTTCTATGCTTGATTGAGGTGAAGCCTTCATCTCCGACCCCTTTCCGATGAAGCCGTAAGATGAACTGCTGCCCGTTTAATTTTGGATAAATCGAAACGACGCCGTTAGGCTGTCCAAAATATCCGACAAACAACCGAATCCGTATACGACGTCGTTAGGCCGCTCGAATTATCCGACGAGTCGCCGAACTACGCCGTTAGGCTGCCCGATTTGGGACTCGTAAGCCTGCTCGTCTTTTCTCTTTAATTTTCGTAGTGTTTGAGATAGAAGTTGAACCGTTTTAATTCCTTGTTGAGACTTTGTAAGTTTAGAATGATAGTTTTTGGATTTGAAGCCTGTGAGCTTGTAGATGGACTTTGTTGCTGTTGGATTTTCCTATTGTTGTTATTGAACGAACTATTAGTATCATTGGGTTTGTTGACTAATATTGTTGAATTAGTTGTTTAGTAATGATGTTTTAGTTGGAGGGTATTAGTGAATGGATGAATTAGTTTGGATTGGTTAGCTGATGATATGGTGATGAAATTAGTTTGTTTTAGTGTTAGTTGAGTTTTCATAGACAAAAGGAAACTCGTCTTCCCCTTGTGCGACTGTTAGAAAATTAGAAACGAAAAGATAAGTCGTTTAATATTCCAAATTAATAACAAATGAAAAGGAGTATTTTTGGGAAAAATTAATATAATTCCTTTGTTTTAGAAGTGTTACTAAAGTTAGAAAAGAAAAATACTTTTTAAAACTATATTAGTTATAATATAAATTTCTTAGAAAAATCAAGTTATTAATAAGTTTTAATAAGAGGTTTTTATAAGATATAAATTCTTATACTTTTAATTTTATAAAAGGCTTTTGTTAAGGACACAAGAGAAATTAGTAAATACACCCCCTAATACACCTCCTCTTAAAAAGGGGTGTACTTATCAAAAGATTGTTTTTGTAGTAATTGAAATAGTCATACCACAAGTATACTAGTAAATACACTCCCTCAATACACTCACCTTTTTAGAAGTGGTGTATTTACCAAAATAGGGTGTGACCCTTAAGCAAGTCCTTTTTGAGTTTATAAGACCACAACTTTCTCGTTTCTCGTAACACAAACTCTCAAGTTTTCCTAATAATTCAAAGGTCAACTTTTAATCAAATGGTTTCGTACTAGGATTCTGTGCTAATCGAAATACGCACGAGGGATCCGACATTCTGTTGTATATCACTCTCGGGACCCGAAGCTAACAGGTGGGTGATGATCTGTTGATTGATTTGCTAATAATAACGTCGTACCGGTATTTTCTGAACTCGACTAAATCAAATTAAAAATATCTAATCCAACATAAATGTAACACCTATCTATATAACTGTTTGGATTATGTGATATAACTATATATGTTATATATTAGTCTGTTGTTTTGTGAATCGATCGCCATTGCATGAGTAAACACCTTATGTGAGCATGAATCAGTTCTGTTGTCAATCGAGTATTTTTTTCTGTGAAGTTTGTTGTGTCAGTTTTATGGAAAGTTAGTAAGTACGGAATTGTGATGTGGGTATTTATTTCCAACCTCCGGGGAGCTATCGGGGACGCCCTCGGAATAAAGGTTGTTGATTTAGATTAATTTCCGGTCTCCGGGGACGCTGTCGTTGGACGCCCTCGGAATCAAGGCTGTTGATGGTTGGAGTTGAAAAGGGAAACTATGATGGAAGTGGAATGGTTGTACGTTTATGGTTTGACAGTTGTGATAATATGTGATATGACTTTGGGTTTTGCCCTAATGTGAATCAACTTGTGCTATTTCAATTATATTATGCGAAATATGTTTAAATGCCGTTTAAATTTTATATGTCAACTGATTAAATAAAATAAACACCTTATTAATGAGTATAACTTAATATATTTCGGATTTACCAATCCCATGATGTTGCAAATCACCCATATGTGAGAATTCAATTCTCACGCCCCATTTTCCTAAACCCTTGCAGATTATGATTTCGTGGAGCAAGGACAGTAATAGAGACGACACGGAGTTCCCCACTTAAATAAAATATTACTGTTGATACTATGTTTTATGTACACATATATGTGTGTAAGATACTTATTAAAATTATTCTACCCATTTCTTCCGCTGCATAAAAACTCATCATCGATCATTTCCGTTATATTTCCTTCAAAAATTTTATAGTTCGGACTTTTGATCACAATAACACTTCGAATCCGATATAATTAATATATTCTGGATTCGGGGCGTTACAGGTGGTATCAGAGCTTATGTTCAAAACTTTCGGACCAAAACCCAAATCATTGTTTTCATCAAACCAAAATTCTTTTTCTTTAATTAAAATTTTCTTATCATGTAAGTATAGATCACTAATTAAATTACTTGAGGGGAAATGTGTCTCCTATTACCGTCAGAAGCTCCTCGAAGGTATGTTCTTGTTTTATTTTTAAAAGTGCCTAAAAGTTTATGATATTGCGACAACTTGGCTTTCATAACAAAACTCCAATCAAAAGATCGCAAACTCGAAACAACACCTACGAGGTGTAGAAAGAACCACGAAATGTCGTTTATATTACTATTGAAATGCAGATAATTAGTAAAAGATAAAATATAAATATATTTGCGTAAATTTATAAACTTCATAAATGATGTTATATGATTATTTGAACTATGTGCTTTAATTGTTTAAATATTATTTCTGCATAACTAAAATTTTGATTAGGAATTTCCTTTCCATATAAGAATCCACCTAAGATAGTTATATCCCGATAATTAGAATACACTTAGCTAACCTTAGAATCTATCAGTGTGTTTATAACCCAGATCACGAGACTGCGTGCAAAGACAATAGCCACTCCAATATTCCCAGACCAGACATATTTGACAGCCGAGATTCGTTTTGCCAGAAGGGTTACTGAGTTGTTCTTCGTCCTATCGCTGTAAGACTACTCGAACGGACGGGAATAGAAGACCCAGTTCAAAGACCCCACATTCACTTGGAGACATACCCAGAAAAAGTCGACGATGGGTATTTCCGTATGATAGTATTGATCAGTCAGAGTGATCAAATCCTTTTAAATAACTATCCTTTTGATGTAGTCACAAATACGTACAACATAGACGTGCCACCCTTTCCTGACATATAGTAGTAGTCATACGTATGACCGTTTTACTTAGACCATGCCAGCGTAGCTCTAACCTGCTCCTTTTGTCGCTCGTGGTCCGAATTGATGTAAGGATATGATGCGTTAGAATTATACTTAGAAGCCTTTTATGACGTAATGTAAGGAGACTGACCTCCGTAGGACCAAAACTTTTAGATATATATATATATACTTATTATGTGCTCACTGCTTGTCAATGTGTTTTACTTGCTTTATATACTGACTGTCATATTTTATTTGATTATCACTTAATGACACATTACTAGTTCCTAGAATACTGTGCGAATGTGAGCACTGTACCATTGGGGCCCCAATGCGAAGCGGTGAATTACGTACCACACGTGTTTTCAGTGTTAACATTTTGTGTTAATTTGGTTAATCCGGTCATGTTTTTATAACTTTCTCGCACCTATACATATCATAACAATATTATTCTTTTCCGATTAGAACCACCTTTAGAATGACACCAGGATGTAGACGTGGACGACCCCGCGTTAACCCCATTCCTGTACCAAAGGATCCTATAGGACATAACCTACCTTCTCAAGCTGAACCTAAGACACCTCAGCAGGCCGCGCCAGGAAATGTCTGGAACTACTATGGAAATCGAGGTTCGAATTATAGGTTTACCCCTAATGCTAAGCGATCACTTGGTAGAGTCCGACCTTCACATCCTTGAGATGAAAAACTTTGATATAATCTTGGGCATTGACTGTTTAACAAAGGACAAAGCGATAATAATAGAATGCGCAGAACGTGAGATCGACCTCAAAACCCGTAATGGTCAACGCTTCACATTCCGTGAAATCAAGACCAAGAAGAAAACCCGAGTAATATCAGCAATCCAAGCTGCAGTAATATTACGAAAGGAGAAATGCCAAGCTTACCTCGTCCACATCTCAGCAGGAGAGAAAGACGACAAGTTGCGCATCAAGGTGCCAATTGTGGATGGATATCTTGACGTGTTTCCGAGGAATTAATCGGGTTACCTCCTGATCGTCAGATAGAGTTCTCCATCGACTTGATATATGGGGCAGCACCAGTATCTAAAGCACCCTATCGAATGACTCCAAAGGAATTGGAAGAACTGAAGGAACAACTGCAATGCTTGCTTGAAAAGAAGTTCATCAGGCCTAGTGCATCACCATGGGGAGCACCCGTGTTGTTCGTAAAGAAGAAAGATGGAACTTTCCGTATGTGCATAGACTACCAAGGTCTCAATCAACTGATCATTAAGAACAAATATCCTCTTCCGAGGATAGAAGACTTGTTCGACCAGTTGAAGAATGCTACCGTATTCTCAAAGATCGATCTGAGGTCTGGTTACCATCAGCTAAAGGTCAAGAGCGAGAATATCCCAAAGACAACATTTCGGACTCGGTATGGACATTACAAGTTCACCGTGATACCTTTCAGAGTAATAAACGCTCCGACAATTTTCATGGATACGATAAATAGAGTGTTTCATCCTCACCTGGACCAATTCGTCATCGTCTTGTGTACTCTAAGAGCAAAGAGCAACACGAAGAACATCTCAAGGCAGTCTTAAAGACAATGAGACGAGAGAAGTTGTATTCCAAATTCAGCAAGTGTGAATTTTGGATCAACTGCTTATGTATCGATTAGTACTAGAGCATCTCACTCCCTTGTGCCTAAGAATTTAAGAAAAATTTGGGGATATAAAGTATAGAAGAATAGACCTTAAGTGAAAGTGAACTTTTGAGGAATACAATGAGAACCTAAAGCCGAGTGATTTGATTGGAGATAGACTTGGATGAACATCAAATAGAAACTGAACTACACGTTCTTAAGTTGAGTAGTTAGGCGTTATTGAAAACAAACTAGTTTTATGCATAAGAAGGAATATGAAACATGGACATAGTTACTTTCTTTTGGGATAACCTAAGATTTTAAGCTTAAGTAGAGCCTTTTTGTGGAATGAGTAAGCTAGATGTGATCTTAAGTCTTACGTGTTAAGATTAACATTTATAT
Organism: Ballota nigra; assembly: GCA_947034835.1. Lineage (NCBI taxonomy): Eukaryota > Viridiplantae > Streptophyta > Magnoliopsida > Lamiales > Lamiaceae > Ballota > Ballota nigra. Next base: position 84,700,068 of record OX344720.1, on the reverse strand, counting down.
GTTATGGGAATACTTTAGTTGAAAAAGAAAGGACAATTGATTTTTATCTATGGCATACATAGTGGACTTCGAAGTAGAGGAAAATTTGCAACTATGTAGGAAGAAAAGTTTGCATGCTTGAGGACTAGAAAACCTTCAAAGTGTTAGATCAGGTAGAGTGACCACAAACTTAGTCGACCAAGAAAACCGAGAAGTTATTTTGGCTTTAACTAATGAGAAAGCTTTCAAAAATCAAACCTCTCCACTAAGCCACCCTTTTTGGACCAGAAGTTTTAGAGTAAGTAGTTAGACAAAACTATTTTGAGTGGAGTAAGATATAGTACCACTTCATCCTAAACCTAGAATTTTCCACACAGTATTGTGCAGATAGCATGGTTTACGCGTTCACCCTATAACCAACCTTACGAGAAAGGATCCTAGGAGCGCAAAAGAACGATAAATTCTTGAGAGGAATACGTAAGCGCGCTGAGGAAGGAACCATTTAGAGGTTTGTATTAAGTACTGAGTGAGCTTTGATGTTCGATAACAAAATCTGGGTGCCTAAGGATGAAGGAATGAGGAATGAAATTCTGAAAGAGGCACATAACACTCCATACACCAATCACCCCGGAGAGACGATGATGTATCGGGGACTGGAAGAAAACTTTTGGTGAAGGGTATGAAGAGATCGATAACTCAATTCGTCAGGAGCTGTTTAACCTGCCAATGAGTTAAAGCAGATCACCAACAACCTCCAGGGTTGTTGCATCCTCCGGAGATGCCAGAGTGGAAATGGGAGAACATCACTATGGATTTTGTCACCGAATTTCCTAAAACGGTGAAAAATCACGATGCTATTTAGGTTATCGTAGATAGACTTACGAAAACTGCCCACTATATCCCTGTTATAATGACGTATACGTTGGACAAGCTCGCCTAACTATACATAGCAGAAGTAGTTAGACTGCACGGTGTACCAGTCTCGATAGTGTCCGATAGAGACCCCCGTTTTACCTCCAAGTTCTGGGGAAGTCTGCAATGAGCCTTAGGGACTGAATTGAAATTCAGCACCGCATACCACCCGCAGACTGACGGACAATCGGAAAGAACTATCCAGACACTCGAAGGTATGCTGAGAGCTTGCGCTCTAGATCTTGCAAGAAGTTGGAAGAGCCACCTGCCATTTGTAGAGTTCGCATATAACAACAGTTATCAGGCGACAATACAAACGACACCGTACGAAGCACTTTACGGGAAAAGGTGTAGATCACCAGTTTGTTGGGATGAAGTCGGAATTCGAAAGATTCTCGAACCCGAACTAGTTGAAAGATCGGTTGAGATAGTCGCAAAGATTAAAGGAAGAATCAAAGCGGCTCAAGACCGTCAGAAGTCATATGCGGACGCTAGGAGAAGAGATTTACAATTCGACATTGGCGATAAAGTATTTCTCCGAGTGACACCAATGAAAGGTCTAATCTGTTTTGGTAAAAGAGGTGAACTAAAGTCGCGATACAATGGGCCATTTGACATCCTGAATAGAATCGGGGATGTGGCTTATCGCTTAGCACTACCACCAGAGTTATCACGAGTGCATGATGTGTTCCACATATCTACACTCAGGAAGTACATAAGCGATCCAAACCCTGTTTTTAGTCATATAGATTTAAATTTAAGTTGTGACCTGACTTATGAAGAAGTTCCAGTTACTATCCTAGGAAGGAAGTTACACTTATTAAGGAATCAAGAGATACCATTAGTTCTAGTCTAGTGGAGCCGACACGAGAAAGAAGAAACAACTTGGGAAATAGAGGATGAAGTCCTAACTAAATACCCTCAATGCTTAAGCAATACCTAGGAGATGAATTTCGGGGGCGACATTTTGTTAAGGGGGTGAGGATGTAATACCCCGTCCCGTTTTATACCTTTTATATTCCTAGAACCCTTATTTTATTTTATTATCTTTGTTTCTTTTATTTTATTATTTTGTGTGCTATTGTGTAATTTAAATATATACCCTTTTACAAATTCCTAAATTCGTAGAAAGAATCGAATCTTTCAAACGAATAAAGGATTACGAGAAATTAAATATTCAAGTTTAATTATGGATTTCGATCCGTATAATTTATTGATAAAAATATACTTTTACTATTCAAATTCAGTAAAATATTAATTGAGTTTTTAAAACTGTATTAATTTTCAATTCGGGAGTAAACTCGCGAACCGAACGATCCCTAAACCGTATCTAGTGGGATCGAAAATATCAGAATTAAAGGGGATTAATTCTTAACCACATAAATTATTTTCTTTTTGAATTAATATTAATTAGAAAATTAATCAACCACATATTAATTTCCTCCTTCTAAAATAATTACTAAAGAATTTAATTTTCAATAAAATATCTCTTTCTCTCTTCCTTCCCCAAAACAAGAAAACGTGTATTCCTCTTTCTCTCTCGAGAAAGAAGAACGAGTCGTCTTCTTCCTCTTTCCTCAATCGGCTGCGAGCGCCACCAGCCACAGCCATCGCCTCCCCTTCTCCGATCAGCAACCGCCGTTGCTCACGCCTCTTCTCCGATCGAAGCCGCGACGTCTTCCTCCTCTCTCTCCTACGATCGAAGCCAGGCAGCGACGCCTCTCTTTCCGCCGTCCGAAACCGACCACCGCTCTCAATCTCCCAGTCGCGCCGCCGTCGCGACGCCACGCTGGAGCAGACCGCCGCCGCGCGCCACCACCCCAGCCTCAAACCGCCTCGCGTCGCTTCCCCTCTCTCCGCCGTACAACGCCGCGAAGCGCCACCGCCGTTGTCCTCCGCCTCTCGCACCGTGCGACGCCGTCCAGCGCCGCTGCCCTCTCGGTCCCAGCACCGCCTCGACGAGCACCGTCGAGCGACTCCAGTCGTGAAACCGTGCCGTCCTTCTCCTTTGAAACCACCGAGCGCCGTCGCTTTTCCCGTCGAGCGCCGCCATCGCTCCCGGCGCATCGCCGTCATCCGTCCTCTGTTCATTTTTTTTAAGTGAGTCCCTCTTATTCGATTCTTACACTCAGTTTTCCAATTAAATTCCCTTATTGATTCAGCGGAATTTGCTCGATTTAATTCTCCTTTTGATTCAATAAAATTATGCTCGATTAACCGCAAAGACTCACGTTCCGTTTCGTTCTATGCTTGATTGAGGTGAAGCCTTCATCTCCGACCCCTTTCCGATGAAGCCGTAAGATGAACTGCTGCCCGTTTAATTTTGGATAAATCGAAACGACGCCGTTAGGCTGTCCAAAATATCCGACAAACAACCGAATCCGTATACGACGCCGTTAGGCCGCTCGAATTATCCGACGAGTCGCCGAACTACGCCGTTAGGCTGTCTGATTTGGGACTCGTAAGCCTGCTCGTCTTTTCTCTTTAATTTTCGTAGTGTTTGAGATAGAAGTTGAACCGTTTTAATTCCTTGTTGAGACTTTGTAAGTTTAGAATGATAGTTTTTGGATTTGAAGCCTGTGAGCTTGTAGATGGACTTTGTTGCTGTTGGATTTTCCTATTGTTGTTATTGAACGAACTATTAGTATCATTGGGTTTGTTGACTAATATTGTTGAATTAGTTGTTTAGTAATGATGTTTTAGTTGGAGGGTATTAGTGAATGGATGAATTAGTTTGGATTGGTTAGCTGATGATATGGTGATGAAATTAGTTTGTTTTAGTGTTAGTTGAGTTTTCATAGACAAAAGGAAACTCGTCTTCCCCTTGTGCGACTGTTAGAAAATTAGAAACGAAAAGATAAGTCGTTTAATATTCCAAATTGATAACAGATGAAAAGGAGTATTTTTGGGAAAAATTAATATAATTCCTTTGTTTTAGGAGTGTTACTAAAGTTAGAAAAGAAAAATATTTTTTAAAACTATATTAGTTATAATATAAATTTCTTAGAAAAATCAAGTTATTAATAAGTTTTAATAAGAGGTTTTTATAAGATATAAATTCTTATACTTTTAATTTTATAAAAGGCTTTTGTTAAGGACACAAGAGAAATTAGTAAATACACCCCCCTAATACAGCTCCTCTTAAAAAGGGGTGTACTTATCAAAAGATTGTTTTTGTAGTAATCGAAATAGTCATACCACAAGTATACTAGTAAATACACTCTCTCAATACACTCACCTTTTTAGAAGTGGTGTATTTACCAAAATAGGGTGTGACCCTTAAGCAAGTCATTTTTGAGTTTATAAGACCACAACTTTCTCGTTTCTCGTAACACAAAATCTCAAGTTTTCCTAATAATTCAAAGGTCAACTTTTAATCAAATGGTTTCGTACTAGGATTCTGTGCAAATCGAAATACGCACGAGGGATCCGACATTCTGTTGTATATCACTCTCGGGACCCGGAGCTAACAGGTGAGTGATGATCTGTTGATTGATCTGCTAATAATAACGTCGTACCGGTATTTTCTGAACTCGACTAAATCAAATTAAAAATATCTAATCCAACATAAATGTAACACCTATCAATATAACTGTTTGGATTATGTGATATAACTATATATGTTATATATTAGCCTGTTGTTTTGTGAATCGATCGCCATTGCATGAGTAAACACCTTATGTGAGCATGAATCAGTTCGGTTGTCAATCGAGTATTTTTTTTCTGTAAAGTTTGTTGTGTCAGTTTTATGAAAAGTCAGTAAGTACGGAATTGTGATGTGGGTATTTATTTCCAACCTCCGGGGAGCTGTCGGGGACGCCCTCGGAATAAAGGTTGTTGATTTAGATTATTTTCCGGTCTCCGGGGACGCTGTCGTTGGACGCCCTCGGAATCAAGGCTGTTGATGGTTGGAGTTGAAAAGGGAAACTATGATGGAAGTGGAATGGTTGTACGTTTATGGTTTGACAGTTGTGATAATATGTGATATGACTTTGGGTTTTGCCCTAATGTGAATCAACTTGTGCTATTTCAATTATATTATGCGAAATATGTTTAAATGCTGTTTAAATTTTATATGTCAACTGATTAAATAAAATAAACACCTTATTAATGAGTATAACTTAATATATTTCGGATTTACCAATCCCATGATGTTGCAAATCACCCATATGTGAGAATTCAATTCTCACGCCCCATTTTCCTAAACCCTTGCAGATTATGATTTCGTGGAGCAAGGACAGTAATAGAGACGACACGGAGTTCCCCACTTAAATAAAACATTACTGTTGATACTATGTTTTATGTACACATATATGTGTGTAAGATACTTATTAAAATTATTCTACCCATTTCTTCCGCTGCATAAAAACTCATCATCTCTCATTTCCGTTATATTTCCTTCAAAAATTTTATAGTTCGGACTTTTGATCACAATAACACTTCGAATCCGATATAATTAATATATTCTGGATTTGGGGCGTTACAAGGTTGTTTTCACTGAAAAAATATTAGTTGCTTTCACTTAGAAGGTTGTTTTCACTAAAGAGTATTAGTTGCTTTCACTTAAGAGTATTAGTTGTTCAATACTATTACGCCAAAAGTTTCTACGCCAGTATAGCGGCACAAGACTGGCCGAGTTATGGATTCTACAACTAATCCACCTTTCTGGAGGCACTCGATACAATCTCGGGGTTTGGGACTTATTGCAACTCTAAGGAGGGACATGGCAGCCTTCTTTGCGTTCTTCACATTTCAGACGAAACGTAAGTAATTACATATTTCAATCCGTTCATTATTATATAATTACATGTAGTTAATTAATTGTGTATATATGTAGAAGAACCAAACGGTCAATCCCTAAACTACACTTGTGCACCCAATAAGTACTACCACAGGGGGGGAGCCTTACTTGTCAAGTGGAGCTCCAACAACGAAGGAGCAAGCAAAATCCTGGAAACATTCGACGGAATCAACGATCCAGATATCCTTGTCAGAGATCCTGTTATATCATTCCATGTTGTTCGGGATGCATTGTTGCAGATTTGATATTGCACGTTTGGAGATTTTGGGAAACCTTTGACGAATGCTTATGTGACGCCCAACAAATGCTTATTACTTACTACCAACAGTATTGCAATCGGTCTAGGCTCTAAGCTTATATGCTCCCCCTCTTCATAAACTGTATATTTAATTATTTATGGTTAAATAAAATATTGATGGCAAAATCTTATATGAGACCGTCTCATGGCATGAGACAATACAAATTAACACCTACCTCTACTAAAATATTACCGAACCAATGTCATGAGACGGTCTCATACAAGACTTACTAAATATTAATAAAGCCCCCTTACAAAAAAAATCATATATGTATGGGAAATCTTTTGTTATAACCGGGTAATTTTTTTAAAATATTGTAATTTTAAAAACTGGTTACTCAAATATAGTGGTCTTGAAAACCCTTTTTAAAATAAGTGCAACCGCGACTGGAAATGGTGACTGGAAAGCAGTCTCTCCTGCTACTAGCGGCTGCATCAGAAGCATACTTCTCTCTGACATGGTGGAGTGGATTCCTGACACGTCTGGCAGGCGGTGGTGCTGGGAGCACTAGACGACAAAAATATGCGTGCCTTTTCTAAAGTTGATGGACTAGTAAAGTCTAACATCTTGGAAATTATAGTGTACTGTCCCCTCCGCATGCATTAAGTGAACTCCTTTTCCAAAGTTTATTTATTTATTTATGGAAATTAGGTAGTTGATTCGTAAAATAATTTATAATGATAAAATAATTATTATTTTAATAATGAGATAGTTATTTAATAATTTGTAAATATATTGTATTTGGTTATAATGATGTTTTATGGATACATTTTGAAAATATGATTTTTCTTAAACATTTTTTAATTTCAAGTTTAATCGATTTTCATACATGTGATAATTTAAATTGCATGCACAAAATAAACTATCAACTAAATTAATAGGTTAGTTCATTATTTCATACAATCACTATTTATGGCCTCCCGTGCCACACTGTGGCGGATGTCTACTTCTAATACTTCGACGAGGCATATTAATTTGAATTTCATCTTGACCTTGATCTTCTTGTACTCATCCGCTTGGCCCACTGCATTCACCAGCACCCGGAAAAGGAATAGGTGTTATATGGAAATTTGGACGCTCAAATGTTGTTTGAGCATATCTTTCATAGATATTCACATTAGGTGGCGCATTCACCAACTCAGTAAACGTACCAGATTGGCATGCTCCAAAAATATATGTCACATATCTAATGAATTTAAATTAATTATAAATAAATAGCGATTAATTTTATAAATTGGTAAATTACATACCATTTCTAGGATAAGGTGTGTATGTATTATTCCCAAACTGAGATGCATAATAATTTCCCTGTTGTGGTATTGAAGTAGAAGAAGGTCCATACTGATGTACATGAGGCGTTTGTGTGAAAGCTCCAAACATCTCATGTTGGGTCTGTTGTTGGGCTGCTGAGGACCATCTTTTTTTACTCCTAGACGATGAAGCTCCAACATCTGTCACACATTGTGATAATATGTAATGGATAATAGTTTTAAAATTTATAAATTCATTAAATTTATTAGTGTATATTGTAAATTATATACCATTTTGCACTTGAGTCGCTGGTGTGAAAGCTCCAAACAACTCATGTTGGGACTCTTGTTGCGCTACTGATGAATGTCTTCTTTGACTCCTAGATGATGAAGCTCTAACATCTGTCACATGTTTCCATAATATGTAATGAATAGTAGTTCTAAAAAGTATAAACTCATTAAATTTTGTTAGTGTACATTGTAAATTATATACCATTTTGTACTTGAGGCGCTTGTGTGAAAGCTCCAAACATCTCATGTTGGGCATAAGGAGACTCTTGTTGTGTTGCTGAGGAACGTCTTCTTTGACTCCTAGACGTTGAAACCCCAACATCTCTAGGTGTTGCACTACTTCGTCTCCTCTGTGTCATAGTCCCTTCTTCTCCTTCTCTGTTATGCGGAGCTGGCGGATCTACAAGAAATTCGGGTGCTGAAATTATAGGATTCGCATGATTGATGTACTCGCCTGCAATCTGATACAGTTCGTCCATTGTTTTTCTGTTGTCAGGTATAGCACGACTCATAGTAATTTTAAGACGCGAGAACCATTTTACCTGAAAGGTAAAAAATGGAATGTTATACGCATTTGTTTAGCTCATATTATCATGAAAACACATAAGGTGAATTTAAACTATTTTACCAAAATATCCCGTTTAGACGTTCTTGGTGGTTGGAAGCCCGGATCCTGTGCAGTGTAGTGATCAGGTGAAATCAAACGTCTTGTAATCTGACTGTACCACTGCAAATAGTCATCAGTCATAATGTAACCTCCAACGATGGGCTCTGTAGGCCCGAACGGTTGTCTTAACCGCCAAAATTGGATCCAATCCATATGTTTACTCATCCAGTCATATGAGTTTTTTCCTTTGCGACTATTATCATGCAAACTCTTATGAGTTGTTTCAACATGAACTGGAATGTTTTGAACCTTGCCGAATTGTCTCAGCACCCTACTAGGATGATGAATCTCCACTATGCTCATATTGATTAGTGGACATTCTGACATCCAGTCAAACAGCGACCCCCAAGAGTCAATATTTCGGGGGCATTCATATCATAGGGTTGCCAAAAAAACTGTAGTGTAAGATAATTATGATAATACACTTACTTGCTCATCCGACAAACGATCAAACATGTCTCGATATATACGAATGGAGTTGCTCGCAGTTCTTGTATAATCATGAAAATGTATCCACCTATGATTTATATTTATAGTTAACATAATAAGTATAGATAGTTTCAATTAATGAGATTCATAAGTAAACATACCTAACCCCATATGGAGGAAGCCCCAAGTCACGGTTATTTACGCCACGTAGATGCTCTATATCAAGCATGGCACCTACGTTCAAGGGTTGTATGACCTTTATCCTTGACCATGCCCAAATCTGCAATGACAGTAAATTTTAATCAACGTACAACTTATTAAATATGAATATTTAAAAATATAGATTAGTTAAAATTAACAATTACCTGTAATAGGGATAAAGGTCCTGCGATGCTGCTCTTATTAGCTTGGGAAGCCATGCAAAGTTCACGATATAAATCTCCTAAAACTGCACTTCCCCAACTATATTCTCCAGCTCTATTCACATCCCTTAGAAAATGCAGATACACTAATGGGACTGAATTACGAGAACTATTGGACATACCCCAATGTGTACACGTTCCCGCCAATATGATTATCGTGATTCCACTCGACAATCGTCCCCAGATTATATTTTTGTAAGGCCTCCATGTACTTGGGCAAAAACTGGCACGAACTCTCCCAAGTTCCGTACACGTTCTCCCTAGCCCGTCTCAACGCTTGCCATGCCTTTTGATATGAAACAGTGTAGTTATATTTTTTTGCTGCATGCGTAACAACATATTTAACATCGTACGCTGGGTCAACTTGTATATAACTCTCCATGTCACGTGCAAGTACATTTTTACAGAGATTCATATGACCATGTGAGTCAATATCCATCAGACAGGAATGCGGCGGCCCTAACCGTGTGATTTCCCAAAGCTGATGTTTTTTTACTCAACTTTGCGCGTAACCACCATTGACATTGTTGAGATGTTGGGCGATGATCAATACCACTCTCATAGTTCTGCTTACACACAAGTTTCCAGATTTTCGGGGTGCTTTCAATGACTCTGTACTCACGTCTTGCATGTCGTACCGAGTAATCATTCACGACAGACTGCAAATGATTTTTATCTCTAAAAACCATTCCCCTCTTCAAAACTCCATTATCGGCATCATATGTTAAACCCCCACTTGGAATGCCTACTGAGTCAACAGGTACGTCCTCGTAAGTTGATGAAAAAAATGGCACTGTCGATAAATTTGGATGTGGTGCCACTCTTGGCATAGAATGAATTGGTCCCACTATTGGCATTGGAGGATTTCCAGCATTATCACCCTCATCGGACGACCCTCGTCATCAGATCCATAAACACTAGGTTCAGAGTATCCTGGATCATTACGCTCAAAATGATCTTCAGTAATATCTACTTTGGAGGTGCCACGAGGGACATCCATAGTAATACCAGAAGGTCCAATATTATGATCATTACCATCTTCTCGAATTGACTCTAAAGGTTGATAAGACTGATTTTCCCGTGCATTATGGTTCACTTGTGGGGCCTCGTATGTATTTCCAGAAGGTCTAATATCATTATTAGATTGATAAGACTGATTTTCCCACGCATTATGGGATGCTTGAGACTGAAACAAAATTTCAGATTCCACTAATAGTTCAATCGATTGAAAACCGATTGATGGATCGAAAAAGAAACGAAGGTCGTGGTTGTTCCTAATTGGACAACTAGACGAGACATTCCCATCATGTATTAAGGAAGACACATGCAAGGAATACATATGTAAATTCAATCCCGTCATCTCAGACAACACTTGCAGTAGATGGTTGAAATCAATATTACGATCAATACGTCTTGCTCCAACAAGAACTCCGCAAGAGCGCACATAAATTCCAATATTATGAAAACTTCCCATATCTACATATAATTATCTAGTCAGATGGATGCAAATTTTAAAAAAATAATCTATGACTTTATTCGATTATATGTTAACTAGCATATATTATAATTGTCATGAATTAATTGATCCCTAAGCATGACCGCTCCTAATGTGAACCCAAAGAGCATTTTATATTCATTACCTACTAAGAATTTATTTAGAAATTTTTCATAGGCAAATTGTTTGTTGATAGATTTTTATAGACAAATTATTTGTAGGTAATTAATACCTAAGAATTTCATATACGTAAGCACTTCGCTAAAAAAAAAATTACTAAAAAATTTCATAGATAGATTTTAATTTTCTTGTAACCAAAAGAAAAGAAAAAGTTCTCTTTTTTGATAAAAAAATAAATTAAAAATTTGACATTTTAAAATAGCTTTTATTTTCAGTTTCAAACCACGAAAGATATATAGACAATGAATGGAGTAAGGGTTTTTCTTTTTCCTAACATAGAATTGTACTGTTATTAGTAGCGAGGAGTAGATGAGTAATATGATATTTAATTTTAACAAATTTATAGCAATGATCCAGTAAATAACCACTAATTAGTAGCATGAAAGCATACCACATTTAATTATAGTAAAATACTGCACCACTAATATGTTGGTCTGATCAATTCATTTAATTATGGTAAAATACTACACCACATTTAATTATAGTAAAATACTACTCCCTCCGATCCAAAAAGTTTGATGTTTTAGGATTTGTTTTGAGAATTAAGAAGTGGTGTATAGTGACTATTATACCCTTATGGTATATTGATTGAATAGAGATTAATGGAAGGTCAACTAATTTATTTATGGTGTAAAATTATTAAAAGGTAAGGAGAAAACATGAGTGATATTTTAGGGGGATTTACATAGGGGCATAATAGGAAAATAAGGTGCAAAATACCCTAAAACATCAAATATTTTGAAACAAAAAAAACATCCTAAAACATCAAACATTTTGAATCGGAGGGAGTACATCACTAATATGTAGCCTCTAACAAATAAAGTTTAATTTTCTAAACTGAATTTTTTTTGGACATATAAAGCATATAAGTTTTACAAAATTAAAAGAGGTAAATACCTTTTAATGGTTTTTCGTTACTCCTCTAGTATGATCGCACGCCCACAACAAAACCACTAGCTTTTGTGTATATAGTATATTGGATACTGCAAATTGAGAAATAGAGAAGTGTTATAAATTTTGAAATATTTCTCAATTCTAATACATACTAATAAGTATATAATATTTGTAAAATTAGAAGAACTTCAAACCTTTTTGTGGTGTTCAAATATTTCTCCTGTGGCAATTGTGTTCAAACAACACTTATTAAGAATTCTGAATTCTAAGCAAAAGAAGATTTTTTCTTAGGATGAATGAATTTTTTTTGCGGCTATTTTTTTTTTTTTAACTTGGGTAGGGAGGATTCTCTTTTCAATAATAACTACATCTATTTCTAAAATGTTGGAGAAGAACCATCCGTAACAAAGAAGGTTGAGAAGGAATGTATATATAAAGAAGAAAAAGGATGTGTATATAAAGAAGAGAAGTCAGCAAACAAACAAAACTAGCATTAAATTTAGTCAAATTTGCATTGGGAATATGCACCACCTTGCAATCAGCCAAGAAAGACAATGCAGTGTCGATGGAAACGTGCCCGATATTTTGCATCATGTCGGAAAAAGCCCTGTGGCAGCCAGAGGTGGGATCCAGGAATCTACTCCAGTCGCGACTGCAAGTAGAGGCTGGAGAATCTTGTCAGTTTTTTGTTTTTTTTTTTTTAGCAGCCGCGTGTGGCAGAAGAGGCTATATTCCAGTCGCAGTTTTTACTGGAGGTATGGAGGTTGTGCTTAATTTGATAACAATTCCCAAAACCACTATACAATCATAACCGGTTTTCAAAATTACAATATTCTAAAAAATTAGCCGTTATAACCTCACAATTCATAGATAAAATTACTTTCAACTCTGATTTCTTTTAATATTTTGTATTTTATTATACTATATTTCCAAACCTCTCCAAAATGATGTGTCAACACCACCTTATTCTTAGGGTGATGTGGCATGTCCAAAATCTCTCTATTTCAAAATATAAAATTCTCATTAAAAGTTATTTTAGGCATGTTTTAAATTTTACTAAGACTTAATCTACACCATATATTTTACACTTTTAATCTCAACCATACATTTTATTTTGTATTTTCTATAAATGTCAAATCTCTCTTTAGTTTCATTCTAATTCACAACCCTAATCCTCATCTTTTATCTTCATTTTCTCATTTATTGTGTACTATGTGAAGAAATATGATTTTATTTTTTGTTCGTTTATTTGGATTATTTCTGCAATTTTTTGTGTAGATCACCATCCCTCTTTTTTTGCAGGTAAACAAATTTATTCTGCACATGGAGATGATTAGGCACACATTATAAGAAAATTATATGTGCGTATTGAAGATAATTTGAGCGTATTCAGAAATTATTTATAAGTTTCTAAAGTATATTTATATTCATATCTTTACATTCGTGTTTTTTTAGAATCCACCATCAATAACTTTTCTCTTTCAATAAGAAAATTCTTTTATCACACGTCTACGATTTTGATCCGACTATTATTCTTTCCCGAATAAGGTGTACGTTATTGTTTTATATTTTTTCGTTTTGTATTGCAGGTAACCTAAAAGTGATGTAGAGACATTGTTTCATGGTCGAACGATATCTCTTCTTAGATATTTTTGGAAGTTATTTTTGTAAAATATTGATAGATGTGAAATTTTTGTAGGAGGAAAATAAAATATTTTGGAAAAGATATTGTTACCAAAATGATGTATAATACCAAAAATATTCTGCCATCAAATATAATATATTGCCTGCAGTTGTAATAAAAAAGTTTATTTTTTGATAAAATTATGTGGCCAAAATAGACTATTAAACTGAAAGATATAGATATTTTTTTCTATACTAGGATATCGATTTTTCTTTAATATTTTTAACATAAAAATATTTAAAAAATATTGTAATTTATAAATAAGTAAAAAACTGTTATTTCTTATATAATTAATTTATATATTTTTTTTCTTAAAATATGTGGAATAAATTTTTTATGGATTGAAAATTATAGTGTTGGGAAAAAAAAGGACATTAAATTTATTTACTAACAATTTCAGTACTATAACTTTAAAGTATCTTACTCTAAAATAAAATAAATCTGAGTATATATTAATCAATGAAAACATAACATTTACCTAAAATATGAAATATTATTTTAAATATTATATTAATGCAAGTTGATTTCTCTTCTAAAATATTTTTGGAAGTTATTTTTACAAAATATTGATAGATTTAAAATTTGTAGGAGGGAATTGAAATATTTCATAACAAATATTGTTACCAAAATAGTGTATGATACTAAAAAAAATTGTTTTTGGATATAATTGTGCCGCCAAAATAGACTATTAAACTGTAAAGTACATATACTCTTTTATAGTCTAGGGTTTCAATTTTTCTTTTATATTGTTTTAACATACAAATATTAAAATACTTTTTTTCGAATGATTTCTTTTCTTAGATATTTTTGGAATTTATTTTTGCAAAATATAGATAGATGTAAAAGTTGCAGAAGGGGATTGAATTTTTTCAGAAAAGATATTGTCACCGAGATAGCATATAATTCTCAAATAATATTGCCACCAAATGTAATACCTTACCTTCAATAATAGATTGTTACACAGTTTTTTATTTTGGATAAAATTCTATCTGTAAAATAGAATTTGAAACAGTAAAATATAGATATTATTTTGTAGAGTAGAATTTCGATTTTTTTTAACAATTGATTTTTTTAACTTTTTTTATTTTCAAAATATCTATATGTAAATTGAATTAAAAAAAAAGACTAAGATTAATACCTAAACGCCAATTTTTATTGCTGAATTGTGTTATAAATACCAACACATTAATCAATTGTTCACCCACAAACATCTACACAATATTTAATTTAACTATGACATCATTTTTGTCAAATGTTACCTTTAGATTTGAAATGTGTGATTCTATCCGCATATTTAAACTTTTGTGTTCGATTGTTATTGTATCTTCATACCATGGGGAAAAACTTAGCATGTAATGTTGGAGTTATACGTGAAAGTATGCTTTTACTTTGTATAACTCGTGTATCAAACACTTGTTTTATGAGAATAATTCTTTTATCGCATATGCTTTAGATATGATTGAATGTTGAATATTTATTGCAAACAATTCATAATGGTACTAGTTACATTGTAGTTAATGTGGTGATACCCGATCACGGAAGAAAACATTTACAGTTTCCTTGTAACTAAACGTACATTTTCACGACCTAGGTGGAATTGAACAATCCGTCGTGAAAGGTCGATGTGTAAGTCTCAGATTGGTCTGTCTTGACTTAGAGATTGCACTAGCACATTTAGTATGTGTTGAAGATGACCTACAACGAGGATAAATTCTTCTGTTCTGAAATGTGAAGAATTAGACCTCAGTGGTTGTTGATTTCTTAATCTCCGTCACTTAAATAGGACCGTGTGTGCTTAATGGTTACTGCTTTGATTCATGTTGGGTGAGAATCATTGTGACTTCGAACTTTGTGTCTTGGGCAGTAATATTAATCATACGACGGTTGCTAAGATTTAATACGGAGAAACGCGTGCGAGTACGGCTCGTGTGATTAGTCCTCTTGGTGGGCTCAGAAGTTTTATCGTACCAAATCTTGCAAGTGAAGAATCAGTTTCTTCGGTACAGATAATAATGTTGAGCTGTCTTTACTCCAAGGTGAAATATATTAATTAATTTAGAGCTATTCAGAAGCTTAATTAATTAATGGACTTAATAATCTTAAACGTGGGAAATAATAACCGGGAGCCCATATTATCGTAATATGGATTAAGATGGATAGTGCAATATTAATTTATTAGTGGTAATAATTAATATTAATGGATTGAATTATATTGGAGCTCAATATTGAAATTCAGAAGTCCATTAGGAGGTCCAATCTTAATTCTCCTTAAAGGCCCCTCAAGTAGCCCAATAATGATAAGGTGATTAAAATAAAAAGATAATAAAATGCTGATTTTTCCCTTATATTTTCGAAAATAGTATCATTAGGAAAGAAAATATTTTCTTGAAAAGATATTATGGAAGATAAGTATTCTTGGAATACAAGATTATCTCATATATTCAAGAAGATTCAAATCTTGGATTCTTCTCCTATGTTTTTCGAAAATTGCAAGTATAATTAGGAGGGTGAGATTTTTGTGGAATATTTTATTTTGGAGAAAAGAATATATGAGATATATTCAAGATTTCTTAGAGTCTAAGAAAAGATTTTCTCCAAGACCATAAACCACCAAAATTTCGGCCACCCTATATTATAAATAGGGGATGATTATTTCATCCCCAAGTACATAATTCCATGTGTTGGAAAAATCAAGAGCATATATATTTTTCTTTTTTCTTAGTTATTTAAATTATTCGAAAGCATCTCCCACCGGTGATCGAATAAGGCGAAAGGGAAATACTTGAGAAGGTTTTTGGGTTGAAAAAGCGCGTACGTGTTTGTCCCATTTTCTTCAAAGGCCAAGTTCTACGAGAGGTACGTAAGTCACATATTATCTTGTTTATTCCGCCATAGATTATATGTGAATTAATTCAACATGCATGATGTAGAATTTGTTGTTGGAATTATTATTTGAATTAATTAGGATTAATTCATGCTAGTAATAATTGAATTTAAATTCGTATTTAAATTTCATCCCGAATAGATTCCGGGCACCCCTATTTTTCCCAACAACTGGTATCAGAGCCACAGTTTCGGGCTCTGATCTTTAAATTTGAATTTAAATTGTTAAACATTAAATTGAAATTGGATAGTAGAATTGCTAGATCTTTTTTGCAGGTATCAAATTGTCATGGTTTTAATGTTGTTATTTTTTTCATGCGTGTGAATTAATTGTTTTTAATTCGATTCGTTCGAATTCATTTTTCTCGTGAAAAAATCCACGAGTAGATTAGTTGTTTTTATTTTGATTCGATCATTGTAATAGACTAGTCGAGATCTAGTATTTTTTTTTGAAAAATAAATTGTAACCGGATCGTGACGAAGAACGAAGAATTAAAGACGGCGTACCCGGACGATGCATGCATGCGCGGCGCATGCATGGACGTAAAAATCATGCATGGGGTGAAAAATGAGAACGAACGGCGAAACCCGGTGCACGGGGTGCGCGAGGCGCACGACCCGCGCACGACGGGTGCCCGACGGCGCATGGACGCGCGCCTAGCACCGGCACCCGTGCGGCCGCTGCTCGGCGTCGCACCGAGTGGCGCGCGGGCCCACTTCGTGGGCCGACGCGCGCCGTATCTCGGGCCGTGGAATTTTTTTTTTTAAATTAATTCCAGTTCTGCATTTTTTTGTGTGATCTTAAACGTCGTCCCGAACCCCAAATGATGTTGTTTTTGATGAAGTGTTGTTGTTCGAGTGGGAGCGTGTCGAGACGAACGACGGAAAGCAACAAGGACGATATTTCGTATCAAGACGTGAAGAAATTAAAACGTGACAATTGGATTTGAGTGCTCCAATGTGTTTAATTTTATTTTGATGGATGTTTTATTTCGTGCACTTATTATTATTTGTTAATATGTGTTTGCATGAATTTTATTGTCCAAGAAAAAAACCTTACTTTCGAAAATTACTAAGTATGTTTATTTAATCGCTATTTTATTCCAGATATTAAAATTGGATTAATTTGGCCTCCATAATTTATTTATTTGTGAAGTTCTTTTGGAATACATTTCCCCCTCGGATCGGCCAAAAGAACGGATTTCACATGAATAAATTCCGAAAGAATGATTGTGGATTATTCCTAGTGGCGGTATTGACCCTCACCACGAGTGGCTTGCTCAAACCGAAATAATAATCATGTATTAAATTATGGTTATTACTTAGGCATAGGAAATTGATATTAACTTACTCCCCTCGGAGTCACTGTCAATTTCTATGTGGTCAAAGTGGGAGCCAACTATTAATTTTGAATTAAGGATTTGTAACTTTTAAGTTTGTAATCCACTTGAATGTATTTAAATGTATAAACCACCCCTCGTGGCGCATTTAAATTGTTTTGAGATGTTGGCTGATGCATGATTATATTATTTTAAGGTTTCAATATAATTGATGTGATCGAATTATGTGATAATTTCGTATTTTTCTAGATATTGATATGAATGTATGTTTTATTCTCAGTTGATCATGTCGCAACTTTTTAATCCACTGTTTAGTATACTTAAAGATAATAAACTTGTTGGTGAGAACTATGTTGATTGGAAACGTAACATGAATATGGTCCTACCTGCGTAAGAACACTATTGGATATTTAGCGTTGACGTACCCAAGAAACCTAATGATAAGTCAAGTAATGGGGAAATGGCGATATTCGATGATTGGAAGCATTCCAATGAGCACATGAAGCGCATCATCTTGACATTTATGTCTGAAGATTTGAAACGCATTCATGAAGGCATTGAAGCGGCTGTTGATATCATTAATAGCCTTGAAGAGATGTTTCAACATCAGAACCCCATGGCGAATCTGTTCACCATTCGTGAGAAGCTCACGAAGGAAATGGTGAAGGGAACACCTGTAAGGGATCATGTTCTCAAATTTAGGCGTGAGTTTGAAAAACTCGAGTTTCTTGGTGCCGGACAAAGTGAAGAAAGTCAAATCGATTCCATACTCCTAAAGCTATCGAGTAGTTTTGATGGGTTCTTTTGGGAATACGTGTTATCGGAACACAAGTTCACTTTAGATACCCTGCTCAAAGCTCTGATAACGGTAGAGTCATACTTAGGGAGTAGGGACGAGGCTTTGGTGATCAAGAGCTTTTTCTCGAAATCTAGGCCAATGGAAGGTAAGATTGAGAAGAAGGAGATTGATCGGAACCAAACCAGTAGACTCACTCTTGGTGGCAAAGAAAGAGCATTCAAGCCGTACGGCGTGAAGATATCTGGTAAGAGTAAGTGCTTCAATTGCGGGGAGAAAGGACATTGGAGGTCTACCTGTTCTAAGCCTAAGAAGGCGGTAAAGAAAGGTAAGTCTCATGCTTTAGTCGTTGAAACTTATGTTGTGGCGTATGCTGCCCACGTTTGGGTAGTGGATACCGGAGCAACTGATCATATTTGTTTCACTCTTCAGGGGTTCCAGCTAACCCGGCGACTTAGCAAGAATGAGATCACCATCACTTTGGGCGATGCTACAAGAGTGGCAGCTGAAGCAGTGGGAGTCGTGCACCTATCTTTTGAAGATAGAGTTTTAATTTTAAGAGATGTTTTATACGTTCCGAACTTTAGGAAGAATTTAATTTCAGTTTCTAAGTTATTTTTTGATGGATATTCAGTTACTTTTAATAAAGTTGTTACTGTTTCTTTTAAGAATGATACTATCTGTCATGGAAGGTTGGTAAACAATCTCTATACGATTAAGTGTGCACACCACTCAAATAATGAATCTAATAACACGTTGATCATTTCGAGTAATAAAAGAAAGCGTTCTTCGGAGATGAACGAAACACTTCTATGGCATCTTAGACTAGGTCATATTAATCTAAAGCGGATAGAGAGATTGGTGAAAGACGGATCCTTGGAATCATTCCAAGTCGAACCGTTTCCAACTTGTGAATCCTGTTTAGAGGGTAAGATGACCAAGAGGGCATTTGGAGCCAAGGGGAATAGAGCCACGGAAGTGTTAGAAGTCGTTCATACCGATGTGTGTGGTCCAATGACGATCAAAGCGAGAATGGGGTATGAGTATTTCGTCACCTTCATTGACGATTACTCGAGATATGGGTACATTTACCTTATGAGGCATAAGTCTGAAACTTTTGATAAGTTCAAGGAGTTTAAGGCCGAAGCCGAGAAACATAGGGAAAAGAGTATCAAGTTTCTATGATCAGATCGTGGAGGCGAATACCTCAGCGATGAATTCTTGAACTACTTATCGGACGAAGGGATCGTATCCCAGTTAACCGCACCGGGAACCCCTCAACAGAACGGTGTGGCGGAACGAAGAAACTGGACTCTTTTAGAGATGGTCAGATCCATGATGAGTTATTCGGATTTACCCAAGTCGTTTTGGGGTAATGCCTTGGAAACGGCGGCTTACATTCTAAACTTGGTGCCATCCAAATCGGTTCCTAAAACCCCAATGGAATTGTGGACCGGACGCAAGCCTAGTCTAAGATATTTGCGGATTTGGGGTTGTCCGGCATATGTGCTAGACAAGGAAGCCGGTAAGTTGGATCCACGTTCGGAATTAAGGCTATTTATAGGATACCCTACGGGAACGAAAGGGTGTATGTTCTATAGTCCCAAGGATCAAAAGACCGTGATCAGTACACACTTTAAATTCTTGGAGGAAGACTATATGAACAATCGGAAACCTAAAAGTGAAATTACCTTAGAAGAATTGAGAGGTCAAACCTCGATACCAAGTATACAAGATGATGTACCACATGTCACATCTTCACAACCAGAACCCCGTCATAGTGGGAGGATTGCTAGGCAACCCGAGAGATTCATGGGGATAGGCGAATCTTCAGATTTGGTTCCCGGTGACGAATCAGACCCATGGATGTACGACGAGGCAATCCAAGACAAAGACGCGGAGTCGTGGCAAACGGCAATGGAAACCGAGATGGGTTCGATGGATCATAATCAAGTGTGGGAGTTGGTCGAACCACCCAATGGGGTAGAACCCATTGGATGCAAGTGGGTGTACAAGAGGAAAAGAGGACCGGACGGAAGGGTTGAGACCTTCAAAGCAAGGCTTGTGGCCAAAGGGTATACTCAGAAAGAAGGGATCGATTATGAGGAAACCTTTTCGCCTGTAGCTATGCTTAAGTCCATCCGTATTCTCTTGTCGATCGCTGCACACCTAGATTACGAGATCTGGCAAATGGATGTCAAGACAGCTTTTCTTAACGGAAGTCTTGACGGGATAGATATCTATATGCAACAGCCCAAAGGTTTCATTGGAAAAGGCCAAGAGAATCTTGTATGCAAGTTTAAGAGATCCATTTATGGACTTAAGCAAGCATCGCGTACTTGGAACCAGTATTTTGATCAAGTGATTAAGTCTTATGGGTTTGATCAAAGCGAGTTCGAAAGTTGTGTGTATAAGAAGCGTGACAGAACTGCGGTGGTATTCTTAGTATTATACGTAGACGATATTCTGCTCATTGGAAACAATGTAAAGGTATTGTCAGACGTAAAGGTATGGCTGTCAAAACAATTTGATATGAAGGACTTAGGGGAAGCCGGTCACATCCTTGGGATCAAGATCACTCGCGATCGCAAGAAGAGGATGTTGGGCTTATCGCAAGCTTCATACATTGACACTGTTTTGAAGAGTTTCAGCATGCAAGATTCCAAGAAAGGTTTTGTACCTTTTAGGCACGGAATCCATCTATCGAAAGAAATGAGCCATAAGACGCAAACAGAGATAGATGACATGAAAGGTGTTCCATACGCTTCGGCCGTAGGAAGCCTTTTGTATGCAATGATGTGTACGAGACCGGATATCTGCTTTGTCGTGGGCATGGTGGCAAGATATCAAAGTAATCCCAGGAAAGACCATTGGACTGCCGTAAAGTGCATCTTGAGGTATCTGAAAAGAACTCGTGAGCGGATGCTGATTTACCAGTCAGATAGTCTAGTTCCCGTGGGATACACGGACTCGAATTTCCAATCAGACATAGACTCAAGAAAGTCAACCTCGGGTAATGTGTTTTGCGTGGGAGGAGGAGCCATTTCATGGAGAAGCGTTAAGTAGAAATACATCGTCGATTCGACCATGGAAGCCGAGTATGTAGCTGCTTGTGAAGCAGCGAAAGAGGCAGTTTGGCTCAAGAACTTCTTAGTGGACTTGGACGTTGTTCCGAATTTGCCCGACAAGATAACTGTCTTTTGTGACAATACCGGAGCAGTTGCAAATTCAAAGGAACCGAGAGCCCACAAGGCCAGCAAACACATAGAAAGAAAATTCTATCTTATACGAAAAATCGTTAAGAGAGGAGATATAGAGGTGGCAAAGATAGCGTCGGGTGACAACCTAGCGGATCCATTCACAAAGGGTCTGCCTCAGAGTACATTCGAGAGACATGTGGATGGAATGAGAGTCAAGACTATTGCCAATCTGCTTTAAGTATAAGTGGGAGGAATTATTAGGTTAGTGTAGGTTGAC
Source organism: Ballota nigra (assembly GCA_947034835.1). Lineage (NCBI taxonomy): Eukaryota > Viridiplantae > Streptophyta > Magnoliopsida > Lamiales > Lamiaceae > Ballota > Ballota nigra. Next base: position 84,678,269 of record OX344720.1, on the reverse strand, counting down.
ATGAGATGTCACGTAGAGCTACTACACTAAGACATGTGTGATGTTTACTAAAAATCAGACTTTAAGTATAAGTGGGAGATTGTTGGAGTTATACGTGAAAGTATGCTTTTACTTTCTATAACTCATGTATCAAATACTTATTTTATGAGAATAATTCTTTTATCGCATATGCTTTAGATATGATTGAATGTTGAATATTTATTGCAAACAGCTCATAATGGTACTAGTTACATTGTAGTTAATGTGGTGATACCCGATCACGGAAGACAACATTAATAGTTTCCTTGTAACTAAACGTACATTTTCACGACCTAGGTGGAATTGAACTATCCGCCGTGAAAGGTCGATGTGTAAGTCTCAGATTGGTCTGTCTTGACTTAGAAATTGCACTAGCATATTTAGTATGTGTTGAAGAGGACCTACAGCGAGGATAAATTCTTCTGTTCTGAAATGTGAAGAATTAGACCTCAGTGGTTGTTGATTTCTTAATCTCCGTCACTTAAATAGGACCGTGTGTGCTTAATGGTTACTGCTTTGATTCATGTTGGGTGAGAATCATTGTGAGTTTGAACTTTGTGTCTTGGGCAGTAATATTAATCATACGACGGTTGCTAAGATTTAATAGGGAAAAACGCGTGCGAGTACGGCTCGTGTGATTAGTCCCCTTGGTGGGCTCAGAAGTTTTATCGTACCAAATCTTGCAAGTGAAGAATCAGTTTCTTCGGTACGGATAATAATGTTGAGCTGTCTTTACTCCAAGGTGAAATATATTAATTAATTTAGAGCTATTCAGAAGCTTAATTAATTAATGGACTTGATAATCTTAAACGCGGAAAATAATAACCGGGAGCCCATATTATCGTAATATGGATTAAGATGGATAGTGCAATATTAATTTATTAGTGGTAATAATTAATATTAATGATTGAATTATATTGGGGCTCAATATTGAAATTCAGAAGTCCATTAGGAGGTCCAATCTTAATTCTCCTTAAAGGCCCCTCAAGTAGCCCATTAAGTAGCTCAATAATGATAAGGTGATTAAAATAAAAAGATAATAAAATGCTGATTTTTTCCTTATATTTTCGAAAATAGTATCATTAGGAAAGAAAAGATTTTGTTGATTTTTTGAAAAGATAATATGGAAGATAAGTATTCTTGGAATACAAGATTATCTCATATATTCAAGAAGATTCAAATTTTGGATTCTTCTCCTATGTTTTTCGAAAATTGCAAGTATAATTAGGAGGGTGAGATTTTTGTGGAATATTTTATTTTGGAGAAACGAATATATGAGATATATTCAAAATTTCTTAGAGTCTAAGAAAAGATTTTCTCCAAGCCCATAAACCACCAAAATTTCGGCCACCCTATATTATAAATAGGGGATGATTATTTCATCCCCAAGTACATAATTACATGTGTTGGAAAAATCAAGAGCATAGATATTTTTCTTTTTCCTTAGTTATTTAAATTATTCCAAAGCATCTCCCACCGGTGATCGAATAAGGCGAAAGGGAAATACTTGAGAAGGTTTTTGGGTTGATAAAGTGCGTACGTGTTTGTCCCGTTTTATTCAAAGGTCAAGTTCTACGAGAGGTACGTAAGTCACATATTATCTTGTTTATTCCTCCATAGATTATATGTGAATTAATTCAACATGCATGATGTAAAATTTATTGTTGGAATTATTATTTGAATTAATTAGGATTAATTCATGCTAGTAATAATTGAATTTAAATTCGTATTTAAATTTCATCCCGAATAGATTCCGGGCACCCCTATTTTTCCCAACATGCAAGTATACAACAACTGTAATTTTATGTAATATTTAATGTGAGTTTGAATATGAATTAGTTAATATTTTTCAAATTTTCTATTTATTCATGTTTAATATTTTCTTTTATTGTTCATTGAATTATAAAAAAAAAGTTAATGTCTATAACTTGAAATAATAATAATAATATTTTTTCCAATCCGCGAAATTTGCGGGGATACACACTTGTGTATATATATATTGATGAGTCATCCAATCTCGTGTGAATTATTAACAATAAAAAATAAAAATAAACTAATGTTTAAGGGATTATATATTTGTGTGTATGCAAGTATTATATACATAAAAATAGGCGTTAAATATAGAAATTTGTCAACTCATACCTTACTATTCATTAATATTTTATATAAACATTTTTTATAAACTTCAAATGTCTTTAAAAATTATGAGGTATTAAATACGGATTTTAAAAAGTCTTTAAAAATCTCTAGGTATTCAAAAGTCTATGGATTTTCTTTGATTCTCTTCCAAAATATAAATAGATTTCACTCTCCAAAATCTCTTCTAACAACCGGAGATTTCTACGGATTTTAAAAAGTCTTTAATTATTCAACAATCTATGAATTTTTTTTTTTTTTATTATCTTCCATAGGGATGTCAACAGGGACAGGGGTCATTCCCACTAATACTTCGTCATATCAACCTACTTCACAACCCACTAAACAAGTTATATGGATTATACTTAAGCAATGAGACCCTTATTTATCCAAGGTGATACGGTCGTCCTCCCTAGATAAACCGATAGATTATAAACCCATTCTATAACCCTATCGTTAAGCCTATTCGTTATTAAAGAGTGATAAGATCGTCCCCTCTCTAATAATTTTTGTACTCAATTCCAAGATAATTCTAGGGTTTATTTTAAGAATTCAATTAATTAAGAGAACTAGCACTAAACATCACGAATTATCCTAATTATGTATCAACATCCTACTTCTACGAGTTCATCTTACCCCAAGCATTCAAGGGTTTTAGCCTAACATGGTTTTTACGATAACAAAAGCAATTAAACAAACAACGAACATTAACATGACGAATTTAATTGAAAAATAACTCAAGAACATAAACTAGGTTTTACGAAGGAATCAAAGTTTAAAAAACGAATATCAATTAAAAACGAAATCAAAGGTCTTAAGTACCAAGTCTTGAAGAAACGAAGAAAGAAAATCAAAATCAAACTCTAATCAATGAATTCGTAATGTCAAAACCTCGATTACACGTAAAGTATGCTTGCTCAACTCTCCCGGTGTTCTTCTCTCTCAAAATCTCTCTAATTGTCAAGTGGTAGTTTAAAATGTGCTTGGGATGGGGTATATATAGGCAACGGGTCGATTTGGAAGCTCATGGGCCGACTTGGACCGTGGAGGACTCGACCTCCCTTAGGTCGAGTGCCTAGGACTCGACCTCCTCTAGGTCGAGTGCTTCCCTCTTCCAGCACAAACATGGGACTCGAGCTCCTCCTGGTCGAGTCCTTAGGACTCGACCTCTTCATGCTCGAGTGAGCACTCGACCGCTCGAGTCCCTAGGACTTGAGTAAGGTCTGGTCGAGTGTCTTGCTTCTCCAGAACATCACTAGGGCTCAAGCTCTTGTTGGTCGAGTCCTTAGGACTCGACCTCTTCTTGCTTGAGTCCTTCTTCTTCGGGCCAAATAATACTTTTGCTCGTTCAGACTAGTACTTCTCGTATTTCTTCCATATCTTCTCATCCGGGAGTTCATTTGTGTTAATTCAAAGTCCTACAAACTCCATTTTTCGCTCTCTATCCATCTATGAGCATCAAAGAGACAAATTAGTTAATTTATGAAAATAATGCTCAATTGACTCTATATACTCATCGAAATCACTCATAACACGGGCAAATCGAGCTATAAAACCTAACAATTTCACGCCTAATCAACCCCCCAAATTTACCATATTGCTTTTCCTCAAGCAATAAAATAATAAGTCAAGTGAAATTGTTAAGAATGAATTAAAGAACTCAATCATGCAAGTAATAGAGCTTCAAGCGTCAAAGATCGATCACTCGTACACGAACTCACCCACTTCATCATACTCATGCAATAACAATAAGAAACGCCAAGATCAAACATGGATGTGCACTCAACGATGTGTTTCACTCCCTCACAAGTGTATAACAGTATTAAGGGACACCCTCAATCAAATTAATCACACATATCAGCAGCCATAGGCTTGTAAGCATTCTCAACTTCGACCATACTCTAGAATCCATGCCAAATCAAAAGGGACTTTTATCAAGGTTGTAATGTAGGCTCTTTGGACAGGTGGGGTAACTATATGGGATAAGTGACTCAAGTGAATGGAGAACAGAAAATCCAACTTTGGTATTTCGAGACAAGGAACAGAATACTTCAAACATCTTCATGCAACACACTTTTCAATTCAACTACTCTCAACACTTCAATTTTCACTTTTTTCAATCACTTCATTTTTTTTCTCTTTCACACATACATGAGCTCATTTTTCTTTTGCTCATTCTCAAATTCATTGTTATTTCCCACAACTCAAAGCATTATTACACTTTTTCTCATACTCACTCAACCATAAACCATTCTACATTCTCAACTCAATCTTTTCTCATTCACACTTTTCCTATTCTCCACTCAAATTGGGACAAAAAGAGTTTAAGAATTTGGATAAGTCAAATGTGCTAGCAAATAAATAGGTCAAGGCTCAAAAGGGCAAACAAGGGATAAATATCATTGGTAGGCTCATTTAGGCTAAGTGACTTAATAAATCAAAGATGACCTAAAATCACTTTCGATATTTCAAACTAGACACAATCAAGAAGCGAGAGCACACACAAGTTCTAGCATCTTCTACGGTGACGATCCACTCACAAACAAAGATATCAATATAATGCATTTTAATCTCACAAAGGCTCAAATCTCACAACTTTCACATCCATGCTAATCCTAGTGAATTCTCACTCTTATCACACAAGTATTCAAAAGAATAGTTTGTAAGTATACGAGCTCCCTCTCAAATCAACTCTAACTCCTACACTTACACAACTAAGACTCTAACTCAACTCCACAAATCACTAACCCATACTCACACTCAAAGATAGCAATCAACAAGCATAAGAGACTTGATAGGCATGAAATATGTAGTAGCACCCAATTAGTCCACAATATAGCAGCTCAGGAGTATCTCAGGGCACAATATATAACCTAACTCAACTCAAAGAGAGGATGTGTGCCTGTGCAATGTAACCATAAAATATAAAAACGCTCCATCCCCCCCCCCCCCCCCGAACTTTAACCTTGTGAAGCGGTCTAAGTTTGGGGTTGTGGGTTACCTAATAGGCATAATCCCATTTGCACTTGGCAATGTAGCACACTCCCTTGCTTGAGTTCATCCCTTTTGAATAACTCCATGATACCTTTACTTCCTTGAGACAATCCTACAAGCAACTCACTCAAGAACGAGGTTAAAACTTACGACTCAAAACAACACCCTAATAACTTAAAACACTCAAAAGCAAATAAAAGTAGGTTGCCTCCCACTCAGCGCTATTTTTAAGGTCCTAATGCCGGACCGAGCTCAAAGGAGCTTATGGGACATGATACTCAAATTTACCCCCTTATTCTCATAAGAGAAGATGTCTAAGTTTTTCGCTCGATGCCCCCTCATCATGAGTTCCTTTCCTTCCTTCTCAACCTCAAGCGGTGGTTTCACTTTTTTTTTCGCTCTCCACGGAAGTACCCACCTCTTGGATTTTTTCTTCTTAACACCAACTCCTCATTTTCTCTCCAATTGGGCCACTTCCACACTTTTCAGCTCTCCATCCTTCAACTCCTTGCCTTTATCCCTATCAAAACAATCAAGATCATAACGCTTATGGGTTAAATCATTAAGTGAAGGACTATCAAAATCATGAATATAAGAAAGGTTAGGGATAGGAGGTATATCTTCAACACAAGGATCATTGACATCAATGGAATGACAGCTCTCATCCTCCTTCGGGTGTTTCATGGCCTCATATAGGGAAATTCTCACCTCTTGATCATCTACCTTTACCGCGATCTTCCCATTCGCCACATCTAACACCATTCCCGCCGTAGCTAAGAAAGGCCTTCCCAAGATCAAGGGCACGTGCTCATCTTCCTCCATGTCTAGCACCACAAGATTGGCTGGAAAAATATGATCTCCAACATTCACGAGGACGTCTTCAACTACACCTTGAGGTCGAGTAATAGACCGGTCGGCAAGTTGAAGCGTCATCATTGTCGGCTGAAGGCTCCACCTTCCAACTTCTTAAATAGCGACAGTGGCATCAGATTAATGCTCGCTCCAAGATAGCACAATGCTCCCCTCTTGACTCCATTCCCTATATCACATAAGATTGTAAAACTCCCGGGATCTTTCAACTTTGGGGGAAGCGCTTTGTGCACTAATGCACTCACCTCATGGTTCAGCTGCACCAGCTTGGGCTCATCGACTCTCCGCCTTTTAGCTATCAAGTCCTTCAGGAACTTGGCATAATTAGGCATCTGTTCCAAAGCATCATAAAAAGGTATGTTAATATGTAACTTTTTAAAATCATCAAGAAACTTAGCAAACTTTTCATCTAATTTCTTTTTCATAAATCGCTGTGGATATGGGACCGGTATCACAGATTTGGGTACCCCCTTATTTGTCTTGCTCTGTCTCTTTCACGTTCTTCCTTGCTTCTCTTGCCTTTTTTCACTTTGGAACTCTCTCAATCTCTTCCTCCTTGTCTTTACCTTTCTGAGCATCTTCTACCTCAACCTCCTTCTCTACTTCTACCTCAACTGTCTCATCCCCATCTTTCTTATGTTCTTGACCCTCCATCTCAATCTCCTTATGTATCTCCTCCAAATCAGCAAGCATTAGAGGACCATCATATTTGGTTCCAATTCTTAGCTGGATCGCCTTACATTGCTCTTTCGGGTTCCCCTCCGGCACAAAAGGATATTTCCCGGGCTCTCTGCCCAATGATTTCGCGATCTGGCTAATCTGGTACCCCATGGAAGTGAACCGTCTATTGTTCTCTTGCTGAATTCTATTCAGCTCCATATCCCTCTTCTGGAGATCTTGATCACGCTGATCATTCTTTTTACTCATCTCTTTCACATCATACTCCAAAGAGGATAGCCTCTTGCTACCTTCCTCCACCTTATGCAGAATGTCACGTAACATCTCATCAGTGGCAGCACTTCCTTCTCCTCCAGGGAATTTTGAGCCAGGGTCGACAATTGGAGGTACAGTTATCCCCGCTCTCGAATTACTGTAGGAGAAATTTTCATTCTTCCTCCATTGATTCTGAAGAGGCTGTTGGCCTCCTTGATACCCCTGGGTATTCCTCCATTGATTCTGAGGAGGCTGTGGACCCGGTGGTACAAACGGTTGACCATAAGTTGGTCGCCCCTGATAATTTCCACCTTGATAGTCATTCTGATTATAATTAGGCCCTCCCATATAGTTGGCCTCCTCATGCTGGCTTGCTGGGTGGTCCACTTTCTCACTCACTGCAGTATTCCCTCCACTCAGATTCTGCCCAACCTCTAGATTGTTGATCTTCTTCATCATTGTCATCAACAGCTTTCTAGTACCCTCACTCTCATCCATCTGATAAGCTCGCTGAAACTTTTGTGCCTCATTCCATTGCCCCGCATTCTTGACAATATTATCAAAAATCTCTCTACACCGAGCTGCACCACAATTCAAGAACGCTCCACTAGCATATGCATCAAGGTGGTCTTGACCTGCCTTGCTGGCTCCACAATAGAAATAGGTCATGATGACACCCTCATTGTACCCGTGTTGCGGGCACTCAATGAGCATATTAGAGTAACTCTCCCAAGCCTGACGTAATTCCTCTCCTAGCTTCTATTTGAAAGATGAGATCTCTGGTCTTGCTTTAATCGTTTTAGACGGAGGGTAGAATAGCTCGAGGAATAGACGCTCGAGCTCGGCCCATGTGGTTACACCTCCTCTTGGGAGCGTGTTATCATACCACTCCTTCGCGATTCCAGTTAAAGAGAACTGGAACAACCTGAGCCTCTTGGCATCTTCAGACATGTCATTATGGTTGAAAGTTGAGGCAATCATCAGAAAATTCCTCAAGTGAGTATTAGGATTATCCTTTCCGACCTCTCCCTTAAATTGGTTCTTGACTAGCATCTTCAGGATCCCTGGGGAGATAGAAAAGTTGTTTGCCTCCACTGGTGGCAATACTACACCATCATAATACCGTTGCGGCTGTGCCGCAAACCTTCCTCGAATTGCCATACCAGGATCAGCATTCTGAGGGACGTGCTGAGGGTAAACTGGTGGTGGAGGTATATGAGGGACTGGGGGTTGGTTAAAGTAGGGTGTGGAGGGTAGTATGGTGGGTACGGATATGGTGGGTATTGGTAAGGATAAGGTGGGTTGTTGTGTTGGTAGACAGAGTTGTTTGGGTTTTGTGGGTTTTGGTTGATGACATGATTCTGGTTTTTAGAGAAATTGCTCTGGGTCTGTGGAGTTGGGTTTTGGCTGGTGCTATCCCCATGAGGTGTTTGCTTTTGGTTATCGACTCCCTTAGCACCTTCAACCCGTTCCACATTTTGTTCATGCTCTTCAGCTGCGAGATCCAAATCTCCGCTGAAATTCTGATTCAAATTCTCGCCCACCACCTCCTGCGGTATTCATCCTTCTCTGGAAGGCTCGATTCCTCTGGCTATAGTCTCAGGGTCTATCTTTGTTCGATCTTCGCCCGTTTCTCCCTTCGAGCGTGTTTTCATATACCTGAGTACTCAACAAGAAAGATCAAATGTACCAGATTACAAGTAATAGAACAGAAAATAAAAACACTCACTACTAACTACTAAACTATCTCCAAGTCCTACTCAATGGACATACATCGTCATCCCCGGCAGCGGCGCCATTGACTTGAACGCAAAATACTAGCTATACTAGTAGTTACCCCACAAGGGTATGAGATCTCTGTAGTATGGGCAAGTATAGGGACCAAGTAGTATCGAACCCAAGGGAAGGTATGTATGCGAATAGAGCCCTGGAGATCTACGTGTCGTAGCTAATATGAGTGGATGTTCTGGTTTACGAATGAAATTATGAAATCAAATAAATAACTAAGGGTTTAATCAAGTACGAGATGGTGATGCTCAGGATAGGAATCCCTACGTATACTACCAGAGCTAGTACGATAATTAAAACAACTGTGATGTGCAAGTATTAATCCTAAGTGTACTAAAACTAGGCAATCAACTTCCCTAATCTAGCACCAGATTGAAAGACTAAAAGCTCAAGAATTACCCCTAATACTTCGTCATATCAACCTACTTCACAACCCACTAAACAAGTTATATAGATTATGCTTAATCAATGAGACTCTTATTTACCCAAGGTGATACGGTCGTCCTCCCTCGATAAACCAATAGATTATAAACCCCTTCTATAACCCTATCGTTAAGCCTATTCGTTATTAAAGAGTGATAAGATCGTCCTCTCTCTAATAATTTTCGTACTCAATTCCAAGATAATTTTAGGGTTTATTTTAAGAATTCAATTAATTAAGAGAACTAGCACTAAACATCACGAATTATCCTAATTATGTACCAACATCCTACTTCTATGAGTTCATCCTACCCCGAGAATTCAAGAGTTTTAGCCTAACATGGTTTTTACGATAACGAAAGCAATTAAACAAACAATGGACATTGACATGACGAATTTAATTGAAAAATAACTCAAGAACATAAACTAGGTTTTACGAAGGAATCAAAGTCTAAAAAACGAATATCAATTAAGAACGAAATCAAAGGTCTTAAGTACCAAGTCTTGAAGAAACGAAGAAAGAAAATCAAAATCAAACTCTAATCTATGAATTCGTAATGTCAAAACCTCGATTACACGTAAAGTATGCTTGCTTAACTCTCCCGGTGTTCTTCTCTCTCAAAACCTATCTCTAATTGTCAAGTGGTAGTTTAAAACGTGCTTGGGATGGGGTATACATAGGCAACGGGTCGATTTGGAAGCTCATTGGCCGACTTGGACCGTGGAGGACTCGACCTCCCTTAGGTCGAGTGCCTAGGACTCGACCTCCTCTAGGTCGAGTGCTTCCCTCTTCCAGCACAAACATGGGACTCGAGCTCCTCCTGGTCGAGTCCTTAGGACTCGACCTCTTCATGCTCGAGTGCGCACTCGACCGCTCGAGTCCCTAGGACTCGAGCAAGGCCTGGTCGAGTGCCTTGCTTCTCCAGAACATCACTAGGGCTCGAGCTCTTATTGGTCGAGTCCTTAGGACTCAACCTCTTCTTGCTTGAGTCCTCCTTCTTCGGGCCAAATAATACTTTTGCTCGTTCGGACTAGTACTTCTCGTATTTCTTCCATATCTTCTCATCCGTGATTTCGTTTACATCGATTCAAAGTCCTACGAACTCCGTTTTTCGCCCTCTATCCATCTATGAGCATCAAAGAGGCAAATTAGTTAGTTTATGAAAATAATGCTCAATTGACTCTATATACTCATCGAAATCACTCAAAACACGGGCAAATCGAGCTATAAAACCTAACAATTTCACGCCTAATCAATTCCCACGGGGCGGGGAATACTATCCCCGTCCCCGCCTACGGGGCAAAAAAAGTTCCCGACCCCGTTTGCTTCGAGATTCCCCGCCCTGTTCGGGGCGGATCCCCACGGGGATCAGGGATTCAACTCTTCCAAAAATATAAAAAGAGTTCACTCTCTAAAATCTCTTCTAACAACCAAATATTTCTAATGAGGCCGGGGTATAATAGTGATGAAAATAAAAATATGAATAATAATGATGAATAATAATATTTTTTAACCAATGTATTTTTGGTATTTTTTCTAAATAATTTGGATAATTGTTTTAAATTTTCTTGAACTCAGATTAATGATACTCCTGACAGGTTTAATGATACTCCTGAGAGCATCTCCAAGGATAATCTTCATTTTAGAGTATTCTATCCTCTAAAATAGAGTATAGAGTGCTCTATTTCACAAATCATCTCCAACAATGCATCATCTATATCATTAAAATATCTATTTTATTTTTATTCAAATTAAAGAATTTAAATAACAATGTGTTTATATAATTATAAAATTAATGCATTCAAATCAATTAATTAATACCGATTTTTTTTCAAAATAATTTCTTTTATTTGAAATTAAATTTCAATTCATACAAATTGCAAATTAAATTGCGACTTATTATAAATATCACAACAAACAATTTAAAAAAACAATAACATAATAAATTAGGAAACTTAATACTCCAAGTTGGATAATTCTTCCCACAAATGGTCGATAAGAGCATCTCGAAGTGCATAATGAGCCGATTTATCTTTAATTTGACGATGACGTACAAGGAATTGTTGAAATCGATTGTGTTCATTGTGTGCAAGTTCAACTCTGGGGCGGGTGCTTCACGATAATCAGTAATAGGCGCCTCGATATCTCGTTCATCTTCAATAATCATATTATGCATTATAATGCATGTTGTCATGATGTTATGCAACACTTTTTTGTCCCAAACTCGTACTGGACCTTTGATTATTCCCCACTTTGATTGTAATACACCAAATGCCCGTTCCACATCTTTTCTACAACTTTCTTGTCGTGCTGCAAAATGTTGTTGCTTCGAACCTTTGGGTTTGTGAATTGTCTGCACAAGAGTTGTCCACTTTGGATATATACCATCGGCTAGATAGTAACCCATAGTGTATTCTTTTCCCTGTATGACATAGTAAACGGGTGGACCTATGTCATTGGCCAGGTTAGAAAATAGATGAGATTTTGACAATACATTAATATCATTGTTCGATCCTGACAAACCAAAAAATGCATGTCATATCCATAGTTCGTGATCAACAACAGCCTCCAAAATGATTGTTGGACTTCCACTACGACCAGCATATTGTCATGCCCAGGCTGTTGGACAATTTTTCCATTTCCAATGCATACAATCAACGCTTCCCAGCATCCCTGGAAATCCTCGTTTTTCTCCAATATGGAGAAGCCTTGCAATGTCTTCTGTGTTGGGAGACTGAAGATACCAGTCACCAAAAACTTCCACTATGGCTCGGCAGAACCTCTTTACACTTTCAATACAAGTGGACTCCCCGATCTTAATATATTCGTCAGTCGCATCAGCCGCTACACCATATGCTAGAGTCCGCATTGCAGCAGTTATCTTTTGGTGTGGGGATAACCCAAGCTAACCAGTTGCATCACGCTTTTGTGTAAAGTAAACGACGTGACATGCGAAAACGGCGTTTGAACATTGCCTCATTGTAAACTGAAGAACTTGAAAAGTAGTCATTGTATAAACGTTGATCGGCGGCCGCTCGATCACGATTAATTACAATATGACCAGGAATTGAGCCTCGATGGAGCACATTGTCAAATTGTTGGTAATATTCGGATACAACAGCAACATTAGTTTGCATTTAGAGGATAAACATTTGTTGTTGTTGGTCAATGGCCGCTCGCTCATTTCTTAGTTTAGCATATGACTCTTCTTCAGCTTCAGATGATGATGATGATGAATAAAAAGAATTGTTGGAAGGACCCTCCTCATGAAAATTCATCTTAATAAGATCGATGAAATAAGATGAAAACTTTGAGAAAACTAAATAAAAGGAAGGATGATTTTTGTATGAGAATGTGCTGAGAAAGTGAACAAAAGCACCACCTTTAAATAACACAATAAGTTGGTGTATCCATAATAATTTCCTTACTACTTTTATTATATTTGTCAAATCACATTCAAAATCAGAACTTATAATATGAACCATTGATCAACTTATTCATATCCCTAGTGATAAAAACTGAAGTGAATTGTCACAATCAGATTCAACACTTTAAATGTGAACCGTTGATCAACTTATTCGTATCCTTAGTGATAAAAAAACTGAAGTGAATTGTCACAATCAGATTCAACACTTTAAATGTGAACCGTTGATCAACTTATTCGTATCCCTAGTGATAAAAAAAACTGAAGTGAATTGTCACAATCAGATTCAACACTTTAAATGTGAACCGTTGATGAATTTATTTGAATCCCTAATGATAGAAAACTGGAGTGAATTGTCACAATCACATTACTATGCTCTCTGCAACCATATTTATTTATTATGTTCTCAAATTCAAATTTCTTTAAATATGAACCGTTGAAACCATATGCACTTACTATGCTCTCTGCAAGACATGAACAATGGAAACTTGTCTTTTATTTACTATGCATGAATAGTGAAATTATTTAATATGCACTTACTATGCTCTCTGCAAGACATGAATAATGGAAACTTATCTTTTATTTACTATGCATGAATAGTGAAATTATTTAATATGCACTTACTATGCTCTCTGCAAGACATGAATAATGGAAACTTATCTTTTATTTACTATGCATGAATAGTGAAATTATTTAACTTCCCAAGACAATAATAAAGATTACTTCTCTGCAAAGTTGGGAGATGTACGGGTGTGTGTATCCTCTCTATATAATGTGTGGTCATCTTCACTTATTCTTGTATCTTATACACAATTTCTCACACTTAGTAAAATGAGTTCATCTAAACGTAGCTCTTCTTTTTCAATTGAGGAGGACAAAATCCTAGTGGATTGTTATATTGAGTCTTCAATGAATCCTATAATTGGTATATCCCAAACTAATGATAGTATGTGGTCTCGAATAACTTCCAGCTACAATAGCCAACTACCATCAACGTCTCGTACTGAGAAGGCCCTGCAATGTCGATTTAGCATCCTAAGCAAAGCTGTCCAAAAATTTAGCGGATGCATTAATCAAGTGGAAAAAAGGCACCCCAGTGGTGCTTCAGAGAAAGACATTGTAAGTAGTTTTCATATACATTTTAATCCTCAATTTTTTTATTTTCTAAATGTGATTTCTTATTTTCTAAATGTGATTTCTTATTTTATAGTTGGATGAAGCAAAAGAACTATACAAGTTATTTGCGCCACCTTGGAGGTTTGATCATGTCTGGTCAGCTCTAAAGGACCTAGATAAGTTTAAGTCAACTAATGCCACCTTATCTGCTTTTGTGGCAAATGGTGGAAATGATGATTCATCGCAATCTGATTACTCACCAACTCAAAAGTCACCGATGCCAGATCCTCCAAATCTGTTTGGATTTTCCATAAACCTAGATGAAAATGGTTCACCGGCGGAAGGTTCTCAACGACCAATGGGCATTAAAAAGACAAAACGTAAAGCCAAAGCTAATGAGGAAAACTCAAAAGCTCTTTCCACCATGGCAACTTGCAGTGAGAGAATGTTGAATATGATGCAGAATGCCGAGATTTCTTGACAGGAGCTCATTGATATTGAGAAAGAAAGGAATTCCATATCGGCTCGTAGAGAGGAAAATAAAGTGCTGCGAATGAACCCTATGTGTTTTGATGAATCACTCCGTCCATACTTGATTGAGGAGCAACGAAAGATTTTTTAGAAACGAGCAGCAAGAGATGAAGGTGGTGGGAGTACTGGTCCATTTGGCCAGTTCTTTAATGGAACTTCCCCATCCGACTCCGAGTTTCCTCCGTACTAGCATGTTTCGATATTTTATTTATGTATCTCGTTTTATTTAATTTGAGTTTACTTGTTTTAATTGTAGAGGGTATGTTATTTATATTTTCATCTATGCTCTAGTATGTTTGGTAATTGTTGTAATATTTCATTTTTAAATTATATAATATTTATTTCGTGTGAGTCATTATTTCGTAATTTAAGAATTAAATTCTAATTATTAGTAGAAAAAAAATTAAATTAAAAAATCGAAAAATATGATAATACAAACAAACAAAAATAAAAAATAAATAAATAACACTAACACTTTAATTAATTAAATGAAACAACATAATTGTTATAATTGAAAAAAAAATGGCATTTTTGTAAATAAACCCACCCTCTAAACCCACCCTCTATCTTCATCCTAATTCTTTAAATTTGAAGTTTTTCTCTCCACCCTCTATCTCTATCTCTAAATATAGAGTATGGTTGGAGGGCCACCATTCTCCATTTTGTGCCAAAATCTCCAAAATGAAGAATGGTTGGAGATGGCCTGATGAAATTAATGATACTCTAAAACTATTTCATGTTAAGCTTGTTATGAAGCGTTTTCATATAAAATCTACTCATAAAAAAAAAGTGTATTCCACAGTCCTGTCAAGTCTATGAAAATCCAAGTAAATCAATAAAAAAAAGTCAGTCAAACTCTGCATGGAGTCTATAGATTTTCTAAATTCACAAACTATTTAAAGTCCAAAAAAATCTAACAGAATCCCAATTGAATACACCCCTCTAATATAAAAATAAAAATTATAAACCTAATTTTAACCATCACCTTTCAATTATACATGCATATTAAGCAGGAGTGAGTAATATTATTCTGATAATTGCAAGATTTTGGAGAATCTTACCATGAATTCATTTTAATTCAAAACTCAAAAGTTGACTAAAACAATTATTAATGAATACGAATATGAAAAATCATTTGAAAGTATCACCTGCCATCTCAACTCGATATGAAAAATCATATCAGGACAGAGAATCCATCAGAATTAGAAATATGAGGCTTCCTGAGCAAAGGAAACACCACCCAAATAGCTCATCTTTTCTTAAAACCATACTTTTTGCGTTCGTAAAATAAATCCGTTTTTGCACTGCCTAGGTTGACTATCTTTGGACAACCATCCCGATCTTTTTCTTGCTGCGTGCACTCTTTGCAGTAGTAAGCATCAGACACTCCCTCCCCTCCACAGATGACACAGCGACCTTGAAATGATCCGTAATTGCATTCATCACACACACGAACGAGCGTGCAGGGTCGCACGTAAGAGTCACAGATAACACATTTTCCATCGCATTTCTCACAGAGGCGTCCAATTGCTATTCCGGGCTGCTTTCTGCACATAATCAGATCAGGATGATGCTTGGCCATGATTCTTCTAGAAGCTCCAATATGCACAAGGAAGATGGTTAAACCTGTGTCGAATCATAAATCATCAGCTGCCATTTCAATTGAATGAGTAAACTATTTTCAGTAAAAATAAAGACTGATCAAGGTAAAATTTGATTGTGAGTGAAAGAGGGGGGCCTAAACTTGGAAAAAAGTAACCTTTAGGGACCAAAATTATATTAGCCCCGACTTTAACCAACAAAAAAAAATACTTGAACATGCTCAAGAAACCTCCACCTCAACTTGTGAGTTGTACTATAAACTGACATGGACACAAGAAATAAAAAATTGACAACAATATCAAAATTATAGAGGCTATACATTATGGATAATTCTGCAAGAAGATTTTGACAAAAGAAACTGGAAATTAATTATTGGAACTGTGACATATTAGGTTGTTCATTTGTCGATTGAGTGAAGGAATTCGTAGGAAATAGGAATTTGTTACTAGAAACATAACTAAACATAGCTTATTGACCAAAATTTTGAGTACAAGTTACTTGTCTATAAAAAGAAGAGGATTGGGTCTATTTCACACTATCACCAAAACCTTCAATGCATACGAATATCATCAAATAATTGCTATGACAAGTCTTTACTTCCGAAATTGAGGATTCAACTTTATTTTACAATGCATTATAATACATACAGCATTTGCACATAAGCTTGATAAGCTAAATCATTGTAACACATTCATCGATCTGCTACCAACAGGCAACAATGGAGAATTGATTGAATGATCATCATCGCGTATGCACAATTCTCATTCATCATATCTTACTACAAGTAGTAAAGTTGAAAAACCAGCATATCGACATAAAGAGTCATATGCGGAAGTATGCAAGGGCATTGTTCGACACCTACTTATGAGTATCTCATTTTTATCAAGACAGGTACCACGAATTAAAAATCTGTAAACTGGGACCCCATGAGTAAGTTTTAGGGAATAAACCTGAAAACTAGAAACCTATGTTGCTTGGACTCGGGTACAGGAGTCTGGCTTTCTTGCTTCTAATTTTTTATAGGATGCATGGATGTTGCTAAAAGGACCTGCAATTAAGATACAGATATACATTTATGCATAAGTATAGAAGTAAATAACTTCACAAACACTAACTTATGTTACAAGATTAATTAATTATAGAATCTTAAGCAAAATAAGTCGCTATACTTTATTGCACTCTAGTTTAAGATTAACATTCAAACAACACACGCAAAATTTGTAGTTGCAAGGTGAAGGATCCACCGGTTTAAAGGTGAAACATCTGGGTTGGATCTCAAATCAAAAATTTAAGTTGTATCATTGCTTCCATGGAACACTATAACCAAGATATCCTTGTTTTTTGTCTTACTGTTTCCATGTTTTTTTTCTTTTGTAAGCGGATCTTTCCTCACATTCACCTAATCAACAACGTCCACCCTTATCTAAGTCAAGAAAAGAATGTGTCCATGATCCCACATAATTAAATTAATTAAACAGGGTCTGAAGCATAATCACCTCTTAAATAAGATGAGCACCAAGAGATAGTGGAAGTTTCACACTGGGAATTTATCTTTTTTCTCTAAGATTAACTTGGAATAACAAAAACTCACTTTGGCATTAAAGAAAATTATAAGCTATACACGTAAAGTTGCCCAAATAAAAATCTATTGATATTAATTAGCAGCTAAAGCTGCTCCTAAAAATTCTTAGTTCTTGATTAATACTCCGAAATCTGAAAATATCACCATAGAAACAAATTCAAGATAATGACAGGAAGCAATCAGGAAGGCGAGATTAATTGCTTATAGAACTAGCACTAGCTAGATAGAGAGAAAATTAGGTCGGACATTGACAGAAAAAGCTTCATCTGGAAGTGGAACCCTAACACTCACCGTCTTCAACAGAAATTTAAGAAATAGGATGCGGCGCTACAGCAATAACAAACATCCACCAATATCCACATCAGATCAAACACAGCGATTCAGACTAACTTTCAGTACAATCAAAATCAACATTTATTCTCCAAAACTCAAGTTACGCATTTCACAATTAACCACTAAATCCGGAAAAAAATGTAAAACAATCCAAATCCATAATTTTCAACTTATCAGAACTCTAACGAGCAAGGAAAATTAGATAAACTCTTACCTCAAGTTTCCTCCAGCAATCAGGAACAGGCCAGCTTCGAGATATTCGAACAGCAAACTGGAAAAATGGCGGAAGAGGAAAATTCTCGAGTGCTCGCTGTGTGGAATTCGAATAATAATGGTACGGCGTCGTTTAGCGTAGGAATGGCGGTTTCTTCTAGTTTGAATGTTTGATTTATATCTCATCATTTTTACTATTTTTTTTTTCAAAATTAATACTCATGTAAACTTATTCATGTTAACTTTAATTCATCTCAATTTCTATTTTAATCTCAATTTTTCACTTTAATTTTAATTTTTTTAAATACATACTAACACGTTAAATTATGTATTTTTTTTATAGTTAAGTATTATTGATTACTTCTTGGAGTATTATTAATTTTACTTGAGAGTTTTTTTTTTTTAATCAAAATGCATATTATGCATTCAAATACACGCTAAAACTACTTTTATTTCGTATTGTATTTCATTGTAAAATGGACTTTGCAAAATTTTATATATAGGATCTATACAAATAAAAATCGGGTAATGATTAATAGAATCAATACATTTTAAATTTGTGGGTCTAAGTTTTTAATATAAATATTAATCTCAGAGTCATATATGTGTCCTTTAATTTAAAAAAAAAAAAAAAAAACTTGTCATTAAATTGGGTGGTAATCAATCAACTCTGACGGACAGATAAAATTGGTGGTTCGAGTTACCAAATTTCACATTCGATAATATATTTTCAGAGCCTATGTAGGAAGCAAGGGAATAAACAATGAAATTAGGCTAAAAAAAAAAAAAAAAACATTGACATTTATATCTAAAACCCAGTTGTAGTTTTAAAAGTTTATCTAACTCGATTATTGTCATAAAGACCAAAAAGAATTGGAGTGATATGTGTGTGAAACGTGAATGAACGTGAGAATTCTATTAGTTCGGGACATGTGATGCAAGTGAAAATCCCTGTGAAGTTAGTTGCGAAAGAATTTAGGGCCCGCTTAGTTGGAGTGATAATTATAGAGTAATAATGATTTCAATAGTAGTGATAATACATTGTAATAAGATTGAAAATGAGTTATAATTTACATATGAAATGACTCCTCATTCATTACCCTCTATTTGAATGACTATTCAATCACTTTAATTTTCATTACCCTATAATCATCACCTACAATCAAGTGAGCCCTTAATCTCATATAAAATATCGAATTTATAGAGAGACAAGAAAAAAATTTATTTATTTAATTTTCTAACATTCTCCATCAGCTATTGGCTGAATTTCCAATTTTCCTCTTTGAAAAAGAGATCCAATGAATTAAAAATTTAATATGGGTTCAATTTTACACTCATATTAATTGATTTTTTTATCTCGCTAGAAGTTCAAACTTTTAAATAAGATGAAAAATATTTCATACTAAAGTTAAAAAACTCACACTCACACCCTCTAACAAAATTAACTCTCATGCATCGTCTTGAACAAAAATATTCATCCTGTGTCTATTGAGCTTCAACGAGATTGCTTCATCTAGATAAAACGTAGATGGCCACTTTTATGGATAATATATATTTTAAATAAGAAAATCAAAATTCGTATTTTTAATTTTCTATAAATAAAACCCAAAATATTGCTATTTTTGAAGCACAATTTGAAATTCTATATTTTCTCTTTTAATTTATTTCATAGTTAATGTCAATTCTATCATTTTTTAACATAGTTAATATTAATTTCTATATTTTTTTATAATTTCAACATATATTTAAAAAAAAATATATGAATATATGTAATTGTGCATGTGAATCATGTAGCCTTGTGAGTAAAGAGTCATGAATAAGGTATATACTTACGAGAATTAATTACATGACCGACTTTTAAGTATTAAGCTCAAGCCTTTTTTCTTAACCTTTTGTTATTGTTTGTAATTTTTGAATCGCATTGTAGATTGTTTTTTTTACTTTATCAGTAAAAGAGCATTTTATAAAAATAATAGAAGGGGTATAAGAAATACCCACAGTTACATCAAAGAGTACAAATCAACAACCAAGAACCATTCTAGGGTTATTCACCCAATCTTTAAAAAAAAAATGTAGAACACCTTTGCTCTCTAATATACATCCAACTCCATATCCTAGCTTTGATTTCTACGACAACCTTCGAGACCGCGAACTCAGCATTTCTAAAAATTACTTCGTTCCTCCATTTCCAAAGTGCCCACACATCACCAAGCCAAACACAGACAGCAAAGCGTTTACCTCTTTTTCTGGGAAGAACGCGGTAGTGAGCGATAAGATTCGGGATGGTCTCTAATTGTAGAGTTGTTGAGAAGTTGAGCCAGCCAAGGATTTTCATCCATACTGCATAAGATTTTTCGCATTAAAAAAAATATTTAATTGTTTCTTCCCGACCGTTGCAGGATACACACCTCAAGTTGTCATTTGGTAAGAGAATATTGTGTCTCCTAAGATTCATTTTTGTTGGCAATCGGTCATGAAGAAGTCGTCATGCATGAGCAGCCTCTTTCGTCGGCACGAGCTTACACCAAATGGTCTTGAACCCCTTCTCTTTATCTCCTGCTACCGTCGGTGCACACCTTCTAGCCATAATGAGGTCATATGCTTCTTTGGTGACAAACGAGCCCTTTGACGCGTACTTCCATTTCCACGAATCAGCAATTCCTATCTTTGGTGAGAACCTATCAAGAGCATGTAAAAGAGCATCAAACTTATTCATTTCACGATCAAGTAAAGGGCGTCTCCACTTCCATCTCCACCTCTAAACATTCCCTTTCCACTGCCTGATTGATGATAACATTGTGCATATATTCTTGGGATTTAAGGTCGAATCATGAACAATTGTTTGGATTTTGCAAGAGTCTTGGTGAAAATGCGTAACAATTGCTTAATTCGGAAACATCTAATGTTTTTCAGGAATTCGAGGTAAAATGGTCAAAGCGAACCCAAGGAGAGGACTTTTGAAGACAAGAAATAAAGGAGAAAGGAAGAAAAAGGAAGCAACGACCTAAAATGGGATTTGAATCGAGGAAAAATGAAGAATTACACTTGGTCGTGTACCTGATCGTGTATATGGTCGTGCAAGTAAGGAGATCGTGCACGATTTAGAGAGAGAAAAATGCTTTTTGAGGTCGTGCACGACCAAGGGCATTTGGTCGTGCAAGAGTGCACGGTCGTGCACCTTTGTAAAAAGTGCTAGCCAAGGTTTTGGGGAAGTGCACGACCAGGAGTGGTCGTGCACATCTGCACGGTCGTGCACCTTGGAATTTCAGATTTTCGCTTTTTAGATCAGGACACGTGCCAAAGATCGAGAGGAAGAGTATTTAAGGAGAAAATTCGGAAATTAGAAGAAGGCCCCCAGATATTGAAGAAAGGAGAGCTCTCATGGAAATACACACACTCTCATACAAGTTTTCTCATTAATTAGCTTAGATTGAGCAATAGATTTCAATTTTCATAGAAGTAGATTTCAATTTCAAGCAAGAGTGAAGAATTTGTTGAAGTTTTCATACATTTTGTGAATCAAAGAGGTGATATCTTTCTATTTCATTGCAATTTCAATTGATAGTGGTATGGATTTCATGTGTTGTTCTTGTTTAGCCATGGGTTGTTCTCTTAAATTCATGGGCTAACTTTCTTATGCCTTGAATGGTGGAAATTATGTGAGAATTAGGTTTGGGTTGTTGATTTATGTCTAATTTTGATTGTTTGTGGAATTATATCCTTATTGATTGGAATTGAGCTTTGCTCTAAGCATGAATTGTTCATATTGATGTGTGAATTCACTTAAGTGTAGACGAGAGTTACATTGACTTGATGAAACCTTCGTATATGAACAAGGAGTGTTTAGATGCGTTTATCTCGTTCTAACTCGTCGAGAGAGAGTCAGAACGTAGGATCCGTCAATGAGCCTTAAGCATTTGATAGTCCGTTGAATGTTTAAGTGAAGTGTTGCTTGGTATAGTTCATGAATGATTAGGATTATGGCATAAGTCGACTTTTGAACCTAAGGATCACATAATAGAAACCATTTGAGGCATATCTCTCCCCTTGCACTTCGTCGAACGAAGTTAGTTTAGTTGTTTATTTCCTTGTTTAGAAGTTATTTGATTTAAATTACTTGTCATTTACATTTTATCTAGTTAAAACCAAAACCCGAATTTTCTTATTTGTAACATCATGTCAACTTTGAAATTGATTCCTAAGAACACTTTTCACTTTCCTTGGGTTCGATAAATTTTAACTTGGTCAATTGCTTATAATACGACGAACTATTTCACTTGCGAGTAGTTCAATTTGTGCTAAAACGAAATTGGCAAACAAGTTCAATTTCCACTGCCCCATTAAGCCCACCCTCCCATCTTTTTCGCTACTAAGATTAAACAGTCTAGGGAATTTATCCCTAAACGTTGAATCCCCACACCACACCTCTTCCAAAAAAGAAGTATTAAGCCAGTCTTCCACCACCCTCTCCAAACCCCCATTGAACCACTCACCCTCAGCCCCGAAGTGATCTTGACTATATCTCTCTACCACCCCGAAATTTTGCCCCCAAATCCCTTAAGAAATTTTCCATCTCCCCTTCCCCACGAAACCCCATACTTTGAATTAACAATCTTGATCCAAAGACTATTTTTTTCATTAAGAAATCTCCACTTCCATTTTCCCAGTAGAGCAGTGTTAAACACTTCTAAATACCGGACCCCTAGCCCCCCTAATAATTTATTTTTGCATATCTCACTCCATTTAACCCATGGAGTTTTCTTGAAGCACTCCCCACCCTCCCCACCCCACCCCCCCTCCCAAAGAAAATTTCTTTGTAAACTCTCAATTTCTCTCAGGATTTTTTTTGGAAGTTTATAGAAGGAAAGGTAGTGCACAAGTAATGATGATAATACTGAGTTCAACAATGTGATTCTGCCCCCAAAAGAGAGTTTTGAGTCTTCCCATCTTCTGATTCTGTTTCTGATTTTTCTCATCACGTCTGCACATTCTGATGCATCTCGTTGTCTAATGCCCACTCTAATGCTCAGATATACGAAGGGCAGTTTTTCCACTTTGCAGTTGAGAATATTGGTCATTTTTTACAGCAAAGAAGCCCCCACTTTCACTCCAATCAGGCTGCACTTATCAAAGTTCACTTTGAGACCCGAAATTAGTTCCATATTCCTCAAAACTCGCTTCATAACCCAAGCGTTTTCCACAAATAAATCCCCCATAAAAATAGTGTCGTCTGCGAATTGAAGGTGGGAGATTCTTACACTGTTGTTTCCTATCTCTGCTGCCCTGAAACGCCCCGCTTCAGTTGCTATTGACATTAGAATGTTAAGGCCTTCGGCTACAATGAGAAAGAGAAACGGGGAGAGAGGGTCCCCTTGTCTCAGCCCCCACTACAACCTGAACTCACCCGATGGACTCTCGTTAACTAACACCGATGGACCCTCGCATTGTAGATCGTAACTTGTAAGTATTAAGTTGCAAGTTATTTGGAGCTTGTAATTTATAATTTTTGTATTGTAAACTTTGTATTTAATATTTTAAAAATTGCAAACCTTATCTATTTTTATTTATAGTGGAATTTTATTTTGAATGTTTAAAGTTGAATGTCATAAAAATTTATTCATTTAAATCCACTTTCCACTTATTTTTTGTACATAAATTAACAAAAAAAAAACACATGTAATTTATTAAAAAACAAACCGTGCAACCAGTGGTTCAAAATTAGGAACCGAGAACCGTCAGAATCGAAATCGAAACTGCAAACAATATTTAATGATTCGATTCTAGTTCCAATAATTGGAACTGAGAATCGGCTATTCAGAACCTCAACCAGCAGTTCGGAATTGATGGGAAAATCTAGATAAAAGTAGTTCTATGATAGACGAATTACTATTGGCATTGTAACAAGTGTACTGGGGCTAAACAAAACTCGAGAATATTTTCAAAACTAATACATTGTCGGATGCTCTTTTTGTATAAAACGGATCACAATAACAAAAAAATGTGCAATATATATTTTAAATAAGGGGTATAAAAGTATTAATTTATATTTAGAGTTTTGTGTGATTTATACACGAGATGAAACTCCATGTTAATATCATAGGGTGTGAAAAAACCCGACCAAATCGAATTAAAGCTTAACTCAATGACAAACTATAGAGTGAAAATGGTTCGTATATGAATTACTGAAGGATATTAATTGTTTTCACTAAATAGGAGTATTAGTTATTTTTACTGAAGATTATTACTTATTTTCACTGAAAAATATTAGTTGTTTAATGAAAACAACAAAGTCTCTTAAGTAAAAAGAAAAATATAACCATTAACATCTACCGTCGCTCCCTATTTTCTTTTTCGAAATTAAAAACAAAAAGAGCGTTCCAAACCCTCATTCTAAAATTCATGTAATTTCTTTTAGCACTTTTTATCAAAACAAACATTGGTTGTCAGAGGTCAAGTGTATGTAAACTCTATTTATTCAAATATCACTATTATGTATATAAACTATCATTGTTATATATATGTACTATTAATATTTAAAAATCAAGCATTTTTTTAAAACAATGAATATAAATAACAATTTTGTGCTACACATAATAGTACTACTTATAAAAGAGTCAAGGTCTAATATGCACCTGGTGCATGGTGCATTCATTCAACAATTGAAGTTGTTTACACTAAAAAAATGTGATCTAATTACACTAAAAACCTAACACCACTAAAAACTTTTTAGTGTAATCAACCCACATTTTTCAGACCTACATTTTTCAGCGTAATCGGCCCACACTTCTCAATGTAAACAACCTCAATCATTAAGCGATTGCACCAAATGCACAAGAAACCTACTCTAAAAAGGATAGTTTAGAGTTCAAGTGAATTCGAATTCATAGGATACCTATACTTTTATCTATTCTCTAGCAAACTCTCTATTGCAATACAAAAACAGTTTGAAACCCATCAACCTCGACCTGTGTAATCAAAACTAAACAATATGACAATATCACCAAGACATCTAAGTTAGACACCTTTTACCAGCATCAAAACAATCCATGAGTTGTTAGTGATTCGTGAAGGAAAAGAAGATGGCAAAACTGAAATGTAATGAGATAGAAAGTGGAGGTTAAGAAGATTAAATGTAACGTCAAAAGTATAGTATATAGATATAATAAGGAAACAAAAATAGGAGGTGAAAGGAGAAAGGGCTACTAGTACTAGTACTGGTATGGTATGGTATCTGAAAACTGGTCTTCATATCCGCCGCTCTTTACATTTGCTTTTAACTCATTGCATTTTGCAGCCTACTCATTTTTATCTCCAAAAGAATTAACCTTCTCTCCCCTCTCTCTCTCTCTCTCTCTCTCTCTCTCTCTCTAACTAAACTGTTTCACCTGATTTCACAGCATCATCCTTTTCATCTTCCTTTTTACTCAAGCTCTCTTCATTTTCTTTCTCTACACCTCCATTGCAATCTTGCTTTATGCCTTCATCATCTTCTTTCCCAGGTTTGCTAAGTCCATTTGATTTCACCTCGTTATGCTCGTCTTTCTCTGTCGAGATATTTTCAGTTCCAATGGTTGGTACAGGTTGGTTCGATGAATTGTTCGAACCCTGTGATGGAAGGAAAACTCCGGTGCCAGGGAGCGGAAGACGGGGCGGGGGATGCCTCAAAGGAGCGGAAGGCCATACAGAAGCCGGTGGAAGAGCTACCGGGGCAGAGAATGCTATACCCGCTGCCACAGGGGGGATGAACATTGATTGGACACCGTTTGGTGGGGGAAGCTGCGGAGTGGGAAGTACACCGGTGGGTGGAACGGGGCCATAATGTTTTGCAGGCATAGGACGGATATGACCCGGAGAACGGCTAGGAGGTGGGGCCCAATTGGAAGAAGGTGCTGGAAAACGATGACCATCGTGGAATTTCCTGGGTTGTGACTTAACCAACGTAACTAGTATTCGCTGCTTTCGCATGGAAGGTATTGCGTGTCTAGCGAAATCTGCACTTCTCCCTTGCATTACAAGCAAGGATCTGAATTACAAACAACAACCAACAGTTTCTCAGTAGCAAAGAGAAAATGACGGATTGTGCATGAAGAGAAAATATGCAGTCCTCATCAATCCGATGAAGCCAAGTTGACAGTTTCAGATCAATGAAGAAAAGATAATATAGACATGCTATGGCCTACATGCCATTACACATCATATAATAAATTTAAAGGAAAAAGGTTTTCTTTTTTTTAGTCTAAGTAGGTTGGCCATTTTAGTTTACAGGACACTTCACTTTTCTTAAATTTAGTCTAGTTAACTTTAATATTCAACTTTTTAGTCCCTTGTTATGTCATGTTAGTAACCGGTTTTGAAGTTACATTACAGAAAATATAAAATACAAAAATTGATAAATATTGTCAGCTTAAAACCGGTTGATAACCAGCTATAGTTGGTTAAAGGATTAAAATGTTGATTTTGAAAGTTAACAAAGAGGAAACTCAATTCGGAAAAATGGAGTGTCCTGAAAGCAAAAAAAGCAAACTTACAATACTAAAAAGATATTTTGCCTAAAAGTAAATATGATTGACACATAGAGGTAAATATAGTTGATAAAAGGATAGGTGTAAGTACCCTGGTGAAAGGGAGAGTTCGAGAGCGGCACGATAGTCCCCTTGATGCTCAACTGACATTACCTTACCAAAAGACATCTCACACTCAGTCAACAACATTACACATACAGGCCTTCCAAACCACTGCGGCCACATATGAGGCTGTGAGTGATCACCCTATAAATATAAAATAAAAACAAATTATATCCTGCCCACTTCAATTACAAATCATTAGACAATTGAATGTAATACTTTCATGTGAAACCTCATTAAATATGTCAATGAAGACTGTATCCGGCTTGATGCTAACAACTTGTTCAGTAAGTAACCGCTCAATAACATCTTGAAGCAACGCAGGGATGGGCTCTATTTTTGGATCTGCATAATTTGCCATAACCCTAATGAATACAATTAACAATAAACATATGCATATGGAATGAAAAGAAGAAAAAAAGGGACAACATGCCTCTAGAAGCTCCTGCAGTAGCTTCATCTTCAGGAGGTGCATCTGCAATGGGGACACCTAACTGAATCATCTCCCTTCCATGTCCCTTCATGGGTCTCCTTGAGACGACAAAAGTTTGGCCTGTGTCAGGAAATCAAAAACATGAACTCTATTACGTTCACCAAAACATGACTGCATGAATATTTGCTTGAACATCACCATCCTAATGATAGAATCAAGTTTTCAACAAAAGAATTGTCACCAAAAACCCCGTCAATATAACATATTAACAGTTCAATATTGCTGCCATGACAAAAAATAGATTGTACATATCTACAAAATAGCTCGTCAAAATTTACACTATTTTATCAGTTGTCCCCAATGAAACCTTCAGGCTATGTTCTTTTTGGGTTTTAAGTGGTTTTTTAAAACCGATTTTTTAAAACCAATGGTTTTTGTAATCCATATGGTTTTTAAAATCTGTGTTCTTTTTGGGCTTTGAGTAGGGTAGGTTTTAACTTTATTATGTAAAAAGTAAAGGAGTGTTGTAATAGGGTTGTAGGGTTAGGATTTCAAAACCTAATTTTAAAACCCAAACTAAAATGGATTTTAGATTTCAAAATCCAAATCCAGGTTTTTAAAACCAAAAAAGAACATAGCCTCAGGTTTTCACTATTATTTTTAAAGAATTCAACGTAAATAAAACAATGTCAAATAATGCATTTTCAGAAGTCAACCCTAGAGAACACTGGTTTAGAGCAAAGATGAAAATTGCATTGACGTCATGGGGAGTTTCTCTTTCCAGTGGAAACTCCAGAACTTCTCATTGGGTTCAGTTATTGACAAGTGTAGAAATAAGAACTATGGAAGGGTTTGTTGAGGGAAAAACCTAGGACTGAAGTCATGGTTTTACAGAGAACAATGTAGGTCGACGAACTCCCAAAGAGGGCAGAAGGAATGTCCATCAAAAGCAGTGCCATGGAAGAAAGCAACAAAAATGCACATGTAGAAAATAAGACAAAAGGTTCATGTTACAATGGTACTCTACTCCCTACCTCTTTAGGTGGGTAGATTCATTAGATGAATATTTAATAATAGTACTTACTCTCATCCTTTGATCAATGATATGTAATTCTGCAATTGTGACTTAGAGAGGGATGCATCCTTCCTGGATTTTAAAGACGATTACAGAAGATATAATGTTTTTTTCACTCAGATGTCAGATATTGTGAAGCTTGTTTACTTAGAATCTACCATACCTCTTGAGTAAAACAAATTTAATACTAGTGTCAATATATTGCAAACCCACTAATATACCTTTACGAGGACCTTGCAAAACCTATACAGGCACACAATGTTTGTTAATGTTTATTTTGCATCTTGGGAATTGTTTTCCTTCTTCAAGAATGCACACATTTGTTAATTCTCATTCTGGTCTCTTTCAACCTCCCAAAATCAAGCTATATTTACTTCCGTTTCCTACTATTTTCATTTTAATACCATTTTTTTTATATTTAAAATAATTATTACCACTCCGTATACATTTTTTGAAAAAAGAACTTTTTTTGGAATCTTTGTTTAATTGCTAAATCCTATCTTTCACTAAAAAAAAATATTTTAACACTGCCTTTATATAATTTCATCGCCTCAAAGCATACAATATAAACCACATATCCCAAAACGTTACAAAAGTAAAGGAACAAATGCAATTTAATAGGCTGCAATTTAATACATGAACTCCAACCACAGGAAAGACCTTGTTTTGTTGCCTTCACTTTAAAACATAAAATAGGAAATGAAGATCAGTTTTCCCATGTGCCATCCCAGGTTAATGTACCAAATTTGAATGATTGGTTTCATTTTGCATCTTCAATTATACAATTTATTTGATTCGGAGCATATCAAATTATCCTACCAACTCAAGTCAAGTAAACTAAGGGCTCTCATTACATGACTAACCAGCAGGAATGAACTGGGGATTCGGAATGAATTTAAGTTTTTATCATACATTATTGGCTTTGTGTTCAGTTCCCACATCTGATTTTTATAAATTTGTTTTTTAACCAAACTATATCAACTAAGTAGGTTCATCTATTTATTCACAATTTTGGTCAACCTTATTTCCATTAATTTAACTTTCAGTCAATGTTGCATCGTGCTAGGCGCCAGCTGGTAACCTAATGCCTGGGAGTGATTAGAAGGAAAAGCAAAGGTGGCCAAGAGATACTAACGTGTAGGCGGGCTTAGGCAGGACTTCACAACTCTAGGTTCACTTCATTTCGACCAAATATGAACCCTTGGCTTTATACAGCTAAAGAAATCAAAAGTTGTCCACTATTCTTTAAAATTTTAAGGCTTTCATTGTGCGTCCATTGTTCTCCAAGTGATACACTATAACGATATATACTAACATTTGTTAAATCAAATATTCATCAATCTAATGCTTTGTTAAAATGTGACACCATAAAACCTTACCGAACAAGAAACAGGTACAGGAAAGATAACAACATTACTTTCATTATAAATCTCATAACCCACAAGTCCAGAACACATTTATATAATACCCAAACCACATCCAAAAGTCTCCAATGTTTTTATGTTAAGTTATTACTCCCTCTTTCCCATTTTATTTGCCCTTTTAGAGAAGATTTTTTGTCCAAAAATAATGTTTATTTTGCAATAATCTAGGAGAATTAAATCTTATATTCCAAATTTGCCCTTATATTTGCTTTTGTAATAATATGCATTAAATCAGCATGGACGTAATTAAAAGGGTAAAAATGAAATCTTACACATATTTATTGCTATTAATGACTTTCTTAATACGTGTGAAACATCTTTAAACAACAAATAAATAGGGATAGAGGGAGTATTATTGTTTTTATATTTTTTGGCAGAAACTACTAGAGGAAACTAAAATACTTCCTGGAACTCCAATTGGTCCAAGAGACAAGTCACACACTGTGCCTAATGCAGAAAACTATTTGCTGGCGACATCAAAATATCTAGCAGCGGGCAGAAGAAAATTCATCATACTAGCAGGTATGAAAATAAAAAAGGCACACAATGCTCTACTGCAATTTGCTTTCCAATTATGTTCGTATCGGGATTATAAAGGGAAATACAAGCAAACAAATGCTTAACCCTCACAAGTTGCTATATGAGAACCTTTAACATATTTAATTGCCTTCGAGGACTAGAGAGCAGCTTTAAACGAAAAGGAACAGGCTTAATATGGAGGGGGAAAATAACAAACAAACCAAAAACAAAAACGAGTTAATTGTCGAGGTAATGTGTTGCAGCAAATAGCTACTAACTTACCTGGCAAGTGTCCTCTCCTTCCAGCAGCTCTCAAATCACTGACCAAAGTCTTAAGCTTTGAAATTTCAGAATCATTGAGCAGATCTTCATAAAGCTTCAATCCTTCAGCTATATTAACCTAAAGAACAAATTTTGGAAGAATATCATGTCTGATAACCAAACTCAACGTGTATATATATATAAAACAAAAGGAGGAAGGACATTACTGTTTTTCCATCACATATCTCACTAGCAACAAAAGCTCTGGGTTGAACTTCAAGATTTGATTTCGCCACCAATACAGATCCATCTGCTACTGAGAGTTGGAAAATAACAGGAAGTGAAAATATAGTCCAACAACCAGCAACTTAAAAACCACTAGGTATATCTACAAAATTTCTGTAGATGCCTAAGCGAACTATTGTTTGTTTGCAGTTATAGTTGTACATAATGTTAACTAAAGCTAAATGGCATTCTCATACTTTTATCCCAACAAAAATGGACTTTTCAAACATTCATAAGAAAGAGGTGGCTGGACCTATCGAAAATCTCTCTTGATAAGTATGTACAAGTACACAGACTAATCACTAAACAGATTTAATATTTCACCTACTGGAACATCTATCTTACAGGTAATACAAACTTTAGTCCAACAAAACCATAAAGCAATTAGAGAGGTAATATACATAGCCAAAAGGATAGGAAAACATGTCTGAAGTTGGAGTTTAAGTACACCTGTATCCTCTGCTTTTACATCTGCATTAGCAACAGCTCCTTGTGTGCTCCCTTGTCTTGTTACTGAGTTATTTGCTTCAGATTTGTCATTCAGTTCGGTCACTTCACCATTAAGAAAGAAATGTAAATTATTAGTTAGTAATTAAGTGATATATGTATTGACGTTGGGAGTTATGTTATGTATCAAGGTTGTATATACTTAGACCAAGGCAACAAACTACTGAACTTTGGAAAAATAGCA
This sequence comes from Ballota nigra, assembly GCA_947034835.1. Lineage (NCBI taxonomy): Eukaryota > Viridiplantae > Streptophyta > Magnoliopsida > Lamiales > Lamiaceae > Ballota > Ballota nigra. Next base: position 84,646,996 of record OX344720.1, on the reverse strand, counting down.
GCATGTGAATTTTAATTGCACATGGATTTTTCTGAGACATTCCCCAAAAGACAGCTCCTTTAAATAGCTCTATAACATTATAAAGACTTTCAACCCCAACATTCTAATCCATAACTTGAAATTGGACCCCTGGTAACCTACCGAAGCCTCATATGACTAAACTGCAGAAAATTCCAAAACTAGTCACTATTCCGCTTTTTGGCTGTATGTTCTCAAATGCTTCTCCCTTCTTACACGATGCATTGTTTTGCTTTGTTCAAATAATTAGAATGTGAAATAACTTAAATCATTGGCTAACCAAGTTCAGAACTAACAGTTTTATTCTTGCATTGCATGGCAATGGTTTTCCAATTCTTAATTGGTAACTGACTTTCCAATACTTTGAAATTATAGTGTTCAACCAGCACATTAAATATGGTTTATCAATAGAAAATCGCATCATTGCCAGTTATATCATAAATGAACAAGGCAACAGACGAAATTTCACTACCATAGAACAAGAATTAGATAATAAATAAATGATCAGATCCAAGAAATTATATATTTACCAATTTTGTCACTTTTGAAAATTAAAATCTTATCACTCAACAAAAACATCCAGTAAATCACGAACAAATTTGGTTTCCATACATAAAACCAGTTATGTTCCTTCACTTTCACTTCCCAAAAACAGGCATCCAAAGGAACCTGTTCATACAGATAAACCACATGCTTGCACCAAAACATGTCTATACAGAGAACCCATCAACATAAATAATCTTTTTACTTACCTTCCTTCTCATCTTTCTTCTCCAGCTTCGGTTTATCCCCTCCGTCCAATTTCTCGCTCCCTTTAAAACTGCTCTTCACATCCCCATTGTTCAGATCCTTCCCATTCAGCTCCCCACCCACATTCTGCACCTCAAAGCCTCCTCTCTGCCCTCTACCCCCTCTCCTGAACTCCTTTCCACCTCCCCCCATCCTCACACCCCCCTCAAACCCCGCCATCTTCTGCTGCCGCCTCCAACCCACCTGCTGCAGCGCGTAAACTACATCAGCCACAGAGAAATACTGCTGCATATGCAAAATGGGGTTCCAATTGCACCTCCTCTGTTGAATAGACCCTATCACAGAATCATACTCCCCTGGCTCCCCCACCGCCCTCAAATGGTGACAGAGCGCGTCGATTATCGCGTTCGCAGCCGCAAATTCCCCCCTCAGCCACATCAAAAACCCATCCCTCTCATCCATCTGATACTGCGGCGGCTGTTGCTGGTGGTTGTACCACTGCACCGGCATTTTCTCCGGCACCACCACAGCCCCTGATTGCATTGCCATATCAAATATATATTCACTACACTGTATACCACCACGACAGTAAATATGCTAACAATAGTCACAATTTTGAAACGTATACATAAAATTATGTATAATATCTATGCGTAATCGCATCCGAAGCCGATTTCAGCTCATTGTGCGATGCCGAACAGATCTGAGATCGGAGAAAATACGTAAAAAGGCTGAAATTCGGAGGCGATTGTGCGATGAGTCCTCTCGTGCAATGTGTGTGTATTTGTGGTCTCAGAGGCAGTAATAGTAGTAGTAGGGTGGTGATATTCAGATCTGAGAGTGACGTGAGAAGAAGGAAATTCACAATCTGAGAGAGAGAGAGAAAGAGATAGGGAGAGAGAGAGAGAGAATGGGAAACTAACTAAGATCTGATAGAAAATGGCTTGTGAAGCACGCGTGTAAGCTGGTCTTAAATGGTGGCTTTTTTTTCACTGCGTGTTTGGGGGTTTTATGAATTTTTGGTGGTATTTTTATTTTTTATTTTATTTTTCTTGACTGAAGAAAAATTGTTTTGTATGCATTGCAGAGGGGGGTCTGGTCAGAATATTCAGGGTCAAATCCGTCAATTACACTACCCTGACTGGTGCATTCATGGCCTATGGTTTTGGGGGCGTTATAATATTGCATGTACTACTATGTAGTGTTTGGTAGATAGGGTACGATTATTTTTAAGTTGATTTAATTTGTTGTTCCAATTTCACAATTATAAGGAGAAACTAGATAAAATTAGGTGTCTTATATGCACTATAAGTTTAGATATTTGAGTTTTTTATCCGCATATTTTTTTTATATTAATTTGCATGTTTTATTTTACATCTTTAGTTAAACTTAGTATGCATGTTTTAATTATATTATACTTGGTTTCTTCCCGTGCAGTTGCACCGTGCAACTAGTACACATGAAATTGACTCTTATTTATTTTAAGGTTATTTGTATTAAACCCACCAAATTATCATCGAAATTACACCTATATTTTATTGCACCAAACTATACCAATTACCTTTTTTTTCCTTTCCACAAAAACCACTTAACAAATTTTTTTGTTCAAAATGGAAGAAGAAAAAGTTGGTCTAAAAAATTATTTCAGTAGTGTATGTATAAAATACTGATAGTTTATATAGTTGGGTGAAAAAAAATTGATGGTTTAAGTGCAATTTCGATAATAGTTTGATGGGTTTACTGCAATTAGACCTTTATTTTGTATGGTATTCTCCTATATTTCAGTCTCGTAATTAATATTTTATAGTAAAAAATTTAATATATTTTTATATTAAGTAGTATCAACTAATATTTTTCCAACATAACAACTAACACTATCAAAAAATACATACTCAAAATCAATTGTATCAATTGGCTTACACAAGACTTTGTCATATTTGAGCATCTCCCAAATTCCCAGAACTAACCTCAATTTTAATTTTGAGTAGAACTTTAGAGCATTACGGTTGCAAGACGCAATTATCTTTTTTTTTTTAATATTTAATATTAATATTGTTTTAAATACACACATATTGTATTGCACAATTGGTGTACACAACTTTTTTTCTTAGATTATTGGTAAATATTGAAAAAACTTGAGAATTGTCTAAATTCCAAAAAAAAAAAAAAAAACTCATAGTTTGGAACTACCAAATCGTTTCTAGGTCACACAAATGAACTTTCTATTGAAGGGAATATTTGGTAGTACTTCAAACCAAAAATTTCTTTTAATTTGGATTTTTTTAAAGAATTCTTTAGTAATTTCTTGATTATGGTTGGACAAACCAAATTTGAGAATGGCATTTTAATATTTTGGAGGGGATGGTGTTAATTTGTGTTAGTTTGTGAATCGTTTTACTATAAGATCGTTTCACACAATATTTTATTATATTTTTATTGTGAGAACTAAAATATTTTTTATCTAAACACGGTGGGTGGATCTTTGGGTGTGTGTGTGTGTGTTGGGGTTATACGTGAAAGTATATTTTTACTTTGTATAACCTATGTATTAAACACTTATTTATGAGAATAAATCTTTTACCATTGTTGCTTTAAATATGAATGAATGTTATATATGTTTATTGCAAACCGTTCAATAAGTAGTACGTGGCTATTGTAGTTAGTGTGGTGATACCAGATCACGGAAGATCGCATTAAAAATAAATATACAACTTCACGACCTAGGTGGAATTGAACAATCCACCGTAAAAGGTTGAGGTGTAGTTCTCAAATTGGTCTGTCTTGACCAAGAGATTGCACTAGCACATTTTGTATGTGCTGGAGAGGACCTACAGAAAGGATATATTTTTTCTGTCTAGAACGAAGAAGAATTAGATCTCAGTGGTTGTTGATTTATTAATCTCCGTCACTTAAATAGGACCATGTGTGGTTAACACTTATTGTTTTGATATATGTTGGGTGAGAATCATCGTGACTTCGATACCTTGTGTTTTGGGCAATAATATTAATCATACGACAGTTGCTAAGATTTAATACGGAGAAACGTGTGCAAGTACGGCTTGTGTGATTTGTCCCCTTGGTGGGCTCAGACGTTTTATCGTACCAAATCTTGCAAGTGGAAATTAGTTTTCCGGTATGGATAATAATGTTGAGTTGTCTTTACTCCAAAGCGCAAGATATTAGTTAATTTAGAGCTATTCAGAGACTCAATTAATTGATGGACTAAATAATCTTAAACACGAGAAATAATAGCCGGGGAGTCCATATTATCGTAATATGAATTAAGATGGATAGTGCAATATTAATTTAATAGTGATATTAATTAATATTAATGGGCTAAATTATATTGCGGCTCAATATTTAAAAATTCAGAAACCTATTGGAGGTCAGATCTTAATTCTCCAAAGGCCCCTCAAGTACCCCCAATAATTAGCCCGATAATGATAAGGTGATTAAAATAAAAGAAAAATATTATTGCTGATTGACTTGAAGCGAACTACACTAGCTTCTACTAGTAGCTACCCCGCAAGAGTACGGGTTCACTGTAGTATGGTGATTAGGCGTGAAATTGTCATGATTCGTAGCTAGAAACGCCCTAGTTTTGGTCGAGTTTATAGAGTATTTAGAGTCAATTGAGCATTATTTCTATACATTGATAAATTTGTCTCTTTGATGCTCATAGGTGAATAGAGGACGAAAAACGGAGTTCGTAGGACTTTGAATCGACTCAAACGGATGCCCGGATGAGAAGATATTGAAGAAATACGATTGGTATTAGTGCGGACGAGGAAAAGTATCATTTCGGAGGATTGGAGATCACTCGAGCGCATCACTCGAGCGCCACCGCTCGAGCGCCTTACTCGAGCGCGCAAACATACAGAATCATTCTTGCGCTCGAGCAGCTCGAGCGCCACCGCTCGAGCGAATCGCTCGAGCGCCCAAAACTTACAGAATGATTTCAGCGCTCGAGCAGCTCGAGCGCGACCGCTCGAGCGAATGCACCATTCGAGCTACACTGCTCGAGCGGGACCGCTCGAGCGTTTTGCTCGAGCGCCCATATACTTTCGCCTCCGGATGCGTATTTTCGGCCCATTAACTCCCGTTTCGACCCGGTGCCTATATATACCTCGTCCAAACACGTTTTGAAGGATCCCCAACTTTTAGAAATACTTTAGACTTAGTTTTTGAAGAGGAGAAGAACGAGCAAGCTTTATTTTACGTTTTGTTGAGGTTTTTCATACGAATTCGTAGTTTCTTTTCATTAGTTCGTTACTTTAAACGCTTTTAATTTCGTTTTAGTCAATTCAATTTCAGTTCTTCGTATTTATTTTCTTTCAACCCTAGTTCATGTTTCTTATGTTCTTCGTTCAATTCAATATGTTTATGTTCGTTGTTTCTTTAATTGCTTTTAGTTTTGTTAAAACCATGTCCGGCTAAAACCCTTGCATGCTTAGGTTAGGATGAACTCGTAGAAGTAGGATGTGGGTACGTAATTAGGGTAATTCGTGACGTTAGTTTTAATTCTCTTAATTAATGAATTCTTATAATTAATCTGAACTTCACCTTTAAATTTAGTACGAAAGTGTTAGAGAGAGGACGACCGCATCACTCAATAACAATTAGTAGTCTTAACGAGAGGGTTTAGGAAAGGTTAATTCATCTACCGGTTTAGCGAAGGAGGACGACCGCATCACCTTAGTTAAATTAGGGTCTCATTAATTAAGCACAATTCATTAACTTGTTAGTGGATTAGTGAAGTCGATTGCTAGGATAAAGTATTAGGGTGAGAAATCTTGAGCTTTCATTCTACGATCTTTTACTTAGGTTAATTCTTGTTTGTCACGATTACTTTGATTATGTACCTGCTCCGTTAGTATACGTAGGGATTCCTATCCTAAGCATCACCATCTTTTATTTGAATCCAACCCTTAGTTAATTCGTTTACTTTAGTAATTTAGTTTACTTAGTTTATTTTAGTCTTTTAATTAATCTTTCAAAAATCCAAAAAAACATTACACTCATATTAACTACGACGCGTAGATCTTCAGGGATCTATTCGCATATATACCATCCCTTGGGTTCGATAATACTTGGTCCCTATACTTGCCCATACTACAGTGAACCCGTACTCTTGCGGGGTAGCTACTAGTAGAAGCTAGTGTAGTCGCTTCAAGTCAATGGCGTCGTTGCCGGGGATGGCGTTGTATGCTTTTGAATAGGACTTGTAGATAGCTTAGTAGTTAGTAGTGAGTGATTTTATTTTCTGTTTTTATTCTTTATTTTCACTCGTTCGGCAGTTGCGTTTTGATCCTTCTGCTAGTGTGTCAGGTTTATGAAAACACGCTCACAAGGCAACACGAGCGAAGAGAGATTACCTGCAGATCCTGAAACAATAGCCAGAAGGAACCGAGCCTTCTTGAGAAGAATGACTACTGCCGCGGGAAACCAAGACAAAATTTCTGATGAACTTGGGGAGTTAGACAAGATAGCTGCAGAGTATACTGCTCTTGTGGAACGGGCAGAAGGTGCCAATGGAAATAGCAGTAATCAGCAGATACCCATAGGGGGAACTGAGAGCCCACACCCGAACCCACAAGACACAATCAACTCTGCACAAACACAACCCCAAAACCAGAACCAAAACCCTGCTTACCCACAAAACCCAAATAACCTTTTCCATAACCCAGCATACCAACACTACCCATACCCACCTTACCCTTACCCACCATATCCATATCATCCACCACCAGTCTATAACCAACCACCTGTTTACCAACCACCACCCCAACAAGTACCCGCACCAGCTGCTAATCCTCAATACGTTCCTCAGAACGTAGATCATAATATGGCTATTCGAGGGAGGTTTGCAGCGCAGCCACAACGGTACTATGATGGTGTGGCTTTGCCTCCTGTTGAGGCAAACAACTTCTCTATTTCACCGGGGATTTTAAAGCTGCTGACTGAGAATCAATTCAAGGGGGAGGTTGGGAAGGAGAACCCTCACACTCACTTGAGGAGTTTCCTCATGATTGCATCTACATTCAATTACAATGGCATGTCTGAAGATGCCAAGAGGCTTAGGCTGTTCCCATTCTCATTGACGGGAATAGCCAAGGAGTGGTATGATAATACGCTCCCGCGGGGAGGTATTACCACTTGGGCCGAGCTCGAGCGTCTGTTCCTCGAGCGATTCTACCCTCCATCTAGGACGATCAAGGCTAGAATTGAGATCTCGTCCTTTCGCCAGAAGTCTGGAGAGGATTTACGCCAAGCGTGGGAGAGATACTCAAACATGCTGATTGAGTGCCCGCAGCACGGGTACAATGAGGGGGATATTATGGCATTCTTCTACAGTGGTGCCAACAAGGCGGGGCAAGACCATTTAGACGCCTGTGCGGGCGGAGCATTTTTGAACCAAGGCATAGAGAGGTGTAGGGAGATCGTGGACAACATTGTCACGAATGCCGGTGCTTGGGGTGTGGATGCAGATTTGCAAAGAGTGCATCAGGTTGAGGAGGGAGAAGGAACGAGAAGGCTGCTGATGGCCATGATGGAAAAGATCAACAACCTCGAGTTGGGGAAGAGTTTGGTTGGAGAGCATGCAGTAGAGAATGAGAGAGTAGACCAACCAAGTGGACAGCAAGAGGTAGTCAATTACATGGGAGGTCCGTATTACAATCAGAATGGCTACCAAGGTGGAAATCAGTATGGAAGGCCTTCTTATGGCCAACCATTTGTGCCTCCAGGCCCTCAGCCACTTCAAAATCAATGGAGGAACACACAAGGAGTTCAAGGAGGCCAGCAGCTTTCTCAAAACACATGGAGGAAGAATGATAATTTTTCTTATGCTAACCCAAAAGCTGGTGTTACTGTTCCTGCAGGTGTGGATCCGGGGTCTAAACCTCCTGGTGGAGAAGGCGGTGCATCAACCGAGGAGATGTTGAGAGCTATTCTTCAGAAGGTGGAGGAAGGTAGCAAGCGGTTGTCATCCTTGGAGTACGATGTGAAGGAGTTGCACAAGAAGGGTGATCAACGTGATCAAGAGCTCCAGAAGATGAACGTTGAGTGGACTAGAACTCAACAAGAGAACAATCGAAGGTTCACCTCTTTAGAGCTCCAGATGAGCCAGATTGCAAAATCAGTGAATAGAATGCCGGAGGGGAACCCGAAAGAGCAGTGCAAGGCGATCCAGCTTAGAAGTGGAACCAATTATGAAGGTCCTCAGATGCCTGCTGATTCTGAGACGCCCCAAGTTGAGAAGGGGATTGAAAGTAAAGGGATTGAGAAGCATGAAGATATGGATGAGTCCCAGAAGGGGAAAGACTTTGAGGAGAGTGAGAGAGTTCCTAAGTGGAAAAAGGCAAAGGAAGCAAGGGAGAAAGTGAAAGAAACAGAAAGAGATGAGTGGGGGGTACCCAAATCTGTGATACCCGTCCCGTATCCACAACGCTTTATGAAGAAAACGCTTGATGAGAAATTCGCTAAGTTCCTTGATGTTTTTAAACAATTGCATATTAATATTCCTTTTTATGATGCTTTGGAACAGATGCCGCACTATGCGAAGTTTTTGAAGGACTTGATCGCGAAAAGACGGCGAGTGGATGAGCCGAAGTTGGTGCAGCTGAATCACGAGGTGAGTGCATTAGTGCACAAGGCGCTTCCACCAAAGCTGAAGGATCCCGGGAGCTTCACCATCCTATGTGACATTGGGAACGGGATCAAGAAGGGAGCGTTGTGCGACCTCGGAGCGAGCATCAATCTCATGCCCTTGTCGCTTTTCAAGAAGTTGGAAGGTGGTGAACTTCAACCCACAATGATGACGCTTCAACTTGCCGATCGGTCTATTACTCGACCTCAAGGTGTTGTTGAAGACGTCCTCGTGAGAGTTGGAGATCACATCTTTCCAGCCGACTTTGTAGTGCTAGAGATGGAGGAAGATGAGCACGTGCCCCTGATCTTGGGAATACCGTTCTTAGCTACGGCGGGGATGGTCCTAGACGTGGCGAATGGGAAGATCACGTTGAAGGTTGATGATCAAGAAGTGAAGATCTCCCTATATGAAGCCATGAAGCACCCGAGGGAGGATGAGAGCTTGTATTGCATGGATGCAATTGATCCTAGTGTTGAAGACACATCTCCTATCCCTAATCTTTCTCATATTCATGATTTTGTTAGTCCTTCACTTGATTATTTAACCCATGAGCGTTATGATCTTGATTATTTTGATAGGGATAAAATGAAGAAATTGAAGGATGAAGAGGTGGAGAAAGTGGACGTGGTCCAGTTAGAAGGGAAAGGAGGAGTTAAGAAGAAAAAATCCAAATTCAAGAAATTGTTTAGTAAGACTCCTCCAGATAGAGGCAAGAAGGAGTTGAGACCCATAACACTTGGGGATGAGAAGAGAGCAAAAGAGCTCATGATGGTGGGGCATCAAGGAAAGGAGTTCAAACACCACTCTTATGAGAGTGAGGGAGGTAAATTTGAGTATGATGTCCCATAAGCTCCTTTGAGCTTGGTCCGGCATGAGGACCTTAAAAATAGCGCTGAATGGGAGGCAACCCATTTTTATTTGCTTTTGAGTATTTTTTAGTTATTTTCCTTTTATGTTACTCGGATGTTGTTGAGTCGTATGTTTAACCTCGTATTTGAGTAAGTTGCTTGTAGGCTTGTCTCAAAAGGAGTAAAGGTATCATGGAGTTATTTAGATTGAAGGAACCAACTTGAGACAAGGGAGTGTGCAAAGCTATTGAGAGAAACTGAATTGTTCGGTTGAGGTAACCCACAACCCCAAACTTAGACCTCTAGCAAGGTCGAAGTTTGGGGGGTGGAGATTTTTATGTTTCTTGTTACATTGCACATGCATGCACCCCTTATCTTTGAGTTGAGTTAGTTATTTGGTGCCTTGAGATGCTCCTTGGGCTATTATTAATTTGTTTTGTTACTCAATATTTTATGCCTATCAATCACCTTATGCTTGTTGATTGCTATCTTTGAGTATGATTTGATGAGTAGGGTGAATTGTAAGGCTGAGTTAGGAGTTTTCTTGTGTGAGTGTTTGAATTTGAGCTGATTAGGGAGAGAACCCGTATGCTTATGAGTTTTCTTTTGAGTGCTTGTGTGATGAGAGTGAGAATTCACTAGGACTAGCTTGGATGTGAAAGCCGTGAGAGTTGAGCCTTACGAGATTTAAATGCATGATTTAATCTCTTCGTTTGTGAGTGGATCGTCACCTTAGAGGATGCTAGAACTTGCATGTGCTCTTGCTTCTAGATTGTGTCTAGTTTGATATGCCGAATAGGATCTTAGGCCATTTTTGATTTGAATAAGTCACTTAGCCAAAATTTTCCTTACCAATGACATTGATCCCTTGTTAGCCCAGTTGAGCCTAAAGCCTATTTTATTTGCTAGCACATATGAACACTATTCCAATTCCTAAGCCTTTTTGTCCCAATTTGAGTGGAGAATAGGAAAGTGTGAATATGAAGGGAGTGAATTGAGTGAAAAAAGGAGAAGGGTGTTTGCTGAGTGAATATGAGAAAAAAGGTGTGATGAAGTTTTGAGATGTGGGAAAAAGAACAAAAAAAAATTTTTTGAGAATGAGCAAAGGAAAAAATGAGCTCATGTGTTTGTGCGAAAAAGAAAAAAAATGATGAAGTGTTTGAAAAAAGTGAAAAAGAGAGAAAGAAAAAAATTGAAGTGTTGAGAGAATTGAAAGCGAAAGTGTAGTGATTGAATATGTTTGAAGTATATCGTTTTTAATCTCGAAGTACCGAAGTTTTGAATTTCTATTCTCCATTCATTTGAGTCACTTTACCATATTGTTATCCCACCTGTCCAAAGAGCCTACATTACAACCTTTTGAAAGTCCTTTTTGATTCGGCATTGATTTCTAGAGTATGGTCGAAGTTGAGAGCATTTACAAGCCTATGGCTGCCAATTTGCGTGATTGATTGATTGAGTGAGTCCCTTTATCATTGTTATACACTTGTGAGGGAGTTAAACACATCGTTGAGTGCACATCCATGCTTGATCTTGGTGCTTCTTATTATTGTTGCATGAGTACGATAAAAGGAAGTGAGTGAGTATACGGGTGATTGACTTTTGAAACTTGAATTCATTAGCTTGCATGATTGATTTTTCCTACTCATTCCTAACAATTTCACTTGACTTATTATTTCATTGCTTGGGGACAAGCAATATGGTAAGTTTGGGGGGGTTGATTAGGCGTGAAATTGTCATGATTCGTAGCTAGAAACGCCCTAGTTTTGGTCGAGTTTATAGAGTATTTAGAGTCAATTGAGCATTATTTCTATACATTGATAAATTTGTCTCTTTGATGCTCATAGGTGAATAGAGGACGAAAAACGGAGTTCGTAGGACTTTGAATCGACTCAAACGGATGCCCGGATGAGAAGATATTGAAGAAATACGATTGGTATTAGTGCGGACGAGGAAAAGTATCATTTCGGAGGATTGGAGATCACTCGAGCGCATCACTCGAGCGCCACCGCTCGAGCGCCTTACTCGAGCGCGCAAACATACAGAATCATTCTTGCGCTCGAGCAGCTCGAGCGCCACCGCTCGAGCGAATCGCTCGAGCGCCCAAAACTTACAGAATGATTTCAGCGCTCGAGCAGCTCGAGCGCGACCGCTCGAGCGAATGCACCATTCGAGCTACACTGCTCGAGCGGGACCGCTCGAGCGTTTTGCTCGAGCGCCCATATACTTTCGCCTCCGGATGCGTATTTTCGGCCCATTAACTCCCGTTTCGACCCGGTGCCTATATATACCTCGTCCAAACACGTTTTGAAGGATCCCCAACTTTTAGAAATACTTTAGACTTAGTTTTTGAAGAGGAGAAGAACGAGCAAGCTTTATTTTACGTTTTGTTGAGGTTTTTCATACGAATTCGTAGTTTCTTTTCATTAGTTCGTTACTTTAAACGCTTTTAATTTCGTTTTAGTCAATTCAATTTCAGTTCTTCGTATTTATTTTCTTTCAACCCTAGTTCATGTTTCTTATGTTCTTCGTTCAATTCAATATGTTTATGTTCGTTGTTTCTTTAATTGCTTTTAGTTTTGTTAAAACCATGTCCGGCTAAAACCCTTGCATGCTTAGGTTAGGATGAACTCGTAGAAGTAGGATGTGGGTACGTAATTAGGGTAATTCGTGACGTTAGTTTTAATTCTCTTAATTAATGAATTCTTATAATTAATCTGAACTTCACCTTTAAATTTAGTACGAAAGTGTTAGAGAGAGGACGACCGCATCACTCAATAACAATTAGTAGTCTTAACGAGAGGGTTTAGGAAAGGTTAATTCATCTACCGGTTTAGCGAAGGAGGACGACCGCATCACCTTAGTTAAATTAGGGTCTCATTAATTAAGCACAATTCATTAACTTGTTAGTGGATTAGTGAAGTCGATTGCTAGGATAAAGTATTAGGGTGAGAAATCTTGAGCTTTCATTCTACGATCTTTTACTTAGGTTAATTCTTGTTTGTCACGATTACTTTGATTATGTACCTGCTCCGTTAGTATACGTAGGGATTCCTATCCTAAGCATCACCATCTTTTATTTGAATCCAACCCTTAGTTAATTCGTTTACTTTAGTAATTTAGTTTACTTAGTTTATTTTAGTCTTTTAATTAATCTTTCAAAAATCCAAAAAACATTACACTCATATTAACTACGACGCGTAGATCTTCAGGGATCTATTCGCATATATACCATCCCTTGGGTTCGATAATACTTGGTCCCTATACTTGCCCATACTACAGTGAACCCGTACTCTTGCGGGGTAGCTACTAGTAGAAGCTAGTGTAGTCGCTTCAAGTCATATGGGCAAGTATAGGGACCAAGTATTATCGAACCCAAGAGATGGTGTATATGCGAATAGATCCCTGAAGATCTACGCGTCGTAGTTAATATGAGTGTATGTTTTTGGATTTTTGAAAAAATTAATTAAAAGACTAAAATAAACTAATTAACTAAAGAATGAAAAAGAACGAATTAACTACGGGTTGTTTTCTAATGAGAGATGGTGATGCTTAGGATAGGAATCCCTACGTATACTAACAGAGCAGGTACATAATCAAAGTAATCGTGACAAACAAGAATTAACCTAAGTCTAAGAATGCAAGGTGAAAGCTCAAGATTCTAAACCCTAATACTTTACCCTAACACTCGACTTCACTAATCTACTAACAAGTTAATGGATTGTGCTCAATTAATGAGACCCTAATTTAACTAAGGTGATGCGGTCGTCCTCCTTCGCTAAACCGGTAGATGAATTAACCTTTCCTAAACCTTCTCGTTAAGACTACTAGTTGTTATTGAGTGATGCGGTCGTCCTCTCTCTAACACTTTCGTACTAAATTTAAAGGTAAAGTTCAGATTAATTATAAGAATTCATTAACTAAGAGAATTAAAACTAACGTCACAAATTACTCTAATTACGTACCCACATCCTACTTCTACGAGTTCATCCTAACCTAAGCACGCAAGGGTTTTAGCTGGACATGGTTTTAACAAAACTAAAAGCAATTAAAGAAACAACGAACATAAACATATTGAATTGAACGAAGAAAATAAGAAACATGAACTAGGGTTTTAAAAGAAAATAAATACGAAGAACTGAAATTGAATTGATAAAAACGAAATTTAAACGTGTTCAAAGTAACGAACTAATGAAAAGAAACTAAGAATTGAAAAGAAACTAAGAATTCGTATGCAAAACCTCAACAAAACGTAAAATAAAGCTTGCTCGTTCTTCTCCTCTTCAAAAACTAAGTCTAAAATTATTTCTAAAAGTCGGGGATTCTCTCAAAACGTGTTTGGAAGAGGTATATATAGGCACGGGTCGAAACGGGAGTTAATGGGCCGAAAATACGCATCCGGAGGCAAAAATCCATGGGCGCTCGAGCAAAACGCTCGAGCGGTCCCGCTCGAGCAGTGTAGCTCGAATGACACAATCGCTCGAGCGGTTCCGCTAGAGCCGGTCGAGCGGTGAAATCATTCTGCATGTTTTGGGCGCTCGAGCGGTGGCGCTCGAGCTGCTCGAGCGCAAGAAAGTTTCTGTACGTTTAGGCGCTCGAGCAATGCGCTCGAGCGGGGGCGCTCGACCTAGTCACTCGAGTGACTTCTAACTCCTCCCAAGTGATACTTTTCCTCGTCCGCACTAATACCAATCGTATTTCTTCAATATCTTCTCATCCGGGCATCCGTTTGAGTCGATTCAAAGTCCTACGAACTCCATTTTTCGTCATCTATTCACCTATGAGCATCAAAGAGACAAATTCATCGATGTTTAGAAATAATGCTCGATTGACTCTAAATACTCTATAAACTCAACCAAAACTAGGGCGTTTCTAGCTACGAATCATGACAATTTCACGCCTAATCACTGATTTTTCCTATTAATTTTGGAAAATATTGATATAGTGAGAGAAAAGATTTTGTTGATTTTCTTGGAAAGATATTATGGAAAATATGTATTCTTGGAATACAAGATTACTATATAAATTCAAGAAGATCCAAATCTTGTATTCTTATCCTATAATTTTCGAAAATTCTATAATAATAGGAGGGTGAGATTTTTGTGGAATATTTAACTATGGAGAAAAGAATATATGAGATATATTCAAGATTTCTTGGAGATCAAGAAAATATTTTTTCCTCCCTACTTCCATGGTAAAATGCAGCCCATCCATTATTATAAATAGGGGATGAATTTTTCATCCCCAATTTACGAGTTCCATGAGTTGGAAAAATTAAGAGCAATATATGTTTTTCTTCTTCCTTCGTATTATTAATTGTTCGTTAAACACTTCCCACCGGTGGATGAACAAAGCTAAAGGGAATACTTGAGAAGGTCTTCCGGTTGATAGGATCATCAAAGCTTGTCCCGATATTCTTAAAGGCCATAACTTCAAGAGGTATATAATCGCATAAATTCCTAGATTTTCCGCTATAGGTTTTTATGTGAATTAATTCGTATGCATGATGATAAACGTGGTGTTGGAACTCCAAGATCTCCTCGTCTCTAGATTACTACGAAGCCTCCATGTGGGTGAACTAATTCGCTATACATGTCACCCTCGTCTGGCCTGGTCTAAGGTCGTCTGGTCAGGACTCGTCTGGCCGGGGTCTTCTGGTAGAAGTCTTTTGGTCACATCATCTAGTCACCTCTAGTCTGATCACCTCATTTGGTCACCTCTAGTCTAGTCACCTCATCTGGTCACCTCTAGTCTAGTCACCTCTAGTCTGGTCACCTCATCTGGTCACCTCTAGCCTGGTCACCCCATCTCTTCCCCCTTAACCAAAGACCTATTCTAGACTAATATGTAGCTGACTAACAGGTTCAGCTAGTCCTATTACAAGTTCTTTGTTTTAACATCTTCAAAACATCTAACCTATATCCCAACAATTTCCCCCTTTTTGATGATGTTAAAACTAGAAGAACTGAAATAAAACAAGACAAGAAAACTTGAAATTACAAGATAAAGAGTCTAGCAGGCTGGGTCAACTGATCTTCCCCCTCAAAATATGCTCAGCTGATTTTTGGGGCAAAACACCAGCTAGTCTTCTTGTGTATCTGTAGGAAATCAAGTTTTTGATACCATTCTAGGTCCAGAGGTATTACCACAATATTTAGGAAGCCACAAGAATAGATCATCCCTTTTTGGATCAGGCGATCTTATCTTTCTTCCATATAAGTCCACAAATACACACTCAACAAAAGAGTCTTTGACATGATTATTTCTTCTACAGGGTCTTCTTCTCTTATGGGTTTGACCAGTAAAAGAATTAACTTGTCTTAAAGCAACAGACTTGAAATTCTTTTGATAAGGATAAGTCTTACTAGAACCATCAAAGGTTCCAGCTGGTCTGGCAGATGACTTGAAAGTCTTCTGCAGCTGAGTAGGAGTTAGCTGGTTCTGCCTCTTTTGAGAAGATCCAGACTGTCTTCTACTCTGCTGGCCTTGCTGTGGTCTTTTATTCTGGGTATAACCCTTCTTAAAATTTCACTTCTGCCTTTTGGGTTTTTTTAGTTTCAGTACTCATCGGCCCATTAGGCTGAGTTGTCTGGTCAGCAGACTTCTTACCCTTATCAATAAAATTACTAGGTTGTTCATGTTTCTGAACATATGAGAATTCAGGTTTGGTATAACCAAGTCCTGTCTTATCATGCTCATTTTGAGATGAGGAAGCTATGTGTGACACAATATTGTTTGTTGTAGTCAGCTGCTCCAGTCTCAGCTTGAGCTTGTCCTCAGTTTCTTTTACAATTTTGTTTTTATGGAAGAATTCATCAAACTTAGCTTTAAGCAGGTTATATTCATTATCTTTCTCAACATTTTCAACAACCAGCATTTCAATCAGTTTAACTTGTTCAGTACACCTGGTTGCCAAGTCAATAGACTCTTCGACTAGTGTATGATCAGCTGGGTTGCCTAGATATTGAGAAAGCTTCTGATTTTCTGCTTTCAGCTTTGTGTTCTCTTCTTTCAACTTTTGACAAAATTGTATTGAAGATTGGAGATCTAATAGCATTTTCTACATATAAGACTCATCTGATTACATACCTCATTTGTCACTAGACACGTCTCTTCATCTGGTCCAAAGTTAGATGATGAACCAGAAGTGGATACCTCTTCTTCCTCGTCTGTGAAGCTTCTTTTGGAGTAACTCCTAGTGTTTCTTTTGCTACTTTTCTTCGAACCCATTTCTGCAAGAAATTGTTAGCACAACAAATATTTGAGTTTTTTAAAAAAATGGATTTGCCCTTGTGACCACCAAAATAATTTCAAAACAGTGATCCGTAGGACACACTGCTCTGGTACCACTTGTTGGTCCCAAAAAGATTATCCAGCGAAAGCGTTTTGAAAATATTTTAATGAAAAACCAATTTTTAAAGTAAATGCTAAAAGAAAATGCAGAAATCTAAAGTGTAGAAAAGTAAATAACACAAGGATTTATAGTGGTTCGGACCAACTTGTCCTACGTCCACTCTCCCTTTCTCCAAAGGGGACTCACTCTCCAAACAACTTACTAACTTCTAGAATTATGAAGTACCAGCTCCTTCGTACAACTGCTTACAACAACCTTTCAAGGTAGTGAATAGGTTGAGTAAAATTTCAACTAAGAACTCCTAAAGAGTGTATATACTTGAATGAACAAGGTGAGTGAGTGGAGATTTTGTGTGTGCTTTCACGCCTGTCTCTCTTGTGTATGAACTCATCCAAAACACTCTAATTTATAGTTGAGAATTTACCAGCCGTTTGAGTGCTAGAAATTCAAACAACCATAATTGGAGGAATATAATCAATCACAGATTGGTTATATTGTTGATTGATTGATCTCCTCCATAAATTGGATATTTCAAGATTGATATCAATAAATCAATCAATCCTCCTAACAGTTGACTCTCCAGATTGCTTTTTCTCTATCATCGAACTCCAAGATCTCCTCATCTCCAGATTACTCTGAAGCTTCCATGTGGGTGAACTAATTCGCTATACACTTCAGCCTCGTCTGGTCTGGTCTAGGGTTGTCTGGTCAGGACTCGTCTGGTCGGGGTCTTTTGGTCACCTCATCTGGTCACCTCTAGTCTGATCACCTCATCTGGTCACCTCTAGTCTGGTCACCTCATCTGGTCACCTCTGGTCTGGTCACCTCATCTCTTCCCCCTTAACCAAAGAACTATTCTAGACTAATCTGTAGCTGACTAACAGGTTCAGCTAGTCCTATTACAAGTTCTTTGTTTTAACATTTTCAAAATATCTAATATATATCCCAATAATGTGTGTTGAAAAGTTGAGTTCAAGGGCGAGTCAAGCTGAGTTAGCACCGAGTTGGCCGAGTCAAGGCCGAGTTGACTCGGCAGAAGGAGAACAAATTGAATTTTCATCATTCTTCAGGGTTTTAATTGTAATTTCGTCACAATACCCTCTTTCCACACTATAAATACCACATTTTATCAGATTTTAGAGGGGGACTACACAAAACCACACACTCCCTTAGGGGACACACACCCCACACACTAGTTTAGCTTAATTTCACCTTCATCTCTAGATTTTAATTTTCCTTTCAAGTATTAGAGTAATTTAGCTAGGATTTCAAGATCAAAGTTCAATTTCACTCTACCTAGGTGACTTCTATCATTTATCTTTCAATTAATTAGTTTAATTTTCTCATTTATGTTTTGTTGCAATTTTATTAATATAATTTCCATGAGTTCATTGATTTGTTTAGTTTGTTTATCCGTGTGTTTTGTGTTATTAGCCATGGGCTAATTCCCAAATGCTCTGGGTGTTGGAATTATGAGGAGATTGGTGTTATTATGCTAGTTTAGCTTGGATTATGTTATCGAGTTGATTTGATTGTTTTATTGATGTGTTATTCTTGATTAGATTAATTGATTGAGTTTAGTAGCTCTTGTTAGATTGATTCGTGCTACAATGAGAGTTGGATTTTGGGTCGTGTTTATTTGTTTGTTTAAATTGTGCAAAAATACGAAAAAGTCATCACTCTATACATACTCTTTTAAAAAATACAGATGATAAAAATTTAAATTTTCTTAGAATAAATATTAAGTTAAATGTATATAAATTGTAATTGTATATATATTTACTTTAAATGCGGGATAGTTTTCGTCCCCCAAATTAGTCGGTCCTTGAACCGCATGCCTAGTACAAAAAAAAGGATAATTTATTTCTCAAGTTAGTCATATATTCATTGGAGGTGGCAATTTAGGTCCAACTCAGCAAACCTAAATGTAAGTATGAGATGAACTATAAAAATATAGGGAAAAAAAAATCAGGGCATATATGGCTCGACCCATGTGGCCTGTGGAATGATGGGCTCAAACAAATTTTGCCCGTGGGCTAATGGGCTAGCTGCCGATGGCTCGATGTTCTAAATTTTTTTAATCATTTTTACTAGGATCGGGATATTTATAAAATTATGTTCTTGTCAAAGGATTTTGTCAATTTGAATTATCAATGTAAGTATCAATTACTAATATAGAGCATTTGAAATCTTTTTTAAAATTATGTGCTTCGATTAACTACAAATTCTTGATTATTGTTTAGGCCTTTAGAAGCCTATAACTTTTTTTTGTAATATTTAAATATGATTGATGTAAATCTTTGTTTTAGCATCGATTAGTTAATATTTTTATAGTTAGTTTTTATCTTCAAAAATTAAATTTAGTTCATAAATATTATTTACTTAATAAAATTGGAAGGTGAGTTGGGCTGGTCTGTTGGCGCAATAGACCAAGTAAGATTAAGTTAGACTCTATTTATATAGGTTCGTTGAAAATATGTACCGGTCCGATTCAATTAAAAAAATATCAATTGGTCTCATAGATTGAAATGGATTGGACCGGACGACTCAAATTGACACTACTAATATTTAAGATGTTTAAAAAATGTCACCTCCATTTTAGTGATACTTGCATTTTTTTATTTGTTGCCTTTCAGTACCTCTTAGACATTGGTGGCTCAAGAAAAAAAAAAGAGAGTAATTTCTCACATGAAACAGATAAAAATCATATAAAGTATTGGAGAAAAAAAAAATGGAATAAAAAGACATAGAATTATATGTAAATGTACTTAAGTATCTGTAAATATAGAAGGGGCCACTAGCTCAACTAGGCATGATGGATATAGATTAGTCGTGTAAAATATGGTTTAAATAAACATAAGGTAGAGTGAGTACAAGCACAAAATGAGCAATAAAATAAAATAAATATGAAACTATAAACTGGTGTGGTACTATATGTGTACTGCCTAGGAGTAGGAACTATAAACATACTAACTCTTTATATAAAAAATAAATAAAAGAGGATGTCAACGTTTTTGTCCAAATATTAGGTCAAATTAACTTTCTGATTATGTAAATATTGTATGAGACGTTTTTACATATTGTTTGTCATTTTAAATTAAATTGAGTTTAATTAATAAATGTGAATTAATATATGTAAAGTAATAACATGAGACATAAATATACTCGTGTAGCAAAAATATAATTGCAAAAAATAATGTTGTTATATTGTCATTTATGAAAATATCGATTGAACAACAAATAAGTTTCAATTATATATTCGTGTAGTTTCATTAAGTAACAAATAAATTTGGGAGTTGGGACAGAGTGAGTATATTATACTCCCCCTATTTCAAAATAAGTGTCATTTTACAGATTTCGTATTAAATTAAAAATCATAAAATTTTGGCTTATGTATCTCATATAAATCTCTAAAAGATCTATTATATTTTGATAATATCCAACAATTTTTTTTTATTTTAATATAATCCCTAAAAAATATTTTATGTCTTGAATTCAAATTCGTGGTAAATTAAGAAAAATAATAATTGAAACGATACTTATTTTAAAATAAAATTGAACATTTAAGACGATACTTATTTTAAAACAGAGGGTGTATAAATCATTTTTTTTTTTTTAAGTTTACGCCATGCAAATCATTTTAAAGATGAAAATAACTAATCTTCCATGTCAACATACTTTTCACGTGTCATAAAAATGAAAATACATATAAAGGGCAAATGTTAAAATTAATCCCAACAATTGTGGCAGGCAGCCTAATGCTTAGTGTTGTAAATCTAGAAGATTTATTATACCAAATCTAAAAGATTTGATGTGGACATTGCTAATAGGCTTTTAACCTAAACATGCTTTAGGTTTAGACTATGTCTTTATTTTTATAAATAAATCATTGTACTTAAAATTGTATACTCTCATATACACACATATTAGTGAAACTTCTGGCTTGGTACGCCCCCAGACATAGTCGTTATCAACGAACTGGGTAAACAAATTCGCGTCTCTATTTTACGTTCTCGATTTACAACACGTTATCAGCACGAGTGTTCTACCGATTAGATTTCAAAACTTCACAGTCCTCTTTTCTAATTCTTTCATCGGATGGTGAACGGTTTGGTTTTAGATCTTGCGTTTTTAAGTAAAGAATTTATTGTTACAAATAAATTCCGTTTGATTAATAATTAGTATGGCTATTAGTTTCGTTGATTTTTTTTTTAATGTATGCATTATGGTTCATATGGTTAACCCACGTCTTATCATACCTAAACTAACGCTAAATTGGGTAATGTGATTTTCGTGAGTTTAATTCATTTGAATTAATAAATCAACTGGATATGACATACATTATCCAACTCAAGGACTACACCAAGCCAAAAATTTGGGGAGCGCGATGACGACAATGGATCCTCAGCCGGAGCCTGTTGCCTACATTAACATGGGCCGAAATTAAATTTTATCTGCTAAATAATTATAAACGTTTTATTTATATAATTATAATAAAGCATGAGATTTTGTATAATTATTCATGCGCATTAATTTTAAATTGCCTTTTGGATTTTACTAATCTATTTCGTGTTGAACTTTCTTTTGGACTCGATACTTGTATGGTTGCTCCACCCACTTGAGACGTGGCCTGATCCATTGCTGCTTAGACGAGGAAGCAGGTAGTCCGTCCGCCCTCACTCGACGCGAGATAAGTTTCACCAGATGTTTGAGAACCCTTATTGTTGGGTTCTGCTCTGGTAAAAGACTTAATTCTTTCTTTTATATCTTCAGCTATTAACACTGTCTGCGCTCTTTATTTTGTCGCAACATATGCTTGTGAATTATTTGCTGTAGAAATTAGAATTTATATGAAAATCCTTGTGTGTCTATTTTATCTTTACTGCTAATTTAATTCACTCAAAAAATGCCTAAAATTTTTGTATACAAGTTTGTCTGAAGAAAACATGAGCATTGACTAAAATTTGAACTTGAATAGTTGCTCCTACTTGTATAGCTGTTTATGTGAATTAAATTTATTTTATTGGTTATAGTCCGCATATATTGTCTGGGTAGGCAGCACCCAGTATTTGTCGGACCGTAAATTATATTTTGGGTAGACGGTGTCCAATTCTTGCTTCTATGTGCTCTAGAATAACCAAATAAATCTTTATTTCTCTGTTGTCAATAAATTGGTCACCATACTCACCATGTCACTTTGAAAATTGTAGTGAATAATGTCTGATATTACCATGAGAGAATTCGTTGAGCTTGCTCTTGATGGTAGTAACTACCTGACATGGGCACTAGATGTCGAGATCCATCTAGCCTCAACTGAGTTGAGCGAAGCCTTTGTCGAAGGTTCAAAATCCACTAACGCCCAGAAGGCGAAAGTGTTGATTTTTCTCGGGAATCACCTGAATGAGGATCTGAAAAATGAATACCTCACTAAAAAAGACCCCGGAACGTTGTGGAAGTCCCTGAAGGACCATTTCCAACAACAAAATGATATACTCCTCCCTCTGGCACAATACGATTGGTTGAACCTCCGTTTCCAAGACCTTAAGTTTATAACGGAGTACAACTCTGCTTTGCAGCGTATTGTAACCCATTTGATGCAGAAAACTCTGTCAATATTCCACCCTAGCAACTTTATACTCCAGCAGCAGTATAGGGCCAAATATATGATTGGTCGCAAGCGTGGAAGGGGGAGAGAGAGTAAGAAAATCTGGGCCAAAGGCCGAGGTCGTAGTACATCCGGTGGTCACAGAACCTCGAACGACAATCAAGCTCAGAATCGTAGAAAGGGTGTACCCAACACTAATTTCGCTCACAAAACCTGGCTCTCAAGACGAGATTGAGTAGTCCTGCTACAGATGCGGATGCAAAGACCATTGGTCTCGCACGTGTCGAACTCCTAAGCATTTGGTTGAGGCTTATCTAAAGCAGCAGAAGGACGACAAGGGAAAGACCCCTATAGTCGAACCTCACGATGACAGCCTGCCTGAAGCAGAATTTGACCAAGACAACGATGATCTCTTGAGCTCGTAGCTCAAAAACTTTGGAGACAATTAGTGATTTGAGTATTTGATTATTTTAGTATTTTATTTTTTGGTTAAAATAATTTATTTTTGGATCCTGTCTTTCAGATATTTTATTTGATGGATATGACATTTATGATTTAGCTTTGATATGTTTACCTCAACATATGATATCCATTGAATTTATTTTGGATATTGTTATTCTTATACATGGCTTGTAAACATATAAACTATTAGGCTTGGGTTATTTCCTCTGGCGTGATGGATGCAAATAGTAATTTATGTTTGGTAGATAGCGCCACCACACATACAATCTTAAGAGATAGGAAGTATTTTCATAATTTGAAAGAACGTAAGAGGAGTGTAACTACGATAGCTAATGCCAATATTATGATAGTGGGCTCCGGAAGAGCTTCTATTGTCCTCCCGATGGGTACCGAACTCATAATTGATAATGCTTTATTGTTTCCACAATCTAAGCGTACCCTGCTCAGTTATACCTTTTGATGACTATTACTCGAGGTAGTCATAAACAAGTTATAGAAAAGCTTCCTTCCTTCTCTTCCGGATTGTACTATTCCTACATCCGGCCGTCCAATCTCCATCAAGCTATGAGTATGAAATTTCATGACCCGGACTCTTTTAAATTATGGCATAAGCGGTTAGGTCATCCAGGACAAACTATGACATTTAGGATTCTATCTAATTCCATTGGTCATAATATTTTGAATAATAGAATCCCTCATGTTGATGAATTTATATGTGATGCATGTTCTAAGGGTAAGTTAATAGTGCGCTCGTCGCGCACTAAGGTTGGACTAGAGTCTCCGGTTTTCCTTGAACGGATTCAGGGAGATATTTATGGACCGATTCACCCAGCACCAGGACCATTTCGGTATTTCATGGTTCTAATTGATGCCTCCACTAGGTGGACATATGCCTGTTTGTTGTCCACCCTCAATCAAGCTTTTGCGAAGCTCATTGCGAAAATTATCGAGCTTAGAGCTCAGTTCCCATATTATCCAATTAAATCGATTCGCATGGATAATGATGTTGAGTTTAGCTCAAAGGCCTTTACGGATTACTGTATGGCCCTGGGAACTAAAGTGGAGCATTCAGTCCCCTACGTCTACACCCAAAATGGTCTTGCTGAAGCGCTAATAAACCGTATCAAATTTATCACGAGATCATTGCTTATGAACTCTAAACTACCCACTTCATGCTGGGGGCATGCAGTCCTACATGCATCGCACTTTATACAAATCCGTCCAACTGCATATAATGATCATTCCCCCTACAGCTAGTGCGTGGGAAAGAACCTAACACTTCCCATTTGCGTATTTTTGGATGTGCGGTATATATTCCGATAACATTACCAAAGTGGACCTCTATGGGCCCACAAAGGAAACTCGGTATTTACGTTGGATTTGACTCTCCATCCATCTTGAAATACCTAGAGCCTTTGTCCGGGGATCAATTAACGGCCCGGTTCGCTGATTGCACGTTCGAGGAAGATCACTTCCAGGCATTAGGGGGAGATCCGAATTCAAAATTGAATGAATGCCAAGAGCTTACGCGGAACGTAAGTAATCTTCAGTATCTAGATCCACGCACTAGTCAATCTGAACTAGAAGTTCAGAAGATCATTAACTTGCAAAATTTAGCAAACAATCTGCCAGACGCGTTCACTAACCATAGAGGTGTAACTAAATTGCATATACTTGCAGTAAATGCTCCACAAAGGGTTGAGGTCCCAAGCAAATCAAGTATACATGCTCCCACAAGCCATAAGCGTAAAGGACCTACAACCAATACAAACACACCTAAAAGAAAGGCTAGCAAAACTAGTCAGCCGAACGTAAAATCTCTAGAAGAGATTTGTCTAGATAACTTAAAGTCTCTAGAAGAGACTCGTCCAGAAGATGAGCGTCCTAGTAATGAAGCACGTGCACAAAATATTCAATGCACTAGGACCGCGGAACGACCAGACCTAGATACACTGGGAAATGAGGAAGGTCTGGTTGATATAAATGTCGAAGTCTCTATGAATTTCATAGATACGGGAGAAACATATAGTGGAAATATTACTGTCATCGACGACACATTTGCAGCGACAATTACTCTTTCCGTTATAAATAACGATCTAGATCCAGAATCCAAAACGATCGCTGAGTGTTGGAAGCGCTCCGATTGGGTAAAATGGAAAGAGACAATTGAAGCAGAGCTTGCATCGCTTAACAAAAGAAAAGTATTTGGCTCTATCGTTAGTACACCCGCGCGCGCTATCCCTGTAGGATATAAATGAGTTTTTGTACGAAAACAAAATGAGAACAATACTATGGAGAGGTACAAAGCGAGGCTAGTAGCTCAAGGGTTTTCGCAGAGACCCGGTATTGATTTTGATCAAACATATTCTCCCGTAATGGACGCAATAACGTTCCACTACTTAATATCTTTGACAGTTAAATTGAATCTCCAGATGAGATTAATGGACATTGTAACCGCATATTTATAATGATCACTAGATGCCGATATCTATATAAAAATCCCCGATGGATTTGACATTCCCCAGATGAGGAATGGTGAAAATCGCAGTATGTATAGCATAAAACTGCAGAAGTCGTTGTATGGCCTAAAGCAATCAGGTCTCATGTGGTACAACCGACTTAGTGAATTCCTCCAGAAGAAGGGATACACAAGTGATATAGCTTTCCCATGCGTATTCATGAAGAAATCGCAAGGTGATTTTTGCATCAGGGTAAAACTAAGTATTAATATTTGGTCACTACCTAGCACGTGGAGTTTTTATGGCATGTTATGTCGTAATGTCCAAGGGGGAGTGTTGTACATCTAGAAGGTTTATTATACCAAATCTAAAAGATTTGATGTGCACATTACTAATGGGTTTTTAACCTAAACAGGCTTTAGGTTTAGACTAGGACTTTATTCTTATAAATAGATTATTGTACTCAGAATTGTATACTCTCATATACACACATATTAGTGAAACTCCTGGCTTGGTACGTCCCCAGTCGTAGTCGTTATCGACAAATTGGGTGAACAAATTTGCGTCTCTATTTTACGCTCTCGATTTGCAACAGTTAGGAGCCTTAAGGCATCAGAGCAATCACAATGGTGGGGATTTATAACACATTTAAGGATGACAATGGGGCGGGCCTGGGACAGGTTTGGTCAATCCCAGGACCCGCCCCACCAAAATTTTAGAGGATCCGGACCCGTTTTGGGGCCCACCGGGTCCGCCCCGCCCCGTTTAGCTTTTTTATTTATTTTAAATATAAAATGTATAATTTTTGTATTCGAAAAATCAAATTTAAACATATAATTGCTTCAAATAATATTTAATATTCATCCAATACCTAAAAATAACATATATAATCAATATATTAATTAATTTATAAATATACATTAATTTGAAAATAAGTCCTTATATATGCATATAAATATATAAAATAATATGAATATATTATGAGGCGGGTCCGCGGGGTAGGTCCTACCAAAACTACAGCCCGCCCCGGACCCGCTTGACCTGATCAAAACCTGCTCCGAGCGGGGCGGGTTCCATGCGGTTTATTTGTTTAAATGATTATATATATATCTAAAAATTACAATAATTAATAAAAATCTTATTTAAAATTAAATTGAATTAGATTAAATGAATATTAAATTATTCTAATTTTTAAAATAAATATTTATTTATTTTTTAATTAAAAAAAACATAGGGTAAATTATTATTATTGAACAATCGGTATAAAAATGGATAATATAGTTTTTATGTGGGTGCATTGTTAAATTTTAGGAATGAATTAAACAAAAGAAAGATGTTCTTGTGTGTAATCGTTAGTGAAATGATATGTAATTTAGTGATTTTTATAGGGGATGATTAGTGAACAATTAATTAAATAAAATGTTGAGAAAATTATTATTATTATTTAAAAAATGACACAAAAATTAAAAAAATTGTTATAATTTTAAGGATTAATTGCTTGGAGCCACACTTTCTAGAACCTAATTGCACCAAGCCTCCCTAAAAATCCTACATTGCATATAACTCCATTTTATTTCAAAAAACCACATTTTCTACTTTTTTGTGGGTCCCACCATTTCTCTCTCTTACCCATCACAATACCAGCAACTCTCTCTCCTCTACAATAGTCATCGGTTCCTTCTTATCTCATTTATCATCCCCACTTTCTCTCTCCACCCCCCAAAGACCTACCCACTTCTCTCTCTATCAATTCAAAATTTTCATAGCTGTGACCACCACCGCGTCTCTCTCTTCGACGGACGGCGGAAGCTTCTTCATCGTGAGAGCCACCGTGTCACGGCCCATCGCGCCTCTGTCTTCTACATCTATCCACGGCGGTTTTGCGACGGCGGCGGGGGAAAGCAGCGATGGGGAATGAAAGCAGCGGCGGCGGTGCTCCTTTGCTCTGATCCGCGCCCCCACGGTGGTCCTCCGATGCGATCTGCCTCCACCGCTCATCTGCATCGATCCGCACCCCCACGGTGGTCTTCCGATGCGATCTGCCTCCACCGCTCATCTGCCCCCCACCGCTCCTCCGCCGCCTCTCTGGAGTCGCGCACTGGTTCACATCCTCGATTCATCACAACTCCTCGTCGATGTAAGTATTAATCATAGTTACCTTCATTCTGTAGGTAGATTTTTCGACAAAAATTTTGGATTTTTTTAAACCCTAGGTCCTACCTTACTGAATCGGGAAAAACTGTTCTCATTACATGATATATTGATTCTGGTCTGTTTTTTGACGTGTGGATTTCATGTTTGATTCGAATGAGATTATGAAGCGATTTATAGGCAGATCGCAGTTATTGAAATCGTTTGTTGGTTATCGTTGATGAAAACAATGTTAAGAGTGCTCTTGAAAGAGATTCAGTGTATGTTCCAATGTTAAGAGTGCTCTTGAAAGAGATCGGACCGCCTGGAGGGGGGCATATATGCAACTAAATTTTGTATTTTCTGCAACCATATATGCAACTAAATTTTGCATTTCTGCAACCATATATGCAATTAAATTTTGCATTTCTGCAACCATATATGAACTTTTGTGTTTAAGTAATCTGTTCATTTTTATGAATGCACTTTTCTGTATTATTAACTTTTTTTTGTTTAGGAATCATCTGATAACTGTTTTATTTTCCTGTACCTTGGGGCAAGTAAAAATGATTTTTTACACATGGTTCTGTCTTTATAAGGCGTTGACTTGGTTTTTGTGCTCAATGTAGTTGGTTGGTGTAAAATTTTTAGGTCGATTGCTACGATGTGTACTTAGTATTGGTTAGATCCTGTGGCACTCATTTATAATTTCTTGCTGCAATGATTATCAGGGTTCATGCGGATCATGCTGGTCTTTTAGCGCAACTGGAGCATTGGAGGGTGCCAACTTCCTGGCAACCGGAAATCTTGTGAGCCTCAGCGAGCAACAGCTGGTTGGTTGTGATCACGAGGTTTAAATCCTTAACCTTGTTAGCTTTTTTACTCTTTCTGCAATTTGATTGACATTTGGTATGTATGGTTCCAAGTGTCTGTTGGACACGGTGCCTCATATGGAATTTTAATAAATACACTTCATAATATTGGTCTACTACTGTATGTTAAAACTTATGGTAGGATAGTATGTTTGTTCTGCATATTTGGATTTTTTTTTTATAATATTGATAATTTTGTGTTGTATGTTTGTTAATATTGATAATTTGTGCTGAATATTTGGATTTTTTTGTTTTTTTTTTCCCAAATCTGTGCTGCATATTTTTTGGCTCAAATCTGATAATCTGTGATGCATATTTGGCTTAATATTTATTATTTGGATGGTGATGTTGAGTTTTGAATTTTGAGGAATTTTTAATAGGAATTGAGCTGAAATGAAAAGAGAAGGATCTACAAAGTTGAGGGGCATATATGCAACTAAATTTTGCATTTCTTCAACCATATATGCAACTAAATTTTGCATTTCTGCAACCATATATGCAATTAAATTTTGCATTTCTGCAACCATATATGCAATTAAATTTTGCATTTCTGCAACTATATATGCAACTAAATTTTGCATTTCTGCAACCATATATTCAATTCTTTTTTTTACATTTTTGCAAATATTTAATGTAATTTTAGAATTTTTAGATGTAATTTTATATTTAAATATAATTTTTTTTAGAAGTTTTATACATGCAAAAATGATTATTGATAATGAGATTGTGCATTTATTTTTTATTTTTAATTGTATAAATTCATATTAAAAAAATGAAGAAAAAAATTGCTTGAATTTGGGGGAATGAGAACTGGAAAAAAATGTTTTTGGGTAAAGTGAATTAAAAAAATTCAAAATAAATTCCAAAAAAAAGCAAGAAAAGGGTGTTGTTAGTTTTGTGCCGCCAACCAAAAAATGAAACAGCCCACCAAAAAATTTGAAAAATTCAAAATTTAAAAAACAAATGAAAAAAACAGCCGGATTAGACAAATGAAATAGCCCCTTAAAAAACAGCCCCTGACACGCCTGCAAAGTCAGCAGAAGGGGGGAAGAGTTTTGGGGGCATGGACCCCACATTTTGGGGTGTCTTGAAATGTAGGAAAATTGGTGGGGGTTAATGCAATTAGGCTCTTAGAATTGGGCCTATAGGTAACTAACCCTAATTTTAAAATAATTAATATAAATTAAATTATTCTAATTAATTTTTTTTATTAAAATAATATATATATATATATATATTATTGTAAAATGAAAATAAATTTGTATATATATATTGTAATTATATTTCTTTTTATAAAATTATTTTGGTAAAAAATGTGAATTTTTTTTTATCCTATGTGACCAAATGTGTAAGTGTTTCCTATGAGACCAAATGTGCAAGTCGGTTAGTAGCCGTTAGTTGCCGTCAAGTTTGGGACTAATTTTGAAAGTTTGGGAATGTTTGAGACTAAAAGTGCCAAAAAAATATTCCTATGAGACCAAAAGTGTTTTGGGTGGGACTGAAAGTAATACATTATATGTCCAATGAGACCAAAAGTGCAAAAATCTCAATTAATATTATAAATTATTTTAAAATAATAAGGATATTTTTGTACTTTATATTTATTAAATTAATTTATTAATAGGGCTATAAAGTGCGATTGTAATATGTAGAGGGCAAACGTTCTAATGTAAAATGCAATCTTATGAAAAAAAATATTATACATTGGATCGAATATCTAACTGTATTTAAAAGGTTTACTGACATTAGGAAGGACAAAAAAAAATTTTAACCGTAGAAAAAATCTTATAAAGTATTGTACGTGCTTTTTTGAAAAGATTAAGCTTAGGACTTTTAGAAGAAAAATTATGTTGAAAGAAGACGTCATCTTTTTTTTTTTTTACCTTCGAAAAAACTTCTTTCACTTTGTTAGGAGTATACTGAAGTCGGATTTTGATAAATGGATATGATTTCTATCAATGTTTTGACGAATTACAATCCAAGTTCTAAAATTTTAAAAATCTTTATTTTTCTTTAAAAAAAATGGAGATAAAACTCCTGTCAAATTCTTATGTTAAATTATAGTAAAATCTCTAAAATTTTAATATTATTTGCTTATTTTCCTCACCTAATTTAATTTGTGTATTTTTTCTAACAGCATTCGAGTTGTTAAAATGTCTTTTTCCCATGCAACTCTCACAGATAATGCTTCAAACGCCTTAAACATGACCATATTGTACAACACTAAACTAGATTACGGGGTAGGATAGGATTGGATTAGAACGATTATCGAAAAACGGATAGACTAGAAAAAAAAATTGGGCTAGAACCAAATTTTCTAGATCGAATTGTACATAAGATAGTCGTTTTAGTCTATCCAGGATCATGGTCCTGTGCAACCCCTCGAACCAAACACGAAATTACCTGAAATTATAAAGACAATCCCACGCAATCCCTCAAACCAAACTGCTGAGATAAACAAATTATTTGTATTACCAGATAATAAGAAGAAGACAACAAGAAGTTTCAAATCTCAGTCAATTTGACCAAGTAATATGTGTTTCTTATATCTATTCAAATATAGTCAAATCCACGACTAACGTCGCATAATTTATCATCTCTGCTTCTTTATTCCTTAATGTAGGACGAAGCGTTCCAATATAGAGAAGACTTTCTTAATTTGTGGTGCTATACTTGGATTAATGTGGTGGTGGATCTAAGACTTACACAAACTTGGATGATAATGTATATCAAGGGGTAGTTAATATTTGATACAATTCTATAAGCTAAAATGCACTATACAACATAAAAAATCCCATGACACAATTTCATACAATTTGGTGGTCCCCACCATTGACCAAAACCACAAGTTCATACAATTTGGTGGGACCGTGTTCAAAATCTGATTCTTACAAAATTTGACGCACTTTTGACTGATTGACACATTTTTGCACAGTTCCGAGGTAAAATTCTGACCATTAATATTTATTATTTTCGGATGTTTATTAATTTTGAACATAAACATTAATTTTATGAACACAAGTATAAAATAATTTTTGAACACAAATATAAATATTTGAGAATTCAATCAAATTCAAATTCAAAAACATTTCTTTCATTATTAATTTGTGAATTACATATAAAGAATTCCAAAAGTATTATATACGCAAAATTAGGCATAAACAGCCCAAACATTATTGAACAAACGGCTAAAAAAATGTGCACAAACGCACATAAATTATGAACAAATGCTCTAAACTTATGAACAAGTGCCGCTAAATTATGAACAGAAGGCGTTTTCACAATTTTCCCTAGAAACTTTCGATTCACCTCATATTTTGATACCTAAAATCAAGAACAAATGAAATATAGAGCAATTGAACCAGTTAAGATTAAAAAGGATAATTCATCATTAAAGCTTCACAATAAATCTTTAAACTCCATTAATACCACACCTCCAATAACAAATTTGTCAAGTTCACCCACTACACACTACACACTACACAAATACGGAGCACACTCACACACTCAACACTAAGCTCTCATACACGAAATTGAATAATAAGAGAAAGAATTTGTAATTGAATAATAATAAGAGTATGATTATTGTTGCATCTGAATATATTGAAAATTAATGTCAGAAATAAGTTATCAAACACGTTATAATTGGTATTATTTATGCAATTCATTTATCTCAAATCCCCCAACCCCACGCACTACACCTTCCCCAATCCCCCCCACGCACACACAACCTATACTCAAGCACACTGCATCTATAATAAATACCCCATAAATGGTAACATTCCAACAGAGGATATATAATTACAGAGGGTATATATAACAGATCTTAGATATAACAGAGGGTATGTTACCTGGGGTTGACTCAGCTACGACAGGAATCAATGCCAGAACGCAGCCAATCTGGACCGATCTACCCTAGATCTATTCGCTCATTTTTTAGATCCGTGAAATCTGATGGTCGCCGACGATGCAACGGTGAGGAGGCGAGTCGACGGCCATGGCGTTAGCGGTGGTGCCTTCTTTCCAACATTGATGACGACCGGTAGCGCAGGGATTTGCGCGTTGGTCTCCGTCGGGCTCTTTCTTGTGATGGCGGTGGACGGATTTCTTCCATCGGAAATTAGAGAGAGACGAGAGAGACTGGTGGTGGCGGTAGCCTACAGTCCTCACTATGGCGGATTTCTTCCATGAATTTTCTCTCTGGTATAGATAGAGAGAGAGAGAGACGAGAGAAAGAGAATTGAGTGAAATGAATTTTTTTGAAACTAAAATAATTATTAAAAAGCTGGAGAGAGAAATATGAGTCCTACCTTTTAAAATACAATTTAACACACAAATGTATTAAACTGCTCCATGAGATTTTTGATGTTTTATATTGCATTTAAGGGTTGGGAAGGGTGCATTTAACTCGACTCTTTATAAAGTGAATGTTAGATACACTAACACCAATTATATTATGTTTGGTAGGGTTTTATCTTTTATGTATAAATACTTCGACTCTTTATAAAATGAATGCCCGGTTTCCACTGAACTAAAGTTGTGTGATAGTGGATCCATTGTATCTACTTGATATTCATAAAACCTATCAATCTTAAAATATATTTTTTCAAATTTGCCCCTTATTTATTCACATTAATTTTTTCTAACGCCTAAGATTCACAGCATGCACAGAGTGAATATCAGATCCATGAAGACAACGTTTAATCGCAGATGAAAATACGAAGAAATCGTTGTCAATTCTTAAAGACACAGATTAATTCTCGTTTGCACTAACATTTGATTTGTAAATTCATATATCAGGAAGAAGTTATCGTGTCATCCATCTCTCTCGATTTGTATTCATATAAGATTTCGATGCATTATGTTAGAGGATTATATGAAAATGAATTAGGATAATAAAAAAAATTAGGGTTTTCCTAATGTTTTAGTAAAGATTAGGGATTTCGATGTTACACACACACACACACACACATATATATATATATATATAATGTTTCGGTTTGTTGCCGAATTCATTGGGTTTAATTCCCAGAAATATGAGCAATTCCAGATGCATAATATACAGTTTGTTGCCGAATTCATTGGGTTTCATTGGGATTATTTTTTTAGTTCTCATTGATCAAATTTTGTCATATTTAATAAATTCCAATAATTTGTTGCTCTGTTCTTTCGTCTTGTTCTGCACAAATTAAATTATTTGCAATTTCAACAAATTCCAAAGTGAATCCCCATAGAAATTGTTGTTCTTTTATCCATTCTCCTCCAAATTTTTCTTAAAAGGTATGTCATCTTTCTTAATTTGGTAGGATTGTTTCCTGTTGAATTTCCTCGTCCACCACCTCAAGCGGTATAGCCAAGCAATTCTGAAACAACATTGACATAGTGCCGGAGATCGGTCTGTAGTTTTTTTTAGGTATTTTGAACAACGAAAATTGGAAAATAATTTTTTTAACTGAAAATTGAGAATAATATTTAATAATGATAAAATGTAAATTGTGATAGAATTTTGAGGGTAAATATGACTTTTTTTAAATTTATCAATAAATTTAAAAAAGGCTACCAAATGAAATATAAAATATAAAACTTTATATATCAAATAACTGATATATACATAAAACTTGTTTAGTGAATCAAAGTTTAAACTATCCTATATTATCATATAAATGCTACCAAACAAGTCGTTATAGTTTTATTAAATTTTACATATAAATTTGGATTAAAAAAAACATTTTGAGCATTAAATCTGTTTTTCTTTTTAAGACTATGTAAAACATCTCCAATTTTTTTTAAATCAAGCCAATTATATGAAACTAAACTCAATCAAACATCATAGTTTACAGCCGCCTCTTGTTGATTTTGAATAAATAACAAGAAATCAATACTTATCCCTGCATGAATATACATATCTATAATACATTATATTTAAATATTAATTTATAAAAAAATATTTTGAAGAACTTATACAAATCGCAAAAAAAAAAAAAAAAAAAAAGCATGCACGCACACACGCACATCTTTAGCATTTTTCTTAGATCATTTAATCTCCTATAAATAAATTTCATAGTATGAATTTTATATTATTACATGTATTCATTAATATTATTACATGCATTCACTGATATTATTAAATTTATAAACTGAAATCACAATAAAAAATATTATGGTATCGATGAATGCATGTAATGGTATCAAATTTATACAATGAATAAGTTTCATAGAAGACCTACTCTTCTTAGATAAATATATTTGACCAAGGATAAAGGTGGATGAGATCGGGGTGGGATAAAAATGTGAAAAGGATGGATGGGGTGATGATATGAGCAATAAATTTGTATTTGGTGAGGAATGAAAAAATGCGTTTGAATGAAATTTTATGTCTAGTCAAAAGTGGTGTTATAAGGTGGTGATAAGTAGGAGATAAAATGAATAAGTGTGAGAAAACAGAAAAGTAAGAGAAAGGTGAATCTTGTAGAATAAAATGCACGTAGGAGAAAGAACGAGAGAAAAATTAATGATGTGATTATATTAAAAAATATTACATGTTTGTTTACATAGTATTACAGTTAAAAAAAACTATGGGATATTATTTAATTTCTAAAGTAACTCTTGCCAAATTGTTAATCTTCATTTTCTTTTAAACTCTTGTTTTTCATTAAAGAATAAAAAAGAGTTTGAATCGAATAAAGTATATACTTTGATTTTTTTGCGCTATAATTTTGACTTGAAAATATAAAAGCGTTATACCTGTTATTTTGAAAAGATTAAACTCGGATTTTTTAGAAGAATCTTTTTATGTTGGGAGAAGACGTCCTTTTTTTACTTTCGAAAGAATTTCTTACACCTTGCGAGGAGTAAAGTCGAATTTGGTATTTGGTTTTGATTTCTATCAATGATCTGGCGAATTACAATTCCAAAATTTGTAATCTTGAAAATATCCATTTTTTACACTCCTGCCAAGTTCTTGTGTTAAATTAAAGTAAAATCTCTAAAGTTTTAATAGTATTTGTTTCCTTTTAATTTGTATTTTTTTAACAACATTCGAGTTGTTAAAACGTCTTTTTCCTATGCAACTCTCACAAATAATGCTTCAAACACCTTAAACACAATAATATTGTACAAAGTATACTATATTGAAACACCAAAAAGATATAGCTGCACGAGGCTAAGGTAAACAAATTATTTCAACTCTTTTGTGTCACCAAATAATAATAAATTAAGGCAACAACAACAAATTTCAAATCTCATTTAATTGACCAAGTAATTTGTGTTTCTTATATATGTTCAAAGCTAACGTAGAATAATTTGTCCTCTCTTCTCCTTAATTCCTTAGTGGTCAAGACTCAAGTTTTAGTCTCACTCAATTCCATATAATTTTTTGTTTGGTTCACAGGTTTCAAGCCCAAGACTAAACAAGGGTCCAAGCCCATAAACCTACATAATCCTTAAAATAGGGGACTAAATAATCCCCAAAGTTCAGTGGAACTGCACAATCCCACGATACATAGTAGGTTAAGAAAAATCCTGATGTTAAATCGATCGAATCACAGAGTCAATATGCTTAAGTATTATTAACCAGTAACACAACATAAAAAATGATGTTGAGTGTTTATTGAGACATAACAATTATACACTAACAAGTAACATGCTCAGCATATCAAAAGTTCAAAAGCTCATATAATTAATGTAGGAGAAACGTTCCAATAAAGAGAAGACTTTTTTTTATTTGTGGTGCTCTAATTGGATTAATGTGGCGGTGGATATAAGACCTACAAAATTTTGGATTAAAATGTATGTTAATATTAACGTCATAGCTTCATTGAATTTTATATAAAAATTTGGATAAACATAAGAATATTTTGAGAATTAAATCTATTTCTTAAGACTGCACGAATTAATTAAATCAAGCCAATATGAAACTTTGAGGTCGAACCTAAGAGATAGCTGTCCATATATTGATAAGGGATGAATGGATTCTCGAACTTAATCAAACAACATGATTTACAGATGTTTCCTGTTGATTTTGATTTTTCTTTAAAAGTTAAATAATCAGAAATCAATACTAATCACTACAGCTTCTGCATCGGTGCTTATCAACGGCTGTAACAACGGAAATTTTTAATCTTGAACGAGGTCTAAGGCAAGGTGACCTTTATCACCTTTCATTTTCCGGATTGTTGCTGAAGGCTCAAGACTTTTAATAAAGAAGGCGGTGGAGTTGAAGATTCTAGAGGCTGATGTTGTTGGGAAAGATAGAATCAAGGTATTCCACCTCCAATATGCCGATGATGCGATCTTCATTTGTCCAGGTATCCT
Organism: Ballota nigra; assembly: GCA_947034835.1. Taxonomy (NCBI): domain Eukaryota; kingdom Viridiplantae; phylum Streptophyta; class Magnoliopsida; order Lamiales; family Lamiaceae; genus Ballota; species Ballota nigra. The sequence goes on along the minus strand of OX344720.1, from coordinate 84,610,534 downwards.
CCGTAACTTTGAGCTTATTTAGGGTTTAAAAGTCAACTTTGGGTTTGAACATGGAGCAAAATTTATTACAGTCGGTCCCCTTTTCCTATATGGGGATCAACGTGGGCATCAACCACCGTGTAACATCAGCCTAGGGGAGTTTAGTTAACAAAGTTCGTCGTCGGTTGAGTTCTTGGAATGGAAAGCACTTATCTTTTGGAGGACGAATAACTCTGTTTCAAGCTATTCTTTCTGCTATGCCGGTGAATTGTCTCCCTTTCTACTGCATTCCCAAGAAATCTATCTGTGAGTTCATAAGTGTGCAACATATTTTTTTGGGTTAGGTGGGGCAATGTTTGTAAGGGTAAAGATGAGGGGGGTTTAGGGGTAAGAGATTTGAATATTTTTAACCAAGTTTTAGTGGGTAAGTGGGTGTGGAGAGTTTTACATGAACATGACGGCTTATGGGTTAGAGTTTTAAAATCGAGATATGGGGAAAATCCTTTCCTTGTGGGGAAAGCGGGGGCATCAAATAGAGAGAGTGGTAGGGGTAGGAATTCTTACATCTCGGGTTGGTGGAAAGACGTGTTTGAGTTATATTGGGGGAAAACGGGACAGGTTTGAATGAAGAATTCTTGAAAATAGTTGGATGTGGGGATAGGACCAGTTTTTGGTCAGAATGGTGGGTAGGGAGTAGCACTTGAGGGATTAATTTCCTAGATTATTTAGGTTGAGAGAGCAACAAGGGGCTAGGGTGACTGAGGTAGCAAGATGGGGGACGAATGGGTGGAGCTGAGATTTAAGATGGAGGAGAGTTCTAAGAGAAAGTGAAAATATTATGCTTAATGAATTGATGTCTTGTTTAAACAGGTACAAGTTAAATTGAGAGGCACGAGATGTATGGAAATGGATCCACAATCCGAATGGGTTATACTCAACTGTCGTAGTGTATAAAGTATGTACAACACGTGACGTGCCGGAAGAAACGGAACTGGAGAATAGAGTTTGCAAAAATTTGTGGGGTAGCTACGCACCGAAGTGGATACAAGCAATTGTTTGGAAGGTCTTGAAGAAGAAGCTACCCACGAAGATTGGCTTACAAAGGAGAGGAATCATTCAAGCAAATGGAGACACGTTTTATGGCGAAGAAGAGGAGGATATCTCACATTTATTTTTTTCGTGCAAAATATCATAGAAAATTTGGGCCAGAATTTATGAATGGACGAATACGAAGCTTGCCCTCCACTCCGATCCCGTTCGACACTAGCTTCAACATGGTAATTTACTAGGTGACTCAAGAAAATCCAAGCTCTCTTCGACTTTGTGGGCTGCAACGGTGTGGAGTAGATGGAATGAAAGGAATGATATGGTCTTTAACAACAAGGAGCCAAACATTCTCAAATTGATCACATGAATTAAAGCCAAGGTGTGGTCGTGGATAGTCGTAAGAAAAAGCTTCGTAAATAAATTTTCGTTTCAGGAATGGATCTTTAATCCTAGGTTATGCTGCTATAAGTTATGAGAAGGGGTAGAAGCTCGTTGGAATTTGTATTCACGAATTTAATGTAAAGGTTGGAGTACCCCTTGTTCTCCAACTTTTATAATAAAAAATTTTTATTTGCTAATAAAAAAAAGAATATACACCTCTATAATACATTATATTTTGAATATTAATTTTTTAAAAATATTTTTGAAGAATTTTAACAAATCCAAAAGTAATAATAATAACAACACACATCCTTAGTCTTTTCTTAGATAAGTATACTTGATCAAGGATAAAGGTGATTGAGAATGTGGACAGGAAGGATGGGGACAATGGAATGAGTAAATTTGTACTTGGTGAGGAATGAAAAAGTGCAAATGAATGAAATTTTCACAAATTTTAGTATGCACTTGAATTTTAAACTTAATTTTGATTTTAATTTTGATTTTTCAAAAAACACACTAACACAGCGAACTGCTTTTTTTTTTTTTTGCAATTGGGGTATTATTGATTACTTCTTGGAGTATTACTAATTACTTTTTAGGGTATTGTTGATTACTTCTTGGGGTAGTGATATTTGTTTTGGTTTTTTTTTTTTAAAATCTAAGTGCATACATTTAAGTGCACACTAGAATTATTCAAAAAAAAAATTTGTCTATTCAAAAGTGGTTATAAGGTGGTGACATGATTGTAATTACGTAGGAGATAAAAACGAATGAATGTGTGAAAAGAGTATAATGAGTCCTGTAAAATAAAATGCAAATAGGAGAGTTAATAAAAATAAAGAAAATTAATGATGTGATTATATTGAATTTTGAGAAAATAGAAAATATGTTTATATGGATGAATGTTGAGTTAAATGAGGAAATACGAATAGTGAATGTATTGTGGGTGTGCACATCCACATCTTATCTCTAACTAAAGAGTTGTTTTTGTTGGGACATTGTCAGTTTTGATTAAGATCCCAAAGCCCCTGAAAAGATGTTTGCATTTGTTTGTCAGACTAGTCTTGGTTAGGATTTGTACTTAGTCATTTTACACTTCACAGGAACTCAGTAAGAGGAGCACTTGCTGATGACAATCAAGACTCAGAGCCTGAAGACGAAGTAAACCATCCTGAACTTATGGCAGTCTCCTAAGCTGGCTGAGTAAGTCTCAGTGATGAAGAGTATGACCCTGAGGCCAGTACTACTCAGTCCTGAAGGGAACATGATAAAACTGAGTTAATGAAAAGACTTGGAGTAGAGCCAAGCAATGCAAAAGGAATGTCAGCGTCAGGACAAGACCGGTGAGCCCAAGACAAAATGAACTTAATAAGACAAGCCTGAAGCTCAGGAATAAGTTCTGACATTTTCACCAACCTGATAACGTGGACCAATCCGGGAAGGACACGCACGTACGGAACCTGACAAGAAGACTGAATTCAGACTGCATGTTCAACGGGCAAGCGTTTAATGTGCATTTAATGCAACCACCTAATTCCATGCAAGAACGGCTGCTGCATGAAGATATGTCCGTTTGAACCACTCTACATAGTTGACAAGAAAGGCTATCACTCCAACGGATAGTTTTTCAAATCACCTATAAATACAGAAGACCTTGAACCCATTCAAGGTTACGGGAAATTTCCAAGCCAGAAATTACTCAAGCTCTCAAGCACTCAAAGCATTCAGCCTTAGAAGAAGCACTCGAAACCATCTAAATTTCCCAAGTGTTTCTTAGTTACTGAGAGTTATTCTGTATTCCAAGAGCGAACTAGCATTATCTTAAGCTTAGAGAGATTATCCAATCCTTAGCATAACTTTGCCTTGTAAGGATAATCTCAACCTAGTTGGAATCCAAACTGAAACCAAAACCCTAAGTTAGGTTTGTTGGGAGTAAGTCAGTTAGTGAGTTAGTAAGTGGAGTTTGTATAGATCAGTGAGGTTAGCTGGTCTTTGTGCACCTTGGCACGTTAAAAATAAGAATCCCTTGAGTGGATTTCCTGTTAAATCAGGCCGTGGACGTAGGAGCTTGAGTCTCCGAACCACGTTAAACTTGCTGTGTTCTTATTGCTTTGATATTGTGCTTACCTGACATATTACTTGTTCTTTCATAAGCATTTGGTTTATCAGGCTTGAATCAATCAGCCTGATCCTAAAAAAAGAGCACTGCCCTTACTAAACACTATTCAGAATTGAGTAAAACAAGTTTTTCAGAAAGCAAACCAAGCAAGACTTTAAACTATCAGGGCTCAAGCATTTCCGCACTGAACTTGAACTGATAGTTAGCCAACTGACCCTCACCCCTGTGAAGTCAGTCGGTGTATTATCAGCTCTTAGTTCTTTATCACTCTGAGTGAAGGGGACTCAGTAAAGTTTTAAGTTTGAAAAATCGGTATACGTGTATTCCCCCCCCATACACGTATTCCTCAGTCTTGTACCGGGACCAACAAGTGGTATCAGAGCAGTGATTCAAAAGACCACTGACTTTGAATACTAATAGTTTCAAAGGAGAAACTATTGGTGGTCACTGAACATATCTGAGTTTGCTTTTCATAAAACTTGCATCATCATGACTTCGAGGAGACTTGAAGCTTCGTTACCTGAATTCTCTGTATCTAACTTTGTCTATTGGAAGTTCAGATTAGAAGCACATCTAGATGCCATCCATGACCAGATGCCACATGTTCTCAGGGAAGGACCGATCAAAATCACTGTCCCTAATACCAGAGGTAGAGGATATGATGATCTTGATATTGGTGTACCAATTCCTAAGGAAATGAAGGATATGACCACTGATGAGATCAAGATGATGGGGCTGGATAATATGGCCAGAAATATCATCTTACACACGGTGCCTTTCGAGGAGTCAGCAAGGCTGATGAATCTAAAGACGGCAAATGAGGTTTGGGATGAGCTGACCAGGATGTGCGAGGGGTCAGAGAAGATAAAGGAGAACAAGAGAAACATTGGCATTCAGAAGTTCGAAGCATTCGAGATGTTGCCTGATGAGACAATCGATCAGATGGAGTCAAGATTCATCAAGTTGATGAATGAGTTGGTGATGCTGGACAAAGATGTCCCAAAGAGGGATGTTGCTTCAAAGATCCTGAATGCCCTTCCTGAGAGATGGGATAACAGTGTAATTATGCTTAAGAATACTCAGGATATGAGCAACATAACTTCTGCTTTACTTTTTTCAGAGCTAAAGGCACTGGAATTTGACCTTAATAAAATAAAGAAGAAAGTTCAGCCAGAAGAGGAAGAAAAGGAGAAAACTCCTGAGAAAAGCATGGCGTTCAAGGCCAGGTCTGAACCCGTTGAGTCTTCATCAAAGTCACTGATGGAGATGAGCAAGGAAGAGCTTGCTGAAGAGTACAACCTGATGGCCAGACGCTTTGATAAGCTCAATTCCAGGTTTGGTCGTTATAAGAAATTTTATCAGGACTCACGTGACAGGAAACCTGAAAGAACCCACCAAAGCTCAAGGAGATATGAGGAAAGGAAAAACACTGACCAGAGGAGAGATCGTGGCGAAGAAAGAAGATATTCAGATCCAAAGCCTGATCGTCGAGATGAACAGAGACGTACTCATGATGACAAGCACTCAGGAAAGACTGAAAGCTCATCAAGACAGAGGGACCTTGACTCAAGGAGGAACCCTGAACCAAGGAGAGAAAGAGGAGATGAGCAACCAACATGTTACAACTATAACAAGAGCGGACACTATCAGTATGATTGTCCGAAGCTGAGTGCAAGGGAAAGAGAGGACAGGAGGGCCAAGAGAGACCAGAGACTTGCTGACCGGAGAGCCATGCTCGCTGAGGATGCAACTGACTCTGATGGTCCTGAGGAGAGGTCGCCTGAACTCTTTTCTGATGATGAGTACGATGATGTTTGCCTGATGGCAAGGGAGGAACCTGAGGTAACATCTAACTCTGTATGTGGTTCCTACACTGGTCAAAATCCTGAGCTAAGCTCAGAGTCAGTTAGAGAAATGAACCTTCAGATCTGTCTGGATCAATTGATGGTTGATTTCTCCAGACTGCAGGAAACTAATGTCTTCTTGGTAGAGGAGAACAAGAAATTGAGTACTGAGGTTCAAACCTGAATGAACAACTCACTCAGTCTGATCTTAAAGAATCAGCTCAGATTGTGAGACTAACTCAGGAGATTGATTTAATCAATGCTGAGCGTCTCCCAAGTGAGAAAATTCTGAAGGAACTAGCTGATGAGGAATTGGTCAGGAAGGAAGAACTGAAAGTACTTAAGAGTAAGTTTGATGACCTCTTTACCAGACATGAAATCCTGAAAAAGAGTGAGGACTCACTCAAGCAAAAGGTTGCAACAATAAATAAATCCTCAGTGGCTAGAGAGGAAATAAATAGCAGCCAGATGCTTGGGAATGAGAAAAAGGGAATTGGATATGTTCCTAAGAAATCCTCACAAGGTCAATCTCATGTTGCTTCAGGGAGCAACACTGAGAGGGTATTTGTTCATGCAGGCCAAAGTGCACCCAAGGTTGTACTCCAGGCTCGTCAAACTGATAAGGGCAAGGAAACTGTTGACACAGTCAGGGTTGCCCCCAAGGTAGCTAAGCCAAAACCCAAGGGAAAGGCAAAGCAACCTAGGGAGGCCCCTGAGAGCTCAGGCTAGGGAAAACCTCAGCGAAAACAGAGGAAGACTCAGGCCAAGAGTTCTCAGACTGGTCAGCGAGGGTACCATCATGCGTGGCAATACCAACAGGGAAGGCCAAACATGATGACACCCCCATGGTTTTGGCATCCTGAGGCCTTTAACTGTTTTCCATTTCCTCACTTGCCTAGGGGGAATAGAACACAGGGCCCTTATCAAGAACAAGGCCCAAGACCTGCTGCACCCAGACCTAGGAAGAACAGGAAGCCAGCACAAAAGACACCCACTCAGGCTCCTGTGAAGCCTAAGTCTAGCACTCATACACCATCTTCCTCTCAGACAAAGAAGAAGAAAGTTGTGTATGTTGATGTTTCAGGGAGACAGATTTACCACTCTGAGGCAATCAGGGTTGTTAAGCAAGTCTGGATCCCGAAGGGTACAGCTGACACGATAGGACCCAACACCCAATGAGTACCTAAAGCCTGATTTGCTTGCAGGCGGTTGTGGATCACAACAAGAGGAGAGGAGACTCAATCAAAGCTGTTTGGTACCTAGACATTGGGTGCTCAAGGCACATGACTGGAATGAAGAGTCTTCTCCAAGAATATCAAGTTAAAGATGGTCCACAGGTAACCTTTGGTGATAACTCAAAAGGTGTTACTAAAGGTTTTGGTGTTTTAATAATAGGTACAATCAGAGTGGAAAATGTGTCCTTTGTGGAAGGACTGAAGCATAACCTGTTGTCAGTAAGCCAATTCTGTGACAAAGGGTTCAGTGTTGAGTTCTCATCGAATATATGTTCAGTCAAGGGCAAATCAACACAAGTGCTTCTATCAAGTATCAGGAAAGGTAACGTTTATCTCGCTGATTGGAGCAACACTATTCCTAATACTTGTTTTGTTGCTAAAAGCTCAGTTGGTTATGACATAAAAGATTAAGCCATCTGAACTTCAAGATTCTTAACAAAATTTCTAGATAGTCACTTGTTGAAGGTCTACCTAATGAAGTTTTTAGCAAATATCATGTGTGCAAAGCTTGTCAGGAAGGAAAGCAAGTCAGAGCGTCATTCAAAGAGAAAGCTTCTCATTCCACTGACAGGATACTTCATCTCTTGCACATGGATTTATTTGGTCCCATAACACCTGTGAGTATGAATGGTAGAAAATATACCCTTGTGGTTAATGATGATTATTCTAGATATACTTGGGTTATTTTCTTGTTGAATAAGAAGGAAACACAGGTGAAGCTTCCAGAGTTGCTCAAGAGACTCAGCAATGAGAAGAATCAGTCCATTACTAAGATCAGATCTGACAAGGGCACTGAATTTATAAATTCATATATTTCTGACTTTTGTAATGAACTTGGTATAGCTCATGGACTTCTGCAGCTAGAACCCCACAGCAGAATGGTGTCGCTGAAAGGAGGAACAGGACACTGAAGGAAGCTGCAAGGACCATGCTGGCTGAGTCAGGATTGCCCAAGAAATTCTGGGCTGAGGCAATCAACACTGCATGCTACACTCAGAACAGATCCATGCTGAACAAACAACATGCACAGACCCCATATGAGACATGGAATAAGAGAAAACCTCGTATTTCTTATTTTCATGTATTTGGTTGCAAGTGCTTCATCCTCAATAATGGGAAGACCCAATTGAAAGCTTTTTATAGCAATTTTGATGAAGGAATATTCTTAGGATATTCTGAAGTTAGTAAAGCTTTCAGAGTTTACAATTGTAGGACCCTTGTTGTGGAAGAATCACCACATGTTGTTTTTGATGAATCTGCTAATGAGTCTAGGGTAAAAGTGTTGAATCCTGACACTGAGGAGGTCACAAAGAGAGTGACAAGTCTGAGCTTAAATAATCAACCAGATCCAAAGGTCAAAACTGTGTCAATTCCAAGATGGGATGATGATGACGATCAGGATGATGAATCAAGTGTCAGTCCTAAGCCCAACACATCAGGGATTGTTGAGCCTCAGACTGAGGAACAGGCTCAACCTGAGGTAAGTACCATCTATGAAGATGCGGTTGCAGCTGAGACGGTTCCTGAGTCACCTCATCAAGGGGAAATCAATGTCCCTGACATTGAGCTTATTAATCCCTTTGGTATAGACTCAGGATCATCCCCTTCTGTTCAATTTCCTGAATTTTATGAGCATGTAGACACTAACATTGCAGGTACTTCAGGAACAACTCCTGGCAAGAGAACATGGCTAGAGGATCATCCCATTGATCAAATCATTGGTGATCCAACTGAGGGAGTCAGGACCAGACGGTTTCATGGTGAGAGTGCATTGTTCTGTTACTTTCTCTCTGAGCAAGAGCCTCAGAACATTGAAGAAGCTCTCACTGACTCGAACTGGATCATTGCCATGCAAGAGGAGTTGAATCAGTTCACAAGGAATCAGGTTTGGGAACTGGTAGATAGACCTAGGCATCAAGGAGTAATTGGTACCAAGTGGGTCTTCAAGAACAAGAAGGATGAAAATGGTGTTGTGGTAAGGAACAAGGCTAGACTGGTTGCAAAAGGGTATTGTCAATCTGAGGGAATAGACTATGATGAGACTTTTGCTCCAGTGGCTAGGTTGGAAGCTATCAGATTGTTCCTTGCGTATGCAACATATAAGAAGTTCAAGGTGTATCAAATGGATGTCAAGAGTGCCTTCCTGAATGGTGTACTCAATGAAGAGGTATATGTTGAACAACCTCCCGGGTTTGAGGTTGGAGATAGAGTATACCATTTGAAGAAAGCACTCTATGGACTTAAGCAAGCACCAAGAGCTTGGTATGATACCCTCTCTCAATTCCTGACAGACCATGGGTTCAAGAAGGGAACTGTGGATAGGACACTGTTCAGGATCACTGAAGGTGATGACATTCTCTTGGTCCAGATTTATGTGGATGACATAATATTTGGATCACCAAATCATCAGCTATGTGAGAAATTCTCTAAGTTGATGACTGGTAAATTTGAGATGTCAATGATGGGAGAGATGAACTTCTTCTTAGGATTGCAGGTCAAGCAGACTGATCAAGGTATCTTCATAAATCAGGCCAAGTATACAAGAGACTTGATTCATAAGTGTGGTGTTCAGAACAGCAATCCAGCCAGGATCCCTATAAACACAAATTGGAAGATGGATCCTGATACTAAAGGGACTTCAGTAAATCAGACTGAGTATCGAGGGCTGATAGGTTCTTTGTTGTACCTGACTGCAAGTAGGCCTGGCATTACGTTTGCAGTTGGTGTGTGTGCTAGGTATCAGTCTGATCCCAAGAGAAGTCATTTGGAGGCTGCTAAGAGGATACTTAAGTATTTGAAAAGGACAATCAATATGGGCTATGGTATCCTTCAGATGACAACTTAGAACTGACAGGTTATTCAGATGCAGATTATGGAGGTTGTAGGATTGATAGGAAATCAACCTCAGGGACATGTCAGTTTTTGGGGAGTAAGTTGATCTCGTGGTTTAGTAAGAAGCAGAATTCAGTGACGACATCCACAACTGAGGCTGAGTATATGGCTGCAGGTAGTTGTTGTGCTCAGATTTTATGGTTGAGGCAACAGTTGAGGGACTACCAAGTATTTGCTAATGAAGTTCCAATCTATTGTGACAACAATAGTGCAATAGCAATTACTCAGAACCCAGTGCTTCACACAAGGTGCAAGCATGTGGATATTAGGCACCACTTCGCTCGAGATCATGTGGAGAAGAAAGATATCCGGATGGAAAAGATTCACACTGACAGGCAAAGAGCTGACATCTTGACTAAGCCTCTGGCTGAAGCAAGGTTTATGGAACTGTCAGTGGAGTTAGGACTCTTAGATCCGGGAGAGCAGTCAGTGTAGGGTTCTAGGGGGAACTCAGGCCAGACTCGACTCAGCGAGGTATCAGGGTGCTACAATGTCTCCCTGACAGGTATGAGTTATATCCTGACTTTTATGAATTTCAAGCGTCTCCCTGAGTCCTTCGTCCTGAAAATCTTTATTAAATGCATTCCGTTTTCATTAAAAGCGCGTCTTTTCATATTTAAACCCACGCGCAATGGAGCATTTAATTCCTCAGTTACTTTTTCATATACGTGTCCGTTTTATACAAAATATGACTGACGTAGGTAATTGATTAAAACTGAGACTAATCCTGGCCCTTCATTCAAAACCTTTCGAATTCAGGAATTAATCTCAACCCCACGTCTGAGTAACTGACTTAGTCATATCAATCAAGAATGCCATTCGAGGTTTTTACGCAAACACAAAGCACATCTGCACACTGAGTTTTCTCTTGCTCAAGCAATCTCAGAATTTTCAAAAATCTCTCTTCTTCAAAATCAAATGGCACTTCTTGATTCCAACTGGACAACCGACAAGATCGAGGATGTTGTCAACAACAAGCTAGTACACATGGAGCAAGTCATCTCCATGGAGGGTACCTGTCTTACAGTGGAGGAAATCAAACCCGTTTTCAAATGGATTTCCAAAGCTGGGTTGGAAACATACTTTACCACTCGCCATATCTCTGTGCTTCCAAGAACAGTTGTGGAAGCCTATCTCAACATGTTCCTACGGAGGGATGAACTCTTCACGAAAGTGACCGCGCTCAAGCCGACGGGGGAGAAGGACGGCAACGACGAACCTCTCTACAACTCAGAGGTGGTCACCATCGATATTCGGAGGGCGGTGAGAGAAGTTTTTAGACTGCCATCCTCAGGCATCAACCCAAGAGTCTACAAGGAGAACTCGGAGGGAGAACTCCTGGGTAAATGGACCAAGGAAGGGTCGTCTGTGTTCAGGGCTCGTCAGATTAAGAACACTCTGAAGCCTGAATACAGAGCGCTTGTGGACCTTGTGTCCAAGATGGTGATGGGATCCACGGGATCTCATGAGCAGTTGAGCCTGCCCAAGCTGAGGCTGATGGGGGTGATTGTAGATGGCGTGGAAGCCAACTGGGACCAGTTCTTTCTGGACCAACTACATCAGGCTGGTCTGGACAAGCTGAAGAGGGATGACGAGAATAAGCACATCTCCGTTGGTGCTATTCTGCCTTTCGGAACCAGGCTCTCAGTCTTGATTGCTCATGCTTGCCATGGGTACACCTTCGACTTTGAGGATAGTCTCTCCTCGAAGAAGGTGATGTTTACCTCACGGAGCGATACCTACTCAGTGCTAGGGCTGACTGATCCCAATGCTACGGCAAAGGGTCAGGCCAAAAAGCCAACTGGTAAGGCCAAGAAGGTGGCTATCAGTCTCATTGAAAGGGTAGATGACCTCTTTGAGAGGAGCAAGGAGGTGGAGGAGGATGTGGCAGCTGAGAAGGAGGTGGATCAGCCTGCAGTGGAGGAGGCTGAGAAGAAGAAAAAGAAGGTACGAGTTGTGCTGTCAGGGAAGAGCACTGCATCTGGGACTGAGTCTGATCCCAAGAGAGTCGTATCTGAGGCTGAGGGAACTGACGATGACGTCGGGAAGGAGAGTGATCAGGGTGAGAGGCCCTTAAAGAGGCTAAGGAGAGGGGCCAGAAAGTCTCCGGCTAAGAGCCTGCCGACACTGAGTGAGAGGGAGAAGTCAAGCTCTCCTGGAGCCTCTGACTTAGAGGAGGTGAGAAAATCTATCAAGACGGCTGAGTTGTTGCAGCCTGAGATAGTACCCCCTAAATCACCCACACACCCTGAACCCCAAACTCAATCCATCCCTGATCCAACACCTCAACCCACCCAATCACCCCAAACCTCAGAGCCAAACATTCCAACTGAGTCAGCGCCATCAAACTCACCCACGAATGAGCCCGACCAGTCATCTGAGCCAAACCTTCCCGATCCCACAGATTTTCCCTCTTACCCCAACCCCAAGGATTGCCCCAAATCCTTCCAAACTGAAGAGGATAATTTCCTTGTCATTCAGGAGGAGGAGGAGTTGGATGAACATTTGATGGGTGGTGTGATTGAGAACACCCATAGGGGTAATGCCAATGAATGAGCAGCTAAGTGCTGGCCCGGGCTAAATAGGTACAAGGAGCTGCTGGCAAATGTGATTGAACTGAAAGTTTGGTTGGAATTCAAACAATCAAATATGCAAGAGCAACATTTGCTGGTGGATGCTCGTGGCTGGGAGCACTGGGAAACCGAGGAGGCCAGGTTGTGCTCCTACTTTGGACTGACTAGCTGGCTTCAACTGCTCAACTTCGAAAATCTGAAGGAGCTAGTCAACAGCCTGATGTCCAAGAGCAAGGCTGACATCCTATCTGAGGATGAGGAGGAGGAAGATGATGAAGATGCTCAGGGTGGAGAAATGGAGAAGGTTGTGGAGGAGACAGCAAGGGAGGTTGATGGTATGGACTCTGAGCCTCTAGCTCAGGGGGAAGGTGAGAAGGACACTGGTGCCAAGGGTGGACCAGTGGCTGAGGATGTTTTGAACATCTCAGCCGCCGATGAGACATCTGTCGATGAAGGGATTCCCTGCCCTGAGACAAGGGAGAAAGATGTTGAGGCGTCTAAGAAGACTCCCAGTTCCGAGGGACAAGTTCCTAAGGTTCGAGATGGCATGGCTGAGCCTGAGCAGGCGGCCTTGACCACTCAACAACTGCCTTCAGTGCACCCTGAAGAGGGGACTGAGGATGCAGGGGCTGACAAGGGAAAACAACCAATCACTGATGAGGCCGTTGATGAAGATCCAGATGTGATGATAACTGGGGTCGGCCGTGCTGAGTTTACGAGCATTGTGGAGGTCTGAACTTCAGGAGGAAGTAATGAGGCTACGAGCTGAAAAAGAAGAAGACTCCAAGGCCCTGGCTAAACACATCAGGTGGACGAAGTCAGCCTACAACACCCTTGCCAACAAGGAGCTGACTTTGTTGAAGAGAACGATGACTGACATGGCCAAGTCAGTGAGGAATGAGCGGAAGAGAACAAAGAAGATGCTAAGGCAGACCTTGAAGCAGTTAGCTGAGAAGGATGAGCAAAGGAAGGAGGATCTCAATCTGGCTGTGGAGAAACTTGCAGCTCAGGCTGGAGCTCTATTCACTCAGGCCATTTCTGGCTCAACCTCAAAGTTGGAGCTGGAGTCAGAACGATTTGCTCAGACTTCAAAGGATATTGCTGAGAGGCTGACTCAAGCAGATGAGCGATCCGTTCTGGTGGAGGAGAAGATCGAGAAGGCTGAACAAAGACCCCAACTCTCCATGGAGGTCTTTGAGAAGAAGGTGAACGCTGCAATCAATTCTGTCTCTTTTGCAGGAACTGGTATCTCGATGGAAGTTGAGTTACTGAAGGAGGGAATCAATGATGTTCATTCCCTAGCCTCCTTCGTAATCAACAGCGGATCTGACGCATTCCCATTCGGGGCCAATGATGATGCCAAAAAGGGGGAAAAGAAGAGGAAAAGATCCCGCCCTGAGGCATCGGAGGCAGTCAACCAAGGCGAAACAGTTCAAGACAATCCTGAAGCCGATCCTGAAGGAAATGTGCTGAGGGTAAGGAAGTCAGCAAGGTTGGCGGCAGTGGAGAAGGAAGAAGAAGAGATTGTTGCCAGGCTGAGGGCGGAGGCAGCAAAGGCAAAGGCTGATGAACCTTCCAAGCAACCTGAGTCAGTTCAGAAGTATTCTCCCATGAGCTCAAGGAAAAACCCCATCACTTACTCAGCTGAGGCAGTGGCGGAGTTATGCGCTGAAGCATGGGGAGATCCTTCTGAGAAATCTGAGGCTGTGCGCAGAGCTGAAATTGCTCAAAAGGAGAAGATGCACATCTTGGAGAAGAAGGTTGAAAAGCTGACTGATATCACTGAGCTTCAACAAAGAGAACTGGATGATGCGGTGATCAGTCTGCTAAGGAGGAAGAAGGCGAAGCCTGAGCCTAGGAAGTACAGAAAGAGGTCAATAGTAAGGAAGTCATCAATTCTTCAAGTCAGTAGGCCAGAATCAGGAATAAGGGAAGCTTATGTCGATGAGTTCATCTCAGAGGCATTGAAGGAGTTTTGGGCTGATGCGAAGGATGAGTTTGTGAAATTGTGGTATGTTGTGAAGAAATGGGGCGACACTGACGATATCAATGCCCACTTCACTGACTACATGATGGACAATCATCCTGAGTTGTTCCAAAAGATCTTGGAGGAGGCTGATGCAGCTCAAGTCCAAGTGAAGGCTCCTGAGTTCACCATTCGAGCTCCTCCCTTAGTTCCTGGAACCCAGAAGCACAACACGAAGGCCATTATGATGGAAGTTTTGAAGATCGCCAAAGCTGAAGGATACGTGAATCAACCTAGAAGACTTGACGAGCTGAAGGCAAGAGTCTATGCTGGATATGGACTTGAACCTGAAATGAGATTAGTCTAGGAGTTCATTACCTCTTTGTAATAGATTAGATTCATTGTAACCCCCTTCATATCAATCAATGAAATCTATTACTTTTGCCCACAGACAAACACTCATTGTTTTTTTGGTTGTTGTTTAAATTCTGTACTTTATCATGAATTACTCTAACACTGTCTTATCTTATAGATAGGTCTTTATATTTCCTCTAAGTGTTGTGAGGATCTTTTCAGTGATTTGGCATCATCAAAAAGGGGGAAATTGTTGGGACATTGTCAGTTTTGATTAAGATCCCAAAGCCCCTGAAAAGATGTTTGCATTTGTTTGTCAGGCTAGTCTTGGTTAGGATTTGTACTTAGTCATTTTACACTTCACAGGAACTCAGTAAGAGGAGCACTTGCTGATGACAATCAAGACTCAGAGCCTGAAGACGAAGTAAACCATCCTGAACTTATGGCAATCTCCTAAGCTGGCTGAGTAAGTCTCAGTGATGAAGAGTATGACCCTGAGGTCAGTACTACTCAGTCCTGAAGGGAACATGATAAAACTGAGTTAATGGGAAGACTTGGAGTAGAGCCAAGCAATGCAAAAGGAATGTCAGCGTCAGGACAAGACCGGTGAGCCCAAGACAAAATGAACTTAATAAGACAAGCCTGAAGCTCAGGAATAAGTTCTGACATTTTCACCAACCTGATGACGTGGACCAATCCGGGAAGGACACGCACGTACGGAACCTGACAAGAAGACTGAATTCAGACTGCATGTTCAACGGGCAAGCGTTTAATGTGCATTTAATGCAACCACCTAATTCCATGCAAAAACGGCTGCTGCATGAAGATATGTCCGTTTGAACCACTCTACATAGTTAACAAGAAAGACTATCACTCCAACGGATAGTTTTTCAAATCACCTATAAATACAGAAGACCTTGAACCCATTCAAGGTTACGGGAAATTTCCAAGCCAGAAATTACTCAAGCTCTCAAGCACTCAAAGCATTCAGCCTTAGAAGAAGCACTCGAAACCATCTAAATTTCCCAAGTGTTTCTTAGTTACTGAGAGTTATTCTGTATTCCAAGAGCGAACTAGCATTATCTTAAGCTTAGAGAGATTATCCAATCCTTAGCATAACTTTGCCTTGTAAGGATAATCTCAACCTAGTTGAAATCCAAACTGAAACCAAAACCCTAAGTTAGGTTTGTTGGGAGTAAGTCAGTTAGTGAGTTAGTAAGTGGAGTTTGTATAGATCAGTGAGGTTAGCTGGTCTTGGTGCACCTTGGCACGTTAAAAACAAGAATCCCTTGAGTGGATTTCCTGTTAAATCAGGCCGTGGACGTAGGAGCTTGAGTCTCCGAACCACGTTAAACTTGTTGTGTTCTTATTGCTTTGATATTGTGCTTACCTGACATATTACTTGTTCTTTCATAAGCATTTGGTTTATCAGGCTTGAATCAATCAGCCTGATCCTAAAAAAGGAGCACTGCCCTTACTAAACACTATTCAGAATTGAGTAAAACAAGTTTTTCAGAAAGCAAACCAAGCAAGACTTTAAACTATCAGGGCTCAAGCATTTCCGCACTGAACTTGAACTGATAGTTAGCCAACTGACCCTCACCCCTGTGAAGTCAGTCGGTGTATTATCAGCTCTTAGTTCTTTATCACTCTGAGTGAAGGGGACTCAGTAAGGTTTTAAGTTTGAAAAATCGGTATATGTGTATTCCCCCTCCCCCCATACACGTATTCCTCAGTCTTGTACCGGGACCAACAGTTTTTGTGTGCACTTAAGTGCATTTCATGAATTTGAATTTTAACTCAAATTTCAAATTATTTTTTACTTTTCAATGTTAAATTCACTTACTGGACTTTAAAAAATTAAAATTAATTTAAAGTTGAACTCAAAATCTAAGTGCATGTTATGCATTTGAGTTCATATAAGAATTTGTGCTAACCCAAAAAATATTTTAGATAAAGAACTTATGTAACGCCCCGAATCCGGAACGTAGCTCACCTTGGCTTTAACGCTTCGAACTCGAGTCATTGCTTAGTAATATGAGAAAACTAAGCTATTTTTTTTAAAATAAAAGAATAATAAATATATTTTCACTTAGATTCTTATTGTAAAACTAATTACTTAAAATCGCAGGATAATAAATTGCAGCGGAAAGAAATTCTAAACGTGCAGGGCCCAACTCGGTAATCAAGAGTTAAGCATACATCACTAATACAGTAGCATAAGAACGATAAGTTTTTAAACATAAGTATCGAGCATTAAAAGGGGGAGTGACTTGAATCGAAAATACTAACTTTCTACTAGTAGTTTCCCCGCAAGCGTACGGGTTCACTGTAGTATAAGTAGGTATAGCGACCAAGTGTATCGTACCTCAGGATGGGTTGTATGCGAATAGATCCCCGAATATCTACGTGTCGTAATTAATATGAGTGTATATTTTTTGGTTTTTGAAAAGAAAATATAATCGAAACTAAATTACTCTACAAATGCAAAAAAGAAAATTAAACTAAGAACGTAAAAATGTGTTTTCAAATATGTGATGGTGATGCTCAGGATAGGAATTCCTACGTATACTAACGGAGCAGGTACATAATCAAAATAACCGTGACGTGCAAGAAATAACCTAAGTAAAAGATTGTAAGATGAAAGCTCAAGAATTCAAACCCTAATACTTTATTCTATCAATCAACTTCACTAATCCACTAACAAGTTAATAGATTGTGCTTAATTAACGACACCCTAATTTAACTAAGGTGATGCGGTCGTCCTCCCCATATAAACCGATAGATTAATTAACCCTTTCTAAACCCTCTCGTTAAGTCTACTAGTTGTTAAAGAGTGATAAGGGCGTCCTCTCTCTAACACTTTTTGAACGAAATTCAAAGGTAAAGTTAAGATTGATTTTAAAAATTCATTAATTAAGAGAATTAAAACTAAACGTCACGAATTACCCTAATTACGTACCCACATCCTACTTCTACGAGTTCATCCTTCCCTAAGCATACAAGGGTTTTAGCCGGACATGGCTTTAACGACAACAAAAGCAATTAAAGAAATAACGAACATAAACATGATGATTTTAACTAAGTAACTACTAAACATAAACTAGGGTTTAAATAAAATAAATGCTAAGAACTGAAATTTGATTAATAAAACGAAATCTCAAGTATTCAATGTCAAAGAGCGAACGAAAATAAATTAAAATCCAAACCGAAATAAGAATTTATAAAGTAAAACCTTGATTACGTAAAAATAAAGCTTGCTCGTCTCTAGTACTCTTCTAACTCTAAAAACGAACTCTCTAAAGTGATATGTGGTCAAGTGGTATGTGATGATCCTAAAAAACGAGTTCGGAACAAGTATATATAAGCGTCGGGCCGATTCGGAAACTCATGGGCCGGAAAAACGGATCGGAAGGCAAAAGGGCCTAAGTGCTCGAGCTGGTCACGCTCGAGCAGGGGCGCTCGAGTGACACAGCTTGAATGATACCATGGGTCGAACGCTGGCGCTCGAGTGATGTAGCTCGAATGGCACCAGGGCTCGAGCGGTGGCGCTCGAGCCACTCGAACGGGCAAAATCTTCTGTTAGTTTCGGCGCTCGAGCCAACTTCTTGCTCGAGCGGTGGCGCTCGAGTGAGTGTACTCGAGTGGTCCTCCTTCTTCTTCAACTAATACTTTTCTTCTCGCGCACTAATACTATTCGTATTTCTTCGATATCTTCTCATCCGGGCATCCGTTTGAGTCGATTCAAAGTCCTACGAACTCCATTTTTCACCCTAGATTCACCTATAAGCATCAAAGAGACAAATTTATCAATGTGTAGAAACAATACTCAATTGACTCTAAATACTCAACAAAATCGACCAAACTTGGGCATTTCTGGCTACGAATCATGACAATTTCTCGCCTAATCAACCCCCCAAACTTACCATATTGATTGTCCTCAAGTAATGAAATAATAAGTTAAGTGAAATTGTTAGGAATGAGTCAAAGAATCAAATCATGAAAGTAAATGGACTCAAGTTTCAAAGATTGTTCACACGTATACAAACTCATCCCCTTCATCATACTTATTGACTTGAACGCAAAATACTAGCTTGACTAGTAGTTACCCCACAAGAGTTTGGGATCACAGTAGTATGGGCAAGTATATGGACCAAGTAGTATCGAACCCAAGGGAAAGTGTGTATGCGAATAGATCCCTGGAGATGTGTGTCTCGTAGTTAATATGAGTGTATGTTTGGGGATTGAAAATTGTTAAATCTAAACTATTCTACTCTACTAATGCAAAAGAAAGAAATGAGTTAATTATCTAAGGGTTTTGTCTCAAATATAAAAGGGTGATGCTCAGGATAGGAATCCCTACGTATACTAACGGAGCTGGTTCATAATCAAAATAATTGTGATGTACAAGAAATAACCTAAGTATAAGATTGTAAGATAAAAAGCTCAAGAATTAAACACTAATACTTTATCCTATCAATCGACTTCACTAATCCACTAAATAAGTTAATAGATTGTGCTTAATTAAAGAGATCCTAATTTAACTAAGGTGATGCGGTCGTACTCCTTAGATAAACCGGTAGATGAATAAACCCTTTCTAAACCCTCTCGTTAAGCCTAATAGTTATTAAAGAGTGATAAGGTCGTCCTCTCTCTAACAAGTTTCGTACGAAATTCAAAGGTAAATCCAGAATTTATTTTAAGTGTTCATTAATTAAGAGAATTAAAACTAAACATCACATGTTACTCTAATTATGTACCAACATCATACTTCTACGAGTTCATCCTATCCTAAGCATGCAAGAATGGTCCCCTCCTTTCATCACTTATGGATATAAAAGCATTTATCCCTTGCGATGAAATCCTCCCTTCAATTGCTTTCCCACGGTGCCCCCGAATGTATGGAATGGTTAACCGGGCAACCGTAGAGAGAGCTTATTCAATTTCGTTGAAAGACGTTCTTGAAAAAGACGGGTTTTGATATCGTGAGATAGACTAAATGACATAGGGCATCATGTCTTGATATGTGAAAATATGCTTGGAAGGGGTATATATAGGCTTTGGGACGAATTTGGGCGATTTTGGGCCAAAAACATGCAAAAACGCTTGAGTACTGGTACAGCTCGAGCGCTCGAGTGGTTCTTCCGGTCGAGCGGTGGCGCTCGACCGCTGGCTGTACACATGTTCGTAAAACCTTCATAACTTCTCAACCGGGAGTCCGTTTTGGCCGATTCAAAGTCCTACGAACTCCTCTTTCACCCTCTATCCATCTATGAGCATCAAAGAGACAAATTAATAAGTTTATGAAAATGATACTCAAATGACTCCAAACACTCATAAAAAACACTCAAAACATGGACAAATCGGGCACCAAAACATAACAATTTCACCCCTAATCAACCCCCCAAACTTATCATATTGCTTGTCCTCAAGCAATGAAATAATAAGTCAAGTGAAATTGTTAAGAATGAATCAAAGTACCAAATCATGCAAGTAATAATGTTCAAGCTTCAAAGATCGATCACTCACACACAAACTCACTCCCTTTATCATACTCATGCAATAACAACAAGAAACACCAAGATCAAACATGGATGTGCACTCAACGATGTGTTTCATTCCCTCACAAGTGTATATCAATAATAAGGGACTCACTCAATCAATCAATCACACATATCAGCAGTCATAGGCTTGTAAGCACTCTTAACTTCGACCATACTCTAGAATCCATGCCGAATCAAAAAGGACTTTCTCAAGGTTGTAATGTAGGCTCTTTGGGCAAGTGGGGTAACTAAATGGGATAAGTGACTCAAATGAATGGAGAAAGAAAAATCAAATTTCAATACTTCAAGACGAGGAACAAATTACTTCAAACATTTTCGTGCAATACACTTTTTCAATTCATTTACTTTCAACACTTCAATTTTTCTTTTCTCTAACTCATTTCACTCTTTCAATCACCACACTTTTTTTTTTCACACATACATATGAGATCATTTTTTTATTTTGCTCATTCTCAAAATTTTGTTCTTCCCCACAATCAAAACTTCATCACACCCTTCTTTTATCACAACTCAACCATCATAATTCCTTTTCTCAACTCAACTCAATCCCTCCTCATTCACATTTTTCCTATTCTCCACTCAAATTGGGACCAAAAAGAGTTTAAGAATTTGGATTAGTTTAAATGGGCTAGCAATTAAATAGGCTAAGGCTCAAAAGGGCTAACAAGGGATAAGTGTCATTGGTAGGCTTATTTAGGCTAAGTGACTCAATCAAATCAAAGATGGCCTAATATCACTTTCGGCGTATCAAACTAGACACAATCAAGAAGCGAGAGCACACACAAGTTCTAGCATCCTCTAAGGTGACGATCCACTCACAAACGAAGAGATCAATTTATGCATTTTAATCTCAAAAGGCTCAAATCTCACAGCTTTCACATCCATGCTAGTCCTAGTGAATTCTCACTTTTTATCACACGAATATTCAAAAGGAAATTTCGTAGGTATACGAGTTCCCTCTCAAATCAACTCTAACTCCTACACTCACACAATTCGGACTCAGACTCAACTTCACAACTCACCAACTCATAAAATCACACTCAAAGTCAACAATCAATAAGCAGGGTGAGTCAATAAGCATGAAAATGCAGTAGCACCCAATAAGTTCACAATAAGGCAGCTCAAGGAGTATCTCAAGGCACAATATATAATTTAACTCAACTCAAAGAGAGGGTGTGCGCCTGTGCAATGTAACCATAAAAAACATATATAAAAACTCCACCCCCAAACTTCGACCTTGTGAAGCGGTCTAAGTTTGGGGTTGTGGGTTACCTCATCCAAATAATTCAGTTTCTCTCAACAACTTAGCACACTCCCTTGTCTCGGGTTGGTCCCTTCAACCTCCACTTCATGATACCTCTACTCCCTCGAGACAATCCTACAAGCAACTCACTCAAATACGAGGTTAAAACATACGACTCAAAACAACACCCTAATAACATAAAACACTCAAAAGCAAATAAAAATGGGTTGCCTCCCACTCAGCGCTATTTTTAAGGTTCCTAATGCCGGACCGAGCTCAAAGGAGCTTATGGGACATGATACTCAAAATTACCTCCCTTACTCTCATAAGAGTGGTGGTTGAATTCCTTTCCTTGATGCCCCTTCATCATGAGTTCTTTTGCTTCATTCTCATCCTCAAGTGGTGGGGGTCTCAACTTCTTCTCACCTTTATCTAGAGGAGTCTTACTAAGCAATTTCTTGAGTTTGGATTTTTTCTTAACTCCTCCTTTCCTTTCGAACTGGACCGTGTCCACACTTTTCACTTCTTGCTCCTTCAACTTCTTCCCTTTATCCCTATCACAACAATCAAGTTCATAATGCTCATGGGTTAAATCATCAAGTGAAGGGTTATCAAAATCATGAATATAAGAAAGTTTAGAGACAGGAGGTGTGTCTTCAACACAAGGATCAATAGCATCCATGCAATAACAGCTCTCATCCTCCTTCGGGTGTTTCATGGCCTCATATAGGGAAATTTTCACCTCTTGATCATCAACTTTCAATGTGATCCTCCCATTTGCCACATCTAACACCATCCCGGATGTAGCTAAGAAAGGCCTTTCCAAGATCAAAGACACGTGCTCATCTTTCTCCATGTCTAGCACCACAAAATCGGCTGGAAAAATGTGATCTCCAACTTTCACGAGGACGTCTTCAACCACACCTTGAGGTCGAGTAATAGACCGATCGGCTAGTTGAAGCATCATCATTATCATCTGAAGTTCTCCACCTTCCAACTTCTTGAATATCGACAATGGCATAAGATTGATGCTCGCTCCAAGGTCGCACAACGCTCCCTTCTTGACTCCATTCCCGATATCACATAAGATAGTGAAACTCCCGGGATCCTTCAACTTCGGGGGAAGCGCCTTGTGCACTAACACACTCACCTCATGGTTCAGTTGCACCAACTTGGGCTCATCAACTCTCCGTCTCTTTGCTATCATGTCCTTCAGGAACTTGGCGTAATTGGGCATTTGTTCCAAAGCATCATAAAAAGGAATGTTAATATGCAGCTTTTTAAACACATCAAGGAATTTAGCAAATTTCTCATCAAGCTTCTTTTTCATAAAGCGCTGCGGATATGGGACGGGTATCACCGATTTGGGTACCCCCCATTCATCTCGCTCGGTCTCCTTCACATTCTTCCTTACTTCCTTTGCCTTCTTCCACTTTGGGACTCTCTCAACCTCCTCAAGTTCTTCCTCTTCAGTCTCTTTGCTCTTTTGAGTGCCTTCACCCTCAATCTTCTTCTCAACTCTTACCTCCTCAATCTCATCTCTATCTTCATTATGCTCTTTTTCTTCTATATCAACCTCTCCCTGGGGCGTCTCTGTTGGAGTTATACGTGAAAGTATGCTTTTACTTTGTATAACTCGTGTATCAAACACTCGTTTTATGAGAATAATTCTTTTATCGCATTTGCTTTAGTTATGATTGAATGTTGAATTTCTATTGCAAACTGTTCTATAAATAGCACATGTTACATTGTAGTTAATGTGGTGATACCCGATCACGGAAGACAACATTAACAGTTTACTTGTAACTAAACGTACATTTTCACGACCTAGGTGGAATTGAACGATCCGCCGTGAAAGGTCGATGTGTAAGGCTCAGATTGGTCTATCGTGACTAAGAGATTGCACTAGCACATTTAGTATGTGTTGAAGAGGTCCTACAGCGAGGATAAATTCTTCTGTTCTGAAAGGTGAAGAATTAGACCTCAGTGGTTGTTGATTTCTTAATCTCCGTCACTTAAATAGGACCGTGTGTGCTTAATAGTTACTGTTTTGATTCATGTTGGGTGAGAATCATTGCGACTTCGAACTTTGTGTCTTGGGCAGTAATATTAATCATACGACGGTTGCTAAGATTTAATATGGAGAAACGCGTGCGAGTACGGCTCGTGTGATTAGTCCCCTTGGTGGGCTCAGAAGTTTTATTGTACCAAATCTTGCAAGTGAAGAATTAGTTTCTTCGGTACGAATAATAATGTTGAGCTATCTTTACTCCAAGGTGAAATATATTAATTAATTTAGAGCTATTCAGAAGCTTAATTAATTAATGGACTTGATAATCTTAAACGCGGGAAATAATAACCGGGAGCCCATATTATCGTAATATGGATTAAGATGGATAGTGCAATATTAATTTATTAGTGTTAATAATTAATATTAATGATAAGTCAAGTAATGGGGAAAAGGCGATATTCGATGATTGGAAGCATTCCAATAAGCACATGAAGCACATCATCTTGATATTTATGTCTGAGGATTTGAAGCGCATTCATGAAGGCATTGAAGCGGCTGTTGATATCATGAATAGCCTTGAAGAGATGTTTCAACATCAGAACCCCATGGCGAATCTGTTCACCATTCGTGAGAAGCTCACGAAGGAAATGGTGAAGGGAACACCTGTAAGGGATCATGTTCTCAATTTTAGGCGTGAGTTTGAGAAACTCAAGTTTCTTGGTGCCGGACAAAGTGAAGAAAGTCAAATCGATTCCATACTCCTAAAGCTATCGAGTAGTTTTGATGGGTTCTTTTGGGAATACATGTTATCTGAACACAAGTTCACTTTGGATACCCTGCTCAAAGCCCTGATAACGGTAGAGTCATACTTGGGGAGTAGGGACGAGGCTTTGGTGATCAAGAGCTTTTTCTCGAAATCTAGGCCAATGGAAGGTGAGATTGAGAAGGAGATGGTTGATCGGAACCAAACCAGTAGACTCACTTTGGGAGGCAAGGAAAGAGCTTTCAAGCTGTACGGCGTGAAGATATCCGGTAAGAGTAAGTGCTTCAATTGCGGGGAAAGAGGACATTGGAGGTCTACATGTTCTAAGCCTAAGAAGGCGGTAAAGAAAGGTAAGTCTCAAGCTTTAGTCGTTGAAACATATGTTGCGGCGTATGCTGCCCACGTTTGGGTAGTGGATACCGGGGCAACTGATCATATTTGTTTCACTCTTCAGGGGTTCCAGCTAACCCGGCGACTTAGCAAGAATGAGATCACCATCACTTTGGGCGATGCTACGAGAGTGGCAGCCGAAGCAGTGGGAGTAGTGCACCTATCTTTTGAAGATAGAGTTTTAATTTTAAGAGATGTTTTATACGTTCCGAACTTTAGGAAGAATTTAATTTCGGTTTCTAAACTGTTTTTTGATGGATATTCAGTTACTTTTAATAAAGTTGTTACTGTTTCTTTTAAGAATGATGTTATCTGTCATGGAACGTTGGTAAACAATCTCTATACGATTAAGTGTGCACACCACTCAAATAATGAATCTAATAACACGTCGATCATTTCGAGTAATAAAAGAAAGCGTTCTTCGAAGATGAATGAAATACTTCTATGGCATCTTAGACTAGGTCATATTAATCTAAAGCGGATAGAGAGATTGGTGAAAGACGGATCCTTGGAATCGCTCCAAGTCGAGCCGTTTCCAACTTGTGAATCCTGTTTAGAGGGTAAGATGACCAAGAGGGCATTTGGAGCCAAGGGGAATAGAGCCACGGAAGTGTTAGAACTCGTTCATACCGATGTGTGTGGTCTAATGACGATCAAAGCGAGAATGGGGTATGAGTATTTCGTCACCTTCATTGACGATTACTCAAGATATGGGTACATTTACCTTATGAGGCATAAGTCTGAAACTTTTGATAAGTTCAAGGAGTTTAAGGCCGAAGCCGAGAAACATAGGGAAAAGAGTATCAAGTTTCTACGATCAGATCGTGGAGGCGAATACCTCAGCGATGAATTCTTGAACTACCTATCGGACGAAGGGATCGTATCCCAGTTGACCGCAACGGGAACCCCTCAACAGAACGGTGTGGCGGAACGAAGGAACCGGACTCTTTTAGAGATGGTCAGATCCATGATGAGTTATTCGGATTTACCCAAGTCGTTTTGGGGTAACGCCTTGGAAACGGCGGCTTATATTCTAAACTTGGTGCCATCCAAATCGGTTCCTAAAACCCCAATGGAATTGTGGACCGGGCACAAGCACAGTCTAAGACATTTGCGGATTTGGGGTTGTCCGGCATACGTGCTAGACAAGGAAGCCGGTAAGTTGGATCCACGTTCGGAATTAAGGCTGTTTATAGGATACCCTGCGGGAACGAAAGGGTGTATGTTCTATAGTCCCAAGGATCAAAAGACCGTGATTAGTACACACTTTAAATTCTTGGAGAAAGACTATATGAACAATCGGAAACCTAAAAGTGAAATTACCTTAGAAGAATTGAGAGGTCAAACCTCGATACCAAGTATACAAGATGATGTACCACACGTCACATCTTCACAACCGGAACCCCGTCGTAGTGGGAGGTTTCCTAAGCAACCCGAGAGATTCATGGGGATAGGAGAATCTTCGGATTTGGTTCCCGGTGTTGAATCAGACCCATGGACGTACGACGAGGCAATCCAAGACAAAGACGCGGAGTCGTGGCAAACGGCAATGGAAGCCGAGATGGGTTCGATGGATCATAATCAAGTGTGGAAGTTGGTCGAGCCACCCAGTGGGGTAGAACCCATTGGATGCAAGTGGGTGTACAAGAGGAAAAGAGGACCGGACGGAAGGGTTGAAACCTTCAAAGCAAGGCTTGTGGCCAAAGGGTATACTCAGAAAGAAGGGATCGATTATGAGGAAACCTTTTCGCCTGTAGCTATGCTTAAGTCCATCCGTATTCTCTTGTCGATCGCTGCGCACCTAGATTACGAGATCTGGCAAATGGATGTCAAGACGGCTTTCCTTAACGGAAGTCTTGACGGGATAGATATCTATATGCAACAGCTCAAAGGTTTCATTGAAAAAGGCCAAGAGAATCTCGTATGCAAGCTTAAGAGATCCATTTACGGACTTAAGCAAGCATCGCGTACTTGGAACCAGTGTTTTGATCAAGTGATTAAGTCTTATGGGTTTGATCAAAACGAGTTCGAAAGTTGTGTGTATAAGAAGCGTGACGGAACTGCGGTGGTATTCTTAGTATTATACGTAGATGATATTCTGCTCATTGGAAACAATGTAAAGGTATTGTCAGACGTAAAGGTATGGCTGTCAAAACAATTTGATATGAAGGACTTAGGGGAAGCCGGTCACATCCTTGGGATCAAAATCACTCGCGATCGCAAGAAGAGGATGTTGGGCTTATCGCAAGCTTCATACATTGACACTGTTTTGAAGCGTTTCAACATGCAAGATTCCAAGAAAGGTTTTGTACCTTTTAGGCACGGAATCCATCTATCGAAAGAAATGAGCCCTAAGACGCAAGCGGAGATAGATGACATGAAAGGTGTTCCGTACGCTTCGGCCGTAGGAAGCCTTATGTATGCAATGCTGTGTACGAGACCGGATATCTGCTTTGCCATGGGCATGGTGGCAATATATCAAAGTAATCCCGGGAAAGACCATTGGACTGCCGTAAAGTGCATCTTGAGGTATCTGAAAAGAACTCGGGAGCGGATGCTGATTTACCAGTCAGATAGTCTAGTTCCCGTAGGATACACGGACTCGGATTTCCAATCAGACATAGACTCAAGAAAGTCAACCTCGGGTAGTGTGTTTTGCATGGGAGGAGGAGCCATTTCATGGAGAAGCGTTAAGCAGAAATGCATCGCCGATTCGACCATGGAAGCCGAGTATATAGCTGCTTGTGAAGCAGTGAAAGAGGCAGTTTGGCTCAAGAACTTCTTAGTGGACTTGGACGTTGTTCCGAATTTGCCCGACAAGATAACTGTCTTTTGTGACAATGCCGGAGCAGTTGCAAATTCAAAGGAACCGAGAGCCCACAAGGCCAACAAACACATAGAAAGAAAATACCATCTGATACGAGAAATCGTTAAGAGAGGAGATATAGAGGTGGCAAAGATAGCGTCGGGTGACAACCTAGCGGATCCATTCACAAAGGGTCTGCCTCAGAGTACATTCGAGAGACATGTGGATGGAATGGGAGTCAAGACTATTGCCAATCTGCTTTAAGTATAAGTGGGAGGAATTATTAGGTTAGTGTAGGTTGACATGAGATGTCACGTAGAGCTACTACACTAAGACATGCGTGATGTATACTAAAAGCAGACTTTAAGTATAAGTGGGAGATTGTTGGAGTTATACGTGAAAGTATGCTTTTACTTTGTATAACTCGTGTATCAAACACTCGTTTTATGAGAATAATTCTTTTATCGCATTTACTTTAGTTATGATTGAATGTTGAATTTCTATTGCAAACCGTTCTATAAATAGTACATGTTACATTGTAGTTAATGTGGTGATACCCGATCACGGAAGACAACATTAACAGTTTACTTGTAACTAAACGTACATTTTCACGACCTAGGTGGAATTGAACGATTCGCCGTGAAAGGTCGATGTGTAAGGCTCAGATTGGTCTATCTTGACTAAGAGATTGCACTAGCATATTTAGTATGTGTTGAAGAGGTCCTACAGCGAGGATAAATTCTTCTGTTCTGAAAGGTGAAAATTAGACCTCAGTGGTTGTTGATTTCTTAATCTCCGTCACTTAAATAGGACCGTGTGTGCTTAATAGTTACTGTTTTGATTCATGTTGGGTGAGAATCATTGCGACTTCGAACTTTGTGTCTTGGGCAGTAATATTAATCATACGACGGTTGCTAAGATTTAATACGGAGAAACGCGTGCGAGTACGGCTCGTGTGATTAGTCCCCTTGGTGGGCTCAGAAGTTTTATTGTACCAAATCTTGCAAGTGAAGAATTAGTTTCTTCGGTACGAATAATAATGTTGAGCTATCTTTACTCCAAGGTGAAATATATTAATTAATTTAGAGCTATTCAGAAGCTTAATTAATTAATGGACTTGATAATCTTAAACGCGGGAAATAATAACCGGGAGCCCATATTATCGTAATATGGATTAAGATGGATAGTGCAATATTAATTTATTAGTGTTAATAATTAATATTAATGGGCTGAATTATATTGGGGCTCAATATTGAAATTCAGAAGTCCATTAGGAGGTCCAATCTTAATTCTCCTTAAGGCCCCTCAAGTAGCCCATTAAGTAGCCCAATAATGATAAGGTGATTAAAATAAAAAGATAATATCATGCTGATTTTATCCTTGTATTTTCGAAAATTTTGAATGTTGGAGAGAAAAGATTTTGTTGATTTTCTTGGAAAGATATTATGGAAGATATGTATTCTAGGAATACAAGAATAACTCATATATTCAAGAAGATCCAAATCTTGGATTCTTCTCTACATGAATTTTCGAAAATTGACCCTAAATATGTAGGGTGAGATTTTTGTGGAATATTTTATTTTGGAGAAAAGAATATATGAGATATATTCAAGATTTCTTAGAGTCTAAGAAAAGATTTTTTCCAAGCCCAAATATACCTCAAAAATTCGGCCCTCTCATATTATAAATAGGGAATGATTATTTCATCCCCAAGAACATAATTCCATGTGTTGGAAAAATCAAGAAGCATAGATATTTTTCTTTTTCCTTAGTTTATTAAATTACTTGAAAGCATCTCCCACCGGTGATCAAGTGAGGTGAAAAGGGAAATACTTGAAAGCCTTCTCCACCCGGGGGTTTTGAACCTGGATCAACACCTGAAGGAACTGTAATTCCGGCCTTTGGATTGACATATAAAAAATTCTCGTTCTTCCTCCATTGGTTCTGGGGAGGCTGCTGGCCTCCTTGATATCCTTGGTTATTCCTCCATTGATTTTGAGGAGGTTGTGGACCAGGTGGTACAAATGGTTGGCCATAAGAAGGCCTTCCAAATTAAATTGTCACCTTGTGGATACCCACCTTGGTTATAGTTAGGTCTTCCCATGTAGTTAGCCTCCTCTTGCTGACTCGTGGGTTGGTCCACTTTTTCACTCACTGCTACATTTCCTCCAACCAGATTATGTCCCATCTCGAGGTTACTTATCTTCTCCATTATCGCCATCAACAGCTTCCTCGTTCCCTCATTCTCCTCCAACTGACATGCTCTCTGAAATTCTAGGTCCTCGTTCCATTGCCCGGCATTCGTGACAATATTATCTATGATCTTTCTGCATCTAGTTGTACCATAATTCAGAAATGCTCCACTAGCACATGCATCAAGATGGGCTTGACCAGCCTTGCTGGCTCCACTGTAGAAGGAGGCCATGATATCCCCCTCATTGTACCTGTGCTGCGGGCACTCAATTAGCATGTTAGAGTATCTCTCCCAAGCCTGACGTAAGTCTTCTCCTGGCTTCTGGCGGAAAGAAAAGATCTCTATCCTTGCTCTAATGGTTCTAGATGGAGGGTAGAATCGCTCGAGGAACAGACACTCGAGCTCGGCCCATGTGGTTACACCTCCCCGTGGAAGCGTGTTATCATACCACTCCTTTGCTATTCCCGTTAAAGAGAATGGGAACAGCCTGAGCCTCTTGGCATCTTCAGACATGCCGTTATAATTGAACGTGGATGCGATCATCAGAAAACTCCTCAGATGAGTATGAGGGTTCTCCTTCCCAACCCCCCACTTGAATTGATTCTCGATAAGTAGCTTTAGAATTCCAGGGGAAATTGAGAAGTTGTTTGTCTCTAACAGAGGCAATGCAACTCCATCATAATACCGTTGCGGTTGTGCCGCAAACCTTCCTCGAATAGCCATGTTCTGATTGGCGTTCTGAGGAACATGCTGAGGATAGACGGGTGGTATAGGTACTTGTTGGACTGGTGGTGGGTTATAAGCAGGAGGTGGAGGATACGGGTATGGTGGGTAAGGATATGGTGGGTATGGGTATGGATAAGGTGGATTATTTTGTGGGTAAACAGGGTTGTTCTAAGGATGTTGGACAAAGTTGTGAGCTGGATTATTTTGATTTTGTGTACCCGGGTTTTGGCTCTGGTTTTCCCCTAACGGAACTTGATTGTTACTGTGTTGGTCCCGGTACAAGACTGAGGAATATGTGTATGGGGGGGAATACACGTATACCAATTTTTCAACTTAAAACTGACTGAGTCCCCTTTACTCAGAGTGGTAAAGAACTAGGAGCTGATAACACACCTACTGACTACACTTGGTGCGGGTCAGTTGGCTAACTATCAGTTCAAGTTCAGTGCGGAAATGTTTGAGCCCTGAAAGTTTAAAGTCTTGTTTAGTTTGCTTTCTGAAAAACTTGTTTTACTCAATTCTGAATAGTGTTTAGTAGGGCAGTGTTCTTATGAAGATCAGCCTGATTGATTCAGGCCTGATAAACTTGAATGCAATGAAGGAACAAGTAATATGGCAAGTATGCACAATATCAAAGCAGTAAGAACACAAGGAGTTTAACGTGGTTTAGAGTCTCAAGCTCCTACGTCCACGGCCTGACTTAACAGGAAATCCACTCAAGGGATTCTTGTTTTTAACGTGCCAAGGTGCACCAAGACCAGCTATCCTCACTGATCTATACAACTCCACTTACTAACACTCTAACTGACTTACTCCCAACAAGCCTAACTTAGGGTTTTGGTTTCAGTTTGGATTCCAACTAGGTTGAGATTATCCTTACAAGGCAAAGCTATGCTAAGGATTGGATAATCTCTCTAAGCTTAAGATAATTCTAATTAGCTCTTGGAATACAGAGTAACTCTCAATTGCTAAGAAACACTTGGGAAATTTAGAAGGTTTCGAGTGCTTCTCTTAAGGGTTGAATGCTTTGAATGCTTGAGAGTTTGAGTAATTTCTGGCTTGGAAATTTCCCGTAACCTTGAATGGGTTCAAGGTCTTCTGTATTTATAGGTGATTTGAAAAAACTATCCGTTTGAGAGATAGCCTTCGAGTCATCTATGTAGAGAGGCTTCAAACGGACATATCTTCATGCAGCAGCCGTCCTTGCATGGATTTGGTATTTGCATTAAATGCACATTGAATGCTTGCCCGTTGAATATGCAGTCTGAATTCAGTCTTCATGTCAGGTTCCATACGTGCGTGTCCTTCTCGGATTGGTCCACGTCATCAGGTTGGTGAGAATGTCATAACTTATTCCTGAGCTTCAGGCTTATCTTATTAAGTTCATTTTGTCTTGAGCCCACCAGTCTTGTCCTGACGCTGAAATTCCTTTTGCATTGCTTGACTCTACTCCAAGTCTTCCCATTAACTCAGTGACCTCCTGTTCCCTTCAGGACTGAGTTAGTAATGACCTCAGGGTCATACTCTTCATCACTGACACTTACTCAGCCAGCTTAGAGGACTGCCATAAGTTCAGGATGGTGCTCTTCGTCTTCAGGCTCTGAGTCTTGATTGTCTCCAGTGAGTTCTCCTCTCACTGAGTACCTGTGAAGTGTAAAAAGACAGTACTAATTCTAATCAAGACTAGCCTGACAAAGACAGATTAAGGCAAACATCTTTTCAGGGGCTTTGGGATCTTAATCAAAACTGACAATGTCCCAACAATTTCCCCCTTTTTGATGATGCCAAAACACTGAAGAGATCCTCAAAACACTTAGAGGAAACAAGATAAACCTATCTATAAGATAAGACAGTGTTAGAGCAATTCTTGATAAAGTACAGAATTTTAAACAACAGCCAAAAAGACAATGAGTTTTTGTCTGTGGGCAAAAGTAATAGATTTCATTGATAGATGTTGAAATGATTACAATGAATCTAATCTATTACAAAGAAGCCTGTGAACACCTAGACTAATCTCATTTCAGGCTTGAGTCCATATCCTGCATAAACTCTTGCCTTCAGCTCGTCAAGTCTTCCAGGTTGGTTCACGTATCCTTCAGCTTTAGCTATCTTCAATACTTCCATCATTATGGCCTTTGTATCATGCTTTTGAGTTCCAGGAACCAAGGGAGGAGCTCGAATGGTGAACTCAGGAGCCTTCACTTGAACTTGAGCTGCATCAGCCTCCTCCAAGATCTTCTGGAATAGCTCAGGATGATTGTCCATCATGTAGTCAGTGAAGTGGGCATTGATATCGTCAGTGTCGCCCCACTTCTTAACAACATACCACAATCTAACAAATTCATCCCTTGCATCAGTCCAGAATTCCTTCAATGCCTCTGAGACGAACTCATCGA
This sequence comes from Ballota nigra, assembly GCA_947034835.1. Taxonomy (NCBI): domain Eukaryota; kingdom Viridiplantae; phylum Streptophyta; class Magnoliopsida; order Lamiales; family Lamiaceae; genus Ballota; species Ballota nigra. The sequence continues at coordinate 84,578,051 of OX344720.1, read as the reverse complement.
CAAAAGCTTCCCTTATTCCTGATTCTGGCCTACTGACTTGAAGAATTGTTGATTTCCTAACCGTTGGCTTCTTCCTGTACTTCCTAGGCTCAGGCTTCGCCTTCTTCCTCCTTAGCAAGCTGATCACTGCATCATCCAGTTCTCGTTGTTGAAACTCAGTGATATCTGTCAGCTTCTCAACCTTTTTCTCTAGGATGCGCATCTTCTCCTTCTGAGCAATTTCAGCTCTGCGCATAGCCTCAGATTTCTCAGAGTGATCTCCCCATGCTTCAGCACATAACTCCGCCACCAACTCCCCTGAGTAAGTGATGGGATTCTTTCTTGAGCTCATGGGAGACGATCTTTGAACTGGCTCAGGTTGTTGCTTGGATGGTTCATCAGCCTTTGCCTTTGTTGCCTCCTCCCTCAGCTTGGCAACAACTTCCTTTCCTTCCTTTTCCACTGCCGCTAACCTAGCTGACTTCCTCACCCTTAATATGTTTCCTTCAGGATTGGCTTCAGGGTCAGCTAGAACGGTCTCACCTTGATTGACTGCCCCCGATGCCTCAGGGCGGGATCTTTTCTTCTTCTTTTCCCCCTTTTTGGCATCATCATTGGCCTCGGATGGGAATGCGTCAGATCCGCTGTTGATTACGAAGGAGGCTAGGGAATGGACATCATTAATTCCCTCCTTCAATAATTCAACTCCCATCGAAATTCCAGTGCCTGCGTAAGAAACCGAACTGATAGCAGCATTGACTTTCTTCTCAAAGACCTCCATAGAGAGTTGGAGACTTTGTTCAGCCTTGGTGATCCTTTCCTCCACCTTCAAGGACTCACCGCTGACTCTGCTGGCCTCAGTTAGTATCTTTACAGATTCGTCAGTGGCCTTTGCCAAAATGTCTGCCACTGACTGAGAGGTGCGATCCAGCTTTCCTGACTCCAGCTCCAGCTTGGACGCTGAGTCCTTCATGGCCTGAGTGACAATAGCTCCAGTCTGAACTGCAAGCCTGTCAACTGCCTGATTCAGCTTCTCATCCCTGATCGCATCCCTCTCATCAAGTTTCTTGAGAGTGTTTCTGAGCATCTTCTTGGTGCGCTTCCTCTCATTCTTCACTGACTTGGCCGTGTCAGTCATCGTCCTCTTTAGCAAAATCAGCTCCATGTTGGCAAGGGTGTTGTAGGCTGACTTTGTCCACCTGATGTGTTTAGCCAGGGCCTTGGAGTCTTCTTCTTTTTCAGCTCGTAGCCTCATTACTTCCTCCTGAAGTTCAGCTAGATTTTCTGTGGTTTTCTCCTACTTGACCTCCACTATGCTTGTAAATTCAGCACGTCCAACCCCGGTTATTATCACATCTTCATCATCAACGGCCGCATCAGTGATTGGCTGTTTTCCCTTGTCAGCCCCTGCGTCATCAGTCCCTTCTTCAAGGTGCACTGAAGGCAGTTGTGAAGTAGTCAAAGCCGCCTCCTCAGGCTCAGCTAAGCTAACTTGAACCTTAGGAACTTGTCCCCCGGAACTGAGAGTCTCCTTGGATGCCTCAACATCTTCCTCTCTTGTCTCAGGGCAGGGAATCCCTTCAACGACAGATGTCTCATTGGCAGCTGAGATGTTCAAAACATCCTCAGCCACTGGTCCACCCTTGGCACCAGTGTCCTTATCACCTTCCCCCTGAGCCTGAGGCTCAGAGATTATCTCATCAACCTCCTGTGCAGTCTCCTCTACTGCCTTCTCCATAGCTCCACCCTGAGCTTCATCATCCTCCTCTCCATCCTTCTCGTCATCAGACAGGAGGTCAGCCTTGCTCTTGGACATCATATCAGCCACTAGCTGCTTCAGGTTGTCAAAGTTCAAGAGTTGAAGCCAGCTAGTTAGTCCAAAGAAGGAGCAAATCTTGGCCTCCTCCGTCTCCCAATGCTCCCAGCCACGAGCATCCACTAGCAGATGCTGCTCCTGCATGTTTGATTGTTTGAAATCCAACCAAACCTTGAGCTCAATTACATACGCTAGCAGCTCAGTGTACTTGTACAGCCCAGACCAACACTTTTCTGCCCATTCTGTGGCATTTCCCCTGAGGGTGTTCTCAAGAATCCCACCAGCCATGTGCTCATCTAACTCCTCCTCCTCCACTTCAAGGAATTCATCCTCTTCAGCTGAAATGGATTTGGGACAGTCTTTGGGATTGGGGTATGATGGAAAGTCTGCGGGGTTTGGAAGATTCGGCTCTGCTGACTGGTCAGGCTCATTCGTGTGTGAAGTTGATGGCGCTGACTCAGTAGGTTGATTTGGCTCTGAGGTTTGAGGTGGTTTGGGGGTTTGAGGTGTGAGGTCAGGGATGGAAGGTGTTTGGGATTCAGGGTGTGGGAGTGTTTGAGTGGGTGCTGTCTCAGGCTGCAACGACTCAGCCGACTCGACAGTCTTTCTCACTTCCTCCAAGTCAGAGGCTCCAGGAGAGCTTGACTTCTCCCTCTCACTCACCTCAGGTAGCTTCTTAGTCGGGGACTTTCCGGTTCCCTTTCTAAGCCTCTTTAGGGGCCTCTCTCCCTGCACCCTCCTTTCTGACGTCATCGTCAGTTCCCTCAGCCTCAGATCCGGCCTTCTTGGGATCAGACTCAGTCCCTGATTTCGTGCTCTTCCCTGACAGCACGATCTTCACCCTCTTCTTCTTCTCAGCCACGTCCACCTCAGGCTGCTCCACCTCCTCAGCTGCAACCTCCTCACCGTCCTTACTCCTCTCAAGGAGCTCATCTACCCTTTCAATGAGACTGGTTGCCACTCTCTTGGCCTTACCAGCTGGCTTTTTGGCCTGACCCTTTGCTTTCGCATTGGGATCAGTCAGCCCTAGCACTGAATAGGTATCACTCAGTGAGGAAAACATTACCTTCTTTGAGGAGAGACTGTCCTCAAAGTCGAAGGTATACCCATGGCAAGCATGAGCAATTAGGATGGACATTCTCATGCCGAACGATAAGATGGCACTGACGGATATGTGCTTCTTCTCCTCATCTCGCGTAAGCTTGTCCAACCCGGCCTGATGGAGTTGATCGAGGAAGAACTGCTCCCAGTTCGCTTCCACTCCATCAGCAATTGCTCCCATAAGCCTCAGCTTGGGCAGACTCAACTGCTCGTGAGAGCCAGTTGCTCCCATCACTATCTTGGACACCAAATCCACCAGAGCCCTGTACTCAGGCTTCAACGTATTCTTGTTCTGACGGGCCTTGAACTCTGATGACCCAGATTTGGTCCATTTCCCAAGGAATTCTCCCTCCGAGTTTTCCTTGTATGTTTTTGGGTTGATGCCTGAGAATGGCAATTTGAAGACTTCCCTCACCGCCTGCCTGATGTTAATAGTGACCACCTCTGCGTAGTAAAGAGGCTCCCCGTCGCCGTCCTTCTCTCCCGTCGGCTTCAGCGCAGTCACCTTTGTGAAAACTTCCCCTTTCCGCAAGAACAAGTTTAAGTATGCTTCCACAACTGTCCTTGGGAGCACGGAGATGGGGCGGGTGGTGAAGTATGTTTCCAACCCAGCATCGGAAATCCACTTGAATACTGGTTTGATTTCCTCAACTGTGAGACAGATACCTTCCATGGAGATGACTTGCTCCATGTGTATCAGTTTTTTTTCGACAACGTCCACGATCTTGTCGGTTGTCCAGTTGGAATCAAGGAATGCCATTGTTTTGGAAGAAGAGATTTTTGAAATTTCTGTGTTTGAGCAAGAGAAAACTCAGTGTGCAGATTGTGCGTTGTGTTTGCGTAAAAACCTCAAATGGCACTCTTGATTGATAAGACTAAGTCAGTTACCCAAACGTGGGGTTGAGATTGATCCCTGAATTCGAAAGGTTTTGAAATGAAGGGCCAGGATTAATCTCAGCTTCAATTAAACCCCATGTCAGTCATATTCCGTATAAAACGGACACGTATATGAAAAAGTAACTGTAGCATTAAATGCTCCGTGCGCGTGGGTTTTAAATATGAAAAGGCGCGCTTTTAATGAAAACGGAATGCATTTAATAAAGATTTTCAGGACGAAGGACTCAGGGAGACGCTTGAAATTCACAAGAGTCAGGTTAGAACTCATACCTGTCAGGGAGACATTGTAGCACCCTGATACCTCGTTGAGTCTGGCCTGAGTTCCCCCTAGAACCCTACACTGACTGCTCTCCCGGATCTAAGAGTCCTAACTCTACTGACAGTTCCATAAACCTTACTTCAGCCAAAGGCTTAGTCAAGATGTCAGCTCTTTGCCTGTCAGTGTGAATCTTCTCCATCCTAATATCTTTCTTCTCCACATGATCTCGAATGAAGTGGTGTCTAATATCCACATGCTTGCACCTTGTGTGAAGCACTGGGTTCTGAGTAATTGCTATAGCACTATTGTTATCACAATAGATTGGAACCTGATTAGCAAACACTTGGTAGTCCCTCAACTGTTGCCTCAACCATAAAATCTGAGCACAACAACTACCTGCAGCCATATACTCAGCCTCAGTTGTGGATGTCGCTACTGAGTTCTGCTTCTTACTAAACCACGAGATCAACTTACTTCCCAAAAACTGACATGTCCCTGAGGTTGATTTCCTATCAATCCTACAACCTCCATAATCCGCATCTGAATAACCTGTCAGTTCTAAGTTGTCATCTGAAGGATACCATAGTCCCATATTGACTGTCCTTTTTCAAATACTTAAGTATCCTCTTAGCAGCCTCCAAATGACTTCTTTTGGGATCAGACTGATACCTAGCACACACACCAACTGCAAATGTAATGTCAGGCCTACTTGCAGTCAGGTACAACAAAGAACCTATCAGTCCACGATACTCAGTCTGATTTACTTAAGTCCCTTCAGTGTCAGGATCCATCTTCCAATTTGTGTTCATAGGGATCCTGGCTGGATTGCTGTTCTGAACACCAAACTTATGAATCAAGTCTCTTGTATACTTGGCCTGATTAATGAATATACCTTGATCAGTCTGCTTGACCTGCAATCCTAAGAAGAAGTTCATCTCTCCCATCATGGACATCTCAAATTTACCAGTCATCAACTTAGAGAATTTCTCACAGAGCTGATGATTTGGTGATCCAAATATTATGTCATCCACATAAATTTGGACCAAGAGAATGTCATCACCTTAAGTGATCCTGAACAAAGTCCTATCCACAGTTCCCTTCTTGAACCCATGATCTGTCAGGAATTGAGAGAGGGTATCATACCAAGCTCTTGGTGCTTGCTTAAGTCCATAGAGTGCTTTCTTCAAATGGTATACTCTATCTCCAACCTCAAACCCGGGAGGTTGTTCAACATATACCTCTTCATTGAGTACACCATTCAGGAAGGCACTCTTGACATCCATTTGATACACCTTGAACTTCTTATATGTTGCATAGGCAAGGAACAACCTGATAGCTTCCAACCTAGCCACTGGAGCAAAAGTCTCATCATAGTCTATTCCTTCAGACTGACAATACCCTTTTGCAACCAGTCTAGCCTTGTTCCTTACCACAACACCATTTTCATCCTTCTTGTTCTTAAAGACCCACTTGGTACCAATCATACCTTGATGCCTAGGTCTATCTACCAGTTCCCAAACCTAATTCCTTGTGAACTGATTCAACTCCTCTTGCATGGCAATGATCCAGTTCGAGTCAGTGAGAGCTTATTCAATGTTCTGAGGCTCTTGCTCAGAGAGAAAGCAACAGAACAATGCACTCCCACCATGGAACCGTCTGGTCCTGACTCCCTCAGTTGGATCACCAATGATTTGATCAATGGGATGATCTTCTAACCATGTTCTCTTGCCAGGAGTTGTTCCTGAAGTACCTGCAATGTTAGTGTCTACAGGCTCATGAAATTCAGGAAATTGAACAGAAGGGGATGATCCTGAGTCTATACCAAATGGATTAATAAGTTCAATGTCAGGGACATTGATTCCCCCTTGATGAGGTGACTCAGGAACCGTCTCAGCTGCAACAGCATCTTCATAGACGGTGCTTACCTCAGGTTGAGCCTGTTCCTCAGTCTGAGGCTCAACAATCCCTGATGTGCTGGGCTTAGGAGTGGCACCTGATCATCATCCTGATCGTCATCATCATCCCATCTCGGAATTGGCACAGTCTTGATCTTGGGATCAGGTTGATTCTTCAAGCTCAGCCTTGTCACACTCCTTGTGACCTCCTTAGTGTCAGGATTCAACACCTTTGCCCTAGACTCATTAGCAGATTCATCAAAGACAACATGAGGTGATTCTTCCACAACAAGGGTCCTACAATTGTAAACCCTGAAGGCTTTACTAACTTCAGAATATCCTAAGAATATTCCTTCATCAGATTTGCTATCAAAGGCTTTCAATTGGGTCTTCCCATTGTTGAGTATGAAGCACTTACAACCAAATACATGAAAATAAGAAATACGAGGTTTCCTTTTGTTCCATGTCTCATATGGGGTCTGAGCATGTTGTTTGTTCAGCATGGATCTGTTCTGAGTGTAGCATGCAGTGTTGCTTGCCTCAGCCCAGAATTTCTTGGGCAATCCTGACTCAGCCAGCATGGTCCTTGCAGCTTCCTTCAGTGTCTTGTTCCTCCTTTCAGCGACACCATTCTGTTGTGGGGTTCTAGCTGCAGAAGTCTCATGAGCTATACCAAGTTCATTACAAAAGTCAGAAATATATGAATTTATAAATTCAGTGCCCTTGTCAGATCTGATCTTAGTAATGGACTGATTCTTCTCATTGCTGAGTCTCCTGAGCAACTCTGGAAGCTTCACCTGTGTTTCCTTCTTATTTAACAAGAAAATAACCCAAGTATATCTAGAATAATCATCAATAACCACAAGGGTATACTTTCTACCATTCATACTCACAGGTGTTATGGGACCAAATAAATCCATGTGCAAGAGCTGAAGTATCCTGTCAGTGGAATAGGAAGCTTTCTCTTTGAATGATGCTCTGACCTGTTTCCCTTCCTGACAAGCTTTGCACATGTGATCTTTGCTAAAAACTTCATTAGGTAGACCATCAACAAGTGACTGTCTAGAAATTTTGTTAAGAATCTTGAAGTTCAGGTGGCTTAATCTTTTATGCCATAACCAACTGAGCTCTAGAGAGCTTTTAGCAACAAGACAAGTATTAGGAATAGTGCTGCTCCAATCAGCGAGATAAACATTACCTTTCCTTATACCTGATAGAAGCACTTGTGTTGACTTGTCCTTGACTGAACATGTATTCGATGAGAACTCAACACTGAACCCTTTGTCACAGAATTAACTTACTGACAGCAGGTTATGCTTCAGTCCTTCCACAAAGGACACATTTTCCACTCTGACTGTACCTATTATCAAAACACCAAAACCTTTAGTAACACCTTTTGAGTTATCACCAAAGGTTACCTGTGGACCATCTTTAACTTGATATTCTTGGAGAAGACTCTTCATTCCAGTCATGTGCCTTGAGCAACCGCTGTCTAGGTACCAAACAGCTTTGATTGAGTCTCCTCTCCTCTTGTTGTGATCCAACAGCCGCCTGCAAGCAAATCAGGCTTTAGGTACCCATTGGGTGTTGGGTCCTATTGTGTCAGCTGTACCCTTCGGGATCCAGACTTGCTTCACAACCCTGATTGCCTCAGAGTGGTAAATCTGTCTCCCTGAAACATCGACATACACAACTTTCTTCTTCTTTGCCTGAGAGGAAGATGGTGTATGAGTGCTAAACTTAGGCTTCGCAGGAGCCTGAGTGGGTGCCTTTTGGGCTGGCTTCCTGTTCTTCCTAGGTCTGGGTGCAGCAGGTCTTGGGCTTTGTTCTTGATAAGGACCCTGATTTCTATTCCCCCTAGGCAAGTGAGGGAAAGGAAAACAGTTAAAGGCCTCAGGATGCCAAAACCACGGGGATGTCATCATGTTTGGCCTTCCCTGTTGGTATTGCAAAGCATGATGGTATCCTCGCTGACCAGTCTGAGGGCTCTTGGCTTGAGTCTTCCTCTGCTTTCGCTGAGGTTTTCCCTGGCCTGAGCTTTCAGGGGCTTCCTTAGGTTGCTTCGCCTTTCCCTTGGGTTTTGGCTTAGCTACCTTAGGAGCTACCCTGACTGTGTCAACGGTTTCTTTGCCCTTATCAGTTTGACGGGCCTGAAGCACAACCTTAGGTGCACTCTGGCCTGTCTGAACAAATACCCTCTCAGTGTTGCTCCCTGACGCAACATGAGGCTGACCTTGTGAGGATTTCTCAGGAACATATCCAAGTCCCTTTTTCTTGTTCCCAAGAATCTGGTTGCTATTTATTTCCTCTCTAGCCACTAAGGATTTATTCATTGCTGCAACCTTTTTCTTGAGAGAGTCCTCACTCTTTTTCAGGATTTCATGTCTGGTAAAGAGGTCATCAAACTTACTTTTAAGTACTTTCAGTTCTTCCTTCCTGACCAGCTCTTCGTCAGCCAGTTCCTTCAGAATCTTCTCTCTTGGAAGACGCTCAGCATTGATTAAATCAATTTCCTGAGTTAGTCTCACAATTTGAGCTGATTCTTTAAGATCAAACTGAGTGAGTTGTTCGTTCAGGTTTTGAACCTCAGTACTCAATTTCTTGTTCTCCTCTACCAAGAAGACATTAGTTTCCTGCAGTCTGGAGAAATCAACCATCAATTGATCAAGGCAGATCTGAAGGTTCATTTCTCTAACTGACTCTGAGCTAAGCTTAGGATTTTGACCAGTGTAAGAAGCACAAACATAATTTGATGTTACCTCAGGCTCATCCCTAGCCATCAGACATACATCATCGTACTCGTCATCTGAGAAGAGTTCAGGTGACCTTTCAGTAGGACCGTCAGAATCTGTTGCATCTTCAACGACCATCGCTCTCCGATCAGCAGATCTTAGATCCCTAGTGGCTCTCCTTTCCTCTCTCTCCCTTGCACTCAGCTCCGGGCAGTCGTACTGATAGTGACCGATCTTGTTACAGTTGTAACATGCTACCTGCTCACTAACTCTTTCTTTTCTAGGTTCAGGGTTCCTCCTTGAGTCAGGTTCCCTGGTTCTTGGTGAGCTTTCAGCCTTGGTTGGATATTTATCATCGCGAGTACGTCTCTGTTCGTCTCTTCTTTCAGGTTTTGGTTCAGAATATCTCCTTTCATCACCACATTCTCTCATCTGGTCTGTATTCCTTCGCTCCTCATATCTCCTTGAGCTTTGGTGGGTTCCTTCAGGTTTCCTGTCACGTGAGTCCTGATAAAACTTTTTATAACGACCAAACCTGGAATTGAGCTTGTCAAATCGTCTGGCCATCAGGCTGTACTCCTCAGCGAGTTCTTCCCTGCTCATCTCCATCAGTGACTTTGATGAAGAGTTTGATGAGGGCTCAACAGGTTCAGACCTGGCCTTGAACGCCACACTTTTCTCAGGAGTTTTCTCCTTCACTTCCTCTTCTGACTGAACTTTCTTCTTTCTTTTGTTAAGATCGAATTCAAGTGCTTTGAGCTCTGAAAAAAGCAAAGCAGAAGTTATGTTACTCATATCCTGAGTGTTCTTAAGCATAATTACACTGTTGTCCCATCTCTCAGGAAGGGCATTCAGGATCTTTGAAGCAACATCTCTCCTTGGGACATCCTTGTCCAGCATCACCAACTCATTCATCAACTTGATGAATCTAGACTCCATTTGATCTATGCTCTCGTCAGGCAGCATCTCGAACGCCTCGAATTTCTGAATGGCAATGTTTCTCTTGTTCTCCTTGATCTTTTCAGATCCCTCACACATCCTTGTCAGCTCATCCCAAACCTCCTTTGCCGTCTTTAAGTTCATCAGCCTAGCTGACTCCTCGAAGGGCACCGTATGCAAGATGATGTTTCTGGCGACGTTGTCAAGTCCCACCATCTTGATTTCATCGTTGGTCATGTCTTTCCTTTCTTTAGGAACCTACACGCCAATCGCAAGATCCTCATATCCCAGTCCTCTGACGTTAGGAATAGTGATCTTGATCGGTCCCTCCCTGAGTACACGCGGCATCTGGTCATGGATGGCATCTAGATGTGCTTCTAATCTGAACTTCCAATAGACAAAGTTAGACACAGAGAATTCAGGTAACGAAGCTTCAAGTCTCCTCGAAGTCATGATGATGCAAGTTTTATGAAAAGTAAACTCAGATCTGTTCAGTGACCACCAACAGTTTCTCCTTTGAAACTATTAGTATTCAAAGTCAGTGGTCTTTCGAACCACTGCTCCGATACCACTTGTTGGTCCCGGTACAAGATTGAGGAATACGTGTATGGGGGGGGGGGGGAATACACGTATACCAATTTTTCAACTTAAAACTGACTGAGTCCCCTTTACCCAGAGTGGTAAAGAACTAGGAGCTGATAACACACCTACTGACTACACTTGGTGCGGGTCAGTTGGCTAACTATCAGTTCAAGTTCAGTGCGGAAATGTTTGAGCCCTGAAAGTTTAAAGTCTTGTTTAGTTTGCTTTCTGAAAAACTTGTTTTACTCAATTCTGAATAGTGTTTAGTAGGGCAGTGTTCTTATGAAGATCAGCCTGATTGATTCAGGCCTGATAAACTTGAATGCAATGAAGGAACAAGTAATATGGCAAGTATGCACAATATCAAAGCAGTAAGAACACAAGGAGTTTAACGTGGTTCAGAGTCTCAAGCTCCTACGTCCACGGCCTGACTTAACAGGAAATCCACTCAAGGGATTCTTGTTTTTAACGTGCCAAGGTGCACCAAGACCAGCTATCCTCACTGATCTATACAACTCCACTTACTAACACTCTAACTGACTTACTCCCAACAAGCCTAACTTAGGGTTTTGGTTTCAGTTTGGATTCCAACTAGGTTGAGATTATCCTTACAAGGCAAAGCTATGCTAAGGATTGGATAATCTCTCTAAGCTTAAGATAATTCTAATTAGCTCTTGGAATACAGAGTAACTCTCAATTGCTAAGAAACACTTGGGAAATTTAGAAGGTTTCGAGTGCTTCTCTTAAGGGTTGAATGCTTTGAATGCTTGAGAGTTTGAGTAATTTCTGGCTTGGAAATTTCCCGTAACCTTGAATGGGTTCAAGGTCTTCTGTATTTATAGGTGATTTGAAAAACCTATCCGTTTGAGAGATAGCCTTCGAGTCATCTATGTAGAGAGGCTTCAAACGGACATATCTTCATGCAGCAGCCGTCCTTGCATGGATTTGGTATTTGCATTAAATGCACATTGAATGCTTGCCCGTTGAATATGCAGTCTGAATTCAGTCTTCATGTCAGGTTCCGTACGTGCGTGTCCTTCTCGGATTGGTCCACGTCATCAGGTTGGTGAGAATGTCAGAACTTATTCCTAAGCTTCAGGCTTGTCTTATTAAGTTCATTTTGTCTTGAGCCCACCAGTCTTGTCCTGACGCTGAAATTCCTTTTGCATTGCTTGGCTCTACTCCAAGTCTTCCCATTAACTCAGTGACCTCCTGTTCCCTTCAGGACTGAGTTAGTAATGACCTCAGGGTCATACTCTTCATCACTGGCACTTACTCAGCCAGCTTAGAGGACTGCCATAAGTTCAGGATGGTGCTCTTCGTCTTCAGGCTCTGAGTCTTGATTGTCTCCAGTGAGTTCTCCTCTCACTGAGTACCTGTGAAGTGTAAAAAGACAGTACTAATTCTAATCAAGACTAGCCTGACAAAGACAGATTAAGGCAAACATCTTTTCAGGGGCTTTGGGATCTTAATCAAAACTGACAATGTCCCAACATACTGCCATTCCCTCCAGTGCCCGCAACCCAATCCACTATCTGATTAAACTCATTTGTAGCATCATCCAACTCATTACTGATGTCCATGTTATTGTTTCCTCCTCCGGCAGTGTTCATCCTTCTTAAAAAGGCTCGGTTTCTTCTTGTTATTATCTCAGGATCTAGCTGTATTCTTTCTTCGCTCGTTTCTCCTTGTGAGCATGTATTCATAAACCCAAAATACTAACAAAAGAATCAAAATGCAGCTGCCGAATACGTAAGAATTAACAGAAAAATAAAGCACTCACTACTAACTACTAAGTTATCTACAAGTCATATTCAAATGACATACACCGCCATCCCCAGCGACAGCGCCATTGACTTGAACGCAAAATACTAGTTTGACTAGTAGTTACCCCACAAGAGTATAAGATCACAGTAGTATGGGCAAGTATAGGGACCAAGTAGTATCGAACCCAAGGGAAAGTGTGTATGCGAATAGATCCCTAGAGATGTGTGTCTCGTAGTTAATATGAGTGTATGTTTGGGGATTGAAAATTATTAAATCTAAACTATTCTACTCTACTAATGCAAAAGAAAGAAATGAGTTAATTATCTAAGGGTTTTGTCTCAAATATAAAAGGGTGATGCTCAGGATAAGAATCCCTACGTATACTAACGGAGCCGGTACATAATCAAAATAACCGTGATGTGCAAGAAATAACCTAAGTATAAGATTGTAAGATAAAAAGCTCAAGAATTAAACCCTAATACTTTATCCTATCAATCGACTTCACTAATCCACTAAACAAGTTAATAGATTGTGCTTAATTAAAGAGACCCTAATTTAACTAAGGTGATGCGGTCGTCCTCCTTAGATAAACCGGTAGATGAATAAACCCTTTCTAAACCCTCTCGTTAAGCCTAATAGTTATTAAAGAGTGATAAGGTCGTCCTCTCTCTAACAAGTTTTGTACGAAATTCAAAGGTAAATCCGGAATTTATTTTAAGTGTTCATTAATTAAGAGAATTAAAACTAAACATCACATGTTACTCTAATTATGTACCAACATCCGACTTCTACGAGTTCATCATATCCTAAGCATGCAAGGGTTCTAGCCTAACATGGTAATTGAAAGAACAAAAGCAATAATGATGATAAGAAACATAAGCATACTTGAATTGACAATTAAATCTAAGAACATAAACAAAGAATAAATTAAAGTCTAAAAATAATCTTATATAATCTGAAAAACTAGGGTTTTTAATCACCAAGAACAAAGAAAGAAAGAATTAATCTAAGAAGTTCGAAAGAAATAATTAAACTATGAATTCATAAGCTAAAACCTCGATTACAAAGTATAAAACTCTTCCAATCTCTCTCCCAAGCTTTCTCATTCGAAAAACGAGTGTAAATATGTGTAGATATATCTTGATATGTGAAAATATGCTTGGAAGGGGTATATATTGTTAGGATATAGATTAGATGTTTTGAAGATGTTAAAACAAGAACTTGTAATAGGACTAGCTGAACCTGTTAGTCAGCTATAGATTAGTCTAGGTCTAGAATAGGTCTATGGTTAAGGGGGAAGAAATCTGTGCAGACCAGATGAGGTGTCCAGACCAGAGCAGATGAGCTCTGACCAGAGGAGTCTGCCAGTGGAGTATGACCAGAGGAGTCTGCCAGAAGAGCTCTCCCAGATGAGGTTCAGAGCAGAAGTATCACCTGACCAGATGAGTCCTGACCAGACCAGACCAGATGAGGGAGACGGATTAGTTCACCCACATGGAGGCTGCATGTAATCTGGAGACAAGGAGATCTTGGAGTTCGATGATAGAGAAGGAGGCAATCTAGAGAGTCAACTGATAGGAGGATTGATTGATTGGTATTAATCTTAAAAGATCCAATCAATGGAGGAGATCAATCAATCAATATAATCAATCTGTGATTGATTATATTCCTCCAATTATGGTTGTTTGAATTTCTAGCTTCCAACGGCTAGTTAATTCCTACAACTATAAATAGGAGTGTTTTTGGTTGAGTTCACAAGAGAGAGACAAGAGTCGGGCAAGAGCACAAAGCACACGAACTCTCCACTCACTCACCATGTTCATTCAAGTTTATACACTCTTTTAGGATTTTTAGTTGGATCTTATAATCAACCTGTTCACCTTGAAAGGTTGTTGTAAGCAAGTGTACGAAGGAGGTGGTACTTCCCAATTCCAGTGGTTCGTGAGTAAGTTGGTTGGAGAGAAAGTCCCCTTTGGAGAAAGGGAGAGTGGACGTAGGACCTGTTGTCCGAACCACTATAAATCCTTGTGTCATTTACTTTTCTGCACTTTAGATTTCTGCATTTCAATTATAGCACTTACCTTAAAATTTGGTTTTTCATTAAAATAAACTCAAAACGCTTTCCGCTGGATAAACCCTTTTGGGACCAACATATATAGGCTTTGGGACGAATTTGGGCGATTTTGGGCCAAAAACACGCAAAAATGCTCGAGTGCTGGTGCAGCTCGAGTGCTAGCGCTCGAGCTATGGTGATCGAGTGGTTCTTTCGGTCAAGCGGTGGCGCTCGACCGCTGGCTGTACACATGTTCGTAAAACCTTCATAACTTCTCAACCGGGAGTCCGTTTTGGCCGATTCAAAGTCCTACGAACTCCTATTTTCGCCCTCTATCCATCGATGAGCGTCAAATAGACAAATTAATGAGTTTATGAAAATGATACTCAAATGACTCCAAACACTCATAAAAAACACTCAAAACATGGGCAAATCGGGCACCAAAACATAACAATTTCACCCCTAATCAGGGAGTCACTTGAATCAAAATATAATGTCCAAAATGCAGTAAACATAAGAAGCAAAATAAGTTTTATCAGGTAATGGTGGGGAGGGTCGTGCCTACAACTGCTTCTAGTCTTCCATATCGATACCTGAAAATATTTTATAAAAGAGGGGATGAGATTTGAATTCTTAGTGTGGGTGGTCTGTACGCTATTATGTAAATTGGGCATATTTCAAGCATCTTTATACCATATTTTTTCAACCATAAAAATATTTTGGCACGACTATTTCATCAATGCCTATGGACAGTCTTAATTTCAACGTACCCTATGAGCAGTCTTAATTTCAACGTACCCTATGAGCAGTCTTAATTTCAACATACTCTGCAGATATTTCTTAATTTCAACATATCCTATGATGCAACTTTTCATTGCACCCGTATTGATACAACTTTTCATTGTACCCGTAATGGTACGACTTTTCATCGCACCCGTAAAGTAACAACCTTCACCAAATAAAACCGTATAAAATCAATTAAAAACACACCAATAATATCATAATGTTCAGGAAATACAGATACGAACCACCCACCTTTTCAAAGAGTTTTGCGTAAAAGTCGAGGACAACAAGACTTCCGAACCCACACACGAACCGTACTTAACCTAGCAAGAATTATTATTCATGTTTTAGTCCATTATCCACTTATAAGGATTTTTTCGCATTCTTATACATAGCAAGTTGGTCCTAAAAGGACTTTTGACATAATTAGTATTTTCGTTTCTTTTAGTGCAAGTTTACAATATTTAGTCTTAGTGAAAATTTTCACTAAAATCACACAGTAACACATTTCCAAGGAATAAATCCTTCGTCTTAAGATCAAAACTCCTAAACATAAAATTCGTTACCAAACTCTTATCCACATGATACTAATATGTCCTAAGTCCTTATTCTATCATGCAAGACAAGTATGAGCATTTAAACAAAAGTAAACACTTCAAGTTACTAAGTTGAAAATGATGCAGTTTGTTCTCCTAGGTCTTCTACTTACAACTTTGGGCAGTTTTAAAAAAATACTTAAACATTTAAAAATTATAAAATTTATACCTTAGCTTCAACTTGAAATGAAGAACACACATAAAAGTAGCGCTTGTGCATTTGGTTTGTTGAAAATAGGGTTTTTGGTCCGTTTTCAAAACTAGTACATAAACTTTTCATGTGTCACAGTAGGTTCACAGCAGTGCATCATTAACAAGAATATTTTGGTAAAATTACTTAGACACCTCTTAAAATCATGAAAAAATTCATAGATATATCTAACAACACATAGTAATTTAATATGATTTTTACAAAAATTATTATTTTTCCGATTAGTATCAAATTCTTTCTAAACACGAAGATAGTTGCAGATTGTCACATTTTCTTTAAAAATTCATAAATTATTGAATAAAATTCCAAATCATATGAGACCAGTGGTAAATGAAAGATGCTTTGACCTAATTTCCAAATATGTAAACAACTTTCATAAATAATAAGTTTCACGAACATCGTTTTATTCCAGAAAGCACAGACAGTGTCAACTTCTTCATCTAGACATGCTCACACACATATATCTTTCACCTCTACATTTTATCATGCCATAAATCTTTATTTAAACATATATCTATCAAATAAAATATCATTTAACATATATTCAACCATCCAAAAGAACATTTAAATCTAGGTATCATGCCTTTCTAAGAAAACACTAAACATGTTCAATAAGACAAGATATTAGAGTTTTGAGTTGTTGGTTGATAAACCTTTGTAGTTTCTTTCTTGAAAAGCTAGGGGGGCCTTATAGCACTTCAAGTTCTCTTCCTTTGGAGGTTAAGAATGACTTTTTGGATGTGAAGCTTTTCCTTGGAGCCCTATGATGGAGATGCAAAATAAGTTAGAACTTAGGTTTTTTTTTTTTTGTTGAAAGAAGATTCATGGGAAAGAATAGAGGAAATGAGAGGTTTTCTCTCCATGAAAGACCTTAAAAACTTCAACCCTTGGATATATATGAACTTAGGATGAAGAAAGTGGGTCTTCTTCCTCAAGAAAATGGGGAGAATTTTTTCTCCCCAAGGGAGAGGGGTGACCGAAAATTATGAGTTTGATGGGGGAATGAGGGCTTCTCTCTTGTCTTGTGTTTTTATGCAAGACAGGGGAGGGGGTGGTCTTCTAGGTGAAGAAGAGGTTACTCTAAATTAGTATGTTGTAATAGATGAGAGGGTAAGAAAGTGAATTTGGTCTTACTCCATTTATTCATCCAAGAGAATAGTGATAGGTGCATGAGGGGAGTGGGGAGGAAGTCTCCTCCCCCATTAGTTGTTCAAGACTGATTTTTGGAATTGGGGGCTGCCTTTTGGTGGCCTCCAGTGTTATGGGATGCAGTTTGGTTGAAACTGTATTTTTCGGTGTTGATTTTGTGGCCCGAAAATTAGGGTTTTTATTTGATAATTATACCCGATTTTTGGACGTGTATTTTATTCATTTGGATTGAATTTTACTTACTTTTGAACTTTTTACCACTTATTCAATTCGTATTTTAAGTGCTAGGAGTGCCTCCGGTTCGGTTTGTTCATCCGTCGTTTGAAAAATTAAAAATTAAAATATGTAGTCCTCATTTTGACTATAAAATTATAAGTTCACACGAACATAAATAATTAAACACATTTAACTTAATATTTTAGGTCGGGGTATTACAAATTATATGAAGCGGATTTTATTATCTTAATTTTAATTTTATCTTAATCTTAATATGAAAACAAAATTAAGTTAGCTCATGTTGCAAAACCACAACATTTTAATTCAAATCTCAATAACTCCAACCTTAAAACTTTAAAGGGGTGTATTCAATTGAGATTCTATTAGATTTTTTTGGACTTTAAAAAGTTCGTGGATTTAGAAAATCTATAGACTCCATGCAGAGTTTGACTGACTTTTTTTATTGATTTACTTGGATTTTCATAAACTTTACAAGATTGTGGAATACACTTTTTTTTATTGATTTACATGGATTTTCATAGACTCTGGCGCTGGAACCATTGATGCAAATGTATATGGAACACACTTGTATATATAAAAAAATTATCCAAATTGTTTTTAGTAAAAAAAAAAACAAAAATACGTTAGTTAAAAAAATACATTATTTTTCATCATTATTATTCTCATTTTCATTTCCATCACCGTTATACCTCGTCCTCAGTAGAAGTCTCTGGTTGTTAGAAAAGATTTTGGAGAGTGAAATCTATTTATATTTTTAGAATAGTAGACTTGGCAGCGGGGCGGTGAATCCTGATCCCCGTGGGGATCCGCCCCGAAGGAAATAGGGACAGAGAATTTTTTTGCCCTATAGGCGGGGATCGGGATAGTATTCTAAGCTCGGGGGATCCCCGCCTCATTCCTCGCGGGGACCCGCATTATTTTTTATATAATTAATATTTTTGAATATATATATATATTAAATTTAATAGTAATTACAAATAAATATTTCATAATTTCCTACTCAATTAACTATTTATTCAAAATTACATCTATATTTTATTTAATATTAAGTTATTAGTTCCAAATTATATAATTTTCACTTTAGTATATATGTTAATTAAAAATATTAGAATTATAGGTTCTTCAAATTGTTTAAATTAATTTTTTTTAACACCAACTTAAAGTAATTGTTGTGTATAATTGATTTTTTTAATTTAAATATTATTTTATATTATTTTATATTTTAAAAATAAGATTAAAAATAATAATTAGGCGAGGAACGGGGAATCCCAGCGGGACTGAGATCCCCGGCGAGGCGGGGATGGTGGGAAAACTATCCCCATTTATTTCGCGGGACAGGGATGGGGAATGACCCCCGTCCCTGCCCTGTTGACTGTTGGGTTTTAGAAGCACGAACTGTTGGAGTTATACGTGAAAGTATGCTTTTACTTTGTATAACTCGTGTATCAAACACTCGTTTTATGAGAATAATTCTTTTATCACATTTGCTTTAGTTATGATTGAATGTTGAATTTCTATTGCAAACCGTTCAATAAATGGTACTAGTTACATTGTAGTTAATGTGGTGATACCCGATCACGGAAGACAACATTAACAGTTTCCTTGTAACTAAACGTACATTTTCACGACCTAGGTGGAATTGAACAATCCGCTGTGAAAGGTCGATGTGAAAGGCTCAGATTGGTCTGTCTTGACTAAGAGATTGCACTAGCACATTTAGTATGTGTTGAAGAGGACCTACAGCGAGGATAAATTCTTATGTTCTGAAAGGTGAAGAATTAGACCTCAGTGGTTGTTGATTTCTTAATCTCCGTCACTTAAATAGGACCGTGTGTGCTTAATGGTTACTGCTTTGATTCATGTTAGGTGAGAATCATTGTGACTTCGAACTTTGTGTCTTGGGCAGTAATATTAATCATACGACAGTTGCTAAGATTTAATACGGAGAAACGCGTGCGAGTACGGCTCGTGTGATTAGTCCCCTTGGTGGGCTCAGAAGTTTTATCGTACCAAATCTTGCAAGTGAAGAATCAATTTCTTCGGTACGGATAATAATGTTGAGCTGTCTTTACTCCAAGGTGAAATATATTAATTAATTTAGAGCTATTCAGAAGCTTAATTAATTAATGGACTTGATAATCTTAAACGCGGGAAATAATAACCGGGAGCCCATATTATCGTAATATGGATTAAGATGGATAGTGCAATATTAATTTATTAGTGGTAATAATTAATATTAATGGATTGAATTATATTGGGGCTCAATATTGAAATTCAGAAGTCCATTAGGAGGTCCAATCTTAATTCTCCTTAAAGGCCCCTCAAGTAGCCCATTAAGTAGCCCAATAATGATAAGGTGATTAAAATAAAAAAAAAATATGCTGATTTTTTCATGTGTTTTTCGAAAATATGGTTATTTAGGAGAGAAAAGATTTTGTTGATTTTCTTGGAAAGATATTATGGAAGATAAGTATTCTTGGAATACAAGATTATCTCATATATTCAAGAAGATCCAAATCTTGGATTCACTTCTTATATTTTTCAAAAATAACCCCATAATTAGGAGAGTGAGATTTTTGTGGAATATTTTATTATGGAGAAAAGAATATATGAGATATATTCAAGATTTCTTAGAGTCTAAGAAAAGATTTTCTCCAAGGCCCATATTCCCTCTAATTTTCGGCCACTCCTATCTATAAATAGGGGATGATTATTTCATCCCCAAGGACATAATTCCATGTGTTGGAAAAATCAAGAGCATAGATATTTTTCTTTTTCCTTAGTTATTTAAATTGTTCGATAGCATCTCCCACCGGTGATCGAATAAGGCGAAAGGGAATACTTGAGAAGGCTTTTGGGTTGGTAAAGTGTGTACGTGTTAGTCCTGTTTATTCAAAGGCCAAGTTCTACAAGAGGTACGTTAATCACATATCATCTTGATTATTTCCGCCATAGATTATATGTGAATTAATTCAACATGCATGATGTTAAATTTGTTGTTGGAATTATTATTTGAATTAATTAGGATTAATTCATGCTAGTAATAATTGTATTTAAATTCGTATTTAAATTTCATCCCGAATAGATTCTAGGCACCCCTATTTTCCCAACAACTGGTATCAGAGCCACGGTTTTGGGCTCTGATATTTAAATTGGAATTTAAATTGTTAAACATTAATTGGAAATTGGATAGTAGAATTGCTATATCTTTTTTGCAGGTATCCAATTGTCGTGGTTTTAATGTTGTTAATTTTTTATGCGTGTGAATTAATTATTTTAATTCGATTCGTTCGAATTCGTTTTTCTCGTGAGAAAATCCACGAGTAGATTAGTTGTTTTTATTTTGATTCGATCATTGTAATAGACTAGTCTAGATCTAGTATTTAATTTTTTGTAAAATATATTGTAACCGGATCGTGACGAAGAACGAAGAATTAAAGACGGCGTACCCGGACGCCGCATGCGTGCGCGGGGCATGCATGGACGTAAAATCGTGCATGGGGTGAAGAAAATGAGAACGAACGTCGAAACCCAGCGCACGGGGTGCACGGCGCACGACCCGCGCGCGACAGGTGGTCGGCGGCGCGCAAGCGCGCGCGCGCGCACCTCGGCGCCTCGCGTGCAGCACCTCGGCTGCTTGGTCGAGATACGGCGTGCATCGGCCCACTCTGTGGGCCGAAGCGCGCCGTATCTCGGGCCATGGAATTTTTTTTCAGTTCCATTTTTCGTGTGATTTTAAACGTCGTCCCGAACCCCAAACGATGCTGCTTTTGATGAAGTGTTGCTATTCGAGTGGGAGCGTGTCGAGACGAATGACGGAAAGCAACAAGGACGATTATTCGCATCAAGACGTGAAGAAATTAAACCGTGACAATTGGATTTGAGTGCTCCAATGTGTTTAATTTTGTTTTGATGGATGTTTTATTTCGTGCACTTATTATTATTTGTTAATATGTGTTTGCATGAATTTAATTGTCCAAGAAAAATCTTATTTTCGAAAATTACTAAGTATGTTTATTTAATCGCAATTTTATTCCGGATATTAAAATTGGATTAATTTGGCCTCCATAATTTATTTATTTGTGAAGTTCTTTTGGAATACATTTTCCCCTCGGATCGGCTAAAAGAACGGATTTCACATGAATAAATTCCGAAAGGATGATTGTGGATTATTACTAGTGGCGGTATTGACCCTCACCCCGAGTGGCTTGCTCAAAGCGAAATAATAATCCTGTATTTAATTATGGTTATTACTTAGGCATAGGAAATTGATATTAACTTACTCCCCTCGGAGTCCCTGTCAGTTTCTATGTGGTCAAAGTGGGAACCAACTATTAATTTTGAATTAAGGATTTGTAACTTTTAAGTTTGTGATCCGCTTGAATGTATTTAAATGTATAGACCACCCCTCGTGGCACATTTAAATTGTTTCGAGATGTTGGCTGATGCATGATTATATTGTTTTAAGGTTTCAATATAATTGATGTGATCGAATTATGTGATAATTTCGTATTTTTCTAGATATTGATATGAATGTATGTTTTATTCTCAGTTCATCATGTCGCAACCTTTTAATCCACTGTTTAGTATACTTAAAGATAACAAACTTGTTGGTGAGAACTATGTTGATTGGAAACGTAACCTTGATATTGTCCTAACCGCTCAACACCACAAATGGGTACTTACTACTCCTAAGCCCCAAGAGCCTGCCGAAGATGCGAGCAAGGCGGTCAAGAAAGAGCATAAGAGTTGGTTTGACTCCGATGAGATGGCTAGGTGTATTATTCTGGCTTCAATGTCAGATGTGTTGCAACACCAACACCAACACATGGAGACCGCCTCTGAGATAATGCTCAATCTTGAAGCGATGTTTAAACATCAGAACCGTATAGCTAGGCAAATCACCATGCGAAAGATGCTTTAGTTGAAGATGGTGGAAGGTACGCCCGTAAGGGATCACGTTATCGAGATGATGGGTTATCTCAATAAGTTGGAAGTACTTGGTGCGGAATTTGACCTCCCTACTAAGGTCGATTTCGTTCTCCATTCTCTGCCGAAGAGCTTTGAGCAGTTTCAGTTGAACTATCAAATGAATGACCGGGCAAATAGTTTGCCCGAGCTCTTGCAAGCTTTGGTATCGGCGGAGACTTTAATAGATCACCAAACCGTTGCTATGATGGCAAACGGTCCATCTTCTTCTTCGGGTCCCAAGGGAGGGAAGAAGAGGAAGAGGACGAAAGGTCAGACCCAAGCAAATCCAACTGTTGCGAAACCCAAGGCAAAGGGAGAAGGAGGTGGAAAGAAAGCTGCTAAGGGTAAGTGCTTCAATTGTGGTGAGAAGGGACATTGGAGGGCGACCTGTTCTAAGCCTAAGAAGGCGGGAAAGAAAGGTAAGTCTCATGCTTTAGTCGTTGAAACATATATTGCGGCGCATGCTGCCCACGTTTGGGTAGTGGATACCGGGGCAACTGATCATATTTGTTTCACTCTTCAGGGGTTCCAGCTAACCCGGCGACTTAGCAAGAATGAGATCACCATCACTTTGGGCGATGCTACGAGGGTGGCAGCCGAAGCAGTGGGAGTCGTGCACATATCTTTTGAAGATAGAGTTTTAATTTTAAGAGATGTTTTATACGTTCCAAACTTTAGGAAGAATTTAATTTCAGTTTCTAAGTTATTTTTTTATGGATATTCAGTTACTTTTAATAAAGTTGTTACTGTTTCTTTTAAGAATGATGTTATCTGTCATGGAACGTTGGTAAACAATCTCTATACGATTAAGTGTGCACACCACTCAAATAATGAATCTAATAACACGTCGATCATTTCGAGTAATAAAAGAAAGCGTTCTTCGGAGATGAACGAAACACTTCTATGGCATCTTAGACTAGGTCATATTAATCTAAAGCGGATATAGAGATTGGTGAAAGACGGATCCTTGGAATCACTCCAAGTCGAGCCGTTTCCAACTTGTGAATCCTGTTTAGAGGGTAAGATGACCAAGAGGGCATTTGGAGCCAAGGGGAATAGAGCAACGGAAGTGTTAGAACTCGTTCATACCGATGTGTGTGGTCCAATGACGATCAAAGCAAGAATGGGGTATGAGTATTTCGTCACCTTCATTGACGATTACTCAAGATATGGGTACATTTACCTTATGAGGCATAAGTCTGAAACTTTTGATAAGTTCAAGGAGTTTAAGGACGAAGCCGAGAAACATAGGGAAAAGAGTATCAAGTTTCTACGGTCAGATCGTGGAGGCGAATACCTCAGCGATGAATTCTTGAACTACTTATCGGACGAAGGGATCGTATCCCAGTTAACCGCACCGGGAACCCTTCAACAGAACGGTGTGGCGGAACGAAGAAACCAGACTCTTTTAGAGATGGTCAGATCCATGATGAGTTATTCGGATTTACCCAAGTCGTTTTGGGGTAATGCCTTGGAAACGGCGGCTTACATTCTAAACTTGGTGCCATCCAAATCGGTTCCTAAAACCCCAATGGAATTGTGGACCGGGCGCAAGCCCTGTCTAAGACATTTGCGGATTTGGGGTTGTCCGGCATACGTGCTAGACAAGGAAGCCGGTAAGTTGGATCCACGTTCGGAATTAAGGCTGTTTATAGGATACCCTGCGGGAACGAAAGGGTGTATGTTCTATAGTCCCAAGGATCAAAAGACCGTAATTAGTACACACTTTAAATTCTTGGAGGAAGACTATATGAACAATCGGAAGCCTAAAAGTGAAATTACCTTAGAAGAATTGAGAGGTCAAACCTCGATACCAAGTATACAAGATGATGTACCACACGTCACATCTTCACAACCGGAACCCCGTCGTAGTGGGAGGATTGCTAGGCAACCCGAGAGATTCATAGGGATAGGAGAATCTTCGGATTTAGTTCCCGGTGTTGAATCGGACCCATGGACGTACAACGAGGCAATCCAAGACAAAGACGCGGAGTCGTGGCAAACTGCAATGGAAGTCGAGATGGGTTCGATGGATCATAATCAAGTGTGGGAGTTGGTCGAGCCACCCAATGGGGTAGAACCCATTGGATGCAAGTGGGTATACAAGAGAAAAAGAGGACCGGACGGAAGGGTAGAGACCTTCAAAGCAAGGCTTGTGGCCAAAGGGTATACTCAGAAAGAAGGGATCGATTATGAGGAAACCTTTTCGCCTGTAGCTATGCTTAAGTCCATCCGTATTCTCTTGTCGGTCGCTGCGCACCTAGATTACGAGATCTGGCAAATGGATGTCAAGACGGCTTTCCTTAACGGAAGTCTTGATGGGATAGATATCTATATGCAACAGCCCAAAGGTTTCATTGAAAAAAGCCAAGAGAATCTCGTATGCAAGCTTAAGAGATCCATCTATGGACTTAAGCAAGCATCGCGTACTTGGAACCAGTGTTTTGATCAAGTGATTAAGTCTTATGGGTTTGATCAAAACGAGTTCGAAAGTTGTGTGTATAAGAAGCGTGACGGAATTGCGGTGGTATTCTTAGTATTATACGTAGACGATATTCTGCACATTGGAAACAATGTAAAGGTATTGTCAGACGTAAAGGTATGGCTGTCAAAACAATTTGATATGAAGGACTTGGGGGAAGCCGGCCACATCCTTGGGATCAAGATCACTCGCGATCACAAGAAGAGGATGTTGGGCTTATCGCAAGCTTCATACATTGACACTGTATTGAAGCGTTTCAGCATGCAAGATTCCAAGAAAGGTTTTGTACCTTTTAGACACGGAATCCATCTATCGAAAGAAATGAGCCCTAAGACGCAAGCGGAGATAGATGACATGAAAGGTGTTCCGTACGCTTCAGCCGTAGGAAGCCTTATGTATGCAATGCTGTGTACGAGACCGGATATCTGCTTTGCCGTGGGCATGGTGGCAAGATATCAAAGTAGTCCTGGGAAAGACCATTGAACTGCCGTAAAGTGCATCTTGAGGTATCTGAAAAGAACTCGTGAGCGGATGCTGATTTACCAATCAGATAGTCTAGTTCCCGTGGGATACACGGACTCGGATTTCCAATCAGACATAGACTCAAGAAAGTCAACCTCGGGTAGTGTGTTTTGCATGGGAGGATGAGCCATTTCATGGAGAAGCGTTAAGCAGAAATGCATCGCCGATTCGACCATGGAAGCCGAGTATGTAGCTGCTTGTGAAGCAGCGAAAGAGGCAGTTTGGCTCAAGAACTTCTTAGTGGACTTGGACGTTGTTCCGAATTTGCCCGACAAGATAACTGTCTTTTGTGACAATGCCGGAGCAGTTGCAAATTCAAAGGAACCGAGAGCCCACAAGGCCAGCAAACACATAGAAAGAAAATACCATCTTATACAAGAAATCGTTAAGAGAGGAGATATAGAGGTGGCAAAGATAGCGTCGGGTGACAACCTAGCTGATCCATTCACAAAGGGTCTGCCTCAGAGTACATTCGAGAGACATGTGGATGAAATGGGAGTCAAGACTATTGTCAATCTGCTTTAAGTATAAGTGGGAGGAATTATTAGGTTAGTGTAGGTTGACATGAGATGTCACGTAGAGCTACTACACTAAGACATGTGTGATGTATACTAAAAGTAAACTTTAAGTATAAGTGGGAGATTGTTGGAGTTATACGTGAAAGTATGCTTTTACTTTGTATAACTCGTGTATCAAACACTCATTTTATGAGAATAATTCTTTTATCACATTTGCTTTAGTTATGATTGAATGTTGAATTTCTATTGCAAACCGTTCAATAAATGGTACTAGTTACATTGTAGTTAATGTGGTGATACCCGATCACGGAAGACAACATTAACAGTTTCCTTGTAACTAAACGTACATTTTCACGACCTAGGTGGAATTGAACAATCCGCCGTGAAAGGTCGATGTGTAAGGCTCAGATTGGTCTGTCTTGACTAAGAGATTGCACTAGCACATTTAGTATGTGTTGAAGAGGACCTACAGCGAGGATAAATTCTTATGTTCTGAAAGGTGGAGAATTAGACCTCAGTGGTTGTTGATTTCTTAATCTCCGTCACTTAAATAGGACCGTGTGTGCTTAATGGTTATTGCTTTGATTCATGTTAGGTGAGAATCATTGTGACTTCGAACTTTGTGTCTTGGGCAGTAATATTAATCATACGACAGTTGCTAAGATTTAATACGGAGAAACGCGTGCGAGTACGGCTCGTGTGATTAGTCCCCTTGGTGGGCTCAGAAGTTTTATCGTACCAAATCTTGCAAGTGAAGAATCAGTTTCTTCTGTACGGATAATAATGTTGAGCTGTCTTTACTCCAAGGTGAAATATATTAATTAATTTAGAGCTATTCAGAAACTTAATTAATTAATGGACTTGATAATCTTAAACGCGGGAAATAATAACCGGGAGCCCATATTATCGTAATATGGATTAAGATGGATAGTGCAATATTAATTTATTAGTGGTAATAATTAATATTAATGGATTGAATTATATTGGGGCTCAATATTGAAATTCAGAAGTCCATTAGGAGGTCCAATCTTAATTCTCCTTAAAGGCCCCTCAAGTAGCCCATTAAGTAGCTCAATAATGATAAGGTGATTAAAATAAAAAGAAAATAATATGCTGATTTTTTCATGTGTTTTTCGAAAATATGGTTATTTAGGAGAGAAAAGATTTTGTTGATTTTCTTGAAAAGATATTATGGAAGATAAGTATTCTTGGAATACAAGATTATCTCATATATTCAAGAAGATTCAAATCTTGGATTCACTTCTTATATTTTTCGAAAATAACCCCATAATTAGGAGAGTGAGATTTTTGTGGAATATTTTATTATGGAGAAAAGAATATATGAGATATATTCAAGATTTCTTAGAGTCTAAGAAAAGATTTTCTCCAAGGCCCATATTCCCTCTAATTTTCGGCCACTCCTATCTATAAATAGGGGATGATTATTTCATCCCCAAGGACATAATTCCATGTGTTGGAAAAATCAAGAGCATAGATATTTTTCTTTTTCCTTAGTTATTTAAATTGTTCGATAGCATCTCCCACCGGTGATCGAATAAGGCGAAAGGGAATACTTGAGAAGGCTTTTGGCTTGGTAAAGCGTGTACGTGTTAGTCCCGTTTATTCAAAGGCCAAGTTCTACAAGAGGTACGTTAATCACATATCATCTTGATTATTTCCGCCATAGATTATATGTGAATTAATTCAACATGCATGATGTTAAATTTGTTGTTGGAATTATTATTTGAATTAATTAGGATTAATTCATGCTAGTAATAATTGTATTTAAATTCGTATTTAAATTTCATCCCGAATAGATTTCGGGCACCCCTATTTTCCCAACACGAACACCATGTTCGGCGCAGCGGAAGAAGACGATTCACCAACAACGAATCTGAAACACGGTTGTATAACATAAACATAAAGGATAAATAACACGTATATAAATCCTTACAACGATTTGTACACGGAATTCTCAACTATGGTATCCACGTAACGGCTTTCTACCGACTCGCATCGATATGCCAATGTTGAATCTCGAGACGAATTTGCTAGGACTGGAGATTTTATGGAGAAATTATATTTCTTGTATCACTTTCTGAATTCCCACAGGACATATATTTATAGGGATTGTCTTAGCTTAATTTCTAAGCAAGATAATATGCTTGGCCCGCATAATATAATCTCTACGGATTATATCTCCCTAGATATATTTCTACGAATAATATATTTTCCATATCTATTATTCTTGTATAATAATATTCCAAATATTATTATTGGGATTTTATATTTAATTAAATCTAATTTAATTAAATAATAATAATAATTATTAATTCTAAATATAATTATTATTATATTCTCCATAAATTAAATATTATATCCAATACAATATTTAATCAACCAACTATAATTGGTAAATTGTCATTACTTGTTGTGTGACCCATAGGCCCTCGTATATCGAGCGATTAGTCAAACTAACGGTCTTAATTGAACCCTAGACAATAAATCAGACATTCTCAATATACGAGGTACGTTGCGAGGAAATCTGCAACTACCTGTAATACTGTAGGCTATTGTGATATCTTCCTTTCATTCACGAATACCCGATTAAGTCTTGAACATGATGAAGTGTCTATTTAAATAACTTAATCATATTATCTCCAATTACTAATTGATCAAGTTTATCACACTTAGCCACAAAGTCTAAGTTGATGCGCGTCGGCCGACGACTTAGATCCAATTATGATGAGAAGACGAGTATTCTCTCTAAATCCACATTGAGGAATGAATTCTATTCTTGGCTCAACTACCACGCACATGCATTTCGTGATGAACCCAATCCATGTCATATCTACCCGTGGAAGGGTGCAAGCGTCGGTCATGGTCAAAGTTCATCACTCCACACATGTTGTGCGTATTGACCTCAAGTCAGAGGAGTATCACATCGCTCCCATTAACCGAGACACTCGTAGACACATTATGTGGAATTACATCAAACGGTTTCTCGGATGAGTATACCAATACCCTCTAAGGTATTTGTGCATCCATCATGAGATACCCGGTATCTCGTAGTAAGTGAGATCTTACTACACTCTCTAAGAGTATGATGCAGATCGCACACCAATCTCAATTGCATCATCAATATCCCATTCTTGATGATCCTTGACCGGGGCTATTTGAAAATCATACTTAAGTCATCTGAGTTCTCACTCACTCAATGACAGTAGTGATTCATGGGAACACAAATAAGAATATATGCAAACAATCAAACATCATATTCAGATAAGTGTAACGCCATACATTTAATATTAAACCAATAATAATATTAAATCAAATCTGAATATTATCTTTGTATTATGTCCTTTCGATGGATTGTCTCTAGGACACTAACACTAACATTGACATCCCAATGGAAGATAATCAAAGAAAGTCTATTGACTGTTGAATACCTAAAGATTTTTTAAGACTTTTTAAAATCTGTAGAAATCTCTGGTTATTAGAAGAGATTTTGAAGAGTGAAATCTATTTATATTTTGGAAGAGAATCAAAGAGAATTCATGGAGTATTAAAATCCATAGACTTTTGAATACCCGAAGATTTTTTAAGACTTTTTAAATTTCGTATTGAATACCTCAGAATTTTTAAAGACTTTTGAAAATCCAGATTGAATACCTTCAGACTTTAAAAGTCTAAAAAAATACTATAGACTCTATAACCAATACACTCTTATAAATCTCAATCCTACATCTTTAATTTTTAATCTCGACTCTATATTTTAAGTCCAAAATTTTAAGAAGCGGGTGTATGCATTAAGATTTTAAAGCACTTTTTTAGCTGAAAAAAGTTATGCGGATTTACAAAAAATTGCAGAATTTTTATGACTTTTAAGATTTTGTAGGATTCTATAAGAATTTTTAAATTAGAATTTTAATGGATGCTATAAGATTTTGTGGACTTAACAGAATTTCACGGATTTGTGGCATACAAAGAGTTCAAGATTTTTTTTCATATATTTTAATTTAAAAATAGTCAAAGACAAGATTTTTTTTTTATCCATAATATCATATCCTCTTAAATAGCATCCATCCACATATCCATAGTTATACTACTCCTCCAAGCATTAGTGTATTGTCGCTCTTGCTCTTGGGTTTGAATAATAGACTCAAAGTTATGGGTTTGAATAATAGGCGCACACAAATATATTATTTATATCTTAAAAGTTTTATAATTTCTTTTTTAGGATCAAAATTTTCATAAATTTGAAATGTTATAGTTCACGATATATATATTTTATGATATATACACGTATACATATGTGTGTTAATATGTAATTGATGTTATATTAAACTTTTTTATTCTCAATAAAAAAAAATTAGGTGATATATTGTGTGTAAAATTTTATTCCAACTACTCAAACCACTAATTCACAGATTATATGCTAATTTTCTAGTGTTAAAGAGGTTGCAGCCTAATTCGTGCACCACAATTGTGCAGATATTATCTGTCATTGTGCTTCAACTTGATTTGGTTATTGATGTTAATTATAACCTTAACTACTTTTCACGACGTGAAGTATTGATATAACTGTTGTTTGGTCAGCACTTTAAACAATCTGCCAATTTTTTCATTAATATTGTCATGTTGAGGTAAATACACATAAATTGATTTTACAAATCCAAACAAGATATAGAAAAATTATGCATCAAGATATTTCACAAATACGAAAAATCAAGCCTAGCCGACAATTTGGCAATGAAATTATATTAAAAAGTGAAGAGACAAAGGTGAAAAGACATTACAGAGTAAGTACTTCAACAATCACTTCAAAAGTCGAATGAAGAGACTATAATGATGTAACTAAAAAGTAGGACTTGGGGATGGCTGAGTGCTTCAACTGTTAATTTCACCTCGGGGAACAATGGAGTGTGGGTTGAGAGAATGCAATGTATACTAAAAGATAGATAAACAGAACTGGTGATAATATTTTAGATTGTATGGAGTAGTTGTAGGATATTTTTTATACTCAGAGTTGTTGGTTGAAATGAATTTTTATTTTACTGATAAAAAAAAAATCTTCTTAAATTTTATGGGTTTGGATGAGATTATTGGTACTTATAAATACCACTAGAAAGTCCTTTATAATCTACTAACACATCAATCCTTTAAAATTCTTATATTTTTTAATATCAATGGACAATTTTTAAATAGTAAAAAGTCTCGAATGAATATCAATGGATTTGAATTGACTTTTTATAAAATTTTAAAAATCCAAATTGAATACCAATTGATTGTTTTTTAAGTGACATAAAATTTTGATTGAATACCAGAGACTTTTTTTAAATTTTTTTTTTTTAAATCATGTGAAATCTTAAACCAATAAACCAATACACGATTATACTAAATCAAATTTAAAATCGAATTGTATACTAAATCTATATCAAAATCTTATTGCATATCAAATCATTCGCCTAAAATATGTTACAAATAGTAATTAATTAATTAGACTATATTAAATCTAAATAAATCGATATATTTTAAGTATTGAATGTTATAAATTTGCAAGCTAAATATCATAGATTTAATATTCTATTCTACACGTACTAAATTTTTAATATTAGGGTTGGTCTTATACGAGAATGATTCATAATAAATTTATCATAAAATTATTTTAAAATAATAAATAATAAATTAAGGAGTAAGTCTTGTGTGAGAATCTAGGGGGTAAGTGAGTTGAGTCGACTTGCGAGCTACTCGTGCTCGACTTGTAAAAAGATCGAAATCGACTCAAACCTAATCGAGTCGAGCTCGAGCTACTCGAGTAGCTCACGAGTTCGAGCTTATAAATACTCAGCTCGAGAGTCTCGCGAGCCTAATCGAGCTTGCACAGTATTTACTATTTTGCCATTGATTGTATTAATTAATTATATTATATGTAGTAATAATTTTAAATATAAAATAAAATATATATACAAATGGTATCCTTACGTTCTTATAACTTCCAAAATCTAAATGATAATCACGTCTCACGGCCCACGATTTTTTTTATTTGGGAATATTTGTCCATTTGACAATGTTTTACATTTTTTTGGATTTTAACGTATATTATTGTATTTGTGGACTTTGAGTTGTTTAAATTTTCATGTGTATTTGATATGCAAGATTTAGAGAAAAAAAAGGGCTAAAATACGTTTTACACTTTATTTTTGTAAAATAGTAAAGTTATCGAGTTGAGTCGGGTCAAGCTCGAGTTTATCGAGTTTTTGGACGAGTCGAGCTCGAGCTAAAAAAATTAGGCTCGACCGAGTTCGAGTCGAGTTTCGAGCTTCGAGTATTGCATTTGAGTCGAGTTCAAGCTCAGCACTACTCGGCTCGACTCGACTCATTTACACCCCTATGAGAATGTATCATTCCATGAGATAGTGGGATGGGGTATAAATTGAGCATGACACATTAATATTTTGACAGGAGTGGTTTGTGTTGTCGCAAGTTTTTGCCTAAATTAAGAGTATTAAAAATCTCACCAGGAGTATAAAAAATGATTATGTATAAAGTGAAATTGATTTATGCATGAATCATTGAAAAATATTAGGTTTTTTACTAAAGAGTATTAGTTGGTTTCACTAAAGAGTATTAGTTGTTGTCACTAAAGAGTTTTAGTTTATTTTCAGTAAACAACTATTACTCTTCATTGAAAAAAACTAATGCTCTTTAGTAAAGACAACTAATAGCATTCAATGATGCATGTATGGATAATTTTCACTTTATACTTTGTCATTAAATATTGGGGTAAAAAAATCAACAACAATTACAATATAATAGCACTGATCTAGATTTTTTATACTCTTAATTAAATATTTGATATTTTGAAATAGTTTCATGATAATTTTATCAGAAATCGGTTTTATATAAAACTTTGCCATAATATTTGTATGAATGATATGTATGAATTGAAAAAAAATATTATATATATATATATATATATATATATATATATATAATATTTTTATCAGAAATTGATATATATATATATATATATATATATATATATATATATATCACAATATACTCAATTTGACTAAATCTATGAGTATAATTGTCATATAATTGTGATGATTCATTATAACAAATGCAGAGGGACTATGTCTCTTTAAAGTTTATACTTATAAAATAGTTTTAGTTATATACTAAACTAGGGTTCTTCTATGGTCAGTAAGGGTTTCGCCCTTCCTGACGTCACTAAACCCTCTTATTATCACTAGATCGAAGATCCAACGTATAATATTTTTTCTAATAGATTGCACACCGCATTAATGCGTTTGCACTCTGCATATAGCAATCGCACTGCATCGCCATACTAATAAATTAAATTAATAAATATAAAATTACAAAAATACCTTTACCTTAAAATAATTTAGAATATTAATTAATTAATATTTAATAATATTTCAATAAAACCCATTCAATAACAACCATTAAAATTCATTAAATATCAAATAACATATTCCACTAAAATGAATTTGTCATCACAATTCAAAGAACAACCATTAAAATTCATTAAATTTCAATTACACCCATTTTAACCCTTCCGCCGCGACGTTGCACGTTCTTGCCGCGATGCTGCACCCAATCCGTCAACACTTCCATCGCGATGCCGCACCGCGCGTCGACAACTCCGTCGCGACGCTGCACCTAGAGCATCGAGACCTCCGCCGCTACGCCGCACCACGCGTCGACTCCTCTGCAGTGAAGCACTGCTGCAACGCCGCCTCCACCGTGTCGCCTCCTTCACCACCACACCTCCAGGTTCGGATTTATATCTCCAATTCTTTTGTACAAAATAGAGTTTTTGGGATTTTTTTTATTAGCATGATTTGATTATAATTGTAATTGGAGATATGTTAGGAGTTTGAGATGTGATTAATATGAGGTTAGATGATATGGTGATGGTGTTCGATGAAATTCCCAAAATAATGGGTTTTCATAAAGCTGTCATTTGCTAAGATTATTTCCTTCTCTTGCAAATTGACCCGTTGAGTGCTTCTGGACAATAGGTTTCACTCCTTTGAATTATGTCAAAGTTCATTCAGCCAAGTATGAGACTTGTTCTAAATCCAGTGGTAAGTTGATTCTACTTTATTAATGTTTTTATTATGTGTTGGAGCACAATTGCTTTTGAAGGACTGGAATATATCGAGACTGGGATGTGATTTCTGCCTATGTAGCAGTGACAACATCTCTTATCCACAACCGTTTATAATTGCTCAAAAGAAATATCTAAATTTGTAAAATTATTGCTTCAATCACAAGTCTCTAAAGCATCTTCACCTCCAATAGATATTTTAGAAATCATGCTTGTATAGTTGTTAGCCTTGTGTTAATTTGTTGCGAAGCATTTTTGGCATATTTATCATGGAACAGGTTGTGGTTGTAATGCCTAGTTGATTCAAACGAAGTGCAAATGTTTAGTGCTTCATACATATTAGTACTTCTTTGTTGACTTAACCAGCATAGTACATGGTTTTTGTCTTTCTACTTTTTGTGCTGGAAGCCGCAATTACTGCAGACTTATTCTTGAACCACAACTGGAAAGAGGTAATAGTTTTCAAATATTTTCGTCTATTATACACTTTTATCTATGAATTATAAAAGTTGCTAAATTTAAACCCAACTCTTTATTAGGACTTCCCAGAGGACACAATTGGAAATCTTGATTAGTTGAGGAACTTTATAAATATCAACTTTGACATATGCAAATGGATGGGATTGGCAGTAGTGGCTTTCCAGGTTTACTCCTCTCTTTTAACTATACATTCTCTCTATTATTCTTTCTTACACTCATGCACACCAAATATAAGGATAAAGAAAAGAATAATAAATTATAAAAGCATTCCAGAATTACAGAGGTCTCCATCTGTTACACAGAATAGTGGGGATCAGTTGCTCTCTCTCTCTCTCTCTCTCTCTCTCTCTAATGTTGTTTCTGATTAATGTCTTCTCTAAAAAGTCATTATTGTATTCCTTGTTCTGTAACGTTTTTCTTATCAAAGAAGTCCAATTTTGATCAGTTTGATCAGCAGGCATGCCATTTTACTGAAAATACAAGTCATAATGTTGTAGCTGCATCCTGGCTCATAACATTAAATTCTGATTTCAACATTCTGAATGAATGGAGAAAAAGATATATATCCAGTAATTTATAAAATAGAAGTACTATTAGTATACCGTTTTTTATATTATTATTTTGCACATAAGGTGTAATAGAACTATTAGCATCTAATCACAATGGCCTAACTGTCCGTGCTATCAAATGTGCTATATATTTGTTGTTGTGACATCTGACCTTAAGAATTAGTACTACCATCATAAGATAAGCTGAAAAGGATATTGTTACTAAGAATTTGAAAACAACATGCAAAACATATAAAACAATGAGATAATGACTCCGAACATTACATTGGAGGCTTTCGTATCCCGCCTTCCAGATTATGCCTTTGTATTTCTATCTATTTTGCTCTCCGTGCCCATTTTACTCCATTTTTTAGTTCCTTATGAGCGCAGTGGTGTTTGCATGCAGGGATTAAGTATGTTATTGGCTATGATACTCAAAGCTTTAGGACCACATAACGAGAGATACTATGAAAGTGATGATGAATATCTACCTGATAGGGTGCCCCTACTGAAGAATTATGTTCCCCCACAATCCTATGCTGTCAATGATCCGGCCTTTGGCATGAGACATGATGCTTGGAGTGCAAGGATGAATAGCAAGGTATGTGCATTCAACATATGATTCTAAATTTGTTCGGACTTACAGTGTACGATATCACAAGTTTTGGTAATGTTTTATGTTTCCATGTGTATATTTAGTGCTAGGGATGGATTTTCAAACTAGTTTATGATTCACATATTTTTTTTTAATAAGTATTAGATATACATTACCATATAATGTTATCCAACCAAGTCTAAAGAATTTGTATCATGATTTGGAAATCTTTAGGCTATAAAACTTGATTATGGAGAAATATACGTGTGCCCAAATGTATATATAAGCATTACCAACATATTTGTGGAGTCAAGTATGGTAATGTTGTGCTGGTCTTGAATTTTTTTTTGAAACTTGAATGCTCCACATTGTTTCTTTGACATAAACTTGTATACATGCACCATGCAACTCAATCATAACTTAAATGATATTAATTGTTTTACTAAAAAGGACTACTCCCTCCGTCCCATAAAATATATTTTGAGGAAAAAGTGTTTTTTGAATATAGTAGTGACATATGAGTAAATATATATGTATATTTTTGTGAGTGTGCTCACAAATCAATGTTTCCTTGTTTGGTAGTGTGTAAATTATTATGAGACATCCAAATAAGACAAATGTGTAAATTGTATGGGACAGAAGGAGTATTAATTTATTAGTATTTGTTGTTTTCAGTTAAAAATATTGGTTGTGTACAATTGCACCATACAACCGGTGTACAACAGTATTGCCTGTTTCTTTTAGGTTCTTTGAGTTATGAAATCTTGGCTAATCAGGATTTTGTTTCATCCCCTACCCAGATCAATAGGTAAAACATGATCTCCTTCAGAGATGGCAACGAAGTGGCTTGCAGACGAACAATGTGAAAGAGGTTATAGCATATCAAGACATCATCTCTATGCATTTTTTGTTGTCAAATAGAATGTTGTGTAATACTTATCTGTTAAATTCGTTAGATGTTATTTCTAAGGAATTTTCAGGTTTGTGGATTGACATTTCAATCCCAAGATGTATTTATCTTGTAAATTTCCTTTGCTAAATTCTAAGAATGCAAAAAATGTGCACCTAAGCCTTACTGTGTATTTGACTGTAAATTATGCTTTAATGGACTATAAGAAACACGTGACATGAAAATTTTGTTCAAAGTCAGGCATTCTTTTATTCTTTTTGTTTTGAAATATAGTCATTCTAATAGCTTTTGATTCATTTAAAATAAGAACCCATCAATATCCATATCACCTTGGGTACTATGTTTATAAAGATAGCCCTGTTCTCATAATTTATGCAATTGATAGTTACTCTTGTAATTACGTATTTGTCAATCTTATTAGACCCTTTCTTATCATTTATTCTTATTTCTTTGAATTATTCGGGATTAATCGTATTTTATTTTGTTTTTTATAATAAGTTTTATTATAATCGTTATTGACTCAAGCAGGAATTTTTTTATTTTTAATTTGCTTTAACTTGCAGCGGCGGCATGTTGCATTATTGTATATATATGTAGTACATAAAGCTTCCTGGCTTCTATGAGCAATCAAACTTAGGGGTGAATGTATTGGTTATTGTGGGAAATTATTATATTTCTTCAGAGATGTGTTTCATATGGTATAATACTTGGATCTTGTTCGAAAATTATCAATAATGATCAAGTAATATATTTTAATAAAATAATTAATATTATTTAAAAATGCATCTGAGTTGGTACAATTAATGCATGGAAGTTTTTTCGCCCTCTTCAATAATATTTACTCCCATAGAAGTCGTTCCAAAGGATATTCAATGCGCTTGTGCAAGAAAAAAGCAAAAAACGTCTTTATTCTCAATTATTTTTCAATATGTGAGAAAAAAAATTCATGAACTCAAAATCACATTAACTTGAGTTTTAAAAAAAATCTACTCTTTTATTTGACATGATTGAGAAATAGATTCAATAACATAATGAAGAGTTAATAGCGTGACAGAGGGACTGCATTTGATTTACAAAAATTTTAATTTATATTTTTTTGGTATTATATATAATAAAATATAAATAAATAGACGTATCATTAACGAAACGCACCCTAATTTTTTTAAAATTCAAATTATCAAATCCGTATAGCCCTGCACTCGTGCAACATAGACATGGAATGAACCCGAGGTTTGCTCACATGTCCAAAAAGGCACTTTATTGCAGCAACATACATGGAACAAACTTTTTAGTCATCATCATTTGCCAAAGTAACGACCAAATGCACAAACAATGTTTGACATTGTTCATCTATGACTTTCTGTGGAAATTTTAATATAATAGCATGGAGCATCTCTAGGACAACTTCCCTTCCAGTAGAATGTTCATTACTACAGGAAATATGTCACATAAATGATGTGTACTACAAACATTCACCAAGTAATTTTAATATATAAAATTTATCAAACAACACCATCTCATCAAGTAATTCTTAATACAGTAAATTTCTAAAAACACCAAGAAGTCATTATAAAATTTAAATGCTTACAGATTAATACCTACAACTATATAACTACTATAAACAACATTACACATACAGGAGATGTCCAATACAGTGTCATTCCTCTTTCTTTGTTGCTGTCTTCAAAGATACCTAGAACAAATTGTGCAAGTGACAAACACAAACAACACAAACGAGGTTGAACATTATGAAACCGAGAATAAACAATTTTAATAAACCAAGGAGCAAATATATTAAATCAGGATCAATTTTAATACATGTTGTCTCTTGATTTTGAAATGCTCATAATTGGTACAATGTGAAATGAAATAAAAAAAAGATCCAAACAAAATAAATGATTAGTTTAGACTGCACCAAAAACAAAGCAATCAAGGTTTTTATTTTGCCAACATTCACATATCGAAATCATTACTTCTCCCATATAGCGAGTAGAATAGGAATGGGAATTAGCATGTCTCATTTCTTAGTAACATACTATATCAAAGCTAACTGGCTGTAATACAATCACTTGATTTTGAACTAGTTCAAATGGTGACTATATCAAAAAAAAATAAAAAAAAAAATATATATATATATACATCTTTTGCTTGCTTGCATCTACTTCACATATTCAACCATACTGACCTTAGTACATGCTTGAATCTCTCAATACTTTTGCTTTGTCATATCAGCACACCATTTATTACGTCAATGTTAACCAGGTTAACTTCTCGCAACTAAAATAATAGAGCGAAATAATAACTAAAAACAAGCCCAGATTATTTTTCAGCTTAAGTACACTACAAATTTTCTTGATACTTGCATGAAATATATCAAAAGGGGTAGGATTAAAAGTGCAATAGCTAGTGGAGTTCCACAATAAAAAATAAAGGTAGAAGCATCATAAGCTCCTAGCTAAAAATAAACGAAACATCACAATAAATAGATTTACACCGCTCATCCAACTGGACATGAATAACAGTTGCAATTAAGTTGAGATATAATTTAATTATATTGGTATTAGAAATGAATTTAGCATATCACTATTGATATAAATAGACCTCCTTGTTGGCAGTTTGCTCAGGTGATCAATATGATGCTCCATAAACCTTTCACTAATACAAAACACAGGCCCCATGAAAGTGTGAAAATAAAAACTATAACCATTATCGAAAATATATACTATATTGCACAAAATTCTCCATTACTTCTAATGCATTTCAATCAAGATTTTCAACAAAGCACTCCTACACAGAACAACATAAAGGTTGAGATAACATGTTTCTAGAAAAAGTTCCTAATTTGTCCAATTCCTTAATATTATTGACATGAAGAGGTAAATTTCAAATTATAAGGGGTAAAATATTAGAGTATGAATAGATCCTGTTCGCACAAGTATATGATCCATCAAAAATACTTTTTTTTGTCTTTTATTCTCAATACCAATGAACTATCGAGGTATATAGTTGTGTATCATACGCATTTTTTTATGAATATTTCTCTCTTCTTTTAATTTAAAGAATTACTGGGACAAAAAAAGAGAATAAGAGAGATACCCAACTTGTTTGGCTTTTGGATTGCTAGAGAAAATTTAGCAAACTAAATAAAATAACTCAAAAAAGTATACATATGAAACAGGAACTGTCTGATGGGAATTATATATCTAGAATAAATATCCATTAATTTGTCTGGAATTGTTTAAAGAAAATATTTTGCATCCTAATAAAACACACAAACAAACTTATATATACAAAGAGTGGGAGAGAGGTGACTTCTGGAATTGTCTCAAGGGAATTTTGGCTCCGTAAAGAATAAGCTAATTTTGTATGTTGTCAAAGTGTTTATATAAGCTAATAACGTATAAATAGATAAGGATGAAAGAAAGGTACATGAATAGAAAAGACTGATTTGGAATCAAGATGCAATTAATAATTTGAATTCGAATTTGAATTCAAAATGGATGTGTAACCAGAATCTCAAACAAGTACACACGTCCCCTGATTGGAATCATTTTTAAATAAAGAAATGTTGGCAAAAATATATGGTTAATAGACTGTACAACATTAAAACTATATCTCTAGCTAAGGGTATAGATAAATGCAACATAAGAATCCTAAATTTTATAAGGTAGAAAACATTACCACTTGATCCAGTCCAGTCTTTAAATAGAGATAAAATAGAAGGCAGAACCTGTATCACTCGCTGTCTTCTGTTTTTTTTTAACCCAAACTGGAACCAACTTAAACACTTTTCTACCTAAATATATCACCAAGTTAATTTTCTACTACTGAATGCCCTCCCTTCCTCCCCTATTTGTGCAAAAACACTATAATTATCATCACCATAACTCTACCTAGATAGAGAGAGAGATTACCAATAGTAGCAGGGAGGCGTCAGTCATGCAACAAAATTAGAAGGACAACAATGTTAGACCCCTTTTTCTGCTTTCAAATTAGGATTCTCAACACAAAAGAAACTAAGATGAGAACGAATTGGGAGATTATAATGGGCGGTAGGAAGTGATGTTTATTTGTTGGGATTGTAATTTTAATATTTTAAGGCGTCGAATAGAATTCCTCGCAGGGAACTAGGGAATTTGCTACACAACTATGCGAATTGAAGCATACAGAAATATTATTTGTAATTTTAATATTTTAAGGCGTCGAATAGAATTCCTCGCAGGGAACTAGGGAATTTGCTACACAACTATGCGAATTGAAGCATACAGAAATATTATTACGCAAACCTGAACATATGCTAATTCCCACAAGTATCGAAATATAAGAATGAAAAGAAAATTAGAAACAAGATGAAATTAATCCGATACGAGATGTACCCAATGATGAAATAAGAAAACAAATTGTGAAATCATCAAACAAACAATATTGGTACATTAACAAACATGTTGCTTGCTTCTCTCTGGCAGTACCGAACGAGGCAATACCGGACTCATGCCAATGACTTGCTGCTCTCGAATGCATGGCCCAACTCTAATTTATGTATAATGTGTGTAGGCGCTCTTCAGAACTACAGAAGGAATTGTCTATAGAATGCGCCTACCATCAACTGAAAGCAAGCGAAACGAGGCCGGGTTGTCGAGTGAGCGGTAAGGGCGAGACCGATAACGCCTGTTTTGGAGATTATACCTTCGGCAGCGAACCCTGGATTAGGATCTTTTTCAGAGGTCATAGATCGTTTGCATTCCAATCCATTGGTCAGAGTCCGCTTCAGAGAATGAAGAATTATTGTGGCGATTGATGAATTGGCGCTGAGGATTCTAGGGCTCACGGTTCTCAATTGGCGTTGAGGAGAAGAATTCTAGGGCTCGTGATGAATTGATGTGAACAAATGGAGGCCGTGAATGAATGGATGGGAAGAATGGGTGCTAAAGAAATGAAGATGAAAATTGATTTTTTGATTTAATTTTGAATGATTTTTAATAACTCTAATTTGATTTTTTTTAATTATCATAAAAAGGAAAAAGATTGAAATAATTACTTTTAAAATAAAAACATTGTAAGGATATTTTTGTAATTTTATATTTTTTCTATTAAAAATATATATTTTTACTCTGGGCGAAGTTAAATCGCAAATAGCGAACTTGAATGATGTGGCAAGTTCTTATTGGTTTACTGACGTCAGGAATGACAAAAGCCTTCCTGACCGTAGAAAAGCCCACTAAACTATCGATAAAGTTTATAC
This sequence comes from Ballota nigra, assembly GCA_947034835.1. Lineage (NCBI taxonomy): Eukaryota > Viridiplantae > Streptophyta > Magnoliopsida > Lamiales > Lamiaceae > Ballota > Ballota nigra. The sequence continues at coordinate 84,536,647 of OX344720.1, read as the reverse complement.
TTATAAAATAGGTTTAGTTATAACTATCGATAATTTTGCACTTAAGTCACTAAATTTTTCTTTGTATTATTATATACAAACTATCAAATTTTGACATATAAACCACTAAACTTAATTTCGACTACTTTTACTTTTTAATTGTAACATGTGAGGGATATTTTTTGTAAAAAAAAAACATATCAACCATGAACTAGCAGCAAACAACGCAAGGAGGTGAATTCACAAGATGTAGATCAATGTTAAAGGGGAGACAAAGCGGTATGGCAAGCCGAAGACAAGATGAGGTATAGACAAAAGTGATGGAGAATTTTGGTGTATTTTTCGTTCCAATTTGTAAATGAAGCATTTTGATTGAAATATCTTTCTTTAAGGTACGTCCTCGATAATATAATTTTCTTTAAAAAAAAACTTTTCGAAATTAAAATTACTGGTTGATATACCAAAATCTAATAGTTTGTATATGTATATTGCTGCAACAAAACAAATAGTTTGTATGTATCGCTGCTACAAACCATTGTTCAGTGGTTTAGATAAGACTCAATTTGATGAATTTAGTGCCATTATTTCTATAAAATATTGAAATTAAATTGACTATTTGAATCACATTAGTCAACTAAATATATATTTTAATTTAAAATATTTAATAAAATAATAGAAATCTTCTTTCATGTAATTCGTGGGCTTATGACTTTATCCCAATCATAAAATGGAGCTTCTTCTCACATATAAAAGTATCGTTCAAACTCTCTCGTGCATATATTAAATGCACATAAAATGATCTTAAGTTTTAGTATCACAACATTTCATACGCATTTGCAATCAATTTTCTCATCAATCATCACCACCAAGTCAAAAAATTGTCATAATCAATTTATTAGAATAAAGTTGAAATATAATAGGATAAGGTTGAAATTAAAAAAAAAAAAGTTTAATCTTAATTAATACTCAAAGGGGTATTTGATTTTCGTTTTAAAAATCATATTTTGAATTTTAAAATCTAAATATTATTCTATTTTGAAATTTTTATACCTTGTTTTTACATCTTCTTCATTAAATACTTTAAACACATTGATCATTACACAACCATTCATTATTACAATTATTCTCCCCTAATAATAATATAATATATTATTTACTATTATACATAATATTAAATTCTACCTTGTTTTTACATCTTCTTCTATAAATACTTCACGGTACGGACCAAAACAGATATTTGAAAATATTTGTGTTCGTACCAAAGTTCGGTTATTTAAAATTTGTGTGTCCGTAACAAAATTTTGGTACGGTACAGTACAAATATTTTATTTTTCGGTACGATCCAGAGCGAATTTTCGGTTACAAACGGATCAGATCGATCGATACGGAACGGAGCAAAGAAATAAATTTTTTACCCTTTTTTTTATCATTCTCTCCTTTTTTTAATCAATTTTTAATATATATATATATATATATATATATATATATATATATATTGGTGCATGCACACTCACACGAATACTACACAACTTCCACCACAATCAAACATATATAATTACAAGCTCAAATATAACACATTATATGATAATGGATGGTTAAAAAATTAACACAAATCACCACCAATAGAGTATTTAAAATATAGTATATAAAATATATATTTAAAAGAATTCATTGAAATATCTTGTGAATGAAAATTGCAATATTAAAATTACGTTGATCGTAATTCCTGACATAGGGTACACCATATCCAAGTTTTTGTAAAAAACGAATATATGTGAACAATGAAAGTAAAAGAATAAAAAATTAACTTTAAATCATTTTAATATACACCTAAACATAAATTAATGTTTTAAGAACTTAATAAGATAAATAACATAGTGTCTGTATTCTGAATAGGAAGAGAAATAATGCTCTCGTATAGTTGTACTTGAATTCAATAACACTGTAATAATATTTGATAAATAAATAATAAATAATAATTAAATTTAATACATATTTAATTCAGTTATTCGGTTCAGTACGGTTCGGTCCGGTCACATTCGGTTTTTCGGTACTGTTAATTTGGTAATATCCAAATCCATACCAAAAAATATTCGTTTCGGTTTCGACACGGTTAAAGTAAAAAAAAGTCCACGATTTTTTTGATTCGGTTCATTTTCGGTACAGATTTCGATACATGATAATCTCCAAACTCCGTGAACAACCCTACTTTAAACACATTAATCATTACACAACCATTCATTATTACCATTATTCTCCCATAATAATAGTAATACAATATTATTCATTATTACACATAATATTAAATTTTATCCTACTTAAATCTCAACCCACTCTATATTTCAAAATTTTAATTTTGAAATCCACTAAATTTTAAAATTCTGATTTCAAATCCTTCAAATTTCAAGTTGAACATCCCCAAAAAGAATATATTTTAAAAGATAAATTTGTGTATGAGATTGTCTTTATAATGAGTTTTGTGCGACGAAAAAAAAAAAAAAAAAATATATATATATATATATATATATATATATTCCCTCCGTTCAATTTGACAATTCTTGTTTATCTGGACATAGGATTTAATGAATATAGATATTTTATGTAAAAAAAGTATATATACGACCAACTAAGGTTGTTCACAGTACAAAAGAAAGCGGATATTTGAAAATATTTGTGTTCGTATCAAAGTTCGGTTATTTTAAAATTCATGTGTTCGTGTTCATACCAAAATTTCGGTACGGTACGAATAATTTAGTTTTTTGGTACGGATCAAAATGAATTTTGGGTTACAAACGGAGCGAAGCGGATCGGTATAGAACGGAGCATAGAAACATATATTTTACCCATTTTTTTAATCATTCTCTCCTTTTTTTATAATCATTTAAAAAGAAACATATTGATGCATGCATACTCATACGAATTGTACACAACTTCAACCACAATCAAACATATATCATTAGAAGCTCGAATATAACACATTATATGATAATAGATAGTTAAAAAATTAATGCAAATCACCACCCATAAAATATTTAAAATACAGTATATAAAATATATATATTTAAAAAATTCTTTTGAAATATCTTGTGAATGGAAAGTGCAATATTAAAATCACGCTGATCGTAATTCCTCACACATAGTACACCATATTCAAGTTTTTGTAAAAAAATGAACATACATGAAAAATAAAATTAAAAGAATAAAAAATTAATTTAAAATTATTTTGATATACACCTAAATAAAAATTAACGTTTTAAGAACTTAATAAGATAAATGATACTCCCTCCGTCCCAAAGTTGTTTACTATATTGTAAAAAATGTGTGTCCCATACTCAATTGCTATATCAATTTTTAGCAAAAAAAAAAAAAAATAACAATACTTTTTAATATTATATTCTACACACTTCTAACTAAAAACATCTATTTTATTACTTTAAATACTAAAAAATAATTTTTTTCTTAAAACTTATGCAAACAGTAATGTATAAAATAACTATGGGACGGAGGGAGTATAGTGTTTGTATTCTGAAAAGCAGGAGAAATATGATATTGTATAGTTATACTTGAATTCAATAACATTATAATAATGTTTGATAAAAAAAAATTTAGTACATATTTAATTTGGTTATTCGGTTCGGTACGGTCATATTCGGTTTTTCGGTACGGTTAATTTGGTAATATCTAAATCCGTACCAAAAAAATATTCGGTTCAGTTTCAGTACGATTAAAGTAAAAAAGTCCATAATTTTTTCGATTCGATTTTTTTTCGGTGCGAATTTCGATACTTCAATAATCTCTGAATTCCGTGAATAGCCCTATAAATAATACTCCCTCTGATTCAAAATAAGTGTCGTTCTAGAGATTTTAGGACAAATTAAGAATTATAATTTTTGACATATATAACCCACCTAAATTTCTAAAATATCTATTATATTTTGATAATATCTAACAGATCTGTTATATTTTAATATAATCCCTAAAATATCTCTTATATTTTGAATTTGAATTCGGGGTAAATCGGGAAAACCCGTGAAAAAATAGTTAAAACGACACTTATTTTGAAACAAATTGTAACCTCAAAAACGACACTTATTTTGAATCGGAGGGAGTATATTGCTTGCACTTTTAAATAATATTAATCAATGAAACGAATTAATTTGACAAAATTAGTTCAATTCAAAATTATTTGTCCTTATCTATAATAAAAGTGATAGTGGAATATTCTATCCATATATAACTATTTGTGAGTCGAGATTATCCACCTTGACTTCCCAATTCATTGATGTGAATGCAAATAATTATAATAATGGTTCAATAAAAATAACTGATATTATTAAAATATATATTTTTCAATTTTAGTAGGCCTAGTTTATTTTTTTCCTCCCAATATTAATATGGCTAGTTTAAAATGAAAAAAAAATACTTTATCTTTATTATTTAATTACTCAAAATATCATTAATTTTATTATAAATGAACCATGGTATCCCATAATATCCAATATGAAATTATATGTGCGACACTTTATATTTCATATTTTAGACATAAGACATGTGTAATTTTTAAAAATATCCAACAAACTATATATTAAAGATCAAATAAAATATAAAATGCAGTTTAAAAAGTGGCACAGAAAAACTGAACTACATAATACCCTATAATATATTACACAACTAAAAAAAATATTATTAAAATTGGATGGATGGAGTATTATTGTATATTAAAATGATTATTCAATATCTTAGATAAGATCAAGTCTTGAAACATTAATTTGGTAAAGAAATGGTGTAAAAATGTATTTAATAAGGATTGTTGTACCTCTCGTTTATATTTGTAACCGTCGCAGCGCCGGAGTCTCAGCAGCGAAAGCCCCGCGCGCTTCACTCTCACTCTCACCGACACCCTTAGCCACCGTCGAACAACCGCAGCGCCGCCGTGATGGCCGCCATCGCCTCCCGCTCCGCCTTAGTCGACAGATCCTCCGTCATTGCACCACTCCGAAATTCTCTGCCGCCGAAGTCCCAGGCCCTCAAATTCACCACCACTCATCACCGGACGCTTTCTTACGCTGCTTCCCCCAAAATGCCCATGGCGGTTTCCGAAAAGACCGCCTTCTCCGGCAATTCGTCGCCGCCGAAAGCAACTGCTCCAATTGTAGTAATTGATAACTACGATAGCTTTACTTATAACCTCTGCCAGGTCGGCTTCTTCTTTTCCTTTTATTTTATTTTTGCTATATTTCTTAATTTTGACCGTGTTGAGTGATGCTAAATTAGTGTTGTTCTGTGCTGATTTGTGCTTTTGCAGTATATGGGAGAGCTCGGCTATGAATTCGAAGTGTACAGAAATGATGAGCTGACCATTGATGAACTGAAAGGGTATGTAGTTTTGCGTTTGTTAAATAGCATTTTCGTTCGCATGGGTTGGAATTTGCCCCCTTAAATGTACTTAATTATTCAATTATTATGCGTACAGTACTGAGGATCTTTGTTGAGGTAAGAAGGTCAAGGTGCATTGTTCTTTTTCTTGCTGTAGCTAATTCGTGTTATCTCTTATAAATGTCACGTATAACATTGATAAAGAATTTAAGGTATACTTGAGTTTTCTATAAGAGCACTTGAGTGGAAGAAATGATTGTCTTGTTTGATTTTATATCCACCACATGAATCACATACGAGTATATGTTTGTTTATGTTAATAAGTAGAATTTAATTGTAAGATCTCACGGAAAAAGAATTCTTGTCCATATCTTGAAAACAAGGAGTAATGAGGGTAATAATGCTAATGTATCATCAATTTATAGAAGGAAGTAGAAATATGGTGTATATTTGTAGAATGAGTAATTTTGATTTTCTCAGCTTCTTCATGAAAAACATGTCAGGTAGGCTTTATCAATTTGTTAGCATAATCATTATATATCTGACTTCTTAGAGGAAGTGCAAATTAATTGGGGGAATAAAGTAAGTTGATCTACACCTGTTATTGGTCTTTGCAGGAAAAATCCTAGAGGAATATTAATTTCGCCTGGACCTGGTAAGAAATTTTACTTGTTTTCTATTCTTGGATGATTGTGTCTTCATATTACTTAGTTAAATTTTCCCTTGCAAATTCAAGGTGCGCCACAAGATTCAGGAATTTCACTACAGACAGTGCTTCAGCTTGGGCCTACTGTACCTTTGTTTGGTGTGTGCATGGGATTGCAATGCATTGGGGAAGCTTTTGGAGGTAGTTTTCTACTCCCTCCTTTTCATATTAATTATCGGTTTTTGGGTTAAATTTTGTTTAAAATTAATTGCCGGTTTTGTTTTTTCTTTTCTTCCACATTTCTCTCTAATATTATACCCCTATTGTATCCCTAAAACATCTAATTATTATCGGAAAATATCTTTTTCCCTCACACACTCTCCTCTCTTTCTCTACTACTGGAGGGTAATTCTGTCAAAAATTAATGTTCCTCAATTCTATACAAAACCACAAAATCGATAATTAATATGAAAAGGAGGGGGTATTTTCCATTGAAGATTTTATCATGTCATTTCTTCCTTTGAGGTGAAGGACTGCTCCTTCATGATTGATTGTAATGTTTGCATAAGATTCAACCTATTTTAAACCGTTAAGCTGCAGGGGAAAAATGAGCAAAGGAAAATATTTAAATCATTGGAGTTGAATGCCATAAGTATTAGGTCACCGTTCTAGATCTAGGACAATAATCTTGACTTGTAATTTTAAATGATATTGAAGCTTGGTTGTAAGCTCAACAACTGTATAACTGAAATTGGCACGTGGTTGTGAAGAAGCAGGTTTTGTGTTGTCATTTAGTATATATTTTTTATACTATAAAATACTTCAAGTCCCCCGTTCTTCCCATGCAGTACTTCCAACCAACGTGATCATAAGTTTAGAATAACGAAATAAAACCATACTTTTAAATCCGTATACTAAGAACAGGACATTAACAAGAGATCTTTTTTCCATTGGATCATAGTTGAATTTTTTCAAGGTATTTCCTTTTGTTAATATTTTATGATCACCTTCTATTATCAACTAATAGTCAAACATATTTCTTTTAGTATTTCATATCTAAACTAGAGTCTATTAAATGGGAAATCGAAGAAGAGCCAAAACAGGAATTTATACAAAAAAACTCAAGCACTCTTTTAGAAAAATGAGAACATATATGATAAATTGTAGATTGTTATGACTAACATGGTTTGTCTTTTGAAAATTCATAAAGCTCTTTAACTCTTTGAAATTAATTTTTCCACTGGAAAACTGGCCATTTTGTACATTTTGGGTGAGAATTTTATAAAAAAATGTGTGGCGGATCCAGGGAGAGGCTGAGAAAGCAAGCCTTTTCCTGTGATGTCATCTGGTAAGGCTAGTAATGTGCACTAATACATGTAAAATTATTCAGTGCCTCAGTGTTAGTTATATTACTAAGTTTTTTCCTCACACTTTTGACTGCTAGAAAGCTGATTTATAAATATGAACTAAACGAATAGAGAAAATATGTGTATTTCTTTTGCCTCCTTCAGTTGCAGTTCTTCCTAAATGAGTAGAGAAAAACAGACAGACCTATTTATAAATTTGTGCGACATCATGATGACTAAGAATAACTAGTGCTGAAATGTAAAAATGTATATAAGGCACTGTAGTGGTACATAAATTGTAACTTTAAACGTTTAAATGTTTGTACAACATCATCATATGTCAATTATACTAATCTTGTCTGATGATCATTGGGCTATTTAAGAAGATTGCCTGTTACAATTTGTTACACAATGCCAGCAAACAAAATGCAAGTGATAACCTGTTATGATGATAAATTTATTCAACACGTGTAAAACATGTATAAGATTCACATTTCAGGTGTATTTATGGCACAGTTTAATTTATTTTTAAAAGACGGTGACCTCACTGAATTGAATAAGTGGCATATTTTATTGATAAGCTATGACTGCTCATGGCTTAAATGATGTGTGATTTTTTTAGTAAAATAGTATGGATAGAATATTTTGCTGCTTATCGGAAATTTATAGTACATAATCAAGTTGTTTAGGATAGAAAATGACAAAGATAATTCAAAATATCTTCTCTATGCATTTCTATGTCTGGTCATGCACAATAGTTTAATGTTATCTTCTCTCTTCCCCTAATAGAATTTTCTTGGTTTGCAGGGAAAATTGTGCGGTCGCCTTATGGTGTTGTGCATGGGAAAAGTTCTCCTGTGTATTACAATGAGGGTGGGGAAGATGGCTTGTTAGCGGGCTTATCAAAGTATGTCTTTAATTATGTGTAACTGTTCTATAATTTTTTAAGAATGTGATTGGTATTGCTATTCGTTGTTATGTATTTTACACCATTGATAAATATAGGGGTTCTAATAAATTATTTCAGTTGCCTAGGTTGAGGATCTGCCATATAATTGATATTATTTGCTTAATGATATTCTCTATCTTGAGTTTTCTTCTTATAACCTTTCTGTATTTGTCACTCTATCTTGTCAGTCTTGCTTCAAACATAGAAAAGCTTCAAACATGGACAAGATGTACATAACTTACATTAAACTGGTAATAAAATTATCTGAGATTTTAGACTATCTCAAAGAAAGCTAAATACTTTAATAGGATCCTCCCATAAATATATCTTTTATAGATTATGTGGTTAGGAAATTATTTGGAGTCTTTTTAAGCCGAGAAATTTATTTCATAACCAACTGGTTTGTCTTTTTTTTTTTTTTCCAGTATATATGTATCAATTTATCAGGCAATTTATTTTTGTGGAAGTTCAATTATTAAATAGTGTGATACTTATTGATACTTCCGCACATAAATGCATCATGTTGGTTAAATATTGGCAATTGTCTATATATTCTTGACTTGTCGGTAATATTACGTAACAGAGATTGTTGATTTCTTTTGGCACTATCCTAAATTCCAAACCATGAATCTTAAGTCCTAACAAAGTATACTCGATTTCCACAAAAAAAAAAAAAAAAAAAAAAACCAATCAATTGCACAACTGTATTATTACTAATCCAGGTTCATATCCATTTTTCTGTGAACTTTCTTGAAGCTCAATCTCAAAATATTCTGCACTAGAAATATCCATTTCTAGTGCACAACTGTATTATTACTAATCCAGGTTCATATCCATTTTTCTGTGAACTTTCTTGAAGCTCAATCTCAAAATATTCTACACTAGAAATACTCTTAAGCTTTACCTTGTAATCTCTAATCTTTTCTGGCTGCACTTATGTGATTTTTCTATTATTAGTTCTAAGTTGAAAATACTATTTATTATCCACTAAATCTTGGTTGTGCAATGCACTAGGTCTTCATAATATTTGTCAAACTTGTTTTTCACTATCAATATTTTCCCTTCTAATCTTCTTTTCTCTTTTCTTTGTATTTCTTTATTAAACAATTGGTGGATCATGCTAAATTTTGATAATTGTTTGGTATAGTGTAATCATGGAGAAATCATACAGTGTGTATCAGTAACCATATTCAATAACTCTGGAATATGAATACATCATTCTCAGTTAATTCAAATTGATGAGATGAAATCCATAGCTTTTGATATCATATCTTTAACATAACTGCTAGTCTTTTCTTGATATATCTAGTTTGAAACACATTGCCAGATGAATAGTTTGTTCAACTTGGATTGACATTATGGTGCATGTTTTTCCCCCTTCGTTTTCCAGCCCCTTTACTGCTGGTCGATACCACAGCCTCGTTATTGAGAAGGAAAGCTGTCCAGACGTCCTTGAAGTAACTGCATGGACCGAGGACGGGCTAATTATGGCTATTCGCCACAAAATTTACAGGCATATACAGGTAACTTTTTGTTTCACTCTGGCCAAATCTTGGAAAAACAGACTATTTCTATAATTGGCTTACTTGGAATTATTAGAGGGTCATTGGTAGAATCAAGCTTTATTTTAGTTGAAGATAATAGGTGTACTGTACAAGTCCAATGATCATTTCGAATCTATGCAAGGAAAAAGTTGTCCAAGTTGTTAAAATTGCTTAAGAAATGTCCTTGGTTTACAAGTATCCACATACCTCAATTTTCATTCTTCCAACTTTTTAAAGAGGACTTGAGTTCACATAGTAAAGCAGTTTATAATTTCAAGATGACTATCATTCATCATATTTCTTGATAAATGCAGGGTGTTCAATTCCACCCAGAAAGCATCATCACTACAGAAGGGAAAACGATGGTGCGCAATTTTATCAAGCTGATCGAGAGAAACGAAAAAAATGAACCTATGCATGAAAATTAAATTACCAGTTCACAATACCTTATCAGTGTGTTCTATTGTGAAATTGGTTTTGTAACAGAAATAAATTGAACTTTTCTTGGCAAAACTCATCTATTATCTATATCATTGGGCTTTAAAAAAAAAAATTCAAGATCCGTGCTACTAATTGGAATCAAAATATAGGGTCTGGCGTAAACTATATGATCGAGTCAATTCCGTGATAACTTGTCAAAGTATTACGAGCACCTTGTGTATCGTACGTCATTAATTATATTGCTTATTAAAATTAATATTATTACTATAAAAACTAATACGATTGGTTGTAAAGAAATAATACTATTACTTGGTGGTCGTGTTTATAACTACATTGTCCACGAGTTTGCATTATATTCCAAGAAGTCTCATGTTAATGGTGAAAGCCCATGGGCAACCAAATGAAATGATTTGTTCCACTTTATATTTTATAGTTTGAATGGTTGACACGCAAAATTTTTATAAAATATTCAACAAATTACCATAATGTTAGGTTAATGTGTTGAAGAAAATATAAAAAGTAAAACATAGGAATTGAACCGTTACGCAATCCTCCTGATTTTATTGGGTCCTCTTTGTAAATCAATACTGGTCGATTCAACTCCTTTTAATATTTACTTGGTTGGAGGGTGGGAAATGGGTAAAGGAATGACTTTGATTGTAGATAGTAATCAAAGTCATTCCTCACAAAATTGAGAGGTATGAGGATTCCTCGAAAGTGGGGAATTAAATCACTTTTTTCATTCTATTCCCTTACCTCTATTCCCATACCTCCCTACCAAGCATACCCTTAATTTCTTTTCTTTTTCCAAAAACCATATGTTTAAAATTTGGGTCCTCTTTGCTTTTTCCAAAAAAATCCTTTGCAAAATCCCGTCATGCCCTGCCTATTTTCTGTCAATTATATCCACCCGTTCCATTGTTAATTACACATTCATCAGGTCTTTATATTAATGTGCATCTAAATATTATGCTTATGCTTTATCTAATTTGATAATGGAATTGTTTTGGTGAACAATATAATTGCATGGCCAAAGTTTTATACAGCCCTATCTTTTATTAATACAATCCCACCAAAAAGTGTTCGGAAAAAAAATCCAAAAATTTTAACAATTTTCGAAAAAAAAAATTCCGAAAATTTTAACAATTTTTGAAAAAAAAATTCCGAAAATAAAAAAAAAAACACTGGACATATTTTTTGGGAGGGTTGTATTCACAAATCATGGGATTGTATTTAACCTGAGCCTAGTTGCATATTCACACCATATTTACATATCTAACTACAAGGCCTACCGGGCCGTCCTTCCATAAGCCCAACGAACCAATTGATTTAGACAAAAAAAAATCTAGGAGCTCACTTTTTTTATATGTTAAGTATATATACACATATATAAAATTTAACATAAGCAATTTTTTTAATGTAGTTTATTGGTAATTCTTATTTAAGTGTATATTGTTGTGACACAAATTATCACCAAATCAGGGTCCACGAAGCCAGTATCCCAAGTTGGCCTAGCACCAGGACGGCCTAGCGGCCTAGCACCAACAAATCAGCCTAACAGCCGGCTACTACCGGGATCCGCCGACCACCAAGATGACCTATCACCAGGTCCGCCTAGCGACCTATCACCAAGTGGTTGTCCTACCGGCCTACCACCAGGTCCGTTTAGTAGCCTATTACCAAGTGGTCATCCTAGCGGCCTAACACCATGTCGGCCTAGCGGTCTATCACCAAGTGGTCGTCCTACCGGCCTACCACCATGTCTGCCTAGCGGCCTAACACCAAGTGGTCCGCCTAGCGGCCTATCACCAAGTGGTCCGCCTAGCGGCTTACCACCAGGTCCGTCTAGCAGCCTATCACCAAATGATCGTCCTAGCGGCCTACCACCAAGTCGGTCTAGCGGTCTTTCACCAAGTGGTTGTCCTACAGGTCTACCACTAGATCGGATTAGCGTGGTCGTTCGGCCTACCACCAAGTCAGCCTAGTGGCCTATCACCAAGTATGTCTAGCATCAGGTATGCCTCCCATCGGGATCCACCGAGCACCACCCTACAAGATCAAGGGTCAGCATCAAGAAAGATATCAAAGTACAATCACCTTTATGAGTCAAGACAAATACATAAAATGTAAAGTAGATATAGATCAATGATTGTAATAAAATCCTAACATAAAGGGTTGAGATTAATCTTTGGCCATTCTTAGACAGTAAGTTTTGTCCTCCATAAATAAATGACTTCATTCTCATTGTAAAGGGCTCTAGCTCTCGCTCTCTCTCCCTCAGACATTTTCGTCATCTACATTTATAACAAAAGGCTAAGGGTCCCAAGAGACATCCAAAGTCATCTTCAAGGGAAAAGCTCTCAAGTTCTTTTCCCATTGTCTGTGTTCTTCATTTTCATCATTATTATATGTTTGTTACCCAGTAATCAGGACTACCCCTATAGCCACATAAATCCGTCATATAGGCCCAATAAAATCGGTAACAACATATGTCACTCACGCGGGTTTGAAATCTCTTAGTTATGAAATCTAGCTTCTTTTTTTTCATTAAATACATATATCAAATAATTTTTTTTTAAAGGACCTGAATCACCTAATAGAACCAGCCGTCCTATAAAAGTGGAGATTTTGCAATTAAGAGATGTTTTATTTGACTTAACCAATAATACTAAATAAGTAAATACCCTAAGACAAAGAGTGAAGCTAAATCTTAGACATGATACGAATTTGAAAATTTTGAATTCTTACTCAATGTGGTAATCTAAGTATGGTTATTATATACGATCAACTTTTGTTAGCAAATTTCTTCAGTTTGAGAACATGGGAATATGTTGATATCACTCTTTTGTTAGGAAAAATATAGAGGAATTGATTTTATTGTTGAAATCAAGAATAGAGAAATACCACAGTTAATCGAAGAATCTTCTGGAGTTATTCTGTTTAGGAACATTAGTTTCCTTACTTGATTAATAATTTTGTTGCTAAAATTTTCAAGACGGATGTATTTATGTAATGACAAACTATTATATAAAAATAGTTCATGATAAACTTATCATGAAACAATTTTAAAGTATCATTAATTGTTGGAAAAAATTACGAATAAATGGTGTGTGTAGACGAAGATGACTTATGCAAGACACAGACAAATACGAAAGTCGAGGCACGAGTTAAACTCGCTCTCCGTAAGACGTTATTGCCCCGTACACTGGTGCAATACGGCTCATGGCAACCGTTCCCAAGATACAACGACTTTAGAGCCTTCCGCCCGTTGCACTACGAAACGGAAGCTATCGGCGAATCGCAAATGAATATCCGGAACTTTCAGACTCAATTCTAATGCAAGACTACTAATGCATGTATGCACTTGACAATTCACTCAACTTTCAATGTGAATGAAAATAATTTTCCGAATTCAATTAAACACTTATTTTGAAGTGAATGCAAAAGACAAATGTGGGTGTCTATTTATAGATTTCCAAGGGTTGTTAGGTAATAGTTGTGACTCTTCACTTTAACTCTTATTTTCCAAAAGTCATAACTTTTGAAAATAAATAACTATTCACCAAAAGGTATATCTCTTAAAGATATAGCCTTTGAAATAGTTTTATCAAAAGACACGACACTTCATGTCTATAAGTCACAATTCTTCACTATTACTTTTATAAATACATTCATTAATGTATTTATCCACATATTAAATGACATTAATTTCTCATTCACCCGAAAATTGATTTTGAGAAATCGACCCAACCAAATCCATTTACGCAAAATGGATAATTAAATTGTCACTTAATATTTAATCAAATATGGTCAAAACCATATTTTTCAACATTAATTTCATCGGGATTATCATTAATCTCATTAGGGGTATCATTAGTCTGATTTTTTGAACTCAGACTAATGATACCCCTGACAGGTTTAATAATACTCCTGATGAGATTAATGATACTCTAAAACTATTTCATGTTAAACTTATTATGAAGTGTTTTCATATAAAACCTACTCTAATGTAATTATTTGCAACATTTTTATTATATATATATATATATTTTTGTGTAATAACAATAGTTTGTAAATTTATATTTTTAATCTAGTAAAAATGATTTAATGTTATCTTTTGAGTTCGTATAGAATAACAAATGGGGGAAGGGGCCCAATTTTAAATTGAGTCCGGTTATATACCCCTTCAATATTTGTGGATACACCTCCATACTTTATAAAGTAAATATTTTACCCCTCTCACAAATAATATATTTAGATTTTAATACATCTTTTACATTAAAGAAAAAATTGTTCGACACCATTTTCTTGAACATAACCGTTATCTTCTATGGTGCCTCCATAAGTTTCACAATCAAGAATCTGTAATCAAAATTGAAATAAAAAAATAAGTTGAGGATTGGGTCTATTGGGTGAGGGTGATCTCTTGATTAGGTCCTACGCCGATTTGGGGGTTTCATCGGAGTTAGGGGAAACGAAGGTGAGGATTTCTTCCATGTCGTCGTCTTCATCTTCGGCAAATTTCTTTTTCCAGTGGAAGTATTTCTAGTGAAGGAAAAGGAATCGTGGGGGTTTCGGGCCATGATTGCCTTCATCTCTGTTGATTTGTGGTAAAATTATGTGTTGTAGAAATAAAGAGAGGATGGAAATTTGGAAGAAAAGAAGATGAACAGCCCCACCAAAGTAATCCAAGAGATACAGAAAGGAATAGTAAATATGTGGAGGGAAACATTTTTTTTTTCATGAAAATTGTGTTTTTGGGGGAATTGTTGCAGGGACTGGGGGAGGGGGCGTTGGGGGCAATGAATGAGTCATAATCGAAGCCTCTTAGGTCTAAATGATGTATTAAAATTAAGGCAAAAACTTGTATGAGACCGTCTCATAATATGAGACCGATCAAATTAAAAAAAGTGATAGGGTTATAATTAAATGTGATAGTATTTTTAAAGAAAAGTGATAAGTCACTTTTAACAAATATATTATCACTTTTTGTTTAAACTTTATCACTTTTTAAAAGTGACAACTTTTTAATTAATAAGTGACACGTTTTAAATTAAAAGTGGATCAAATATTATTGGTCTCATACTATGAGACGGTCTCACACAAGACTTACTCTAAAATTAATGATTTATTGTGGGAAGGGTAAATTAGGTAGTTTAAAATATATATAGGTGTATCTATAAATATTGGAGGGTTATATAGTTGGACCCTTTTAAATTTTGATTTAGTTCCTAATATTGTTATAACAGGCCCTAAGGCCTATTGATATTTCTATAGGCTAAATTTTTATCTTTTGTTTATACACTTCATTTAAAAAAAATGTTTAGAATTTTTTTTTTCGAAAAACATGATAATTTGTGATTTTTTTAATTGTTTATTTTTTTATCTTTTTAAAAAAAAATCAATTTTTTTCTCCAAAAATTGTCAATTTTTTTGGATTTTTTCCGGAAGATTTTGTGTAGTGGGTGTATTAACATAAGATTGTATTTAACCTGACAATTTATATATTCCTATCAAAAAATACTTATATTATCATGTAATTTTGTCATTGTTTATATATATGTCTATACATTTCAATTTAGTATTGACAAGTTCTTATGAAATGGTGTGATGTATTACGAATTCAAATTAAATGCAATTTCACCCCATTACCCATTTACTTGCCAATTCTACTAATTTTTCCTATTTACCACTTTATGCATTATCTCATCAGCCAACATAAGCATATTTTCATTTTATATGTTACAGCAAAATAATGGGGTCCCACCAGTTATGAAGCTTCACAAAAGGCAAATAGAATCATGTTTGAGAAAGCATAGAATGAAAATGTTCAAATATAAATTATTAAAGGGTATTAGTTGTTTACACTAAAAAATAATAATTATTTTTACAAAAAAATATTAATTGTATTTACTGAAGACTAGTTGTTTACTGAAAACAAACTAAGATCCTTCGATAAAAATAATTAATATTTTTTAGTAAAAATAACTAATATACTTCAATAATTCATATATAAATTAATTTCACTCTATAGCGGCTCATCATGTTTTATTTTTTCCCTTTGAAAGTTGAAACACAAAACACCAACCCCACTCCCCTTACCCCAGAAAAACAATACCAAAAAACATAAAATTAAAAAGGGTGATTGTTTGAATTGACAGAACATAAGCAAACAGAAAGGCTTAATAATAATAATGTCGTTGGAACCATTATTGTTGGATTCACTCTTTTGAACATAAATGCTCCTATGATGTTTTCCAAAAATAATAAAAATATTAGAAATATTATTAATAATTGTGGGGGCGGTGTGAACCAGACACGCCTGACAGTTTAATGACTGCACAGACCATCAGCAGGCCTTAAATATTTGGACATCTTATTATTATATACACAAAACAAACATGCTTATAATACATACTCTATGACATAAAATCTTCAAACAATAATATAATATCACCCAACTTTTGTCCCAATAACTCCACTACCCATTTATAATTTGACAAATTATTAGGTAAATAATACTCACAGTAACCATTATCTAGAACAACAATATACTGATGCTTTTATATTGAAATTAATACTTTTAATAAAAATAATTAATACCACTTTAAATAATATATTTAGTAAAATATTAATAAATTCAAAATAATTTATTTTGTACTTAATTTAACACAATATTTTTACTTTTTACATATCATATTAATTTTCTTAATAACCATGATAAAAGTCGTAAACTCAATATTTTCATGGGGGAAGGTAGTATATAATAAGAGCAATTAGGAAAACTGAATATACATACACATTACATGCTCCATCCATCAAGATCAATGCCCCAAAATAATATCAATAAATAATAATAATAATAATAATAAATCAAATCCTCAACATGTTCAATTGTTTATGTGCTCTTCTTTCCTCTATTCACATCCCACCCACAACAAACCTAGATCAATTCAAAACGAAGGCGATGATGACGAGGAGGATGATGATGAGGAGGACGAGGGGATGACCTCATCACAATCAGATGGAAGACGAGTCGGACCTAGTGCGATGGTGTCTCTTCCCACGGTGGCGACGGCCCCCTCCGAACGTCACAGGGTCGTAGACTCGGAGCCGCTGGGCTTCCTTCGGATCGATAGTGCACTCCGAGAGAGGAATCTTGTATCGAGAACGATCATAGCAATACGAATATTGCATGTGTTTGTTTCTAAAATTGGCCATTTTGGAGCGCTGTTGGGGCGTCAGATCAGTCGACATCGAGGCATACTTCGGGGCGTCGTCGCATTTGGACTGTTCGATGGGGTCCACCGCGCATCCGTGGAGGACAAAATCGGAAAATTCAGCGATGTAAGGGGCGTATTTGTAACTTACCCTGTATTTGCCTCCATTTGTGGCCCAATCTGAGCCATCCCATATTGTTGCATACAAAGACATTGGCTTCGAGGGGAAGTCCTCACCCATCGTTTCTGTCCTTATGATCTCTCTTATCGGTACATTATCGATGTAAAAGCTGCAAATAATCCAAGAACAAAATATAATCAAATTCCGGATTACACAGTTCCAAAAATGGACATTACTGAGATAATGAAAAGGGAAGATCACCAGCCTATTCTTGTGACATTTAAGAAATAGAAAAGGGGAAAGCATAAAGGAAAGAAAAAGTCTGTCTTTAAAAAAAAAAAAAAGGTTGTGAATGAAAAGCAAAGAGAAGATGAGATAAGAATCAAGACGCGTGATTCTTGAATCCTTTTTAGCCCTTCCACACAGAAGGTGACAACATACAACAAGAATAGTTGACCAAAGCTTTTAATCCGACACAATTTCAAAGGAACGAGTAATCCGAGAAATGAATAAAAAAAATCTTTCTGTTCGAGCTCCAGCGTGCAATATTTACAACGCAACAAAAAAAGGGTTCAGTTGTAACTAAAAAAACAATGTCGAGCCAAGAACACTTCAACGTCCACAACCAACACCAAACTAAATTTCACGAATTTTTAAGTAGTTCTTTTTAGGCAACAGTTGAGTGCAAATCCATCGAGAAATATATTAAATCTTTTGAAGTTAAATAATGTATTTCTTATAAGAATTAGTTCGTATTAAGTAAATTACAATAATGCAACAGGGAAGATGCTAGGAATGATTTCCTAATTAAATAAAATTTCTCTATTCATTTGCTTTTTGATTGCCAAGAAAAAAGGGGATCAATTTACATTGGATGCTAAACAATATACATGTACACTTTCATGATAGGAAAGCATGTTTATTTTACCAATAGAGACATAATATATGCGACTCCATAAACAGTAAAAGAGGAGAAAATTCAATAAACTTATATGATTGTTTACTATCATCAAATAAAGCAATGAAATAAGAGTAGGTCTTGTATGAGACCGTCTCATGGCATGAGACAACGGGAATAGGTGTAGTAACTAGGGCATTGACTCATTAACACTTTGGTAGGGGTAGGTGTTAATCTGTATGGTCTCATGCCATGAGACGGTCTCATACAAGTTTTTGGCTTGAAATAAAAAAGAGTATAGTATATACAGAAATTTAAAGGGCCATGACTTACATAATCTTTTTCTCAGTCCATAAAATGCTGTATTGATGGTAATCGTCCGTCGGGTCGAACCAGAGACCGTATCGTTCTTCTCTGCCAGTATTCGTGCTTCCATTTCCATAAATGTTGGTTTGAATTCTCCAGTCTTTCCCCCTTATATTCCCCAAGAACTCGAAATCGATTTCATCGTGGTTTTTCTCATGTGTGTCAGCATTAGACATCTGTGAACATTAATCCAAGAAAAGGAACCTCGGTTACATCAAACTCAATGTAATAATTCAAGAATTTGCAAATAGCATCACTTAAATTGCACAACTGATTGATGCAGGGCTAATGTACAATTTAATTAGATGATAATAATTTCAATTTGAAAAGATTAACGGAGAAAACAATATACAATCAGACTTCAGAGGGTTATTTTTTTTAAAACTTTCATTGAATATCTCAAACAAAGTTGGGATTGAACATAAATTCTCCTATGAACAAGTTTCAAACTATGAAATTGATACCATCATACTAGTAACTGAAATCACGGTGTAAAATATTATAGTATCAGTGAATGTATATAACTGTATCAGTTTCATACTACGAACAAGTTTAACACAGTCCTGCTCATGATTGAAAATCTGGAAAACCCACCATAAAACAAGCCTCTTTATCATGCAAATGAGCATTAAAATCATCAAATTCATTGAAATTAATAAACAGATATGCAAAATTAAAACAGGGATAATAATCCAAAAATTCAAATTTACTCACATAAAACGCAACCACCACACCAGCAGTATAATCTGCAGGAAGTTTAATGGAGGCGCTAAAGTATCCATGAAGATAAACATCTTGTGACACAAACCCAGAACCTGAATAAAAATAAATCAAAACCAACCAAATTAGAAAAAACTCCATTAACAGAGAAAAAAATAATAATGGAAAATCGACCTGTTCTATCATCCAAAGAGATGTGAACCGCCTTCCCGTCCTTAAGCACCATTAAGTTGTCATCGCCAAATAGGTGGGAGTACCCTTCTTCAAAGGAGAGAATCGGGAGATTCCCCGAAAACCCACTAACAAATAGCACGAGAAAAGCAGAACAGAGAACATACGCGAAGAATTTATGGTGAAAATTCATTATTCCTTCGATAATAGTAATAATGGAACTGGAAGCCCTTTTATTCAGAATTGCAGCCGGGACCAAATGGTTAAAATAAAAGGATTGTGGTTGTGGGTTTGTTGTATTTGAAAATAGAGACGTATTAAAGAAGCGAAATGAGGTCTCAATCTCTCTACAGTAGCAGAGACTCCGCAGAGAGAGAGAGAGAGAGAGATGGAGGTTTGAAGGCGATGAAAAAGAAGGCAAATTGGTGTGTGAGATTATATTGGGTGGTGAGAGTGAGCTGTACTCAGCAACATACACTATTTTTATTTTTACTTTTCTTTCCCTTTATTAAATTTCTATTTGCCTTTTCTTTTTTAATAATGATTCCAAATTATCTGACAGCAGTGCAATGTTGTGTAGCATAGAAATAATCCGTCTACCCATTTTTTCATTGACTCGGAATTTAATGAAAATTTAATTTCTATTAAAAAATAAATAATGTGAAAATGTTGTGGAACATATCTATTTATTTATAAGTGTTGTTTATTTTTAAAAGAGAATGAGTAAAATATTGATTGACCAAAAAAAAAAAAAAGGGTAAAAGGTTTTTGGAGGGAAAGAGTATAAATAAAAAAAATTATTTCACAATAGTATGTACTCCCTTTGTCTCGAAAGACATTGTGGCGTTGACTTTTTAGAAATTTTAAAATGAGAGTTGACTGCTAGTATTTAAATGGATAAATAATTTTTTAACGGGGTGTATTATCCACTTTAAGTGGATAAAAAAAATATATGTTTTTTTATGTGTAAATATTTTAGAAATTTTTGTACGAAATGAATAATAACCCTGCAATGTCTTCTAAAATGGAGGGAGTATGTAAATATATGTAGGAATTTTTTCTTTTCAAAAAAAATCTATGAGCATTATTTTTGTTAACATAAAATAAAAGTAAAATTTAACGATACAATATGAAACAAGCTTATACATGCATTGTTATAGGCAAAATTATGTGCAAGTCAATTTTATCGTTCAACTTATTTGCATTTTATATGTATTATTTGATAGTATTCATTGTTTATTATAAAAGATATTGATCAGATCGTTTTAATTGTTTTATTAAAAAATATTAATTATTTTAGGACATTAATATCAAAACGTGTGCATTATAAAATTAGTTTAAACAAGACTAACTTGCTATGATATTTAGCTGTCACTAGTTGTATAAACTTTATTTCAAATTTGGTGTTGCACATATAGAATCTTAATTAAAATAAAGTAAATGAAATAAATAAACAATTAGTGAGTTTAGTCTATAAGTGGAATTTTCACTTATTAGCGTGACAGTAATAATTTTATGTTTAGAATTCAAAATAAAGATGAAAGTGTGTATCAATTATATCATGTAATTAGTGTTATTTAAAAAAAAAACAAATATTTTATACTATCTTACATCAATAAAAGTCAATGTAGATAAGTAAGTTTCTTGTGCACTAAATACATCTGATAATTTAAATGCATTTTTTAAAAGGTTAGACTTATTAATTGAATAATTGTGATTGTTTTTTTTTTTTAATTGAATTGTAACAACTTGAACAACTATAAATGCTCAATGCAAAGAATTATAGATGTTCAGAAATAATAATAGGGAAAATTATTGTGTAGTACATGATTCAATAGAGTATTACTCTCTATTACATGATTAAAAATGTACATATATATAAAATTATATACATTCAATATATAATATTTGTACATACTTAAAAATTGTATATCATAATTCTACATGTACTCAATGAATGTACAATGTAATAATAGAGTGTATTTGTAACCAGGTGGCTTAGCCCACTTAGCCACCTGGTTACTCACTCTAGTGAGTGACCCGGATTCGACTCCCTTTGTGAACGAATTATGAGAGTTATAAGGTGGCTTGGAGATTTTTTGGAGTATTTGTGGACTTGGTGAACTAATCTAACCACTAACAACTGACAACTAACATTTACCGATAAAAAAAATTAGAAAGTAATTGTTCCATAATAATAATCATAGCTAATTCATACAGAGCTAAACTCTGCCTTAAAATGGGACTCCACTAGTGAACGATGAATTATGAATCCCCTGAATTAGTCGGTCAATAGACCGAATATCCAGTATCAAAATAAAAAAAATCTCATAGCTATGTAAAAGTACACATAAAATTTGGGTTATTATAAAATGAAGTTTGCTGCGAATGTTCTGAGTTCATTCCCATTAGGGGCCTTTTGGTAGAACTTAGTAGTAATTGGCAAGATATACTATTTCTCTTGTTTTTTTCTATTAGGTCTAAACTAGTTAACTAAAATGTGCTTTGGTGTACTTAAATTTCCAGATACTGTGCACTCAGATTTTTTATCTCCCCAAATTTTGGGGATAATAAACCGGACGAAATGAAAATATTAGAAGGGGCTTGATATATAAACACGGCCACACGGGCTTGCAAATAGCTACCAAACAGACACTACCTAAGATAACTAAACTATCTTGGCTCTATCTTGCACACCAAAAGGGCCCTTAAAATGGTGAAATTGTAATAATTATATGCCAAGGCTTAAAATATTTTAAAAGCAACCCACTTGCCATAATTAATGAGAAATGAAGCTGCAAAAAGAAGTTCGAAGTCAAAATCACTCATTCAATCAACTCACTACTATGATTTACCGAATATTTCCAATCACGTAATGATTTTTAAGTTTTTTATTTGGAATGTTTGATTACCATATTGCCCTACAAAATCTTTTTAAGATTAAAAAAATAAATAGCATGGTAAAGTAATTTTTTTTCCCTTAACTAACTCAAATTTAATTTAAGCTTTCTTATTTTCTCGCTTTGAATAGTTTTTTTAAGTAAAATATTTATTTTGATTTTGGTCATTCTAACATGCTATCACAGTAGGTAACCTAGCATTTATCATTAATTCTTTTTTTTTTATAAACACATGTATATTTAATCTAAAAAGAAATATTCGAAAGTCAAACAAAGTTTAAATTTTAAAAAAAAAAATCAATTTTTTATTCTCCTACATAAAACCTGAAAATATAAAAATCATAAGATTACTTGATCATTTTTTATATTATTTTTCCATATGCATGAAGATACTTATTTTTAATTGGTTTTTTTTAATACAACTATTTTCGGAAGATTTAATTATTTTAAATATTTTCAGGTTTATTTAGCTTTTTGAATTACATCTTTATTTTCCTATCGTGCCTTTTTTTTTTTTTTTTTGATACTAAAATTTACTTTCTTTTTAAGATTTAGATGCTTTTTTATATTTTTGGGATTTAATTTAACTTTGAAATTATTTTTAATTATTCTATCATGTCTTTTATTTTCTTTTTTTTTTTATCTTTAAAATCATTCTTTAAGATTTAGTTCATTTATAAAAATTATATATTTTTTTTAATATCTAATTGTTTTGTTTTCTTGTTTTCTTTAGCCTTAATCAAATTTTGAAGATTTTTTTTTTTATTTTCAGATTTAATTAATGAAAAATGTTGCATCATACATGAAGGTTATTTGATAGCAGGTAAAAAACCAAAATCAAAATAATTTTTTGTTTATAAGACTATTTTCAACGTGAAAGAGTTGAGAGGACTGAAATTAAAATTAGGTAAACTAAAGGCACTGAAAACTCGTTTTAAATATTATAAATATTTGGCAAAGTGTTATATAAAAATGGCAAATTCGCATATGCACCAACTGGACGGTGCACTTACTCAACAGTTGTTCATGTTTATATTGAAAAATTTATTTCAATTACACTCAGTGGCGGATCTAGGGGGATACAAGGGGTTACACTTGTACCAAAAAAAAAAAATCCTTTTAATTTTCTATATAAAAAAAATATTTTTGTACCCCCATTATTCGAAAAATAGACTTGAAAATGTATTAATTATATTTTGTACCCCCAAATTTAAATATCTGGATCCGCCACTGATTACGCTGAAAAGTGTGGTTGAATTACATTGAAAAGTTTACACTGAAAATCGTGTAAATTTTTTAGTATAATCCAACCACACTTTTCAGTGTATTTAGAACAAATTTTTCAGTGTAAACAGGATCAACTGTTGAGTGAGTGCATCATACATTAAATGCACAAGAGGGTTACTCTATAAAGATAGTTCATGGTAAACTTAAAAACTATATTAAAATATTGAATATTTGATCAAGAGTATCGATAATCTCACTAGGTGTATCATTAATTTGGGTTGGTGGTATTATATTGTAATTGTTGTAAATTTTCTTGAACTCAAATCAATGATACTTCTGGTGAGATTATCAATACTTTTGTCAAATATTCAATATTTTAAAATAGTTTCATGATAAGCTTCCGGGTGAAATTATCGATATTCTTGGTCAAGTATTCAATACTTAAAAACAGTTTTATGATAAGGTTATTATGAACTATTTTCATATAAAACTTACTCAAAATAAGTTATTCATAAAATTGTAAAAGATATTCAGATTTTCCATAGGAATTTTATATGGACAAACTTTTTAATTTAGAAGGGTGTATTCAATTGGGATTCTATCGGATTTTTTTGGACTTTAAAAAGTCTGTGGACTTAGAAAATCTATAGACTCCATGCAGAGTTTGACTGACTTTTTTTATTGATTTATTTGGATTTTCATAGACTTTACAGGATTGTGGAATACATTTTTTTTATTGATTTACATGGATTTACATAGACTCCGGCGCTGGAACCATTGATGCAATTATATATGGGGCACACTTGTATATAAAAAAAAAAAAAAAAAATCCAAATTATTAAAAAAAAACATTAGTTAAAAAAATACATTATTATTCCATCTTCATTTTCATTACCGTTATACCTCGCCCTCATTAGAAGTTTCAGGTTGTTAGAAGAGATTTTGAAGAGTAAGATTTATTTATATTTTTTGAAGAGTAGACTTGACAACGGGGCGGGTAATCCCCAAAGCAAACAGGGACGGGTAATTTTTTTACCCCGTAGGCGGGGACCAGGATAGTATTCTCAGCCCGGGAGATCCCCGTCTCGTTCCCCGCGGGGAGCCGCATTATTTTTTATATAATTAATATATTTATATATAATTTTAATGTTAAAGTAAATTACAAATAAATATTTCATAGTTTCCTACTCAATTAACTATTTATTAAAAATTACATTTTTTTATTTAATGTTATGTTATTAGTTCCAAATTATATTATTTTCACTTTAGTATATATGTTAATTAAAAATATTAGAATTAGAAGTTTTTCAAATTGTTTAATTTAATTTTTTTTTAACACCAACTTAAAGTAATTGTTGTGTATATTTAAAGTTTTTAATTTAAATATTTTTTATATTTTAAAAATGAGATAAAAAAAAATAAGTAGGCGGGGAACGGGGAATCGCCGCGAGACGGGGATGGGGGAAAAAAATTTCCATTTATTTTGCAGGGACGGAGATGGGGAATGACCCCCCATCCCCGCCTCGTTAACATCCCAATGGAAAAGAATCAAAGAAAGTCCATAAACTGTTGAATACCTAAAGATTTTTAAGACTTTTCAAAATCCGTAGAAATCTCTGGTTATTAGAAGAGATTTTGAAGAGTGAAATCTATTCATATTTTGGAAGGGAAATCTAAGAAAATCCGTGGAGTATTAAAATCCATAGATTGTTGAATACCTAAATTTTTTTTAAGACTTTTTAAAATCCGAATTGAATACCTCGGGATTTTTAAAGACTTTTGAAAATTTAGATTGAATACCCCCAGACTTTAAAAGTCTAAAAAAATCCTACAAACTCTATAACCAATTAATGTGAGATTGCAAAAAAAATCAATAAGTTTATTTTATTTTTATTTTATGAAAGCGTTTTAAGAAAAATATTTACAATTACATATATTCTAGCAGGCACTCAAGTGCATGACATGCATTTGGATTTTAAACTAAATTTTGATTTTTACAAAATCTACACTAACATGCTTTTTTTTTTTAAAACAATATGGGTATTTTCTGTTTTGGATAGTTTTTCTTTTTTTTTTAAATTCAAGTACATATCATGCACTCAAGTACACACTATAGTTACTTTTACAATTACAAATGAAATAGGTCTCTTGTAAGTTATTTTTAACAATAGTAATTATTTCATTAAATATAGAGTTGCTATCAAGGAAATCACACAAGACTTTGCTTATCGATTGTTTTTATACAAAGAGAAAAAAAGTCAAATAAACCTTCACTCTTATATATGGAGATTATATAGGTCCCTGATCTTTTTTTTTTTTTTTTAAATACACTTAAACTCTTTATCTTTTACATTGAGATCGAATAAGCTTTTAATCTCTTTATCTTTTACATTGAGATCGAATAAGCCTTTAATCATAATCAAATAGGCTGCTGAACGTTCTTTTGGTATATATAAGCTCCTCTCCTTTAATATTTAAATCAAGAGTAGATTTTATATAAAAATAATTTATAATAAACTTATTATAAAATTGTTTTAAAGTATTATTAATTTCATCATGAGTATCATTAATCTTATCGGGAGTGACATTAATAGGGATCATTAGCATTATATAATTGTTGTAAATTTTCTCGGTATTATATTGTAATTGTTGTAAATTTTCTTGAACCCATATTAATAATACTTTCGATGAGATTAATGATATTTTTAAAACTGTTTCATTATAAACATATCATGACCTATTTTCATATAATACTTTGCCTTAAATCAAATAAGTCCTTAATCTTTATGTAGAGACCAAATAAGCCCTTATTATATATATATATATATATATATATATATATATATATATATATATATATATATATATTACTAATAGTTGATCAATTAATAATTTAGAATTTTCAATTATTTTATTCATGTTTAAATTTTTTATTTTTCAAAAATAAATTATGTGTAATTATTGAACTATAAAATAGTATTTAAATCAAAACAATATTTTTATATTCGTTTAAATATTATCAAGAATTAAATAAGAATAAATTAATCAACAACATCCGTCACTCATTCATTCCTTCATCATCATGATGTTGTTGTTATGCAGACTCGTGACACCCCAAAAATTGTCAAAAATCTTAAATATAAAAATCATATTTTAAATTTAAATATTATTTTATAAATTAAAAAATCATGCAAAAGTTATTTTTGAAAAAACAAATTCAACTAAGTAAACATTAATAAAATATTTGGGAATTAATTAAAAATTTCATATTTATTTTGTGTGATCGAAAATATTCTAAAAGTGACGAAAATATTCTCTAATTATGATAAGAATGAACCAATTCTCTAATTATGATACGAATGAATCAGTTCATTCTTATCATAATTAGAGAATATTCTCGTCACCTCTAAAATATTCTCTATCATTATGAAAAACTTAAAACATTAATTGATCAACTATTAGCAGTGATGCAGAAATCCTCCAGGCCCCTGTCTAGGTGGTCATTAGCCGTCCGATTTATAGTGTGATCCGCCTAGGCAAACAAGATATTCATTATTTTATTTTTTTCCGCCTTGAAATGACGTCGTTTGGATGAATTTCAGTTAATTTGATAAATGTGTGTGATTGTCTAGTTGAACTATTTGCATATGAAAGTTGGTATTATGTTCTTAACTTGTTACTACAAAAAAATTAGTCGTATTAAAATACTATCAAATAATTTTTAACTATATTACTGAGATATAGAGGGTAAAAAATTGAATAAAACAATAAAAAACTCCCAACGACTAGTCCCCGATTAGTCGGCCTAGGCGTTCCAAATCCACCCGACTACCGATTTCCGAATTCTACATCTTTTTTTTTTTATTACAACTTCTACCTCCTTGACTATTAGTAACATATAATAGAAATTAAATACACCAATTAGGGGTATATTTGATCTCTGTGGCTTATCTAGTCTCAATGTTAAAAAAAAAAAAAAAAAAACATACCAAAAAGAAGTTCAGAACCTATTAAATCCCCAAGTATAAAATTAAGAGCTTATTTGATTTTAATATTAAAAAAAAGTACTAAAAAAATGTTCCGGGGTTTATCTAATCTCACGAACAGTAATAAAACATCTATAAACTAATATTCTTTAAATTAATAAATTCTCTAAAATAATAATTTTTTTCAGTCCCGACTTGAGCCAGTTCAAAATTTTACCAATTTTGATAAAATAATAAGATAATATATTTTTTTCTAAATTCAATATAAATTAGTGGTTCCATCAATATCATAAATTAATAATTTTATCCAAATTATAAAAAATAATCAGGCCAATTTAGTAAAATAAGGAGTTATTGATTACTTCTTGTTAAACTTCAATTCTACTTGGATCACATCTCTAACTTTTTTTCTTATTTCATCTAATGATTCTGTAGCACTGCACTTCATTTTGTTGCGGTAATCGAAATCACTTATCATTATCTCTATTTCTTGAATATCTTTTTCAATGTTTGGATCATTTAAATTCAATGACCCTTCACCGTTTGAACGAACAATAAAAAAAAGAGTATGTATAGGGTGAAATTTGTCTATACATAAATCAGTGAAGGGTATCAGTTGTTTTTACTGAAGAGTATTAATTGTTTTCACTGAAGAGTATTAGTTGTTTTCACTGAAAAGACTTAGTTTATATTCACCGAATAACTAAAACTCTTCAGTAATTACGACCAATACTCTTCAGTAGAAACAACTAATACTCTTTAGTGAAAACAACTAATACTCTTCATTGGTTTATGTATAAACCATTTTCACTCTATACTTTGTCTAAAAAAAATTATGTGTAGTAGTTCAATGAATATAATGCATATATTAGTTAAATGCATTTACTTTTATAAAAATAAATTTTTACTTAGTGTAATGGAAAATCACTCCTTAAATTAATAAATTATTAATTCATAAATTAATACCTCTATAAAATAATAAATTTTCTTGATTTTAATATTATTAATTTAGGGAGGTTTTACGGTATAAAATTAGGGGTTTTTATGACCCAATTCCCTGGTATAAATCTTGAAAATGTCCCATCGCTTAATTAATGACATTATAGTGCAGAAATATAAGAATAAAGTCCAAGGCTTGACATGGGATTTTCTTCTTTACTTTATTTTCTGTAAAATTCTTCCCGGGCCCCGTAAAAAATGGATTCCGCATTAAAATGCTTTGAAAAAATGAATTTTCAAATCTAACTTGGGAGAAGGATAAAGTCCCAAAATTATCAGAAACGCAAAAAAGGGTATCTTTTGATATCAAAATCACAATTAATATAAAATAAAGTATTGGAATCATTAATGTCTAGATACAATCATGGATGCTGACTTTGGGGGTCAAAAAGACCTTTCGCTTTTCCACTAATGTAAAAATAATCTAATTACATCGCCTTCAAAAGAAGCAGCACTGCCTAAATGCCTATTTTAAAGCCACTACTTTTTACTTTCCTTCTTAATTTATTTACATCCTTTCTCTTCATAATACATATATTAAAGCAAATAATTCTCATAATTTTGTTACGATTTTATTTGGTGATGAGTTTGTATTTTATTCTAAGTAATTTATACCTGTATGATTTTGTTGAAATTTTTCTTTTTAATTCGAGTGCACTATGTAGAGTTGTTAAACGAAACGAGCTGCTTGTGAGCTCGGCTCGGCTCGGCTCGGTCCATTAAGGCTCGACTTGTTAGATTAAACGAGTTCGAGCTCGAAAAATATTTGATTGCTTAACGAGCCAAGCCGAGCTCGGCTCGTTAGGCTCGATAACTATATTTTTTTTATATTTCCACTAGGCTCGATAGGTCCGGCTCAGCTCGATAGGCTCGTTAATGAGTCGAGTCGAGCTCATATTACTACTCGTTAATATTAATGAGCCGAACTCGAGTAGCTCAAGTATCAAGGACTCGAGCTCACTCGGCTGGAATAACAGCACTAGCGCTGTGCACATGAAATAGATTTCTTCAAGTATTTTTTTTTTTTTCGAAACGGTCTTCAAGTATTATTATTATGTATAAACATTAT
This sequence comes from Ballota nigra, assembly GCA_947034835.1. NCBI lineage: Eukaryota > Viridiplantae > Streptophyta > Magnoliopsida > Lamiales > Lamiaceae > Ballota > Ballota nigra. Next base: position 84,506,689 of record OX344720.1, on the reverse strand, counting down.
CATTATTGTGTATATATACTATCACTATTTAAAAATTAATTTTATTTTAATATTTTAAAATAGTGATAATGAGTATGCATAATTGTAATAGTGTGCATACACAACATTAATATTAAAAAAAGTTAATGTGAATTCAAGTTCATAGGAGGCATACTCAATTTTGTCAGACGATTCATGAAGTCTTTAAGTGACACTTGGGTTCATCAGTTGCATTGTGCAAATGATATATAATTAATATTGTTCAATTAAAATAATTAATATTATTCAGTTAAAAATACTCTCGAGTTGTATAGTGCAATTGAATTATAAAGGTATTTGTCGAAGACAAAGTATATCGTGAATAAATTTCACCATGAAACTTATTAGCAATAGTGTGTACTCCCTCCGTCCCACAACACATTGCGGGGCTACTATTCCTCTCGTGTTTTTGCGAGTGAGTTTTTTATTAGTATTTAAAATAATAAAATAATTTTAAAATTACTTTGTAATAGAGAAAAGGTAGATCTATCATACCCTACTTTAAAAATTATTTTATCATTTCAAATACTAATAAACAACTCGCTCGCTAAAACACGAAGATAAAGTGAACTCCGCAATGTGTTCCGGGACGGATGTAGTATTTTTTTTAAACAATACCCCTCCGTCCACCAAATTTTTACCCGCTTTTCTTTTTGGTCCGTCCACCAAATTTTTACCCATTCCACTTTTGGAAATAAACTACGCTCACACACAAAAAATTGGTCTCACAATACCCACCACAATACTCTTACTTTATCTACTTTATTCACTTTTTCAATAAAATATCAATTTTTATTAAAAACGGTGTCCAACATTAATCGGGTAAAATTTTCGTGGACGGAGGGAGTATTAGTTATTATATTCAAAGATATTGATTTGATAGTAATATTATATAATGAAAAACTAATACTCCCCCTGTCCCGACATTTTTTTTAACACTTCTTTGTGCACAGATTTTAAGAAAACTGACCTTATTGATTTTTTAATGGTTGAAAATGTGTTTAATTGACTTAGTGGTGATGTTAATATCGTGTGGAGATTTCATTTTGTATGTGTGCAAATAATATTTGGATGGACCATAAATGAAAGTGTTCAAATAATTACATGATAATTGGAGTAGTATTTTGAATTGCACGATGAATTTAATTTACAATAAATTTACTCTTTTTCGTATTCTTTATATCTTACACTTATTATGGAGTAGATATTCAGTGAAACTTCTTAACCATATTAATTTTTCCATTTAGTAATATTTTGACCAGTAACACAATTTATAAGAATAGATTAATATGACACACAATTCAATAAGTTTATGTCTAAATCATATGTGATTTTATGTTATAAAAATTGTGATATTACCGAATAAATGTAATAATATTAGTATGAATTCAATTTTGTACCGTGAATATTTAGGGTAGCATTTTTTTGTGTTGCAAAATAATATTTGCACCGCAATAAAGAAACTCGTCATTCTAATATTCCATAAATCAATTGTTCAAACTATATCTTGCCTAATCTAATAAGATATTATATAATGACCACACAAAATATAAAATTAAAATAATTCATACATGAATAATTTGAAGGGTATTCGTTATTTTTATTTTTATTTGAAGGGTATTTGTTAATTATTTTCACGGAGTATTAATTAAATGTACAAAAAATTATATTAATTATTTAACTAAAATATATATTAATTATCTTATTAAAGGATATTAGAAAATAATATATGAACCCATTTCACCCCTCTATCCAACAAACTATACCAAGAAATTGGTTCTACTAAGGTTGTGTTTGCAATAAATTATACTCCCTCCGTCCCAAGACTATCTTCATATATTGGTTTGACACGGGTATTAAGAAAAATCTATTTTATTGAGTGTTAAACCAATAGGAGTGGTTGCTTTTGCTTTTTAGTGTATAAAGTAGTTAAATATGAATATTTATATTGAGTTTTGTTTCCTTTTTAATGGTGTGAAAATAGAGTTGGGACAAACCAAAATAGAAAGTGTGAAGATAGAGTTGGGACGGAGGGAGTACTTTTCAAGAACTGATTAAAATTTGAAATTGTAAAAAAAATGCTTAATAGTTAAAATTGATAGTGTTTGCAAAATAATCTAAAAAAAGTTGATAGTATAAAAGTTAAGCTAATAATCTGTCAAAAACACCTCATTACCAACTTTTAAATTATAGCTTCTGACAACTTATTTAATCTAGTAAAAAAAATACAAAACACTACCAAATAATTTAAAAAATAAAATAAGTGATTATAAATGGTTAGAATTTTTGCAAACACACCCTAAAATTTTTACTGTTGGAGCGTTTGGTGCAGAAATAGAAATACCCAACACACTTCAATAAAATTGCAATAAAAGGCTCAGTGGGACCCATAATTTTTTTTACCTATTTAATTAAATGCAGATAGACAATAAACAAATAATAAAAGAAGCAGAGGAAAAAGATGTTTGTCCGTATTCCAAAGCACCAAACCGCCGCCCCTTCAACTGATTAGTTCCCAAACTACCCTTATCAACATCCCATAATCTACGGATTTGCCCCGGCAGGATTCATTAAATGCGGCCCTACAGAAGAAGGGCATTTAAGGGACGGCACTCGTCAACAAAAGACGCGTGTACTGGCGCGCTTTTGAGACGCGTGCGTTTGTCATCAGCTATGATCGCCACGTGCGAGTTTATTTTAATCGCCGATCAAAAACTGCAGTTAGGTTTTTTTTTTTAATAGAAAAAATTGCACAACGAATACTGCCACGTAGGAATGAGTAGCCGTTGCGAGGTGGGGCCCGCCCGCCAGGATTCGCCGGTCGGTTAGTACTGGACACGGTGCCGAATCTAAGGGCTTTTTATAAGTTAAGGGCGTTAAACCCTGGGGGTGGGGGGTTTTCAATTCGGTGAAAAAGTTTATTCCATGGACCGGAAACGGAAACTATGTTGTTTCATAAGTTGCGGTATACACTTGATTTTAATAATTTTGATTTTTTACAAATATATTAAATTATACTCCCCTCCTATTCATTTTAGATTATCCGTATTACCATAAAAGGAAGATATTTTTTTTCCACTTTATCAATTTCTTTCCCAAAATGGCAAAAAAATACACATATCATTTTAACTTTACCCCTTAAAAAATTGAAAGAACCCTTTACCCTTAATTTATATCCACAAAAACAATTCTATACCCACAAATATTAATAAACAACTTCTTTATTAAAATCCGTGCCACTTTAAAAGTGGAAAACAAAAATGAACCAGAGGGAGTAGTAATTTTTTTGTGCATTTGATGTATAATGCACTCACTCAATAATCGAAATTGTTTACACTAAAAAGTATGATTTGATTATACTGAAAAGTGTGGTTAGATTACATAGAAAATTTTAAACTAAAAATTGATTTTTAATGTAAACTTTTCAGTGTAATATAATTATACTTTTTAGTATAATCAACCTACACTTTTCAGTATAAACAACTTCAACTGTTGAGTGGGTACATCGTGCACCAAGTGCATATGAGAGTGCACCATTAAGTTGTGTATTTTTTTGTAGTTAGAGTATTACTAATTATTTCTTAGGATATCACTGATTATTTTTTTGGATATTACTAATTTCTGTTTGAGATATATTTTTCAAAATATAAGGGGCTTTTTATAAGTTAGGCATTAAACTGGGGGTGGGGTTTAGAAAGTTTATTCCATGAACTAGAAAATAAATTGTTTCACAAATCTTAGCATGCACTTGAATTTTAAAAAACAATTTAAATTTCTTAAAAATATATACAAACATATCGAACTGTGTGTTTTTTTGTAGTTGGGGTATTATTGATTTTTACTTGGGGTATTTTTTTTTTTCAGAATATAAGTGCATAACATGCATTCAAGTGCACACTAGAACTACTCATGTTGTTTTGATTATTTCTCCTCTTTTGATTTGTTTTTCCAACAAAAATAATTAAATAAACTAATTTCATACTTCTTTATAAATTCATACTTTTAGACGAGGTTAATTTTTTTGTAGTATTAAAGTCAAAAGTGTCATATTGAGAGAATCTCCAACCATATAAATTAATAAAATTATCCCTTCATTGAACCTTCAAAAAGTGAAAACATTGAGAATTCTCAGTTTTCATAAAAAAATTCTTCTTTCGGTCTTAAAAAATAAATAAAAATACATCACACTTATTCGAGTCTATATGTCAAATATTATAACCCGTACATCAACTTATCATCACTTTCTTGTTAGTACACTTTTTTTTTTTTAAATAAACAATACTTATAAGTACATAAATGAATTTCATAATATTTGTACAATATCATTATATTAATAAAATACTAATTTATATTAAATGGTGCCCAAAAGCTATGGAGAAAGTACATTATTCTATTTAGAATGTCTAAGATAAAGTTTATATTTCTTTTTTGACATTTACTTAATAATAGAAAAAGATGCATACAAGTAATATGATCGATAGGAAGAGCGAAACAAATAACATACTAATACAAAAAATTAATAGAAATGGGAAGCAAAGATAGATTGCTAAATGGCTCAATTTTATATACATGGAAATAATGGTTCAATTTAAACCGATTGCAATTCATTTGCGAAATGAAATTTCATAAATCACATCACCTAGCTTTTTGTGATGACACTTTACTATACTTTATACCCATTCGAAGAAGCACGGTTTTTTTTTTTTTTTTTTCCCGATAATTCAAGTAATTAAAATTTTATTACCTATAATCGAAAAATTATGAATTCGAGTATTAATTTTACATTTATTGTCTATGATCAAGAGATTATGAGATCAAGTCAATTTTATCAATAAGAAAAAAAAAATCTTGAAGAATTGATTTACTTAATATCATTTATAATATTAGAGGGTCTTTTGAGGAGCATGTCTAACCTAAAGTCCCCGCAAAGTTTTCACTTTAATTACATTTTCTATAAATTTTATTTTAATTATACTTTAATATTATAACATGGTATTTTTTTTTCTTGTGAGACACTGCTATATGAAATGGGCTGTGACTCGTAAGACATATCCAAATTTAATTTTTTTTTTCTTCTCTGTTTACCTCTTACCTATTCACTCATCAATCCATATAAGTTTTCCTTTCTATAATTTAATAATTAATTATCATCTCACATGAGATGGTCTCACAAAAAGGTCTCATAAGCATTTTTTAATTAAATCTTAGTACTTTTTATTTTTTTAGAATTTGAATTTTTGTAATAATGTTTCTTTACCTTGTATATGTTTTAACTTTTAACCCTCTTGCTTTTTGTCTTGCGTAGCCCGAATTCCAAAATTAAAATCGACATTTAGACAAGACATTATTAATTTATACTAATAAAAATAAAAAAAAGAATCAAATCGGCATAAAGTTTAGGCCAAAAGTTGTGGATAATATATTCACAAGGAATCCTTGAGAGGCATTTGGTGCACTTTTATCGTGTAGAAAGGAGAATGGACTAATGTGCGATTGGTGTCTTGAGGGTAGCAAAAATTCAGTTTTATTTTTCGCGTCTTAATCTTTTAATATGTACATATATGATCATATATATAATCTTGAATTATTTTTTTAATAAATATAAGTATCATGTATTTATACAATAAAACATTAAAATTAATATATAATGAGTATTTTTTAACTCAAAACTCATGTGTACACTCATTTTCAACTGTTACTATGTAGTATACAGAGTATCAGTATTTAGCATACGAAGTTAGTGCTTATAACATGTTTGCTTTTATGTGTTGTTCTTTTTAAAATTATTAAATATTGACCGCTTCATATACTAAACAGTGATATTTAATATATTAAACAATGATACATTGAAAATGAGAAATCGAGAGTTGGGTCCAGTTTATGTTGCAAACTTCTAGCACGTGATAATTATGTTATTGTTGATTTTCATTTTGTTGAACCCGATTCTTTATTATGAGTTTTATATGTCAATATACGTGATTGAGTTTAATGAGTTCAACTTAATAACGATCAAACAAAATAAATGTTGATGATTGAGAATGAATGCTTGATAATGGTAATGGGGAGAACTCGTGAAGTCCTCATCGAATGTAATTTACTTGCATTAATTAGGTTTTCAATTTGATTTATAATGTGGTAAAAATCTTGGTTTGGTAATGACCTTGATTTATACAGTGTGATCCTTGGTGAACAAGATTGAGTTCAGGTCCTACTGTTGATCCGACGCCCAGGCTTGGGAGCATTTAATGACCTCGTGCAACCATTTAATGCTTCTGATGCCTTGGACGACTGCATCACTTTTGTCCATCAATGATCTAATTTTATCACCTTGGGCAGGGTGACTTGCATTAATGTCTTGGTGTCCTTGGAGTATCTTCCCATGAATGTTGATGTACTTTTGATATCCCGATAATGTGACCTGTGGATATTCACTGCTTCTTGAGACTCCTGAAGTGGAGGTGGATGAAATGTTATCTTTGTCGGGAATCGACCATCGGGTGTGCAAGTTGGATGTTGAGTGGTTGTTCGTCATTTTGAATGGCAATGCACCCATTAATTTTTTACCCTGAGCGAGCTCTCGCATGTATTGGTAGGATATAAGAATTTACCCATGAAACAAAAATTCCAATACCAAATTCTTTGTAAATAAGAAATGAAAATGCCTATATAATTAAAAAAAATTGTTAGCAAATTCGTAGACAGTCCTCTCTATAAAAAAATTCTTATAAAATTTGAAGTTATATTGATAATTTTATATTTTCTTATATTGAAAGCTGTGACCTAGAGTGATTATTTGAGATGTAATTTTTTTGTGGAGCAAATAAATCCTAAGTGGACGAGGTTGCAAGAAAGACTCAGTGGTGAGATCGAGGCCTCAAGCTCAACCTCGTCATGCTTGGATCACCGCCAGTTTTCTCAATCTGAAGAGTCGAGACCTAGTCGAGGTACTAGATCCAGACCGAGGTCTAGTCCAGATCTTGGTATGGATAGGTCATCTCGTCATGATAACAGCCAAAGTAGAGTCTTGTCGAAGTACAGAGCCTTAACATCCCATAGAAGAAACTACGAGAGAGAGAGACACAGTCTACATCCATCCGTCTCGGCTAAGAAGACGACGAGGAGGCCATGTCTTCGATCGTATCCGAGAAGACCTGTATCAGATGTCTCGTCAAACAATCATTCCATTTAAGAACAGGAAACAGTAAATCAACACCAACTCCAGTTAGCAGACCATACTTAGAGTACTAAATCCCACGATTTGGGGGAGAAGTTCACTTTACTTTCCACATGCCATCCTTATATTGGGCCGCGTCTACCAACTCGATGGAGCTTGACCCAACCTTGAAACTAGGGCTAGCCCAAGCATTTAATGCTTGGGCAGTCCGGGTAAATTTAGGGCAACCCAAGAACATACCTTTAAGCTATAAATAGAGCCATCTTGACATTTAATAAAGGATCACCAACCTTATAGCCCGAGCCTACACAAGAACTTGACAAATCTCTGTGCATTTATTGCTTCTCGTTCTTCATTTATTACTTGAATCTTCATAGTAATTAATGTCTAATCTCTTCATCATCTATTAGTTGTTAGTCATTCAAAGTCATATCAAAACCGTATTAAATATACATTTTGGGTAACAACAATTGGCGTTAGAAAAATGGTATCAAACCTAAAAAACTATTAAGAAATATCGAAGAACACTCACTGTTCTTCGAACAAATCTTCAAGACTAAAAAATCTTGAAAAATGGCTGAACTTAACGTCGGAGAAGGCACATCCAACCCCTACCTGGTCATCGCCACTACACCCGTCAGGCAGACGAGGGACATCCCCATCAACCCTAATAATTTCCTGACTCCAGAACACTTTGAGTCTGTAATCGAGCAACTCTCCCGCAAGGACAGGGAGATGAGACACGACCTCAGCATCCAGACCACTCCCTCTAGTCCACGGAGAAAAAATCCTCCTTGGGCCAGCCGAGCTAAGAGGAGGATCAAAAGAGATACAGGACGAGAGTTTCGATAAACCTCATCAGACTATGAGGTCTGGGGGGTCGAGCTCCCACTCCATCTTCAGCCGTCTAGGAAGTGAAACTTGGGCACCATCCGCCTTTCTCGAGTCGAAAATGGAGACCTACACTAGGTCTTAGAGATACCCAATCCTAGCAAGGGCAGCCCAACCGAGGCTGGGGAAAGACACTGACCCCCTGTACGAAGACAGATCGAGGGGGCACACAACTCTCCCACGGCTAGTTTGAACGCCGTGTCTCGGCACACGAGCGCCTCGAACTTGAGGTTACACTTCGTGCCAAGGCTAATCAAGGGGCCGTGATTACTGTGCACCAGAAGCGCCTAAGCGACATGGAAAACAAGATAGAGGCCTCCCCGTCCAAGCACTCTACCTTGGGGAACATACCTCTCTCCCTCGATATCGAGAGCGCCTTCGTCCAGATGAAGATTGCTCCCTTCAAACCCCTATTTACGAGGGGAGGATGGATCTAGAAACCACCTCAACAAATAATGGATCTACATGACGGACCGAGGCACTTCTAACGCCACAAAGTGCCGTCAATTCCCCCTAACCTTAGGGGAGTTGGCCCACAAGTGGTATGTCAACCTGCCCTCGCGCTCCATCCAGAGCTTCGCCGATCTGATTGACAAGTTCATCACTTACTTCGTGGCTAAAATTGCTAGGCCCAAAGGCTGACATAGGTTGATGAACATCAAACAAGCGGACAACGAGTCTGACAAGGCATACGTCAACCTCGTCGACGAGATTATCCTCATCGACAAGCTTGTTAGTGATGAGCTCGAACTCCACTCCACTCTCAATGGCCTCGCAACCCCTTCTCCCATGTTTCGACACCTGTCCAAACGTCTCCCCACCACTTATACCGAGTTCCGAGGCAGAAGGAGAGATGATTTGCTGCCAGAAATTTCTAGCATAAAGGTTGGGAACCCCAAGACCAAGGTGGGGAAAATGGCAAAGCCAAAAGCCTCCCCAACAAAGGAGAAACTCCTTAAGTGCTCATAGGGTGGGCAACTAGGCGCTGGATTCATTCAAGAAATTTGAGAACGGGATGGATGAGCAACTTCTCCAGGTGCTCAAGAAGACCTTGACGTACATTTTCAACGCCATTCAACATGCCGATCTGCTGGAAAAGTAAAATGCCATTCACCACAAGAGGAGGATAGATAAGGTCAAATGGTGCGGTTTCCATGATACGCTAGGGCACTACACCAATAAGTACCGAGACCTCCTCCGATAACTGTGGAAGTTGTTTGAGGAGGGGAAGTTAAATGACTTCGTCAAAAGGCCGACAACTCGGCAGGCAGAGCAGAACTGTGGGCCACCTCGTCCACAAAGGCCTCAAGCACCCTAACAAGCTCCTTCCATAGTTCACGTGGAGGACGAGGACGATGAAGATGATATTCCCCCAAACCAAGCGGGGGAACAAGTGAACATTCTACAGGGAGGAGGTACCCTGTGCGGCTTAATCCCCTTTTTTGATAATGTCGAACTGCAAATACAAAGTCGAGCACAGGGCTTTTGAGAATGTCCACATCATCACCCCTCCGGAACCAGCTATCTCCAAGACTTCCATGATCACATTCACTAATGCCGATCGGGAAGGGGTCCAGTGCCCAAAGAATGACGATCTCGTCATCTCCACCAAGATCCTCGACATCACCGTGGATCGCCTCTTGGTGGACAATAGTTGTTTCTGCAACATCATCTTCAAGTTGGCCCTCGACCAAATGGGATGCTTCGCCGCCTACATCAAGTCTTTTGATACCGTCCTAAAGGGCTTCAGTGACACTGCCGTCCAAGCTTATGGAAGAATTAAGCTGTCGGTAGAGCTCGTCTACCACGACAAAGAAGAAGTGAAGATCACTAGGCAATTATATTTTGTAAGTGTAGATCAACAAAACATGTATAATGCCTTTTTAGGTCATCACTTCCTAGAAACTTTTGAGGCAGTCCCTTCGTTTTATTTTTAATGTATCAAGTTTCTCACTACGGAGTGTCTAGTTGGTACGGTAAAAAGGAACCAAAAAATGACAAGAAAATATTTGAACTACTTGCTATTTTTTAAATTCCGCACCTAGTTCTCACATTCTTATAATATTCGAAGAGCCAGATCTCGGCACCACACAAATGGATATCGACCTCATTGAGGTAATCATCAAAGAGTTGGAACCCAGAATTGGTTTTGAGCCTGTCCAAGTCAAAATAAATCCACAAGGCGAGTACAAAGATCTTAGAGAGACAACTCCCATAGAGGAACTTGAATGAGTCTTCGTGGATCCAGCTTGACCAGGCCTAGAAGTAATCATTGGTTTAGGAATCCCGACAGACTTAAAGGCTGAGATCACGAATTCCTAAAGAACAACGACGATGTCTTTGCATGGTCACATTTGGACATGGTCGATATTGATCCAAAACATGTCTTCCACCATTTGAAGATCGACCCAAGGAAAAACCCCATCCACTAAAAAAGAAGGAAATTTGGCCCAAAAAAATACTAAGCCCTGGCCGTTGAGGTCAAGAAGTTGCTCGTCAATAAGCTTATCGAGCTGGCCAAAGGCGAACCACAGTGGGTATGTCGTCCTCATCAAGAAAGAAAATGACACTTGGAGGCTATGCATTGATTTCATGGGTCTAAATGCAGCATGCCCAAAAGCTCACTTCCCCATGCCACACATCGACCATTTGGTGGACAGCACGGTCGGTCACGAAATGATGTCATTCATGGACGCCTTTGTCGGCTACCATCAAATCCCTATGGCCGTGGAAGACATAAAACATACATCTTTCTACACCGAGAAGAACATGTACTATTTGACAAGGATACCATTCGGGCTCAAGAATGTCGGGGCAACATACCAGAGGTTAGTAAACATCATATTTATCGACCAAATAGGCAAGACGATGGAGGTCTAGACAATATCGTGGTAAAAAAGTTTGAAGAAAGAGGACCACCTAAGGGACCTCGCCGAGGTATTCACAATCTTAAGGGCTTACAACATGAAGTTGAACCCAAAGAAATGCAACTTCAACGTCAGCTCAGGAAAATTCCTCAGCCACATCATCAGCTAGTGGGGCATCGAGGCCAACCCGGTCAAGATCAAAGTCATCCTCGACATGTCAGAGCCGAGGAGCATCAAGTAAGTCCAAAGGTTGATGAGATGCTTGGCCGCATTGAACAGATTCATCTCCAGGTTGAGGGATAAAAGCAAGTCTTTCTTCTCCACCATATGGAACAAAAGTTTACCGGGAACAAAGAAAGTTATATCGCATTCCAGAAGCTAAAGGAGTACATGTCCAACCCAATGCTATTATCGAAGTCCATTCCCGGTGAGAATCCTTGCCGCCTAGGACAACACGCTCAACATCGTGTTAGTCTGGGCCGAGGGACAAGAGCATCTACCGATTTATTATGTGAGCCAAGTATTGCATGACGCCGAGATCATGTTCTCACCCTTGGAAATATAGTCTATGCCTTAGTCATGAGCGTGAGGAAGCTACAGCCATACTTTTTCGACCATCAAGTCGAGGTACTCACGACTCTACCTCTTCGGCAAGTAATCCATTGGTCGGATACTAGTGGTCGATCGAAGTGTCCCAAGAAGGAGTCTCATATGCTCCTCGAACTGCCATATATGGTCAAGCTTTGGCTGACTTTATCGTCGAGCTCACATATCCTCCACCTTCTCCCAAGGTGAATCACCCCCACAGAATCTCTACGTGGACGGCTCCTCTATGAGTTTATGTGCCGGTGTCGGGATCATCTTGATGGGATCAGATGGTCAATGCTTTACCAACACCATCAGATTCTCTTTCCTTGCCACTAATAACGAGGTCGAGTACAAAGCACGGATATGTGGCTTGGACCTCGCCATTGCGGTCGGAGTCCGATGCCTCAACATCTTCATGGACTCACTTTTGGTGGTTGATATGGGCTATCCCAGCACGGCCCTTAAGCAGTGGGCCCATATCAAAGATTACACAGTTGAGTTCCAGAGCAGAGCTGAACTGGACTTCACTTGACTGAAGTATTGTCCGTGACTCGCACGTGTGGATACGTGCCTAGGGTAAAAACCCGGATTCATTTGAAGATGTTCAGAGAAGAGTTGGATATTCTCTCAATTCTGCCTCTAGATGCCTTAAGATGAGAGCTGGAATACAAGAAGGCCTTTATTTGCTATTACTACGAATAATGGCACTGAACACTTTAATAACATTTATCTTTAACAGTTCAAATACACTCTCAACTCTAGAGAGATCATAAACACTTCCGAATGAGCTTGCGGATAATGGTGAATATGTCCCTTTCCCGAATACTGGGGCAAGGGTTAGTGGAGGCTCGTGTGTCAGACAAAAAAGGAATAAAGAGGATATGGGAATCACCCAAAAGGACAACAAAATTATCCTTGAGCAATGGCCATGTTCCACCTGTCCCGTACCACACTGAGCTGTGGTCCCTTAGCAGATTAGGGCTACACAAGAAGAATTGCTCTTATGCCCTCCAGAGGAATAAAGGTATAAATATCCTCATTTCAACCAACAAGGTAACACAATTATCTTCACACACAAGAAACACACACTTATACAGAATATTTTCGATGGCATTTCTTGCTTATCAAGCTTAGCTGACTTGAGCATCGGAGGATCGACGCCGGAGCCCCCTCCGGCCCGATTTTGTGCAGGATTTCACCAGAGTTTGTAGTTGTTGTTCCAGAGCTGTTTTCCAGTATATCAGAGACGAAACTGAGATCTCTATTTGTTACCCTTTTACAGAGACACTCTCAGGTAATTATCTACCTTCGATCTTCAATATTTTTAATATTTTTTTATGTGCTTCATTTGATCCACATCAACTATGAAGGCTGTGATGGGAGTCATGCCGAATTTCAGGATGCAGTAAGAAGAGTGTTGAGAGCGGGTTACTATTGGCCAACTCTTATCAGAGACGCAAAGGATCTGGTTAGGAAATGTGATAAGTGCCAGAAGAATGACCGAGTGATTCATGTCCCATTAGAAGAACTGGGGGTCATGTACTCACCCTGCCCATTCGATAAGTGGGAATTGATATTGTTGGAAAGTTCCCCACGACATCGGGAGGGAGAGCTTTCTTGATTTTGGTGGTGGATTATTTCAGTAAATGGGCAGAAGTTGAAGCTGTGAGGAAGATTGATGAGGTAGTTGTTATTAAATTCCTCTGGAAGAATATATGTTGCAGATTTGGGATACCAAGAATCTTGGTATCGGACAATGGAACACAGTTTACTTGCTCTGCAGTTTAGAACTGGTGTTCAGAGTTGAAGATTCGACAAAGATTTGTCTCTGTGGCTCTCCCACAGGCCAACGGGCAAGTGGAGGTCACTAACAGAACTATTGTGGATGGCATAAGAACCAGACTTGAGAAAGCTGGTGGAAATTGGGTTGAAGAACTGGACTCCATCCTTTGGGCTTATAGTTAAGCCCAAAAACTGCTACGGGTGAATCTCCTTTCAACCTTGTGTATGGATCCACAGCTGTTATCCCTGCCGAGGTTGGAATGGAGACCCATAGAATTCTGAGTTATGATGAGAAACAAAACGTTAGAGCTGATCAGGGAGAATCTTGATATGATCGACGAAGAGCGCGAGATAGCTCGCCTCAGATTAGAGCGCTACAAGAGCCGGATGAAAGCTGCTTATGACAAGCCAGTTAAAGTGAGAAAATTTGGAACAGGAGATTTGGTTTTGCGCAGAGCCGATGCGTTAAAACCCACTGGAAAACTATAGCCGAACTGGGAAGGTCCGTATGTGGTAACTCGGGTTTTAGCTGGAGGTGCTTACGAATTGACAGATCGGAATGGAAGGAAGATGTTGCGCCCATGGAATATCAACAATTTAAGGAAGTATTATGTCTAAGCAGAGCAGATTCAGACCCTTTACTTATTATCAGTATTCAATCAAGCTTTGTAAGCACTAAATGTTTGCATTTTCGTAATTTGAAGAGTTCAATGAAAAACCGTCAGAGCCACCTTTTACTGCTCTGATGGATCCCTATCAGACCAGTGTGAAAAATTAATGTCTCTCAGATCTACACCCCATGAGTCTTGAGAATAAGCACGAGTTGCATCTGAGAGACGATTTATTTTCGAATTCAAGCTTACATCCTATCAGCCTTAACACAAGTTAAGCACGGATCACAGCTGAGATATGATTCAGAGTGCACGTCTTGAAAATCTTGGCATTAGCTAAGCTTAGACAACACTTAAGAAGTAGAAAATACACCATATCAGTCTTAATTATTATATAAGCTTTGGTAGAAGTCAAAGATACGAACATCTTGCATGACAAAACCGAAAATTGAATTCACGCTTTATCAGTCTTATTAGAAAATAAGCATAAGTCTCAAAAATAAATATTATAAAACCAAGATAAGAACTTAGAGATTGCTCCAAGTAGTTTATGAGAAACGATAGTTCATTTTCTTTGACAAGAAATAAACTAGTAAGGGGGGCGACAATAGGGCATAACCGGATACTTCCCTATGAATTGAATAAAGGAGTTTACTTCTCTAGCAGAAGTAAACTCTGGATGGTTGGGCATAAGTGCATACACACGATACAACCCATTGACTAGAAACATAATCCTTTTTACAGAATCAAAAAAGGCAAAAATCGAAACATATAACATGGAAAGCAAGTGCAAATAAAGATAGCAAAGCCTAAAGATTAGCATAAGAGACATGCAGAGAAAATGTCACAAGTGCCCAAAAAATGGAACGCTTGGCAAAACCAAATATTCAGAAAGTTGAAAGAGCGTGCAGGCTCTAAATAAGTTCTAAGAGCACCCAGGCTCTGGAAAGATAGAAAGCATAGTAAAAGAACAATAAGGATGACCTCACGGGTACTTTCCCTTATTCGTTCAAATTCTTACCCAGATCGGGTCCAGGGGCTTCGACATCAGGAGCAGAAGTGTCGGCAGGGGCGTATGTTGGCGCTGGTTCAGAACTCTCTGGACCTGTCAGATCATATACCATGGGATCCGCCAAAGGAAGGTTGGGAGGAAGTTAGTCTTCTCTGGCCAGTTTAGCAGCCGTCTTCCGGATGACAGGTAAAAACCATGGGTAATCAAGAGGAGGAGTTGGATCTCCTTTGAAATGAGGGGAATGAGTGATTTCTTCCCTAACACGAGCGACGTTGAACTTCCCAGAGAACCCTTGCTCTTCAGCCTGGAGAGCTGCAACTTTGAAACCGTGCTTGAGGAAATAACTTGAATACAGAGCCGTATCCTTGAGAAAGAGGGTGCTATTGCGATAGGCATCCAAAAGTCCCTCGTGCAATTCTTTCAGAAATGCTTGGCCAGGGGCAGTGCTGAGAATTTTCGTGCGACACAGATCAATGCCTTGGAGAAGCCCCTCAGTGCGGCATTCTTCTTTGAGTCGACTCTTCTTATTATGACTTAGTTCAAGCTGCTCTTCCACTCCGGATAACTTACTTTTCAAGGACTCCACCATCGAGTTTTGTTCGGCATTGTGCAGCTGAGCAGTACTCAGTGCCTTAGCAGTCTGGATTAGTTCCTTATCCTTGAGAGCTAACTCTTGATCCCTATGCTCCAGCTGTGACTGGAGGTTCTCAACAACAGCAGAGGTGTCAAGCTCAAAGCACTGGGCTTAAAGATCCAAAAACTGAAAAGAAAGCAATAGGCATTTAGTAATAAACATATTACTAAGGAAAAGAAATGAAGAAAGTTGGAGGGATACCTCTACCAACTTTCGAGACATAATGAATCACAGTTGATCAATAGTAGAATTGGCGTCGTCTGAGTCTATCTTCAGAGATTTGAAGGATTGGAGAAATTGAAAGCACTTCTCCCCATCGGGATTCACCAAAGAATCCGGAACAGAGAGGGATAAGACTTCACCCGGAATAGAATCAGTATTGGAACCTCCCACCTTGGAGGACTTAGACTTCTTCAACGGAGGCTTGGTAACAGGAGCAGAGCTAGCAATCCTCTTGCCTTTGTCTCGGATACGGGGGACATCTCTTGGGTTTTGTTCATTTTCCTCGGGATGGGGCACAGTGTGAATGGGCGATGCCTCGATGTAAGGCACGTCCGCTAAGGAATTCTCTTGCAGAGAGGATGATTCCAGCACGATACCACTCTTTGAATCTTCCAATCCGGGAGATGGATTGGGATCTTGGGGAAAATCATCGTCCAGGAGAATAAAAGCATCTTCCCAGCTCATATCTGGCAAAAAGATAGGCGAAGGTTAGCTAAATAGCAACAGATTGATTTATAAATGTTGAAAAACTAACAAAAGCAAAGAGGGTACCGGCTCCAGGATCTGGAGGAGCTGCGGGACCAAGAAATCCAAAATGAGAAAGTGCGATGGGCTCCCTCAGAAGATGGAACATTTTGAGACATCCCTTTTCCTGAACTATCTCATTCATGCGAGACATTATTTTTGTTGGGACAATGTCAGTTTTGATTAGATCCCAAAGCCCCTGAAAAGATGTTATGCCTTAACAAGTCAGGCTAGTTTTGGTTAGGTTAACACTTAGTTATTTTACAATTCACAGGAACTCAATGAGAGGAGTACTCATTGATGACAACCAAGCCTGAAGACGCAGAGCACCATCCTGAACCTACGGCAATCCTTCTAAGCTGGCTGAGTAAGTGTCAGTGATGTGGCCCTGAAGTCATTACTAACTCAGTCTTGAAGGGAACAGGATGATACTGAGTAATGGAAAAGACTTGGAGTAGAGCCAAGCAATGCAAAAGGAATGTCAGCGTCAGGACAAGACCGTTGTGCTCTAGATAAAAAGAATTGAATAAGACAAGCCTGAAGCCCAGGAATGAGCTCTGATATTCTCACCAACCCGGTGACGTGGACCAATCCAGGAAGGACACGCACGTGCGGACCTGACATGAAGACTGAGTTCAGACTGCACTTTTCAATGGGCAAGCATTAAATGGAGCATTAAATGCAATTACCTAATCCATGCAAGGACGGCTGCTGCATGGGAGATATGCCCGTTGAACAACCCTACGTAGATGACAAGAAGACTATCTCTTCCAACGGATAGTTTTCAAATCCATCTATAAATACATAAGACCTTGAACCCATTCAAGGTTACGGGAAATTTCCAAGCCAGAAATTACTCAAACTCTCAAGCGTTCAAAGCACTCAGCGTTCTAAAAGAAGCAGTCGAAACCAGATAAATTTCCCAAGTGTTTCTTAGATTAGAGATAGTTATTATGTATTCCACTGAGCTTTCAAGCCATCCTTAAGCTTAGAGTGATTATCCATCCTTAGCATAGCTTAGTCTTGTAAGGATAATCACACCGTAGTTGGAATCCAAACTGAAACCAAAACCCTCTAGTCAGGTTTGTTGGTTGAAGTTGTTTAGTGAAGTTAGGAGAAGTTTGTATAGGTCAGTGAGTTAGCTGATCTTGGTGCACCTTGGCACGTTAAAAACAAGTTAATCCCAAGTAGTGGATTATCCTGTTCAGTCAGGACCATGGACGTAGGAGCTTGAGTCTCTGAACCACGTTAAACTCCTTGTGTTCTTACTGCTTTGATATTGTTCTTAACTGCTTATTTGTGTAAGTCATTCATTACATTAGCTTTATCAGGCTTGAATCAATCAGCCTGATCATCAACCTGAACACTGCCCTACTAATCAATATTTCAGAAAAGAGTAATCAGATTTTCAGAAAGCAAACATTAACAAAACTATCAACTTGAGTTCAGTGCGGAAATGCGTGAGCCCTGAAAGTTTATAGTCTTGTTAATGTTTGCTTTCTGAAAACTTGATTACTCTTTTCTGAAATAGTGATTAGTAGGGCAGTGTTCAGGTTGATGATCAGGCTGATTGATTCAAGCCTGATAAAGCTAATGCAATGAATGACTTAAACAAATAAGCAGTTAAGAACAGTATCAAAGCAGTAAGAACACAAGGAGTTTAACGTGGTTCAGAGACTTAAGCTCCTACGTCCACGGTCCTGATTGGACAGGATAATCCACTACTTGGGATTAACTTGTTTTTAACGTGCCAAGGTGCACCAAGATCAGCTAACTCACCGACCTATACAAACTCCTCCTAACTTCACTAAACAACTTCAACCAACAAACCTGACTAGAGGGTTTTGGTTTCAGTTTGGATTCCAACTAAGGTGTGATTATCCTTACAAGACTAAGCTATACTAAGGATGGATAATCACTCTAAGCTTAAGGTATGACTTGAAAGCTCAGTGGAATACAGAATAACTCTCACTAATCTAAGAAACACTTGGGAAATTTATCTGGTTTCGAGTGCTTCTTTTAGAACGCTGAGTGCTTTGAACGCTTGAGAGTTTGAGTAATTTCTTGCTTGGAAATTTCCCGTAACCTTGAATGGGTTCAAGGCCTTCTGTATTTATAGATGGATTTGAAAACTATCAGTCGGAAGAGATAGCCTTCTTATCATCTACGTAGGGTTGTTCAACGGACATATCTCCCATGTAGCAGCCGTCCTTGCATGGATTAGGTAATTGCATTTAATGCTCCATTTAATGCTTGCCCGTTGAAAAGTGCAGTCTGAACTCAGTCTTCATGTCAGGTCCGTACGTGCGTGTCCTTCCTGGATTGGTCCACGTCATCAGGTTGTTGAGAATGTCAGAACTCATTCCTGGGCTTCAGGCTTGTCTTATTTAGTTCTTTTTGTCTCGAGCACAATGGTCTTGTCCTAACGCTGACATTCCTTTTGCATTGCTTGGCCCTACTCCAAGTCTTTTCCCATTACTCAGTATTATCCTGTTCCCTTCAGGACTGAGTTAGTAATGACTTCAGGGTCATACTCTTCATCACTGACACTTACTCAACCAGCTTAGAAGGACTGCCGTAAGTTCAGGATGATGCTCTGCGTCTTCAGGCTTCAGACTTGATTGTCATCAATGAGTACTCCTCTCATTGAGTTCTTGTGAATTGTAAAATAACTAAGTGCTAACCTAACCAAGACTAGCCTTACTTGTTAAGGCATAACATCTTTTCAGGGGCTTTGAGATCTAATCAAAACTGACATTGTCCCAACAATTTCCCCCTTTTTGATGATGTCAAAACACTGAAAAGATCCTCAAAACACTTAGAGGAAAAATAAAGTCCTATCTATAAGATAAGTCAGTGTTAGAGCAATTCTTGATAAAGTACAAAATTTAAGTGACAACAAAAAAAAGACAATGAGTTTTTGTCTGTGGGTAAAGTAATAGATTTCATTGATAATATAGAATGAGTACAGTGAACCTGATCTATTACATCAAAAAAGAAATGTGAACACCTAAACCAATCTCATTTTAGGCTCGAGTCCATAACCAACATAGACTCTGACCTTCAGCTCATCTACTCTCTTAGGTTGATTCACATATCCTTCAGCTTTGGCTATCTTCAACACTTCAGTCATAATCGCCTTAGTATCATGCTTGCTTGTTCCAGGGACTAGAGATAGTGGTCGAGCAATGAACTCAGGAGCCTTCACTTGGACATTGGCTGCTTCAGCTTCCTCCAAGATCTTCTGAATGAGTTCAGGATAATTGTCCATCATGTAGTCAGTGAAGTGGGCATTGATGTCTTCAGTGTCACTGTCACCCCATTTCTTCACTACATACCAGAGTCTGACGAACTCATCCCTTGCATCAACCCAAAACTCTTTCAACGTCTCTGAGATGAACTCATCGATTTTTGACTTGTAGAATTGTTGATTTCCTAGCTGTTGGCCTCTTCCTGTACTTTCTCGGCTCAGACTTCACCTTCTTCCTCCTCAGCATACTGATCACAGCATCATCAAGTTCTCGCTGTTGAAGCTCATTGATGTCAGATAGCTTCTCAACCTTCTTTTCCAGAATGCGCATCTTCTCCTTCTGAGCGATTTCAGCTCTGCGCTCAGCTTCAGTCTTCTCAGGGGCAGCTCCCCATACCTCTGCACATAACTCAGCCACCGTTTCTGCAGAGTTGGTGATTGGGTTCTTCCTTGTGTTTACTGGAGGAGATTTCTGAATAGCTGAAGACTCTGGATTTGAAGGGAGTTGAGGAACTTCCTCTAAAGGTTCACTAGCCTGACCCGCCGCTGCAGCCAATCTTGCTGACTTTCTAGGAGATCGCATAAACACAATATTTTCTTCAGGGTTTGCCTCCGATACCTCAGGGCGAGATCTTTTCTTCTTTTCCCCCTTTTTGGCATCATCCTTGGCGGGAGGAGGTGGGAGTACTTCTTTGAATACCTTCTGCCCACTGTTGACAACGAAGGCAGCCAATGATTGAACTTCTGGCACTCCTTCTTTCAGCATGTCAACCCCTGATGCGATTCCCGTTCCAGCGTATGAGACACTAGTAATGGCAGCCTTTAACTTCTTCTCAAAGAGCTCCATGTTGGTATGGAGACTCTGTTCAGCTTTGGTGATTCTTGCCTCAACTCTTGAAGTTTCTTCACTGATCCTGTTGGCCTCTGACATCACCTTTGCAGACTCTTGAACTGCCTTGGCCAACTCTTGTGCAACTGACTCTGAGGACTGAGCGATTCTCCCTAACTCCAGCGCCAGCTTGGCCCCTGAGTCATTCAGGGCCTGAGTGAAAAGAACTCCAGCCTGAGTTGCTAGATGCTCCACTGCCTTCTCTAGTTTCTGCTCACACTGTTCCTCCTTCTCATCAAGTCGATTCAGAGTTCGCCATAGCATCTTTTTCATCTTCTGCCTCTCTTGCTTCACTGACTTTGTTGTGTCAACCATTGTACGTTTAAGAAAGATAAGCTCCTTGTTGGTAAGCGTGTTGTAGGCGGACTTGGTCCATTTTATGTGTTTTACGAGAGCCTTGGCATCTTTCTCCTTTTCCTCTTTGAGCCTCCATAGCTCCTCTTGTAGCTTTGCCAAGTTCTCAGTGGTCTTATCTTTCTTCACCTCAATAATACTGGTGAATTCTCCCTTCTGGAACCTAGTGATGATAACATCATCATCACCTCCCCCCTGAGCCTGAGGCTTAGAGTTCATCTCATCCACTTCCTTGGCAGTCTCTTCCACCACCTTCTCATTTGCTCCGCCCTGAGCTTCATCGTCATCCTCATCCTCCTTGGGCTCATCCTCGAAGTCCTCCTGCATACCAGCCCTTATTCCATCCACCAACTGCTTTAGATTCTCGAAGTTTAGCAGCTGTAGCCAACTAGTGATATGGAAATATGAACACAGCCTGGCTTCCTCATTCTCCCAGTGTTCCCAGCCTCTGGCATCGACAAGCATATGATGCTCCTGCATATTCGACTGCTTGAAGTCGAGCCAGACTTTCAGTTTAATCACATTGGAGCACAACTCCCTGTATCTATGCAAACTGGGCCAATACTTTGAAGCCCACTCACAGGTATTCCCTCTAAGAGTGTTCTCAAACATCCCACCCATCAGCCCGGCGTCCAGCTCCTCCTCCTCCGCCATGTCCAGAAACTCATCAGCTGAGTCTCCTTCGGTAGTGGTTTTGGGGCAGTCTTTAGGGTTGGGGTAAGATGAGAAGTCTTCAGGGTTAGGCGTGGAAGTGTTTGGCTCTTGGTTCTGGTCAGGCTCGGTGATGTTTGAAGTGATGGGCGCTGACTCAGTTTGTTGAGGGGTAGGGACATGGTTAGATAAGGAAAGAATGGTTTCAGTGAGGTGAGTGGAAGGTTCAGTGAGGGTTGGGGTAGGCTCAGGGATGGATGTGGGTTGGTCAGGCTTAGATATGGGAGAGGTTGAGGGTTGGGGTTCAGTGGGATTGGACTCAGGTTACAACAGCTCTGCAGAGTTGATTGTTTCTCTAACCTGTTCCAAGTCAGAGGCTCTTGGAGAGCTTGACTCCTCCCTGATCGTACTAATCTCCCTCAGCTTCTTAGCTGGAGATCTCTTGGGCCCTTTCCCCAGCCTCTTCAGCGGCCTGTCAACTAGCTCATCTCCCCCTAACCTGACGTCATCGTCAGTCTCCTCAGCCTCAGAACCGGCCCTCTTGGAGACCTTCTTAGTCCCTTTCCCAACTTCTTTGGTCGTAGCTTTGCTTTTCAGAACTACCTTCAGCCTGGCTGTCTTTTCTTCCAAGGCCTTCTCTACCCTTTCCTTCTCAGCTGCCTTCTCGGCCACAATCTCTTTCTCAGTCTCCTTCCATTTCTCCAAGAGACTCTCCACCTTTTCCAGCAAGGCAGGCACCACCTTCTTGCTCTTTGCATCTGGCTTCTTCCTCTGACCCTTGGGAAGGGCATTAGGGTCGTCAGGCCCAGAACAGCATATGTGTCACTAGCAGTGGTGAACATGATCTTCTTTGAGGATAAGTCATCCTCCAAATCAAAAGTGCAACCCTGACAGGCGTGGGCGATCATGATTGACAACCTTGTCCCAAAAGGAAGGATGGCTCCCACTGAGATATGCTTCTTCTCCTCATCCTTCTTCAGCTTGTCTGCGGCGGCCTGACTTATCTGGTCGAGGAAGAATTATTCCCAGTTGGCTTCTACACCATCAACTAGGGATCCCATAATCCTTTGCTTGGGCATACTGAGCTGCTCGTGAGATCCAGTAGTGCCCATGATTATCTTTGAGATAACATTTATCAGCGCCCGGTACTCTGGCTTCAGGGTCTCCTTGTGCTGCCTCGCCCTGAATTCCGGTGACCCAGTCTTGGTCCATTCCTTGAGAAGCTCGCCTTCTTTGTTCTCCTTGTAGGTCCTGGGATTAATGCCAGAGCACGGAAGTCCATATACTTCCTTTATGGCCTTCCTAAGATCGATGTCACGTGTTTCTTCATTGTAGAGTTCCTCCCCTTCCTTGTCCTTCTCTCCAGTTGGAACAAGCACGGCCACCCTGGTAAATAGTTCACCCTTGCGAATGAACAAATTCAGATAAGCCTCCACTACTGCCTTTGGAAGCACAGAGATGGGTTTCTGGGTGAAGTACTTCTCCATTTTTGCCTTGAAGATCCAGTAAAAAACTGGGAGAATCTCCTTTACTGATTGACACGCTCCCTCCATGGAAATGATGTGTTCCATATTAACCAACTTGCTCTTGACAACATCATCAAGGTTGTCCGTAGACCAGGTGGTGTCCATGAATGCCATTTAAAGAATTTAAGTGTTTTGAGAAATTTGCAATTGAGTGAATGAACGAGAGAAAATTCAGTGTGCAAGGTGCGTTTGTGTTTGCGTAAATTTCTCAAATGGCATTCTAGATTGATATGAATTAGTCAGTCACTCAGACGTGAGGTTGGGATTAATCCCGAATTTGAAATTTTTTTAAATGAAGGGCCAGAATTAATCTCCATATCAATCATTTTCTCACGTCAGTCATATTCCGTATAAAATGGACACGTATATGATAAAGTAACTGAACGCGTTAAATGCTCCGCTGCGCATGGGTTTAAATATCAAAAGGCGCGCTTTAAATGAAAACGGAATGCATTTAATAAAGATTTTCAGGATGGAAGTCTCAGCGAGACGCTTCAAACTCACAAAGCTCAGGATAGAACTCATACCTGTCAGGGAGACATTGTAGCACCCTGTTACCTCGCTGAGTCGAGTCTGGCTTGAGTTCCCCCTAGATCCTACACTGACTGCTCTCCCGGATCTAAGAGTTCTAACTCCACTAACAGTTCCATAAATCTTGCCTCAGCCAAAGGCTTAGTCAAGATGTCAGCTCTCTGTTTGTTAGTGTGAATTTTCTCCATCCTAATATCTTTCTTCTCTACATGATCTCGAATGAAGTGATGCCTGATATCCACATGCTCACACCTTGTGTGAAGCACTGGGTTCTGAGTGATTGCTATAGCACTATTGTTATCACAATAGATTGGAATTCTATGGTTGCCTCAACCATAGAATCTGAGCACAACAACTACCTGCAGCCATATACTCAGCCTACTCATCCTCAGTTGTGGATGTCGCCACTGAATTCTACTTTTTACTAAACCACGAGATCAACTTACTCCTCAAAAACTGACATGTCCCTGAGGTAGATTTCCTATCAATCCTGCAACCTCCATAATCTGCATCTGAATAACCAGTCAGTTCTAAGTTGTCATCTGAGGGATACGATAGTCCCATATTGACTGTCCTTTTCAAATACTTGAGTATCCTCTTAGCAGCCTCCAAATGACTTCTCTTGGGGCCAAACTGATACCTAGCACATACACCAACTGCAAAAGTAATGTCAAGCCTACTTGCAGTCAGGTACAACAATGATCCAATCAACCTTCGGTACTCAGTCTAATTCACTGAAGTCCCTTCAGTGTCAGGATCCATCTTCCAATTGGTGTTCATTGGGATCCTAGCTGGATTGCTATTCTGAACTCCAAATTTCTGAATCAAGTCTCTTGTATACTTGGCCTGATTAATGAAAATCCATTGATCAGTCTGCTTGACCTGCAATCCTAAAAAGAAGTTCATCTCTCCCATCATTGACATCTCAAATTTACCAGTCATCAACTTAGAGAATTTCTCACACAACTGATGATTTGGTGATCCAAATATTATGTCATCCACATAAATCTGGACCAAGAGAATGTCATCACCTTCAGTGATCCTGAACAAAGTCCTATCCACGGTTCCCTTCTTGAACCCGTGGTCAGTCAGGAATTGAGAGAGGGTATCATACCAAGCTCTAGGAGCTTGCTTAAGTCCATAGAGTGCTTTATTAAAATGATATACTCTATCTCCAACCTCAAACCCGGGAGGTTGTTCAACATATACCTCTTCATTGAGTACACCCTTCAGGAAGACACTCTTGACGTCCATTTGATACACCTTAAACTTCTTCTATGTTGCATATGCAAGGAACAACCTGATAACTTCCAACCTAGCTACTGGAGAGTCTTATCCCTTCAGATTGACAATACCCTTTTGCAACCAGTCTAGCCTTGTTCCTTACCACAACACCATTTTCATCCTTCTTGTTCTTGAAGACCCACTTGGTACCAATTACTCCTTGATGCCTAGGTCTATCTACCAGTTCCCAAACCTGATTCCTTGTGAACTGATTCAACTCCTCTTGCATGGCAATGATCCAGTTCGAGTCAGTGAGAGCTTCTTCAATGTTCTGAGGCTCTTGCTCAGAGAGAAAGTAACAGAACAATGCACTCTCACCATGAAACCGTCTGGTCCTGACTCCCTCAGTTGGATCACCAATGATTTGATCAATGAGATGATCCTCTAGCCATGTTCTCTTGCCAGGAGTTGTTCATGAAGTACCCGCAATGTTAGTGTCTACAGGCTCATAAAATTCAGGAAATTGAACAGAAGGGGATGATCCTGAGTCTATACCAAAGGGATTTACCAACTCAATGTCAGGGACATCGATTCCCCCTTGATGAGGTGACTCAGGAACCGTCTCAGCTGCAACCGCATCTTCATAGACGGTAGTCTGAGGCTCAACAATCCCTGAAGTGTTGGGATTAGGAGTGGCTCTTGGATCATCTTCCTGATCATCGTCATCATCCCATCTTGGAATTGTCACAGTTTTGACCTTGGGATCAGGTTGATTTTTTAAGCTCAGCCTTGTCACTCTCCTTGTGACCTCCTTAGTGTCAGGATCCAACATTCTTATCCTAGACTCAGTGGCAGATTCATCAAACACAACATGTGGTGATTCTTCCACAACAAGGGTCCTACAATTGTAAACCCTAAATGTTTTACTGACTTCAGAATATCCTAAGAATATTCCTTCATCAGATTTGCTATCAAAGGCTTTCAATTGGGTCTTCCCATTGTTGAGGATGAAACACTTACACCCAAAAATATGAAAGTAAGAGATACGAGGCTTCCTCTCATTCCAAGTCTCATATGGGGTCTTTGCATGTTGTTTGTTCAGCATGGATCTGTTCTGAGTGTAGCATGCAGTGTTGATTGCCTCAGCCCAAAACTTCTTGGGCAATCCTGACTCAGCCAGCATGGTCCTGGCAGCTTCCTTCAGTGTCTTGTTCCTCCTTTCAGCAACACCGTTTTGTTGTGGGGTTCTAGCTGCAGAAGTCTCATGAGCAATACCAAGTTCATTACAGAAATCAGAAATATATGAATTTATAAATTCAGTCCCCTTGTCAGATCTGATCTTAGTAATAAACTGATTCTTCTCATTGTTGAGTCTTTTGAGCAACTCTGGAAGCTTCACCTGTGTTTTCTTTTTATTCAACAAGAAAATAACCCAAGTATATCTAGAATAATCATCAATAACCACAAGGGTGTATTTCCTACCATTCATACTCACAGGTGTTACAGGGCCAAATAAATCCATGTGTAAAAGCTGAAGAACTCTGTCAGTGGAGAAGGAAGGTTTCTCCTTGAATGATGCTCTGACCTGCTTCCCTTCCTGAGAAGCTTTAAAAACTTCATTAGGTAGACCTTCAACAAGCGACTGTCTAGAAATTTTGTTAAGAATCTTGAAGTTCAGATGGCTTAATCTTTTATGCCATAACCAACTGAGCTCAAAGGAGCTTTTAGCAATAAAACAAGTATTGGGAATAGTGCTGCTCCAATCAGCGAGATAAACATTACCTTTCCTAATACCTGATAGAAGCACTTGTGTTGATTTGTCCTTGACTGAACATATATTCGATGAGAATTCAACACTGAAACCTTTGTCACAGAACTGGCTTACTGACAACAGGTTATGCTTCAGTCCTTCCACAAAGGACACATTCTCCACTCTGATCGTACATATTACCAAGACACCAAAACCTTTAGTAAAACCTTTAGAGTTATCACCAAAGGTTACCTGTGGACCATCTTTAGCTTGAAATTCTTGGAGAAGACTCTTCATTCCAGTCATATGCCTTGAGCAACCACTGCCTAGGTACCAAACAACCTTGGTTGAGTCTCCTCTCCTCTCGTTGTGATCCACAGCAGCCTGCAAACAATTCAGGCTTTAGGTACCCATTGGGTGTTGGGTCCTATCGTGTCAGCTGTACCCTTCGGGATCCAGACTTGCTTCACAACCCTGATTGCCTCAGAGTGGTAAATTTGTCTCCCTAAAACATCAACATACACTACTTTCTTCTTCTTAGCCTGAGAGGAAGATGGTGTATGAGTGCTAGGCTTAGGCTTTACAGGAGCCTGAGTGGGTTCCTTTTGGGATGACCTTCTGTTCTTCCTAGGCCTGGGTGCAGCAGGTCTTTGGGCTTATTCTTGATAAGGTCCCTATTTTCTGTTCCCCCTAGGCAAGTGAGGGAAGGGAAAACAGTTATAGGCCTCAGGATGCCAAAACCATGGGGGAGTCATCATGCTTGGCCTTTCCTGCTGGTATTGCCACGCATGATGATACCCTCGTTGACCAATCTGATGACCCTTGGCCTGAGTCTTCCTCTGCTTCCGCTGAGGTTTTCTCTGGCCTGAGCTCTCAGGGACCTCCTTTGGTTGCGTGGCATTTCCCTTGGGGTTTGGCTTAGCAACCTTGGGGGAAACCCTGACTGTGTCAACAGTTTCTTTGCCCTTATCAGTCTGGCGGGCCTGAAGTACAACCTGCTTTGTATTCTGGCCTGCCTAAACGAAAACCCTCTCAGTGTTGCTTCCTGAAGCAACATGAGATTGACCCTGTGAGGAATTTTTAGGAACATATCCAAGTCCCTTTTTCTCATTCCCAAGTATCTGGCTGCTATTTATTTCCTCTCTAGCTTCTGAGGATTTATTCATTACTGCAACCTTTTGCTTGAGAGAGTCCTCACTCTTTTTCAGGATTTCATGTCTGGCAAAGAGGTCATCAAACTTACTTTTGAGTACCTTCAGCTCCTCCTTCCTGAACAGCTCTTCATCAGCCAATTCTTTCAGAATCTTCTCTCTTGGGAGACGCTCAACATTGATCATATCAATTTCCTAAGTGAGACTCACTTTTGAGCTGACTCTTTCAGATCTGACTGAGTGAGTTGATCATTTAGGTTTTGAACCTCAGTACTCAATTTCTGGTTCTCTTCTACAAAAAAGATATTAGTTTCCTGCAACCTGGAGAAATCAACCATCAATTGATCCAAACAGATCTGAAGGTTCATTTCTCCGGCTGACTCTGAGCTAGGCTCAGGATTTTGACCAGTGTATGAACCACAAACAGAGTTAGATGTTACCTCAGGCTCTTCCCTAGCCATTAGACACACATCATCGTACTCATCATCAGAAAAGAGTTCAGGCGACCTCTCCTCAGGACCATCTGAGTCTGTAGCTTCCCCAGCGAGCAATGCTCTCCGGTCAGCGTACCTCTAGTCTCTCTTGGCCCTCCTATCTTCTCTTTCCCTTGCACTCAGCTCTGGGCAGTTATACTGATAGTGCCCATTCTTGTTACAGTTGTAATAAGCAGCTTGCTCATCACCTCTTTCCTTTCTCGGCTCAGGGTTCCTTCTTGAGTCAGGTTCCCTTGGTCTAGATGAGCTTTCAGTCTTGCCTGAGTGCCTATCATCACGAGTACGTCTCTGTTCATCTCTTCGATCGGGCTTTGGGTCTGAATATCTTCTTTCATCGCCACGATCTCTCCTCTGGTCAGTGTTCCTTCTTTCCTCATATCTCCGTGAGCTTTGGTGGGTTCCTTCAGGTTTCTTGTCACGAGTATCCTGATAATATTTCTTATAACGACCAAACTTGGAATTCAGCTTTTCAAAGCGTCTGGCCATCAGGCTGTACTCCTCAGCAAGCTCTTCCTTACTCATCTCCATCAGTGACTTTGATGAAGACTCGATAGGTTCTGACTTGGCTTTGATCGCCACACTTTGTTGGGAAAATACTTTCACGTATAACTCCAACACACTTTTCTCAGGAGCTTTCTCTTTCTCCTCTTCTTCTTGCTGAACTTTCTTCTTTATCTTGTTGAGATCATATTCCAGTGCTTTAAGCTCTGAAAAAAGTAAAACATAAGTTATGTTACTCATATCCTGAGTGTTATTTAGCATAATTACACTGTTGTCCCATCTCTCAGGAAGGACATTCAGGATTTTAGAAGCAACATCTCTTTTTGGAACATCCTTGTCGAACATCACCAACTCATTCATCAACTTGATAAATCTTGACTCTATCTGATCTATCGTCTCATCAGGTAACATCTCGAATGCTTCGAACTTCTGAATGGCAATATTCCTCTTGTTCTCCTTTATCTTTTTTAACCCTTCGCACATCCTTGTCAGCTCATCCCAGACCTCCTTAGCCATCTTTAAGTTCATCAGTCTTGCTGACTCCTCGAAAGGCACCGTATGCAAGATGATGTTTCTGGCCACATTGTCCAGTCCTACCATTTTGATTTCATCATTGTTCATATCCTTCCTCTCCTTAGGAACCTGTACGCCAATGTCAAGATGCTCATACCACAGACCTCTGACATTAGGGATAGTGATCTTGATAGGTCCTTCCTTGATAACATGCGGCATCTGGTCATGGATGACATCTAGATGTGCCTCAAGTCTGAACTTCCAGTAGACAAAGTTAGAAACAGAGAATTCAGGTAATGAAGCTTCAAGTCTCCTCGAAGTCATGATGATGTAAGTTTTATAAAAAACAAACTCATATCTGTTCAGTGACCACCAATAGTTTCACCTCTGAAACTATTAGTATTCAAAGTCAGTGGTCTTTTGAATCATTGCTCTGATACCACTTGCATTTCCGAACTGAACTCAAGTTGATAGTTTGCCAACTGACCAGCATTCAGTGCAGTCAGTAGGTGTGTTATCAACCCTGAGTTCTTTATCACTCTGAGCAAAGGGGACTCAGTCAGTTTGAAAGTGAGAAAAATTGGTATACGTATCCCATACACGTATCTCTCAGTCTTGTACCGGGACCAACAATTATCCTATCGGCCAGAGGTATAATTTGCTCCATACTTTGAGTGGTTTTGGGAAATTTAGGAGTTTTATACTGCCATCCTTCACAAAGGAAGGGCCATTTTCCAGATCAAGGAGTAACAACAAAATAGTTATCCCTCCAAAAGCCATCTACACTAGGGGGTTTACCTATGAAATGGGCTAAACCATGACTCATAGAACTGAAGTAGTAAAATTCCTCACGTTTTTTCAAGTCGTGAAAAATTAAATCATCTCACATGTGGGATTACCCCCGTTAGCCTTAAGCACCATGTATAAAGAAATCATGAGTCGAATAGCAGAAGAGTTCAGTTGGTTAAGTAGAATCCATAACAAGTTGCATATCTCACTTAAGTATGGTGAGATAGGGAAGCGTAAACCGGCGTTGAGTTGGGAAACCCAGAAAGCCAGAGAAGGGGGACACAAGTGATTGGGTCTCTCATCAGAGCGGGGTAAATCTATTAGGAAATCAGGACACGGATCAAATAAAAACCTAAGATCTCTAACATTATCTTCATTCAAGTTTGTTTGATTTGAAATATCATTCCACCTAGGCCTCTTCCCCTCGGGAAGAATGAGAATAGGACGTTTGGAAATTGGGGGATTGATGGAGTTTTTTGCAGAAGAGGCGGGGAGCCCTAAAACCGCCGTAGGATGGCATCTAAGGACACGAGTAGAGGGTGGAATAGCGGAAGTTTTTTTTCTGACGGAGGGATAAGAGGTTTTTCAGGTAAGTTCTTATCGGAGGCGGAAGAAGACGATCCAGACATGGTAAACAATAGGTATACTACCACGACAACAAAAATAATAAGGGGAGAAAGAAATTACCTTGTGTAGGAAATAGAAAGAGCGAATGGAGATCTGGGAGTGACAGCCGTTGGGATTTCTTCATGTGTAATAATGGAGGAATTCAACTTTTTCTCTCTCTAAGGCGGGAGTGAAAATTACAATAAAGAAGGAAAAATTGAAAACCGTAAAAGACTGGTTGCTTTTTATG
This sequence comes from Ballota nigra, assembly GCA_947034835.1. Taxonomy (NCBI): domain Eukaryota; kingdom Viridiplantae; phylum Streptophyta; class Magnoliopsida; order Lamiales; family Lamiaceae; genus Ballota; species Ballota nigra. Next base: position 84,475,886 of record OX344720.1, on the reverse strand, counting down.
GGGAAGAAGGAAACCACCTTGCTTTTGTGTCCTTTCTTGGACACGTGTATGGCTAGGGGCGGAGAAGGTGAAATGACGCTCTCGTGGGCGCTCCAGATTTTTCCTTAATTTATATTTTTAATAAAAAGAGAGGATTTGAATTAAAGGAAGGGGAATTTGAAATGACATGTGAGCAATATACAGTGTACTAGCAGAATACATAGTACGGATCTGAGAAGCCATTAATGAGTACTTATTCCATATGACATCAGAGATCAGAGGTCACATGGAATAGGGGGGAGTAGTTGATATGGGCTATCCCAGCACGGCCCTTGGGCAGTGGGCCCATATCAAAGATTGCACAGTTGAGTTCCAGAGCAGAGCTGAACTGGACTTCACTTAGCAGAAGTATTGTCCGTGACTCACACGTGTGGATACGTGCCTAGGGTGAAAACCAGGATTCATTTGAAGATGTTCAGGGTAAAGTTGGATATCTCTCAATTCTGCCTCTGGATGCCTTAAGATGAGAGCTGGAATACAAGAAGGCCTTTATTTGCTATTACTACGAATAATGGCACTGAACACTTGAATAACATTTATCTTTAACAGTTCAAATACACTCTCAACTCTGGAGAGGTCACAGCCACTTCCGAATGAGCTCGCGGATAATGGTGAATATGCCCCTTTCCCGAATACTGGGGTAAGGGTTAGTGGAGGCTCGTGTGTCAGACAAAAAAAGAATAAAGAGGATATGGGAATCACCCAAAGGACAACATAATTGTTCTTGAGCAATGGTCATACACCACCTGTCCCGTACCACACTGAGCTGTGGTCCCTTAGCAGATTAGGGCTACACAAGAAGAATTACTCTTATGCCCTCCAGAGGAATAAAGGTATAAATATCCTCATTTCAACCAAAAAGGTAACACAATTATCTTCACATAAAAGAAATACACACTTATACAGAATATTTTCGATGACTTTTCTTGTTTATCAAGCTTAGCTGACTTGAGCATCGGAGGATCGACGCCGGAGCCCCCTCCGGCCCGATTTTGTGCAGGATTTCACCAGAGTTTGTAGCTGTTGTTCCAGAGCTATTTTCCAGTATATCAGAGATAAAACTGAGCTCTCTATTTGTTACTCTTTTATAGAGACGCTCTCAGGTAATTATCTACCTTCGATCTTCAATATTTTTAACATTTGTTGATGTGCTTCATTTGATCCACATCAGTGGTAAATCAATTAATGGGGGAGTACGAGGACCAAGGAGAACAAATGATAAAATATCAAGAGCATGTCATCGAGTCATGCAAGAAGTTCCACCAGGTCTACATCGAACAAATCCTAAGGGAATAAAATTCGCAAGCCGATGCGCTATCCAAACTAGCAACCTCTCCAACATTTACCTCACTGAGTTACGAGCTCCCTCCATCAATTAATAGTTGGTAGCCCCCGTTGCCGAGGAAGACACAAGCTGGATGACGCCTATCATTGCATATTTGAAGATCAATGCCATCCCGGAAGACCGAATTCAATCTTAGCAACTGCAACTACGGGCTACGAGGTACACTCTCATTGACGACCAATTGTACAAAATGAGCTTTTCCCTACCCTTCCGCAAATGTGTCACCCCAGAGCAAGGAAGGTTAATATTCGACGAGATTCACAGCGGAGTCTGAGTAAATCACTTCGGGGGCAGTCATTGTACCACAAGACTTTGTGGTAGGGGCATTTCTAGATAACTTTGCACCGGGATGATATAGCCTATGCCAAGTTATGCCACAAATTCCAAGTGATGGGTACAAACATCAAAATGGCTCCCGAGAACCTCACAATGCTATACAGTCCATGACCTTTTTGCACAATTAGGGATTGACCTAATTGGCCCAATACCGATGGCCCCAGTTGGATATAGATTCACAATCGACTACTTCACCAAATTAGTAGAGGCCGAGACACCGAACAAGATTGATCAAGCCCAGATCATAAAAAATTCATACGGGAGAAACCCCCTTTGCTTTGGCATTTGAAATGGAGGCAGTCATCCCATCGGAGATCGTAGTGCCCAGACACTGAACATCACAAACCATCATGGAAGAGAATGATGAGGTGAGAAGAGTCGATTTAAACGTGTTGGAAGAAAGAAGACTCTCCCCGGCACTAAAAATGAAGATTACAAAAGGAAGTAGGAGAAATTCTTAAATTCCATAGTGAAGACGAGGGAGTTATGTGTTGGCAACCTCGTCCTTAAGAAGATCCAAGGGATAGCAAAGGTCCTCACGGCCCAAATTGGGAAGGCCCATTCCGAATTTCCAAATATCTAATGAATGGTTGAGATCATTAAGCGCATTAATATCAAGAACCAAAAGGGGACTTTTCTGTCCAATTTTACTATACCTATTTTCCTTTTTCGATCTCCAATTTTATTAGGTCTATTTCTAAAATAAAAATATTTTACATTCTCAATTTAAAACACACTTTACTTTTACGCTCAGAGTAGTTCTAGTGTGCACTTGAGTGCATGATATGCATTTGGATTTTGAAAAAAAAAATACCTCAAACAGAAATCAGTAATACTCCAAAAAATAATCAGTAATACCCCAAGAAGTATTCAATAGTACCCCACTTGCAAAAATAAAAAAATATAGTTCAACGTGTTAGTATGTGTTTTGAAAAAATCAAAATTGAAGTTAAAATTGAATTTAAAATCCAAGTGCTTTTTTTTTTGGGCAAATAAATTATTTCATTAATTCATCACAACATGTGGCATGAGAAATGCCTAGTAAATGTTGGATTTTAATACAATACTATAGCTAAATTTCCTATCACTAGTCTAGGACATAACCATGTACTTGAATGCATGTTAGAATTTGTGTTACATATGTTATACCCACTTTCTTAAAACTCGTGTCAAATTAAATAGTCCTAGTAAATTTGGACGGAAGAGTAATAAATACTCCATCCGCCCTCAAATGCCGTGCACACTTTTTTCTTTTGTATGTCCTCAAACACTTTGCACACTACTTAACTTTATCTTCATAATATTCACATATTTACACAAAATGTCATTATTTTTTACACCCACTCCAACCAAATTTATTACTTTAATACTCCATCTGTTTCAAAATAAGTGTTGTTCTAGAGAATTCCTATCAAATTAAGAATAATAAAATTATGACATATTTACCCCCACATAATCTCTGAAAGATTTATATATTTTGATAATTCTTAACATATTTGTTATATTTTAATATAATTTCTACAAATCTCTTATATCTTGAATTCGAATCCAGGGTAAATTAGGAAAAAACGTGGAAAATAGCTAAAAACACTTATTTTTGTTGTAAATTGAGAGCGTAAAATAGAGACGCAAATTTGTTCACCTAGTTCGTCGATAACGACTACGTCTGGGGGCGTACCAAGCCAGGAGTTTCACTAATATGTGTGTGTATGCGTGTATACAATTCTGAGTACAATGATCTATTTATAATAGAAAAGACCTAGTCTAAACCTAAAGTCCGTTTAGGTTATAAGTCCATTAGTAATGTCCACATCAAATCTTCTAGATTTGGTATAATAAATTTGCTAGATTTATAACACTCCCCCTTGGACATTACGACATAACATATATGTCTTGTCATAAAAACTCCACGTGTTAGGTAGCGACCAAACATTTAGTTAGGGAGGAATGTAATTTTATTGATCTTCCGAATCAAATCTTCTGGATTCATTTCGGGGTTACCACTCCCCTGAAGACAACAACCCTTTGAGCTTTCAAAAGTAGATGTAGGTAAGGACTTAGTGAACAGATCTGCTAGATTGTCACTAGATTGCACCTTTTGAATGGTAATCACTCCACTCTTCTGGAGTTCGTATGGGTAGAAAAACTTAGGTGAAATATATTTCGCCAGGTTTCCCTTGACGTACCCATTACTCATTTGTGCGATGCAAGCTGCGTTATCTTCAAATATAACGGTAGGGGACGTATTGCATTTAGCGATACCACACTAGTCACCAATGTGTTTTACCAAGGATTTCAACAAAGTACATTCTCATGCGGCTTCAAACAAAGCTATTATCTCTGAGTGGTTTGAAGACATGGTAACCATGGTTTGTTTAACCGAACTCCATGAGATCGCGGTACCACCACAGAGAAACACGTAACCAGTTTGGGATATGGCATTGTGGGGATAAGACAAATAGCCAGCATCCGCATAACCTACCAAGGTTTTATCTTGGTTCCTTCGGTAAAACAGTCCAAGGTCTTGAGACCCTTGGAGGTACCGTAGAACATGCTTAACACCATTCCAATGTCTCCTCGTAGGAGAAGCGCTATATCTCGCAAGCAAGTTAACTGCAAATGCAATGTCCGGTCTAGTGCAATTTGCGAGATAGAGTAATGCTCCAACAAAGCTAAGATAAGGAACTTCTGGCCCCAAAATTTCTTCTGAATCTTATCTTGGTCTAAATGGGTCCTTATCCACTTCGAGGGATCGGACAACCATAGGTGTGCTTAGTGGATGAGATTTATCCATATGAAATCTCTCCAATACATTCTTCACGTAGGTTGACTGATGTATAAGGATTCCTTCTCGGAGATGCTCGATCTGCAGGCCGAGGCAATACTTGGTTTTACCCAAGACTTTTATTTCAAATTCAACTTTCAAGATTGAACTGACTTCTTCAATCTCTTTGCATGTTCCGATTATGTTTAGATCATCAACATATACAGATATGATGCAAAAATCACCCTGCGATTTCTTCGTGAATACGCATGGGAAAGCTATATCAATCGTGTATCCCTTCTTCTGGAGGAATTCACTAAGTCGGTTGTACCACATAAGACCTGATTATTTTAGGCCGTACAACGACTTCTGCAGTTTTATGCTATACATACTGCGATTTTCTCCATTCCTCATCTGGGGAATGTCAAATCCATCGGGGATTTTCATATAGATGTCGGTATCTAGTGATCCATATAAATATACGGTTACTACGTGCATCAATCTCATCTGGAAATTAAATTTAACTGCCAAATATATTAAGTAGTGGAACATTATTGCATCCATTACGGGAGAATAGGTTTGGTTGAAATCAATATCGGGTCTCTGCGAAAACCCTTGAGCTACTAGCCTCGCTTTGTATATCTCTACAATATTGTACTCATTTCGTTTTCGTATAAAAACCCATTTATATCCTACAGGGATAGCGCACGCGGGTGTACGAACGATAGAGCCAAATACTTTTCTTTTATTTAGCGATGCGAGATCTGCTTCAATTGCCTCTTTCCATTTTACCTAATCGGAGCACTTTCGGCACTCGGCGATAGTTTTGGGTTCTGGATCTAGATCGTTATTTATAATGGAAAGAGCAATTGTCGTTGCAAATGTGTCGTCGACGACAGTAATATTTCTATTATATGTTTCTCCCGTATCTATGAAATTCATAGAGACTTCAATGTTTATGTCAACCAAACCTTCTTCATTTCCCAGTGTATCTGGGTCTGGTCATTCCACTGTCCTAGTGCTTTGAATATTTTGTGCACGTGCTTCATTACTAGGACGCTCGTCTTCTAGACGACTCTCTTCTAGAGACTTTAAGTTATCTAGACGAATCTTTTCTAGAGATTTTACGTTTGGCTGACCAGTTTTGCTAGCCTTTCTTTTAAGTGTACTTGTTTCTTTTGTAGGTCCTTTACGCTTCTGGTGTGTGGGGGCATGTATACTTGATTTACTTGGGACCTCAACCCTTTGGGGTGCATTTACTGCAGGTATATGCGATTTAGTTACACCTCTATGGTTAGTGAACGCGTCTGGCAGATTGTTTGCTAAATTTTGCAAGTTAATGATCTTCTGAACTTCTAGTTCAGATTGACTAGTGCGTGGATCTAGATACTGAAGATTACTTACATTCCACGTAAGCTCCCAACATTCATTCAATTTTGAATTCAGGTCTCCCCTTAATGCCGGGAAGTGATCTTCATCGAACGTGCAGTCAGTGAATCGGGCCGTTAATTGATCCCGGACAAAGGTCCGCTTTGGTAATGTTATCGGAATATATACCGCACATCCAAAAATACGCAGATGGGAAATGCTTGGTTCTTTCCCACACACTAGTTGTAGGGGGGAATGATCATTAAATGCAGTTGGACGGATTTGTATCAAGTGTGATGCATGTAGGACTGCATGCCCCCAGCATGAAGTGGATAATTTAGAGTTCATAAGCAATGGTTTAGCGATAAGTTTGATACGTTTTATTAGCGCTTCAGCAAGACCATTTTGGGTGTGGACGTAGGGGACCGAATGCTCCACTTTAATTCCCAGGGCCATACAGTAATCTGTAAAGGCCTTTGAGGTAAACTCAGCAACATTATCCATGCGAATCGATTTAATTGGATAATCTGGGAATTGAGCTCTAAGCTCGATAGTTTTCGCAATGAGCTTTGCAAAAGCTTGATTGTGGGTAAATAGCAAACAGACATATGTCCACCTAGTGGAGGCATCAATTAGGACCATGAAATACCAAAATGGTCCTAATGCTGGGTGAATCGGTCCACAAATGTCTCCCTGAATCTGTTCAAGGAAAACCGGAGACTCTAGTCCCACCTTGGTGCGCAACGGGCACACTATTAATTTACCCTTAGAACATGCATCACATAAAGATTCATCAACATGAGGGATTCTATTATTCAAAATATTATGACTAATGGAATTAGATAGAATTCTACGTATCATAGTTTGTCCTGGATGACCTAACCGCTGATGCCATAATTTAAAGGAGTTCGGGTCATGAAATTTCATATTCATAGCTAGATGGAGATTAGACGGCCGGATGTAGGAATAGTATAATCCGGAAGAGAAGGAGAGAAGCTTTTCTATAACTTGTTTACGGCTACCTCGAGTAATAGTCATCAAAAGGTATTCGTTATTATTCTCAGATTCAGTTTCAATGTGATAGCCATTAGATCTTATATCTTTAAAACTGAACAGGGTACGCTTAGATTGTGGAAACAATAAAGCATTATCAATTATGAGTTCGGTACCCATGGGGAGGACAATGGAAGCTCTTCCGAAACCCACTATCATAATATTATCATTGGTTATCGTAGTTACACTCCCCTTACGTTCTACCAAGTTATGAAAATACTTCCTATCTCTTAAGATTGTGTGTGTGGTGGCGCTATCTACCAAACATAAATCACAATTTGAATCCATCATGCCAGAGGAAAAGGCTCAAACCTAATAGTTGATATGCTTACAAGCCATGTATAAGAATAACAATATCCAAATAAATTTGACGGATAACACTAAGGTAAACACATCGAAGCTAAATCATAAATATCATATCATTAATAAAATAAAGTATCCAAAAGATAGGATCCAAAATATAAATTGTTTTAACCAAAAAACAAACAAAGTACTAAAATAATCAAATACTCAAATCACTCATTGTCTCCATAGTCTTTGAGCGCTATGCCCAAGAGATTGTCGTTGTCATGGTCAAAGTCTGCTTCAGGCTGGCTGGCATGGTGAGATTCGACTTTAGGAGCCTTTCCCTTGTCGTCCTTCTGCTACTTTTGATAAGCCTCAACCAAGTGCTTGGGAGTTCGACACGTGCGAGACCAATGGCCCTTGCATCCGCATCTGTAGCAGGACTGCTCAACCTTATCTTGAGTGCCAGATTTTTTAGGAGCGGGATTCATGTTAGATACGGCCTTTCCACGAGCCTGAGTTTGATTGTCTTTCGAGGTACCTGGACCACCGGATTTACTACGACCTCGACCTTTGCCACGAGTTCATTTACTTCCACTCCCCCTTCCACGTTTGTGACCACTTGTATTGCCATGAGCTATAACATGTGTTTCCGGCACTGCTTGTGAACAAACCGGTCTCGAGTTATGATTTTGCATAAGGAGTTGGTTGTGCTTTTCTGCCACTAGAAGTGCAGAAATTAGCTCAGAGTGTACAGTGTAGTCTTAGCCCTGTACTGCTGCTGGAGTACAAGGTTGCTAGCGTGGAAAGTTGATAGAGTCTTCTGGATCAACTCGGCCTCAGTTATAGCTTGCTTGCATAGCTTTAACTGAGATACAATACGATGTAGGGCTGAATTGTACTCCGTCATAGACTTAAAGTCCTGAAAGCGGAGGTTCAACCAATCGTATTGAGCCCGAGGGAGGAGTACATCGTTTTGTTGTTGAAATCGGTCCTCAGGGACTTCCACAACGTTCCGGGGTCTCTCTTAATGAGATATTCATTTTTCAGGTCCTGATTAAGATGACGTCTGAGAAAAATCAAAGCTTTCGCCTTCTGGGCGTCAGTTGATTTTGAATCATCGACAATAGCACCGCTTAAATTAGTTGAGGCTAGATGGATCTCGACATCTAGTGCCCATGTCAGGTAGTTACTACCATCAAGAGCAAGCTCAGCGAATTCTCTTTTGGTAATATCAGACATTATACACTACAATTTTTTTTTTAAAAGTGACATGGTAAGAGATGTGACCAAATTTATTGACAACGAAGAAATAAATATTTATTTGATTATTCTATAGCACATAGAAGCAAGAATTGAGCGCCGTCTACCCAAAACATGATTTACGGTCCGCCAAGTACCGGACGCCGCCTACCCGGACAATATATGCGGACTATAATAAGGAGACTATGTGCAAAAGTAATAATGCATGTGTTGATAGGCGAACAGACGAGCAACAAGATTAGAAATAAAAAATATTAAAATAATGAGATTAAGAGACCAAGAATGAAAATAATAAATGAAGAGGACGACCAGCAGGGACTTCACACCTTAGAAGGCGAGCAACTGGGCTTGAAGACCAAGATCGAGTAGGCGAGCAGCTGGTCATGAAAGGCACAAGGAGGTGGCGAACAACCAGACCAAGAAGACACAAAGACCCAACCAGAGGCGAGCAGGCGAGCAAGAGGGCGCCTCGGAAGATCATCAGAAATCCCAATAATTAGGCATTACATTAGGAACAAACAAGTGTCTTAACAATTGTTATTGTGTAAAGATGTAATAGCTTAGAAGATGACAAGTGTCTTAACACTTGTCACAATGTAAATAAAGATGATTAGGGAGGTGACACCTCCTACTTGCTTGTACCTCTATAAATACCCTTCATGAGATAATAAGAAAGGGGATTACTTAATTAAAAAATAGGCAAAACCCTTGCAAATTTCTTTCTCAATTCCTCCTCATGAAAATCCAGTTTTAATCTTGAGTTAAATCCTTGTTTGATGATCTTATTGGAGTAAAACAGCCACCAATTATAAATTTGGAACAAGGTCATCAACAACATGCAAGATAATTAAATCATAAAAACATGCACATATATCAATTAAGCATACAAAATAATAAATTTATAGAGAACTAATATTAAAATTAATTCCAAAAATTTCCGGACTTAATTAATATGCAAGAATTATTACCTTTTAATTTTTTCAAGTATTATTTGAGTTCCAAGGACTTTGAGTTTAATTATTATTCTCAACAAATTATTTCATTTCAGCAAAAATTGGCCCAAATTAATTTATAAGCCCATAATACTTTTACTTATTCTTTTCTTTCAGAAAAACCGGCTAGGATATAGAGTCAGGTTGATTAATTACCAGCTAATTAAATAAAAAAAGGCTGGCCCAGAGAATAGTGATGTTAAACGGGCTAGCCCTAACCATATAGGGCTGGCCCTAACGGGCTTCGGGCTAAACGGGTTAGGGTCTTATCCGGTTCACTCTTAACGGGCCTATAATAAGTAAGACCTAACTCTAACCCTAGCGGGCCTTGGGCTAAACGGGCCACAAACGGGTTATGTCGAAAAAAATAAAATTCAACACAAAATTTAAAATAGTGGCAATAAAATGTTAATGAATTTAAACATTGTTCATAAATTCATTAAAATTACATAAAAAAAATTCAACATAATTATAAAAATTCAAACATCAATACTTAAAAAGTACAAAATACCAACACGTAATAGTTCAAACATCAATATGTAATTCATAAACTGATAATTGGAAAAATGTGAGTATATTAACACTTTAATAGTAATAATTAATACACTTATTATATAATATAAATAATTTAAATATATATATATATATATATATATATATATATATATATATATATATATATATATATAACCCGGGCTGGCGGGCTAGCCCTATTAGCCCGCGGGCTAATAGGGTCGGACAAAAAAAAACCCGGATTTAAACGGGCCTCTTAAACCATGACCCTAACCCTGCATTTTTTAGGGTTAAACGGGCCGACTCGTTTAGCCCGGCCCGAATTAACATCTCCAGAGAATATGCGATTTACTGCAGAATGTGGTTCCGATATCCTCCTTCAATCGAGGCCTAGTGTGGCTAATAGGCTGGAGGCGTCGAGCTGTGCAATAGGCGGTGACGCTGAGGGGCGGCGACGGCGACCGTGCAGATTTAATTAATGATTTTTTTTCTTCTTTCTCAATTCGATCCAATTATTTGCAAACACAATAATAATTGATGCAATAATTCAAGTGCACATAAAATATACTACGCATGGATCAAAGAGTTCGATACGACAATTAATAATCATGGAATAAAGAGAATTAATTTAGATCCGTACCGATTAGCTGCGGGCAGAGTCTCGCGCTGATAACGTGTTGTAAATCGAGAGCGTAAAATAGAGACGCGAATTTGTTCACCAAATTCGTCGATAACGACTATGTCTGGGGGCGTACCAAGCCAGAAGTTTCACTAATATGTGTGTGCTGATCTATTTATAATAGAAAAGACCTAATCTAAACCTAAAACCCGTTTAGTAATGTCCACATCAAATCTTCTAGATTTGGTATAATAAATCTGCTAGATTTATAACAATTTTGAAATTTAATCTTTAAAATTACACTTATTTTGAAACGGAGGGAGTAGTAAAACTTTACACATCATTCTCAACACTCTATTCATTATACATTTTTTTATTAAAATGTGTCCCAAAAAAATACGAAGAGTGTTTGAAGACGGAGATAAAGAATAAGGGCACACAAAATCATTGTCAGGACACGTGTTAGATAAGGAATGGAAAATTGATGATGTGGAGTTTGAGGTGGTTGATTGAAAATGGATATGCTTAAACCCCACCTTCCACACCTTTCTTTTTCTCAAGTCTCTTAATCTAATCCTCTCCACCTTCTTCGTCTTCTTTCCCTCTTTAAACTTTAACAATAAAATGTAAATTGGTTTCCATCGACACTCTCATAAATCATAATAAAACTATAAAAATTAAGACATATATATAACGAAAGCCTCCATATATACAAATTAATGAATCTTCTTCTGTCTTTTATTTTTAAATAGTAAAATAAAATAAATATGAACGGATTCATACATGAATTATTGAAAGATATTAATAATTTTCACTTGAAAGTTTTAGTTTGTTTTCAGTAAACAATTAATAATCTTCGGTGAAAATGATTAATACTCTTCAATAATTTATATATATATATATATACTCCCTCCGTCCCAGCATTTTTTGCACACAAAAATGGGCATACATATTAATTTTTTTTTTTTTTGTAAAGTAGTGGCATATGAGTAAATATGTGTATATTATTGTGAATGCGTACGCAAATCAATGTTTTTTTTTAAAGTGTATAAATAATCTTGGGACGGATAAAAAAAAAAGTGTGTAAATAATAGTGGGATGAGAAGTACTATTTTCACTCTATACTTTGTGTGTAAAAAATATACGAAAATATTTTTCCATTGAGGTTGAGGGCCCTCTTCTCTCGAAATAAAAGATCAAATCAAATTGAGGTTGGATATAATGATGGGATAGGTGGGCTCATGATTTCATGGCTATGAAACATATTTTGGCATCGTGCATAATGATGTTTGGCCTGAAATCCTTCATGACTGCCCTACCTGATGTACACACTTTATTTAAGCTCATCTTGACTGTATAAAACATGTAATACTATTTTTTACCAATTATATAATACTTTCTCCAATCGTGAAAATTGACTTTGTTGATTTTAGCACGATTATTAAGAAAATTAATATGATAGGTAAACAATAAAAATATTGTGTCAAATTAACTACAAAATATTTTTTAAAAAAATATTATGTTTGTATGCTAAAGAATATAAATAAAATTTATTATTTTCATTTTAGAAAACATAATCGTTTTTTGTGGACGGCCGAATAAGACAACTATAATCATTTTTTTTATAGAGAAGAAGTAGGTTTTATGTGAATCAAGTTAGCCTAATTTTTCTTCTTAAATAATACCTTTCTTTTTTTCTTATTAGGACGTTCTAAAATAATTTGTACACCCTATAAAATAAAAAATCTTTCATATAAGCTTCATTTTTTTTAATATCCACAGTTTTTATACCGATTCATGAGAATAATTATTCAAGTGAAAATGTACATCCATGCCCTTAATTAAACTATTACCTCAGGTACGATAAGCTCTCTTAAGTATTTTTTAGATTCAAATAAACAATTAAAGTAATTTTATGGTACAAATATGCCCTTTATCTTCAAGTTGAACAAAATGACACTTTTAAGAAAAGTTTATATATATATATATATATATATATATATATATATATATATATATACTTATTCAACTAATGTAATTAAATAGTAATTTTTCTAATTTTAAGAAGAAAAGTCATAATAATTTTTATTTCTCAAAATCTTGTTAACATAAAAATAATAAACACAAAAATGAACAAATTTCATATTTTCTTTATTCTATTCAATTTCATATTTTCTTTATTCTATTCAATAATTATTTTTTAAGATTTTTTTATTAATTTATGAATAAATACTAAATAAAAAAATTAATGTCAAACTTTGTGGTATACAAATAAAAAATTGTATTTTAATTTTTAAGAAGAATAATTGATTATTTATACCAATAAAAACTTAAAGGGTGTATTTGTTCAAATTATATAGTTAAAAGGATTTTCTTGTTTCTAAAATAAAAGTTTGAAATCTTATTTAAAAATAAATATATATCACAAATTCTAGCATTGACTCAAGTGCATAGCATACACTTGTATTTTAAGTTCAATTGTAATTTCAATTTTGATTTTTTTTCAAAACACACACAAACATACTAAATTGTGTGTGTGTGTGTGTTTTTTTTTTTTTGCAATCGTATATTACTGATTTTTTTTTGAGATATTATGATTACTTCTTGTGATATTGCTGATTCTTGTTTGTGGTATTACTTTTTTCAAAATTCAAGTGCATACCATACACTTAAATACACACCGGAAGAAAGCTGAGAAAATAAAGTTCAAAACCTGTGGCAAAACATCCACATTCAGAAAGAGGAACGACGACATATTGGAGAATAAAAATAAATTTTTATATATAGAGATGATTCTGCTATAATACGTGTAATGCGTCTTAATACATAGGATAACACACGATGATTCATAATGTATTACAAAAGCATAAATACAATGACACTGGAAGCTAAAAATGTGTCACTGCGTCACTAGTCACTATACGTACGATTAAAAATGTGTTACTATATGAAAAAAATTGTACAACGATATGAACAAAGAATATTACATGGACTTGGAGCTAAGATTATGTTATTACATAAACAATAATGTGTTATTACATTAACAAAAATGTATTACAACATGAACAAAAAGATATTATATTGACACATTAACTTTTGGAGCTAAAAGATGTGCTACTATATGTAGCATAAATGGACCACACAATACTATCAGTTAATCACGTCACATATCATTGATTTTAAGCTTACAATTTAACTCATAAATGGACCATACAATACCATAAAGTACACTTATTTTATCTTTTTTTTTTAAACTAGTTAACTATACAAGAACACACTTTTCGTGAACAGAGGGTGCAGTATAAGATATGTGTAAATGTAATATTGTTGAGTTGTTGTCAGCTTTATTTTAAGTTTCATAATTTTAGTTTAAATACTAAAACTGTTGGACACAATTTTAAACTTTGCATTTTCTACCGATGCAACAAATCAATAATCACGAGTTATATGTTTTCTCTCAACTGATCGAAGACTTTGCTAAAATTTTAATGTGATTCGTCATTCACCTATCGATCTTTTTCTTGTAAACCACTAAAATTATATTAAAACCCTTAAAAATTAAAATGCGAGTAGTGTGCGTGTTTTTTCCGGTTGAGGACAGTTAAGTAAGTTATTATGGTGAACGAAATTGATGGCCGCAAATTTTGCTCAACCAAAAAGAAACTATTAATGCTACATATTTTTGTTAATATTAAAAAATAAAAAATAATGATGCCCATTTGTCAACCTCATGACAAGTTCTTTTATGCTCTCACATGTCAAGCTCACAAGTTCTTTTTTCTTTTCTTGGAACCCTAAAAAAAGAGTAGCACTTTTTTGCATGATGGTGAGAATACATATGTATTTGAATTATTAAGAGTGAAATTAATTATGTGCTTTCTTTTAGGGTGTGAATGGTCATTTGGTGGGGAGGTGAGATAATATATAAGAGGGGATAGTAATAGGAAGATTATTATATTTTCACTCAAGTTTTCATTTTCAAGATGCCATTCAATATTTCTTTTTAATAAAAATAATTTAAAAAAGCGACGCACAAAGGCCACACGAGATTGTGCAGGGGTCGTATAAGAGTCGTGCGAGACATTTTTGTAAAAATTAATTGTTGAGTGATATTTAAAAAAAAAAATTTGAAAGTGTCATTTATTCATATTTCCCAAAATTATTTTAGTATGTGGGAGAGTATTATTTATTAGATTTATTGGTAGCAATGTATTGAAATTTGAGAGTCACATATATTTTATTTTAAATTAAATGTGCGGAAAATACTAAGTTACCCTTCAACTTGATGCGTACCCAAATTTTAGCTCTATAAAATGTTACAACAAGTGTTCTATAATATAATTTTAAAACGACTTCTAAACCAAATTTTTGTAGTATAGTTCGATTTTTGTATTTGATATCAATTTCCATTCATTTACAAATCTATCCATTTATATTCTTTACATTAGGTTAAAAAACTCACACATTTTGATGATAGATTGTGAAAACATTAATTAAAAAGTAGAAACCTACATTTTGATAAATACAAAAATTATACTATGATACAATTTCATGCATGCGATTTTATACTTTTACCTATATTATGATATTTAAATTTCTAAATTATCATAATTACATGTAAGAGTATTACGTCTCGCATATTATATAGTCAAATGCTATAGTAAAAAAGAAAAATCAATTTGGGCATATGTCTCTTAGATTGGACCTTGGACCTAATGAATGGGATCAAATTAATTCAGCCGGTGAATAATGCCCATTCATTACATCAACAGCACTTTCTCCAAATTAAAGTTATAGTCCTACCAAAATATGGGGCTATTATATTGCAAACCACTTTATACATTCATATACCTAGCCTAGCTATATCCAAACAATCCCAAACTTTTGATTTTTCGCATGTTTTGGTATGAGATAATTACAAACATAGGTCTTCGATCGATCACATGCAGTTATACAGATTATTGAAGTATGTGGATAGATATATATTGTGGTTGCTAGGGCAATAATGCACTAGCTTACCTAATTAAGTTTGACCCATAAACATAATTATATATGTACATCATGAAGCTTATTAAGTTTTTAGTTGATTTGACAAACATCAAGAATATGTGTATATATTATTTAGGATGGACATATATTAATTTTATAATGGATCAATATCATAATATTAATAACATATGCTAAATTAGTTAGTGGTATAATTTTTTTATCAAGAACACGAGTCGATTTTTCCTATATTTGAATTTGGATTTTTTATTTTTTACCCATTTTAGTTAGCTTGAAATTCTCTAAAGTTGGTCAGAAGTTGCTATGATCATAGCGTCGTCATTGTGCATAACATCTCCATATATAATTATACGAACGTCTTAATAACACAAGTTAACTAATTTCGGTCCATCTCACAACCTAGCTAGTCTAACATTCAAAAAAAAAAAAAAAAACTTCATAATATACATCTTTCTACCTATTTAACTATGAACTTAATTAGCTAGTATATATAGT
The DNA here is from genome assembly GCA_947034835.1 of Ballota nigra. Lineage (NCBI taxonomy): Eukaryota > Viridiplantae > Streptophyta > Magnoliopsida > Lamiales > Lamiaceae > Ballota > Ballota nigra. Next base: position 84,459,807 of record OX344720.1, on the reverse strand, counting down.
GGTTCAATAATATAGATGGTTGTTTGCCTCAATAATTAATTAAGAGGAGAATGGTTGATTCATTTGAGAAATTAACTACAATATTTGGGGATCCAAGGTTCGTTGAACAATTCAAAGTGTTGCTTCTACTAAAATCTAATGTCATGTAGCCCGTGAATAATTACTTTATCATAATTAATTGTTGCTTCATAATCAAACTTCAGCTCGGGGTTTTATAGTCATCGTAGAGCACATCTGATGTTTTCTAATTGTACTTTTTTTTCAGCGAATATAATCATTTTAAAATTAATCCCACAAGAATGACTACATATTAAAACACAAATTCTAGCATGCACTCAACTATATAACATGCAGGGGCGAATTCAGGATTTAGTAGTGGGGTGGGCTAAAAAGCATACGCTTCACCATATTAAAAAAATATTTTTGGAAAAAAACCACATAAAAATTTATACATAACAAATTATTTTGACGTTCACTTAAATTGCACTCTACGAGACTTCCAAAAATAAGATGGATCAATTATTTGTGGGAAAATATCAAAAGTAGTCATGTAAATTAGGCTAGTCCAAATTAGTAATGTAACTCTTTACTTTATCAATTTAGTTTTTTGCTATTAATTTTAGTCTTTTTCGCCGGAAAGTGCATGTGAATTGAGATTTTTCTTATTTAAGTGAGGTGGATTTATTTTTTGGCATGTGGCATTCCACATCATTTAGTTGGCCGGAAATATAAAACCTCCCGATTCACATGCACTTTTCGACAGAAAAGGACTAAAATTAATAGGAAGAAGATTAAAATTGATAAAGTAAAGAATTGCAAGACTAATTTAGGACTAGACATAAGTTACAGGACTGCTTTGAATTTTTTTTCATTATTGGTCTACTTCTATATAACAAAAGGGAGAATTGCAGAAATGGTCCCATAAGAATTGATCCTCATGAATTTGGTCCTTTTTTTAGCGCAAATAGTCCCATACGATTTTCCCGTAAAAAAATAACGGATTAACGAGCATGAAGCCCACACGCCCGTTAGTTTTCTGCCAAAAACTCGCGTGTATAATTTCCAACTTAAAAATAATTAATTTCTAATTTCTTAAAACTCTACGAACTAAAGTTGCAGAATCGCCTCCATACTTGCATTTTACATTGAAATGATTGTTAATAGCAAAAGCTGGTCCATTTCCCTCCAAAAATCAAGTTGAAAAGGTTTTTCCATCCAGTATTCCATAGAAAACTGTAAAATATTTAACGGATGGATTCTTTTCTGCTAAAAATGGGACCAAAAAAGAACATGAGACAAAATCTGTCAAGTACAAATTCTCATGGGACCATCCTTGCAATTTACCCTATAACAAAATCTCTCTCAATATAAGGCATCAGACAATCTCCAATCTTGTTACGAACTCGTCCTCAACCTAAATTTCGTGTGACCAAAATGATAATATACTAATTAAATTATTTATTCGATAGGAATATATTAATTAAATTACTAACCTCAAATTATTTGAATTGAATTGAATTGAATTGAATTGCTAAATTAATACTCCAATCGACTTGAATTACATGCAACCTTAAATTCAATTGAATTACTAAATACTAATTTAATTATAACAAAAGAAAGCAAAAAGAAAAATAATAAACATAATAAATAAACATAAATATTACCTGAATGCGGGGGACAAGGCACAGCAGCTGCATCACTTGAAGAGAGGAGTGGAAACCTACTACTGACAACATGTTCGATTCCTAGAGTGATTTTTATTTTTAGTGAGCCATTAAGCTTTGCAATTTTTCACAGGCTGGACTTATCTTAATAATTAACTTAACAAACATATATGTACAAGGGGTGGTTCTAGATTTGCACTGGGCTAGAGCCCAGTGCTGCCCTCGCGTCTCTCCGCCCCTGATAACATGCACTTCGATTTTAAACTAAATTTTGACTTTAATTTCGTTTTTAAATATACAATAACACGCCAAATTGTATTTTTTTTTTTTTTTACAATTTGAGTATTACTAATTATTTTATGAAATATATTTATTAAAATTCAAGTGTACACTAAAATTGCTGGCGTTAAAAATACGTCCACTACTTTTGCAATGACATTTTTTTGTGGGACGTGATTAAGTTGCAAATATATTAAATTTATTCGTTATCTACCCAAACTTAAAATATGGTCACCCTTTTTATTTAGTTTATTAATTAATTATATAAAGTATTTGAGAAATGGCCACCCTTTTTATTTAGTTTATTAATTAATTAAATTAAGTATTTGATAAATGAGTACAAGTTAGTGGCTTAATTAATGCTTATAGAATATGTATAGTGTGACACTTGTTTATGGTGCAATTGGTTTACAAATAATAGTTTTTAGTAAAACAACTAATAATTTTTAGTATAAAACCTATACCCTTTAACTAATATATTTTAGTGAAAGTAATTAATACTCTTTAAAAATTAATAGTACTATTTAGTAAAAATATCTCATATCTTTTAATAAAACAATTTATATCCTTAGTTACACGACAAAATACATTACCAAATAAGATATTCATAGCAAGTATATACGTGTAAGGCAAAATCTATTAACACCATACTTTACCATGCTTATACCCAATAAGACATTCATAGCATGTATATATGTGTAAGCGTATTATATGGATTCAATTTAAAGATCTTTCTACTTCATCATTAGCTTGCTATTATTGCTTTCCCAATATCCTGAAGTAAGTATATCATGAGATTTCGATATTATATCATCATTACTATATTAAATTATTTGACAAAGTGATGATCAATTATCACCGTATATAGTGGTGTTCAGCTGGGCATACATTCTTTATTCATTTGATTGTTACATAAAAAAAAAAAAAAAAAAATTGAACTAGTTTTAGTTAAAATGTATATGTATGTGAATCGGGATTTTGTAATGGGGCAAGTCATATACCCCTCCAATTTTAAGAGATACACTACTTTTTATATTTTTTAATTTCAAATTAATTATGAAAGGTCTAAAATCCTAAATTAAATTAAAACTAAAGTAACACAACTTTAAAGGACTTCGTCTCCTTCACGTTGCCGTTGTCGCATTGTACAAGGGCAAAAATCCAAAAGTTTCACAAGACTGCGGCCACTGTCTCGCTCGATTAAGTTGATTTTCAAATTTTTTGGTTCAATAAATTACATCATCCTTTAATGTAATCAAACTCAATTATTTGAAGACTTGATTGAAGTATGTTAATGAGTCCGTTTCTTTTTTTATTAATTGAGGAATTCAAATAATTCTGGAACGTTGGAGAAGAAGAGAGGGGAGGTGTGGGAAAAAAGAGGGGGCAGGGGCAGAAACTTTTGGGAAAAAGTCGGGGTGAGGTTGCAGTAGGGGATTTGGGCTGAGAGTTGGGGAAGAGATGTATATGTTTACTGAATAAAAAGCCTTCAAGTATGTTGGACATATGTGTAATTGGGTTTTGGTCCAACGTGAGAGCCCATAATTCTTTCCTTCTTCTCTCTTCGGTGTAGTTGTGATTTGAGGATCTGATTGTGATTCTGTATTTTATATTTCCATCCCTAAAGCTACAATCAATGTGGAATGTAGATGAATTCCTAGTAAGAGGAATGTTGTGTGTCTTTGTGCTTACACCATAGCCGGTAGGAATACATTACAATTCTTTTCTCATGCCGGCTGATGCTACCAAAACCCAACAAACTCAAATACTCCCTCCGTCCACGAGTAAGTTTCCCACTTCTTTTTGTTGAATGGTTTAAGAAAGTGTATTTGTTTATTAATATATGGTGGGTCACATGTTGACTTTTGGGATAAAGTAATGAATAGTGTTGAAAAGTAAAGTGAATAAGTGACATTTTTGTAATATTGTGTGAGTTTGAAGGTTAAAGTTTATATATAATAGAGTGTTGTTATTTCCATTTATGGAATGAGAAACTTACTCGTGGACGGCCCGAAAAAGAAAGTGGGAAGTTTACTCATGGACGGAGGGAGTATAATTTAATAAACCAATTTTAGATTGAATTTTGTATCAATATCAAATTAAGTGTCATTATAATTCACCCTTTATTTTTGCAAAAATAGATGAAGCATTAGCGATTGCAATTATGCAAAGATGACAATATGGACCATGTGAGGCCCACAAGAATTTTTTTAAGGCCTTGGCCTATACCATTACCATATCGATAATTGTGCGAGGCTCGATTTTAGCTACTTAATGCTCTATTTAAATTGAAGAAATAAGATAAAAATCAAATGCTTTTATTTTAAAAGCTTTATCTTTTCATTAGAAAAAATAGTTTTGTCAATTTCTTTTGATTATACACTTTAAAAATCCACTCAAGAATTTTTTTTTTCTTAACTTTGCTAAATCCACACTTGGAGAGCTCGGATTGTAAAACTCGTTTGGGAGTCGAGTTGAATTCTTTTTTTAGCTCGTTAACGTTATCAAAAAAGCTCCAGCTTGAGGTCGCCACGACAAATTCTCGAGTCGAGTTCGAACTTCAAGTACTCGACTCAACTCAAATAACAACTCTAAATTGATAACACGTCAAGAAAACTCGCAGATATACGATGTAACCAAATTATACTAGCTAAGGGATCAGATTGAGTGGTGCTCTGGGATTTTATGGAGAATTTTCATGCGGATGGAGATGTTGAGCTGTTGGAGGCTTTATCACTTCGAAAAGGGGAGCAATTTGTGCTCGTGATAGGGGTTGTGTTCGAGTGGTGCTGGAAGCGGATTCTTAGGTCATTATCCAAGCCCTACAACGGAGTGACGACTTGAGAACATATGTTGGAAATGTGCTTGAGGATATTAGAGTGATTGTGGTAGCATTTGAGTCAGTTTCGTACCGATGGGTTCGCCGTACAAAGAGGCTTACAAAGAAATTATGGAGAGAAGAGAGGTGACACACATTCAAGAGGACATGAAGAGGTGTTTCAAGATAATATGGAGTAGTTTTGTACCAACAAAAGTGGCGGCACATGCGTGGAGAATCTTACACGATCGACTCCCAACAAAGGCGAATCTCAGGAGACGAAACATCCTAAATTCAAGTGTTAGCATGAGGTGTGTTTTGTGTGAGGAACACGAGGAGACGAGTATCCATATTTTCTTCGGTTGCAATAAAGCATACGTGATTTGGATGGAGATTTTGAGGTGGCTTAATTTCACAACAGCAACTCACATTCAAGCGACCCAGAATCTCCTTGCTTTTCGTAATATGGTATTCGGCAAAAGAGGTAAACGTATCGCCTCAAGTATATGGCTCGGAGTTGTTTGGATTATTTGGAAATGGAGAAACAAAGTTATTTTTGATAATGAGGTGTTGTCGATTTCTAAGATAGCTGATGAACTAAAAGCTAGATTATGGAGTTGGTTGTATGTAAAGGATCAAGGTTGTACTAGATTCTCTTTCGAAGATTGGTTGTCCACCCCTAGGGTACTTCTTAATCGATAGACTGTACTTGTAACTTTCGGGTATGACTCATACCCTCTTCTGTTATAAAATTCTCATTTTTACCGATCAAAAAAAAAAAAAAGGGGCTACTCACTGTTTAGCCTATCTGGCTACTTCTTTTAATCTTCAATTTGTGTTTTTGGAGGATTTGCATTTAGAGGCATTAAATACTGTAATGTTGGATTTGACTTCTACTCCATGCATTTCGTGTTGGTGGTAAAAAAATTATACTAGCTAGACCTGTAAAAAAAAAAATCTATACTAGCTAGAAAACAATATTAACTATTTTAAAAACGCGGCTTTTTAAAATTCTTACGTAACTTAAATGACCCAGGTTATATGCACCCACATCTGTTGGTAGTACGTCCACCTGAGAAGTACACCCATTATATTAGGAGTACACACACCCATTAAGTATCTACTTTACCCTCTAATTCAAGAACAACACAACCCGTACACGGTACACCCACCTGTTCGAAAACTCTGGTTCTTCCAAAACTCAGCTGCCGCCGACGACACTGCTCCGCACTCGCCGCCGCCCAGCGCTAGCAATCGCCGCCACTCCGCTGCTCTTCGATCGCCACCGCTACTTCAGATTTGGACAACAAATGACCGAAATAAGGATTGGTAGAGTGATATACAATGATTCTTTGGGAAGAAGAAGAGTTGGTGTATTCTTCTTCCTTTTCTGCCGATGGAAGATGATGAAGAAAGGTGGGTGCATTCATTTTATGTTATTAGAGGGTATATGTGTCATTTAATTTATTATTAAAATAATTCTTAATTAAAAGTGTGTGCACAGCCCACATATGTCGCTGCATATAACCTGGCCCAACTTAAATTTATCCAAAAGCCAAGCGGCCCGCTCAATAAAGTTTTTACAGCCCAAAAGACTGGCCCATATTATATTGGGCCGGGTATTATTTATTTGATGCGCTCGATGTGGAAGAAGAAACTGTTGCCCCAAATTCCAAAATCAATTGACCGAACGAAGATGCAGCAGGCAGCTGCACCACCGCCGGCTCAGGAAGCGGCGGAGACCGGAGATGCACCGCCGAAGCAGGTGGCGCAGGCGTTGGAGCAGTTGGGGCAGGCCGGTCGGCTTATCGCCGATGTGCGGCTCGGCGCGGATCGGTTACTGGAAGCCTTGTTCTTCGTCGCGGAGAAACCTCATCATCAGCAGTCTGCCAAGTGTTTGAATTTAATCCTCAAAGAAGAGTCTTTAATGCGCCACCACCTCCAGAATCTCCGTGCTATTGGTGAGTATGTGTATGTATATCTTCACGAGTTATGTATTTTGTAGATTCTGTTGAGTTGCTTGATATATTGATATAATTGACAGTGGAGGAGATTGAGATAAAAAATTAAGTGTAATTTCGGGTATAGTGGCCCTATAATTGTTCGGGAGAGAAAGGGGAGTACAATTTAGCGATTGATATCACTGTCATTGACCTGATGCTTAGTTGACGGTTAATTTTAGTTGAAGGAACATATGGACGGCGATGCACGAGTTTAGTGAACATTTACTGTAAAACTCTTTCTTCTGTCATTTTATAATGAAGGTCGGAGTATTATTTATTTATTATCAAATAGTGAGGTCTTGCATAGTTTTATGTATTATGATGCATTTCTTCGATTTCTAGGGACAAAAACGGCATGATATGTTACCATTGAAACCAGGAAAAACCTCAAATGACACTAACTGTAACATTGGATCCGTGTAATTATGCTCGTGATTTTCATACATTCGATAGAATAATTTGAAATTTAAAAGCGGTTATTTTAGCCAATAAATCTAAACTTCAATTTGTTGACACCAAACCCTGTTCCAGAAATTTCTGATGAGCTTTTCAATCCATGTTAATCAATGAACTCATGCTGATTAACTTGAAAATTTTATTTATGGGGTATATTTGAATGTGGTTAACTGCATTGACCCTTGCCGTATATCAGGTTTTGTTGGTTCTCTATTTTCTCTCAAGAGGGGCCATTGTCTTGTGTGCACTAGGTGCATCGGGCTACTCAAGTGTTTTTTTTCAAGAGTCACCCATATTTTCATTGAGAAGTCACCCTTGTTTTCACTAAAAAGTTAGATTTTTAAATCGTAACTGACCCTAACTTTTCAGTGAAAACAAGGATGACTTTTCAGTGAAAATAGGAGTGACTCTTCAAAGAAACACTTGAGTTGCACGTTGCACTTGGTGCGCAATAGACTTACTACTGAAGAGGGACTCTGACATGTTGCAACATTTGGTGCAATTGACCTGGGAATCAGTAATGTAGTTTTATTGATCTCGCCCTTTTGAACTCATATATTTCATGTGCTGCATTAAATCTCTCTGGGTTCTGGGCCATAATACAAGAGGAATATGGAGGCATAATTTTAATATGTTTTTGTATTTGTTAGGAAGACAGCTGGAGGATTCAGGCGTTCTAAACGAGTCTCTTCGTTCACGTAGTAATTCTTGGGGTCTTCACATGCCTTTGGTTTGCCCAGATGGTGCTGTCGTTGCATATGCATGGAAACGCCAACTTGCTGGCCAGGCGGGAGCATCTGCTGTTGACAGGACAAGGTATTGTTTGGTGATCTGTGTTAAAGCTCTAGATGCCAAAGAACAGAATAATGATTGACATGCCTAAACTGGTGCACTCAATATGGTTGAGTTTTTTTAAGGTTATAAGGTCACAATCCATTTCTAATATCTTGCATTGAAGTAGTAAATTTAGCATACTGCATAATGAACTAAGACTTTTATGCTTGATGATGGCTAACACAATAGCATCAGCTATAAAGGAAGATAACTTTGAGGTCTTTCTTTTATATATAATTACCCAGCAATTTTCCATATCAGGCTATAGGTCAATACTCTGTTAAAACTTTATCCCAACTGTTGTAGTATACAAGTATCAGTGTATCACAGACAATAGTAAAAGTAATGAGAGAAGCTGTCAAGAATGATTGTGCCTATTATCCTCAAATATGCTTGCTGATCCTATTGCCCATGTCAATTGGCCTTTCGACATAATACAACATGATGTCTGTTTTATTTTGGCGCATGCATTTCTAGGCCAGTAGCAGCAGCCAAGAACTGTTAGGTGATACTGAAGTTATGGAAAAAAGTTTGGCTGTGTGAGAATGCTATGTCAACCCATGCTTTTAGTTGTTGTGGCTATAAGAGTGATAAATGTAGTGTCATTATGCTATTGTCTAACGGAGACTACGGAGTTGATGTGTCAGTTAACAATATAAGCTCACCTTTACATCTGACATTTTAATTCATGCTGTTTTTTTGCTTGATTGTTTACCCGTTTTTTTGCTGATTTTTGAATACTGTCAATACTTAAAACCCAAGAATCGTGCTTTATTCTTATAGCGCCATTTCTCCCTCCCACCGTTTCTCTCAGATGTACACTTACAAATGTCATATTGGGGCCATTTATCCTTTATATATTTTTGCAGATTGGCACTCAAGGCATTTACAGATCAAAAGAGGCGATTTTTCCCCCACCTTGCTGATGATTCTGTTGTAGGATCAGCCACAAAGAAATTATGCAGTCCCCTGCCAATATCTCACGAAGAGATTTGTGATCACAAAACATTGGGTGATATCCTGTCACATTTAGAGAAGGATATTCCAAATCTGCAAGCATTTACTTACCAGCGGTTGGATTGGTTAAAACGGGCATCATCATTGCCATCTGCAAATGAAAGCTCCAATGAGCCATCAAAAGATCTTAGCGGCTTCCAAAGCACAAGCAAATGGAGACAAAGTTCAACAATAAATGCTGCAGAAAAAGCTGCTGTTATTGAGCTACTTCTACCCCCCGTTTTTAGAGCTGTAGTGTCGCTACACACAGAAGGATCCGTGGACCCCGATGCAGTTGCTTTCTTTTCTCCTGATGAGGTGATTTAGTAAGTTTTACGTCAATGTGGAATAGTATGATAATTCTATCACAAGTTCTCCTCGGTGCATCAGTTGCACTGTGCAACTGGTGCACAACTAATATTGTTAAATGAAAATAACTCATAATACTGTTCAGTGAAAACAATTAATATTGACCTACTATTACCTTTTCGTAAGACAACTAATATCATTCAAATATGCATTTAAATTGAACGGTGCAACTAGTGTATAAATGTATTTGCCTTCTATCACTTATTGTGAAAAGAAAAGGTGGAGCTTGAGAGCTCTTTCTATTGTGCTATGATGCATTATTTGTATTACTTGTGTTTATTTTTGCATCTAATATGTCCATCCAATTACTGAACCTGTTTCTCTTCGTACATCAAATTTCACCTTTTTTTTTTTTTACCTCAGCTGATGTATCACTATTAATTTTCTTATGAAGGGTGGCAGCCATTTACATGCACGAGGTCTCTCATCACATCACGTATTTAGGCATGTCTCGGTAAGAACATTCATCGACTTTACTATACTCTCCACCTAACCCCCTCCTCCTATCAGAAGAAGCACCAGCCATTTTGCATATTGGATACTGAGATTTATCTGATTCGTAAATTAACCTGCAGGAACATGCTTCTACGGCTCTGCAGTACTTTATTTCTGCAAATCCTGAAACGGCCTTGAATTCCCTGCTGGTATTCTCCGAATATTTATGATCGTTAAATTAATTTAATAAAGTGTAGGTATAACTATATCTTTTGGTTCACTGCAGCACTGGGTTTGCAGTTACCAAACATTGTTCATGAAAGTGTGCAGGTGATTTTTGTTTTTGTTTTTCCTTTTAAATCTCTTATTTCGTTTTAATTAATTTTAAACCACACTGGTATTGTTGTAACTGTGCAGCAAGTGTGGAAAGCTACTAACAATGGACAAACAATTGGGTGTGATATTACCTCCCGTAAAACGCCCTTTCCGCCATTTCGATGCTGGTAAAAACTCACCAAAGAGCTCCGGGGTGGAGAAAGACAGTCTGGATCTTATTCAGGCTTTTCACATAAACTGCTTTTCAGAAGCCTAATCTAAAATCCATATTTCTTGGTGTAAAATGTAGTCAAGTATCCACTTAGGCAATAGTTGCCCTTAATTCTCTTGATTTTAGAACTCCTTGAATGTATTGATATGATTATTTCTTCTTCTGTACTACTATATTATTACAAGAAAGTTAACTATACATTGTAAATGAAGTTGAAATTTTAATTTTGTCGATTTAGATTTGATTTAAATTTAGATTTTGCACACTTTAGTTGAAGACTTTTGGGCTTTAGTGTTTGGCTGAGCTTATAAATTTTTTAAAACAACTTATAAGAGAGCTTATAAGCACTATCAATATTAGGACTATTCATGGAGTTTGGAAATCATCGAATCCGTACCGAAAAAGATTCGAACGAAAAAAATTGAGGACTTTTTTACTCTAACCGTACCGAAATCGAATCAAATATTTTTTTTGGTACGGATCTGGATATTACCAAATTAACTGTACCGGAAAATCAAATGTGACCGAACCGAATAATCGAATTAAATATGTATTAAATTTAATTAATTTTTAATTTTTATTATCAAACATAATTATAATGTTATTGAATTCAAGTACAACTATAAAATATCGTAATTTCTCCTCCTTTTTAGAATACAAACACTATACTCCCTCTGTCCCATAGTTGTTTTCTACATTACTGTTTGCACAAATTTCAAGAAAAAAATTTATTTATTAGTATTTAAAATGATAAAGTAGCTACTTATAGTTAGGAGTGTATGGAGAATATAATATTAAAAAGTAGGCTTAATTGCAAATAAAATAACTACTTTTCCACAAATTGCAATATAAGCTAAATTTTAAAATTTTTGCAAAAAAAAATCATCACTTTCATATTTGTTTGCAATTTAAACTTCGGACAATTTGTTCTTTGCCCGAAAATTGATATGTACTGATAAATACACAATTATCGTCTTAGTAAGCATCCACATTATTAAATATTTAAAAAAAATTTTAAAAAAAATTTATATTATAAATAAGTTTAAATATAAAAAAAAATTAATTATATTTCTTAACATTAACATACTTGTTTGTGTTTTGAAACTTTACAAATTTATTAACTTTTTTAAAAATGAATAGTTCAAATACATTTCAAATAATTTTAAAAATCAAATTTCAATTTTAAAAAAATCAAAATGTCCTAACTCCAATCCACAAAACACTTTAATTGAAGAAAGTAAATTAAATTAACCCCCAATCCCTTTCAATTCTTCATCCCCAAGCATAATGTATATTAGACAACTCTGTAAATAGTCTTCCTCATGCCTATCTCCATTCCCCACCCCTTCCTTGCAAATCTCAAGTTTAAGATACTGGTTCAAGGTAAATGCCAGAAATATGCAATATTGAAGGTATCAATATTAAAAATAATGTGGAGAAAAATTTGTTTGATTTTTGGGTAAATTGAAATTGTAATTGTTCAAAAGAAAATAATATAATTCAAGTCTAATGATGTTGCGTCGGCATTGGAAGGATGGAGTGGCGCAGTCGAATGGTGAAGATAAAAAATGAGGATGAACAATGATTTTAGGGTTGAATTTGGTAATTGCAAAATGATTTTTGGGGGGATTTTGGATTTGGTAATTGAAAAAGAGAGTTCTTTTACTCTTTAATTAAGAAAGTGTTAAGTTTTTAAATTTTTTATTTTATTTGATGATATTTTAAATTGGTTAGTTTTTAAATTTTTATTTATTTTAAAGATATTATAAACTCTTGAATTTTATAAATATAAATTTTAAAAAATATAACTAACCATTTTTATATCTATATGTATTTTAAATTTATTAATAGTTTTATAATATTAATTTGTAATTTAAATTTTATTTATTATTTTTATAAATAATTAATGATGTGGATTCATACTGAGATGATGATTGCATATATATATATATATATATATATATATATATATATATATATATATATATATATTTGTACACGTCAACTTTGGGGCAATGACAAAACTGCCCGATGTTTAAATTGCAAACAAATATGAAAGTGGTGATTTTTTTCGCCAAAATTCGAAAGTTTAGCTTATTTTGCAATTTGCAGAAAAGTGATGATTTTATTTGCAATTAAGCCTAAAAAGTATTGTTGTTCTTTTTCCAAAAAATGAATGTAACAATTGAATATGAGACAAACGTTTTTGCTAATGTAGCAAAGAACTTTGGGACGGAGGGAATATTATTTATCTTATTAAGAGTTCTTAAAATATCAACTTTTGTTTAGGTGTATATCAAAATGATTTAAATTAACTTTTTATTCTTTTAATTTCATTTTTCATTTATATTCATTTCTGACAAAAACTTGGATATAGTATACCCCGTGTCAGAATTATGATCAACATGATTTTAATATTGCACTTTTCATTTACAGAATATTTCAAAAGATTTTTTTTAATATATATTTTATATACTGTATTTTAAACACTTTATTGATGATGATTTGTGTCAATTTTTTAATCATCCACTATCATATAATGTGTTATATTCGAGCTTGTAATGATATATGTTTAATTGTGATTGAAGTTGTGTAATATTCGTGTGAGTGTGCATGCATCAATATGTTTTTAAAAAAAAATTAATTAAAAAAAATGATAGAATGATACAAAAAAAAAGAAGGTAAAAAGTCAGTTTCTCCGCTCCATTCCGTACCGATCCAATCTTGTTCGTGTGTAACCGAATATCCGCTCTGATCAGTACCAAAAAATAAAATATTCGTCCTGACCGAAATTTCGGTATGAACACGAACACACGAATTTTAAAATAACTGAACTTTGATACGGACACAAATATTTATGTTGGTCTGTAACGTGAACAATCCTAATCAATATGTTGGGCAAAATAAAATGTTTAACAGCTTATAAAATCATAAAATAAGCTCATACCAATTTATAAATTGTAAAAAAATTCTCACCTTATTTTCCTAACTACCTCCACCCCCAACCACCCACTCCTCCCTGGAACCACCCCACTCTTCCTTCCCCCAGCCCACTGTTGGAGTTATACGTGAAAGTATGCTTTTACTTTGTATAACTCGTGTATCAAACACTCGTTTTATGAGAATAATTTTTTTATCGCATTTGCTTTAGTTATGATTGAATGTTGAATTTCTATTGCAAATCGTTCAATATATAGTACGTGTTACATTGTAGTTAATGTGGTGATACCCGATCACGGAAGACGACATTAACAGTTTACTTGTAACTAAACGTACATTTTCACGACCCAGGTGGAATTGAACAATCCGCCGTGAAAGGTCGATGTGTAAGGCTCAGATTGGTCTGTCTTGACCAAGAGATTACACTAGCACATTTAGTATGTGTTGAAGAGGTCCTACAGCGAGGAGAAATTCTTCTGTTCTGAAAGGTGAAGAATTAGACCTCAGTGGTTGTTGATTTCTTAATCTCCGTCACTTAAATAGGACCGTGTGTGTTTAATAGTTACTGCTTTGATTCATGTTGGGTGAGAATCATTGTGACTTCGAACTTTGTGTCTTGGGCAGTAATATTAATCATACGACGGTTGCTAAGATTTAATACGGAGAAACGCGTGCGAGTACGGCTCGTGTGATTAGTCCCCTTGGTGGGCTCAGAAGTTTTATTGTACCAAATCTTGCAAGTGAAGAATTAGTTTCTTCGGTACGAATAATAATGTTGAGCTGTCTTTACTCCAAGGTGAAAGATGTTAATTAATTTAGAGCTATTCGGAAGCTTGATTAATTAATGGACTTGATAATCTTAAACGCGGGAAATAATAACCGGGAGCCCATATTATCGTAATATGGATTAAGATGGATAGTGCAATATTAATTTATTAGTGGTAATAATTAATATTAATGGGCTGAATTATATTGGGGCTCAATATTGAAATTCAGAAGTCCATTAGGAGGTCCAATCTTAATTCTCCTTAAGGCCCCTCAAGTAGCCCATTAAGTAGCCCAATAATGATAAGGTGATTAAAATAAAAAGAAAATTATATTGCTGATTTTTCTTTAAGTTTTCGAAAATAAGTGATATTAGGAGAAATTAGATTTTGTTGATTTTCTTGGAAAGATATTATGGAAGATATGTATTCTAGAAGTACAAGAATATCTCATATATTCAAGAAGATCCAAATCTTGAATTTCACACCTATAATTTTCGAAAATTGCTATTTATTATGGAGGGTGAGATTTTTGTGGAATATTTTATTTTGGAGAAAAGAATATATGAGATATATTCAAGATTTCTTAGAGTCTAAGAAAAGATTTTCTCCAAGCCCATATCTCCTACAATTTTCAGCCAACCCCCTTATAAATATGAGATGATTATTTCATCTCCAAGTACATAATTCCATGTGTTGGAAAAATCAAGAAGCATAGATATTTTTCTTTTTCCTTAGTTATTAAATTGCTTGAAAGCGTCTCCCACCGGCGATCAAGTGAGGTGAAAAGGGAAATACTTGAGAAGGCTTTGGGTTGATAGAACGTGATTACGAGTGTCCCGTATATCCAAAGGCCATTACTACGAGAGGTACGTTAATCGCATATTTACTAGTTTAATTCCGCCTAGTTAAATATGTGAAATTAATTTAGCATGCATGATGATAATTAGTTGTTGGAATTATTATTTGAATTAATTAGGATTAATTCATGCTAGTAATAATTGTATTTAAATTCGTATTTAAAATTCATCCCGAATAGATTCCGGGCACCCCTATATTTTTCCCAACAACTGGTATCAGAGCCACGGTTTCGGGCTCTGAATTTTAAATTGGAATTTAAATTGTTGAACATTAAAATTGAAATTGGATAGTAGAATTGTTAGATCTTTTTTGCAGGTATCCAATTGTCATGGTTTTTAATGTTGTTAATTTCATGCGTGTGAATTAATTTGGTTTTTAATTCGATTCGTTCGAATTCGTTTTTCTCGTGAGAAAATCCACGAGTAGATTAGTTGTTTTTATTTTGATTCGATCATTGTAATAGACTAGTCTAGATCTAGTATTTATTTTTTTTTTGTAAAAATAAATTGTAACCGGATCGTGACGAAGAACGAAGAATTAAAAACGGCGTACCCGGACGACGCATACATGCGTGGCACGTGTATGGAGGTAAAATCATGCAAGGGGTGAAGAAAACGAGGACGAACGGCGAAAAAACGGCGCAAGGGGGTGCACGGCGCACACCGTGCGCAACGGACGCACGGCGCCGCGCGCACGGCGCGCGCGCGCCTCGGCAGTGCCCTGCAGCGCCTCGGGGCGCCTCGGGCGCGCCTCGGCGCGCCTCCGTGCAGCGCCTCGGGCGCGCCTCGGGTGCGCCTCGGGGCTGCGCTTCGGCGCGCCTCGGGCGCTTTTCCAGCGCTTCTCGGGCCGGGAAGCGCGCGGGCCCACTTCGTGGGCCGACGCGCGCTGTATCTCAGGCCGTGGAATTTTTTCGGTTCGTGTTTTTTTCCGTGTGATTTTAAACGTCGTCCCGAACCCCAAACGATGTTGTTTTTGAAGAAGTGTTGCTGTTCGAGTGGGAGCACGTCGAGACGAACGTCGGAAAGCAACAAGGACGATTTTTTCGCATCAAGACGTGAAGAAATTAAACCGTGACAATTGGATTCGAGTGCTCCAATGTGTTTAATTTTGTTTTGATGGATGTTTTATTTCGTGCACTTATTATTATTTGTTAATATGTGTTTGCATGAATTTAATTGTCCAAGAAAAACCTTACTTTCGAAAATTACTAAGTATGTTTTATAATCGCAATTTTATTCCGGATATTAAAATTGGATTATTTTGGCCTCCATAATTTATTTATTTGTGAAGTTCTTTTGGAATACATTTCCCCCTCGGATCGGCCAAAAGAACGGATTTCACATGAATAAATTCCGAAAGGATGATTGTGGATTATTACTAGTGGCGGTATTGACCCTCACCACGAGTGGCTTGCTCAAAGCGAAATAATAATCCTGTATTTAATTATGGTTATTACTTAGGCATAGGAAATTGATATTAACTTACTCCCCTCGGAGTCCCTGTCAATTTCTATGTGGTCAAAGTGGGAGCCAACTATTAATTATGAATTAAGGATTTGTAACTTTTAAGTTTGTGATCCGCTTGAATGTATTTAAATGTATAGACCACCCCTCGTGGCGCATTTAAATTGTTTCGAGATATTGGCTGATGCATGATTATATTGTTTTAAGGTTTCAATATAATTAATGTGATCAAATTTATGTGATAATTTCGTATTTTTCTAGATATTGATATGAATGTATGTTTTATTCTCAGTTCATCATGTCGCAACCTTTTAATCCACAGTTTAGTATACTTAAAGATAACAAACTTGTCGGTGAGAACTATGTTGATTGGAAACGTAATATAAACATGGTCCTTCCTGCGCAAGAACACTATTGGATATTTAGCGTTGACGTACCCAAGAAACCTAATGATAAGTCAAGTAATGGGGAAAAGGCGATATTCGATGATTGGAAGCATTCCAATGAGCACATGAAGCGCATCATCTTGACATTTATGTCTGAGAATTTGAGGCGCATTCATGAAGGCATTGAAGCGGCTGTTGATATCATGAATAGCCTTGAAGAGATGTTTCAACATCAGAACCCCATGGCGAATCTGTTCACCATTCGTGAGAAGCTCACGAAGAAAATGGTGAAGGGAACACCCGTAAGGGATCATGTTCTCAATTTTAGGCGTGAGTTTGAGAAACTCGAGTTTCTTGGTGCCGGACAAAGTGAAGAAAGTCAAATCGATTCCATACTCCTAAAGCTATCGAGTAGTTTTGATGGGTTCTTTTGGGAATACGTGTTATCTGAACACAAGTTCACTTTGGATACCCTGCTCAAAGCTCTGATAACGGTAGAGTCAAACTTGGGGAGTAAGGACGAGGCTTTGGTGATCAAGAACCTTTTCTCGAAATCTAGGCCAATGGAAGGTAAGATTGAGAAGGAGGTAGTTGATCGGAACCAAACCAGTAGACCCACTTTGGGAGGCAAGAAAAGAGCTTTCAAGCCGTACGGCGTGAGGATACCCGGTAAGAGTAAGTGCTTCAATTGCGGGGAAAGAGGACATTGGAGGTCTACCTGTTCTAAGCCTAAGAAGGCGGTAAAGAAAGGTAAGTCTCGTGCTTTAGTCGTTGAAACATATGTTGCGGCGTATGCTGCCCATGTTTGGGTAGTGGATACCGGGGCAACTGATCATATTTGTTTCACTCTTCAGGGGTTCAAGTTAACCCGGCGACTTAGCAAGAATGAGATCACCATCACTTTGGGCGATGCTACGAGAGTGGCAGCCGAAGCAGTGGGAGTCGTGCACCTATCTTTTGAAGATAGAGTTTTAATTTTAAGAGATGTTTTATACGTTCCGAACTTTAGAAAGAATTTAATTTCGGTTTCTAAGTTGTTCTTTGATGGATATTCAGTTACTTTTAATAAAGTTGTTACTGTTTCTTTTAAGAATGATATTATCTGTCATGGAACGTTGGTAAACAATCTCTATACGATTAAGTGTGCACACCACTCAAATAATGAATCTAATAACACGTCGATCATTTCGAGCAATAAAAGAAAGCGTTCTTCGGAGATGAACGAAACACTTCTATGGCATCTTAGACTAGGTCATATTAATCTAAAGCGGATAGAGAGATTGGTGAAAGACGGATCCTTGGAATCACTCCGAGTCGAGCCGTTTCCAACTTGTGAATCCTGTTTAGAGGGTAAGATGACCAAGAGGGCATTTGGAGCCAAGGGGAATAGAGCCACGGAAGTGTTAGAACTCGTTCATACCGATGTGTGTGGTCCAATGACGATCAAAGCGAGAATGGGGTATGAGTATTTCGTTACCTTCATTGACGATTACTCAAGATATGGGTACATTTACCTTATGCGGCATAAGTCTGAAACTTTTGAAAAGTTTAAAGAGTTTAAGGCCGAAGCCGAGAAACATAGGGAAAAGAGTATCAAGTTTCTACGATCAGATCGTGGAGGCGAATACCTCAGCGATGAATTCTTGAACTACCTATCGGACGAAGGGATCGTATCCCAGTTAACCGCACCGGGAACCCCTCAACAGAACGGTGTGGCGGAACGAAGAAACCGGACTCTTTTAGAGATGGTCAGATCCATGATGAGTTATTCAGATTTACCCAAGTCGTTTTGGGGTAATGCCTTGGAAACAGCGGCTTATATTCTAAACTTGGTGCCATCCAAATCGGTTCCTAAAACCCCAATGGAATTGTGGACCGGGCGCAAGCCCAGTCTAAGACATTTGCGGATTTGGGGTTGTCCGGCATACGTGCTAGACAAGGAAGCCGGTAAGTTGGATCCACGTTCGGAATTAAGGCTGTTTATAGGATACCCGGCGGGAACGAAAGGGTGTATGTTCTATAGTCCCAAGGATCAAAAGACCGTGATTAGTACACACTTTAAATTCTTGGAGGAAGACTATATGAACAATCGGAAACCTAAAAGTGAAATTACCTTAGAAGAATTGAGAGGTCAAACCTCGATACCAAGTATACAAGATGATGTACCACACGTCACATCTTCACAACCGGAACCCCGTCGTAGTGGGAGGGTTCCTAGACAACCCGAGAGATTCATGGGGATAGGAGAATCTTCGGATTTGGTTCCCGGTGTTGAATCAGACCCATGGACGTACGATGAGGCAATCCAAGACAAAGACGCGGAGTCATGGCAAACGGCAATGGAAGCCGAGATGGGTTCGATGGATCATAATCAAGTGTGGGAGTTGGTCGAGCCACCCAGTGGGATAGAACCCATTGGATGCAAGTGGGTGTACAAGAGGAAAAGAGGACCGGACGGAAGGGTTGAAACCTTCAAAGCAAGGCTTGTGGCCAAAGGGTATACTCAGAAAGAAGGGATCGATTATGAGGAAACATTTTCGCCTGTAGCTATGCTTAAGTCCATCCGTATTCTCTTGTCGATCGCTGCGCACCTAGATTACGAGATCTGGCAAATGGATGTCAAGACGGCTTTCCTTAACGGAAGTCTTGACGGCATAGATATCTATATGCAACAGCCCAAAGGTTTCATTGAAAAAGGCCAAGAGAATCTCGTGTGCAAGCTCAAGAGATCCATTTACGGACTTAAGCAAGCATCGCGTACTTGGAACCAGTGTTTTGATCAAGTGATTAAGTCTTATGGGTTTGATCAAAACGAGTTCGAAAGTTGTGTGTATAAGAAACGTGACGGAACTGCGGTGGTATTCTTAGTATTATACGTAGACGATATTCTGCTCATTGGAAACAATGTAAAAGTATTGTCAGACGTAAAGGTATGGCTGTCAAAACAATTTGATATGAAGGACTTAGGGGAAGCCGGTCACATCCTTGGGATCAAAATCACTCGCGATCGCAAGAAAATGATGTTGGGCTTATCGCAAGCTTCATACATTGACACTGTTTTGAAGCGTTTCAGCATGCAAGATTCCAAGAAAGGTTTTATACCTTTTAGGCACGGAATCCATCTATCGAAAGAAATGAGCCCTAAGACGCAAGCGGCGATAGATGACATGAAAGGTGTTCCGTACGCTTCGGCCGTAGGAAGCCTTATGTATGCAATGCTGTGTACGAGACCGGATATCTGCTTTGCCGTGGGCATGGTGGCAAGATATCAAAGTAATCCCGGGAAAGACCATTGGACTGCCGTAAAGTGCATCTTGAGGTATCTGAAAAGAACTCGGGAGCGGATGCTGATTTACCAGTCGGATAGTCTAGTTCCCGTAGGATACACGGACTCGGATTTCCAATCAGACATAGACTCAAGAAAGTCAACCTCGGGTAGTGTGTTTTGCATGGGAGGAGGAGCCATTTCATGGAGAAGCGTTAAGCAGAAATGCATCGCCGATTCGACCATGGAAGCCGAGTATGTAGCTGCTTGTGAAGCAGCGAAAGAGGCAGTTTGGCTCAAGAACTTCTTAGTGGACTTGGACGTTGTTCCGAATTTGCCCGACAAGATAACTGTCTTTTGTGACAATGCCGGAGCAGTTGCAAATTCAAAGGAACCGAGAGCCCACAAGGCCAGCAAACACATAGAAAGAAAATACCATCTGATACGAGAAATCGTTAAGAGAGGAGATATAGAGGTGGCAAAGATTGCGTCGGGTGACAACCTAGCGGATCCATTCACAAAGGGTCTGCCTCAGACTACATTCGAGAGACATGTGGATGGAATGGGAGTCAAGACTATTGCCAATCTGCTTTAAGTATAAGTGGGAGGAATTATTAGGTTAGTGTAGGTTGACATGAGATGTCACGTAGAGCTACTACACTAAGACATGTGTGATGTATACTAAAAGCAGACTTTAAGTATAAGTGGGAGATTGTTGGAGTTATACGTGAAAGTATGCTTTTACTTTGTATAACTCGTGTATCAAACACTCGTTTTATGAGAATAATTTTTTTATCGCATTTGCTTTAGTTATGATTGAATGTTGAATTTCTATTGCAAATCGTTCAATATATAGTACGTGTTACATTGTAGTTAATGTGGTGATACCCGATCACGGAAGACGACATTAACAGTTTACTTGTAACTAAACGTACATTTTCACGACCCAGGTGGAATTGAACAATCCGCCGTGAAAGGTCGATGTGTAAGGCTCAGATTGGTCTGTCTTGACCAAGAGATTACACTAGCACATTTAGTATGTGTTGAAGAGGTCCTACAGCGAGGAGAAATTCTTCTGTTCTGAAAGGTGAAGAATTAGACCTCAGTGGTTGTTGATTTCTTAATCTCCGTCACTTAAATAGGACCGTGTGTGTTTAATAGTTACTGCTTTGATTCATGTTGGGTGAGAATCATTGTGACTTCGAACTTTGTGTCTTGGGCAGTAATATTAATCATACGACGGTTGCTAAGATTTAATACGGAGAAACGCGTGCGAGTACGGCTCGTGTGATTAGTCCCCTTGGTGGGCTCAGAAGTTTTATTGTACCAAATCTTGCAAGTGAAGAATTAGTTTCTTCGGTACGAATAATAATGTTGAGCTGTCTTTACTCCAAGGTGAAAGATGTTAATTAATTTAGAGCTATTCGGAAGCTTGATTAATTAATGGACTTGATAATCTTAAACGCGGGAAATAATAACCGGGAGCCCATATTATCGTAATATGGATTAAGATGGATAGTGCAATATTAATTTATTAGTGGTAATAATTAATATTAATGGGCTGAATTATATTGGGGCTCAATATTGAAATTCAGAAGTCCATTAGGAGGTCCAATCTTAATTCTCCTTAAGGCCCCTCAAGTAGCCCATTAAGTAGCCCAATAATGATAAGGTGATTAAAATAAAAAGAAAATTATATTGCTGATTTTTCTTTAAGTTTTCGAAAATAAGTGATATTAGGAGAAATTAGATTTTGTTGATTTTCTTGGAAAGATATTATGGAAGATATGTATTCTAGAAGTACAAGAATATCTCATATATTCAAGAAGATCCAAATCTTGAATTTCACACCTATAATTTTCGAAAATTGCTATTTATTATGGAGGGTGAGATTTTTGTGGAATATTTTATTTTGGAGAAAAGAATATATGAGATATATTCAAGATTTCTTAGAGTCTAAGAAAAGATTTTCTCCAAGCCCATATCTCCTACAATTTTCGGCCAACCCCCTTATAAATATGAGATGATTATTTCATCTCCAAGTACATAATTCCATGTGTTGGAAAAATCAAGAAGCATATATATTTTTCTTTTTCCTTAGTTATTAAATTGCTTGAAAGCGTCTCCCACCGGCGATCAAGTGAGGTGAAAAGGGAAATACTTGAGAAGGCTTTGGGTTGATAGAACGTGATTACGAGTGTCCCGTATATCCAAAGACCATTACTACGAGAGGTACGTTAATCGCATATTTACTAGTTTAATTCCGCCTAGTTAAATATGTGAAATTAATTTAGCATGCATGATGATAATTAGTTGTTGGAATTATTATTTGAATTAATTAGGATTAATTCATGCTAGTAATAATTGTATTTAAATTCGTATTTAAAATTCATCCCGAATAGATTCCGGGCACCCCTATATTTTTCCCAACAACCACCCCACTTCTACTTAAATACAAAAAAATTATATTAAAATTAAAATTTAAAAAATATTTATTATAAATTCTTAAAGATTTTATAAGTTTGTAGTAACCAAACACTTTAACAACGTATAAGCTACTTAAAAATTATATCTTATGCACTTTTAAAACAATTTATAAGATATAGAGATTATAAGACGATTCAAATAAACTAAGCCAAATGAGCTTTAATTTGAATTCTAAATAAGCAAGTTAAATTTGAAATGTACGAAGGTGACCGTTTCTTGCCAAAATAAATTATTGTGCGAGACAAATTAAACTTTAGTAATTTTAGTCTCTTACTTTAGTTTAATCTTTCTCTTAATTAATTAAATTTGATTGTTTCAATTGGCAGTCTCACGAATTATCAAATTAGTTTGCTTTAGTAGCAAAGACGTGTTTCCATGCTTCACTTTCTAATTTGATCAAAATTAATCAATAGTCTTGTCTTGTTTGTTTCATGTTCCAACTTCTTTTGGTAGCAAATTATAATTTTACCCTGTGAAGATGTATGGATCAACATCAATTCACACATGCATGAATCACCATCCCACTTTTCACCAAAAACACTATACTTCACACCAAAAAAAACTTGTACATATTTATGAAAAGAAATTGTATTTCTTTTGAATTCCACCTCATGAAACATGACAAGAAGAAAATATAATGACATGATACACTACATCAAAATCCATCCATTTATCCTGAAAAATATATATATATCAAATCCAGTGAATAGGTAAGTAGATAAAATACATTTAATTTGAATTTGTCTCGCTCTGTTTGAACTGTACACATTCTTGCACAAAGATTTGCCTAATCAAATATTCTCAATTCACCAAAACTATGCTCATGCTCAGACTGTTATTTTACGACAATCTTCTTTCTTTTTTTACGATTCAATCATCACTTAATTATTTCACATGCCGTTGATTTTACATTCACAAATAACCACTTAATTCATAAATGGGTCACACAATCTATATATATATATATATATATATATATATATAATAATAATAATAACCGACCTACATTTGGAAACCATTGAATTTTCCCGCCAAAATTATTAAAAAATTAAGTATTAAATCTTTGGTATATATCTTTAAAATATATATTATAAATATTGACAAATAATTATTTACAAAATATATTGAATAAATATTGACAAATAATATAAAAATATATTGAATATATCTTTGAAATATATATTATTATAAATTCATGTATTTTGTCCGACATCTTCATTACTTTCTCTATAAAAAAATAAACCTTAAAATAAAAGATTAATAATATTATCTATTTGAAATGAAAAATATTTTAATAGTAATACTAATAAATACTCTTAAACATAAACAAACAGACTTCAATATAAATCGGGGATTCATAAATTAATTGTACAATTATGACCGTGCATTGTACGGGTTAAGTTACTAGTACTACCCTTATTTTACATATTTGATCTACATTTTCTAAAATCTATTAAAAAAAAATCAATGAGCATAATTTTAGTAGAGGGATGAGTTGCATCTAACATTGCTTTCAATAGGAGCAATATATTATTCTTGCCTATGTATATAACCACGTCACACTTGTGTACAAATTTAATATTTTCATGATTGTGTTTAAACAAAGAAAAAGTCATTTTTGCATGGAATAAGCAAAGAAGGGTCTGATTGAGAGTACCTTTAATAAATCCGTTCTCAATATCCTTTGCTAAAGTATAAAGTCTTGTGTAGGAAATATGCCAAACCAACAACTCAAGCAACCTATCAACAGTTGATTCATTTTGCTAATTAAGTACTACCCTCTTTCTCTATATATACACATAACTCATGCATATACTACAAATAATGTCCATGATCATATAAAAAATAAAAAAAAATTGTTTATAGATGGATATTCATGGCGTGGAAGCTCATAGGCATAGACACCGGAGGTCGGCCTCCGGTGTGACCGTGCTGGCGCATTTGTTCGGTTTGATAGCCCTCATTCTTATGCTCGTCTGGCTCTTGCATTATCGCGAGGGCATTGATCTCGACTCCAATGACAATTCAAACCGTATTTTCAACGTACAAACCTCTTGCATTTTCGTAAAAAACTTTGCTCTATCCTACGCATTTCAATCCATCGTATTTGCCTCTGCAGGTTCACCCGTTTCTTATGTTCTTCGGGTTTATTTTCATGGCGGGCGAAGGTATGGACATGATAAAAATAACTACTTCTTAATATAACACTGTTATACACCAGTTGTACAGTGTAACAGTAACAAACTGTTAGTACTACTTTTTGTTAAACAACTAATACTCTTGGAAAAAAATGCAGCTATGATGGCATACAAGACCGTAAGAGCAGAAAGGCAAGTGCAGAAATTTGTTCACTTGTTCCTGCACTTGGTGGCCATCGTTCTCGGGATCGTCGGCCTACACGCAGCGTTCAAATTCCACGATCGAAGAGGCATACCCGACATGTATAGCTTGCATTCTTGGATCGGAATCACCACCTTCTCCTTGTACTGTTTGCAAGTAAGTAACCTCCCCGTCTCTCGTCTCATTTTCGTGTTTCATCCTTGTCTCAACTCTCTCTGTGTTTGTGCATGGGAAGTGGTTGCTGGGGCTGATGGTGTTTCTGCCACCGGGGGGGTCCGTAGAAATGAAGGCGAGGATTGCTCCTCTGCACGTGAGCGGCGGTAGAGCGCTGCTGTTCATGGCGATATGCACGGCCCTGACCGGGCTGATGGAGAAAGCCACATTCTTGGAGCTGAAACATCACAATGAGGCTCATGTTATCAACTTCCTGGGGTTGATGATTCTGCTTTTTGGGATTGCAGTTGATGTTTCTGTTACTCTTGGACGTTACATATAAATATCATGCTCTTTTTTCTCTCACTCATGGCTTGATTTGTTGTAGGAAATTCTTTTGGTGTGTTTGTACCTAGTGTCATTATTGTGCAATAAAACTTGTTCTGCCTCATTTGAAGCTTCTACTTTTAGTCCGGTTTGGTTTGATCTATGGCTACAACACCTTACAGCAGGTGGTATTTCTTAACATACAACAGTAACAATGTAACCATCATTTTCATTACAATTCACTTTTCTATAATATTGATGAATTTGAACAAAACGCCTCATACTCATATTGAAAATATTGAAAGACCTCCAAAGCCACCTCAAAATAACTTATAATCCTAAAACAAGTATATTCCAATCAACATCAATAAAATATCTAGCTAAAACTTGAGCAAGAATTCCCATAAAGATTTAATGCCAAGAAAGAATGTACCAACCAGACAAGCTCTTCTCCCTCACCATGCTTTCTCATTACACAGTACACATGGTAATGAGTTAAGACAACATACAAACAACAAAGTTAAACCAAAGTATTCAAAAATCAAAGGGGATAATTAAGCTCAACCAAGCACCAAATGTAGTCCAAGTCAGAGAAAACTACACCTAATTACACCAACTGTTGCTTCGTCGCTTCCATTCTCTTGAGCAATCCCGAAATCTCCGTCTGCATTCTCAATTTCATTTTGTAATAATCGTAGTGCGAATTCTCCAACATCTTGAGCTCCTCCTTTTTCTTCCTTCGCCTTTCCTCCGTTTCTTGCAAACACAGTTTCGCTAGCTTCTCAGCGTGCTCCTCTTCCAGCTTATCGGTTTTCAGCCTCACCATTCTCCTGAAACTTTCGATCTCTCTCTGGGCCTCATCAGCTCGACTCTGGAACATTCTGGCTTCAGCTTCTTTGACTCGTACCAGGCTTTCCAAGCTGTCGAAACCGTCTTTTTTCACGGGCTTAACGGACCATTCGTCCTCCACAATCTTCTCACCCATCATAGGGGCTTTTATGTCATTGTTGTAAAATTCAAAGGGCAACGATCCATTTGAAGAGTTGGTGTTGTAGAAGGGTTTTGGAGTGAGGGAGCTGGATAGTTGTAGGGCAGAAGCGTCTTTTTTATAGCCTTGTTGATCGATCAAGTCTTTTGGAGACGTGCTAGAAGAGCCCATTTCCAACAAACTATCTGCAGCTGCTTCGAAACAGAGAGTAAACATAAGAATTCATTATGACATATATATACACACACACACACATATATATATTGTTCAGTACACCAAGTAATACTGCTTAACATACTAAAGACATCAGTGGTTAATTACTATGATTAATTAGAGGCGAATTTGTTGCTACACCAACTTTTTGAATCATGTTTAGGAAACTATGTTGAAGGGAATTGATGCACATAATGAAAATTTAAGCTTGATATAGACAAGAACGTTAACTCTTGACTTAAAAATTATTGATAAATACTGTCCAGCTAGGGTACTACATACAACTGCAATTGCAGAATCCTATTTGTGTTTTCATACGAGAGAAAAGCATACAAAATTTAATTTTGAATCCCATTGTTTCCCAAAAACAACCATTTTTCTGAAAGATTATCTATATTTCAACTTAACAAATAATTTAAGACTCAATCAAAGTGAATCCATGTAACCCATTTTTGTGTTTTCAGTATGTCATATGTAATGCAACTAGCATAATGTTATTACCCTATAGCGACTATCATCATCATAGCAGATTAAACTCTCAGATCCTAATGAGATAAAACCTGTCAGGTCATCATCAATGAGATAATACGACGTATAGAGTTTATCAATTCAGAAGAACAAATGATAAACACAACAAATCATTAACTCCAACATTGCTCAAAATTACTTCAATATTCATAAGTTTAAAAGCAAGAGAAGTGATTGAGAACTCACTGTTGAAAAACTGAAGGATAGAACTGCAGACTTCTGGAGGAGTTATCGCCATATTACGAAGTTTGACAAGCATCTCATCAGCCTTCACATGCAATTCCTTCCCTCTACGATCTTCGCTAGCTCTGAAGATTTCTCTGACACAATCGAGCTCTTTCATCAGGCTTTCTAGACCCCAATCCTTAGCAAAAGACTTGAAGACCTCCTTAACAAATCCAAACATCTCCGAAGAGTGACTGCAAGCCAGGCAGTGAAATTGCATCTCAGTCCCTCCAGAAGAAGACCCTTTTGAGACGGGACCCGGCTTTATGAGATTCCTTTGGAGCCCACAAGCGGCATGGCACCAGTGTGAACAAGCATCACACCCTACCCAACTACAAGTATTGCTAGCACAATCGAAGTTCAAACAAACTGGACACATGCATTCGCTGCAAAATCCCTTTTTCGTCGAGCAAATCTTGCAATCGCAATCCTCAACCGGTAGCAGCCTCTTGCAATTAACGTTTCTGCATCGTTCCAGCAAGAAAATGTCTACCAATTCCGGTGATGGGAGTCGGTTTTTGCTATGCAAAAAGCTTCCTAGCCCCATTTTGATAGCAACCAGTATTTCAAGCTGGCTCTTTTGGCACTTTGAGAGAGTCTCGTTCGTGAGATCAGATCTCCTATCGAGCTTCTTCTGGAGACCCACAAGTTCGATTTTCCTCTCCGGGCTATCAATCACATTCCTCAAGTACTCTTTAACCGATTCGACTGTTTCATCGGTAAGCTCCTGAATCACCTGAGCCATGGCGGGAATAGACTCGGAAACAATCTCCCTAACTATCCTCTCAGGTCTCGAAAGCTTACGAGCTCTCACCACATCCCCATCTTCCGAATCTCTCACATTCTCCAAATTCACCATCCTCGACCCTCCCGACTGAGCATCCACCATTCTTGGCCTAGCCGGCAGCTCAGATGGGAGAAACGAGACGTTATCAGAGCTCGTAGTCTTGTAAAGACTATTGCTACACGAATTATCCTTATTAAACCCACCCCGATTACCCATCCCAAAACCCCCATGATTGGCCAATGCAACAGTACCATCTCCAATCGGCCTAAACCTGCTATGCACCGACCCATTCGTCCCCTCCCCACAATTCCAAACATGATCACTATCCCTCCTGTGGCTTCCCGAGTAATCACAGTTCTCAGTCGAATTCCTAGTGAGCGAGCAACTGGGGTTGTGCGAAAACTGATGCGAATACGAATAGGAAAGCGAAGCTGCAGTGAAATCATTGGAATAGGTGGTTTGGGTATTGTTATACGACGGGGCAAGGGACTGATTACTCCTACTTGGCCTCAATCTAGACGGGAGATCCCCCCCATTCTGAACCCTATTTGACCCAGCTAAAGACAGGGAAACATCGGGGAGAGCTAAAGAAAGGTTCAAGGACTCGACCTTCGCCTTCTTCTCCCTATACTCCCCCTCAATTTCTACATTTTCAGCTTCCCTTTTGGAAGAATTTCCCCTATTCTCATTCAAATGAAGGAAATCCCTCTCCACCCACAAGTTATCATTACCCTCCCCATTTTGATCCTCGGAAAACACTACTTCTTTCCCCTTGTTATACCTAACACTTAATTTATCCAAAAGGGTTTGCCCAGAAACCTCCTTTTCAGGAAGCCCTTGTTTCGAATTATCACACAGATAGCTAAGAGTGAGCTCCTGAGACCCAAAATTGCCAACCCTTTTAGGGTTCAAAGCAGAATTCTCATCAAAACCGCCTATGATTTTAATTTTGTCTCCAAGAAAATTGATACCCTTCTCCTGAAATTCGATTTTCTCAAGTGGGGTCTCCCTATTCTTTTCCTCATCTGAATTATTATCTCGCTCTCTCTCCATCAAAACAACAAACGAATAATTAGCGGGGAGAGAGAGAGATGAAAACTTACAGAAACGGAGTTGAGGGACACCGGGCAATGGGGAAAATTGAAGAGAATCTTGGGTTTTTGATTGAAAGTTTCGAGCATTGACTCTCTGCAGCACGATTTTCTCTCTCTCACTCTCTCTCCTCGCTGTATGTATATTGGGCAAGTTGCAACGGCCGAATTCTTTTTTGTTTGTGATTTCACACTTTCAAGTCTTCTACGCGGATTATGGCTTTGCTTGGGCTGAAATTACGGAAATAGCCCTTGAGTGAGTCAAATTTAACGTTCGGAAGTGGCCCTTTGTGTGATTGTCTTCCTGACTTTTTAGGCTTTTGGTTAAGTGTCAAATGCTCCCTCACTCTACTATTTATATCTTTTGTTTTTATTATTTTTAATACGTGACGTGCAATAAATAATATTATAAATGATCATTAATCATATGTATATATCATATTTTAAAGATAATTAAATAATATTCCATTCAATAATAATAAATAAGTTTCTTTTTACCAGTAAATTAAAGTAGGTATAAAATTCATAATTAACTAATTCAATTCATAGTAAATTTTCTATTTTATCCGTATTCACATTAAACTATTAAATTAAATAAGAGACATTTTATGAATTTAAATAGGGGCACTTTAAGAAAAATAGATTTCCTCCATCCCCTAATAATCTTCACACTATTTTTTTTCTCATGTTTTAGCGAACGAATTATTTATTAGTATTTAAAATGGTAAAATATTTTTTAAGAAAGGGTATAATAGCTCTATCTCTCCTCTTGTATAAAATATTTTTAAAAGTTTATTTATCATTTCAAATACTAATAAAAAATTAGTTTGCTAAAAAACGAGAAAATTGTAATGTGAAGATAAAGATGAGACGGAGGGAGTAGTTAATACTTATTAGAATGCAAAACAAGTATATATAATGAGACATCTCAAAATAATAATTTTATCTATTATTATTGGACGGGGAAAATACCAAAATAAAAATCTTACCTATTATTATTGAACCGAGTAAAAGATAAACATGAAAATGGAATAGGCAGGTGATCTTAATTGCTAATGTGATAAAGTTTTTTCCTCCATGAAGCCCATTTTAATTGTAGTTTTAGGAATTTCACCTGAATTAAGAAAATATTTAAATAGCAATAAATGTATATGTTGTGTGGTATTTTTATCCTGTGTTTACTTACATGGAGAAACATTTATTTAGTTAATGCGTAGTACCATAAAAAGCATTTAGAATGACAAATTTGGGAATTGGTATTTAATTATCGTAAATTAGTTCAAAATGACATTTATTTCGAGTAAAAAAATCTCATTTATTTCGGATTGAAGGGAACAATATATTTTATTAACAATTCTGACATGTATTTTTTATTCTGTTTTGGTATTATATCTTGTGCTTTACTTATTTTAATACATGGTATGTGTAATTAATATCATAAATTATCATTAATAACAAGTGTCATCTATAAGGATGGTGAACTATAAAGTGTAACATAAATAAAGTAGGCGATTTTAATTGTGATAATCCTTTTCCACTAAAATTGTATGAGTGACCTATCACTTATCACATTCCATAAAACAATTACTATTATTTTCCAAAGATTCAATCAACTAAGGACTTGTTTGTTTCGAAATTTAGGTGCGCGTGTGAAGTCATAATTTTACATCCACGAGATGTAAAGTCTTGGATGATCATAAAAGTATGTGTTTGTTTTGAAATTTTAGTAGGGTGGGATTTTACTTTATGTCAAATCATGTGTAAGAGTAAAGTAGGATGTGTAAGAGAAAAGTAGGAAAGAGAGTGTAAGTGAGAGAAAAGTGATATTGTATTGATATGAGTAATAATATTTTTAAATGGTATAAAGTGAATTGTATTGAGATGAGTAATAATAGGTATTTATAGGTGTGGATGAAGAATGAGATGTAAAAACTGGATGTTACATCTCCAACTAGAATAGGAAAAGGGGCCGAAAAGTTCTAGTCCTGTCCCGATGAGTTCCAAAACAAATAAGCCATAAGTGTATTCTATAAAAATGATCCAATCAAATATAAAATATTAAAAAAATATTAGTAAAAATAAGTCAACAATAATAGTTAAAGAGTATTGTGAACTCAATTTCACGTGAATTCTCTTTTTCAAATATTATTTTTATGTACTGTCATTGTTATACATATCAACTATCATTGCTAAAAAATATTTAATTTTTAAACCGTAGTCATGAATATATGTATATCAATAGAGTAACTCTCTTGTGCACTTGGTATATAGTATACCCACTCAACAGTTAAGACTATTTATATTGAAAGTATGATTTGATTACAGTAAAAAGTGTGGTTAGATTACAGATAAAATTTTACACTGAAAATCGATTCTTAGTGTAAATTTTTTCGTGTAATCTAATTACACTTTTCAGGATAGTTAATCTACCATTTTTAGTATAAAAATTATCAACTGTTGAGTAAATGCATCGTGTACTTGGTGTAGTGAATATAAGAGGGGTGTATTCAATTGAAATTCTATTGGATTTTTTTGGACTTTAAAAAGTCTGTGGATTTAGAAAATCTATAGACTCCATGCAGAGTTTGACTGACTTTTTTTATTGATTTACTTGAATTTTCATAGACTTTACAGGATTGTGGAATACACTTTTTTTATTGATTTACATGGATCTCCATAGATTCCGGTGCTGGAACCATTGATGCAAGTGTACATGGAACACACTTGTATATAAAAAAAGTTATCCAAATTATTTAGAAAAAAAATACGTTAGTTAAAAAATACATTATTTTTCATCATTATTATTCTCTTTTTTCTTTTCCATCACCGTTATACTTCGCCCTCATTAGAAGTCTCTGGTTGTTAGAAGAGATTTTGGAGAGTATAATCTATTTATATTTTTTGAAGAGTAAACTTGGCAGCGGGGCGGGGAATCCCGATTCCCGTGGGGATCCGCCCTGAACGGGTCGAGGAATCCCCGAAGGAAACAGAGAATAATTTCCTACTCAATAAACTATTTATTCAAAATTACATCTATATTTTATTTAATATTAAGTTATTAGTTACAAATTATACAATTTTCACTTTAAAATATATGTTAATTAAAAATATTAGAATTAAAGGTTCTTCAAATTGTTTAAATTAGTTTTTTTTTAACACTAACTTAAAGTAATCGTTGTGTATGATTAAATTTTTTAATTTAAATATTATTTTATATTTTAAAAATGAGATAAAAAAAATAATTGGGCGGGGAACGGAGAATCCCCATCGGGACGGGGATCCCCGGCGAGGCGGGGATGGAGTAAAAAATTTCCCCATTTATTTTGCGGGGACGGGGATGGGGAATGACCCCACGTCCCCGTCCCATTGACATCCCAATGGAAGAGAATCAAAGAAAGTCTATTGACTGTTAAATACCTAAAGATTATTTAAGACTTTTTGAAATCCGTAGAAATCTCTGGTTATTAGAAGAGATTTTGGAGAGTGATGTCTATTTATATTTTGAAAGAGAATCAAAGAAAATCAATGGAGTATTAAAATCCAAAGACTGTTGAATACCTAGAGATTTTTTAAGACTTTTTAAAATCCGTATTGAATACCTTAGGATTTTCAAAGACTGAAAATCCAAATTGAATACTCTCAAACTTTAAAAGTCTAAAAAAATCTTGTAGACTCTATAACCAATACACCCCTATAAGAGTGTGTCATGAGAATAATATTTAAAGAAATCGTTTACGAGTTGAAACAATTTTTTGTCTTAATTATAATCTAATTATCTGAATTCACACCGAGCATCCCATCTTTGATTACCAAGAAAATCAGTTACGACGTAAGTTGAAATTTATACTAATTTCCTTTTCAAGCCAGCGTAGAAGAAGTCCGGGTCAAATTGTGACGAAATCAAATAATATTATTTTGATGATTATTTTTATTTTCATGTAAAATATATTTGTTTACTTCCATTATTTTAAAGTTGCAGCTCTTCTATTTTGTTTTGACATTTTTTTTTTCAAAGTCTTTTTAGATCTTTATTCTTTCACTTTTCCTTTTCAATTTTTCTTATATCTTTTCTTGTTTTTATTCCCCCAAGGAAAAAATGAGTAAAGTAATGAACTGAATTTGAATTTTTATTTTTCAAAACACAAGTAAAAGTAAGTGAAATAAAGTATATGGGGCTATTTTTTTATTTAAAAGTATAGAAGAGAATATACTTGAAAAAAATACTACACAAAACAAGAAACATTAAAATACATGAGAAGATATATATTCTTCTAATTTTAAATTTAAGAGTTGATAAATTCGAATAAAGGACAACTATGCACGATTAACATACCCCTATGTCCAGTTTAAAGTCAAAACTAATTTATCATTTTAAAACTGATAACATAATATTCGATAAGTTCAAGTTTGTGGTCATATAATTGAAGCTCAAATGATAAAAGTGTTGTAAATCCGGAAGATTTGATATTCCCAATCTAGGAGATTTGGTGTGGACATTACTTGAGGACCAAGAATTATATTGGGCTTTATCCATTAGACTAGGGTTTTACTATTATATATACCCCATTGTATTCATGAATTATGTACACTCTGATACACAATAATACTAGTGGAACTCCTGGCTTGGATCGCCCCCAGACGTAGTCCTTCCGGACGAACTGGGTAAACAAACGTTGTTTATTTAATTTACGCACTCAATTACAACACGTTATCAGCACAAGTCTCTGCCCACAATTAATCGGTACGAATCTCAATTTATTTTCTCTTGAATCTGATAAATTATTATCCGATTAATTATGAGAGCATCTTCATATGTCTATGAATTTCTTCCCTGCTTATATATGTGCTACATATGCATACTTGCCGTGGTATTAGATAAGAAATTCAATTTGAATTAAATTTCCAGTATTTATATATGTGCTGCGTATATCTACATGTTTACATCATGTGAACATTGAATCAATTTTAAATTAATAATTTACTTTGCCGTGAACAAATTACCTATACACATATATGTATATGTTCCAAAATCTTATACTGTAACCTACTCCGCCAACGCTCGGCCAATCCACCGCCGCCGCGACGACGCAGCCGCCGAGGCCGCGAGCCTTGCGTGTGCGCCGCTGGACAGTCGCGCCCAGCAGAGCGCCGCCCCTCATACGCTGCCTCTGCGTGCAGTGTGGCAGCGTCCCCGATCGCTCTCCGGCCGCCGCCGTGCAAGCTCTCACCACCGCGGGAGGCGCGGCCGCGCCCCTTTCCACGACCAGAAGCAGTTGCGACCGGGAGACCTCACGCCGCCGTCTGGAAGACGCCAGGCGCGCCTCCCGCCGCACGGAGCCTCCGCTTGACCACCGCCGACGCAGCAGGCCGAGGGCATCGCGCGAACGCCGCGGCCCGAAGCCGCCTTCGCGCGCCGCCTCCACGGTGTTGCCCCTCTACCGCATCGCGCCACCAAGCACTCGCGTCCGCCCTTCCGCCTCCGGGCGTCGAGCGGCGACCGAGCACCGCGCCTGAAGACGAACAGCCGCCCGCGTCCGCCCGTAGCAGCCAGCGGCGCGCGTCCATCTTCCTGCGGGAATTAGGACGGGGAGGAAGACAGTAGCCTGGGCCGTATCCATTAATTGCCCTGGGCCTTTTCAAATTACTTGGGCTGGCTTTTATGAGGAGTGGAATTGTTTTGATTGGCTTTTAATTAATTATCATGGGCCATTTTTTTTCATTAAATATTTTAGTGGACCTTAATTAATTCAACTTGGGCCTCTTTGATAATTTACCTTGGACTAGTTTGCCTAAAGCAAACATGAAAATTGTATAACTATTTATTCAAAATAATTTTTCAAATCGTCTCTTGGAATTTACTAACCAATTTCGTGTTGAGCTTTTCTTTTGATCTTGATACCTGGATAATTGCTCCACCCACTTGAGACGTGTCCAAGTCTCTGCCCGAGATTATACGGTACGCCCTAAATTAAATTTCATATGAATTTCATGTTTTGATTTATGCGAATCAAAATCAATGTGACTTGAATTGACGAGCAACGACCGACGTCCCGAAGGCGTTCAATCACCGCCCGTCCCGCTGCCCGATCGCCAGCGCCGCCCCGTTGAGCGCGCCTCCCGATCACGCGCTGCTGCCGCCTAACGCCGCGTACCACCTTACGCCGCCGCCGTCCTCTATGCGCGTCGCACGTGGTGTTTTTCTCGGATTTTTGTGATTTGTAATTTCGTTCTTGATATCACAAAACTCGTGTTAATTTATTTATTTTTAATCCTGAAAATATTTCGTTAAATTGCGTTAATGTACATGAAATAATTATTCTAATGATTATTTTCTCTGTCCATTAAACCGTATATTTTCTGCAAATCATTTTCATGTGATTATCGTTATTTATTGTTATTGCATGCTTAAGTGATTTTATTATCCTACGTGCATTAACACTGTGCACATAGTTTATAGTCCGCTCTTCATGCCCGGGTAGGCGGCGCCCGGTATGTGTCGGACCGTAAATTTATGCCTTGGGTAGACGGTGCCCAGTACGTGCATCTATGTGCCTTAGAATAATCAAATAAATCCTTATTCCTCCGTTGTTAATTAGTTTGGTCGCAACTCTTACCATGTCACTTTAAAAAATTATAGTGAATAATGTCCAATATTACCATGATAGAATTTGATGAGCTTGCTCTCGATGGTAATAACTACCTGACATGGGCGCTAGATGTTGAGATCCATCTAGCCTTAAATGAGTTGAGCGAAACAGTTCTCGAAGGTTCGAAATCCACTAACGCCCTGAAAGCGAAAGCGTTGATTTTTCTCATGAACCACCTGAGTAAGGAATTCATTATTCATATCCTCATTCAGGGACCCCGGAATATTATGGAGCTCCCTGTAGGACCATATACTCCTCCCTCCGGTACAATACGACCGGTGTATGCACCGTATTGTAACCCAGTTGATGCAGAACAATCTGCCAACATTCCACGCTAGCAACCTTATACTCCAGCAGCAGTATAGGGACGATTATATTATTGGTTGCAAACGTGGAAGGGAGAGAGAGAGTAAGATGATCTGGGTTAAAGGCCGAGGTCGTCGTACATCCGGTGGTCACTGAACCTCGAATTTCGCTATTCAAAATCTGGCAAGGTTAAGCAGTCCTGCTACAGATGCGGATGCTGAGGCCATTGGTCTCGCACGTGTCGCACTCCCAAGCACTTGGTCGAGGCTTATCAAAAGCAGCAGAAGGACCTAGAGTCGAAACTCACCATGCCAGACTGCTTGAAGCAGACTTTGACCAAAACAACGTCGATCCTATGGGCATCAAGCTCAAGGACCTTGGAGATGATGAGTGATTTGTGTATTTGATTGTTTTAGTACTTTATTTTTGGATCCTTTCTTTCGGATATTTTATTTATGGATGAATTTATTAGCTTTGATGTGTTTACCTCAAATAGATGTTCATGTGTTTATTCGGATATTGCTGTTTTTATTTATGGCTAGTAAACATATCAGCTATTAGGTTTGGGTTAATTTCCTCTGGCATGATAGGGTTGAGGTAGTGATTTATGATTGGTAGATAGCGCCACCATTCATACAATCTTATAGAAGAACTTTCTTCTTTCTCCCCTGGATTGTATTATTTTATACATCCGACCGTCAAATCTCCATATAGCTATGAGTATGAAATTTTATGACCCGAACTTCTTTAAATTAAGGCATCAGCGGTTAAGTCATCCAGGACAATATATGATACGTAGGATTATATCTAATTCGAATAGTAGAATCCTTCCTATTGATGAATTTACTTGTGATGCATGTTCTAAGGGTAAGTTGATAGTGCGCCAGTCGCGCACTAAGGTTGGACTAATGTCTCCGGTTTTTCCTTGAAGTGAATTCAAGGGGACATTTGCAGACCGATTAACCAAGCATCAGGACCATTTCGTTATTTCATGGTCCTTATTGATGCCTCCACTAGGTGGACATTTGCATGTTTGCTGTCCACCCGCAATCAAGCTTTTGCGAAGCTCATTGCGAAAACTAGCGAGCTTGGAGCTCAATTCCCGGATTATCCAATTAAATCGATTCGCATGGATAATGCAGCTGAGTTTAGCTCGCAGGCCTTTACAGATTAATGTATGGCCCTGGGAATTTAAGTGGAGCATTCGGTCCCCTATGTCAATACCCAAAATGGTCTTGCTGAGGCGCTAATAAAACGTATCAGATTTATCGCGAGACCATTGCTTATGAACTCTAAACTACCCACCTCATGCTGGGGGCATGCAGTCCTACATGCAT
The DNA here is from genome assembly GCA_947034835.1 of Ballota nigra. Taxonomy (NCBI): domain Eukaryota; kingdom Viridiplantae; phylum Streptophyta; class Magnoliopsida; order Lamiales; family Lamiaceae; genus Ballota; species Ballota nigra. The sequence goes on along the minus strand of OX344720.1, from coordinate 84,422,298 downwards.
CCAAATCCGTCCAACTGCATATAATGATCATTCCCCCCTACAGTTAGTGCGTGAGAAAGAATATAACATTTCCCATCTGCGTATTTTTGGATGTGCGGTATACGTACCGATTACGATACCCAAGCGAACCTCTTTGGGCCCACAAAGGAAACTCGGTATTTACGTCGGATTTGACTCTCCATCCATCGTGAAATATCTCGAGCCTTTGTCCGGGGATCAATTAACGGCCCGGTTCGCTGATTGCACGTTCGATGAAGATTACTTCCCGGCATTAGGGGGAGATCCGAATTCAAAATTGAATGAATGCCGGGAACTTACGTGGAACGTAAGTAATCTTCAGTATCTAGATCCGCGCACTAATCAATCTGAACTAGAAGTTCAAAAAATCATTAACCTGCAGAACTTAGCAAATAACCTGCCAGACGCGTTCACTGACCATAGAGGTGTGACTAGATCGCATATACCAGCAGTAAATGCTCCCCAAAGGGTTGAGGTCCCAAGTAAAATGAGTACTCATGCCCCCACACGCCAAAAGCGTAAGGGAACCTCAAGAGATAGTAACACACCTAAACGAAAGGCTAGCAAATCTGGTCAGTCGAATGGAAAATCTCTGGAAGAGATCCGTCTAGATAACTCCAAGTCTCAAGGAGACAAGAGTCCTAGTGATGAAGCACGTGCACAAAATATTCCATGCACTAGGACCGTGGAACGACCAGACCCAGATACAATGGGAAATGAGGAAGGTTTGGTTGACGTAAACGTCAAAGTCTCTGTGAATTTCACAGATACGGGAGAAACATGTAATATAAACATTACTGTCGTCGACGACACATTTGCAGCGTCAATAGCTCTTTCCATTATTAATGATCTAGATCCTGAACCCAAAATAATCGCAGAGTGCCGGAAGCGCCACGATTGGGTTAAATGGAAAGAGGCAATTGATGCGGAGCTCGCCTCGCTTAACAAAAGACAAGTATTTGACTCTTTCATTCGTACACCCGCGCGCGCTATCCCTGTAGGATATGAATGGGTTTTTGTACGAAAACGAAATTGAGAAAATAATACTGTGGAGAGGTTAAAGCGAGGCTGGTAGCACAAGGGTTTTCGCAGAGACCCAGGATTGATTTTGATCAAACCTATTCTCCCGTCATGAACTCAACGTCATGGACTCAATAACGTTCCGCTATTTGATATCTTTGGCAGTTAAGTTGAATCTCCAAATGAGATTAATGGGCGTAGTAACCGCGTACTTATACGGATCACTCGATGCCGACATTTATATGAAAATCCCAGATGGATTTAACATTCCTCAGTTAAGGGAAGGAGAAAATCGCAGTATGTATAACATACAACTGCGTAAGTCATTGTATGGCCTGAAGCAATCGGGCCTTATGTGGTATAACCGACTTAGTGAATTCCTTCAGAAGAAGGGATACACGTTCGATAAAGCTTTCCCGTGCGTATTCTCGAAGAAATCGCAAGACAGTTTTTGCATCATATCCGTATATGTTGATGACCTGAACATAATCGGAACATGCAAAGAGATTGAAGAAGCCAGTTCAATCTTGAGAGCTGAATTCGAAATGAAGTCCTTGGGTAAAACCAAGTACTGCCTCGGCTTGCAGATCGAGCACCTCCCAGAAGGAGTCATTGTTCATCAGTCGACCAACGTGAAGAAGGTATTAGATAGATTTCACATGGATAAATCTCATCCACTTAGCACCCCGATGGTAGTTCGATCCCTCGAAGTGGATAAGGATCCATTTAGGCCAAGAGAAGATTCAGAAGAAATTCTGGGACCAGAAGTTCCTTATCTTAGCGCTGTTGGAGCTTTGCTCTATCTTGCAAATTGTACCCGGCCGGACATTGCATTTGCAGTTAACTTGCTTGCAAGATATAGCGCTTCTCCTACGAGGAGACATTGGAATGGTGTTAAGCATGTTCTACGATGCCTCCAAGGATCTCAAGATCTTGGACTGTTTTACCGTAAGAACCAAGACAAAACCTTGGTAGGTTATGCGGATGCCGGCTATTTGTCTGATCCCCACAACGCCGTATCCCAGACTGGTTATGTTTTTCTCTGTGGTGGAACCGCAATCTCGTGGAGATCGGTTAAACAATCCATGGTTACCACGTCTTCAAACCACTTAGAGATCATAGCTTTATTTGAAGCCGCACGAGAATGTGTTTGGTTAAGGTCCTTGGTAAAACACATTGGTGACTTGTGTGGTATCGCCAAGGGCGATACATCTCCCACCGTTATATTTGAAGACAACGCTGCTTGCATCGCACAAATGAGTAATGGGTACGTCAAGAGAAACCTGACGAAACATATTCCACCTAAGTTTTTCTACCCATACGAACTCCAGAAGAGTTGCGTGATTACCATTCAAAAGGTGCAATCTAGTAACAATCTTGCAGATTTGTTTACTAAGTCCTTACCTACGTCTACTTTTGAAAAGTACGTTCGTGGTATAGGGATGCAAAGACTTAAAGTGTTGTTGTCTTCAGGGGGAGCGGTAACCTCGAAATAAATCTGGAAGATTTAGATCTAGAAGATCGATGACATTCCTCCCACTCATTATTATGGCCGATCCTTAGCACGTGGAGTTTTTATGACATGACGTTTATGTCGTAATGTCCAAGGGGGAGTGTTGTAAATCCGGAAGATTTGATATTCCCAATCTAGGAGATTTGGTGTGGACATTACTTGAGGACCAAGAATTATATTGGGCTTTATCCATTAGACTAGGGTTTTACTATTATATATACCCCATTGTATTCATGAATTATGTACACTCTGATACACAACAATACTAGTGGAACTCCTGGCTTGGATCGCCCCCAGACGTAGTCCTTCCGGACGAACTGGGTAAACAAACGCTGTTTATTTAATTTACGCACTCAATTACAACAAAAAGCACCATGTCAAAGATGTTTCTTAATGTCATCAATAGTGGGGGTTTTTTTTTTCTTTTTTCTTTTTTAACTAATAGACTGATAATATCCATTTCAACATAAAGAATTATATGCAATATTATCTTACCCTACCCTACCCGTTTTGTACTTTAATAATAGAAAATTTGTACATTTTTTTATCTCGCTGCCTCTGAATCTCGTTTCTCTTCTTTCTTTTCCCTGCAATTTACTAGGAGCATTTTTGTTACCTCAACTCCCAAGAAAATTAAATGCAAACTAAGTCTGTATTAAGTTTTGAATTGAACAATTGAATGACTGCCTGTTGATTTATGTGTAAATGCATGAATATGGAAGTGAACATTGAAGAAGAAGCTAGATTGTTATTCAATCAATATGGAAATGGAGAGTACATCAGTTTATATAGAACCTTGAGCTGTAACCGTCTAACTAACTAGTGTGAATATCTTGTGCATCTAACTAACTAACAGAATCTGCATGGCTCTAACTCGTGTTGTGCATGCTAACAAACTCAACAAACTAACTCGTGCATGTGCATGCTAAGCATGAGTATAATCCAACACCCCCCCGTCAAGGTGGACGTGGACTGATAGAAGTCATGTTCATCTTGTCTCTGAATTTAAGTAAAGAACACTTGGGCAAAACTTTGGTGAAAAGATCAGCAAGCTGCTCCGTAGTATGGACGTGGTGAAGGCGGAGGAAACCATCCTTGTGACGATTCCGAACAAGATGACAATCAATTTCGATATGCTTTGTTCGTTCGTGAAAAATAGGATTCTCAGTAATGTGAATGGCCGCTTGATTATCACAAGCAAGAGAAATAGGAAATGTAACTTTGAGTTGTAAATCTGTAGCAATATAAGTGATCCATTTGAGCTCCATAGCTGTGGTAGCAATGGCACGGTATTCGGCTTCGGCTGACGATCTAGAAACTGTGGACTGTTTCTTTGATTTCCATGAAATGGGGGATGATCCCAGAAATACGCAATAACCAGTAACAGATAACCTAGTATCAAGGCAACTCCCCCAATCCGCATCACAATATCCTGAGATATGGAGAGGCTGTGAAGATGGATAGAACAAACCAAGAGTAGGGGTACCTTTTAAGTATTTCAGTAGATGAAGCATAAGATCCCAATGAGAAGTTCTTGGTGAATTGACGAATTGACTAAGTTGCTGGACACAAAATGTGATATATGGCCTTGTGAAACCAAGGTAAAGAAGGCGACCTACAATCTGTATGTACCTTTCTGGATGAGGAAGAGGAGTACCATCAAATTTAGACAAACGAGCACCTTGAGGAAATGGAGTAGGAACCGGTTTACACTCACCCAACTTTGAGTCTGTGATTAGATCAAGAATATATTTCTTTTGAGTCAATGATGTACCTGAATCACCCCGAGCAATTTCAATTCCCAAGAAATACTTTGCAAAGCCAAGGTCTTTGATAGTGAAGACTTTATGAAGATGTTGTTTGAGAGCTGTGATATCCTGTATGTTAGCTCCTGTAATGAGGACATCATCGACATATACCAATAAAGCAAGAAAGGTGGAAGATGAACCCATGGTGAATAGGCAATGATCAGCAGATGACTGTTTAAAACCATATTTAACAAGTGTAGAGCAAAACTCTGAATTCCATTCTCTAGAGGCTTGCTTAAGCCCATATAGACTTCGTTTCAACTTACAAACAAGACCAGGGGAACATTTATAACCTGGAGGGGGATCCATATACACTTCATCATGCAGAAAACCATGTAGAAATGCATTATTAATGTCAAGTTGACATATAGGCCAACATTGAGCAGTGGCTAAAGCAATAAAAAACCTTACAGTGACTGGTTTTGCTACTGGGGAGAAACTTTCATCATAATCTATGCCATGTTTTTTATGAAAACCCTTTGCAACAAGTCTTGCTTTATGTCTTTCAACTGTACCATCAGGATTTAGCTTGAGTTTAAACACCCATTTGCATCCAATTGTCTTTTTATCTATAGGCAAGGGAACTAGATCCCAAGTATTGTTCACTTCCAGTGCATTCAATTCATGTTGCATAGCAGATTCCCATTGAGGGTGACCCACAGCTTGATGATAAGAATAAGGCTCTTGTGAACTAGATATATTGTTAGTAAATGAGGTGTAAGCATGATCAAAGTGAAAGGAAGGTTTGTCAAAGAGCTTATTAGAAGGAAAAGTACCTGAGTGAAGGAAATTGGTGGACAGTAGATCAGTAGCTCCTGTTAAATAAAAAAATCATTCAACCAAGATGGTTTAGAAGTATTTCTGGTGGATTTTCGAATGAGTGGTGTGTTATGAGTATCATCAGTATGTATGGAAGAAGTAGGAGGAGGAACAGTATTTGTATGTATGGGTGGTGAACAATGGATAGAATCAGTATGTATGGGAGAGGTAGAAGGAGAAATAGTATCTGAATGTATGGTAGTAATGTCAGGATCATGTGGAGGTTGTGTATCAAGATCATCATCATCAAGAAAGTGCATAAAGAGAGGTGTATGTGGGGTTTGAACAGGCATTAAATGAAAGGGGTATATATGCTCATAAAACTGTACATCTCTTGAACCAAATATAGAATGATTAGATAGGTCATACAGTCTGTAGGCCTTTTGTGTTGCCATATATCCCAGCATGACACATTTAGATGCTCTTGGAGTGAATTTGGTCTTTTGGGGTAATGTGTTTGTAGAAAAACATAGGCATCCAAAGGTTCTTAGGATAGAGTAATCTGGGAGTTTGTTGTACAACATCTCATAAGGAGATTTCCAAGATAGAAGGGCACTGGGAATGATATTTAGTAAGTGAGTAGCAGTGAGAATTGAGTATGGCCAGAGTTTCATAGGCAATTTTGACTCAAACATTAGAGCCCTGGCAATATTTAGTATGTGTCTGTGTTTTCTTTCTACCACACCATTCTGTTGTGGTGTATAGACACAACTAGTTTGGTGAGCAATACCAAGTTTTTTGAAAAGTGATTGTATATCATGGCTAAGGAATTCAGAACCATTATCTATTCTGATGCATTTAACAAGTGTGGTATACTGAGTTTGGATCATTTTGATGAAGTTTTGAAGGGTATTCAAAGTATCAGACTTATGTTTCATTAAAAAGGTCCAAGTGGATCTTGTAAAATCATCAACCACAGTCAAGAAGTATGGTGTATTTGTAACTGATGGATAAGAGTATGGTCCCCAAATATCTATGTGTAAAAGATCAAAGGCATGAGAAGTACTGATACAACTGGTATTAAAGGATAGCCTTGATTGTTTGGCAATATGACAGGTTGAACATGGATGTAAGGATGAATCACTCATTTTATTGATAGATGGATAAAAACACAGATGCTTAAGTACAGAAAAGGAAGTGTGGCCTAATCTCTTGTGCCAGACATCAAGAGAAGAGACTTTACAGGACAATATAGTAGGTAAAGTAGTGGAAGAATTGATAACACAAACATCAACAAGTGAAGCAGATCTGTCAAAAGAAGATGTTGTAAGAACATAGAGTTTCCCAATCAACTGTCCAGTAGCAATCACCTTTCTACTCAGTTGGTCCTGCATCTCACATTTGGAAGAGGAGAACGAGCATTTCAGGTTAGAATGAGATAATAAATGTGAGATAGAGAGCAGGTTATATTTGAATGTGGGTACATATAACACATCAAGGAGAATTAAGGTGGTGTGTAAAGTAATGTGGCCATATTGTGTTACTGTGATAGTTCTTCCATCAGGTAGGTAAATAGAAATATGTTCAGATAATGGTTTCAAGCCTGATGTGAAGAGAGATTTGTCATAAGACATATGTCTACTTGCACTTGTATCTAGTATCCAATTACCAGTATTCTTAGCATCAAGTGTGGATAAACACCAATGAAAATTACCTGCAAAGTTCACCACATTTGCAAAAGAAGACTCAGGAGAAGCTGTGGAAGGCTTATCTGAGTGAGCAATAAAGTATTTTGCAAGTTCCTGTTGTATGATCCTTGATATATCATCAGAATTTCCCCCAGTCCCAATAGAGTCTCCAGAATAATTTGCAACAGCCTTTTTCATTCCTTTTTGCTTATCATACCAATCTGGATAACCGTGTAGTTTGAAGCATTGAGAAGCTTCATATCTCTTTGCACCACAGTTAGAACAGACCAATTTATCTTTATCTTCCTTAGATCTGTAGGGCTGAGCGGGAGAAGCAGATTTGTTCCAAGAAGGTGCATTTGATCTATTTCCTTTTGCCTTGCTAAAAAGCACTAGAGTATCTTCAATAGCTTCAATCCGTTTCTGTTGCTCGAGCCTTTGTATGGTAGAGTAGGCTTTGTTGAGTGTAGGTAAAGGATCCAACATGAGGAGCTGGTTCCTAGATGCCTCATACTCCGAGCTCAGTCCCATGAGAAATTGAATGAAGCGGTTATTCATCTCTTTGTCATTGATTTGCTTATCAATTTGACAAACACAATTTCCACAAGTACATCCTTGGATGTTGGAAAATTCATCAAGCTCATCCCAGAGTTTTTGCATTTTGCCAAAAAATACTTGCAAGGGATCATGACCTTGCTTCAAATGGTATACACTTTGTTGCAGCTGAAAGAGTTTCGTACCATTAGTGACATCGAAACGCTCACAAATATTAAGCCAAAGTTGTCGAGCAGATTTACAAGAGATAAATGATTCCACCAGATCTTTGGACATGGCACCAATGATCCAAGATGAAACCATGCAGTCAGCACGTTTCCAAGAGAGAAATTCATTAGAGGATCTATCCGAAGGAGGTATCACAGATCCATCAATGTATCCAATCTTAGCCTTGGCACCAAGAGCAAGATAAACAGCCTTGCTCCACAAAACGAAAATTGGTCTCGGTGAGAGTAATGGAGATAAGTTTCATACCAGGTGAATCATTCATATGGAAATGGCTCGGATCTATCTAACCAGTAGAATCCGAAGAATAAGAGTTCAAAGCCGGCCAAGCGGCTGAATCACGACGCAATGCCATGGCGGCCTCCAAAAAAATATCAAGCTCTAGATACCATGTTGATTTATGTGTAAATGCATGAATATGGAAGTGAACATTGAAGAAGAAGCTAGATTGTTATTCAATCAATCTGGAAATGGAGAGTACATCAGTTTATATAGAACCTTGAGCTGTAACCGTCTAACTAACTAGTGTGAATATCTTGTGCATCTAACTAACTAACAGAATTTGCATGGCTCTAACTCGTGCTGTGCATGTGCATGCTAACAAACTCAACAAACTAACTCGTGCATGTGCATGCTAAGCATGAGTATAATCCAACACTGCCACCTCCACTTGAATCTGAGCGACCGATTTTGTGGCATGTAGCATCGTAGAGATTTCATCATCTTTGATCATACAATTTGTAGCTTTGTGGAACAATAGACCTTTGACAATCACATTGGGATGAAGACATTGAGTTGATAGTAATAATGAATGTAATTGTGGATCAGTGGTGGTAATTATATTTATCACAAATTTTATATCTTAGCAGCCCACCCGTGTCTCGCGAAAGAAAGGACGTCCGCACGCATCCACTACTACATTTTCGCTCATAGGTAACAGGCCCTAGATAACGGATATTAATGAATCTGTTATCTGTGTTTCGTATATCCGTTATCTAGGTAAAAGAGTGTTCGCTCATAGATAACTGATATTTTTTATGGTTATCTAGGACTGGTTATCTATGTAACTTTTAATTTTAACCAATAAAATTTAAATTTAAATTTAAATTTAAATTTTTTCCTTAGTTAACAAATTACGTATCAGTTATCTATTAAATGGTTATCTATTATATAAAATTAACTTTCATTCTAAAATAATTCTACACTTGGAAAATTTTCACTTCTAAAAATATACACACACTAACGTACATCAGCACCCCAATTCTAAAATATTACTTCTAAAAAAAATGTTACACACAGTAAAAAGAGCCTCAATTTAACTTTGCCCTAGTTCCCTCTCGACGTCTTCCCTTCTCCGCCGCACCGCCTCTCTCGCGCCCTCCTCCTCGGCCGCGCCCTCCTCCACCGAGAAGCCACGCAGCATCGTCCTGTCAATTGTGGAACCAGCCGCGCCGCCTCTCTCGCGCCCTCCTCCTCGGCCGCGCCCGCCCTCAGCCGCGCCATCCTCCACCGAGAAGCCACGCACCGTCGTCCTCTCACTTGTGGAACCAGCCGTGCGACGTCTCGAAGCTACAGTATGGCTTCCCCTGCCGCTATGCAGCCTCCACCACCGCAATGTCGTGAAGCCACAACACCGCCTCCTCTGCTGCTACGCAACCTTCACCACCACGACGCCGCGAAGCCATGCATCCTAGGGCTCTGAGCGTGCAACCGCATCACCTAAGGTATTTTTGGATCTCTGTATAGTTTTGTGTTTTCGATGAGTTAATATATTGTGATTTGTTGTTTGGTTAATTCTTGGTGAAAATGGTTTAAGTTCATAATTTTGTTTGCTTCTGTGATTTATATGGATTAGTCAACAGGGAAGTCATGATTTGGGATATTAGGTTGCAAATTTGTTCTGCATTTTCTCTAACCGTAGAATGTCTTATCTATGGTTACATTATCGAATTAATGTGATCCAGAAATTAGATTGCTAATTAATGTGATCCAGAAATTAGATTGCTAATTAACGTGATCCAAAAATTAGATTTAAAGAGAAATTGTAGGACTTTTAGAGCTGTTTTTAATTAATTTATTTTTCTTTCACCGATTAGTTCTCGTGTTTGAAACGAAATTATAGACAAAGAATGGATATTTAAAGACTGGTTTTCGCCTGAGTATGCATTAGGAGTAGAATCTTTCTTGCGTTTTGCAAAGGAAAATGCTGAGGATATAAATTCCATTTCATGCCCTTGTGCATCGTGTGGAAATATGGCACATGAAACCCTATGAGTGTACATCCCTCCTGCCGAGTATATGATTTTCTCTTGTACTAACAGTATAATGCTTCCAGTTTACTCTGGCTAAAATGCTTCACCGTATAAATTGCATAGATTGGTTGGTATCATATTGTCACACCACTTTATACTATTTGACTGTAAAAATGTGTTATAAAATTAAATTTTACAGATTCAGGATCTATTAAACATGTTTTTTTGGTGGGGGGGGGGGGGGGGGGGTGGGGTTGGGGAAAAAGAGAAGAGGGTGGGGGTGATGAGCTGATTGGATGTAAAGCTGACATTGTGCAAACATAAGATATCAGACAACAGAAAATGTATGTATCACTAGAAGAACTAATTAAATTTAGTTACTCATATTTATGCATTTTATTAGTAAAATGCTATTGAAGTTTTCTCTTCGGATTTTTTTTGTTTTAGCTTGTAGAACTTTTGAAGTTATGTGACTACAGAACTTTGGCCATCGGGGATGGCGGAAATGATGTGAGGATGATTCAACAAGCTGACATAGGGGTTGACATAAGTGGGAGAGAAGGTTTGCAGGCGGCCAGGGCAGCTGATTATAGCATTGGAAGTAAGACCTTTTTGTCCTGTCCAAATTAACACGATCTTTGTATTTTTTTGAGAGCTATATATAAAAAAAATCAACAATTTAGTGAAACTTAGAGAATGTGAGCCTTGGTGAATTTTGAGGCCCTGTTTATTTTGATTTATAGAAAACTAAAATAGGGCATCAAGTCATCCATGTTCACTTATAGCTTAGTATTTTGGTTGAAAAAGGTCTTCAAAGTTATATTTTTTCCCTTTCTTGATTTGGATTAAACTTTTAAAGATTAAACACAAATTGAAAGGGTGATGATTCTGTTTAAACAACAGTTTTCATGTTCTGTATAAACTTTTGTGTGTTTGGAATTTTGAATTATTTCTAAAACGATACTCTCTTTTTAAAGATTTGCATATTGTTTTCCTAAGAATTAATTTTCTTATTGGAAGAGCCTGGATTTGTTGATTTTCAGTGTTTAAGTTCAATTCAGTAAATTATTTTGCAAATTCACAGTATGTTTCTTTCTGTTTGAAAACATTTACATGTTCTTATATCTTTGCCTTGCAGGATTCAGATTTTTGAAAAGACTGATACTCGTGCATGGACGCTATTCATATAACCGCACAACATTTCTTTCCCAATATTCCTTCTATAAGTCATTGCTAATCTGTTGTATTCAGATCTTGTGAGTATCTTATTTTTCTGGGGTCCATTCATTAGATTTCTTATATCATATTGTTATCAAGTCTAGCAGGATACTAGCATATGATTTTCTCTTGTACTAACAATACAATGCTTCCAGTTTCTCTTTTATTTCAGGTGTCTCAGGGACCAGTCTTTTCAACTCTGTTAGCTTGATGGCTTACAATGTGTTTTACACTAGTGTTTCTATTTTGGTCAGTGTTCTTGACAAAGATATTAACGAAAGAACTGTAATGCAGCATCCCCAGATCTTTTTTTACTGTCAAGTAGGAAGGTTTGAGCACATGCTCTCTCGTAAAAGTTATTTCACCTTTTTACCAACGGATTGCACTTTCACTAATTTGACTGAAATTTCTTTCTGTTGATTATTATAAGGTCTTGATTGTTATATCTCAGACGATGATGATGATGTTTATGAATATAATTTTGAGATTGATTTTGGATATGGAGAGCTAGTTGCCGGTTTGATGGCGTTTGGGTTGCTCCTGTCATTCTTACTTATGTGGCGTACACAGAAACATGTAACAATCTTTTATGTTTGTTTACTAATGAATTTTATTCATAACAAGTAAATAACACTGGACTTGATCAATTCCCCTACTTAAAATTTCAAACATTTGCTGCTCTAGAGTGTAGGGTTGGTAGTCAATCTTTAACAATTTAATCCTTGAAACAATGAAGTTTCTCATGATTAAATACTTGTGTTATTATAGGCCTTTCACTTGTATTTAGATAGATACTTGAAAGAAAATCAATTACATCGACCCGTGCATTATCTTTTTATCTGTTTTAATACTCAAGTGTGACAATGTCGGTACATTATGCATCCCAAATTGACCGATTGCTGATATAAAAATGTGCCCTGCATTTTTTGTTGTGTTCCCCAATTGTCCAAATCTTATTAGCTTACTCTCTTTAGCACTTTCCTTTAGATTTTGTCAAGTAAACTGTGATATTTTTGAATGATAATGTACCCATTCACTTCACTTTCTCTTGTTAGACTAAATCTTATTTAGTAACCACATGTACATGTATGTACAAATATGCTACGTTGGAATAGTTAAATGGTTCTTGATTACTACTATAGCTCTGCGTGTAGTTTGCTATGTTTTCATCATTTTCTAATATCTTGAACATATTCGAGTTTGATTCACTCCTTTCTGTTGGTGTTGACAGTTCTTTCACAATACTACAACATTTAGCGATATAGGGCAAACTTTGGATGTGGCTTCAATGCAATCGCTGGTATTATAAGTTCATTTCTTTGTAATTTAATCTAAATATGATATCGTAGTATTAATATATATGTTATTTCGTAGTTCATGGAGAAACTTATACCAAAATCCAAATTGATGATGTGCGGTCGGAGTGGACCACATGTGTTCGAATATGTTTTTGCATAAAGGTGTGTTTGTATTTTATAAATGTTGGTCAATTGGGATTTGAAGTGTACTTTTTTGTTTAATTTATTTGATTTTATATAGAATTTGAGCAGAAATTGATTATATATATGTGTATTTTCTACAGAGTGAAGTTCAAATGCAGTGTGGAGCAAGAAATTGACTTGCAGATATCCCCTTTATAATGAATTGAAGTGCATTTAACATTCCAATGGCTTGTTGGAGCTAGCGTGTAATGAATACTTTAGTATTAATGTGTAGGTTTTAATTTTGAATGCAATCGAAATGGATGTTTCGATGAATTTTATTGTGAATGTTCGGATGTTTGGCAATTTAATGAAAATATTGACTTTTGAATTTATTAAATTATTGTGTATATTTTAATTTTTTAATTTCAGGAATTAAAAAAATTGATAAAATTAAATATTTATTTTATTATAGATAATTTGTATTTTTTTACAAAGATAACGAATATAATCTGTTATTTTTTCTTGAATAGGTAACGAAAATATAAATAATTAGATAACGGATTTTATCAGTTATCTATGAGCGAAATTTTATAATCTGAATTGGCATAGGTAACGGATTTTCGTTGATTTGAATCTGTTATCTATGAGCGAGGTGCATAGATTACACCATCTTAGATAACTGACCATTTTGTACATAGTTAGCAGATATCCTCTGTTACCTATGAGCGAAAATGCAGTAGTGATCTCCCCGAGATTCCCTCACTTCTTGCTTAGCTACTTTTCTCCGTGGAATAGCTGTGGATTGCGTTGGGGGAAAGCTAGACTGCCTCGCCCATATTTGACTGAAGTAAAGACCGGGAAGCCAGAGGGGAGGGATCCTCGAAGTGATCCCAAGCGGCTTAGCTACCCGCCACCTTGTTGCTGGAAAACGAATCCTATGCCGCGGGCCAAAAATTAGTATACATTCTGGGAAAAGAAAATTTCCATCGAAGAGAAGCAAATGAAAGGCTCGAAATCGCGAATTAGTAAGGCGATGGCCGAAACACGCGTGGGCTGCTTTTTTTTTTGGCGCCGCCCTTTCTTTATTTAGATGTTGAGGCAAGGCAAGCCCCATGAAGAGCTTTTCTTTCCGCTCTGGAAAGCAGCTACAAAGCAGTTTCGCCTCTCCATCGCTACAAATTGCGTTTCCAAATGGCTTTTCACCTCTACTTGAATAATGGGTTATGCAAAAAGGAAAGGGCGCTACTTAGTTTCGCATCGGCCCGACTTTCCCAAATTCCCACCGCCGGTCCTTCGCCTTTCCGGATTTTTCGCGCGCTCTCTCTTACTAGCTCACTGCTTTAGCGCATTTCCCTCTCTTCGTGCTATTGCTTACTTCCCGGCGGTAGTAAGAAGCTTGATAACCATATGTTCGAGTGCATGTTCAAGTTCGGGGCTCTTTTAGCTATCCGAAACTTCCCTTCCGATATCGAAACTTCTCCGGCATTGATTGAAGGTAAAGCTTTCACTTCAACGGAGATAGAAATTTATCAATTCCCAGCGTGACACACTAGACTGCCCCGCTGTCTCCGACATGGACCAGGTGAAATTGAATTCTCCGTGAAGATGCGGAGTACCAACGACTAGGATCCCTCTAAATCAAAACAAAAGGTGCATTGGTAGACGCATACGAAGAGGCCTAAGCATTCGGAAGGGATGGTGTTCCAGAGTCGCTTTCCGTCCCCAGGCCCGTATGGATTGCTACTCAAGATAGACGATTACCCCCCCTGTCGTGCGTGAATTGACCCGACCCGATAGTACCCCTTTTGGGCACGTGCAGTGCCAAAGTCACTGAATGGGTGAGTCGCCAATCCCTCTTTGATTAGTGTGAAAATTGCTTGAAATTCGTGCATTTAATTTGTCTAATTTTATAGAGTTTCTTGCATTTATTTACATTAATGTGATCATTTGTGCTTAATTGTCGAGAAAGGTGTGTTTGCTATTTTTGCAGGAAATTTGAGTGTTTTAGGTGTTAAAAGATGAAGAATTGAAGAAGGAATGAAGATTGAACAAGAAAGATCAAGAAGGAGACAAAACAGAGCTCACTCGGCCAAATTGGATGTATGCTCGACCGAGCAAAGGGGTTTTAGCCGAGTAAAGTCTCTGGAGGATCCACTCGGCCAAAATGAGATTTCACTCGGCCGAGCAAAGAGAGTTTTGGCCGAGTGAGGTGAAAATAGGCATGAATCGGGCAGAATGGAAAGCACTCGGCCGAGTGAAAAGGGTTTGGCCGAGTGAAATGCTGGCAAGCTAAAAAAATGGGATTTTAAAGATTTTCAGGGACTTAATTGCAATTTTGTCCTAACCTCCTCACCCTACACTATAAATACCCTCATTTCTCAGATTTTTAGAGATGAAACACATCACCATACACCCCCTTAGGGGACACACACTCCACACACCATTTTAGTTAGATTTCACCTTCATTCTTAGATTTTTATTTTCTTTCAAGTTTTAGAGTAATTTAGCTTAGGATTTGAAGAGCAAATTTCAATTTCTAGTTGTAATCACTCCATTGAGGTGACTTCTATCCTTTATCTTTCAAGTAATTAGCATAATTTTATCATTTATGGTTAATTGCAATTTTATTATGATGATTTCCATGAGTTTATTGCTTTCTTTAGTTTGTTTATACTTGGGTTTTGTTAGATTAGCCATGTGCTAATTCTCTTTGCTTTGAGTGTTGAATCAATGTATGAAATTAGTGTGTTGATGGATTTATAGCTTTGATTATGCTTATTTCTTGATGTGAATGTTTCTATTGATGAGCTTTGTATGTCTCAATTAATTAGTTGATTTTATTAGCTTATGTATTTAATTTTGTGTAATGCAACGAGAGTTGGGTATGCATGATTGGTATTTAGGTGAAAGCTTTAACTAATTAATTTGAGTTAAATAGTAATCGGTTTATCCGAGAGGGGGTCGGTTGCTAGATCCCCCATCATTAGACATTAGGTATCTTAATTTGAATATTCGGGTACTTAGTGAAGGGGGAATTCTAGAGATGCATCGCGTGTTTTTAGATATTCACGATCTTAGGAGCTTATGGGGCATAATTAGGAGTTGCTAGTTAGTCCACGTTGTTCACCTAGGCCTCAAAAGGGATTGGTCTACACACTTTCGTGATCGCTCTTAGCAAACATCTAGAAAAAGGCAATGATAGGTTGTAAATTTGTCACACACTAGTGGATTATATTGTGAAGACACTCGAAGCATTTCTCTCTCTTGCACTTTCTTAATTGGAAGTTAGTTTAATTGTTTAATTGCTTTCTAGATTTAATTTTTGCATTAGTTTAATTTTTGAATGATGGTCCCGTTTTCGAAGGGTAAAATGGGAATTCAGGAGCAACAACAATTTTTTTTTAAACCATACAACGCAACATGAATGAGCTCAGTGACGGAATACTCAAGTCACTGCGTTGCTTAGAGTCAGAGCCCTCAAGTCAGTTTCATTTGACTTGAGTTCTCAGGCTCTAAACAAGGCAGTGACTCGAGAGACTGAGCTCTCGAGTGCGTGCTGAGTTCAGTGCGAAGAGCCTCAAGTCACTGCGTTGCTACGAGTCAGAGTAGTCAAGTCAGTGTGGTGACTTGAAGACTCAGTCTCGTAACAAAGCAGTGACTCGAGAGACTGAACTCTCGAGTGTTTGCTTAAGTTTGTCAGTGAGATAGATTCTCCCTGACTTAAATACTTGGCTAACTTCTTTCTTTCGAACTACACTCAGTGAGTGGAAATAACAAAACCTTTAGCAAGTACGTAATGATTTAACACTTGGTTTAACGTGGTTCAGAGACTCAAGCTCTTACATCCACGACCTGATTTAACAGGAAATCCACTATCTCAGGATTCTTGTTTTTAACGTGCCAAGGTGCACTTACAACTGGACTCACGCCACTCCCTGGGCTGCCTCTCCTCACCTCACTATAAACCTAACAATCTTCTGAAAGGGTTTAGTTTGGTTTGGTTTTCTCCAACTAGGTGAGGTTTTCCTTTACAATGTGTTAGCTTTAAAGCTAAGATTAGGAAAACATCTCTAAGCTAAGAGGTACAAGCTTGACACTCAATGAATATAAGTGATAACCCTAAAGGTCAGTGTCGTGGGTGTGTAACACTTCCTTATGACTCCCTAACAACTAACACACCCTCACAGCTTGTAGGTGTTTATTTTCTTCTTTCACACAATACAACACACTTTACAACGAAGCTATGAGCTTGTATTTATAATGGGGATTCAAATTTATCCGTTGGAGGGAAGATACATTTGAATCCAACATTTAATGGTTTCAACCACTTTTCTTGGAATTCGGCCTTTGTCAGTGTCAGATTTGCTGCCTCGTGCTGGTTGGTCCACGTGGCCTGGATTCACGGATCTTTGACTCAGTGGGTTGACCAAGACCCACTGACTTTAGGTAGCTTCCTCCTTCACTGACTGGTGATCTTCAGTGAACTGACCGTCTTCAGTTTGGTTGTCCTTCAGAGACTGTTTGAAGATCACTCCAAGAAGTTTGTCATAAGGCTGAATGACAAACTTCCCAGACCACAGTAGCCTGACTCCTTCAGGGCCTACTTGGTGCAGCACTGATCCTCCTGATCATGCTCTTCACTGAGTGGTCCACCTGACTTAGCTTAGATCAGCCTGGTTTACACTCAGTGGGACATCCTTCAGGCTTTTCTTCTAGTTCAGGTTTCTGGCATGGCTTCAGTCAGTTCTTCTTGGTGTTATCTTGATATTCTCAGGCTGTGTTGCAGAGTTCCCCCTCGTTGAGTTCCCCCTCAACTGAACAGCCTATTCCACTGAGAAATGACTTAGCCTGACCTGAAATAAGAGATACTATCCTGACTGCTTTCAAACCTACTACATGTTGTTTTGGAAAATCATCAAAACTAAAACATATCCCAACAATTTCCCCCTTTTTGATGATTCCAAAACTTCTAACCAAATGATTTTCTATTACAAGAATAATGTCAGAATACAAGTAATAGTTTGAAATATGCAGGAATTCCCATATTTTAAAACGTTTAAGATCTGTTCGGTAGACCATTTTTCTTAACAAAACTAGATCAGTGGTCATGTGAACAACCCGCTCTGATACCAATTGATGGTCCCGTTTTCGAAGGGCAAAATGGGAATTCAGGAGCAACAACAATTTTTTTTTAAAACCATACAACGCAACATGAATGAGCTCAGTGACGGAATACTCAAGTCACTGCGTTGCTTAGAGTCAGAGCCCTCAAGTCAGTGTCATTTGACTTGAGTTCTCAGGCTCTAAACAAGGCAGTGACTCGAGAGACTGAGCTCTCGAGTGCGTGCTGAGTTCAGTGCGAAGAGCCTCAAGTCACTGTGTTGCTACGAGTCAGAGTAGTCAAGTCAGTGTGGTGACTTGAAGACTTAGTCTCGTAACAAAGCAGTGACTCGAGAGACTGAACTCTCGAGTGTTTGCTTAAGTTTGTCAGTGAGATAGATTCTCCCTGACTTAAATACTTGGCTAACTTCTTTCTTTCGAACTACACTCAGTGAGTGGAAATAACAAAACCTTTAGCAAGTACGTAATGATTTAACACTTGGTTTAACGTGGTTCAGAGACTCAAGCTCTTACATCCACGGCCTGATTTAACAGGAAATCCACTATCTCAGGATTCTTATTTTTAACGTGCCAAGGTGCACTTACAACTGGACTCACGCCACTCCCTGGGCTGCCTCTCCTCACCTCACTACAAACCTAACAATCTTCTGAAAGGGTTTAGTTTGGTTTGGTTTTCTCCAACTAGGTGAGATTTTCCTTTACAATGTGTTAGCTTTAAAGCTAAGATTAGGAAAACATCTCTAAGCTAAGAGGTACAAGCTTGACACTCAATGAATATAAGTGATAACCCTAAAGGTCAGTGTCGTGGGTGTGTAACACTTCCTTATGACTCCCTAACAACTAACACACCCTCACAGCTTGTAGGTGTTTATTTTCTTCTTTCACACAATACAACACACTTTACAACGAAGCTATGAGCTTGTATTTATAATGGGGATTCAAATTTATCCGTTGGAGGGAAGATACATTTGAATCCAACATTTAATGGTTTCAACCACTTTTCTTGGAATTCGGCCTTTGTCAGTGTCAGATTTGCTGCCTCGTGCTGGTTGGTCCACGTGGCCTGGATTCACGGATCTTTGACTCAGTGGGTTGACCAAGACCCACTGACTTTAGGTAGCTTCCTCCTTCACTGACTGGTGATCTTCAGTGAACTGACCGTCTTCAGTTTGGTTGTCCTTCAGAGACTGTTTGAAGATCACTCCAAGAAGTTTGTCATAAGGCTGAATGACAAACTTCCCTGACCACAGTAGCCTGACTCCTTCAGGGCCTACTTGGTGCAGCACTGATCCTCCTGATCATGCTCTTCACTGAGTGGTCCACCTGACTTAGCTTAGATCAGCCTGGTTTACACTCAGTGGGACATCCTTCAGGCTTTTTTTCTAGTTCAGGTTTCTGGCATGGCTTCAGTCAGTTCTTCTTGGTGTTATCTTGATATTCTCAGGCTGTGTTGCAGAGTTCCCCCTCACCTGAACAGCCTATTCCACTGAGAAATGACTTAGCCTGACCTGAAATAAGAGATACTATCCTGACTGCTTTCAAACCTACTACATGTTGTTTTGGAAAATCATCAAAACTAAAACATATCCCAACAATTTCCCCCTTTTTGATGATTCCAAAACTTCTAACCAAATGATTTTCTATTACAAGAATAATGTCAGAATACAAGTAATAGTTTGAAATATGCAGGAATTCCCATATTTTAAAACGTTTAAGATCTGTTCGGTAGACCATTTTTCTTAACAAAACTGGATCAGTGGTCATGTGAACAACCCGCTCTGATACCAATTGATGGTCCCGTTTTCGAAGGGCAAAATGGGAATTCAGGAGCAACAACAATTTTTTTTTAAAACCATACAACGCAACATGAATGAGCTCAGTGACGGAATACTCAAGTCACTGCGTTGCTTAGAGTCAGAGCCCTCAAGTCAGTGTCATTTGACTTGAGTTCTCAGGCTCTAAACAAGGCAGTGACTCGAGAGACTGAGCTCTCGAGTGCGTGCTGAGTTCAGTGCGAAGAGCCTCAAGTCACTGTGTTGCTACGAGTCAGAGTAGTCAAGTCAGTGTGGTGACTTGAAGACTCAGTCTCGTAACAAAGCAGTGACTCGAGAGACTGAACTCTCGAGTGTTTGCTTAAGTTTGTCAGTGAGATAGATTCTCCCTGACTTAAATACTTGGCTAACTTCTTTCTTTCGAACTACACTCAGTGAGTGGAAATAACAAAACCTTTAGCAAGTACGTAATGATTTAACACTTGGTTTAACGTGGTTCAGAGACTCAAGCTCTTACATCTACGGCCTGATTTAACAGGAAATCCACTATCTCAGGATTCTTGTTTTTAACGTGCCAAGGTGCACTTACAACTGGACTCACGCCACTCCCTGGGCTTCCTCTCCTCACCTCACTACAAACCTAAGAATCTTCTGAAAGGGTTTAGTTTGGTTTGGTTTTCTCCAACTAGGTGAGGTTTTCCTTTACAATGTGTTAGCCTTAAAGCTAAGATTAGGAAAACCTCTCTAAGCTAAGAGTTACAAGCTTGACACTCAATGAATATAATTGATAACCCTAAAGGTCAGTGTCGTGGGTGTGTAACACTTCCTTATGACTCCCTAACAACTAACACACCCTCACAGCTTGTAGGTGTTTATTTTCTTTTTTCACACAATACAACACACTTTACAACGAAGCTATGAGCTTGTATTTATAATGGGGATTCAAATGTATCCGTTGGAGGGAAGATACATTTGAATCCAACATTTAATGGTTTCAACCACTTTTCTTGGAATTCGGCCTTTGTCAGTGTCAGATTTGCTGCCTCGTGCTGGTTGGTCCACATGGCCTGGATTCACGGATCTTTGATTCAGTGGGTTGACCAAGACCCACTGACTT
This sequence comes from Ballota nigra, assembly GCA_947034835.1. Lineage (NCBI taxonomy): Eukaryota > Viridiplantae > Streptophyta > Magnoliopsida > Lamiales > Lamiaceae > Ballota > Ballota nigra. Next base: position 84,401,808 of record OX344720.1, on the reverse strand, counting down.
TAGGTAGCTTCCTCCTTCACTGACTGGTGATCTTCAGTGAACTGACCGTCTTCAGTTTGGTTGTCCTTCAGAGACTGTTTGAAGATCACTCCAAGAAGTTTATCATAAGGCTGAATGACAAACTTCCCTGACCACAGTAGCCTGACTCCTTCAGGGCCTACTTGGTGCAGCACTGATCCTCCTGATCATGCTCTTCACTGAGTGGTCCACCTGACTTAGCTTAGATCAGCCTGGTTTACACTCAGTGGGACATCCTTCAGGCTTTTCTTCTAGTTCAGGTTTCTGGCATGGCTTCAGTCAGTTCTTCTTGGTGTTATCTTGATATTCTCAGGCTGTGTTGCAGAGTTCCCCCTCGCTGAGTTCCCCCTCAACTGAACAGCCTATTCCACTGAGAAATGACTTAGCCTGACCTGAAATAAGAGATACTATCCTGACTGCTTTCAAACCTACTACATGTTGTTTTGGAAAATCATCAAAACTAAAACATATCCCAACATTGAATGTCAACTTGCTCATCACTATGCCGACGCACAACTTTGGGGCTCCACTGCATTCCTAAATCCTTTGGGTTCGATAACTACTGGGTCCAATTCTACTTTCACTACTACGACGATCTCGTACTCTTGCGGGGGAGTAGGAAATATTTTTTCGAAAAACTCCGACCAAGTCACTCTTCCACGAGGACTCAAACTGGCGATTCTACGGACGATTTGAGCCTTTTATTTTCGTGGGACTCCCCCGTAAGGCCTCAAAAGAAGAAGAATCTTACTCTACCAGTGACGGGACATGTTCCCCCCTCTGATGGTACCTCCGAACAAACTTGAATATGTTTCTACTGTATAAATTTACTGACTTTTAGATGTGTTTAACTATTTTTTAAAAATACCTAAAGATAGAGTGTTGGGACATTGTCAGTTTTGATTAAGATCCCAAAGCCCCTGAAAAGATGTTTGCATTTGTTTGTCAGGCTAGTCTTGGTTAGGATTTGTACTTAGTCATTTTACATTTCACAGGTACTCAGTAAGAGGAGCACTTGCTTATGACAATCAAGACTCAGAGCCTGAAGACAATTTACCATCCTGAACTTATGGCAGTCTCCTAAGCTGGCTGAGTAAGTCTCAATGATGAAGAGTATGACCCTGAGGTCAGTACTACTCAGTCCTGAAGGGAACAGGATGAAACTGAGTTATTGGGAAGACTTGGAGTAGAGCCAAGCAATGCAAAAGGAATGTCAGCGTCAGGACAAGACCGGTGAGCACAAGATAAAATGAACTCAATAAGACAAGCCTGCAGCTCAGGAATAAGTTCTGACATTCTCACCAACCTGATGACGTGGACCAATCCGAGAAGGACACGCACGTACGGAACCTGACAAGAAGACTGAATTCAGACTGCATGTTCAACGGACAAGCATTTAATGTGCATTTAATGCAACTACCAAATCCATGCAAGGACGGCTGCTGCATGAAGATATGTCCGTTTGAAGCCACTCTACATAGATGACAAGAAGGGCTATCTGTCCAACGGATAGTTTTTCAAATCACCTATAAATACAGAAGACCTTGAACCCATTCAAGGTTACGGGAAATTTCAAAGCCATAAATTACTCAAGCTCTCAAGCACTCAAAGCATTCAACTTAGAAGAAGCACTCGAAACCATCTAAATTTCCCAAGTGTTTCTTAGTTACTGAGAGTCATTCTGTATTCCAAGAGCGAACTATCATTATCTTAAGCTTAGAGAGATTATCCAATACTTAGCATAGCCTTGCCTTGTAAGGATAATCTCAACCTAGTTGGAATCCAAACTGAAACCAAAACCCTAAGTTAGGTTTGTTGGGAGTAAGTCAGTTAGTGAGTTAGTAAGTGGAGTTTGTATAGATCAGTGAGGTTAGTTGGTCTTGGTGCACCTTGGCACATTAAAAACAAGAATCCCTTGAGTGGATTTCCTGTTAAATCAGGCCGTGGACGTAGGAGCTTGAGTCTCTGAACCACGTTAAACTCCCTGTGTTCTTACTGCTTTGATATTGTGCATACTTGCTATATTATAGATTCATTCATTGCATTCGGTTTATCAGGCTTGAATCAATCAGCCTGATCCTCTAAAAAGAGCACTGCCCTTACTAAACACTTTTCAGAATTGAGTAAAACAAGTTTTTCAGAAAGCAAACTAAACAAGACTTTAAACTATCAGGGCTTACGCATTTTCGCACTGAACTTGAACTGATAGTTAGCCAACTGACCCGCACCAAGTGTAGTCAATAGGTGTGTTATCAGCTCCTAGTTCTTTATCACTCTGAGTGGAGGGGACTCAGTCAGGTTTTAAGTTTGAAAAATTGGTATACGTGTATTCCCCCCCCATACACGTATTCCTTAGTCTTGTACCGGGACCAACATAGAGTAAAAGCAGCTCAAGTAGGCAAATTGCTCAACTAATTGAAGTTTCTAGTGACAAAGTGATTACTTATTTATATGTTCCATATTTGACTTTCATGCTAGGATAGAGACATAGAACACTTAAAGATTATATGAATAAGTGCCATAATAAGTGAGAAGCATGCTAGTAGATTTTATTTTTAGTTTCAGGACTATATGTTTCCAAATGTCTGTATATAAATGAACAAATGAGGATTTGGGAAGGTTTCTTATACCTAAATTTTATTATACATGCCTACGTTTACAATCTTTGATTTTGAGTAGTGTATGGAAGTATAGCTGTCAAATGGACCGGGTCGGGTCAACCCATTTCCGGGCCAACGGACCATGAGTTTTTCAGATTAGGCTGGGCCGATTGTTTTTAGGCCACATATTTCCAAGTGCGTCCTGGCCCTAGAAGGGTCGCCGGAATACCGGGCCAAACCAATCCGATCTTAGTTTTTTTTTTTAAATATATTGTTATGACATTTTTTTATATTGATCTAATTAATTGGTAATTAGTACACAAACACTACTCATATAGTCATAAAATTCTGTTTAATTTGTCAACAACAATTTAACAATTAATTATATTAGTAATGTGTAATAGTAAAGATCATTCCAAACATACTGTAAAGATTTTTGTAATTTTATTAGTAATTTTGCAATTCTCTAATTTTATTATTTTGTCATTTCAAGAATAATGTAAAAATAGTAAATAGAGTAATTTTATCAGATTACTATATTTTTTTTATCAGAATTTTTTTCATTCACATTTACAACCTAAACTCAGAGCTCTGGTACATACTTAATGTAAGATCAAGCGCTTGCCACTAGACTAAAAGCCCGAACTTGTAGTGGCGTGCTACTTTATTTCCTTTAACCACATATCTAGCTGCAGTGCCATGGGTCGAATAGCCTCTGCCGGACTTAGCGCACCAAGCCTTTATTGCACCCAACTCGGCTGGGAGATGTTGGACTCCCCATCCAACAAACCCCTCCAGCATCTGTCAGCCCTCTTGGCTAACAAATGTCTTCCACTGGGATTTGAACCCGTGACTTGTGCTCTGATACCAATTGTAGGATCAAGCGCTTGTCACTAGACTAAAGCCCGGACTTGTAATGAAGTGTTACTTTATTTCCTTTAGCCACATATCTAGCTACAGCGCCAGAGGTCGAATAGCCTCTGTTGATAGGCGAACATCATCTAAATATGGAGCGAACAATTATTGAAGTCTAAACAAAGAAAAATCATGATTCGGGTGCATTAACCAATCTGGGAGGTGTGTGAAGTGACGAACAACTCCCCCGACGAACAATTAATGGGCGAACAGGTATTAAGACCCGAGACCAAGAATGAGCCAACTGTGAAGTCATCAATGACGAACAACTTGGTCAAACTATGATACAACAAACAGCCAAGGAGGTATGTACAAGTGAACAAAGGATAAAGATCCCAAAGCCAAGCTGAACAAAGCCATAAGGCGAGCAACTTCCAAAGTACAACCTCAAGAGGCGAACAACTTTCAGTTGTAGAATCAACAAGATCAATCAAGCCGACCTAGGCGAACAACAATGAGTCCGAGATAAGACCAAAGAAGACCTTGTAACTAAGATTCAGCTTAGATAAGATCAAAGGGACACATGTCAAGCATACAGGCTAGGGAGACCAAGAGTCTTGGACACCTCATGCTTGCTAGTCTCTATACATAGTTGTTCTCCAGCTGTGAAATACAAGTTCAAATTCATAAACACTCCCAAAACACACACAAACACACCCAAACTTACACATACACGAAATAATTTCAATCTTCATATTACCCGAATTCGATAATCCAAACCCCGATTTACCATTTACGGTGGTAATCAATCACACGTTATTGATTGGTGACGTAAAAACGGATTAAAACAGCCACTAATCCTTACGATTAGATTCGTTCACCAACAATTTGGCGCTAGAAGGAGGGTTCGAACCTTCGGTTTAGTGTGATTACTCAAGAACTTCAAGTTGAAAACTTGAAGATTCATAGAAAATCTCAAGAAATATTTGAAGATACAAACAAAAGTGTTCTTGGTGTTCTTGGTGTTCTTCAATTTTAAAATTAAGAAATAATTTAAATTGAAATGCCTCAATCTAAAGAGACCCAAGGATCACGTTTGTCGAAAAAAGCATCTCAGACCCGAGCCACGTCGGCCGACCACCAGGACCGTGACCCGAGACATGCGAACAGGTCACAACATACAGCCATAACACATAACCTCCCCCCTGAGATGGAGGCTTTGGCGAACAACCCCAACGAGTTGGCTAAAACCATAGCTGCTCTCCAGGCCCTCCAGAGACAACAAGAGCAGGTCAGGCCAACACAAGCAAGGCCAAGGGACAAGTCCCTAGAGGTTGTTAGGCCCAGGACTACCAAGGGCGAACAGCGAGAGGTTGATAGTGCCCAAGTCAGACGAAATAAGGGAAAGGCCAAGGTGGTCGACCAAAGAGAAGTACAGGCTGAGTCTGGTCGCGGACGAACAACTATGTCTAGCCATGGAACAACACGTTCCAGTGCCCAAGACAGGCTAAGCCAACCCCAACGGGAAGCTGCTCGCCGGGGAGCAGAAGATGGGCGAGCAACTTTTGAACAGCCTCGCCCATCAGTCCATGAAAGACTCTCCCAGTCAGCCTTCAGGCGCCTAGGGCCAAATGCGGCGAACAACATTAGGAGGCAAGCCCAGGAAGTGCCCACTCCAAGCGAGGGACTGCGACGAGCAGAAAGGTTAATGCCTTTGCTCGCCGAACAGCCTCCAAGTCAGGGGGCACCTCTTGATGAATTATCAAGCCTAAGGAGGGCTGTGGAGAACATGCAGGGGCAACTAGACCAACAGAGGGGGATGGGAATGACCAGCATGCCATCCTCACCTTTGGCAGCTCACATTTTGAAGGCCCCGATACAGAAAAAGATTCAATTTCCGGCTAGCATTCAATATGAAGGCATCGCCGACCCCCGGGTCCACTTAACGAAGTATACGGACTACATGGTCTCCGTAGGGGCCAGCGATGCCACCCAGTGCCGGAATTTTCCGTTAACATTGGGCGATCGGGTTCACAAGTGGTTTTCATCAATGCCGCCGGCATCAATCCACTCGTTCGTCCAACTAAGTCGAGAATTTCTTTCTCACTTTTCAACGGTGGGGTCGTATCTTTCCCAAAAACACCGGCTGTCAGATTTGAGGCAAAATGATGATGAAACTGACCGGGCGTTTATGGAAAGATTCGATAAAGTTTTGCTAGAAGGAGAACCGGTGAGTGAAGATACAAAGATCGTCGCTGTGATGGCCGGATTGAAAAAAGGGTCGAAGTTATGGAAGGAGGTACATCTGAAGTGCCCAAAGACTTATGCCGAGTTCAGAAACCAAGCTGGCATTTTCGTTTCCATGCACGAGGCCCTACAAACAAATTTTGGGGAGAACAAAGCTGATCCTAAGGAGAATAACAAAAAGCCCGTCGGGACAAGCTACAGGGTCCCGAAAAACATGAAAGCATTCACTGAAGGATTGGATTTGAAGGAAAAATTGAACCAAGTATTGACAGTATCAGTTGATACTGTGTATGAGAGCGTAAAGGAGAAAGAGTTGCTTTCCCCACCACGTAAAATCCGCCAGGATACTGGCAAACTCAACCCAAACAAGTATTGTGCCTACCATCAAAGTGTGGGGCATTTTACAAGTGAGTGTAGAGATTTGCTTAAGCAACTCTGGCGATTTTATGAGGAGGGAAAGCTCTCCGATTTCGTTAAAAGGCAACCTGGGAAGAGAACCCGGGAGAACAATTCAGAAGACGAAGAGGATGGTCAACCTCAGAGAAACAACAGACCCGGGCGACCAGTTCCCAGTATACCAGCTCAACCTTTAGAAGATCTTTTCATGATGGAACCCGCAGGTCCCGCAGGAGGGTGTTTTGATGGACAACCACCCGACTCTAATCGGAAGAGGAAAGCGGAGCTACGAGCGATTGGCCAAGTACAAGAAATGGGAGTTAAGCCGTCCATCATGCGCAATGATTCGCTCGTAATCTGCGCAAAGATTATGGGGACCAGAGTCCACAGACTGTTGGTGGACACCGGAGCCTACACCAACATCTTATTCAAGAAGACCCTCGATAATCTGGGAGATTATTCGGGTTATGTTCGGAATACAACACATAGAATCATAGGCTTCGGGAATGCTGTGACAACACCGTTGGGAATTGTAACATTAGCTGTACAACTTGTAACGGCCAATGAACCCGAAAGAAATATAACAAGAATGGTAGATTTCTTGGTTGTAGACCAGGAGTCGACCTATAACGGGTTTCTTGGCCGACCTTTTCTCAATGAATTCAAAGCTGCGTGTTCCACTTACCATTATTGTTTGAAATTTCCAACAGCTAGTGGAACAGGCACAATTAAAGGAGACCAACGGAGAGCACGAGAATGCATTCAACAGCTACGAGCAAAATTTGTACAAATATCCATGATGGAAGCAACAAGTTATCCCGTCAACGAACCATCAATACTGAACAATATGATGGACATGGACGACCACATGGATACAGACGAACAACACTTGGACGAGCAAGTGTTGGACGAGCAACTCATTACCACCCGCGAGGAACCTCCATCTGACGAACAACTAAGGGGTGATGACGAACAACCCTCAGTGGGGGACTTGGAGGGCCAAGTACAAACGAACAACAATGGGACGGAGCCAACTGATGATCTAGAACCCCGCCTGGGGGCAGAGCCCATGGACATCAAAAATGATTTCAACCCTGAGGAACCCATACTTGATCCCCGTTGGAAGGGACAAAAATGACGAGCAACTCCAGTCGAAGAGCTGGAGGCGTTCAAAGTTAATCCCGACAACGAAGATCTTGAATTATTCATAGGATCTGAGCTCCCAGAGCCTTACAGATCCCGAATGAAAGAGTTCCTCACCAAGAATCTAGATGTTTTTGCTTGGTCTCACGCAGATATGGTGGGGATAGACCCGAAACATGCTTGCCACAAGCTGAACATAAATCAAGCAAGAAAGCCCGTCCATAAAAAACGAAGGAAGTACGGCCCGGACAAATATCAAGCGTTGAATGAAGAAGTTAAAAAGTTGTTAGACAACGATCTGATCCGTCAAGCACTTTGTCCACAATGGGTAGCAAACCCTGTGCTGGTGAGGAAATCAAACGGAACCTGGAGGCTATGCATAGACTTTACAGATCTGAATGCAGCATGCCCGAAGGACAACTTTCCACTCCCGCACATCGATCAATTGGTGGACAGCACTGCGAGTCACGAAATGCTAACATTCATGGATGCTTTTGTAGGATATCATCAAATCCCAATGCATCCAGATGATCAAGAGAACACAGCATTTTATACAAACAAAAACTTGCTGTGTTGGAAAAGAATGCCGTTTGGCCTCATAAATGCCGGAGCAACGTATCAAAGACTGGTAAACAAGATGTTTGATCAACAAATTGGAGACACGGTTGAAGTCTATGTAGACGATATCGTAGTCAAAAGTCCCAAGAAGGAAGACCATCTTCAACATCTGACTCAAGTGTTCGAAATTCTTCGACACTATAACATGAAATTGAATCCAAAGAAAAGCAGCTTTGGAGTTCACTCAGGAAAATTCTTGGGTCATCTTGTTAGCCAGCGGGGAATTGAGGCCAACCCTTCAAAAGTTAAAGCCATCATGGATATGCAACCACCACGTTCGGTGAAAGAAGTGCAAAGACTCACCGGGTGCCTAGCAGCATTGAACCGGTTCATATCCAGGTCGGGGGACAAGTGCCGTCCATTCTTCGAGGCCGTCAAAAAAGGAAAGTTTGCATGGACTAACAACTGCCAAGCGGCCTTCGATCAACTTAAAGACTACCTGGGAGATGTTAAAATCCTATCAAAACCAATCCCAGGAGAAAAGCTCTTTCTATACTTAGCCGCATCAGAAGTTGCCATCAGCTCTGTCTTGGTGTGCGAAGACGGCAAATTCCACCAACCTATATATTACGTCAGCCAGGCTTTGCATGAGGCAGAGATCAAATATGCTCCAACCGAAAAGCTGGCGTATGCTTTGGTTATGAGCGTGAGAAAGTTACGACCATACTTCTTTGACCATCAAGTCGAAGTTCTAACAACTTTCCCGCTCAGGCAAATTCTCCATCGCCCCGACACTGCAGGTCGTCTCTTAAGATGGTCACTGGAGATTAGCCAATTCGGGGTGACCTATGCTCCTCGAACAGCGATCAAAGGGCAAGCATTAGCCGACTTTATAGTCGAACTAACCCTCCCACCAGATCCGACGAGAGGACTTGATCATCCTTGGCATCTCTATGTGGACGGATCATCAACTAATATAGCCTCGGGGGCAGGAGTAGTTTTAATTAGCCCAGACAGACAAGTATTCACCTCAGCGATCAGATTTGGTTTCATGGCAACCAACAACGAAGCTGAGTATGAAGCTCTTATTGCTGGTCTCCACCTATCTCTCGCAGTTGGTGTCAGACGCTTGCAAATATTTGGCGATTCACAATTGATCGTGAACCAAGTCCGAGGTGAATACGAAGCAAAAGATGATCACATGATCGAGTATCAACGGATTGTTGCTCACCTAATGTCCATGTTGCAGCAAGTTTTCATACAACAAATTCCAAGGATGAGCAACACTCAAGCAGATGCGCTTGCTCGACTAGCAACAAGCGAAGGCCCCGTAGAGCTGGCAGATATTATAGTCACAAAGATGAAAGATCCATCAACAGTAAGCTATAATGTCAACCAACTCAACGATCAAACCAGTGAAAAAGAAGACTGGAGAACAAGTATAGTCAAATACTTGAAAAGTGGGGAAAAACCAAACAATCCTTTTGAAGCTGCCAAGCTAGTAAAGCGAGCCGCCAGATATACTCTGGTGGGCGAGCAACTCTTCAAAAGGGGAATATCAATCCCACTTCTCAAGTGTTTGCCTAGGGGGCAAGGGCAAGCGGTACTCGAAGAAATACACGCTGGAGTATGTGGAAACCATACTGGGGGGCAAGCTCTGGCATACAAGACAATTAGACAAGGCTATTATTGGCCGACTTTACGTCAGGACGCAATCAAAAAAGCCAAGACTTGCCATCAATGTCAGATTTTTGCTCCAGGCATCCACACCCCGGCTCAGGAACTTGTGTCAGTATACAGCCCATGGCCTTTTGCAAGATGGGGGATGGACATCATTGGTCCTTTCCCGGCTGGAGTCGGAAATGTTCGATTCGCCGTCGTGGCAGTCGACTATTATACAAAATGGGCAGAAGCAGAGGCCATGATGAACATCACACAGCAGAAGATGATCAACTTTATTTGGAAGAACATTGTTTGTCGTTTTGGAGTTCCACAAGCAATTGTGACAGACAATGGTCCACAGTTTGATGGGCAAGAATTGAGAGAATTCTGTACGAAGTGGGGGATCAAGAAGCATTACTCCACACCTTATCACCCCCAGTCAAACGGACAAGTTGAAGCTGTGAATAAAATCATAAAGCATACATTAAAAGTACGTCTGGCAGAGAGCAAAAGCAGTTGGTCTACAGAACTTCCGGAAGTCTTATGGGCATACAAAGTTTCTCCCAGGTCTAGCACCGGAGAAACACCCTTTGCTATGGCTTTCGGAACAGAAGCAGTAATACCTATTGAGTTAAGGACCAGTACGATTAGGACGACCAACTTTGATGAACAAGCAAATAATTCTGCTCTAAGTGCTGAAATGGATTTGCTCGAAGAAAAAAGACTCAATGCTGAGTTAAAAAATGCAACATACAAGCAAAGAGCGGAGCGTTATTATAATTCCCGTGTAAAAGTCCGGGAATTCAGAGTTGGAGATTTGGTTCTAAGAAAACTGCTCGCCCAACCTTCAGGAGTACTGGGACCAACTTGGGAGGGCCCGTATCGTATAACAGAAAAATACGTCAATGGCGTATACGATATTGAGGACATGGAAGGCAAGCCGGCCCAATACTCCTGGAATGCTGTACATCTAAAGAAGTACTATCAATAAAGTTAGGCGAACAAATGTCTTGGGGGGCAAGGGATGCGTATGAGCTGAAGGAAGGCTATAAAGGGCTAAAAACATACGCAGCTGAAGGAAGGCTATAAAGGGCTAAAAACTTGCCTAATTTTTTAAATTTTCTTAAGTATAGATTCAAAAGTTGCTCGGCACGTTGTATAGTCTGGTGCTAGTGCTTTTGGTTTTATAGATAGAGTTGCTCGGCAAAAAATATTATAAGCGAGCAAGTTTTAGTTTGTGTTTAAAGCTGTTCGTCAGATTGTATATGATAGTGATGGACAGTCTTACAACACTTGTAATTATTTTGCAATGTAAATATAATAGTTGTTCGTCAAAAAAGGAAAAGTCCAAAAGCTCGAGGTACAAGTCCATTCAAAGGTTGTTCGTTTTACAAATGAACAGAACCTAAGGACCAAAGCCACTTAAAGGTTGTTCGTTTTTTAAAATGAACAGAACCTAAGGCTGAACCCTGATTCCACTAAAGGCAAGTTCAATTCGAACAAAAGCCCAACATTATATGTTATAATTGTAAAGGCATTGACAGAAATGTAAAGGCAATTAACATATATAAGAAAATGAGCGAACATGAGAAAGACGTTCCATTAATCAAAGGCATTAAGCCTAAAAAATAGTACAAGCTGGAAGCAGCCACTACAAGTACTACAAAAAGGAGCGAACAACTATTACAAAAAAAAAAAAATTAAGTCTAAGGCCTATTGTTGCTCGGCGGGTGGAGGATCTTGAGCCTGCTCAACAGGGGGTTCAACAATCATTTCACGGGCCAGATCTTCAGCAGCTTTATCCTCGGCCTCTTTTGCATTCTGCTCGTTAGCCGCGGCCACCCCTTCCTCTTCTTCGCCTTCATCAACTGGAAGAGGAGGATGAGTAATGGAAATACTAAGGTCGAGTTTGTCAAGTTTGACCCCTAGTACTGCCAAATCCGCCAGCTGAATCTCGATATTGTTCGGCGGAGGATAGTTCTCCAGAAATTCATTCAGATCCTTGCTCATCTCTTCAACTAAATCCTTGAAGTCATAAGCATCCGCCGTGCGAATGCTGTCCGCATAGGCACATATATAACCCAAGTTTGAGATGGGCCCACTCCGAGCTTGAAATTCTTGCTCGGCTTCTTCCCTTGAGAGCATCTCAGACATTTGCTTCTTTAGCCGAGCAACTTCTTCTTCTGCTCCTTCTCTCCTCTTCCTCTCTTCATCCAGCGCAGTCTTAGAGGAGAGCAGCTCGGCCTTTGTATCCTTAAGCTCGCCGGAGACAAGCTGATAGTCCTCAATGCGCTTCTTCTCCAGGTCATCAGCCAACTTCAATTGGTCCTTTAGGCGAGCAATCTGGCCATTAAAGTTGTTCACCATCTTATCTTTTTCCTCAGTGAGCTGGCGAATGGAGGCGGCATGATGACGAGCAGTCTCCTCTAGCTCGGCTACTTGAGCCATTCCCCTTTGAGCTGAGACAAGGGAGTTTGCAGCTTGGACCATTGATAAGTGAAAATTATCAATGGGGCCCTGGGCGAGGACCGCTTTGTTCAACGGCCGTGACCAGGCACGAGCAACAATTTCAGTTGCTCGGCGAACATGGTCGTCCGTAATATCACGGAAGCTCGTCGGCGTCCTAGAGCAGGCAAACTGGTGAATCAGATCTGCTCGCCCTGGATAATCGTTGGGCCGGTATCTGCGAACAAAAAGAAGGTCAACACTTGAAAGATTTGGCAAATAAAAAACTTGTTCGGCAAGAAAGTAAAAATTGACTCAGAAAATTTTCGCTCATCCCGGCCTAAGTATGTGGAGTCCTCGGGGCCTCTGGGGGAACCTATATCTTTGCTCGCCTTGCCGGACCTCTCCGTGAGCTCGACAGATGAACGGCGAACAACGTCCCCTTCTGGGCGAGCATGGCTCGAACCCACCTTCTCCTTCCCCTTGCCAGGGACATCGTGGGACAAGGGAGTCCCGTCAGCTTTCTTTAAACGTTTCCCCCCATGAGGAGGGAAAACGGGAGGGGACCGAATTTGGACTGGGGGGGCAGCCTGTCTCGGAACTCTAGCCCCCTCAGGCTTGTTCGACATGGCGAGCACCGCTTGAGGAGGGTCACCTCTCCTTTTCTTCCCTTTTGGCGGCCCCATTACAAGAACCCTTTGCTCTAGGAGGGTGTATGAGGGAGGAATGGCAACTGTAACTTGTTCGGCTAAAAAAAAAAAAAGAGAAGTTAGATTTAGACGAGCAAGTTAAACAAGATAACGACGAACAAGACTTGAGCAAGGAGTTAGAAATTTTCATACCTGGGGGCACCTCAGCTTGAGCCTCCAGGTGGTGTGGGTAAGTCAAAAGGCGAGCAGCTTTTTGACACCTTGTTCGGCAGAGATAGTCAATAGTTCTATCTGCTTTATTGCGAAGGCCAACCAAGCACAAAGTAAATAGGAACTCCGAGCTCAACTCCTCCTCTTTTGAATTCCACTTGGGTAGACGAGGGCCTGCGAACAAACAAGAAAAGTTAAATTAGAACTACTTAGCCCAAAGGAGAGCAAGAAACAAACTTACGTTTCAGTTTTCCATAGGCTGCTGGAGAATTTATTCGTCCAGGGCCGCCGTGTGGACTAGAAGATGCTCGCCAATCACCCCCAATCCAGAAGAAGTGTTGCTTCCAGTCACGAACCTTGTTCGGCACCTCTTCCACCATTTTCAACCCAGTTCTTGCCTTGAGATAGTGATAGCCTTCTTCTCCCAAGGGGCAGCTTGTAATTGTCATCAAGTAGTTGATCTCTTCCGCAGTGATCCGATCAACATACCCCTCTAAGGCGAACAGGCACATAGAGCCTAGAAGGTTCATCCACCCAATTGGAGTAATTTGGGTGATGGCTAAGTTTTAATCCGGCAATCAAGGTGTGAAGGTTGATCGCCGTACATCCGGGGGGTGGGCGATCAGCTCTTTCCTTTCTCCGGGGGGCCCACAGGTGAATATCGTACGGGATTTTGTAGTCCTTCCGGATAGAGTCCAGTTCATCTTCGCGAACAACACTTTTTATCTTGCTCGTCTGGTACTCAGTTTTCACCTTATCCATTATTTCCCTCTGGGGACGGGGAAAGCTGTTCGCATACCTTTCAGCATATGTTCGCCATTCAAATAGTCGAGCAACCCCAGTTGGGATCTCATTTTCCCGCATCCTTGGGGATGGGAAGTTAATACTCTCCAGGAAGTCGCGAGTGAGTTCGTTAAGGTCTGGATCTCTAGATTCGGCAGAAGACGAAGAGCTTACGTCCAAATTGTTGTTCGCCGCAACTATTAATTCTCTCCCAGATGGGCCCGCACCGGTGTCCTCCACAGAGCGAATAACAGAGTCCACGTGAGCGTTCGACGCTGAAGAAACTTCAACTGGCTCTAGATCGCGAGCAACAATGGGAAAAAGGGGATCTAGGGTCTCCTCAGTTTTATTGCTCGATTGCGAAGACATAGAAGAGGAAGAAAAATCCAAACGGTGGTAGAAAGAGTTGCAGACGGCGGCGCTATCCCGGAGAAGACGGTGGAGCTCGAACCCACACGGCGGCGATGGCGTTTTCGAGAGAAAAAGTAAAGAAGAAGATAGGAGAAGAAGAGTAACTACCTGGGAGTTGAAATTTGAGGCCAAATACTGTGGAACAGACGCCGGAAAGCTCGAAATCGCCGGAGGAAGGAAGGATTCGCCGGAGCACTGTATCAAGAGGGGGAAAAGTGGGAAAATTTTCAGTTTCCCCACTACTTATACCCCAAGCAAAAACGGGGTCCCAGGCGTAATTTCCCAAAAGCCCCGGGGATAAAATTGAAAGAAAACGGGGTCAATTCCTAGCTAAACCACAAATTGAAGGGCCTATAAACAATTATAGGAGCGCGTGGCCTCGGGGTTGCTCGCGCGTGAACGGCGCGCAATCATTGCGCTGGCGTCATCTTCGTGATCTCCCCAGACCATGGGAAGACGAAACGGTTATTCCAATGTTGCTCGCCACAAAGATGTTGTTCGTCCAAATCTTGGCCAAGACGATATCCTAACTACAGTTGCTCGCCACAAAGTTGCTCGTCTGATGCAACATCTAGTCAGGATAGGGGGCAATTATTGATAGGCGAACATCATCTAAATATGGAGCGAACAATTATTGAAGTCTAAACAAAGAAAAATCACGATTCGGGTGCATTAACCAATCTGGGAGGTGTGTGAAGTGACGAACAACTCCCCCGACGAACAATTAATGGGCGAACAGGTATTAAGACCCGAGACCAAGAATGAGCCAACTGTGAAGTCATCAATGACGAACAACTTGGTCAAACTATGATACAAAAAACAGCCAAGGAGGTGTGTACAAGTGAACAAAGGATAAAGATCCCAAAGCCAAGCTGAACAAAGCCATAAGGCGAGCAACTTCCAAAGTACAACCTCAAGAGGCGAACAACTTTCAGTTGTAGAATCAACAAGATCAATCAAGCCGACCTAGGCGAACAACAATGAGTCCGAGATAAGACCAAAGAAGACCTTGTAACTAAGATTCAGCTTAGATAAGATCAAAGGGACACATGTCAATCATACAGGCTAGGGAGACCAAGAGTCTTGGACACCTCATGCTTGCTAGTCTCTATAAATAGTTGTTCTCCAGCTGTGAAATACAAGTTCAAATTCATAAACACTCCCAAAACACACACAAACACACCCAAACTTACACATACACGAAATAATTTCAATCTTCATATTACCCGAATTCGATAATCCAAACCCCGATTTACCATTTACGGTGGTAATCAATCACACGTTATTGATTGGTGACGTAAAAATGGATTAAAACAGCCACTAATCCTTACGATTAGATTCGTTCACCAACAGCCTCCGCCGGACTTAGTGCACCAGGTTGTTATCGCACCCGACTCGGCTAGGAGATGCTGGACTCCGCGCCCACCACTTAACAAAAAAAAGTATCAAGAATCCAAACAATATCATTCTTAATCAACATCCAAAAACTAATCGTGGGTTGTTCTCCCAATCAGTGAAGGAGAATCATATTTCTATATAAGTTAATTAATAGTGTATCTTCATCTCATAATCCATGACTTAACCTTCACAACCTTTTTGAAGTCAATTAATGATATTAATGCATGGAAAGAAAGTGAGGACTTATAGAAATTTGGCATGTTATTAACGTAGTTCCACTTTTTATACGCAACAAATAAGATCGTGAATTATAGTGAAGGTCATGTGATATTTTCATGAATGCAATGAAATGCAAGATAAATATATTGTTGTAATGTCCAACACTAAAAAGTAAAAAAAAAAAAAACCCTCAACCTGAGCCTGAGCTGCCCAACAGGCCAATCTGCTCGGGCAAAAAAAAATTTGGTTCTTTTCGAGCCTATAATTTTGAGGTCCAGCCCATCCTTAAAACCGAAATTTCCGGGTTAACCCAATGGGCCAAACCTGTTTGATAGCTCTATTTGTAAGTGTGATAGGTAGATGATTATATCACAGAAGCAGTATATCAAGGTAAGTTTTATGACAAATTTTATTACGGGGTAGTAATCTTAAAAATCAAAATTCTTTTTTGGGACCAACGTTTATAAGAGTGCATATGTGAAGAATGATCTAAAATGTAAAGTAGCTAAAATACAAAAGAAACTATGC
This sequence comes from Ballota nigra, assembly GCA_947034835.1. Classification (NCBI taxonomy): domain Eukaryota; kingdom Viridiplantae; phylum Streptophyta; class Magnoliopsida; order Lamiales; family Lamiaceae; genus Ballota; species Ballota nigra. The sequence continues at coordinate 84,385,685 of OX344720.1, read as the reverse complement.
TAGGTAGAGTGCGGCTTATGGTCGGAACTTGGGTGCTCCTGTTGCTAAAAATGCTTTCGAACTCTTCATAAGCAAAGAAGCGGGTCACACTATTAGTATTGCAGTTGTAAATGTTACTCTCTTTGTCCCGGTATTAACTTCCCATTGCTTTTTAGCACAACATTTAAGAAGGGTATACATATAGTATAGATGATGTGATGGGAAGAGAAGAGAATAAAGTGTAATGTGTTCAAATGAGTGGATATGAATATAATATTATTAGTTGATGTCCAAAAATTGTACTAAAATTTAATAGTGGGATAAATAAAAATGACAAAATGGAAGTTAATAGCGGGATGGGTGAATGGAATATGTGAATTGTTGGTGTATTTTTTATTTTATTTTTGTTGTTGAATTGTACAACTTTCAAGTCCAAGTTATGTTTGGTCTATCCGGTATCGATCTAGGGGTTGTTGGGGAATCTTTGCGTGGATCTATTCGGAATGAAAATTAAATACAATTATTACTAGCATGATTTAATCCTAATTAACTCAAATAATAATTCACCAACAACAAATTATTTCATGCATACAAAACCATCACGTGAAAGTCCTATAGCGGAAAATGTAGGAATTACGCGATTACGTATCTCTCGGAGTGACAACCCTTGAGTAGCTACGAGACAGTATCATAATCAACGTAAAAGCCTTCTCAAGTATTCCCTTAGCCCTTTACTCATTCACCGGTGGGGAGTGTATTGTTTTTGGATTTTTGGAAATATTAATTAAACTAAACTAAATTATCCTACGAATGCAAAAGGAAAATTAAACGAAATAACAAAAGGTGTGTTTTCAAATATGAGATGGTGATGCTTAAGATAGGAATCCCTACGTATACTAACGGAGCAGGTACATAATCAAAATAACTGTGACACACAAGAATTAACCTAAGTCTAAGAATGCAAGGTGAAAGCTCAAGATTATAAACCCTAATACTTTACCCTAACACTCGACTTCACGAATCTACTAACAAGTTACTAGATTGTGCTTAATTAATGAGACCCTAATTTAACTAAGGTGATGCGGTCGTCCTCCTTCGCTAAACTGGTAGATGAATTAACCTTTCCTAAACTCTCTCGTTAAGTCTACTCGTTGTTAAAGAGTGATACGGTCGTCCTCTCTCTAACACCTTTCGAACGAAATTCAAGAGCGAAGTCTAGATTAATTTTAAGAATTCATTAACCAAGAGAATTAAAACCTAACGTCACAAGTTACTCTAATTACGTACCCACAACCTACTTCTACGAGTTCATCCTACCCTAAGCATGCAAGGGTTTTAGCCGGACATAGCGTTAACAAACATAAAAGAAATAGAAGAAACAACGAACATGCACATAATGAATTGAACGCAGAAAATAAGAAATATGAACTAGGGTTTTAAAAGAAAATAAATACTCAGAACTGAAACTTAATTAATTAAAACGAAGTTTCAAAGCGTTCAAAGAAATCAAACTACCGAAGAGAAACTAATAAACGAAAAGAAACTAAGAATTCGTATGCAAAACCTCAACAAAATGTAAATAAAGCTTGCTCCTCTCCTTCCTCTCTAAAAACTAAGACTAAAGTGATTTCTAAAGTTCCGGGATCCCTCAAAACGTGTTTGGAAGAGGTATATATAGGCAACGGGTCGAAACGGGATCTCATGGGCCAAAATTCCGTCGAGCTCGAGTAGAGGTCGAGTAAAAGTACTCGAGCAATGCAAGCTCGAGTGTCAAATTTGTACAAAACGTGAAAAGTACTCGAGCCCCTTAGCTCGAGTAGTGCTACTCGACCAGACCTTGCTCGAGTAGTCTACTCGAGTGCCTGCGTACTTGCTACTCGACCGGCTTCTGCTCGAGTGCACTACTCGAGTGCCTGAGTATTGGCTACTCGACCAAAGCTGGCTCGAGTGCACTACTCGAGTGCGTGAGTAGTGTCTACTCGAGCACTTTCATCTTGAGTGCTTCAATGACACTTTTGCTCGCTCGAACTAATACTTCTCGTATTTCTTCCATATCTTCTCATCCGGGTATCCGTTTGAGTCGATTCGAAGTCCTACGAACTCCTCTTTTTGCCCTCTATCCATCTATAAGCATCAAAGACACAAATTTGTTAGTTTGAGAAAATAATACTCAGATGACTCTAAATACTTATATGAATTCATCAAAACAAGGGCATTTCGAGCGACGAATCATGACAATTTCACACCTAATCACTTTAGAAGAATTAAGATTGGACCTCCAACGGGCTTTTGAATTTCAATATTGAGCCACAATATAATTCAGCCCACTAATATTAATTAATATCACTTTTAAATTAATACTGCACTATCCATCTTAATCCGTATTACGATAATATGGGCTCCCGATTATTATTTCTCATGTTTATGATTATTTAGTCCATTAATTAATTGAGCTTCTGAATAACTCTAAATTAATTAATATCTTGTGTCTTGGAGTAAAGACATCTCAACATTATTATCCATACCGGAAAACTAATTTCCACTTGTAAGTTTTGGTATGATAAAACTTTTGAGCCCACCAAGGGGACAAAGCACACAAAACGTACTGGCACATGTTTCTCTATATTAAATCTTAACAACTTTCGTATAATTAATATTATTGCCCAAAACACAAGGTATCAAAGTCACAATGATTCTCACACAGCATGAACCAAAGTAACAAGTATTAATCACACACAGTCTTATTTAAGTGACAGAGATTAAGAAATTAACAACTACTGAGGTTTAATTCTTCTTCGTTCAACACAGAAGAATTTATCATCTATGTAGGTTCTCTTCAGCACATACAAAATGTGCTAGTGCAATCTCTTGGTCAAGACAGACCAATCTGAGAACTACACCTCAATCTTTCACGATGAATTGTTCAATTCCACCTAGGTCGTGAAGTTGTACTTTTATATACAAGGAACTGTTAATTCGGTCTTCTGTGATCTGGTATCACCACATTAACTACAATGTAACACGTACTATATATTGAACGGTTTGCAATAAACATATATAACATTCATTCATATTTAAGCAACAATGATAATAGATTTATTCTCATAAATAAGTGTTTAATACATAAGTTATACAAAGTAAAAACATACATTCACGTATAACCCCAACAATCTCCCACTTATACTCAAAGTCTGCTTTTAAATATACTACAACATATCTCGTGTATCGCGTGACATCTAATGTCACCCACACGACCTAATAATATTTCTCCCACTTATACTCAAAGCAGATTGGCAATGGTCTTGACACCAATTCCATCCACATGTCTCTCGAATGTATTCTAAGGCAAGCCCTTTGTGAATGGATTTGCTAAGTTGTCATCCGACGCAATCTTTATCACCTCTATATCTCCTCTCTTAACGGTTTCTCGTATAAGATGGTATTTTCTTTCAATGTGTTTGCTGGCCTTGTGGGCTTTCGGTTTCTTTGAATTTGCAACTACTCCGACATTATCACAATAGACAGTGATTGTGCTGGGCAAATTCAGAACAACGTCCAAGTCCACTAAGAAGTTCTTGAGCCAAACCGCTTCTTTTGCTGCTTCACAAGCAACTACATATTCGGCTTCCATGGTCGAATCTGCGATGTATTTCTGCTTAATGATTCTCCATGATATGGCTCCTCCTCACATGCAAAACACACTACCCGAGGTAGATCTTCTGGAATCTAAGTCTGACTGGAAATTCGAGTCTGTATATTCCACAAGAATTAGACTGTCTGGCTGGTAAACCAACATTCTATCCCGACTTCATTTCAGATACTTCAGAATATTTTTAATTGCAGTCCAATGTTTTTTCCCGGGTTACTCTGATATCTTGCCACCATGCCCACGATAAAATAAATATCCGGTCTCGTACACAGTATTGCATACATAAGGCTTTCTACGGCCGAAACGTACGGAGTTTCTTTCATGTCATCTATCTTTGCTTGCATCTTAGGGAAAATTTCTTTGGATAGATGGATTCCATGTCTGAATGGTACAAAACCTTTCTTAGAATCTTGCATGTTGAACCGCTTCAAAACAATATATATGTATGAAGCTTGAGATAAGCCTAACATTATTTTCTTGTGATCTCAAGCAATCTTGAACCCTAGGATGTAACCGGCTTCCCCTAAGTCCTTCATATCAAATTGATTTGAAAGTCATACCTTTACATCTGATAACACTTTTACATCATTTCCGATTAGCAGAATATCGTCTACGTACAATACTAAGAATATCACTACAGTTCTGTTACACCTTTTGTACACAAAACTCTCGAACTCATTTTGATAGAACCCATAAGACTTTATAACCTGATCAAAATACTGATTCCAAGCACGGGATGCTTGCTTAAGTTCGTAAATAGACTTCTTAAGCTTACAAACGAGATGTTCTTGACCTTTCACAATGAAACCTTTGGGTTGTCGCATATAGATTTCCCCTTCAAGACTTCCATTTAGGAAAGCTGTCTTGACATCCATTTACCAGATCTCAAAATTAAATGCGCATCGATCGACAAGAGAATACAGATAGACTTAAGCATAGCTACAGGTGAAAAGGTTTCCTCATAATCGATCCCTTCTTTCTGAGTATATCATTTTGCCAGTAGCCTAGCTTTGAAAGTTTCCACCTTCCTGTCCGGTCCTCTTTTTCTCTTGTATACCCACTTGCATCAAATGGGTTTTACCCCACTGGGTGGTTCGACCAGCTCACACACTTGATTATGATCCATATAAACCATCTCAACTTCCATCGTTGTTTACCAAGATTTTGCATCTTTGTCTTGGATTGCCTCGTTGTATGACCATGGGTCCGATTCATTATCTCTGGGAATCAAATTCGAAGATTCTCCTATTCACATGAATCTCTTGGTTAGTCTCACAACCCTTCCACTATGATGAGGTTCGATTAGGTGTGAAATTGTTATGAATTATAGCTCGTCTTGCCCGTGTTTTGAGTGAATTCGGTGAGTATTTAGAGTCAATTGAGTACTATTTTCATAAACTGACGAATTTTCCTCTTTGATGCTCATAGATGAATAGAGAGCAAAAAATGGAGTTCGTAGGACTTTGAATCGACTCAAACGGATACCCGAATGAGAAGATATTGAAAAAATACGAAAAGTACTAGTTCGTGCAAAGAAAAGTATCACTTGGCTCAAAATCGGAGATGCTCGAGCACCCCCACTCGAGCAAGAGGGGGGTCGAGTGCCTAATAGCCTCTAGAAGTTGAGGCACTCGACCAGGTATCGGTCGAGTGCATCCATTCGACCACTGCACCCAATCGACCACTTCATGGTCGAGCACCACTGCTCGACCAAAGGAACCATTCGACCACTCATGGTCGAGCGCCACCGCTCGACCAAAGGGCACTCGAGTGCTATTTTGGCACTGGAAGTCTAGGCCGCTCGACCACATTGAGGTCGAGCACTAGCGCTCGACCACCACTCGAGCGCGCAATATTTTGGCATTTTTCACCCGTTTTCGGCCCGTTGCTTATAAATGCCCGATCCCAAGCTCGTTTTTGGATACCCTGGGATCACTTTTCATATTTTGGCATACTTGGAGCTTGGTAGAGAGATTTTGGAGAGTTAAATACTTGTAACCGAGGTTTTGATTTACGAATTATTAGTTTAGCTACTTCTTTTGAATCTTTTTGTTTAATTCTTTCGTTCTTGAACCTTTGAGACTTCTAAACCCTACTTTACCAGATTTATTGAGATTTTGAGATATCTTTTGTTTATGCTTTCCAATTCTTTTGATTTTTCAATTATGCAAATGTTCATTGTTCTTATGATTATTTTCGTTACTTCAATTAACATGTTAGGCTAGAACCCTTGCATTCTTGAGGTAGGATGAACTCGTAGAAGTAGGATGTTGGCACATAATTAGGATAATTCGTGATGTTTAGTGCTAGTTCTCTTAATTCATTGAATTTTTAAAATAAACCCTAGAATTATCTTGGAATTAAGTACTAAAATTATTAGAGAGATGTCGATCTTATCACTCTTTAATAACGAGTAGGCTTAACGATAGGGTTATAGAAGGGGTTTATAATCTATCGGTTTATCTAGGGAGGACGACCGCATCACCTTGAATAAATAAGGGTCTCATTAATTAAGCATAATCCATATAACTTGTTTAGTGGGTTGTGAAGTAGGTTGATATGATGGAGTATTAGGGTTAATTTTGAGCTTTTAGTCTTTCAATCTGGTGCTAGATTAGGGAAGTTGATTGCCTAGTTTTAGTACACTTAGGATAAATACTTGCACATCACGGTTATCTTAGTTATCGTACTAGCTCCGTTAGTATACGTAGGGTCTATTCTGAGCATCACCATCTCGTATTTGATTAAAACCTAAGTTATTTATTTGATTTCATTATTTACAATAATAGAAGTAGACTTTAGAGTAGTTTAATTCCATTTCTAAAACCGAACATCCACTCATATTAACTACGACGCATAGATCTCCAGGGTTCTATTCGCATACATACCCTCCCTTGGGTACGATATTACCCGGTCCCTATACTTACCAATACTATAAATAATCCATACGCTTGTGGGGTAACTACTAGTTGAAGCTAGTATTTTGCGATCAAGTCAATGGCACCGTTGTCGAGGATGGCGATGTATGTCCATTGAGTAGGACTTGGAGATAGTTTAGTAGTTAGTAGTGAGTGATTTTACTTTTATGTTTTGTTAGTAGTCATCAGGCAGTTGCGTTTTGATATTTCTTTTGGTGTTTTAGGTATATGAAAACTCGCTCACAAGGAGAATCGAGGGAAGACCGAACATAGTTAGACCCTGAGACAATCGCCAGAAGAAACAGAGCCTTCTATCGAAGGATGAACACTCCCGGTGGAGACGATCCAAATATGGACTTAGGGAATGAGTTGGATGGAGATGTAACTAATTACAATCAATTAGTGGAACGAGTTGAGGGAGCTGAAGGAAATGGCAGTCAGAATTAAGTCCCTTTAGGGGAAAGCCAGAGCCAAAACCTGGTCCCACAACATCACAATAACCCAGCTCAAAACCCAAGTCTCAAATCCTCTAAACAACCCTGTCTACCCACAAAACAACCCACCTTACCCCTACCTGTACCCACCATATCCGTATCCACCATACTACCCTCCACCTCCTGCTTATACCAACCTCCTATTCCGTAAGTACCTCTACCACCACAGTTTATCCTCAGCACGTTCCTCAGAACGCTGATCATGGTATGACAATCAGAGGAAGGTTTGAGATACAGCCTCAACGGTATTATGATGGTGTAGCGATGCCACCAGTGGAAGCAAACAACTTTTCTATCTCCCCAGGGATCCTGAAGATGCTAGTCGAGAATTAATTCAAGGGAGAGGTCGGAAAGGATAATCTTCATACTCACTTGAGGAATTTACTGATGATTGCCTCAACTTTCATCCATAATGGCATGTCTGAAGATGCCAAGAGGCTCAGGTTGTTCCAGTTCTCTTTAACTGGAATTGTGAAGGTGTGGTACGATAACACGCTCCCACGGGGAGGTGTAACCACATGGGCCGAGCTCGAGCGTCTGTTCCTCGAGCGATTCTATCCTCCGTCTAGAACAATCAAAGCAAGGGAATAGATCTCATCTTTCAAGTAGAAGCCAGGAGAGGAATTACGTCAGGCTTAGGAGAGATTCTCTAATATGCTAATTGATTGCCCGCAGCATAGGTACAACGATGGTGATATAATGGCTTATTTCTACTGTGGAGCTAGCAAGGCAGCTCAAGACCACCTCGATGCATGTGCTAGTGGAGCATTCCTGAATTGTAGTGCAGCTCGGTGTAGAGAGATAGTTGAGAACATTGTCAAGAATGCGGGGCGATGGAATGAGGCACAAGAGTTTCAGCGATCTTATCAGATGGAAGAGAGTGAGGGTACTAGAAAGCTGTTGATGGCGATGATGGGGAAGATAAGCAATCTAGAGGTTGGACAAAATCTGAGTGGAGGGAATACTGGAATGAGTGAGAAAGTGGACCACCCAGCAAGCCAGCATGAGAAGGCCAACTATATGGGGAGGCCTAACTACAATCAATGCGGATACCAGCAAGGTGCTAACCAGCAGGGAAGACCTCTCTACGGTCAACCGTTTGTACCACCAGGTCCACAACCTCCTCAAAATCAGTGGAGAAACAACCAAGGCTATCAAGGAGGCCAGCAGCCCCCCTCAGAACCAATGGAAGAAGAACAAAAATTTCTCTTATGCCAATCCTAAGGCAGGAATCACTGTACCTCCCGGAGTAGATACAGGTTCAAATCCCCCAGGTGGAGAAGGCGGTGCCTCCACCGAAGAGATGTTACGTGCTGTTCTCCAGAAGGTAGAAGAAGGTAGTAAGAGGTTGAGATGGAGATACATAAGGAGATTGAGATGGAGGGTCAAGAACATAAGAAAGATGGAGGTGAGACAGCTGAGGTAGAAGTTGAAAAGGAGGATGAGGTAGACGATGCTCAGAAAGGTAAAGACAAGGAGGAATAGATTGAGGAGATTGAGAGAGTTCCAAAGTGGAAAAAGGTAAGAGAAGCAAGGAAGAACGTGAAAGAGACCGAGCGAGACGAATGAGGGATACCCAAATCTGTGATACCGGTCCCATATCCACAGCGATTCATGAAAAAGAAATTAGATGAAAGTTCGCTAAGTTTCTTGATGTCTTTAAGAAATTGCATATTAACATTCCTTTTATGATGCTTTGGAACATATGCCGAATTATACCAAGTTCCTAAAAGACTTGATAGCTAAAAGGCGGAGAGTAGATGGGCCCGAGCTTGTGCATTTGAACCATGAGGTGAGTGCTATGGTGCACAAGGCGCTTCCTACCAAGTTGAAGGATCCCAGAAGCTTTACGATCTTATGCGATATCGGGAATGGGATCAAGAAGGGAGCATTGTGTGATCTAGGGGCTAGCATTAATTTGATGCCTCTATCGTTGTTCAAGAAGTTGGATGGGGGTGAACTTTAGCCCACGATGATGACTCTCCAGCTTGCTGATAGGTCCATCACTAGACCTCAGGGAGTGGCGGAGGATGTTCTAGTGACGGTGGCGGATCACGTTTTTCCCGCTGACTTTGTTGTCCTCGATATGGAGCAAGATGAGCATGTACCCCTGATTTTGGGAAGACCATTCTTGGCTATTGCCGGGATGGTGCTAGATGTGGCCAATGGAAAGATCACGGTTAAAGTCGGTGATCAAGAAGTGAAGATAGCGATCTATGAGGCAATGAAATATCCAATGGGAGATGAAAAATATCACTTCATTGATATCTTGGACACTTGTGTTGATGACACACTCCTTGACCCTTGCTCTTTCTATGTTCATAATTATGATTATCCTATTCTCGATGAACTAACATATGATCTTTATGACCTTGATTATTTTGACAGCTTGAAAGAGAACGAGGATGTAAAGTTCATGGATGTGATGAAAGTTGAGGAAGAGTTAGATGCGGAGGAGTCCACTTTTGAGAAGATGTTCGATAAAGCGCCACCATTGGAGGCGAAAAAGAAGTTAAAACCACTCTCGGATCATCTCAAGTACGCTTACTTAGATGAGAATGAGAAGTACCCGGTAATTGTATCTGCCCTTCTATTTGATGATCAATTAGAGAGACTACTAGTGGTGCTTTGTAAGCACAAATCTGCTATATGTTGGTCAATTGCGGATATTAAGGGTATTAGTCCTTCTATTTGCATGCATAGGATTAGATTAGAGGAGGGTACAAAAGCCATAGTACAAAATCAGCGTAGAGTGAATCCGGTGATACAAGAGGTAATTCATAAGGAGTTGTTGAAGTTGTTATATAGTGATATGATCTTTGCTATTTCTGATAGTCCATGGGTGAGTCCGTTACATGTAGTTGCTAAGAAGAGGGGTACCACGGTAATTAAAATGGAATCTAATGAATTGGTAGCCACTAGATTAGTGATGTGATGGCGTGTTTATGTTGATTATAGAGAGTTGAACAAGGCAACGTGCAAGGATCACTTTCCTTTGTCGTTCCTTGATCAAATGATTGATAGATTAGGTGGTTTTGAGTATTATTGTTTCCTAGACGGGTATTCGGGATATAATCAGATTATGATATCGCCCGAGGATCAGGAGAAAACCACCTTGATCTGCTATTATGGTACTTTTGCTTTTAGGAGAATGTCGTTTGGGTTGTGTAATGTACCCTCCACCTTTCAAAGGTGTATGATGGCTATTTTCCATGGCTTGATTGAGAAGATTATGGAGGTTTTCATGGACGTCTTCTCCGTCTACGGGGAGTCGTTTGATAAGTGTCTAACCAATCTTGAAGTTGTGTTGAGCAGGTGTGCAGAGATGGACTTGGTGCTTAATTGGGAGAAGTGTCACTTTATGGTGAAAGAGGGTATTGTTCTTGGACATCATGTGTCTTCGAAAGGTATCCAGGTTGACAAGGCGAAAGTGATAGCTATTGAGAAGCTTCCTCCACCTTTAATCGAGAAGGGGATTCGGTCATTTCTAGGCCATGTGGGGTTTTATAGACACTTTATAAAAGACTTTTCACAAATTGCTAAACCCCTTTCGCGGCTTCTTGAAAACAAAGTCGCCTTTGAGTTTACTAATGAGTGTTTAGTGGCTTTTAACAGGTTGAAAGAAGCATTGGTGGATGCCCCCATTCTCGTCACTCCGGATTGGTCGAGTCCTTTTGTGCTCATGTGTGATGCTAGCGACTATGCTATGGGGGTTGATTTGGGGCAAATACGAGACAAGCAGTTTCATGCTATTTATTATGCCTCGAAGATGTTGAATTCTGCTCAAGTGAACTACACTACTACCGAAAAGGAGCTGTTGGCGATCGTGTATGCTTTCGATAAATTTTGACCCTACCTCATAGGGACGAAAACAATCGTATATACGGATCACGCAGCGATTCAGTATCTCATGAGTAAGAAGGATGCAAAGCCCCATCTCATTCGTTGGATCTTATTACTCCAGGAGTTTGATGTTGAGATTCGAGACAAGAAGGGGAGTGAGAATGTGATAGCCGACCACCTCTCTAGGATGGAGCCTACCAAGAAGAATACGGTAGAGGAGCGAGAGGTGAATGATGAGTTTTCGGATGAGAAGCTGTTTGGTTTGGGAGATGTCCCGATGTACCGAGTTGAAGGGAAGGCCCCGTAGTTTGCCGATTATGCTAACTATTTAGCAAGTGGAGAGCTGCCGACGGATATGGATGCGTTGCACCGAAAGGCATTCTTGAAGAAGGTCCGGGAATTTATTTGGGATGACCCATACTTGTTCAAAATAGGGATAGATCTTGTGCTTAGAAGGTGTGTGCCCGAGGAGGAGTGGAGTGATATCATAAGGCATTGTCACGCCTTACCATGTGGAGGACATTTGGGAGGAGAGAAAACCGGTAGGAAGGTTCTTCAAGCCGATTTCTATTGGTCTACTATATTGAAGGATTGCATGGAATGGGTAAAGAGATGTGACAAGTGCCAATGTTTCAGCTCTATTACTAAGAGGGATGAGATGCCGTTGCACATGTTTATGGAAGTAGAGGTATTTGACGTATGGGGGATTGATTTCATGGGCCTGTTTCCTCCGGGTAATGGATTCTTTTACATCCTCGTGTGTGTTGATTATGTCTCTAAGTGGATTGAAGTTGTCCCTACTAGAGTGAATGACTCCCGTGTTGTGATTGGCTTCTTGAGGAAGAATATTTTCTCTAGATATGGAGTCCCGAGAGCTTTGATTAGTGATGGGGGGAGTCACTTTGTGAACAAGTTGATGGAGAAGCTGCTGTCAAAATATGAGGTTAGTCATCGTGTCTCTACGGCTTATCACCCCCAATCGAATGGTCTCGTAGAGGTGTCAAATCGTCAAATTAAGGAGATCCTTGAGAAGACGGTGAGTATTAGTAGGAAGGATTGGGCGTTGAAGCTTGATGATGCATTATGGGCGTATAGGATAGCTTTTAAGACTCCTCTTGGTATGTCACCGTACCAACTCGTTTTTTGGAAGGCTTGTCACTTGCCGGTTGAGCTTGAGCACAATGCATATTGGGCAATCAAGAAGCTGAATTTTGATAGTGCTATGGTGGGTGAGAAGAGACTACTTCAATTGCATGAGTTGGAGGAGTTTTGAGATAGTACATATGAGAGTGCCCAAATTTTTAAGGAGAAGACCAAAAGATGGCATGATGCACGTTTGAGGAAGAAGGAGTTCCAAGTTGGTGATCAAGTCCTCGTGTTCAACTCGAGGATGAAGCTATTTGGTGGTAAGCTCAAATCCAAGTGGAATGGTCCTTATGTGGTGAGAAAGGTCTACAATAGTGGATTTCTTGAAGTAGAGAAAGAGAATGGGAACGTGTTCATGGTGAACGGGCATCGAGTGAAGAAATTCTACAACTTCTCTTATGAGAATAAGGAAGGTAACTTAGAGTCTCATGACTCGTGAGCTCCTTCGAGCTCAGTCCGGCATTAGGACCTTAAAAATAGCGCTACGTGGGAGGCAACCCACTTTTACTTTCTTTTGAGTGTTTTGTTTTTTCTTTTTGGTTTTTGTGTGAATCGTAAGTGTTAACCTTGTTATTGAGTATTTTGTGTAGGATTGTCTTGAGGTGCTAGATTTCCATAGTAGAGCTTAACGTGAAGCAACTCGTGAAAAGGAAGTATGCCTAGTGAAAGAGCAACCAGAATTTGGAGTATGAGGTAACCCTGAACCCCAAACATAGACCGCTTGATAAAGTCAAATTTTGGGGATTGCAGTTTTTTTTATATGCTTTACATCTTGTGCATTGGTAGTGATTGAGGTTCATTATGAGTTGAGTGCACGTACTCGTTCGTTCTCATCTTCTCAAACTTTTTATTGCGTAGCAAGAAAAAGTTTGGGGGGTGTATTCATACTTCACGTATTGTGCACGAAATTCGTATGAAAAAAATTGGTCAATTTTTTTGAAAATATTGATGCATGAAGTGGGTTTGTATGGAAATGAGTGTGAGAATATCATTGTGTGTTGATTTGGCTTGGTGAATTGTATGTTGGGAAGAGACCCCAACTCCTCGGTCGAATGAGCGTCCTGGCTTAAATCGAGGAGTTTTAATGTTAGTACATGTTTTGGAATTGATTGAATGAAGTTTAGGGCGAGTTTACTTGAAAATTTCGAGTTTTGGGCGTGTTTGAGAAGTGGTCGAGCACCCCCTAGGTCGAGTGCCTAGTGTGTTCTGTAAGTCGGAGCACTCGACCGGTGCATGGTCGAGCGCTAGTGCTCGACCAATGCCTGGTCGAGCGCCCCTTCTTTCAGAACCCGAGTGTCGCTCGACCATAAGGGGGTCGAGCGCCTCCGCTCGACCAAGAAGGGAGCTCGAGCGGTTTGGTTTAGCAAAAGCCCTAGGACGCGCCCCCATCTATAAATACCCCTTTCTTCACTTTTCGCACATAAAACACACACTTGAGGGGCGATTTTGCTGAGGTTTTCGAAAACTCTTCATCCCTTGCACTCAAATCTTCATTTTTTCACACGAAATCACCCCAACAGCACGAATTCTTGACCCTAAGGTATGTATTTCCTTATTCTTTTCAATCTATTCTTAGTTTTAACTTTGATTAGGCATGATTTGAGATTTAGGAATTAGGGTTCTTATGTGTTCATGATAGGAAATTGGGGATTTTCATATTGCTCATTGATTCTTGATTCTTTGTTGATAAATGATGCCTATATGCTATGGGTTTACTAGTTTTGCTTTCAATTTTGAGATTGCATGAGTAGAATTGGTGAATTTCTAGAGTGAGAAAGTAATGAATGTTAGGACATGATATGGGTATTGCTTGTTGAGTTAATGTTTGTGTGAATTGGAATGAATTGAGTGATTAGAAGCTTGTTAATTTAGTTTTGAGCATTTAAATTGTAAAATTTTGTAATGTTACTTCATGATAGACTTAGTTATGGGATTTATTGATGAATGTGGGGATTGTTGAGTGATTGAACTTGTGTTGAGATAGGCATATTACTCTTTGGAATGTTGTTGCCCATTTGGAATTTTGGTGCCCATTTGGATGTTATGAGATAGATGAGTATGCATTGAGATAGGAATAATACCTCTATGTGAGCTCGTGTGCATGAAGTGTATATGTTAAACGGGCCGCGGGTTGGCGGGCTAGCCCGTTTAACCCTGAACCGCACATGGCTAGGTTCGAGGGGTCCAATGGACCGATTAAAACCCGAGCTTTTTTGGCCCGGACCGGCTAGCCCGCGGGCTAAACGGGCTGGCCCATTAGCCCGTATTCTTTTTTATTTTATTTTTTCTACTTTTATTTACCTACTGTTACTATTCATTTATTTACATTCTAATAGTTTTTTTTAGTAAATGTTCATCTTTAATTTTGCCAGATTATGAGAACTTTCTTTGCTTGAATTATGTAAACATCTCTTTAATTGTGGTGATTACTTTACAATTTTGTGTGTGTTATGTAGTCCCTTTTATAGGTTCTGAATAGCTCGTTTTTCATATTATTTAGTTATTTTAACTTTTTTTTAATTAAATGTATCAATTATGAGATATTTTAACAATATTTGAATTTATTTAGTTTAAATGGTAGCGAATTACAATTATAAATCTATATTTTATATTAAAAAATAATTCTTTTAATTTTTTTCCAGGAGCCCGTTTATCCAGCGGACCGCTAGGGTTTGGGTTAGGTCTCGAGTGTTAGTGGAACGATTAAAATGAACCGATATGGCCTGAAACAGTTTAGGCCCGTAGCCCTGTAGGGCTGGCCCTATAGGGTTAGGGCTAGCCCGTTTAACATCCCTAGCACGAAGGATATGAATGTGAGATTGTTTGACTATTTGAGTTGATTTGAATTGTCTATGATGTTCTTGAGTAGTAAATTGTCTCTAATTGTGTGAGCATTTGTGTGAGACAGATTTAATGGCTCCCCCAAAAAAGTTTGATGATCGTATGGTAAAGGGTGACAAGCTTGAGGAATTGACAGCTAAGCTAACACGAAAGGGTTTAATGCCCTCAAGGTGGGACAACCTTGATTACAAGGAAGATTGGTGCTGGTTTGCATACCGGTGGAACCTAGTGGTTGGTCGAGTGGAAAACCCGACGCCCTAGCGTCGAGTTCATGAAGGATATCGGGATCGAGGAAGAAATTAAAAGAATTTTTGTGAAGAACAAGATGGAGGACTTCTACAAGTTGCTCCTCACTATGGAGACACACGCGGATCTAGTAGAGTAGTTCTTGGTGTCGGTTGAGAAGAGAAATGATGGCTTGTTCAGTTTCAACATCAGGAACGAGTGGTACACTTGCTCTGTAGGGTCTATCAACACAGCCCTCATGCTCCCAGCCTTGAAGAGGCCGAACAGACAGTCAAAATCCTTTGTGGCTAATGATTTCTGGAAGGAGATAACCGGAGGAATGGCGGGAGACTATAGGGGGCAACATGCACGAGCCTCCGCGATCAGAAACCCAATGTTGTGGTACTTAGAGAGAATACTAGGAAACACGATCTACGCCCGTTCTGAGACGGGCATAGTAACTGCGAAACATCTTTACGGGATATGGTGTCTGCTTCAGGAAAAGGACCACGATTTTGGGAGAGATTTCTTGGAGCATCACTTGGAGGTCCCTTTCCGCCTCGGAGAGAAGAAGTCGAAAGTAAGAGGAGGAGCCTCATTTCTATTTTTGTGAGGAGTATGGGATGTGAGCCAGTCTCAACTGCGATGATTGGGAAAGATATTGACTTCGAGCAGATGTACAACACGATGATGTTTGAGAAGTAGATGAACTCTTACTGCATAAGGTTCAAGGAGGATGACTTGTTTCCTCTTGCCAATGAGCGCCTTGTGATTTTGAGGGGAAAGAAGAAATAGAATATTGGGATGAACGGGGACAAGCATTTGAAGCTGAGCAAGAAGTTCACCAAGGAGTTGGATGATAAGGGTCTGCGTGATTCGAGGCCGACGAAGAGGGCAGGAGGAGAGGGCACCAATGGTGCTAGTTCAAGTGGGGCTGCTGATGCAGCTGAAGAGGAGGAAGCATACAAGAGAGGAGTTGATGAAGAACAAGGGGGAGAAGAAGAAGCGGGACAAGAGCCGCAAGCGATGGAGTTTGATTCGCCAGAAGCGTCATCTCCCGAGTCGTGGTACCCATCTCACCTGCAGTGGATGGGGATGGAGCACGAGATTCAGACGCTTCGTAAGGATGTCACATATCTTCATGAAGCTCAAGACCGGATGGACGCATGATCGGCGAGGATGGAGGACTAGTTTTCGGACATGCACCGTTGGATGGAGACACTCTTTGTTTCCCATATTGGAGTCGATCATCCGAACTACCACCCTCCGCCACCGCCCGATGCTTGATCTTGGGGACTCTCCCCGTTTCTTTTCTTTATTTCCTCTTTATTGATGTTGAGACTATTTTTCTTTGCTTTTTTTTTTGTCTCTTTTTGGTGATTCTAGTCTGTATTAACTCTAATCTTTGAGCTGTGATCTTGTTGAACTGTTTTGGTGGGCGAATTCATATATTTCATGTTATTGACTAACCCAGCTTATTGATTGCTCACTTTAAGTGTGATTTGATGAGTTGGTGTGTTGTGAAGTTGAGTTAGAGTCTGAAGTGTGTGAGTGCAGGAGTTAGAGTTGATTTGAGAGGGAACTCATATGCTTGCGAACTTCTCTTTTGAATACTTGTGTGGTAAAAGTGAGAATTCACTAGGACTAGCATGGATGTGAAAACCGAGAGATTTGAGCCTTTTAGAGATTGAAATTCATTATGTTGATCTCTTCGTTTGAGAGTGGATCATCACCTTAGAGGATGTTAGAACTTGTGAGTGCTCTCACTTCTTGATTGTATCAAGGTTGAAGTGCTGAAAGTGATATTAGGCCATCTTTGATTTGATTGAGTCACTTAGCCAAAATTTCCTTACCAATGACATTTATCTCTTGTTAGCCCGTTTGAGCCTTAACCTATTTTATTTGCTAGCACATTGAAACTTAACCAAATTCTTAAACTCCTTTTGTCCCAATTTGAGTGGAGAATAGAAAAAGTTGTGAATGAGAAAGGGATCAAGTTGAGTTGAGAAAGGAGAATTATTAATGCTTGAATGTATCGGAGAAGAAGGTGTAATGAGATTTTGAGTTGTGGGAAAGAACAATGAATTTGAGAATGAGCAAAAGAAATATGAGCTCATGTATGTGTGAAAGAGAAACAAAAAGTGAAGTGATTGAAAAAGTACAACGAGTTTGAAAAAAAATGTAAGTGTTGAAAATAGTGGAATTGAAAAGTGTATTGCATGAAGATGATTGAAGTATTTTGTTCCTTGTCTCGAAATACTAAAGTTGGATTTTCTATTCTCCATTCACTTGAGTCACGTATCCTATATAGTTACCCCACCTTTCCAAAGAGCCTACGTTACAACCTTAATAAAGTCCTTTTTGATTCGGCATGGATTCTAGAGTATGGTCGAAGTTGAGAGTGCTTACAAGCCTATGACTGCTGATATGTGTGATTGATTGATCGAGTGAGTCCCTTAATATTGATATACAATTGTGAGAGAGTGAAACACATCGTTGAGTGCACATCCATGTTTAATTTTGGTGGTTTTTATTGTTATTGCATGAGTATGATGAATGGGGTGAGTTAGTGTTTGAGTGATCGATCTTTGAAGCTTGAAGTCCTATTACTTGCATGATTTGGTTCTGTGATTCATTCTTAACAATTTCACTTGACTTATTATTTCATTGCTTGAGGACAAGCAATATGGTAAGTTTGGGGGAGTTGATTAGGCGTAAAATTGTTATGAATTATAACTCGTTTTGTCCGTATTTTGAGTGAATTCGATGAGTATTTAGAGTCAATTGAGTACTATTTTCATAAACTGTTGAATTTTCCTCTTTGATGCTCATAGATGGATAGAGGGCAAAAAATAGAGTTCGTAGGACTTTGAATCGACTCAAACGGATGCCCAGATGAGAAGATATTGAAAAAATACGAAAAGTATTAGTTCGTGCAAAGAAAAGTATCACTTGGATCAAAATTGGAGATGCTCGAGCACCACCGCTCGAGCAAGAGGGGGGTCGAGCGCCTAATAGCCTCTGGAAGTTGAGGCACTCGACCAGGTATCGATCGAGTGCATCCATTCGACCACTGCACCCATTCGACCACTGCACCCATTCGACCACTTCATGGTTGAGCACCACTGCTCGACCAAAGGAACCATTCGACCACTCATGGTCGAGCGCCACTGCTCGACCAAAGGGCACTCGAGCGCTATTTTGGCACTGGAAGTCTAGGCCGCTCGACCACATTGAGGTCGAGCACTAGCGCTCGACCACCACTCGAGCGCGCGATATTTTGGCCTTTTTCACCCGTTTTCAGCCCATTGCTTATAAATACCCAATCCCAAGCTCATTTTTTGGATACCCTGGGATCACTTTTCATATTTTGGCATACTTGGAGCTTGGTAGAGAGATTTTGGAGAGTTTAATACTTGTAACCGAGGTTTTGATTTTCGAATTCTTAGTTTAGCTACTTCTTTTGAATCTTTTCGTTTAATTCTTTCATTCTTGAACCTTTGAAACTTCTAAACCCTGCTTTACCAGATTTATAGAGATTTTGAGATATTCTTTTATTTATGCTTTTCAATTCTTTTGATTTTTCAATTATGCAAATGTTCATCGTTCTTGTGATTATTTTCGTTACTTCAATTACCATGTTAGGCTAGAACCCTTACATGCTTAGGGTAGGATGAACTCGTAGAAGTAGAATGTTGGTACATAATTAGGATAATTCATGATGTTTAGTGCTAGTTCTCTTAATTCATTGGATTTTTAAAATAAACCCTAGAATTATCTTGGAATTGAGTACTAAAATTATTAGAGAATGGACGATCTTATCACTCTTTAATAATGAGTAGGCTTAACGATAGGGTTATAGAAGAGGTTTATAATCTACCGGTTTATCTAGGGAGGACGACTGCATCACCTTGGGTAAATAAGGATCTCATTAATTAAGCATAATCCATATAACTTGTTTAGTGGGTTGTGAAGTAGGTTGATATGACGGAGTATTAGGGTTAATTCTTGAGCTTTTAGTCTTTGAATCTGGTGCTAGATTAGGGAAGTTGATTGCCTAGTATTAGTACACTTAGGATTAATACTTGCACATCACGGTTATCTTAGTTATCGTACCAGCTCCGTAAGTATACGTAGGGATTTCTATTCTGAGCATCACAATCTTGTATTTGATTAAAACCTAAGTTATTTGTTTGATTTCATTATTTGCAATAATATAAGTAGACTTTAGAGTAGTTTAATTCCATTCCTAAAACCGAACATCCACTCATATTAACTACGACGCGTAGATCTCCAGGGTTCTATCGCATACATACCCTCCCTTGGGTATGATATTACTTGGTCCCTATACTTGCCAATACTACAAGGAACCCATACGCTTGTGGGGTAACTACTAGTTGAAGCTAGTATTTTGCGATCAAGTCAGGGTTCCGGTTGTGTAGGTGTGATGATTGGTATATCATCTTGTACACTTGGTATAGGAGTTCACCCTCTTAACTCGTCTAAGGTAATCTCACTTCTAGGCTTTCTATTGTTAATTTAATCTTCCTCCAAAAATTTAAATTGTGTACTAATTATAGTCTTTTGATCCTCGGGACTATAGAACATACACCCCTTAGTTCCCATGGGATATCTTATAAAAAACCTTAATTTCGAACGTGGATCCAATTTACCAGCTTTCTTGTCTAGCACATATGCCGGACACCCCCAGATTCTCATATGTCTCAGACTGGACTTTCGTCCGGTCCATAATTCTAATGGGGTTTTGGGAACTGATTTGGATGGCACCAAGTTTAGAATATAAACCGTTGTTTCCAAGGTATTACCCCAAAACGACTTGGGTAGATCCGAATAACTCATTATGGATTTGACCATTTTTAAAAGAGTTTTGTTTCTTCATTCTGTAACTTCATTCTGTTGTGGGGTTCCCGGTGCAGTTAACTGGGATACAATCCCTTTGTCTTATAGGTAGTTCAAAAATTCATCGCTGAGGTATTCGCCTCCACGATCAGATCGTAGAAACTTGATATTTTTTTCCCTATGTTTCTCAGCTTCAACCTTAAATGCTTTAACTTGTCAAAGGTCACATATTTATGCTTCATAAGGTAGATGTACCCATATCTCGAGTAATCGTCAATGAAAGTGACAAAATACTTGTAACTCTCTCTTGCTTTGATCGACATTGGACCACACACATTAGTATGAACGGGTTTTAACACTTCAGTGGCTCTGTTACCCTTAGCTCCATATGCCTTCTTGGTTATTTTACCATCTAAACAGGATTCGCAAGTTGGAAATGACTCAACTTGAAGTGACTCCAAGGATCCATCTTTCACCATCCTTTGTATCCGCTTTAGATTAATGCTCCCTCCGTCCACGAAAAGTATGCTCACTTATTTGCACGTGGTTTAATGCAATATGTTAGAGGGTATTTAGGTGTCTTGTGAGGTCCGTTTATAAATAAATTTATTATTTATGGTAAGTATGCATAGAAACGTTACCATTAACAAATACTTTATTCATAAACGGACCTCACCATATCCCATAACACCTTCCAACATATTGCATTAAACCACGTGCAAAAACATGAACATACTTTTCATGGACGGAGGTAGTATGACCTAATCTAAGATGACATAGAAGTGTTGCGTTCATGTCAGAAGAACACTTTCTTTTATTACTTGAAATAGTCGATGTGTTATTAGATTCATTATGTGATGATGTGCACACTTAATTGTATAAAGATTATTCAACAATGTTCCATGACAGATATACTCATTTTTATGAAAAATAGTAACAACTTTATTAAAAGTAATTATATATCCATAAAAAATAGTTTAGAAACCGAAATCAAATTCTTTCTAAAGTTCGGAACGTAAAGAACATCTCTTAAAATTAAAATTTATCTTCAAAAGACAGGTGCACTTCTCCCACTGCTTCAGCTGCCACTCTCGTAGCATCGCCCAGTGTGATGAGGATCTCATTTCCGCTAAGTCATCGGGTTAGCTTGAACCCCTGCAAAGTGAAACAAATTTGATCGGTGGCTCCGTATCCACTATCCAATGATGGGCAACATACACTGCTAAACATGTTTCAATAACTAAAGCATGAGAACTACCTTTCTTTCCAGTCTTCTTCGGCTTGGAACAGGCATGCCTCCAGTGTCCTTTCTCACTGCAATTGAAAAACTTCCCCCTTAGCAGGTTTCTTGCCCCCTCCCTGACGCTAGCCTTGGCTTTGCCTTTCGCAACAGTTTAATTTGTTTGGGTCCGGACTTTGGTTCTCTTTCTCTTCTTCTCTCCTTTGGGACCAGAAGAGGTAGATGGATCATTTACTTCCATAGTTGTAGACTGGTGCCCCATTATCGCCTCTATCGAAACTAAAGCTTGCAAGAGCTTGGGTAAGTTATTCTTCCCTTCATTCATCTGATAATTCAACTGAAACTGCTCAAAAAATTTCGGCAGAGTATGGAGTATGAAGTCGACCTGAGTAGGAAGGTCGAATTCGGCACCAAGTATCTCCAACTTGTTAAGGTGTGTCATCATCTCGAGAATGTGATTCCTCACGGGCGTTCTCTCCACTATTTTTTGCGAAAATATTTTTCGCATGGTGATTTATCTAGCAGTGTGGTTCTGATGTTGAAACATCGCCTTAAGATTGAGCATAATCTCTTAGGCAGTATGCATGTTCTGGTGTTGGTGTTGCAACACAACGGGCATAGAAGCCAAGATGGTACACCTAGTCATTTCATCAGAGTGCACCCAATCTTTAAACTCTTTCTAAACCAATTTACTTGCATCTTCGACAGGCTCATCGGGTCTTGGGGTATCAAGTACCCACTTGTGGTGTTAAGCATTTAGGACAATATCTAAGTGACGTTTTCAGACTACGTAGTTCTCACCAGTAAGTTTATTATCTTTAAGTATGCTAAACAGTGGATTAAAAGGTTGCGACATGATGAACTGAGAATAAAACATACATTCGTATCAATATCCAAATAAATACGAAATTATCACCCAATTTGATCACATAGATTATATTGAAACTCTAAAAAAATATAATCATGCATCAGCCAACATCTCAAAACAGTTTAAATATGCCACATTGAGTGTGGTCTATTATTTAAACACATTTAAGCATGTTACAAACAAAGACAGATACAAACCTTTAATTCATAATTAATAGTTGGCTCAAAACTTTGAACGTATAAAATTGATAGTGACTCCGTTGGGGAGTAAGTTAATATTAATTTCAATATCTAAGTAATAACCATAACTAAATACAGGATTATTATTTCGCTTTGAGCAAGCCACTCGATGGGAGGGCCAATACCGCCACTAGTAATAATCCACAATCATCCATTCAGAATTTATTCATGTGAAACCATTTTTTGGCCGATCCATTAGTGGAAATATATTCCAAAAGACTTCTTAAATAAATAAATTATGGAGGTAAAAAAATAATCCAATTTTATTATCCGGAATAAAATTGTTGATTAATTATATAAAAACATACTTAGTAATTTTCGAAAGTAAGGTTTTTCTTAGGACAATTAAATAATCATGCAAACACATATAATAAATGCATACAAATAAAGCATCCATCAAAACAAGTTGGGCACATATATACAATTGTCATGGTTTAATTTCTCATGTCTTGATCTCAAGATATTGTCCTTGTAGCTTTCACCGTTCGTCTCGAAAAGCTTCCACTCAAACAACAACAATTCTTCAAAACCGTCCTCTATCTGAGGTTGTGAAGACGTCCGGTGGCCTACGCCTATGCCCGAAGGCTTCGGACGTAGGCCTCCCATCGTCCGCTGCACGGAGTGGTCGAGACGCAAAGCGCCGACCAGCCCTTGGCTAGTGCTAGGGCCGAAGTCTGCGCTTGCCATCACCCATCGTCTCGTGCACACAAGCATGGCCCGCCCCTCTGATTAGGCATAAAATTGTTATGTTTTGGTGCCCGATTAGTCCATATTTTGAGTGTTTTTTGTGAGTATTTAGAGTCATTAGAGTAATATTTTCATAAACTCATTAATTTGTCTCTTCAATATTCATAGTTGGAAAGAGGGTGAAAAAAGGAGTTCGTAGGACTTTGAATCGACCAAAACAGACTCCCGGTTGAGAAGATATGAAGGTTTTTCGAACAAGTGTCAAGCTGCCGAAAAGTGCTCGAGCGAGAGCACTAGAGCGGAAAGCGCTCGAGCGCCTCAACTGCTCGAGCGTTTTGGGATTTCTGTGGCCAATTGGTGCTCGACCAAGCCCGCTCGAGCGCCAAGTGCTCGAGCTAAGGCCCTGCTCAAGCGTTTTGGTCGGTTTTTGCCCTATTTTCGCCCCGAATCATATAAATACCCGTTCCAAGCCTATTTTGAGAGATCTAGACATATTTTGACATATTTTTCGAAGAGGAAGAGCTTGGGAAGGTTTTGAAGATTGTAATCGAGGTTTTTAGCATATGAATTCATTAGATTAATTATTACTTTGATCAGTTTAGTTTTTCTTCGGTCTCTCTTGAGTTTTTGATACTATTAAACCTACTTTTCCAGATTTTTATAGATTTGATTTTGAGACTTGATTTCATTGATTTCTTCATAGATAGTTTATGTTCTTGAATTTCTTGATTCTTTTAATT
Source organism: Ballota nigra (assembly GCA_947034835.1). Lineage (NCBI taxonomy): Eukaryota > Viridiplantae > Streptophyta > Magnoliopsida > Lamiales > Lamiaceae > Ballota > Ballota nigra. The sequence continues at coordinate 84,361,956 of OX344720.1, read as the reverse complement.
ATATTGATGATTATCGATCTTAATCTTGCTTTTATTCTTGAAACCACCATGTTAGGCTAGAATCATTGTATGCTTAGGATATGATGAACTCGTAGAACATGGATGTTGGTTCGTAATTAGGATAATTCGTGATGTATAGTTTTAGTTCTCTTAATTATTGAATATTTCTAATAAACCCTAGAATAATCAAAAAATTAAGTACGAAAATTGTTAGAGAGAAGACGGCCGCATCACTCTTTAATAACGAATAGGCTTAAGGAGAGGGTTTTTGAAGGGGTTTATAATCTACCGGTTTATCTAGGGAGGACGGCTGCATCACCTTAGCTAAATTAGAGTCTCAATAATTAAGCATAATTCATATAATTTAATTAGTGGATTAGTGAAATAGGTTGATAGAACTAAGTATTAGGTTTAATTCTTGAGCTTTTATTCTTTCAATTCTTGTGCTAGATTAGGGAAGTTGATTGCCTAGTTTTAGTACACTTAGGATTAAAACTTGCACATCACAATTATCTTAGTTACCGTACCAACTCCGTTAGTATACGTAGGGAATCCTATCCCGAGCATCACCATCATATTTGCACTTCATATCAGAATTAGAATAGTTTTCATTTCTTTTCATTTGATAATTAGTAGAATATAGTTTAGGATTAGTTTAAGCCAAACATTACATTCATATTAGCTACGAGACGTACATTTCCAGGGATTTATTCGCATACACACTTTCCCTTGGGTTCGATACTACTTGGCCCATATACTCGCCCATACTACAGTGATCTCATACTCTTGCAGGGTAACTACTAGTAAAGCTAGTATTTTGCGTTCAAGTCAATCGCATCATTGCCGGGGAAGGCGATGTATGTTCATTGAATATGACTTGGAAATAGTTTAGTAGTTAGTAGTGAGTGATTTTCTTTTCTGTTTTATTAGTTATTAGTCAGTTATATTTTGATCTTCCTTGTGGTGTTTCAGGTTTATGAAAACGCGCTCTAAGGGTGAAATGAGCGAAGATAGAACGAAACTAGACCCTGAGACGATAGCCAGAAGGAATAGAGCTTTCCTTCAAAGGATGAATACTGCAACTAGAGACGAGATGAATCAGGATTTAGGTGGAGATTTGGATCTCGCAGCAGAAAAGTTCAATCAGAGTGTGGAACGGGTTGAAGGAGCCAGTGTGGTCAAGAGTCAGAAGCAAGTACCCCAGGGGCAAAGTACAAGCCAAACTCAAACCCACATGACCAAAACAATCCCTCATTAAACCCGAACCAGAACCAAAATAACCAGAACCCAAACAACCCATTCAACAACCCTGTCTACCAACATAACAACCAACCTTACCCATACCCCTATCCACCCTACTATCCACCATATTACCCATCACCACCTACTTATAACCCTCCACCACCAGTTTATCCTCAGCAAGTTCCACAGAATGCTGATCCTCCTGGTATGGCAATTCGAGAAAGGTTTGAGGCTCAGCCTCAACGGTATTATGACGGAGTGGCCATGCCACCAGTAGAGGCAAACAACTTTTCCATCTCTCCAGGAATCTTGAAGATGCTCGTTGAGAACCAATTCAAGGGAGAGGTCGGGAAAGATAATCCACACACACATCTGAGGAACTTCCTGATGATAGCTTCCACGTTCAATTACAACGGGATGTCTAAGGATGCTAAGAGGCTCAGATTGTTCCAGTTCTCTCAGACTGGAATAGCTAAAGAATGGTATGATAATACACTTCCACGGGGGGTGTGACTACATGGGCCGAGCTCGAGCATCTGTTCCTTGAGCATTTTTATCCTCCGTCTAGAACGTGAAGGCGAGGAAAGAGATCTCTTCATTCAAGCAAAAACCAGGAGGAGTTGAGTCAGGCTTGGGAGAAGTTCTCGAACATGCTGACCGAGTGCCCACAGCACGGGTACAACGAGGGATATATTATTTCCTATTTCTACTGTGGAGCTTGCAAGGCAGCTCAAGGCCATCTCGATGCATGTGCTAGTGGAGCATTCCTGAACCACAGTGCAGCTGAGTGCAGGGAGATAGTTGAAAACATAGTGAAGAATGCGGGGCAGTGGAATGAAGATCCGGAGTACCAAAGGGTCTATCAAATGGAAGAAAGTGGGGGGACTAGAAAGCTGTTGATGGCGATGATGGAGAAGATTAGTAACTTGTAGGTTGGACAGAGTATGAGTGGTGGAGGTAATGCGATGAGTGAGAAAGTGGATCAGCCTGGATGCCAGCAAGAGGAGGCCAATTACATGGAAAGGCCTAATTACAACCAAGGCGGGTACCAACAAGGTGGGAATCAACAGGGAAGACCTGTCTACGGTCAACTGTTTGTACCACCTGGTCCATAGCCTCCTCAGAATCAGTGGAGGAATAATCAAGGATACCAAGGAGGTCAGGCTCCTAATCAGAATCAGTGGAGGAAGAACGAGAATTTCTCCTATAGTAACCCGAAAGCAGGAATAACTGTACCTCCAGGTGTAGATCCAGGTGTGAAACTCCCAGGTGGAGAAGGAGGTGCTACCACTGATGAGATGTTACGTGCCATTCTTCAGAAGGTGGAAGAGGGTAGTAAGAGGTTGTCCTCTCTGGAGTATGATGTGAAGGAGTTGAACAAGAAGAGTGATCAGAGAGATCAATAACTTCAGAGAAGGGATATGGAGTTGACTAGAATTCAGCAAGAGAACAACAGGCGGTTCACTTCCATAGAGTATTAGATTAGCCAAATTGCAAAATCGATGGTTAGAGAGCTGGGTAAATTTCCTTTTATGCCAGAAGGTAACCCAAAAGAGCAATGCAAGACGATCCAGCTGAGCAGTGGTACCAAATATGACAGTCCTCCACTACCTGCTGATGTGGAGGAAGTCCATAGAGAGATCGAGAAAGAGAGTGAAGAGAAGAAAGAGGGTGACGAGGATGTAGTGGAGGAAGCTCAGAAGGGAAAGGAAAATAAAGAAGATCAATGGGTTCCCAAGTGAAAGAAGGCAAAAGAAGCCAAGCGAAATGTGAAGGAGACCGAGCGTGATGAATGGGGGGTGCCAAAATCAGTAATTCCGATACCATATCTGCAGCGGTTCATGAAGAAAAAGTTAGATGAGAAGTTCGCGAAGTTTCTTGAGGTCTTCAAGAAGTTGCACATCAACATCCCGTTTTATGATGCTTTGGAGCAAATGCTGAATTATGTCAAGTTCCTGAAGGATTTGATTGCAAAAAGAAGAAGAGTTTACATGCCCGAACTTGTGCAGCTGAACCATGAGGTGAGTGCTATGGTGCACAAAGCGCTTTCCCCGAAGTTGAAGGATCCCGGTAGCCTCACAATCTTGTGTGACATCGGGAATGGAGTCAAGAGGGGAGCATTGTGTGATTTAGGAGCCGGCATTAATTTGATGCCATTGTCGTTGTTTAAGAAGTTGGATGGTGGAGATCTTCAACCGACGATGATGACGCTCCAACTTGCCGATAGGTCTATCATAAGACCTCAAGGTGTGGTAGAGGATGTCCTTGTTAAAGTGGGTGAGCACATTTTTCCAGCTGATTTTGTAGTGCTTGACATGGAGGAGGACGAGCACGTGCCCCTGATTTTGGGAAGACCATTCTTAGCTACGGCCGGGATGGTATTGGACATGGCAAACGGGAAGATAACGTTGAAGGTTGATAATCAAGAAGTGGAGATTTCCCTCTATGAGGCCATAAAACACCCAATGGAGAAAGATAGTGAAGAAGTGAAGCGTGTAGACGTGGCCCAAGTGGATGAGGAGTAGAGTTGAAGAAGAAAAAAAATCAGAAAGTTGTTTGACAAGGCACCTCTGTGGGGAGCTAAAAAGAAGTTGAAACCACCACCGGAGGTGAAGAAGGTATTCAAGAGTGGACTCCTTGAGGGTGAGAAGGAGGAAGGAAAGGAATTCATGGTGAATGGGCATCGAGGAAAGAAACTCTACAACTACTCTTATTAGAATAAGGGAGGTAACATTGAGTATCATGTCCCATGAGCTCCTTTGAGCTCAGTCCGACATTAGGACCTTAAAAATAGCGCTGAATGGGAGGCAACCCATTACTACTTGCTTTTGAGTGTTTTTAATGTTTGAGTGATTTTATGTTCGTATATTTTTTGAGTATTTTTTTATTGTAGGCGTGTCTCGAGGATGCACAAATTTCCAATGAGTGATGAGGAAAGCAACTCAAGAAAAGAGAGTGTGCTATATTTCTATGTGCCAACTGGTATTATGCTTATGAGGTAACCACAACCCTAAACTTAGACTGCTTCACAAGGTCGAAGTTTGGGGGGTTGAGTGTTTACAAATTTTATGGTAATACATATGCACCGGCGCACTTGAGAGGTTTGATTGATATTGTACAAGCGCAACTCGTTGAGTTGAGTTTGGTTATATATTGTGCATTGATAGATATTTGAGCTTGAGTTGATTGTTGTGAACTAATTGGGTGCTACAACTTATTTCATGCTTATTACTCTTCTTACTTATAGATTTCTATCATTGAGTGTGAATTATGAGATAGTGATTTGTGGAGTTGGGTTAGGGACTAGATTGTGTGAGTCTAGTGAGTAGAGTTGATTTGAGAGGGAATTCGTGCACTTACGAAGTTTTCTTTTGAATACTTGTGTGATAAAAAGTGAGAATTCACTAGGTCTAGCATGGATGTGAAAGCCGTGAGATTTGATCCTTATAAGAGATTAAAATGCATTAATATGATCTCATTTGTTGTGAGTGGATCTTCACCTTAGAGGTGCTAGAACTTGTGGATACTCTTTTTTTTATTGTGTCTAGTATGAAATGCCGGAAATGATTTTAGGTCATATTTGAATTGATAAGTCACTTAGCCAAAATATGCCTACCAATGACATTAATCCCTTGTTAGCCCGTTTAAGCTTGAGCCTATTTATTTGCTAGCACACTTGAACTATTCCAAATTCTAAAAGTCTTTTTATCCAATTTGAGTGGAGAATAGGAAAAGTTGTGAATGAAAAGGGGTGTGTGAGTTGAGAATGTGAAGTGCTTATGGTTGAGTGAGTATGAGAAAGGGAGTGATGAATTTTTTAGTAGTGGGAAAGAACAAAAAGTTGAGAATGAGCAAAAGAAAATATGAACTCATGTATTGTGTGAAAAGAAAGAAAATGAAGGAAGTGCAATGATTGAAAAGAGTTAGAAGAGAAAAAAAATTGAGGTGTTGAGAGTCGATGGAATTGAAAGTGCCTTGTATGAAGATATTTGAAGAATTATGTTCCGTTTATTAAAATGCTAAAGCTTTAATTTTCTATTCTCCATTCACTTGAGTCAGTTTATCCTATATAGTTACCCCACCCGTCCAAAGAGCCGTACATTACAACCTTAAAAAAGTTCTTTTTGATTCGGCATGGATTCTAGTTTATGGTCGAAGTTGAGAGTACTAATTTGAGTGAAAGATTGATTGAGAGTGTCCATAATTATTGATAAACACCTGTGAGGGAGCGAAACACATCACCTAGAGCACATCCATGTTTGATTTTAGTGGTTCTTATTGATTATCCATGAGTAGGATGAAGGGGGTGAGTTTGTGTGTGAGTGATCAATTTTTGAAGCTTGGAAACTATTACTTGCATGATTTGGTACTATAATTCATTTCTAACAATTTCACTTGACTTATTATTTCATTGCTTGAGGACAAGCAATATGGTAAGTTTGGGGTAGGTTGATTAAGCGTGAAATTGTTATGTTTTTGTGTCCGATTAGTCCATATTTTGAGTGTTTTTGGTGAGTATTTAGAGTCATTTGAGTATCATTTTCATAAACTCATAAATTTGTCTATTTGGTGTTAATAGTTGGAAAGAGGGCGAAAAGAGGAGTTCGTAGGACTTTGAATCGACCAAAACGAACTCCCGGTTGAGAAGATATGAAAGTTTTTCGAACAAGTGTCAAGCTGCCGAAAAGTGTTCGAGCGCCTCAACTACTCGAGCGTTTTGGGATTTCTGTGGCCAATTGGCGCTTGACCAAGCCTGCTCGAGTCAAGCGCCAAGTGCTCGAGCGTTTGGGTCGGTTTTTGCCCTATTTTCACCCCGAATCATATAAATACCCATTCCAAGCCTATTTTGAGAGATCTAGACATATTTTTCAAAGAGAAAGAGCTTGGGAAGGTGATTTTGAGTCTTTGTTAAGGGTTTGAAGATTGTAATCGAGGTTTTTAGCATACGAATTCATTAGATTAATTATTACTTTGAACGGTTTAGTTTTTCTTCTTCCTCTCTTGAGTTTTTTATACTATTAAACCTACTTTTCCAGATTTTTATAGATTTGATTTTGAGACTTGATTTCATTGATTTCTTCATAGATAGTTTATGTTCTTGAATTTCTTGATTCGTTTAATTATGTTGATGATTATCGATCTTATTCTTGCTTTTATTCTTGAAACCACCATGTTAGTCTAGAACCCCTGTATGCTTAGGATATGATGAACTCGTAGAACGTGGATGTTGGTAAGTAATTAGGATAGTTCGTGATGTATAGTTTTAGTTCTCTTAATTATTGAATGTTTCTAATAAACCCTAGAATAATAAAAAAATTAAGTACAAAAATTATTAGAGAGAAGACGACCGCATCACTCTTTAATAACGAATAGGCTTAAGGAGAGTGTTTTTTAAGGGGTTTATAATCTACCGGTTTATCTAGGGAGGACGGCCGCATCACCTTAGCTAAATTAGAGTCTCAATAATTAAGCACAATTCGTATAATTTAATTGGTGGATTAGTGAAGTAGGTTGATAGAACTAAGTATTAGAGTTAATTTTTGAGCTTTTATTCTTTCAATTCTTGTGCTAGATTAGAGAAGCTGATTTCCTAGTTTTAGTACACTTAGGACTATAACTTGCACATCACGATTATCTTAGTTACTATACCAACTCCGTTAGTATACGTAGGGAATCCTATCTCGAGCATCACCATCATATTTGCACTTCATATCGGAGTTAGAATAGTTTTCATTTCTTTTTGTTTGATAATTAATATAATATAGTTTAGGATTAATTTAAGCCAAACATTGCATTCATATTAGCTACGAGACGTACATTTCCAGGGATTTATTCGCATACACTCTTTCCTTTGGGTTCGATACTACTTGGTCCTTATACTCGCTCATACTAAAGTGATCTCATACTCTTGTGGGGTAACTACTAGTAAAGTTAGTATTTTGCGTTCAAATCACCCTCCGTCCGCATGTGCACGTCCGGGTACACCGTGTTTAATTCATCCTCTTTGTTTCGATTCGGTTATAATTTATTTATAAAATAAATAAACCTAGATCTAGAATAGTCTATTATATTGAACAAACCAAACAAAAAATAACTAGTCTACTCGTGTATTTTCTCATGAGAAAAAAGAATTCGAACGAATCGAATTAAAAATAAAAATAATTCATACACATGAAAAAAAATTAAAATACCATGACAATTGGATATCTGCAAAAAAGATCTAGCAAGTCTACTATCCAATATCAATTTAATGTTAAATAATTTAAATTCCAATTTAAAGATCAGATCCCGAAACCGAGGCTCTGATACCAATTGTTGGGGAATCTTTGTGCCGATCTATTCAGGATGAAAGTTAAATACGAATTTAAATATAATTATTACTAGAATGAATTAATCCTAATTAATTCAAATAATCATTCAACAACAACAAGTTATTTCATGCACAAAACCATAACGTAAAAGTCCTATAGCGGAAAATCTAGGAATTATGTGATTACGTACCTCTCGGAGTGATAACATTTGAGTAGGAACGGAACAATATCACAATCAACCGAAAAGCATTCTCAAGTATTCCCTTAGCCCTTTACTCGTTCACCAGTGGGGAGTGCTTATAAATAAATTAAATAAACAAGAATAAGAAAAAATATGTTGCACCACCTTTTTGGATTCCTAATTTTTCACTTGGAACTGTAAACGGGGATGAAAGCATCACCCCTATTTATAATGAAGGTGGCCAAAAATTTGGGCTTTGGAATAGGGATGGAAAAAATATTTTCTTGATCTCCAAGAAATCTTGAATATATCTCATATATTCTTTTCTCCATGATTAAATATTCCACAAAATTCTACCTCCTTATTATTATGGATGATTTTCGAAAATTTAGAAAGTAGAATCCAAGATTTGGATCTTCTTGAATTTATGAGATAATCTTGTTTTCCAAAAATGCATATCTTCCATAATATCTTTTCAAGAAAATTAACAAAATCTTTTTTCTCTCCTAATTATCAATGTTTTCGAAAATTTCATAATAAATAGCTAAATAGGAGATTTCTTGAATTTAATGAGATAATCTTGTATTCCAAGAATACTTATCTTCATTCCATAAAAAAATTCAAAGAAAAATTTTCTTCCCTAATTTATTATTTTCGAAAAATATAGAAAAATTAGACAACAATATTTTTATTTTATTTTAATCACCTTATTATTATTGGGCTACTTGAGGGGCCTTTAAGAGAATTAAAATTGGACCTCCAATGGGCTTTTGAATTTCAATATTGAGCCACGGTATAATTCAGCCCACTAATATTAATTAATATCACTATTAAATTAATACTGCACTATTAATCTTAATCCATATTACGATAATATGAGCTCCCGGTTATTATTTTCCATATTTAAGATTATTTAGTCCATTAATTAATTGAGCTTCTGAATAACTCTAAATTAAGTAATATCTTGTGTCTTTCAGTAAAGACAGCTCAACATTATTATCCATACCAGAAAACTAATTTCTAATTGCAAAATTTGGTATGTTAAAGCTTCTGAGTCCACCAAGGGGACAAATCACACAAGACGTACTTGCACACGTTCCTCTGTATTAAATCTTAACAACTGTCGTATAATTAATATTATTTCCCAAAACACAAGGTATCAAAGTCACAATGATTCTCACCCATCATGAATCAAAGCAACAAGTATTAATCACACACAGTCCTATTTAAGTGATAGAGATTAAAAAATTAACAACCACTGAGGTCTAATTCTTCTTCGTTCAGCACAAAAGAATTTATCCTCTCTGTAGGTCCTCTCCAGCACATACAAAACGTGCTAGTGCAATCTCTTGGCCAAGACAGACCAATCTGAGAACTACACCGAAACCTTTCACTATGGATTGTTCAATTCCACCTAGGTCGTGAAGTTGTACTTTTATATACAAGGAACTGTTAATGCAATCTTCTGTGATCTGGTATCACCACATCAACTACAATGTAAAACGTACTATATATTGAACGGTTTGCAATAAGCATATATAACATTCATTCATATTTAAAGCAACAGTGATAAAAGATTTATTCTCATAAATAAGTGTTTAATACATAGGTTATACAAAGTAAAATCATACTTTCACGTATAATCCCAACGGGGATAACCATTAATGGTGATCTCAATTTATGCTAAGATATGTTAACATTTGGGTTATGACCTTCGGGTCTCATGATAAGTTATATTCGAACTATCTGGTATCGACCTAAGGGTACCCATTTATGATTGTCTCGATTTATGGTATAGTTAACAAGTTGTACATTATATTTACGGATACTTTAGGATATTGTCAATTTACATAATAACGTACATGTTATCCACTGGGATTTTTATCTCAACCATCTCCACCCTCCCCCCATTTAACATTTTTAAAATTTGATTTCGAGGCCCGGAAGTTGCAATAGGCGTGACACTTCCCACATCTATCCTTCTATATTATTATAGACTTTAAACTTTAATGTTTGCTACCTTATGGATACTTTAACAAATTTCGAGTAACAATATTTAATGGTTACTCAATGGCTATGTCCTAAGTAGTAATTAATGGGTTTATTATTATAATTTAATATTTTATGATAAGTTAAAAAAAATTACAACAAATTTATCCTTTAAATTGTTATCTTCAATTTTTAAAAGTGAGACTCAAGCTCGATTTTTATGATCGTTGAGTGACGACTTGAGTTTGGTAAAATATTTTATTTTGAGGTTCATTGCACAAAACCCCCTTGTAGTTTTGAAATATTGCGTGAAAATCCCTCGTGGTTGGAAATTATGTAAAATTAACGCCCTTGTGGTTTACTAAATATAGTGAATTCTCCTTTTATTTTAAATGAGCTAATGATTTTATCCGTTTCTTGTTATGTCCTTCATATTATAGTCTTAAGATTTCAATATTTGAAAAAATAAAATAAAAAATAGAGGAAATATGTAAATTTGTAAACTTATTTTTCTAACAAAGGGAGAATTTGCTATATTTAGTAAACCACAAGGCGTTTCTCGCAATTTTTAAACCACGAGGGGATTTCACGCAACATTTCAAAACCATGTGGGGGTTTTGTGCAATTAGCCCTCGTGGTTTTGGGAAAATATTTTATTTTGTCGTTAAGTCCATATTTTTAAAACACCTCACTTTCTTAAATTAAAATTGTTGGAGTTATACGTGAAAGTATGTTTTTACTTTGTATAACTCGTGTATTAAACACTTGTTTTATGAGAATAATTCTTTTATCACATTTGCTTTAAATATGAATGAATGTTAAATATTTATTGCAACCCGTTCAATAAATATAGTATGTATTACATTGTAGTTAATGTGGTGATACCCGATCACGAAAGATCACATTATCGAGTTCCTTGTAACTAAACATACAAATTCACGACCCAGAGAATTGAACAATCTGCCGCAAAAGGTCGATGTGTAATTCTCAGATTGGCTTGTCTTAACCAAGAGATTGCACTAGCACATTTTGTATGTGTTGAAGAGGACCTACAGCGAGGATAAATTCTTCTGTTCTGAAATCTGAAGAATTAGACCTCAGTGGTAATTTATTTCTTAATCCCTGTCACTTAAATAGGACCGTGTGTGGTTAATAGTTATTGCTTTGATACATGTCGGGTGAGAATCATCGTAACTTCGAACCTTATATTTTGGGCAATAATATTAATCATACGACGGTTGCTAAGATTTAATACGGAGAAACGTGTGCGAGTACGACTTGTGTGATTTGTGCCCTTGGTGGGCTCAGAAGTTTTACATTTTCTTAACCCCAATCTATCGTATTTACTATTTATGGTAGTAATCAATCACACGTTATTGTTTGATGATCTAATTAACGATTAAGAATAACCACTAATCCACAAGATTAGAATCGATCATCAACAATTATGTCTAAATGATTCGGCATATATTTTAAGAAAAATATGAATAAAATAGATAAAGGAAATAAGTAAAGTAAGTAAATAAAGTAAGAGTATTGTATTGTGGGGTTCAATATGAATAGAGTCGAGAGTAAAAATAAAGTGGTTGTTCTTAATGGGGTAGACACACTTTTAGTGAACGTCCAAATAAACAAAGTAGACATAATTTTAGTGGATAGAGGGAATATGATTTATAAATAGTAAATGAAATACCTAAAATATGGAAATAACCTAACCTAATAAAAATCTAAAATAATAGAGATTTTAACTTCCTAAATTTATTGATTCTCAAAATCAAACCATAACTACAATGCATAGATACTCCAAAAAATTGAATAATATCAGATACTCTACGGATACTTGGATACGGATACGGGTGAGATACGCACCCGATATGTCACGTGGCGTGTTCCATTTATAAAATAAAATTAAAATATTGGATACTGTGTCAGACACAAGTGATTGGCGTGTCAGACACAAATGAGATGCACGTGAAAAATTAAGAATTTGACACAGAGATTTGGTAGAATTTCCTGATAATTTCATTGTCTTTTGTAAGTATACATATACTAGAGTGTGCCCACGCAAATTTCATGTACTGAAAAATATATTATATTTATTTTCTGTAGACATTTAATATAAGAGTATTTTTATTTAAAAAAATTCGAGGTATATACAATGAATTATGGGGTTTGTTTAGCTGTGGCCTGTGCCCTTCACTAAGCCCTATAGGTATATCCTACAAACTAAATAATTAAAAAAAAAATCAAAATTCACATAAATTAATAACAATTATGGAATAACATTACTTAGACTAATAATTTAATAATAATCAATTTCCATTTCAATATTGAATAATTTATAAATTAATCAACATTATTAGTTATTGGGAGTATACGGTAAGAAATTAATTTATATAAGAAACAATACAAAATTTGAAATAAACTTTAACGTTACAAATACCTATTCATCGATCAAAATGAGTTACAAGTAGAACTTGTCTCTATTAAAATCATTAAAAAATAATGTTCAACTTTTTCAATTCTAACTTTAACGGTCAATTTTTGGCTCTCACTCTTGATATTAGAAATCAGAGAAAATTGAGGTATCATACTCTTGAAATCTAAAATGAGATTTAAATTACAACAATTAAACCATCAGATTTATTCAGATAAAAATATATGGTATAGTTAAATCTATTATTTTTGCACATGAAGAATATTTAAACCGAACGATGTAGAGCATAAATCAACAATCATTATTACATTCATATTGATATTGATATTTAAAGCTAATTGACTTGAACCGAAAATACTAGCTTTCTACTAGTAGTTTCCCCACAAGAGTATGGGTTCACTGTAGTATGGGCAAGTATAGGGACCAAGTATTATCGAACTCAAGGGAAGGTATGTATGTGAATAGATCCCTGAAGATCTACGCGTCGTAGTTAATATGAGTGTATGTTTGGGGATTGAAAATTATAATAAACTACTCTATATTCTAATAACTGAATTAAAACGGAATAAATAACTAAGTGTATGCAAATATGAGATGGTGATGCTCGGGATAGAAATTCCTACGTATACTAACGGAGTTGGTACGGTAACTAAAATAATCGTGATGTGCAAGTATTAATCCTAAGTGCACTAAAACTAGGCAATCAACTTCCCTAATCTAGCACGAGATTGAAAGACTAAAAGCTCAAGAATTACCCCTAATACTTCGTCAAATCAACCTACTTCACTAATCCACTAAACAAGTTATATGGATCGTGTTTATTTATGGAGACCCTTATTTACCTAAGGTGATGCGGTCGTCCTCCCTAGATAAACCGGTAGATTATAAACCCCTTCTAAAACCCTCTCGTTAAGCCTATTCGTTATTAAAGAGTGTTACGGTCGTCCTCTCTCTAACAATTTTCAAACTCAATTCCAAGATAATTCTAAGGTTTATTTTAAAAATTTAATTAATTAAAAGAATTAAAACTAAGCATCATGAGTTAACCTAATTACGTACCAACATCCTACTTCTACGAGTTCATCCTATCCTAAGCATGCAAGGGTTCTAGCCTAACATGGTGGTTTGAATAATAAAAGCAATCACAAGAACAATAAACATATGCATAATTGAATTAACTAATAAAATCAAGAATATAAACGAAAGCACAAATTAAAGTCTCCAAAGAAATCTATATAAATCTGAAAAACTAGGGTTTATCGACTCAAAGAGTAAAAAAAGAAATAATTAATCTAATACGTTCAAAAGAAATACTAAAACTAAGAATTCGTAAATTAAAACCTCGATTACAACGTATAAAATTCTTCAAAACTCCTTCCTAAGCTTTCTCCTCGTTCAAAATATATAAAAATATGTGTTGGTATGTGTTGATATGCTTGGAAAAAGGTATAAATAGGCTTGGGATTGAATTTGGGCATTTTTGGGCCAAAATACGCATTTGCTCGAGTATAGGTCGAGCACTAAGTGCACGACCTGATTCCACTCGTGCACAGTGCATGAGCACTCGTGCACTGAGTGCACGACTAATTGAGCTCGAGCACTTTTCGGCAGTTGTACACATGTTCGTAAAATCTTCATATCTCCTCAACCGGGAGTCCGTTTTGGCCGATTCAAAGTCCTACGAACTCCTCTTTTCACCCTCTATCCATCTATAAAAACCAAAGAGACAAATTCATCATTTTATAGAAATGATACTCAAATGACTCCAAACACTCATAAAAAACACTCAAAACATGGGCAAATCGGGCACCAAAACATAACAATTTCACGCCTAATCAACCCCCCCAAACTTACCATGTTGCTTGTCCTCAAGCAACGATAATAAGTCAAGTGAAATTGTTAGGAATGAATCAAGAACTAAATCATGCAAGTAATAGAGCTCAAGCTTCAAAGATCGTTCACACGTATACAAACTCATCCCCTTCGTCATACTCATGCAATAACAACAAGAAACACTAAGATCAAACATGGATGTGCACTCAACGATGTGTTTCACTCCCTCACAAGTGTATATCAATGATAAGGGACTCACTCAATCAATCAATCACATATATCAGCAGCCATAGGCATGTAAGCACTCTCAACTTCGACCGTACTCTAGAAATCAATGCCGAATCAAAAAGGACTTTCTCAAGGTTGTAATGTAGGCTCTTTGGACGAGTGGGGCAACTATATGGGATAAGTGACTCAAGTGAATGGAGAATAGAAAATCAAACTTTGGTACTTCGATACAAGGAACATACTTATTTAACATCTTCACATAATGCACATCAATTCCTTTACTCTCAACACCTCAATTTTTTTTTCAACTCTTTTCACTTTTTTCAATCACTCAACACTTTTTTTTTCTATTTTACACAACTCACATGAGCTCATATTTTCTTTTGCTCATTCTCAAATTTTCGGTCTTCCCAACAACTCAAAACTTCATCACACCCTTCTTTTATCACATCTCAACCATCATAATTCCCTTTCTCAACTTAACGCAATCCCTCATCATTCACACTTTTCCTATTCTCCACTCAAATTGGGGCAAAAAATTTAGGAACTTGGATAAGTGTTAAAATGTGCTAGCAAATAAAATAGGCTAAGGCTCAAACGGGTTAACAAGGTCTTTCACATCCATGCTAGTCCTAGTGAATTCTCACTCTCATCACACAAGCACTCAAAAAGGAAAACTCGTAAGTACACTAGTTCTCTCTCAAATCAACCTTCACTCTCATACTCACACAATAAAATTCTTAATTCAACTTCACAACTCACCAACTCATACTCACACTCAAAGATAGCAATCAACAAGCATAAGATGATTGATAGGCATGAAATATGTAGTACCACATCACATCAATATCAGCTCAAGGAGCATCTCAAGGAACAATATATAACCAAACTCAACTCAAAGAGAGGGTGTGCGCCTATGCAATGTAACCATAAAGCATATAAAAACTCCACCCCCCCAAACTTCGACCTTGTGAAGTGGTCTAAGTTTGGGGTGGTGGTTACCTCATCCAAGTAATTCAGTTTCTCTTAACAACTTGACACACTCTCTTGTCTTGAGTTGGTCCCTTCAATCTGAATAACTCCATGACACCTTTACTCCTTCGAGACAATCCTACAAGCAACTCACTCAAATACAGGTTAAAACATACGACTCAAAATAACATCCTAATAACTAAAAATACTAAAAAAATAAACAAAAATGGGTTGCCTCCCATTCAGCGCTATTTTTAAGGTCCTAATGCCGGACTGAGCTCAAAGGAGCTTATGGGACATGATACTCAAATTTACCTCCCTTACTCTCATAAGAGTGGTGGTTGAATTCCTTTCCTTGATGCCCCTTCATCATGAGTTCCTTTGCTTCCTTCTCATCCTTAAGTGGTGGGGGTCTCAACTTCTTCTCACCTTTATCTGGAGGAGACTTACTAAGCAATTTCTTGAGTTTGGAATTTTTCTTCTCCACTCCTCCTTTCTCTTCTCCTTTGGCCACATCTACCCTTTTCAATTCCGAACTGACTTCCTCCATAGGGTACTTCATGGCCTCGTATAGGGAAATCTTCACCTCTTGATCATCAACTTTCAATGTTATCTTCTCATTTGCCACATCTAGCACCATCCCCGTCGTTGCCAAAAACGGTCTTCCCAAGATCAAAGGCACTCGCTCATCTTCTTCCATGTCGAGCACTACAAAGTCGGCTGGAAAAATATGATCCCCAACTTTCACGAGGACATCTTCAACTACACCTTGAGGTCGAGTAATAGACCGGTCGGCAAGTTGAAGCATCATCATTGTTGGTTGAAGTTCTCCACCTTCCAACTTCTTGAATAGCGACAATGGCATCAGATTAATGCTCGCTCCAAGGTCGCATAATGCTCCCTTTTTAACTCCATTCCTGATGTCACATAAGATCGTGAAACTCCCGGGATCTTTCAACTTCGGGGGAAGCACTTTGTACACTAATGCACTAACCTCATGGTTCAACTGCACCAACTTGAGTTCATCTACTCGCCTCCTCTTCGCTATCAAATCCTTCAGGAATTTGGCATAATTTGGCATCTGTTCCAAAGCATCATAAAAATGAATGTTAATATGCAATTTCTTAAAAACATCAAGGAATTTAGCGAATTTCTCATCAAGCTTTTTCTTCATAAAGCGTTGTGGATACGGGACGGGTAATCACCGATTTAGGTACCCCCCATTCATCACGCTCGGTCTCTTTCACTTTCTCCCTTGCTTCCTTTGCCTTCTTCCACTTAGGAACTCTCTCAATCTTCTCAATGCCTTCCTCTTCAGGCTCTTTGCTCTCTTGAGTCCCTTCACCCTCTATTTTCTTCTCAACTCCTACCTCCTCAATTTCATCTCTATCCTTCTTAGGCTATTTCTCCTCTATCTCAACCTCTACTTTGGGCGTCTCAGAATCAGCAGGCGTCTGAGGACCATCATAGTTGGTCCCACTTCTAAGCTGGATCCTCTTGCAATGCTCTTTCGGGTTCTCCTCCGGCATAGAAGGATACTTACCCGGCTCTCTTCCCAATAATTTTGCAATCTGGCTCATCTGGTACTCCATCGAAGTGAACCGCCTATTATTCTCTTACTGAATTTGATTCAGCTCTACATCTCTCTTCTGGAGTTCTTGATCACGCTGATCATCTTTCTTATGCAATTCTTTCACATCATACTCCAATGAAGACAATCTCTTGCTTCCTTTCTCCACCTTTTGAAGGATAGCTCTCAACATTTCCTCAGTTGAGGCACCGCCTTCTCCACCAGGGGGTTTTGAACCTGGATCAACGCCTGGAGGAACTGTAATTCTGGCCTTCGGACTGACGTACGAGAAGTTTTCATTCTTCCTCCATTGGTTTTATTGAGGCTGCTGGCCTCCTTGATAGCCTTGATTATTCCTCCACTGATTTTGAGGAGGTTGTGGACCAGGTGGTACAAATGGTTGGCCATAAGAAGGCCTTCCAAATTGATTGCCACCTTGTGGATACCCGTCTTGATTGTAGTAAGGTCCTCCCATATAGTTGGCTACCTCTTGCTGAACTGGGGGCTGGTCCACTTTCTCACTCACTGCTACATTCCCTCCAACCAGATTCTGCACCATCTCGAGGTTACTTATCTTCTCCATCATTGCAATCAACAGCTTCCTCGTTCCCCCATTCTCCTCCAACTTACAAGCTCTCTGAAATTCTGGGTCATCATTCCATGCCCCGGCATTCGTGACAATATTGTCAACAATTTCTCTACACCTCGCTATACCTTGGTTCAAAAATGCTCCACTAGCACATGCATCAAGATGGGCTTGACCAGCTTTGCTGGCTCCACTGTAAAAGAACGCCATGATATCCCCCTCATTGTACCCGTGCTACGGGCACTCAATTAACATGTTAGAGTATCTCTCACACGCTTGACGTAAGTCCTCTCCTTGCTTCTGGCGGAAGGAAGAGATCTCTATCATTTCTTTAATGGTTCTAGATAGAGGGTAGAATCGCTCGAGGAACAGACGCTCGAGCTCGGCCCATGTGGTTACACCTCCCCGTGGAAGCGTGTTATCATACCACTCCTTAGCTATTCCCGTCAAAGAGAATGGGAACAGCCTGAGCCTCTTGGCATCTTCAGACATGCCGTTATAATTGAACGTGGATGCGATCATCAGAAAGCTCCTCAGATGAGTATGAGGATTCTCCTTTCCAACCTCCCCTTTGAATTGATTCTCGGTAAGTAGCTTTAGAATTCTGGGGGAAATTGAGAAATTGTTTGCCTCTACAGGGGGCAATGTCACTCCATCGTAATATCATTGCGGCTGCGCCGCAAACCTTCCTCAAATTGCTACATCATGGTCAGCGTTCTGAGGAACGTGTTGAGGGTAGACGGGTGGTAGAGGTACTTGCGGAATAGGTGGTTGGTTATAATTGGGTTGTGGAGGATAGTATGGTGGATAAGGATATGGTGGGTATGGGTGGTATGGGTTATTGTGTTGGTTTAGAGGGTTGTTAAATGGGTTGTTTGGGTTTTGCGGGTTTTGGTGGATGACTTGATTCTGGTTTTCAGCGGGATTGCTCTGGTTATGTGGGTTTAGGTTTTGGTTGGTTCTTTCCCCATGGGGTGCTAGCTTTGGATTATTGACTCCCTCAATTCCCTCAACCCTCTTCACATTCTGATTAAGCCATTCTGTCTCAAGACCCAAATCTCTGCCTAATTCCAAATTCATGTCATCACCTCCTGCGGTATTCATCCTTCTCTGGAAGGCTCAATTCCTTCTGGCTATAGTCTCAGGGTCTAACTTTTTCGATCTTTGCTCGTTTCTCCCTTCGAGCGTGTTTTCATATACCTGAGTACTCAACAAGAAAGATCAAACGCACCAGACTACAATAGAGAAATACTAAAGTCAAAATAAAAATAAAAACACTCACTACTAACTACTAAACTATCTCCAAGTCCTACTCAATGGACATACATCGCCATCCCCGGCAACGACGCCATTGACTTGAACCGAAAATACTAGCTTTCTACTAGTAGTTTTCCCACAAGAGTATGGGTTCACTGTAGTATGAGCAAGTATAGGGACCAAGTATTATCGAACCCAAGGAAAGGTATGTATGCGAATAGATCCCTGAAGATCTACGCGTCGTAGTTAATATGAGTGCATGTTTGGGGATTGAAAATTATAATAAACTACTCTATATTCTAATAACTGAATTAAAATGGAATAAATAACTAAGTGTATGCAAATATAAGATGGTGATGCTCGGGATAGGAATTCCTACGTATATTAACGGAGTTGGTACGGTAACTAAAATAATCGTGATGTGCAAGTATTAATCCTAAGTGCACTAAAACTAGGCAATCAACTTCCCTAATCTAGCACGAGATTGAAAGACTAAAAGCTCAAGAATTACCCCTAATACTTCGTCAAATCAACCTACTTCACTAATCCACTAAACAAGTTATATGGATCGTGTTTAATTATTGAGACCCTTATTTACCTAAGGTGATGCGGTCGTACTCTCTAGACAAACCGGTAGATTATAAACCCCTTCTAAAACCCTCTCGTTAAGCCTATTCGTTATTAAAGAGTGATACGATCGTCCTCTCTCTAACAATTTTCGTACTCAATTTCAAGATAATTCTAGGGTTTATTTTAAGAATTTAATTAATTAATAAAATTAAAACTAAGCATCACGAGTTATCCTAATTACGTACCAACATCCTACTTCTACGAGTTCATCCTATCCTAAGCATGCAAGGGTTCTAGCCTAACATGGTGGTTTGAATAATAAAAGCAATCACAAGAACAATAAACATATGCATAATTGAATTAACTAATAAAATCAAGAACATAAACGAAAGAACAAATTAAAGTCTCCAAAGAAATCTATATAAATCTGAAAAACTAGGGTTTATCGACTCAGAGAGTAAAGAAAGAAAGAATTAATCTAATACGTTCAAAAGAAATACTAAAACTAAGAATTTGTAAATTAAAACCTCGATTACAACGTATACAATTCTTCAAAACTCCTTCCCAAGCTTTCTCCTCGTTCAAAATATGTAAAAATATGTGTTGGTATGTGTTGATATGCTTGAAAAAAGGTATAAATAGGCTTGGGATCGAATTTGTGCATTTTTGGGCCAAAATACGCATTTGCTCGAGTATAGGTCGAGCACTAAGTTCACGACCTGATTCCACTCGTGCACTGAGTGCACGACCAATTGAGCTCGAGCACTTTTCGGCAATTGTACACATGTTCGTAAAATCTTCATATCTCCTCAACCGGGAGTCCGTTTTGGCCGATTCAAAGTCCTACGAACTCCTCTTTTCACCCTCTATCCATATATGAAAACCAAAGAGACAAATTCATCAGTTTATAGAAATGATACTCAAATGACTCCAAATGCTCATAAAAAAACACTCAAAACATGGGCAAATCGGGCACCAAAACATAACAATTTCACGTCTAATCACTAATCAAATTGTGAGCACTTAAAATAATGAATTTAATTATAAAATAAATATACTAATAACAATAGATATATAACTAACCAACAATTGATGGGAGAAATCTCAGGAAAAGAGTGGAACAAATGAAATTTGATGTGAAAAAATGAAATACAATATGCTCTTATTTATAATTAAAATGCAATATTATATCTTGTCCATAATAAAAATATATTACATAAGAATATTCTTTGGAATATATAACTATATACCTTTTATTTTAGGAAAAATAATCGAACATTATATTATACTATATATACTAACTCAAACTTAGAAATGATAAATTTAGATTCATTCAATAAGTAGATCATATTTAATTACATTAAGGTTTGGAAAAAATATGATTTATAATAAATTCTAAAAATAACTAAATAAGAAAATGAAAAAAAATATATCTATTTGCATTAATTATGCAGATATAAATTAACGGTTTAGATTTAATGATATAGAACGAAGGGTCGAGATTAAAAGTTTAACCAACTTTTAATGAGAGCGCAGTATTTCAAAATGGAGATATTTGAGACATGCCACATCAGCCTAAGAATAAGGTGGTGTTGACACATCATCTTGGAGAGGTTTGAAATATACTATTATAAGATATACCAATGTAAAACAGAAAATTAAATCTCTCTAATTAAGCAAACCCCTCTAATTATGTTAATGACATTTATAGGTCAAAGATTACAAAAAAAAAAATATGGAAAAAATCATTGTCTTGGTTTACACAAAAAATCAACCAGTTCAAGACATCATGTTCGCTGAGTGGCGAGTAAATCCAATTGCATCTTACTAGGGAAGGTTCAAAGCCAGTCGCTACCTATCCCGATGTAATACTGGTTCGTCGAAACTTTTTTAGGGTGTCACATGTATTAATTTCATTCACGTGAGGGATTATTGGAAAATGTTGGTTTTGACCACATTTGATAAAATATTAAGTGATAATTTAATTATTCATTTTGCGTAAATGGATTTAGTTGGTTTGATTTCTCAAAACCAAATTTGGGTGAATGAGAAATTAATGTCATTTGTAACTTATAGGCATGAAGTGCCGTGTCTTATGATAATACTATTCCAAATGTTGTGTCTTTAAGAGATATACCTTTTGGTGAATATTTATTTATTTCCAAGAGTTACGACTTTTGGAAGAATAATGTTTATAGTGAAGAGTCACAACTATTACCTACGACCCTTAGAAATCTATAAATTGACCCCCCACATTTGTCATTTGCATTCAATTCGGAAAATCAATTTCATTCACATTGAAAATTGAGTAAATTGTCAAGTGCATACAAGCATTGGTAGTCCTGCATTAGAGTCAAGTCGGAAGGTTCTAGATACTCATTTACGATTCGCCGATAGCTTCCGTTTCGTAGTGCAGCGTGCAAAAGGCTCTAAAGTCATTGTATTTTGGGGACGATTGTCATGAGTCGTTGATTAGGCGTAAAATTATCGGAATTTATAGCGCTAAATGCCCGTGTTTTGATTGATTTATATGAGTATTTAGAGTCATTTGAGTATCATTTTTATAAACTAATAAATTTGTCTCTTTGATGCAAATAGATGGATAGAGGGCGAAAAGAGGAGTTCGTAGGTCTTTGAATCGACTCAAACGGATGCCCGGATGAGAAGATATCGACGAAATACAAAAAATATTAGTTCGAGGGAGCAAAAGTATCATTGGAGTACACAAGCGAGAAGAACTCGTGCACCTAGTGCACGAGTGGTCGAGCATTGTGCTCGAGCAAGAACAGGTCGTGCACTTAGTGCACGAGTGCTCGTGCAGTGCGCTCGAGCAAGGTCCAGTCGTGCACCTAGTGCACGAGCTCGAGGACTCGAGCACTTTTGGCTCTCTAGAGGATTTGAGCGCACGATGGGATTGTGCTCGTGCACTTAGTGCACAAGCAGTGCTCGAGCATGCGTGGTTTTGGCCCATGAGTTCCCGATTCGACCCGTTGCCTATTTATACCCCTTTCGAACACGTTTTTACACACCACTTGATACCAAATCGCTTTTAGAGTTTGTTTTTGGAGAGAGGAAGAGAAGAAGAGACGAGCAAGCTTTAGTTTTACGTATTCGAGGTTTTATTTACGAATTCATAGTTCGGTTTTGATTTTTCGTTTCTTTACTTTAGATCTTTGTTCGTGAATACATTGAGACTTCGTTTTATTAATTTAATTTCAGTTCTTAGCATTTATTTCTTTAAACCCTAGTTAATGTTTGATCATTTATTCGTTAAAATCATTATGTTCATGTTCGTTACTTCTTCGATTGTTTTTGTTTCCGTAAAAACCATGTCTAGCTAAAACCCTTGCATGCTTGGGGTAGGATGAACTCGTAGAAGTAGGATGTGGGTATGTAATTAGGGTAATTTGTGACGTTTAGTTTTAATTCTCTTAATTAATGAATTCTTAAAATTAATCTTAACTTTACCTTTCAATTTCGTTCGAAAAGTGTTCGAGAGAGGACGATCTTATCACTCTTTAACAACTAGTAGACTTAATGAGAGGGTTTAGAAAGGGTTAATTAATCTACCGGTTTATCTAAGGGGGACGACTGCATCACCTTAGTTTAAATTAGGGTCTCGTTAATTAAGCACAATCTATTAACTTGTTAGTAGATTAGTGAAGTCGATTGCTAGGATAAAGTATTAGGGTTTTAATTCTTGAGCTTTCATCTTACAATTTTTTACTTAGGTTATTTCTTGTGCGTCACGGTTATTTTGATTATGTACCTGCTCCGTTAGTATACGTAGGAATTCCTATCCTGAGCATCATTATCTCATATTTGAAAACACACTTTTACATTCTTAGTTTAATTTTCCTTTTTTGCATTCATAAAGTAATTTAGTTTAGATTATAATTTATTTTCTTTTCAAAAAACCCAAAAACATACACTCATATTAGCTATGACGCGTAGATCTTCAGGGATCTATTCGCATATTCACCTTCCATTGGGTTCGATATACTTGGTCGCTATACTTACTTATACTACAGTGAACCCGTACGCTTGCGGGGAAACTACTAGTAGAAAGTTAGTAATTTCGGCTTTAAGTCAATCGTATTGCATTAGTGTACGGGGCAATAACGTCTTACGAAGAGAGAGTCAAACTCGTGTCTCGACTTTCGTATTAAGTCTGTATCTTGCATAGTCATCTTCGTCTACACACCTCATCTAATTTTCTCGAATAGGTGAATCATTGTTTTGGTATGTTTTCCACCAGATATATGGAATAAAAATGGTAACTTTACATTGTTTGACTTATTTTCTCAATCTAAGGTACAATTATTTGCATATCCATTTATTTTTCTTAGTTTAATATACTTTATTTGTTATGTGTCTTGTGTTCTAACTTCTAACTCTTTATAGGTGCACTACTGAACAATGGAAAAAAGAACATCCACATCTCACTCCACCCAAATATGATATTGATGTCGCAACTGGTTTGAAATGTCTTTTCACAAGTGAGAATTTACAAAGAGAAGCAAATGTGGGGTTTGCTAAGACTATTTTGTTGATCCAGATTCTATACGTGACAAATGGGAGATGGATCCAGGGCAGTGGTGGTTTATTCATGGTAATGGAGCACCTCAGTTTTAATTAATTTGTATTAAAGTACTTGGTCAAGTTTCTTCTTCTTGTTGTGAGAGAAACTGGAAGTACTTATGGATTCATAAGAGGAACCAAATAACTCCACAAAGTTTGGTATTTGTTCACAACAATCTCTGCCTCTTATCAACGAGAACTCCCACAATATATGTAAGGTGACTCCAAGATGTGGAATTTCGGTGGAGATAATAGTTTGCTTGAGATAGTAAGTCTAGCATTAGATGAGCCAGAGTTGGATCAAGTTTGGTTGCTGATGAAGCTAATGAAGAATCAAGCAATGATCGTGATGCTCCTTTAAGCCTAGATGATTAGATTACTTTATAGTTTAGTTATATTAAATTATATCTGCCTATTTGTTATTCAACAACTATCTTATGCAGATCTTTTTTATAATGATTGTGACTTTGTGATTTTCTAGTGTGATAATCCTCTTGTTTTGACTTTATATTTCTTTGGTGTTTAAAAAAATTGTAAAATTATTTAAATTTATAGAAATAATATAAAAATAATAATAAATTATAGTCGTATATCCCCCAAGCATCATAGCCAATTTTTTAAAAATAAATCCATATCCACGTACCCGTATCATATTGTGCCCGTATTGTCATACTCGTATCTATGAAAGCCAAAATCATTATTATTTCAGATCACGATCACTATCTCACAATTTTTAATGGGTTAATTGCAATTTTGGTCCCAAGAAAATGAGTCATTTTCAACATTTTTAGTCCCGTAGTTTTTTTCAACACTTTTGCTCCCAAGAGATTGTATTTTTTGGTCCAAAAAAAATGGAGAAATTGCAGTTTTGTTTCCAAGAGAATAAGATAAATTTGCAGTTTTTCATTAATATTAACGGATGAGATCATAAATTGCAAAAAAATACTATCACTTTTGCATATAGGTATTAAAAGTGTTTTGTACTCATTCTCTTGGGATAAAAATGTAAGTATGCATCCAATGGCTGCAACGTGAGATAAACACCGATTTTGAAACAAAGAGAAGTCTTGGAGAAAACTAGTAACCAATTCGTGCAATCTCCACCTATGAACGTATTAGCACAAAAACTTAACAGTCTCCACCCATGCATGCACGTATTAACAAAAATAAAATTACAAAAAATGATGCGAAACAGTTTCACAGTTGACAAAACTAAGCATAAAACAACACTCATCCTTTCCTAAGTATCAATGCTACAGTATTGTCAATCAATTTATACTCCGTCGTAACAGTTTCACGCAAGGTTTACTTTAGCAAAAAACTTAAAAAATATCACCTGCAATTCATGAGACAGTTTTATATATCCCAGACTTTCCAGCCATATTAAAAGAGTAACTCACATTAAAATAGGAAGTTACATTGTCGGTAATCTATGCCAACTACCAAAATATAATCCCTGCAGTGCACCAACATCTCAACATTGGGGGCTAAATAACCTCTCATCTCTAACACTCAAAATCTCTGTACAATATGCATACCAAATATAATCCATAAGTTTGAAGAATTAACCAAAAATGGAAAAAAAAAAAAACGTTAAAGTTTTAGGTTTAGGTCAGGAATGACCGACTCCGCCCGGGCGGGCGGAGCATTCGCCACGAAATTTATATCCGAACGCTGAGCGGAACCGAAGCTCGGATTTCCCTGCAACGCGTCTATTTGTCGGAAGCTTCCGGGCCACGATAGTTCCGCCTCATCATAATCCACGTACACGGGCATCCCATAATAGCCTTGATCGACGAACCTCGCTCCGGTAGCTTGTCTCACGGAGTTTTCGACGACTTGTTGGTGCATCGAAGCATGAGCTTCGATGCCTAGGGTTCGGAATGCGGAGCCATGTAGCGGAAGTGAGGCTAAACTAGCGTATCTATCGGAAAACATGCCCATCCTCATGGCCCGTTTGGCGAGGGTCCTCTCTCTCTTGTGTGCATTTTGGTGTCCGCCCAATGCCTGCGAGCTATAGAACTTTCTACGACAGTAATTGCACGAGAAAACTCGGGTGGCCGTTGGAGGATGATTTGCTACGGTGGTGGTATCGGCGTTGAAGCCGAGTGTTAGGTCAAGGGTTACGGGGACGGAATCGGGATGAGAATCTTCGAGGGACGAGGAGGAGGTGTTCTTGGAATATGCATTGGAGGCGACTTGGCTGCTCGCTTCGGACTCATCCTCGGACTCAATGTTGAAATTCCGAGGCATCATAGCGGAGATGTAGGCGTCGGTCTTTTACTATACACCTGAAACTGAAACAATGAATGAATGTAAATCATTCAAGAAACAGCAGCGGATCTACACTTGATTGGAAATTGTTATTAATCACTCACAATATTACATATTCTAAAAAAGGAAAAATAACAAGTCTCTACCCAATTCTGGTTTTCTCGACCCGTAAAATGTGCGTGGAAAGGCAGAACCACACCACTAAACATTCATAGCACTCCTAATTAGCACCAATATTCATGATTTAAGATACCAAAATTGTTGCAATTATGCCTTAATATAAGTCCTTGCATTTAGAGGCTAATATATATATATTGATCAGTCAATATAGATCAATTATGTAAGACAAATGATCATTTTAGCAAATCAAACTTGTGATCTAGTCCATGTATGTGCTATATGCATGTTGAGGATTTGAGAACTTATTGACGACATTGTGAGATTCTTTGACAAGCGTACGAAAAGACTTTCGAGGCGGAGAATGACTTTATTATTGCGCAAAAATGGCAAAATGGTAAACAACAAGTGATCTATATAGAACAACAAGGAATTGAAATTGGTAGAGAAAAAACACAAATTCTAGTATACACTCAAGTATTTGGACTCTAAGCCCAGTTTCACTTCAATTTTGACTTAATGAGCCTTGAAAAGTCAAAATTGAATTGAAACTGGACTTGAAATTTGAAATCCAACTGCAGGACAAAAAATTAAATGGCAGTTGGAGATGACAATTATACATTTCAAGGTATATTATATTTGTAGAAAATTGAATTTGAATAACAAATGCCAGAATTGGATGCTCATAATTTATACTCCATGTAAAACATTCTTAAATGGAATTAACTCAAAACTGGAATTTCTAGATACGCATCTCCACTTTTTTTTTTTTTTTTCAAATTTCAACTCAGTACATATATGACTGAATAAGTGGAGAGTGCTTAATTTCTAATAAGAATGGATCTGCAGTAGAAAAGGATAAGGAATTCAATAAATTGCAAAGAATATTAGTCCAAAAGAAATAAATACTTTATGAAATCCACATAAATTGTGGAAATTAATTAGGACATTGATGAGAAGATACATTGGAATCCAATTCCAAGTCACAAAAAGAAAGATACAAACTTTGCAAAGATAGAACATAAAAGCAGAGTGTCGGCAAATAGTCACTTCTCTAGGAAAACAAAAGTGAATGAACCCATCTATCTTTAAGGAAATTAATTAATTCCCAGATCATTAAAACCCATCACAATTATCCAAATTCAGAAGAAACGAAAAACCCCTAAACAAGAAATTAACAGCAGATTTATCGAGAACAGAATATGAATAAAGCAAGAAAGAAATTAAAAGGGGAAGGCTGCAAAGGTAGTTAAGAAAAGGGAAGTAGTACCTTGGATGTGCAGGAGAAGAGGTTGAGTAGTTGAAAAGACAGATTTTTTTGCAGGATTTCTTTCTAGTTTTTACCAAAAATGGTTGAGAGGAAGGAGTAGAAAGATTATGGAGATAAGATCATTGGAGAGAGAGAGAGAGAGAGAGGAGAGAGAAGGTGGTGGTGGGGGGAGGTCAGATAAGTCAGGGGGGAAAAGCAGATTACACAGGGGGGACTGTTGGTTTCTTTCTTTTTCTCTCTTTAACTATAGTAGTAGTAGTAGTGTATCAAATGAAATGAAATGAAAATGAAAAGCATTCTGCATTATCATATGTCATATCTATAAAGAATAAGACTGATGCAGCCATTGCTTGAATTAAAATATGATAAATACATTGAACATGGGAATATGAGTACATTGTTTTTGTTGGTGTTCAGAATATTTTGAAAATAATTGCTTTGTTTCATAAAAACATAGGGGTAGAAGAGATATTGAGAGACAACTCAATCATCTAAATCAATAATAAGAATACTATTTTATACTCGAAATTACTTCTATAATTAGAAAATAATACTCTTCCGTCTAATTTTACTAAACATATTTAAAAGTATGAGGTATTGTGAAGTCTACTATTAAATAAAGTGATTATTTATAAAAAAATGATATTTATATTTTTCATAAATAATCACTTTATTTATAAATGAACTAACAATATCTTATAATACTCTCCAACATATAAAAAAAAAGGACAAAAAGGGTATTCCTTTTTAATTAGCATTCTACTAATATTAATGCATTTTTTAAATCTATTTTTCTCCAACAATGCTCCTAATAAATAATAAAATTAATCATCATCCGGTAATAAATAGGAGTGTAAATGTCATTTGATATCCTAATAAATGAAAATTTGGTTTGTGTGAATGATAAATTGAGACGGATAAAAAAAAGGACGGATGGAGTACTTTAATGATTTTTGTGACTGTGGTTTATTTCCTTAGAAGTTGAGATATCCAAATCAGACAAATGCGAAAGAAATTGCAGGACGGAGAGAGTAATATATAAATACGAATTTAAAATCCTAATAAAAATATAATTATTAGGTAAATATATTATTAATAAAATAGTATGTCTCTTGTAAACCAGCTTCACAAAGAATATTAGTTATTTTATTAAGATGTGTTACTATCAAACTAATATTATTAAAAAATACACATAAAATACATGTAAGTTTAAACTTGTGCACACTAAAAGTGTCTTATATTATAAATATGTTTATATTAAAAGTGTGTAATTAATTTTTTTAAAATACAAACATTTAATAGCCTCAATTTATAGTCATTATTTTTTTTATTCAATAAATAAGGGTATATAATGAACTTTATAGATAATGATATTTTCCTATGATTATATTTGTGGGATTAAGGGAGTATATAACTATATCTTGCTCTCTCTCAAGACACATAAAAAGATAAAATATATCTTGCACTCTCTCTCACGACACACATAAAAAGATAAAATATATCTTGCTTTCTCTCTCAAGACACACATAAAAAGAAAAACGCTTTTATGCACCTAGCGAATGAAACACTTCACCCTCAAATTATGAAATACATTAGTTTGTATACATAAAAAAGCAAATATGCTCAATGTACAAAGCAATATTCCTATCTTATACTATTTGTCTAATACTTAATTGGTACTTATTGAATTGTTCATCTCCTTGTTTAATCGATATTTTTATAAATAATAATAAAAAAAATTACTTTTTATAATTATATCTTCCCAACACTAATATACTTATATCTCGTGTTATTATTTTAAACATACTAAGCTATATTTATTAATTAAATTAAGGGTCCATTTGGTTGGGGTAATGATTATACGGAAATAGAAATTAAAATGATTGAGAAGTCATTCAAGCAGAGGTTAATAAATGAAGAGTTATTTGATAGGTAAATTATACTTTATTTTTAATCTTATTAATTTATAATATCAAGTACTACTAAATACTAAAAGAATTATTCTCATTATTCTATAACAATCACTTTTAATCAAATGACCCCTAAATTTAATTTAAGGTGAATCAAATGACCCCTAAATTTAATTTAAGGTGATAAATAAACTGGACACTGGGAAGTATATATGAATTAAAAGCTTTTATTATATAAGTTTTTTTTTTTTTTTTTTTTAAGTGGGGAGTGTGCATTTCCTTGTAGAATCACATCATCGCTTACACCGCCCACCAACGGAAAAGCATTTTCAGAATCTAGGCTTCCACATGTTCTTCTATATTTAAAAAAATATATATAGATAAATAAATATATAAATGCACCTTATAATTAATTTCACCTAATTATAGTGTGTACATTTTGGGAGGAATATATAAGAAAGAGATTTCAATTTATTCCGTTTCATTTCATTTAAAATTGTACGGCAATATACAAGTACACCTATAGAATTCAGAAAAGGAAATTACCAACTCTAGTTAGACAGAATTTTCAATCATTGTCTCCCATAAACACAACTTCCACTTTACACAAGCGGGTGATACCCAACTCGTTTCAGAATAAATAATACACCTATCATTCCAGTTTTATTTTCTTGGTTCGACTTTCATTGACTTTTAGACTTAGAGTTAATTTATAAAATATAAATGAATAATTTTTTTTTATAATAATGTATTGTTCAATTTAAATAAATAAAACAAAATTAAGATGTTATAATATATATTTATTAGTGGAATAAAATGTATTTAGGAATGCTTAAAAGGAGTGAATAGTGAAATGAGAACAAATGGAACAAAGGGAGTACCCGACTAGGCCACTTATACCGTGAATTGTGTTTGCACTTTATTATATTTTTAAAAGTATTAATTGTCTTTTTAAAACTATACTCCCTCCGTCCCACTCTAAGTGTCTCGCTTTCCTTTTTTTGTTGTCCCACACTAAGTGTCTCATTCCATAAATTGAAAAAACAACACTCTACTACATATAAACTTTAACCTTCAAATTCACACAATATTACCAAAAATGTCACTCATTCAATCCACTTTTCAACACTATTCATTACTTTTCAACACTATTTATTACTTTTCTATCATATATTAATAAACAAATACATTTTCTTAAACCATTCAACCCAAAAGAAATGAGACACTTAGACCGGGACGGAGGGAGTACTTCTTTTTCTTCTTTTTTAAATTGCTCGAAATCACGAAATGAATATTATTTTTTTGTTTTCGTTTTGTCATTCTCAAAATAGCAAAAAAAGAAATTTCTCGTATTCGCACCTCATGCCACTAAATTAATCAATATACTCTTAAGCAATAAATTAGTTTCTTTTTCATAGAGTAGAAATGCTCTGTACACCCTCAATAAAAAGCAATTTTACATATTTTAATATTAATAAACAATTATCTTATTAAAGTCAATATCAATTTGGATTGATTAACATAAGAAAATGGAGATAATACTAATTTAATAATAATATTGTATTAATAAAAATAACTAACACCATTTTGAATGTTACAATAAAACAGATTTTAGAAAGGCTCACTCATAATAGTTATACAATGGTGAACTAATCTAACTACTAACAACTAACATTTACCTATAAAAAAAAATAGTAATACAATGATAACATAAAGCTATTTATCTAAGCTAAGATTTAATTTGTGGTAATGTTACTTATAAAGGAACATAAAATTCAAACTACCATGGGCAGTACTTTAAAGAACAACATTTTTCTTTAAATGAAAATAAGCAATATTAGAAATTCCCATATCTCCTTTTACACGACTTTCACCGCTATAGCAACCCTTTTTATTTTATTTTTACAACAGCAACAGCAGTAACTTTTGTAGAAACAAAAAAATGTATATATACTCTCTCAGTGTCTCACCCTCAAAATTAACTTTTTAAAAAAATTAATTTCTAAATAGAATAATAGTATGTGGATAAATATGTATATTATTATGAAAGTACATATAAATTAATATTTTTATTTTTTTTAATGTGTAAATAATTTTGAAAAGAATAAATAAGATAAGTATTCAAATAATAGTGGACGGGAGTATATATAGAGAGAGGGGACTGTTCTTTTTCTATAAAAATACATCATTAATCATTTGGACAAAGTATAGAGTGAAATTGGTTTATACATGAATCACTGAAGGGTATTAGTTGTTTTCATTGAAGAGTATTAGTTGTATTTATTGAAGAGTATTACTGATTTACACTAAAAAGTCTTAGTTGTTCGGTGAAAATGAACTAAGACTCTTCAGTGTAAACCAATAATACTCTTCAATAAAAACAACTAAGATTTTCCAGTAATTTATATATAAACCAATTTCACTCTATACATACTCTAATCATTTGACCTAAATAAATGGACGAAACTCAGTGCTCTTCATTTCCTTGAGTTGATGTTATATTTTAGCCAATGATTAAAAGTTAGAGATATTTTTTATGTTGGGATAAAGTTTTTCTTGTAATAATTAAACTTAGAAATTGTCAAAATTTTATACCTTCATCATCAAGACTTATAGGAGACAATGGAAGAGTCAAGTGGTCTTGTAAACAAATTGTGTAATTCTGTGTCAACTGCCGACTATTTAAAGGTAAAATTTATATAAAAACAAAATTTTGTACAGTACAATAGAGAAAAAAAAAACGCTTTTAAATTTTAAAAAAAAATTCACTTTTAATAAAGCAGAAGGGGATACTTATTATTTTCCTAATAAAAAATACTATCTCCATTGCGATTTAAATTATCTATGTCAAATAGTGTAGATTTTAATGAAAAAATTGTTCATTAATGTTAAAAGGTATAATGTTGAGGATTTATTAATTCGTCTTTTTTATGAAAGGAGTTTAGTTAATTGATAAATGGTATATTAAAAAATGTAGTGCAATGAGATATAAATAAATGATGTTTAGAAGTAATTAGTTTTAAAAAATAAAAAATATTCTTTCATAGCTTGAATAATTTAAATTGTAACAGAGGGAGTAATTTTAAAGAGTATTTTTTGAATTTCATTTTTTGTTAAAATAATACTTTTCACTATTGTACACTACACATCTTGGAAGATATTCTCACACAAAATTTATTGTATTTATAAAAAAATTGTCATAGGGGTGGGAATAGGACAGGCTACCTGACAGGGGCCTACAGCTCGGCCTACTTAAAGTCCAGTTCGGCTCGTTTAATAAATGAGTCAGGCTCAGGCTTTTTTAAAAGCCTATTTATTTAAATAGGTCAGACTTGAGCTTTTTTGTAAGTCTTTTTAAGCCCAACAGGTCGGCCTATTTAACTATATTAATATATATATATATATATATATATATATATATATAATAATAATACAATACATATATAATATAATATAATAAATATTTAATATATATATATATATGTAAGAATATTGCTAAATATAAATTATTGTATTGAGTAGATCTATTGTGCAATATTGCACCGTGCAATATCACACAAATAAGAAAGAATTCTAAAAATTTGCGGGTCAATATTGAGATTCGGGTCAACATAATAAAATTCGCGGGTCAAACAGATCTTCCCAAAAAAATCGCGCAAAAGCAAACAGAAAAATTCGCTCTCAGGTCTGTGTTACTTTAAGGGCAAGTGAGTGTTACTGTAAGAGTACGTATGTGTTACTATATCAGAAACAGTGTGGAATCGCGAAAAAACAGAGGTTTAAATCATGAAAGAAAAACTTGATAAACACCAAAAAAATCTTAAAATTATTAGATAATCATAACATCATAATTCTTATTCATGTGTTACCATATAGAATTGGAAATATTTGAACAATAAAAAAATATATGATTAAGTAATTCATGTGTTACTACATGAACAAATGAATGTTACTACATGAACCAATCAGTGCTACGATATGAGCTAGTAACACACTTTTGATTATGCGGTAACACTCGTTTGTTCATACAGTAACACAATTTTCAGCCATATGAAAAATGGGCGATCGTTTGACCCGCGAATTTTGAAATTTTCTATTTAAAACTATAAAACACATTTGTTCATGTGCTACTACATGAACAAATAAGTGTTACTACAAGAACTAATCAGTGTTACGATATGACCTAGTAACACACTTTTGTTCATACAGTAACACTCGTTTGTTCATACAGTAAAAGTAACACAATTTTCAGCAGTATAAAAAATGGGTGACCCGTTTGACCCGCGAATTTTGATTTAATTTATATAGAAAGCAGCCGCCAACCGGGTAGGGTTTGTGCATATTGTACGGGTCAGACTTAGTGCAATATTGCATATTAGACTTTGTCTATTTGAATTAGTTATTATGTTATTATTTGATAATCCTTTAGTAAATTGCTCTTATTCTTCATTTTAAAATTTAAAGAGTTAATTGTTATGATTTAAATTATTGAATATAATTTTGTAAACATGATTAAAAAGGCTCCTAAAAGGCTTTCAGACTAGGCCTATTTATTTAAAAGATCAGGTTCAAGGCTCTGAAAAAATCCTATGACAGTTAACAGGTCAGGCTTGCCCAAAGATTAAATAGCATGCCCAGGCCGTCCAACGAGAAGCCTACCTTGGCTCGGCCTATTTCCACCCTGCAAGCATGTAAAACGACTCATATGTTCGTAAATATCCCTAGGTAGTCTTATTTATGGCCACCTGAATTACTACTTTAAATGAAGTCCAGAAAAAATAGAAATAAATCTATGTAAAAATAAAAGAAAATATCAATGTACTAAATTTATTTTACACTAAGAAATCATACTTTTCTTAGAGGGGAAGAAATAATAATAGTGAGGCTGATATTTTTTGTTTCAATTTTCAAGAGTACAGTGCTTTCAAATAAAATAATAATACAAGAATGCGAAAGTTCAATGATTTCGTGTGCTTTTAATTCACAGTGTCATATTAATTTTGTCGAAAAATCATAAATGTCTATCATTGGTGATTGGTATAATAATAAGACAAAATATATTTTGATCAGTCTCACTGTAAAATTTATTTATATTTAAATATATTTTATAACAATATTATATATTTTACTAAAAATATTACTTTTAAATTAATATTATCAAAATATTTTTTTAGAAAAATAACTAATATTATTTTTAAGTTAATTGAATGTTATTTGCCAGTTTTACAGCAATCATGCGATTTCAAAGTCCTCAAAATATATACCAAATATCACATCGTCTGCAACAATTCTTCTGTTTCATTGTATGAATTTTTTAGCTTTATATGCTGATATATATATTCATTGATACAATAGCATTTTATAGTGTAAAATATTATTGTATCAGTGAATATATGAACTATGGGATGATATGATATCAATAATATGTAGTATAATTATATCAATAATTGCATGTAATGATATCAGTTTCATACATTGAACAAATTTCAAAAAAAAAAACCCACTCAATTTTTAAAATTAATCAACAACTTATAATTATCATAATATTACGTACTAAATATTCAAATTATGAAATGTATTATGAAACACCCAGATTGAAACCTAGGAATCGAACTTCCCATGATAAACGTCTAGCAAAGTAGCAATCACGAAGGGGGTCGAGTTTAGTTAAAATCTACGTCATTGCAAAAGGAGCGCAATCTCAAAAATTTATATTGAGTAGAGTTCATGAATAAATTAAAATACAAAATTAAAAAGCATAAATTATAATTTTATCCTTCAGGTTTATCGAAAATACAAAAAACAAAATTCAAGTTTGTTTTCAATAAACAACTAATATTTTTCAGTGAAAATAACTACTACTACCATCCCCTAAAAGTATGATATTCTGTTTTTTTTTTTAATTTTGTTTTCTTCACCATATAATCATCACTTAATTACCTCACATGTAGGGGTGGAAATAGGCCGAGCCGAGCTAGGCTTCTCGTTGGACGGTCTGGGCCTGCTATTTAATATTTGGGCCTAAGTCTGGCCTGTTATCTGTCATAGGCTTTTTTCAGAGTCTTGGCCTAGCCTTTTTAATAAATAGGCCTAGCCTGAAAGCCTTTTGGGGGCCTTTTTAATCATGTTTACAAAATTATATTCAATAATTATATTATTATTAAATCATAACAATTAACTCTTTAAATCTTAAAATAAAGATTAAAAACAATTTACCAAAGGATTATCAAATAATAGCAAAATAAAAAATTCAAATAATATTTAGCAATATTTTTCATATATATATATATATATATATATTAAATATTTATTATATTATATTATATTATATATATATATATATATATATATATATATATATATATATATATATTAATATTGTAAAATAGGCCGGCCTGTTGGGCTTAAAAGACATACAGAAAAGTTCAAGTCTGGCCTATTTAAACAAATAGGCTTTTAAAAAAATCTGAGCCTGACTCATTTGTTAAACGAGCCGAGCCGAGCTAGGCTTTAGGTAGGCCGAGCCGTAGGCCCCTGTCGGGTAGCCTGACCTATTCCCACCCCTACTCACATGTAAACAGCCACTTAACTCATAAAGGGACCACGAAATACACTACAATACCCTTATTTTATTTACTTTATCTATGTTTTCTTAAAATCTGTCAAAAGCAAACAACCATA
Organism: Ballota nigra; assembly: GCA_947034835.1. Lineage (NCBI taxonomy): Eukaryota > Viridiplantae > Streptophyta > Magnoliopsida > Lamiales > Lamiaceae > Ballota > Ballota nigra. The sequence goes on along the minus strand of OX344720.1, from coordinate 84,325,947 downwards.
CTTTTAGGAATGAAAGAAGTAATATTCAATAATTTATGTATGAACCAACTTTGACACTTTTGAGATGTGCCCAAAGTCTAAACTACCAAATAACTCTTATATAGTTACTCAAACCACATTATTCGTTTGGTAACTTAGACATCCATATGATATATTGGACAAACTTGGAGATTTTGTTTAGTATTTATTCAAATTAAAAAATCATTTGATAATTTAAATAAATAATATATTTCATAATTTAGTCAATTAGAAAAGATATATAGTATAGTAGAGAGATAAAATTGGAAATGGAGGCCCATAACTTTGCCATCCCACATCCCATGCCTCTGCGAAATAAGTGACACAAAAAATGGCTCTTTGCTCTTTGCAGGGCATTACACGGCATACCACATGTGTTTAATTGATCACCTCTAGTCACTCTCCCCTATTTACCCACACACTAAAAAAGTTGTGGACCACTCCCACTAATACAACTTGTATGATTCTATTGTAATCGTTGCACCGTGGAACTCGTGCACAATTAATAGTGTTATTTAATAAAATTAATAATACTGACTAATTATTATTCCCTCCAATTTTTTTTATTTGTCGTTTTAACATTTAACACACGTATTAAGAATATTACTTTTTGCCAACACTACCCTTTATTAATGATATTAAATACAATTATTAGTCAAGAATACAACTCCTCGTATGCCCACCTCTGCACCGAGAAATGAGAAAAAAGAATGGACATACAAATTAATAGGGGTATTAGTGAGAAAAAAATCTATCAAAACGACAAGTATTAATACAATAATTTGAAATGCTATAACGACAATTAAAAAAAATTGGAGGGAGTACATTACTTTTTAATAATATTATTTTAAAATGTACATGAATTGCATATTGCAAATAGTGTATAAAAATATTATATATACTTTGATCTTGTAATTCCAAATACTAGATGAGTACCCCGCATTTTATGCGGATTGTTCGTAAAATTAATTTAAAATTTTATATTTTATTAACACATCACATTATTCAATATTATAACATTATATAATATAATCTATTTAAAAAAATATGATTCAGTCGAAATGAAATTAAAACAAAAAACACCATATATAACCTTCAAATTCTCCTTGAAAATCTTCACACGTCAATTTACAATACATAGAAAATAAACATAATATTGTCAAGATAGAAGAAGAGAGAAAGAAAGTAGAGTTTATATGGAAAAAAATATCTTTAAAAATAAAGTAATCGTCAAATATTAGCAATTAAACATTTATGTGTGAACAAATAATCGAGGAACAACACTAAAATGTTGTGAAAAGAAAAAGACAAAGAAGGAATAAAAAAAATAGACTTTAGAATAATAAAATTGCAAATAATTAAGAGTCTTTCAGAAGATATATATATATATTATTTAACGCAAGTTGTATATAATAAATATTTAAATTTCATAATGATTCATAGTTAGCTTAATTGGTAAATATAATACAAAATACTCATGAGGTCCTTGGTTTTTTTATTAGACTTCTTCTCATGAAAGGTCACAATGCCACATGAATGACACGTAAGACTTGACACATAAGCGAAATGCACCAGAAGTCGACACATAAGTAAAACGCACCAGAAATCGACACATCAGGAAAGAAACTCCCTATTAGTATAATAGGGGATATGAACGTTTAGTTAGTTGGTGATAAAATGAATCTACATTTTCCTTTTATAAACAACCGAATTTGAAGTAAAACATTTGTATTATGAGTAGGTCTTCTGTAAATTTGGATTCATGTGAAATCTTTTTTTTCGAGTATATTGTTATGTATAAATATTATTACTGTTATACATATTCACTAACACTATTTAAAAATATTTGATTTTTAACAATGATTTTCGTATGTACAACAGTGGCATGTAAAACAGTGATAGTGCATACATAACACTGATACTTGAAATAAAAGAGTTCACGTGAATTGGGGTTATAGAAATATTTGTCAATATATTTTATTTTTTTTGTAATAATTCGATTGAAAGTCAATATTTATTCTCATTAATATTTTACATGAGTATTGACTAGTACTTTCTCTATTTCAATTTAATTATCGCTTTTGAAAAAAAAAATTGATCAAAATATATATGGCTTTTGATTTTCTTTAAAGCATTATGTGTTTTTTTCAACTATGCTCTTTTCTTAAATAATGTAAATGTAAATATTTCTAGGTAAATAATGATCATAAATGATTCATTGATAACTAGGAGAGGAGTATATTAGTTGACCTTTTATATAAATATTACTCTCTTTTATTCAATATAAGTGTCATTATAGAATTTTTAAAAAAATTAGGGGTTTTATTTTTTCAAAAGTACTATTAGTTAATGATAGTTAATAATTAAATATTATTAATTATAATTAGAAAAATTAATTATAGTATTTAGTTGAGATATTTTGGGATAATATATTCTCCATATAATAGGGGTATATATGGAATAATAGGGTAAACAAAGTCTAGAATGATATTTGTTATGCAAATAGTTTAAAATGCAGTATGACACTTATTTTGAATATGAGTGAGTATTATATATTAAATGACATTATTAATATGTATGAAACATCAAAAGCGACAATTAAATTAAAATGGACGGATTATCACTTATGAATAAATTACAACTTAATATTAAATGAAAAAGTGCATGAGAGTCATAATCATGTATCAAGTTCAAATTCAGAATGAGGTGAACAAGTCTGGTTATCGGGTTTGGTCGTTTACCTAGTTATTGAGTTTAGTCAAGTTCAAAGCGGCCTCTATATAACCTAAATAAAAATATGTTGAATAAGTAAAATTTGTATTATGATTTCTCAATTGAAGGTACACACTCCTTATACAATTGCATGAGTTATTCCGTAAAATCCTCCAGGTATAAGAAATACCCAGGGGAAAAGTTACAATTACATTAAAGATTAAAGCTCTAGGATCGATCTAGGATTTTCTAGCCACAAGTTCATAGAGCAACTACAGTGTATAATATTTTTCGCCACTAGCCAACTCCACAATCGACCTTTAATTACTGCCAACATCCTATCTAAATTCGATTTTACGCCCTCAAAGATGAATTTGTTTCCATTCTTCCGCATTACCCAAACCACACACTCCCAAATTGAAACAACAATCTTTTTACCTTTTTCCCGACGAAGTAGACTGGAGAAAGTGGTTGACATTCAAATTTGGGAGTGTTGTAGATGAGCATAACCATTGTAAGCAAGCATCCCAAATTCTCACGGCTTTCGGACACAAGATAAAAAAAATATCCATCGTTTCTTCCATCTTCTCTCAACCAGGACATCTCGTATCCACACCACTAGTAATAATTCCACTCCTCGCAAAATTGCTCCGTGTAGGTAGTCTGTCTTGGATGAGTCTCAAGTCATAGTTGACACATTTGCGGGTATCAGTTTGCTCCATATCATTGAGAACTCCTCCCTCCTTGCATAATCTGGAGGCTCCTCCAACAGTTTCAAACTTAAGAGGTTATAACCTGATTTAGTAGAGTATCATCCTCCCGGTGTAAGCTTCCATGTCCACGAGTCCTCCCCATTCTCCCTCAACCTGCAACTGTTCAATAATAACAACAATTTGTTAACAACAACAAGTTCCCCCTACGCCACTCACATTTCCACTCCCACACACCCCCAACCCAAGACCCCATCGAGTAAATAGAGCAGTGTTTATCTCTACTTAATCTGAAAAGTCTCGGGAACTACAGTTTCAAAGAAGAATTCCCAACCCAAATCTCGTTCCAAAAACTAGTGTTTTTTCCATTACCCACCCTTAACTCCAGGTTCTCCCGAAACTAACTACTGTTGTCTCCCACACCTAACTCTACCATATCTCTCCACCAGTTAGACTTAATCACCCTTTCATTTCCTGGTATCAGCCCCCATCCCTCACCTCCAAACGACCATGGATGGAGGTAATAACCTTCACCCATAAGCCTCTCCCTCCTACTAAGTACCTCCAAATTCATTTACCCATGAGAGCCATGTTAAAACAGCCCAAATCCCTTACCCCTAGACCCCCCCCCCGACGTTTTTAGAGCAACAAATTTTATTCCATTTGATCCAAGAAATTTTACTCTCTCACACATCCCCCCTCCCCCTTAGAAAATTTTGAAACAAAACAGAAATTTCACTCAGGCTTTTTTAGGAAGAAAATAAAAAGACTGATGCATGAGTGTTGTACAAGAAAATAATTTAACAGGATATTCTACAACTGTGGATACTAGATATATATGATTAAATCAAATTTTATCCATTCATATTTTCACTCTTCTTAATACGCTCCCGCAAATTACAGTAGTCATGGTTATTGCCAGAAAATAAGATTTGCAAAAGCTATAGTTTGTTGCGAAAGGTCAGCTATTAATCGCAAATTCTTTAGAGAGATATTGTGTATACCACATAAGATAAATAAAAGCTAGTATAAGAGGATCATCATATTTTACAACACTAATACATGAAGACGTCCCTTTAAATTCTCAGACAAGTTGAAGACGAAACACACAAGTTTAAAGTATTCAGCACCTTAGCAGGCATTCGGGTCACCACCGTGATCTTTTTACTTTCCTTCGCTTTATATTACGTTGTGTTTAAATTAACCTCATCAAGTTTGACCCTCGTTGTAATTTGCTCTCAAAGATAATCAACTTTAGTACGAATAACCCTTTTTTTTTCTTCTTACACTACAAAAAAGATGGAGTTTAGCGACGGGAATTTTGCGACGGCAAGAATATCCGTCGCAAATTACTATCATTTGCGACGGATTTTTGTAAGTCGTCGCAAAAAATGAAAATTTGCGACGACTTAGGAAGTCCGTCGCAAATGATAGTAATTTGCGACGGATAAGCCGTCGCAAAATCTAGGGCCCACCGACTTGGTCTTGAACCGGCTACATTTGCGGCGGAAAGGTCGTCGCAAATTTCAATTTTGAGTTTGCGACGGTCAATTCCGTCGCAAAACATACCCGTTTAAAGGTGACCGTTCGGGAAGCGACCCGTTTGACTGATTTGCGACGGAAGAAGCCGTCGCAATTTTAAACTTTGTAATTGCGACGGACGAAAGCCGTCGCAATGCTTACATTTATATTCGCGACCTCTCGGGAAACGGCCCATTGACTGATTTGCGACGGAATGTCCATCGCAAATTCGAGCCGTTTTACGCGTCTTATCGGGAAACGGTGCGTTAACTGATTTGCGACGGCTTTTCCGTCGCAAATCAGTAAGAAACGGCGTCGTTTTGCGTTTGACGGGCAAAATTTGCGACGGACAGGCGTCCGTCGCAAATTTTTTCCACTTATTTATACAGGCCCGCCGCGTTGCAGACGGAGAAAGAGAGAAAAGAAGAAGAAGAAGAGGAAAAAGAGAGGAAAAGGAAGGAGAAGTCGGGTGTCGTCGCTGTAGAGCCAATCCGTCCCCACCGAGTTCTCGTTTCGTCATCTTCTACAAATAAACCGTAAGTTTTCTTCATTTTTACCGTTTAAAATTTAATTTTAAAGCATGTTTAGAGAATTGATTTTAGTTGAATTATTTGAATTATATTAGTAATGAATTGATTTTAGTTGATCGAATTTTAATTTAAAGCATGTTTAATTTTTTTTAAGTTTAGAATTGAATTAGTTGAATTGTTTGAATTATATTAAAAATAAATTGATTTTAGTTGAATTAGTTGAATTATAATTTAATTAGTTGATCGAATTTTAATTTAAAGTATGTTTAATTTTTGTTAAGTTTAGAATTGAATTAGTTGAATTGTTTGAATTATATTAGAAATGAATTGATTTTACTTGAATTATAATTTAATTAGTTGATCGAATTTTAATTTAATTTTAAAGCATGTTTAGAAATAGTTGAATTTGTTAAGTTTAGAATTGATTTTAGCTGAGTTGTTTGATTTTAGTTGAATTGTTTTAGTAATTTGTTAATTTTTAATTGTTAAGCATGTTTAAATAATATTACAAAATAATTTTAGTTGCTTGATTTAAGTTTAATAATTTTACAAAATAATATTAGTTGATGATTGATTTTAATTTAGTTGAATGAATTTAGTTGAGTAGGTTGTTAATTGATTTTAAATAATATTAGTTGTTTGATTTTAAATAATATTAGTTGTTTGATTTTAGTTTAATATATAATTTATAAAATAATATTATTAGTTGATTGATTTTAATTTAGTTGAATGAATAATTCGTGAAATTTGTTATAGATGAGCGGACAAGGCAGTGGCAACGACAGTCAGCAGCCTCCGAGGGATGAGGAGGCGAGTCGAGGAGGACGAGGAGGGAGGAGACGACGGCCCTCACTAAGACCCGTGGTTCCACCTATTTTCAGGCCGAGGTCTCTATCAGGGACCTCTTCACAGCCTGGTGCGGGCTCCTCCTCCTCCTCACAGCAGACTGCTGAGGGCTCATCCTCCTCCCGCCAGCATCCGGTTGTTGAAGGACGGATGCCTGTTAAGCCATGTGGTCATATGTAAGGGATAATATTTTATACTCAATTTTTTTATTAATTAAAACCTAATTATTTTACTAACTTTGAAATTTTAATTTTACAGTTGGATTCCAGGTCATGAGGCTGCTAATCAGGTTTCCGACTCCATCCTTCGCGGTGGATTCGAGCCCACCGCTTACAGTTGGAGGTTAGTGTCCGATGCAAGAAAAAAGACATACTTCGAGGAGTTTAAGGTATTAATTTAATTTATTAATTCACCGTTTATTAATATCAAATATATAAACATATATTTACATTTAAATTGTAATTGCAGAAAGAATGTGTTTGGGCACCGGAGCACGATGACCAGATGTGGAGGAATTTCGATAAATATGGAAAGGAAAGGTACAGAGACCTCCTTTACAGAATGAGGGAGAAGTGGTACAAGAAGGGAGAGGCCACCGACTTGGGGCTTGACAGTGAAAGACGGTCGATTTGGGACCAATTCCTCCGCTACTGGGATTCCCCTGAATTCCAAGAGAAGTCGGCGAAAAACAAGGCGAATCGGGGTAGTGACCCTGATGGAAAAGGGATGGCAAGACATCGGGCCGGTTATCGGTCCATTTATGAGCACGGGTTGAGATTTGTAAGTTTCGTCTTCAATTTTGTAGTTTTTGAATTTATTATTTTTTTCCTAATTTTTATGAGTGTTGTTAATTTTTACTATCTTTTTTTCTAATTAGGCGGCTGAGCAAGGACGCGAGCCCTCTCATTTTGAGAGATTGCAGCTCGCCCACCCATTCGTCGAGGAGACTGGGAAGTCTACCTACGGCCGTACCACCGAGATCCACGTAAGTATTATTTCAATATTAATAGTATTATTTAAAATTTTAATATTAAAAGTATTTTTTATATTTTGTGTTCAATTTATTTAATTTTTTGTATAATTAATTTGCAGAGAAAGATGCTCGAGGATCTTGCCTCTCAGCCTCAGCCTGAGGAAACGGCAGAGGGGTCGGGGTCGATGCCCCCCACACAGCCTTCTGTTGACGTTCAAAATAAATTGTACTTCAAGAACGTCAAGGCTAAAAAGGGGCGGTTCGCTGGATTGGGCAGCTTCGGAAAGAACTTTTTCCGACCTCGTGGCTCAGGCTCATCCTCCTCTCAGTCTTCCATCGACTCTCATCCCAGTGAGGTCGAGAGGCAGCTTGCCACGGTGGTGGAGCAGATGAAGAACATGCAGAGGCAGCAGCGAGAGAAGGAAGAGTATGAGAGGCAGCAGCGAGAGGCGCACGACCGGTATACAGCCGAGATGGAGCAGTATCGGGTCGAAGCGCAGGAGTATACAGCCGCCATGCAGGCGTGGTGGCAGATATTCGCCTCTGATTCAATGCCACGAGCGCAAATGCCTGCGCCACCGATGCCGCCGACCCAGCCATCGATGTCGCCGATTGTTAACCTGGGCGAGGATGAAGAGGAAGACGGATTTAATTCCGATTGTTAAAAAATTTTGATTTTTAATAACTATGAAGTACAATTTTTTTTTAGTTTGAATTGTTACTTTAATTTAATTTTTGAATTGTTACTTTAATTTATAATTTTGTGAATTTATTAGTTTGAGTTTACTTTTATTTAATGGACACAACATTTATAAAAACAAGTGAAAAACGAAAATGAATTAATTTGGTGAATTATGAAAAAAAAATTTAAGCAAATGAACGAATTATAAATTTAAGCGGGAGTCGAAATAAATAGTTTTACAGAAATAATAAAAATTAAATGGCCCCAATATTTATAAAAACAAGTTAGAAACGAAAATGAATTAATTTGGTGAATTGTAGAAAAAAAATGAGTCAATTTGGATACATATACAATTAATTGCGTACAAATGAACGAATTATAAATTTAAGCGGGAGTCGAAATAAATAGTTTTACAGAAATAATAAAAATTAAATGGCCCCAATATTTATAAAAACAAGTTAGAAACGAAAATGAATTAATTTGGTGAATTGTAGAAAAAAAAAATGAGTCAATTGGATATATATACAATTAATTGCGTACAAATGAACGAATTATAAATTTAAGCGGGAGTCGAAATAAATAATTTTACAAAATAAAAAAAAGAGTTGGGCAAAATATTTTAATAAACAACTTAGATACGAAAAGAAATTAATTTGATGAATTATAAAAAAAATGACTTAATTTGAATACATATACAATTAATTGCATAAAAATAAACGAAAGTAGCTTGTGCCCTAGTGGCGCGCACCCCCTCCTCTTGCACAAGAGGTCCCGTGTTCGATTCCCCTTGGACGCAAAAATGGATTAATTGTTCAAGGCCTAATAAGACTAATATAGAAGGTGGGCCGCATATATTAAGCAATGGGCCGAGTGGCCCAGCGGTCCGCGCCCGCCCCGGCCGCCTCGGGTGCCCGGGCTCGAACCACGCGAGCCACTTTTTTTTTTGTATAGGCTCGGTAATTTGCGACGGCCATATTCCGTCGCAAATATTTAATTTTGCGACGGAAAACAGCCTGTCGCAAATTATAACACAAAAAAGTATAAAAAATATATAAAAACATTTGCGACGGAATTTAGCCGTCGCAAATGTTGTTGACCCGATCGGGTCTGACCCGAAAAGTTTGCGACGGACTACTGTCCGTCGCAAATTCTTGACCCGGCCGGATCTGACCCGCCGATTTTGCGATGGATTTGTCCGTCGTTAATTTGCGACGGATGGCTGAATCCGTCGCAAAAATTTGCTACGGCTGTTTTAGGTACGGATACGTGTCCGTCGCAGATCCCGTCGCAAAACACTGTTTGCGACGGATTTTCCGTCGCTAATTCTGTCGCAAAACAGTGTTTTTTTTGTAGTGTTAAGGATTTTATGCGTCATTGTCTTGTGTTCGTTTACTATTCTACATTATTTATCTTTTTCTGTTATTTTACTGTTTTCGTCATCGAGTTGTTCACGTCTATAATTATCATCATATTCATACTAGTTCAGTTGTTATTTTTATCCTCTTCACACATTGACATCACCATTAACATCACTTAGCGTCATTTATAAGTCGTCGTTATTAATTTTTATATATTGTTAGCAGTTTTTGTCATTTACATCATATTACTTAATTTGCTCGTATATTTCATCACCAAGTTTCATCATCTAAGTCTACACCTAGCATAAACATTTGTCTAGTCATTGACGTCTCAAGTCAAACATCATGACGTCAGTTGATTTTTGGCATAAATGGTGATAAATTTATGGGAAACTCAGCTTATAAGCTGGGTTTGAAAAAGGAAGATCAACTCGAAGATTGAAAACCTGAAGATCTAGAAGACCATCATGAGAATTTCTCAGTTGTTTATAAGTTTGGTTGACATAGACTTAAATTCGGATACTTATCATTTTGGGAAAGTATAAGACCAATTGATTGTGAATCAACTTATAGGATGAGATTTGTTATTTGATAAGACTATGTTATTGGGCTTAAAGAAAAAAAGAAATCAGCAAAGTTGTCAACATATTTTGAAGAACGCAAGGTCAAGACAAAATTGATTAGAAGATAAAATGTAGTTCACACTGTATAGTTAATAAACCCAGATTTAACTCAAAGTCGCTTGGTTAGATCCATTAACAATCATACTTAACCATTATCATGGACCAAAAAGAAGACAACAACAATTGTGCAGAAATGATATAAATGTGACAATATTAGTGCAATGATGCAATGTACAAGGAGTGACTGGAGTTTACCTTAAGAAGTAAAGTCATACTATCAGTAGATCCCGATGAAGATTTTGTATAGAGTTGTTAAAAAAATGAGCCGCTTATGAGCTCGGTTCGGCTTGTTAAGGCTCGACTCGGCTCGACTAGTAGGGTTAAACAAGTCGAGCTCAAGCTTGAAAAATACTCAATTGCTTAATGTTCGAGTCAAGTTCGGCTCGCGAACTACTCGATGAGGCTTGGGTGTGTGTATATATATATATATATATATTAGGTTACAAGCGTATCTTATTTCCCCTCAAATCTCCATTCTTTTTTCAATACGTTGGGCAGCCCCAATCCCTAAATCCCAAATTTTAATTTCCCTCACCGTCTAGACCAACCTCTGACCACCAGACACCCTCCACCGTCTGAGGCGATGCTCGACGACCACCAGTCTCCGACCACCGCGCGACACATGGCAATCGCCCATTTTGTAGAAGAAAGTAGATTTAAGATTGAAGAAACCATGTTGGTGCCTGATGATTTATTATAGGTACCTTTATGGAATGCTCGTCTATTGTTGGAGCCGAAGTCATTGATTTGTACTCCCTCTATCACATTTTTATTTTCTCATTTCACAATGCACCCCACTTTAAACATTGCTAAATTACATCTTATTCCGCTAATAATACTATTGACTCATTAGGTTCGAATTCATGAACGATTTTGGGATTTGAGTTTCAAATTGTGTTTTCCTGATGACATAAGAAAATAAAAATTGAGACCAAACCAATTAGTATTGATTTTTTCTGAATTGGTTATTCATCGTTCAAGATTTCTTGTTTGAGCAGTCCGCTTATTCTAACTGAGGAGAACAAGCCATTCTCCAGGGAGGGTTCTTTTGAGTTTTACTCGAGCTGAATGATAAAAAAATATCATGTCCGGTTCCTTTGGGGGTGCTTCGAATCATTGCTATTTGACTCGGACTTATTTCAAAAAAGTCAAGGTATTTCAAATTATTTGTTGACACGAACAACCAACGACGAAAGCATTTTGCTGGGCTGACACTGAGAGATGAAGTGAATGATACCGAACACAATTACGGAGTCGATGCATGCCTCTAAGGATCGCTTACTCTAAGAATAGATATATCCTGCCCCCAAATGGAGTATCAAGCCATTTAGCTATTGTTCTTGAGAAATGACCTGGTTTGACCCATTTCTCGAAAGACTTGGAGTGATGCCTTTATCGTACTTTTTCATTCCGGCACAAGATCCTCAAATGAGTACATAGAAAAACATCTTCATTTTTTTCCCATGCACTTAAATTGAATAATACATTATCATCAAAAAATTATTTTATCAATATAAAAACTATAAATCAAGTCTCGCATTAAAAGTCAATAAAAGTCAAATGGAAAATAAAAATTGGGACGGAAGGAGGACATGCTTTCAGGATTCGAATCAGAAAAATAAAAAACGTTAATTTATTCCATGATTTCTCTAATTATTGTACACTTGCGTTCTAATTTATAATTTATGTTTGTATAATCTTGTTATTCATACAATCAATTTTTTTAAATTCTGAATTATAGATTTTTAATTTCTTATTTAGCATTGCATCTTTATTATAGTTAATTATTATGTTTTAAATATGATTTACATTTTTTTCAAATGCAGCAGGTTTCATGAATCTTGAATACTTATATAGTGGAAGGTAGGAATTATTCAAATATTGTTGGTTAAAATCTAAATATTCACCATTATTTGATCATTTTTTTCCTCACATTCTTACCGCTCATAACTTGACTTTTATTGTCTTCTATTCAATCCATAATAAACTAACAGGTTTTTGAGCTCGATCGAATTGACTAATTGGTTAAACGAGTCAAGCTTGAGTCTAATAGTCCAATTTTCGAGCCAACATGAGATCAATTTCAAGCTTCATAGCTTTATCAAGAGAGCTCGAGTTTCCACTACTCCTGGGGCCGCTCAGCAAATAGATACTCCCCTCGTCCATCAAATTTATACCCAATTTCCTTTTTTGGTTGTCCACCAAATTTTTACTCTTTTCCTTTTTGGAAATAAACACCACTCACAAGCATATAAATGAGTCCCACAATATTCTCTACAATACCCTTACTTTATCTACTTTTTCAAAAAAAAATGCTAATTTTCATGGGCTTTTCTACGGTCAGTAAGACTTTTGTCCTTCCTGACGTCAGTAAACCCTTTAATTACCATTGGATCTTCGATCCAACGTATAATAATTTTTAATGGATTGCACTTTGCATTTAAGCGTTTGCACTCTTCATATTGCAATCGCACTGTATTGCCTTATTAATAAATTAAATTAATAAATATAAAATTACAAAAATATCCTCTTTTTTTACTTTAAAATAATTTATAATATTAATTAATTAATATTTAATATTTCAATAAAATCCCTTTACATATTATTAAAATTAAAATTACAAATAACATATTAATAATATCCTAATCATTAAAATATCTCAAATTTTAATTTGCAAGTGTCGTCACTTCAAAATCCAAAATGTTCTTATAATTTTGGTATAGGTATATAATCATATTTCCATTCACGTTGATGAATTCATAGAGTTGTGCTTCTTCCATATCAGAGTCAGACGAAAGAACTCAATAACCCGGCAACGGAAAAAAAAATTAATTAACCAAAAATCTACGAAACCTTCTCCGCCGCTCGTCGTCCGTTGTCCGCTCTCTTCGTTTGTCGTCCGCACTTCAGACGGAGGCCGGGGCGGAGACAGATGATGAGGATGAAACTTAGGTTTAATAGGAAGAAGAAGAAGAAGAAAATGATATAAAAAAAAGGGAGAAAGGATCGAAATTAAACAAACAAATTAGAATGAAAATTGTGTTTTGATTTGATTTCATAATTTAAATGATTTTTAAAAACTCTAATTTAAATTTTTTAATTATTATAAATAAGATACAAGGTTAAAATAATTTTTTTAAACAAAAACACTATAAGGATATTTTTGTAATTTTATAATTTTTTCTATAAAAAAAATAATTATTTTTCTTTGAGCGAAACTAGATCGCAAAGGGCGAAATTAAATGATGTGTCAATTTCTTATTGGTTTACTGACGTCATGAAGGACGAAAGCCTTCCTGACCGTAGAAAAATCCAATTTTCATTAAATTTTGTGTCCAACAGTAATGGGTATAAATTTGATGGACGGAGGGAGTACAATTGTTGGTCCCGAAATGAGTGCTAAAGGTGTATGGGAGGGGAGGGGGATACACCTGTTGTTACAAATTAAAACTTTTCCTTTTAAAGCTTAACAGTTTACTCAAGATAGTAAACCTTCAGTGGACTTTGAAGTCTGCTGATGATTTACTCAAGAAAGCATACTGAGATATCACCTCCACTGAGAGCTAGAGCTTTCAGTTGAGTTGCTATCTAATTAGCTTTCGGTTGCGGAATAGTGAGCCCTTTAAGAAATACTCGTTTTAGTTAATAGAAACTTGTTTATCCTAACACGCACTTAAGAAATGACATTATGTAAATGCACAAGATATAAAGTGGTTCGGAGATAAATCTCCTACGTCCACCGTCCTGATTAAACAGGAGAATTCATTTCTCTTGGAATTTCTTGTGTTATAGTGCCAAGGTGCATTGATCAAATATTCCTCTCTTAGGATATTTGATCCCTAGGATAATTTCAGGTCCTAGTTCCCAACAAACCAACTTTCAGACTGATATCAAATTATCAGCTTACTAACACCTTCAAACTCTAACTCTCAGCCTAACTGTGGGTAGGGTTTTGGTTCCAACTAACTTGAGATAATTCTTACAATGAGCTTAGTATCTAAGGATGGATTATCTCTTTCTAAGATTTGGATTTGGCTTTGAATACAACAACAGAAGGTTTGATAATCTCTACAAGAATGGAACACTTGGGAAACTTGAGTGATTTCGAGTGCTTCGTTAGTGCGTTTGTGAGTGTAGCAAATGTTATAATCTTTGAAGTTTCCCGTGCTTGAAATTGTGCACGACCTTCTGTATTTATAGGCTTCATTGGAAATCTTCCCGTTGGAATTTGAATCTTCCCAAGCAAGCCTCAAGTTCGGATTGGTTCAAACGGCTCTTTGTAGCTTTATGTCGCGTCAATAATTGCCATGAAAGTGTTTGCCTGTAAGTAGCTCTCCAGAAAAGATATGGCTTGACTTTGGTGTCTGTCAGTCTGCATCATGTCGGCTGTCAGTGAAGTACACCCACGTGTCACTTCCTCATTGGACCGCAGAGTCAACTTGGTGCAGAGCTTGTCTGGGTTTAAGGTTGAACTCAACTGCAAGAACATTATATTCCTTCATTTAATGCAGTTGGACTGACATTCGTTTTGCCTTGTTTCCAACCAGAATAACTAAGAGCTTTAAATGTGTTTGATCTTGAATGCATCGTTAGTCTTCATCAGTAGACTTCTTTATCCTCTATTGATGGTAATTCCCTTAGCATAAATGCACTTAGAAAACACTTATGCTTCAGGTGACTTCTTCAGTGGACTTAACTTCAGTAGACTTCACTTCTCAGTAGGCTTCCTCAGAAGAGCTAATACACTCTAGAAATTATAAATGTACTTTAGTTCCCTAACAAGTGAACTGACTAACTCTGGACTAATTCTATTGAATATAGTTTACTTACATTACTTTAGGGAGAGTATTTTGGCATCTTAATCAAAACTTACAACAAGAATATTTCCGAGATAAAAAGTTATTTGGTCCCATAACTTATCAAGTGTCCGATTTTGGTCCCAAAAATTTTAACTCTTCAATTTTGGTCCCGTAACTCCTAGGGATTGTCCAATTTTGGTCCCATTTTTTTCAAAAATACAAAAATAGTGCCCTTTTTTGTCATGCTCAATTCAGATTCTGCCCGAATTTGGGCCTTTACGGTACCCTCGAAGATGTGTTCAGAAAACGACATTTTTTTTTCGTTTTGCATTTTTTAATCATTTTTTTTCATATCACTAATATGTGGTTGAAAAATGGACAAACCATAGGAGTTACGGGACCAAAATTGAAGAGTCAAATTTTTTGGGACTAAAATCAGACACTCGATAAGTTATGGGACCAAAAAGAAATTTATCAGCAAGAATAGGACCAAAATTGGGCAAACTGTAGAAGTTATGGGACCAAAATCAAAGAGTCAAAATTTTTGGGACCAAAATCGGACACTCGATAAGTTATGGGACCAAAAAACTTTTAACAACAATATTTACTGTTTGCATGAATTTTAATGTGAAAATTGTTTATTGGTATTATATGAGATAAATGAGGTTTTAAGTGAGGGTAGATTGAGTTTTTGTAATTGAATTAATGTGAGAAAAGTAATGACATATGGTGTAATTTTGAGATGTATGAATGGGGGATTAAAACCGTTTTCGTCCCATAACTTTTTACCTTTTTCTTTTTGGTCCCATATTTATTTACTTTTTCGATTTAGTCCCATAACAATTCAAATTTACCCAAATTAGTCCCAAATGGCCGGAAAACTCGTGAAACGACGTCGTTTTGGTCACGTGCCGGTCACGAGCCAATATTTTCCGGTGGAATAGGAAGGATTAAAACTATTTTCGTCCCGTAACTTTTTACTTTTTTTCTTTTTGGTCCCATACTTATTTAATTTTTTGATTTAGTCCCACAACAATTCAAATTTACCCAAATTAGTTCCAAATGGCCGAAAAACTCGTGAAACGATATCTTTTTAGTCACGTGCTAATATTTTCCAACGAAATAGGATGACGGGTCTAATTTTGCGAACGTGGCACACTGACTAAGTAATTTCTCTTATAAAATAAATATAAAACTAAAAAAATATTTTCCAACTCATTTATTCAGTAAAAAAAACCTTAAAACTTAAAACTAAAAATAAAGTTCATGCAATTAAAATAAAAACAAATCAAAACGACTAGCAATTTTCTAAAAAATTTGAGAAAACCCTAATACCCGATGCGTACATGTTCTTGGCGCAGCTCTGCTGCTTCAAGCACCCCGTCGCCGCCAAATACTGCTAGATTATATAGTACGCCGTGTAGAATCGGGGCCTTCCATTACTTTAATTGCAGGTAGCTTTATTTTTAGTTTTAAGGGTTTTTTTTAATTGAAAAAATGAGTTGGAAATTGTAAGCACATTAAAAAACAAAATTGTAATACAAAGAAAATTTGTATTGCATCAAATGCGAAAGTCGAGTACAATCTCTATAATTTCGCTGATTCTTCTCTTTTTCTTCATTTTTTTTGTTATATTTGAAGTGTGGAGGAGAACTCTATTTACAGGGGAATGAATGAAGACCTTCCTTCTTCGCATTGCCACGTGACGTCATTTGATTGGCCGACGCCGATTTGATTGACTTGATTTGACAAATCAATCTGATTTGATTTGATCTTCTTTATTTTCTACCAATTTAATGAGATATCAATCACATATAATTTGATTTGATTGATTCTCTTGATTTTCCTCCATTTTGGTAGATATTATTTACTATCTCCAAAATACGGTAAGTCACAATTTTAATGTGCTTACAAATGCCCCCTCGTGCTTTGTTCACAGACGTTTCTGTCTTGGAGTGAATGAAGCACGAAAATATTTCGATAACCGAACTTTCTATTTAAGGGACTTAGATAGTTTTCACTCGTATCAAGGAGTCTTGATTTGAAAGACTCAATTTGAGAGTCATAGATAGTTTAGTCTCGTATCGAGGAGCTTCATTTGAGCTTGAATGTTTATAACGTTAATCCAATGGTGAAAACACCTTGTTTTGGATTAAACGTTGTTTCGGGATGAACGTTCTTGAATCTTCAGGAAGAACGGTTTGAATCTTCGAATGTCTTCAGATATAAATGTCGAATCGGAGGGGTTCTGAACCTTGGTCTCTGACTTGGAGCTGATCTGAGAACTTGCACGAAGAACGGTGAATAACGTTCTTGAAGAATCTTCGAATCTTCAAAGAGAAAACGCCGGATCGAAGGGGCTTCGAGCCTGATCTTCGATCTTGAGCTGTTTCTGATCGCTTTCCACGAAGAACGGCGAATAACGCTTTGAGTCTTCAAGAACGATTGTAGAGGATTCGCTTGTTGATCGTCTGGATGCTTGTTGCATTGTTCTCGTCTTGTGTTTGATCTTCGTGGTTGCAAATGAATGAGAAATGACCCTATTTATAGGGTGGAGGTTTACAAACCTTCATTTCTTATCGCGCCACGTGGTGCCGCCTTATTGGCCAATGCCATTTGATTGGCGTGATTTACGAATTGTTTTAATTCGCTTTCATTTTTTACTAGATATCATTTAATTATCGTTCTTATGGTAAATAAGGCGTATTTATTACCCAATATGAGTATCGAACACTCATTTAATTTGTTCGACTTGTACCGTGTACATTTAATATCAAGTTAACTATTTAATTCAAGAATTAATTTAATAAATTCTTAAAATAAAATAGTAAATTTTATTTGATATTAATATTTGATTTGCACACGTGTCACCATTTAATTGGGTAAAAATTTAATCTGCTTACATAAATATTTTTTTAGTTTTATATTTATAATTTACTTAGTCAGCGTGTCACGTTCGCAAAATGAGACCCGTCATCCTATTTTGTAGGAAAATTTTAGCACGTGACTGGTACGTGACCAAAACGACGTCGTTTCATGAGTTTTCCGGTCATTTGGGACTAATTTGGGTAAATTTGAATTGTTATGGGACTATATCGAAAATGTAAATAAGTATGGGACCAAAACGAAAAAGGTAAAAAGTTACGGGACAAAAACGATTTTAATACCTCCTATTCCGCCGGAAAATATTGGCACGTGACCGGCACGTGATCAAAACGACGTCGTTTCACGAGTTTTCCGGCCATTTGGGACTAATTTGGATAAATTTGAATTGTTGTGGGACTAAATCGAAAAAGTAAATAAGTATGGGACCAAAAAGAAAAAGGTAAAAAGTTACGGGACGAAAATGGTTTTAATCCCTATGAATGGTGTAGTTTAAAGTGATAAATCGTTTTATTCCTTTTTAAGAAATGATGAATCTAAATAGTGATGCACCTTTAATGCAAAAGATGCATTTATTTGGAGACATGGGTAGTATGAATTACTCTCAAATAGTAACATTTAAATTCACACTATAAATACAAAGCATACATTCATACCAAGATTACATAAATTTCACCAAGTGATCAAACGAGAAATAATAACAAGCATTTCCAATAAGAAACCTAAGCTTCAGCTAACAAAAAATTCTTTAATCAATTAGAATTTCTTAGGGTTATATAAGAGTGTTCTTAGTCTATGCCTAAGCATAAGTTCTATATCTTTAAGCTTAAACCTAGCTTCAAGGATAACCCATTGTAAGAGAATTCTCTATAGTTGGAACCCAAACCAATCCCTATCCTTTGAGTATTTTTAGAGTAGGTAGTTTGAAAGTTGCTGGTAAGTGGAGTTAGACTTTACTGAAAGTTGTTGTAAGAGGTCTTGAACTCATCTAAACCCGGCGTAGTAGAATCCTACGATAGAAGAAAAAAATTAACAAATGTCTCTTGACATTTTAAACCAAGATTCCTACATATTGGAATTATCTCAACTTGTCCGAGAAGATGTGTTTGTATTGCGTTATATATTTAGCTTTCATATCATTTTTATTTCATAAAGCAAACATACACTTATCTTAATCAGCTTTACATCAAGTAAGTTGATTCTTGTCAAGCAAAGATCTGCTCGCATGCATCCATAATTTTAGCATAAGTGTTCAATTCGCAACTAAGTTTAAAATACAGTATGATCATTATCAGTTGTGAGCTTGACACCCTGCACAAAACCTAGCTTGTTTGAAGTAGACTTGTAAAAGTCAGCTTAGCATCCAAGTTATATATGTAAAGGTTATATAAAAGCCTATTCACTCATCTCTCTAGGATTCTACTCTCGTTCGAGAATTACATATGACCTACAACTTCCGCATAGCTAAGTTTGATAGATTCCCAACTATAAAACTTCTCAGCAGACTGCAGATAGTAGGTTAGTTATCATCAGTCTAAGCTCAACGCTCGCACCTCCTTCAACTATGGCCTGGAGAATAGAAGATGGCTGAGAATTCACAATTTACTGTCCACTAATTGTCTATATGAATTGACTCATAGGAGAATAGGAGAATTTCACGAAATACAAATATTAATTACACTACCAAAATGATGCTCCCTCCTAACTTAAATTTGTGTTCCCACCTTGGACTTTGCTTTACTTTTTAAACACAAGTTGAAGCACTCAACCAAAAGCATAACTCCACTAATTGCGGCACTAAAATAACATTATCCCAAACATATCAAGATTTGGAGAGATCGTCCTTATAATATTTTTTCTTTTCTTTAATCCTAATTATTAATTCCAATACATTAATTAATTGACAAGTAATCTCGTAATCATAAATTATTTGGTAGTGGAAGGAATGTTGATTCCCATCGAGCCCCTAACCTTAAAATTTTGTATTCTATTAATCTTCTTATTCTAGATTTTTTTTTTTTGGTACTATGTTTGTTACGTAGATTGCTTACACCATTAATATACGATTATTTCGTACGTACCTGTATATCAAATGCGAACATATAAACGTGAGAAAAGAAGTGTTTTTGTAGTTTGTATATGTGATTATTAAACAAGTATAAGTTTAGTTTAATATTTTATTTTCCCTATGTTATCCTACATTTTAATTCCACAATCACGAAGTGAATATATTTTTAAAATATTTAAGAATTCAGTTAATATAAATATACTATATATGAACAGTGTGAACAATTTTTACTGTAAAAGTGGTTTTCAATTAACGTTCTTTAGGGGTGTAAATGAGTCGAGTCGAGCTGAGTAGTGCTGAGCTCGAACTCGACTCGAATGCAATACTCGAAACTCGACTCGAACTTGGTCGAGCCTAACTTTTTTAGTTCGAGCTCGACTCGTCCAAAAACTCGATAAACTCGAGCTCGACCCGACCCGACTCGATAACTTTACTATTTTACAAAAATAAAGTGTAAAACGTATTTTAACCCTTTTTTTTCTCTAAATCTTGCATATCAAATACACTTGAAAATTTAAACAACTCAAAGTCCACAAATACAATAATATACCTTAAAATCCAAAAAAATGAAAAACATTGTCAAATGGACAAATATTCCCAAATAAAAAAGAATCGTGGGCCGTGGGCCGTGAGACGTGATTATCATTCAGATTTTGGAAGTTATAAGAACGTAAGCGTACCATTTGTATATATATTTTATTTTATATTTAAAATTATTACTACATATAATATAATTACTTAATAAAATTAATGACAAAATAGTAAAAATAATGTGCAAACTCGATTAGGCTCGCGAGCTGAGTATTTATAAGCTCGAACTCGTGAGCTACTCGAGTAGCTCGACTCGATTAGGTTCGAGTCGCTTTCGATCTTTTTACAAGTCGAGCGCGAGTAGCTCACACTACAAAAAAGACGCGGTTTAACGACGGAAAATTTGCGACGGCCAAATATCCGTCGCAAATTTCGTGTATTTGCGACGGATTTGGGCAAGCCGTCGTAAAAAATGTCGGTTTGCGACGGATATGAAATTCCGTCGCAACAGTTAGTGTTTTGCGACGGAAATGTATGTCGCAAATCCTAGGGCCCACCACCTTCGTTGTACTCCTGCTCATTTGCGACGGATATGTCGTCGCAAAGTCAAAATTGAAATTTGCGACGGAATTTTCCGTCGCAAAACGACCCGTTTAAAAGTAGCCACCCGGAAAATGACCCATTTGCCTGTTTTGCGACAGAATGGCCGTCGCAAATTTTAAATTCATATTTGCGACGGCCACTTTTCCGTCGCAAAATTGAGTAGTTGAAGCTCGTCAGAGGGGTTGGTGACCAATAATTGACCTGGGTCGTCGCAAAGCGTATTTGCGACGGAATTGCCGTCGCAAAATATAGAATTTGCGACGGAAAATCAGTCCGTCGCAAATTTGTGCAGATTTATAACAATCCCCTTCCTTTTCCTTCCCTTTCACTTTCACTCTTCTTTCCCTTTCACTTTCACTCACGAAAAAAATAAGAAATGATGCGGTTTTCATATGTTCTTCACGTATAATTGGTGTATTTGTCATTGCCTTCAACCTCACCGTACGTATTTGTCATTGCCTTCTACTTCACCGTACGTTTTCACATTTTTAACCGTTTAAATGTCATATTTTTATTGTTTCAATTTTTTAGTACACTATTAGGTAATGAGCATGATATATGTTTATTTGATGGGTTTAGGTATTATTGATGATATATGTTTATTTGATGGGTACGTTAATTTTAGTTTGTGTGATATTTATACCTATTTTTAGTCGAAACTCTGCTCAATTTTTATGTACACTATTAGATAAATTGTGTGATATTTGTTTATTTGATTGGTTTACTATGATTGATATATATGGTTGTGTTGGATTGATTTTTGTGAAGGAAAATTTTGTATATCCTTATTTTTAGGCAAACTCTGCCCAATTTTTTATAACTCACGTGATATTTACTTTTAATCTGTAACAGATGCAATTTCCAGATCGTGGTTGGATGTACTCAATACCTAGAATGATAGGAGGAGGCATTAACTCTGCCTTTTGCAATAAAATTGATGAGTTTATTGAGTTTGCACTACAACATCCATGCAGTATGGATTGTATGGGTAATATTAGGTGTCCGTGTAAAGACAGAAGATGCAGAAATATGAGATTCTTGAGTGTTGATGAGGTTAGAACTCATCTTGTGATTTCCGGTTTTGTTCCCCGTTATTACAACTGGACCAGTCACGGTGAACAACGGTGGAATGTTGACATCGAAACCGTAGAATACTGGTATACTGGGTGGAGCGGTGGTGGAAATTTTGATGTTGGTGGTTCAAGTTATGTTCCGTATACTCAATTTGAACCACAAATAGAGGATGGACCTGATAGATATCGGATGATGATTGCAGAATCTGTTTTGGGTGGTCAACCACAATTCAATGAAACACCTATGGAGGAGGAACCAAATCATCGGTCAAAGAAGTTTTTTGATATGCTTAAAACCGTTGATCAAAAGTTGTTTCCTGGTTGTGAGACTGAGACGCAATTGTCATTCAATGCTCAAATGTTGAACATCAAAACTGAAGGCAAGGTCAGTCAAAAAGTGTTCAATCAATTTGCTAAATTGTTCAAACGAGC
The DNA here is from genome assembly GCA_947034835.1 of Ballota nigra. Taxonomy (NCBI): domain Eukaryota; kingdom Viridiplantae; phylum Streptophyta; class Magnoliopsida; order Lamiales; family Lamiaceae; genus Ballota; species Ballota nigra. The sequence goes on along the minus strand of OX344720.1, from coordinate 84,303,525 downwards.
TCTACCTGAAGACAACACGGCGCCTGATAATTTCTATCAGAGCAAGAGGCTCTTGAAGGATATGGGTCTACCCTTTGAGAAGATTGATTGTTGTACAAACGGTTGCATGTTGTTTTGGGATGAGGATGAGGATGAGGATGAGGATCATTGCAAGATGTGTGGTCACCCACGGTACAAACCATCTGGTCGTACAAAAAGTAAGAAGAAAGTGCAGTTGAAGGCTTATAAGGCAATGTATTACCTTCCCATCACTCCTCGTCTAGAGAGGTTGTATCAGTCCAGTGCCACGGCTAAAGACATGACATGACATGCTAAGGAGTGTTCTGGTGAGAATTCTGGAGAGATGCGGCATCCTGCAGACTCGGAGGCATGGAAACATCTTGATAGGGAGTTCCCAGATTTTGCAAGGGAGACGAGAAATGTGAGGTTAGGCTTGTGCACGGATGGTTTTGCCCCATTTGGAATGCACGGAAAAAAGTATTCATTATGGCCTGTGTTGTTGACCCCGTACAATCTACCTCCTTGGTTGTGCATGAAGCCTCAACATATATTTCTTAGTATCTTGGTGCCTGGACCACACAACCCCAAGCATAAATTGGATGTATATCTCCAGCCATTGATTAAAGAGTTGAAATCTTTGTGGTCTACGGGGGTGGAGGCCTACGACGTTCATAGGAAGCAGAACTTCACGATGCGAGCTGCACTTTTGTGGACCATTAGTGACTTTCCAGCATTTTCTATGTTGTCTGGGTGGTCAACAGCAGGAAAACTAGCATGCCCGTATTGCATGGACGGTTCTGATGCATTCTATCTTCCGTTGAGTAGAAAAGTGTCATGGTTCGACAACCATCGCAAGTTTCTTCCTCCTGATCATCCCTTTCGGAGGAACAAAATAGACTTTCTAAAGGGTAAAAATGCAGTAGGCCGCCCAAGACCACGGATTCGATCAGGTATGTGTCTAGGTACTGAATCACTACTGATGTCTATGTGTCTCATATATATAAGTTAACCATATATAAATTAATTATTTCAGGTGATTCGTTGTTGTATGAGGTTATAGTCACTGATTTGATGAAGACAACTGAGGCGGGTGCAATGGAGCACAATAAACGTATCCAGGGTGGTTGGAAGAAGAGAAGTATCTTTTGGAACTTACCTTATTGGAGCAAGTTGTTGATTCGACACAATTTGGATGTGATGCATATAGAGAAGAATGTTTTCGACAACTTGTTTCATACGGTCGTGGGTACTGAAGGGAAGACCAAAGACACTTCAAAATCCAGAGATGAGTTGAGGCTCTTCTGTTCTCGTGCTTCCCTACACAAGGATGAGCAGACAAGAACATATCCCCAGGCCTCTTACACAATTAGTAAAGCAGAAAGGAAGAATTTGTGTAAGTAGGTGAAAGAGTTGAGCTTCCCTGACAATTATGTGTCGAATTTGGGAGACAGAGTTGACACGGAAACCGGAAAGGTGTCTGGAATGAAGAGTCATGATTGTCACGTGTTCATGCAACGACTCTTACCTATTGCATTTCGGTACTCACTTCCCAAGAATGTATGGAGTGTCATCACGGAATTAAGTCTCTTTTTCAGACACTTAACGGCATCAACGATTACAGTTGAGGACATGAGGCGTTTGGATGAGGAGATCCCTGTTATTCTATGCAAACTTGAGCGGATTTTTCCACCCAGCTTCTTCGACTCGATGGAGCACTTACCCGTACACTTAGCGTATGAAGCCTCAATTGCTGGTCCCGTACAGTATCGATGGATGTACCCTTTTGAGAGGTAATTCTATACCATTTTTTAAATCTACTTTTAAGATCAATACTGAATAAATTTTCTAACACAAGAATGTTTTAGGTATTTGCACAATTTAAAGCTCAATATTGGAAATGCGGCCCACATCGAAGCATCAATTGTTAATGCATACCTTACTGAAGAGGTTGGAGCATTTTGTTCTTACTACTTCGGCGATCAAGTTCAAACCAGAATCAGAAATGTGCCTCGCAACTACGATGGTCGTGGAGTAGACCATCCCCTTCGTGATGTTGAAGGTATGTTATCTGTATTTTTGCATCCGGGTCGACCAATGGGTAAGGGCACCAAACGACCGTTCAGGGGCAGTATTGAAGAGGAAACAATACATTCATATGTTTTGATGAATTGTCCTGAAGTCCAACCGTATATAGAGTAAGTAATTTAATTTTATAGTTGAGTTTTTTACAATATGTATACTGTTGATATCTGAAAAGTAATTAATTTCTTTGTTCTGATATATAAGCATGTTCTGTGAGTATAAGCGTCAAGTAGAACCAGACATCACAGATGCAACAGTTTTTCAATCCATCTGCAATGATTTTATGTTTTGGTTCCAACGTTACGTGAGTACCACATAATTATATGATTTTTACCTTATAACAAATATGTTATTATTTTTATACATGATAATTTAATATTTACAGGGACAAAATGGCCTACTTAATAACAACCCACATCTTGAAGCTCTGAGCAAAAGACCACTACGTAGTGTGGTATCATACCACGGATATTACGCAAATGGATACAAATTTCATACTGAAGCGTATGCTTCAACGAAATCGACTACAAACAGTGGTGTTTGCGTTATCGGTGCAAACTACAACGAAGAACCCATCGATTACTATGGAGTGCTGCAAGAAGTAGTTGAAATAGAATATCCGGGTTGGCCGAGCAGGACGATAGTGTTGTTCTTGTGTGAATGGTATGATCCAGGGAACCAAGGAACAAGAGTCGACAAAAACTACAAGATTGTTGATATCAACACCGGAAAGAAGTTTCCGGCGGCATACGATCCTTATATTTTTGCAACGCAAGCATCTCAGGTATATTATTGCAAATACCCCGGATCAAGTAGGCCCAACTTGAGGACAGTTTGCAAAGTAAAGGCAAGATCACTGGTTGAAGTTTCTAATTCGTCAAACAAAGACGGTGTAGAACCAACAGATCCATTTCAAACAGAGATACAAGAGGCTCAAACAGAGGTTGATCAAGCAGGTGTGAATATTTTTGTCGACTTACTTGCTGCAAATCCAGAAATGATAATGATTGAAAGTGATCATGAGGGTGATGGACAAGAGCGCGGTGGGGAGGAAGAGGAAGAGGAAGAGGAAGAGGAAGAGGAAGAGAAAGAGGATGAAGATGAGGAAGAGGATGAAGATGATGATGAGGATGGCGAGGAAGAAGACGACGATTAGAATTACTAAATTATTGTATATATAACAAGTGAAAAACGAAAATGAATTAATTTGGTGAATTATGAAAAAAAAACGAGTCAATTTGGATACATACACAATTAATTGCGTACAAATGAACGAATTATAAATTTAAGCGGGAGTCGAAATAAATAAATTTACAGAAATAATAAAAATTAAATGGCCCCAATATTTATAAAAACAAGTTAGAAACGAAAATGAATTAATTTGGTGAATTGTAGAAAAAAAAATGAGTCAATTTAGATACATACACAATTAATTGAGTACAAATGAACGAATTATAAATTTAAGCGGGAGTCGAAATAAATAAATTTACAGAAATAATAAAAATTAAATGGCCCCAATATTTATAAAAACAAGTTAGAAACAAAAATGAATTAATTTGGTGAATTGTAGAAAAAAAATGAGTCAATTTGGATACATACACAATTAATTGCGTACAAATGAACGAATTATAAATTTAAGCGGGAGTCGAAATAAATAGTTTTACAGAAATAATAAAAATTAAATGGCCCCAATATTTATAAAAACAAGTTAGAAACGAAAATGAATTAATTTGGTGAATTGTAGAAAAAAAACGAGTCAATTTGGATACATATACAATTAATTGCGTACAAATGAACGAATTATAAATTTAAGCGGGAGTCGAAATAAATAATTTTACAAAATAAAAAAAATAGTTGGGCAAAATATTTTAATAAACAACTTAGATACGAAAAGAAATTAATTTGGTGAATTATAAAAAAAATGACTTAATTTGAATACATATACAATTAATTGCATAAAAATAAACGAAAGTAGCTTGTGCCCTAGTGGCGCGCGCCCCCTCCTCTTGCACAAGAGGTCCCGTGTTCGATTCCCCTTGGACGCAAAAAATGGATTAATTGTTCAAGGCCTAATAAGACTAATATAGAAGGTGGGCCGCATATAAAAAGAGATGGGTCGGTTGGCCCAGTGGTCCGGGCCCGCCCCGGCCGCCTCGGGTGCCCGGGCTCGAACCACGCGAGCCACTTTTTTTTTTGTATAGGCTCGGTAATTTGCGACGGCCAAATTCCGTCGCAAATATTGAATTTTGCGACGGAAAACAACCCGTCGCAAATTATAACAGAAAAAAATAAAAAAAATATATATAAACATTTGCGACGGAATGTGGCCGTCGCAAATGTTGTTGACCCGAACGGGTCTGACCCGAAATATTTGCGACGGAATACTGTCCGTCGCAAATTCTGTGTGACCCGGCCGGGTCTGACCCGCCGATTTTGCGACGGATTTGTCCGTCGTTAATTTGCGACGGAAGTCGAAATCCGTCGCAAAAATTAGATACGGCTGTTTTAGGGACGGATACGTGTCCGTCGCAGATACCGTCGCAAAACACTGTTTGCGACGGATTTTCCGTCGCTAATTCCGTCGCAAAACAGTGTTTTTTTTGTAGTGTCGTGGGTCGGCTTAACTCACCTACCCCATAATGTTTTTTAGTAAAAACAATTAATATATTTTTACAAATTCTAGCATGCACTTAAGTGCACAATATGCACTTGAATTTTAAGTTTAATTTTGACTTCAATTTTGATTTTTTCAAAACAAACACATGATTTGTGTGTGTGTGTTTTTTTTTTTCTCTCATTTAAGGTATTATTGACTACTACCTCCGTCCACGAAAAATAGGCTTGTTCCTTTGCACGTGGTTTAATGCGATATGTCGGAGGGTATTACGCGGTTTTCCGAAGTCCGTTTTTTAATAAAATGATCGTTTATGGAAAGTATGTGAAACAAATTTTCTATTAACGATAATATTATTAAAAAATGAATCTCAGAAAACCCCGAAATATCCTCCGATATTTTGCATTAAACCACGTGCAAAAAAGTAGGACTATTTTTCATGGACAGAGGGAGTACTTCTTAGGGTTTTGCTGATTTATACTTGGGATGTTTGCATACCATGCAGTACTGCACACTAATCTAGAACTATCAAGTCCTTTTGCGGGAATAATTAATACCCTTTATTAATATTTTTTAATATAAATATGACTACCCTTCAACAAATACTTTTTTAATGAAACAATTAATACTCTTTAAACTTTTTCACGGTAAACAAAAATTGCCCCAGTTATACAGCAACATCATAAATTTGATTTTTCAAACGCGAAATTGAATGGCTTTCTTTGTTTGTTTGTTTTTCTTCAATCTCATTTTAAACCATACGAAATCGTTTCACACTAGATAATTAAAGTGTATATTGCAGACTCAATTAAAAAAACATAATTACAAAAAATAAAGTATAGAGTAAAAATAATTCATATATAAAAGAGTATTAGTTGTTTTTCCCTAAAAATATTATTTATTTTTATTGAAAAGTATTAGTTGTTTTCACTGAAAAGTCTTAGTTGTTAATTGAAAATAAATTAAGACTTTTCAGTGAAAACAACTAATATTTTTCAGTTAAAACAACTAATACACTTCAATAATTTATGCATGGACCAATTTCACTCTATACATACTCATTACAAAATCTGAATTATAACAATTTAGGTGGTTCATATATTATTTCACAACTTAAACATTCTTACATAGAAAAACTTATCTAATTGACGTGATTTTTGTACAAGGGTCAAAGAGACTAAATTAAGATTTCTATATATCATTGCCACTTTGTCGTAAACGAAAGCAGTTGCCACCAATCCAAAAGGTGGGGAATAATAAAAAGGAGTAGTTGCTATTATCAGTAATTTTCTTTTTTAAATAACAAAAGGAAATTTAAAAATTGATTTTACTAGTGACAAAAAAGATTGTTAAAGGAAATTTATCAATTTTATCTTTAAAAAAAAAAACTTACTTTGCTATGAGTTCAACCTAATCGAACACAATTCTGGGTGAAATTGTAGTGATATGTTGCACATTTATTTAAAAAAAAAAAAAAAACTCCTATTAATCCGTTCAAAATTCATGAATTAATCAGGAAAAAAAAACATCAATTTACCTATCCGAAATTACAGTGTTGAAAATACACAAAAGTTTGTACGATATCAAATACTTACTTGTTACGTATATTTCTCATGTAAAATAAAGATTAAGTCTCATATATATTGTACAATTCAGATGTATTTTTACACATTATCAATTATTTCCACTGAATAGTTACGGTTGGTAAACAACTGACTGAACCATTACAATTGGTAAATTACAACTTAGTTACAATGATATTGTTTAAAAAAAAAACACTCCAATTGCATGGTATATCTGTGCATACAAAAACTAAAGTTAAAATAAATACGTACATAAATAAAGTAGTAGAGGAGACGTCAAATGTCCCTTGCCCAGGCCCAAACTGATGAAGAAGGCCACAACGGTGATCATCGAGGGCTAAGGCCCAATTCAACCATGATTTAATATATATATATATATATATATATATATATATATATATATATATATATATATGCGCGCGCGCCACAATGCTAATTCGGGAATTTTACATCTCGAATTTCAGTTTTTTCTAAGCTGAAAAAGAATTGCATTCTTAAAACGGTGGCTATTATAGAAATAATATTAAATTTTAAAAAAATATTTAATAAAAATTCAATAAAATAAGAATGGATAGTTGCGTCCGTCATAAAATTTGTATAAAACGTGATACTTTTGTATATTTTGTGAATTGTGATGCTAAATTTTTAAAAGTATCACAAAAATATGCAAGAATATCATTTCACATATGAGACGGTTTCACACAAAATTTTCTCAAACTTATATCCAATTAGTCCGTACAAGATTTCCTCAAAGTTATATCCAATTAGATCTGTACAACTCATCTTATCAAATTAATTTATATCTGTTGTAAAATATAAAGTGCAAAGCATGAACACCGATTTGTTTACCCAGTTCGTCATGAATGACTACGTCTGGGGGCGTACCAAGTCAGGGGTTTTCATTAATATTTCTGTGTATACAATACTGAGTACATGGATCTATTTATAATAGGGAAACCCTAATCTAAACCTAAAGTCTGTTTAGGTTGTGAAATCCATTAGTAATGTCCACATCAAATTTTCTGGATTTGGTATATTAAATCTACTGGATTTATAACACTCCCCCTTGGACATTACGACATAACGTATATGTCTTGTCAGAAAAACTCCACATGCTAGGTAGCGATAAAAATATTTAGCTAGGGAGGAATGCAATTATTGATCTTCCGGATCTAATCTTCAAGATTATTTCGATATTGTTACTCCCCCTGAAGACAACAACTTTCTAAGTCTTCACATCCAAATACCATAAGCATATTTTTCAAAAGTAGAGGTAGGTAGGGACTTAGTGAACAGATCTGCTAGATCGTGATTGTCACTAGGTCGCACATATTGTATGGTAATTACGTCACCCTTCTGGAGTTCGTATGGGAAGAAAAATTTCGGGGAAATATGTTCGTTAAGTTCATCTTAACGTACTCGTTGTTCATTTTGTGCAACAAAAATTGCGTTGTCTTCATCGATTACAGTAGGGAATGTATTGTTTAATGGATCTCCATGAGATCACAATATCATCTCTAAGAAAAATATAACCAGTCTGAGTTATCATAGAATGTGTTTAACATCATTCCAACGTCTCCTTCTGGGAGAAGCGCTATATATCGCAAGCAAATTTATCACAAATGCGATATCCAGACTTGTGCAGTTTGTGAGATAGGGTATGCACCAAGTAGCGCTTAGATAAGGAACTTCCGGTCCTAGGATATCCACTATATCTTCTTTCGGCCAAAATGGGTTCTTACCCACTTCAAGGAATCGAACTACCATAGGTGTACTAAGTGGATGAGATTTATCTATGTAAGATCTCTCAAATAACCTTTTCAAGTAGGTTGACTGGTGTACAGAATTCATTCGTCCTTTAGGGAGATGTCATATTCATTTTTCCTTTGGGGAAATACTCGAATTAATTTTCCTTTAGGAAAATACTTTTACTTTTCTTTCAGGAAAATTCTCGAATCAGCAGGTCAAGATTATACTTGGTTTTATCCAAGATTTTCATTTCGAATTCAGCTTTCAAGATTGAAGTGGCTTCTTCAATCTCTTTGCATGTTCCGATTATATTTAGATCGTCAACATATATGGATATAATGTAAATACCACTTTGCGATTTATATGCAAGGGAAAGCTATATTGTTTGTATATTCCTTCTTCGGGAGGAATTCACTAAGTCGATCTTACCATATTTGATCCGGCTGTTTCTAGATCATGTAATGACCTTCACAGTTTTGTACTATACATACTGTGGTTTTCATCATTCCTCTTCTGGGGAATCTTAAATCCATCAGGGATATAAATATTGGTATGTAATAACCATATAAAATATGCGGTTTACAAGGTCCATTAGCTGCATTTTATTTTAGCTGCCAGTGATTAGCGGAACTTTGTTCATTCATACCAGGAGAATATGTTTGATCACAAACAATCATTGGTCTCTGTGAAAACCATGGGTTTCTGCAAAAACCCTAAAGCTATTAACCTCGCTTACCACCCTTCTTTTGGTTTTCGTGTAAACACTCATTATCCTACAAGGATAACTTTTCGAGTGTACGTACGAAAGAACCAAAACTTATTATTTGTGAGTTTAGCTTTGCCACACTTTTGCTTCTTCCTTATTGCACCCCAAATCAAAATGCTTCGGGTACTCAACTTAGGTACTGGATCCAGATTTTAGAAAGAGCAATTGTGGACACAGATATGTTGTTGACAACGAATTTATATTGTTTCTCCGGTATTTATTTATTGATCTCATATTAACTAGATCACATTATTTCCCTTATGTGTTTGATCTGGTCGTTCCGCGATCCTAGTATTAGATCATTTTGTGCACGTGCTTTGTTACTAGGATTCTTCGTCTTCAGGACGCATCTATCCTGGAGATTTCAAGTCCGACTGACCAGTTTTGCTAGCTTTCATTCTAGGTGTGTATGTCTCTTTTATAGGTCCTTACGCTTTTGGCGTTTGGGGCATGTATACTTGATCTCATTTGGACCTTTACACCTTTGTGGTCAGTAAACGTATCTGGCAGATTACTTGCTATACATTTCAAGTTACTTATCTTTTGAACTTCAAGTTCAGTCTAACTAGTGCATGAGTCTAAATATCGAGGACCTTTTTCCTTCAGGGAAATTTCTTGGTCTTTTTCCTTCAAGAAAAATATCTCGATCTGTTTCCTTCGGGGAAACTTCTCGGTATTCATTTAATATTTTGGATTCTAATCTCTCCCTAATGCCGAGAATAGACTTTTCATCAATTATGCAGTTAGCCAACAGTGCACGATAGAATGTTCACTTGTTGTGGGGGTACGCGTACTGCACGATAGAATGTTCGCAGGTGGAAAATGATGTATCATTTTCTGCGCACTAGTTGTAGAGGGGAGTACTAATGATATGCAGTGGGTCAGATTTAAATTCGAGTAGCTACATGTAAATTTCATGCCCCTAACATTTAGCTAAGTTGGAATTTTTGCAATAACGGTCTAACGATTAGTTTGATGCATCAAATTAGAGACTCGGCTAGACCATTATGGTGTGGACGTAAGGGACTTAACGTTTCACTTTAATTTTCCAATGTCATATACTAAACATTGAATGCAGTCAATGTGAGCTCACTGGCATTTTCCATTCAGATGGATTCAATTTGATAATTTGGGAAATGAGAACTAAGCGCAATAGTGTTGCAATAGGTTTGACAAAAGCGTGATTGCAGGTGGATAACAAGCATACATAAGACCACCGTGTGAAAGCATTAATTATAACCATTAACTATCAAAATGGTCCCCATACTAGGATAATCAGTCCACAAATATCTCAAAGAAACCATTCTAAAAATGTGAGATTTAATTCCAACTTTAGTATGATTCAGCCGTACTCTAAGTTCACCCTTTGTACAAGCCATAAATTTATTTACGAAAGGGGTTGACGTGTCATAGCCAATGAACTTAGACAAAATCCGACATATCACATTATTATTTTAGATGGACTAACCGCTCATGATATAATATGTATGAATCTAAATTGGATTTTAAGACCAGATCTACAACTCTTCAGGTGGTTGGATTTTGTTAATAAGGTCTTTCACGCTTCAGGCGTGCTTTAGATTAATTGGCATGTGTTATTTTATCCTTCAGGGACATAAATTTTAACCGGGAATATTCTATATAAATATGAGATTCAGTAACTCTGTTGGAGTTGTTAAAGACATCCGGTAATTGAGTTGTAATTTTTTCGCAAATATTAATCATGACAAAGCATATAGCATAACATGCATAAAAATCACAAAATAATGACACTGTGTATCTTGACAACTCATAGTCTTTAATGTCATGTCACTGACAATATTCATGTTTGCTTCAGGTAAACTGGCATGCTGAGATTCGCTTGGGGAATACTCGATCTCGACCATCTCAATAATTATTTGGCATCGGCCATGATTTTCATCTATCGATATCTTCTGCTATCAATTTTATTCAAATTTTGTTGATAAATATAATCCTTCAAGGATTTTTATAAACGACAATGAATATAATCCTTCAGGGATTTTTCATAAACAATTGATATCTTATTGAGATGGTATCGGAAAATTTAATCAGTGCATCTGCCTTCTGGGCAAAGATGGGGTCAAAATTTCATTACATTTGTCCCAAATGAAGCAAGACGAATCTCAAAGCCTAAGTCATGATACTAATAATGTACATTTATGTAAATCACTCTTTGTCTCCAAAATCTTCGAGCTCCAAGCTCAAAAGATCATCGTTGTCTATATCAAAATCTGCTTCAGGCAGACTGACATGGTGAGATTCACCCTGAGGGGTCATGCCCTTGTTGTCATTTTGTATCTTTCGATGAGCCTCAATCAAGTGCTTGGATTTGTGGATCTCTTCCCTTCCACGCTTACGCCCCACTCAGGCTCATTTGAGCTACAACATGTGCTTCAGGCACTGCTTGTGGATCAACCGGTCTAGTATTGTGATTTCTCATCAATAGCTAGTTTGTTTTTCTGCCATTAAAAGTGCAGAAATTAGCTTCGAGAGAGTGGTGTACTACTGCTGGAGTACAAGGTTACTAGCGTGGAATGTTGATAAGGTTTTCTGTATCAACTCAGTCTCAGTAATTTGCTGCTGGCATAATTTTATTTGTGATACAATACGATGCAAGGTAGAATTGCACTCCGTTTAAATCTTGAAAACGGAGATTCAACCAATCGTATTGTGCCCGAAGGATTATATCATTTTGTTGATAAAAATAATCCTTCTGGGATGTCCATAAGATGCTAGGGTCCATCTCGATATGGTACTCATATTTCAAGTCCTGATTTAGGTGGTACTGAGATAAATCAACGCTTTTTCCTTTTGGGAATCAGAGGATTTTGGACCATGGACAATGATTCTGCTTAATTAGGATGAGGCTAGATGAATCTCAACATTTATGGCCCATATCACGTAGTTATTACCATCGAGAGTAAGCTCTGAAAATTCTCTCTTAGTAATACCAAGCATTTTCACTACGTTTTAAATGGACATGACGAGACTTACAATTTGAATTTTTATTAACAAAGGATAAATAGGATTTAATTTACATTCTCAATCACAAAAAGGGAGCAAATATTGGGTGCCGCCTACCCAAACATGATTTTACGGTCCGACAAATACTGGGTGCCGCCTACCCAGACAATATATGCGGACTAATAATGTAAATTTAATTCACATAAATAGGTATACAGGTAGGAGCAACTATTCAAATTCAATTTTTTTTGTCAAAGCTCATGTTTGCTTCAAGCAAACTTGTATACGAAAATTCAGGGCTTTTGTTTGAATGAATTAAATTAGCAGCAGACACACAAGGATTTTCACATAAATCCTAATTTCTACAGCAAATAATTCACAAGCATGTGTTGCGGCAAGCGCGCAATGCTAAATGTTGGAAAATATAAAAGAAGAAATTAAGCCTTTTACCAGAGCGGGACCCTACGATAAGGGTTCATGGATATTTGTTGATGGATTCGACTAGCATCGGGTAGCCTTAGGCATGTCTCAAGTGGGTGGAGCTATCATCCAGGTATTGATTCCAAAAGAAAAGAAATAGGTTAGTAAATTCCAAGAGACGATTTAAATTTAATGTGCATGAATAATTATACAAGTTTTCATGTTTTATTAAAATTAAAGGCCTAAAAATAAATTAATCAAAGATTGGCCAAGATACAATAATCAAAGAGGCCCAGGTTAATTAATTGAAAAATTCAGCTTAATTAATTAAAAAAAGGCCCAATTAAGTTTATAAACCGGCCCATAGAAAAACTTTCATTTTCAAAAAGCTGGCAGGTTAAAATAATTAATTAGCCCAAAAGAAAAAGAAAAAGGCCAGGTTATTAGCAGAATCCTTGAATACCTGCATGAACCACGTTCGCAGGCCTTTGTGGACTCCGTTGCACAATTCCTCAATCAAAGGGATGAATTGAGCAAATTCCCACCAGCCCCGCGTCGAAAACCACCAACAGGGCGGCGATGCGACAACGATGGGCGGCATCAGGCAGAGAGAGAGCGACGCCCGGCGGCGCCAGACGGATGTTGGGGCGCGTCTAGAACACCGTGTGGAAACGCAGCAAAGATATTGGGGCATTTTTGCAGGTGGTTTTGATATATTACAGGGTCTCACTTCAGGATTTATGAGAACATTCCTTGTAAGCTGAAATATATTGTTGGAAATTAGTTTTAATGAAGGTTTCATACCCTGACTTTGACCAATTTTTTTAGGAGTAAAAACGTTAGTTTTTTGGAAAATAAAATTAACGATGTTGTTCTACTCGCGGAGTAGATGAGCGTGGTATATTTAATATCTCAAAACCGATTTCCGGTGAGTGAGAAATTAATTTGGGAAGTTGTAGTATTAATCATTTGTGTTGAATAAATCCATGGGAAATGGAAAATGAAGTTTCATCCCACATTGGAAAATTACAGGAAGATTGTCTTGTATATAAGTAGGAAAGTATTCATGTTCTTTAAATTGGGACATGGGGACCCTAACCATGGACCACACGCGCGCGCGCGCGCCCGGGCCCGGGTCCGGGGTTCATGGTTCTTGGCAATTGGGCTTTGGGGCCTTACCTATATTTCTAGAGTACCAAAAATATAAAATAGTCCAATACCTTTTGGAACCAATCGGTTCGGGTGGCCTTTATGAACTCGGATCGGCCCACTTCGGGTGGCCCATTTAGAATTGAGTCGGCCCACGAACTTGGTTGATACACTTACGAATTTGATTAATAAACTCCAGAGTATCTGGAATATTCCGTCTTGCTTCCCAAGAATGAGAAACTGCATTTCTCTCTACTACAGAAAGTGGGTGACCCATGATCACCACGTACTCCACTCCAGCAACCTTCAGATGGGTCGGATTTCCGCCTATATATATCCCTTTTTGTCCATTCTTTCGAACACACTTTACGAACCCAATAATTCCTGAAATCCATTCGCTGCAGAATTCCCGTTAAGCTCATAATTCCGATTTAGTTCGCCGGAAATTCATACTCGGTGGTGCTACCAGTGTGAATTGATAAACCGTTTTACCTTTAGAGACTTGTACGCATTATACCGTAAGCACTATACGGGCGTATTTAGTCTTACAGGAATAGGTTATTCCTAGACTCGGTTTATATCATGAATTCGTTTCGTATTTTCTTTCTTTTATCCTTCAGTGTTTCGAAATTTACATATACCCTTTAAATAACAATATACACATCGAAATCACAAAACCCGTGGCCGCCACAAGAGGGTACACCTCTGGTTTAATCCAACGACCCATCTGGGAATATTTGATGATGTTCTACCTTTTTCTTTACGTAAAATAATTTTAAAGATATAACCATGCTTCTTTGCGCCACCGCCGACATGAAGGATTATGAGTATAATTAGTCGGAAATTTCGAGGTTCGCAAATTTGGTGTATAATCTAATTGAGTAGAGTACTCGTGCTGATAACATATTGTAAAATATAAAGTGCAAAACATGAACACCGATTTGTTTACCCAATACGTCATGAATGACTACGTCTGGCGGCGTACTAAGCCAGGGGTTTTCACTAATATTTATGTGTATACAATACTGAACAAAGGGATCTATTTATAATAAAGAAACCCTAATCTAAACCTAAAGCATGTTTAGGTTGTGAAGTCCATTAGTAATGTATACATCAAATTTTCTATATTTGGTATATTAAATCTACTGGATTTATAACAATATCAACCTTATCTCAAATATTATTACCCATAAGCCATTTTAATAGCATCAAATTAAATTGTATATCAATTGCACATAGCCATTTTAATAGCATCAAATTAAAATGTATATTAATTGCATGAAATGATTGATGCATAATAGTTATAGACCAATCCCATTTGGGTGGGAGGAGAAGAATTTTGGGTTCATTCAAGAGTCAAGACTACCCATCCAATTCTTCTTCATTGTTTCTCTGCTTATAAAATAATCAATATTTAGAATGTTTATTAAATAACAAGAAATTAGTGTTATAGGTAAATAAAGTCAGAATCAAACTTGAAAGGAATTTAATCAATTCAAAATGTAAGTCAATCCAATAGTTAATTAATTATAATTCCATATAAACAATTTTGACACTATTTTTTTTTTCTTATGAAACTTAATGGGGGCGCTTGGTTAAGAGTACTTCAATGGTAATGAAAATGAAAATTTATTTTCCATCTATGCCTCCATAATAAAAATGATATGTTGGGGGAAGGATTGTTGCAATGGTGGTTGCATTGCTAGTGGCATGCCTAATTTTGGAATAGAAGTAAACAACAAATGTTTGTTGGTGGTTGTTGGTGGAGGAATAAGGGAGTGATTGATGAGGATGATTGTAGGAGATTAGGAGGAAAATAGGGTAATCAAAATGAAGTATTGATTACCCTATTTAGGAGGAGAGATGATGATTTTGTTCTATGAACTCTTATAATTACACTAATTTTTAAGCTCATTTTCATTACCATTGAAGAATTGTTAACCAAGCTTCCCCTAACATGACAATCCCTTCGTGGGAAATGCTAATCCCTTTGTGGAAAATTCTAGCACTAATCCCTTTGTGGGAAGCTCAAGTGCTAATCCCTTCGTGGGAAATGTTGGCGGCAATCCTTTTGTAGGAAATGCCGGAGTCAATCCACTTTTGGCTACCAATCGGGCCTCTCTTCAAGGGGCTGTTAGGCCGGTGGTAGTGAAAGGAGAGAAACCCGAAAAGTTTTCGGGTAGTGACTTTAAAAGGTGGCAAAAGAAGATACACTTCTATTTGACCACCATCTCTTTGGTGAAATACATCAAGGAGGATAGTCTGAGTGCTCCTGCTGAAGATGCTACTCGTGAGACAAGGATCGCTTATGACACTTGGATCCACGATGACTATCTCTGCAGGAACTATATTCTGAATGGGCTGTCTGATGCCCTTTGTGATGTGTACGATGAGTACCCGACTTCCAAAGCTCTATGGGAGTCCTTGGAGAAGAAGTATAAGACTGAAGACGCGGGAACTAGCAAGTTCGTCGTCTCCACCTTGTACGACTTCAAAATGGAGGACAACAAATCTGTTGTCGAGCAAGTGCAAAAGCTGCAAGTGATCTTCCACAATATTGCAGTGCAAGGGATGGAGCTGCCTGAAGCCTTTCAGGTAGCTACTGTGATTGACAGGCTCCCTCCGTCTTGGAAGGAGTTCAAGTCCTACCTCAAGCACAAGAGAAAGCAAGTGACGATGGAGGACCTTGTTACCCGACTCCGGATCGAGGAGGATAACAAGAAGAGGGACAAGAGGGGCTCGATTGCTTCCATCGAGGCCAAAGCTTACCTGATGGAGAAAGGTGAACCATCAAAGAAAAGGAAGCGTCAAGACGACAAGGGCAAAGGCAAGGTTGTTGCTGCTGCTCCTGCCCCGAAGAAGTTCAGCGGGAAGTGCTACAACTGTGGCAAACCCAACCATCGGGCAGCTGATTGTCGTTAGCCCAAGAAAGAAGACAAAGGGAAGAAGAACTCCGTGAACATAGCTGAACGTGAGCTTACGGAGATGGACATGTCTGTTGTGGTGACCGAGGTCAACATAGTGGACAACAAGAAAAGTTGGTTCGTGGACACTGGTGCCACTTGCCACGTTTGCTCGGAGAAGTCTACCTTCTCCACTTATTCTCCTGCTGGGGGGAGAAATCTCTACATGGGGAACCAAGCCTCGTCTGAAGTGGTTGGTGTCGGAATGGTGGTAATCAAACTGCCTTCGGGAAAGGAGCTGAAACTGAAGGACGTGCTGCATGTCCCAGACATCCGGAAGAATCTGATTTCGGGGTCTCTTTTAGTTAGTAGTCAGTTTAAACTAGTGTTTGAGTCAAACGGAGTTGTACTTAGCAAGTTTGGCATCTTTCTAGGAAAAGGTTACCTCGAGAAGGGCCTTTTTAAGATGTATGTCATGACTGTAAGCCGTGATGGCAAAAACACTATTATCAATGAAAATGCTCCTACTTCTGCTTATATCGTTGAGTGTTCCTCTTTATGGCATTTTAGATTAGGACATGTTAATCTAAAATCTACAAAACGTTTAGTAAATTTAGATTTACTTAAAATTGAGAATGTTGATACATCCAAAAGATGTGAAATTTGTGTAGAAGCAAAGATGACTAAATTATCATTTAAGTCAGTTGAAAGGAACACTACTCCTCTAGAATTAATTCACACTGATGTGTGTGACTTAAAGTTTGTGCAAACTAGAGGTGGAAAAAAGTATTTTATTACTTTTATTGATGATAGCACAAGATTCTGCTACGTTTACTTGCTACGAAGTAAAGATGAAGCTATTGAAGCTTTTAAAATTTATAAAAGTGAAGTAGAGAATCAAATGAACACTACAATTAAAGCAATTCGTAGTGATAGAGGTGGAGAGTATGTGGCTCTGTTTGAACAATTATGTGCCGAATCCGGTATCATACATCAAACAACAGCTCCTTACTCACCTCAATCGAATGGTATTGCGGAGAGGAAAAATCGAACCTTGAAAGAGATGATGAACGCAATGTTAATCAGCTCGGGTTTACCTCAGAACATGTGGGGGGAAGCTATTCTGTCAGCTAACCACATTTTAAATAAAATTCCACTTAAGACTCAAGATAAGACACCTTATGAGTTGTGGAAAAATCTCAAACCATCTTACAAATACCTCAAAGTGTGGGGTGTTTAGCTAAAATTGAAGTGCCACTTCCTAAACAAGTGAAAATCGGACCTAAGACGGTCGATGGGATCTTTATAGGATACGCCTTCAATAGTAGTGCCTATCGGTTCTTAATTCACAAATCAGTGATACCTGATATGACAGTAGGTACTACAATTGAATCAAGGAATGTTGTTTTCTTTGAAAATGTGTTCCCGTGTAGGGACAAAGAAAAAGTGACTTCAAATAAACGAACTCATGAGGAATCAAGTGAAGCTGCAGGTCCTTCCACTCAGCATAGTGAAGAACCCAGACGCAGTAAACGAGCTAGAATTGATAAGACCTATGGTCCATATTTCATCACCTATGTGTTAGAAGAAGAATCTAGGACTATCAAAGAAGCTCTTTCCAGACCAGATGCACCTCTCTGGAAAGAAGCAATAAACAGTGAATATGATTCAATTCTGCAAAATCATACATGGGAGTTGGTTGACCTCCCTAAAGGTTGCAAGACCTTAGGATGTAAGTGGATCCTTAAAAGAAAGTACAAAGTAGATGGATCTATTGACAAGTATAAGGCTCGTTTGGTAGCAAAGGGTTTTAAACAAAGAGAAGGACATGATTTCTTTGACACCTACTCTCCAGTTAAAAGGATTACATCCATTCGTGTACTTATCGCGATTGTTGCTTTGCATAATCTCGAAATACACCAAATGGATGTAAAGACTGCTTTTCTTAATGGAGAGATGGATGTTGAGATATACATGGATCAACCAGAGGGTTATATTGTACCCGGGAGCGAGAAAAAGGTTTGTAAACTCGTTTGGTCGTTGTATGGACTTAAACAAGCTCATGTACAATGGCATTTGAAATTTGACAATATTATGTTGTCAAATGGATTTCGAATTAACGAATGTGACAAGTGTGTGTATGTGAGAGATACACCAAACGGATTTGTTATCGTATGCTTATATGTTGATGACATGTTAATCATAGGTAACAATTCAAATATGATCGTTAATACGAAAAACATGTTAAAGAGAAATTTTGACATGAAAGATATGAGTTTAGCAGACGTGATTCTAGGAATCAAGATTGAAAGAACTTCAAATGGAATTTCTTTAACCCAATCTCATTATGTTGAGAAAGTCTTGAAGAAATTCAAAGCATTTGATGATCCACCTGCTAAAACACCACTAGACCTGAATGTTCATCTGAAGAAGAACCGAGGTGAGCCTGTGAATCAGTTGGAATATGCAAGGATCATTGGAAGCGTGATGTACATCACAAATTGCACACGTCCTGATCTAGCGTGAATAGTGAACAAACTAAGCAGGTACACGAGCAATCCAAGTCATGAACATTGGAAGGCTCTGAAAAGGGTCTTGAGATACTTGAAGTATACTCTTGATTTTGGGCTACACTACACGCAACATCCAGCTGTACTTGAAGGGTACAGTGATGCTAATTGGATATCCGATAGTAAAGACTCGTTCTCAACGAGTGGATATGTATTCACTATTGGAGGAGCTGCCGTATCGTGGAAATCCACAAAGCAAACGTGTATTGCCCGTTCCACAATGGAATCTGAATTCATCGTTTTGGATCAAGCTGGTGAAGAAGCTGAATGGCTTCATAACTTCTTAGAAGACATTCCTTGTTGGAGCAAACCAGTACCATCTGTAATGGTACATTGTGACTGTCAAGCTGCTATTGGTAGAGCTTTGAGCAGTATGTACAACGGAAAGTCAAGACATATTCGTCGTCGACATAATTCTGTTAGACATTTGATCTCAACTGGTATTATAACAATTTATTATGTAAGATCAATTGATAACATAGCGGATCCGCTCACGAAGAGCTTGAACCGAGATCAAATGAATAAGCTGATAGAAGGAATGGGTCTGAAATCCACAAATAAAACTGAAACAGTGGTAACCCAACCATGATGACTGGAGATCCCAAGAACTTGGTTCAAAAGGGAAAACTAAGCTGTGAATGTTAGTTGTACAACACTTGAAAATCATGACCGTTCCTGACAGCACTGTGTCAAGTGTTAGTGAACTCGTGAGTTGTGGTAAAGGATAAGTCTTTGACTTTTAATGATTCCTATGAGTCGATGTGGGACTGAGTATGACGGGATACTCGAAAGGAGATCACCTATATAAATGAGAAGTGAGGGCCGCTTCGACCAAACATTTATGAATACAAAGGGCGTCCAGGGCCAAAATGGACAAAAACGTGAGAACAAATCGGAATCGAGACTGACTTGTGTCTGCACTGTCTGTAAGGTATACACTAAGGAGGATTAGTTCAAGGCATCGTGTCCACTAAGCCGCCAGTATACCCGATGGTGCCGGGCTACGGAAAGTTCAAAACCATTGGTTACTTATCCGGAAGCAATGAGGTCTCACATGAGCTGAACGAAGAAGCTTGACTCTGTATAGGTGCAATTCTCACTCATGTGGGGGATTGTTGGAAATTGGTTTTAATGAAGGTTTCATACCCTGACTTTGACCAATTTTTTTAGGAGTAAAAACGTTAGTTTTTTGGAAAATAAAATTAACGATGGTGTTCTACTCGCGGAGTAGATGAGTGTGGTATATTTAATATCTCAAAACCGATTTCCGGTGAGTGAGAAATTAATTTGGGAAATTGTAGTATTAATCATTTGTGTTGAATAAATCCATGGGAAATGGAAAATGAAAAATGAAGTTTCATCCCACATTGGAAAATTACAAGAAGATTGTCTTGTATATAAGTAGGAAAATATTCATGTTCTTTAAATTGAGACATGGGGACCCTAACCATGGACCACACACGCGCGCGCGCGCCCGGGCCCGGGCCCGGGACCGGGTCCGGGTCCGGGGTTCATGGTTCTTGGTTCTTGGCAATTGGGCTTTGGGGCCTTACCTATATTTTTAGAGTACCAAAAATATAAAATAGCCCAATACCTTTTGGAACCAATCGGTTCGGGTGGCCTTTATGAACTCGGATCGGGCCACCTGGCCCACTTCGGGTGACCCATTTAGAATTGAGTCGGCCCACGAACTTGGTTGATACACCTACGAATTTGATTAATACACTCCAGAGTATCTGGAATATTCCGTCTTGCTTCCCAAGAATGAGAAACTGCGTTTCTCTCCACTACAGAACGTGGGTGACCCATGATCACCACATACTCCACTCCAGCAACTTTCAGATGGGTCGGATTTCCGCTTATATATATCCCTTTTCGTCCATTTTTTGGAACACACTTTACGAACCCAATAATTCCTGAAATTCTTTCGCTGCAGAATTTCCGTTAAGCTCATAATTCCGATTTAGTTCGCCGGAAATTCATAATCGGTGGTGCTACCAGTGTGAATTGATAAACCGTTTTACCTTTGGAGATTTGTACGCATTATACCGTAAGCACTATACAGGCGTATTTAGTCTTGCGGGAATAGGTTATTCCTAGACTCGATTTATATCACGAATTCGTTTCGTGTTTTCTTTCTTTTATCCTTCAGTGTTTCGAAATTTACATACACCCTTTAAATAACAATATACACATCGAAATCACAAAACCCGTGGCCGCCACAAGAGGGTACACCTCTGGTTTAATCCAACGTCCCATCTGGGAATATTTGATGATGTTCTATCTTTTTCTTTACGTAAAATAATTTTAAAGATATAACCATGCTTCTTTGCGCCACCGCCGACATGAAGGATTGTGAGTAGAATTAGTCGGAAATTTTGAGGTTCGCGAATTTGGTGTATAATCTAATTGAGTAGAGTACTCGTGCTTATAACATATTGTAAAATATAAAGTGCAAAACATGAACACCGATTTGTTTACCCAATTCGTCATGAATGACTACGTCTGGCGGCGTACTAAGCCAGGGGTTTTCACTAATATTTCTGTGTATACAAAACTGAACAAAGGGATCTATTTATAATAAAGAAACCCTAATATAAACCTAAAGCATGTTTAGGTTGTGAAGTCCATTAGTAATGTATACATCAAATCTTCTTGATTTTGTATATTAAATCTACTGGATTTATAACAATATCAACCTTATCTCAAATATTATTACCCATAAGCCATTTTAATAGCATCAAATTAAATTGTATATCAATTGCACATAGCCATTTTAATAGCATCAAATTAAAATGTATATTAATTGCATGAAATGATTGATGCATAATAGTTATAGACCAATCCCATTTGGGTGGGAGGAGAAGAATTTTGGGTTCATTCGAGAGTCAAGACTACCCATCCAATTCTTCTTAATTGTTTCCCTGTTTATAAAATAATCAATATTTAGAATGTTTATTAAATAACAAGAAATTAGTGTTATAGGTAAATAAAGTCAGAATCAAACTTGAACGGAATTTAATCAATTCAAAATGTAAGTCAATCCAATAGTTAATTAATTATAATTCCATATAAACAATTTTGACACTATTTTTTTTCTTATGAAACTTAATGGGGGCGCTTGGTTAAGAGTACTTCAATGGTAATGAAAATGAAAATTTATTTTCCATCTATGTCTCCATAATAAAAATGATATGTTGGGGAAATGATTGTTCCAATGGTGGTTGCATTGCTAGTGTCATGCCTAATTTTGGAATAGAAGTAAACAACAAATGTTTGTTGGTGGTTGTTGGTGGAGGAGGAATAAGGGAGTGATTGATGAGGATAAATGTAGGAGATTAGGAGGAAAATAGGGTAATCAAAATGAAGTATTGATTACCCTATTTAGGAGGAGGGATGATGATTTTGTTCTATGAACTCTTATAATTACACTAATTTTTAAGCTCATTTTCATTACCATTGAAGAATTGTTAATCAAACTTCCCCTAACATAGTAACATAGTATGTTTTTGAAAATTCGAAAAAATATCACACTCACGGTCTCATGAGTTGTCTGTGAATCGTAAGGCAAAAATAGGTCACATGGGTCGTGTGAGTGACATTTTTTTAAAAGAGTCTAATATGAGTAATAAATTTTCAATTTTCTGGAATATAAGTGAAGTGTAAGAAATAAAATGCGGCAAATTCTCTTCTCCAATAATGATCTCCAAAAAGAAAAGAAAAATATTTTTTTCTGCGGCCCCAAAGAAAATGATGGGCCAACCAATTGGGCTTGATTTTTCTTTTTGTTAGTCGACCGCTTTACCTGCATATCCGGTAACATATATTTTAAGGCCCAAGTTATATATAATTCCATGTTTTGTTAATACACTCCACTAAAAAAAATTGAAAAAATATTCGAAAAACTTAACAACTTTCAGAAAAAAATTCAGACAATGGGAAAATAGAATAAAAAACTTAACATCTGCATTTTTTGAAAAAAAATTCCGAAAATTGTTATACTTTTTACGGATTGTTTTTCCGATTATTGACCGTGTTTTTCCGAGAAGAGTCTGGAATGGAAGCTGTTTGGATTTTGACCGTGTAATAATGGGAGAGTTATTTGAATCATTTGGACTCAACTCTTTATTTCATTATAAAAGCGGTTAGGCCGAGATTTTATTTCAAAGTTGGGCTTATTCGAGTAAAATGATCGACCATTATTTTGTTGGGGCCTTTTGCAAAAGAAACAGCAGGTCATTCTCAAGGATCAGTGTTTGGTCTAGAATTTCTATTTGTTAAATAAAAATCTCGATCCAAGCCAGTTGCCCCCACCAAGACAGAAAAATTCACACAGCAATCCAGAGCCGCTGCAACTATTCTAAAGAATTTACGGGTAGTCCTTTTGCCCAAACGTACCAGATTTTCTCCGACAAACTTTCTTTTAATGTATTGCAAGTCACAAAAATATTTGCGAATACATTAAAAGTTGGGGGCATGAATACCTATATCTAAATATTTATTTTGGAAAATCCAAAACAAAATTGAATGTCAAAAATTCAATAATAAGTTCGCTTTTACTAGCGTCGACTTGTCGCCTTCATTAGCGAATTTTGTCCGGCATCGACCAGTCTGCCTCTTTGGCATTGATTGTTCGTCTTAATTAGCGAAATTTGTCCGCCTTCACCGGCGTCAACCTTCCGCTTTAAAAAGCGAGATTATATCCGCCTCTTACGCGAAGATCTTGTCTGCCTTCACCGGCATTGAACACACGATCACAAATATAGAAAAAGCCTCTCGACGAGCTTCAGTTCTCGACGAGCACCCACTCATGACGAGTTTAGTCTCTTAGCGAGTAAAAGACCCTTTTCCGGGACATACCTAGACTAGGGCGCAGAGCCGAGGCCGAGGTTAAACCCTTGGTCAAAGCAAAATCAAAGCCCCCATACGAGGACACACCTCGAATGGGGCACAGAGTCCTGAAATGAGACCCGTGCTCGTCCAAGATTTAACCCCGTTCATGGGCCATACCTGGGGGATAAAAGACCCTCGTCGAGGAACCACCTCAGAGGGAAAAAGCCCTAGGTTGAACAAGATCTCGACCTAGGCACATCAGACTCTTTAAGGGGCCAAGCCTCCTAGAGCACAAGATCAATCACGCCGACATACGTCGTGATGGCATAAAGTCCCCGGACGAGACAAGATCTTAAAGGGGCAGAAGTCACATCGAGCAAAAGTCTCCCAAAGGAGTCTAGAGATCCGAGGCGAGCATTAACAACGAGACATTTTCAGGCAGTCATGTTACACCCAGACTCTTTAAGAGGTCAAGCCTCCCTAGAGCACTAAGACCAATTGCGAGGACATGCCTTGTAATGGCATAAAAATCCCAGGACGAGATCTCAAGGGGGCAAAAGACTCTTGACGAGGTAAAACTCACAGGCGAGCGCTAACATACAAGTTTTTTAAGGCGGTATAGTTAAAGACCCATACTGAGAGTCACGTCTCGAAGTATGGGTACAAAAGACTCATACCTAGAGCCTCGTCTCGAAGTATGAGCACAGAAAAGACTCGTACCAAGAGCCTCATCTCAAAGTACGAGCACAGTCAAGTCTTTCGACGAGTTCTAACTCTCGATGAGCACAGAAAAGTCTCGTACTAAGAGCCTCGTCTCAAAGTACGAGCACAGTCTAGTCTCTCGACGAGTTCTAGCTCTCGACAAGCACAGAAAAGTCTCGTACTAAGAGCCTCGTCTCAAAGTACGAGCACAGAAAGACTCTCGATGAGCTCTAGCTGTCTACGAGCATAGAAGTATCTCGTACTAAGAGCCTCTCTCAAAGTATGAGCACAGTCAAGTCTCTCGACGAGTACAGAAAAGTCTCATACTAAGAGCCTCGTCTCAAAGTACGAGCACAAAAAGACTCGACAAGCAAATAAAAGTCTCGTACTAAGAGCCTCATCTCAAAGTACGAGTACAGTCAAGTCTCTCGATGAGCTCTAGCTCTCGACGAGCACAGAAAAGTCTCGTACTAAGAGTCTTGTCTCAAAGTACAAGCACAGAAAAGACTCTCAACGAGCTCTAGCTCTCGACAAGCACAAAAAAGTCTCGTATAAAGAGCCTCGTCTCAAAGTACGAGCACAGAAAAGACTCTCGACGAGCTCTAGCTCTCGACGAGCATAGAAAAGCCTCATACTAAGAGTCTTGTCTCAAAGTACAAGCACAATCAAGTCTCTCGACGAGCACAGAAACGTCTCGTACTAAGAGCCTCGTCTCAAAGTACGAGCACAGTTAAGTCTCTCGACGAGCACAGAAAAGTCTTGTACTAAGAGCCTCATCTCAAAGTGTGAGCACGGAAAAACTATCGACTCGGGGGCACGATAGAGGATCGTTCCCTACCTATCGCGGGCCGTTGCATAATTCACCAAGTCGAAGGTGACAGAAGATATTCCCATCAAGGCCTCAGCCGTCGAAGAACCACAGTGCACCCGAGCTATCCTATCAGCTGACTCGGGAGCAAATAAAATATGTTTCGAGCAAAGATCAAGATCGAACTTTGACTATCGTCAGAGCCCAATCTTGGGGGCAATTGTTGTGTCACAACTAATCCCGTATTTGGTCTAAATACTATCTCAGAACCGGAGTATACTGGAACCGGGGTTTAGGCCTCGATAATAGGATCTTAGCATTAAATGACCCGCCTGACGAGCTACTGTAACTGTTTGAGGTGAACGAACCTCGACCTCATCAGACCACTAAACCTCGTCAGGCAACCCGACCTCGCCGTACCTTTCCACCTCGGCATCTCGTCATAGCCCGACAGGATCGAGGGTCAACATCAGTGAAGATATCGAAGTACTGACAAGATATTGTAATAGTAGATTTAATATTGTTTAATATTGTTTATTAGATCTACGGTTGTAATTAACACCCTAAAATAAAGGGTCATGATTGCTCCTTTAGTGAGGAGCTTAGAGGCCCCAACTCATTGTAAGAGGGATCATCTGCCCCCTCCCCCCCCCCCCAAACACCCCCACATTTATAATACACCATAGGCTAGGGTGTTCATCTTCATGAACCGCCCGACGTCATATTTAAGGGAGGAACCTCACGGTTCTTCCCGTAGTGCTTGTGTTCTTCGTGTTCGTACCCGTTTATATGTTATATCGTCCAATATATCCTACCCCTATATATGGATAAATACGGTAATAACATATACCAACTTCCAAACATCCATAGATTTCGAGCATTCAAAGAAAAGATGTTCAGCAGTCTCCGAATATAAGTTACAAAGAGGGTAATTTACCGAGCAATTTGGAGTGAGAATATTTCTTCTAGCCAAATTTGATCTTGTTGGAAGTCGATCCAACAGGAGCCGCCACGCCACTGCCGTTGTTTTTACCGGTGTAAATTTGTTCCATATTTGCTTGAAAACATTACTCCTATAAGATCTTGCATTCGCTGCCTCAGGCACCTCGAAAAATGAAAAGTAAGCATTCCTAGTTGAGAACAACACGTCCTATGTGTTCTTCCATCTCCATACATCTTCAACTCCTTCTCTAATAGTACACTTGTTAACAGTACAGACAAGCTCATTAAAGGTAGACATTTCATGTTAAAAAAGATCCCGTCTCCATCTCCAGTTCCACACCCAACTCCCATTATCCCACACCCCCATATCCCGAACTGAAACCTCTCTAACAAGACTCAAAGAAAACAACCTAGGAAAGGATACCCTGAGAGGCCTATTTCCCGCCCAAGAACTGTACCAAAAACTAGTATTACTCCCACCCCCCAACTTCCTCTCCGAACTACCCCAAAACCATTCCCCCCCCCCCCCCCACCCGACACAATATCAATAATTTATTTCCACCAACCTGACCATCTCCCCCCTCTATCAATAGCCACCATCACCCCTCTCTAACATCAAAACCACCATAAAGAGACTTCACCACTCTAACCCACAAACACTCATTTTCATTGATAAATCTCCAAGCCCATTTGCCCAACAAAGCCCTATTGAAACCCCCTAAATCCCTTACCCCCAGACCCCCATAAAGTTTAGAACTGCAAAGAACATTCCAGCTCAACCAAGGAACTTTAGAACAATTCCCACTGCCCCCCAAAGGAAAGAACGCTGCAAAGGGGTTAAAACACTCAATATTTTTTTTGGTAACTTGTAAAAGGAAAGCTGGTAGATTGGCATCGAGCAAAGGACAGCCTTTAAAAGTGTCAGATGCCCCCCCCCTCCCCAAAGAAATCTTTTGGTGTTCCCACGATCTCAGCCTTTTACGAACCTTAGCCACCAAATCATTCCACTCTGCAGTTTTTTTGTGAGAAACCCCACTCGAACACCTAAATAAGAAAAAGGTATATTTCCCAGTAGCACAGCCCAGAATAGATGCCATCGACTCCAATCGACTTCTCTCCACATTTACTCCCATCAGATTACATTTATCAAAATTCACTCTCAAACCCGACAAAATCTCAAAAAATTTAAGAATGTTTCGCATTGCCCAAGCATTTTGTGTACTTGCACTCCCAATGAAAATTGTATCATCTGCATATTGCAAATGTGAAATCTTAATTCTATCTACTCCCAGTTCAGCAACACTAAAAAGTCCTTCATCAGTTGCCTTTGAAACCAACATACTCAAACCCTCCGCGATCAAAAGATGGAGAAATGGCGAAAGAGGATCACCTTGACGAAGGCCTTTCTCCAGCTTGAACTGGCCAGACGGAATGCCATTAATAAGAACCGAAGCGTATGCAGTGGATACGCATTCCCTCATCCATAACCTTCATTTCTGAAAAAAGTTGAAGCCTTTCAACATATCCTCCGAAAAGTCCCAATCGACGGAGTCGTACGCTTTAGCAAAATCAATCTTGAAGAAGATTCGTTCACTTCTCCTCCTCTTTGCTTCTTCAATTGCCTCGTTCAAGATAACAACTCCATCAAGAATATTTTGCTTTCCGACGAACGCACTTTGGTTCTAAAAAATGATGGAGTCAAGAACCTTGCTGATCCTTAAAGCAAAAAAAATCGAAAGAATCTTGTAAGTACAACCAATCAAAGAAATGGGACGATAGTCCGCTAGGCATAATGCATCATCTTTTTTAGGAATTAACACCACGAACGATGGATTTAACCCCCTGACCAGCTTCCCATGAGTGTGAAATTCATTGAACATTTTGAGAAAATCTCCCCTTATCACCTGCCAACATTCCTTGATGAACTTATAATTAAATCCATCAGGGCCATGGCTTTTAGAAGCCTCGCGGCTCCCAATTGCTTCAAGTACTTCAATTTCTGAGAAAGGGGCTGTAAGAAAATCATTATCCACATTCGATAACTTTCTCTGGAACATCTCTTCACACATAATCGGTCGAGGCCCCTGATTTTTGCTAAAATGATTCTTTAAAAAGGTATGGACCCCCTCTTTCACAACTCTAACATCCTCTGTCCACCTCCCATCAATAAACAATCCTCCAATCTCATTTTTCTTTCTTTGAAAATTAATTTCCCTGTGAAAGAAGCTTGAGTTTACATCCCTCTCTTTGATCCATCTAATCTTAGCTTTCTGTGCAAAGAGATTATTACGCTGGAATAAGGTTTGAAAAAGCTTTGTTGTGATTGTGTTCCTGAGTATGACCTCTTCTTCCTCTAACCCAAACACATCATCAAATAAATCTAATCTCTGAATCTCCTCCTTTAAATCATCAATCTTCCCATTTATCGAGCCAAAGACTTCTTTGTTCCACTTTTTAAGGTCTTCTTTGAGCTTCTTGAGTTTCTCCTTTACCACGAAACCGCCCCACCCGGAAATATCTTAAATGTTCTAAGCATCTTCAATAAATTTTTTAAACTCCGGATGTGAACACCATGCATTAATGAACCTAAAAGGTTTGGGACCCCAATCTAAAAATTTTGTTTCAAGAATAATCGGGCAATGGTCCGAAACTGATCGAGGAAGACCTTTTAAAGTCGAATGTTACCAAATAGGCATCCACTTACTGTTAACTAGAGCCCCGTCTATTCTGCTTTACATCTTCCATCGGGTTGATACCATGTAAAACTCCTCCCCATTAATTGAAGATCTTCTAAGTTCGCATCCCGGATAAAACCGTCAAAAGGCTCTAAATCTCTAAAATTAGTAGCGCCATTTTTGTCATTCCTTTCAACTTGGAACCGTATAGAGTTAAAGTCTCTAATACAACACACACACTAATCATCAAATTGTTGTGTCACAGCAGAAATTCTCTCCCACAGTGCCACTTTATCCCTCAGCTCACAAGGTGCATAAATATCTACAATACAACACCTTACCCGATCAGCACCCCACACTCCATTCACAATCACAGCGCTACCCATGTCCCAGTTACTAGAGCACACAAATTTATCCGCATTCCACAAACACAAAATGCCTCCGGACCTGTCTTCCGACTGCCTGACAGCCCAACCAAAATTATTATCTCCTTAGATTGTCTTACATGTGTCCAAATTCAAATTCTCTAACGCAGCAGAAGTCAACATCATATTCCCTTATTAAATCCTGAAGTTCTTTTCTCTTCACAATACTCTCCACCCCTCTAATATTTAAAGAGATAATCTTCATTATAAACATACATTTCTGCCTCCCCATCAATTGGCTTCTTAATCTTCGCAGCTTCCAAATCCTCCAATCTCTGAATCAAACCCTCTTCCTTCGCTGGCCCCTGACTGGATAAACTGATCCTTTTACCGAAATTCCAAGTTTTGACAGCCTCATCTCGCATCTGTTTCTAAATGAGGTCCTCACGCTCTGACCGTCCTCCATCCTTACAATCTCTTCTTGCCACATCAATATCTTCCTCCGAGATCATACTTTGAGTGAAATTCGCCCACTATCTTTTTTCGTCGAGTTTTAGGTTGAATTTCGCCTTCCATGTGCACTTCTTGGAAATCCGATTTGCTTTCGAAGAATTCTTCAAATTACAGGCTGGGACTGGTTATATCTTCTAAGGTGAACCTCCTTTTTAACACTATTTATTACTTTATCTCAAAAGTCAACATGTGACCCACCATATATTAATAAAAAATATATCTTTAAATTATTCAACAAAAAGAAGTGGAAAATTTAATTGGGGACGGAGAGAGTATATATTTTTTCCATTTTAGAACTAAAACCCGGAAGCACTTTATCTCAGATAGATATGCTTCAAATATAATATGGAAAACATTAAAGTTATAAATAGAGAATTGTAATTGGCTCATATGCTAAAAAAAAGGCACCTCTAGCATACTGAAAAAAGAAATTAAAATGTTATCGTTATTCATATGAATAATTGGGTTTTCTTTTTTAATTTGCTTAACTATCCGAATTATTATTTTCATTTTCCAATTAATTTACTATAATATAATTTCGAAAGCCAGACATAAATATTGTAGTTTATCAACGTGATAAGGTGCCCACAAGTTGATACGATTAAGATTTTGGTGCGGAAAAACCACACAAATATTCTTTCATCTTGTGTAGATTGTTGACTTTGAAATATTATATATACCAATCAAAGGCTATGGAATTTTCTTTAAAAGCCAACTCAACACTAATTATTCTACCTTTATATTCTCTTTTGTGAAAATTTCCTAAAGCAAATATATATGCGATAGGTAGATTTGTTTCCCGATTCTCAACAAATGTTACACAAATTTAGATTCACACATTTATCATAATTAAGTTTAGAAAAAGTATGGAGTGAAACTGATTTATATATAAATAACTGAAAGGTATTAGTTGTTTTCATTGAAGAGTATTAGTTGTATTTACTGAAGAGTATTACTGATTTACACTAAAGAGTCTTAGTTGTTCAGTGAAAATGAACTAAAACTCTTCAGTGTAAACCAGTATACACTTCAGTAAAAATAACTAATATTCTTCAGTGAAAACAACTAATACCCTTCAGTGATTCATATATAAACCAATTTCACTCTATACATACTCTTAAGTTTAAATTAATGTTAATTTATTCGAATAGTTATGTTTCAGTTATATTAGCCTGCAAGTTTTAATTAAAGTTGATGTCATGTATCAGGCAAAATTAGTGTCACGTTTTAATTTTGTGTCCAATTATCGATTGTATAATGCAACTAGTACACGAAAGAATGTATTAAATGAATGCATAAATGATCATGTAGATAAGTATAAAGCAAAAATATCACATTATGTATATATATATATATATCACAAATTCCAGCATGCACTCAAGTGCAAGTCATTCAATTGGATTTTAAGCTCAATTTTGATTTTTTTTTTTTAAATACACACTAATTAACACGCCGAACTGTGTATTTTTTGCAATTGGGGTATTACTAAATACTTTTTGTGGTATTACTGATTTCTGTTTGTAGTATTTTTTCAAAATCCAAGTATATATCATACACTCAAATGCACACTAAAACTACTATATGTGTGTGTATTGCTCTTTATTGGGAAAAAAAAATTAATTCATGTAAAATGTTTTCAACGACAAATAAAATGCACGGGGTTGAGTATTAAGGACAGCTATTAAATTCAAACACTCTTAAGTCCACTTTTCATTTATGAGGGTGTTATTGAGTTCCCAAAAAAGAGAAAAAAAAAAAAAAAAAAAGGAAGAAAAAAAAGAGCCAGTTATGTTCTTCATATACCTAATGGTTGGTACCTTTTCCTAACGTCCTACGTAGTAGGTGTATTTATGAGATTACCTCCAATTATTACTTTTTACTATTTTTGTGTGATGATATCACACAAATTTTACACTCCAGTTTCTTTTCTATATTATGGTTAATTTGATTAATGTTTCTAACTGTGTTATTCTTTTAGTATATATCAAAATTCATATATAATCAAGAGATCCGTGTATTTATTATTACCGGATGATAAATTCATGATCTATAACATATAAAAAGTCTCTCAAGTCTTTGAGAGATATTGTGAAACTAATAGAAATATACAGAAAAAGAAGAACATAGAGAGCGAAATATTGTAGAGAGAATTATAACGTATTCAACTTTCATGCCACTTATTTATATGTATGTATGGAGGTTTCTAGAATCCTTTTGAATTCAAAAGAATGCATGCATTTATTTTGTGAAAACAAAAGGACACCCCATTATTCATGTAATTATTTAAGAAAAATAAAAGATCATCAACCAACTATTTCTTAAAAAGATACATTTGTTGGATTGTTTCATCAGGGTTATACATAGTTATTGACTATTATCTATAAACTTTATTTATTATGATTATTAGTACTAGATTTATTATTTCAATTCCCAAAACCTTTAAATTTTCTTAATTAATTTTTAGCTCTTGCAATAAAGAAAAACTCAATTGTCACTACTACTTTTTTTTTTCTTTTTCTTTTTCACCTCTCATCTCTAACGGTGCCACCACATGTAAACTCAAAGAATTTTATTTAGAAGTTTAAATTTATAAAAATATGCACAATTAATTCATTTATATAATTTTTTAGGTAATTTTTTTTTTCAATAGGATTTGAGACTAGAGTTTGTGATCTGATACAATGAAAGAATCTCATTTCATTTTAAATTTCGAATGTGTAAAAAAATGTGTAATTAATTTATTTGTTTATCTGCCTAATACTTCTCCCTCACTCGTGGGTTGACGTCAACTCTATCATGGAGATGACTTAAGAAATTCTATAGATGTGCTTATGGGCTAGTGTCAACTCCATAATAGGGAGAATATTTGAACACTGGTCAACCTTAATTAACTTAATTAGATTGCTAAAATAATTTTCAATATTTTTTTTTTCTGCAAAAAAAAAAAATACTGTAATTACTCACTAAAAACATTAGGGCATAAGAAATACCCTTCTTTACAGATAACAATAGAATTCAATTATTTGAGTATCCTAGACAAGATATTCTATTTTTTTCAAAATATAACTCAAACTCCTAGTCCAATCTCTAAAATAAACATTATTTAGCTTCAAATAACCAACCCGCAACCAACTCAAAATTCGGTTTTTAAGCTCTGTCACAATATCCTCTTTCGAAGATTGTATATCTTGGGAGATAGCTTTGTTCCTTACATTCTATATTAGTTAAATCAAGCTTTCCCAAGCACAACTAAGTACCATGTTATGATGGACTTGCATTTGGGAATGTGGCATGTGGTTGCTTTGGAAAGCAAGAAATGACATTATATTCAGAGGAGAATTGATGGACTTGGATAAAGTGTTCAAAGAGTTCAAAATTCATATTTGGAATTGGCATCACCAAGAGTTTCACTGGAGGAAGAGTGCGAGTTTTGTGAAATGGAAGACAAATCTTTTTAATTGTTTTAAGTTATGTTAGTTTCTTTATAAAAGGCTAAGAGAATGTTTGGAATTAGAAGAACTTGTAGCTGCTATTATGTGTATCTCGCACCTTTGTAACCTTTAAAATTGTTGCTGATTAATATAATTTCATTTCCCGATAAAAAATAACTAAGTACCATGTTATCCTTGTTGGGAAAATAGGGATGCCCGGAAATTATTTGGGATGAAATTTAAATACGAATTCAAATTTAATTATTACTAGCATGAATTAATCCTAACTAATTCAAATAATAATTCCAACAACAATTTTATCATCATGCATGTTGAATTAATTCACATAATATCTATGGCGGAATAACTAAGAAATTATGTGATTACGTACCTCTTGTAGATATGACCTTTTATTAATCACGAACGTTCTATCAACCGAAAGACCTTCTCAAGTATGTCCCTTTCGCCTTGCTTGATCACCGGTGGGTAGTTCTTTCAAGCAATTAAAATAACCAAGGAAAAAGAAAAATATTTTTGCTCTTGATTTTTTCAACACATTGAATCATGTACTAGGGGATGAAATAATCATCCCCTATTTATAAGTGGAGGGGGCCGAAATTTTCAATATTTTAGGGGAAGGAGAAAATCTTTTCTTAGCCTCTAAGAAATCTTGAATATATCTCATATATTCTTTTCTCCATAATAAAATATTCCACAAAAATTTCACTCTCCTTATTAAGGGGCTATTTTAAAAAATATTAGATCAAGAATACAAGATTTGGATCTTCTTGAATATATGAGATAATCTTGTATTCCAAGAATACTTATCTTCCATAATATCTTTCCAAGAAAATCAACAAAATCTTTTCTCTCTCCAAATATACCTTTTTCGAAAATTACATGGAAAAATTAGCGAATATATTTTCTTTTATTTTAATCATCTTATTATTATTGGGCTACTTAATGGGCTACTTGAGGGACCTTTAGGAGAATTAAGATTGGACCTCCAATGGACTTCTGAATTTCAATATTGAGCCCCAATATAATACAGTCCATTAATATTAATTAGTATCACTAATAAATTAATATTGCACTATCCATCTTAATCCATATTATGATAATATGGGCTCTCGGTTATTATTTCCCGCGTTTAAGATTATCAAATCCATTAATTAATTAAGCTTCTGAATAGCTCTAAATTAATTAATATCTTTCACCTTGGAGTAAAGACAGCTCAACATTATTATCCGTACCGAAGAAATTAATTCTTCGCTTGCAAGATTTGGTACGATAAAACTTCTGAGCCCACCAAGGGGACAAATCACACGAGCCGTACTCGCATGCGTTTCTCCATATTAAATCTTAGCAACCGTCGTATGATTAATATTACTGCCCAAAACACAAAGTTTGAAGTCACGATGATTCTCACCCGACATGAATCAAAGCAGTAACCATTAAGCACACATAGTCCTATTTAAGTGATGGAGATTAAGAAATCAATAACCACTGAGGTCTAATTATTCATATTTCAGAACAGAAGAATTTATCCTCGTTGTAGGTCCTCTTCAATACATACTAAATTTGTTAGTGCAATCTCTAGGTCAAGACAAGTCAATCTGAGATGTACACATCGGCCTTTCACGGTGGATTGTTCAATTCCACCTAGGTCGTGAATTTGTACGTGTAGTTACAAGAAAACCGTTAATGTGATCTTCCGTGATCTGGTATCACCACATTAACTACAATGTAACACATACTACTTATAATGAACTGGTTGCAATAAATATTCAACATTCAATCATATCTAAAGCAAATGTGATAAAAGATTTATTCTCATAAATAAGTGTTTAATACATGAGTTATACAAAGTAAAAGCATACTTTCATGTATAACTCCAACAATCCTTACTCACTTTAATGAGTCTGCTGAAGTGTATGACATTCGTGGAGGTTTAGACAATAAGACAGTCTTCACCCCCACCCACTCACAACACTTCATCCACACATTATATGAGAAAAATGCATTCAAAGAGAACATGTCTCAATGTTTCATCTTTTCTTTGCAGAAAACACACTATATGGCCGAATCACTTGGAATTATGTTCCTTTTCTGAAGCTTCGAGATAGTTGGTAGTCTCTCCTATATTGTACTCCAAGCATGAAGCATGAAGCCTGGCTTTAGGTGGGATTCATTTGTTCCAAAGAATTTTGAATTCCTCTTCTTCCTCTTCCTCTTCCTCTTCCTCTTCCTCCTCTTCCTCTTTCTCTTCCTCTTCCTCTTCCTCGTCCTCCTCCTCCTTTTCGTCCTCCTCTTCCCCTCCTCTTCCTTTTTTTCCGATTCTTCTTCCGATTAATTCCTCATGAACAACCTATCATATACCTTCTTCGTCTTGTATAATCCACTTACTTCTAGTGACCACCTCCACACGTCCTCTCTGTTCCTTCTCAGTTGGTACTTGTCAACAACATTCAGCAGCTCATTAAGAACAACCCCCTCGCTCTCAAACAAACTCTTCTCCAATTTCACTCCCAACACCACTCACCGCCCCTCCACTGTCCTAACTCACACACTATAGCATTTTTTTCTCTCGATAATTGATAAAACCTAGGAAAGCGATATCTAAGAGACATTTTCCCAATTCACATATTGTCCCAAAACCAAGTTCTCCTCCCATCCCCAACTACCTTTTTTAATTTGTTAAAAAAATCAATCTTCACTGCGCACCCCACTGCTTTCAAGATCTCTCCCCACCACCCCAATGGAGATAACTTTATCCTATACACCAATGAACCTAACCCTTTCTCCCAAGAAACCCCACATCTCGATTCTACAGCTCTAGCCCACAAACACTCTCTCTCATTATAGAATCTCCAAACTCACTTACCCAATAAAACTTTATTTAAACACTCAATATCCTTAAACCCTAGCCCCCAAATAGTTTCTACTTGCAAACAGTAGACCACTTCATCTAGACGGTTTTGTCATCACTCATACTCCCCCCAAAAAAATTTCTTACATTTAAATAATTTTAGGAACGCGGAAGGTGGACAAAAGTACACAGAAATCGATATTATTGTAAAGCCTTAGGATAAGATTGATGAATAGAAAAAGTATTAGTTGTATATTAATTTTTTGGTAAAATTGATTTGCACAATACTCAATTCTATTATTAGTAATGTACAAGACACAAAATGTTCATACTACCTTCTCATTATTATATCTTATGTGACCACTCTTTTAAATATTTTTCTCGGAAGAGGAATTAGTACGTACGTAAGATGATGGACAATGTAAAATAATATTTTGTTTACTTATGTTGTTAGATTGACATTCAATTCATATAAATTTGAGTCGAACCACATCGAATTTGACAAAGAATTGTAAATTAAGAAAATAATTTTGTATTTTTTAAACTCATTTAATGAAAATTTAATACTCACTTTGTTTCATAAAACCCTTCACACTATTTTTTTTCTAGTGAACAGGTTGTTTATTGGTATATGAAAAAATATTAATAAAAATCTCGCTCACTAAAACATAAAAAAAAAAGTAACTATGAGCATTCTCGGGAATGGAGGGTGTGCATTTTCTATTATTAAGTATTAATCCAGAATATATATTTGATTATTTGCCTCTTTTTATTGATCATCACCCAATAATTTTTCTCCCGAAAATTGTTCCACGATAACTCACTAAACATAACCACTCACATAAATATTTGTTACTATATACGTTAGAGGAAAAAGACGAGTTATCAAATTTAAAAGGCAACGTAATGTTTTGACCATTTAGGAGACGCTTGTTAGCAACACTTCAATAGTAATGAGAATGAAAATTATTTTTCATCTATATCTTCATAATAAAAATGATATATTGGTGGAAAATTGTTATAATTTTGTGACTCCATTGCTAGTGACATGCCCCAATTTTAGTACAGAAGTGAACAACAGATGGTTGTTGGTTGAGGAATACGGGAGTGATTGAGGAGGATGATTGTAGGAAGAGAATATGGTAATCCAAATGAAGTAGTGATTACCTTATTTAAGAAAGGCGGTAGTGATTTTGTTCTCATGATCCATCATAATTACACTAATTTTCAATCTCATTTCCATTACCATTGAAGATTTGCTAATCAAGCACCCAGATTGTTTTTAGTTTTTTTTTCCTGGAAAGGCAGTTTGTTTTTAGCTTATCATTCGATTCATCTATCATAATTTGAGTCAAGTCTAATTGAATTGGTCAAAAGCTCGTCGTAACTGTTGTAAATCTAGTAGATTTATTATTCCAAATCTAGGAGATTTGATGTGGACATTACTTATGGACCAAGAAACCCAACGGGCTTTATATCTTAGACTAGATTTTATTCTTATAAATAGATCATTGTATTCATTATTGTAATCACTCTCATACACAAGATCATTAGTGCAACTCCTGGCTTGGATCGCCCCCAGACGTAGTCGTTCCCGACGAACTGGGTCAACAAACATTGTCTCTTTAATTTACACACTTATTTACAACACGTTATCAGCATGAGTCTCTGTCCGAGATTGTACGGTACGCCCTAAATTAATTTTCATATGAATTACATGTTTTTTATGTGTACCATATATATGAATTTGTTCTTGAATATTCTTGCGTATAATTGTATTATGTTTGTATACGAATTAAATTATTTTTGTGAATTGAATCGACGAGCAACGACCACCGTCCCGTAGACATTCGACGGCCGCCCATCCACCGCACGCCTGAGCCGCGCCTTGCGCCGCAGCCGCCGCATGCCGCTGCGCGCCCTGCGCCGCCGCGTGCCGCGTACATCGCCAAGTCACCGCGCACCTGAGGCAGCGCACCCTGCGCTGCTGCCGCCCGCGCCACCGCGCACCCGCACCCGCGCCCGATGCCGAGCCGCTGCTGCGCCTGCCTCGTGCAGCCGCCGCCACTGCCATCCACCGTGCGCCGCCGCCGGCCTGCCATGCGCGACACACGCGGTGTTTTTCCCGGATTCTTGTGATTTGCATTTTTGATATCATAAAATCCGTGTTTAATTTATTTTTAATCCTGAAAATATTTCGTAAAATTGCGTTAATATACATGAAATAATTATTCTTATGATTATTTCCTCTGTCTATTAAATCGTATATTTTCTAGAAATTATTTTCATGTGATTATCTCTCTTACTTGTTTATGCATGCTTATGTGATTTAATTATCCTACGTGCATTATTATTTCCGCACATAGTTTATTTCTTTATAGTCCGTATATTATGCCCGGGTAGGCGGCACCTGATATTTGTCGGACCGTAAATCTATATTTTGGGTAGACGACGCCCAATACGTGCATCTATGTGCCTTAGAATAACTAAATAAATCCTTGTCTCCCCGTTGTCTATGAATTTGGTCAATCCTCTTACCCATGCCACTTTAATAATTGTAGTGAATAATGTCTGATATTACCAAAAGAGAATTTGCTGAGCTTACTCTTGACAGTAGTAACTACTTGACATGGGCGCTAGATGTTGAAATACATCTAGCCTCAAACAACCTTAGCGGTACGATTGTCGATGATCCAAAATCAACTAACGCCCAGAAGGCGAAAGCTTTGATTTTCCTTAGGCATCATCTCAATCAGGACCTGAAAAATGAGTATCTCACTGAGAGAGACCTCGGAACGTTGTGGAAGTCCCTGAAGGACCGTTTCCAACAACAAAATGACATACTCCTCCCTCAAGCACAATACGATTGGTTGAACCTCCGTTTCCAAGACTTTAAGTCCGTTACGGAGTACAACTCAGCCCTACATCGTATTGTGTCTAGGTTAAAGTTATGTAAGAAAACTGTAACTGAGGACGACTTAATCCAGAAGACTTTGTCGACTTTCCACGCAAGCAACCTTGTACTCCAGTAGCAGTATAGGACTAAGAACTACATTGTACACTCTGAGCTAATTTCTGCACTTCTAGTAGCGGAAAAACACAACTAGCTCCTTATGCACAATCATAATGTGAGGCCAGTTGGCTCAAAAGTTGTGCCCGATGCTCATGCTGTATCTCAAAGTAGTACAAGAGGTCGCAAGCGTGGAAGGGGGAGAGGAAGTAAATGAACTCGTAGCCAAGGCCGAGGTCGTAATAAATCCGGTGGTCCATGTACCTTGAATGACAATCAAGCTCAGGTTCGTGGGAAGGTTGCACCTAACACGAACTCCGCTACCCGAAAATCTAATAATCAAGATAACGTTGAGCAGTCCTGCTACAGATGCGGATACAAGGGCCATTGGTCTCGCACGTGTCGCATTCCCAAACATTTGGTCGAGGCTTACCAAAAGCAGCAGAAGGACGATAAGGGGAAGGCTCCTAGAGTTGAATCTCACCATGACAGTCTGCCCGAAGCAGATCCTGACCCAGACAACGCAGATCCTATGGGCATTGAACTTAAGGATTTTGGAGATGAAGAGTGATTCGCATATTTAGTTATTTCTAGTATTTCATTTTGTTTTCTGAATAAAATAATTTCATGTTATGTTTTGGGATCCTTTCTTTCGGATATTTTATTTTATGAATGAATTTATTATTTTTAGCTTTGATGTGTTTACCTTAATAGCTGTCCATGTATTTATTTGGATATTGTTGTTTTCATTTATGGCTTGTAAACAAATCAGCTACTAGGTTTGGACTATTTCCTCTTGCATGATGGACGCCCATATTGATTTATGTTTGGTAGATAGCGCCACCACACATACAATCCTAAAAGATAGGAAGTATTTTCATAACTTGATAGAACGTAAGGGGAGTATAACTACAATAGCCAATGATAGTATGTTGATAGTGGGCTCCGGGGGAGCTTCCATTGTCCTCCCAATGGGTACCGAACTCATAATTGATAATGTTTTATTGTTTTCACAATCTAAGCGTACCCTACTCAGATTTAGGGACATTAGGATAAACGGGTATCATATTGAAACTAAAACTGAGAACAATGACGAATATCTTTTGATGACTAGTACTCGAGGTAGCAGTAAACAAGTTATTGAGAAACTTTCTTCCTTCTCCTCCGGATTGTACTATTCCTACATCCGGCCGTCTAGTTCCCATCTAGCGATGAGTATGAAATTCCATGACCCAAATTCCTTTAAATTATGGCATCAGCGGTTAGGTCATTCGGGACAAACAATGATACGTAGGATTCTATCTAATTTAACTGGTCATAATATTATGAATAATAGAATCCCTCCTGTTGATGAATATTTTTGTGATGCATGTTCTAGGGGTAAGTTAATAGTGCGCCCGTCGCGCACTAAGATTGGGCTAGAGTCTCCGGTTTTCCTTGAGCGAATTCAAGGAGACATTTGCAGACCGATTCACCCAGCATCAGGACCGTATCGTTATTTCATGGTCCTTATTGATGCCTCCACTAGGTGGACATTTGCATGTTTGTTGTCCACCAGCAATTAAGCTTTTACGAAGACTATCGAGCTTAGAGCTCAATTCCCGGATTATCCAATCAAATCGATTCGCATGGATAATGCAGTTGAGTTCAGCTCGAAGTCCTTTACAGATTACTGTATGGCCCTGAGAATTAAAGTGGAGCATTCGGTCCCCTACGCCTATACCCAAAATGGTCTTGTTGAGGCGCTAATAAAACGTATCAAACTTATCGCGAGACCATTGCTTATGAACTCCAAACTACCCACCTCATGCCGGGGGCATGCAGTCCTACATGCATCGCACTTAATCCAAATCCGTCCA
Source organism: Ballota nigra (assembly GCA_947034835.1). Taxonomy (NCBI): domain Eukaryota; kingdom Viridiplantae; phylum Streptophyta; class Magnoliopsida; order Lamiales; family Lamiaceae; genus Ballota; species Ballota nigra. The sequence continues at coordinate 84,262,697 of OX344720.1, read as the reverse complement.
ACTGTATATAATAATCATTCCCCACTATAGTTAGTGCGTGGGAAGGAACCTAGCATTTCCCATCTGCGTATTTTTTTATGTGCAGTATACGTTCCAATAATGATACCAAAGCGAACCTCTATGGGCCCACAAAGGAAACTCGGTATTTACGTCAGATACGACTCTCCATCCATCGTGAAATACCTCGAGCCTTTGTCCGGAGATCAATTAACGGTCTGGTTCGCTGATTGCACGTTCGATGAAGATTACTTCCCGATATTAGGGAGAGATCTAAATTCAAAATTGAATGAATGTCGGGAACTTACGTGGAACGTGATTAGGCGTGAAATTGTTATGTTTTGGTGCCCGATTTGTCCATGTTTTGAGTGTTTTTTATGAGTGTTTGGAGTCAAATGAGTATCATTTTTATAAACTTATTAATTTGTCTCTTTGGTTTTCATAGATGGATAGAGGGCGAAAAGAGGAGTTCGTAGGACTTTGAATCGGCCAAAACGGACTCCCGGTTGAGAAGTTATGAAGGTTTTACGAACATATGTACAGCCAGCGGTCGAGCGCCTCGCTCGACCTCTTGACCCGCTCGACCACCAAGCTCGAGCGCTAGCGCTCGAGCTGCACCTGTACTCGAGCGTTTTTGCGTGTTTTTTTGCCCAAAATCGCCCAAATTCGTCCCAAAGCCTATATATACCCTTTCCAAGCATATTTTCACATATCACCACATACCAACACATATTTTTACATACTTTGAGCAAGGAGAAAACTTGGGAAGGAGTTTTGAAGAATTTTATACGTTGTAATCGAGGTTTTAATTTACGAATTCTTAGTTTTAATATTTCTTTTGAACGTATTAGATTAATTCTTTCTTTCTTTACTCTTTGAGACGATTAAACCTAGTTTTTCAGATTTATATAGATTTCTTTGGAGACTTTAATTTGTTCCTTCGTTTATGTTCTTGATTTCTTTCGTTAATTCAATTATGCATATGTTTATTGTTCTTGTGATTGCTTTTATTATTCAAACCACCATGTTAGGCTAGAACCCTTGCATGCTTAGGATAGGATGAACTCGTAGAAGTAGGTTGTGGGTATGTAATTAGGGTAATTCGTGACGTTAGTTTTAATTCTCTTAATTAATGAATTCTTATAATTAACCTTAACTTTACCTTTGAATTTCGTATGAAAGTGTTAGAGAGAGGGCGACCGCATCACTTAATAACAATTAGTAGTCTTAACGAGAAGGTTTAGAAAGGGTTAATTTATTTACCGGTTTAGCGAAGGAGGACGACCGCATCACCTTAGTTAAATTAGGGTCTCTTTAATTAAGCACAATCTATTAACTTGTTAGTAGATTAGTGAAGTCGAGTGTTAGGATAAAGTATTAGGGTTTAGAATCTTGAGCTTTCACCTTGCATTCTTATACTTAGGTTATTTCTTGTGTGTCACAGTTATTCTGATTATGTACCTACTCCGTTAGTATACATAGGAATTCCTATCTTAAGCATCACCATCACATACTTGCATACAAACCTTAGATACTTAGTTTAATTTTCTTTGTTAATTCGTTTTTTTCATTTTTTTAGTTTAATTAGTTTACTCTAGTTTAGAATTAATTTTCCAAAAATCCAAAAACATTCACTCATATTAGCTACGACGCGTAGATCTTCAGGGATCTATTTGCATACACACTTTCCCTTGGGTTCGATAATACTTGGTCCCTATACTTGCCCATACTACAGTGAACCCGTACTCTTGCGGGGAAGCTACTAGTAGAAGCTAGTATATTCGCTCCAAGTCAATGGTGCCGTTGCCGGGGATGGCGTTGTATGCTTTTTGAATAGGACTTGTCGATAGCTTAGTAGTTAGTAGTGAGTGCTTTATTTTCTGTTTATTTTTATTTATATTCAATCGGCAGTTGTGTTTTGATCCTTCTGCTAGTGTGTCAGGTTTATGAAAACATGCTCACAAGGCAATACGAGCGAAGAGAGAATACCGTTGGACCCTGAGACAATAGCTAGAAGGAACCGAGCCTTCGTGAGAAGGATGAACGCTGCCGACTTAGGGAAAGAACCAATGGACATCACTAATGAGTTGGAAGATGCCGAGAATGAGTTTAACCAGGGGTTGAACCGGGTTGACGGCACTGAGGGCAACACCAGTAAGAACCAAGATCCGTTAGGGGATAGTCAGAGCCAAAACCCGGGTGCACAAAACGTCATCAATCCAGCTCAGAATGTTGTCCATAATCCTCTGAACAACCCTGCTTACCCAAAAAACCCAAATAACCCTTTCAACAACCCAGTATACCAACATTACCCTTACCCACCATACCCTTATCCACCATACCCATATCATCCACCACCTATGTACCAACCACCTCCAGTTCATCAAGTACCAGCACCACCTGTTGCTCCTCAGCATGTGCCCCAGAACGCAGATCACAATATGGCTATTCGGGGCAGGTTCGCGGCACAACCGCAGAGGTACTATGATGGAGTGGCGTTGCCTCCTGTGGAGGCGAACAACTTCTCGATTTCCCCGGGAATTCTAAAGTTGCTTACCGAGAATCAGTTCAAGGGGGTGATCGGAAAGGAGAATCCTCATACACATCTGAGGAGCTTTCTCATTATAGCCTCCACATTCAATTACAATGGCATGTTTGAAGATGCCAAGAGGCTTAGGCTGTTCCCATTCTCATTGACGGGAATAGCTAAAGAGTGGTATGACAACACGCTCCCACGGGGAGGTATTACCACTTGCGCTGAGCTCGAGCGTCTGTTCCTTGAGCGATTCTACCCTCCATCTAGGACGATCAAGGCTAGAATTGAGATCTCGTCCTTTCGCCAGAAGTCTGGAGAAGATTTACGCCAAGCGTGGGAGAGATACTCAAACATGTTGATTGAGTGCCCGCAGCACGGGTACAACGAGGGAGACATTATGGCTTTCTTCTATAGTGGTGCCAACAAGGCGGGGCAAGACCATTTAGACGCCTGTGCGGGCGGAGCATTCCTGAATCAAGGCATAGAGAGGTGTAGGGAGATCGTGGACAACATTGTCACGAATGCCGGTGCTTGGGGTGTGGATGCAGATTTTCAGAGAGTGCATCAGGTTGAAGAGGGAGAAGGAACGAGAAGGCTATTGATGGCCATGATGGAGAAGATCAACAATCTCGAGTTGGGGAAGAGTTTGGTTGGAGAGCATGCAGTAGAGAATGAGAGAGTAGACCAACCAAGTGGGCAGCAAGAGGTAGCCAATTACATGGGAGGTTCGTATTACAATCAGAATGGCTACCAAGGTGGAAATCAGTTTGGAAGACCTTCTTATGGTCAGCCATTTGTACCTCCAGGCCCTCAGCCACCTCAATATCAATGGAGGAACACACAAGGAGTTCAAGGAGGCCAGCAGCCTCCTCAAAACACATGGAGGAAAAATGAGAATTTTTCTTATGCTAACCCAAAAGCTGGTATTACTGTTCCTGCAGGTGTTGATCCGGGGTCTAAACCGCCTGGTGGAGAAGGCGGTGCATCAACCGAGGAGATGTTGAGAGCTGTCCTTCAGAAAGTGGAAGAAGGAAGTAAGAGGTTGTCATCTTTGGAATACGATGTGAAGGAGTTGCATAAAAAGGGTGATCAACGTGATCAAGAGCTCCAGAAGATGAACGTTGAGTGGACTAGAACTCAACAAGAGAACAATAGAAGGTTCACTTCTATAGAGTTCCAGATGAGCCAGATTGCAAAGTCGTTGAATAGAGAGCCCGGAAAATATCCTTCCATGCCGGAAGGGAACCCGAAAGAGCATTGCAAGGCGATCCAGCTTAGAAGTGGAACCAACTATGAAGGTCCTCAGATGCCTGCTGATTCTGAGACGCCCCAAGGGGAAGTTGAGATGGGGGAAAGAGAACACAAGAAAGATGGAGGTGTTACTGTTGAGAAGGGGATAAAAAGTGAAGGGATTGAGAAGAATGTTGAGGGTGAAAGCACTCAAGCGAGCAAAGAGCTTGAAGAGGAAGACATTGAGAAGGGTGAGAGAGTTCCTAAGTGGAAGCAGGCAAAGGAAGCAAGGGAAAAAGTGAAAGAAACAAAAAGAGATGAATGGGGGGTACCCAAATCTGTGATACCCGTCCCATATCCACAGCACTTCATGAAAAAGAAGCTTGATGAAAAATTTGCAAAATTTCTTGATATTTTTAAACAACTTCACATTAACATTCCTTTTTATGATGCTTTAGAACAGATGCCGCATTATGCAAAGTTTTTGAAGGACTTGATCGCGAAAAGACGGCGAGTGGATGAGCCGAAGTTGGTGCAGTTGAACCATAAGGTGAGTGCATTAGTGCACAAGGCGCTTCCTCCAAAGCTGAAAGATCCCGGGAGCTTCACCATTCTTTGTGATATCGGGAACGGGATCAAGAAGGGAGCGTTGTGCGACCTCAGAGCTAGCATTAATTTGATGCCCTTGTCGCTTTTCAAGAAGTTGGAAGGTGGTGAACTTCAACCCACAATGATGACGCTTCAACTAGCCGACCGGTCTATCACTCGACCTCAAGGTGTGGTTGAAGACGTCCTAGTGAGAGTTGGAGATCACATTTTTCCAGCCGACTTTGTAGTGCTAGAGATGGAGGAAGATGAGCATGTGCCCCTGATCTTGGGAAGATCGTTCTTAGCTACGGCAGGGATGGTGTTAGACGTGGCAAATGGGAAGATTACATTGAAGGTTGATGACCAAGAAGTGAAGATTTCCTTATATGAAGCCATGAAGCACCCGAAGGAGGATGAGAGTTTGTATTGCATGGATGCCATTGATCCTCGTGTTGAAGACACACCTTCTATTCCTAATCCTTCTCATATTCATGATTTTGTTAGTCCTTCACTTGATTATTTAACCCATGAGCATTATGATCTTGATTATTTTGATAGGGATAAAGTGAAGAAGTTGAAGGATGAAGAAGTGAAAAGTGTGGACGTGATCCAGTTGGAAGGAACAGGAGGAGTTAAGAAGAAAAAGTCCAAATTCAAGAAACTGTTTGGTAAGACCCCTCCAGATAAAGGTGAGAAGGAGTTGAGACCCATAACACTTGGGGATGAGAAGGAAGCAAAGGAGCTCATGATGGAGGGGCATCAAGGAAAAGAATGCAACCACCACTCTTATGAGAGTAAGGGAGGTAAATTTGAGTATGATGTCCCATAAGCTCTTTTGAGCTCGGTTAGGCATCAGGACCTTAAAAATAGCGCTGAATGGGAGGCAACCCATTTTTATTTGTTTTTAGTGTCCTATTATGTTATTAGGGTGTTGTTGAGTCGTATGTTTAACCTCGTACTTGAGAGTTTTATTTTGTAGGCTTGTCTCTAAAAGAGTAAAGGAATGATGGAGTATTCAGATTGAAGGGACCAACTCGAGACAAAGGGGTGTGCTAAGTTGTTGAAGAGGAACTGAATTGTTTGGTTGAGGTAACCCACAACCCCAAACTTAGACCTCTTCGCAAGGTCGAAGTTTGGGGGGGGGTGGAGTATTTATGTGTTTTATGACATTGCACCGGGGCACCCCTTATCTTTGAGTTGAGTTGATTATTTGTGTCTTGAGATGCTCCTTGGGCTGATTTTGATTTGTTTTGTTACTCAATATTTCATGTCTATCAATTCTCTTATGCTTGTTGGTTGCTATCTTTGAGTATGATTTGATGAGTTGATGATTTGTGGATTTGAGTTAGGGACTCTTTTGTGTGAGTGTTTGAATGAGAGTTGATTTGAGAAAGAACTTGTATGCTTGTGAATTTTTCTTTTGAGTACTTGTGTGATGAGAGTGAGAATTCACTAGGACTAGCATGGATGTGAAAGCCGTGAGAGTTGAGCCTTGTGAGATTTTTATGCATTACTTGATCTCTTTGTTTGTAAGAGGATCGTCACCTTAGAGGATGCTAGAACTTGTGTGTGCTCTTGCTTCTTGATTGTGTTTAGTTTGAAATGCCGAATGTGATCTTAGGCCATCTTTGATTTGAGTGAGTCACTTAGCCAAAATTTTCCTTACCAATGACATGTATCCCTTGCTAGCCCTTTTGAGCCTAAAGCCTATTTTATTTGCTAGCACATTTAAACACTATTCCAAGTTCCTAAGCCTTTTGTCCCAATTTGAGTGGAGAATAGGAAAAGTGTGAAGGTTGAAGGGATTGAGTTGAGTTGAGTTGAGAAAAAAGAATTATGATGGTTGAGTGGTGATAAAATAAGGGTGTGAATGAGATTTGAGTTGTGGGAAAGAACAAAAAAAGTTGAGAATGAGCAAAAGAAAAAAGAGCTCATGTGTTTGTGCGGAAAAAAAAATGAAGTGATTGAAAAAAAAAAGTGAAAAAGTGAGAGAGAAAAGAAAAAAATTGAAGTGTTGAGAGTGTGGAATTGAAATGTGTTGATTGAAAATATTTGAAGTATTCTGTTCCTAATCTCGAAGTGCTAAAGTTTGATTTTCTATTCTCCATTCACGTGAGTCACTTTGCCCATATTGTTATCCCACCTGTCCAAAGAGCCTACATTACAACCTTAAGAAAAGTCCTTTTTGATTCGGCATTGATTTCTAGAGTATGGTCGGAGTTGAGAGTGCTTACAAGCCTATGGCTGCCGATATGAGTGATTGATTGTTTGAGTGAGTCCCTTACTCATTGATATACACTTGTGAGGGAGTGAAACACATCGTTGAGAGCACATCCATGTTTGATCTTGGTGTTTCTTGTTGTTGTTTCATGAGTATGATGAAGAAATGTGAGTGAGTATACTTGTGATTGATCTTTGAAGCTCGAGTTCATTTGCTTGCATGAGTTGATTCTTTGACTCATTCCTAACAATTTCACTTGATTTATTATTTCGTTGCTTGAGGACAAGCAACATGGTAAGTTTGGGGGGGTTGATTAGGCGTGAAATTGTTATGTTTTGGTGCCCGATTTGTCCATGTTTTGAGTGTTTTTTATGAGTGTTTGGAGTCAAATGAGTATCATTTTTATAAACTTATTAATTTGTCTCTTTGGTTTTCATAGATGGATAGAGGGCGAAAAGAGGAGTTCGTAGGACTTTGAATCTGCCAAAACGGACTCCCGGTTGAGAAGTTATGAAGGTTTTACGAACATATGTACAGCCAGCGGTCGAGCGCCTCGCTCGACCTCTTGACCCGCTCGACCGCCAAGCTCGAGCGCTAGCGCTAGAGCTGCACCTGCACTCGAGCGTTTTTGCATGTTTTTGGCCCAAAATCGCCCAAATTCGTCCCAAAGCCTATATATACCCTTTCCCAGCATATTTTCACATATCACCATATACCAACACATATTTTTACATACTTTGAGCAAGGAGAAAGCTTGGGAAGGAGTTTTGAAGAATTTTATACGTTGTAATCGAGGTTTTAATTTACGAATTCTTAGTTTTAATATTTCTTTTGAACGTATTAGATTAATTCTTTCTTTCTTTACTCTTTGAGACGATTAAACCTAGTTTTTCAGATTTATATAGATTTCTTTGGAGACTTTAATTTGTTCCTTCGTTTATGTTCTTGATTTCTTTCGTTAATTCAATTATGCATATGTTTATTGTTCTTGTGATTGCTTTTATTATTCAAACCACCATGTTAGGCTAGAACCCTTGCATGCTTAGGATAGGATGAACTCGTAGAAGTAGGTTGTGGGTATGTAATTAGGGTAATTCGTGACGTTAGTTTTAATTATCTTAATTAATGAATTCTTATAATTAACCTTAATTTTACCTTTGAATTTCGTATGAAAGTGTTAGAGAGAGGACGACCGCATCACTTAATAACAATTAGTAGTCTTAACGAGAAGGTTTAGAAAGGGTTAATTCATTTACCGGTTTAGCGAAGGAGGACGACCGCATCACCTTAGTTAAATTAGGGTCTCTTTAATTAAGCACAGTCTATTAACTTGTTAGTAGATTAGTGAAGTCGAGTGTTAGGGTAAAGTATTAGGGTTTAGAATCTTGAGCTTTCACCTTGCATTCTTATACTTAAGTTATTTCTTGTGTGTCACAGTTATTCTGATTATGTACCTACTCCGTTAGTATACATAGGAATTCCTATCTTAAGCATCACCATCACATACTTGCATACAAACCTTAGATACTTAGTTTACTTTTCTTTGTTAATTCGTTTTTTTTCGTTTTTTTAGTTTAATTAGTTTACTCTAGTTTAGAATTAATTTTCCAAAAATCCAAAAACATTCACTCATATTAGCTACGACGCGTAGATCTTCAGTGATCTATTTGCATACACACTTTCCCTTGGGTTCGATAATACTTGGTCCCTATACTTGCACATACTACAGTGAACCCGTACTCTTGCGGGGAAGCTACTAGTAGAAGCTAGTATATTCGCTCCAAGTCAGAACGTAAGTAATCTTCAGTATCTAGATCCGCACACTAATCAATCTGAACTAGAAGTTCAGAAGATCATTAACTTGCAAAACTTAGCAAATAATCTGTCAGACGCGTTCACTAACCATAGAGGTGTAACTAAATCGCATATACCTGCAGTAAATGCTCCCCAAAGGGTTGAGGTCCCAAGCAAAACGAGTACTCTTGCCCCCACACGCCAAAAGCGTAAGGGACCCTCAAGAGATAGTAACACACCTAAACGAAAGGCTAGCAAAACTGGTCAGTCGAATGTAAAATCTCTAGAAGAGATACGTCTAGATAACCCCAAGTCTCTAGGAGACGAGAGTTCTAGTGATGAAGTACGTGTACAAAATATTCCATGCACTAGGACCGTGGAACGACCAGACCCAGATATAATGGGAAATGAGGAAGGTCTGGTTGACGTAAATGTCGAAGTCTCTGTGAACTTCACAGATACGGGAGAAACATACAATAGAAATATTACTGTCGTCGATGACATATTTACAGCGTCAATCGCCCTTTCTATTATAAATGATCTAGATCCAGAACCCAAAACAATCGCCGAGTGCCAGAAGCGCTCCGATTGGGTTAAATGGAAAAAGGCAATTGATGCAAAGCTCGCATCGCTTAACAAAAGACAAGTATTTGGCTCTATCGTTTGTACACCCACGCGCGCTATCCCAGTAGGATATAAATGGGTATTTGTACGAAAATGAAATAAGAACAATACTTTGGAGAGGTATAAAACGAGGCTTGTAGCACAAGGGTTTTCGCAGAGACTCGGGATTGATTTCGATCAAACCTATTCTCCCGTCATGGACTCAATAACGTTCCACTACTTGATATCTTTGGCAGTTAAAATGAATCTCCAAATGAGATTAATGGATATAGTAACCGCGTACTTATACGGATCACTAGATGCCGATATTTACATGAAAATCCCCGATGGATTTGACATTCCTCAAATGAGGGATGGTAAAAACCGCAGTATGTATAGCATCCAACTGCAAAAGTCGTTGTATGGCCTGAAGCAATCAGACCTCATGTGGTACAACCGACTTAGTGAATTCCTTCAGAAGAAGGGATACACATTCGATAAAGCTTTCTCATGCGTATTCACGAAGAAATCGCAAGATGGTTTTTGCATCATATCCGTTTATGTTGATGACCTAAACATAATCGGAACATGCAAAGAGATTGAAAAGGTCAGTTCAATCTTGAAAGCTGAATTCGAAATGAAGTCCTTGGGTAAAACTAAGTACTGCCTCGGCTTGCAGATCGAGCACCTCCCAGAAGGAGTCCTTATTCATCAGTCGACCTACGTAAAGAAGGTATTTGAGAGATTTCACATGGATAAATTTCATCCACTTAGCACCCCTATGGTTGTTCGATCCCTCGAAGTGGATAAGGATCCATTTAGACCAAGAGAAGATTCAGAATAAATTATGGGGCCATAAGTTCCTTATCTTAGCGCTGTTGGAGCTTTGCTCTATCTCGTAAATTGCACTCGGCCGGACATTGCATTTATTGTCAATTTGCTTGCGAGATATAGCGATTCTCCTACAAGGAGACATTGGAATTGTGTTAAAACACGTTCTACGATACCTCCAAGGGTCTCAAGATCTTGGACTGTTTTATCGTAAGAACCAAGACAAAACCTTAGTAGGTTATGCGGATGCTGGCTATTTGTCTGATCCCCACAACGTCATATCCCAGACTGGTTACGTTTTTCTCTGTGGTGGAACCGCAATCTCATGGAGGTCGGTTAAACAATCCATGGTTACCACGTCTTCAAACCACTCAGAGATCATAGCTTTATTTGAAGCCGCACGAGAATGTGTTTGGTTAATATCCTTGGTAAAACACATTAATGACTCGTGTGGTATCGCCAAAGGCGATACACCTCCCACCATTATATTTGAAGACAACGCTGCTTGCATCGCACAAATTAGTAATGGATACGTCAAGGGAAACCTGACGAAACATATTTCACCTAAGTTTTTCGACCCATACGAACTCCAGAAGAGCAACGTAATTACCATTCAAAAGGTGCAATCTAGTAACAATCTAGCAGATCTGTTTACTAAATCCTTACCTACGTCTACTTTTGAAAAGTACGTTCGTGGTATAGGGATGCAAAGACTTAAAGTGATGTTGTCTTCAGGGGGAGCGGTAACCCCGAAACAAATCTAGAAGATCAATAACATTTCTCCCTAACTTATTATTTGGCCGATACCTAGCATGTGGAGTTTTTATGACAAGACATTTATGTTATGTCGTAATGTCCAAGGGGGAGTTGACTTGCAGTGATTTTACTAACTTCTACTAGTCGCTCACCCGCAAGCGGACGGGTTCACTGTAGTATAAGTATGTATAATGACCAAGTAGTATCGAACCCAAGGGATGGTGTATATGCGAATAGATCCCTGAAGATCCACGCGTCGTAGCTAATATGAGTGAAATGTTTTTGGATTTTTTTGGAAAAATAAATTAAAGACTGAAATAAACTAAGTAAACTTAAATACTAAAGAAAGCAAATTAACTACGGGTTGTGTTCTAAAGAGAGATGGTGATGCTCAGGATAGGAATCCCTACGTATACTAACGGAGCAGGTACATAATCAGAATAACTGTGACAAACAAGAATTAACCTAAGTCAAAGAATGCAAGGTGAAAGCTCAAGATTCTAAACCCTAATACTTTACCCTAACACTCGACTCTACTAATCCACTAACAAGTTAATGGATTGTGCTCAATTAATGAGACCCTAATTTAACTAAGGTGATGCGGTCGTCCTCCTTCGCTAAACCGGTAGATGAATTAACCTTTCCTAAACCTTCTCGTTAAGACTACTAATAGTTATTGAGTGATGCGGTCGTCCTCTCTCTAACACTTTCGTACTAAATTCAAAGGTAAAGTTAAGATTAATTATAAGAATTCATTAATTAAGAGAATTAAAACTAACATCACGAATTACCCTAATTACGTACCCACATCCTACTTCTACGAGTTCATCCTACCCTAAGCATGCAAGGGTTTTAGCTCGACATGGTTCTAACAAACATAAAAGCAATAGAAGAAACGACGAACATAAACATAATGAATTTAAGAACGAAAATATGAAACATGAACTAGGGTTTAAAGAAATAGATACTAAGAACTGAAATTTAATTAACTAAAACGAAGTTTCAAAGTGTTTAAAGAAATCAAACTAATGAAAAGGAACTAAGAAACGAAAATAAACTAAAAAATTCGTATACAAAACCTCAACAAAACGTAAATAAAGCTTGTTCCTCTTCTTCCTCTCCAAAAACTAAGTCTCAAATTATTTCTAAAGTTCGGGGATCTTCGTGGTCCTTTAAAACGAGTTTGGAAGAGGTATATATAGGCACCGAGTCGAAACGGGAGTTAATGGGCCGAAAATACGCATCCGGAGGCAAAAATCCAAAGTTGCTCGAGCAAAACGCTCGAGTAGTGTAGCTCGAATGACACAATTGCTCGAGCGGTTCCACTCGAGCCGGTCGTGCGCTGAAATTGCACTGTATGTTTTGGGCGCTCGAGCAATTCGCTCGAGCGGTGGCGCTCGAGCTACTCGAGCGCAAGAAAAGTTCTGTAAGCTTAGGCGCTCGAGCAATGCGCTCGAGCGGTGGCGCTCGACCTAGTCACTCGAGTGACTTCCAACTCATCCCAACTAATACTTTTCCTCGTCCGCACTAATACCAATCGTATTTCTTCAATATCTTCTCATCCGGGCATCCGTTTGAGTCGATTTAAAGTCCTACGAACTCCATTTTTCGTCCTCTATTCACCTATGAGTATCAAAGAGACAAATTCATCAATGTATAGAAATAATGCTCAATTGACTCTAAAAACTCAATAAATTCGACCAAAACTAGGGCGTTTCTAGCTACGAATCATGACAATTTCACGCCTAATCAACCCCCCCAAACTTACCATGTTGCTTGTCCTCGAGCAACGAAATAATAAGTCAAGTGAAATTGTTAGGAATGAGTCAAAGAATCAATCATGCAAGCTAATGAACTCAAGCTTCAAAAGTCAATCACCCGTATACTCACTCACTTTCTTTTATCGTACTCATGCAACAATTACCAGAAACACCAAGATCAAGCATGGATGTGCATTCAACGATGTGTTTCGCTCCCTCACAAGTGTATAACAATGATCAAGGGACTCACTCAAACAATCAATCACACAAATTGGCAGCCATAGGCTTGTAAGTGCTCTTAACTTCGACCGTACTCTAGAAATCAATGCCGAATCAAAAAGAACTTTTCTCAAGGTTGTAATGTAGGCTCTTTGGACAGGTGGGATAACAATATGGTAAAGTGACTAAAGTGAATGGAGAATAGAACATCAAACTTTGGCACTTCGAGATTAGGAACAGACTACTTCAAACATATTCAATCAACACTCTTTCAATTCCACTTCTCTCAACACTTCAATTTTTTTTTCCTCACTCTTTTCACTTTTTTTTTTCAATCACTTTTTTTTTCTTTTTCGCACAAACGCATGAGCTCATTTTTTTCTTTTGCTCATTCTCAATTTGTTTTCTTTTTCCCACAACTCATAACTTCATCACACCTTCTTCTCATATTCACTCAACAAACAACCTTTTCCTTTTTCAATTCAATTCACTCCCTTTACATTCACACTTTCCTATTCTCCACTCAAATTGGGATAAAAAGGCTCAGGAATTGGAATAGTGTTCATATGTGCTAGCAAATAAAAATAGGCTTAAAGGCTCAACGGGGCTAACAAGGGATCAATGTCATTGGTAAGGAAAATTTTTGCTAAGTCACTCAATTAAATCAAAGATGGCCTAAGATCACATTCGGCATATCATACTGGACACAATCAAGAAGCAAGAGCACACACAAGTTCTGGCATCCTCTAAGGTGACGATTCACTCACAAACGAAGAGATTAAATCATGCATTTAAATCTCGTAAGGCTCAACTCTCACGGCTTTCACATCCATGCTAGTCCTAGTGCATTCTCACTCTCATCACACAAGTACTCAAAAGAAAAATTCACAAGCATACAAGTTCTTTTTCAAATCAGCTCAAACTCAAACACTCACACAAAAGAATTTCTAACTAACTCTTACAACTCACTCTACTCATCAAATCATACTCAAAGACAGCAATCGACAAGCATAAGATGATTGATAGGCATGAAATATGCAATAGCGAGTCAAATCAAAATCACCCCAAGGAGTATCTCAACAATCTAATAATCAATCAAACTCAACTCAAAGATAAGGGCGTGCATGCATGTGCAATGTAACAAGAAACATAAAAATCTCCACCCCCCCAAACTTCGACCTTGCTAGAGGTCAGTTTGGGGTTGTGGGTTACCTCAACCAAATAATTCCGTTTCTCTCACTAGCTTTGCACACTTCCTTGTCTCAAGTTGGTTCCTTCAATCTGAATAACTCCATGATACCTTTACTCCTTTGGAGACAAGCCTACAAGCAACTCACTCAAATGCGAGGTTAAACATACGACTCACAATAACTCCCTAATAACTAAAAACAAAGCAAATAATAAAAAATAAAAATAATGGGTTGCCTCCCATTCAGCGCTATTTTTAAGGTCCTCATGCCGGACCAAGCTCAAAGGAGCTTATGGGACATCATACTCAAATTTACCTCCCTTACTCTCATAAGAGTGGTGGTTGCATTCTTTTCCTTGATGCCCCTCCATCATGAGCTCCTTTGCTTCCTTCTCATCCCCAAGTGTTATGGGTCTCAACTCCTTCTCACCTTTATCTGGAGGGGTCTTACCAAACAGTTTCTTGAATTTGGACTTTTTCTTCTTAACTCCTCCTTTTCCTTCCAACTGGATCACGTCCACACTTTTCACTTCTTCATCCTTCAACTTCTTCACTTTATCCCTATCAAAATAATCAAGATCATAATGCTCATGGGTTAAATAATCAAGTGAAGGACTAACAAAATCATGAATATGAGAAGGATTAGGAATAGAAGGTGTGTCTTCAACACGAGGATCAATGGCATCCATGCAATACAAACTCTCATCCTCCTTCGGGTGCTTCATGGCTTCATATAAGGAAATCTTCACTTCTTGGTCATCAACCTTCAATGTAATCTTCCCATTTGCCACGTCTAGCACCATCCCTGCCGTAGCTAAGAACGATCTTCCCAAGATCAGGGGCACATGCTCATCTTCCTCCATCTCTAGCACTACAAAGTCGGCTGGAAAAATGTGATCTCCAACTCTCACTAGGACGTCTTCAACCACACCTTGAGGTCGAGTGATAGACCGGTCGGCTAGTTGAAGCGTCATCATTGTGGGTTGAAGTTCACCACCTTCGATTGTTCTCTTGTTGAGTTCTAGTCCACTCAATGTTCATCTTCTGGAGCTCTTGATCACGATGATCACCCTTCTTGTGCAACTCCTTCACATCGTACTCCAAGGATGACAACCGCTTGCTCCCTTCCTCCACCTTCTGAAGGATCGCTCTCAACATCTCCTCGGTTGATGCTCCGCCTTCTCCACCAGGAGGTTTAGACCCCGGATCAACACCTGCAGGAACAGTAATACCAGCTTTTGGGTTAGCATATGAGAAATTTTCATTTTTCCTCCATGTGTTTTGAGGAGGCTGCTGGCCTCCTTGAACTCCTTGTGTGTTCCTCCATTGATTTTGAAGCGGCTGAGGGCCTGGAGGTACAAATGGTTGGTCATAAGAGGGCCTTCCATACTGATTTCCACCTTGGTAGCCATTCTGATTGTAATATGGGCCTCCCATGTAATTGGCTACCTCGTGCTGTCCACTGGGCTGGTCTACTCTCTCATTCTCTATTGCATGCTCTCCAACAAAACTCTTCCCCAACTCGAGGTTGTTGATCTTCTCCATCATGGCCATCAATAGCCTTCTCGTTCCTTCTTCCTCTTCAACCTGATGCACTCTCTGAAAATCTGCATCTCCACTCCAAGCACCGGCATTCGTGACAATGTTGTCCACGATCTCCCTACACCTCTCTATGCCTTGATTCAGGAATGCTCCACCCGCACAGGCATCTAAATGGTCTTGCCCCGCCTTGTTGGCACCACTATAGAAGAATGCCATAATGTCTCCCTCGTTGTACCCGTGCTGCGGGCACTCTATCAGCATGTTTGAGTATCTCTCCCACGCTTGGCGTAAATCCTCTCCAGACTTCTGGCGAAAGGACGAGATCTCAATTCTAGCCTTGATCGTCCTAGATGGAGGGTAGAATCACTCGAGGAACAGACGCTCGAGCTCGGCCCAAGTGGTAATACCTCCCCGCGGGAGCGTATTATCGTACCACTCCTTAGCTATTCCCGTCAATGTGAATGGGAACAGCCTAAGCCTCTTGGCATCTTCAGACATGCCATTATAATTAAATGTGGAGGCTATCATGAGAAAACTCCTCAGGTGTGTATGAGGATTCTCCTTCCCGATCACCCCCTTGAACTGATTCTCGGTAAGCAACTTTAAAATTCCCGGGGATATCAAGAAGTTGTTCGCCTCAACAGGAGGTAAAGCCACTCCATCATAGTACCGCTGTGGCTGTGCTGCAAACCTCCCTCGAATAGTCATATTGTGATCTACGTTCTGAGGCACGTGTTGAGGATTAGCAGCTGGTACGGGTACTTGTTGGGGTGGTGGTTGGTAAACAGGTGGTTGGTTGTAGACAGGAGGTGGATGATATGGATATGGTGGGTAAGGATAAGGTGGGTATGGGTAATGTTGGTATACTGGGTTGTTAAAAGGGTTATTTGGGTTTTGTGGGTAAGCAGGGTTGTTATGAGGATTATGGACAAGGTTCTGAGCTGGATTCCCTACGTTTTGTGTATCCGGGTTTAGGCTCTGGCTATCCCCTAATGGAATTTGATTCTGGCTACCACTAACTCCAGTGCCTTCAACTCGGTCTACTGCCTGATTGAAATCGTTGGCAGCATCGTCCAACTCATTATTGATATCCATTGGTTCCTTTCCTAAGTCGGCAGCGTTCATCCTTCTCAAGAAGGCTCAGTTCCTTCTGGCTATTGTCTCAGGGTCCAACGGTATTCTCTCTTCGCTCGTATTGCCTTGTGAGCGTGTTTTCATAAACCTGACACACTAGCAGAAGGGTCAAAACGCAACTGCCGATTGAATACAAATAAAAATAAAAACAGAAAATAAATCACCCACTACTAACTACTAAGCTATCTACAAGTCCTATTCAAAAGCATACAACGCCATCCCCGGCAACGGCGCCATTGACTTGCAGAGATTTTACTAACTTCTACTAGTCGCTCACCCGCAAGCGGACGGGTTCACTGTAGTATAAGTACGTATAATGACCAAGTAGTATCGAACCCAATGGATGGTGTATATGCGAATAGATCCCTGAAGATCCACGCGTCGTAGCTAATATGAGTGAAATGTTTTTGGATTTTTTTAGAAAAATAAATTAAAGACTGAAATAAACTAAGTAAACTTAAATACTAAAGAAAGCAAATTAACTACGGGTTGTGTTCTAATGAGAGATGGTGATGCTCAGGATAGGAATCCCTACGTATACTAACGGAGCAGGTACATAATCAGAATAACTGTGACAAACAAGAATTAACCTAAGTCAAAGAATGCAAGGTGAAAGCTCAAGATTCTAAACCCTAATACTTTACCCTAACACTCGACTCCACTAATCCACTAACAAGTTAATGGATTGTGCTCAATTAATGAGACCCTAATTTAACTAAGGTGATGCGGTCGTCCTCCTTCGCTAAACCGGTAGATGAATTAACCTTTCCTAAACCTTCTCGTTAAGACTACTAATAGTTATTGAGTGATGCGGTCGTCCTCTCTCTAACACTTTCGTACTAAATTCAAAGGTAAAATTAAGATTAATTATAAGAATTCATTAATTAAGAGAATTAAAACTAACGTCACGAATTACCCTAATTACGTACCCACATCCTACTTCTACGAGTTCATCCTACCCTAAGCATGCAAGGGTTTTAGCTCGACATGGTTCTAACAAACATAAAAGCAATAGAAGAAACGACGAACATAAACATAATGAATTTAAGAACGAAAATATGAAACATGAACTAGGGTTTAAAGAAATAGATACTAAGAACTGAAATTTAATTAACTAAAACAAAGTTTCAAAGTGTTTAAAGAAATCAAACTAATGAAAAGGAACTAAGAAACGAAAATAAACTAAAAAATTCGTATACAAAACCTCAACAAAACGTAAATAAAGCTTGTTCCTCTTCTTCCTCTCCAAAAACTAAGTCTCAAATTATTTCTAAAGTTCGGGGATCTTCGTGGTCCTTTAAAACGAGTTTGGAAGAGGTATATATAGGCACCGAGTCGAAACAGGAGTTAATGGGCCGAAAATACGCATCCGGAGGCAAAAATCCAAAGTTGCTCGAGCAAAACGCTCGAGCGGTCCCGCTCGAGTAGTGTAGCTCGAATGACACAATTGCTCGAGCGGTTCCGCTCGAGCCGGTCGTGCGCTGAAATTGCACTGTATGTTTTGGGCGCTCGAGCAATTCGCTCGAGCGGTGGCGCTCGACCTAGTCACTCGAGTGACTTCCAACTCATCCCAACTAATACTTTTCCTCGTCCGCACTAATACCAATCGTATTTCTTCAATATCTTCTCATCCGGGCATCCGTTTGAGTCGATTTAAAGTCCTACGAACTCCATTTTTCGTCCTCTATTCACCTATGAGTATCAAAGAGACAAATTCATCAATGTATAGAAATAATGCTCAATTGACTCTAAAAACTCAATAAATTCGACCAAAACTAGGGCGTTTCTAGCTACGAATCATGACAATTTCATGCCTAATCAGGAGTGTTGTAAATCTAGAAGATTTATTATTCCAAATCTAGGAGATTTGATGTGGACATTACTTATGGACCAAGAAACCCAACGGACTTTATATCTTAGACTAGGGTTTTATTCTTATAAATAGATCATTGTATTCATTATTGTAATCACTCTCATACACAAGATCATTAGTGAAATTCCTGGTTTGGATCGCCCCCAGACGTAGTCGTTCCCGACGAACTGGGTCAACAAACGTTGTCTCTTTAATTTACGCATTTATCTACAACAGTAACTACTGTAAATTAAGAAAAAAAATTGGTCTTTTTAGAACACATTACTTATTAAGTTAAAATGTATCACAATTTATATTTGGAAAATTTTCACAAAGAGGCCTAATTTTAAGGTTTAGTCTCAAAATAAATTTCAATTTAACAAATGTCTTAATAAATATCCTTGAAGATATGCGCTCATGTGAAAAAAATCAAATATGTTTGGTTAGAGATCGCAAATGAGAATCAAGCACCGAGAAATAATTAAATAAATTAATTTTACATCTCTTTATCTCTCTATAAGTTTGAACTTTAGATGAGATGAAACTTTTTTATGGTATTTGAGCCAAAAAGGCTTAAGTCCAGACAAAAGTCCTGAATTCGAATTTCGCATCTCTTTACAAGTTCGAACTTTTAAATAAAATGAAATTCTTTCAACCACAATTAATTGGAGGCTGAAAATTTTGAATGAATATGATGTTTTAATTTACAATGTTAAGGAAAAAAAAATAAGGTTCTGATATGAGACAAGTATAAAATTAAAACTTAAACTGAGACAAAACTTTAAGATTTGACCTCCAAGTGAAAAAATTTCCATTTATATTATAAAATATTAATTCAAAAAATAAATTTGGTCAATGTCTCATATGCACTTGGTGCACGGTGCACGGTGCACACGGTACACGTATTCAACTGTTGGGATTATTTAGCTGAAAAATGTGGGTTGATTACACTGAAAAGTGCGAGTTGAATACACTGAAAAATATATGCTGAAAACCAATAGCACTGAATATTTTTTTATGTAATTAGCTCACACTTTTCAATGTAAATAACTTTTAACCTTTACACACCAAGAACACTTACTAATAAATTTGGCCCTTTATGTTGAGCATCTCCCAATAATCGATGGTGGACACCAAAGTCCACATACATACACCATGGGTGGCGCAAAAATGGCGACATCCCCTCTTCCCAAACTCCCCAGCCCCCACCCCACCCCACCCCACCCCTGAATAATATTGGAATCTCCTTTATTATCCCATCAACAAAGATATCCACAAGTACCCTTTTCTTATTTTGGAACGAGCATTCATAATTCTCATGTTATTATTGTGATTGCCAATTTATATCCTTCTTGGGGCATGCATGGGGCAACTAGTCCAATGTTGTCTTGGTAATTTTAATTAATACTTTTATAAACTTTTCTTGGGTTCCCTTTTTAACCGTATTAGTTATTTTTATTAAATAACACTTAGGGCTTGTTTGTTTTGGGATTCACACGGACAGGATTAGGACTTTCCGGCCCCCACCCCATTCTAGTTAGAGATGTAATATCCTGTTTTTACATCTTATTCTTCATCCACACCTATAATACCCATTTTCTCTCACTTACACTCTATTTCCCACTTTTCTCTCACCTACACTCTATTTCCTACTTTTTTCTTTCCTACTTTTCTCTCACTTACACTCTCTTTCCTACTTTTCTCTTACACATCCTACTTTACTTTTGCACATGATTTGACATAAAGTAAAATCTCAACCTACTAAAATCCCAAAACAAACACACACTTTTATTATCATTCAAGACTTTACATCTTATGGGCGTAAAGTCATGACTTCACACGCCCACCTAAATTCCGAAACAAACAAGCACTTAGTTTCCATCCCGTCATAAGTTACCAATTTGTATTTTTTTTTTTTTTGAGAACATAGTATTATATCATATGTGTAATAAAGTGTTTGAAGAGAGGGTGAATAAAGAGAGATATTCGGACACACTTTGTTAAATATGAAAATGACAGCGTATATTTTGGATTTATTATAACTAGCGTAGCACTTGCGTGTTACACAATTTTTTTTAATATTCTATACAAAATTATTTTTGAATTGTAAAACTTATAAAAAAAACTATTAATAATTTTCATATAATTATATTAAAATTTCAATATAACTGACATGCAATTAATTACCACATATATCATTTATTGTATTAAGTAAATAATTAGAATGGTAATCACCGTGAAAAATTATATTAGACAGCAACATTTTAAAAATATATGAATTTTATTTTTTTAAGCTACATCACCATCTAATAAAGTCATCGGTAATATAATTTATGTATCGTTGTAATTCTTTATAAAAATAAGGCATAAAGAAGAATATCAGATTGTAAGAGAAGAAACAAATGTAGAATACAACCATATTTTTACCTTAAAAAATAATTACATTTTAAGTAAAGAGAAGAGAAACACAAATGGGCAAAATTACATCCAATTCAAGGCTACGTTTGCTTCGAAATTTAGGTGTATGTGTGAAGTCATGACTTTACATCCACATAATGTAAAAATTTTATGAATAGTAAAAATATGTGTTTGTTTTGAAATTTGGTAGAATGAGATTTATTTTCTATCAAATCATGACAAAGAATAAAATAGAACGTGTAAGAATAAAGTAGGAAAAAAAAAGTATAAGTGAGAGAAAAGTGATATGAGTAATAAAATGAATTGTATTGGAAAAAATAATAATATTTTTAAATTGTATAACGTGAATTGTATTGTGAAGAGTAATATGGAATGTGAAAACTGAAATTTGAATCTCTAACTTGAATGAGACGGGTGTTGGAAAGTCCTGATCCTGTTCGGGTGTTTATCAGCTTTAAATTATAGTGTCACATTGTTGACAAGCATTTTTGTACGGATAGATGTATGTGGCTATTTAGAGTATGCCCGACAAACAATAAATATAAACGAACACGAACGATGGGGGAAGAACTTTCGTTCTTCCCTCGAATGAGAGCTTTTCGCATATATGTGAATGAGGGGAAAATGTGCATCATTTACAATGAGGGGGTGACCCCCTATTTATAGAGGTTCACCCCTAAAGGCCCAAAAGTGGCTCTAAATTCGTCTCAACCCTTTTTTTAGGGATTTATTACAATATTAATCTAACAATCAACCGTAGACCTATAATACATTACATACTCTTTTCTGACGTAGACTCTCGATCTTGTCGGGTCAGTGTATCTTTGGGAATTTGACCTCCTGTCAGGCGAGGATATTTCCTGCTGTAACAATTGCCCCCAAGATTGGGCTCTGAATGCGGCCAAAGTTCGATCTTGATTTGTGCTTCAAATAGGTTGTGCCCCCGAGCCCGAAAACAAGATAGCTCGGATGCCCTGGAGGAATCTTCGACGACAGGGTCCTTGATGGGCGAATCTTTCAAGTCATCTCCGTATTGTCAAACTTTTGAAACTGGATAGGTTAGGTGGGGTACGATCTTCAGTCGTGCCCCCGAGTCGAGAATAGTGATGTTCAATTAATAAAGAATTCTTGCCGCTGGCCGGCATTGATTTTAGTAATAGGGCGGTAAGGACCGCGATGATAAATTAGGGAAGTGCTTAGGCCGCTTGCGGGTAGCGACTTCACGGACAACAGATTGATTTAACAATCAATCAAAAGATAAATCGACAGATCAATGAGTGAAGTGCCTTAGCCGATAGACGGGCAGCGACTTCACGAATACAGGATTGAATTAACAATCGATTAAAAGATTAATCAACAGATTAATGAGTGAAGTGCTTTAGCCGATTGACGGGCAGCGACTTCACGAAGATGGGATTGAGTCAACAACCGCTTATAAAATTAACCAACAGATTAATGAGTGAAGTGCTTTAGCCGATGGTCGGGTAGCGACATTCACGATGATGAGATTGAATTAACAACCGCTTAAAAGATTAACCAACAGATTAATGAGTGAAGTGCTTTAGCCGATGGTCGGGTAGCGACATTCACGATGATGGGATTGAATTAACAACCGCTTAAAAGATTAACCAACAGATTAATGAGTGAAGTGCTTTAGCCGATGGTCGGGTAGCGACATTCACGATGATGGGATTGAATTAACAACCGCTTAAAAGATTAATCAAAACGTCTAGGACGCGATATATTACGACCACAAGTGGGCGAAAGCGACGCGGGTCAGTCGATGCCGGTGAAGGCGGACTGGTCGATGCCGTTAACATGAATAAACCAAAGCAAAGAATAGATTAGTTAACGCCGGTGAAGACGAACTAAACAACACCTCGCCCATTAAGGCGGAAAGTCAACGCTTAAAATGCGGACTGGATCCACGCCGAGAGGCGGATTAGTTGACGCCGGTGAAGACGAACTTATCAAGGCCGAGTGACGGATCGTCTTGAGAGGCAGATTAGTTGACGCCGGTGAAGGCGAACTAATCAATATGTCAACGCATAAAAGGCGGACTAATCATCGCCGAGAAGGCGGATTAACTCGAGAAAGAGATTAGTTGACGCCGGTGAAGGCGAACTAATCAATACGTCAACGCCTGAAAGGCGGACTAATCAACGTCGAGGAGACGGATTACTTCGCCACTCCAGGCGGATTGTCGACGCCTAAAAGGCGGATTAACTCGAGTAGATTAGTTGACGCCTGTGAAGGCGAACTAATCAATACGTCTACGCCTGAAAGGCGGACTAATCAACGTTGAGGAGACGGATTACTTCGCCACTCCAGGCGGATTGTCGACGCCTAAAAGGCGGATTAACTCGAGCAGATTAGTTGACGCCTGTGAAGGCGAACTAATCAATACGTCTACGCCTGAAAGGCGGACTAATCAACGTCGAGGAGATGGATTACTTCGCCACTCCAGGCGGATTGTCGACGCCTAAAAGGCAGATTAACTCGAGTAGATTAGTTGACGCCTGTGAAGGCGAACTAATCAATATGTCTACGCTTGCAAGGCGGACTAATCAACGTCGAGGAGACGGATTACTTCGCCACTCCAGGCGGATTGTCGACGCCTAAAAGGCGGATTAACTCGAGTAGATTAGTTGACGCCTGTGAAGGCGAACTAATCAATACGTCTACGCTTGCAAGGCGGACTAATCAACGTCGAGGAGACGGATTACTTCGCCACTCTAGGCGGATTGTCGACGCCTAAAAGGCGGATTAACTCGAGTAGACTAGTTGACGCCTGTGAAGACGAACTAATCAATACGTCTACGCCTGAAAGGCGGACTAATCAACATCGAGGAGATGGATTACTTCGCCACTCCAGGCGGATTGTCGACGCCTAAGAGGCGGATTAACTCGAGTAGATTAGTTGATGCCTGTGAAGGCGAACTAATCAATACGTCTACGCCTGAAAGGCGGACTAATCAACGTCGAGGAGACGGATTACTTTGCCACTCCAGGCGGATTGTCGACGCCTAAGAGGTGGATTAACTCGAGTAGATTAGTTGACGCCTGTGAAGGCGAACTAACCAATACGTCTACGCCTGAAAGGCGGACTAATCAACGTCGAGGAGACGGATTACTTCGCCACTCCAGGCGGACTAATCAACACCTAAAAGGCGGATTACTTCGCCACTCCAGGCGGATTACCTCGCCACTCCAGGCGGACCGTCAACGCCTAACAGGCGGACTAATCAACGCCTAAAAGGCGGATTACTTCGCCACTCCAGGCGGACCGTCAACGCCTAACAGGCGGACTAATCAACGCCTAAAAGGCGGATTACTTCGCCACTCCAGGCGGATTACCTCGCCACTCCAGGCGGACCGTCAACGCCTAACAGGCGGACTAATCAATGCCTAAAAGGCGGATTACTTCGCCACTCCAGGCGGATTACCTCGCCACTCCAGGCGGACCGTCAACGCCTAACAGGCGGACTAATCAACGCCTAAAAGGCGGATTACTTCGCCAGTCCAGGCGGATTACCTCGCCACTCCAGGCGGACCGTCAACGCCTAACAGGCGGACTAATCAACGCCTAAAAGGCGGATTACTTCGCCACTCCAGGCGGATTACCTCGCCACTCCAGGCGGACTGTCAACGCCTAACAGGCGGACTAATCAACGCCTAAAAGGCGGATTACTTCGCCACTCCATGCGGATTACTTCGCCATTCCAGACGGACCGTCAACGCCTAACAGGCGGACTAATCAACGCCTAAAAGACGGATTACTTCGCCACTCCAGGCGGACTGTCGATGCCTAAAAGGCGGATAAACTCGAGTGGATTAGTTGACGCCTGTGAAGGCGAACTAATCAATACGTCAACGCCTGAAACAGCGGACTAATCGACGTCGAGAAGACGGATTACTTCGCCAATTTAGGCGGAATGTCGACGCCTAAAAGGCGGATAAACTCGAGTGGATTAGTTGACGTCTGTGAAGGCGAACTAATCAATACGTCAACGCCTGAAACGGCGGACTAATCGACGTCGAGAAGACGGATTACTTCGCCAATCTAGGCGGAATGTCGACGCCTAAAAGGCGGATAAATGTTTGTAGTCGAAAGGTGTGACCATGTTTTAAATATTGAGTTATTTATTCGGTGAGCAACCTCAATAATTTTTCGAAATTATATTCGAAGTTTCAAATAATCGACTGTATTTAGTTGAATTCAGCGTCAAAAAATTTGTTTTTGATGTCACAAAATGATCTTAGGATATGTATATTCATGCCCCCGCTTTTAATATACATGACAACTTACGAGTTGCGATATGTATTTAAAAGTAAATATCAAATGAAAACTGCATTTCAAAAATTGCCCCCGATTTTAATTTTCGAAATATGAGTATATGCCCCCGCTTTTAATTTATATGAAAATTTGCGAGTGGCAATATATATTAAAAGGACATTATTGAAATAAACCTGATGGAATGGGCAAAGGACTGCCCGTAGAATTTTTCCGTTGATGAAGAGGTTCCCGATGTTCATCCCGCGGCTGAGTGGAGTGTGTACCTTTTTTTTTTTTCGAACAACGGCCCATCTTTCCTTTTCTTTCTTGGCCTGGTAAGAATGTCTGAGCAGAAATGTTCAAATTTGGGCCAACAACTAAACAAAATTTATATACGATGGCCCAGTAATTAAAACTATCAACTTGGGCTCTCAAATAAATACTCCTGGCCCAAATTTAGACAACATAAGTGCCATCGCTGGATCTCCCCAGAAGCGGAACTTAAATTCCAGACAGTTCGAGGCGGCCGGTGCGGCGGTGGCGGCTAGGCGGCGACGAGGGGGCACACCGGGGAGGCGAGCTGGGCATCGCGGGCAGGACGGATCGGGTAGGCTGGGGCCCGATTGGCGCTGAGACGCGGTTGTGCGCGCGTCGCGGGGAGGCAAAGCGGCGGTCAGGCTGGGACAGGGCGCGATGCGCGGTTCCCGGAGGTCAGGCCACGGGCCTGAGTCGATCTACGGTGTTTGGCGACGCGGGCTCGCCTGGCGGGGAGACCAAGAGGTGCGGGGCGCGAGCAGGTTGCACAGGGTGGAGCGGCGAAGAGCAGCGCCCACGGGCGTCGGTGTGCGAGCCGCGGGAAGATTCGGGGTGACTCCGAGCAGCGGGGAGCAGTCGTCGGCATGAGATGAGGGTCGCGCCAAATTGTTGACAGGCATTTTTGTACGGATAGATGTATGTGGGTATGCCCGACAAACAATAAATATAAACGAACACGAACGATGGGGGAAGAACTTTCGTTCTTCCCTCGAATGAGAGCTTTTCGCATATATGTGAATGAGGGGAAAATGTGCATCCTTTACAATGAGGGGGTGACCCCCTATTTATAGAGGTTCACCCCTAAAGACCCAAAAGTGGCTCTAAATTCGTCTCAACCCTTTTTTTAGGGATTTATTACAATATTAATCTAACAATCAACCGTAGACCTATAATACATTAAATACTCTTTTCTGACGTAGACTCTCGATCTTATCGGGTCAGTGTATCTTTGGGAATTTGACCTCCTGTCAGGCGAGGAAATTTCCTGCTGTAACACACATAAAGGTAAATGTATTGATCAAATTTTATTGTGTTCTTAAAACTCTAAGAATAAATCAATTATATATTTTTTTTAAATATTAATCATTTTTTTATTGAATAAATAAATAAATAAAACTTTCAATACAAATAGTTAAAGGTCTAATGGCTAAATAAATAAAAATTCCTTAATTTACTCAATTCCATTATTTAGATAACCCACAAATTTTAATTTCTAAATTTAAGATGTCATAAAAAAAATAGTGTAATAAAATATAAATGGGTATAATTACAACGTAATATTTAATGTTATTGTATAAACTGAAGTCAACATTGCATTAGTTTTAAGAAATAATTATTAATTGGTTCAAAAATAGTACCTATATTGGGGTTTAGTTCAAAACATTTCAGAAATTGGTTTTTGGTTCAAAAAGGAGGGGCCCACCTCCTAAAATATCAGCAGCCCACCACCCAACACCCCCACCCCACCCACTCGGCCAACCCACCCCATATTCTTTCCCAACCCAACTCTCTCTCTCTCTCTCTGGAACTTTCTCTCACTTTTTCCTACTCTCTCAACCCTTCCCATATTTCTCCCCACGGTGCCCCACCGCGCCGCAGCCGCCCTGCCCCACCACGCCACAGCCGCCCTGCCCCACCGCGCCACGGCCGCCTGCCCACGTCCCCCATGACACCGTCGCCTGAGACGACGATGTCGTATGAGCCCGAGAGGAGGCATCACCTGGAGATGCCGCCGCAGCGCCACCGCATCTCCTCACGGCCTCATCTAATCGGCGCTCCTCCACCCCAGCGACATCGTGCACCGCCATCTCCACCCTGTGGGCGTCGACTACGAGATGTCTTGCCGCCGCGCATCGATTCAGATCTGCCGCCACTGTGCCATGCCTTAGATCTGCTGCCTGCTGCCATCGCTAGGTAATTTCTTGCAATGATTCTTTGTAATTTCTTGTCATCCGAAATAAGTGATTTTTTGGTGGTGCATGAAGAAATTTCACTCAAGAGGGGCAACAAATCTGGCTTCTGATTAATTTCTTGTCATCCGAAATAAGGAATTTTTTGGTGGTGCATTTTTTTTTAATTCACGGCTATGTGCATAGTGTGTGGTTTGTGGGGGTGTGTGCAGTAGATTGTGAGTGTTTTATTGGTGTGTTCAAGGGAGAAAAGTGTGATTCTGGGATGGAGATGTATAGTAATGGTTATGCTAATTTTATTAACATTTGTGTTTGTAATAATGGTTGTATTAATTTTATTAATATTTGATTTTGTTTTTCAAACTGAACATGTGCTAATTGGAGAGAAGGGGAGAAAAGATTTGAAGATGATGATCTGCAGAAGGGGTGAAGATATGAAGAAGAAGAAGACTCGTGTGCATTTTTTTTTTTTTTTGCACCTGAGTATAAACACGAATTTTCAGAAGTTTTTATTATTTTTTTGAATTACAGGTCTATGAAAATCTATAAATTACTAAATATTGTATTTTCAGATGTAAAATTTAAATTTCAAGAAATTCAATTCAATTAATTTTGAATTTTTAGCTTGTGCAATTTCTTTTATTTTATGCACAAAGGATAAAAATTGGATATATAATTTCATTAAGATGTATAATTCAAATTGAATACCATTGTTTTTTAATTAATTCAATAAGATATATAATTTAAATAAAATATAACTTGAATAAATGTGCATAATATTATAAAATTTGCACATAGAATAGAGAACAGTAATAGGTGGCTGAACAATGCATTGGGGTGGGGTGAGGGGACAACAAATGTCCCATCAACCGAGCTTTTGGCTAAAGAAAGGTATGGAAAGCGGGTGGGTAGGGGGAATGGGGTGGTGGGTCTAAGCTATAGGTACCATCCCTATAAAAGAAATAGGTTTTGAACTCTTTTTTAATTTTACATACACATTTGAACTAAACCCTAATAAAGGGTGCTATTTAGCACCTATTTGTAAGGGACCCTAGTTTTAAAAGCTAACGTGAGAAAAAGTTTAATAAATTTATCTATAATCAATAATCTATAATCTATAATCTATAAATATATAATACAAAGACTTTTGCCTTTTTTAGATTTGAACGGGAAAGTTTGTGAACCATTGATCATCATTTCGTATGTTAATCACCACTGTTCGTTGTTGTTTTGTATAGGAGCATGTAATTAGCTGTGACTGGCTATTAATTAATTAACAGTTAAGATTTATGGCTCTATATATATCGATTATTGTGAGTGTGTTATTCATAATTTTCAGGTACGTAAATTTTGATTAGTAGATGTAAATTCGTTTTATATTGAACGAGTATAATGTATCGAATGTTTATAGATATTTGTAAATTTGGTTTTCTTTTTAAAAGATCTGTATTGATTTGAATGTTTTAGAATGATATTCATCAATTGAATATTTTTAATAATGTTCATCGAATATTTCACGAAGTGAACAAAGATGCACTCAACACTGTCAACGATCGTGTCTCGCCGTTGGAAATCCCCATCTCGAATTTGCGTCTGATAACGACATCATCACTTCGCGTCTGATAACGACATCATCACTGCCAGCAAGCCTTCGCATTTGACCACGACACCACCACAAACCTTCTTGCCATTGAATCGACAACGCTGAATCTCACCCAGTCCTCTCTGCTCTACCTTTCAGTGACGCATTCTCGAGGCCAAAATTCTTGCATCTACAGCGGCCGCTTTTTCCTGATCCTCACCACAGATTTTAAGATGTGTATCATAATTTTTTTTTTTGGGCGAGGGCAGCAAAAATTGAATTTATTTGTGTAAACGAAGATAGAAAAAATTGGGATTGATTCTTCTGAATTTTTTTATTCTTAAATCCAAGTTTCTTGATCACTATAATCTATTTTTAATTTTTTCATTTATTAAACTAAAATATCCCATTTACACAGTATTTTCTTTTTACTAAATATCGGGCTTTGAAATATATAGTTTACGTAATATTTTTTTTTTAGTTTGTTTCTGAAATATTAAAAATATCTATGAATAAATTTTAATCTTAAAATTCTCATCTTACATGTTTTAAATATTATTTTTCTAATAACATGTATATTAAATTAAGAGTAATTGCAAAAATTTAGGCATATATTTGTAAAATTAATGCCATATTTATTTTTGTTTTGTTTTCATAAAAGGGAGGTCTAAATGATTTCCGTTAATCTTGCTATTGTAGTATCTATACTATTGTATGTTTTAATGTCAATTTAAATTGAATGTAATTGAGTGATAGTGTTAAATAATGAAATTAAATATTTTAATAATAGAATGTCAATACAACAAACTGAATGTTTAAATATTAATGCAGATTTGTATGTGCTTTAAGTATTATAAGAGATTAACATAATCACATAAACTACAAATAGTTATATTTTGTCATATCTTCTCTACTAATTATTTTTTATTTAATCAATGTAAATCTTAGTATATATATTCTATCTTTAGTTGTATATATACGTTCAGTGCATTTTGTAATCATAATATACTTTACGCTTCCTATACTTAGCCCTAATATTATAGAAGTTAATAATTAATTGAAAATAATACGATTTATAACATGGTTGCAACTAAATAAACTCTCAATTTAACTATGCATGCTAACTATACACACTCCATTTAAAATATTATTTCTTTTAATTATATAAGAGTTCCTTTAAAAAAATATATAGAAGATACATGAATACAATATAAATTACTCCCTCCGTCCACCAAATTTTTACCCACTTTCCTTTTTTAGTTGTCCACCAAATTTTTACTCATTCCCTTTTTGGAAATAAACACCACTCACAAATAAATAAATGGGTCCCACAATACTCTTACTTTATCTACTTTATCTACTTTTTCAATAAAATACTAATTTTCATTAAAAACTGCACCCAACAGTAAATGGGTAGAAATTTCATGGACGGAGGGAGTAATATTTAATCTTTATATGATTAGTATAATCACCATTTAATTTTTATTTGTTTACAATGTGTATAGAGTTTTTCCATGGTCTAAGGTAATCCATTTTCTATCTCCATATATATGTACATAATACTAACAAATTATGTCCAATAATATGATGATTTCCCTAATATGTAGCCATGTTTTTAATTCTAATAACTAATTTGAAGATTTCCACCTTGCACATTGTATTACATAATTTCCTAAGTTTATGCATTGATTTTTATATTAAAAGTAGTCTGCACAGTTTATGCATTTCACAAATCTACTTTGTTGATTATGTTTGGCTATTATGGTTCAATGATCTCTCTCTACCTAACAACCGTTTACTAAGAACCCAAGATTAGCTTCCAACTATCTCCCCCATTTTCTTAATGTTTATAATTAATTTATAATTTTCTGATCAAATCCTGTAAATTTTATCGGCAATTTGAAAATATTTCTTAATAAAAGTACATCAAAGGAAAAATCTAGGGAGTAGGTCTTATGTGAGACCGTCTCATGGCTGCCATGAGACGTGGGATAGAGTATTAATTGGGGATGACGCATTAATACTTTGACAAGTGTGTATGTTAATTTGTAATGTCTCATGTCATGAGACGGTCTCACGTAATTTTTTTCTAAATCAGAACATTGATTTCAATCAATTAACAACAAAAATGTGAAACCAAAATTCCAAAAAAAAAAAAAGAAATGTTGAGGCATGGTAACAAAATGAGAATGGTAACTCTCTGGGTAGACAATTTAAAGAAAATAAATTTTAAAAGTTGTAAATTGGGGCCAAAACATAAATGGAGCTAATTTTCTGGAATTCGACTGAAATAGGGTTGATTAGCCTAATTTGGACTAAATTCGGGTTATATCAGCCTCAATTTTGATTGATTCGGGATGATATGGTCTAAATTCATGACTTTTAAAATTTATTATTCTTATTGTTAGCCTGAAGAGTTATGGTTCTCATTTTTTCAGCCCAAAGAGGTGTGGTCCTTATTTTTCTAGCCCGAAGAGTTATAATCCTCATTTTGTCATCCCCCAAGTCATAATCCTTAAATAAAATGATTCATGTACCTGCTATTGATCTTTTTAATTAAGTCACTTTGTTGATTCTTTTATTTGTATTTCTCAAATCAATGACATAACATTTGGTTTATTCATGCTGAGTTGGTCTAAATTCATGACTTTTAAAAGCTATTGTCTTTATTGCAGTCCAAAGATCTATGGTCTTCATTTTTTCCGGCTCGAAGAGTTAGGATTCTCATTTTTTCACCCCATACTTATGATCCCTAAAAAAAAATTATTCACGTTTTTTTATATTGATCTTTTTCATTAAGTCACTTAGTTAATTTTTTTATTTTGTATTTCTCAAATCAACGATGACATAAATTTTTGTTATTGTATCGCAAATGTGGATGTTAAAATTAGAGACAATTCACCGTCTGTTTTTATGAATATTTAAGTAATATAATGATATTTATTATGACCTGTTTACTTCATTTTTTTTATTTGTCTTAAATTATTTATCATTTAATTTTATTTGTGAGTTTGTTATTGTTATTAATATATGTTGATATTTTAAAAAGTTTTAAAAATTCATTGACATTAATATGTAAAAAACAATCAAGTTTGTTTTTATTTTTTATATAAAAATAAAATATTGAAACTATTGATTCTTAGTCAAGTTAAATATGAAATTGCTTATATATAAATGTATTAAAGGACATATCTATCTACACCCACTACTTACTAAGTTCACCCACCTCCTTTTATAATTTTCATTAAATATAGCCACTAAAATACCATAATTTTATTCAACATAAATACTTAGAAAAATAATTTTTTTAAATTACTCATCCATCAATCTCATTAAATTTTAATGCAACCATCAAACATACTCATTCTCTCACCCCTCTTATCACGCGGCTAAAAATATGAATCACGTCTTTGTTGATAGGCGAACATCAATTACTCCTTGGCGAACAACAGTTAAAGTCTAAATGGAGATTATGAGGCAGCATATCCTAGCCAGAAATGGCTAACAAGAATAAACAGAAAGAGAGTGCATCTATCAACTCGGTAGGTGTATTAACCGACGAACAACACTGTTGACGAACAACATTCTGGCGAACAAGTCCAAAGGTCTGAAGCCAAATATGAAGCCTACATTAGGCCATAAATGACGAACAACATTGTCAAGAGGTGGTGCATCTACCAGCTAAGGAGGTGTACAACTCAAAATCTCATAATCGGCTAGATACATGACGAACAAAGGACAAAGATCCCGAAGCCGGCCTACAAGGAACATAAAGGCGAACAACTTATAAACCACAACCTCAAGAGGCGAACAACTCTTACCAAAAGAACGTATTGGACCAACCAAGCCAACCACGACGAACAACAATGAATCCGAGATAAGGCCAAACACAAGACTTTGTAACTAAGTTTTTGCTTAGATAAGGTCAAACAAGGTCAAAGGACACATGTCAAGCATGCAAGCTTGGAAGTCCAAGAGTCATGCACACCACCTACTTGATGTTTAGTATAAATATGTTGTTTTCCAGCAATAAAAATAAGTTCAAATTCACAAATACTCCAATTACACACACTCATACACCTAAACGTACACACACACGAAATAAATACGAATTCGATACTCGTATTTACGATTTTATAACCTGAACTATCGAATTTACCATTTACGGTGGTAATCAATCACACGTTCTTGTTTGGTGATCCCTAAGCCGGTTAAAAACAACCACTAATCCATATGATTAGAACCGATCACCAACAATGTACATCCACTATTTTACCATGTTCACCCACCTCATATTTATTTAATATAGCCACTATTAAATCATAATTTTATCCAACGTAATACTTACAACCACATCCCCAAAGATACCCATCCAAAAATTCATTAAATTTCAATACAATCACCAAACATACACACTCCCCCACTTCTCTAATTTAGCGGTGAAACACATGATTATCATTTTTTGCACTATAAGGCATAAGAGATGGGAATTGTGTGTAAAATAAACCAACAGATCAAGGTACTTGATTAATATTTACTATGACTTTTTTTATGTTGATGTGATTTTTTTTGTTCGTATTATATTGTACTATAGTTTTTTATTATTGTCTATTTGAATAATGATGAAAAATATTATTGGACAATGTATATAAAAAAAAATTAAGTTTTTCTCCAAATGTTTTGGCTGAAAGTCAAAGTGATAATTTTGAAGACCATCAAAGGAAAACTAGAACCAACAAATGTTGGTGAAACAATTTATCTTTTTGTAAAATGCAATAATACAAAATTTAAACATCTTTTGTTGGAACTGTTAATATAATACGACCTTAATGAAATTGTTAATATAATATGGTCTTAATGAAACTGTTAATATAACGCCTCAACGGCTCCTAACGCCAACGTCATCATAAGAAGCATGTCGAAGAAGTCATCGACACACGCCTCTTCTGAAGGGAACCTCTCAGCCAAGACAATTATGAACGGGCCTCCCCACATCAGAGAAGACGAGGAAGTCAACTCTACATGCTCTACTCCACGCTCATCATCAGGCTCATCTTCAAACTCTAGCATAGCGCCAGCCATGATGACGGATTTCTCAACTATTGATGAAAAGCTTGACAGCCTGATCAATGCCATTGCGGGGTTTACGGAGCACGTAAAAATTCAAGATATCCAGATAGCCAATCTGATGAACAAGATGGATGGCGACGATGTAAGCCACGTCAAAGGGAAGCAAGTTGAGGAGCACGGTGACGAGGAGACCTCAACTAAATGCCAACTCAGTGAAACCGAGGCAACTGCCAAAGAACTACAGATCTCATCGAATGGAGGGATCCAACACGACCAACTCAAGGAGCTCATCTTGGAGACGGTGAAAGGAAAGATTGATGACACCTCCAAATCAACCTTCAGCTACACCAAGCCTTACACAAAGAGGATCGATAGCTTGCGAATGCCAACCGGCTACCAACCTCATAAGTTTCAATAGTTTGACGGCAAAGGGAACCCAAAGCAACACGTAGCTCACTTTATCGAAACTTGCAACAACGCCGGAACCTATGGAGATCATCTGGTCAAGCAATTTGTCCGCTCCTTAAAGGGAAATGCATTCGACTGGTACATCGACTTGGGGACCAACTCCATCGACAGTTGGGATCAAATGGAGCATGAGTTTCTAAACCGCTTCTATAGCACAAGGAGAACTGTTAGCATGATCGAGCTAACCAATACCCGCCAAAAGAAAGATGAGCTCGTGATCGACTATATTAATCGATGGAGGAACTTGAGTCTGAATTGAAAGGACCGACTTTCTGAGGCTTCTGCAATTGAGATGTGCATCCAAGGCATGCAATGGGGTCTCCGATACATTCTTCAAGGAATTCAACCAAAGACCTTCGAAGATCTGGCTACAAGAGCTCATGACATGGAGCTAAGCATGGCCGCAAGTGGAGTTGAAGAACCACCAAGTCAAAAGCATCACGATATGATATTTGTTAAGCCTTCAAGTAAGGAATACATAACCGATATTCCTCGTGATAGAGGGCAAAGCGGGTTGACTCTGAAAGAGCTAAAACAAAAACAATATCCTTTCTTAGACTCTGACGTCTCGGGGATATTCGATGACTTGATGGATGCGAAGCTCATTAAGTTACCTAAGATGAAACGACCGGAAGAAGTTGGACGCACTGACAACCCAAAAAATTGCAAATATCACCGCTTAGTGGGCCACTCAATTGAAGATTGTTTTATCTTCAAAGAAAAAGTCATGCAATTAGTCGAGCAAGGAGACATGGTGCTCGAAGAGACTTTCTAAAGTTCTCTAAAGTCAAATAAAACGCTCCTTGACAAGAGCATAAACTGTCTGTAAAGCTCCTTGATACGAGCAAAAACTATCTCAAAGCCAAATCAAATTCTCCTTGATAAGAGATAAAACTGTATGAAGCTCTCAAGCCGGAGATCACATTGAAGTCTCTCCAAAATCCAAATCAAATGAAGCTCCATGATACAAGCAGAAACTATCTCAAAATCCATCAAATCAAAGCTCCTTGACAAGAGCATAAAGTGTATGTGAAGCTCCTCTGATATGAGCATAAACTGTCTAGAATTCTCCTTATACGAGATAAAATTGTCTGAAGCTCTCAAACCGGAGATCAAATTAAAGTCTCTCCAAATCAAATGAAGCTCCTTGATACGAGCGAAAACTATCTCAAAGCCAAATCAAGTTTCTTTAATGAAAGACAAAATTGTCTGAAGCTCTCAAGCTAAAGATCAAATTGAAGTCTCCCCAAGTAAAATAAAATCTCCTTGATACGAGTCTAAACTATCAAACAAGTTCAAATTATATCTCTCTGATACGAGTATAAACTATCAAACAAATTCAAATCAAATCTCCTTGACGCACGAGCTTAAACTGTACGTCACTCCTGGCCTACACGAGTATAAACTGTTTATGGCACCCCCAAATGAAATCAAATTCCCCTTGAACTACGTTATGACTTGATCCTTTTAGACCAAAGAGGTACGTAGGCAACTTAGACATCTTCTAAGTTCAGTCATGATTCAAAAGTCCAAAAGCAAATGAGGGCGTAAAGATTTTCGTGCTCCGTTCACTCCAAGTCACAAATGACCGTGAACAAAGCACGAGGGGGCATTTGTAAGCACATTAATTTTGCACCCAATTAAATGATGACATGTGTACGAATAAATATTAATATCAAAATAATTTATTATTTTATTTTGGGGATTTAAATAAATTAATTCTCAAATTAAATAATTAAATTTATTGATATTTAATATACATGCACAAACTTGCCAAAAATACGAGTCTGCAGTAATTAATACGGTTGACTTAGTGCCCAAGAAAAAATCAAATCGTATCTTGCATGAAGAAGGAAATAAATTAATGAGAATCAACTAAATCTGGAAATTGGCCTATAAAAGCACATCAAATCGGCATCAGCCAATCATAAAGCGCCACGTGGCACCATAAAGAGGGAAAGTTTTCATCTCATCACCCTATAAATAGGGTCCTTCATTCATTCATTTTACACACACATCCAGACAGGCAGAAACACAAGGAATTCAGAAGTTCGAGAGCTTTTGAAGATTCAAAGCGTTCTTCGTTAAAGTCAAAGCGTTCTTCGTGGAAAACGATCAGAAACGGCCTCCGGTCCGAGATAAAGGTCCAGCACCCCTCCGATCCGGCCTTTCTCCTCGAAGATTCAAAGACGTTATTCGCGGCTTCAAGGCCTCTTTCGCGCAAGTCTTCGACAAACGGCCTCCGATCCGAGATAAAGGTCCAGCACCCCTCCGATCCGGCGTTTCTCCTTGAAGATTCAAAGGTGTTCTTCGAGCAAGTCTACGACAAACGGCCTCCGATCCGAGATAAAGGTTCAACACCCCTCCGATCCGGCGTTTCTCCTCGAAGATTCAAAGGACGTTCTTCAGCAAATTCAAAGGCGTTCATCCCGCCTTCGAAGGCGTCCATCCCCCAAATTCCCGAAAATAACGTTTAATCCAAAATAAGACATTTTCGTCCTTGGATTAATGTTATAAATTCAAAGATCAATCCCGAACGAAGATCAAGGCGAGGATTTCTCTCGAAGAACATCCAAGTCAAAGTCAACTCCGAAGAAAAGAATCAGAGGACCAAATCTAGAGTTAGTCAACCCGCACACAAGTCTTTCGGTTAAATCTGAATAAATTTAAATTGTAATCTTTTTCGTGTTTATTATATTTAATAAATTCGGAATTTGCAGTTACAAATTTGGCACGCCCGGTGGGACACACTCTACCTCTCATCTCTTCTCTCCTCAAGCAAGCTTAGGATCGTTGGAATGACTTCTTCACGCAAGATTATTTTGCTAAGGACCAATCCCTCAACGGCTCCTAATGCCAACGTCATCATAAGAAGCATATCGAAGAAGTCATCGGCACACGCCTCTTCTGGAGGGAACCTATCAGCCAAGATAATTATGAACGGGCCTCCCCACATCAGTGAAGACGAGGAAGTCAACTCTACGTGCTCTAATCCACGCTCATCATCAAGCTCATCTTCAAACTCAAGCATAGCGCCAGCCATGATGACGGATGCCTCAACTATTGATGAAAAGCTTGACAGCCTGATCAAGGCCATTGCGGGGCTTACGGAGCACGTAAAAATTCAAGATATCCAGATAGCCAATCTGATGAACAAGATGGATGGCGACGATGCAAGCCACGTCAAAGGGAAGCAAGTTGAGGAGCACGGTGACGAGGAGACCTCAACTAAACGCCAACTCAGCAAAACCGAGGTAACTGCCAAAGAACTACAGATCTCATCGAATGGAGGGATCCAACTCGACCAGCTCAAGGAGCTCATCTTGGAGACGGTGAAAGGAAAGATTGATTATACCTCCAAATCAACCTTCAGCTACACCAAGCCTTACACAAAGAGGATCGATAGCTTGCGAATGCCAACCGGCTACCAACCTCCTAAGTTTCAACAGTTTGACGGCAAAGGGAACCCAAAGCAACACGTAGCTCACTTTATCAAAACTTGCAACAACGCCGAAACCTATGGAGATCATCTGGTCAAGCAATTTGTCCGCTTCTTAAAGGGAAATGCATTCGACTGGTACATCGACTTGGGGACCAACTCCATCGACAGTTGGGATCAAATGGAGCATGAGTTCCTAAACCGCTTCTATAGCACAAGGAGAACTGTTAGCATGATCGAGCTAACCAACACCCGCCAAAAGAAAGATGAGCTCGTGATCGACTATATCAATCGATGGAGGAACTTGAGTCTAAATTGCAAGGACCGACTTTCTGAGGCTTCTGCAATTGAGATGTGCATCCAAGGCATGCAGTAGGGTCTCCGATACATTCTTCAAGGAATTCAACCAAAGACCTTCGAAGATCTGGCTACAAGACCTCATGACATGGAGCTAAGCATGGCCGCAAGTGGAGTTGAAGAACCACCAAGTCAAAAGCATCACGACATGATATTTGTTAAGCCTTCAAGTAAGGAATACATAACCGATATTCCTCGTGATAGGGGGCAAATCGGGTTGACTCTAAAAGAGCTAAAACAAAAACAATATCCTTTCTTAGACTCTGACGTCTCGGGGATATTCGATGACTTGATGGATGCGAAGCTCATTAAGTTACCTAAGATGAAACGACCGGAAGAAGTTGGACGCACTGACAACCCAAAAAATTGCAAATATCACCGCTTAGTGGGCCACTCAATTGAAGATTGTTTTATCATCAAAGAAAAAGTCATGCAATTAGTCGAGCAAGGAGACATGGTGCTCGAAGAGACTTTCTAAAGTTCTCTAAAGTCAAATAAAATGCTCCTTGACAAGAGCATAAACTGTCTGTAAAGCACCTTGATACGAGCAAAAACTATCTCAAAGCCAAATCAAATTCTCCTTGATAAGAGATAAAACTGTATGAAGCTCTCAAGCCAGAGATCACATTGAAGTCTCTCCAAAATCCAAATCAAATGAAGCTCCTTGATACAAGAAGAAACTATCTCAAAATCCATCAAATCAAAGCTCCTTGACAAGAGCATAAAGTGTATGTGAAGCTCCTCTGATATGAGCATAAACTGTCTAGAATTCTCCTTATACGAGATAAAATTGTCTGAAGCTCTCAAACCGGAGATCAAATTAAAGTCTCTCCAAATCAAATGAAGCTCCTTGATACGAGCGAAAACTATCTCAAAGCCAAATCAAGTTTCTTTAATGAAAGACAAAATTGTCTGAAGCTCTCAAGCTAAAGATCAAATTGAAGTCTCCCCAAGTAAAATAAAATCTCCTTGATACGAGTCTAAACTATCAAACAAGTTCAAAGTATATCTCTCTGATACGAGTATAAATTATCAAACAAATTCAAATCAAATCTCCTTGACGCACGAGCTTAAACTGTACGTCACTCCTGGCCTACACGAGTATAAACTGTTTATGGCACCCCCAAATGAAATCAAATTCCCCTTGAACTACGTTATGACTTGATCCTTTTAGACCAAAGAGGTACGTAGGCAACTTAGACATCTTCTAAGTTCAGTCATGATTCAAAAGTCCAAAAGCAAATGAGGGCGTAAAGATTTTCGTGCTCCGTTCACTCCAAGTCACAAATGACCGTGAACAAAGCATGAGGGGGCATTTGTAAGCACATTAATTTTGCACCCAATTAAATGATGACATGTGTACGAATAAATATTAATATCAAAATAATTTATTATTTTATTTTGGGGATTTAAATAAATTAATTCTCAAATTAAATAATTAAATTTATTGATATTTAATATACATGCACAAACTTGCCAAAAATACGAGTCTGCAGTAATTAATACGGTTGACTTAGTGCCCAAGAAAAAATCAAATCGTATCTTGCATGAAGAAGGAAATAAATTAATGAGAATCAACTAAATCTGGAAATTGGCCTATAAAAGCCCATCAAATCGGCATCGGCCAATCATAAAGCGCCACGTGGCACCATAAAGAGGGAAAGCTTTCATCTCATCACCCTATAAATAGGGTCATTCATTCATTCATTTTACACACACATCCAGACAGGCAGAAACACAAGGAATTCAGAAGTTCGAGAGCTTTTGAAGATTCAAAGCGTTCTTCGTCAAAGTCAAAGCGTTCTTCGTGAAAAGCGATCAGAAACGGCCTCTGGTCCGAGATAAAGGTCCAGCACCCCTCCGATCCGGCCTTTCTCCTCGAAGATTCAAAGACGTTCTTCGCGGCTTCAAGGCGTTCTTCGCGCAAGTCTACGACAAACGGCCTCCGATCCGAGATAAAGGTCCAGCACCCCACCGATCCGGCGTTTCTCCTTGAAGATTCAAAGGTGTTCTTCGCGCAAGTCTACGACAAACGGCCTCCGATCCGAGATAAAGGTTCAACACCCCTCCGATCCGGCGTTTCTCCTCGAAGATTCAAAGGACGTTCTTCAGCAAATTCAAAGGCGTTCATCCCGCCTTCGAAGGCGTCCATCCCCCAAATTCCCGAAAATAACGTTTAATCCAAAATAAGGCATTTTCGTCCTTGGATTAATGTTATAAATTCAAAGATCAATCCCAAACGAAGATCAAGGCGAGGATTTCTCTCGAAGAACATCCAAGTCAAAGTCAACTCCGAAGAGAAGAATCAGAGGACCAAATCTAGAGTTAGTCAACACGCACACAAGTCTTTCGGTTAAATCTGAATAAATTTAAATTGTAATATTTTTCGTGTTTATTATATTTAATAAATTCGGAATTTGCAGTTACAAATTTGGCACGCCCGGTGGGACACACTCTACCTCTCATCTCTTCTCTCCTCAAGCAAGCTTAGGATCGTTGGAATGACTTCTCCACGCAAGATTATTTTGCTAAGGACCAATCCCTCAACGGCTCCTAACGCCAACGTCATCATAAGAAGCATGTCGAAGAAGTCATCGGCACACGCCTTTTCTGAAGGGAACTCTCAGCCAAGACAATTATGAACGGGCCTCCCCACATTAGTGAAGATGAGGAAGTCAACTCTACATGCTCTACTCCACACTCATCATCAGGCTCATCTTCAAACTCAAGCATAGCGCCAGCCATGATGACGGATGCCTCAACTATTGATGAAAAGCTTGACAGCCTGATCAAGGCCATTGCGGGGCTTACGGAGCACGTAAAAATTCAAGATATCCAGATAGCCAATCTGATGAACAAGATGGATGGCGACGATGCAAGCCACGTCAAAGGGAAGCAAGTTGAGGAGCACGGTGACGAGGAGACCTCAACTAAACGCCAACTCAGCGAAACCGAGGCAACTGCCAAAGAACTACAGATCTCATCGAATGGAGGGATCCAACTCGACCAGCTCAAGGAGCTCATCTTGGAGACGGTGAAAGGAAAGATTGATGACACCTCCAAATCAACCTTCAGCTACACCAAGCCTTACACAAAGAGGATAGATAGCTTGCGAATGCCAACAGGCTACCAACCTCCTAAGTTTCAACAGTTTGACGGCAAAGGGAACCCAAAGCAACACGTAGCTCACTTTATCGAAACTTGCAACAACGCCGGAACCTATGGAGATCATCTGGTCAAGCAATTTGTCCGCTCCTTAAAGGGAAATGCATTCGACTGGTACATCGACTTGGGGACCAACTCCATCGACAGTTGGGATCAAATGGAGCATGAGTTCCTAAACCGCTTCTATAGCACAAGGAGAACTGTTAGCATGATCGAGCTAACCAACACCCGCCAAAAGAAAAATGAGCTCGTGATCGACTATATCAATCAATGGAGGAACTTGAGTCTGAATTGCAAGGACCAACTTTCTGAGGCTTCTGTAATTGAGATGTGCATCCAAGGCATGCAGTGGGGTCTCCGATACATTCTTCAAGGAATTCAACCAAAGATCTTCGAAGATCTGGCTACAATAGCTCATGACATGGAGCTAAGCATAGCCGCAAGTGGAGTTGAAGAACCACCAAGTCAAAAGCATCACGACATGATATTTGTTAAGCCTTCAAGTAAGGAATACATAACCGATATTCCTCGTGATAGGGGGCAAAGCGGGTTGACTCTGAAAGAGCTAAAACAAAAACAATATCCTTTCTTAGACTCTGACGTCTCGGGGATATTCGATGACTTGATGGATGCGAAGCTCATTAAGTTACCTAAGATGAAACGACCGGAAGAAGTTGGACGCACTGACAACCCAAAATATTGCAAATATCACCGCTTAGTGGGCCACTCAATTGAAGATTATTTTATCTTCAAAGAAAAAGTCATGCAATTAGTCGAGCAAGGAGACATGGTGCTCGAAGAGACTTTCTAAAGTTCTCTAAAGTCAAATAAAATGCTCCTTGACAAGAGCATAAACTGTCTGTAAAGCTCCTTGATACGAGTAAAAACTATCTCAAAGCCAAATCAAATTCTCCTTGATAAGAGATAAAACTGTATGAAGCTCTCAAGCCGGAGATCACATTGAAGTCTCTCCAAAATCCAAATCAAATGAAGCTCCTTGATACAAGCAGAAACTATTTCAAAATCCATCAAATCAAAGCTCCTTGACAAGAGCAAAAAGTGTATGTGAAGCTCCTCTGATATGAGCATAAACTGTCTAGAATTCTCCTTATACGAGATAAAATTGTCTGAAGCTCTCAAACCGGAGATCAAATTAAAGTCTCTCCAAATCAAATGAAGCTCTTTGATACGAGCGAAAACTATCTCAAAGCCAAATCAAGTTTCTTTAATGAAAGACAAAATTGTCTGAAGCTCTCAAGCTAAAGATCAAATTGAAGTCTCCCCAAGTAAAATAAAATCTCCTTGATACGAGTCTAAACTATCAAACAAGTTCAAAGTATATCTCTCTGATACGAGTATAAACTATCAAACAAATTCAAATCAAATCTCCTTGATGCACGAGCTTAAACTGTACGTCACTCCTGGCCTACACGAGTATAAACTGTTTATGGAACCCCCAAATGAAATCAAATTCCCCTTGAACTACGTTATGACTTGATCCTTTTAGACCAAAGAGGTACGTAGGCAACTTAGACATCTTCTAAGTTCAGTCATGATTCAAAAGTCCAAAAGCAAATGAGGGCGTAAAGATTTTCGTGCTCCGTTCACTCCAAGTAACAAATGACCGTGAACAAAGCACGAGGGGGCATTTGTAAGCACATTAATTTTGCACCCAATTAAATGATGACATGTGTACGAATAAATATTAATATCAAAATAATTTATTATTTTATTTTGGGGATTTAAATAAATTAATTCTCAAATTAAATAATTAAATTTATTGATATTTAATATACATGTACAAACTTGACAAAAATATGAGTCTGCAGTAATTAATACGGTTGACTTAGTGCCCAAGAAAAAATCAAATCGTATCTTGCATGAAGAAGGAAAGAAATTAATGAGAATCAACTAAATCTGGAAATTGGCCTATAAAAGCCCATCAAATCGGCATCGGCCAATCATAAAGCGCCACGTGGCACCATAAAGAGGGAAAGTTTTCATCTCATCACCCTATAAATAGGGTCCTTCATTCATTCATTTTACACACACATCCAGACAGGCAGAAACACAAGGAATT
This sequence comes from Ballota nigra, assembly GCA_947034835.1. Lineage (NCBI taxonomy): Eukaryota > Viridiplantae > Streptophyta > Magnoliopsida > Lamiales > Lamiaceae > Ballota > Ballota nigra. The sequence continues at coordinate 84,219,365 of OX344720.1, read as the reverse complement.
CAGAAGTTCGAGAGCTTTTGAAGATTCAAAGCGTTCTTCGTCAAAGTCAAAGCGTTCTTCGTGGAAAGCGATCAGAAACGGCCTCCGGTCCGAGATAAAGGTCCAGCACCCCTCCGATCCGGCCTTTCTCCTCGAAGATTCAAAGACGTTCTTCGCGGCTTCAAGGCGTTCTTCGCGCAAGTCTACGATAAACGGCCTCCGATCCGAGATAAAGGTCCAGCACCCCTCCGATCCGGCGTTTCTCCTTGAAGATTCAAAGGTGTTCTTCGCGCAAGTCTACGACAAACGGCCTCCGATCCGAGATAAAGGTTCAACACCCCTCCGATCCGGCGTTTCTCCTCGAAGATTCAAATGACGTTCTTCAGCAAATTCAAAGGCGTTCATCCCGCCTTCGAAGGCGTCCATCCCCCAAATTCCCGAAAATAACGTTTAATCCAAAATAAGGCGTTTTCGTCATTGGATTAATGTTATAAATTCAAAGATCAATCCCAAACGAAGATCAAGGCGAGGATTTCTCTCGAAGAACATCCAAGTCAAAGTCAACTCCGAAGAGAAGAATCAGAGGACCAAATCTAGAGTTAGTCAACCCGCACACAAGTCTTTCGGTTAAATCTGAATAAATTTAAATTGTAATTTTTTTCGTGTTTATTATATTTAATAAATTCGGAATTTGTAGTTACAGTGAGAATTGTAAAATAATTAGATATTCTTTATATATATATATATATATATATATATATATATATATATATATATATAAGACAAATTGCAAAAAACGTGACATATCTTTATCACTTAGAGGACCAAACTTTTGGCTTTTACAAGGGAAGTATTTAACTATCAAATTGTTGCAAAAAAAAAAAAAAGGTCCTCAGATAATTTTAAAGATAAAATAAAGGAGAAATATATTTTTGTTCCTATAACTTATCTAATGTCCAATTTACCACAAAAAGTTTAACAATTTCAATTACATCCCATGACTTGCTTAATTCTCAATTTTTTTTTCATATTTCATAAAAAAAAAATTATATTATTTTGAATCACATGAAATTTAGCGTTGGCTGAACTTGCGGCTTTTCAGCGATCTGCTGACATGGAGTACATGTGTATATATTTTTATTTTTTTATTTTAACCATTTAAAAAACAAAAAAAATACTTTCACATAAATTTTAATTTTATAAAAGACAATTTAAAAGATTATGAAATTCTAAATTTAAAAGTGAACATTAAATTTAAAATTAAAATATTTAAAAATTAGTTAATAATAATTAATATTTAAAATCAAAAAAAAATTATTGATACAAAATCATAGGGGTAATTGGGATATGAGATTTTCGGGAAAGATGACCAGGGTGGGATGGGGGGATGTTAGTTAAAAGAGTAAATGGAAAAAAAATAACGTGAATTTTCTAATTCGAAATAAGTGAAAAAATATTCAAAATAATACATGGGTGTCATCTAAGAAAAGTCGTCGGAAATTCATAAATTCGGCCGGCACATGACTTTTGTGTGATTCAAAACGATGTTGTTTTTATTTTTGCAGCGAATATGAGATTAAAATTGGATTGTCAATTCAATTAAGAATGTATTTAAAAAATAAAAAAAATAGGGACAAAAACCGAGCACTGGATAAGGTATGGGACAAAAAAAAAATTCTCCCAGTTTTTTTCTTTAAAGTTGCCCGCGATCCTTTTTTGCAATAATTTAATAATTTGGTATCTATCCTACAAAAGTGAAAGGTCGGTCCTCGAACTGCAGTAAGTGGTAAAAATAAGTCCTATTTTTTGCAATTTGTCCCATATATATACATATACATTATATAGAACAACTATTCTTTTCATGGTACACTTACATGTAATTAAGATAAGTAATATTAAAAAAATTATGATAAATTATTGTGTGAAGAAATTATGACATGTGTAAAATATAAAGCATAAAAAATGTATTTTAGTTATAGGTTAAATTTGTGTGAAACCATCTCATGTCATTAAATACAAATTAAAAAAAAATATTTAATATTTGACTAAGAGTATCAAAAAGTTAATCTGGAATATTATTAATTTGTGTTAAAAAAAACTTTAATTATATTTTTAAAAAAAATTAGTTTTATAGTAAAAATTTAGTAAATAGTATAGTTAAAAAAATTGTAACAAATTTCATCCGTGCGAAGCACGGGATGTACGATCACTAGTTTCATTAATAGTATAAATCAAAATTAATTTAATATATTTAACTTTATTGTTTATATTTCTCCCCAAATTAAGTTTTTGTAAATGTACACAAATAAAGTGAGATAACAATCATTTTTTGTTAATTTGATTAATCATATGGTTTCCATCACCCCTAAATTAAAATTTGTTAAATATATAACTTCTTCAGATATATTGAGAATGCATAAATCATTTTTATAGGATAATGTTAACTTCTTATATCGACACAAATTTGGCATGAGATAGATTTTTTTATTAGTTATACACATAATTCAAGGCTTACTGTCTATTAATAAGATACAATTAAATAAATTAAATATTTCTATTTTGATTTTAAAATAATATGAATAAATTATTTAAATATTAAATTTCACATCATTATAATTGTTAAAATTAAATAAAATAATTCATCAATATAGTGATACACATAAGTTGATGCAATCACAATAAAATAAACACACATTTTATAGACTTAGGCCCTGTTTGGTAGGGGTGAGTTGGGTGAGAAATAAACCAACTCACCCCTTATTTAGTGTTTGGTAGCCTTTCATTCAACGCACCAGAACACGACATTAACCTCGACCCGCTCTTCCTAGGACCCCCAATCTCCAAAAAACACTGTTATGGCTAGCAAACTGCATCTCACCGAATTGGTGCTATTGGCAATCTCTCCACTTAGTTGGAGATTTGGGTGAATTTTTTGTTTCAAAAAGTAAAATTTTTGGACGACTCCAATATTTTCGTATCCCAAACGCGGCGTTGAAGCTTCTTCCTGCGGCGGTCATTTGAGGACGAAGGAGCCCTAATTCCGGGCAATTTTCCGTATGAACCCGGAGAAGGTTTGATTCTTCCAAAATACACAACTCCTCCACAAATTAAATTTCTTAATTCCATTTTCTCTGTGTAAATTTCCATTAAACCATGTTTCTTCTCTGTTTCTAAGCCGGCGATACCTTTGAGTGACGGTTGCTTGCCGGATTCGATTCCGTTTCTCAAAATTATCAACCTCCGGTGAAATCCTTCAACCAAGTTCGGTAATTAAGTCCTTGCTCATGTATTTTTCAAAAATTTGGGAACCCCAAATGCGAAATCTTGTTTTATGTACTTTTATCTTTCTTCAACATGTGGTAATGAGATGTTCTTGATTGCCCTTTGAAATCACGAGTTGTTTCGATTTTGAGAGTGTTCTGTGTTTGAGAGTTGCTAATGATGGTCTGTAGTTGAATTCTTACTTTGTTTTGAAGGGGTGTGATGTATGCCATAAGCATTTCATGGTATGAAGTTATAGATGTGTATAGTGTCTCTGCAATGATCTTGTTGAGGTGATGTCAAATTTGATTTTCCCAATGCAAATTGACTTTTGATTGTACGGATCTCTCAGTTCCTTTCAAAGCAAAGGTGATAGTTTTACAAGTTTATGATATAGTTGACCTACTGTTGGCCGCATTATCAATTGCAGTTGATAATTCTTTGATATGTTTTCTATTACTTTTGATATGTTCAGTTGTGGATACGATTCTATTAATTGGGGGCAGGATTGGTATGCTTTTGAATGCAATTTAATTTGTCACTTTGTTGGTAGTTTAGCATGGATTATAGATGCATTATGTTGAAACAAGAAGTGTAGTGCAGTTTCTGCATACTTAATATACTCAAACTCAAGTATATTTGTAATGCAATTTGAATGCATTTGGATACCTTTTGGCTGAGTTTGTACGATGTTGTCACACACACCAGTCTATTCTATCTTCTAAAACATACTCAAATTTCAAGGAAACAAGCTTTCCATGCTTAATCAGGATCATTATTTTTATGGGAACTCTTCCTTCAAGGAAATAACTACTTTTCTTGTTGAAGGACTTGTTGCTGAGAAAAATGCTGGGAGATGGGTTTGGAATGGTTGAAACACTTTGGCAGTAGAAAATATGAAGGATCGCATCAATGTTGTTTTCCAAAAAAAAAATTGGAACCATAAAAAGATAGCACACCAACTCCGGTGTATCCGAAACGGGTAAAAAATATTGTCTCGATACATATGGTATTTTAATAATATTGTATGGTGCATTAATAATATAGTCACAATGTTTAATATTTTATTTGTTATGGCAGGAAGAACATGAGTTTGATGAAGAAGAAAATTTGGTTTTTAATTTATCATAACAATGTAGCACCCACAGCCTAGGCTCCCGCCCCAACACCCGCACCTTTTCCATGGCTCTGAATCAATCGGGCTAGGACACCAATCTTGAACTTCTTCAGTGACGACAGTGGTAGCTCAACCTCTTCTTGATTTCTAAAGGTCCAGAGATGGCAATTTTCAATGTTAATCGTTTAAAAAAATGTATTAGGAAATTTTATAGGTTGTTGTCTTTGTAGTTTTTGCCTTTTTTTGTCGTCATGTTTTTCATTTTTCGTTCTATTAAATATAATGGTCCAATGCGGCCATTTTTCCGTATTTGCCCTGTTCTAAGAAGCTTTGAAAAACATGGATTATGGGACTCACCTTGCATGTTTAAAACTTATAGGCCGAGTGTCGGTTGGTTCCAACAAAAGGTACCAATTTTGTTTGCATATATTGCCAGGAGGTGGTGAGAGAACCAACACACACATACATTAATTGCTAAAAGAATTAATTAATCAAGCAACAATTTGTATTTAAGTGCATTTTCATCAAAACATCATGGTGAATAGTGCTAAAATTATAATTCACGACTTAACTGTGAACGCTTAGGACGAGTAGGACGCCGGCACTTTGGCTCCTGGTTTTCGAAATCGCCGTGTCACTGCTATGTTCTTCGATATCGCCGCCGTGTAGCCATTTCCTGCTTTCCCAAGAAATCAAGCTGAGGGGTTCTGGATTGCAAGAAATGCAGCCCTAAATGGCGGGGTGTTTAGTTGTGCATAAAATGTTATTGAAAGTTGAAGAAGCGCTGGGATGTTTATAAGTCTGAATGCGATTTAATTCTCAATCCATAATTAAAGTGGGTATTAAAAAAAGGATGTTTGCCTGAAGGGGTATAATTATCATTTAACGCTGCTTTATATTAGTTGGTATATCACCTACCAAACAAGTGAAGAAAAATTATATCGATTAAAGTATCACCTACCAAACACTTACATAAATATAGTACACATTTTTATATTTGTTACCAAACACTAATAAATAATACATACACGAAACTAATAACTAGATACTAATCTTTTAACCGCTACCAAACGGGAGTGAAACAACTATTCAAAATACGCAAAGACTTATAAATTGATTTAGTTGGTAAGTAACATAAAAAAGTTTATAAGAGGTGCAAGGGTTAAACCTATGTTATTATATATATATTTTTAATTAGAATCAACATTATGATGTCAGATGGATGTCACATATTGAATACAAATCAACACAATAATGTTATATGAGTTTATAATTTTATTCTGTGTTGGGAAATTGTTAAGTTAAGTTTTGATTAATATGCCAAAAAGTTCTCCCTAGAATAATATAAGTAAATTATATTCAGTAGAGTTAGACTAGAAGTAGTCAGTTCAACTGTTAGGGAACTGAAGTACATTTGCTAATTCTTGATGTGTATCTAAGAGGCATTCGCAGAAGACAAGTCTACTGGAATGAAGTCGTGTAAAGAAGACATCTTAGGCATAAATGTTTTCTAAGTGCATTTATACTAAGAAAAGTTTAATCAGTAGAGAGAGTAGAAGTATACTGATGAAGACTAACGAAGCACAATCAATGCGAAACACATTAAAAGCTTTTAGTTAATCTGGTTGGAACAAGGCAAATCGAATTTTAGTAAAGCTTGCAATAAATGAAGGAATAAGAAGGTTCTCTCAGATGAGTACCACCTTAAAACCAGACAGACTCTGATTCAAGCTGACTGTGCGGCCCAATGAGAACTTGACATGTAAGTGTACCCTACTAACAGTCGACCTGTCACAGACTGACAAGTACCAAAAGTCGTGTCTTAACTTTTTCAGAGAGCTGGTAGCAGGCAAAGATTTTCAAGCCGTTCTTGATGCGACATAAAGCCAAAAATAGAGCCGTTTGAACCAATCAGATGCAAGAGGCTTACTTGAGAAGATTCATCTCCAACGGGAAGATTTTCAAGAAGGACTATAAATACAGAAGGTCGTGCTCATTTCTAAGCACGGGAAACTTCAAAGATCAAGCATTCTCTACACTCACAAACGCACAAACGAAGCACTCGAAATCACTCAAGTTTCCCAAGTGTTTCATTATTTGTAGAGAGTTTTACAAAACCTTCTGTAATCGAGCTCATAGTCATATCCAAAGCTTAGAACGAGATAATCCATCCTTAAAGCTTCTGAGCTAAACTTGTAAGGATTATCTCACACAAGTTGGAACCAAACCCTACTCAAAACCCTACCCCAAAGTTAGGTTGAGAGATAGAGTTAGAGGTGTTAGTAAGCTGATTGTTGATATCAGTCTGAAAGCTGGTTTTTGGGAACTAGGACCTGGAATTATCGTAGGGATCAAATGTCCTAAGAGAGGAGTATTTGATCAGTGCACCTTGGCACTATAACACGAGGAATTCCAAGTGAAAGGAATTCTCCTGTTTGGTCAGGATAGTGGACGTAGGAGATTTTTCTCCGAACCACTTTATATCTTGTGCATTTACTTTTCAGTCTATTTCTTAAGTGTGAGTTGTGATAAACAAGTTTTCATCAAATAAAACGAGTATTTCTTAAAGGGCTCACTTTCCGCATCAGGAAACTAATTAGATAGCAATTCAACTGAAAGTCTAGAGCTTTCAGTGGAGTTGATATCTCAGTAAGCTTTCCTAGTGAATCTCAGTAGACTTTCCAAGTCGGCTGAAGGTTTACTCTTAAGTTATTTGATAAAGTTTTATTGAGAAAAGTTTGAATTTACAACACATGTGTATTCCCCTCCCCCATACACCTGTATAACTCGTTTCGGGACCAACAAGTGGTATCAGAGCAGTGGTTCAAAAGACCATTTTTCTAGTATACTTTTGTGTTCAAAAGGTAAATTGTATTTGGTCAACTGAATTGATCTTTTGATAATCCTTGTTTATCTACAATGACTAACAACACAGCTAGGGTTGCACCACCAGCAGAAAGTAACATGGGAGTTAATCCCTTGAACCATATGTCCCATCACAAGCTTCCACAATTCTCAGTGGAGAACTATGATTTCTGGAAGATAAGGATGAGAGCACGTCTTGTCTGTGTCCATGATGAAATACTAAGAGTCATCATCAAAGGTCCTTTTGTGTTCATGACTCCAAATCCAAGGACAACAGCTGCAACAATTGCTAATCCAAGAGATGAATGACCCAAAGATGAAGGCAACTTCACTGCAGATGAAAGAAGGAGGCACAACCACAACTTCATTGCCATGAACATCCTCTACACCACTATTCCAGACTCAGTAATGGGAAGGGTAATCCATTGTCAAACTGCAAAAGAAATATGGGATACTCTTGCTCTTATGTGTGAGGGAACTGACAAAATTAAAGAGAACAAGCTATCAGTAACTGTTAAAAAATATGAGCAGTTTGCCATGGAGCCTACTGAGATAATTGATCAACTTGATGGGAGGTTCACTGATATTATGAATGAGATTAATTCTCTGGGAAAAGTTTATACTAAAAGAGAAGTGGCTTTGAAAATCCTAAGAGGTCTAACCTCAAGATGGGATGTGTACTCTGTAATGATGAAAAATACCAAAGATTTGTCTAACATGTCTATGCAACATGTATTTTCTGAATTAAAGGCATATGAGTTCGATTTGAACAGGAAAAGGGCCCCATATGAGACCTCAGCTGAGAAGGGAGTTGCCTTAAAGGCTAAGGAAGCTGAGCCCAAATCTCCAAAGCCGCAGAAGAGTACAAAAGCAAGCAAAGCCCAAAGCAAAGCAGAGATACAAGAGGAACTAAGTCTAATGGCTAGAAGGTTTGAAAAACTTAATAGTAGATTTGGTAAATATAAAAGATTTTAGCAGTATAACAAGGAGAGAAGAAACTATCCTCAAAGGGACACAAGAGAAGGAGAGAAGAACACTACTGAAAAGGAGAAGAAGAAAGATTACAAGAACTACAACAAAGCTGAAGGATCATCATCAAAGACCAGAGAGTCTACTGAAGAGAAGGATGATGATGCCAACAGATCCAATACCCGGAGGAAACCCAACCCTCTTTGGCTCGGAATTTCGAGACTCCCGATCAAGTGGAGTCGGCCCGGCATTGCAGGGCCCAAGAGATGAGGGCGAGAAAAAGCACCCCATCGGCCTAAAAAAGAAAATACTACACTCGTTATTTCAAGGGGAAGTCGAAGGTCCGAGAGCAACAGGGAGAGAGTTAGCTTCAAACCGATCTCATTTCTCAACAATCTCGGGGCTCCGCTCACCCGGTCTTCAGCCGATAGGGGACTAACTCCTCCTCTTGGTATTCTAGACAGCTCCCCAACAGCCATACCGAGCAATGCGACACTGAGTCCATCTCCAACTTGCGGAGATCGACTCAGCAACCCAATAAGAGGGTGGCCAAGATCAGCCTGGCACCGGCCAACTCCGTAAGAAGGAAACCCAGTTCGCCCAAAACGGCCTCCTCGGCCACGACACGCCTCGGGGGGCCGTATTTGACCGAATCGGTCCGATGGCCATCGGCGGGGACGGGCCAGAAGAAAATCAAAGCCCCAAAATAGTCAAAATGCAGAAGCAGCTCGACGAAATGCGTGCCTTGATGGAGGCTCAAGGCCAGCCAAATGCCCGACCTGCCACGAACGAGCCCTTGTCCATCGACATCGAGCTCGCACCTGTCCAACTCAAAATCACGCCTACTCCGATCCCCCTCTACGAGGGAAAGAGCGACCCGGAGACCCACTTGAGCAAGTTCCAGATCTTTATGACTGGACGGGGCATGACCGACGTGACCAAGTGCCGACTCTTCCCCTTCACCTTGGACGATCTCGCCCATAGGTGGTATGTGTCGTTGCCCTCCCGATCGATCGACTCCTTCCTTTAAGCTCACAATTCACCTCATATTTTGCGGTTAAAATCGCCCGACCTGAGAACTGGCACAGACTCATGCGTATCCACCAAGAGAAGGACGAGTCGGACGAGGACTATATCTCCATGGTGGACGAGGTCATCTTAACGAGGGAACCGGTCGGGGACCAATTAGCTTTTCATGCTACTCTTGGGGGTTTCCATGGCAAATCCCCAATGTCTAAACATCTCACGAAGGATTTCCCCAAGACCTACGCCGACTTGCGAGCTCGAGCTGGAGACTTCCTCGCTCGGAAGAAGCTATTGGCCCTGAGGTTGGGCGAAGCCGAGCCCACTTCGAAAGAGCCAGAAACCGTTCAAGCTTCCTCCAAGGGGGCCCCCAAGGCTAAAAGGATCCCTAAGCCGCCCGGTAACTTCAAATCTTTTGAAGACGTTGAGGTTCACCTCACTCAGGCTTTAAGGCAATCCCCCACCCATATTTTTAAGGCCATTCAACACAGGGACATGCTCCCTAGGCCAAGACCATTCACGGGGGACAAAACAAGGCTGGGCCCCAAAAAGTTATGTGCATATCACGACTCTATTGGCCACAATACGAGCTAGTGTCGTGATCTCCTCAAATAACTTTGGAAGTTGTTTGACAAAGGGCTCTTGAACGATCTAATCCAGAGATCGGCCGGAGCAGGCTTGGCAACGGGGCGTGGCGGGGCCGGGGGGCTAATCCCCATCCCCGTCCCCGCAGTTGCGGGGAATCCCTGTCCCCGTCCCCGCGAACTTAACGGGGAAAAATTTGTCCCCATTCCCCAGCCCACCGGGGAATCCGTCCCCGCGGGGATTCCCCATTCCTGATTAGGCGTGAAATTGTCATGATTCGTCACTTGAAATACCATAATTTTGGCCGATTTTGTCGAGTATATGGAGTCAATTGAGCATTATTTCTCTACATTGATGAATTTATCTCTTTAATGCTCGTAGGTGAATAGAGGGCGAAGAACAGAGTTCGTAGGACTTTGAATCGTCTCAAACAGATGCCCGGATGAGAAGATATCGAAGAAATACGATTGGTGTTAGTGTTGAAGAAGAAAAGTGCTAGTTGGAGGAATTTTGGGAGCATTCGAGTAAAGCACTCGAGCACTAGTGCTCGAGCACTTTGCTCGAGCGCCCTAAACATACAGAAAAGTTCGAGCGCTCGAGCAGCTCGAGCGCCACCGCTCGAGCGTGTTGCTCGAGCGCCCTAAAACATGCAGAAGAATTCCACCACTCGAGCACTTGTGTCATTCGAGCTCCATGCTCGAGCGCGACCGCTCGAGCAGGCCTGCTCGAGCGCCTTCAATTTTTGCATTTTCAAAGGCGTTTTTCGGCCCATGAGTTCACGATTCGGCCCGTTGCATATATATACTCGTCTCAAGCACGTTTTCAGAGATACCACATATCACTTGATAGATCTAGACGTTTAGAGTTCGTTTTTGGAGAGAAATGAGAGAAGCAAGTTTGAAGTTTACTTTTTTGAGGTTTTCATTACGAATTCATATTACGATCTTACTTTTGAGTTCCGTTTCTTTATATTTTTGTTCTTGAACACGATTAGACTTCTTTTTTTGAGTTAATTTAAGTTTATTCTTCTAATTCGTTAAACCCTAGTTTATGTTTGATCTCTTCTTTGTCTTAATTATCATGTTCATGTTTGTTACTTATTCAATTGCTATTATTTCCGTAAAACCTATGTCTAGCTAAAACCCTTTCATGCTTGGGGTAGGATGAACTCGTAGAAGTAGGTTGTGGGTACGTAATTAGGGTAATTTGTGACGTTAGGTTTTAATTCTCTTGATTAATGAATTCTTAAAATTAATCTCAACTTTACTTTTGAATTTCGTTCGAAAAGTGTTAGGGAGAGGACGACCGCATCACTCTCTAACAACTAGTAGTCTTAACGAGAGGGTTTAGAAAGGGTTAATTCATCTACTACTTTAGCGAAGGAGGACGACCGCATCACCTTAGTTAAATTAGGGCCTCATTAATTAAGCACAATCTATTAACTTGTTAGTGGATTAGTGAAGTCGAGTGTTAGGGTAAAGTATTAGGGTTTAGAATCTTGAGCTTTCATCCTGCATTCTTTTACTTAGGTTATTTCTTGCGTGTCACAGTTATTTTGATTATGTACCCGCTCCGTTAGTATACGTAGGGATTCCTATCCTGAGCATCACCATCTCTCATTTGAAAACAATCCTTAGTTATTTCGTTTCTTTCATTCTTTAGTTTAATTAGTTTAATTTAGTTTCAATTAATCTTTCAAAAAACCCAAAAACATTACACTCATATTAGCTACGACGCGTAGATCTTCAGGGATCTGTTCGCATACACTCCATCCCTTGGGTTCGATACTACTTGGTCCCTATACTCGCCCATACTACAGTGAACCCGTACTCTTGCGGGGAAGCTACTAGTAGAAAGCTAGTATTTTTGCAACAAGTCAATGGCGCCGTTGCCGGGAATGGCGTTGTATGCTTTTTGAATATGACTTGTCGATAGCTTAGTAGTTAGTAGTGGGTGCTTACTTTTCTATTTTTATTTTTTATTTTTATTTATTCGGCAGTTGCGCTTTGATCCTTTTGTTAGTGTTTCAGATTTATGAAAACACGCTCACAAGGGAATACGAGCGAAGAGAGGTTACCGTTAGATCCTGAGACAATAGCAAGAAGAAACCGAGCCTTCTTAAGAAGGATGAATACTGCCGGAGGGAAAGAACCGATGGACATCACTAATGAGTTGGATGATGTCGAGAATGAGTTCAATCAGGCATTGAACCGGGTTGACGGCACTGATGGCAATACTAGTAAGAATCAAGATCCGTTAGGAGAAAGCCAGAGCCAAAACCCGGGTACTCAGAACCAAAATAGCCCAGCTCATAACATTGTCCAAAATCCTCATAACAACCCTGCTTACCCACATCCTAACTTACCTCAAAACAACTTACCCTATCCACCCTACCCATACCCACCTTATCCTTACCCACCATACCCGTATCCTCACCCTCCAGTTTACAATCAACCACATGTTTACCAACCACTACCCCAACAAGTACCAGTACCTGCTGCTAATCCTCAACACGTTCCTCAGAACGTAGATCAACATATGGCTATTCGAGGGAGGTTTGCAGCGCAGCCACAACGGTACTATAATGGAGTGGCATTGCCTCCAGTTGAGGCAAATAACTTCTCGATTTCCCCGGGAATTCTTAAGCTGTTTACCGAGAATCAGTTCAAGGGGGTGATCGGGAAGGAGAATCCTCATACACATCTGAGGAGCTTTCTAATGATAGCATCTACTTTCCATTACAATGGCATGTCTGAAGATGCCAAGAGGCTTAGGCTATTCCCATTCTCATTGACGGGAATAGCTAAAGAGTGGTACGATAATACGCTTCCACGGGGAGGTATTACCACTTGGGCCGAGCTCGAGTGTCTGTTCCTCGAGCGATTCTACCCCCCATCCAGAACGATCAAAGCAAGGATTGAGATCTCTTCCTTTCGCCAGAAGCAAGAAGAGGACCTACGTCAAGCGTGGGAGAGATACTCAAATATGAAGATAGAGTGCCCGCAGCACGGGTATAATGAGGGAGATATTATGGCATTCTTCTATAGTGGTGCCAACAAGGCGGGGCAAGACCATTTAGACGCTTGTGCGGGTGGAGCATTCCTGAATCAAGGCATAGATAGGTGTAGAGAGATCATGGACAACATTGTCACGAATGTCGGGGCTTGGAGTGGAGATGCAGACTTCCAGAGAGTGCATCAGGTTGAAGAGGGTGAAGGGACGAGAAGGCTATTGATGGCCATGATGGAGAAGATCAACAACCTCGAGTTGGGGAAGAATTTGGTTGGAGAGCATGCAGTAGAGAATGATAGAGTAGACCAGCCAAGTGGACAACAAGAGGTAGCCAATTACATGGGAGGTCTGTATTACAATCAGAATGGCTACCAAGGTGGAAATCAGTATGGAAGGCCTTGTTATGGCCAACCATTTGCACCTCCAGGGCCACAGCCGCCTCAAAATCAATGGAGGAACACACAAGGAGTTCAAGGAGGCCAGCAGCCTCCTCAAAACACATGGAGAAAGAACGAGAATTTTTCATATGCTAACCCGAAGGCGGGTGTTACAATTCCTCCGGGTGTTGACCCAGGTTCAAAGCCTCCGGGTGGAGAAGGCGGTTCCTCAACTGAGAAGATGTTGAGAGCGATTTTACAGAAGGTGGAGGAAGGAAGTAAGAGGTTGTCATCCTTGGAGTACTATGTGAAAGAGTTGCATAAAAAGAGTGATCAACGTGATCAAGAGCTCCAGAAGATGAACGTTGAGTGGACTAGAACTCAACAAGAAAACAATCGAAGGTTCACTTCAATAGAGTTCCAGATGAGCCAGATTGCTAAGTCATTGAATAGGGAACCTGGAAAATATCCTTCCATGCCGGAGGGGAACCCGAAAGAGCATTGCAAGGCTATCCAGTTAAGAAGTGGAACCAATTATGAAGGTCCTCAGATGCCTGCTGATTCTGAGACGCCCCAAGATAGAGATGAGATTGAAGAGGTAGGAGTTGAGAAGGGGATTGAAAGTGAAGGGATTGAGAAGAGGAAAGATGTGGATGAGTCTCATGAGAGCAAAGAGCTTGAAGAGGAAGGCATTGAGAAGGGTGAGAGAGTTCCTAAGTGGAAGAAGGCAAAGGAAGCAAGGGAGAAAGTGAAAGAGACCGAGAGAGATGAATGGGGGGTACCCAAATCTGTGATACCCGTCCCATATCCACAACGCTTCATGAAAAAGAAGCTTGATGAAAAATTTGTTAAATTCCTTGATGTGTTTAAACAATTGCATATTAACATCCCTTTTTATGATGCTTTGGAACAGATGCCCAACTATGCAAAGTTTCTGAAGGATTTGATCGCGAAAAGACGGCGAGTGGATGAGCCGAAGTTGGTGCAGTTGAACCACGAGGTGAGTGCATTAGTGCACAAGGCGCTTCCTCCGAAGTTGAAGGATCCCGGGAGCTTCACCATTCTTTGTGATATCGGGAACGGGATCAAGAAGGGAGCGTTGTGCGACCTAGGAGCGAGCATAAATTTGATGCCTCTTTCGTTGTTCAAGAAGTTAGAGGTGGGCGAACTTCAACCCACGATGATGACGCTCCAGCTTGCTGATAGGTCCATCACGAGACCTCAAGGAGTAGTGGAAGACGTGCTCGTAAGAGTTGGAGATCACATTTTTCCAGCCGATTTTGTAGTCCTAGAGATGGAGGAAGATGAGCACGTGCCCTTGATCTTGGGAAGACCGTTCTTAGCAACAGTGGGGATGGTGCTAGACGTGGCAAATGGGAAGATCACATTGAAAGTTGATGATCAAGAGATAAAGATTTCCCTATATGAAGCCATGAAGCATCCGAAGGAGGATGAGAGTTTGTATTGCATGGATGCAATTGATCCTCGTGTTGAAGACACACCTCCTATCCCTAATCCTTCTCATATTCATGAATTTTATAATCCTTCACTTGATAATTTAACCCATGAGAATTATGTTCTTGACTATGTCGATAGGGGTAAAGGAAAGAAGTCGAAGGAGGAAGAAGTGAAAAAGGTGGACGTGATCCAGTTGGAAGGAAAATGAGGAGTTAAGAAGAAAAAGTCCAAATTCAAGAAATTGTTTGGTAAGACTCCTCCAGATAAAGGTAAGAAGGAGTTGAGACCCATAACACTTGGGGATGAGAAGGAAGGAAAGGGGCTCATGATGGTGGGGCATCAAGGAAAGACATGCAAACACCGCTCTTATGAGAGTAAGTGAGGTATTTTTTAGTATGATGTCCCATAAGCTCTTTGAGCTCGGTCCGGCATGAGGACCTTAAAAATAGCGCTGAATGGGAGGCAATCCATTTTTATGTGTTTTCAGTATTTTTTAAGTTATTAGGGTGTTTGTTGAATCGTAAGTTTTAACCTCGTATTCGAGAGTTTATTTTGTAGGCTTGTCTCGAGAGATTGGAGGAACTCAAGCAAGGGAGTGTGCTACGTTTGAGAGAAACTGAATTGTTTGGTTGAGGTAACCCACAACCCCAAACTTAGACCTCTTAGCAAGGTCGAAGTTTGGGGGGGTGGAGTTTTTTTTTATGTTTCTTGTTACATTGCACCGGAGCACCCCTTATCTTTGAGTGTGTTTGGTCATTTGTTGTCTTGAGATGCTCCTCGGGGTGATTTTGATTTGATTCGCTGTTACATATTTTAGGCTTATTGACCCCTTCTACTTGTTAGTTGTTATTCTTGAGCATGTTTGATGAGTAAAGTAGATTTGTGGATTTGAGTTAGGGACTCTTTTGTGTGAGTAGTTGAGTGAGAGTGGATTTGAGAGAGAACTAGTATACTTACAAGTTTTCTTTTTGAGTGCTTGTGTGATAAGAGTGAGAATTCACTAGGACTAGCATGGATGTGAAAGCCGTGAGACTTGAGTCTTATGAGATTTTGATATATGAATTAATCTCTTCGTTTGTGAGTGGATCGTCACCTTAGAGGATGCTAGAACTTGTGTGTGCTCTTGCTTCTTGATTGTGTCTAGTTTGATATGCCGAATAGGATCTTAGGCCATCTTTGATTTTATTGAGTCACTTAGCCAAAATTTTCCTTACCAATGACATTGAATTCCTTTGTTAGCCCTTTTGAGCTTTAAGCCTATTTGATTTGCTAGCACATATGAACACTATTCCAATTCCTAAGCCTTTTTGTCCAAATTTGAGTGGAGAATAGGAAAGTGTGAATGTGAAGAGAGTGAATTGAGTTGAAAAGGGAAAATGTTGTTTGTTGAGTGAATATGAGAAGAAGGTGTGATGAAGTTATGAGATGTGGGAAAGAGAGAAAATTGAGAATGAGCAAAAGGAAAAAATGAGCTCATGTGTTTGTGCGAAAAAGAAAAAAAAGTGAAGTGATTGAAAAAAAATAGTGAAAGAGTGAGAAAGAAAAAAAATTGAAGTGTTGAGAGAATTGGAATTGAAAGTGTGTTGATTGAATATGTTTGAAGTAGTCTGTTCCTAATCTCGAAGTACCGAAGTTTGATTTTTCTATTCTCCATTCACTTGAGTCACTTCACCATATTGATTTCCACCTGTCCAAAGAGCCTACATTACAACCTTGAGAAAAGTCCTTTTTGATTCGGCATTGATTTCTAGAGTATGGTCGGAGTTAAGAGCGCTTACAAGCCTATGGCTGCCAATTTGAGTGATTGATTGTTTGAGTGAGTCCCTTGATCATTGATATACACTTGTGAGGGAGCGAAACCCATCGTTGAGTGCACATCCATGCTTGATCTTGGTGTTTCTTGTTATTGTTGCATGAGTATGATGAAGGAAAGTGAGTGAGTATACGTGTGATTGATCTTTGAAGCTCGAGTTCATTTGCTTGCATAATTGATTCTTTGACTCATTCCTAACAATTTCACTTGACTTGTTATTTCGTTGCTTGAGGACAAGCAACATGGTAAGTTTGGGGGGGTTGATTAGGCGTGAAATTGTCATGATTCGTCACTTGAAATACCCTAATTTTGGCCGATTTTGTCGAGTATATGGATTCAATTGAGCATTATTTCTCCACATTGATGAATTTGTCTCTTTAATGCTCGTAGGTGAATCGAGGGCGAAGAACGGAGTTCGTAGGACTTTGAATCGTCTCAAACGGATGCCCGGATGAGAAGATATCAAAGAAATACGATTGGTGTTAGTGTTGAAGAAGAAAAGTGCTAGTTGGAGGAATTTTGGGAGCATTCGAGTAAAGCACTCGAGCACTTTGCTCGAGCGCCCAAAACATACAGAAAAGTTCGAGCGCTCGAGCAGCTCGAGCGCCACCTCTCGAGCGTGTTGCTCAAGCGCCCTAAAACATGCAGAAGAATTCCACCACTCGAGCAGCTCGAGCGCGAGCGCTCGAGCACTTGTGTCATTCGAGCTCCATGCTCGAGCGCGACCGCTCAAGCAGGCCTGCTCGAGCGCCTTCAATTTTTGCGTTTTCAAAGGCGTTTTTCGGCCCATGAGTTCACGATTCGGCCCGTTGCATATATATACTCGTCTCAAGCACGTTTTCAGAGATACCACACATCACTTGATAGATTTAGACGTTTAGAGTTCATTTTTGGAGAGGAAGGAGAGAAGCAAGTTTGAAGTTTACGTTTTGGAGGTTTTCATTACGAATTCATATTATGATCTTACTTTTGAGTTCCGTTTCTTTATATTTTTGTTCTTGAACACGATTAGACTTCTTTTTTTGAGTTAATTTAAGTTTATTCTTCTAATTCGTTAAACCCTAGTTTATGTTTGATCTCTTCTTCGTCTTAATTATCATGTTCATGTTTGTTACTTATTCAATTGCTATTATTTCCGTAAAACCTATGTCTAGCTAAAACCCTTGCATGCTTGGGGTAGGATGAACTCGTAGAAGTAGGTTGTGGGTACGTAATTAGGGTAATTTGTGACGTTATGTTTTAATTCTCTTGATTAATGAATTCTTAAAATTAATCTCAACTTTACTTTTGAATTTCGTTCGAAAAGTGTTAGGGAGAGGACGACCGCATCACTCTCTAACAACTAGTAGTCTTAATGAAAGGGTTTAGAAAGGGTTAATTCATCTACCAGTTTAGCGAAGGAGGACGACCGCATCACCTTAGTTAAATTAGGACCTCATTAATTAAGCACAATCTATTAACTTGTTAGTGGATTAGTGAAGTCGAGTGTTAGGGTAAAGTATTAGGGTTTAGAATCTTGAGCTTTCATCCTGCATTCTTTTACTTAGGTTATTTCTTGCGTGTCACAGTTATTTTGATTATGTACCCGCTCCGTTAGTATACGTAGGGATTCCTATCCTGAGCATCACCATCTCTCATTTGAAAACAATCCTTAGTTAATTTGTTTCTTTCATTCTTTAGTTTAATTAGTTTAATTTAGTTTCAATTAATCTTTCAAAAAACCCAAAAACATTACACTCATATTAGCTACGACGCGTAGATCTTCAGGGATCTGTTCGCATACACTCCATCCCTTGGGTTCGATACTGCTTGGTCTCTATACTCGCCCATACTACAGTGAACCCGTACTCTTGCGGGGAAGCTACTAGTAGAAAGCTAGTATTTTCGCAACAAGTCAGTTCCCCACTGCCTTTTTTTTCAAAAAATCTCAAAAAATACCACAAAGTGCATAAAAATTTATAAAAAAAACATGTCCAAAATACGAATTAAAAATATCCATCAACACCAATATTCCAATATTGGCAAAATAAATTCATGAAACTTCAAACATAAACTACGAATAATCTACGATAATACAACAACCATAACACAAGCTAGCAATAGCATAATCAACATTCATTCCACTCTCTTCTTTTAAACTTCACAACACCAAGCTTCAAAACTCCATGTCCAATGCTTCCGTATCAAGTTCCAATATCCATTGGTTGTTGAGAGTAAGGTGGTGGGGCGCACATGGAGTCTTCAGTCGGCACACCGGAAGAAGCCATCTTACCTATAGAAAGAAAATAACAACTAAGTCATTACCAATAAGAAGGCGATTAATTTCCCAAACCCAAACTCATAAGTGCACCAAATCTATCGGACTGAACATAAAAAAAAAAAACTCTGTCAAAAATAATTATTTAGCTGCTGAGAGAATCAAAGCCTAAATTCAAGTGCATATTTCTTTTTCTTCTATCATGGAAAGGGAAATAGTACAAGTAAACATCATCCAAACAGCCTCACAACCGCCAATTAGAATCCATGTATCCAAATACCAGCAAGTTATACTCAAATAGTGAGACATAAATAAAAAAGATTAATCTTGACATAAACTCAAGTTATACTCCAAGACTTAGTTGGCCTATCCCTATCTTAATTAAAGCTTCACCAGCTTCTCATATTTCTTCAACCTGCTAAAATTTTAGTTCTTTATTTGGCAGAATAATTAGTTTTGCTGGTTTTGCAGGGATTAATTCTTCTATCTTTTGACTGAATAATTATGAAATTATGGCACCTTAATTAACATACCATATATGATATATATATATGTAGTTGTTTTATTTATTTGCTCTCATGTATGTAAATCATGGATTCTTCTTCTAGTTTAGTTTAATTTATTGCTATGCTAGTGATTTTTCCAACTATTGATTATATATAGTATATAAAATATGTCCATTATGTTAAAAAAATTAAATTAAATTCGAACAAGAGGGAGGGGGGGGGGGGGGGGGGGGGGAGGAGAAAATCTTACAGTAACAGGCTGGAGTATGAGCGATGTTCGTCGGAGTAGGCCGGAGTGTGACTGTGTGAGGTTGTGAGCGAGCGAACGCAACGGACAGGACGGAGATGAGCGAGCGAATGGCAGCAGTTTTTCACTTCAGGCGCTATTCAGCGATGAGGGAGAGACGGGGAGTCGATATGGTTGCGCTGCCGTGAGAGACCGGCGGCGATGGGAAAGTGGCAGAACGTGGAGCGGTGCCGGCGATTGAGCAAACGACTAGGGCTTGGGAGTGAGTCCTTTTGTTTTGTGAGATATGCAGAAGCGGCACTTGGAAAATAAGGTAGGTTATTTTTTTATTTAAATATTTTATATTTATTTATATATATTTATATTTATATATATAATTAAGCGGGGCCCCGCGGGGAACGGGGCGGGAAATACAGTCCCCATCCCCGCCCACGGGGAGAAAAAAATCCCCGTCCCCGTCCCCGTTTAGTTCGGGGATTCCCCGCCCCGTTCGGGGCGGATCCCCGCGGGGATCGGGGATTCCCCGCCCCACTGCTAAGCCTAGGCAGGAGCAACAGCGGCCCCATCGCTGAGGAGACAACGGAGCTTGTCCTCCCCGACCGGTCACGGCCATCAATGAGGACGAAGACGACGACCTTCCCCTCATGAACCCTGACGGCAGAGTTAATATGATATAGGCCGGAGGAGGAAACTTGGGCGGTCTGACCCCTGTTTCCACGCTTTCGAATTGAAAACGGAAGGCTGAAATCCGAGCAATGACAAATGTCAACCTGGTCACGCAACCCGAGCCCACCATTCACAGGGACCTGGAGATCACTTTCTTGAACAAAGATCAGAGTGGGGTACTTTATCCCAAGGGCGACGCTCTCATGATCACGGCCAACATTTTGGGGAAGAAAGTTCAGCGTGTGCTGATCGATAATGGGTGTTTTTGCAACATTATCTTCAAGTCGGCTCTGGACCAGCTGGGCGACCTCGTCACCTTCGTTAAGCCATTCGACCTCCAACTCAAGGGATTTGGAGATGCCACTATTGCTGCTTATGTAAGGATCAAGCTTTTAATCGAACTAGTTCATTGCTATGATACAAAGGTTAGGATCACTAGACCTTTATATTTTGTGATTGTAGACCAGCCTAACTCCTATAACGGCTTCTTAGGTCATCTTTTTCTAGACACGTTTGAGGCGGTGGCCTCCTCTTACTTTTACTGTATCAAATTTCCCACCCCTGAGGGGGTAGTCGGCACCATTAAGGGTGACCAGATAATGGCAAGAAAGTGTTTGAACTATCTCTTTCCTATTTTGCTTCCTATTTGCAGTGAACAAATCCAAGAAAATATCTTCCAAACCAATCTCGAGGAAATCGTTCCAACCTCACCCTATGAAAAAGAGGCCGGACCATCCACAGCCGATCTCGCTCCATGTAGCAAGCCCGATTCATGGCCAATGGAAGTCGACGACTTCGAACCAAGGATCGGATTCGAGCCTACCGAGCTTGACCTCGACCCGAGATTTGATGTTGGTGACCGACGAAGCTACGAGCAAGCCACAACTTTAGAAGATTTAGAACACATTCCAGTTGACCCCTCTAGACTAGAATTAGAGGTGCTCATTGGCTCCCAGATCCCGACTGAAATGCGGGGGGGAGGTGATTGAGTTCCTTAAGGCCAACATTGGCATTTTCGCCTAGTCTCACCAAGACATGGTCGGGATCAACACCAAACATGTTTGCCACCATTTGAAGATCGACCCCAGCAAGAGGCCGATCCACCAGAAAAGGAAGAAGTTCGGCCCAAAAAAATATGAAGTGTTGGCTCAAGAAGTCAAAAAGTTGCTGGACAACAAACTCATCGAGCAGGCCGAGGACGAGCCTCAATGGGTAGAAAATACCGTTCTGGTAAAAAAATCGAACAACACCTGGAGACTCTGCATCGACTTCACCGACCTCAATGCGGCATGCCCAAAACACCATTTTCCAATGCCACATATCGACCACTTGGTGGATAGCACGGTCGGTTACGAAATGATGTCATTTATGGATGCTTTCGCCGGCTACCACCAAATCTCGATGGCCATTGAAGATATAAAGCACACCTCCTTCCACACAGAGAAAAACATGTTCTCATGGTTAAGGATATCATTTGGTTTGATCAATATCGGGGCGACATACCAACGCCTTGTCAACAAGATGTTCGCAGAGCAGATCGAAAAGACGATGGAGGTCTACATCAACGACATCGTCGTCAAGAGTTTAAAGAAAGAGAACCACCTCAGAGACCTTGCCGAGACATTCAATATCCTCAAAGCCTACAACATAAAGTTAAATCCGAAGAAATGTAGTTTTGGAGTGGAGGCCGGAAAGTTCCTGGGTCATATCGTGAGCCAGAGAGGAATAGAGGCCAACCCGGCAAAGATCAAGGCCGTCCTCGACATGCAAGAGCCGAGGACGACCAAACAAGTTCAACGCCTGACCGGTTGCCTTGCCTCGCTAAATAGATTCATTTCCTGGCTCGGTGATAAAATTAATCCCTTTTCACTACAATCAAGAACGGAAAATTTCCTTGGATTATGGAGAGTTAGGTTGCCTTTGCAAAATTGAAAGAATACTTGCCAAGCCCCCAAATCTGGGTTAAACTGATCCCAGGGGAGAAGCTCTTTCTCTATCTTGCGGCCTCCGAGGTCGCCCTGAGCATCGTGCTTGTCCGGGCCGATGGCCAAACCTATCTCCTAATATACTTTGTAAGTCAAGCCCTACACGATGCCGAGCTCAAATACACCCCTCTTAAAAAATTGGCATATGCTTTGGTCGTGAGCGTCAGAAAGCTAAGGCCATATATTTTTTATCACCAAGTGGAGGTTCTGACTACCCTACCTATAAGACAAGTGTTACACCGACCCGACACCAACGGAAGGCTCTTGAAATGGTTTCTGGAGATAGCTCAATATGGGGTTACTTTATGCCCCGAGAACAGCCATCAAGGGTCAAGCCCTCGCTGACTTCATTATTGAGCTCACCTTTCCCCCTAAATTCTCAAGGGCCGACCACCCCCCATGGAAGCTCTACATGGACGGTTCGTCAACAAGCTCGTGCGCTGGGGCCGACATAGTGCTACTCGGGCTGGAGGGCCAAAGTTTCACCCATACGGTCCATTTCGACTTTGCTGTTATAAACAATGAGGCCGAATACGAAGCCCTGGTCAGAGGTCTTGAGCTCGCAATTGCCATAGGGGTAATGTCATCTTCACTTCTTTATGGATTCTTTACTTGTGATAAATCAAATTAAAGGAGAATACGAGGTCCGGAGGGAACAAATGGTGAAATATCTCGACCTAGAGACAACACTTTGTGAGAAATTTCACCAAGTTTTCATCGAGCAAGTCCCAAGAGAACATAATTCCCAGGCCGACACCCTGCCTAAGCTTGCGACCGCCAAGGGGGTGGCCGACTTCACCAACATCCAACTCTCTATGCTCGGAACTCCCACCATTGCCCGGGCCTAGGTCTCAATCGTCCTAAATGTTGAGGAAAGTTGGATGACTCCGATCACACAATATTTGAAGACCAGCGAACTCCTAGAAGATAGAGTCCGGGCTTGGTAACTCTAACTCTGATCGGCAAGGTACACCCTTATCGATGACCTCCTCTACAAAAGAAGCTTTACCCTCCTCCTTTTGAAATGCATCACCCCGGAACAAGGCCAAAGAATTTTGGCCAAGGTCCATGAAGGGGTATGTGGTAACCACGTCAGAGGTCGGGCTCTGGCCTACAAGGTTATTAGGAAAGGGTACTTTTGGCCGACTTTAAACAAAGACGCGGTCAACTTTGCTAGATCGTGCCACAAATGTCAAATTTTGGGGCCCAACACCAAGCTCTCCCCCGAGAAACTCTCTTCAATGTACAGTCCTTGGCCTTTTGTACATTGGGGCATCGACCTGATCGGACCGATTCCCACTGTGCCCGGGGGCCACAAGTTCACAGTAGTAGCCATTGACTATTTTACAAAGTGGGTGGAGGCCGAGCCACTAAACAAGACCAATCAGGCTCAAATTATAAGGTTCATCTGGAAGAACATAATATGCCGGTTCGGCCTACCACAAGCGATCATCTCCGACAACGGGAAACGGTTTGACAACCTTTAAATGATTCAATTATGTGAAAAATGGAAGATCAAGAAAATTTTCTCCACCCCCTACCACCCGCAAATAAACGGCTAGGTGAAGGTCGTGAATAAGATCCTCAAGCACACCATCAAAGCTAAGCTCGAGGATAAAAAGGGGAAGTGGGCCGCCAAGCTCCCCGACGTACTTTGGTCCTATCGGACGACGACTAGGAACTCAATGGGCGAAACCCCATTTGCATTGGCATTTGGGACCGAGGTCGTCATCCCTTTTGAGGTAGCTCTCCCAAGCCATAGAATGGCTCAGATGATTACGGGAGACAATGATACAGCTCGGATGGTTGATCTAGATATACTCGAAGAGAGAAGATACAACTCCGACCTCAAGAATGCAATCTACAAGAAGAAATCCGAAAAAAAAATTAACACAAAGGTGAAGGCGAGACAATTCCAAGTATGTGACCCCGTCCTTAAGAAGATCCAAGGTCCCAAAGGGGTTTTCGGCCCGAACTGGGAGGGTCCGTTCAGGGTGTTCAAATGGCTCTCCAAAGAAGCATACGAGCTTGAACTAACGGATGGCACTCCGAACCAATACCCCTGGAATGCGAATCACTTGAAGAAATATTACCAGTAGCAACTTTGTATTGAAACCTCTACTTTAAAAAATTATCAATAAAATACTTACTAACAGCTTATGCCCTCTTCTTTAAGACTGGACTCAGTTCAAAAGCATATGTCGACCGTATTGAGGTCGGGTATATCACTCTCAGCCCGGGCAGACCACCAAGCTCATTACTTCTTTAAGACCGGGCTTAGTTCAAAAGCATATGCCGCTCGTATTGAGGTCAGCATATCACACTCAGCCCGGGCAGACCGCCAAGGTCATTACTTTTTTAAGACCGGGCTCAATTCAAAAGCATATGTCGACCGTATCAAGGTCGGCATATCACACTCAGCCCAGACAGACCGCCAAGGTCATTACTTCTTCAAGATAAGTTCACCGGCCGCCAAGGAGACCACGCACCGGGTTCATAGGATCAGACACGACCCCCTGAGGTCAACATATACTCAATAAAGATAAGTTCAAAACCAGTTCAAAATTTTCTAAGTCTCACTTGTCACATCCACCTTACCTCAATAAGCGAGAATTCTCCTGGAAAATCTTCTCAAATATTCTCAAAAGTACATGTTTAACCAAATGTTCCAAACACTTAGCCAAATTCTCGCTTTTTAACATTTAGCAAATCTTCCTAAAGCTACCCCCAAATACTTAACCATACCGTCACTTTTATTTAAGATAGACAAAAACTCAAGGGTAAAGTAAATCAAACAGGAACAGTTAAGAGCAAACCAAATATTAGATACTTCGATCGAAAAGGCCCAGAGGCAAAGTACATTGAGAGATCGACCCTATACTCGGTCTCGAGATCTAAAAAGTGAAGATAATAACTCTCATGGAGTGGAGTCTTGGCCACGTAAGATCAAAAGTAGTCCTCATAAACCTTGGTGTCAAGATTAGCTTTCCGCCCTCCCGGATCAGGTCGGTGATGACCATGTAATAACAATACTCAGAAAATAACTCTGGGCTGGTGGCCGGATCTTTCGGATCGTAAGCCAGTCTCTCAGCAACGGCCTTTAGCTCGTCGACTTTCGCCCAGAGTTGTTCCTCGAGCTCGTCCTATCTGGTCTTCGCCGCGTCAACGACATTCTGCATCTCCTCCAAGTCAAAATGAAGTTTGGCCATGGCAGACTCCATCTCGGCCATCTGGGTCTGGACCGCTTCCTCAGCCTTCAAGGCCGCCTCAACCCGTGTAAGAGAATCATCCCTCTCTTTCAACACAACTTCAACCTGCCCAAACACATTGTCCTTCTTCTTCTTAAGCTCGACATTCTCACTCTCACAGATCACTTTCTCTTCCCATGTCCGAGTAAGACTCGCATCGGCCTTCCTCAGCAAGCTCACGATAGTGTTAAGCTCACTCTCCATGAAATTGGCCATGATCGCTGCTTGGTTGACCAGAGCGACATTGGCTAGGGCGGCATCGCGAGGCCGGCGGTTAATAATGTCGGCCAATTCCAAACTCCAGGCCTGAGGAATTGAGTTAACCGTCCGGCTCATATACTCTGGCATCTCCACAATAGAGGTCGGAGCCCGGGATGACAAGAAATCGAGCACAATAGGAGGCTGATCGGGATCGTTCCTGGTAAGACTGAAACAAACAAAGATGTCAACAAAAGTAACTAAGTTCCAAAACCTGTGTAAAAATATCAAAACAGCCAAGGACCTTTGGAAAGGAATACACTCACGCTTGAAATTTGGCCGAACCGCAGCCAAAGAAAGTCCGATTAGAATCAGACCGGATGGGCTCGGCAGGATGAGCGACGTCGGCTGGAGGCGTCTGCTCGAGCTCGAGGGTTGAGAGCTCGTTCAAGTCTATCCGTGGTGGGCTTGGTGTTTCTTCTTCTTGCCCGGATCCCCCTAGCTCGGCTCGGGTACGTTTCTTGCCAGTGATCGACGAGGAGATAGGGGCATCTCCAGCACTGGCCAAGGCCGTCTCGACCTGGGCCACACTCGGCTCCTGAATCACGAGAGTCCCTTT
This sequence comes from Ballota nigra, assembly GCA_947034835.1. NCBI lineage: Eukaryota > Viridiplantae > Streptophyta > Magnoliopsida > Lamiales > Lamiaceae > Ballota > Ballota nigra. Next base: position 84,193,180 of record OX344720.1, on the reverse strand, counting down.
CCAAGTTCCAGTTTTCTTTTTCTTCGCGGGTCCTTTGTGCGCAGCCGGTTTGGACAAAGCACCACTGATGCAGACGAATATTCTTGGGCAGTTTGGTAGTAGATCGGGCAGGCACTGACGCACTACTCCGACGTCAAGAACTGTAAAATACAGGAAGAAAGACAAGGATTTAAGACCACCCTACTATTTCCCGTTCAAGGCCAGGAGATCAAATTTCCATACCTAACGTTCCAAGATACCTTGGATATTGAAAGAAACGGCTTGTCAACCGCGCTTGCCGAGTCCGGAGAAGTGCTTGATTCAGGAATTTTCCGGAAGCTGGAGTATCCTAGCCCGAACGATTGAGTAATCAAAGTTGAGCTCGGACGGAGAAGGGTATCCTACGAAAGAAAAAAGAGAAACAGATTAGTACGTTTAAATTCAAAAGAAATCTATCAATGTCTTACTAGGCTGTTTCGGGTGGAATTTAGTGGAGATCTCCATTTCGGACCCATCCTGCATTCCGGTCTTCTACGCCCCGGCAACAAAAAACCAGTGTTCCCAGACGTTACGAGCCTTGCTGGGAAGGCCGATCACGAACTTGGCCCCTTTAGTCTGCACATAAATCTTTCCATCGCGATTCTTCTCGGCAACGACCTGCAACATATAGGACATCTCCCCCGGGGTCAGAAGGCGGTATAGCAGATTTTGACCAAATAGGGTCATGATGCCAAGGATAATCATCCAGGCGTTCGAAAGAAGTTGGATGGGGGCTTGACCCCAGAAATTAAGGAGATTAGTAATGGCCAGATGGAGGGGAAAACGAAGGCCAACCTCCATGATGTCGTGTGTAATAGCCACCATTACAGGAGGTGGTTGATCGGCCCTTTCATACTTAGTGGGAGCATATAACTGCACGTTAATTGGAATATCCCATCTAACACGAGCCCCGTCCAGGAACTCCTGTGTAATCACGCTCCGTATCGCCCCGTAGGACCATTTCTTCGACTCATCCGGATCAACCGACCTCACTGTGGTCGGATCCCTCGTGAAAGGTTCAAACACAAATCACTCGTTATAGGCTTCGAAGTTAAACTCAAAGGGTCACAATTTCATCCTCTTCACGAATCCCACCCACAGGCGGAAAACCCTTTTCACATCGTCTTTGTCGGCCAGATCCTCGCGGTTCCCAGACATGGCCACCCGGACTGACTGTTGCTCAACCTTTCGGGCCCCGTCTCGACCTCAACCTCATCATGAGGCACCGCGTTCCGCAGTCTCTCCTTAACACGCTCGGCCGCCAACTCTTGCAGCAATTGATTGGTAGCCAGCGCATCCTCATCAATCCCGACAACGTTGTCAACACCGTCATCCTCCGCAAGAAGATCATCTAGGGGATCCCGGTCTTCTCCTGGTAGGGCCATCCTAACCGTCCCAAAAGTCTCGGAGGCTCTTGTGCCGACTCCTTCCCCAGCCAATGCTCCGATCTCTTCAAATCAACTCTGATCCCTATAGGCTCACCCAACAAGGAACGACCCAGATTTTGAAATATAGAATCCAGGCCATCATCATCGCGAGCCCATATCGAACTGGCAATAGGCTGCGGCAGAGAAGAACCACCTCCGCCTTTTGAACTACCTCCCTCCTCGAACAACCTGAGCCCAACGCCACCACTGCCCTAGGCGGCGCTGCCCCGGTGGCCCGGAGGAGGACCCATCCACCGACGAACCATTTTTTCTCTCAAAATGAAAGAAAAAGAAGCGGAAGAATTAAAAGGAACACTAGACTTACCCAGAAACCAAAATGTGTGCCGCCATTTCCAAACACTCGGCGCCGCTAACTACGCCGCCGTGAAATTGCCGAAGAACACAGAAGCAAAAGGGGGTTCTCTAAGAGCGCGAAAATGAAAAAGTTCAAATAAGGAGAAAATCCCACCTATTTATAGAGAGGAAATGGGGCAAAACTGCATTTAAATTTAAGTAGGCCTAGAGGCCTAGTTGCAAAGAGCCGAAATGGTGAACCCCTATAAAAAATATCAGAGCACGTTCAATTATTACGTGCGCTTATCCCAGGCGACGCTTGACGTCGTGCACGTCTTTTCAGGTGCATTTTCCTACAAATATTTTTTTATCTTCATACGACCTCAGAGTTTTCTAAGATTCCAATCCCCGATCCCTTCCAAATTCAAAGACGAGGTCGGGCCTACTTCAAATCGTGGACGTAGGAGCTTGAGTCTCTGAACCACGTTAAACTCCTTGTGTTCTTATTGCTTTGATATTGTTCTTAACTGCTTATTTGTTTAAGTCATTAATTGCATTAGCTTTATCAGGCTTGAATCAATCAGCCTGATCATTAACTTGAGCACTGCCCTACTAATCACTTCTTCAGAATTGAGTAACCAAGTTTTCAGAAAGCAAACATTAACAAGACTATAAACTTTCAGGGCTCACACATTTCTGCACTGAACTCAAGTTGATAGTCTGTCAACTGACTAGCATTCAGTGCAGTCAGTAGGTCTATTATCAACCCTGAGTTCTTTATCACTCTGAGCAAGGGGACTCAGTCAGTTCGAAAGTGAGAAAATTTTATATACATGTATTCCCCCCCCCCCCCCATACACGTATTCCGTGGGAGCCATCCTTCCATTTGGGACAAGGTTGTCAATCCTGATCGCCCATGCCTGTCAGGGTTGTACCTTTGATTTGGGGGATGACTTGTCCCCAAAGAAGATTATGTTCACCATTGCTGGTGATACATATGTTGTTCTGGGCCTGACTGACCCCAATGCCCCTCCTAAGGGTTAGAGGAAGAAGCCTGCGGGGAAAGGCAAGAAGGTGGTGACCAGCCTGCTTGAGAAGGTGGACGAGCTGTTTGAAAAGAACAAGGAGTTAGAGGCTAAGGTTGCTGCAGAGAGGGAGGAGGAGAAAGCTGAGGCTGAGAAGGTTTAGGAGGATAAGAGAGAAAGCCTGAAGGCGGTGCTGCAGTCCAAGGCCACCGCTAAGAGAGTAAAGAAAGGGACTAAGTCAGTTTCCAATAAGGCCATTTCAGAGGCTGCGGAAACTGACGATGATGTCAGATCAGGGGGAGAGGAGAGAGTGGATAGGCCCTTGAAAAGATTGAGGAAGGGTCCTAAGAGATCTCCAGCCAAGAAGCTGAGGGAGATCAGCACGATCAGGGAGGAGTCAAGCTCTCCAAGAGCCTCTGACTTGGAACAGGTTAGACAAACAATCAACTCTGCAGAGCTGCTGCAACCTGAGTCCAATCCCACTGAACCCCCACCCTCAACTTCTCCTACAACTCACCCTGAACCTCAAACCACATCCAACCCTGACCCCACCACAACCATCTCTGAACCCATCATTCACCTCACTGAAACCATCCTACCTACATCTAACCCTGATCCTACCCCTCCACAAACTGACTCAGCGCCCAGCACTTCAAACATCACTGACCCTGACCAGAACCCAGAGCCAATCACTTCCACGCCTAACCCTGAAGATCTCCCAACCTACCCCAATCCTAAAAACTGCCCCAAAACCACTACTAAAGGAGACTCCGTTGATGAGTTTCTGGACTTGGCGGAGAAGGAGGAGTTGGATGCCGGGCTGATGGGAGGGATGTTTGAGAACACCTTCAGGGGGAATGCGTGTGAATGGGCTGCAAAGTGTTGGCCCAGCCTGCGCAGGAGCTATGCTCCAATGTAATTAAGCTGAAGGTCTGGCTCGACTTCAAACAGTCGAATATACAAGAGCAGCACATGCTAGTCGATGCCAGAGGCTGGGAACACTGGGAGAAAGAGGAGGCCAGACTATGTTCATACTTCCATATCACCAGTTGGCTGTAGCTGCTGAACTTCGAGAATTTAAAGCAGCTGGTGGATGGAATGAGGGCTGGTATGCAGGAGGACTTTGAAGATGAGCCTAAGTAGGATGAGGATGATGATGAAGCTCAGGACAGAGCGAATGAAAAGGTGGTTGAAGAGACTGCCAAGGAAGTGGATGAGATGAACTCCTGAGCCTAAGGGAAGGTGAAAAGGACGTTGGTGCCAAGGGTGGACCAACTGCTGAGGATGTTGTGAACATCTCAGCTGCCAATGATACATCAGTCAATGACGGGATTCCCTACCCTGAGACAAAGGAGGATGATGTAGAGGCATCCAAGGTGACTCCTAGTTCTGAGGGATTTTTTTCCGAAGTTCGAGCTGGTTTAGCTGAGCCTGAGCAGGCGGCTATGACCACTCCACAACTGCCTTCAGTGCACCCTGACGAGGGGACTGATGCAGTAGGGGCTGACAAGGGAAATCAGCCGATCACTGACGAGGCCAAAGAGGATGATGATGTAATTCTCACTGGGGTACGAAAGGCTGAGTTCAAAAGCATCGTCGAGGTGAAGAAGGAGAAGACGACTGAGAACTTGGTTGAGCTTCAAGAAGAAGTGATGAGGCTCAGGGCTGAAAAGGAAGAAGATTATAGGGTCCTTGCAAAGCACATCAAATGGACCAAGTCAGCCTACAACACACTTGCCAACAAGGAGCTCATTTTGCTTAAACGTACAATGGTTGACACGGCGAAGTCAGTGAAGCGGGAAAGACAGAAGATGAAAAAGGTGCTAAGGCAAACTTTGAATCGACTTGATGAGAAGGAGGAACAGCGTGAGCAGAAGCTAGAAAAAGTAGTGGAGCATCTAGCAACTCAGGCTGGAGCGCTTTTCACTCAGGCCCTGAATGACTCAGCGGCCAAACTAGCACTGAAGTCAGGGAGAATCGCTCAGTACTCTGAGTCAGTTGCACAAGAGTTGGCCAAGGCTATTCAGGAGTCTACCAAGGTGATGTTAGAGACCAACAGGATCAGTGATGAAACGTCAAGAGTTGAGGCCAGAATTACCAAAGCTGGACAAAGTCTCCACACCAACATGGAGATCTTTGAGAAGAAGTTGAATGCTGCCATCACCAGTGTCTCCTACGCTGGAACAAGAATCGCTTCAGGAGTTGACATGTTGAAAGAAGGAGTGCAACAAGTCCAATCATTAGCCACCTTCATTGTCAACAGTGGTCAAGAGGTGTTCAGAGAAGTGTTACCACCTCCTCTTGCCAAGGATGATGCCAAAAAGGGGGAAAAGAAGAAAGATCCCGCCCTGAGGTATCGGAGGCAAACCCTGCAGAAGATGTAGTGTTTATGCGATCTCCTAGGAAGTCACCAAGGTGCACCAAGATCAGCTAACCTCACTGGCCTATACAAACTCCTTCCTAACTTCACTAAACAACTTCAACCAACAAACCTGACTAGAGGTTTTTGGTTTTAGTTTGGATTCCAACTAAGGTGTGATTATCCTAACAAGGCCAAGCTATGTTAAGGATGGATAATCACTCTAAGCTTAAGATATTGCTTGAAAGCTCAGTGGAATACAGAATAACTCTCACTAATCTAAGAAACACTTGGGAAATTTATCTGGTTTCGAGTGCTTCTTTTAGAATGCTGAATGTTGAATGCTTGAGAGTTTAAGTAATTTCTGGCTTGGAAATTTCCCGTAACCTTGAATGGGTTCAAGGCCTTCTGTATATATAGATGGATTTGAAAACTATCTGTTGGAGGAGATAGCCTTCTATTCATCTACGTAGGTTTGTTCAACGGACATATCTCTCATGTAGTAGCCGTCCTTGCATGGATTAGGTAATTGCATTTAATGCTCCATTAATGCTTGCCCGTTGAAAGTGCAGTCTGAAGTCAGTCTTCATGTCAGGTCCGTACGTGTGTGTCCTTCCTGGATTGGTCCACATCATCAGGTTGGTGAGAATATCAGAACTCATTCCTGGACTTCAGGCTTGTCTTATTAAGTTCTTTTTGTCTCGAGCACAACGGTCTTGTCCTGACGCTGACATTCCTTTTGCATCGCTTAGCCCTACTCCAAGTCTTTCCCATTACTCAGTGTCATCCTGTTCCCTTCAAGACTGAGTTAGTAATGACCTCAGGGTCATACTCTTCATCACTAACACTTACTCAGCCAGCTTAGAAAGACTGCCACAAGTTCAAGATGGTGCTCTTCGTCTTCAGGCTCTAAGTATTGATTGTCATCAGTGAGTGCTTCTCTTACTGAGTACCTGTGAAGTGTAAAAAGACTAAGTATAAAAAAAACCTAAACAAGACTAGCCTGACTAAGATATTCTAAGGCAAATCATCTTTTCAGGGGCTTTGAGATCTTAATCAAAACTGACAATGTTCCAACACAGTTCACCCACATTTCCTTATGAGGACTAAACTGGGGGGCAATTGTTGTGACCATAATAATTGGAGGTCGGCGACCGACCTCCAACAAGACAAATGGGCCAGTGTTAAACCCAATCCCAACTTGAGATCGACTCTCAGACGATCTCCAACCCTAGCGATCTCGGCCGATCACGTCGGCCGAGGTCGGTCTCACCAACTTCGGTCGGGCTCGAACGTGACCTGACTTCATCAACCCAAACCGACCTCTCGGGATCTATCTCGAGGCCGGACCCGATCTCCATAGGACAAAGCACAAAGGCAAAGCGGTATCAAAATAAGCCCCGGGAGACATGGCCCAGACCCGATCTCCGTACCCGAGTAAGAGACCGGCGTCCAACCGGTCTCCGGCCTCTTTTTACGCTAAAATGGCTAAAGATCCCTAGAGCACGTGGTAGAATCAGACAGGATCACCCCAAATATAGCAAAGAGCCACCTCCGTACACAATGACAAAGAGAATATTCTTCACAAATAGGGTAATTGTTCAGAGAATCGTCCTTTGGGGACACGTGGCGATACTGGAGTGGTCGGACACCTGAGAGTAAGGAAAGACGGGCGCCCACGCGCATTCAGGGACTACAGACATTTAATGCAACAGTTCTCTGAGAGGTCAGAAAAGGCCAAAATACCCCCCATATGTGAAACCTATAAATAGGTTCCCCCTTTGTACAAGAAAAATAACTATTCATCAATACAAAAATACACACTTATTTAAGTCCAGGGAGTAGAAACCCCTGACAAGTCTTGGCTCATTTATTGCTTATTTTACTTCTTCTTCATCATTGATCCATGATGAACTTTCGAGCATTTATGGAGTTAATTATCACTCAATTTATTGATGTTTTAGCCTAAATCTTCCACATCCTCTTACAAATCCAGCCCTAGTTTTTAGGCTAACAACATTATGGTTTATTGACTTTTGTGAGAGGGAGTTATTTCCTCTTTTGGGGTGTGAACAAAATATCGGGACGTCCATTTAAGGCAAGTGTGAAGAAAATGTTGGGACGGAGGGAGTACTTACCCAACATTCGCAAAAAAAAATTGAGTGTTAAGTTTATTTTTAACTATTATGTTTAATGCAATTTGAAAATAAAAAGTAGAACCATCATTTATTTATATTACAAAAAAAAATACAATACTAATACAAATTTAAAATATTTCTTTGTAAAACCACATTTGTCATATGCTTAGACGATTTACCCTAAGAATCGAGAATAAAATTTTCAAGTCTCTCTTGTTTTTTAACCTGGACACTGCAGCATATAATTGTATATGCGTGAACACTAGTTTGGGAAGATACATTTTGACAGTGGATAGAGACTGACCTTGACTTTTATTTATTGTCATAGCAAAACAAAGTAAAATTGAAAATTATCTCATCGTGAAATTCACAGGCATCGTGTGATCTAAATTAGTTAAAGTCATTCTTGGAATGTAAACTTTACTTTCAATATTTCTTCCAGAAATTATTTCAGCCTCGAGTATATGATTTTCAAGTCTAGTGACAATCAATCTCGTCTCGTTGCACAAGCCTGATTTTGGTCAATATTTCTCAGAAGAACTATTGGTATTGTTGGTCCCAAGTGGTGAAGGTCTAGGGGAGGGGGTGAATAGACCTTCAAACTTTAAATATTTTTCAAAATAACTTAAAGAACTTTACATCTTATAAAAATATAGAAGTGTACAGTTGTAACCTTTTAACTTAAATATGCATTGTTTTAAAAAAAACACTTACTAAATTTTAGAGTTAGATTCTCACACTTTTAGAAGTATATTGAGAGACCTAATATGCAGTGGAATAATGTGTGTTTTAATGAAAAACTTTGTAAAACTCAAGTATACAGTTGAACGCCTATTACAGTTGTTGGTCCCACTAGTCAAATCTTGTGAATTGCGGAAGCTAGATAAAATATCTTTTGTAAAAATCTTTTAGAAGAATTTACTGAATAATAAATAATAAGCAAATAAAGCAGTAAATAAGACAAGATGTATAGCGGTTCGGATGTTAAAATCATACGTCCACTCTCCCTTTTACAAGGGGTCTTACTATCCAACCAACTTACTCACGAACCACTGGAAATGACAAGTACCAGCACCTTGTTACACCCTTTAGATCTAACTTCGATCTAAAGCTTAACTTACTTCAACCTTATCTAAAGAGATGAACAGGTTGAGTATTTCTTTTCAACTTACAAAACTCATTTAAGAGTATATGAATATCGAAAGCCTAAGAGTGCTAGATTGCTTGAGTATAATGTAAAGCTTGACTTCGTGCGCATAACTAGAGCTTTCTTCAAACTGGCACTCTTGTATTTATAGAGGTGATTAGGGTTTAGTCGTTGGAGAGCTAATCTAATCAGATCTCTATTTATGGAAGCTTCAACCAATCAATTCCCTAATTGATTGATTGGGTTGGTGAGATCCTTGGATTGATTTCTTTAATAAACTTCCTAATCCAATCATGTTGACTTCAATCAAATTACCAACGGTCAAATGCTTCATTTGCATTACTCTGATGCTTCTAGAGTAAGCTGGACCAGATACCAGATGACCTAGAGGTCCTCTGGTCCAGAGTCGGTTTTGAAATAGATTTTCCCTTAGAATCAAGAGATGATTCTAAGCTACTTTTATTTTACCAGACTCGTCTGGTCTGGACTCGTCTGGTCTGGGGAAAGGTCTTCTGCCTCTGGTCTAAATCTTCTCTGGTGAAGTCTTCTGGCGGAGTTCTCTGGTGAAGTCCTCTGATTAAGTCTTCTGGTGACTCTTCTGGTCTGGCAGTTCCCCCTAGACTAAGTCCTAATCTAGTTCCTCATCTGGCTAACAGGTCCAGATGGTCCTATTACAACTTCTGGTTTGTTTTCTAACTCATCAAAACTAACAATATTTTTCCTAACAATTTCCCCCTTTTTGATGAAGTTAAAACAAAACCAGAACTGATCAGAAAGACATGAAAAGTAAATAAGGATAAGACCTTAGAATAGATCTTATCTGGCAAACAATTAGACAATAAGAAGTTGTCTTTCAAACAGAAGAGATAGAAACTTTCATTACTGAAACATAAGAGATTACAAATTACAAGGCAAAGTTCCTATTCTAAGCATATCTTCTATCATCCTTTGGCACAAGGAACTAGTCCAGAAAGCAATCTTGAACTACTCTGAGCTCTGCAGAACTGGATGGAGTGAATGTTGGAGTTATACGTGAAAGTATGCTTTTACTTTGTATAACTCGTGTATCAAACACTTGTTTATGAGAATAATTCTTTTATCGCATATGCTTTAGATATGATTGAATGTTGAATATTTATTGCAAATAGTTCATAATAGTACTAGTTACATTGTAGTTAATGTGGTGATACCCGATCACGGAAGACAACATTAACAGTTTCCTTGTAACTAAACGTACATTTTCACAACCTAGGTGGAATTGAACAATCCGTCGTGAAAGGTCGATGTGTAAGTCTCAGATTGGTCTGTCTTGACTTAGAGATTGCACTAGCACATTTAGTATGTGTTGAAGAGGACCTACAGCGAGGATAAATTCTTCTGTTCTAAAATGTGAAGAATTAGACCTCAGTGGTTGTTTATTTCTTAATCTCTGTCACTTAAATAGGACCGTGTGTGCTTAATGGTTACTGCTTTGATTCATGTTGGGTGAGAATCATTGTGACTTCGAACCTTGTGCTTTGGGCATTAATATTAATCATACGACGATTGCTAAGATTTAATACGGAGAAACGCATGCGAGTACGGCTCGTGTGATTAGTCCCCTTGGTGGGCTCAGAAGTTTTATCGTACCAAATTTTGCAAGTGAAGAATCAGTTTCTTCGGTACGGATAATAATGTTGAGCTGCCTTTACTCCAAGGTGAAATATATTAATTAATTTAGAGCTATTCAGAAGCTTAATTAATTAATGGACTTGATAAATCTTAAACGCGGGAAATAATAACCGGGAGCCCATGTTATCGTAATATAGATTAAGATGGATAGTGCAATATTAATTTATTAGTGGTAATAATTAATATTAATGGATTGAATTATATTGCGCTCAATATTGAAATTCAGAAGTCCATTAGGAGGTCCAATCTTAATTCTCCTTAAAGGCCCCTCAAGTAGCCCATTAAGTAGCCCAATAATGATAAGGTGATTAAAATAAAAAGAATATATTATGCTGATTTTTTCCTCTGATTTTCAAAAATAGGAGATCAAGGAGAGATAAGATTTTGTTGATTTTCTTGGAAAGATATTATGGAAGATATGTATTCTTGGAATACAAGAATATCTCATATATTCAAGAAGATCCAAATCTTGGGATCTCTACTTGAAATTTTCGAAATTTTTAAGCTTATGAGGAGTGTGAGATTTTTGTGGAATATTTTATTTTGGAGAAAAGAACATATGAGATATATTTAAGATTTCTTAGAGTCTAAGAAAAGATTTTTTTTCAAAGCCCATATATACCTCATAATTTCGGTCAACACTCTTTATAAATAGGGGGTTGTTAGGATAAAAATTGTTAGTTTTGATGAGTTAAAACAAACCAGAAGATGTAATAGGACCATCTGGACCTGTTAGCCAGATGATGATCTAGATTAGGACTTAGTCTAGGGGGAACTGCCAGACCAGAAGACTTCACCAGAAGAGTCACCAGAAGACCCCACCAGAGGACTTCACCAGAAGACTCCACCAGAAGACTTCACCAGAGGAGATCAGACCAGAGGCAGAGGACCTTCCCCAGACCAGACGAGTCCGGACCAGATGAGTCTGGTGGAACAAAAGATGCTCAGTTTGATCCCCTTATTCTACTGAGTATTCTGGTTGTTCACCAGATAAGGACCAGAAGACACCGAGGTTGCCTGGTGTCTGGTCCTGCCTTCTCTGGAGAGAATCAGAGTTAGGCAGAGAAAGCTATTGACCGTTGGTGATTCAAATCAAGTCAACAAGATCAGGATTGGAAAGTATTTGAAGATAATCAATCCAAGGATTCCACCAACCCAATCAATCAATTAGGGAATTGATTGATTGAGGCTTCCTTATATAGAGGATCTGATTAGATTAGCCCTTCCAACGGCTAGCCCTAATCCCCTCTATATATACAAGAGTGCAGTTCAAGAAAAAGCTCTAGAGACTCTACACGCGCACATAGCATTCTGAGCTTTTGATCACTACGCATTTGCACTCACTTAGTTCTTAATTGCTCATCCAACTCGTAAGGAGTTTATATACTCAACCTGTTCATCTTGTTAGATAAGGTTGGAGTAAGTTTGTCTTTAGATCGAAGTTAGATCTAAAGATATTGTAAGAAGGTGCTGGTACTTCGGAAATTCCAGTAAGATAGTGAGTTGGTTGGTTGATAGTGAGACCCCTTTGATCAAGGGAGAGTGGACGTAGGATATTCAGATCCGAACCACTATATATACGGTCTTATTTATTGCTTTCCTTAATACTTGTTTGATTATAATTTGTGCTCTTAAAAAGGGATTTCTTCGAAAGACATATCGGTTAAAAAGGCTTCCGCAATTAATCTATCTAGTGGGACCAACAAGTGGTATCAGAGCAGTGTGTCCAACGACCACTGCTTTGAAAAGCTTTTGGTGGTCACCGGGCAGATCCATTGCTCATTTATTGTTTTTGTTCAAAATCTAGATAAATCCTTATTTTAGTAAATATGTCTTCGAAATCTTCTTATAAGAGTCGCAAACTGCCAGAATTCTCGTTCGAGGATTATAGCCACTGGAGCTTCATGATGAGTAATCATCTTGGAGCTATTCACCACCGCATGTTAGATGTGGTTGAAAGTGGCCCCATTAAATTTTATTGGACTCCTATTGATAGTGGCAGGTCTGAGTCCAGAGAAGAAACAAGTGAAGCTGCTCAAAAAGCTGCCGAGGATAGAGTCCCCAGGCAAAGAATTCTCAAAAAGAGAGATGAGCTTGATAATGATGAAAGAAAGCTCTACACTTTGGACCAGGTGGCAAGAACAGAGATCATCAACACACTTACAAAAGAGGTGATTGAAAAGGTCAGAACGTGTGCCACTGCCAAGGAGATGTGGGACAAACTCGCACTTCTCTGTGAGGGAACAGAGAAGATCAAAGACAACAAGCTCCAAGCTGTTCAACACTCGTTTGACACCTTCAAAATGAAACCAGACGAGACCATTGACCAGCTGGACATGCGTCTCACAAACCTTCTAAACAAGGCTAGTGCCTTAGGTAAGACCTACTCTGAAAAAGAGATTAATAGTAAAATCTTGTGTTCTCTAACAAGCAGGTGGAGAATTAAAGTCACTGTGATCAAGGACAACAAGGATCTCAATACTCTGGATCATCATCTTCTGTTGTCTGATCTCAAAGCCTATGAGTATGATCTTCAAGAGGAGGATCAAACAGAAGAGGTTTCCTCTTCTGGTCAGAAAGGTGTTGCATTCTCTTCAACCATCAAATCTGATGTCAAGCCAAAGGAGTCTACTGCAGATGACTTAAGCCTCAAGGAGCAGGTAGCACTTCTAACTCGAAAATTAGATAAAATGAGTTCTAAGTATGGCAGGTACAAAAGGCATTGGAAGGAATCTTCCAGAGGTAGAAAGAGTTCTTTCAAGCCTGCAGAGAAGGAGAAGACATCTGGAGACTCAAGGGAGACCAGATTCAGAACTCCAGAGAGGAGGAGAGATGACAACCCTGGCAACTCTGGGAGATCAGATTATCAGAGGAGGGATGGTAGCTCTGGCAGACCTGACTACCAGAGGAGAGAAAGTAGCCCTGCCAGATTAGACTACAACCAGAGGAGGAGAGAGCCAAGTCCTAGTCCCAGAGGAGACAATGCCTGCTACACATGCAACAAGACTGGTCACTACAGTTATGATTGTCCTCAGCTTACTCCTAGGGAAAGAGAAGAGAAAAGAATCAAGAGAGATAGGAGATATGCAGATAAGAGAGCACTGCTGGCAGAAGCAGAGGAGGAGGATACTAGTTCCAGTTCTTCTTCTTCTAACTTTGGATCAGATGATGATGTGTGTCTCATGGCAGACATCACTGAGGTAAATGAAACTACTCTAGTTTTATCTAATTCCAAATGTACTGAATCCTCTAATTCATCTGGTAACTCCAGAGAGTCTGATATGCAACAAATGCTATCAGATCTCCAAAATTGTGTCCAACTTTGTCAAAAACTTGAGAAAGAGAATGGTAGGCTCAGAGCTGAAGTTCAATCTCTCTCTCATGAGCACAAATCCACCAGAGAACTCATGAAAGATCATTCCAAAGAAGTCTCTGAACTTCAGGATAAGATCACAGAAAGAGATACTCTGGTAGATCAGCTCATGAAAGAAAGGATCTCTCAAGAGGATGAGATCACTGAACTCAGAGCCAAATACCAGACACTTATCAAGGGAAAACAAGTTGCTCACAACATAGAGGAGATACCTATGCCCAGAGAAGCTCCCAAGATACCATCTGTTGTATCTATCATATCAGAGTCTTCTCAGCGCATTTGTGATAAGAGTGGTTTAGGATATTCTGGAATTACCACTAAAACTCATAAATACCTCTATAATAAAGACAAGTCTGTAAGAGCTGGTAAATTGGTAGAAATCTGGAATGATAAAGACTTGACTGGTAATGGTTACAAGGTGGTTCACAATCCTGATTGGAAAAGGAATCACTCTGTTAATCACATAACAAATGGTCCAGAAGAGTTGACTGTTCTGGAAGAGAAGATGCTAGAGAATAAGTGTCAAAAAGGGGAACCATTAAAGATTGATGGTTCTGTGAACAATGAGTCCCAAGGAGTAGGAATTACTCAAATTAGAGGACCCCAGAGAAATCCTCAAAGGGAACCTAAACAGATTAGGGGACCTCAAAGGAAACACTCTAGGAAGGGGAATACCAATCAGAGTAACAACTACCAGAGAAGGAACAATGTTCAACAGAACCAGGTACCCCAGAGACAATTTTCTCAGAGGAATCAATTCCAGAATAGGTATACTCAAAGGAACTATAATCACCAGAGCAAGTCTAATTATCAGAACCAGAGGAGGTCTTCCAGACCCATCTATAGAAAACCAACTGATCTGGGTAGTTATGACACCAGAGATGGTTCTTCTAGGATATACCCGTATAACCAGACCTTTAAGACCATGTCTTTGAGGCAGGCCATTCCAAAGGCCAGATTTGAGAAAAGGTACACCAGACCTGTTTATAAGAAAGGTGTCCTTATCAGACCAGTAGCTCAATATGTCATAGTAAGAGGACATGTACTGGTAGATAGATTTGGAAGGAAGATAAGATCTCCTCATCCATCAAGGGATGATCTTTATCTATGGATTCCTACAAAACCTGCAACTAACCAATCAGGACCCAGCACTAGTAGGGGACCTAATTGATCTCTCTGCAGGTAGATAAGAGTCCATTGGAGAAAGGATTTTCAAGCAATCATGTCTGGTACATTGATAGTGGATGTTCCAAGCACATGACTTTCCAGAAGGATAATCTCCAAGATTTCAAGCCATTAAATGGACCAAGAGTGATGTTTGGTGACAACAACTATGGAGTCACCAGAGGAGTTGGAAAGTTGACCTTCAATGGAGTATCTGTAGATGAAGTCTACTACGTAGAAGGACTCAAGCATAATCTGCTTTCAGTATCCCAATTCTGTGACAAGGGATACTCAGTGAAGTTTTCTAGTGATTCATGCACTGTTTTCTCTTCTGATTATAATGATATCTTGCTAATAGGCTTGAGGAAGGGTAACATTTACCTTGCAGATTTTAGCAGTTGCCCAAGGAATGCTTGCCTGGTTGCTAAAGGATCTGCAGAGAACAGCTGGATTTGGCACAAGAGATTGTGTCATCTTAACTTCAAAACATTGAACAAGATTGCCAGAAAAGGTCTCATTCGAGGTCTTCCTAATGAAGTGTTTAAGAAGGATCAGGTTTGTGGTTCATGCCAGAAGGGTAAACAACCCAAGACTTCCTTTAAGGATGTCCAGAGCACAACCACAACCAGAGTACTTCAACTACTTCACATGGACCTGTTTGGACCTGTTTCTCCTCTTAGTTTCAGTGGAAGGAAGTACACCTTAGTAATAGTAGATGACTTTTCAAGATACACTTGGGTAGTGTTCTTGTTTAAGAAAAATGAAACTATGACTAAGCTGCCAGAGTTCTTCAAGCAGATTCAGAATGAGCAGAACCAGAGCATAGTCAGGATCAGAAGTGACAAAGGAACAGAGTTTTTGAATTCACATATTGCAGATTACTGCAAGGATCATGGGATTTTTCATGAGACATCTGCTGCCAGAACACCTCAACAAAATGGAGTTGCAGAAAGGAGGAATAGGACTCTCAAAGAAGCTGCAAGAACACTTCTGGCAGAGTACAGCACTCCACAGAGATTTTGGGCAGAGGCCATCAATACAGCTTGTTACACTCAGAACAGGTGCCTGATTGCCCAGAGACACAATAAGACCCCATATGAGGTATGGAAAGGTAAAACCCCATCTGTTTCATATTTTCATGTTTTTGGATGTAAGTGTTTCATCCATGACAATGGGAAATCTAAATTAAGAACCTTTGATGCTAAAGTGGCTGATGGAATATTTTTGGGATATTCCAGCACCAGTAAAGCTTTTAGAGTTTTTAATAAGAATTCACTTTGTGTGGAGGAAACACCTCATGTTGTTTTTTATGAATCTGCTTTTGAGTTAAAGGTGGAAGCTAAGTCTTCTGATGAGACCCAGAATCAGACTACTCCCAGAGTAATCAAAGTCAATCCACCTGTTCTTGATTCAGACTCAGATTCAGATGATGACCCATCTCCTGGTTCTCTGAAGCAGCAGCCTTCACAAGGAGCAGAACCAGAAGAGGTTGGAACTCCTGTAGGGGGAAGCTCTTCTGCAGGTGGTGATAATCACCAAGGTACTGCAGAAGATGATCAACCAGGCAAGACCACGGGAAGGAGGACCCTGGTTGATCACCCCAATGACCTAATCCTTGGAGATCCAACTAAGGGTGTCCAGACTAGGAGAACTATTAACTTAGCTGCCTTATTCAGTTGCTATGTGTCCTTGATTGAGCCCAAGAACATCAAGGAGGCACTGAAAGATTCAAATTGGATTGTTGCTATGCAGGAGGAATTGAATCAATTCACCAGACAGGATGTTTGGGAGCTGGTAGACAGACCAAGACATCAAAAGGTGATAGGCACTAAGTGGGTTTTCAAAAATAAGAAAGATGAGAATGATGTCATTACTAGGAACAAGGCAAGGCTAGTGGCCCAGGGCTATTCTCAGTCTGAAGGAATAGACTATGATGAGACATTTTCTCCTGTTGCCAGACTAGAAGCCATCAGATTGTTCTTAGCATATGCTGCTCACATGAAGTTCAAAGTATACCAGATGGATGTGAAATCTGCCTTTCTTAATGGGATCCTCATTGAGGAAGTGTATGTGGAACAACCTCCTGGTTTTGAACAAGGTGACAAGGTGTTTAAGCTTAAGAAAGCTCTTTATGGGCTGAAGCAGGCACCCAGAGCATGGTATGACACTCTATCTCAATTTCTTCTGGACAATGGTTTTACTAAAGGTAAGATTGATAGGACCTTGTTTAGGAAAGCAGAAGGAAAGGACATCCTTCTGGTCCAAATATATGTTGATGACATCATATTTGGATCCCCTAACAAGAAGCTGTGTGAGAAGTTTGGTGAGCTCATGCAGGGACAGTTTGAGATGTCCATGATGGGAGAATTGAATTACTTTTTGGGTTTGCAGGTTAAGCAATCAGAGAAGGGAATTTTTATTAATCAAGCTAAGTACACCAGAAACATGTTAGAGAAATTTGGAATAGGATCTAGCAAGGCAGCCAAGATCCCTATGATGACAAATTTCAACATGGATCCAGATGAGTCTGGAGAGAGTGTGGACCAGACTCAGTACAGAGCACTTATTGGTTCTCTTTTGTATCTGACTGCAAGCAGACCAGATATTACTTTTGTTGTAGGAGTTTGTGCCAGATTTCAAGCTAATCCCAAGAAAAGTCACTTGGAAGCAGCAAGGAAGATTTTGAAATATCTCAAGGGAACTGTGAATTTAGGATTATGGTATCCTGCAGATGACAATTTAGAATTGAGTGGTTATTCAGATTCAGACTATGGTGGGTGCAGAATAGATAGGAAATCTACAAGTGGAACATGCCAATTTTTAGGGAATAAATTGGTATCCTGGTTTTCCAAGAAGCAGACTTCAGTTGCTACATCCACAACAGAAGCAGAGTACATGGCTGCAGGGAGCTGTTGCTCACAGCTTCTTTGGATTAGTCAACAGCTTAGGGATTACCAGATTAGAGCTAAGGATATTCCTATTTTCTGTGATAGTAATAGTGCCATTGCCATCACCCAGAATCCAGTTCTTCATACCAGGTGTAAACATGTTGATATAAGGCATCATTTTATCAGAGATCATGTTGAGAAGGGAGATATAAGGATGGAAAAGATTGCAACAGAGAGGCAGAGAGCAGATATTTTAACCAAGCCTTTGGCTGAGACCAGATTCAGAGAGTTAGCTTTTGAGTTAGGTTTGTTGGATCCAGAGACAGATTTGTTTTAGGGGGAACATCAGAGAAGTATCCTTGTTTCATTACTCTTCTTCATATATTTAGTTTCTTGAGCTAACATACCTGCAGATCAGATATATCAGAGAAGGCAACAGATGAGGCATGCACCAGGTGACACTTGTCCCAGATGAGGTGCTGAGTCATTTGTCCAAAATCTTCTCTGACCAGAACCAGATGAGCTCCATCAGAGGAGATGTAGCTGTGGTTTCATCTGGTTACAATATCAGGTGACAGGTATGCATTTACTTCTCTGGCCTCTGATCATTGGGATACACCTTTTAAATTAGTAAATACACTCAAAACGTTTCAACTTCGGAGTGTATTTAAGACTAGGGTATAGGGCCTAGGCAATCATTTCGCTTTTTCTCTTGACTGCCACAAAACCCCTTTATGCCCAGTCCCAATGACTATGCCAACGCACCAGATTAAATCTGTATCTTGCCTTTCATCGTGGCCATCAGATTTAATCACTGTGCAAAATGTCAATCAATGCTAAAATTGATTTTGTTTCCTAAATTGAATTTGAAATAACACGCGTTCACACTTCATTTAATGTTCAAGCCACGCGTATTACTCTATTTAAATCAATTTTGTTTTCAATCTGTCCTTTCACGTTTCTATACTATTCAAACCCTAACCTCTCTCTACAAAGCATTTTCTCTCTCTCTCTCTCTCTTTCACAGTAATGGCTCCTCCGTGCAATTTCGATCATGTCCTGATGATGAAAAAGCTTAAGACGGAGATGGTGGTGGACTTTTATACCACCAAGAATCCAGTTGTACTGTCGGTTCTGGAGATGTTCCAGAATGCAGGGGTGTAGAAGTTGATCTCCACTGTTCCCAAGGATTTTCGCACCCTTGACGGTTATGCGGCCCAATTTCTGGTTCGCATGAAGATTCATGAGGATTATATCTCTTCAAAGATTGGTGAAGATGATTTGGTGTTTTCTAAGCACGATTTCTGCGCTTTGTTCAAGAACATTTCTGCTGTGGGAGTGGATCCGTTGACGTACAAGGAGGATGATATCGTTGGATCTTTCAAGATTTTTGCTCGCTCTTCCTGCCAGAACATCACAAAGGGCTTTGTGGATAAGCATTTAAGGCAGAAGTTCAAGGTGTTGTTCGATATCGTGGTAAAAGTACTTATGTGTGAGAATCACAGCATAGATGCCATTTTCAATGGTAGGATGTGTGTGATGAGGGCTTTATATGATGGTGTGCAATGTAATTGGGCGGAGTTCTTCTGGGACGTGTTGAGGAAGAACAGGCTGAAGGTGAAGAAGGAGCCGTGCCCATCCAGACCAGGGGAGTTGCAGTTCTGTTTCACTGCAAATGTCTCTTTGGGGACTAAGTTAACTCTTATTCTGGATTCTCTCCTTCCAGAGAAGAAGTGGAAGTCATCTTGGTGCCACAGTTATCACAAGTCCAAGATCCTCTTCTCCAAGGATGGTCCTCTCCACGGCCATGCCGACTCTGATGGAGAGCAAGCCATCCCTGCCCCTCCTATTCAATCTATTCCCTCACCTTCTAAGGGGCAGAGAAAGCAGCAGCAGCAGCAGAAGACACGGAAGAAAGCTGTTGAAGCAACTGGTTCTTCGACCGTTGCCTTTTCTGGCTCCTCAGAGGAGGACCAGATTCCCCTTCTTGATGTGCTTAAGAAGAAGGGTGATGATGATAAAGCTGTAAAGAAGGCTGGAGCAGCCAAGAGGAAGCGGCCAGAGGAGGCCAGGAGAGACTCTGCTAAAAAGTCTAAGATTAGCAGGAAGGCCAAGAAAACCCTTCTGGTGGATGAGCCATCAGAAGAAGAAGAGGAGGAAGAGGAAGTGCCTCTTGTGAGGAAATCCAAGGCCAAGAGAGCCCTTCTCCAAGATCCTGATTCTGGATCTGATCTTGGAGAGGCCTTGGAGAAGGCCATTGATGAGGCCTCCCAGATGATGGAGGATGCTCCAGAGACGGCTATACCTGCTGGTGTTGACCCAGCAGAGGTAAATCCCTCCATTCCATCTTCTTTTCCCATTAATCTTGTTTCCCCTTCTACCTCTCCCCCAGATAACATTTCCCAAACCCCATCTGCCTCTGGTAACCCCACTCTTCCACCAGAGCAGACTATCCCAGATACCCCTGTCTTTACACCCTCTACCATTCCTGCTCATACACCTTCTCCCCCAAACTCCCAAACACATCTTCCCACTAACCCCTCTCCCCCACCTTCTGGACCAGAGGTACCCTCAACCTCCTCTGGTGCAGAAGTCCCCCCTTCAAACTCTTCCACCTCCCAGATACCTCCTACACACTCTGTACCAGATATTCCTTCCTCTTCTGGTGCAGAACAACCCCTTCCTACCACCTCTACTTCACAAAACCCCAACCCTCCCCAAACCCATACAGATCAGGACCCAACCATTGCTATGGCCCTGGGATTCCCTGGCCCTCCCCCCTCCCCAACCTGTTTAACAAGCGATGATAGTGAAGATGAGGAAGCTTCACTTGAGCCTGCTCACTTAGCACCTTCCTCCTCTGCCTCTGGGCCCAAACCCTTTATATTCTCTTCTGATGATATGGGTCCCATTAGGCAGAGTATGAGTGTGAGTGCTCAGCTCTGGCTAAGAGAGCAATTTCCAATTTTGTTGGAGCACTCACCCCTCCTGGCAGACCTGACTGATGCCAAGGTTTGGAGTATGGCTAGACTCCAGGATGTTGAAGATCTCATGCTTCTGCTAGAGGAGATGTCTCCTTCTGCCTTCACTGCTTGGGAGATTGAGCTGAAGAAGAAGCTAAATATTCAAAACCCAGCAGAGTTGGAGACACCAGAGACGGCCAAGATCCTCATCAAGACTCTCCTTATCCAGAGAGGAGTTATGCTCACTCCAGAGGGCTTCTCCTACAATTTTGGCCCGCATTTCTCATTCCCTCCAGAGTTGTACTCTGATGAGGAAGACTTTGATTTGACTCCTGCTGTGCTCCAGAAGATGAAGGCTTTCTTCAATAAGCAAATTATGCAGATTGGGCGGTTTTCCAAAGCAATCCAGCATATGGCCCCTGCTATGATTGAGCATCAGATCAAGCATGAGAGGAGAATCTTCCTGAAGCAGATCAAGTCCTCTCTGGCAGAGGTAAAAGCTTCATTCAAGGCTAATGGCTTATTTGTCAAGTTAGATGTCATGCACAGCCAGAAGCAGCTCCAGGAGCACGTGCTGGAGCAGTTGAGGCCAGTCTCTGTTCTCAAGGTGGAGATGGCCAGCCAGATGATTCAGACTGCAAAGCTGAAAGACTCCCTCCAGGAGATGTTGGAGAAGCAGGAAAGACTTGTTGCAGAGTCTAAGGCTTATCTGGAGGAAGCCAAGCAGCTGCGTGATCTTCACTCTTCCTCCAACACTGCCTTGCCTGATCTTATAAGGCAGGTAGTGGAGCCCCTCCTTGATGGAGTTAAAAAGGGGGAAGAGAAGGCCAGAACTGATCTGGCGAAGACCACCAATGAGACTCTTTTTAGCCATGGAGCTCGTCTGGACCTGTTGGAGAACACTCTGGCCCAGGCTGAGTTGCAGAAGAAGAAGAAAGAAGAGTTGAAATCCCTTTCTATGGCTAAACAGCTTGCTGCAGAAGAAGAGTTATCTGAAGCTGAGCAGGATCCTTCTACCATTCCTGGTCCTGCTAAGAGGAAGATTAGAAAAGTAAAGAAGAGTTTCCTTGAATCTGTTGTCGAAGAAGCAGAGAAGAGATACAAGGAAGAGACTCCAGTAGAGAGGCAAGCCAGAATCAGGAAGAACATAGATGAAGAGCAGAGGCTCAGATATGTTAAGAGGCAGAACAAGAAGGCCAGAGAAGTTGGTATTCCTTCTGGTGCAGGTGGCTCAGGTCAGAAGAGGAAAGCTCCTGTGGAAGTTATGAACATCTTGCCACTCAGGACAGAAGGGTCTTTTGACTCTACTGTGCCGTATCCTCTGATTGAGAGATGGAGAGAAGCCAAGACCCTCTGGTTCATTCAGCATTATATCCAGAGGCCAGCACCAGAAGATGATGAGCTGATCAACAGAACCTTCCATTCTTGGATGCAAGCCTATGATGCAGACTTGTACAAGCAGCTGATGGATTCAACCATTGAGTTCAACCTGGAGGTGACTGCTCCAGAATTTACTTATCTTAACACTCCCATGAATGGGAACCAGGTGGATTGGGCAGAACTGAAGAAGCTTTACAAGACCAAGGTGTTGATGAATTTCACCCCAACATCTTCTGCAGAGTTGAAGGCCGTCCAGGATAGGTTCCTTGACTGGTTTCTTGTCCCTAAAGAGAACAGAAGATATGCCTAGAGTAGGACTATGAACTTCAATGTAATCTGTAATTATTTGTCCTCTGATTATTAATGGAAAAATACATATCTTCTTTGTTCTAAAGACAACTCTTTGCTGTCTTATTATTTGCCTGATGAGATCTATTCTAAGGTCTCATCCCTTTATTGTTTTCTTACTTAAGTTTACTTTTGATCAGTTCTGGTAGTGTTTTAACTCCATCAAAAAGGGGGAAATTGTTAGGATAAAAATTGTTAGTTTTGATGAGTTAAAACAAACCAGAAGATGTAATAGGACCATCTGGACCTGTTAGCCAGATGATGATCTAGATTAGGACTTAGTCTAGGGGGAACTACCAGACTAGAAGACTTCACCAGAAGAGTCACCAGAAGACCCCACCAGAGGACTTCACCAGAAGACTCCACCAGAAGACTTCACCAGAGGAGATCAGACCAGAGGCAGAGGACCTTCCCCAGACCAGACGAGTCTGGTGGAACAAAAGATGCTCAGTTTGATCCCCTTATTCTACTGAGTATTCTGGTTGTTCACCAGATAAGGACCAGAAGACACCGAGGTTGCCTGGTGTCTGGTCCTGCCTTCTCTGGAGAGAATCAGAGTTAGGCAGAGGAAGCTATTGACCGTTGGTGATTCAAATCAAGTCAACAAGATCAGGATTGGAAAGTATTTGAAGATAATCAATCCAAGGATCCCACCAACCCAATCAATCAATTAGGGAATTGATTGATTGAGGCTTCCTTATATAGAGGATCTGATTGGATTAGCCCTTCCAACGGCTAGCCCTAATCCCCTCTATATATACAAGAGTGCAGTTCAAGAAAAAGCTCTAGAGACTCTACACGCGCACATAGCATTCTGAGCTTTTGATCACTACGCATTTGCACTCACTTAGTTCTTAATTACTCATCCAACTCGTAAGGAGTTTATATACTCAACCTGTTCATCTTGTTAGATAAGGTTGGAGTAAGTTTGTCTTTAGATCGAAGTTAGATCTAAAGAGATTATAAGAAGGTGCTGGTACTTCGGAAATTCCAGTAAGATAGTGAGTTGGTTGGTTGATAGTGAGACCCCTTTGATCAAGGGAGAGTGGACGTAGGATATTCAGATCCGAACCACTATATATACGGTCTTATTTATTGCTTTCCTTAATACTTGTTTGATTATAATTTGTGCTCTTAAAAAGGGATTTCTTCGAAAGACATATCGGTTAAAAAGGCTTCCGCAATTAATCTATCTAGTGGGACCAACAGGGGTGATTATTTCATCCCCAAGTACATAATTCCATGTGTTGGAAAAATCAAGAGCATAGATATTTTTCTTTTTCCTTAGTTATTTAAATTACTTGAAAGCATCTCCCACCGGTGATCAAGTAAGGCGAAAGGGAAATACTTGAGAAGGCTTTTGGGTTGATAGAGCGCGTTCGTGTTTGTCCCGTTTTATTCAAAGGCCAAGTTCTACAAGAGGTACGTAAGTCACATATTTTCTTGTTTATTCCGCCATAGATTATATGTGTTGGGAAATTGTATAGACTTAAGTTTTTTATTAAGATGCCAAAATGTTCCTCCTAAGTTATTTGTAAGTAAAATATTCAGTAGAGTTAGTGTTTAGTTAAACAAGTTCAAAGTGTTAAGAACTGGAGTGCAGTTAGTATTTTCTAGAGTGTATTGAAGATCGAAGTCTGCTGAAGTCGAAGTACACTGAAGACAAGTGATCTGAGAAATAGTCTAAGTCTTGAATATTTTCTAAGTACATTCTCACTAAGACTAAAACCATCAGGAGAGGACCAAGGTCCACTGATGAGAACTAACAAAGCACATTAAATGCTAAACATATTAAAAGCTGTTAGTTAATCTGGTTGGAACAAGGCAAAACGAATTTCAGTGAAGCTTACAATAAATGAAGGAATAAGAAAGTTCTCTCAGAGGAGTTCCACCTTAAAGCAAGACAAGAATCTGGGCAAGCAGACTAAAGGTCCAATGAGAAGATGACACGTCAGTGTACTTTACTGACAGCCGACCTGCTCCAGACTGACAAGTACCAAAAGTCTTTCCCTAGCAATCTACAGAAAGTTGGTGAACATGCATGGTCTTTCAGCCGTTTCTTGACAAGACTTAAAGCTTCAAATAGAGCCGTTTGAGCCAATCAGATACAAGAAGACTTACTTGAGAAGATTCATATCCAACGGGAAGTTTTTCAAGGAAGCCTATAAATACAGAAGGACGTGCTCTTTTCTATGCACGGGAAACTCACAAGATCAAAGCTATCTCTACACTCATAACAATCTAGAAGCACTCGAAATTGTCTCTGTTTCCCAAGTGTTTCACCTTTGTAGAGAGCCTAACAAACCTTCTGTAACCAAGCTTAAAAGTTATATCCAAACCTTAGAAAGAGATAATCTATCCTAAGTATTGAGCTACATTGTAAAGATTATCTCACAACAGTTGGAACCAAACCCTACTCAAAACCCTACTCAGTTGTTAGGTTGAGAGTTAGAGTTAAGTGGTGTTAGTAAGCTGATTATTTGTATCAGTCTGAAAGCTGGTTTGTTTTGGGAACTAGGACCTGGAATTTCCTAGTGATCAATCATCCTAAGAGAGGATTAGTTGATCAGTGCACCTTGGCACTATAACACAAGGAATTCCAAGTGAAAGGAATTCTCCTGTTTGATCAGGACAGTGGACGTAGGAGATTCATCTCTGAACCACTTTATATCTTGTGTACTTACTTTTTGCTATTTCCTAAGTGTGTGTTAATCTCAAAGTTTATCAAAGTAAAACGAGTTTTCCAAAGGGCTCACTAATCCGCATCTGAAAGCTAATTAGATAGTGTTTCAACTGAAAGTCTTGAGCTTTCAGTGGAGGTATTATCTCTGTAAGCTTTCACAAAGTAACTCTCAGCAGACCTCAAGTCCACTGACGAGCTACTATCTTAAGTAACCTGATAAGTCTTACAAGAAGTTTTAATTTGTAACCACATGTGTATTCCCCCCCATACACTTGTTTACTCGTTTCGGGACCATCAATATGTGAATTAATTCAACATGCATGATGTTAAATTGGTTGTTGAAATTATTATTTGAATTAATTAGGATTAATTCATGCTAGTAATAATTGTATTTAAATTTGTATTTAAATTTCATCCCGAATAGATTCCGGGCACCCCCATTTTCCCTATTTTCCCAACAGTGAAGTCCTTGAGCACCTTTGTCTTGAAAAGCTTCTTCAGGTCCGCCCAATCAATCTGGTCTCCAATCATTGTTGAGATAGTGAAATTCAGGAGCAGTCACTTCCAATTAAATTGGATGGTGGAATCCATCAGCTGCTTGTAGAGGTCAGGATCATTGGCCTTCATCCAAGTGTGGAAGGTCCTGTTGATTAAGTCTTTATCCTCTGGAGGTGGTCTCTGGATATAGTGCTGGATAAACCAGAGAATCTTGGCATCTTTCCACTGCTCAATCAACGGAACAGGCACAGTTGAATCAAAAGATCCTTCTGTCCTGAGAGGCAAAATGTCCATCACTTCCACAAGCTTCTTCTTCCTGGAACTTGAACTCCCACTGGCACTAGGAATAGGAAGACAAGCTTCTCTTGCCTTCTTGTTCTGCCTTCGAACATATCTTCTCCTATGTTCTTCATCAATATTTTTCCTTATTCTTGCAGCCTTCTCTTCTTCAGTTTCCTCTATGTATCTCTTCTCTGCTTCTTCTACCACTTCTTCTAAGAAGGTCTTCTTCACCCTTCTTATCTTCTTCTTGGCAGGACCAGGAACAGTCACTGGATCAAGTTCAAGGTCCAGGTTCTTCTCATTTGCTGTAAGCTGCTTTGCAACAGCAAGAGATTTGAGTTCATCATTCTTCTTCTTCTGGAGCTCAGCCTGAGCCAGAGTACTTTCCAACAGATCTAAACGACTAGAGTGGTTCGAAAGAGTTTCATTAGTACTCTTTTCCAGGTCAGTTCTGGCCATCTCTTCCCCCTTTTTAACTTCATCAAGGAGGGGCTCCACGATCTGCTTGACCAGAGCTGGCAACTTAGCATTTGAAGAAGTTTGTAGATCTCTAAGCTTCCTTGTTTCCTCAACATAGGCCTGAGCCTCAGCTACCAGGCGCTCCTGCTTGCTCATCATCTCTTGCAGAGAGTCCTTCAACTTGGCTGTCTCCAGCATTTGAGAAGCCATTTCCACCTTAAGTACTGAAACAGGACGCAGCTGGTCCAGTACATACTCCTGCAACTGTCTCTGGCTATCCATGATGTCAAGCTTCAAGAAAAGACCATTGGTCTTGAAAGCAGCCTTAGCAGAGGCAAAGGTAGACTTGATTTGCTTCAAAAATCGTTTCCTCTCCTGCTTGATATGGTGCTCAATCAAAGCAGGTGCCAGATGCTGCATTGCCTTGCAATATCTTCCAATCTCCTGGATTTGCTCATTGAAGAATAGTTTCATCTTTTGAAGCATGGCTGAAGTGACATCAAAGTCTTCCTCATTAGAATACAGCTCTGTAGGAAATGAGAAGTGAGGGCCAAAGAGTAAGAAGGGCCCTCAGGAGATATCATGACTCCTCTTTGGATCAGGAGAGTCCTGACCACTATCTTGGCAGATTCTGGCGATTCAAGCTCTGCTGGATTCTAGATATTCAACTTCTTCTTGATTTCAATCTCCCAGTTGGCAAATCCAGATGTGCTCATCTCACCCAGAAGAAGAACCAAATATTCAACATCTTCTTATCTGGCTTTGCTCCAGACTTTGCCATCAATCAAATCTACCAGGAGGAGTAAGTGCTCCAAGATAATGGAAAATTGCTCTCTTAGCCAGAGCTGAGCACTTACACTCATACTCTGTCGGATGGGGCACATATCTGTGTCATTAAAGGTGAAGGGAGTGGGCTTCCGAGCAGAGGAGGATGAAGCTAAGTTGATAGGCTCAAGTGAAGCATCCCCATCTTCACTATCATTGCTAATTGAGCTTGTGGGGGAGGGAGGAGGACCAAGAAATCCCAAGGCCATAGAAGAGGAGGGATTTGGATCTGTTTGAGTAGGAGGGGGGATATGTGTTTGGGTATGAGAGGTAGAGGGATTTGTAGTAGAAGTAGAGGGTTGTTCTGTACCAGAAGAGGTAATGGGCACCTCTGGTACATAGGCTGTTTGTGGGGGTGAAGGGTTAGAGGGTTGAGGTGTCTGAGTGGGAGATGGAGAGGTTGTTTGAGTGGGAAAGATAGAGGATGTATGTGGAGGAGTCTGTTCTGGTGCAGGTGCAGATGGTTGTGCACCAGAAACATTTGGTTGGGCTAGAGTTTCTGGGGGGAAAGGAAAAGTGAAATGAGATTAACATGAGGGGGAGAAAAGGGGTTTACCTTGGCTGAGTCAACATCAGCCGGAACCACAGCAGGGGCAGATACAATGGCCTCTGTATCTGGAATAGCAGTAGCAGACGAGGTCTCATCCACCTCCATCTCTGGTTGAGCTACTTCTTCAAAGGCCTGATCCAGAGAAGTATCCAGATAAGAGATGGAGTCCGGATCTTGCAAAATAGCTCTCCTGGCCCTTGACTTCTTCTTGAGAGGAACCTCTTCCTCAGCTTCAGAGTCCTCTGCATCTGTAGGCTCATCCCTAAGAAGTGACTTCTTCTCTGTCTTCTTTTGCTTCTTAGGCTTCTTCCCAGAAGGCTTGCTTACACCACCTTCCCCTGGTCTGGTCCTCTTCTTCGTAAGACCACCCTTCTTAGCCTTTGGTGAAGATACTGACTCTTCTTCACCACCCTTCTGCTTCTTCAAAGCAGATGAAAGAGGAATTTGGTCATCCTCTGATGAACCAGAAATCACCACATTGGAGGAATCAGGGGCATCCGACTTCTTCTTCACATTTCTCTTGCCCTTAGGAGGGGAAGGAATAGCCTGAATCGGCTGGGCAGGGATGGCTCCTTCTCCATCCAAATCTGGATGCCCGTGCAGAGGTCCATCCTTGTTGAAAAGGATCTTGGACTTGTTGAACTTCTTGCAACCACTAGCCTTCCACACCTTATCCGGTAGCAGATGATCCAGAACAAGGGTGAACTTCGTCCCTAAAGACACCTTGGCATTAAAATAGAATTGCATCTCTCCAGGCTTATCTGGGCACGCCTCCTTCTGGATCTTCTTCTTGTTCTTCCTCATCACATTCCAGAAAAATTTAGTCCAATCACACTCAATACCATCATAGATCGCCCTCATCACGTACAATCTCCCAGTGAAAATCGCATATGTACTGTGATTTTCACACATGAGTACCTTCACAACAATGTCGAACAGTACCGTGTACTTCTGACACAAATATTTGTCAAGAAATCCCTTCGTCAAGTTCTAGCAAGAGGACCTTGCAAAGATCTTGAAAGGCTCAATCGCCTCACTCTCCTTGTACTTCAAGGGATCCACTCCAGTCACAGAAATATTTCCAAAAAGCTTGCTAAAATCCCCCTTCGTAAGAACCAACATCTCATCGTCAATCTTTGAAATGATCTCATCATCAAAAATCTTCATCCGCACCAGGAATTGACCAGCATAATGATTCAAAGTGCGAGAATTCTTCGGAATCGCAGAGATGAGATCTTCAACGCCAGATATGTGAAGGAGATGCAAAATCTCCAAAGCATCAGAGTTGCGAGTGGAGTAGAAGTCAACCGCCATCTCCATCTTCAACTTTTGACAAGCATAAGCAGGGTTGAAGTTGCATTTGGACGCTATTTCTGTAAGAAGGGATAGAGAGAGTAGAAATCTTTTGCAGAGAGAGGTTAGAGTTTGAGAATATTTGAAATTGTGAAGAGACAGATTGAAGAAATTTTAGTTTATAAAAGAAATGTACGCGTGGATTTGAAATTAATTAAAATGTGTACGCGTGGAATTAACATTAAATTAAAGGGACAATATCAATTTGTCAATTGATTGACATATTGCACTTTAATTAAATCTGACGGCCAAGATTAATTTAGGCAAGATACATATTTAATTGTGTGCGTGGCGCAGTCATTGGGACTGGGTTCGAGGGGTTTTGTGGCAGTCAAGAGAAAAAGCGAAATGATTACCTAGGCCCACGACCCAAGTTTTAAATACACTCTGAATATTGAAACGTTTTGGGTGTATTTAGTAATTTGAAAAGTGTATCCTAATGACCAGGCACAGAAGAGTAAAAACTTACATGTCATCTGGTATTGTAACCAGATGATACCACGAGTGCTCTGGTGATACATCTCATCTGGAGGTAATTCCTCTTGTGCAACTTGCCTGTTATCCGAAGATACAACAAGTTATCTGGTATATAGCTTATCTAGAGATGTAACTGCTCTGGTATATCTAGTATGCAGACAAGTTAATGAAATCAAAGTGATAAAGAAGTATTATTGAAATCAAAGGATACTCTTCTGATGTTCCCCCTAAACCAAATCTATCTCTGGATCCAATAATCCTAACTCAAAGGCTAATTCTCTGAATCTGGTCTCTGCCAACGGCTTAGTGAGAATATCTACTCCCCGCTTCTCTGTTGCAATCTTTTCCATCCTTATATCCTCTTTCTCAACATGATCTCTGATGAAATGGTGCCTTATATTGCATCTGGTGTGAAGAACCGGATTCTGGGTAATGGCTATTACACTGTTGCTATCACAAAATATTGGAATATCCTTAGCTCTAATCTGGTAGTCCCTAAGCTGCTGACTAATCCAGAGTAGTTGTGAACAACAACTACCTGCGGCTATGTACTCTCTTCAGTAGTCGATGTAGCAACTGAAGTCTGCTTCTTAGAATACCAGGATACTAACTTATTTCCAAGAAATTGGCATGTACCACTAGTAGTCTTCCTATCAATTCTGCATCCACCATAATCTGAATCTGAATCTGAATATCCACTTAGCTCAAAGTTATCATCTGCAGGATACCATAACCCCAAATTAACTGTTCCTTTAAGATACTTCAAAATCTTCCTAGCTGCTTCCAGGTGACTCCTCTTAGGATTAGCTTGAAATCTGGCACACACACCCACAACAAAAGTAATATATGGTCTGCTTGCAGTCAGGTACATAAGAGAACCAATAAGTGCCTTGTACTGAGTCTGGTCCACACTCTCTCCAGACTCATTTGGATCCATGTTAAAATTTGTCATCATAGGAATCTTGACAACTTTGCTAGATCCTACTCCAAATTTATCTAACATGTTTCTGATGTACTTAGCTTGATTGATGAAGATTCCCTTCTCTGTCTGCTTCACCTGCAAACCTAAGAAATAATTCATCTCACCCATCATAGATATCTCAAACTAGCTCTGCATGAGATCTTCAAACTTCTCACACAGCTTCTTGTTAGGGGATCCAAATATAATGTCATCAACATATATTTGGACTAGAAGGATGTCTTTTCCTTCTTTTTTCTTAAACAAGGTCCTATCAATCTTACCTTTAGTAAAACCATTTTCCAGAAGAAATTGAGAAAGAGTGTCATACCATGCTCTAGGTGCCTGCTTAAGCCCATAGAGAGCCTTCTTAAGCTTATACACCTTGTCACCTTGTTCAAAACCAGGAGGCTGTTCCACATACACTTCCTCAATGAGAATCCCATTAAGAAAGGCAGGTTTCACATCCATCTGGTATACTTTGAACTTCATGTGAGCTGCATATGCTAAAAACAATCTAATGGCTTCTAGTCTGGCAACAGGAGCAAATATTTCATCATAGTCTATTCCTTCAGGCTGAGAATAGCCCTGAGCCACTAGTCTTGCCTTGTTTCTAGTAATGACATCATTCTCATCTTTCTTGTTTTTGAAAACCCACTTAGTGCCTATCACCTTTTGATGTCTTGGTCTGTCTACCAGCTCCCAAATATCCTATATGGTGAATTGATTCAACTCCTCCTGCATAGCAACAATCCAATTTGAATCCTTCAGTGCTTCCTTGATGTTCTTGGGCTCAATCAAGGACACATAACAACTGAATAAGGCAGCTAAGTTAAGAGTTCTCCTCATCTGGACACCCTTAGTTGGATCTCCTATAATCAACTCTTTGGGGTGATCAACCTGACTTTTCTTTCCTTTGGACTTGCCCGATTGACCATCTACTGCAGTACCTTGGTGAATATCACCAACTGCAGGAGAGCTTCCCCCTAAAGGAGTTCCAACCTCTTTAGGTTCTGCTCCTTGTGGAGGCTTCTGCTCCAGAGAACCAGAAGATGGGTTACCATCTGAATCTGAATCTGAATCAATAACAGGTGGCTTGACTTTGATGATCTTCTGAGTCTGAGTCTCATCAGGAGATAAGTCTTTTGTGTCCACCTTGCACTCAAGAGTAGATTCATCAAAAAACAACATGAGGTGTTTCTTCCACATAAAGTGAATTCCTATTAAAGACTCTGCATGCTTTACTGGTGCTGGAATATCCTAAGAATATTCCATCTGCCACTTTAGCATAAAAATCTTTAATTTGGACTTTCCATTGTCATGGATGAAATACTTGCATCCAAAAACATGAAAGAATAAAACAGATGGGGTTTTACCTTTCCATACCTCATATGGTGTCTTACCATGTCTCTGGGCAATGAGGCATCTTTTCTGGGTGAAACACGCTGTATTGATGGCTTTTGCCCAAAATCGTTGAGGTGTGTTGTACTCTGCTAGAAGAGTTATGGCAGCTTCTTTAAGGGTTATGTTCCTCCTTTCTGCAACTCCATTTTGTTGGGGTGTTCTGGCAGCAGATATCTCATGAAAGATACCATTGTCCTTACAGTACTCTGCAATGTGTGAATTCAAGAACTATGTTCCTTTGTCACTTCTGATCCTCACTAAACTCTGGTTCTGCTTGAAGAACTCTGGCAACTTAGTGATAGTTTCATTTTTCTTAAACAAGAACACTACCCAAGTGTATCTTGAAAAATCATCTACTATCACCAAGGTGTACTTCCTCCCACTGAAGCTTAGAGGTGAAATAGGTCCAAACAGGTCCATGTGAAGTAGTTGAAGTACTCTGGTTGTGGTTGTGCTCTGGACATCCTTGAAGGAAGTCTTGGGCTGCTTACCCTTCTGGCAGGAACCACAAACCTGATCTTTCTTGAAGACTTCATTTGAAAGACCTCGAACTAGACCCTTTCTGGCAATCTTGTTGAGTGCTTTGAAATTCAGGTGACTCAATCTCTTGTGCCAAAGCCAGCTGTTCTCTGCAAATCCCTTTGCTACCAGGCAAGTGTTTCTTGGACAACTGTTGAAATCTGCAAGATAAATGTTACCTTTCCTCAAGCCTATAAGCAAAATATCATCATAATTAGAGGAAAATGCAGTGCAAGAATCACTAGAAAACTTCACTGAGTATCCCTTGTCACAAAACTGGGATACATAAAGCAGATTATGCTTGAGTCCTTCCACATAGTAGACTTCATCTACAGATACGTCATTGATGATCAACTTTCCAACTCCTCCGGTGACTCCAAAGTTATTGTCACCAAACATCACTCTTGGCCCATTTAATGGCTTGAAATCCTGGAGATGATCCTTTTCAAATGTCATGTGCTTGGAGCATCCACTATCAATGTACCAACCACCATTGCTTGAAAGTCCTTTCTCCAATGGGCTCTTGTCCTCCTGCAGAGAGATCAATTAGGTCCCTTACTAGTGATGGGTCCTGATTGGTTAGTTACATTTTTTGTAGGAATCCAAGATAAAAATTATCCCTTGCTGGATGAGGAGATCTTATCTTTCTTCCAAATCTATCTACCAGCACATGTCCTCTGACAATGACAAACTGAGCTGCTGGACTAATAGACCTACCTTTTCTAAACACAGGTCTAGTGTATCTCACTTCATATCTGGCCTTAGGAATGGCCTGCCTCAAAGACATGGTCTTAAAGGTCTGGTTATAAGGGTACATCCTAGAAGAACCATCTTTGGTGTCATAGCTACCCAGATTAGTTGGTTTTCTATAGATGGGTCTGGAAGACCTCCTCTGGTTCTGATGAAAGTTGGACCTTCTCTGATGATGATATTCCTTATGAGTGTTTCTGTTCTGGAATCTTCTTTGAGCAAACTTCTTTTGAGATCACTGGTTCTGATTGAGGTTCTTTGGTTCAGTATATCTCCTCTGATATCCCCTATTCTGATTAAAGTTCCTCTTGTTAGAGTATCTCCTCTGAGGTCCCCTAATTTGCTTAGGTTCCACTCTTTGAGGATCCCTCTGAGGTCCCTTAATCTGTCTAGGAAACTGAACAGACCATCAATCTTCATTGGTTCTCCTATTTGACGTTTATGCTCTAAGATATTCTCTTCCAGTTCAGTTAACTTATTTGGAATTACATCTACATGGTCAGCAGAGCAGTCCTTGTTTCAACTAGGATTGTGAACTACTCTGTAACCATTCCCATTTGGATCATTTTCATCCCAGATTTCTACCACTTCACTAGATCTTTCAGACAACTTGCCTTTATTGGTGAAATATTTATGAGATCTGGTTGTAATTCCAGAATATCTTAAACCACTCTTATCCCTTATGCGTTGAGAAGATCCTGTTATAATAGATAAAACGGTTGGAGCTTCTCTGGGCTTATGTAGTTCCTTAGTAGATTGTTCAATTTGCTTTTCCTTGATAAGAGATTGATATTTGGCTTTAAGTTCGTTGAACTCGTCTTCCTTAGAGTCTCTTTCTCTTATGAGTTGATCTACCAGAGTATCTCTTTCTGTGATCTTATCCTGAAGTTCAGAGACTTCTTTGGAATGATCACTCATGAGTTCTCTGGTGTATTTCTGCTCATGAGATAAAGATTGAACTTCTGCTCTGAGCCTACCATTCTCCTTTTCAAGTTTCTGGCATAATTGAACACAATTCTGGAGATCTGATAGCATTTGCTGCATATCAGACTCTCTGGAAGTACCAGATGAGTGAGAGAATTCAGTATATTTAGAATTAGATAAACACAAGGTAGATTCTTGTACCTCAGTGATGTCTGCCATTAGACATACATCATCATCAGATCCAAAGTCAGAAGAAAAAGAACTGGAACTAGTATCCTCCTCCTCTGCTTCTGCCAGCAATGCTCTCTTGTCTGCATATCTCCTATCTCTCTTGAGTATTTTCTCTTCTCTTTCTCTAGGAGTAAGTTGAGGACAATCATAGCTGTAGTGACCTGGCTTGTTGCATGTGTAGCAAGTGTTATCTCTTGCTATGGGACTTGGAGTAGTGTCTCTTCTCCTGGAGTTGTAATCTGATCTCACTGGACTGTTTTCTCTCCTCTTGTATTCTGATCTGCCAGAGCTGCTATCTCTCCTCCTGGGACTGAAGTCTCTTCTCTTTTTTGGTGACTGGAATCTTGTCTCTCTAGAGTCTCCAGAAGACTTTTCCTTTTCTGCAGGCTTGAATGAACTCCTTATGTCTCTGGTAGATTCCTTCCAGTGCTTTTTGTACCTGCCATACTTAGAGCTCATTTTATCAAGTTTTCTAGTTAAGAGTGCTACCTGCTCCTTGAGGCTCATATCATCAGCAAAAGATTCCTTCATTTTTTCTTCAGTCTTAATGGTTGAAGAGAATGCAACTCCTTTCTGACCAGAAGAGGCTGAGATCTCATCTGAATGATTTTCTTCTTGCAGATCATATTCATAAGCTTTCAAGTCAGAAAGTAATAAGTGATGATCAAGTGTGTTGAGATATTTGTTGTCCTTGATGACAGTAACTTTGATCCTCCACCTGCTTGTTAGTGACCTTAAAATTTTGCTATTAATTTCCTTTTCAGAGTAAGTTTTACCTAGAGCACTAGCCTTGTTGAGAAGGTTAGTGAGACGCATGTCCAACTGGTCAATAGTCTCATTTGACTTCATCTTGAATGTGTCAAATGAGTGTTGAACAGCCTGGAGTTTGTTGTCTTTGATCTTCACTGTTCCATCGCAGAGCAGAGCCAACTTGTCCCACATCTCCTTGGCCGTACTACAGGTTCTAACTTTCTCTATAACTTCCTTGGTGAGGGTATTGATGATCTCAGTTCTGGCTACCTAGTCCAGGTTGTATAGCTTTTTCTCATAATTGTTCAATTTATCTCCCTTCTTGAGGATTCTCTGCCTTGGCACTCTACCATCAGTTCTTTCTTCAGCAATCCTTTCCTCTACAGTTCTACTGGTCTCTTCTCTGGTATTTGTCCTACCATCATCAATTGGAGTCCAGTAAAATTGTATTGGGCCACTCTCAACCACATCAAGCATGCGGTGATGGATAGCTCCAAGATGATTGTTCATCATGAAACTCTAGTGGCTATAATCATCGAAAGAAAATTTAGGCAATTTACGGCTCTTGTAAGCAGATTTTGAAGACATTTTGAGGAAAGATAAAAGATTTTATGCAAAAGATTAATAGAGTAATGGATCTGTCCGGTGACCACCAAAAGCCTTTCAAAGCAGTGGTCTAGGACACACTGCTCTGATACCACTTGTTGGTCCCACTAGTCAAATCTTGTGAATTGCGGAAGCTAGATAAAATATCTTTGTAAAAATCTTTTAGAAGACTTTACTGAATAATAAATAATAAGAAAATAAAGTAGTAAATAAGACAAGATGTATAGTGGTTCGGATGTTAAAATCCTACGTCCACTCTCCCTTTTACAAGGGGCCTTACTATCCAACCAACTTACTCACGAACCACTGGAATTGACAAGTACCAGCACCTTGTTACACCCTTTAAATCTAACTTCGATCTAAAGCTTAACTTACTTCAATCTTATATAAAGAGATGAACAGGTTGAGTATTTCTTTCCAACTTACAAAACTTCTTTAAGAGTAGATGAATATCGAAAGCCTAAGAGTGCTGGATTGCTTGAATATAATGTAAAGCTTGAGAGATTTCTTCGTGGGCGTAACTAGAGCTTTCTTCAAACTGGCACTCTTGTATTTATAGAGATGATTAGGGTTTAGCCGTTGGAGAGCTAATCTAATCATATCTCTATTTATAGAAGCTTCAATCAATCAATTCCCTAATTGATTGATTGGGTTGGTGAGATCCTTGGATTGATTTCTTCAATAAACTTTCAAATCCGATCATGTTGACTTCAATCAAATTACCAACGGTCAAATGCTTCATTTACATTACTCTGATGCTTCTAGAGTAAGCTGGACCAGATACCAGATGACCCAAAGGTCTTCTGGTCCAGAGTTTTCCCTTAGAATTAGGAGATGATTCTAAGCTACTTTTATTTCACCAGACTCGTCTGGTCTGGGGAAAGGTCTTTTACCTCTGGTCTAGATCTTCTCTGGTGAATTCTTCTGGTGGGGTCCTCTGGTGAAGTCCTCTGATGAAGTCTTCTGGTGACTCTTCTAGTGAAGTCTTCTGGCCTGGCAGTTCCCCCTAGACTAAGTCCTAATCTTGTTCCTCATCTGGCTAACAGGTCCAGATGGTCCTATTACAACTTCTGGTTTGTTTTCTAACTCATCAAAACTAACAACATTTTTTCTAACAACAGTCTACAACTTAATATACTTAGTCAATTATAACGAACTTTATGCACTTGTTTTCAAAAAATTTGATGAATGTAACTTATAGAGTGCATGTAGAAAAGTAAATACAATGAGAAAAATAGTTTATAGTAATTAAGAGGTGGTGTAATCCTTCTACATCACTGTTACACTCTTAGGTGTCAAATTTACCTTGCAAGTCTTACACACTTTGCTTGCTTCACTCAGACAATTTCACTCAGATTATAATGTTCCCCCAAATATCCAGACTTCACTCTGATTAATCTAATCCTAGTGGAAAGTCCTATCACTCAGACTACTCACTAAGAAAATACAACTCACAAAGATAAATATCTACATAAGGTAGATTTACAATAAGATTTTTAGTGAGGAACAACAACTTTTTAACAACTAAAAAATATCGTAGCAACCTAGTCCTAAAAATATTAAGATATAATTTTTGCAGGCAGGGTAGCTATAGGATTGCTTTGTAGTATGGTTGAGAGCTTGTGCGTTATTATTGTTGTTGTCCTCTAGGGTGATCCTCTAATATATAGATGTTGGAGGGGTCTCTTATCCGTTATGGGGTCTTGAGATTTGAATTTGAATTCTCCTCTCTTTCAAAACTTTGACTTCAGCTTAATTAAAGCTTTTTGTCTTATTCTACAACCTTCAATGTAGTACAATTTGTCTTTTTGTGTTAGCTGTCAGTTTGGTAACCTAATCACTATAGACTTCGTATCAACTAGCTAGGATTAAGTTCACTATAGACTTTGTAGACTGAGGTGTATTTACTAAAGTTAGTACACTAAAAGTATTCTTTTTAATAACAATTAGACTGAAGATTGAAGCAATGCACGACAAGAAAGAAGTCGCCTAAAGAGCCAGTATTTTCTAAGCATACTTGTTGAAAGACCAGTCCAAGAGCTCAGTCCACTGAGGACTAGACTGAAGATGTCACCAAGGTTAATGTTGAACACATTAAATACCAGTTAGTTACTCATATTGGAAACTAAGACATGAAGACAAAAGGAATATCGGGCCACTGAGGCATTTAAGAACAGTTCTCAGGGGATATACATTTTAGAGTCATTCTAAAACTGTAACAATTCCACTGAGGTGACCAATGAGAAAGTGACACATATGGTACGAATTGATAGCTGACCTATTGTAGACTGAAAAGGCTTGACTACACTCAATCATATCTACACAAAGTTGGCCATAGACACATAATGAATACTTTCTTTGTACCAACTATGAAGTGACATAAATCATTAAAAGAGTCGTCTTGCTGATACCTATTAGTAGCTTGTTTGAAAAGCTTTCTTCTCCAACGGAAAGTTTTTCAAACTTGTTTAGATACAGAAGATCTTGGAAGGAACAAGCTATGGAAAATTTCCAAGAGCAAGAAAACTCTCACTCATAAAGCATTCAAAATGAGGCACAAAAAAATCACATAAGTTTTTCAAGTGCATCCATTTCAGTGGAGTTTTTAGTACATTTTGTACCATTCTAAAAATACATATTCAAAGCTTAGAAAGAGATAACCTATCCTTAGACAGTGATCTTATTGTAAATGTTATCTCAAATTGGTTGGAACCAAACCTACTCAAAACCCCTACCCAAAGTTAAGGCTAAGAGTTAGTGTTCAGTGGAGTTAGTAAGCTAGAAGTTCTTATCAGTCTGAAAGCAGACTTGTTTTGGGAACTAGGACCTGGAATTATCCTAGGGACCAAACTTTCTAAGTGAGAATTGTTTGATCAGTGCACGTTGTCACTCTAACTCAAGAAATTCCAAGTTGAAGGAATTCTCCTGTTAAATTAGGCCAGTGGACGTAGAAAATTCATCTCTGAACCACTTTACATGTTGCGTTCTTATTGCTTTAATCATCTCTTAAGCGTGTGTTTGTGCTAACAAGATTTCAGTCAAACAAATAAAAGTGTATGGCTCACTATTCTGCTGTAAGAAGCAGAGTTAGATAGCTATCCAACTGACCGGCTAACAAGCTACCAGTAGGTGTGTTATCTCTCTTAAACTTTAGCTCAATAATCTATCAGGCTGCCTTTAAGATCTACTAATAGATCCACTGAGTTATTAACCTGATAAAGAGAAAAAGTTTTAAATTAACTCACAAGTGTATTCCCCCCCCCCCCATGTACTTGTTACACTCGTTTCTGGACCAACACATGGCATCAGAGCAATGGTTTAAAAGACCATTCCATTGTCTTTGAATATCTTTTGTTTCAAAGATAAAGTTATTTGTGGTCATTTGAACAGATCTAGACTGACAATCTTGTATTTCTTTTAAGATAACTAATAACACAGTTAGTGCACCACCAACAGAAGGCAACATGGGAATGAATCCTTTGAATCACATATCTCATCAAAAACTTCCCCAATTCTCAGTTGATAGATTTGACTTCTGGAAAATCAGGATGAGAGCTCGTCTAGCCTTTGTCCATGATGAAATACTCAGAGTCATCACCAAAGGGCCTTTTATCTTCATGACACCAAACCCAAGAGTCTCAGCTGAATCAATAGTCGATCCAAGAGATGAGTGACCAAAAGATAAGGATGACTTTACCTCAGATGAGAGAAGGAGACATTACCTCAACTATGTGGCCATGAACATCATGTACATAACCATTCCAAATTCAGCCATGGGAAGAGTAATTCATTGCACTATTGCAAATGAGATATGGGATACTCTTGCTCTCATGTGTGAGGGCACTGATAAAATTAAAGAAAACAAACTCTTTGCTGTCGTTTAAAAATATGAGCAATTTGCTATGGAATCCAGTGAGACCATTTATCAACTTGATGGTAGATTCATTGATATTATGAATGAGATTAACTGTCTTGGTAAAGTGTACACCATGATATAAGTTGCTCTAAAACTCTTGAGAGGTCTAACCTCAAGATGGGATGTATATGTTGTTATGATGCAAAATACCAAAGATCTTTCTAACATGTCCATGCAATAGGTTTTCTCTAAACTAAAAGCATATGAATTTGATCTCAACAAGAAGAAGGGTTCAGACAAGGTATCAGCCGAGAAGGGTGTAGCCTTCAAAACTAAGGAACCTGAACCAGAATCTCCAACATCTTAGAAATCTTCAAAGTCTTGCAAGGCTCAAAGCCAAGCTGAAATTAAAGGAGAATTGAGCCTGATGGTAAGATTTGAAAGGCTGAATAACAAATTTTGGTAAGTACAAAATATTTTATCAGGATAGCAGGGAAAGAAGGAGCTATCCATAAAGGACTTCCAAAGAAGAAGAGAAAGCCACTGACGATAAGGATA
This sequence comes from Ballota nigra, assembly GCA_947034835.1. Classification (NCBI taxonomy): domain Eukaryota; kingdom Viridiplantae; phylum Streptophyta; class Magnoliopsida; order Lamiales; family Lamiaceae; genus Ballota; species Ballota nigra. Next base: position 84,153,302 of record OX344720.1, on the reverse strand, counting down.
AAAAGAAGGAGTACAGTAGTTACAACAAAGCTAAGAATCATCTTCAAAGGCCAAAAAGTTCAAGGAAGATGATGATTCCAATATATGATTTCAATGCAAAAAGAAAAAGAACTTTCAATATAATTTCCCTTAACTAAGCTCTAAGAAGAGAAGAGAAAGACAAGTTAAAAGAGACAGAAGATATGGGAAGAGAAAGACAATGGTGGTAGGAGACAAGGATGAAGATCTTGACTCCTATGATGTCATGTTCTCTGATAATATTGATGATGATCTTTGTATCATGGTAAGAGAAGAATTTGAGGTACAATTTATTTTTTCTCTTTCTTTAGGACACTCACTTGAGCTCACCTCAGAGTCAGCAGGAGAACTTAATCTTCAGTCCTCTTTGAAATAATTGATGATTGATTTCTCTAGGCTGTAAGAAACAAGTTCTCATCTTCAGGATGAAAACAATAGATTGACCAATGAAAATTCTAAGTTGGTTGAGCCTGGAAACCAGACAGATCTAAGTTCAGCCTCCCTTACCATTGAACTAACAAATGAGTTGGAAACACTCAAATGCCCGTTCAGTGTGAAGGATAAGCTGATCAGTGATCTACTGATGACCAGATAAGATGGGCTGAAAATAAAAAATGTGTAAGCCAAATAAAGGAGTCTCTCCTGAAAATCGAAGTCTTACAAAATTCTGAAGAGAGTCTGTTAAAAATTATTGGTGGTTTAAACAAACCTTCTCTTGCAATAGAAGAAATCAGAAGTTTTCAAAACAACTTTAATAACAAAAGTGGAATTGGTTTTTCTCCACAAAAATCTTCGAAGGTCCTCTGAATGTTGTTTCTTCAAGTGACACGAAAAGAGTGTTCGTAAAACCTGTGGCTCTTCAACCACATGTTTTAGATAAGGGTAAAGGGTCAATTGATTCCCAAAGACAAATGAGAGTTCAATACAAGCCAAAACCAAATGGAAAGGCTATACTGAACAATCATCTGTCTCAAATGACTCAAACGAGTAGTTCTCAGCCTCAAACTAGGGACGACTACTTGATTAACTCTTAGAGGAATCAACAAAGGTATTATCAGTCTAGATACTCTCAGAGGAGACAGTCTCAACTGATAGCACCTTGATATGAACATGCCTCAAGGAATGTTCACTTCAGGAGACCAAAGCCATTTGTGCCTAATAGTAGAGGTCCTCTGAACCCAAGTCAACAACACTTCAGGCTTGTTGCACTAAAGCACGAAGAAGAAATAAGAAGGTTCATGTTCCTTCTCAGGCTGACACTTATACTCAGTCTACTCCAAGGACACCAAGAGAGGTGACTGTGTATGTAGATGTTTATGGAAGATAAATTGGTCATTCTAAAATTATTAGAACAGTTAGGCAAATTTAAATTCCGAAAGGTACAACTAACCTGATAGGACCCAACACCAAATGGGTACCTAAAGCTTGATTCTATTTTTCAAGAGACTGTGGATCCTAAAAATGGAGTGGACTGTGCTAAAGCTGTCTGGTATCTTGATAGTGGATGCTCTAGGCACATGACAAGAATGAAAAGTCTACTCAAAGACTTCGATGAAAATGAGGGTCCACCGGTGACCTTTGGTGACAACTCTCAGGGAACCACCAAAGGATATGGAACTTTGGTAATTGGCTCAGCCCGGGTTTCAAATGCATCCTTTGTTAGTGGACTTAGACATAACCTTCTGTCTATCAGTCAGCTCTGTGACAAAGGATACATTGTTGAATTCTCAAGTAACCTGTGTTTTGTCAAGAATTTTTAAACTCAACAGGTACTTCTAACAGATCAAGGAAATGGAATATTTATCTTGCAGATTGGAAGTCTTGCACTCCTAATCCATAACTTTTAGCCAAAATCTCAAGTGATTTGAGCTAGTTGTGGCACAAAAGGCTAAATCAACTGAATTTCAAAACCATGAATATGATTGCAAGACACGCTCTTGTAGAAGGAATGCCTAATGAAGTATACAATAAAAATCATATTTGTAAAGCCTTTCAGGAAGGAAAGCAAGTCAAAATATCCTTCAAAAGCAAAATTGCTACATCCACTGACAGAGTACTTCAACTTTTCCACATGGATCTTTTTGGTTCATTAACCCCTGTAAGTATAAATGAAAGAAAAATAAACCTTTGTTGTTGTTGAAGATTTTTCTAGATATACATAGGTTATCTTCCTAGCAAGAAAAGAGAAAACTCAGATCAGGCTACCTGAACTATTGAAGAAAATTAGTAATGAAAAGAGCCTGAACATTGTGAAATAAGGTCAAATAAAGACATTGGATTTATAAATTCAATTATATCTGATTTTTGCAAAGAACTAGATATTGCATATAAAACATCAACTACAAGGACCACACAAAAAAATGGAGTGGCTGAGAGGAGAAGTATAACACTCAAAGAGGCTGCAAGGACAATGATTGCAGAGGCTCATGTCCCTAAGTGGTTCTGTATTGAAGCTATCAATACAGTCTGTCACTCTCAAAATAGATCCATGTTAACCAAGTTACACGGTAAAACACCATATGGACTATGAAATGGTAGGAAACCTCAAGTATCTTACTTTAATGTATTCGAGTGTAAGTGTTTTATTCACAATAAAGGGAATTCACAACTGAAAGCCTTCAATAGCAAAGTTGATGAAGGAATATTCTTAGGATATTCCCAAGTCAGTAGAGCTTTCAGGGTTTACAACAGTAGAACCCCAAATGTGGAAGAAACACCTCATATAGGTTTTTATGAGTCTACTTTTGAGAACAGGAAAAAAAGAAGACTGAAGAACTGATCACAAAGAGACTAACTAGATTAAGTTTCAAGGAAAAGAGGTATCTTGAGAAATATGTTGATGCATATATACCCACGTGGGAGACTACAATGATCATCAATAAGCTCGAAAACATCATGCTATTGATACCCAAACTAGCTCACGTGATAGCTCACCTGGTAACTCACCTGATCCACAAACTGAACTGATGAACCCAATCCTAGTTCAACAAGTAACACCTGTAAATGAAGATGTGGTCACAACTGAGACAGTGACTGAGTCAATCATTCAAGGGGTAAACAATGTCCTTAACACTGAAAGTGACAATACCCTAAATGACGACCCAAACCTTCAATCCTCTATTCTATTTCCTGAATTAATTGTGTTCCAATATCTAGTGACTCAACTTCAGAATAGATCATCTCGACTGAAGGGGCTAGACTAGGAGACATTGGTTGACAAATCATCCTGCTGACCAAATCTAAGGAGATCCAACTTCGGGAGTCAAAACTAGAATTTTTCATGGAGAAAGTGCTTTGTTTTGTTATTTCTTATCAAGCCAGGAACAAAAAACAATGGTGGAAGCACTGCAAGATTCTAACTGGATAATCGCCATGCAAGAAGAATTGAATCAATTCACAAGGAATCAAGTATGGAAACTGGTGGACAAACCAAGATATTCCAATGTGATTGGGACCAAATGGGTGTTCAAAAATAAAAAGGATAAAAATGATGTGATAATCATAAATAAGGTCGGGCTAGTGTCAAATGACTACTCTCAAGTTGAAGGATTTGATTTTGATGTTACCTTTGCACCAGTTGCAAGGCTAGAAGCAATCAAGTTATACCCAACATATGCAGCCTAGATGAAGTTCAAGGTCTATCAGATGGATGTAAAGAGTGACTTTCTAAATGGTGTGCTAAATGAAGAAGTCTATGTGGAGCAACCCCCTGGATTTGAGGAGAGTAACAAAGTATATAAAGCTCTATATGGCCTGAAACAAGCACCAAGAGCCTTGTATGATACTTTGTCACAATTCTTGTTAGATCATGGTCTCATCAAAGGAAGAGTGGACATGACACTCTTCAGGATCATCAATGGAGAATATATCTTACTTGTGCAAATCTATGTGGATGATACCATTTTTGTTTCTCCAAACCAAGTGCTCTGTGAGAAGTTCTCTCAACTAATGAAGGGTAGATTTGAGATGACCATGAAGGGAGAGATGAATTTATTTTTGGGACTTCAAGTCAAACAGTTCCCTGAAGGAATATTCATCAATCTGGCCAAGCATACAGGGAGTTGATCCAAAAATTTGGATGTCAAAACAACAAGGTGCAAAGGGTTCCAATCAACACTAATAACAAAATGGAGCCTGATGAAGATGTCGAGTCAGTTGATCAGACCAATTATAGGGCAATAATTGGGTCCTTAGTATATCTCATTGCAAGCATAACTGACATTACTTTTGCAGTTGGAATTTATGTCAAGTATTAGGCCAATCCAAAGATAAGTCATCTGGAGGCTTCAGAGAGGATTCACAAATACCTTAAGGGGACTGTGAACTTGGGTTTATGGTATCCTCATATGATAACATTGAGTTAACAGGCTACTCAGATGCTAACTATGGAGGCTGTAAAATTAACAAAAAATCAACAATAGACATTTGGCAATTTTTGGGAAGTAAGCCGATATCTTGGTTCTCCAAGAAACAAAGTTCAGTTACTACAAGCACCAGTGAGGCTGAATATATGATAGCTGGAAGTTGTCGTGCCCAAATACTTTGGCTCATGCAACAACTAAGGGATTACAATGTAATAACAAATGAAGTACCAATCTTCTGTGAGAACAATAGTGAAATTGCAATATCGTAAAATCCAGTTCTTCACACAAGATGAAAACATATGGGAGATCATGTGGAAAAGAAGGACATCAAGATGCTAAAGATTCATACAAATAAGCAAAGGGCTGACATTTTCACAAAGCCCTTAGCTGAAGCAAGGTTTCAAGAACTCTGAGTGGAGATAGGCTTACTAAATCCAGGCGAATAAGAGTTTCGTTAGGCGAGTTAGTACTTTTCTGGATCAATGGAGAAGACAGTCATAGTTCAGTCCACTTGACGATGAAAAGTCTCAGGCTATTTCAACTAGCCTGGAGGTGTTCTGAACAGTCGAGGTAACTAATAAATGGTATTTATTCAGTTAATAATTAGTTAAAAGCATGATGATTACAAATTCTACATTATTAGTAGTAAATCACTTCTTAACCGCCTCCTTCGTACAAAGGCACAACCTTTAAAATTCTTCAGAAAATGTGTCAGACATACATTTAATGCATATAAGACGTGCACAATTACTTTCTCGAAAAATCCGAGAAGCTAGTTGAAAAGACTCTTTTCACCCACTCTTCCAAAAATACAAATCCAACCCTTGATTTATTTAACCTCAAATAATCCTAACCGTCCATTCAATCCTTACTTTGTGTAAAATAAACTCTCCTTATTCATTCAAACCTTTTCAAATTCTTGAATTCCCCAACTCCTTCATTTCTCTAAATCCTTCCTTACCTTAAGAAATTTCCAAAAGAAATCCCAAAATTCCCATAAACTCTAAATCCTTACACAAAGCCTCACACACAAATGGTCGAAGGAAAGAAGTATATTTTGGACATGGATGAAATCAATAATAAGAAAATTTTCTTGTATGAACCAGTTGTATGTTTTAATTCTCCAATGGTTCTGGAGAAACTTGGATTAAACATGTACGAGATGCCCTTGAAATGGTGAAGAAGGCTGGTCTTGAGAGATTCCTATCCGTAAGACCAGAATTTTTTTATGATAGACAAGTACTCATATTCTTCATAAAATTGGAGCAAAGTGAGGAAGAAATCAAATCTGTTGTGACTATGGAAGTTGTTGTAGTTATACGTGAAAGTATGCTTTTACTTTGTATAACTCGTGTATTAAACACTTATTTATGAGAATAATCATTTTATCACAATTGCTTTAAATATGAATGAATGTTAAACGTTTATTGCAACTCGTTCAATATATAGTACGAGTTACATTGTCATTAATGTGGTGATATCAGATCACATTGGTGAGTTTCTTGTAACTAAACGTACAAATTCACAACTCAAGTGGAATTGAACAATTCGCCGTGAAAGATCGATGTGTAGTTCACAGATTGACCTGTCTTGACCAAGAGATTGCACTAGTACATATTGTATGTGTTGAAGAGGACCTACAGCGAGGATAAATTCTTCCGTTCTGAAAGGTGAAGAATTAGACCTCAGTAGTTATTGATTTCTTAATCTCCGTCACTTAAATAAGACCGTGTGTAGTTAATAGTTATTGCTTTGATACATGTCAGGTGAGAATCATGTGACTTCGAACCTTGTATTTTGGACAATAATGTTAATCATACGACGGTTGTTAAGATTTAATACAGAGAAACGTGTGTGAGTACGGCTTGTGTGATTTGTCCCCTTGGTGGGCTCAGAAGTTTTATCGTACCAACTCTTGCAAGTGGAAATTAGTTTTCCGGTACGGATAATAATGTTGAGTTGTCTTTACTCCAAGCCACAAGAAGTTAATTAATTTAGAGTTATTCAGAAGATCGCTCACTTAATAGACTAGATAATCTTAAACACGGGAAATAATAAGTCGGGAGCCCATATTATTGTAATATGGATTAAGATGGATAGTGCAATATTAATTTGATGGGCTCAATATTGAAATTTAAAAGGCCATTGGAGGTCCAATCTTAACTCTCCTAAAGGTCCTCAAGTAGCCCAATAAGTAACCCGAAAATAATAAGGTGATTAAAATAAAATATAATTGTTGATTTTTTTATCTTAATTTTCGAAAATTAATGTGTAGGAGAGAGAAAATATTTTGTTGATTTTCTTGTAGAGATATTATGGAAGATATGTATTCTTGGAATACAAGATTATCTCATAAATTCAAGAAGATCAAAATCTAGTATTTTTAATCTCCATATTTTCGAAATATCACATATATTGAGAGGGTGAGATTTTTTGTGAAATATTTTATTATGGAGAAAATGATATATGAGATATATTCAAGATTTCTTGGAGACCAAAAAATATATTTTTTCCTCTCTATTCCTAAGCCCAAAATTGGCCACCACCACCTATATATAGGGGATGATTATTTCATCTCCAGTTACACAATTCAATGAGTTGGAAAAATCGAAAGAAATAAATATTTTCTTCCTCCCTTATATTATTAAATTGTTCGTGAGCGCTTCCCACCGGCGAACGAGTAAGGCGAAGAGGGAATACTTGAGAAGAATTTTACGGTTGATAGAATCATTTCGCTTGTCCTAGACTTCTCGGTTGGACGTCGCTTCAAGAGGTACGTTTCATGTAAAACTCATAGATGTTCCGCGATAGGATTTTACGTGATTATATTTGTTGGCATGAATTATTTGTTGTTGGTTAATTATTATTTAAATTAATTTAGGATTAATTCATGCTAGTAATAATTGGATTTAAATTCGTATTTAAATTTCATCCCGAATAGATCCGGGCACCCCGATTTCCCCAGCAGAAGTTGCGAAGAAGGCCGTGGAGGATGGAAATGAGATGTAGGCTTTTGGTAAAGAAGAAAGGGAATACACATTCTCAAGTGAGGATCTGAAAGATCTTTTTGATCTTCCATTCGAAGGAGAGAATCCAGACAATTACTTGTATTGAGAGGAATAAATATGGGTTGACACAATATTACGAAGAAGAAGGAAGTTTATGATCTCACATGAACAAGAAACTGCTCAAACTCGAGTTTGAGATTCTTGTTGAGATTGTTGGGAAATGCATACTTGCTCATCAGGGGAGTACAAAGCAAGTTAGCAAACCAAAGCTAAGACAGATGGTAGTGCAGTTGACAGTGAGAAGAGACCATTCAACTGGTTGTTATTTTTCTTGAAAAGTCTATGGGCTGAGAGAGAGAGAAGTTCAAATCAAAGAATAAAAGGATTTATATCAAAAGCAAGTTCAACTATGCAACCAAAGTATCCTTCCTAATCGAGAACTTTCAATTCAATCAAGTATGGAAGAACACAAGAAAATGGAGCACAATAAAAATTATGTACAAGACCGAGACGGGGCTGGAAAACAAGATATTAGGAGCATCAGGAGGAGATGTAGAGGATGAAGTGGAAGAAGACAAAGATGCTCAGGCCACCATCAAGCCTGCAACTTTTGCGAAATAGAGGAGGCTAGTCAAAGTGAGTGCGAAGATGAAGACTGACAAAGAGAATGTTGCTGAGAAAGAGAAAATGAAGCTGATAAAAAAAGGTCATATCTGAAAGCAGTGGAGAGGTTGCTCAAAAGAAGAAGAGGAAAGTACAACCAGACTTCAAAGTCTACTGAAGACTCGGGTACCCATGAAAACTCACCTATGCAAACTTTGAAAAATTATAATATAATTATATATTTTGCTTTATTTTTATCTACCATCGTAGAGCTGTGAATTTTTTTTCCCTTAAAAATGTGGCTCATTATTTGAAGTTTTTTCTCTCTCGTGGTAGTAATTTCAAGTTATATTCGTTAGAGTTTAGGATTTTTTGCAGAGTTGATCTTTTGTATTTATTTTATTTTAAAAAATTGGAAGTAATTTTATTGATTAACTAATCAAGTAGCATAAAATATAAAATCCAACCAACTCCTCTAATCTAAAAAGAAATCAATCTCAACCAAAAAATGGACGAGAAAAATAAAAGAAAAAATAAGCATATGTCAGCTTCTACGGGAAAGCCCAAACTTCAAGAATCATACTCCAACAAGAACAAATAACAACACCTTAATTAAATTACTAGTGATATCACACATTCAAGTTGTCCCATGACTGCTTGCATGATGATGCAGTAGGGCATGATACTATGTGAATCTGTTGATTATGGGAATACCGGGATATGTAAACACGATTAAAAGCGTTAATCCATTTATTCATACATGAATACTAGAATAACAACAATTAAAACAATGTGTAGGAAATACACCCATAAGTAAAATCACCCACCGGTAGATCAAAGGTAACACCATCGGTCTCACCCCGCCACGATGCCCAATAGCGCGAGCTCTTCCAACCCTTTTGTGGTTGATTTTGCATATGTTTCGTGTTATGGTTGATTCTGCCTATGTACATGGATTTTAACATTGGACTACATGATTAGAATTTATGATGTTTATCATTAAGCTAAACTATGACTCCATAAAGATTGGAATATCTATTGTGTATAACTTGAGTCTATAGAATATATTAAAAATATTATTATTATTGTACCAATTTACATTGATTATATTTGAGGATATCCTATATTTAGAAAATCTTAAGTATATTTATCTCGTTTAGTATTATTGAATTGATTAATTAAATTTAAAATTCAATTATGTGAAACTTTAATGTTTAGTTAACTTATTTTTACTGTCTCACTGCATTTGAAGATTTTCAATTTAGAAAAATCCTAATTTTTTAAAATAAATAAAAATGAAATTAAGTATATTGAATCATTTTGATTTTTTTTATCGATTAAATGATTAACATAATTTTTTAAAAATCTAACAGTTTAAAAGTTTAACATTTAATTGACAAAATTTTATTGTTTAGAAAACACGGTGCACCAAAATTTTAATTATTTGAATTTAAAAAAAAAATTCAAATCGAATTTAATATGTCATTTTTCTATTGACATAACTGTATTTAACATGTGACATTATATTTAAATATATTTATTATATAATATAATTATATTGTTTTACACTGTACAAAATTAGTATTATATTGTATATATAATGCATTATGATGAATAATCAATTTTTACAAAAATTTCGCGTAATACGCGGGACACTCATCTAGTTTTATTGTGTATTCATGTGCATAAAAAACGAGTTGGGGTTGAACAAATTCATTGGTTCATGAAATTGCAAACGCAAACCTTTAGGCTATGTTCTTTTTAGGTTTTGAGTGGTTTTTAAAAACCAATTTCTGAAAACCAGTGGTTTTTGTAATCCATGAGGTTTTTAAAATCTGTGTTCTTTTTGGATTTTGAGTAGGGTATGTTTTAACTTTATTATGTAAAAATAAACGAGTGTTGTATAGATTATTTATAGGGTTGTAGGATTAGTATTTCAAAAACCTAATTTTAAAACCCAAATTAAAATGAGTTTTAGATTCCAAAATCCAAATCGGGTTTTTAAAACCCAAAAAGAACATAGTCTTAATATACCGAGACACCTTAATTGTTTGTGACCTATTGAAGATTGCCAGTCCACCTCGCGCCTCGACCACTCCGTGCAGCGGATGATGGGAGGCCTACGCTCGGAGCCTCCGGGCGTAGGCGTAGGCCACCGAACGTCATCCCGACCCCTGACAAAGGATGTTTTTGAAGAATTATTATTGTTTGAGTGGGAGCTTTTCGAGACGAATGATGAAAGCTACAAGGATGATTTATCGGCTTCAAGACATGAGAAAATTAAACCGTGACAGTTGGATCTATGTGCCCAACTTGCTTTAATTTTTGTTTTGATTGATGTTTTATTTTCATGCATTTATTATTTGATAATATGTGTTTGCATGATTATATTAATTGTCCTAAGAAAAATCTCACTTTCGAAAATTACTAAGTATGTTTTTATATAATTAATCGACAATTTTATTTTGGATAATAAAATTGGATTAATTTTTTACCTCCATAATTTATTTATTTGTGAAGTCTTTTGGAATACATTTCAATTAATGGATCCGCCAAAAGATGGATTTCACATGAATAAATTCTGAAAGGATGATTGTGGATTATTACTAGTGGCGGTATTGACCCTCCCAACGAGTGGCTTGCTCAAAACGAAATAAGAATCCTATTTTTAATTATAGTTATTACTTAGGTATAGAAATTGATATTAACTTACAGCCCAACGGAGTCACTGTCAATTTTATATGGTCAAAATTTTGAGCCAATTATTAATTGTGAATTAAAGATTCGTAACTATTTATTAGAGACTTCATCACAGTATCCAAACAAAGACAATGTTGAGTGCTCAGTGAGGCTACGGTCAGATAACACACCTACTGACAGCTTTGAAGCTTGTCAGTTGGATAGCTATCTAATTAAGCATGAGCGCGTAAGTGTGAGCCCTGAAAGATTTAGATTTGTTTTAGCTTTCTGAAAACTAGTTATCCTTTACTTCAAGAAGCCGTAGTTAGGGACTGTGCACTGAATTATGCAGTCAGGCTGATTGATCCAGGCCTGATAAAATATGCATTGATGAATGAATATGACAGTTCAAGAATAATATCAAAGCAATAAAGAACACAGTGTTTAACGTGGTTCAAAGACTCAAGCTCCTACGTCCACGATCCTGATTGAACAGGAGAATCCCTTAATGATTAACTTATTTTTAACGTGCTAAGGTGCACATTGATCAACTCCCTGTGATCCCTAGAATTACAATGAGTTCTAGTCCTCTTCTAACCACTTCACCAACAAACCTATCACTAACTTAGCTTTAGGGTTTTGGTTCAGAAAGATTCCAACTAATGTGATAATCCTTATAAGACAAATCTATGCTAAGGATGAATTATCACTCTAAGTTTGATATGTATATGCTAAGCTCTGGAATACAGATGACTCAAGACTTAATGAAGAAACACTTGGGAAATTTAAGGCTTTTCGAGTGCTTCTTAGAATACTTAAATGCTTGAGAGTCTGGGTAATTTATTTGGCTTCGAAATTTCCCGTAACCTTGTTTGGGGCAAGATCTTCTGTATTTATAGACGATTTGAAAACTATCCGTTGGAAGAGATAACTTTCTCACGTCCATTCTGTACAAGTTTCAATGGCAAAAATCCGTACGCCATGCAGCTAGTTGCATGGATTAGGTATGAGCATTAAATGCATACCCATTGAAAATATGCATGAATTATCAGGCTCTTGTCAGGTCTGTACATGAGTTGTCGTCCTTTGATTGGTCCACGTCTTCAGTTAGGTGAGAATGTCAGAACTCATTCTTCAGTTCAGACTTGTCTTTTCAGAGTTCATCTTTGTCTTCATCCTCATGAAATACATGTTCCAGCTTTGTCATATCCTGACATTCCTTTTGTCATTGCTTGACTCCTACTCCAAGTCTTCCCAAATACTAAGGATAGCCCGACTTCTTCAGGGTTTACTGAGTTAGTCGTGATCTCATGATCAAACTCTACATCCTGACTCATAATCAACCAACTTAGAAAAACCAACTATGATATCAGTGATGGTGCTCTGTGTCTTCAGGCTCATAGTCTTGATGGACTTCAGTGAGTTCCCCCTCAACTGAGTACCTGTGAATGTAAAATGTTTTAACTCTGATATAACATACCAAGATTAAACCTGACTAAAGCACACTTAGGCAAGATCATCTTTTAGGGTTTTGGGATCAACTAAAAACTGACATTGTCCCAACAGAAAATATACTTACCTTCTCGGGTTCTCATTTGCAAAAAATGCAGTTTAGAGCTGCCTGATTTGGTAAGCTTCTTCTCCACTGCAAATTTGTCATTGTTGAAATTATTCCCAGATGACTCTACAAGCATGTACACGAACGTTGGTATGAGCCCACTTGTTCCATACCAACACAAAACTATTTGTTTGTGCCTCCTTGAATTGGGAATTTGTGTTCCAACAACCAATCAACTGTATCTTTCGTTGTATATCTCCTGTTTGCTTCACGACCCCAACGCAAGTATCGACCATACCATTCTTCAGGGGGTACCTACCCAACAAATCAAGTAGTTCATTAAGCAATACAATTTCTCTATCAAACAAGTTTCTTCTCCAACGCCAAACCCGCATCCATTCCCCCTCTCCATTCTCCCATTTCACTAATACACCCAACCTTATTTTGACACAAATTATATTACCTCATAATTCATAAATCCAATTTAAAAAAAAATATCGTCTGTCTTACAGTCATTCCAAAACCTGGTACTACAACTGTCCCCCACTTACCTTAATAATCCCGATATAAACTAATCTCCTTCTCCTACCCCTGTTGCTTTTAAAACATCCCCCACCACCCTATCGGTTTATCTATCCTCCCTGGCACGCTTTGACCCAAGCCCCACTCAAGATGTGCCCCACCTTTACTCAATAATACGCACCCACAGGTGCTCTCTTTCGCAATCTCTATACCCATTTTCTCAAAAGAGCTTTATTGAAGCACTCCAAATCCCATTTTATCTGAGAAATTTTATTTTCACTCTCATCACTCCCTCACAAGAAATTTCTTTGCAAAAAAAAAATGATATCACTCAAGGAGGTTTTAGGTGCTCAGTAGGTAGAAAATAGACATGAAGGGACGATATGACCATATTAATCAGGATGAGTATGCCCTCGATCGAGATCTTCGAGTCTTCCTACTTTTGACACTCCTACAAAATATCATACGTACTATAATAACAAATTTAAGGGATAAGGAACTTGCGGATTCTAAGCGCGTTGAATCGAGTCAAACCAAATTTCTAAAAAATTTGCACTAAGACAACACAGAAAAACTCCCACTCAAGTGTACTACTCCTAGAGCTGTAAAAAAAGGCCTGACTTGTTGAACCAACCCGAAAAACCTGGTTTTAAGGACAGACTGAGCCTCAAAATTAGAGACCCGAAAAGAATCAGACTTTTTTACCGGGCCCAGTTGGCCCGCTAGGCCGATCGAGCTTAGGCCGACTCGAGTTTTTTTTTATAATTGTACTTGACTAAAGTTGTACACATCTAGATTTAATTGAAAAACAACTTTTTTGTCCCTCGACTTAAGGTAGTTGTAAAAATTTGAGTATTAAAGAAATGAGTGATATATAATACAAATATTGTTATCACTGATCTTTTGTAATTGATCCTTTTATATTTACAGAGGTTGAAAGAAAGACACATAGATGTTTTCTCAAATGAGTTTGTTTGGAGTAGTTTTTGTGAATTTGAATTTATTAAGTATTGTTGGATTATTGTTATTTGAATTTATTTGGTGAATGTGAGTTTAATAAGAATTATTGAAAATTGTTGTTTGAATCTAATTTAGAAATTTGAGTTTTAATTTAATTTTCAAATTAAATAAAATTTCATGTCCATATGTGTAGTATTTTATATCAAATTACTAATTAATGAGATCTATATAGAAATCAAGTGCAATATTAAAAAAAATAAAAATCGGGCGGACCGATTTGGTCCAATAGCCCGCCTAGGGCCAAGACGAGCTTCAAAATATGTGGCCCAAAAATAACTGGCCCGACCCATTTGACACCTCTAATTATTATATAAGTAAAAATTTATATTACTCTTATTTGTTCCATAATTGTTTGCATACTTGTCTTATTCGTCTGTTCCACAATTGTTCGTACGTAAAAAAAAATTATTTTATAAACTCCATCTTCACAATATTCACATATTTATAGACTTTACCATTGCCTTTTGACTTTTAGACCCACAATATACTTAATTCAATCAATTTCTTTACTTTATACACCTCAAAACTCTATTCATTACATTTTTTTCTTAAAAAGAGTGTTCACTTAATGGTGCAAACATTAGTGGGACAGAGGGAATATTGTAAGAACAAGTATTTGTTACTAACCCTTATAAATATAATATTGGCCTTATATGTAAAGATAAATATGTGTTTCTTATTTGTTCTTTATTCCTTTAATATTTTTTGCGTTTGCATTGTTTTGTTCGATAAACAAATACATCTTGCTTCATACATTAACACATTTATATTCATATAACAACAAATTTTTCAATATTTTATATGTGTTCTTACGATAACAAATAATTGTTTGTGTAAAGACTAGCAACACATTATTCTCTAATAATTACACAATTTTGTCTTTACAATAACACATGTCTGCTTTATTGTACTCTTTACATCCATGAAATTTTTACCAATTTACTGTTGAACACAAAATTTAATAAAACATAATATTTTATTGAAAAAGTAAAGATATTGCAGGACCCAATTATTTATTTGTGAGTAATTTTTATTTTAAAAAAGGGAAGGAATATAAGATTGATGGATAACTAAAAAAAATGAGTAAAGAATTAGTGTATGATGATAGTAATACTTAGTAGTGAGTTTTTATTTTTTCACAATTTTTTGACAAATCAATTTTCATCCTCTTTTTAAATATGTTAAGAGTAGGTCTTGTATGATAACGTCCCATAACATGAGACAATAAGAATGAGTGTAATTAGGGTATTGACTTATTAATATTTTGATAGTGATATGTCTTAATTTGTGTGGTCTTATATCATGAGACGATTTCATGCTAATTTTTTTTTTCATACGTTAATATTACATGTGAAATATTTCAAACAAGTAAATGATGCTGTGACAAAACAATATAGAAAAAAAGTGGAAGATGCAGGGCATTCTAGTAATTATCAGGCATGAGATCTGCTTATTGTCGCCATGTCATTATCGCCAAGATATGTGAAAGCGACATTAAATTTTTATTCAACAAACAATTATTTTCACAGATATAATAAAAAATCAACGAAAACCACTTGCTATTTTTCCCGATGAGAGAGAGGGAAAAAACAAGAAAACAGAGAGAGAGTGGCTCTATTGGGGACAACAGCGTATCTGGGAAAATCCTCAAATTCGAATCACTCCCCTTTTATAAAAGGAAAGCTACACACTTCTCTGACTAACCATACTCACATCACCTTTTATATATTATAATTTCGCCATTCCATTATACTCCAATGTGAACTTACGATCGACTGCAGTACATTGTATCAAGAATTGGGTTGCTGTTTTCTTGAAAAAATATTATCCTATTCGGTCAAAGATGAAATCTTTGGTGGTTTGATTTTTTCTGAGTTGTGAGAATGTGAAGTATTATTTTAAATAAAGGGAGTCAGAGGCCGTGCTTTAATTGTCTGCTGCTATTGAACTGAAAGTGAACATCTTTGCATCATTTTTCCTCTCTCTCTCTCTCTGAAACCCTTTTCGTATTAGCAACAAACTATATTAATTACTGAGAGAGAGAGAGTAGGGGTTCTTTTTCCTTGGAAATTTGGGCTGGGTTTTAGTCTTTTGAGGTCTGCAAGAAGGCCATGCTTATAGAGAAAAATATTACTCAAAATTCTTTGAGGGTTTGTTTCTCTCTCCTCAAATGCGGATGATTATTAAGCCACACCAGACAATTTTTGCAAATGATGGGCTTCTTGGGGTTGAAGAGAGAGACAGAGAGCCCTTTTGTTTAAATTGCATTTTCAGGGAAAGAAAAGGTGATTCTTGAAAAGCTATAGCACAAAGCTCATTAGATTCCTTTCTCTTTGAGCTGAATCTTGAAGATGGGTGAGAAAAGGCACGTCCACCACTCGGTGTCTGTAACAGTGAATGAACAACCATTGAGTACCAAGAAAAAGCATTCTTTGATACTGAATTTGGCTTCGGATCGCCGGGTTTTAGCAATCTGGATAGTGATATCTTTCTTTTCGAGTAAATGGATTTATGACCATTTGGATGATGAACAGCAGACGAGAAGGAAGGAAGTTCTTGTGGGAATGTGTGAACAAAGGGCAAGAATGTTGCAAGATCAGTTTATTGTTAGCGTTAATCATGTCCACGCCCTTGCTATTTTGGTCTCCACTTTCCATTATTACAAGAATCCTTCAGCAATTGATCAGGTTTGCGCTGGAATTTGTGTAATTTTGTGAGAATTGTGACCAGGGTTTTTCTCTGTTTCTGCTACTTGGGGTTTTGGAAACATTTTACTGTGATTTATGGGTAATGTGTCATTTTTAGTCTTGTTGGAGACATTTGTTTTATCTAGTGAAAATTGAAGACCAATTTAGGGCTTCAGTGCAAAATGCAGAAAAAGAGCTGTTTTCAAGGGGCCATTATTGAGAAAGCATGAATTTGTTACATTTTGATGCTGGAATTTGTGTACTTTTGTGGAGAATTATGACCCGGGTTTCCCTGTTTTTGCTACTTGGGGTTTTGTAGTTGTGTGTGGGAAACATTTTGTTGTGATTTTATGGGTAATGTGGCATTTTTGGTGTTGTTTGAATTTTTGTTGAAACTTTGTTTTATCTAGTGAAAATCGAAAACAAAAAATTTGCAAAATGCAAAGCAAGAATTGCTTTCAAGGGACCATTATTGAGAAAGCATGAATTTATTACATTTTGATGCTGGAATTTGTGTACTTTTGTGGAGAATTATGACCCGGGTTTCCCTATTTTGCTACTTGGGGTTTTGAATTTGTGTGTGGGAAACATCTTGTTGTGATCTAGGGTAATGTGGCATTTTTAGTGTTGTTTGAATTCTTTTTGGAGACATTTGTTTTAATCCCTCCGTCCCTGGAAGATAGCCACATTTTCCTTTTTTTGGGTGTCTCAAATTATAGCCATATTTCTTCTTTTACTTGAGTAATAAATGCTTAGATGACAATTTTACCATAAATTAAAGTTAACATATTTGATGCTTTAGTTGTGATTAAATACGAAGATTGCCTAAAGTTGACTAGATTTAATGATTTTTCTTAATCTGTGTGTAAAGTCAAATGTGGCTATGTTGAAGGGACGGAGGGTACTAGTGAAAATCGAAAACAAAAAATGTGCAAAATAATAATAACTGCTTTCAAGGGACCATTATTGAGAAAGCATGAGTTTGTTACATTTTGATGCTGGAATTTGTGTAATTTTGGGTTAGGAACATTTAAATGTGAGTTATGGGTGATGTGGCATTTTCAATGTTGTTTGAATTCTTATTGGGGGATATTTGTTTTATCTAGTAAAAATCGAAAACCAATCAAAGGCTTCAGTGCAAAATGCAGAAAAAGAGCTGCTTTCAAGTGACAATTTCTGCTTTTTGATGCTGCCTATTGTGACATTTTCAATGCTGTTTCTATTCTTGCTGGGTGATTTGCATTATATAATTACTTTCTTAAATCAAACTGGAAATTTGGTCCCAAATAAATGTGATATAATTGCGGTAAATGCAGGAAACATTTGCAGGATACACAGCAAGAACTGCATTCGAGAGGCCATTATTAAGTGGGGTGGCCTATGCACAGAGGGTTCTGAATTCCGAGAGGGAAGAATTCGAAAAACGAGCTGGGTGGACGATTCGAACAATGGAGAAAGAGCCTTCCCCAATTAGGGACGAGTATGCTCCAGTCGTATTCTCTCAAGAAACTGTATCCTACATTGAATCACTTGATATGATGTCTGGGGAGGTAACTCACTGTTTTGTTTGATCGTAACTTTTTCATGTACTTGTGGCTCGTAAAATTTCATATTCCGATTGCTTACTACAGGAGGACCGTGAAAACATACTGAGGGCACGGGCTACTGGTAAAGCTGTTCTCACTAGCCCATTTAGGTTGCTGAATTCACATCTTGGGGTTGTTTTGACCTTTCCGGTTTACAATTCCAAGCTCCCGATTAACCCAACCGTTCAAGATCGTATTGATGCAACAGTAGGGTAAGCACTTTGTCTAGAACTTACAATTCTGATGTTATAATCTAACGTAATTCTTGTGAGCTTATAAAGAAAGTAATTGATCAATAAAACAGTGAAAATGTTGTAATAATTTCTGTATGAAGTTCTTGCATTGTTACTTCTTGTATACCTCTATTGTACCATTATTACAAATTCTTAGAGAGATTGATCAGTGTCTCAATATCTTGTTCTGCATTTTCTGAATAGAGACAATATTCATATATATATATATATATATATATATATATATATATATATATATATATATATATATATGTATATTTTTTCTTTGGGAAGTCATTTCCCAGAACAGTTTACTATCACCATAGCTTTTCTCCACAAGATTGATTCAAGTTTCAGCCATTGTGTATGCACTGCTGTCGTAAATCTTCAACATCAACAAACTAAATACGTTTTAGTAAAAATAACTAATATTTTTCCAGTGAAAACAACTAATATCAACAAACTAATACCTTTTAGTTAAACAAATAATACCTTTTAAAAATACACATGAGTTGCACGGTGCAACTGGTGTATACAAGTTCTTGTCCTTCAAATAAAAGTTAGAATGCATTAATTAGCCTTTTTTTTGTTACCTTTAAAGTGATGGTGAATGTGAATTAGGTACCTCGGTGGAGCTTTTGACGTAGAATCCCTTGTTGAGAATCTACTGGGGCAACTTTCTGGTAACCATGAGATCACCGTTAATGTATACGACACGACCAACTCTTCTGATCCTTTGATCATGTATGGCCATCAAGATATTCATATGTCCCTTAAGCATATGAGCAAGCTCGATTTCGGAGACCCGTTTCGCAAACATGAGATGATATGTGGGTACGTAATAAAATCCTATGATCATTTCCTACTAATTTGATTGTACCATAATAACCAAAATTTCAAGAAAGCTAAGCGTTCTCCGTGTTTGCCTCCAGGTACCTTCACAAGGCTCCTACATCGTGGTCAGCTTTAACAACAGCGTTCTTTGTCTTTGTGATTGAAGTTTTAGTTGGATATATGAGTTATGGTGCAGCCATTCACATTAAGAAAGTTGAAGACGATTTCCATGAAATGGAGGGACTGAAAGTTCGAGCTGAAGCTGCTGATGTGGCCAAATCTCAGGTTTGTTCCTCGTGAAATATCCTTTTTACCCATGCTTTGAAGTTCTTGACCACCTGAATCTTGATCTCCCAATCTGTGCAGTTTTTGGCCACCGTTTCTCATGAAATCAGAACTCCCATGAATGGAATCTTAGGTATATTGAAGCCTTTCAAATGAATCTTGAAGTTTAGCCTTCTATATTTATTTGAAGTTCTTTAAATAAGATTTGTATTTACTCCACAAACACCAACTCAATTCGTGCAATTTGTAAGAAAACAAACCTTCATGGTTTTATTGCAATCACAAATTCTTTTTTCTGATAATATTTTTTTGTGATTATAGGAATGCTACAGTTGTTGCTAGACACAGAGTTAAGTTCAACCCAAAAGGACTATGCTCAAACAGCTCAGGCTTGTGGAGAAGCATTGATAACCTTGATCAATGAAGTACTTGACCGTGCAAAAATTGAAGCTGGAAAGCTGGAGCTTGAGGCAGTCCCATTTGACCTTAGGTCAATTCTAGATGATGTTTTATCCTTGTTCTCTGAGAAATCTAGACGAAAGGGTGTTGAGGTAAGTCTAAAGAGTTGTTGGAGCCTTATTTATCGTGAAAGTGAAATTCTGCCTTTAATTTTGTACTTAACTGGAAAGTGCAGCTGGCTGTTTTTGTATCAGATAAAGTACCCGATATTGTTGTGGGGGATCCTGGAAGATTCAGGCAAGTCATCACCAATCTCGTTGGGAACTCAGTAAAAGTAAGTGCAACAATCGGATCTACACTTTCACTCGATCTTCCTTTCTTTCTCTCAAAATAACACTCTCTCGGTTTACTTTCCTTTTTTGTCCGTCCCAAAATAACTTTCACACCCCTAAAATGGAAAACCTTCCATAAACTCAACCTCAACAATAATCAAATATTGGCTCACACACAAACATATTCCAACCAATTTCTTTACTTCATGTATAAAAGGTTTACAAAATTACCCCACAAAAGTCAAAACCACAATCATTACTCATATTCCTTAATTTGTGTCTCCTCCCTCTTATTAAAGCTTTTATGGGACGGAGGGAGTAATATTTATTACGAATATTGGGTACACCAGTTGCACAACTGATGCACTGTCCAATTAAAACAACCTATACTGTTCAGTGAAAACATCTAATGCTGACCAACTAATACATTTTAGTAAAACGAGTAATACCATTTAAAAATGCACTTGAGTTGCATGGTGCAACTGACACACAGAAGTATTTGCCTATTAATAATATTTAATCCCTTTTTATCTTAATGTTTTAACAACAGTTCACTGATCAAGGACATATATTTGTTCAAGTCCACTTAGCTGCACAAGCCAAATCCTTGATCGATGCAAAATCTGTAAGCTGCTCGAACGGAGAACCACAATCTCGTATTCGACAATTCAATAATCTGAGTGGTAAACAAGCTGCTGACGATCGAAGCAGTTGGGAAACTTTTAAGCATTTAGATGAAGAATTTGTATGCGATGGTAAAACTATGAACGATAATGTCAACTTGATGGTGTGTGTTGAAGACACTGGTATTGGTATACCTGACCACGCTCAAGAACGTGTGTTCACTCCATTTATGCAGGCAGACAGTTCGACTTCTAGAAACTATGGGGGAACGGGTATAGGGTTGAGTATTAGTAAGTGTCTTGTGGGGCTAATGAGAGGTCAGATGGACTTTATTAGCCTTCCTCAAATCGGGAGTACGTTTTGGTTTACTGTGGAGTTCAGAAGGTGTGAGAAAAATTCTGTTATGAATGTGAAGAAATCTCTCCCTGATGATCTACCTACTACGTATAACGGGCTGAAAGCACTTGTAGTTGATGACAAACCGGTTAGAGCTGCTGTTACAAGGTACCACTTGAAACGACTCGGTATCCAAGCTGAAACTGTGAGTAGCATCAGAACAGCAGTTGCTGTTTTCGGGAAACTCAGCCCTCTGGTTTCTAAGTAAGCCCGCCTTTTGTTGTCTTCTTTTTACGAGGCATTCGTTGCTTCACGTATATTCTTCTTTTTGGGTGAATCCTGTTACCTGTACATAGAACCCTGTCTTTTCCAGTCTTTCAAATATACTGTCGCTGGAAGAGAAATTGTCACATGGCCTACATAAAGATTAATCTCCTTTTCTTTCTATTTTACAAAACTGAGGTAATTCGAACATAATTTTTCATGTAATGTCGATTTGGACACTTCAACAGGCTTTTCTTTTTCCACAGAATCACATGGTACTGGTGCATAACTAATATTGTTCAATAAAAATAACTAATACTGTTCAGTGAAAACAACTAATACCTATTATTAGAATAATTAATACTCCCTATGTCCACAAAAAATAGTCATTTTTTGTACGTGGTTTCATGCGATATTTCGGAGGGTATTACTGGGCATTGTGAGGTCTGGGTTTTAATACAATGATCGTTTATGGAAAGTATGTTTTGCATATTTTCTATAATTGATCATTTTATTAAAAAACAAACCTTAGAATACCCCGTTATACCCTCTGACATATTGCATTAAACCATGTGCAAAAAAGCAAAACCATTTTTTGTGGATGGAGGTAGTACCATTTAAAATGCTCTTGAATTGCACGGTGCAACTATTGCATAGAAGTATTTATTTTTTATTTTTTCCGGTTATGTTGATTGAAAAGTAATTTCGTCACCCTTTTTTTTATTCAAGTCCGGAAATTATACTAACTATAATCTAGTAATATTGCCTTGTTCGTGTTATTCCAATTTCTTTCTTCAATAGTGTGATCATAGACTGTCAAAGTCTACTCTAGCTCTTACTTTTATGTGTCTAAAATAAAGCAATGAATTGAGGGAGGCAACATAAAACAGGAAGTATCACTCATGCACATGTTTTTAAATATCAAACATTAAATTCTGTTTACAATCAGCATTGCGTACTATTCTGTGTATTTATTCACTTGTTTTGTGTGGCAGAAATGAAAAGCCGCCAGATATTGTTTTCGTCGAAAAAGATTTTTGGATTTCCAGTGAGGAAGACGGCTCTACACAGCTATCAAACTGGAGACAGAACGGGCACTCTTATAGACTCCCCAAGTTGATCCTTCTTGCGACCAATATCACTGCTGCTGAGTCGGATAAAGCCAAGGCAGCTGGCTTTGCCGATACTGTGTTTATGAAACCTCTGAGAGCGAGTATGGTTGCTGCGTGCTTGCAACAGGTTTTGGGAATTGGCCAAAAAAATCAACACGGAAGAGATGTACCTAACCGATCTACAGGTAAATGTGGCTTGCTGTGTGGGAAGAAGATGCTAGTGGTCGATGATAACATAGTTAACCGAAGAGTTGCTGCTGGGGCCCTCAAAAAGTTTGGGGCCGATGTACAATGTGTCGAGAGCGGCCAAGAGGCTTTGAAATGGCTTCAGATACCGCATGATTTTAGCGCCTGCTTCATGGATATTCAGATGCCGGAAATGGACGGGTACGTTGTCTGAATTATTCCTGTAGTTTATTGTTCGTAGAATATATAGCGGGTGTTTTGCAAATATTGGGTTTTTGAGAAAGTGATTTAATTTAATGATTGTGAGAAAAATTGCTTAATAGTAAACGTGGACTTGCAAAATTTGTACTCCTTCCGTCCATGAATCTTTTACCTCTTTACTATTTGACATAAGATTTAATTAGCATTTTATTAAAAAAGTAGATATTGTAGGGGGTATTATGGAACCCATTTATATTGTAATTTATTTCCAAAAAGAAAATGGGTAAAAGATTGATGGACAAAATTCGAAAAAGAAAGTGGGTAAAAAATTAGTGGATGGAAGGAGTATAAATCAGAAGTTGAACCTTTGATAAAAGGTTGAATATTAAAGCAAAATAGAATCAGCTAAGCGCGTGCCCTTTCGAGCTTTTAGATTTTAGATTATAGGTGATTAATTTAGGTAAGCATCAAATTGGGGGAAAAAAGAAAACTCAAATAAGCTTTTGCAAAGCGGAAGCTAATTAAATATGGAAAATAGTATTTTTAGTCCTGTAAATATGTCCATTTTTTGTTTTAGAATACTCCACATTTTTTAATTGAATTTTGTCTTGTTAATTTGCAAAATTCAACTTTTTAATCCTCAAGTCTTTTGACCGGCTACAACAGGTGAGTAACCGGTTTTGAGTTGATGCAACATTTTCTTAATTTTTTTAGTGTTGAATTTTGTCATGTTAAAACCGATTGCTAACCTGTTCCTGTTGTAGCCTGCCAAAGGACTAAATAATTGAATTTTTAAAATTAACAGGAAGAAACCTAATCTGGGGAAGTGGAGTGTTCTGAAAGAAAGAAAATAAAAAGAAGCAAAGTTACAAGACTAGAAAAAACCCTCTCCCCAATTAAATAATCAATATATAGAGTGAAAATTGGTTCATACATGAATCATTGAAGATTATTATTTGTTTTCAATAAAAAGTATTAATTGTTTCCACTGAAGAGTATTAGTTGTTTACACTGAAAAGTCTTAGTTTGTTTTTAGTAAACGACTAATACTAATACCTTTAATAAAAACATCTAATACCCTTCAATAATTCATTTATAAATCATTTTCAGTCTAAAAAAAATCAATAAAGAAAAGACTGTGGACACATTAAATACGTGACATTGATCTCTTGCATTGCTTGTTTTAAGGTTTGAGGCGACTCGTCGCATTCGGGATATAGAGAGGAAAGCAAACACACAAACACAAACACAAACACAAACAAATGGGTGTGAAGAAGCTCCGAGGAAGAGCGAATGGCATATACCTATACTGGCAATGACAGCTGATGTTATACACGCGACATTAGATAAGTGTTTGACATGTGGAATGGATGGATACGTTTCGAAGCCTTTCCAGGAGAAAAGTCTGTATCAGGCTGTCGCCAAATTCTTCGAACCCCCCAGCCCCGTTTCAAATTCGGGCCAAGATTCTTGATCAACCATCCCAGCGATTTTTCCTCGTTCTGCTGGATGTGGGATGTTCTTTGGTGGTCGAGTTTGAGATGAACGTGGGAGCTGCTCGTTTCATACTAACTGGACTTGGCCCGTGCTACTCCCCCCGTGTATGTAGATTGGTGTGGGGAAGTAGCGGACGGTGTAAATTCGACGATTGAGGTAAAGAAGAGCAGAATTCCAGTTAAGGAAGGTAATAGATAGAGATTAGAGAGACTATTTCTTGAGTTTGTATCTATATGCTTTATATTGTACATGTGTTGTATCTACATGCTATGATTCAAATCTCTTTCCACGGATTGCTTTGTCATATTCTTTTTAGATAAATTCTTGTAGTGTCGGATCGGATGTGTTGAGAGAAGAATGTTGAATTCATTAGATTTTCTCACTCTCAGAACCTCTGATGGTTTGTTTCACGGATGTATCCATTTTTGAGCGGCAAAGTGTAGAGTGAAAATGGTTCATGTATGAACCATTTTGAAGGGTATTGTTTATTTTCATTAAGAGGTATTAGTTGTATTTTATTAAGCGATAGAAACATTTTTAGTCCCATAACTTTTACCTTTTTTGAAATGGTCCCAAAAAAGATAAATGTATAAGTTTAGTCCCAAATTTTTGCAAATTGTACAATTTACATCCCAAATTTGTCGGAAGCGACAAAAAAATCATTGTTTTTTGACATGTGCCGTGCAAGTGAGCGTTCAACTTAGACAAACATGTTGATTAGGTTATTAATAAATAGTTTTTATGTTTTGGAAGATTGTATTTGGGAAGGATTTTGATGTTATGGCAAAAAAAAAAATTGGAGAAGGGTTTCTAGGGTTATTCAAGTTCGATTTCCATTTTTAAAATGAATATTCACCGAAAATCTTCAAATTGAACATGCATGTGCTGGGCTCATGTCAAAAAACTATTGTATTTTATCAATTCGGCGAAATTTGGGATGTAAATTGTACAATACAGAAAAAATTGGGACCAAATTTGTACATTTATCTTTTTCGGGACCATTTCGAAAAAGGTAAAAAATTGTGGGACTAAAAATATTTTTATCCCATTTTATTAAGGATATTAGTTTTAAAGGGTATTAATTGTTTTAATTGAAGGGTAATAGTTGAATGGTACGAAGAGTATTAGTTGTTTAACTTAAGAGTATTTGTTGGTTATACTAAAAATATTATAAAATAATTTATGTATGAATAATTGTAAATAATGCATTTTTATTTTTTTTATTTTTTTTACGATGAGTGGGAGAAAAGCCCATCTTTAGTATTCATAATATGGCATGTAATAAATATTTATATTTAGTAGTTGTAAGAAGCGGGGTGCATGTTTATGCTTTTTCTAAATCAATTATATATGGTTTTTTATTTTTTTTGGCAAAAACTTGTATGAGACCGACTCATGGCATGAGACAACACAAATTAACATTCACCCTACCAAAGTGTTAATGAGTCAATGCCCTAGTTATACTTATTCTCAATGTCTCATGCCATGAGACGGTCTCATACAAAACCTATTTTTTTTTTATATATATTGTTTTCTTTTAAAAGAAAAATCAACTATATATTGTTAATAACAATGTTAATTGGTACCTTAATGTCTGCCTATTACATATAATCCAAAGTAAGAGAGAGAAAATATATAGTAAATTTGAGGTCTCATGCAAGTACTAGTACACGCATTTTACATCTATGTATTATTACCTTTTTTTTGTACCGCGCTTATTTGCACATTTTTAAAAAAGAGAACATCAATTTATGTGCACATACAAATATTTATGAGCACTATTTTATAATAAAAATATATTTTTCTTAAAATGTGTACCCAATTTAGTATGAGAATAATTTTGAAAAGGAGGGAGTACATATTGGTTAAAATTAATGTCATGTTATAATCAAATTTAGTGTCAAATTCAGTCATCTTTTTAATCAAATCTAGTACTCCATCTATCTCAATTTTGTTTTCTCATTCCATTATTCACACACATTCAAACATTTCTAATTTACATCTCATTCAATTAATAATTACATAGAAAAATATGTTCATTTTGTTCATGCACTTAAATTGAATAATACGTCATCAATAAAAAAATATTTTATCCATTTAAATACTACTCCCTCCGTCCAATATTAGTAGTCCTACTTTTTGGGCTGTTATTTTTTGTCAAAAGTTGGAGGTATTATGAGGTATTGTGAGGTTCATTTATCAATAAAGTTATTGTTAATGAAATATATAAGTATTATATATATCATAAACAATCATTTTATTCATAAATGAACCCCACAATACTTCATAATACCAATCAACTTATGATAAAAAATAACAAAAAAAAAAAAAGTAGGACTACTAATATTGGATGGAGGGAGTACTAATTAAGTCTTGCATTTAAAGTCAAATGGAAAATAAAATTGAGACCAAAAGAGTATGACATTTTCATTATACTCTCTCCTAGTAATCAATAATGTTTCTTCTAACTTGGGAAATGATAGTCTCTAAAGTCTTTTATAGAATTCCAAAGTTATTAATTAAGAGGTATGGTAGAGAGTCAATGATTAACTTAATATATGGAGTACTTGTTTGCATGTTTCAATCAAGGTTGGTGTCACGTTTCATTCCTATGCTCCGTTGTACAATGCAAAGGGTACACATGAAACCGATTCTATTGTTAATTATGTTTAACTACGTATTAGAAAAATCATATCAATTACACTAGCATCGACATTGATTATTAATTTACCAAAGTTGGGCATAATACGTTTATATATCTCATCAAGACCAATTTGTACATATAAATAATCTCTCGCAAGGAAGAATGAAAAACATTAGTACTACGTTAAGGAACATCAACAATGGCATCATCAAGCCGGAAGGGACATCAGGCCTTGATATACATTACGATGTATTTAATGTCTCCTTTTTGGACTATTTTGTAGCAGTACAATAATATATAAATAAAATAATTCTTTCATCTAAAAAGACAATGCAAAACATGAATTAGGTAATCTAATATCTGCAAGATAGAAAGAGAAGCAAACCCAGAAACATAGCTAATTGCAACAAATCCATTCTGCAATTTACAGCTTCACACAGCTAAAAACACAAACTTAGGAGATGTCTTATAGACATCCCATACTAGCTTTCGTCCACATCGAAATAACATAACTAACCGAAAGAACGCATAAAAGCCTTTTCCTCTTGCCGTGGAACTTGATTTTGCCCTTGGACAAAAAGCACTTGCATTGCAATCCCCATTAGATTTACAAAGGAAGAGTCACAAGATTAAGAAAGAGAAGGCGTTGATTATATACGCAGAAACTGTGCCACGATCTAATTTATAAGAGATAGAAGGAATGCACGGTAATGGCCTGATGTTTCTTTATGAACTGCATCAGTGAGCGTTTTCCCGTAATTCTTTTGGTACTCTGCTTTTATATACTGCAAATCAATCTCTGCTCTCGTTACTATTACTCTAATGAGGGTTGAGTCATCGGTTCCTAATCCCTTCATAGCCTTGTGCAGCACCTTCAGTTATGTCAAATGGAAATATGCAGTTCGTAAAAATTCAAGAATAAGTCGACTAATTTTAAAAGCAAACAAGCAGATTATAGAGACAGTGAAGTATATATCGAGATTTTATTTAGGATAAAATATCTGATACCAGTCTAAGCTGAACTTAGAAAAGGTACAACACAAGCAATAATTTTTTTTGGGGGGGAGGTTAAATAATCTTCGACATTTCTAAACTCCACTATGTCAGTGTTTTTTGAACAAATGTGTAGTCCAGGAAAATCCTGAATAACACGAATTATTTCGCAAGTTCTGGAGAGGTGATAAATCAAGTGCTACAATGACACGAAAACAAAATCAAGTGTTACCTTTGCAAAATACTTCGCAGGGTTCTCAGCGCAGCGTAATATAGTCAAGAGGCCGGACTCAAAGTATCCAGATGTTTCTTTTTTTACAGCCTGCAAGAAGAGCTCATTTTAAGGAGACAGATAAAAAAAAGCTTAATGAAATAACTTTTGTAAGAGAACGCTTACCTTTTCCAGTGAGCTCCCATACATGCTATGATAAGTAGAAGCAACGGCAGCCAAATGTAACCTGCTTCTTTGAGAAAAAACGAAGATGAAAGCATCCTCATCAGTTCCTATCCTTTTCTCCCCTGCTTTAAAGAGAGTTTTAGCATCATGGTCCACCATTGCCCTATCCACCTCTGGGCCTTCATATCGCAGAGCAGTAACGCAAGCAAGTAACAACTGCCATGGCAAAAGAGTAATATGATTTCATCAAATGCACATAATATGTGTGTGTGAAGAGAGAGGGTGGGGGACAAGAGAGAAACCTTTTTGTGATCACCGGTTGCTTGGATTTCAATATCATGCTCAAGGTAAGCATGAAATCTTGCATAGTATATTTGCTTAAAATGTTGAACTTGAGTTGAAGTACGGGAACAAATTACTTCAGTTGCAGCCTTTAAGTCAATAACATCACCACTCAAAGCTTTCCTGACTATTGTGGCATCACGTAGAGCCGGATCAGGCAGCCACAGTAAGATTGCCTTCTGAACAGACGGGAAAATTATTTGTAAAAGATGCAATTGTTTGGACATGTAATCAGGTAACAAAAGAAAAAATGACTATCCTTCATACCTCGGTATCACCTCTAAGTTCAGACTTCAGACGTTTAGTGAGTTCTTCTGAATACATAGCCTTGTACTCTCGTTCAATAAGAGCACGCTGTGTTGAATCCCTATGGGCAAGGATATTGATAACTGCTGCAGTATCACACCCAAAACCTGAAACATGCAATTAATAATTAGCATTTTAAAATACATTGCATTTCATCTCTGACAAACACTAAAAGGATTTACAGACGCTCCCAAGATGAAATTAAATATAGAATTAAACTTAGAAAGTACTAAGAAAGAAGAAGTGCTTTTCACAAATTTCAATATTTAGAAGAACAACTTCATAGTTGATCCAGTTCTAATCATTAATATTGCTTTTGCTGACAGGAGATGCCTCATGAAAAATCATGCAATGAATAAAATTACCGAATTAAGAAGCAGATAGTCATTGTTCATTGACTTATCCTATAATGGAAGGCCATAAATTATGGATTTAATTGCACACATTAAAAGAATAATGCTTTGGTGAAAGGAAAGTGTTTGTGGGCATTTAGAAATCAAAAGCACTTAAAGCTGACTCTAATCCGATAGAGGTTATATTACTAGCTTCCGAATATATAATACAATTGTAAGTTCTTGGAACTCAATATCTTGCTTAACAATTAAAAAAGAGAAACAGGACGGCATCAAATTATTATTAAATCGAGTAGAAAGAAAATTCCCAGCAACAGCGTAGGTATTCGAAGAAAAGCTTTCATCTGTGGAAATATAATGACAAAATCTCATAACTTTCTCAATGTAAACTCCTGCACTACTTATACAATATAGTTAATGCAGAATGTGTGAAAGAGAAACCGAGGTCTCATGTCTACCAGAGATTTGGAAACCATTATTTCAGTTTTTTGAGGAAGCAGACAGAAATTAATCCCAGTGGAGAACTTTTTTGGAACATCAACATTTAGAGATTTTATTTATATCAAAGTCGCTCTACTCAAGACAATTCATGGGGCTTAACCAGTCAGTTGGAGTTCAGATAATTGAAGAATCGCAATGCCAAAATTCAAGTCATTTGGAGCCAATTTGGGGAGGCTAGTTGCTCTCTCGAATATGATAAGTAGCAGCACAAGCATTAAGTTTCATAATATTGCACGAAAATATCGCACTAGTGGAAAACTTGTAATGGTAAGGATTGTTGAACATCGAGTTCATATTAATGTTATGAGCTTCCCCATATATAATGGGATGTGTGATTTTAAGTTCTAACAAGGAATATGTCCTTTGGCATTCATAATTCCCCGGTGTTCTTCTTCAGTTGAGTAATTTTTCGTTTCTTCCACTGATGTAAGTGTGGACACTGAGATTACCCTCCACATCCAACCAGCAATCCCTCAAGAAAGGAGCCATGTGGCTTGCCAAATTACCAAGCAACATTTGGACTTCATATCAAAATTCCAAATACATATGTCAGTATTTATATATATATATCTAACCAACGAAATGTTCAATCTGTATGATCTTTTCCAATATCTTTCCTCAACAGTTTTTCTAACTAATGTTACCAAATTATGCAGATAAAAAGCGAAACCTATGTTAGGAGCAGTTATCCACAGTATATTTTCAAGTTAAACACTTTCCTTTAGCTCGGTTATACACTATCAATAAGTTAATGGATCGAATCACTAAAATTGGAGAGCTAAACAACATACAGAAAACAATTCGCCTCAATTTTTCCCCTACAGTCACTAAAATTACTAAACGGATCAAATTACATGATAGAGTATGGAGTAACAATGTGAAACTCTCAGCATAATCATAATTAAAAAAAAAAAACCATTGAATTTCCTTCATACGCAAAATCAGAGACGTGAAGGAGCGGTTACCCTTAAAAGCACGGTAGAGTTGCATAGCATCATCGCGAGGGGTAGTTAGAACCGGAGGGATGCTCACCGTCGCCATCTTTGATTCTCTCTCTCCCTCTCTCTCTCTTTTTTTTCTTCTTCTCCTGAAAACGAAACGGGGAAATGTCTGTTTCGAGATTCAATTAAACAGAGATTAATTAAATTTGAGGTCCGTTACATAAGGATAGTCAATATTTATAGAGTGCAATTTGAGCTGAAAGCGCGTGAGGAGTTGTACAACTTCCGTTATCATAGTTGAATCAGCTCATCTTTGCCAAGAAATGTCTATTCTATCCTCGATACGTGATATTCACTAGAGAATATTCTAAAAAAGAATAACATTATCCATAAATTAGAAGAGAGGGAGGATTTAGTGCTACTATGCGAATCGAATAGCTCGTGAGCTATGCTCAACTCGATTCATTAAGACTCGACTCATATAGTTAAATGAGTCGAGTTCGTCAGCTACTCAATTCATGAACGAGTTAGGTCGAGCTGACTCTTTAAACTCGATAAATGAGATTTTTTTTATAATTCCATCAGACTTGTTAGACTTGCTAGATTCGTTTATGAGACGAGCCGAACTCACTTTCTCACTCATTAATGTTATCGAGCCGAGCTTGGCTCGACTCGATAAGAACTCGAGTCTCCGATCGGCTCGAATAACAGCTCTAGAGAGGGGAACATATCTCTAAATTGATTGTAAATATCTATGTATATTTGTAGCGATTTATTCCTTGTAAACATGTCGTAGCACAATTATGTAAGGTGACACATAATTAATAATACACACCACAATAAAGTGATCGTGCAGAACCTAAACACAGACATATAAATGAAACTGATTTGTCTATGCTTTTTCATGCTCATGTTTCGGCTCATTTTTGGATTAATATTTTTTCCACTGTTGTTTATACAATCAATAGGTTGTCTACTCACTTATTAGAAAATAAATCACCTTTTGAGGTGTTTTTTTTTTGTGTCCTGCTCTGTACTATGCTAACATTAATGTTCTTGGTTGTAGTATCTATTCATATTTGCGTGATTATATATACTCCAAATAAGCTGGCTTCTCGTAGTCAACATTGTATCTTTCTTGGCTATAGCAACATGCATAAAGTGTTTTGTTGATAGATGACCAGGCGAGCAACAGTGTTTTGGAGATTTAAGAGACTAATTACACAGATTAGATGTCGGCGACCAGCAAAGATAAAGAGAGTTTCAAGCACCAGGCGACCAGGAGTGACATCAAATGAGTGTCAGGCGACCAGTGCAACAAAGAAGCAAAATGAACAAATAATTAAAATAAAGCAATGACAAGATACACCATCTAGGCGACCAAGCGAGCAAGAGAGGCCCACGAAGATCAGCTCAAAATTCCACTAACTTAAACATTGCATTAGAAGCAAACAAGTGTACTAAACACTTGTCATTGTACAAGATGTAATAGTTTAGGAATAAGACAAGTGGCTAAACACTTGTCAAAGCCAAAATTAAAAATGGCTAAGAGAGTGACACCTCCTACTTGCTTGTAAGTCTATAAATACCCCTTCATGAAATGGTCAAAATAAGTTCAAATATTCAAAAGAAGATCAAGTTCTTGCAATTTTATTTCTTAATCCCTTCTTACACAAAATCATCACTTATAATCTTGTTTGATGACCTTCTTGAGTATTAAACAGCCACCAATTATCTAATTCGAATCAAGGTCATCAACAATTGGCGCTAGAAGAAGGGCTCGAACCTCCGTTTGGTCGAAGATTTGAAGAATTTGATAAGAAGAGCCACCGGAATCTGCAAAATCAACACCGGATTCCGGCCAAAATCACCGGAAATCTGGAAATTAAAGAGGTAATTCAACACTTGTGAAGAAGTTGTTCATATTTAAGAATTAGAATGCATGCATGTGTGAATTAGGGTTTGTTAAATAACCAAGTTCACACATACAAGGCTAATTATTCTTAAATTGATAAAGATAAACACAAGATCTTCATCACCGGAACATTCAATCGAAAATGGCTGGATCACAAGAAAGACAGTCTTCAAGTGCACATCCGTCACGAAGATCGCGGACGCGGGTATCATCTACGGGTGACCATGCACGCACTGTACGAGCCACGTCCAACAGAAATGTGCAGGTTACTATCGACACCCTTCCCCCGGAGGTGGAAGCCTTAGCCATAAATCCGAAAGAACTTGTGAAAACAATTGCTGTTCTACAATCGATTCAAAGACAACAAGAAAGAGCGGAACCGTCAAGAGCGCTGGAGACGACCAGGCGGTCAGTCGAGCAAGGAAGAAAAAGGCCCGAAGATGCACGGAATGACGAGGTGGACAGCGCCCAAGCCCGGCGGAATAAAGGCAAAGCCCCAATTAGCGAAAGATTGGGAAGTAGAGGGGAATCCACCCCGGGAAGAGATGGAGAGTCGAGTAAGAGCACAACGAGAGGAACGAAACATAACATTGGAGAGAGATCGGAGCACAGGAGAGAAGTTAAGGAGGCAACGCCACTGCGAAGCGAGCAACGACCACGCGTTGATGCTCGTCCCTCTGTCCATGATCGCCTAAGGAGGTCAGCATTTGGACGACTTGGCCCTAACGGAGCCAACAATGTTGCCAGACGACCAACTCAGGAGAAACGTCCCATTGGGGAAAGGCTGCACCAGGACGAGGTTATTGAACTTAGTCACGGCAGGCAGCCTACCAACGGTGGAGCGTCTCCAGATGAGTTGCAAGCCCTAAAAAGGCGATCGAGGAAATGCAGAAACAACTAGATTCTCAAAAGGGCATTGGCTCGACGGTTTTTCCATCATCACCATTGTCACCAACAATCCTGAACGCGCCGGTTCAGAAGAAAATACAGTTCCCGGCCGTCAGTCTATACGAAGGAAATTCGGATCCCAAGGTTCACTTGGCAAAATACTCCGATTTTATGATATCCATGAGTGCCTCGGATGCTACACAGTGTCGTAACTTTCCACTCACACTTGGTGATGGTCCCCATCGTTGGTTTTCGGCACTTGCTCTAGGGTCCATCAACTCCTTCGCACAGTTAAGCAAGGAATTTCTATCACATTTCTCCACGGCCGGATCATTCTTGACTCAGAGGCACCATTTGGCCGACATCAAGCAAGGGGATGACGAGTCAGATAGGAAGTTCCTTGAGAGATTTGATAAAATACTTCTGGAAGGAGAGATGGTCAGCGAAGACACCAAGATGGTGGCAGTAATGGCGGGGTTGAAAAAAGGAACCGATTTGTGGAAGGAAATATATCTCGCCTGCCCAAAAATGTACGCAGAATTTTGACATCGGGCAGGCATACATGTATCCATGCAAGAAGCACTGCAGAAAGAATTGGGTGATAAAAGCGATCCCAAGAAAGCTGGAAAGAAATCCACGGGAAGTGATTACAAGGCCCCAAAAAACATGAAAGCCTTCAATGAAGGGGCAGAACTGAAAGAAAGGTTAAATCAGGTGTTCGCTACATCGATAGAGGCTGTGTATAACAATGTTAAAGGCAGAGACATGCTTTCAGAACCAAGGAAGATCCGACAAGAGCGCGGAAAGCTGAATCCGAATAAATACTGCGCCTACCACCAGAACATCGGACATTTCACTAGTGAATGTCGGGACTTATTGAAACAACTGTGGAGGTTCTATGAAGAGGGTAAATTTTCTGAATTTGTGAAGAAGGAACCAGGGAAGAGACCCAGAGCAGTTGGTCCACCTAGCTCGGATGACGAGGACAGTGACGACCAGCCGAGCAAGACGACCAAGAAAGGAAGAAAGGTCCCAACAGCACCAGCCGAGCCAATGCGAGAAGTTCTAATGCTTGAAGCAAGTGGACCTGTTGGGGGATGCTCGGACGGAAGATCTCCAATCTCAAAAAGAAAAAGAAAAGCGGAGCTGAGAGCGGTTGCCCAAGTAAGAGAAGTGGGAGTCAATCAAGCCACCAAGAAGACGGGGGACTTGGTATTTTCAGAAAAAGACTTGGATGGAGTGCTCACCCCGCACAACGACTCATTGATCATATGTGCTAATATCATGGGAACCCGAGTCCACCGATTGCTCGTGGATACTGGATCGTACACAAACATTCTGTTCAAAAGCACGTTAGATCAGATAGGAGATTGTGCGGAGTATGTAAAAGATTGTAATCATAAGATAGTAGGATTCGGAGATGCTGTAACCGTTCCCCTAGGGGTAGTAACGTTGTCATTTGAACTTGTATCGACCGAGAATCCTGACAGGAGATTGACTAGAATGGTAGAATTCCTAGTGGTAGACCAACAATCTTCCTATAATGGATTTCTAGGTCGACCTTTTATTAATGAATTCAAAGCAGCTGTTTCAACTTACTACTATTGTGTCAAATTTCCAACACCAAAAGGGTCAGGTACAGTAAAAGGCGATCAAAAGAAAGCCCGTGAATGCCTCCTGCAGTTGTTGCCCAAAGACAATCAAGTATCGGTAGTAGGCGAACAGTCGAGCAGTAGCGCTGAAGATGAACCATCCATACTTGATGAAATCATGGAGTCCATCGATACGAAGATGATGGAGGTGGACGACCAGCAGGAGGGCGAACAAGAGATCCAGAACAACCAACAAAGACAAAATGATGAACCTTGCCCGAAGGAGGTGAAAGACCTTGAACCACGACTAGGAGCAGAACCAATGATGGTCGAAGATGAACTCAACTTGGAGGGGCCCATCATTGATCCTCGATGGAAGAATAAAAAAAGGAGAGCAACGCCGGTTGAAGAGTTGGAAGCAATCAGAGTTGACCCGAACCAAGAAGATTTAGAACTCTTCATTGGATCTGAGCTCCCAGAGCCTTACAGATCCAGGATGAAGGAATTCTTAAAATCTAATCTCGATGTATTCGCATGGTCACACGCTGATATGATAGGCATCAGCCCTGAGCATGCCTGCCATAAGCTAAATATTGATCCAACCAAAAAACCGGTGAAGCAAAAAAGAAGGAAGATTGGGCCCGACAAGTACGAAGCGTTGGATGTAGAGGTAAAAAAGTTATTGGACAATGATCTTATCAAAGAGGCAATGTGCCCTAGATGGGTGGCAAATCCGGTGTTGGTGAAAAAACCAAATGGCACGTGGAGATTATGTATTGACTTTACAGACTTGAATGCTGCGTGCCCCAAGGACAACTTCCCATTGCCACACATTGACCAGTTGGTGGATAACACAGCTGGACATGAACTCCTCACATTCATGGATGCATTCGCTGGCTACCATCATATACCAATGCATCCAGACGACCAAGAAAGCATGGCTTTTTACACCAACAAAAATTTACTATGTTGGAAAAGGATGCCATTCGGGCTAATCAACGCGGGAGCTACATATCAACGACCCGTCAACAAAATGTTTGATGAACATATTGGCAGAACAATGGAGGTATATGTGGACGACATAGTGGTGAAAAGCCCGAAGAAGGAGGATCATTTGGAACACCTAGCATAGGCATTCGAGATACTCCGAGCATACAACATGAAGTTAAATCCAAAGAAAAGCAGCTTCGGAGTCCATTCAGGCAAGTTTCTCGGACATCTTGTTAGCCAGCGGGGCATTGAAGCAAATCCATCAAAGGTGAAGGCCATTCTGGACATGCAGCCACCAAGATCTGTCAAGGAAGTGCAACGGCTTACCGGATGCTTGGCGGCCCTAAACAGATTTATTTCAAGATCCGGAGACAAATGCCGACCTTTCTTCGATGCTATAAGAAAAGGCGGATTCCAATGGACAGATCATTGTCAACGGGCATTTGAGCAGCTAAAGGAATATCTCAGCGATACCAAAATCTTGTCAAAGCCTGTTCCAGGAGAAAAATTATATCTTTATCTGGCAGCATCAGAGGTGGCCATCAGTTCAGTTCTAGTTCGTGCAGAAGGAAAGTTCCATTTACCCATATACTACGTAACCCAAGCATTGCACGAGGCATAAATCAAATATTCCCCGATGGAAAAGCTGGCATACGCGCTGGTGATGAGCGTCAGGAAACTACGACCATACTTCTTCGATCACCAGGTAGAAATCCTGACGACTTTTCCATTAAGGTAAATCTTGCAAAAACCAGACACTGTTGGTCGCCTACTTAAATGGTCTCTCGAAATAAGCCAGTTTGGGATATCCTATGCACCTCGAACAACGATCAAAGGACAAATGTTAGCCAATTTCATCGTCGAGCTAACCTTTCCTCAAGATCCGACGAGAGGTCATAATCATCCGTGGCATATGTACGTAGATGGATCATCCACCAACACAGCATCGGGAGCCGGAATAGTACTAATCAGTCCAGATAGACAAATCTTCACCTCAGCAGTACAATTCGATTTCATGGCAACAAACAATGAAGCTGAGTATGAGGCATTGATAGCCGGACTTCGTCTAGCATTGGCAGTCGGGGTTAGGAGATTGCAAATATATGGAGACTCACAGCTGATAGTCAACCAAGTCCGGGAAGAGTATGAAGCGAAAGATGAAAACATGGCATTATACCAGAAAATCGTAGCCCATTTAGCGTCCATGTTTGAGCAAATTTACATCGAACAAGTACCTCGGGAAAATAACGCTCAAGCAGATGCACTTGCTCGCTTGGCTACCAGCACGGGCCCGGCAGAGTTGTCAGAAGTCACCATCACGAAAATATGTCAACCTTCAACACATGACTACAAAGTCAATCAGGTGAATGAAGAATATAAAGAAGATGACTGGAGAACACCCATAATCAAATATCTTCGTGATGGTGAAGTTCCAGGGGATCCTCAGGAAGCAGCCAAGACGACCAGACGAGCAGCAAGATTTACAATCATGGACAACCAGCTCTACAAAAGAGGATTCTCACTCCCGTTATTGAAATGCCTGACGAGAGAGCAAGGCCAAGAAGTTTTACGGGAAATTCATCAAGGCGTCTGCGGAAATCACGCTAGGGGGCGTGCATTGGCCTACAAAACAGTAAGATAAGGGTATTACTGGCCGACATTACTGCAAGATGCTATCAAAGTTGTGAAAACTTGTCACAGATGCCAGATATTCGCACCCAATATTCACAAGCCACCAACTGAGATGATAGCAGTTAATAGTCCATGGCCATTCGCAAAATGGGGAATCGACATCATAGGGCCTTTCCCAACTGGAAAAGGGAATGTAAAGTTCGCAGTGGTAGTCGTGGATTACTACACAAAATGGGCTAAAGCAGAAGCACTCGTGACAATCACGCAGGAAAAAATGATCAATTTCATATGGAAAAATATTGTATGCCAGTTCGGAGTCCCACAAGCGATTTTGACAGATAACAGGCG
The DNA here is from genome assembly GCA_947034835.1 of Ballota nigra. Classification (NCBI taxonomy): domain Eukaryota; kingdom Viridiplantae; phylum Streptophyta; class Magnoliopsida; order Lamiales; family Lamiaceae; genus Ballota; species Ballota nigra. The sequence goes on along the minus strand of OX344720.1, from coordinate 84,115,112 downwards.
ACAGTTTGAAGGAAAGAAAATAAGAAACTTCTGTGAGAAATGGGAAATCAAGAAACATTTTTCAACCCCATATCATCCACAATCTAATGGCCAGGTTGAAGCAGTCAACAAAATAATCAAGCACATATTGAAGATCCGGTTGATGGACAAAAAAGGAAAATGGTCAGAAGAGCTACCAGAAGTGCTATGGGCATACAGAGTATCATACAGGACAAGTACGGGAGAAACTCCATTCACCATGGCATTCGGCATTGAAGCAGTTATACCCATAGAGTTAACAGTACCAACAGAGCGAACAACAATGTTCGATGAACAGGCGAACAACAAGGCTTTAGCTGCAGAGATGGATTTGATTGACGAAGGAGAATTTCCGCAGAGATGAAGAACGCAATATACAAGAAAAGGATCGCAAAGTATTACAACTCACAAGTAAAGGTTAGGGAGTTCAAGATTGGAGAGCTTGTACTTAAAAAAGTTCTGGCACCACCACCAGGAGTATTTGGACCAACTTGGGAGGGCCCATACAAGATAACTCAGAAATGGGACAGTGGTACTTATGATTTAGAAGACATGAAAGGCAACTCGGCCCAATACTCCTGGAACGCAGCATTGTTGAAAAAGTATTATCAGTAGATAGAAAATTGTGCAGCATGCATATGTAAAATTTAATTAAAAATTTCATTTTATTTTATGTTATTTGTACAGTTGTAAGTATGTTAAGAAATTTTTGAAAAGGTTTTATGGATAAAGTTTATATTTTGAAAGTTAGTTTTTTAAGCTGTTCGCTTCACATAGCAAGATTGCTCGCTTAGACACCCAGGCAATGGGGCGAACAACAGAGCTAAGGGTGAACAAGCCCAAGGCCAAATCCACATAAGGATAATAAGGCCCAGAATTATGGGCGACCATGAAAGAAACATCCAAGGCCAAATCCATTAGGACTCATAAGGCCCAGTTATTTAAGGCTAAGTCTGTTTAAAGACAAAAGTCCACCTAAGCCGATTAGGCGATCAAATGGTACAAAGATACCAATCTTAAAAAAGAAAAGCAGTTAAGTCTGTAAAAAATTGCATAAAGTTTGAGACGCACAATAGAGCCAATAGCGAACAAGCGGGGAACAAAGAGGCATAATGAAGAAAAGAGAGCCAATGTTTTCAAATTTATCTTTCATTAAAAGAAAGGAATTACAAGCAATAGGAATGAAAGTACAAGAGTGGCCCTAACAAAAAACTAAGAAAAACTAAGAAAAATAAAAACATCAAGTCTTCAAGCTTGGGGAGCTGGAGGAGCATCGGTGGTCGCTGGGACAGAAGGAGCTGCATCAATGGTCGTAGCTTCAGTGGTGGCCGCCGCAGCTGAGGTGCCCGCCTCGTCAATAGGGGTTAAAGGAAGGGAGTGGAGGCCATAAAAAACGTCCGCCTCCTTGCTCGGTTCCTCGCCCGAGAATTGAGGAGCAGTGATTTGAACACCTTCCCCAAAGATGTCCAAGGGGACTCCCATCTCCCCAAGGTCGGCCAGTGGAAGGGAGAAACCGGCGCCGATAGGGTTGTCCTTAATGTAATCAATGAAGTCCTTTTTAGTGGTGGCTAGGACATCCATATTATGGTCCAAAGCGAACTTCACTGACCTTATGCTCTCGGCGTAGGCACAAACATACCCCAGGTTGGTGTTGTCGGCCACATCTTGGGCATAAACATCGTAGGCGACCATGTCGGTTTTCTCTTGAGTAAGGCGAGCAACCTCGGCTTGTAGCTCCTCAACCCGGGCGACCATAGCAGTCTTCTCACCCTCCAACACTTTTATGCGCTCGTCGGCAACCCCCAACTCGAGAGAGAGCTTCTCCGACTGGTTCAAAGCGAACTGCTCGCTGCTCACCGAGGCATTATACATCTGTTCTAGATTTGCCACGGCCTTAGCATGTTCAGCCCTTTCTTGAGCAAGCTACTCATCTTTTCTCTTTAAAACAACTGTTTTCTCCACTTCGAATCCCTCAATCTTGCGACCAAGGCTGCGATTAGTCCTCTCCAGTAAGACGATCTGGTCAAGAAGCCTCTGGGCCATCACAGCTTGGTGGCTGGAATTATAGGCGACCAGGCGAGCATTATCACTAGCAGTCTGGCCCTGGACAATGTCTTCGCAGGTCCTGGTCTAAGAACGAGGGACCATCTCAGTCGCCCAGCGAACATGAGAGTCCGGGATATCGAGATATGTGGGCGGAGTCTTCACGCAACTAACTTGATGAAGCACCTCTGACCGCCCAGGGTGCTCCTCGGGTTTATACCTAAAAGGGAAGGAAAATTCAAGTTAGAAAACATCACAAAAAAACGACCATCAGGGATGCAGTTTGAAAACTTACTCCCTCAACTTCACGGGGTCATACCCCAAGTACGAGCGATCATTGGATGCTCGCTTCCTCTTCAAGACAGCAGCCACAGCCTGTTGTTCGCTCACAACCTCAACAGAAGAAGGTTTAGAAGTTGGAGATTGAGGAGCCCTGCTGCTCGCTTCAGTCGATGGTTTGGAGCGTTTCGATGCTCGCTCGACAGCTTCCCCTTCACCACGAGAATCTTCCCGAGGCGCCTTTTTCTTGGGCCTTTATTTTTCCTTCTCCGCGCCTCGAGGAGAAACAACAGCTTTGGAAGCTCCTTTGGAGCGACCACCAGTGACCCGGAGGCGAGCAGTAGGGCCAGGTTTCCCTCCCGCACGAAGTCGGATGAGAGAAATGGGGGTCTTGCTTTCTTCTGGTCGGTTCCTGGGCGGCCATTTGTTTCACTCTGGCGGCCAGGAGATGATAGGATTCCGGGATGGTGGGTACAACGACGGTCACTCGTTGATCTGTTAAGAAAGAAAAAAAATAAGAGTTATCGGTTTTGGGCGACTAGGCGAACAGGAAGTTAAAAGTTAAGAGTTAGGAGAGTGATTACCCTCTGGGATCGCTGCCTGTGCCTCCAAGTGATGAGGACTTGTGAAGAGTTGAGAAATCTTCCGACAGTGAGCCTTCGAAAGATGGAGAATGTCGCGATCGGTGGGATTCCGGAGTAATATCACGGCCAATGTGTACAGAAACTCCTCACTCAGGCCTGGATTGCCCCACTTCAAAACTTTTGGACCTGCAAAACATCAAGAAAGGAAAAGTTAAAATTAGTCCCCAACGCGGTCCCAGAAAGGAAATGAGAGAGCCTACGTTTGACTACGCCAAAATGTTCAGGGGAGTTAATGCGCGTTTGGCCGCCTGAGAAACCCGCCGATGCTCGCCAGTCGCCCCCGATGAAGAAGAATTGATTATGCCAACTCTTGACCTTGTTGGGAACTCCTTCAATGAGTTTTACTCCCGTCCTCGTCTTAACATAGTACCAGCCCACGCCTTCTTCTTTGCAGGCTGAGATGACCAGGGCGTAGTGGATCTCAGCCGTACTAAGTTTATTTTTGTACCCTTCGAGGCCGAAAAGAGTCATTAGAGCGAGCAAATTACTCCACCCGTTGGGAGTAATCTGGGTGATCGCCAAGCCAATATCCTCCAGGAAGCGACCAATGAGGGGATGGAACGGCAACGGGAACCCCGTGTTAAGTATGTCCAGGTTGATCGACGTACAACCTGGTGGTGGGCGATCATCAGTTTCTCCTTTCTTGGGGGCGTACAAGAAAATGTCATAGGGGATCTTGTAATGAGACCTGATGTTATCCAAGTCATCCTCGGTAACTAAGCTGGGAATCATGCTCGCTGTATAAATACTCTCTTGGGCGGACATGATTACACGAGAGCGAACAGGAAAGACCGTAGAAAAACGAGCAGCGTATTCGCCCCACTCATTTTGGCGGACAACACCTTCGGGTATCTGAGACTCGGGAGTCACTCTAGAGGTAGGAAAACCTATCTCCTCAAGAAACTCCCAAGTCACAGACAGTCGTGGTCGCTCGACTTCAGGCTGGTCGATCTCAGCTTCAATTTCGGTGGCCACCTCATCTGAATCTTTCCCCAAGTCGGAAGAAGTACCTTCTTCAGCGTCCGGGCGACCAGCAGGGTTTTGAACTTCCTCGTCGCCAGAATGTTCTGAGGCATAGGCTTCAATAGAGCGAACAACAGAGGATGTCTCAGAACCCGTTTTCTCATCCACCAACAAAGTTCTTGGGTTCCGAGCAAGGGCTTGGCGAATCGACCGGCGAGAAGCAGGGGAAGCTTCTTCCATCGGACGTTTCCCAGGATTACGCTAAAAAACTTCAATTGAAGCAGTTTCACTCGAGGATGAAGCCATTTAGAGAGTTATTTTCAAGAAATGGCGAAAATAATGGAAGGCTTTAAAAAGAAGAAGGAATTTTGGAGACAGAGGCGGCGGAACACGGCGGCCCTGGTGGCAGCGCGGCGGCGCTAAGGAAAACACAACGGCGTTTGGGAGCAAGAACGGCGGCGGAAGAGATTTTCGAAAAGAAAAAAAATGAAAACAAAGAAAAAAAATAAAAATAGAAAGGTTACAATCAATAATTACCTTGGTGATTCACGTGGAAGATGACAAGAATTCAGCAATGTACAAAGAAAGATCGAAGAAAAAGCTTGAAAATAGAGCGTTAATGGCAGAAAGAAGAAAGAAATTCGAAAGAATGAAAAAAAAGGGAGAAGGTGGATATTTATAGGAGCCAAAAATGGGGGTCAATACGAAATTTTTGGAAAATTTCGTAGACCCCTATGTGCAAACAAATAAATACGCGTGGGCAGCAATGACGTCACCTGCCGCCCACGACGTTTCGAATCCCGAGTATCTTGGGAACTCAACCGTCACGCACGCATGAGGTGCCCCGTTGGTCGCCCTAATGACCGGATGATCGCCCGAATTCCCGCCCAAAGAATTCAAAAAATTTGTTGCTCGCTACATGCACATAATCATCATCCTATCAAAATTATGCCTTGTTCCTTATTAGTCAAAAAATTTCCTAATAAAGAAAAAGTCAGGGGGCAATGTTGATAGACGACCAGGCGAGCAACAGTGTTTTGGAGATTTAAGAGACTAATTACACAGATTAGATGTCGGCGACCAGCAAAGATAAAGAGAGTTTCAAGCACCAGGCGACCAGGAGTGACATCAAATGAGTGTCAGGCGACCAGTGCAACAAAGAAGCAAGATGAACAAATAATTAAAATAAAGCAATGACAAGATACACCATCTAGGCGACCAAGCGAGCAAGAGAGGCCCACGAAGACCAGCTCAAAATTCCACTAACTTAAACATTTGTCATTGTACAAGATGTAATAGTTTAGGAATAAACATTAGAAGCAAACAAGTGTACTAAACAAGTGTACTAAACATTTGTCATTAGAAGCAAACAAGTGTACTAAACACTTGTCATTGTACAAGATGTAATAGTTTAGGAATAAGACAAGTGGCTAAACACTTGTCAAAGCCAAAATTAAAAAGGGCTAAGAGAGTGACACCTCCTACTTGCTTGTAAGTCTATAAATACCCCTTCATGAAAGGGTCAAAATAAGTTCAAATATTCAAAAGAAGACCAAGTTCTTGCAATTTTATTTCTTAATCACTTCTTACACAAAATCATCACTTATAATCTTGTTTGATGACCTTCTTGAGTATTAAACAACCACCAATTATCTAATTCGAATCAAGGTCATCAACATGTTTCATTGTATCAATCATTCCGCTTTCTTGACTATAACAACATGCTCAATCCTAAGAGTTTTGTTTTTCCTTTGTTGATTCTAATTCCAACTTGAACTCACATTTTTCTCTTGAATTTTCTTGTACATGTTCTTGCTCCATCTCCGGTGTCATTTTCGGCTTCGTCGAGCTCATCCATGCTTTATTTGTTCTGAAGTCGATCCAGTCACACCACCTATGGGTATGAAAATACCTTGCACGGGAGCGACAAATTGTCGCTTGATGTTGGTGATGACATGATCTCGCCTCCCATGCATGTACACGTTGACCATCCTTTGGATATTGATGGTTCGACCACCTCGTCCCCCATGCACGTAGTTGAGATTCTCGTGGATGTTATCGCTTTGTCTAATGTCCAAAGACCGATGTGCCCTAGTATGCATCTCCTGCTACTCCAATCAATCAACACCTTATGCAAATTCGTGCCAAATCCGTATTTTCAAACCAAAATATTTTGTTGATCTTGCAATTAATGCGTTGTTGTTTTCTTCTTAGGAACTATAGTGTTTTAAATCTACAATCAAGGTTCCCCATTGGTTAACCACCATGCATGCAGAGATGGAGGCTCTTCATCTTAACAACACCTGGGAACTTGTACCTCGTCCTCTTAATATAAACGTGGTTAGTTCTAAATAAGTATTTCTTACGAAGTTCAAATTTGATGGGACAATTGAGCATTACAAAGTTCGTTTGGTCGCTCAAGGGTTCTCCCAAATCCCGGGTTTTGATTACTCTCATACATTCAGCACAGTTGTTTGTGCAACCACTTTTCTTGTCATTCTAGCACTTGTTGTTCATTGTAGATGGCCACTACACCAACTTGATGTTAAGAACACCTTTATGCATAACATTCTTGACAAACATGTCCTTATGAGTTATGGCCAGCCTCCCGGTTCATCGACCCTCGCTTCCCAACCATGTTCATAACTTAACAAGACACTTTATGGTCTTCGATAAGCCCCCCGTGCATGGTTCGATCGCTTTAGCTAATTTCTCAACAGTTTAAGTTTTGTTCACAATCGATCAAATACTTCTCTTTTCTTTCTCCATAAACCCGACTATACTCTCTTTTTATTGTTATATATGTTGATGATTTAATTGTCATTGGGAGTAACAAGTTTATTTGCAAACCTTTATTGCTCAACTACATAAAGAGTTTGATGTCAAGGACCTTGGTTCTCTCAGTTACATTCTTAGTCTCGAAAACACGCACAAAAACACTGGTTTGTTCCTTGGACAAGCCAAATACGCCCATGATATTTTTACTAGAGCTTTGATGCTTGGATCGAAGCTGGCTTCCACTCATTTGCCTGCAGGCGAATCTCTTGTTCGTCCTGGCGAACTTTACAAGAACCCTACATTATATCGTTTTCTTGTAGATGTTCTACAATACTTCACAATCACTCGCCCAGACTTGTCTTATGAAGTCAACCATGTCAGTCAGTTCCTTAAGGTCCCCATTGAAGATCATTTTTTGGTTGTGAAACATATTACTCCGATACGAAAATGGACTATACACCTTGACTTATCTTTCAGGCCCTCTTCGGAGTATGACATTTTGGATTATTTTTTCGCTGATTGGGCTTCTTGTGTGAATTTCTATTGCTCTACTTAAGACTACTCCATTTTTCTTGGGGGTAATCTTGTCTCCTGAAGTGCTAGGAAATAACCCAATTGCTAGATCAAGCTCACCCGCTCACTTACGTAATAAACTCTGTGCCCTGCCCCTCGTGACTTGTCTTGCTTTGATATCATTATAAAGTCACTCTCCTATGAAACTTGTTCACAGTACGAGATTAACACAGTTGTATGCATTCTTTGATATTATTACATGCATTTCTTGATACCATTACACGTATAAGCCAATATAACAACGTAAAATATTATGATATCAATGAATACCATTACATGGTATCAGTGAATGCATGTGATGATATCAGTTCGTATGATGTTTCATAAAAGAGTGGCTCTATAATTTTTTTTTTTTACCAAATTAAAGAGAGTCCATTGGATAGAAGTAAAGAAACCAGCAGTAACACCTTGTAACTGGTTTTTGGGTAATATTTTTCAATGAAACAAGTAATGCTATTATGCAAAATAAGTAATACCGTATAAAAGAAATGCACAATACAAATTGTGTATATAATAATTTGTCAATCGTGTTAGTCTCTTGCAAACTAATTTGATTGTACAACTTAAAACGATATTAAATATTTTTATTGTACATTATTATTATCAAACTAGTACTTCCTCCGTCCCAGTTTTGTTTTCCAATTTGCCAAAAAGGTCCGTCCCAATTTTGGTTTCTCATCCCTAAAATAGAAACTACTTTATTCATTTATATAATACTTTATTCACCATTCATCATTCCCAATACTATTTTATTAATTTAAATACTACTTTATTCACCATTCATCATTCGCAATACTACTTTATTCATTTAAATACTAAAATTCAACTCTCGCATTAAACTTCGCGCAAAGTCAAACGGGAAAACAAAACTGGGACGGAGGGAGTATTTGTTAATAAAATACTCCTTCCGTCCTAGAACACATTGCATAGTTGACTTTTAAAAAAAATGAATGTGAGTTGACTTGTAGTATATAAATTGATAATTTTTTTTATGAAAGTGTATTGTTCACTATAAGTGCATAAACCCCAAACAAGATATTTTATTGTGTAATTATTAATGGAATTGAGTGTAATTTAGAGACCTTTGAGGTGGTGTGAATAGTAAATTATGCAATGCGTTTTGAAACGGAGAGAGTAATTAATACTATAAAAAAATACACAAAATACAAACTGAATTTTATGATGAAACTAGTTCACCATGTATTGAATATGCTTTTGTCAATAATAAATGATTTTTGTGTGCATTTAAATGCATAACACGCATTTGAATTTTAAATTTAATTTTAAATCAATTTTAAAACTTTAAAACCAGGTGCTCAATAATTTAAAAAGAAAGTAGAACGCGTTGATGTAGACTACCGCGTCGATATGGACCTGGCAATTTGGTCAATTTATTTTTATTTCTTCTCAAGATAGTTGTAGCAGGCCCCATCGAATAAAAGTTATTATTGTGGATCTTGCAAATGTTATTATCCACTAAATTTGAAACAAATTTAACCGGTGATCGTTTTCTCATATTTTAGTGAATCATTTTTTTTTTAATTTTTAAAATAATAAAATAATTTTATATTAAATGAGATATAGATTTATCATATTTTTTTTAAAAGTCACTTTACCATTTTAAATATTAATAAACATTTTAAATATTATTTTATCTTAAACCTAACATATTGTCATGTTGCTGCCTAACATTAGGGGTTTACGGTATTCTGGACTTCTAGTTGACCCGGTACACATACAACTGATTTGGGATTAAACCATTTTACCTTCAATTCTAAATTCGTTAAATGTACTCGGCGTACAAATTTGTGCACTACCATATTACAATTAAAGTCAATATCATATTTCATGGTTATTGTAAGAAAAATAATTAAATGAATTAATTTCATAGTTTTTTACAAATTCAAATTTTTAAATGAGATGAAATTCTTTCATGGTATCAGCGTATATGATCGATTTACTACAGTAGATGATCGTAGTGTATTTATAATCACAAAATCGAGTCTTGGTGTGAGTGAGAAATTTAATCACGAAATTGAAACGTCAAAAGACACTCTATGGATTAAAGTGTTGTCAGTAAACGTGGAAAATTAGTTGATTATTAATTATTAATTATCCCACATTGAATGTTTAGTGTAAATAATTTAATTACACAAGCTCAATGTGAAATTGAGTTGGCTCTGCTGGATTAATTTAGCACACGTGTTTGAATTTGAGTTACACGAATGTGGACGTTCAAGATGTCTAGATTCGTTGACGTTTCAAAACGGTTGCAATTGTCATTCACATTATGACATTAGGTCATTAATGACGACGTTACGAAATCCATTAAATGTCATTATGAGCCGAATTTATTGTCATTATGTCCCCTAGATGATGGACGCACCTATAAATAGGTTGCATGCATTTGTTTTTTTTTTTCATTCGAACATAATTGAATCAATTGAAAAGCGATCAAAAGTCGAACGAGAGATTTCAAAATGCATAACATACATGTGTGTTTGTCTGCATACATATAGTGTGTAAAGCAGTCTTCACGCCAGTTCAATTCCCCGGAGCTCTTGATGTTGTGGTGCTACATATCAAGAGACGAAAGTCGTTTTACCTTTGAAATGTAGCGTCAAACCGTGAGCACTAGTTGAGACATGTTCGTTATGTGGAAAAAGGTAAACCTTAACTCGACTTTACCTTTTGTTGTTGTATGTGTTTTTCCAAAAGACGTTCGTGATCGGTTTGTTGATGTGGTTGTTTCGTGGTTTGTTGATGTGGTTGTTTCGTGTGGGGGTCGCAACTGCTATTTTGAGAACATGGAAATTGTAAATTTCATTTATTTTAATTTTCAAAGTTTTTGTTAATTTTATTTACGTCACGTAAAGTCATCTCGTTGGTACACAAAATAACCAACAAAATTTATGTGAGGTATGTGGCTCCTGAAATTTAAATTTCTCTACTATATATATAGGGATTAAAATCGTTTTCATCCCGTAATTTTTTACCTTTTTCTTTTTGATTTCATACTTATTTACTTTTTCGATTTAGTCCCACATCAATTCAAATTTACCCAAATTAGTCTCAAATGGCTGAAAAGCTCATGAAACGACGTTGTTTTAGTCACGTGCGGTGCCGGTCACGTGCTAATATTTTCCGGCGGAATAGGATGATGGGTCCCATTTTATGGACGTGGCACGCTGACTAAGTAATTTCTCTTATAAAATAAATATAAAACTAAAAAAATATTTTCCAACTCATATTTTCAATTAAAAAAAACCCTTAAAACTTAAAACTAAAAATAAAGCTATCTGCAATTAAAACAAAAACAAATCAAAATAACTAGCAATTTTCTCAAAAATTTGAGAAAACCCTAATACCAGATGCGTACATCCCCGACGCGTACATGTTCTTGGCGCAGCTCTGCTGCTTCGAGCACCTCATCGCCGCCATATACTGTTGGATTATGTAGTACGCCGTGCATAATCGGGGTCTTTCATTACTTTAATTGCAGATAGATTTATTTTTAGTTTTTAGTTTTAAGTTTTTTTTTTTATTAAAAAAATGAGTTGGAAAATATTTTTTAGTTTTATATTTATTTTATAAGAGAAATTACTAAGTCAGCGTGCCACGTCCGCAAAACGGGACCGGTCATCCTATTCCGCCGAAAAATATTAGCACGTGACCAAAACGACGTTGTTTCACGAGTTTTCCGGCCATTTGGGACTAATTTGGGTAAATTTGAATTTTTGTGAGACTAAATTAAAAAAGTAAATAAGTATGGGACCAAAAAGAGAAATGTAAAAAGTTACGGGACGAAAACGATTTTAATCCCTAACTTTCTTTTTTTCTTAATTTATGCCTTAAATTTTAAAAGTTTTATCATTTTGCCTTACTTTATGAAAAATTTCGTCTCTTTTAATATGAATTTTTGAATCCGTTTTATCTTTGCCATGGGTGCACAGAAGACCTTCTCCATTAAATGATAATTTATTGGTGGTCGATTGAAAGGGTAATTGTTCGATCGCCACTTGTTTTATAGTATTAAAGAGAATGGCTATTAGTCTATTAGCTATTGTTTATTGTTCAAGTGGCACTTTATATTATTTTGTTTCATTCATTTATCTGGATCGAGCGGGTCGGGTATATATTCTGCTTTAGTGTTGATCTTAATTATTATTGACTAAGCTCAACATGTATTCGATCAGCCTAATTAATTACCCTATTTTATATCGAACATGCATGACTAATAATTATTGATAAAGTTACAGTTTTAGATATAAATTATAATGGACGACAAAACAATCATGTCCGATTAACTGATATTATAATTAATATCTACCATCAAACATGATATCATAGTCATATTGTAATACCTCAAGCCTGGTATTGTGTTTTTAGTTCACTCAACAAAATATTGTAATAAATACCCGCATAATACGCAGATTGATATCAATTTACATATTATAATTATTATTTTTATCAATTCATCAAAAAGACTAAGGCATCTCCTGTACAGTGTACACCAAATAAACTAAACCAATTCACTTGTCTTTATTTTATTAACGTACACAACATTTACGTACTTTTTTCACTCATACCCCATCGCCCAATACACACCGTTTCAAGACGATTTTTCCTTTCACCTCAAACTTCCAACAAAATATTCTGTCATAAAATTATAATTTAAATAGACAAGTTTCAAAACTCGCTGATTAAACCGGTTAAATGGATTTTTGCAAAAAAGAATTGCGCTAACACAACAACAGAAAGCTCGCTCCCACATATATATGTATTATTATTGTAAAGACAGTTAGGTGTTTCTAGCTCTTAAAAAATAAATATTTTTAATAGAAGGATAAACATGTGTCCCTTTAATTTATTCTCCATCTTTTTAAGTCTATATTTTTTTCCACATTAATTTGTACTGATTTTGTTAATGTAGTACACATCTTTCTCCATATAGTAATACTTTGTGTACATATGGTAACATATTTTTTAATACCTTATATATGTTATAATATTGACAAATATTTATTTCTGCAAAGACAAATATTTGTCTAAAACAAACCACTCTCAGGTTATGTTACTATAAAGACAAACATGTGTTACTGTAATAGCAAATGTGTGTTATTATAAGAACAAATACTTATTTATGTAGTGTATAATATATTATTACAATAACACACATTTATCTTTACGGTAATACATACTTATCCTTATTTTAACACACCATGTGAGCGTACTTTTATGTTTTATCTTTAGCGCAAATATTTTGGAAAGAGCCACTTGACCCAATCCCATCAAGTTAGAATCCGCAAATTACCAATTTTTGTAATATTTTATATAAGTATTTGTCTTTTAGTTGTTTATATATTTTTGTTTACATCTCGGGATTATCAATTTAATGGAATTTTGATTTGGCACAATATTTGTACTTCAAAAAACTTTTATGAGACCATTTTCTAAAATGCTTTTATGTGATAGAAAAATTGACATTTTTCATATAGAAAATGATACTTTTCTATTAAATATTGATACTTCTATATTTCTTATAAAATGTATATTTCCATCACTTTTTAGATTGTTTATATGGGATAGTGCAAGTTTTAATGAAAATTTTGTATATACTTTTAAAAGGGTAAAATTGCAGTATATTGAATATTTCTACTTTATTTAGTAGAGTTTTAATTTATTGTTTAACGGTATACTACAAATGAAGTGACATGAAGTGTAAATAATAGATGTTTGCGAGGGGTTAATTTTAGAGTGTAAAACATTTTTTTTTATAGTTTTGAGCAATTTAAAAATAATAAAGGGAATACTATTTTAAAATATATGCAAATAATCCATATTTAGAAAATGAATCTTTTATCATTTCGCCCTCCCATGATGCCCCAGTCCCCGTAACAGCCCTGCACATTGAGAAGAAACGAAGTTGCCATTGAGGAGATTAATGCACAGACGATCATAAACCGGAACCCAGATCTAACCAAGCTCCCCATTATTGAATCTTTGATTTTCCGCCCTAAATTTCAAGATTAGGCGAGCGTGATTAAACTATGTTATTGAACAAAGATCGATTTTTTTTATTTTTATGGGGGATATTCGGCTACTTTTTCAGCGCTTCCTGCGTAGTAAAGTGAAATTGCTGTGTCGCGTGACTGGAGTGGAGAAGGAGGCCAAGACTGGCTGGGTTTGCTTCTTTTTTAATTTCGACCCCAAACAACAAGCGTTAACCCTGAAACTGGATTTAAGAATTAAGACCCAAACTGATAATAATAATGCTAATAAAATCCTCTTTTAATTACACGTCTAAAAAAAATAGAGTTAGTAGTGTGCACTAATGTGTGTTACTATTGGAGAAATTGTGTGTTACTAAAAATATATGTTACTATTGGAGCAAATGTATGTTACTAAAAATATGTGTTACAATTGGAGCAAATGTGTGTTACTATTGGAGAAAATGTGTGTTACTAAAATTATGTGTTACTATTGGAGCAAATATGTGTTACTATTAGAGAAAATGCGTGTTACTAAAAATATATGTTACTGTTGGAAGAAATGTGTGTTACTGCAAATATGTGTTACAATTGGAGCAAATATATGTTACTGTCAGAGTAAATATGTGTTACTGCAAATGTGTATTAATGCTAGAGTAAATGTGTGTTACTTAAAATATATGTTACTATTGGAGCAAATGTGTGTTACTGTTAGATGAAATATGTGTTACTATTGAAGCAAAATGTGTTAATGTTAGAGTAAATATGTATTATTGCAAATGAGTGTTACTATTGAAGCAAATGTGTGTTACTGTTAGAGGAAATATGTGTTATTATTGAAGCAAGGTGTGTTAATGTTAGAGTAAATGTGTATTATTGCAAATAGGTGTTAAAGAGAGTAATTGTGTTACTAAAAATATGTGTTACTATTGGAGTAAATGTGTGTTACTGTTAGAGCAAATATGTGTTATTATTGAAGCAAAGTGTGTTAATATTAGAGCAAATGTGTATTATTGCAAATGTGTGTTAATGTTGGAGCAAAAATGTATTGAAGTTAGAGTAAATGTATGTTATTGTTGAAGAAAATCTGTTTTAATATATAAAACAATAAATTTAAATTTAAATTTAAAGGGATGAGAAATAAATTAAAAATACATATTTGTTCTTGTAAAAATATATTTGTCATTATTGTTATTTTAAAGTAGAAAAACATATTTTTTAATGACTTGTAACACACATTTGTTCATATAGTAACATACATTTGTCCATACAGTAACACAAATTGGGAGCAAAAATCCTTAAACTTAACTTGCGCGAGATTTTGGACAAAACCTATCAAACTCGATCCGACCCGACCAAGATCCGCGAATTTTTTTACCTGAAACAACCCGACCTTATTTTTGTCACATAGACATACCGTGGAATATATCACATGAGACTTGCTCTTTGTATTTAGTTCATTGTGAGAGCCCCATAATAATAAGTTAATAACTCGAATAGTTTATCAAAAATTAAATAAAATTAATTATTTTAGATAACTTTGCATTTCAATATTTCAAAATGGATGCAAAATTTAAAACTCTTTTTTTATTTTTTTTATTTAACAAGATAAACTAACTTTGTGAGAAATCAGCTACAAATAAGACTAAGTATGGTGCGATGTGTTCAACTCAATCTGATAACAAACCTACTGATTATTAAAGTCAACTGATCAGTTGCACGACTATCAATTCAAACTTAATGCGGAGTGTAGGTCTTAACTCGTGTAATGAAAATATTTTTAAAATGACTAGGTTAAAACGAATCTGATCACTTAGTGCGAACAAAATAAGACGAGTATGTATGCAACAAAAATTGGCTAGTTTTATGGCTAGTAATATAAAGCAAGTAAATTGTACAAAAGATTTATAGTGGCTTGAAGATTCGACTTCTACGTCCACTCTTCCTAAACAAAGCAGGGGCGAAAGAATTTCGAGTCATTTAAGCATCCGAATCGTAGAGACATGTGAAATTAAACACTCCCCCTCACTCATGACCTATATTCTCAATTTTTTTATCTTTGTAGAGGAGGCACAATGAATAAACAATTAATATAGGTTGAGCTTTTTTCAGCGGGAATCGAACATATGATGTTTAGATCTGGATGTGTGTGTTTGGGATTTGATATCATGAAAGAATTCTGTCTTATCTAAAAGTTTAAATTTGTAGAGAGACGTGAAGTTAATTTGTTTATATTATTTCTCTAACAATTTCAATACCATATAAATCTTAATTTAGAGTGTCAATTGACACTTTCTAACAATATTTCAGTTGAATCCAATTCAAACTTACTCAATCTATCAACTTATGCTCAAAGATAGATAGGATTTGATATGAGGTTCCCAATTAGATGATATTTTTTCTTACAATGTTTAGCCTTAAGCTAGGATTGAATAATTTTTTTTGTAAGATTTGCATATGTGTGTAAGCTAATTAGAAACAGATCTAAGAACACTAATTAAAAAAATTCTATTGAATAAAGGGTTCTTGCGTGTTGATGATTGCAAACTTGGTAAAATTTTTGTAACTTTACCATGATGTTATGATCTTTATTTATAAGTATATTTCAAATATATTTGTTGGATAGATAATTTGAAATCTTATTTTCTTTGGTTGCAATCACACTTAGAAATTCATGCTCATGTTTTTCTTACTATTTGAGGTAACATTTTATCTACTCCTCGTACTTTTTATCTGTTGCCACTATTGCATCATGCTTTTATGCCTGTTTTAGTACACGAGTTGTCTTCTTCTCATTGGACCACATTTGAAGTTTAATATTTTGACGTTTAATATTGTTAGGTAATTTATATACTTATTGAAACTCTTATTATATATGTACTTTAAATTAATTAATTTATTCATGGCAAAATTATACTCCCTCTGTCCCTAAAAATGGTCTTGGTTATCTTATTAAGTCGTCAAAAAAAAAAAAAAAAAGATCATGTGGCCTAAATTGAAAATAATAAATTTTATCTACACTTTTCAATATACATATATAACATTTTTAAAATAATTTATTTTTTACTTGATGTTACACAATATTCTTACTTTTTATACATTATATCAACTTTTTTAATAACCATGCAAAAATTATCAAGACCAAATTTTGGGTACGGAGGAGGAAGTATCACATTAGGATAAATTAGATGATGTGTAAATATTTTATTTATTTTCACACGTCCGGAAGGACGAAAGTACATACAAAAGTTTGGCCCAAGAAACCAGCCGATCCAAATTAAAGAAACAATTGAACTCATCTTCCAACATTTACACTTACTTTGGGGAGGCTTGAGTTCTCCCAATTAAATAGGTCATGCTTCTTATTGAAAGTGGAGTGGACTGAGACCCATTACAACCCCCTTTCCCCACGTAATAAATAAAAGAGCATGCATACAGTGAAATTGGTTCATACATGAGTTATTAAAGTGTATTAGTTATTTTTACTAAAGCATATTAGTTATTATTACTGAAGAGTATTGCTTGTTTTCATTAAAAAGTCTTAGTTTGTTTTCAGTAAACAGTTAATACTCTTCAGTGAAAAATAACTAATACTCATCAATAAAACAAATGATACTCTTTTGTGAATACAACTAATACCCTTCAATGGTTCATGTATAAACCATTTTCACTCTATATTTTGTCTAAATAAAAAAACCATCTCATGTTTAAAACCGTCTTATACGAATTTTGCACTAATCTAATGATGCAAAAACTAAGGATATATTACGATGAGAATTAGTTATATCATATATGGCTACGCAATTGTTATTGAACGTCAACACATTATATTGGTACAAGGTTACAAACAAAAGCAACGAAGAACAACCAAAGATTACATCCAAAATTAAGAAAAATAATCAAGTGAACTTCTGATAGCTGAATCATGCATATTCATATAAATGGCATCTACCTGAATCATTAAACACAACATACATAAATGATCCCTGATTTAGTCGAGGCCTGAATCAAAAAATCGTTTGGGGTTTTTCAAGAGACGGTGAATGTGATATATGAAATAAAATGACTTATTTCAACCACAATATTATTATATACGTGTGCGCATAAATCTTTTTTCTCCGCATTTTAATACATTTATATATAAACGTGCATTCATTTATACAACTACTAGAGTGTACCCACGCGAATTTCGCGTACTGAAAAAATATATTATATTTATTTTCTGTAGACATTTAATATAAGAGTATTTTTGTTTAAAAAATTTCGAGGTATATACAATAAATTATGAGGTTTGTTTAGTTGTGGCACGTGCTTTTCACTAAACTCTATAGGCATATCCTACAAACTAAATAATTAAAAAAAACATCAAAATTCACATAAATTAATAACAATTATGGAATAACATTACTTAGACTAATAATTTAATAATAATTAATTTCCATTTCAATATTGAATAACTTATAAATTAATCAACATTATTAGTTATTGGGAGTATACGGTAAGAAATTAATTTATATAAGAAACAATACAAAATTTGAAATAAACTTTAAAGTTACAAATACCCGTTCATCGATCAAAATGAGTTCCAAGTAGAACTTGTCTCTATTAAAATCATTAAAAAATATTGTCCAATTTTTTCAATCCTAACTTTAACGGTCAATTTTTTGCTCTCACTCTTGATATTAGAAATCAGAGAAAATTTTGGTGTCATACTCTTGAAATCTAAATTGAGATTTAAATTACAACAATTAAACCATCATAATTATTCAGATAAAAATACATGGTATAGTTAAATTTATTATTTATGCACATGAAGAATAATTAAACTGAACGATGTAGAGCATAAATCAACAATCATTATTACATTCATATTGATATTGATATTTAAATCTAATCAAATTGTGAGCACTTAAAATGATGAATTTAATTATAAAATAAATATACTAATAACAATAGATATATAACTAACCAACAATTGATGGGAGAAATCTCAGCAAAAAAGTGGAACAAATGAAACTTTGATGTGAAAAAATGAAATACAATATGCTCTTATTTATAATAAAAAAAATGCATGCAATATTATATCTTGTCCATAATAAGAATATATCACATAAGAATATTCTTTGGAATATATAACTATATACCTTTTATTTTAGGAAAAAGTTATCGAACATTATATTATACTATATATACTAACTCAAACTTAGAAATGATAAATTTAGATTCATTCAATAAGTAGATCATATTTAATTACATTAAGGTTTGGAAAAAATATGATTTATAATAAATTCTTTAAATAACTAAATAAAAAAATGGAAAAAATATTTATTTGCATTAATTATGCAGATATAAATTAATGGTTTAGATTTAATGATATAGAACGAAGGGTCGAGATTAAAAGTTTAACCAACTTTTAATGAGAGCACAGTATTTCAAAATGGAGAGATTTGAGACATGCCACATCAGCCTAAGAATAAAGTGGTGTTGACACATCATCTTGGAGAGGTTTGAGAATATATTATTATAAGATTAAACACTCTTACAATTACCGGGGTTGAGCAATATTCATACATTAATTACTTCTAAAATGAGTATATAAGCAACTAGGCAAGTCATGGTATTTATAGTGAACTGTTGAATATTACATTTAAGCGAGTAAATATTTTATGAAACATTCAAATATATGGAATATAATACGGAATAAGTGCACCCTAGTACAATTCTCAAGGCTTAAATGCTAATTAAAACATGAGAAATCCTAAAACCCAATTTCATACAATTGTATCCTGATTTGTATTTTAGAGAGATGGACCCCATCCAAATCCCCCTCTCTCCTAAAATATCAACCTCCATCCCATCACTCTCTCTCATCCTCATTTCTCTCTCAACCCACACGTATCCCTCCTCTCTCTCTCTCTCTCTAATAATTCAAAAACCACCATACCCAAGGGCGGAGCCTCAGCATGGCTAAGGGGGGCTATAGCCCACCCTACTTTTTGGGAATTTTTTTTATATATTACAAAAAAAAAAAAAAAATTGGCCTTCATAGGATTCGAACCCAGGACCCTGCACAAGGAAAGTGGAATTAAGCCACCAAGCTACACCAACTTTTGTTTTAATTCTTACAAAATATATTTACTTAATGTCTTATAAATTAATATTAATGCATTTATTTACACAAATCAAATTTCAAATTCACACAACAGAAGGTCCAGAGTCCAGACCCTGCGCCCCTGCCTCTGCGATTTCATCACGATTTTTGTGCCTTCTCCCTTGCCTCAAGCCGGTCTCATCTCTATTGTTCGTCGGTTGCTCGTGTCTTCCCTCGTTATTCCTCAGCTTGTTAGTTGTCACACAAGGTATATTTGCATCATCTCTATTCTTCTCAATTTTAGATAATGGAGTTTTCAATTCAATTTTTTGAAGCTCTTCTTATTTTAGAATATAGATAAATAGTGAAATTATATCTTGAATGTGTGGGATGATGTTTTTTTTTTGTATAGGGAAGTGGAATAGAAACTATAAAATATTTTTCCCCAAATTTTGAGAGTTGGGAAAAAACCCTAATTGCATAATTTTTTTTAGTACTTCCAACAATGAATATTGTATCCTCAATTACATATTATATACTTAGTAAAAAATAAATTGCTTAATGTATCTCATTTGAATTTGGAAAAGGAGAAATAATAAAAAAAAATCCAATGGTCCCCCCCCCCCCCTATCCATATCCTTAATTGATTTTGGAAAAGGGAATAATGAAGCTCAAGTGTCCCCACTCCACTATCTTTTAATTCATATATGTATTGTTTTACTAATTAAATTTGTATTTGATTTTGTATAGGTCGTGGATCCAACAACGAAGAAAGGAAAAACTATTAAGTCATTCTTTACCAACTTTAAAAGGAAGGAACCTACAACAAGTGAAGACCATCATACATCTAACAATGACAATATAGCTCCGCCTCTTAATGTCCAACCTCCTCAAGTGCAAGGAATTGAAGTTGATCTTGATTCGCTTGAGTGAGATCCGTTTAAACTCAAGCCAATTTGGGAACATCATGTTAATCAAAGAGATGAAATAAGGAGAGCTTATATAAAAATGGGAGCATTTCAACCCATTTTGGATGAATACAAGCAACGACTGAACGAACATTTTTAGCTATGAAGCATGTCAAGAGTGTTCTCCGAAACAAAATGGAGGGTGATTATCTATTAGATTCCATGGTTGTTTATTTCGAAAGAGAATTGTTTGAAGATATTGATCCTGATTCTATTATCGATGAATTCTATCAGATAAAAAATCGTAGGGCGCAACTTATGTAAAAAAATGACTTATGTAATAACAAAATTGACGTTTTTATTTTGTACTGTATTTATTTTAATCGTCCAGCCCGTCCTATATTTTCATCCTGCCTCCGCCCTTGACCATACCCAACTCTAAATATTCCCACAGATGGAAGACGAAGCGGCGGGGCGCTATCATAGTGGGACAGAATGCAGATTTGTCCTCTCCAAGTGCTATCACGACCGCATCGGCGCTATCACCTTCCGATGGTGCGGTGGTGGTGCAGGGAAGCTCCGATGCCATGGTTGACGGAAGCCCAAAAAAATCAGATGAAATCCTTTTCGATCTGGTACCAGAGCCTCCGATCTATGCACCAGGAATCTTCTATGGCGGTGCTCGCACGATTTCAACGTTGGAGCCTTAGAACCGAGACGATCTTTCACCGCTGGAAGCTTTATGGCCTCAAATCGGAGAAAACAGAAAGACGGTCGGAGGAAAGAAGTTATTATTTATCATTTATTAACTACTATTACTTTTTTATATGAGTGATTGTGGTGGTTTTGTTGGTGGATCTTTAGTGGGGATTTGTGAACGGAGGTTGTAGAATGTGCGCATGTGGGGTGAAATGGATGATTTAGAGTGTGTAGATGAGTTGGGGGGGGGGAGGGTCTATGCGTGTAGAGTGTGTGCAGGAGGGGGAGGGAGGAGTGCTGCGCGTGTAAGTGTTTATATTTTGAATTTTTGGACATTCCGTCTAATTCTAAACGTCATCTATTGCATATTTCAACTGAGAATTATACCCTTTTATGATGATGATTTAGTTTTGGCATTGAATTTGATTTTTTTTTTTTTAAACAACGCTTCGATTTTACCTACATGCATTTTTAACATGATGTTCTAGCTATAATTAGAGATATGACCACTTCAAATAGATTTCAAATTTAATTGAATGATTGCTTCTCATATGCTGGCATATGAGAGGGTTAATGAATGTATATTTTGTTCAGGATAGACATATTTGCACCGTAAATTAATTTAGCAAACTTTTGGTGTTGGCAAATTGATTCTAAGAACATTTGGGGTATGGTGTAAGATATCTGGGCAACTTCATCTATCTTTCCACAAATATGATTTTGATGAATTTCCTTGTGATTTCAGGCATTAAAGTATGAAGATTTCTGGAAATTCGAGGATTAAAAGGCTTTTGGAAACTCCATCATAAAGAAGTTGGGCATTTGTTCAATTTTTTTTTTTTTTAATTTGTTCATAATATTTGGCCGATTGTTCATAAATTGTGCGTATGTGCACATTTTTTCGACAAAAGTAATATTTTGATTTTTTGGCATCTGTTCATAATATTAAGGAGATTGTTCATAATTTTTTGTGGTATGTTCATTTTTTTTTGCAGTCTGTTCATAAATTTTGACTGTACAATCCTTACAGATGTAATATTTTCATTTTTTTATGTAATACCGATGTAATATATTTTTTTTATGTAATTTCAAAATTATTAACGAAGGAGGTACTTTTTGAACATGTTTGAATTGTTTGATTATGTAGATGATTAAAAATACTGTTAAAATATAACATTCAAAATATATTATGCAAAGTGTTCAAAATAAAAGTAGGTTTATGTCAAAATTAATAAAGATTCGAAAATAATAAAAATTATGGTAAAAAAAAAAAAAATTCTTGAGAAATGTGAAAAAAAGTATTATGAATGGAATTTTTTATTGCAATGATGTAGGAGAAACTTTCAAATTTTTGGAGGAATAATTTGTTTTGAAAATTAGGAATGGAATTGATAAAAAAAAAAGTATTTTCTTGGAAAACCACCATGCAACAAAGAAAAAAAAAGGTGAAATAGACTGTATACCACATCTGCGTAGCGGTCAAATCATGGCAGATTAGTGTCTTGTTTAAATTTTTAATAGTAGGTTCTTTTGTATGAATTTGAGTTTTTGAATAGAAGGTGGGACCACTAAATGTACTAAAATGTAACAAGGGATTTCTACCATCCCATTTTGTATTTAATGCTATAGGATTGTACCATTTATTAACTACCCCATATAATACTTTAACTTAATCTATAATACTCTAACGTCCCAAGTAAGACGAGAGGGAAAGAGCAATTCACTTCTCCAGGACTAAAATATTTAATAGCATGGGAACAATCCATTAAAAAATGCAAAACCATAGACAATAATCTCGATGATACGTGTTGCATTTACCCATTCCAAGAAAGAAATAAACAAAAAAAAAAAAAAACCTCAAATTGTTCAAGGTACCTCGAAAATTTTAAAACTTGATCACATATTACATAGCGAAAAATAATTTTTTGAGCAATCACGCTTCACACAAAACAGATTGATATCTGCAGATGTGTTTAAGTACATCATAGTCCTCTTCATCTAAGCATAGATCAAGTTGACACCGTAAAAGTTGGTCAAAATTTCCACCAATTCACCTCTAAAATAAAATATATACAATTTAATGTTTATATAATATGTGTATGGTTGTTGAGGCAGGTGATTGTATTTTGTGAAAAATATGAGAGAAGAAGAGGTATTTGTGAAGTGTGAATTACGTGTATACCAAAAATTCTTGTATGTGTGCGTTGAGGATGAGAAGGAAGCAGAAGATAAGAGTTGTTCTGCCCATTTTTAAATCACTTCACAGTAGCACGCTTCGCTTTGTGAGATGAAAAAAAAAAATACAAATTTACTAAAGGTAATGTTCACAACTGGCCTGTGCATGGCACAATAAAAAAAACTACTAGTATGTTAATTCAAATTGTCCAATCTTAAAAGCAGAGGTGTTGAGTGAAACTCATTGTGATGATCAACTTATATGCTTTGTTTTGTAGACCAACTACACAAAAATAAGTATAATTAATCCAAATTATAATATTGTTGCTTTCAATATACGGAATGGCTTATAAAATTGTTGCGTCCAATACAGGGAATCCAACATAAGATGTTGGTCACCTAGTTTGGATTTTGGAAGAAAAAAAAACCCGTAAATCTTAGCAAATACTCAAGTAACGACTTTAATATTTTTTTAAAAGCGCACTAACTAGCCTAATTGTGTATTTTTTTTTGTTTTTTTTTTTTTGCAATTAGGGGATTACTTTTTTTATTTTTGGTATTACTAATTACTTTTTAAAGTATTACTAATTTCTACTTGGGAAATTATTTTCAAAATTCAAGTGCACATTATTAGTGTTGTAAATCGAGAGCGTAAAATAGAGACGCGGGATTTGTTCACCCAGTTCGTCAATAACGACTACATCTGAGGGCGTACCAAGCTAGGAGTTTCACTAATATGTGTGTGTATGCATGTATACAATTCTGAGTACAATGATCTATTTATAATAGAAAAGACCTGGTCTAAACCTAAAGCTCATTTAGGTTATAAGTCCATTAGTAATGTCCACATCAAATCTTCTAGATTTGGTATAATAAATCTGTTGGATTTATAACACTCCCCCTTGGACATTACGATATAACATATATGCCATGTCATAAAAACTCCACGTGCTAGGTAGCGACCAAATATCTAGTTAGGGATGAATGTAATTTTATTGATCTTTCGGATCAAATCTTCTGGATTTATTTCGGGGTTACCTATCCCCCTGAAGACAACAACCCTGTGAGCTTTCGCATCCCAATACCATGAACATACTTCTTAAAAGTAGATGTAGGTAAGGACTTAGTGAACAGATCTGTTAGGTTGTCACTAGATTGCACCTTTTGAATGGTAATCACGCCACTCTTCTGGAGTTCGTATGGGTAGAAAAACTTAGGTGAAATATGTTTCGTCAAGTTTCTTTTGACGTACCCATTACTCATTTGTGCGATGCAAGTTGCGTTGTCTTCGAATATAACAGTGGGGGACATATTACCACACGAGTCACCAATGTGTTTTACCAAGAATTTCAACCGAACACATTCTCGTGCGGCTTCAAACAAAGCTATAATCTCTGAGTGGTTTGAAGACGTGGTAACTATGGTTTGCTTAACCAATCTCCATGAGATCACGGTACCACAACAAAGAAAAACGTAACCTGTTTGGGATATGGCATTGTGGGGATCTGACAAATAGCCAGCACCCGCACAACCTACCATGGTTTTGTATTGGTTCTTACGGTAAAACAATCCAAGATCTTGAGACCCTTGGAGGTACCGTAAAACATGCTTAACATCATTCCAATGTCTCCTTGTAGGAGAAGCGCTATATCTCGCAAGCAAATTAACTGCAAATGCAATGTCCGGTCTAGTGCAATTTGCGAGATAGAATAATGCTCGTTTAGAGTCGTTTTCTGATTTTGTTATGTATTGTACCATGGTATTATGTGTTGTACCACTTCATTTTACAAATAGTGGAATGTGCATATGAGTGTGTTGTACCAAGGTATTAAGTGTTGTACCAAGGTATTATGTGTTGCACCATTGTATTATATGTTGTACCATGGTATTTACGTATACTAGTATTATGGTATCATTTGTTGTACAAAAGCTAATTCGATAACTTGAAAAACCACATCAAAATTGACTGAAATTTTTAAATGAAGTTGACATATATAATTAATAGTTATTGATAAATTTCTAACATGGGGAAACGTCCAATCACACAAAAAGTGAGGAGGGACACGTTCCATCAAACAAAAAAGTTGGCATGTACTATAGATGGTATATATGTCATAATGTAGTGTAGTGTTATTGTTTGCAAAATTTGTTAAATCACAAATTCAACTATTCGCAAGTGTACGAGATCGTTGTTGTGGTAGACAATTGACCAAGTTAAATATCGAACCACAGGACTAGAGGCTAGTGTAGCCCTAATACTATGCGTCGGCGCGTAATTGTAGTGCGGATCAGAGTTTTAGAAAGGGATTTTCTCGAAATTAAAACAACTATTAAAACAACTAAACAAATCAAAGCAATTAACAAAATGAAAACAATAAGCAATTATTAGAGATTTGAACAAGAAAACGATTACGTGTTCGGGTGTTCATCATCACATGAGAATCAAGTACACGATCGATAAATAATAACTATTCAAGTTTCCGATCAACTATAGAAGCAATCACTGAACATCACGTATTCACCGTACTGGATAAGCCTAGATAAACACGTCAAATGAAAACATCGGATCGTTAATCTTCTCACTTATCACCAATTTCTCAATTAAGCAACAAGTGTAGGAAATATGGGGTTCTAATGAAAATACCCAACTCTCGTTGCGATACTCCAATATCCACTCAAATTTCATAAATCACTCACACCCATACAAGATCATGCACCGACCCAACTCTCGTTGCGATAAACACACAATCTAAATACGAATTACAAGAGCAATCATGAAATCGAACAATCAAAGTCCATATTCCTAATAGATTGACCTTCAACTAGAATATATATCACAAATCAAATCAAATACTTAATTACCCATGTAAATCCAAACACCCAAACACAAGGCAATTAACTAAGCATCATAACAAACAAGCTCATATGAAATAAAGAACAATAATCCATAAACATGAAAATTAAAGCAATATGAAATGAAATAAAGGAAAGAAGTCACCTCTTGGGAATTGATTTAGCTACAAAACTTGAGAATCCTTGCTTGAAATGAAATTACTACTAATTGAAAGCTTAATCTAATCTAAATTATGCTAGAAATTTAAAGAAAAATAAAAAGAAAAGAAGAAAATTTTTTAGGGAAATTAGGGTTCTTAGCTATGAGTGTATTGTTGTATGATCCTCTAAATCTCATGAAAAATGATATTTAAAGTGTGGGATGATGGCTTGAGACGAAATTGCTAAGAAGTCCCTGAAAAATGATGTATTTTCAAAATTTTAAGCCTTGGCCGAATATCTCACGATATCTCGCGAGATTTTAAATATTGCATTTAAAAATTGCATTTTACCATATTTCCCAAGAGACTTTTGCACTAATCTAATGTTGAAAAAACTAAGGATTCATTACGGTGAGAAATAGTTATATCATATATGGCTACACAATTGCTATTGAACGTCAACACTTTATATTGGTACGAGGTTACAAACAAAAGCAATGAAGAACAGCCAAAGAATACATCCAAAATTAAGAAAAATAATCAAGTGAACTTCTGATAGCTGAATCATGCATATTCATATAAATGGCATCTACCTGAATCATTAACCACAACATACATAAATGATCCCTGATTTATTCGAGGCCTGCACACCGGATTGAATCAAAAAATCGTTTGGGGTTTTTCAAGAGAAGGTGAATGTGAAATCATCTTAGCCAACGATATCTCGAGCAAAAGATAGGCCAACAGGATAAGAACGGTGGATTCTCGTTTTTGCAGTAGAAAAATTAGCAACACTCTTTCCGTCTGTACTTGGAGAAGTTGTTTTCTTTACCGTATTTGATTCATCAGCTCCAACAATGAATTGAAGCCCCTGTGTACATATAAATATCAACAAACTGTCAAAGGGACAAATAGAATAATACCTGCAGTGAGGGGTATTTTACTAACTCACCTTTGACCTCTCTAGCTCTGGTAATACCTTGGAATTTGCTATTTGCTTCGTCTTAATGTCCTGTCACATCACAGTAGATTCTTCGTCAGCTAAAATACGGAGTTCAAGCAAGAGACAATGGGTTGCTTGTGCCTTCAATTGGTGCAAATAGAAAGCAGAAAGAGTTTGTAGCTCAAGTTGGTTCGAATAAATAGACTAGTATATAGATTCAGCAATCTTAGTCTAATAGCACGTGATCCAGATCCAGATCGGCGATTAACGTGTCTGAACTAACCAGAACTGCATCACACCACCAGTTGCTGAGGTTAAGATTCAACGATACTAGCACATCATCAAATGTTGGCTGGACTCAACCCTTCAAGACCCAACAAGTCAGTAATCGCCTTTACCCCATTGTGTACAGTTGAAGCATATGTTGTCATTTATTTTTAGGTAATAACAATTAGATATATAGTTTTCTTTTTCTCATTCTTTTAGGTCTTCCCCTTTTCCCTTTAAATTTTGAGTTACAGGTCATCAAATGTCTCCTATGCAGTATGCACGTCCACACCACCTTTGACGCACTTCTCCAGTTATAAAATTTGGTGGGAAAATATACACATTATCAGTTATCTGACACAATCTACTGTGACATCATGTCACATAAGTTAATAACCCTTGCAACTCATATGACATCATAGAGCATTAATCGATAACTACTTTAAGTCAACCCAATTGTTTAAGCCTAAGCTGACAAGAAAGCTAGTTCACACACTTGAAACAGAAGTCCTTAAGTATTTTTCAAACAAGATTTGGACACAGAAACTCTTTAGGAGATATTTAAAGAGAAAAAAATAAGGAAGGATGTGAAACAGGCGGCTAACCTGGATAGTTTTAGAACTCTGATCATCTTTAACATTATCAGCCACTTGGCAGAGATACCACAAACCCGAGTTAGTCAAATCCTGCCATGTACACAGTAGCAAGGGAATTTAAGCTGCCACATCTATATAAAATGAGAATTATAAAAGTGAAAAATTTAGAGCTTTACCTGCTTGCTTTCAAGAAGTTCAATTTTCCCTTCCTGTAAGTTGATCAGGTGGAAAAAATTAAAAAGATAACTTGACAATCATCATTATCTTTATCATAAATAATTTTTTTATTGAGCATTATGATTACTTACCAAGCCAGACACCATCTCATGGATCAAACCAACATCATACCCTATCTGATTAAGATTAGATCTTACTTCAGTAACCTGCATATTTTTGACAAGTATTAGAGAGAAGATATTTTCTGATGAAAGTGGCACACAATTTTCATTCATGCAATTCCATTAGGGACAAGAAAGTGTATATTATATACACCATACGGCAAAAGCTACTCGAATCATTCATGGTTAGGCATAAAGTTATCTAAAGATGAATTGCCTACTTTTCAAATATTATATATTGGGAGCAGTAAGAACTCCAAAGCCCTAGCATTCACGAGGGTTATGTATAACTCTAGATTCTCATCAAATGCCATCACCTCCCAAGGACATTCTTCCCCCAGATATAGCATATATGGCAATACAAGAGAGGTACCTCAAGATCCCCACCCCCACCACCCCCTTAAAAATTTTGAAGCAGATTTTGCAAAAAGATTTAAAAAACCTGAAAAATCAAGATTCTTTGCACTAATGAACAATAAATGTGATGCTTTTGTCTATCTTTTGTTAAGCCTTATTTAAAGAAACTAAAAAATGTTAGATCAAAGTAAATATGCTATTACAAGGTGCTGCATACATCATGAGCAATAAGTTTTGACATTTCCCTCTGCTCATCCACTTTCCAGTCCAGGTTTTCCAGTCTCTTTGTTAAATGCTTCTTTGTCGACTGCAATAAAAAAAAACAAGTTCCTGAGCAAAATACTATAGATGAAGGAACACAACAACGATGAAACGGGATTGTAAAACTTCCTGAGTATTTCTTTGTCATTCATTTACTTACAGCCAATGCTTCAGAAACATGTTCTAACTGCTTCGACACAGATGCAACAGCATTTGCCATATTATGCTTTGTGACATACATGATATCGGAGAATGACAAACCCTGCATCGCAAAAGAGCAGAGGGTAAAGCAAGGAAACAGAGAAGTTTTTTTTTTTTTTTGGCCACTAGAAACATGTAGAAAGGAAAGAAAGCAAAAACTGCGAATTTGTTGTATTAGCTAGTACCAAATACCCTCCCCCATCCCCATACCCACCACAGGCACCAACCATAACGATTCCAAATGTGTGTTGAACAGGAAGAAGTAAAGACCCTTTCTGGTTCAGATTTGTCTGTCTTAAAAAATACTTATGTTTATCCAATTCGGACATACTTTCCTCTAGTTTAAGTGTTAAATGTTCTTCCAAATGCCTTCTATTTATTTGCCAGATATTTTTAAAAGACTCTCTTAAACTTCTTAATTGATAATAAGAGAAAGGACACACATTTGCAAACAAAACAAAACAAGAAAATGATAACAATCATAATATATGTGGAAGCAGCTTCTGTTGCAGCAAGTCAACAAATAGGCTAAATGGTTCAATTGAATCTTGCCTTCCACCACATATAGCAGTATCCCATTGCGCCCACAGCTGCTGCCGGGAGTATATATGAAGCATAACTTCCTGTGGAAATTAGAGAATGCAAGATTATTTTCCATCTAATCCCCTAAAACAGGATTGGATCCAAAAATGTAGGACCAGGTAAAGGTGGAAATTGTATCAATTTGCTATAAAACAAAGTCAATTCTTGATCTACCAGAAAACTTTATGGGAAAGAAAACAGAAAGAACTATAAATTTGGGAGCTATTATTTGATAATTTGTTTAAGCAAAAAGAATAAGCACTCTGTTTCTTCACATATTATAGTTGATAATTAAGATATCGACACCATCTTCTAGCAAGTTAAGTTAGCTGTTACATCATGGTTCTTGGTCAAGTATCCGTTACTTACTTATTTCATTCTATAATAATCCCTTTATGGCAAGTTAACTTCATTATTGACATCTATTGATGCATTAAAAAATGCTCCAAATATGTCCATAAATTGTTCATTGTTACATAAATCCAATGTGTGAATGGAAGTTTTTAACCATAAAGGGATCTCAAGTCTCAGTCAACCCTTGTAATTGAACAAGGACGGAAGTTCAAGAAAACATAAAATTGACCAGGAACTCTACAACAAGCACAAGTGAGTTTGAGTGTGAAGAACCTTGGGCTACAGTGATTGAAGTTTGGTCATCAGAACAATAATCAAGACATACAATATATAATGCAACAATAGTTACATACCAGAGGATGAATTCCCATTAAAAATGGTAACAGGATTGGACAAACTTAACTCCTTGATCTCTTTAGCCAATTGCCGTACCTGAAGGCAAGCCACTCACAGGTAAACAAAACGAATCAGTCAACACATATACTCTTCAAATAAGGCAGCTTATTTTAGGCACATGCAAGTAACAAGAAAAAATCATACCAATATTCTTAAAATATAGGGCAAGGTTGTATGAGAACTCCCATATACTAGCAAAAACTCTACAAAATATTAAAGTGATGTATTATACCATCATGCTGAGTGAAATAGGGAAGAAAAGGAGCTCCAGAAAAACTCGTAGCGAGTTTTTTCTTCCCTATTTTCTTGTGAAATAAACAAAATTTATTGTCTGTTGACATTTTTGGAATGGGATTATCATTCTCAAAAACTTCAGTTGGTGTTCACAATTTGAAGAATTAATATCTTATTATATTGATTAACAAAACTAAAAGAAAGCAATATCGATAAGACATCTGTAATTTGAACCTTCTTAACTAATCGCAACAAAAAAACATTCACAAAACATATAGGGGACACTTGGTTCATATTCTTCAATGAGAATCTCTTTTCTCTCTACGAACCCGTAATGAAAGAGATATGTTGGTGAAGGACTGTCCAAGTGGTGGTCATGTATTTAGTGTGTTGCTCTAAATTTGGAATAAATAAGACAAAAAATTATTGTTGGTTGAGGAATAGTGGGAATGATTGAGGAGAAATGATTATAGGAGGGGTGGCAGTTAATCAAAATGAGGTAATTATTAACTTATTTAGAGTTTCATTATCCCTTGTGAAGTATGAGGAATATAAATTGATCATCTTTTATTCTCATTAAGCACCATAATTACCCCATGATCATTCTCATAACCATTCCCATTGAGGAATTTTGAAACCAAGCGCCCCCTTAGATCTAACATTTCTCCCAAGCGAATGCTACTTTGAGTCTCGCACCAATTTTCTTATTCACTATTTCATTTAGATTGTGAGTGAGCCTCTTGGACTTGCGATTATGCGTCATGTTAATTATAAAATTGAAATTAGCAAGATCAACAAATATGATTTTGTTCACACCCACAACATTTAAGATGATCAACTATGAACTGAACTGGTGAGGCAGGTATGAGAGTTAGTTCCTACCTGAGCAGCAAGAAGAGCGGCATCATATTTTCCAGGGGATGTTTCAGCTTCATTTATTTTTTTTATCAACTCTTGAAGATGAGAAATTATATCTGAGAGCTGTCCACTTCTCAAGATAACAGATCCAGTAACACCTGTTCATGGTCAAAGTTTTATATTACTCGTTGCTTTAGTTTAGAAATGTTAATCAGCTTATGAAACTCAGAGCATAACCATACAATCATTGGCTTGACGAAAGAGTCATTTTGGTTTTTAGCTGGTTATATGTCCATGTAACTAGTCTGCTGTATTTATATTTAACAGCTAAAAAGCATAATAACCATTACTGCAGTGCTCATTCAAAAAGCAATTCCTGTAAACATATAAAGCTATGATAGACGTCATCAATAAGGTGCAAATATCACTGAATTTATAATCTGAATGGTTGATCTCAAGACTCAATATTGATGTTATAACATTGACTCCATTCTCCATCTCAACAAGAAGAACAGCTAAAGCTTTATTGGACTCCTATGGATCATTATCATTGTGTTCCACACAGGATAAACATTAGATATAAAAAAAATGGATAAAGGAAGGACAAGGACCATAATTCTGCACCAACCAAATCAAGAAATCATGTCGCTCTAGTGTTTTTTTCTTCCCGAGATTAGATACAAACTGCGAAAATTAATTTTCTCCAAAAAAAATTTTGATTGGTAAAAGAAAATATTATAACAATTGGGGTATAAGGGGCACTCCAACCCTTACAATAATATTACAACTCAGACTCTTCTTCCTTTGAATTTTCAGATTTTACAACAACACTTTCTAGGATCAAAATTTCAATCTTCAAAAGAAAACTTATTACGAATTCTCCTCTTACTACCACCCACGACCACACCTTTGCTTTAATCTCAGAAAATAAGCTATTGAGATACGGTGTCTTTCCTTCTCTAATTGTTAATTGTTAATTGTTAATTGTTAATAGGCTACTACTCCTAATTCTTGAAGCTCAAACAGCAGCCTAAAGGATTACTTCCCTCACTGAATTACAAATACAAGAGGATAAATACTGAATCTGAATTTGAATGTACAAAACCAAATATGATTCCAAAAATCACAAAATTAGGCAAAAAGCAATCACAGCGCTGATAACGGACTAAACTATAAATTCCAAACTAGCAAAGACATCAATAAATTACTCCGATCATCGAATAAAAAAAAACGCGAACAGAACAGCAATTCCGTGCTCACAAATATATCATACGCCGAGCGAATTAATCAACAACGAGAGAGAGAGAGAGAGAGAGAGAGAGAGAGAGAGAGGAGGGCGAAGGATAACCTGCGCCGACGAGAATGAGGACCTTAGAAGTAGCGACACCGGTCTGCAGCGCCATTGTTGAGCTTTACTTTAGATACAAAGGTTGAACCTTCCTACATTCATGTTATAATTCGTGCCAAATGAAATTGTGGTCTAATTTCCCCCTCTTCTTATATTTTCATTTAATAATTATATTAAAATAGGAAAAGATATAAAAAGAAATTACAGGGGAAAAATATTTTTCCCTCTTTTATTGAACAGAAAGTCTCTTTAACGTCTATTTATTAAAGAATAGATTTTAAATAAAAACGATTCATGATAAATTTATAATGAAACTATTTTAAAGTATCAAATATTTAATTAAGAGTGTCAAAAATTTCATCAGAAGTATCTACAATCGTTTCAGTGGTATTATATTACATTTGTTGTTGATTTTTTTTATCCAAACTGTTGATACTCTTGATTTGATTTTTGATACTCCTAATTAAATATTTAATAGTTTAAAAAAAATTCATGATGAACCTATCATGAAACAATTTTTATATAAAACCTACCCATCATCAAATTAGTGCACAAACTTTGACGAATTGTGTTTTGTTGATTTTTTTAACAACTAGTGCATGATTTTTTGTTTCTGGTTTTTTTTTTCTCCATTTTTTAAATCAATTCTCAATTTTGGAAATATGTTCGTTTTAGTAATAGTTATGAATTCATATTAAATAGGATGTAAAATAAAATAAAAATGACTATGGATTTCAAAACACCTCTCTAAATTTTTTTTTTTTTCCATTCCAATGAACTTTCATCGTCAGTTATCATACATCAAAATCTTCAAATTATTGTGATTGGTGACTCTCAAAACATCCACTTACAATTGATTGTGATTAAAACTAGATTAAAAAAATACAAATATTAGCGAACGATTGTCATTGACTCTTATTTTAACGTTCCACATGAAAAAACTAATGTGAAATGTCTCTTCTGAAACTTGAACGAAAGTCTTGGGTCGAATGGAGTCAAAGAAAGTTTAAGAATCGACATCATCTCACATGAATTGTTTCTGGTTAAGTCTGTACCTTTCATAACACTGTCACTTAGTCTTACTCTTATGAGAGTCAATCTAGTTCCATTGCACAGTCCCTTTGAATGACCTATATTTCTAAGTAACATAACTCGAGTCTCAACTTTCAATTCGAATAATGATTCGACACACTATAACACATTAAGTTATTCAAACAGTAGGTGCAAATATGGCTCTATCCTTCAAATAATTCAGACAGTCCATAATATTCTTCAAGTGTAGCTTTGAACAAAATATTTTTTAAAAGAGTCTCTGCACTTCTATCTATTTTCAATTAAAAAAAATCATCTATGAAGTCTTTCGTTTCATACGATTACTCGTACATATTAATTTTTTAAATTTATTTTTATAATATTGAAATAAATACATGCATTAAAATAATTATGCAGTTTAAGTATGTATACATTTCACATTTCACATGTATTTTTATATATTAATAACTAACATTATTCTGTAATCTTCAGATTTAATCTAGGTTTGAGGTTGGAAACTGATGGAGATGAAACTGTTGTGATTTATCTCACAAAGTTTAACCAATTCGAGTTTGAATTTGACTGTCAATCCGTCTTTATTTTATTCAATTATTTCATTTCATTTGGTCCTTGTTTATTTTGAGTTTGACACTTTAATAATTAAGCCACATGTATTAGGTCTTTAGCTTTGATATTTATGTGTTTACTGCAAACTTTGAGAACCTAATTTATTGATTATGATAATTAGGGTTTTCCCTATTCCTATCTTACAATATTCCATTTAATCAATGTAAATAGAAGATGCTTTCTCCCTCAAGCTACACGCTCGCTGCATCAGAAATCCTCAATTTCTATCCATTTTTATGTTGGGTCAGTCCATACAGATTTTTTCTTTATTTTTAATAGGAATGCATTATTCATATCAATATGCTGAAACTAAGAGCAAAAATATTGAGTAATATGGAGTTGGTTAGAGATCTTACACTTACCTTATTTTTTAGACGACAAAATGCATTTAATTATGCGTTGTTTGTAATTTTGTTTGATAATTAATTAACTCAAAGATATCTCTCAAACTTATTCCAATATGATGGATGTACTCATTTGTATTGGTGGTTTGCGCAATAGAATATATTGATATATTAATTGTTACCATATGTCTATTGTAATTTTTCTTCGAAACAATTAAGTTAGATAATTTCTTTCTTCTACAAAAAATTAAGATTATGTTTAGAGTGAAATTGGTTTATACATAAAGTATTTTTTAATACTTTTTAGTATAATCAACTTATACCCTTTAGTCTAATCAACTAATACTCTTTAGTTAAATTCAACTATTACCCTTCAGTGAAAACAACGAATACCCTCTAGAACTAATAACTAATACCCTTCATTGAAAACAATACTCTTTAGTGAATACAACTAATACACTTCAAATAGTTCATGTATAAATCATTTTCACTCTATACTTTGCCAAAAATTAAAGAGTGATCTTATTTTTTTTTTTTGAATTAATAAATATTTATTTTAATAGCTTCTACAAACTATATGTCAAATTATTTCTATACATTCATCATTCACAATTTTTTAAATAACTATTACTTTAAAAATAATTGAAATATCTTATACCAAAAAATAGAGGGTTTTAACATAATATATATCTAAAAAATATATTCAATATATTTTTAATTATTTCTCAATATATATTATAAATTATAGGCTTAATTGCAATAAAATCACCACTTTTCCGAAAATTGCAATATAAGCCAAACTTTTGAATTTTGGCAAAAAAAATTATCACTTTCATATTTGTTTGCAATATAAACTTCGGGCAATTTTGTCCTTGCCTCAAAGCTGACGTGTACAAATATTTATACAACCATTATCTCAGTATGCATCCACATCATTAATTATTTATAAAAATAATAAATAAAATATAAATTACAAATTAATATTATAAAACTATAATTAAATTTAAAATACATATAAATGTAAAAACACAAGTTCATCCTAATTAAGTATCAACATCCTAATTCTACGAGTTCATCCTATTCTAAGCATATTAGGGTTTAGCCTAACATGGTGATTATGAAAACACAAGAAATATCAAGATCAATCATCGACATAATTAAAGAAATAGAGAGAATCAAGAACATAAACCAACTATGAATTTAATTAAACTTGAATCTGAAAAATCAATCTTTAAAAATCTGGAAATTAGGTCTAATCTCTCAAAGAAATCCAAAAACTGAAAGAGAAAACAAAACGTGCAAAGTATAGATCGTTCTATGAAATCTGCGTGATAAAAACCTCGATTCCTCTCTTGAAGTCCTTGCCAAACACTCAAAAAATACCTTCTAAGCTTCTCCCCCTTCGAAAAACGAGTCTCGATCTGTAAAATAAGGGTTGAGACGGGTATTTATATATTACAGACCAAAAGTCCTTTAGGGCGCTCGAGCCATCCCCGTGGTCGAGGTCCTCGCGCTCGAGCGGGTGTTGGTCGAGCGCTTATCTCTTCTAGTGCGTACGTGCCGCTCGAGTGGCCAAGGTCGAGCGGCTGTTCTTCAATAGTGCATATGGGCCGCTCCAGTCAAGCTGGTCGAGTGCCTAGCGCTCAAGTGGTGCTCGAGTGGCTATATTTGTCCAGTGAGCCATGGGCGCTCGAGTGGCACTCGAGCTTTGCTTGACTACTTCACATTTTTGTGCTAAATAATACTTTTCTTCGCTAGAACTAATACTTTTCCTATTTCCTTCATATCTTTTCATCCGGGAGTACGTTTGAGTTGATTCAAAGTCCTACAAACTCCATTTTCGCCCTATTTCCTAAAATGAACACCAAAAAGGCAAATTGATGAGTTTATGAAAATGTTACTCAAATGACTCTAAATACTCACCAAAAACACTCAAAATATGGACTAATCGGGCAACAAAACATCACAATTTCACGTCTAAGCATTCGTACCAAAATCTCGGTACATGTTAATACCAATTTTGTTTCTACTTTTTATTATTATGTTATTATCTAAAGCTATTAAGTATTTTATTAACTGTATTTTGTATACAACCGTTGATGTCATTAAAAAATTGGTACGTTATAAAATTTGTTTGAAAATTGGTATTAACATGTACACAAATCTCCGCTCTGTTATAAAATTCTAAATCGTATAAAAATTGGTACTAACATGTATCGAGATTTTGGTACGAACACCGACACTCATATTCTAAATTATTCAAATTTTCTGTGGTAGAGTCTATGGAAAATTGATATAAGGAGTCTGGGAAGAATTTTTCTAATTTTGTGGTGTGCAAGTTATTTTGAAATGTTCGAATAAGAAAATGTGCAAGTTATTATGAGACGGAGGGAATATGTTATAATATTTTTTTAAAAAAAATTATTTATTATATATCTAAAAATTAAAATAATTAATTAAAACCTTATTAAAAAATAAATTGAATTAAATTAAGTTAAATGCAAATTTAAATTATTCTAATTTTTAAAAGAAATATTTATGTGTTTTTAATTAAATAAAACATAGGGTAAATTATTATTATTGAGCAATCGACATAAAAATTACTCCCTCCGTTCTTAAATACTTTGCACTGTTGAGTTTTCAGGAATTTAAGATGAGAGTTGAGTTGTAGTATTTAAATGGATAATATAGTTTTTATGTGGGTGTATAGTTCAATTTTAGGAATAAAATAAAAGAAAAATATTTTTGTGTGTACCGGTTAATGAAATGATATGTAATTTAGAGGTTTCTATAGAGGATGAACAATGAACCATTAAAATAAAATATTGAGAAAATTATTATAATTTAAAAAAATAGCACAAAAGTTAAAAGAAATTGTTCTTATTTTTAAATAATTACTAATCTAGAGTAAATTATTATGATTAAAATATGATATATATATATATATATATATATATATATATATATATAAATTATTGTAAAATAAAAATAAATTTGTATATATATATATATATATAAATTATGTAAGTTTTGTTTATCCTATGGGACCAAATCTGCAAGAATTTTCCACTAAAATTGATTAGCAAAAATTTAATTGTGATTAATACATTCTATTGGATCAAGTTTGCAAGCGCAGTTAACTGCATGTTAGCACCTGTCAGTTTTTTGGACGAATTACGAAAGTATTGTAATGTTTGGGACCAATAGTGTAAGTAAAAAATCGCATATGACTAAATATGAAATGAGTGGGACTCATCTCAAAATAGTACATATCCAATGGGACCAAAAGTGCAAAAATATCTTGTGATAATACTTTTTTTTTAATATCAAGTTTAGTACTTTTCTTTAATATTTTTTTTTATCAATTTTAGCACATGCAATCATTTATCAATTAAATCAAAATACCAAAATATAAAAGGTATACTAAAACTGCGAAAATATCTAATAATTAAAATGAATTTTTTTGGAACATATTTAAATAATAAAATCAATTTAAAATATAATATTTTAAAAAAAAATTGAAAATTATCTAAATTATTGAATTATAAAAAGAGATTTACAAAACATAATTTTTTAATAATATTTAATAATAAGTAAAATAAATTTTACAATTTTTTATTAATTAATTTGAGACTCTTTAAATAAATTTTAATATGTTTCCAAATATATTATTTGTATTTTAATTATTTGAATATTTTTAATTTGAGAAGTTAGCTTGTATTAACTCCTTTTCATTCATGATCCACAACATTAATCCTTTTTTTTTTTTTCAAATTGCATCAAACTTTTTTGTCGTTTGGAATATCGACGTGAAACATTCCCGTGCTTTAAAAATTGCGTGAAACTCCCTTGGGTTTTATAAATATAACATGAAACCCTCAATTCTGTTAAGATAAACAACAGTGTAACTCACACACACTTCATACAAATTTTAATGATTTTTTTTAATATATTAATACAATTATCCCTCCATTAACTATATTAACTGTTCCTTCTATTGTGGATTTTTTTTTATATATAATCTTATGCTTTCATAGGGTTAGTTAATTAAATAATTATTATCTATAAAATATTATAAATAGATAAAAAGTAAGAAATACATCTAAGAAGTCATCTTTATATATAATTATATAATAATATATCATCTAGTAAAAAAATTGTAATTCAAAATATTTAAGAAGAATACAAAAAGAAAAAAAAAATTACCTTGCGCTCTTCTTGTTTTAAAGAAAATTAGTATCAACGACAAAATTTCTTCTTTTTCAAGTCTTTATATGCTCATAATAAGCAAGTTTCAAAGAAATTGATAGAATTATTTTTTTTAATCTTGAAATTTTATATGGAGATAAATTCTAGTTTGCGTTCTAGTATTTTATGATAGAACGTTAGCAGGTCAGAAGCATATAAAATGTCATACGAGAAAAAAATTAACAATATTAATTTTTGTAAAAAAAAATGGAATTTTGTGCTATATTTATAAAATTACAGGAGAGTTTCATGTAATTTTTAAAGTATAGAAGAATTTTACGCTGATTTTCCAAACTGCGTGGATTTTACGCAGTTTATCCAAAAAAAAAAAAAATTCCTCAAAAATTTTGATTTTGACAAACAAAAGCATGTTATTTAATTCAAACAAAAAGTGAAACTCGAATAAGCAATATCCATAAACCAACTTACATGAGCCCAACCAATTTTTCTGATTTTGTGAGAAAATAAACTTTCAGATACATCAAGTGCATAATACACTTACTTAATAATTAACACTGTTTACACTGAAAAGTTTGTTTCAATTACATTGAAAAGTGTGGTTAGATTACACTGAAAAGTTTACACTAATACTAGTTTTCGGTGTAAACTTTTCAGTGTAATTGGAACAAACTTTCAGTATAAACAGTATCAAATGTTGAGTGAGTGCACCATACACCAAGTGCACAAGAGAGTTACTCTTTTATGAAATACTCCCTCCGTTCCCTATTAATATTCACACTTTTCTATTTGGGATGTCCCACAATAATATTCACACCCCAAATATGGAAATAAAACACTCTCACACTACCTACTTTAATTCAAAATACTCTTCATTCATTGATTCAAAAAGTTAATAAAACATTTTTTCTTAAAACATGTGCCCACACAAGTGTGAATATTAATAGGGGACGGAGGGAGTACATGATTATTTTTTTGTTCATTAAATATTCCACCCATCTAAATTACAAAACCGATTCTTGTGTGCACTCAAGTGCATAGTAAGCACTTGGATTTTGAGTTCAATTGTAAATTGGGCTTTGAAAAATCAAAATTAATTTAAAATGCCAACATATCATAAATATATAATAGCAACAAGTTTTCCTTTTATAGTTTTGTAGGGAATCGTTTTGGGCCATTGATCAGTATTTTGTGAGTTGATCATCACCGTCCATTTTTTTTTAATGATTAAGTTAATTTGTCTATCAATCAGGAATTGATTTCTCCATTAATATTATCCATTATTGACATAATAATTATATTTCGTATCCTATATATACTCTCTCCATTGCAATCTTCATCTTCACAATTTTTTCTCCTCCTTCTTCTTTTTCATATGTATTTGTAGTTTGTATAGGTGATTATCACTTGATATTCATCTTCATTGTCCAGATTTTTTTTCCTTATGTATTTTTAGTTTGTATAGGTGATTTTCACATGATATTCGAATATATGTAATTCAATTTTTGTGTTGTTTTTATGTATTGCTTTTATTGAATGCAAATTGATTTGTACGTTTTCATGGAGATTTGAATGTTTGTTTAAGATTCACCGTGATTTGAAGATTTGAAGGTTTTACAAGATCGCTCAGTGATTTATTGAAGATTCAATTTATTTTATATTCCAATACAACGATACAGTTACTCAACACCAATTTGTAGATTTTGTAGATTATTTTATTTAGTTTCAATTTCATAGATCATTTATATGTATTCAATATTTTTATACTAATTTATTGTGTAATTTTTATGAAAAAATTATAAAATTTACAATAAGTTTGTCAAATACATTATTTAATTTTTGATCTTGCTACTTTTTATTCTCTTAAATTCCTGAAATTGCATTCCAATTTTAACAAAGTGTTTTCGAAATTCATGAGTTGGAATACTTTATCAATGAATTTCTTTATTACTACGGAGGCAAAATCATCAAATGTTGAAGGAATGTTTGAGATGACAATTTCAATTTGATAGTATGGATTGGTCACCAATTCTTTTTATGGCAATAAGGTAGTGGTGATTATAATTTGCTTGGACAAAATAAATTCTCTTTGAGCCTTTTTATATTTGTTTTATTTTATTCTCTTTCAAAAGTTTGATGTACGACTCCATGCATGTTACTATTGGGTTTCATTTTTGTACCAAAATCCCATGAGTGTTAAAACAGTTTATTTTGGTAATCGTATTCTTTTTTAAAGCATATTCCAATAATCATAGTGTGTCATAATTATTGTATCTTTATATTTTGATAACGTGCACAAAATATATAATAAAATAAATATTTTTTGCATTTGTTTAGATAAAAGTAAAATTTCAACAAAAAAATCCGTATTTTATTGATAATATTTGTCATTTGATTATTATCTCTATTAACTTTCCTTATACATATTTAACCTTTGATAATGATCATCTAAATTAAGAACAAAAAATATGTTAGACAACACAAATTAATGCACATTCATGTCAAAGTGTTAATGCATCATGTGCAAATTGTACTCCACCCCATCATCTCATGACATGAGACGGTCTCACCCAAGACCTACTCAAATTAAATTATGATTATAAAAGTATTAATGTATTTTAATTTATGCATTTATGTTAATTATTTAAGTTTCCCACCATAACTTAATGTAAAGATAAAGAGAGCACTATGAACCTTCATTTTGAATGATTACATATTACAAAATTAATTACATAAATTCGTAAAGGGTGTTGCTAGATAATGACATAAATGTATGTTTATTCTATGTTTATATTATCCCTTGATAAATCATTTTAATTATTTAATATAATAATAAATATATATTGGTTTTACTTTAGTTTGTGAGAGTAATTTGTGAGAGTAAATTATGCAGTGAGATTAATGTTGAATCAAATCTTGGTAGTTTGGGGTAGAAGATTAGGCAACAAATTAATGTTGATCAAGGTGATAAATATTGATTATTTGTGATTTTTTTTGGATGGAGAATAGCTAATAATATAAATATACAAATATATATATATATATATATATATATATATATATATATATATATATTAGTACGAGTAAGATGCAAAATTGTAGGGACCTTCATTGAATGATTTTTGTTATCACGCATTGACAATAATACATAAATTTATATATATTACTTTGAGTTTAGTAATTCAAATAATTACATAGTTTATATTCGTTCTATATTAATATTGGTAAAAAAATCTTACATAACATTTCTTTTAAATTGATTTTTTAACATTATTAATTGATACAAATTTATTTTGTACGGTCTTATACATAAAAAAGAATTTAATGAAATTATGAAAGAATTCTAAACTAAACAATTATTTGGCATGTTGGTCAAAATTCCATATATGTCAAATTGTAACAGTAGCTTTTATGCTTTATGGAACAATGTCATTCTCGGTCGATTTTATAGTGAAATTGGTTCAAACATGAATCATTAAAAGATATTAGTTGATTTCACTAAAGTGTATTAGTTGTTTTCATTGAAGAGTATTAGTTATTTTCACTAACAAGTCTTAGTTTGTTTTCAATAAACAACTAATACTCTTCAAAGAAAACAACTAATATCCTTTGGTGCAAACTTTTTTTTTTATCAGACAAAGAGACTTTTATTTACACTAAAGAAAGAAAAAAGTATTAGTGATACCCAAAGAGTTTGCAATTACAAGGATTATATACTCAACATTTAAAATTATTTTTGGATTTGCTAACCAATCAGAGTAGGAAAAACTAGAACACCTCAACCCTTTTGCATAAAATCAACTCCACAACCTAGCTTTAATTTCCTCGACTACCTTATTATCAGAAAAAGGAATGTTGTTAAAAATCAAGGAATTCCTCTCTTTTCACAAC
Organism: Ballota nigra; assembly: GCA_947034835.1. NCBI lineage: Eukaryota > Viridiplantae > Streptophyta > Magnoliopsida > Lamiales > Lamiaceae > Ballota > Ballota nigra. Next base: position 84,072,123 of record OX344720.1, on the reverse strand, counting down.
ACCCAAACGATGCACATCCACAAAGAAATTGACACTAATCCCCCTTTTTCCCCTCAAAATTGGTCTATAACCGGTCAAATTTTAGTGAAAACAACTAATAAACTTCAATGATTCATGTATGAACCATTTTCAATCTATACTTTGTTTAATTTTAAACATTAGGCTTGATAACGGGAGGGGAATCCTGATTAGGCGTGAAATTGTCATGATTCGTAGCTAGAAACACCCTAGTTTTGGTCGATTTTATTGAGTTTTTAGAGTCAAATGAGCACTATTTCTATACATTGATGAATTTGTCTCTCTGATACTCATAGGTGAATCGAGGACGAAAAACGGAGTTCGTAGGACTTTGAATCGACTCAAACGGATGCCCGGATGAGAAGATATCGAAGAAATACGATTGGTATTAGTACGTGAGAAGAAAAGTGTTAGTTGCAAGGAAGGAGGGCCCATTCGAGCTCCATCACTCGAGCACCTCGCTCGAGTAACGTAGGTCGAGCACTCCAAACTTACAGAACATTTTTGCCGCTCGAGGGGCACAGCTCGAGCGCATCATTCGACCATTAGAACCATTCGAGCAACATGGCTCGAGCGCCCCGCTCGACCGGGACAGCTCGAGCGCTTCCGAGGCCAATTTTCTAGATTTCGTTTTTTCGGCCCACGAGATTCCGTTTCGACCCGGTGCCTATATATACCTCTTCCAAACTCGTTTTAAAGGACGACATATACGACTTGACACACACACGAGATTTAGACTTAGTTTTTGGAGAGGAAGGAAAGAAGCAAATTTACTTACGTTCTGTTGAGGTTTTTCATACGATTTTTTAGTTTCTTTTCGTTTCTTAGTTTCTTTTCATTAGCTTAATTTCTTTAAACACTTTGAAACTTCGTTTTAGTTTTAGTTAATTAAATTTCAGTTTTTAGTATTTATTTTCTTTTAAAACCCTAGTTCATGTTTCTTATTTTCTTTGTTCAATTCATTATGTTTATGTTCGTTGTTTCTTCTATTGCTTTTATGTTTGTTAAAGCCATGTCCGGCTAAAACCCTTGCATGCTTAGGGTAGGATGAACTCGTAGAAGTAGGATGTGGGTACGTAACTAGGGTAACTCGTGACTTTAGTTTTAATTCTCTTAGGTAATGAATTCTTATAATTAATCTTAACTTTTCCTTTGAATTTAGTACGAAAGTGTTAGAGAGAGGACGACCGCGTCACTCAATAACAATTAGTAGTCTTAACGAGAAGGTTTAGAAAGGGTTAATTCATTTACCAGTTTAGCGAAGGAGGACGACCGCATCACCTTAGTTAAATTAGGGTCTCATTAATTAAGCACAATCTATTAAATTGTTAGTAGATTAGTGAAGTCGAGTGTTAGGGTAAAGTATTAGGGTTTAGAATCTTGAGCTTTCACCTTGCATTCTTAGACTTAGGTTATTTCTTGTGTGTCACAGTTATTCTGATTATGTACCTGCTCCGTTAGTATACGTAGGGATTCCTATCTTAAGCATCACCATCTCTCATTAGAACACAACTTTTAGTTAATTCGTCTTCTTAGTATTTTAGTTTACTTAGTTTAATTTAGTCTTTTAATTAATCTTTCCAAAAATCCAAAAACAATACACTCATATTAACTACAACGCGTAGATCTTCAGGGATCTATTCGCATACACTCCATCTCTTGGGTTCGATAATACTTGGTCATTATACTTGCTCATACTACAGTGAACCCGTCCGCTTGCGGGTAAGCGACTAGTAGAAGTTAGTGTAATTCGCTTCAAGTCAATGGCGCCGTTGCCGGGGATGGCGTTGTATGCTTTTTGAATAGGACTTGTAGATAGCTTAGTAGTTAGTAGTGGGTGATTTATTTTCTGTTTTATTTTTATTTCCATTCATTAGGCAGTTGCGTTTTGATCCTTCTGCTAGTGTTTCAGGTTTATGAAAAACACGCTCACAAGGCAATACGAGCGAAGAGAGGTTACCTGCAGATCCTGAGACGATAGCAAGGAGAAACCGAGCCTTCTTGAGAAGGATGAACGCGGCCGACTTAGGGAAAGAACCAATGGACATCAATAATGAGTTGGAAGATGCCGATAATGAGTTTAACCAGGGGTTGAACCGGGTTGACGGCACCGAGGGCAACACCAGTAAAAACTAAGATCCGTTAGGGGATAGTCAGAGCCAAAACCCGGGTGCACAAAACGTTATCCATCTAGCTCCGAATTTTGTCCATAATCCTCTGAACAACCCTGCTTACCCACAAAACCCAAATAACCCTTTCAACAACCCAGTATACCAACATTACCCATACCCACCATACCCTTATCCACCATACCCATATCATCCACCACCTGTTTACCAACCACCACCACCCCAACAAGTACCCGTACCAGCTGCTATTCCTCAACATGTGCCTCAGAACGTAGATCAACATATGGCTATTCGAGGTAGGTTTGCAGCGCAGCCACAGCGGTACTATGATGGAGTGGCATTGCCTCCTGTTGAGGCGAACAACTTCTCGATATCCCCGGGAATTTTAAAGCTGCTTACCGAGACTCAGTTCAAGGGGGTGATCGGGAAGGAGAATCCTCATACTCATCTGAGGAGTTTTCTAATGATAGCATCTACTTTCAATTACAACGGCATGTCTGAAGATGCCAAGAGGCTTAGGCTGTTCCCATTCTCACTGACGGGAATAGTTAAAGAGTGGTACGATAATACGCTTCCACGGGGAGGTATTACCACTTGGGCCGAGCTCGAGCGTCTGTTCCTCGAGCGCTTCTACCCTCCATCAAGGACAATAAAAGCAAGAATTGAGATATCTTCTTTCCGCCAGAAGTCTGGAGAGGATTTACGCCAAGCGTGGGAGAGATACTCAAACATGCTGATAGAGTGCCCGCAGCACGGGTACAATGAGGGAGATGTGATGGCATTCTTCAACAGTGGTGCCAACAAGGCGGGGCAAGACCATTTAGACGCTTGTGCGGGCGGAGCATTCCTGAATCAAGGCATAGAGAGGTGTAGAGAGATCGTGGACAACATTGTCACGAATGTCGGGGCTTGGAGTGGAGATGCAGACTTCCAGAGAGTGCATCAGGTTGAAGAGGGTGAAGGAACGAGAAGGCTATTGATGGCCATGATGGAGAAGATCAACAACCTCGAGTTGGGGAAGAATTTGGTTGGAGAGCATGCAGTAGAGAATGATAGAGTAGACCAGCCAAGTGGACAACAAGAGGTAGCCAATTACATGGGAGGTCCGTATTACAATTAGAATGGCTACCAAGGTGGAAATCAGTATGGAAGGCCTTGTTATGGCCAACCATTTGCACCTCCAGGGCCACAGCCGCCTCAAAATCAATGGAGGAACACACAAGGAGTTCAAGGAGGCCAGCAGCCTCCTCAAAACACATGGAGGAAGAATGAGAATTTCTCATATGCTAACCCAAAAGCTGGTATTACTGTTCTTGCAGGTGTTGATCCGGGGTCTAAACCTCCTGGTGGAGAAGGCGGTGCATCAACCGAGGAGATGTTGAGAGCTATCCTTCAGAAGGTGGAGGAAGGAAGTAAGAGGTTGTCATCCTTGGAGTACGATGTGAAAGAGTTGCATAAAAAGGGTGATCAACGTGATCAAGAGCTCCAGAAGATGAACGTTGAGTGGACTAGAACTCAACAAGAGAACAATCGAAGGTTCACTTCTATAGAGTTCCAGATGAGCCAGATTGCAAAGATGGTGAATAGAGAGCCGGAAAAATATCCTTCCATGCCGGAGGGGAACCCGAAAGAGCATTGCAAGGCAATCCAGTTAAGAAGTGGAACCAACTATGAAGGTCCTTAGATGCCTGCTGATTCTGAGACGCCCCAAGGGAAAGCTGAGATGGGGGAAAAAGAACACAAGAAAGATGGAGGTGTTACTGTTGAGAAGGGGATTGAAAGTGAAGGTATTGAGAAGCATAGAGATATGGATGAGTCCCAGAAGGGCAAGGAAAGTGAGGAGATTGAGAGAGTTCCTAAGTGGAAGCAGACAAAGGAAGCAAGGGATAAAGTGAAAGAAACAGAAAGAGATGAATGGGGGGTGCCCAAATCTGTGATACCCGTCCCGTATCCACAGCGCTTCATGAAAAAGAAGCTTGATGAAAAATTTGCAAAATTTCTTGATGTTTTTAAACAACTTCACATTAATATTCCTTTTTATGATGCTTTGGAACAGATGCCACATTATGCAAAGTTTCTGAAGGATTTGATCGCGAAAAGGCGGCGAGTGGATGAGCCAAAGTTGGTGCAGCTGAACCATGAGGTGAGTGCATTAGTGCACAAGGCGCTTCCACCGAAGCTGAAGGATCCCGGGAGCTTCACGATCCTATGTGACATTGGGAACGGGATCAAGAAAGGAGCGCTATGTGATTTAGGAGCGAGCATAAATCTCATGCCCTTGTCGCTTTTTAAGAAGTTGGAAGGTGGTGAACTTCAGCCCACAATGATGACGCTTCAACTTGCCGATCGGTCTATTACGAGACCTCAAGGTGTGGTTGAAGACGTCCTAGTGAGAGTTGGAGATCACATTTTTCCAGCCGGCTTTGTAGTGCTAGAGATGGAGGAAGATGAGCACGTGCCCCTGATCTTGGGAAGACCGTTCTTAGCTACGGCGGGGATGGTGCTAGACGTGGCAAATGGGAAGATTACATTGAAGGTTGATGATCAAGAAGTGAAGATCTCCTTATATGAAGCCATGAAGCACCCGAAGGAGGATGAGAGTTTGTATTGCATGGATGCAATTGATCCTCGTGTTGAAGACAGGCCTCCTATCCCTAATCCTTCTCATATTCATGAATTTTATAATCCTTCACTTGATTATTTAACCCGTGAGCATTATGATCTTGATTATTTTGATATGGATAAAGTGAAAAAGTTGAAGGATGAATAGGTGAAAAGAGTGGACGTGGTCCAGTTGGAGGGAAAAGGAGGAGTTAAGAAGAAAAAGTCCAAGCGCAAGAAATTGTTTAGAAAGACTCCTCCAGATAAAGGAAAGAAGGAGTTGAGACCTATACCACTTGAGGTGGAGAAGGAAGCAAAGGAACTCATGATGGAGGGGAATCAAGGAAAGAAATTCAACCACCACTCTTATGAGAGTAAGGGAGGTAAATTTGAGTATGTTGTCCCATAAGCTCCTTTGAGCTTGGTCCGGCATGAGGACCTTAAAAATAGCGCTGAATGGGAGGCAACCTATTATATTTTTTATTTGCTTTGAGTTTTTTTTAAGTTATTAGGGAGTTATTTTGAATCGTATGTTTAACCTCGTACTTGAGAGTTTTATTTTGTAGGCTTGTCTCTAAAGGAGTAAAGGTATCATGGAGTGCCAAAGAAGTGGAGATTGAAGGAACCAACTTGAGACAAGGGAGTGTGCAAAGCTATTGAGAGAAATTGAATTATTTGGTTGAGGTAACCCACAACCCCAAACTTAGACCTCTAGCAAGGTCGAAGTTTGGGGGGGTGGAGTTTCTTATTCGTTTTATGATTACATTGCACATGCATGCACGCCCTTATCTTTGAGTTGAGTTTGATTGATTATTGGTTTGTTGAGATACTCCTTGGGGTGATTTTGAGTTGACTCGCTATTGCATATTTCATGCCTATCAACTACCTTCTACTTGTTGATTGCTATCTTTGAGTATGATTTGATGAGTAGAGTAGAGTTGTGAGGTTGAGTTAGGAATTTTATTGTGTGAATATTGAGTTAGAGTTGATTTGAGAGAGAACCCGTATGCTTACAAATTTACCTTCTGAGTGCTTGTGTGATGATTGTGAGAATGCACTAGACTAGCATGGATGTGAAAGCCGTGAGATTTGAGCCTTATGAGATTTTGATGCATTACTTGATCTCTTCGTTTGTGAGAGGATCGTCACCGTAGAGGATGCTAGAACTTGCATGAGCTCTTGCTTCTTGATTGTGTCTAGTTTGATATGCCGAATAGGATCTTAGGCCATCTTTGATTTAATCGAGTCACTTAGCCAAAATTTTCCTTACCATTGATATTTATCCCTTGTTAGCCCCTTTGAGCCTAAAGCCTATTTTATTTGCTAGCACATATGAACACTATTCCAATTCCTAGGCCTTTTTGTCCCAATTTGAGTGGAGAATAGGAAAGTGTGAATGTGAAGGGATTGAATTGAGTTGAAAAAGGAAAAGGTTGTTTGTTGAGTGAATATGAGAAAAATGAGTGATGAAGTTATGAGATGTGGGAAAAAGAGAAAAAAATTGAGAATGAGCAAAAGAAAAAAATGAGCTCATGTGTTTGTGTGAAAAAGAAAAAAAGTGAAGTGATTGAAAAAAAAGTGAAAAGAGTGAGAAAGAAAAAAAAATTGAAGTGTTGAGAAAAGTGGAATTGAAAGAGTGTTGATTGAATATGTTTGAAGTAGTCTGTTCCTAATCTCGAAGTGCCAAAGTTTGATTTTCTATTCTCCATTCACTTGAGTCACTTTACCATATTGATTCCCACCTGTCCAAAGAGCCTACATTACAACCTTGAGAAAGTTCTTTTTTATTCGGCATTGATTTCTAGAGTATGGTCGGAGTTAAGAGTGCTTACAAGCCTATGGCTGCCAATTTGAGTGATTGATTGTGTGAGTGAGTCCCTTAATCATTGATATACACTTGTGAGGGAGTGAAACACATCGTTGAGTGCACATCCATGCTTGATCTTAATGTTTCTTGTTATTGTTGCATGAGTATGATAAAGGAAAGTGAGTGAGTATACGGGTGATTGATTTTTGAAGCTCGAGTTCATTAGCTTGCATGATTGATTCTTTGACTCATTCCTAACAATTTCACTTGACTTATTATTTCATTGCTTGAGGACAAGCAATATGGTAAGTTTGGGGGGGTTGATTAGGCGTGAAATTGTCATGATTCGTAGCTAGAAACACCCTAGTTTTGGTCGATTTTATTGAGTTTTTAGAGCCAAATGAGCACTATTTCTATACATTGATGAATTTATCTCTTTGATACTTATAGGTGAATTGAGGACGAAAAACGGAGTTCGTAGGACTTTGAATCGACTCAAACGGATGCCCGGATGAGAAGATATCGAAGAAATACGATTGGTATTAGTACGTGAGAAGAAAAGTGTTAGTTGCAAGGAAGGAGGGCCCATTCGAGCTCCATCACTCGAGCACCTCGCTCGAGCAACGTAGGTCGAGCACTCCAAACTTACAGAATATTTTTGCCGCTCGAGGAGCACATCTCGAGCGCATCATTCGACCACTAGAACCATTCAAGCAACATGGCTCGAGCGCCCCATTCGAGCTATTGATTCATTCGAGCAATGCAGCTCGAGCGCCCCGCTCGACCGGGACAGCTCGAGCGCTTCCGAGGCCTATTTTCCAGATTTCGTTTTTTCGGCCCACGAGATTCCGTTTCGACCCGGTGCCTATATATACCTCTTCCAAACTCGTTTTAAAGGACGACATATACGACTTGACACACACACGAGATTTAGACTTAGTTTTTGGAGAGGAAGGAAAGAAGCAAATTTACTTACGTTCTGTTGAGGTTTTTTATACGATTTTTTAGTTTCTTTTAGTTTCTTAGTTTCTTTTCATTAGCTTAATTTCTTTAAACACTTTGAAACTTCGTTTTAGTTTTAGTTAATTAAATTTCAGTTTTTAGTATTTATTTTCTTTTAAAACCCTAGTTCATGTTTCTTATTTTCTTTGTTCAATTCATTATGTTTATGTTCGTTGTTTCTTCTATTGCTTTTATGTTTGTTAAAGTCATGTCCGGCTAAAACCCTTGCATGCTTAGGGTAGGATGAACTCGTAGAAGTAGGATGTGGGTACGTAACTAGGGTAACTCGTGACTTTAGTTTTAATTCACTTAGTTAATGAATTCTTATAATTAATCTTAACTTTTCCTTTGAATTTAGTACGAAAGTGTTAGAGAGAGGACGACCGCATCACTCAATAACAATTAGTAGTCTTAACGAGAAGATTTAGAAAGGGTTAATTCATTTACCAGTTTAGCGAAGGAGGACGACCGCATCACCTTAGTTAAATTAGGGTCTCATTAATTAAGCACAATCTATTAAATTGTTAGTAGATTAGTGAAGTCGAGTGTTAGGGTAAAGTATTAGGGTTTAGAATCTTGAGCTTTCACCTTGCATTCTTAGACTTAGGTTATTTCTTGTGTGTCACAGTTATTCTGATTATGTACCTGCTCCGTTAGTATACGTAGGGATTCCTATCTTAAGCATCACCATCTCTCATTAGAACACAACCTTTAGTTAATTCGTCTTCTTAGTATTTTAGTTTACTTAGTTTAATTTAGTCTTTTAATTAATCTTTCCAAAAATCCAAAAACAATACACTCATATTAACTACAACGCGTAGATCTTCAGGGATCTATTCGCATACACTCCATCTCTTGGGTTCGATAATACTTGGTCATTATACTTGCTCATACTACAGTGAACCCGTCCGCTTGCGGGTAAGCGACTAGTAGAAGTTAGTGTAATTCGCTTCAAGTCAAATCCCCGAAGGAAATGAGGACGGAGGCGGGGAATTTTTTTGCTCCGTAGACGGGGACGGAGATAGTATTCCCCGCCCCATGGAGACCCGTATTTTTTTTATATAATTAATATATTTATATGTATATAATATATAAATTTTAAAGTAAATTATAAATAAATATTTTATAATTTCCTATTCAAATAACTATTTATTCAAAATTACATATATATTTTATTTAATATTATATTATTAGTTCCAAATTATATAATTTTCACTTTAGTATATATGTTAACTAAAAATTTAGAATTAGAGGCTCTTCAAATTTCTTAAATTAGTTTTTTTTACACCAACTTAAACTAATTTTTGTGTATGAATACATTTTTTAATTTAAATATTATTTATATTTTAAAAATGGGATAAAAAATAATGATGCGGGGAACGGGGAATCCCCACGGGGACGGGATCCTCGACGAGGCGGGGATGAGGGAACAAAGGTATATTTAAAGTTTTAGACACAAGAAAAAATTATCAATGATAAATTTTTTCATAACTTTCATGATTTACCATATTAACTCATATATAGAAGAAGAAAATTATGATTGATGATTTGCATGGTTATGAATGTCACTTTAATTATGTTGGTTTGCTTTATTCAGGCATTCTCCATTTTTATGCCTAATTGTGATGTGAAGTTCATGAAAATGATTATAAATTCCTAAAATTAATGATAATCAATTGATGATGAGCTCATGTATACGATAATAATCTTAGATGACACAGAATATACTAAAATATTTTAAATTTTACCAATCTTAATTTTGAGTGTAAACTGGTACTTTTCAGTTAAATATTAACACTTATACATAAGATGTATGTACTTTATATTGAGCATGATTCTTAGTGAAAAGTGTAATAGTTACATACAAGACCAATTCATAACTTGAAATTATATAGTAATACTTAACTTGGTTTATTATACTTTATTATCAAATAATACTCAGTCAAACTCAGATGAATTTACACATTTTTTTATTTAGACGTCTCGCGCAAATTTACTCACTATCTAAATAGAAAATATTAATTTGTGTGCACACGCACAAAATTAAACATATATTTACTTATGTCACTACTTTACATCTTTTCTTATTCCACATGTAATTTTAAGGGTGCAAATATGCATAAGGCAGAGGGAGTAGTTATTTCATTAACAAAGTATTTATTATACAACATTTTTAACTACATTAGTTGATAATTATAATTTTTTTTCATCCAAGTGTTATTATTATTATCTAACAAAAAAAGCCGATTTCAATCTGCTTAAAAATAATACTCTCATCGTCTAGGGAACACCACATTTTTTTTAGGAAAATGAGTAAGTGGGTATGAGGTTGATTATTTTTTAATAAAGTAAATTTATTTTGTTAATTTTTATGAGGATATTTTCTTTTTAGAAGTGTGAAAGTAGTTGCGGGGCAGAGGGAATAATTAATATTGTGTTGTTATTTGAACCAATTGAAACATATCAATTTGATTAATTATTCATTAATTTGTCACGTAGGTAAAACATCATTTTCAGATAGAGTAATGTAACCAAATATTAAATTGTGGATTTTTTTCAAAGTTTTAAAAATTTATAATAAATTGCAATTTGCGAATATATTGTATTTTTATTTGCAATTAAACCTATAATAAATTTATCAATCATCATAATCAATGCATTAGATCTTGAAATTTTATTGGTATAAATTTTTTGGATTGATAAATATTGTTATTATAATTTAAACATGAAGGATGTTGGATAGTATATTACTCATTTTTCACTAAAAAATAATTATATAGAAGTATGAAAAAGTCAATTTGGTAGTTATAAAATCATGTAACACATGATCCATTTTCTAATACAATGCAATTACAATTTTTTGAAATGACGATGTTCATTTTGATTTTTGGCAAACAAAGTGGCTTTTATTTCATGTATAAACAATCTTAGTGCTCCCTTAAGTGTTTCTCCAGAAAGTAAATTTAATCATTTTGAAACTTATCACGAGGATTGAATTTCTCTACATACCATAACATGACACCAATATTACTTTTTTCTCGATCGATTACTTTGTTGGACTTTGGTTCTATAAGTTTAAAAATATATTGAAATCAATAATTTTACTTACATTAGTAGGTGGCATGTCCTGCCATCCTCCACGTGAATGTTTTTTTTTCTAAAATTAAATATATGAATTTGGATTGTGGGCATTAGGCTGAGTTTTTTAAACATGATCAGAATTTATAAATCAAAAAAATATTTGTGCAATAATAAAAAAAAAATGCCGCATATATTTAAGATATAGTTATAATTATATTACATCTTAAAAAATATAAACTTAAAACAAGTATTGAAAATTCACGCCTATATTATGTTAAACCAAATTGTAGCGCCTAAAACAAATTAATTGATCCCCAGTCCAATTTCATAGATTACAATCCCATGCAGAAACTATCGCCCAAAGTCCATTTGCAGCTTAAAATAAGATGGGTTACCGACAATAATGGCGCTCGAAGGAGTGCGAGAGAAGAATAGAGTTTTACCCTGCAATGAGGATCTTCCATTGACGGTGGTTGCAGTGTATCAAGAAGATGGAAGGATGTGATTAATATTTTTGTATGTTAGAACTGGGGGTTTAATAAATCATTCATCAAGCTGAGAGAGAGAAATTCGATTTGGGATCCTAACCTAATTTCTCAAATTAACAAAATTACATTTTTGTTTTGGTGATTATATAAATGCATGACAAATGAATTGTGTTTAGTTTATTTCAAAATTTTAATTTGAAAGTTGAAAATATGGATCTCCGCCGCTAGAGCATCGTCGTCTGGGTTTTGCTAGAAAATTTGGGTCTTCACAATTAGGGTTCAATTTATCTACAAATTCAATGATCAATAGAGTAATTTCAAACTTGTATGAACAAAATTAAAATGGTTAATCGATCGGGACTAAAATCAATTTGGTGTCAAGTTATGGGATGTAAAAAACTTTAATCTCATTACGAACATGGTCGTTATATGATATCAGCTGGATTAAAGAAAATTGTTAAGGATTTGGGTTTTTAAGTTAGATTTGTCTTAAATATATTAGTTATGTGTTATTGAATTAATACATATCAAGATTAATTTTTATAATTTTAATACTCCCTCCGTCCCAATTTTGTTTACCCAAAAGCCCAAAAAATGAAGGTTTTTTTTTTCCATTTCCTAAAATGGCAAAAAGAAATACCACTTTCCCAAACTCAACCCTAAAAAATCTACTTTATACTAAAAAATATTAATAAACAATTCCTAGAAACTACTTTATACTCAAAAGTATTAATAAACATTGTTTACTTAAAAATTGTGTCATTTTAAAATGGGTAATCAAAATTGGGACGGAGGGAGTATATTTTTAACTCTAAAATCTTAAAGTGCACAATTGCCTATTATGCACTTGAATTTTAAATATATTTAAATTCAATTTTTTGTCAATGAAAAATATATTTTTAATAAAATACTAAAGTATTATATATTATTAAATAGAGTTTTTTAATGAGCTATACTTGGTGTATTATTGATCGTCACTTGAGTTATTATTAATGATTGTTGTTTTAGATATTAGTGATAAATCATTGGAGTATCATTTATTATTGTTTAAGTTAGTGTTGCTTATTAATTGTCTCTTAATGAATATAAAAAACAAAAGAAATAATTGCTTATAGCCCTATTTTTTTAGCCCTAATTGCCTTAAACCACACCAATTTCCCTACATTTCATAAAACCACAGTTTATTTCAAGAAAACACATTTTTTACTTTTTGACTGGGCCCCACCTTTCTCTCTCTCTCTCCTCCTTTTTCTCTCTCCCTCTCGGTCAAATATAACCCCCCACATTCAAATTTTAATTTATTTCTCAATCCCTCTCTCTTCTCTCTCTTCTTTCTCTTCTTTCTCTCTTCACACCGACCCCTACTCCCCCCACTCCTCCGGTGCCCCAGCCCCTCCACCGCCCCAGCCCCCCCACCGCCCCAGCCCTTACAGCCTCTCCCCACATCCTCCATGCCGCCGCCGCCATGTTCACCCTCACCAGCGGCTACCCGGGCACCGCGGCCACCAACGACCACCGTCCCCGTCTGTTCGACCGCAGCCAAAATCCACCGCCGTTTCTGGTTCGAATCTACATAGATCGGACCGTTTGGAGGGTGTTCTCCTCCGATCTGTAACAGATCTGTAGCACCGCCACCTCGCTTTTAACGCGCCACCGCCTCGCCGGAGTGTAACTCACTAATTTGATGCTTAAACTCTGCGCATTTAATATGTTTCGCTAATAATTAAATTGTTATCCTTTTTTATTCTGCTTTTCTTTTTTACTTTCTTTGCCTTGGGATTTTCTGGATTTTATTTGCGGGGGAGGGGGGGTTTATGGGTGTGATTTGTGTGAATAATTAATCAGATTATTCGTGGGTTTTTCTGGATTTTATCTCTATGAATATATGCTATGCATAAATAAGGGATTATATGAAATTTCATATTTTGTGGGTATGTTGTGGAAAAGAAGGTTTCAAAATATCTGTGGAGAAGAAGGTTTCAAAACATCTCAGTTTCATATTTTTTTTGGGTATGTTGCAGTTTATTTGTGGAGAAGAAATTTTGGAGTTCTTGATATTTTGTGGGAAATTGATAATATGTGCTGGGGAATTTAGTTGGGAGCAAAATACTGTTAAATTATTTGGGATTTTTAATTTAATAGATTGTTGGATTTAATTGTGGATTTTTTTTTTAGGATTTTTGTTGTTGATATTCTTGAATTTCCCCCTGTGTTTGTAGGCTTGAGAATTCTTGAAAATGGTGGAGCAAAAAATAAGAAGACAAATCTGGGAATCTTGTGTTTGCAGTTATTCAAATAAATTGTTGTATTCTGCAATAGTTGTTGCATTTCTGCAACTAATTTGTTGTATTCTGCAATTTTTTTTTCATTTCTGCAAATAAATTGTTGTGTTATACAACTCAATCTGCAAATAAATTGTTGTGTTATGCAACTCAATCTGCAAAAAAAATTAGTGTGTTATGCAACCCAATTTGCAAATGTTATTTGAATACTGGAAGTGTCCTCATATGGTTTGTTTGAATGTAATTTTAGAATTTTATATATCAAAAATGTTTATTGATAATGTTGTGTTTTTTTATTTGTGTAAATTTTTTTAAAAAAATATGTGGCTGCATTTTAATTACTGGGAATGAAAATTTCCCTGAAAACATGAAATTCAAAAATAAAAATAATAAAAAAGAAAACGAAAATGGGAAAGGAAAAAAAAAAGGAATTTTTAGTTGCATTAATTAAAAGGAATAAATAATCGACAACAGAATAAATGAATTTTGGGATCATAAAGTCAAAGAAAAATAAAAAAAGTCCACCGAATTTTGGCTGAAAATTTTGAAAAATTCAAAATATAAAAAAAAAAAAGGAAAAAAACAATGCGACTGGCATGCCTGCAAAATCAGCAGAAGGGGGGGGGGGGGGGGGAGGAAAGAGTTTTGGGGCATGGACCCCACAAATTGGGGTGTTTTGAAATGAAGGGAAAATAGTGAGGTTTAATGCAATTACACTCTATCAATTAGGGCTATAGGTTACTCACCCAAAACAAAATATATGTGTCTTTCATATTTTTGAAAATTGAATAATGTACTTGAGTTCATATTAGAACTATTCTTTTTAAATTCAAGCTAAATTGTAGATGCTTTTCGTAACAAAAATCATGGTATTTTGGTAAAGAATGTGTCACATATCATTTGTATGTCATTATTATAGTATTAATAATTTTATTTTGTATCCCTTTAAAATTACATGTATGTTTAAGTAATAATTATATATATATATATATTTTTTAAAGTGATAATAGTCCAAACGTTTGTTGATTATGCTAAAAAATTTAAGAAAATCTATTTAGATGTTACAATGTTTTTTTTCCAGCTATATATATTTAAATAACAAATTGATTTAATATGAATTATTTTGAAATAAAATTTCTTATAAGTTTAAATTTATTCTAAAATAATTAAATTGTAATTTTTTTTATCAATAATATTTAATTTTATAGAAAAAAAGTCTTCCGTGCGAAGCACGGGTAGGCAAAACACTAGTAGAGTGATAATGGTTCATACATGAATTATTAAAGGATATTAATTGTTTTCACTAAAGAGTATAAGTTGTTTGTTTAAAATAAATTAATACTTTGATTAAAACAGCAAATACTCTTCTATAATTTATGTATAAACCAATTTCACTCCATAGATATTCATTTAAAATTTGATTCAAAATCTAAATAAATGTTATGCATTTGAGTGTATACAAGAATCTGTACAAACTAAAGTATCTCCAACAGACAAATTTATGCAAATATGGTAAATTGCAATTGGAATGGTGAAAATAGGGCGGTTAGAAATGAGTTTACAAAAATAGGGTTGATCGTCTTTGGAGAGAGCGATCAACCAGGTAGATCGCCCCCAGAGTAGCGATCAACACGCAATGCCGCCACATTATAGATCGCTTTTACCAGAGGCGATCTACCCGACAATTTCAGCCAAAATTTCCAATTTTGAAAATCCATTTCTAACCGCCTTATTTTCACCATTCTAATTGCAATTTACCATATTTAAATAAATTTGCCATCTCCAACATAACCCCGTCCTTTGTAATAGCTCAGTACACAAGATTACACTTACCAGATCAGTTCCATTCAAAGTCAAGAACACAAATGCAACAAAAATATTAGACCTATAAGAAAAAGAAACAATAATATTTTCAAGCACTATTACTACTTCCAGCTGCAGAAGTAAGCTCTCTTAGCATAGCCACAACTTGCAACATATTAGGCCTCTTAGAAGGAAAATCATCCACACATTGCAAAGTAATCTCCAAATACCTAATCATCTCCTTAACTTCCTCAGCTTCATCTTCATCTGTCCCTTTTCTTGATACCAAATCCCCATCTATAACCTCCATCCCTTTCCCTTCCCTCACCTTCCCCTTAACCCACCCCACCAAATTTGTGTCCCCGAAATCCTCCTTATCCGTCGGCCTCTTCCCCGTCAGGAGCTCCAACAGTATCACCCCGAACGAGTAGACGTCCCCTTTGGCCGTGCATCGGAAGCTCTGATAGTACTCGGGCGGGACGTACCCTGGCGTCCCCGCCAACGTGCTCACACTTAAATGCGTGTCGAGCGCGCTTATCAGCCTCGCCATCCCAAAATCGGACACCCTAGCCTCCATCTCGTTGTCCAAAAGCACGTTGCTCGATTTCATGTCTCGATGTATGATATGTGGAATGCAATTATGATGGAGAAAACACAACCCCTTAGCTGCTCCTCTACCTATCTTTTTCCTCTCTTCCCATGTCAAAATCTTCCTATCCTTCGCCTTCGACCTCCCGTGCAGCATTTCTTCGAGGCTTCCGTATTCCATGAACTCGTAAACGAGCAATCTCTCCTCCCCGATTTTACAATACCCCAAAAGCGGGACGAGATTCTTGTGCTTGATCTTTCCTAACGTCTCCATTTCCGCCATGAATTCCCTATCCCCTTGACAGCTCAACCGAATCAGTTTCTTGATGGCGACGCTCGACCCGTCCTTCAATGTCGCCTTGAAAACCTCCCCAAACCCGCCCGACCCGATCATACTCGCAGCCGAAAACCCATTAGTAGCCTCAATCAACTGCGAAAACTTCAACTTCCTCAAATTCCTCTGAAACGTAGCCACATTGATGCTCAACGGCTCCTTCTCCTTCTCGATCTTCCACGTCGTCGCCGTTTGCAAACTATGCAACATCTTCACTCCCTCGGCCTCCCTTCGCCTCGCCCGAATCGCGATGGCCCACACGATCAATATACAAATAGAAGCCACCGAAATAAGCACACCCATCACAATGCTATTAGCCCACGACGCGGCACTTCCTCGCCTTTTTCCCATGTTTTCGTCCTGGTTCGTCTCGGGGCTATAACCATACGTGCATTCGGGCAACGGCACCCCACACAAGCCCGGGTTATGCGCGTACTGCGTAGCGGGAAGCGTGCTAAGCTGCCCCCTCGACGGAATCTGCCCCGTTAACTCGTTATACGAGATATCGATCTGTACCAAAAACGAGAGCATCGAAAACGATTCGGGTATATGACCCTGTAACCGATTATGAGAGGCATCAAACACTCCAAGATTCTTTAACTGTCCCAAAGAAGAAGGGATTTCACCAGATAATTGATTATGAGACAGAACAAGAACCTGCAAAGCAATCATCTCACCAAATCCATCAGGGATTTTCCCCCTTAGCTGATTGTACGACAAATCAAGATACTCCAGAGTTTGGTACCGGGTAAAAAGACTCAAAACGGGGCCCGAATACAATCTGGTAAAGTCACAGCTCTTTAACAACGGAACTTGCAGCAGCCTCTCGGGACGAATTCCCGCGAATTCGAGCAGTCCCCCGACTCCCCTGCAGTTCCCTACATTCCGAACAAAGATCAAAGTGTTCCCCGATAAGATTCCGTTCAACGCTTTCGCCCCGATTTGCCTCCCCAATTGGGGCGGGATTTCGCCGCTCAGCTTGTTCGAATTGAGGTCCAGCCACACCAGGCTGCTGCAGTTGGACAACTCCCTCGGGATTTGGCCCGTGAAGCTGTTGTTCCCGAGCTGGAGAACGGCGAGCCTCGTCAACAAGGCGAACTGGGGGGGAATTTCCCCCCTCAGGGAATTGCTGGTGAATGAAATCCATTCCATATCAGCACAGTTGAAAAGCTCGGGCGGGATTTCCCCGCTCAAATGGTTGTTATTCAATATCAAAGTCTTGAGCTTCCTGCATTTTCCGAGCTCTGCTGGTATGTTTCCTGATAAGGAATTGTACCAGGCGATGATCTGCTCCAAGTTTTCAAGATTTCCCATCTCCGATGGGATCGATCCGTTGAGCTGGTTTATGCTGAAATCGAGGATCTTTAACCGTGTGCAGCCCGATAACTGAGGAGGGATCGGGCCCGAGAGCATGTTATCGGGAGCTCTGAGCTCTTCGAGCAAGGAAGTTTGGGAGCACAAATCAGGCGGAATTGAACCGGAAAGCATGTTGGAGCTGAAGTCCACCACCCTCAGATTCTTGCAATTGGAAATGGAAGACGGGATTTCGCCGGAAATCATGTTGCTTCCGAGCAAAAGTGTGTCTAAAGACGACAGCCCTTGGAAGACCTTATCAGGGAAGGAACCGGTGAGGTTGTTGTTCGATATGTCGAGAGTTTGGAGCGACGAACACGACGCAAACGAATCGGGTATGGCCCCCGTGAGGTTGTTCTTGGAGAGCTTGAGCTCCACCAGCGAGCTGCACGCGTTGCCCACCTCCGGAGGGATCCATCCAGTGAGATGATTCTGGGAAAGATCTAATTTTTGCAAGCTTTTTAAAGACCCAAAAGAGGATGGGATTTCCCCTGTTAAGAAATTCTCTGGCAGAATTAACTCATTAAGGCTTGTGCAGTTCGAAAATGACGAAGGGAGCGACCCCGTTATCTGGTTCCCTGACCAATCGAGGTAGGTCAGGGAGTCACACCGTTCGATTTTCAAATTGGAAATGGAACCGGAAATGTTGTTGTACGACAAATCCAGGTATTCGAGCTTCTCGATTCGAACGAAGAGGTTTTCGGGGAGGGTGCCCGTAATGTTATTGAATCCGAGGTTTAGGTACTCCAGATTCGGGCAATTTGCAAACAAGTTGGCGGGAAAACGGCCGAAAAGGCCCGAAAGGGAGAGCTCCAGTTGCCTTACATTGTAAGGAATTTGGAGTAGGTTTGATGTGGCATTGATGTGGAATGAATTTGCTGAAAGATTGAGGGAAATTAGTGTGTCTATTGATGAGAAAGGGGAGAAGGAGATTTGTCCAACGAGATTGGATTGGGCGAGATCGACGGCGGAAACACGTCCGCCGTCATTGCAGGTGATCCCGTGCCACGTGCACGGGTCTTTGGTGACTTTCCAATCGGAAAGGGCGCCGTTGGGGTCCTTTTGGATCATCTTCTTGAAAGAGAGAAGGGATACGGCGTCGGTTTTTTTTGTTGGGGATCCGACGGCGACGACCGGAGAAAGAAAGGCTATTGAGAGAAGGAGTAGGAGAGTGGCGTTAGCAAGAACCCCCATTGATGGAAGTTGGAGAAAGAGTTGGGGGAGGGATTCTTTTTGAGTGTGGAGAGAGTGATGAGTGTTGCTTTGAGGGAAAGAAAGAAAGAAAGAAAGGAAAGGAGGAGGGAGAGTGAGCTTTACAAAAAGTTTGTTCCTGTACATGCATATGTTTTTTTATAATGAGAAAAGGAGGGAAAGCGGAAAGAATTGAGGTTTGGGGTTATATAAGTAAACTAAATGATACTGCTCCCTCTTTGTCCACTCAAAGTACAGTGAAACTGTTATGTAGAATAATTTTTTTTTATTATTATTCAATAATCACTTAATTATTTTACATTACCTTAATTTTATATTCACAAACAATTATTTAATTTATAAATGGATCACACAAAATACTAAAATATCTTTACATATTTTATCTATATTTTTTTATAACCTGTCAAAACCCAATGGATATACTTTTAATGAATTGGGGGGATATTACATTATGACTTATACATTTAAGATCAAGTCTTATATGCATCAAATGCATCCTACCTTTCAAATGTACATTTAATCAATATCCTTTATTTTTACTGAAAATTACTTTGTTTTGATTGAAAAATGCAGGTGAAAACAATGGTACTTTTTAGTAATTAAAATCAACAGATGCTGTTATTAAATTACACGATTCACGAGAGAAATAGTCTTTATTTATATGTTGTGTATAAAATATCCTTCTCTGTATCTTTAAGCTTTGTGCATTTAAGAAAGTATTCATTTGTTTTCATTAAACTTATATTAATGGATTAATTTTAGTAATCTAATACAAAACTTAAAAGGGAAAGGGGAAGAAATTTAAAATACTTAAGAATTAAGTAATAATTAGGATTGCATACACTTGGTGAGATGAAAAGTGAATTTCACTGCATGCATTACTTTTTTTTTTTTTTTGAAACGGCACTGCATGCATTATCAGATTAGGTAAAAGTTGGAAACGTATATGAAATGATGTTATTTTCTCTTAGTTATATTATATGTATATATGTGCATTTAATGATGATAAGAGACAACTTTCGATGATTTAATTAAAATTCAAGACTGATCAAATCAAGATTTCGAATATTATTCCTGGAAATATTGACTCTAGAAAATTTGTAGTGAGAATCAAATATTGTTCTTAAAAATGGTTGAGAGCACACTTTTCGTCTTCTTTTTGCTGTCCTATAGATGATTTAAATTATCACCCTTTGAATTGTTTACCTCGAAAATTATAGATAGTCTAATAGTTCTTCATATAATGATTATTTTAATCTTCATATACGGTGAGCATCCCTTATACTTAATGAATGAGAATCACCTTAACCTTTAAAAAAATTCAAGATTTCAAAATTGGGTCTGGTTGTATTCATCAATCCTACATAAGATCAATTTATGATGATTTATATATATGTATATATAAAACAATATCCAGTGAATTTGATTTATTTTCTAATACTATTATTGTATTACATAACAATTATATTTAAAAAATAAAGTTAACGTGAACTCGAACTAAAATAACAGTTACAATTTTGTAATGAGATTTTTAGAGAATAAAAATAAAATAAAAATTAATAAAATTGGAATCAGCGCCGTCGTCTGCATAAATCAGTGTTAAGAATCGAATTTGCCAATTTGGATGTGGGTAATTGGGTTCATGAATCCTATATTACATTTATAACTTTAATAATATCATGTAATATCAAAAAAAAAAAAAATCAACTGCATGAGGTGATGGATATAGAAAATGCAAACAAATTTTAGAAACTAGAGTGCTATATGCCTGTATTATTTTGTGGGAAAAGAAGAGTGATTTAGGGCCGGACAAGAATATCTTAATAAAGATAATGATGTTTAAAGCAAATCTGAAGGAAAAAAAATTTAAAAATTGGTCAAAGAAGGTAGGGTATGGGCCACAGACAAGGATGATATGACTTTAATATTCAAAGGCTAATGTTTGATCGATCCAAGACTCAATTTCTGTCAACAAGCGTGAGAATGTTCCCTCCCAGTGAGAGGATTTGCAGACCTAAAATCATAGCTCATGTCACTCAGTTTTTCCCCTAAATAAACAATTTCGGAAACCACTCACAAATGCAATACAAAATACTCCATGTCCTGAAAAAGTTCACACATTCATTATTTTTGTTAGTAATTCATTGAAACTATTTAGGCTCAAGAATATTACTCATTTCGTCCCAATTTTTTTTTTAATAAATGGAATGCCCACATTTTTTAAGAAAAAAGAGCACATTAGTGTAAAGTTAAATAAAATAATATTAATGTTATATTCTATTGACTTTTGTGAGAGATGGTTATTTCCTTTTTTTTAGTGTGAAAGAAATGTTGAGACGGGGGAGTATTTGATTACACTGAAAAATATGGTTAAATTACATTGAAAATCTATTTTCAGTGTAATCTAATCATACTTTTATAATGCAATCAACCTGCACTTTTTAGTGTAAACAACTTCAATTGTTGAGTGAGTGCACCATTCACCTAGTGCATATGAGAGTGCGCGTTATTTTTTTTCGTCCGATACAAAATAATTTTTACACCAACTTTTCATAAATTGTCCCACAACATCTATAGATTTACACAAAGTATTACTTCATCCGTCCAATATTACTAGTCTTGTTTTTTCAGCCATACTTTTTTTTTATCATAAGGTGGGGTGTATTATGTGGTAATGTAAGATCCATTTATCAATAAATATTTATTTATGGAAAATATAAATATCATATTTTTAAAAAACAATCACCTTATTCTTAAATAGACCCCACAATAATTCTTAATACCCTCTAACTTGTGACAAAAAATAACAACTTAAAAATAGGGCTAGTAAAAAAAAAATTAGGGAATATTATTTTTGAGTCCACACAATTTTTTTAACAATAAAAATAAAATTTTATTTCAATTAAGAGTTCAAGAGGTATTCAAATCCTTACTATAAAATTCACCTTACAATTAAAAAAAAAAAACTTTACTTCCAACTGTTGTAAATCTAGAGCGTAAAATAGAGACGTGAATTTGTTCACCCAGTTCGTCGATAACGACTACGTCTGGGGGCGTACCAAGCCAAGAGTTTCACTTATATGTGTGTGTATGCGTGTATACAATTCTGAGTACAATGATCTATTTATAATAGAAAAAACCTAGTCTAAACCTAAAGCCCGTTTAGGTTATAAGTCCATTAGTAATGTCCATATCAAATCTTCTAGATTTGGTATAATAAATCTACTAGATTTATAACATTCCTCCTTGGACATTACGACATAACATACATGTCTTGTCATAAAAACTTCACGTGCTAGGTAGCGACCAAATATTTAGTTAGGGAGGAATGTAATTTTATTGATCTTTCGGATCAAATCTTATAGATTTATTTCGGGGTTACCGCTCCCCCTGAAGACAACAATCCTTTGAGCTTTTGCATCCCGATACCATAAACATACTTCTCAAAAGTAGACGTAGGTAACGACTTAATGAACAGATCTGCTAGATTGTCACTAGATTGCACCTTTTGAATGGTAATCACCCCACTCTTCTGGAGTTCGTATGGGTAGAAAAACTTAGGTGAAATATATTTCGTCAAGTTTCCTTTGACGTACCCATTACTCATTTGTGCGATGCAAGCTGCGTTGTCTTCAAATATAACAGTGGGGGATGCATCGCCTTTAGCGATATCACACGAGTCACTAATGTGTTTTACCAAGGATTTCAACCAAACACATTCTCGTGCGGCTCCAAACAAAGCTATTATTTCTGAGTAGTTTGAAGACGTGATAAACATGGTTTGTTTAACCGATCTCCATGAGATCGCGGTACCACCACAGAGATACACGTAACCAGTCTGGGATATAGCATTGTGGGGATCAGACAAATAACCAGCATCCGCATAACCTACCAACATTTTGTCTTGGTTCCTACGGTAAAACAGTCTAAGTTCTTGAGACCCTTGGAGATACCGTAGAACATGCTTAACATCATTCCAATGTCTTCTAGTAGGAGAAGCGCTATATCTCGCAAGCAAATTAACTGCAAATGTTATGTCCGGTCTAGTGCAATTTGCGAGATAGAGTGATGCTCCAACAACGCTAAGATAAGAAACTTCTGGTCCCAAAATTTCTTTTGTATCTTCTCTTAGTCTAAATGGGTCCTTATCCACTTCGAGGGATCGGACAACCATAGGTGTGCTTAGTGAATGAGATTTATCCATATGAAATCTCTACAATACCTTCTTCACGTAGGTTGACTGGTGTATAAGAATTCCTTCTGGGAGATGCTCGATCTGCAGGCCGAGGCAATACTTGGTTTTACCCAAGACTTTCATTTCAAATTCAGCTTTCAAGATTGAACTGGCTTCTTCAATCTCTTTGCATGTTCCGATTATGTTTAGATCATCAACATATACGGATATGGTGCAAAAACTACCTTGCAATTTCTTCGTGAATACGCATGGGAAACCTATATCAATCGTGTATCCTTTCTTCTGGAGGAATTCACTAAGTCGGTTATACCACATGAGGCCTGATTTCTTTAGGCCGTATAACAACTTCTGCAGTTTTATGCTATACATACTGCGATTTTCTCCATTCCTCATCTGGGGAATCTCAAATCCATCGGGAATTTTCATATAGATATCGGCATCTAGTGATCCATATAAATATGCGGTTACAACGTCCATCAATCTCATCTGGAGATTCAATTTAATTGTCAAAGATATTAAGTAGCGGAACGTTATTGCGTCCATTACGGGAGAATATGTTTGATCGAAATTATTACCGGGTTTCTGCAAAAACCCTTGAGCTACTAGCCTCAATTTTTATCTCTCCATTATTCTCATTTCGTTTTCGTACAAAAACTCATTTATATCCTACAGGGATAGCGCGCGCGGGTGTACGAACGATAGAGTCAAATACTTTTCTTTTATTTAGGGATGCGAGCTCTACTTCAATTGCCTCTTTCTATTTACCCAATCGGAGCGCTTCCGACACTCAGCGATAGTTTTGGATTCTGGATCTAAATCATTATTTATAACGGAAAGAGCAATTGTCGCTGCAAATATGTCATCGACGACAATAATATTTCTATTATATATTTCTCCCGTATCTATGAAATTCATAGAGACTTCAACATTTATGTCAACCAGACCTTCTTTATTTTCCAGTGTATCTGGGTCTGGTCGTTCCGCGGTCCTAGTGCTTTGAATATTTTGTGCATGTGCTTCATTACTAGGACGCTCGTCTTCTGAACGAATCTCTTCTAGAGATTTCACGTTCTGCTGACCAGTTTTGATAGCCTTTCTTTTAGGTTTGTTTGTATTAATTGTAGGTCATTTATGCTTCTGGCATGTGGGGGCATGCATACTTGATTTACTTGGGACCTCAACCCTTTGGGGAGCATTTACTACAAGTATATGCGATTTAGTTACACCTCTATGGTCAGTGAACGCGTCTGACAGATTGTTTGCTAAATTTTGCAAGTTAATGATCTTCTGAACTTCTAGTTCAGATTGATTAGTGCGTAGATCTAGATACTGAATATTACTTATGTTCCACGTAAGTTCCCAACATTCATTCAATTTTGAATTCTGATCTCCCCATAATACCGTGAATTGATCTTCATCGAACGCGCAGTCAGCGAATGGGCCGTTAATTGATCCCCATACAAAGGTTCTAGGTATTTCATGATGGATGAAGAGTCAAATCCAACGTAAATATCTAGCTTTCTTTGTGGGCCCATAGAGGTCCGATTTGGTAATGTTATCGGAACATACACTGCACATCCAAAAATACGCAGATGGGAAATGCTTGGTTCTTTCCCACGCACTAGCTATAGGAGGGAATGATCATTACATGCAATTGGACAGATTTGTATCAGGTGTGATGCATGTAGGACTGCATGCCCCCAGCATGAAGTGAGTAATTTAGAGTTCATAAGCAATGGTCTTGCGATAAGTTTGATACGTTTTATTAGCGCTTTAGCAAGATCATCTTGGGTGTGGACGTAGGGGACCGAATGCTCCACCTTAATTCACAGAGCCATACAATAATATGTAAAGGCTTTTGAGGTAAACTCAGCAGCATTATCCATTTGAATAGATGTTATTGGATAATTTGGGAACTGAGCTCGAAGCTCGATAGTTTTCGCAATGAGCTTTGCAAAAGCTTGATTGTGGGTAGACAACAAACATGCATATATCCACCTAGTGGAGGCATCAATAAGGACCATGAAATACCGAAATGGTCCTGATGCTTGGTGAATCGGTCCACAAATGTCTCCCAGAATCCGTTCAAGTAAAACAGGAGACTCTAGTCCCACCTTGGTGCGCGATGGACGTACTATTATTTTACCTTTAGAACATGCATCACATATAAATTCATTAACATGAGGGATTCTATTATTCGAAATATAAGGACCAATGGAATTAGATAGAATCCTACGTACCATAGTTTGTCCTGGATGACCTAACCATTAATGCCATAATTTAAAGGAGTTCAGGTCATGAAATTTTATACTCATAGCTAGATGGAGATTAGACGGCCGGATGTAGGAATAGTACAATCCGAAAGAGAAAGAGGGAAGTTTTTCTATAACTTGTTTACGGCTACCTCGAGTAATAGTAATCAAAAGGTATTCGTTATTATTCTCAGTTTCAGTTTCAATGTGATAGCCATTAGATCTTATATCTTTAAAACTGAGCAGAGTACGCTTAGATTGTGGAAACAATAAAGCATTATCAATTATGAGTTTAGTACCCATGGGGAGGATAATGGAAGCTCTTCCGGAGCCCACTATCATAATATTATCATTGGCTATCGTAGTTACACTCCCCTTACGTTCTACCAAGTTATGAAAATACTTCCTATCTCTTAAGATGGTGTGTGTGGTGATGCTATCTACCAAACATAAATCACAATTTGTATCCATCATGCCAGAGGGAAAAAGCTCAAACCTAATAGCTAATATGTTTACAAGTCATGTATAAGAATAACAATATCCAAATAAATTTAACGGATAACATTAAGGTAAACACATCAAAGCTAAATCATATCATCCATAAAATAAAATATCCAAAAGATAGGATCCAAAATATAATTTTTTTAAACTATAAACGAACAAAGTACTAAAATAATCAAATAAACAAATCACTCATTATCTCCATAGTCTTTGAGCTCTATGCCCAAGATCATCGTTGCCGTGGTCAAAGTCTGCTTCAGACTGGCTGGCATGGTGAGATTCGACTTTAAGAGCCTTTCCCTTGTTGTCCTTCTGCTGCTTTTGATAAGCCTTAGTCAAGTGCTTGGGAGTACTACACTTGCGAGACCAATGGCCTTTGCATCCGTATTTGTAGCAGGACTGCTCAACCTTATCTTGAGTGCCAGATTTTTTAGGAGCAGGATTCATGTTAGGTGCAGTCTTTCCACGAGCCTGAGCTTGATTGTCTTTCGAGGTACCTGGACCACCGAATTTACTATGACCTCGGGCTTTGCTACAAGTTCGTTTACTTCCTCTCTCCCTTCCACGCTTGCGACCAATTGTACTATCTTGAGCTATAACATGTGCTTCGGGCATTGCTTGTGAGCCAACCGGTCTCGAGTTATATTTTGCATAAGGAGTTGATTGTGCTTTTCTGCCACTAGAAGTACAGAAATTAGCTCAGAGTGTACAATGTAGTTCTTAGCCATGTACTACTGCTGGAGTACAAGGTTGCTAGCGTGGAAAGTTGATAGAGTCTTCTTGATCAACTCGGCCTCAGTTATAGTTTGTTTGCATAACTTTAACTGAGATACAATACGATGTAGGGCTGAGTTGTACTCCGTCACAGACTTAAAGTCCTGAAAATGGAGGTTCAACCAATCGTATTGAGCCTGAGGGAGGAGTATATCGTTTTATTGTTGGAAACGATCCTTCAGGGACTTCCACAACGTTCCGGGGTCTCTCTCAGTGAGATATTCATTTTTCAGGTCCTGATTAAGATGATGTCTAAGAAAAATCAAAGCTTTCGCCTTCTGGGCGTCAGTTGATTTTGAATCATCGACAATAGCACTGCTTAAATTAGTTGAGGCTAGATGGATCTCGACATCTAGTGCCCATGTCAGGTAGTTACTACCATCAAGAGCAAGCTTAACAAATTCTCTTTTGGTAATATCAGTCATTATACACTACAATTTTTAAAGTGAGATGATAAGAAATGTGACCAAATTTATTGACAACTGAGAAATAAAGATTTATTTGATTATTCTAGAGCACATAGAAGCAAGAATTGGGCGCCATCTATCCAAAATATGATTTACGGTCCGACAAGTACCGGGCGCCGCCTACCCGGGCAATATATGCGGACTATAATAAGGAGACTATGTGCAAGAGTAATAATGCATGCAAGATAATTAAATCATAAAAGCATGGGCATATATTAATTAAGCATATAAAAATAATAAATTTATTGAGAACTAATATTAAAATTAATTTCAAAAAATTTCGGGCTTAATTAGTATGCAAAAATTATTACCTTATAATTTTTTTTCAAGTATTTATCAAAAAAATTGATAAAATAATTTGAGGGCTAAAAAATATTATCGAAATTAAATGAAGGCCCAAATAAATAATAAGGTCCAAGCCGCATTGGGCTCAATACCGCCCAAGAAGGGAAAGAGCTGCGTGGACGGGGGTGGAGCCGATGGGGCTCAACGTCCGGAAGCAAACGGCGGCGAGCGCACGGAGCGGAAGGCTCGCGAGCTGGTTCGGTCGGCGGGCACACGAGCGTGCGCGGCGTCGGGCGAGCGGCAGACGGGCATGCGGCAGCGGGCGCGCGAATATGCACGAAGAGAGGCATACGGGTGCGCACTGGTGCACGCAGGCGGACGTGACGGGCGACGGGCGCGGCATGCGCTGTAGGCGACGGGCGCGCGGGTGGCGGCGTGTGGCGGTGTCGTGCAGTGGCGGCCGTGCGGTAGCGTGCGCTTGTTTAAACCCTTTTTTTTCTCAATTCAATTTGATCCAATTAATTGCAAACATAATAATAATTGATGCAATAATTCAAGTGTACATAGTAATATAATACGCATGGATCAAAGAGTTCGATACGACAATTAATAATCATGGAATAAAAAAATTAATTTAGATCTGTACCGATTAGCTGCGGGCAGAGTCTCGTGCTGATAACGTATTGTAAATCGATAGCGTAAAATAAAGACACAAATTTGTTCACCCAATTCATTGATAACGACTACATCTGGGGGTGTACCAAGCCAGGAGTTTCACTAATGCAATTCTGAGTACAATTATCTATTTATAATAGAACAAACCTAGTCTAAACCTAAAGCCCGTTTAGATTATAAGTCCATTAGTAATGTCCACATCAAATCTTCTAGATTTAGTATAATAAATCTGCTAGATTTATAACACCAACAATAGATAATTAGCTCATGAAAACTTGGGAAAAGTATCAAGATTACAACCCAAGAGTTACAACCCAAATCTTTTTTTCCTACCATTTAGTCACCCAAACATGATTTGGGATCGCCCATCCAACTATGATGCACTGATTCTTTAAAAATGTTGTAAATAAGTGCGTAAAATAAAAGACAAGATTTATTCACCCAGTTCGTCTGGAACAACTACGTCTGGGGGCGAGTCAAGCCAGGAGTTTCACTAATGTTCTTGTGTATGAGTAATTACAATTATGAGTACAATAGTCTATTTATAAGAATAAAACCCTAGTCTAAGATATGAAGCCCATTGGGTTATTGGTCCATTAGTAATGTCCACATCAAATCTTCTAGATTTGGAATAATAAATCTTCTAAATTTACAACACTCCCCCTTGGACATTACGAAATAACATAAATGTCTTGTCATAAAAACTCCACGTGCTAGGTATCGGCCAAATAATAAGTTAGAGAGGAATGTAATCGATCTTCTAGATCAAATCTTCTAGATTCATTTCGAGGTTACCGCCCCCCTGAAGACAACAACACTTTGAGACTTTGCATCCCAATACCACGAACGTACTTTTCAAAAGTAGACGTAGGTAAGGACTTAGTAAACAAATCTGCTAGATTGTTACTAGATTGCACCTTTTGAATGGTAATTACGTCACTCTTCTGGAGTTCGTATGGGTAGAAAAACTTAGGTGAAATATGTTTCGTCAGGTTTCCCTTGACGTACCCATTACTCATTTGTGCGATGCAAGCTGCGTTGTCTTCAAATATAACGGTGGGAGGTGTATCGCCTTTAGCGATACCACACGAGTCACCAATGTGTTTTACCAAGGACCTTAACCAAACACATTCTCGTGCAACTTCAAATAAAATTATTATCTCTGAGTGGTTTGATGACGTGATAACATTGATTTGTTTAACCGATCTCCATGAGATCGCGGTACCACCACAGAGAAAAACGTAACCAGTCTGGAATATGGCGTTGTGGGTATCAGACAAATAGCCAGCATCCGCATAACCTACTAAGGCTTTGTCTTGGTTCTTACGGTAAAATAGTCCAAGATCTTGAGACCCTTGAAGGTACCGTAGAACATGCTTAACACCATTCCAGTGTCTCCTTGTAGGAGAAGCGCTATGTCTCGCAAGCAAATTGACAGCAAATGCAATGTCTAACCGAGTGCAATTTGCGAGATAGAGCAATGCTCCAACAACACTAAGATAAGGAACTTCTGGCCCCAGAATTTCTTCTGAATCTTCTCTTGGTCTAAATGGGTACTTATCCACTTCGAGGGATCGAACAACCATAGGGGTGCTAAGTGGATGAGATTTATCCATGTGAAATCTCTCCAATACCTTTTTCACGTAGGTCGACTGATGTATAAGAATTCCTTCTGGGAGATGCTCGATCTGCAGGCCGAGGCAGTACTTGGTTTTACCCAAGGCTTTCATTTCGAATTCGGCTTTCAAGATTAAACCGACTTCTTCAATCTCCAAAATGTTCCGATTATGTTCAGGTCATCAACATAGACGGATATGATGCAAAAACCATTATGCGATTTCTTCGTGAATACGCATGGGAAAGCTTTATCGAATGTGTATCCCTTCTGCTGAAGGAATTCACTAAGTCGGTTGTACCACATGAGGCCCGATTGTTTCAGGCCATACAATGACTTTTGCAGTTTTATGCTATACATACTGCAGTTTTCACCATCCCTCATCTGAGGAATGTCAAATCCATCGGGGATTTTCATGTAAATGTCGGCATCAAGTGATTCCTATAAGTACGCGGTTACTACGTCCATTAATCTCATTTGAAGATTCATTTTAACTGCCAAAGATATCAAGTAGCAGAACATTATTGAGTCCATGACGGGAGAATAGGTTTGATCGAAATCAATCCCGAGTCTCTGCGAAAACCCTTGAGCTATAAGTCTCGCTTTATACCTCTCCACAGTATTGTTCTCATTTTGTTTTCGTACAAATACTCATTTATATCATACGAGGATAGCACGCGTGGGTGTACGGACGATAGAGCCAAATACTTATCTTTTGTTAAGCGATGTGAGCTCTGCTTCAATTGCCTCTTTTCATTTAACCCAATCGGAGCGCTTCCGGTACTCAGCGATTATTTTGGGTTCTGGATCTAGATAATTTATAATGGAAAGAGCAATTGACGCTGCAAATGTGTCGTCGACGACAGTAATATTTCTATTATATGTTTCTCCCGTATCTGTGAAGTTCACAGAGACTTCAACGTTTACGTCAACCAGACCTTCCTCATTTCCCATTGTATTTGGGCCTGGTCGTTCCACGGTCCTAGTGCATTGAATATTTTGTACACGTGCTTCATCACTAGGACACTCATCTCCTAGAGACTTTTAGTTATCTAGACGAATCTCTTCTAGAAATTTTACATTCGACTGACCAGATTTGCTAGTCTTTTGTTTAGGTGTATTACTATCTCTTGAGGGTCCTTTGCGCTTCTGGTGTGTGGGGGCATGAGTACTTTGTTTTGCTTGGGACCTCAACCCTTTTGGGAGCATTTACTGTAGGTATATGCGATTTAGTTACACCTCTATGGTCAGTGAACGCGTCTGGCAGATTATTTGCTAGATTTTGCAAGTTAATGATCTTCTGAACTTCTAGTTCAGATTGATTAGTGCACGGATCTAGATACTGAAGATTACTTACGTTCCACGTAAGCTCCTGGCATTCATTCAATTTTGAATTCGGATCTCCCTCTAATACTGGGAAGTAATTTTTATCGAACGTGCAATCAGCGAACCGGGCCGTTAATTGATCCCCGGATAAAGGCTCGAGGTATTTCACGATGGATAGAGAGTCAAATCCAACGTAAATACCGAGTTTCCTTTGTGTGCCCATAGAGGTTCGCTTTGGTAATGTTATCGGAATATATACCGCACATCCGAAAATGCGCAGATGGAAAATGCTAGGTTCTATCCCAAGCACTAACTGTAGGAGGGATGATCATTATATGCAGTTGGACTGATTTGTATTAAGTGCGATGCATGTAGGACTCCATGCCCCCAGCGTGAAGTGGGTAGTTTGGAGTTCATAAGCAATGGTCTCGCGATAAATTCGATACGTTTTATTAGCGCCTCAGCAAGACCATTTTGGGTATGGACGTAGGGGACCGAATGCTCCACTTTAATTTCCAGGGCCATACAGTAATCTATAAAGGCCTTTGAGCTGAATTCAGCAGCATTATCCATGCGAATCGACTTAATTGGATAATCCGGGAATTGAGCTCTAAGCTCGATAGTTTTCGCAATAAGCTTCGCAAAGGCTTGATTGCGGGTGGACAGCAAAACAGGCATATGTCCACCTAGTGGAGGCATCAATAAGGACCATGAAATAACGAAATGGTCCTGATGCTGGGTGAATCGGTCCGCAAATGTCTCCTTGAATTCGCTCAAGAAAAACCGGAGACTCTAGTCCAACCTTAGTGCGCGACGGACGTACTATCAACTTACTCTTAGAACATGCATCACAAATAAATTCATCAACAGGAGGGATTCTATTATTCGAAATATTATGACCAGTTGAATTAGATAGAATCCTACGTATCATAGTTTGTCCTAGATGACCTAACCGTTGATGCCACAATTTAAAAGAATTCGGGTCATGGAATTTCATACTCATAGCTAGATGGGAACTAGACGGCCGAATGTAGGAATAGTACAATTCGGAGGAGAAGGAAAGAAGTTTTTCTATAACTTGTTTACGGTTACCACGAGTAATAGTCATGAAAAGGCATTTGTTATTGTTCTTAGTTTCAGTTTCAATGTGATATTCATTTATCCTAATGTCTCTAAAACTGAGCAGGGTACGCTTAGATTGTGGAAACAATAAAACATTATCGATTATGAGTTCGGTACCCACGGGGAGGACAATGGAAGTTCTTCCGGAGCCCATTATCAACATACTATCATCGGTTATTGTAGTTATACTCCCCTAACGTTCTACCAAGTTATGAAAATACTTCCTATCTTTTAGGATTGTATGTGTGTTGGCGCTATCTACCAAATATAAATCACTATGTGCGTCAATCATGCAAGAGGAAATTGTCCAAACCTAATAGTTGATATGTTTACAAGCCATAAATGAGAACAACAATATCCAAATAAATGTAATGAACGGCTATTTAAGGTAAACACATCAAAGCTAAAATAATAGTATTATCCATAAAATAAGATGAAGTATCCGAAAGAAAGGATCCAAAAACATAAAATTGTCTTATTCGAAAATAAAGTACTAGAATTAATCAAATATGGAAATCACTCATCATCTCCAAAGTCCTTAAGCTCAATGCCCATAGGATCTACGTTTTCTTGGTCAGGGTCTGCTTCAGGCAGGCTGGCATGGTGAGATTCAACTCTAGGAGCCTTCCCCTTATCGTCCTTCTGCTGCTTTTGGTAAGCCTCAACCAAGTGTTTGGGAGTGCGACACGTGCGAGACCAATGGCCCTTGCATCCGCATCTGTAGTAGGACTGCTCAATCTTATCTTGATTGTCAGATTTTGAAGAGCGAAATTCGAGGTTCTGTGGCCACCGGATGTACTACGACCTCGGCCTTTTGCCCAGATCATCTTATTATCTCTCCCCCTTCCACGTTAGCAACCAATCATATAAGTGTCCCTATACTGCTGTTGGAGTATAAGGTTGCTAGCGTGGAATGTTGACAGATTGTTCTGCATCAACTGGGTTATAATACGGTGCAAAGCAGAGTTGTACTCCGTTATAGACTTAAGGTCTTGGAAATGGAATCTCAACCATTCGTATTGTACCGGAGGGAGGAGTATATCATTTTGTTATTGGAAACGGTTCTACAGGGAGTTCCACAACATTCCGGGGTCCCTGAATGAGGATCTGAAAATTGAATTCCTCATTCAGGTGATTCATGAGAAAAATCAACGCTTTCGTCTTCAGGGCGTTAGTGGATTTCGAACCTTCGAGAATTGTTTCGCTCAACTCATTTAAGGCTAGATGGATCTCGACATCTAGCGCCCATGTCAGGTAGTTATTACCATCGAGATCAAGCTCATCGAATTCTTTCATGGTAATATCAGACATTATTCACTACGATTTTAAAGTCACATGGTAAGAGTTGTGACCAATTTATTGACAACGGAGAAAATAGGATTTATTTGATTATTCTAGAGAACATAGAAGCAAGAATTGAGCGTCGTCTACCCAAAATATAAATTACGGTCCGATAAGTACCGGGCGCCGCCTACCCGGGCATAATATGCGGACTATAAAGAAATAAACTATGTGCGAGAAAAATAATGCACGTAAGATAATTGAATCATATATATATGCAAAATAATTTATTATGAACGATAATCACATGAAAATAATTTCAAGAAAAATTTACGACTTAATAAACATGCATATTCATGAGGCTAAATATTTCATGTATATTAATGAAATTTAACAAAATATTTTTAGGATTTAAAAAAAATT
This sequence comes from Ballota nigra, assembly GCA_947034835.1. Taxonomy (NCBI): domain Eukaryota; kingdom Viridiplantae; phylum Streptophyta; class Magnoliopsida; order Lamiales; family Lamiaceae; genus Ballota; species Ballota nigra. Next base: position 84,038,509 of record OX344720.1, on the reverse strand, counting down.
AATTTGAATTTTGTGTTATCCTAAAACGAAATCGAAATTAGATTAGGATTTCACAAAATTTCGGGGAGAATGGCGCCACGTGCGGAGGGCTTGCGCCGCCTCGACGCCGCGCACGGAGGCGCGCGGAGGCGGCGAAGGGGCGACCGGCAGCGCACGGGTAGCACCGCGCGGACGACGGTGGATGGCGCACGGGGAGCGCAGAGCTGGCAGCGGACGTCGCGCTGGGCGGCGGCGGCCGTTGCTCGTTCGATTCTCAATTTAAAATTAATCCAATTCAAAACACGATATGATTCAATTAATTACAAGAACATAAACAAATCAAATTAATAATTCTAGAGTGTTACATACGATATTTTGGTACCCGATCTATCGGGTATCGGATGCAGGCCCACCGCTGTAGCGGGCTCGGAGGAGGACAGTCTTTCTACCGGTCAGACAGACGGGCGGGGACCCAGAGGCTGCCCGACATAAGACTCTGTGATTGGACGGGAAGGGTACTTAATCCACATGCCCGGATATCGGGCGGCCAGCCACGAACCCCTGTGGATGTACTCTACTCGCCTGCCCACAAATGGCCAACCGGGGCATTCTCGTCCGGGCTTGATTCTCGGTACCCGAGTACCCGTCTACCCGACCCCAGGCCGCGCCAGCTGTGAGAGGACGACGAGTGCCATCAATCCAGAGGATGTGACAGGGTCAAAGAGGGTAGTTGAGGCCAGGTCCAATCACCTCAGGGGTGACAGTGTCACGTGGCGTCTCCTCATTGGTTCGTAGGGGAGGCTGTAGCCACTCATTACCTTCCAGCTAGGAGCAGGAGGGGCCCACGAGTCCACCTACCAAGCTTGGGGAACCCCCACTTTGAACATTATAAATAGGGCTTTGAATGCCAATTTGTAGCACACATCACATTTATTGCAAAGACATACTTGAGAGCTCATTTACTCTCGCATTTATTACTCTCTGTCATCATTAATATCAAATCCTACCCGCTAGGAACCCGGCAGCGAGACCAATCATAAATCGCTGTCAACATTTTGGCGCTAGAAGAAGGGTGACTAATATCGAAGTACACTCGGTTTCATTTATCTAGTCACCTCGAACGAAATCCCATCCACTATCACTCAAAAAATGACCACTTCGAAGGCCACACGAACCCAGCAGCAAGTCGAGGACATCGGCGAAACCGCCACTCCGGCTCCGGCCACGGCGGAGACCCTTCAGGGTCCTTTCGAGTTCTTGTCGGCCATAAGAACTCCGGAGGACCTCCAGGCCGCAAGGGCCATGATCGAGCGCCGTCAGGCCGAGATCGACGCCGCTCCTATCCGCACTCACCGACCAGGAAAGGAGCCAGCCCGAAGCAGGGCCACCTGCCAGCCCCGGCAGGAGCAAGAGGCGGCCAGGAGGGCCGCCAGCAACCCCCGGCCTCAGAATCTAAAGAGGCGCCTCGACGAGGAGGCCGACTCGCAGCGGGCTTCTCGCCGACCGGCGGGATCGGTCTTCTCCCGGTTGGGAACCCAGGCTCGGGGAGCTGCCCGACCTTGTGAGTCCAACGCCAGCTCCAGGCCCCGGGAGCGAGAACAGGCACGATCTCCCAGGCGTCACAACGACACGGCCCCGAGGCCGTCGGTCCGTGACCGCTTGGGGGACAACCCTCGTCCCCGTTCTCCCCCCGCGGCCGACAACGCCATGGCCGCCATCCTAAAAAAGGTCTCGGACCTTGAGGCCAAGCTCGAGAGGCGGGACGGGCAACATCATGTCCCCTACATGCCCAACTCACCCCTCGCAGACATCTTGGTGCGGGCCCCGGCCCAACCAAAAATCAACGTGGCCGCCGTGGGCCAATATGACGGGGAGACAGACCCCGTCACCCATCTCAGTAAATACTCCACCTACATGATCTCCATGGGGGCAACAGATGCCACCCAATGCAGGATGTTCCCGCTAACCTTGGGGGACAGGGCTCACCGATGGTACTCCTCGCTTCCCGCGGGGAAGGTGGTTTCATTCCACCAGCTAGGGGAACTGTTCCTGGAGCACTTCTCCTCGATGGCGCCACGAATGGCCGGCGCCAACCGCATGGCCAACTTGGCCCAGGGGAAAGACGAGACCGACCGGGCGTACATCGACCGGGTAGATCGCATCATCATGGAGGGCGAGCCCGTCGGGGACGAAGTCAAGCTCGTCGGGATCATAGGCGGACTCCGCCTAAAAACCAAACTATGGAAGTCGATGAACAAGGACTACCCCAAGTCCTACGCGGAGTTCCGGCAGCGAGCCGGGAAAATCATCTACAATGCGGACATCCTGGCACAGCGGCTAGGAGAGAGCACCCCTGCCGAGAAGGAGAAACCACGCGCCTCGGCAGGCACCACATCGAGCCGGAGGAACTTTTCCTACCGGGCTCCCCAGCCTTTCAAACCCTTCGATTCCGTCGAAGTGAAGCTGGCCGAAAAATTGTCGGCCACCCCGGAGTACGTCTATGTGCAGATCCGGGACAAAAATATGATGCCCAAGGCACGGCCGTGGGTCCACAAGCCGGGGGTGCAGCTCAACCCCAACAAGTACTGCCACTACCATCAAACCGTCGGGCACAACACGAGTGAGTGCCGCGACCTCCTAAAGCAACTCTGGCGACACTTCGAGGAGGGGAAGCTGGAGGAGTTCGTGAAGAGGCCAGCGGCTAGACCGGAGGCTCAGGCCGCTGCCCGCCCCGTGGAGCCAAACCGGGAGGCGGCCCTCATATGCCCACCGATGCCGGAACATCAGGCCCGACGGGCAGTCAACATGCTCTCCCCGGTGGGAGGCTTCGCACCTACCACCTCGCTCTCCAACCGCAGACAGAAGAGCGAGCTGCGAGCGATGGACAATGTCCATCAAATCGCCCTGCCGATCAACACGACGGCAAAAGAATCAAACCTCCTCGCCTTCAAGGAGGAGGATCGCACCGGGGTCATCTACCCGAACCACGACGCCCTAGTCGTGTCCGTCAACATCATGGGCGTCACCGTCCATCGCATGCTCGTCGACAACGGGGCCTACTGCAACATCCTCTTCAAAGCCGCATTCGACCAGCTGGACAGCTCCTTTGAGAGGTATGTGGAGCCATGCGACCAGGTTATCAAAGGCTTCGGCGACGCCACGGTGAAACCCTACGGGATAGTTAGGCTAGCCGTAGAATTAGTTTCTAGTATAGACGCTGAGGTTAAGGCTTCGAAACAGCTCGATTTTATCATTGTCGACCAGCCGTCAACCTATAACGGGTTTCTCGGCAGGCCATTCGAGCACGAGTTCGAAGCCGCCGCCTCAGCATTCTATTATTGTATCAAGTTCCCAACCCCCTCCGGGAAGGTTGGGACTCTTAAGGGAAATCAAAAAATGGCACGCGGATGTTTGGCGTATATCGATGTTATTTCAAATTTTGCAAATCTAGATTATGTCTGCACAATCGGGGAGGGAGACATGGAAATAGACGAAGAAATCCCACCCGCTGCCCACCCAATGGAAGAAGATTCGCAAACATTTGAGGACATCCAAGTCGACCTGGAGCCAAGGCTCGGGTACAAACCCATGGAGATTGACAAAACCCTAACGGGGCAGATCGACGATCCACGCTACGGCGAACGTGGAGCCAGTCCGATCGAAGAATTAATTTCGGTCACAATGAAGAGTCGGCCAGAAGTAAGTGTCCAACTCGGTTCGTCAATGTCCGGCGAGTTGCGGGCAAAGATGACCGCATTTTTAGAAGAGAACTTAGACGTGTTCGCCTGGTCCCATGAGGACATGGTCGGGATCGATCCAACCGTATGTTCACACCAACTGCACATCGATCCATCCCGCAAGCCGATCTCGCAGAAAAGAAGGAAATTTGGCCCAGACAAATACGCGATCATTGCCACCGAAGTCAAAAAGCTACTCGACAACAAACTCATCGGGATGGTCGACCCCGACGACAAGCCTCAATGGGTATCCAATGCCGTACTCGTCAAGAAGAGCAACAACACATGGCGATTGTGCATCGATTTCACGGACCTAAACAAAGCTTGCCCAAAAGATCACTTCCCGATGCCACACATCGACCACCTGGTGGACAGCACGGCCGGGCACGAGATGCTCACTTTCATGGACGCATTTGTCGGCTATCACCAGATCCCGATGGCCGCAGACGACCAGAAACACACAACTTTCCTCACCGAGAAAAACATGTATTTTTGGAAGCGGATGCCATTCGGGCTCATGAACGCTGGGGCAACCTACCAGAGGCTGGTCAACCACATGTTCCACGACCAAATCGGGGCGACCATGGAGGTATATATCGACGACATCGTCGTCAAGAGCGAGAAGAAAGAAGACCACCTCACACACCTAGCCGAAACATTCGAGATCTTGAGAAAATATCGGATGAGGCTCAACCCGAAAAAGTGCAGTTTCGGCGTCGAGTCGGGCAAATTCTTGGGGCACATGGTCAGCCAGCGGGGAATCGAGGCAAACCCGACCAAGGTACAGGCGATCCTCGACATGAGCCCTCCCCGCACGGTGAAGGAGGTGCAGAAGTTGACGGGCAGCCTAGCCGCTCTCAGCCGTTTCATCTCCCGCATGGGGGACCGATGCAAGCCTTTATTCGACAGCATGCGGAAGGGGAAACTAAACTGGACTCCCCAGAGTCAGCTCGCTTTCAATAACTTGAAAGCATACCTATCAAACGCCCAGGTGTTGGCCAAACCCGTCCCCGGCGAGAAGCTTTTCTTATACTTGGCGGCGTCGGACTCAGCTCTCAGCGCCGTGCTAGTGCGGGCTGAGGGGCAGGCACATCTGCCAATCTACTATGTCAGCCAGACACTTCACGACGCCGAGCTACGGTACCCACCCCTGGAAAAGTTAGCATACGCCCTAGTAATGAGCGTACGCAAGTTACGCCCATACTTTTTTTATCACCAAGTAGAAGTACTGACAACGATGCCACTTCGCCAAGTACTACATCGGCCAGACACGGCGGGCAGGTGCCTCAAGTGGGCTGTTGAGATCGGGCAATTCAGAGTCACATACGCTCCCCGAACATCCATCAAAGGCCAAGCTATGGCCGACTTCATAGTCGAGCTCACTTACCCGGAGGCGATGTCCAAGATCGAGCAGCCACCTTGGAAAATGTACGTTGACGGATCCTCCACAACTACGCGGGCAGGCGCGGGAATTGTCATTCTCAGCCCGTCCGGCCAGTCGTTCACGACAGCCATAAGATTCGGTTTCCACGCGACAAACAATGAGGCCGAGTACGAAGCATTAATTAACGGCCTGGAAATGGCCATGGCCATGGGGGTGAAGAGACTCCAGGTCTACAGCGACTCACAGCTCGTTACATGTCAAATCTCAGGAGAATACGAGGCGCGCAGCGATAGGATGTTGGCCTACCAGGGATTAGCCAAGAACCTGCTCGAAAAGTTCGATCAGGTATGCATAGAGGTGGTACCCCGACTCGACAATACTCAAGCAGACGCACTTGCCCGCCTCGCAACATCCGAAGGGGCAGCCGACATGTCCCAGATCACAGTTACTTACCTGACCGCCCCTACGAGTTCGAACCAGCGGGTGAGTAGCCTGGGGCAGGCGGAAGACAGCTGGATGACCCCCATCCTGAAATACCTCCGTGACGGCCAACTCCCAGTCGACCGGGTAGCGGCAAGACAGTTGCAGCTCCGGGCGGCCCGGTACACGATCATCGGGGACCAGTTGTACAAACGAGGCTTCGCCCTGCCCCTCCTAAAATGCGTAACGCAGGAGCAGGGAAGGAAGATCTTGGTAGAAGTCCACGAAGGACGCTGCGGGAACCATGCCGGCGGCCAGGTGCTCGCCCAGAAGGTTATCCGACAGGGATACTTCTGGCCCACCCTGAAGAGGGACGCAATCAACTACGCGCGGGCATGCCACAAGTGTCAAATCTATTCGCCGGCAATCCATCAGGCCCCAACCGAGCTCACCTCAATCCTGAGCCCGTGGCCGTTCGCAAAGTGGGGGATCGATCTCATTGGCCCTTTGCCTACGGCCCCGGGCAGCGTCAAGTACGCAATTGTCGCCGTGGATTACTTCACCAAATGGGCGGAGGCGGAATCACTGAAAACGATCGACCAGGAACACGTGATCAGGTTCATCTGGCGCAACATAATCTGTCGATTTGGCCTCCCACAGATAATCATTTCGGACAACGGGAAACAATTCGACGGGCTAGAGATGGAAAGATTCTGCCAGAAGCACAAGATCAAGAGGTTATTCTCGTCACCCTACCACCCCCAGTCGAACGGACAGGTCGAGGCGGTGAACAAGATAATCAAACACACGTTGAAGACAAGGTTGGAGGAGAGCAAGGGAACATGGGCGAGCAAGCTACCCGAAGTGTTATGGTCATATAGAACGACGTGTCGCACTGCAACCGGGGAGACTCCTTTTGCTCTAGCCTTCGGAACAGAGGCAGTCATCCCGGCTGAAGTCGTCATCCCGAGCCTCCGCACCTCACAACCCGTGGGGACCGAGAACGACCAGGCCATGCTAAACGAGTTGGACCTGCTGGAGGAGAGAAGACTGTCCGCAGAACAAAGAAACATAGCTTACAAACGCCGGGCTGAAAAATACTTCAACTCGAAGATCAAGATCAGGGAGTTCGAAACCGGGGACCTGGTACTCCGACGGACGGTCGGGCAGCCCAAGGGGGCATTTGGTCCGAATTGGGAGGGACCCCTAAAGGTCTCCAGCCGCCTCGCCAATGGAGCCTACGAGCTGGAAAGCCTTGAGGGCAACCCGGCCCAATACCCTTGGAACGCCTCCCTACTCAAAAAATACTACCAGTAGGAGCTCATTGTAATCGCTACTCGAAGCGCAAACTTGTAAAAATCTTTAAGCGGTTGTTAAATCAATCCCATCTTCGTGAAGTCGCTGCCCGATATTCGGCTATAGCACTTCATTAATTAATCTGTTGGTTAATTCTTTAAGCGGTTGGTAAAACAATCCCATCTTCGTGAAGTCGCTGCCCGATATTCGGCTATAGCACTTCATTAATTAATCTGTTGGTTAATTCTTAAGCGGTTGGTAAAACAATCCCATCTTCGTGAAGTCGCTGCCCGATATTCGGCTATAGCACTTCATTAATTAATCTGTTGGTTAATTCTTAAGCGGTTGGTAAAACAATCCCATCTTCGTGAAGTCGCTGCCCGATATTCGGCTATAGCACTTCATTAATTAATCTGTTGGTTAATTCTTTAAGCGGTTGGTAAAACAATCCCATCTTCGTGAAGTCGCTGCCCGATATTCGGCTATAGCACTTCATTAATTAATCTGTTGGTTAATTCTTTAAGTGGTTGACAAATCAATCCTATCTTCGTGAAGTCGCTGCCCGATATTCGGCTATAGCACTTCATTAATTAATTCGTTGATTAATTCTATTGCCCGATTACGTTATTTACCCGGCCGATAAAACTAAAAGTTCAAGGAGACAAAGCGAAATGAAGGGCAAAGCAATTTCATTAAAGAGGAAAAGAGAAAATACAAGACGGCCAGCGGCCAGCATACTTAACAAAAACAAAAGAAAAGAAAAATCATGGACGCGCCTCGTCCACCGCCCCCAGGTCCTCATTCGCCTCCTCGTCGGCGATCGGGTAAAGGAAGGTCGCCGGGTCGCCAAGGAACGACAAATCCAGCCCGCGATCGACCAAGTCCTTGAGCGTGATATCATAGTCCGGGGAGGGAGGATTGGACTCGACATAACTCTTCAAATCGGCCAGAGGCCCGGAGTAATCGGCCTGGGGATTTTGGCGGAGTAGGGAGCGAATCGAGTCGGCGTAAGCATTGATGTACACCATGGATCCAGCCGACTCACCCTCAGCGGCCAATCGAGCACGCTCGGACTCCAGGCGCCTCTCCGCCTCCGCCGCGAGAGCCTCCTTGGCTTGGCGGACTTCTTCAGCCGTCCTCGCCTCGGCCTCGGCGCGCTTCCTCCTCTCCTCCTCGAGGACCCCCTCCAGCTCAGCCCGACCCGCTCGGCCGGCCTCTAGCTCTTCCCGGAGCTTCTTGTTCTCCTCTTCCAGGCGGGTAGCTTCGTCCCGTTTCGTCTGGAAGGCTGCCCTGTAGGAGGAGGCAGTCCGCATCTCCCGCTCGTATTCGAGCATAATGCCCTCCATGGCGATGGCGTTGCGGGAGGTACGGATGGCTGCCGCCCTCATCCGATCGGCGAGCGAGACGGTCCTCGCAGCCTTCTGGCAGTTGAGGGTCCAGGACCGGGGAAGATTCAGCACGGCACGGCGCAGTTCCTCCGGCCAAGTCTCGGGCACGGCCTCCGAGTACGGAGGTTCCTGCGAGCGCAGGAATTGAAGAACCTCGGGCGGGGGCAGAGGCTCAGGCCTGCGTGAACACGGGAAGAGAAGACAGGTTAAGAAAAAATCCTACATCAAAAACGACTAGAAAACTTAGAGAAGAAAACGTAATACTTACGTGAGGTTATTGCCCCAGCCCAAGAATGAGAAGTCGCTGCGATCGCGGGCAGGGGAGGCCGGGCCCCCTAAAGTCGCCTCGACGGTGCCGGCCACGAGCCCGCCAGTCGCCGGGTCCAGGTTGACCGTCACCATGGCCGGGTCGACAGATGTCTGGCCGTCGACCCGGGCCTGCTTGTGTGGGCGCTGCCCGTCTGTCGGGGAGGAGGATGTCGGGGGCACCGGGGCCGCGGGCGGGCTGCGAATCACCACCCCGGCGGCACGGACGGCTCCCCGCTTCGCCAGCTTGGCCAAGGCATTCTTCTTGGGCGCCATGTCGACTGTCTCCTCGGACGATTCGACGTTGACAATCGGGATGGCTGCCTGGCCGGCCTCGGCTGCGGTCCTTGGGGAAACTGCCGGGGAGGTCGATGGCGTGGAAGATTCAGCCGGGAAGCGTTGCTCTGCGAGAAAAGTGACAAGATTAGAAATCGAGCAGCGAGAACGAGTATAAGGAGAGTCGGGCAGGAAAAGAGTCTTACCACCGAAATCCAAATGGCGCGGGAAAGTCTGGAGTCCGGAGAGCCTTCTGTACTCGTCGTCGTTGAGAAGTTCGACGTCGTGGTTGTCCGCGCTCTCGGATCTCACCAAGGCTAGCGCCTGCCTGAAATCGTCGGTCAGGTCGGCTTGATTTGGAACCGCGCAACCTGCACAATGAAAGAAGAATTAGATCAGTACTAAGAAACGAAGAAAAAGTCAGTATTTACCTCGACGATTGCGCTCCCGATATTCTCGTGGAACCGGGATGGTGTGCCCGTCTATGCCAACGCTCTCCCAGGCGCCGCCGACCCACCACCACCTTTCCTGCCAGTGCGTCACCTTCGGCGCGATGCCGAAGACAATGGCATCTCCACCCCGGGGCTTCACGGAGTAATACCCATGGTTCATCCGCCCGACCGAGGCCACGGTGTAATATAGGTAGTTGAGCTCGGACGGGGTGGGCATACGGTGCAGCCCGCGCCGACCAAGAGCGACCATTGCCCCCAGGATGTAGCTCCACCCATTCGGGGTGATCTGGGTGATCGACAGATTCCAGGCCGCTAGTAGCTTGGAGATGGCCGGGTGAAGCGGGAAACGGAGCCCGGCATGAAGGGTGTCCGCATTTATGGCGATAAGGCCTTCCGGAGGCTGGTCGGCCCGTTCATTCTCCCGGGGGGCGTAGAAAAAGACGTCGGAGGGCGCCTGGAAGGTCCAGTACAACTCCTTCACGTCGGCGTCCGGGGGAAGGCAGCTGGGGCGGCGAGAGGCCCCAAAATCGGTATCCTGGGCCTCGAGATATGCGCGGGGAGGGCGCTTTCGCACGAACCGGCTCATATACTTCGAGTGGTCGAACCCGATTAGCCGGCTGTCCGCGTAGTCTATTCGAGCGGGAACGGCCCGGGGCGGGTAGGCGGAGACCGGGGAAACGCTTAGGGCTTCCCCCTCTCGTTGGGGGCTCATCCCCTCCAAATCGTCCGCGAAGGCATCCACATCCGTGGAATTGCCCTCGCCCTCTCTGGCGGCGGCGCGGGACGTTCCTTTCCCGGCCGGCTGGAAAGGCCTCTCGGCATCGGCGGCGGCACGGCGGCGGAAATGATAAGCATCGGCGGCGCCGAGGCTCTCGACGAAGTCGCTCATGACGAAAATAAAGTAAGAAGAAGTGTCGACGAAAGAAGCAAGAAATTACCTTGGGACGCAGAAAAGACCGCCGGAATCTGGAGAGTTCGCCGGAATCTGAGGAATTCGCCGGAAAACTTAAAAATCCTTAAGGGGGGCACGAGTTTGCAAGAGTGGGAAAATGAGAAAATGGGCTGGGAGCCCCTATTTATAGAAGAAAAAGGAGGGACTAAACAGCAAAGAAACGGGGTCAGAAATGAAATTACACAAATGTCTGGGGGGCGCGTGGGGGTCACGCGCGCAACGGTTGGGGAGCAGGTTCGGCGGACGTGACCCCTGGAGTTCTGCGCATCAGTCACGCCATCCCGTGACGTCAGCAGGCGCGGCAGACGAGGCGTCGTCTCGGAAACCGAAACGTCACCCCCAAAATTCAAATTCGAAATCGAAATGGTCTGCAGTTCGACCAGCCCGCCACCCGACGACTGCGGCCCCCCGATGTCGGGCTGGTGGGGCAATTGTTACATACGATATTTTGGTACCCGATCTATCGGGTATCGGATGCAGGCCCACCGCTGTAGCGGGCTCGGAGGAGGACAGTCTTTCTACCGGTCAGACAGACGGGCGGGGACCCAGAGGCTGCCCGACATAAGACTCTGTGATCGGACGGGAAGGGTACTTAATCCACATGCCCGGATATCGGGCGGCCAGCCACGAGCCCCTGTGGATGTACTCTACCCGCCTGCCCGCAAATGGCCAACCGGGGCATTCTCGTCCGGGCTTGATTCTCGGTACCCGAGTACCCGTCTACCCGACCCCAGGCCGCGCCAGCTGTGAGAGGACGACGAGTGCCATCAATCCAGAGGATGTGACAGGGTCAAAGAGGGTAGTTGAGGCCAGGTCCAATCACCTCAGGGGTGACAGTGCCACGTGGCGTCTCCTCATTGGTTCGTAGGGGAGGCTGTAGCCACTCATTACCTTCCAGCTAGGAGCAGGAGGGGCCCACGAGTCCACCTACCAAGCTTGGGGAACCCCCACTTTGAACATTATAAATAGGGCTTTGAATGCCAATTTGTAGCACACATCACATTTATTGCAAAGACATACTTGAGAGCTCATTTACTCTCGCATTTATTACTCTCTGTCATCATTAATATCAAATCCTACCCGCTAGGAACCCGGCAGCGAGACCAATCATAAATCGCTGTCAACATAGAGCATATAAATCATGTAACACATGTATCAAATAATTCGGTACGGGGATTAATTCATATGATTTGTAAAGAATTAATTTTAGGGCGTACCGCTTAATCTCGGGCAGAGTCTCGTGCTGATAACGTGTGTTAAATAAGTGCGTAAAATAAAAGACGAGATTTGTTCACCCAGTTCGTCGGGAACGACTACGTCTGGGGGCGAGCCAAGCCAGGAGTTTCATTAGTGTTCTTGTGTATGAGTAATTACAATTATGAGTACAATAGTCTATTTATAAGATAAAACCCTAGTCTAAGATATGAAGCTCATTGGGTTATTGGTCCATTAGTAATGTCCACATCAAATCTTCTAGATTTGGAATAATAAATCTTCTAGATTTACAACAAAAAAATTATAATGCAGGTATAATTTTTTAATCCACGAATTTAATTTACCACGTGGTTGTATGACTGCGACTTGATAAATCCAACTAACGAATTCAAGAATTCCTTGCACAAATTTAAATTGTTAAGCATTAAATATGTTATTTCAATTGTATTACATTATTTAATATAATTTAAATTGACAATATGACACTCGTTTTAAATTATATTCACTATTATGGCTTATGTATTGAGAAAATTTGAATTGGTGTTATGTTACTTAATTATATTAAATTATTGGATATGCTTAAATTTTGGGTGAAAGAAAGTGTGAATTATAAACATTTGATTTACAAATTTTTAATGTGTATTAGGTGTTATATACAATAAAATATAAATAAACAAATATATTCTAGACAAATCACACTCTACATATATTGAAACTTTGTATCCCCGAACTCATATCGTATTGCTCCCATACTTGTGTCCTTGCACTCGTGCAACATAGCCCTCCACTCTAAGATTGACACCTCCCTCAAATACGACGGCTTATCCCTATAAGGGAAATTATTAAATGAATTTGTCCTTTTTAAAAGTAAAAGAAAAATATCATTAGATCGAGTACAATGGATACTCAATCCATATACAAAAGACAATTACATCATAGGACTAAATTCAAAATCAGCTCACCATCCTCCTCAACTTCCTACAAATTACATTTAACACTCCCTCGAACTTTTAACTAGGGTTGTTCACGGAGTTCGGAGATTACCGAACCCGTACTTAAATCAGCACCGAAAAAGAATCGACCGAAAAAATTGTGGATGTTTTTACTTTAACCGTACCGAAATCGAACCGAATATTTTTTTGGTACGGATCTGGATATTACCAAATTAACCGTACCGTACCGTACCGAACCGAATAACCAAATTAAATATGTATTAAATTTAATTATTTTTTATTTACTAAATATTATTATAATGTTATTGAATTCAAGTACAACTATATGATATCATAATTTCTCCTAATTTTCAGAATACAAACACTATACTACCTCCGTCCTATATTTGTTTCAACATTACTATTTCCATAGGTTTTAAGAAAAAAGTTGTTTATTAGTATTTAAAGTGATAAAGTAGATGCTTTTAGTTAGGAGTATATAGAGAATATAATATTAAAAAATATTTTTTTTTTCTTTAAAAAATGGATGTAGCAATTGAGTATGAAACAAACATTTTTAACAATATAACAAACAACTTTGGAACGGAGAGTGTATTATTTATCTTATTAAGTTCTTAAAACATTAACTTATATTTAGGTGTATATCAAAATGATTAAAAAAAATATTTTTATTCTTTTAATTTTATTTTTCATGGATATGATGTACCTTATGTCAGGAATTACGATCAACATGATTTTAATATTGAATTTTTCATTCACATGATATTTCAAATGAATTTTCTTAATATATATTTTATATACTATATTTTAAATACTCTATTGGTGGTGATTTGCGTTAATTTTTTTAACCATCAATTATCATGTAATGTGTTATATTTGAGTTTGTAATGATATATGTTTGATTGTGGTTGAAGTTGTGTAGCATTCGTGTAAGTGTGCATGCATCAATATTTTTTTTCAAAAAATTAATTAAAAAAAAAGAGAGAGAGAGAATGATAAAAAGGGTAAAAAAAAATTATTTCTCCGCTCCGTACCGATCCGTTTGTAATCGAAAATCCGCTTCGATCCGTACCCAAAAATAAAATATTTGTACCGTACCATACCGAAATTTTGGTATTGACACGGACACACGAATTTTAAAATAACCGAACTTTGGTACAGACATGAATATTTTCAAATATCCGTTTTGATCCGTACCGTGAACAAGCCTACTTTTAACTCACTTCAACACTCATTTATCAACTTTCACTAACTACTTCGCAACGAACCACGACGATAAACTCCTAATCATAACATCATCAAATTTAGAAGAGATTAAATTTTTTCATGGTATAAGAGCCAAAATGTTCACGCCTGGAGAGAGTGTAAGAGAAATAATTAAATGAATTAATTAAGTGTTAGGTGTGCATGTATAAGAGTGTTACTTAAAATATTTCGAACAAAAAATTAATATTTTTCAAAATCATATGAAAATATTATTTAAAGATATTAACTATTACTTTTCATTTAAAAATGATGCATTTTACAAGTTTTTGTATCTTTAAAATAATCCCTGTTATTGTACGTATTTAGTTTTTCTTCTCTCTTTTTTGAGAAATCACACTCATTCTAATGATTATCTCACATCAGACTCAGTAAGAATCATAATAATTACTTATCCAACATGCACCTTGTGGGCCAATGTCTTACATTTAAAAAATGATTTGACTTGGTTTTTGAAAAAATGGTTTTAACGCTTGAGTTTAGATAATTAGTGCACATCTACTTAATTAATATTTGAATTTTTTAAGGGTTATGAATTCATGACAGTGCTTGCCTATTATGATAATTAATTATTGCAATAAAATAATTCAATAACTATTGAGGCTGCGGGTTGTAAAAAAAAAATCACAAAAAATAGAAGGATCATTAGTTTTGTTTTAGAAATGTTAGTTTCTGGCTTCTGCCCCACCTATTCCTACAAAGATATAAAACTTATTCAATAAATTTAATTTATATTTGTATAAATACTTGAATACTTTTTCAAGCTAAAATCAAATGTGGAAGAACTAATTATGAGACTGCTGTAACAAATGATATCACACAATCAAAATTCAAAGCAAAAAATTACTTATGGCGACATGATCAATTTCACAATTGTTGAACATTTATTTTGTTTTATTTTTCCTAGAAAAAGGTACTTACACAGTTACACTTACAATATTCCCCCACCATAACATTAAAAAAAAAAAAAAGGAGAGCATAATATATTAATAAACACAATAGGTAGCCATGATGATTGATAATGCAATATAGGTTTGATGTAAGTCACAATGGTAGAGAATAAAAGTAATTAAAAAAGGAGAAAAAACCAATCAATTGTTCCTGATGGTTAAAGGCTTAAGAGGGATGGTGATAATGATGATGATGCTTCATTTCTCCCAACTACTATTTTCTCCCCTTTTATCATGCTCACCACCTTTCTCTCCTTCTCAATTTTTTTTATCCCATCTAAAAATTTGAATTTATAAAAAAAAGTGAAAGAAATTGAACTCAAAACGTGTGAGCGTTAGTCTTTCACTTTGAGACAAAATATAGAGTGAAAATAATTCATACATGGACCATTTGAATGATATTAGTTATTTTTAGTAAAGAATGTCAGTTATTTTCACTAAAGAGTATCAATTATTTTTATTAAAGAATATCAGTTGTGTTCACTGAAGGGTATTAGTTTTGGAGGTATTAATTGAAGGGTACGAAGAACATTAATTGTTTAACTAAATATTATTAGTTGTATACTAAAAAATATTGTAAAGTGATTCATTTATGAACCAATTTCACTTTATACATACTTTTGTTTTGATACTGTGAATAAATTTCATCTCATCTAAAAAAATTCATACTCCGGTGAAATTAATATATTTATACTAAACCAACCCCCTCCTGTTGACCTTTTTCTCTGTGTTATATTGATACCCCATCTCTGTATCACAACACTAAAGTTCAACCTTTTCAACTGGACACTGCCCCCACCAGTTTTCTTGATTACTATATCACACACATATATCATACTATCTAAATTTCTCATTTCTTGCTATCTTTCTAGATTCTGATTTGGATCAGATTTTCTTGATCGGTAATTTGGATCAATTATATGTGCAAGTGTTTGGATGAGGTGGTCAGGTTGCTTTTAAACCACATGTATGAGATCATGAAATTGAGAAATGACCTAAAACAAAAATGTATTCAAAAAGAAAAAAGTTTGTAGTTAAATAAACCCCAATTCTCCTATATATATTATACATACCCCGATTATTACCCAAATTCCATTAAGAATACGATTATTTTAAAATATTACTACACATACCCCAAGTTTAAACAATTATTATTTTTTAAAAATAATTAACCTAACTTAAAATACAACAAAAAGAAGTAAATACTTATAAACTCATAATCCTATTCACTTAAACATATACATGATGAAAACAAAAGTGAAGAGTTCCCAATTTTCAAAGGAAGAACAACACATTTGACCTCCAAAATCATTTGAATACAATTTTTAAAAAATGATCTTCTTAATCACCAAAAAAATAATGAGAAAATCTACAAAAAAAATAAAATTAAAACATAACGTAGGCTTGTAGTAAGCAAATGGTAAGTCAGCCCAATAATTTCAGATTTATATTATACTTTCATTTGTATATGTATTATAGACTAAAAAAGTGAGTTTAAATATTGTTCCAACTTCCAAGTACACTGAATTTGTTTGCTTTTACAAAGCAAATTATACGTTAACTTCTATCAATTTTAATCACTGATGCTACCGAAAAAACGCAAACAGAATCTCACATAAAATTATACTGATGCACTAGGTGCCATTCAGCGTGAGAAAAAGATACTTACATTCATGTGATCTTTTGTGTCATTTGACTCTATTAATTAAGCGCTATAAACTTAAATTTTCTTGTGTTAATTTGAATGAAAATAATTCAAGAATTTGAGTTTTAGGGTTTGATTGAGAATAATTCAGGAACTTGGGTCTTAGAAATTTGAAAATGTTAATTTTGTGATGATAAGAATGAGAAAAGTGAGTGAAAAATTAAGACAAAGTATAGAGTGAAACTGTTTTATAATTTAAAATAACTTATGAATGGGTTATGTTGATATTTTACTTAAAGCTATATTTTTATCAAAAATAAATTAGGTATATATAAGAGAATGGGTTTATTTAGCGGGCCCAAAATAAAAAATTATGGGATGATTATGTCTATGACTTTTGACACATGACAAGCTGATAAGGTAAAGTCAATAATATATTCCTTATATATCTCATGAAAGAAGTGAGGAATTATTTATGCAGAGTGCATCTTTAATACTATTTTATGGTATTATATCTCTAAACCTCTTTGCAAGATGCGTGTCAGCACCACATTTCTCTTAAGTTGATATGACACATTTCAAATTATTTCATTTTAAAATTATGCATTCTTTTTAAAAGTTATTTTAGACATATTTTAAAATATATTAAAACTTAATTTACACCATATATTTTATACATTTAACCTCAACCATAAATTTTATTTTGTATTTTCTATAAATGTCAAATCTCTCTTTAGTTTTTATTCTGATTCACTACCCTAATCCTCATCTCTATTCTTTATTTTCTCATTTGTTGTCTACTATGTGAAAGCAATATGATTTTATTTTTTGTTTATTTATTTGGATAATTTCTGTAATTTTTTGTATGGATCATATCCCTTTTTTTTGCAGGTAAACTAATTTGTTATGCACGTAGAAATAATTAGACGCACATTAAGAGAAAATTATATGTGCATCAATTGAGTTGAAAATCATTCGAACGCATTCAGATATTATTCTTAAGTTTCTAAAGTATGTTCATATTCATATCTTTTACATTCAATAAGAAGATTCTTCCACCGCATGCTTACGATTTTGATCCAACTATTTTTTTTTTCCGAATAAGGTGTGTATTATTGGTGAAATCTGATTAAATTTTATGTTTGTTCGTTTTATATTGCAGGTAACCTAATGGTGATGTAGAAATATTTTTTTCACCATTAAACAATTTCTCTTCTTAGATATTTTTTGAAATTATTTTTGCAAAATATTAATATATGTGAAATTTTTGTAGGAGAGAATTGAATTATTTTGGAAAAGATATTGTCACCGAAATAGTGTATGATACCAACAATTTTTTGCCACCAAATATAATATCTTTCCTTCAATTATAGATTGTAACACAAAAGTTAATTTTTGGATAAAATTATGCATAAAAAATAGACTATTAAATTGTAAAATACATATATTCTTTTTTAGACTATGATTTTGATTTTTCTTTTATATATTTTTTTTCAACATACAAATTTTAAAAGAATATTGTAATTTATAAATAAGTAAAAGACCATTATATCTTATATAATTAATGTATTTATTTTTTCTTAAAATATGTGGAATAAATTTTTTATGAATATAAAATTATAGTGTTGGCCAGAAAAAAAAAAGACATTAAATTTATTTACTAACAATTTAAGTATTATAACTTTAAAAAGTATCTTACTCTAAAATACAATAAAGCTGAATATATTTTAATCAATGGAAATAAAATATTTACGTAAAATATGATATATTATTTTAAACATTATATTAATGCAACTATGCAAGGAAACCTTTTTTTTCCGGTTGAACGATTTCTCTTCTAAAATATTTTTGGAAGTTATTTTTGTAAAATATTGATAGATGTGAAATTTGTAAAAGAGAATTGAAATATTTAAGAAAATATATTGTCACTGAAATAATATATGATGCTAAATTTTTTTTTTTTTGCCACCAAATATAATATCTTGTCTTCATTAATAGATTGTAATACAAAAGTTAAGTATTATAACTTTAAAAATTATCCTACTCTATATAATAAATTTGAATATATTTTAATAAATGGAAACATAATATTTATGTATAATATGAAATATTATTTTACACATTAAATTAATACAAGCAGATCTTTTTTCACGGATGAACGATTTCTTTTCTTTGATATTTTTGGAATTTATTTTTGCAAAATATTGATAGATGTAAAATTTGTAATAAGGAATTGAAATATTTTGGAAAAGATATAGTCACTGAGATAACATATGTCCCAAAAAAATATTACCACCAAATATAATATTTTACCATCAATAATAGATTTTAATACAATTTTTTCTTTTTTTGATAAAATTCTACCTGCAAAATAGAATTTGAAACTGTAAAATATAGATATTGTTTTGTAGAAAGGGTTTCAATTTTTTTAACAATTTCGATTGCTTTAAACTTTTTTTTTTTTTTTGCAAAATATTTGTATATGTGAAATGTTTAAGAGTGAATTAAAAAAAAAATAAGATTGACGTCTAAACGTAAATTTTTATTGTTGAATGATGTATTATAAATATCAACACATTAAGTTGTTTCCACACAAACATCTACACAATATTTTATTTTAATAATTTTTTTTTGTCAAATGTTACATTTAGATCTGAAATGTGTGATTCTATCTTTAGATTTAAACTTTTGCGTTTGATTGTTATTGTCTTCATACTTTGGGGGAAAACCGAGTATGTAAGTATACAACAATTGTAATTTTAAGTAATATTGCATTATAGTAATTTGAGATTGAATGTGTGAATTAGTATAGTAATATAGACTATTAATTATTTTAATTATGAGTCTATATTACTATTAAAAAAAGAATTACGAGTCTATATATTTCTCTCTCTGTAAAAAAGAAAAAAAAGGTTTTAGTAGATTTTTGAACGGATTTAAATTTTTTTTGATATTATATGTCAAATCAAATACTAAATAAATTATTTTAAAAAAATGTGTGTGAAGTTTAATAACAATGATGTAAATAAATGTATGTTGAAGATGGTAAATAAGAGTAATTATTTACATTTAAGAAATAAAACTATTTTTCACGGATAAATTAATAAAACAACATGGACCATTTTTCACGAATAATATGCATTTTTATTTATGTATATTAGTGGTCCTGAAATTCAAAAATTCGTGAGGATCTTTATAAACGGTAACACACGCTTAACAGCTTAAATGTTTAACTCGATCAATATATAAACAACGAATAAACCTTTGTTGAAGATTCAAAGCTTGGTTGGGGAAAATTCAAAGAGAAATTTTAAAATTAGAGTATGCGGGAAAGAGGGAAAATAGGCTGATGAATTTTGAGAAATTTAAAATTTTAAAATTTATTATCGTGTTTTAATTGTATATTGGTTATTAATGTGTTCTTATGAGATACATGTCAATAATGTATATTGGATTACTGAGAGATTAACAGGTTGTTATTGGATTAATGTGTCATCTTTTAATTTTATCGTGTTTGGCAGATTGACACGATACGAATACAAACACGATACAAAATTTCTATATCCTTATCAGATCTATACAATAAGAACACAAACACAATAAATCCAAACACTCATTAATAAATACTAACTAATAATTTTTCGCATATTAATTTGATAGGAAAGAGTAAACCCATGCAGTTCAAAATTCCAGCGCCAAAATTAGCTTTTAAAATATTGATTGATACAGACAAAACATATGTATAATGTATTGATGTGATGTTACACATGAAGATTAAAACATATGTACGATGATGTGACATAATAAGACAGGTCTTGCTATACACGAGTACTTATTTTTCATCCGGCGAAAACCCGTATAAAACTGTTTAATGGCATGAGACACCACAAATTACATTCATTTTTATTAAAGTGTTAATGCATCAATGTCTAAATTATACCCCATCTTATTCCTCATGGATATTATGAGACGTCCTCGTACAAGACCTAATCTTTTCATATATATGTTGGCACTGAATTCTCTATTGACCAAAATTTAATTCAAATTTGAAACTCTATAATCTATGCTTATAAATAAATTAATTATATAAATTCAATTTTAAGTTTTTAATACAAACAAAAGTATATGATTAAATTTTATATTTAGAAATAAATGTGTACATAAGGTTTATTTTCTCAATTAATTTATTGATGGAGAAGACCACCGAGTAAATTATTTATTATTGTAAACACTTAAAATTCAGGTGGGGCACTTGCCCCCTCTTGCCTCCATGTAAGTCTGCCCCTGACTGTACAATCATTAATAAAATTGTAAGAGGGGGGGACGGGGAGGGGTGGTGGTCGAACAATTAATGTAAACTCAAACAATGATTTTGCTTATATTACTACTGGGCCGCCATATCCGACATATTAAGTCGGGTAGGACCAAATATAATGCGGCCCACCAAGTAGTCGATTAAGGATGGAAACAGGCGTATTATGACCCTTATAAAGTCTACCAAGCGAAGCCTTATTGTTTAGTTTAACACTTATGGACCTTATTTTTACCCTAAGTATTCTAGTATTTCTATTTCTATTGTGGATAATGAACCCAATTTACTGATTATTAAACAATTTAGGGGTTTACTCATATTCCTAGCAATATCACGTTCTTGTTGTGCCATTTATTTATGTTAGAATCTTTTTATCGATGAGCGTGAAGGAAGCCATAGTTTTATTTTTACTAGTATTTCGCCCGTGCGATGCACGGATTATAATATTTATTATTATATATTACATAACTTTATTATAAAATACGTAGTCGTGTATATATAAGTATCTATGTACATTTTATTAGTCCACTGCATTACATCTCTCTGAGCAGAAGGTTTTCTAAAAAAAAAAAAAGTGAAGCTACACATCCTTATCCGAACAGTGCAACCATGGAAGTACTAAAAATATTTAAATACAAAATATTGAAGCATGTATCATTTTATGAAATAAAGGTAATATACAAATACTCCACTTTTTATTTTGAATTGTCCCACACTAAATTTTTCCCATCATAAATAACAAAAAACAATATTTTATATATTAATACATAAATATATTTTTATACAATTACTATTTACTTTTCATAACTATTTATTATTTTTCCAAAAGTCAACCAACATGTTGGCTTACCACAAATATGTTCTTAAAAAAAATCGGGACAGAGTGAGTAATTTTTAAGAAGTTTGATTGTTCAGACTATATTATTATTTTTAAAAGTATCATCAAAATCTTTTAAATTAAAATCATGACAAAGCACGAAATATAACTTGAAATAAAATACATAATAAATTCAATATGCATTAATTGTTTAATATGCATTAACTGATTATATAAGTTTAAAAAAACAATCAAATTATCAAAAAAGAACTTGAACCAAAAAAAAAAGTTCAGTGACAAATTTATTGAATCCCAAACTAATAACTTGATCCATATAAAAAAAGACCCATCTAAAAATAACATTCAAGCCCAGATAAATACTCACTCGTGCACTAAAACCTAATTCACTTGAGTAGGAGAGCTACCATTCTTTTTTTCTTTTCTTTCTTTGCTTTCAGATCAGATCTTCGAGTCTTCAGTCAATTTTGTTCAATTTCTAGTGCACATAAATCATACACCAACCATAAATCTCAGTAAATACCAAATTTCTCTGTTTATATAGGCCATAACTCTTTGCCGAGTCGGTGTTGGTCTGCCTCAAAATCGTGAAAATATGCATTTTTACAGTGGATAACATTGTGCTTTAAAGTTTAAGCTAGAGTGAAGATCTTCAAGTAAGCTTTTACTTCTCACATGTGTACATCATCACATTTTGGTGACACTATTTATAGATTTAAGTTTTGAATGTTATTTTTGGTTTTCATTTAAGAATTTAGTATTTAAATATTTCTTTCTTCAGTTTGTTTGTATGAACAAAACTGAAATAAACATAAAATTTATGAATGCTAAAATTAATAGTTTATGCAACATAAAAGATTTCATTTTGTTTAATAGAGGTCAAGTGTATATTCATGGAACTTATTGTGAAATTTTAATGTATAAATTACATACGTGAGGTAGATAAGACCAGATGATTTAAGAGCGTTGTTTAATATTCATGGAGTATATTGAATTTTGAAACCAAATGATTTAAGAAATTGTTGTAATGGCGAAGCTGTACATTTGTACTCTGCTAAATCACAAAAATATCTTATTAACCTGCGAAACGGAAAATGTGAACATGTTACATGTCGTAGGTAGAAACAACTAAGAAATGCGGAGGATAAAGAGCATGAAATATTGTAATCCAAAGTCATGGAGAAGAAGGCATTTCAATGTCTAATAGTTTATCTTAATCTTTAATACAGGTACATACATGGTTGCCCAGATGGTTTGAATATTTAGAGCCCACTATTGAATCATTTTCCTTGATTCTTGCGAAGATGAGTGTCATCTCAGTGACTATGGAAAACGAAAATGATTGTAAATCGTACATAAGCGTACATGAAGAGTCTTAAAAATGAGGTGTACAATTTCACCGGAAATCAAGCAGCTGCAACATTGCCATGGATGTCGAAAATGAAGGTTGAAAACCTAAAATTCGTGCCGGGAATTCACAACGGACAGTGAAGAAGAAGCTCGTCGGAGCAATTAACGCCAGCCTTCCACATTCAATCCGCGAGTCGCCGGAGGGAGGAAATTGCAGCATGTCGCGGTACGTGCCGAAATTAATGGAGGAAGCCGGAAATACGAAGCTCTTGCCGGAATTGATGCCTCAAGCTGTTATTCATACCAGTACTAATGGAGGAAATACCGCCGGAAATTGAAAGCGCCAGAAATTAGAGAGGAAAGAAGAAGTAGGGTGGTCGCCATTAGTGCAGGATCTTCAACGAAGAGAACGATTTTGTTTCGGACTCGACTTTGGGAATTTTAACTCGACTGAATGATGAAAAGTGTGAAGTGGCTTCAGCGGAAAT
Source organism: Ballota nigra (assembly GCA_947034835.1). NCBI lineage: Eukaryota > Viridiplantae > Streptophyta > Magnoliopsida > Lamiales > Lamiaceae > Ballota > Ballota nigra. The sequence continues at coordinate 84,015,308 of OX344720.1, read as the reverse complement.
TGCTCGGACAATCCCACCCCAATAGTATAGAAGGTTATTTATATTGTACAAAGCGTACATGAAAAGTCTTATAATTTGATTTATTTTAAAATTTAAATTTAAGTTTGAGTTTGCTGTGATTTTTGAGAAGCCGCGTTGGCACAACTTTTAAGTTTTAACATGAATCTCTGATAGAGTTGTGCAGAAATATAATAAATTAATGAATTTGGTTTTTAATTTGATTTTGAGGATTGCTTTTTACCTCGATAATTAAAAAAACCAATCACTTGTGATCATTGTCAGAAGCACTAAATAAAATATATAAAAATTAGGTTGCAAGGATTGATCACTTGAAATTTTAGCGTGTGAAACGCACGGTTTTACCGGAAAGCGAGTGTTATTCACTTCGACAGTAGAATGCTCCTACTATTTGACAGCTGCTGCTGTTTTTATATATTTATAGATTTTTTATTACTGTAATGCTGTAACTAAATCGATCGAGCCGAGTCAAATGAAGTAATCAATTTTTATTTTTAATTTTTAACATAGTTGTAAGACTGTAATTAGGTCAAATTGAGTCAAACTTTTAATTCGACTAAGAATTATTTTTGTCAAATCGGATTTGTGCTCAATTATCGAACTTACTCTTGACTCACAAGTTCATTGAAGCCCAATTAAGTTTAATTGAACTTTTTTTTTGAGAAGAAGAAACAACTCAACTAAAATTACAAAAATATTAGCGTCCACTTTAAGAATATTGCAAGTATGAATTTTGTCATCCTCCCTTTGCAAATAATTCTTTTTTAATTCGTTGGAGCAATGTTGCCTTAATCGCTTTTGTGAGCTGAAACAATAAGGAGGTATTAGCCCATGGTCTCGATGTAAGTTTTCTATTAGAATTTATAGAAATGAATTAATTTTACACCATTTTAGAAGTTCGAACTTTTGAATAAAGCGAGATTCTTTTATGCACTACTACAAATTCGAACTTAGATAGCTGTACTTAGATAGCCTTTATAAAAACCGCTCTCCAAGAACCCACTTGGAGAGCGGTTATGTAATGTAATGTAATTTATTAAAAAAAAAAAATTCTAAGATAGCGGTTTATAACCGCTTTCTAAGGTTTAACCTTGGAAAGCGGTTATAAACCGCTTTCTAAGTACTAACTTGCTAGATAGCGGTTCAAAACCGCTATGTAAGATCTAACTAGTATAGCGGTTCAAAACCGCTATCCAAGTGACCACTAGGATAGCGGTTAAGAACCGCTCTCTAAGTAAATACTTGCATAGCGGTTAAGAACCGCTTTCTAAGAGTTCGGCCCAATTTAAATCCCTAAATCCCTAATTTATTCAGCGCAGCACCTCCTTCCTCCTCCTCTCTCGCTCCCACCCGCGACGGCACGCCACCGTACTCCAGCCTTGCACCGATCGTAGCCCTGCGGTGCCACCCTCCCCTGCGGCGCCCTGCCCGCCGCGCCTCGCCACGTCGTCCCAGACCGCGCGCCTCTTCCGACGAGGCCCCAGTCCGCGCACCTCCGCCGCCGCCTCTCCGCCGCCGCCGTAGCCCACCGCCTCCAGGTAATACTCCAATTTCTCTGTTAATTTCATGAATTTATACTATAGTTAGTTAATTAGTGTTAATTTCATGAATATATATATATATATATATACACTAATTAGTGTTAGTTTTATTTATATATATACTAGCGTTAATTAGTGTTATAATTTCATGAATATATATATATACTAATTAGTGTTAGTTTATTTATATACTAATTTATTTGATGAATATATATAATTAGGTATATATAGAAATTGTTAATTTATATACTAATTAATTTGATGAATATATATACTAGTTAATTTATTTATATACTAATTTATTTATATACTAGTTAATTAGGTAATTAGTGTTTGTTTATTTAAATTCTAATTTATTTGATAAATATATAATATAATTAGGTATATATAGAAATTGTTAATTTATATACTAATTAATTTGATGATTATATACTAGTTAATTTATTTATATACTAATTTATTTATATACTAGTTAATTAGTTAATTAGTGTTTGTTTATTTATATACTAATTTATTTGATGAATATATAATATAATTAGGTATATAAAAAAATTGTTAATTTAATTTATATTTGATGAATATATTTAATTCTAAGCCCTTGATGTCGGTAATTAATTTATATATGCATCTCATGTTGTATGATTGTGAATGATGATGATAATGGAAATTTAAATGAATAATAATTATTAGTGATATAATTTGCCTTCCATTAATTGAGGTGGTGAATTAATTAAAATGGTTTTTGGGCCCAAAATTATTGAAATTGTGTGATTGCGTAATTTGATTCACTCTAGTTATGCATGACTAAACGGTAGAAAAGAGATACTAACCACGATATGATTTAAATTGCCTTGTGATAATTACATTAAAGCTAATTTATTATTAGCATTCAACTCATAATAAGATTGTTATCATGTCCTTGTTAGGGTTAGAATTCTTAATTGAAGGCTTTATGATTAATTTTAGATGAAATTGTTAGAATGCATGTTAGAATTTTAATTAGCATGCCTAGCTAGAGATTATAAAATTTTACAAAATAGTAGTAGTTGTAAATAGAGTTGGATTGCTAATTATATATAGACTCAACTTGTGTGCTTTTCGATTAATGTATATATATAGGCATCTCTAGTTTTATATGGATCGGAAGTGGGTTCGAGCAGATAGATTATCAGAGGAGTATAGGAATGGGGTGGAAGAGTTTTGTAATCATGCAATTAGACACTGCACCGACCATCGATACATTTTATGTCCATGTTGGAAATGTATGAATGGAAAAACTGTTAGTGGTCGAGAAAGTTTGTTAGACCACTTGATGTGTCACGATATTGATAAAATATATACCGTTTGGACATTTCATGGTGAGAGAAGAGATGGATGTAGCTCAAGCAACATAAGAACTGACTTTAGGTTTGAAGATACAGTGGTTGAGGATAGTATTGGAGATGTACCGAATGTTGATACATCGAGTGGGGATGACACAAATCTGCGAGATCACCCTTATATGTCAGAGAAATTAAGGGATGACGCTGGATTACCCCTTTGGCCCGGGTGTAAGAAGGCAACAAAAGTGTCAGCTGTGTTGATATTGTTCAACTTAAAAGCAGCACACCAGTTGACCGATGCGTGCTTCTCAAGCATGCTGGAAGCAGTTAGTGGTTTATTGCCCGATGGAAATGTATTGCCTACGAAAGCATATGAGGCTAAGCAAATGCTTAAATCCATTGGGTTAACACATCAGAAAATTCATGCTTGCCCGGGTGATTGTATCTTGTTTCGGAAGGAGTATGAAGACCTCGATGAATGTCCCAAGTGTGGGAAGAAGAGATATCTGAAAAATAAATCTCCAGCAAAGGTGATGTGGTACCTCCCGATAATACCAAGATTCAGAAGAATGTATAGTAGCGATGTGGATGCCAGAAATTTGACTTGACATCATGATTATAGGATCAAGGATGGAATGCTAAGACACCCTGCTGATTCACCCCAGTGGAAGACATTCGATGCCAAACATCCAGAATTTGGGAACGAACCACGACATTTGCGTCTTGTACTCTCAACTGACGGAATGAATCTGTTTGGTATGCAAAGTACCAACCACAGTACTTGGCCAGTGATTCTGATGATTTATAATCTTTCATAGGACTTGTGCATGAAGCGCACTTACATGATGTTGTCTATATTGATATCAGGACCCAAACAACCTGGTAACGACATAGATGTATATCTGGATCCTTTGATAGAGGACTTGAAGCTCCTGTGGGATGAGGGTGTCGATGTGTATGATGCTTATAGAAAGGAGAATTTCAAGTTGAAGGCCATGTTGTTGGGAACTATCAATGACTTCCCCGCTTATGGGAATGTATCTGGATATAGTGTGAAGGGAGCCGATGCATGTCCTTGGTGTACCACGAACACAGATCACATTCGTTTATGTCATTGTAGGAAGACTGTTTATATGGGGCATAGAAGGTGGTTGGAGCCAACACATGAGTATAGAAGAATGGCTGATGCATTCGATGGCACAATCGAGGAACGTGGACCTCCACGTTTATTGTCAGGTACAGATGTATTGAACGAGATGAAGAATGTCAATACACAATACGGAAAACTCTTTGCAAAGAGTCTCCCAACTAGAGGCTGGAAGAAGGAATCAATTTTCTTTCAATTGTCCTATTGGAAAGAGTTGTATGTTAGACACTTCATTGATCTAATGCACGTTGAGAAGAATGTTTGTGCTAGTTTGCTCAATACTCTGCTAGCTGATAACAAGTCCAAGGATGGTTACAATGCAAGAATGGATATGGTTGCTATGGGTATAAAAGCAGAATTGGCACCTGTGTGTGAAGAAGGTAGACCACCGAAATTACCTCCTGCTGCACACACCTTGTCCAAGAGTGAGAGAAAAGTGTTTCTTCAAACACTTTAGGATGTGAAAGTACCAGACGGGTTATTCGTCCAACATACAGAGACTTGTTTCAGATGATGGCGTGAAATTGACGAATCTGAAATCGCATGACTATCATGTCATTATGGAGAATTTCTTACCCATTGCAATACGTTCTATCTTGCCTGAAAATGTGCGCATAACCATAACAAAGCTTTGTTGGTTCTTCAAGGCAATGAGTAGCAAGGTCATTGATCCTAAAAAATTGCTTGGTTTTCAGAGACAGATTGTGGGGACATTATGTGAGCTTGAAATGTATTTCCCTCCATCATTTTTTGATATAATGGTTCACCTAACTATTCATTTGGTACACGAGACAAGAATGTGTGGTCCTGCTCGTATGCGATGGATGTATGGTGTAGAGAGATACATGAAAGTGCTGAAAGGGTATGTGATGAATATGTTCAGGCCGGAGGGATGCATTGCAGAACGCTATTTAGTAGAAGAAGCAGTTGAGTACTGGTCTGAATTTATTCCAAATGTTGATGCAATTGGACTTCCAAGTACCCGATACACTAATAGGATGGATGGTGAAGGCATTACCGGTGGTCAACCGGTATGTGTTTGTATGGAGGAGCTAACACGGATGCACTTGTGCGTACTTCACAACACGGTCGATGTGCTTCCTTTTATTGACCTGCACATGCAAGCACTGTCTGGGTCCTTTCCCACCAGAGATAGATCATGGATTGAAGCTGAGCATAATCGGACGTTTGTTGACTGGTTCAATGGTTATGTTGCAAATGTGTTGTCACAGAATAAAGAATCAGTGAAAGAAAGAGTTAAGTGACTATCCAGATTGCCTGATAGGCATGCGTATTCATACAAGTGTTATCTTATCAACGGATATACTTTTTATACCAGGGATCATGATGCCGCAAGTACAATGCAGAATAGTGGGGTGTCTATTACTGCAACTACATGGAATGAGTCGATTACTACATACTTTGGACATATTGTCAATATTTGGGAACTCGACTATGTTGGTCACCGAGAACCAATCTTCGATTGTAGTTGGGTGAGGATCCCAAATGGGTTCCAAGTTGAATGTTCTAGGTTTGTACGCGTCGATTTGAAGAATGTGGGATACAGAGACGACTCTTACATAATGGCCAGTCAAGCTCAACAAATTTTCTATGTCCCCGACCCAGTGAACAAGAAATGGTCAATTGTGCTTCTGTCAAACAAATTTAACCATAGTTACCAGATCAACGACCAAGTCGATGAAGATGTTGACATGATTGATGATCCTTTTCAGAACTTCACACATTCTGTACCCTCTTTTGATGATCTTGCAAATCCACGTCCATACCAGAGAAATCTTAGAAACGAGGATGGATATAACAATCCGGATCTCGTTAACATTCATGGTCATGAACAAGAAAAGTCAACCAAAAAACGAAAAAGAAAAACCATTGCTAAAAAGAAATGTACGACTTTATTAAATGTTGTTTTTTCTGCTTTATTAAATGTTGTTTCTGTTTATTTATTTAATTTTTTTTTTCTATTTCACAGGATCATGGATCAACCGCCCTATGATGGAGATGATGGAGATTATGGGTGTGATGGAGATTATGGGGGTTATTTTCCCTATGATAGAGATGAGGGAGATGATAGAGATGAGGGAGATCATAATGACTTGGGACAGGATAACACTGATACTCACACCTCTTGTAGCTCTGGAGAGAAGCGCAAGAGGGGTATAGTCACGATGACTTCATTGAAGAAAGACCGTAGCAAAGGAAAATTACTGAAGGTAATTAATTTTATTACATCTGAACAATTTAACTTTTATTATTTTTAATAATTGTTTGTTGAGCTAACGATATCATTGAATTGCAGTTATCATTCAATGAGTATGGACAGCCGATTGGACCTGAGAGTGCAAAGTTGGCGCACTACATTGGGTCTGCAGTCAGGAGAGTGGTCCCTATCGTGCTGCCATGCAGTGACTGGCGTAAGCCTGAAATGAGTCCTTACAAGGAAGCGATTTGGGATGAGCTCGTGGTATGTAAATTAATTATATGCATATTTTCATTATTGCATGACTTATTTTTATGTATAAGCTTGTGAAATTACTAAATATTCATAAAATATTTTATATGTGTATGCAGCAAACATTCTCCGGCCTTGATCACACAAGGAAGCATCAAATACTTATGCAAGCTGGGAATGCGGCCAAAAATTTTCGGTCTTTTCTGAGGAGAAATTCACGAGACCCGAAGACTGGTCAGTACTCGCCTAAGCCGCCTAAGGACTATGAGGAATCCCCTATGGTGGCCCCATATTGGCAGGAATTCGTGCGTAGATCTATGCTTGATGATTTCAAGGTAACCTTGATCAATGTCATTTCATCTATTCCTATTAATGCACAATTTTTTAAGTGTTTATTGCATTTATATTACACTGTAGGAAAAAAGTAATAGAAATAGCGTACAAGCTAAGAATATGGAGGCGCGATATCGTGGATCTTCCAAAGGTTATGCACGTATTAGGGAAGATTTGGTGAGCTAAAAATACTAACTTTTAATTTTTTTTATGATCATTCACTCTTAATATAGATTCACTTTTAATAATTTGGGGACATATTTATCATTATCGTAGAAAGAAGAAAAAAGGAAAGCTGGAGAGAGTGCGCCTGTTGTTACCCGTTACGAGTTATTTCAAACTACAAGAAAGACTCGAGATGGAAATTTTCCCGATAACATATCTCAGCGTATCTCTGAAGAAGCGGTAATTCATCCATTATTTTATCCTTTACATTAAAAACAATTACTTCATTTGAAATGATTTAATAATTTTTTTTTGTTATTCAGGAGCGCATATCTCAGAGCATGACGCCCGACGACATCCGCACTGTGGGGACTAATGATCTGTTTGCACGGGCAATAGATCGTCAGGAGCATCCCGGACGCTTACGAGCTTTTGGATATGGCGTCACGAAGAAAACATTAGAGATGGCACCCGGTGTTGCGGCTATGTCTATGGTGGAAAAGCTTTTTATGCAGGTTGCCGACTTGGCTAAACAGATGGAGGTCATGAATCAAAGACAATTGAGACAAGGGATGTCGTCGAGTAGTGCTAGTTGTGAAAACAATATCCCGACTATGTTTTCCGCTGATGTTAGAAACGAATTCAACGATCCACTTCAAAACGTCTCCCAGGTATCAGATGTATCTCGTATTTATTTTAATTAAAGAGTACTAGTATAATTTTCTAAACTTAATATCTTCTTCGAACAGCCAGTGGAATGTTTCCTTTATGTGGATCATCCTCATCGATTGGTGGCAACTGGAATGTTGCACGACAGCTCTAGTGGAATCATTCACGGTCGTCCTCACGCTTCTGGCTTTGTGAGAGTCACACTTATTGTACCTGAAATCGGAGAAGAGAATTCACCAGTGCCAAGACCAGAAGATGATGCCACCACAGTCGGAACAGCGGTCGGACACTTTCTCGAATGGCCGAGGAACTTGGTCTCTCTCACCAAGAAGGTAAAATTCATGGTATTAAAATTTAATTTTTTATTTATTCTAAATTATATTAAAAATTGATTGTAGATACTGCCGACTCCACAAAAGGCTCCACAAAGATCAAGTGGTATTGAGAGGGAGAGACCGAGGGAACCCACTATTGGTGTTCGCAGACGACGATTAGGTTATCCAGTGCACGGTGACTTACCCCACGACGTCACTACAATGTCAACAACGCACTTGATGGTTTCATCCCCCACCTACGATCCAGTTGTGGTTCCCATTACTTCTTACTTTCACCAGGTTGGTTATGAAGAGTTCATCCTACCGAATTATGTGAATGGAGTAATGCACGACAAGTGGTTGAGTGCAACTACAATAACTCTTTACCTCAGGTATGTGTTAATTAACTAATTCTCAATATTTACTTCATATATATATAATTTAATTTTCTTATTAAATATTAATTAGCGTATGTTTGTTTAAGATATTTGGGTGAGGTATATTTCACCCTAGATATTGGGGCAAGTGCAAAGTATTCATTCGTCTCTCCACAAGTGTGTTGCATGTTTGGTAAGAGGACACCATTAATGAGGGATATTGTTAACCATATGTTGAAATATACTGGGAAAAATCATCTCATTTTCTGGCCGACAAATGTGGGGTGAGTACAATTAATATTTCATAAAATATTTTTTTTATATAAACAAATGATTGTCTTTTAATATTCTTAATATAAAATTGTAGTAAACATTGGGTGCTGGTGGCCATAGACATGAATGAACTTAATGTGTATTATATGGATCCAGCTCACGGTGGAGTGTATACAAATCGTCCTAATCTCATGACATTTATGGACGGGTAAGTTAGTTTTTAATATTCTCATATTATTATTTATTTTACTTTTAAAAAGTATGCATATCTAATCTGAGCTTTATTTTCTAAATATTTTTTATAGTGTAATGAGAATGTTTCGGAGTAGTCTTCCAGGTCAAAGCTCAAAAATCATTAGTAAAGTGTTGTGGAAAAATATTTCGGTAAACTTACTTTATAAATTTTTCAATTCAATTAAAAATAATCATAGGTATATATAGTACGTGATTATAATTGCTAATCAATAGGTTCCGAGGCAGCAAGATGGCGATCACTGTGGATATTTTGTGTGTTGCTACATTGAAGATATAATCTTCACTTCTCAGACGACTATACCTGATGAAGTAAGTTGATTTATCGATTTATTTAAATTATTATTGATTGATATATATAACATATTCGTATTAATTAATTAAATTTTAAATGTAATTTGCAGTTTGTGCATAATCCTCAGATCCCGACTTACAACAAAGCTAGAATTGACAAGTGGAAAATGGATTGGATGGGGTATTTATACAATAGGTTCTTAATGTAATTTTCTTTTTGTAAGACATTAACTTTTGGCATGTAACTTAAATATTAATTTGTGATGATATGATATTATTATGAATTTTTTGGTAATTAATTATATTTATTTGATGTTATAGATTAATATTTGATGGTATGGATAAATATATTTATTTGTATATAAGCAGGTTTATTAAAATAAAATAGAAAATATAAAAAAAAAATTAAAAATCAAAGAAAGCGGTTAAGAACCGCTTTCCTAGTGAATTAAAAAAAAAAAAAAACGTAAATGCACTTGGATAGCGGTTAAGAACCGCTTTCTAAGTAAAGAGCTTAGATAGCGGTTCTAAACCGCTTTCTAAGTAAAGAGCTTGGATAGCGGTTTGAAACCGCTTTCTAAGAGACTGTCTTGGATAGCGGTTCGAAACCGCTTTCCTAGTACACAGCGGTTATAAACCGCTATCTAAGTTCTTATCTTGCATAGCGGTTTCCTAACCGCTTTCTTAGCTTAGATAGCGGATTCTTAGAAAGCGTTTCCAACCGCTTTCTAAGCTTAAAAATAACCGCTTTCTAAGTCCTTTTTTGTACTAGTGTTCTTTTATGGTATCAGAGACAATTAACTTACGTTTGTCCACACATTCTGATATTAAAATTTGTTGACAACAATTTTACCCTCATTTAAAATTATATACTTGTTGAGTCTCCTCAATCATCCACCCGATGAAATTAATTGACATGCCTAGAGGATAACCAAGCCCACAAGTAAGAGGAATATTGAGAACTATACAAATTCGTGAGATTATTGAAAAAGTTAAAATTGAATTTAAAAATGACTTTAAATCCAAGTGTACAGTATGCACTTGATACATAAAAATAAAATAATCAAACTAATTATAAAAAATTTACCGGATCAAGACAAGATATAGACGATTCCACTGAAAATTTTAAGACAAAGTATAGAGTAAAACTGGTTTATAGATGAAGCACGGAAGGGTATTAGTTGTTTTCATTGAAGATTATTAATTGTATTTACTGAAGTATATTATTGATTTACACTAAAGAGTCTTAGTTGTTTAGTGAAATTGAACTAAAACTCTTCAATGTAAACCAATAATACTCTTAATATTCTTTATTGAAAACAACCTAATATCTTTCAATAATTCATATATAAATCAATTTCACTCTATACATACTCAAATATTAATTACTATCAAATTTTGTTAACCGTTGATAATGAATAATTTCGAACTTAATTAATGTTTGGGACAGCCCCCCGTGAATATTGGAATGGGAGTGTGAAGCATGTGATTCCCCTACAAACCTTGCATATTCGAATTACACTGAAAATTTTCGAATAATTAAAGCATGATATTCTATAAGTTAATCCAATTATAATTATTCGTATCTAAAAAAGATTTAAAGACCAAAGTGAAAACGACACATTTTTCCACGCCAATAATAATTGGGGGAGTCAAGTTAAACTTTTATTTCGAGTCAAAAACAAAAAAAAAAAATATTCAAACTTTGTACTTGCCCAATAATTAAACAAGCATGTTGAAATTGCAAATATAGTCTACCCATGAATTTTTATTTTATTTGCTATAGAGAAAAAAGTTAAATAATAAAAAAATAATTCCAATTATTATAAACACAGGGGGATATATTTATCATAATTTTAATGGTGGGGCTTTGGATGATTGGTTAAAAATGGAGACCTATATATTGGTTTATGAGGCACGCCTGCGGATGGGACATTTATATCATTTCCCACTACCACATTTTAAGCAATCTAAATGATTGGATGTGACCCCTTATTCAATAATGTTTTTGTCATTTTTTCTCATCCTTATTTAGGTCAATCCTTCCTTGATCAATAATATTTTTGGACGGGTGTATTGTGAACCGGATTCACAAGTAAATTTTAGGGTATGAAGTGTTATTATTTAAAAGAAAAAAATACTCCCACGCTAAATTTCTCATTCGTAAATGATAAAAACAATTATCCACTATATATAATCTTTAACCTTCAAATTCACACAATATTATAAAAAATTTGATGTTCATTTCATTCACTTTTCAATATCATTCATTACTTTATAAAAAAAAATTAACATGCAGTTCACCGTATATTAATAAATAAATTTTTTTTTTAAAATCATTTAAAAAAAAATATGGGAAGGTAACTCTAGAATAGAAGCGTATGATTATATATATTATTTGTCTTATATAAAATTATTAATGAGGAGAGTTTATGCGAACATGAATTTATATAAGTTTTTGAATGCTTTTATATTTTTTTCTCATCCTCCGATTCATCAATTTGGATCAACTTCTAGTATTACATTGCATGTTTTATAGCCTGAATTTAATAATACATATGTATAGGGATGGAGACAGGATTGAATCAAGAGAGACCAAAATTTAATCTGTGGAACAATTAAATAATAATAGTACAATAAAATAAATTGTAATTGTTAAAATTGGATGCAACAAAGATAAACATAAAAATATACGATTTAAAATTTATGTGGTTCACTAAATTTAAGTTAGCTACGCCCTTAAATTAAAGAGAAGAAACGATCTGAGCAATTATAGAGTACATAATCACCCCAGGTCAAATAATAATGCTTTTTAACAAAGCCTCAAAATAGACCAACAACAATAATATTGTATTACCTTTAAAAAATAAATTATATATTGTATTTACAATTATCACAATTGCATTACAACAATATTCATAATCTACTAAAACTTTTGACTCGTCCCTTTTACATGTTCACAATAGTTTGTGAGTGATTAATTCATTTAACGTTCCTTATCAATTTTATTAAATACTTGTAAACAAAAAAAAAATCCATGTCCATATAAAGTTTCCTCTTACTTTAGTTTTAAGATTTTTTTTTTTAATTTTAGATCACTAATTAACTTGTAACCTTATTAAATAGATAAAAATATTAATCTATATGACTTCACAATTCAGCTAATTAGAGAACATCCATAACTTGGTTAGAACCGTCAAATGGCATTCGTTGGTAAAGCAGAATCATCAAGGGCCTGAATTCCTTCTTCATCGTTTTCGTTAAAAAAAAAATATATATATTGCTTAGTTTGGTAGTTTTGCTTGCGCGGTCTTAAGAAATTAGTTGTTTATTTAAAATGATAAAGTAATAAAATAGATATTTTTAGTTATTAGTGTATGGTGAATATAATATTAAAGAGTATTGTTACTTTTTTGTCAAAAATAAATGTAGCAAACAAGTATGAGACATACTTTTTTGGCAATGTAGCAAACAAGTATGAGACGGAGGGAGTACTAGGTCCTGTATGTGACTTTCTCATGCCATAAGATAATGTGATGGAGTTTAAATTGAACATTACACATTAAAACTTTGACAGTAATAGATAATAATTTATATACAAATTCTAGCATGCACTCAAGTGCGTAAATGCACTTTGATTTTAAGTTCAATTTTGGCTTCAATTTTGATTTTTTTCAAAACACACAAGCACACCGAACTGTGCATTTTTTTTTCAGTTGGGGTATTACTGATTACATATTAAGGTATCACTATTTACTTCTTTGGGTATTACTGATTACTTATTGGGATATTATTGATTTCTGCTTGGAGTTTTTTATTTTTTATTAATTCAACTGCATACTAGAACTACTCTCATTTATATTATCTCATGTTATGATATCAAACAAGTTTTTATTAAAAAAAAAAAAGGAAAAAGGAAAAAAAGAAAAAAAATACTATCATTGCGGACTTGAAGTACGCTGAAGGATTTCATTGAAAAAGGAACAAAAGGATGAGGCGAAAAGAAAAAAAAAGAATGGGCTCACTGCATAAATTTCAGCCCAAAATATAACCCTTGGACCAGGCCCAAATTTAATTAACAAATTCTGCGGATTACAAAGGCCACCGCACCCGGCCTTTTTTTTTTCCTTGTTAATTGAGTATGGGACGAACCTTTTTGCAATATAGCAAACAACTTTGGGACGGAGGTAGTATTATTATTAGGCCTAATTATACTATACCCACTGAACTATTGATGACTTTGCATCTAAGCCACCAACTTTTTTTTTTGGGCACTGTTATGTACAAACTATCAAATTTTGACCATAATTTCTGACTAATTTTCACCGATTTTAACATATAAGGGAGGGATATTTTGTAAAAAAAATAAAATTCAATTGGCTGCGAACAGTGTAAAGAGGTGGACGTATGAGATGGAGAACGACGTCAAAGGCAAACACGCGAGGTGGGTCTATGGCAGTGAATAAAGGGGAGTTGTAAGCAACGAAATCGATGTAGAGCTTTGTGTATTTCTCATTTCAATTTAAATGAATTTATGAAAAGGTCTTATAAAAATACAATCTTCTAATGCACATGCGTAACAATACATATTTGACGGAAATAACTGATAAAATATTAAATTAAGTGGTTTATGTGCATTTTTTTTTTTTATTAAAATGTATATATTGCAGTAACAAAATATAATTAGGTGGTTTAGGTGTAAAATGAGTGATAGACTGAAAAGGTTTAGTACAATTAGTTCTTATTAACCATTTACTACGAAAAAGAAGAAACAATTTTGAAGGGATAATTTTGCACCAAGTTTATCTCCTTATTGGAGTTTGAGGTTCAGCACATCAACACAAAGCATGTGGAGTTACAGTTTTTAGATTGACATTTTTTGGAAATTTGATTCATAGATTAATTGAAGTATATAAAACTAAAATCATGTCCTAAGTATCTAAGTTTTTGCGTGAAATAGTCTCACGAATCTTATCTTATGGAATAGAACTAAAATTAGTTATTGGGTGCAGCTATTTTACCTATAATAAAATATTTTATTCACCCTTTTTTTTTACAATAATATTTTTCATAAAAAATAGTGATATACCCCTTATCTAATAAAACAAACATTAAACAAACATTAAAATTGTTAAGTAATCCTACTTTCTACACCCACACAAAATTTAAGGAATTCTCACATACAAACACATAGATACACACTATATTTCTGAACATGCAAGTAGGGTGGGAATAGGTCAGACCTCTAACAAAAAAGTTTGGGTCTAGTTTATAATTTATGGGCTCAAGTCTGGCCTATTATCTATCGTAGACTTTTTTTATAGGCTCGGCCTGAGCCTTTTTAACAAACAGGTCAGACCTGAAAGCCTTTTAAGGGCCTATTTAATAAGAGATTTTGTGTAACCTTCCTTTCATCATACATAATCCAAAATCACACCTATAAAATTACCAAGTGACTCAATAACACCAATAACAATACTAAATGCTTTACCAAATCATAAGTAACATCATCAATACCAATATCAACACACTAAGAAAATAATAACGAAACCATAATGTTGTTCATAGAAATATATATATATATATATATATATATATATATATATATATATATATATATATATATATATGTGTATAATTTATGAGAGCCCACATAGGCTCGAGAGAAGGGAGAACAAAAGAATACATAGGAACAGGAGAAAGAAAAAACACGTATAAATAAAGATAAAGAGAACATCACGAAAAATACAAAACAAGAGACGAACACACAAGCAGAAACAATATATAAAATTAGGCAAACACTCGACAAAAAAGATAGAATTAAGGGAAAAGAGGAGCATACCGGACAAGATGTACAAGGTATGTGGGGGAGCTATACAGATTTGGAGATGCGCAGGCGAGGATATACAAAAGTATGGGATGGATTAGGTATGCATGAACTTGATAATTAGGGATAGAAGGAATCGGACAAGGAAGGGAGATTAGCAAAACATTTCGAGAAAGAGAAAAGATTTTATTGATGGTTTTTTCTATATCTTTATGTACAATGGAGGGGTTGCCTTTTATAGGCCAGAAAGAAACAGGACTAAGACTACGTGGACAACTATAATTCATACAAAATAAGTGGAAGAGAAACGCTAACGTGTCTATATTTACATCGTCAAAATCTTAAACGTGTCCTAATACTGTTCAAGTTTGTTGTGCTGTCCTATTCTTCTAGATGTCTCGGTGGGTGTCTGGAACTGTGAAATCTGTACTGTTGTTGGAGTCTTCCTCCATCTGTGAAAACTGTTCATCCAAATTGATGATGTACTGTTCTTCAAATAGTTCTCCTTCTCCACTGAAGGGGAGGAGCATGCGCCAGTTGGTGGTGGCAAAAATCTGTATGAAATGTCCTTCCCCGAGGAGTTTGTAATTCTGCCAGTCCCATTTCCATTGTGTGAATTGGTGCTTTGAGCTTTGGGCATATTTGTAAACTGTGTTTAGCTCAATTCTGTTGAAATCGTATGGGCTAGCTTCCAAGTTTCGGAGAGTGTCTTCTTCGGAAATAACCACCCTTTTTCGGGATGGTCGATAGGAGGTCTGTATAACTTCTGGGAGCGTTGAGAAGATTTTGCAGAAGAATCTCCTCTTCATCGACCAATTGGGGATATTTCCACAAATGAGGAGGAACTTTTCCCCAAACTTCTCGAAGAGTGTATTAAGTTTTTCTTCGGGATGATACTCTAGAAAATCAATCATTCCGTTGTGATAGAACTGTATTATTTCATCAAAGGGTAAATCTATTTTATTGAGATCAATTTGGAGTTTGAGGAACCCAGGAATTCCCAAGGGAGATTCAGGTTCTTCCTGTATTGATCCCCATGCAACATGGGTCTGTACAACCTTTATTTGTTTAAACTGTAATTCTCCGAAGTGGATCTGGAGGATCCTTTTCTGGAGATCAATCAGGACCTGTGGAAATTGTGTAATCACTTTGTTTGAAATAATTTGTTCTAATTCTGGAACCCTTTCGAAGACGGGTTTCATGACCTGTGATAGGGGAAGATCCAGTAGTCTAGCCTTGAAGGCTTCATGACTGGATGATGGAATAATTTTTTCAAGCTTTTCTGTGTTTAAATCATTAATCTGTTTATTAAGCTTTGTTACCATTTTTTCTAAGATACTAATGGTGTTATCCTTATAACTTATAGCATTATTATTTTGGATTAATTGTGCCTGTAAATCAATAACCTGTTTTTCTAAGAGAACAATCCTTTCATTTTGTTTTTCTATAATCTCTGTGGGATGTTCTTTCACCATTTCTGTGTATGTTTTAACTTCCTCTGGCTCAATATAAAAATTCATTCCTATCTCATTTCTAGCATATTTAATGGCTTCCTCAAAGGTTTCGTATCCCTTGTAGGAAGGATTTCTTATCTGGGTAACCTGTCTAACTGTATTGAAATTATGGAAGATTCCAATTTTAGTTCCTCTAAAAACCACATAGTATCTATACCTGGGTTTATAGGAATAATTATCTTTTTTATCATTTTCGAAATAAGAACAGAGGGCATTAAGGACTTGAACTTTGAAGGAGGTGGCATTGGGCATTGTTTTGAGGTGCCAGATGTTGTCCAAAAGACACTGTTGTTCCCGTGTCGCACTGTGTTCAATTAAAGGACGAAATTTCTTTTCTTTTTCTGTGCAAATGGGAAGAAGAACTGTGCCAAACTGTAAATATTTATCAGTATTGCTGGAGGATTGGCCAGTGCTTGTTTCTGAAACTTTGTTAATTTTCGAATCCATCGAGCCACAACTGATGCAACTATTTTCTGTATTAACCTTCTTCTTGCTGGAGGGTCGTATGAGTTTACGATCCATTTCCTGTATTTAAGAATTTGTTAATATTTCTTGACAATAAATCAGCTATACTATTATCATTTCCCTTAATGTGTTCGAAATTAATTTTGTACCCATTTCCTTGGATCAAATTCTGCAAATCGATCCATCTGATTCGATTCACTTTTTTGCTATTATCATTTCTTAAGAATTTTACTATTGCTTCGCAATCTGTTCTTACCGTGAATTCTTTGTTTAAAAAGATTCTGAATTTTTCTAAGGCATTTATTAAGGCCTGGATTTCAAAATCTAGAGATGTCCAATTTTTTCCTATCTTCCCAAAATTTCCACTAAAATAGGACGCTATTCTTTCTTCATTTTTTGGACTGTATTTATGGGGTTTACAGAGCATTACTGCTCCCCATCCTTCTTTGCTTCCATCGTATTCGATAATAATGTAATCACTAATTAAAGGTAATTCTAGAGGTTTTATTTTCTTTACTTCTTCTTTTAACTTTTTTATTAATAAGATATCTTCTTTATTGAAGAATCGTTGCCCGTTTTTAGTTGTTTTACTATATAAGGGACCTGCCAATTTGCTAAGGTTGGGTATAAATTTTCTGGCATAATTTAGTAATCCTAAGAAGGCTTGTATCTGTTTTAATCCTTCTAATTTATCAGGAAATTGCAGAATTTTTTCCGAGATATGGGGCTGTAATTCTATTCTGCCATTTCCAATTTCTAATCCTAAGAATGATATCTTTCTTTTAAAAAGTTCCATTTTTCGTTTGCTAACTACAATTCCATTTTTTTTAATTTCATCGAAAACAATTTTTAAATGTTCTTCATGTTCCTGAATAGTATTACTTGCTACAAGAATGTCATCAATATAAACTAGACAGAAATCGTACTTCAGGAATATATTATCCATGAATCTTTGGAAAATTGAGGGAGCATTTTTTAGGCCAAAACTGAGGACATTCCATTCAAAATGTCCTTCGGAGCATGTGAATGATGTCCATGGTTTGAACCAATCTTCTAGTTTAAGCTGATTATAACCTGACTTTAGATCAAATTTACTAAAAACTTTTTTATCTTGTATTAGGTTGATCAAGCTATCTTTATTGGGGATATTATATCCATCATCGATCGTGTTGTCATTTAGCCTTTTGTAATTATACACGATCCTTGCTTTTCCTCGTTTAATCTCCCCGTGGTTTCGGACTATGAAGGCTGCTGACCTATGAGGACTTTCAGACCTTCTAATCAATTTTTGATCCAACATTTCGGGGATCTGTTTTTTAAATTCATCTTTATCTAAGGGACTATATTCGATATTAGCTGTAATAATCCTAATATCAGGGTTTTTTATCTTCATTTTACAAACATACTCGACCCTTGATTTCTTAATATCTTCGCCTATTAATCCCAGTTTTTCTAGCGTTTGAATTACGGGATAATTTTGGCTCTTTGTTATGTCAGGTCCTTTTTCTAGCTCATGGCTTAAGAAATTTCCCAAGTTAACCAAACTTTCATTCTCTATATAATTCATGCGATTGTTATTTTCCTTATAAAAATCTAATTGGCCTAGTCCACCACGCTTTCGTGCGAACTCTGATGCGTAACTGTATCTATTAGTAGGAAAACTATAAACTTGTTTGCTTAGAGTAATATTGTTTTTATTAATCGTTATACTTCCATTCAAACTTGTTATGAAATTTAATCCTAGAAGGAAGTCTTTTGATTTTATGGATTTTGGATTTATTAAAACCTGAGGTAATTCGTATTTATAACTATAGTTTCCAGCAAAATCTAAGAATTGGATTCCTAATGGGTCAATATAGTGAGTAATTGGTATAGTTCTGTTTTCAACTGTCCTAGTCACTAAACTGTAATTTAATTTTTTATGAAATTTTTCTGGGATCAGATCATATCCCATTAAGCTTTTGGTACTCCCTGTGTCTAATAAGGTTTCTAACTCAACGAAATCATTGTTACTAAGCCATATTTTGCATCGTAAGGTTATTAGACTGGAATTCCCCTTTTCATTGTTACTTAAATTATTTAGTAAGATTGTTTTTTCCAAATTTTCAGACAACTTATTTGATTCCTCTATATCTATATCTTCTTCTATTCTTTCCTTTCCTTTAGCCAATCGTTTTTCTAGATTTTCTATTCGCAAATTATGCTGAGTCACCTTAGTTTCTAGGTTTATAATCTTTATTTGTTCTAATTCGATGGCTAATTCATGTTTCTCAATTTTTTCTTTATAAAAATCATTATTTAAATTGGGAATATTAACACTTCCTTCTAAATCTGTAGGAATGTTAAACAATTTATTGATACAAATAAAACATATTTCCTTAAAACATCTATTACACTGATATCTCCTATTAGTGGCAGGGAAAAATTTGCAATTAAAACAACTAATATGATTGTTACCTTTGAAGCGTATCCATTTATGGGTACACTCGATTTCGGTATTGTTCATGTAGGTATAAGTAATTTTTGTAGAACTTTCCTCAATTTCGCTACAAATACTATAGACTGACTCATCATCTGAGTTAGAACCAACTTCTTCTATTTTGAATTCTCCTAGTTGTTCAATAAGATTAGATTTTTCTAAATTTCTGTTTTTATTGGGACACCTGTTTGCTAAGTGTCTTTCATCTCCACAAATGAAACATTTACAATTTCGTTTCTGTGGTTTTCTAACATACCTATTTCTGTTATCATACTTATTATTCTTGTTATAGGAAGTGCTTTTTCTAAGATATTTCCTTTTATAAGGTTTGTCATAATAACCATAAGCCTGAGGTGTATAAATGGCAGTTTTACAAAAAGCCCAAGCTTGTTTTTTAATTTGTTCTTGAATAGTTGCTTCCTTACATTTTTCTTCTAATTTGGTGAAGACGAAAGTGATCCTAGGTCCTAAACCTAGTCCTTCTGTATTTTCTAATTTTTTCCATTCATTATGGAGATTTCTACCTAAATCTCCCGGTAATTTTACAAAATATTTGTCACATAATTCATCATCCATAGCCCTTCCTGTTTGTGAGAGCAGTCTAGCAAAATCAGTGGTAAATTCTTTGATGTATTTGAAATCAGAGATACTTAGTTGTTCTAAATTCCTGACAGCCGTATCCTGAATAAAAGTATTATCTTTAGAGGGATCTACTCCTATCAAGAGCGTTCTTATTTGACTAGTAAAATTATAAGGGTTATCTCCTAAAGATTTTATTACGTTAACTTCTTCTGGATTTTTTGCCTTTTTACTTTGCCAGAATCCTAACGCAATAGGTCCTAGGGTAGTTTCTAAATAAGAGAACATATCGATGTCCGCTTTTTTATTGGTTTCCCAATTTCTTACTACTGTTTGTTCCCAAACTAATATTTCATCAGTCCATAATTGCGGACTTTGTTGTTCTAGTAAGAGCATATCCGAACTGTATAATTTTCCTATGGGTAATCTACCACCTTTTCCCCTTGAATTTGACTCACCTTCATATTTAATTGAGGCAGGAACCCAAAGCTGTCTCCCATAACTTTCTGAACTTCCTTGTCCTGCTTCTACAAATTATGGTTTTAATCTTTTTTTACTATCTATCATGGTTTGATCCATGAAATTAATCTCACTCTTGTAAAAATCAGAAATCATACATTTCCCATTTGTTATCTCGTTAACAAGAGGTAAATTGAAATATTTTTCTAACTCCGTATAGGCTTGTTCGTAAGTCATACCTATATCCGTCATGCATTCTATTAACATATCGTCAACTTGTTCTTGTATGTTCATTTCTGTAAATTTTTTATTTAAAACTTGGTCGATCGAGGTTTTTGTTTCCTCAATTTTATATCCGGTTTCGACCTCCGTGTCAGATAAACTGTCATCTGTACTAGGATCAGATTCTTCAAAAAGACTATATCCAATTAAATCATAAACTTCAGTTTCTGTGTCATAAAAAGGTTATGTGTCGTAAATTTCTTCTTCTTCAATATTTGCCATATAACTAACTGTTTCTTCTTCATTATTTTCTTTTTCTTCGAAATTGGTAAATCTTAGACTAGTAGTGGAATTAGAGTTTTCGTAAATTATGCTTTTTTGAGGGACTATCATTTGAGTACTAATTTCCTTGAAATCATCTAAATTCCATTCTAATCCTGCTAAATTTTTTGGATTAATCTTTACTGGTTCTATCATTTTAATACTTTTGCTGGCAATGTTTTCTACTATGCCATCAATATTAATTTTGAAATTCATTCCAGATCTATTACTAGCCTTTCCTAATATCCCAATACTGATTACTAAGTTATTGCCTTCAAAGTCTTCATATCCTTTTGACTTTAATCCTATTTTTAAATTTTTTAAATCATTGACATCTTTTAAAACTGAAGGAGCACAGTAAAATAAAGCACTATTTTGGCTCATATCAACTTCCATTCCGGAAATAATAGCTTTCTTTAGATCTACTTTCCAAGATTTATCTAAAATTACTGTTAGGACCTTCGTTCCTAACTCTTTTCTTCCTAAGCCTTTAATTCCAATTATGATGAGGCCAATATGAACAAATCTTTTACCTGATTTCTTAATTTTCTGGATTGTATTTGGAGAAAATAATTCTATGGTTTGAGAATTATCTGTAACTCTTAGAACCTCTTCTCTACTGCTTCTTATAAGAACTGTTCTAATATTTAGAGCCCCAGTCTGATAGAGAACTCTAGGATTTAGGATATTAATCTGATTGTTATTGTATAAATCGAGACTCTGATCTACGTCAATTTCCTCATCTAACTGTACAATACCTTGACTCTGTCGGATACTTGAACCCCTTTGCATTATTCGACTTATAAAAGATTCTGAAGAAATAATATCATTTATGTTTGAAGTACTTTGTCTAGTTTCTTGTAAAGTCCTTGAAGTTCCTGAAAACGGCAAATTATTCATTTTTCTTTGGGTTTCCAAAATTTATAAGCTTGCGGAGTAATATTTTTTCTTGGCCTTTCAGTGGAAATATGAAAGTTTTCAAAAGCTTTGGTAAGTTTATCAATTTCCGAGATCTTTTCTTTTTCAAAAACCGAAATTGATTTGCCGATTTTGTCCCAAATTCTATTAACTTCTTCAATTGAACCTTTTATGTTTTTCAAACTTTTATTTTCAGTGATGATCTGATTATTTTGATCTTTGATAAAATCTAGGTTTTCCAAAATCTTTTTATTAATAATACTGTTTTCGAAAACGCCCCTTTTTAATTCTTCTAATTTATTAGAAAAATCTTTTCTATCCTTTTCTAAACTTATCCCCAAATTTATTAGTAAATCAGTTAAGACGTTTAAATGATTATTATCACTGTGAAAAGTATGTTTGGAATTTCCTTCAAAGAAACACGTTAATTTATATTTATCAACCGGGTGTTGAATAAAACAACGTTTTGGAGTGATATCGAGATCGAGATAATCGATACGCTTTGTAGGTTGTGAATCAATATTTTTAAGGAAAGTCCTATCCTTAAACCTTTATTAACAAGCTAGCTATACCTTAGTTCATCCCATGAAAAGAAGTTTCAAAACAACAGGAAAAAGATAAACCAACAATCCTAAGTAGGCTAAATTAAAATACACAACTTTCTTCTCAAGATATTAGAACCATTCCTTGATTTCTCATCCTTCACCTTGGCGGGTTCTCAGTAAAATAGGTATATGCCATCATTGGCTACCTCAACACACTGAGCCTGTCCAAGTCTTTTGGGCCTCAAAATCTTAGAAGGCTCTGATACCAAAGAGAGGGGGGTGTGTATAATTTAAGAGAGCCCACATAGGCTCGAGAGAAGGGAGAACAAAAGAATACATAGGAACAGGAGAAAGAAAAAACACGTATAAATAAAGATAAAGAGAACATCACAAAAAATACAAAACAAGAGACGAACACACAAGCAGAAACAATATATAAAATTAGGCAAACACTCGACAAAAAAGATAGAATTAAGGGAAAAGAGGAGCATACCGGACAAGATGTACAAGGTATGTGGGGGAGCTATACAGATTTGGAGATGCGCAGGCGAGGATATACAAAAGTATGGGATGGATTAGGTATGCATGAACTTGATAATTAGGGATAGAAGGAATCGGACAAGGAAGGGAGATTAGCAAAACATTTCGAGAAAGAGAAAAGATTTTATTGATGGTTTTTTCTATATCTTTATGTACAATGGAGGGGTTGCCTTTTATAGGCCAGAAAGAAACAGGACTAAGACTACGTGGACAACTATAATTCATACAAAATAAGTGGAAGAGAAACGCTAACGTGTCTATATTTACATCGTCAAAATCTTAAACGTGTCCTAATACTGTTCAACTTTGTTGTGCTGTCCTATTCTTCTAGATGTCTCGGTGGGTGTCTGGAACTGTGAAATCTGTACTGTTGTTGGAGTCTTCCTCCATCTGTGAAAACTGTTCATCCAAATTGATGATGTACTGTTCTTCAAATAGTTCTCCTTCTCCACTGAAGGGGAGGAGCATGCGCCAGTTGGTGGTGGCGAAAATCTGTATGAAATGTCCTTCCCCGAGGAGTTTGTAATTCTGCCAGTCCCATTTCCATTGTGTGAATTGGTGCTTTGAGCTTTGGGCATATTTGTAAACTGTGTTTAGCTCAATTCTGTTGAAATCGTATGGGCTAGCTTCCAAGTTTCGGAGAGTGTCTTCTTCGGAAATAACCACCCTTTTTCGGGATGGTCGATATGAGGTCTGTATAACTTCTGGGAGCGTTGAGAAGATTTTGCAGAAGAATCTCCTCTTCATCGACCAATTGGGGATATTTCCACAAATGAGGAGGAACTTTTCCCCAAACTTCTCGAAGAGTGTATTAAGTTTTTCTTCGGGATGATACTCTAGAAAATCAATCATTCCGTTGTGATAGAACTGTATTATTTCATCAAAGGGTAAATCTATTTTATTGAGATCAATTTGGAGTTTGAGGAACCCAGGAATTCCCAAGGGAGATTCAGGTTCTTCCTGTATTGATCCCCATGCAACATGGGTCTGTACAACCTTTATTTGTTTAAACTGTAATTCTCCGAAGTGGATCTGGAGGATCCTTTTCTGGAGATCAATCAGGACCTGTGGAAATTGTGTAATCACTTTGTTTGAAATAATCTGTTCTAATTCTGGAACCCTTTCGAAGACGGGTTTCATGACCTGTGATAGGGGAAGATCCAGTAGTCTAGCCTTGAAGGCTTCATGACTGGATGATGGAATAATTTTTTCAAGCTTTTCTGTGTTTAAATCATTAATCTGTTTATTAAGCTTTGTTACCATTTTTTCTAAGATACTAATGGTGTTATCCTTATAACTTATAGCATTATTATTTTGGATTAATTGTGCCTGTAAATCAATAACCTGTTTTTCTAAGAGAACAATCCTTTCATTTTGTTTTTCTATAATCTCTGTGGGATGTTCTTTCACCATTTCTGTGTATGTTTTAACTTCCTCTGGCTCAATATAAAAATTCATTCCTATCTCATTTCTAGCATATTTAATGGCTTCCTCAAAGGTTTCGTATCCCTTGTAGGAAGGATTTCTTATCTGGGTAACCTGTCTAACTGTATTGAAATTATGGAAGATTCCAATTTTAGTTCCTCTAAAAACCACATAGTATCTATACCTGGGTTTATAGGAATAATTATCTTTTTTATCATATATATATATGAGACAAACATTCCTACCAATTTTCTTCAACTACAAAAGAAAAGAAAAGCACAAAATGAGCATCATTTCTTCCACATAATCTCATCTTCATGTTCAGCCACCAGGAGGAGGAGGAGGAGGACTTGATTATTAAAGATGCTGAAATTTTATAATAGGTTAACAATAAACTGAAATTAGCATTACTTCCATTATCACTTCCACCAACTGTACTGTTAGTCACATCTTTGTTGGGGGAATCGGGGTGCCCGGATCTATTTGAGATGATATTTAAATAAAAATTTAAATTCAATTATTACTAGCATGAATTAATTCTAATTAATTTAAATAATAATTATCCAACAACAAAATAATTCATGCATATGAATAAAACCACATAAAATCCTATAGCGGAATATCTAGGAGTTTACGCGAATACATACCTCTTGAAGTTACGTCCGTAGAGAAGAACGAGACAAGCGAATCGATCATATGAACGAAAAGACTTTCTCAAGTATTTGCCTTGTTCGTTCACCGGTGGGAAGCGCTTAATGAACAATTAATAATATAAAGGAAGAGAAAAAATAATTATTGTTCTTGATTTTTCCAAGTCATGGAACTTGTAAACTGGGATGAAAATATCATCTCCTATATATAGATGGGTTGGCCGAAATTCTATGTGGAAGAGGAGAAGGAGAATATTTTTTCTTGATCTCTAAAAAATCTTGAATATATCTCATATATTCTTTTCTCCATAATAAAATATTCCACAAAAATCTCACCCTCCTGATATATGTGTAATTTTCGAAAATTATAGATGAGAATGCAAGATTTGGATCTTTTTGAATTTATGAGATAATCTTGTATTCCAAGAATACATATCTTCCATAATATCTTTCCAAGAAAATAAACAAATTTTTTTCTCTTCCTATATCTCAATTCGAAAATAAGGTAGAAAAATCTGCAATTATTTTCCTTTATTTTAATCACCTTATTATTATTGGACTAATTATTGAGGGACCTTTAGGAGAATTAAGATTGGACCTCCAATGGACTTCTGAATTTCAATATTGAGCCCCAATATAAGTCAGCCCATAAATATTAATTAATACCACTATTGAATTAATATTGCACTATCCATCTTAATCCATATTACGATAATATGGACTCTCGTTATTATTTCCCGTGTTTAAGATTATCCAGTCCATTAATTAATTGAGCTTCTGAATAGCTCTAAATTAATTAATATCATGTGCCTTGGAGTAAAGACAACTCAACATTATTATCCGTACCGGAAAAACTAATTTCCCACTTGCAAGATTTGATACGATAAAACTTCTGATCCCACCAAGGGGACAAATCACACAAGCCGTACTCGCACACGATTCTCCATATTAAATCTTAGCAACCGTCGTATGATTAATATTATTGCCCAAAATACAAGGTATCGAAGTCACGACAATTTTCATCTGACATGTATCAAAGCAATAACTATTAACCACACTCGATCTTATTTAAGTGACGGAGATTAAGAAATTAATAACCACTGGGGTCTAATTTTTCTCCATCCTGAACAGAAGAATTTATCCTTGTTGTAGGTCCTCTTCAACACATACAAAATGTGGTAGTGCAATCTCTTGGTCAAGACAGACCAATCTGAGAACTACACCTCGACCTTTCACGGCTGATTGTTCAATTCCACCTGGGTCGTGAATTTGTATATTTAGTTACAAGGAATCGTTAATGTGATCTTCCATGATCTGGTATCACCACATTAACTACAATGTAATACATATTATATATTGAACATTTGGTATCACCACATTAACTACAATATAACACATACTATATATTGAACGGTTTGCAATAACCATTTAACATTCATTCACATTTAAAGCAATAGTGATCAAAGATTTATTATCATAAATAAGTGTTTAATACATAGGTTACACGAAGTGAAAGCATACTTTCACGTATAACCCTAACAATCTCCCACTTATACTCAAAGTCTGCTTTTAAGTATACATCATGCATGTCTAGTGTAGTTGTACGTGACATCTCATGTCACCTACACTAACCTAATAATATTCCTCCCACTTATACTCAAAGCAAATTGGCAACGGTCTTGACACTCATTCCATCCACATGTCTCTCGAATGTACTTTGAGGCAAATCCTTTGTTAATGGATCTACTAGGTTGTCCTCCGACGCGATCTTTGCTACCTGTATGTCTCCCCTCTTAACGATTTCTCGTATAAGATGGTATTTTCTTTCTATGTGTTTGCTGGCCTTGTGGGCTCTTGGTTCCTTTGAATTTGCAATTGCTCCGACACTATCACAATAGACAGTGATTGTGCTGAGCAAATTTGGAACAACATCCAAGTCCATTAAGAAGTTCTTGAGTCACACCGCCTCTTTCGTTGCTTCACAAGCAGCTACATACTCCGCTTCCATGGTCGAATATATGATGCATTTTTGCTTAACGCTTCTCCATGATATGGCTCCTCCTCTCATGCAAAACATACTACCCGAGGTAGATCTTCTGTAGTCTAGGTCTGATTGGAAATCTGAGTCCGTGTATCCCATGAAAATTAGATTGTCTGACTAGTAAATCAGCATTCTATAGCGAATTCTTTTCAGATACTTCAGAATGCATTTAACTGCAGTCCAATGATCTTTCCTGGGGTTACTTTGGTACCTCGCCACCATGCCCACGACAAAGCAGATATTCCGGTTTCATACACAATATTGCATACATAAAGCTTCCTACGGCCGAAGCGTACGAAACGTCTTTCATGTCATCTATCTCCGCAGCCGTCTTAGGGCACATTTCTTTCGATAGATGGATTCCATATCTAGAAGGTACAAAACCCTTCTTGAAATCTTGCATGTTGAAACACTTCAAAACAGTATCTAGGTATGAAGTTTGCGATAAGCCCAACATCATTTTCTTGCGATCACGAGTGATTTTGATTCCAAGGATGTGACGGCTTCCCTTAAGTCCTTCATATCAAACTGTTTTGAAAGCCATACCTTTGTGCCTGACAACACCTTTACATCATTTCCAATTAGTAGAATGTCGTCTACGTACAATACTAAGAATATCACTGCAGTTCCGTCACACATTTTGTACACACAGCTTTCGAACTCATTTTGCTCGAACCCATAAGACTTTATAACCTAATCAAAACACTGGTTCCAAGTTCGTGATGCTTGCTTAAGTCCGTAAATTGACTTCTTTAGCTTGTATATAAGATTGACCTTTCGCAGTAAAATCTTCGGGTTGTCGCATATAGATATCTCCTTCAAGATTTCCATTTAGGAAAGTTTTTTTACATCCATTTGCTAGATCTCGAAATGCAACGATCGACAAGAGAATACGGATGGACTTAAGCATAGCTACAAGCGAAAAGTTTTCCTCATAATCGATCCCTTCTTTCTGAGTATATCCTTTTGCCACTAACCTAGCCTTAATGGTTTCAATCCTTCCGCCCGGTCCTCTTTTCCTCTTGTATACCCACTTGCACCCAATGAGTTCTACCCACTTGGGTGGTTCGACCAACTCCCACACTTGATTATGATCCATTGAACCCATATCGGCTTCCATTGCCGTTTGCCAAGAAGTCACATCTTTATCTTGGATTGCCTTGTTGTATATCCATGGGTCCGATTTATCTCCGGAAATCAAATTCGAAGATTCTCCTATTCTCATGAATCTCTCGGGTTGTCTAACAGCCCTCCCACTACGACGAAGTTCCGGTTGTGTAGGTGTGACGATTGGTATATCATCTTGTACACTTGGTATGGAGTTCGCCCTCTCAATTCTTCTAAGGTAATTTCACTTTTGGGCTTTCTATTATTTATATAGTCTTCTTCCAAGAATTTAAAGTGTGTGTTAATCATGGTCTTTTGATCCTTGGGACTATAGAACATACACCCTTCCGTTCCCATGGGATATCCTATAAACAGCCTTAATTCCGAACATGGATCCAATTTATCGGCTTCCTTGTCTAGCACATATGCCGAACACCCCCAGATTCTCATGTGTCACAAACTGGGCTTTCGCCTGGCCCACAATTCTGTCGGAGTTTTAGGAACTGATTTGGATGACACCAAATTTAGAATGTAAGCCGCTATTTCCAAGGCATTACCCCAAAACGACTTGGGTAGATCTGAATAACTCATCATGGATCTGACCATTTCTAAAAAAGTCCAGTTTCTTTATTCTGTGACACCGTTCTATTAAGGGGTTCCCGGTGCGGTCAACTGGGATACAATCCCTTCGTCTGATAGGTAGTTCAAGAATTCATACATGAGGTATTCACCTCCACGATCAGATTGTAGAAACTTGATACTCTTTTCCCTATGTTTCTCGGCTTCGGCCTTAAACTCCTTGAACTTGTCAAAAGTTTCAGACTTATGCTTCATAAGGTAGATGTATCCATATCTCAAGTAATCGTCAATGAAAGTGACAAAATACTCATACCCCCCTTGCTTTGATCTTCATTGGACCATACACATCGGTATGAACGAGTTTTAACACTTCTGTAGCTCTATTCCCTTTGGCTCCAAATGCCTTCTTGATCATTTTACCCTCTAAACAGGATTCACAAGTTGGAAACGGCTCAACTTGAAGAGACTCAAGGATCCATCTTTCACCAACCTTTGTATCCGCTTTAGATTAATATGACCTAGTCTAAGATGCCATAGACGTGTTTCGTTCATGTCCGAAGAACGCTTTCTTTTATTACTTGAAATAGTTGATGTGTTGTTAGATTCAATTTGCGAGTGGTGTGCACACTTAATCGTATAGAGATTATTCACTAACGTTCCATGATAGATATGTCTGTTCTTACGGGAAATAGTAACAACTTTATTAAAAGTAACTGAATATCCATCGAAAAACAACTTAGAAACCGAAATTAAATTCTTTCTAAAGTTCGAAATGTAAAGAACATCTCTTAAAATTAAAACTCCATCTTCAAAAGACAGGTGCACTTCTCCCACTGCTTCGGCTGCCACTCTCGTAGCATCACCCAAAGTGATGAGGATCTCATTCTCGCTAAGTCATCGAGTTAGCTTGAACCCCTGAAGAGTGAAACAAATATGATCAGTGGCTCCCGTATCCACCACCCAAAGATGGGCAGCATACGCCGCTACATAAGTTTCAACGATTAAATCATGAGAGTTACCTTTTTTTTCTCGCCTTCCTAGGCTTGGAACAGGCAGACCTCCAATGTCCTTTCTCACCGCAATTGAAGCACTTACCCTTGACAGACTTCTTGCCATCACCTTCGCTCTTAGTTTTGACCATTCCTTTCGCAACATTTGGGTTTGCTTAGGTCCGGCCCTTGGCTCTCTTCCTCTTCTTCCCTCCCTTGTGACCAGAAGAGGTAGACGGACCATTAGCTACCATAGCAGTGGACTGGTGCCCTATTATCGCCTCCGCCGATACTAAAGCTTGCAAGAGCTCGGGCAAGCTACTTGCCCGTTCATTCATCTGATAGTTCAATTGAAACTGCTCAAAGCTTTTCGGTAGAGAATGGAATATGAAATCGACCTAAGTAAAGAGATCAAACTCGGCACCAAGTACATCCAACTTGTTTAGGTGCGCCATCATCTCGAGAACATGATCTCTCATGGGCATTTCCTCCACCATTTTCTGCAAAAGCATCTTTTGCATGGTGATTTTCCTAGCGGTACGGTTCTGATATTGAAACATCGCTTTAAGATTGAGCATAATCTCCGAGGTGGTCTCCATGTGTTGGTGTTGGTGTTGCAACACATTGACATTAAACCCAAGATGGTACACTTAGCCATCTCATCAAATTCCTTCCAATTCTTATGCTCTTTCTTAACCGACTTGCTCACATCTTCGACAGGCTCATCGGATTTTGGGGTAGTAAACACCCACTTGTGGTGTTGTGCGATAAGGACAATGTCTAAGTTACATTTCCAATCAACGTTGTTCTCACCGGTAAGTTTGTTATCTTTAAGTATACTAAACAGTGGATTTAAAGGTTGCAACATTATGAACTGAGAATAAAACATACATTCGTATTAATATCTAGAAAATTACAAAATTATCACATAATTCGATCACATCAATTATATTGAAATCTTAAAATAATATAATCATGCATCAGCTGACATCTCAAAATACCTTAAATATACCACATCGAGTGTGGTCCGTTATTTGAACACATTCAAACAGGTTAGAAACAAGAACAATTACAAACCTTTAATTCAAAATTAATAGTCGGCTCCCACTTAGACCACATAAAAATTGACAGGGACTCCGTTGGGGAGTAAGTTAATATCAATTTCTTATGTCTAAGTAATAACCATAATTCAATACAGGATTATTATTTCGCTTTGAGCGGCCACTCGTTAGGAAGGTCAATACCGCCACTAGTAATAATCCACAATCATCCTTTCGGAATTTATTCATGTGAAATCCGTCTTTTTGGTCGATCCGTTGATAGAAATATATTCCAAAAAGACTTTACAAATAAATAAATTATGGAGGTTAAAATTAATCCAATTTTATTATCCAAAATAAAATTGTTGAATAATTATAAAATTCATACTTAGTATTTTTCTAAAGTAAGGTTTTTCTTAGGACAATTAAATCATGCAAAAACATATTATCAATAATAAATGCATGAAAATAAAACATCAATAAAAAAATTGGAGCATCAAATCCATTTTCACGGTTTAATTTTTCTTCATGTCTTGATGCGAAAAATTATCCTAGCAGCTTTCATCGTTCATTTTGAAAAGCTCCCAACCAAATAGCAACAATTCATCAAAATATCATTCGTTTGGGGCCGGGACGACGTTCGATACCGTGCATAAGTAACGAGTACGCAACACGGTCACATGGGCCAAGGCCCGACGCGCATCGGCCCATGAAGATGGGCTGTGCCGCCTAGGCACCCATTGCGGGCGAGCTGCGCCTGGATGCACACGGGCTGCTGCGAGATGCACACGGGCTGCGTGCGAGATGCGCACGTCGTGCGTCCGGGTCGCGCCGTTTGTGCTCGTTCTTTCCCCTTTGCACGATCCAAACCCATGCATACGCCATCCGATACGTCTTTCTTAATTCATAGTCTCCGTCTTTGTTCTGATCCGGTTCCATCGTCTCCGTCTTCGTTTTGATCCGGTTCCAATTTATTTAAAAAGAATAAACCTAGATATAGACTAATCTCTTACATTGATCGAATCAAACAAAAATAATTAATCTACTCGTGGATTTTCTCACGAGAAAAATGAATTTGAATTAATCAAATTAAAAATAAATAATTCACACATATGGAAAATAAATAAACATTAAAACCATGATAATTGGATACCTGCAAAAAAGATCTAGCAATTCTACTATCCAATTTCAATTTAATATTTAACAATTTAAATTCCAATTTAAAGATCAGAGCCCGAAACCGTGGCTCTGATACCAGTTGTTAGGAAAATCGGGGTGTTCGGATCTATCCGGGATGATATTTAAATATAAATTTAAATACAATTATTACCAGCATGAATAAATCCTAATTAATTTAATTAATAATTATTCAACAAAAAAATAATTCATGCATATGAATAAAACTACGTAAAATCCTATAGCGGACTATCTAAGAGTTTACGCGAATATGTACCTCTTGAAGCGACATCCGTAGAGAAGAATGGAGCAAGCGAATCGATCCTATCAATCGAAAGACCTTCACAAGTATTCCCCTTTCGCCTTGTTCGTTCACTAGTGGGAAGCGCTTAATGAACAGTTAATAATATAAAGGAAGAGGAAAATTATTTATTGCTCTTGATTTTTCCAAGTCATGGAACTTGTAAACTGGGGATGAAAAAATCACTCCCTATATATAGATGGGTTGGCCTAAATTCTATATGGAAGAGGAGAAGGAGAAAATATTTTCTTGATCTCCAAGAAATTTTGAATATTTTTCATATATTCTTTTCTCCATAATAAAATATTCCACAAAAATCTCACCCTCCTTATATATGTGTAATTTAAAAAAATTATAGATGAGAATGCAAGATTTGGATCTTCTTGAATTTATGAGATAATCTTGTATTCCAAGAATACATATCTTCCATAATATCTTTCCAAGAAAATCAACAAAATCTTTTCTCTTCCTATATCTCAATTTTCGAAAATAATGTAGAAAAATCAGCAATTATATTTTTTATTTTATTTTAATCATCTTATTATTATTGGGCTACTTGGGGGGCCTTTAGGAGAATTAAGATTGGACCTCCAATGGACTTTTGAATTTCAATATTGAGCTCCAATATAATTCAGCCCATTAATATTAATTAATACCACTATCAACTTAATATTGCACAATCCATCTTAATCCATATTACGATAATATGAGCTCCCAGTTATAATTTCCCATGTTTATGATTATCTAGTCCATTTATTAATTGAGTTTTGAATAACTCTAAATTAATTAATATTTTTTATCTTGGAGTAAAGACAACTAAACATTATTATCCATACCGAAAAACTAATTTTCCACTTGCGAGATTTGGGACGATAAAGCTTTTGAGCCCACCAAGGGGACAATGTAAACAAATCACACAAGTCGTATTCGCACACGTTTCTCCGTATTAAATCTTAGCAACCATCGTATGATTAATATTATTGCCCAAAATACAAGGTATCGAAGTCACGATGATTCTCACTCGACATGTATCAAATCAATAACTATTAACCACACATGGTCCTATATAAGTGATAAAGATTAAGAAATCAATAACCACTGATGCCTAATTCTTCTCTGTTCAAAATAGAAAAAAATATCCTTGTTGTAGGTCCTCTTCAACACGTACAAAATGTGCTAGTGTAATCTCTTGGTCAAGACAGACCAATCTGAGAATTACAACTCGACCTTTCATGACGGATTGTTCAATTCCACCTGGGTCGTGAATTTGTACATTTAATTACAAGGAACCGTTAATGTGATCTTCCGTGATCTGGTATCACCATATTAACTACAATATAACACATACTATATATTGAACAGTTTGCAATAAACATTTAATATTCATTCACATTTAAAGCAATAGTGATAAAAAAATTATTCTCATAAATAAGTGTTTAATACATAGGTTATACAAAGTAAAAGCATAGTTTCACGTATAACCTCAACAATCTTCCCTACTCAATTTTGCATACTCATTATATAACACTTCTAAAGAAGTCCTCACAAATTCCATATTCTCTTTAGCAACACTCTCTGGCTTATAAAAGAGAGGAAAATATATGTCAACCACATGAGTTTTGCATCTTGGATCCAAAACACTTGCAATAGACATCAAAAAATTGCACTTCCCCCAATATTTATCAAATTTAGCTTTCATTAGTGCTACTATTTTATTCATAAAGATATTCTCACTAAGAGCAGCTTTATCGATCACTTCTTTCACCCTCCAAACCTAGGAAAGATACAAATTTGCAGTAATATACCACTTCCTGAAATGACGTGCATAGCAAGATAAAAAACTTCCAGAAATTTACAAACTTTTTGGCTTGATCCCACTCTTCATCCGAAGGCGCATATTTATAATGTGATTCTTTTTCCTGATAAGCTGGAAATGCAATTCAAAATTTCAAAGCCGTCGAAAGCATCAGAAAGGTAGAGTTCCATCGTGTTGGGCAATCAATAACTAATTGTGTTTCTTTGATGCCCTTCCGCTCTAAAATATCAAACCAAACCTTCAACCTTGCATCATTGTGATTAATG
Source organism: Ballota nigra (assembly GCA_947034835.1). NCBI lineage: Eukaryota > Viridiplantae > Streptophyta > Magnoliopsida > Lamiales > Lamiaceae > Ballota > Ballota nigra. The sequence continues at coordinate 83,980,874 of OX344720.1, read as the reverse complement.
TACTTGACACTATCACGAATATTTTGAATGATAGGATTGATCTTATTTATGTCATCATGCACCAACAAATTCAGTATGTGTGTGCAACATCTAACATCCAAGAACTTGCCATTAGGCATGTCAATAGGAGGGGCGGGGCCGGGGGGCCAATCCCCATCCCCGCAAACTTCACCGGGAAAATTTTGTCCTCATTCCCCGCCCCGCCAGGGAATCCATGCCCCGCGGGGATTCCCTATTTCCCGTTGCACTGAGATGAGTGAGATGACAGACCGTGAGATGAGTGAGCGACAGTGATGCGAGTGACCGGCAGCGAGAGAGATCGGTAGATGAGCAACTGGCGGCAATGAGCAAGAGACCGACGGTGAGAGAGAGACCGCGAGATGAGAGAGAGAGAGACGGCGAGATGAGTGAGAGAGACCGCGACAGAGATCGGCGGTGATGAGTGAATGGCAGACGGCAGTGATGAGTGACCTGCAGTGATGAGCGACCACCGTTCGTGGCGTGTTGAGTATGCGAGCGAGAGAACAGTGAGGAAAAGCGTGGTGATTGAGCGATAGCAGAGAGAGAGTTAGGAGATTGAGCAATAGCAGTGAGGGAGTCAGGGAGATTGAGAACTGAACGACGATTTTGGAGAGATAGTAATTAGGGTTTATCTTCTTTATTTACATATTTATGTATATTTATATTTACATATATATATATATATATATATTATAATTAGGCGGGGCCCCACAGGAAACGGGGCAGGGATCCCCGCGGGGAGGGGAATACAGTCTCTGTCCCCGGCCCGGCCCCGCCCACGGGGAAAAAAAAATTCCCGTCCCTGTTTGGTTCGGGGATTCCCCACCCCGTTCGGGGCGAACTCTGCGGGGACCGGGGATTCCCCATCCCGCTGCCAAGCCTACTTGCCATCTAAGATCAACTTGCAAGTAATTGGCAAATCCTTCTTAAGTTCCCTCAAACAACAATCATTATAAGTAACATTATCAACTGTAATAGAGAATACCTTATTCACAAGCCCCCAATCCTACAAGCACTTGAAAATAACATCCTTCACATAAATTCCACGTCTCGGTGCAGGGACTTTCGCAAAACTTAGAACTCTTTTTTTAAGCTTCCACTCTACATCAATAAAGTGACTTGCGATAACCATGTACTCGACTATTTGGTGATTTGATTTCAACATGTCTGTAGTCAAGCTAAATTTGCTCACACTCTTCAACAATGCCTTCAAATGCTTCTTCTACGCCTCTTATATAACTAAACAACAATTTCTTACTGTCTTGAGTGTAACTTTCTGAAAATCTGAATTAACATATTGGAAAGCCCGCATCCAAACCTCGTCCCCAATAATGCTGAAAGGATAATCATGCACCATGATAGAAGTAGCGACGATTTCTCTCATCCTTTCATTAGAGTACCTTGTACCAGGATCCATGAATGGATTAATAGAAGAAATGGAAGACTTAAATGGAATAGTGGGTTGCTTCTTTGCGGAATCCATGTGTAATATTCTTTGCAAATAAGTATTTGTGTGTCTTCTTAGATGGCTGGTGCTCGATCCCCTTCCACCCGTAGCAAATTTGTCTTTACAATACTTACAAACAACTTTCCTCCCAATCTTAGGAATAACAACTTCATCAAAATCATTCCACACAATTGAAGTTTTCTACCTCTTCTTCTTAATGACACAACCATCATCATCTTTATCTTCAACATTCTCAATATCAATAGTATTATTTTCTGCCTCACTAGATAAAACTGGAGTAGATGAAATTGTTTCATTATTCCCATGTTGAGAAGACATAGTTGCTTCAAAGTTCACATTAAACAAAAAAAATATCATAATTAAAGTAGAAGAAAAATGAAGATAACTGCAACATCTCTATAAACAAAAATGGCAAATCTAAATTCACTAACCATTAACCATAAATTTAATAAATAAACAGAGAAAAATTATTTACGTAATAGATTACTCTAATACTTACTAAATCGGAAGAAAAATTGTAGTATCCTCTAATTAAATCCCCTATGTTACTTTTTAAGATTTCTGTAACATTTCTTAGTTTTCGTAAGTGATATTACATTCTACTCGTGTCTGAAATAGATAAGAGAAAACCAGATGTAAGTATTTGAATAGATCTTACCGTACGATGCGGAGTAGTTGCAGAGTGGGAGACGACATGCAATTGGACAACTAGGATGGTGAGCAGCAGCGTGCAGCGGGCGAACGATAGTGTGCGGCAGATGTGTGGCAGTGTACGTTTGGCATGCGGCGGGAGTTGCTGGTTACATAAGAAAATGGTGACTCACGAATGAAAGTGGGGAGATTGAATTCTAAACGTCAGAAGTGTTGTCTATTAGGGTTTCTTTCATTTTCTTTTATTTAATAATTATTTATATATGATATTAAAATTTATTAAAGAGTTTGTATTACTAATGCTAACTACTGTAGACGTATTCATGTTAAAAGGTAAAGTATATTTATTGATTTAAAAATAACTTTATTATTATTGATTTTATAATGGATATTATTTGACAAATTATATTATACACACACACACACACATATATATATTTATATAGTTACATAGGCCGGCCTAATAGGCTTATAAAGCCTTTGAAAAAGCTCAAGCTTGACCTATTTAGGTAAATAGACTTTTAAAAAGGCCTTGGCCTGACATATTTAGTAAACAGGTCGGGCCAGGCCGGGCCAAGCCAGGCTTTTAGTAGGTCAGGTTGTAGCCCCTGTCGAGTAGCCTGGCCTATTCCCACCACTACAAGCAAGTCATCATTTCTATACTATTTCACGGATAGTTACACCATTAAAGAAAAATAGTGAAAGAAATGCATAATTAGAGAAGTTAAAGCATAAATATTAATATAATTTTTCCTGTAAATTCATTTATGGTTGTGTCGTCTTTTTCATATGGTGGAGGAGGGGGTGTGGGACTGGGTCGCTGCAATATAAATGAAAGTGGGAGTTAAAGGGGGGGGGGGGGTAGCGAAAAATTGAAAGAAATAGGGATGTGAGTTGTAAGGTTGGGATGAAGTTGTTTTGGGTGGAGGGTGTGTGTTTCTTTTAGGTGAGGCGTGGGAGGCTGCAACCCGCAGAAAAGAAAGAAACGGGATTTGGGTGGTGGGGTGGAGAGCAGAGCAGAGCAAAAAATGAGGGCGGGGTATGCAATTTTTTAAATTTCAAATTGTAAATTAAATTGTTGGGTGTGTATATATAGTTGAATTGTGTAAATATTATTGGGGTTATAGTTGTATTATTTTAAGGGGGTGTGCTAAGAAAAATTAAATTATAACTAAAATAATATAGTGGGTTAACTTAGTAGTGGGTACGTTTAGCAAATTGATGGGTATGAATAGCCACACCCTTAGTTATTTGATCAATTTTCACCTATAAACATGACAAATGGTTAAAAAAATGTTAATTATTTAACATTTTGGCTTATAAATATTTTTCAAAAAATTTAAGAAAAAGAAGAAGAAAATTCTAGTTTTTGAAAAAAAAATTGTGTAATATTTTATGAATGATTCATGATGTTAATTTTGTGAATTTAATTTCAAAATATATATACTTTTCATTACGATTGGAAATTTGGTCCACATCAATAAGTATATTGTTGAAATATACATAATGAAAAATTAAATAATTTTTTTACCTTCATCCACAAATGGAAAATAAATACTAAATTGTATTATAATTATATTACAAATTTCTGAAGATTTTCCTATACACAATATTTGTTGTATACTTTGACGGTTTACCATAGGAATCAAGACTCAAAATTTTCAGTCCTCTCTTGCTTTTAACTTTGGAGACTGCAACATACAACTACCCATGCGTGAAAACCGATTTGGGAAGATACACCCCTACAGTGGAAAACGACTGACCTTGATTCTTATTTATTGTTATGGCAAAACAAAGCAACACTGGAAATTGACGCCTAGTAAAATTCACAGGCATAGTTGATCTGAGTTTGTCAAAGTAATTCTTGAAATATAAATTTTACTACCAATATTTCTTTCAGAAATAATTTCAGCCTTGAGTATGTGATTTCAAAGTTTAGTGATAACCAATCTTGTTCTATTGCACAGACCAGACTTCTTGTCAAAATTCCTCAAAGAAATATTGATACACATTCTTTCAATATCAAACAATGATTCGGTATCCCTGAATATTTGACTAAATTTAAGAATTCAATAGACACCACGTCCCCATGACCCCCATCACGAAACTCCAATTTACATACACTATCGGAACTCAAGTATACTTTACTATCTCCGGGAAGCATTGAGAGAATTTTTTCATTGATAGACTCTACATCATGATGTATAGGTGTAAGTATTGCTCTATCCTCAAAATATTTATGTGTATGCAGATTATCAACTATATATATGGATAAATAATTTGAATTATAAATGCAATTGGATCACTCACATTGGGAACCAAAATATCATTCGGAATTTCAATTTCAGCAAAGCCATCAATGCTATCTCCGAGCTTTCCATCACCTACTTTCCAAATCCATCTCGAGAACTCGGCAATGTCATCCTCATTAGAGCTGCTATCAATATCTCCATGTTGCAATCTCATATTTTTTTTGACAAAGTTAGCACCTGTCAATAAAAAAAAGAGAAATTAACTGAATATTTATACCAGATAAATTTGAATGAACGACTTATTTAGAAATTTTATAGATTCTACTTTGTAATAATCCCACAAATACGATGGATTGATAGTCGCAAGAACGATACCCTCCCTACTTTCTTTGGGTATAATAGGAAGAATTTATCTAAAATCCCTACCAAGTACCACCGAACGGTGAGTCACTGGTTGAACCATTAGGAGATCTAATAATATCCCTCATCATCCGATCTAAAGCTTCAAAACTAAACCTGCTTATCATTGGTGTTTCATCCCATATGATAAATTTTTCCTTCACAATGAGTTCAGATGAATCTGTACCAGGCTGTATGTTGCACGTAGACGTTTCATCTATGTTGATGGGTATAAAAAATCACGATTGAGCAATACGACCTCCAGGTAGGAGAAGTGCTGCTATTCCACTTGATGCTACATTAAGAACAACATGACCCTCCAATCTTATAGCCGGCGACAGTGTTCTCCAAATGAAAGTTTTTCATATTCCGCCATAGCCGTATAATAATTAAATTCCACTATTTCCCATCTAAACTGTATCAACTATTTCCTTCAGAATATTTTTTTATTCTTCAATTAGCATAGAACTCAATCTGTTGTACTCTTTTCCAAGCTCAGTACGATCATACATCAACTCTTCACGTATAAGTTTATTTAGTCCATTATTAACCATTACGATGTTCGAAAATGGTATTTACGTAAAACTACTCAACGTGCTTCTGTTTCTTTGCAACAACTTTTCTATTTCAATCAGAGCGAAGTTCTTCAATTCATCAGCACTCAACTACAAATCTGAAAATAAAAGATAAATATAAATATATTTGCAATTTATTTAACAGTGTATAATAAATTAAAGAAAATACGAAATTTTACCTTGATTATTTAACAGTCGTCTTCTCCTGAATAGAATATCATCGGACAAACACTTCCACGTCTTCTCAAACACAACTTCTGGAGAGCCCATGGAAGATGAAATAAGTAGTACTGAAAATAAATTTCGTACATAGTGTGTGGATGCCCAGTAACTTGCCTCCACCAATCCATCAACGCACTCTCTATCATCATCTAATAGCCCCATTGAATAGCATACATCTTTAAAGGTATCATACTAAACATCATGTATAGTTCGTATCATCTCATACGACTCAGAACCCTTACTATGATGAAGCAAAATTTCCAAGTAATGTTTTCACCAACATTTGGTGGAATTAACATTATACAACCTTCCCAACGATGATTTGTTATTCCATCTTCAATCCCACTTATATTGTTTCTTGTCCCAAACATATTCAGATGTAAATTCAATATAAGTCAGCTTTTTAGCGTCCTTATCGTGTCTATTTAGCTCCATCCAAGCAAAAATATTGTTTTCTCAATTGACGGGCGTTGGAGTATATCATCGATACTATCTTCATCCTCAAAGACAACACTTTGTTCATTAGGGAGATGAAAATCTAATCATCACAGGTGGATACCTGTAATGTATGTTAAACTGAAGTGTTCTCCAAACAACCTCACATGGAGAAATATACCAACATATTATGTAATCCTTGACTTTATTTTTCTGGTTGAATCACTTTATTTACCCACATCATTCCCCGCATTTGCAGTAATTATGTTGAAACCTTTACTGATGTACTAGAACAAATACTTGATGGATTTATGGCAATTACACCAATCAACATTTATATGAGCCTGATACCTCATTAATAATACTGAACTATAAGGTACCACAAAACGATTATTCAAATTAAACCCGCCTTTGGGACTATTATTCCCATATTTCTTCTTTTATATACTGGAAATCCATCATCATCAACTGAAGTGGCCTTGATATAGCTCTTTTTTTAGAATTTTTTTAGAACATATATGAATACCATGCAATGTGCATTTTTCTTTGACAATCTGCAAGGACCGTGTATTATATAATCCTTGACCAAACTGTACAATAAGCATTATCATCTCTACTCGGTATGCCTGCTGATATGAGACTATCACCATCATCAGGGTTTGGAATTTTATTATCACGATTTAGGAAAAGAAGAATATGAGGCATATCAAATTATTAAATATAACTATTATAAAAATTATATTGTAGAATACTATTAAATGAACTAATAAACAAAGATATTAATTGTGAATTAAAAAAAAAATACTTATGTGCATCAATATTTCCAAATATCTGGAGATTTTTAAAATCCTTCACCATACACGATCCAACTTCGTCTTGAACATCCTACATAGAATGTCTGGTCTGTCTGCGGAATCTAGATGATTTTCATTCAAGAATCTACATATCTCCGGTCACTTTGGATTGCACATTATAGTGATGAACAAATCAAGGTAGGAAAAATGTTTGCACATAATCAGGGTAGGAAAAATGGCATCCTAAAAGTTTTGCTTCATATATCTTGGACCACCAGTGAACGAAGAAGACATAATTCTTTTACTCGTATATAAAGGGTCCACTTCACCTGTCTCTAGTACACTTTTCATCTCACAAACTTTTCCCTTGCTTAGCTTAACTTGCTTATTCTTAATAAAACACAATCTCTCTAACTCAATCATGGTATAATAATCAACCAAAAACTATTGGAACAATCTTCTCGACATGAACAATGTATTAAGTTCATTACGACGCTCGTGTACTGGGAAAGAAAAAAAATCACGCATTGTGAGTCTGGCCCTTTTCTAGTTGTAAAACCAGAATCGTTATGGACAACATCAAGCATATAACCATCCTCTCAATAAGGAAACAATAGAGGGTATTGTAGAGGAACGTAAGAAGGATGCAGCTTACAAATTCTTATTAAACCTCCATCACAGGTCCGAATAATAAAATCTCTCTTCTTCAATGTTATATCAATGGCGCCTGGCATAAGTGCTGCAACTTCAGAGGCCGTTGGGAGATTGTGTACTCTACCATCAGAAATCCGTTTCTTTAATAAATTCAACCCCAGCTTAGGCTTCACTCCCGATAAAATTGTTTCCCCCGCACTCCTAAATTGCATAGCAAATGGATTAAAATCATCAACCATTCTTTTAATTTTAGAAATGATTTGGTTATTCATTTTCTTATGTTTTTTCTTGACTAATTTACTGGAAGGAGTAGAATAAAAGTGAAAATTTTAAACTATTTTAATTATTTTTAAAAAACTAACCCCATAGAATCTACTCTATTCTGAATCACATTTTTACTGTCATATATGTATAACTGTGAAAATTTAGGTTTTTCACCAGGCACAGGCAACAAACTTCCAATTTGATGGTAATTTGTTGTATGCAACCTAAATACATATGGACCACGACCTGTGTTGATGGAATTGTAAATCTTTCCACCCATAGATGTAAAACTAAACATCATATAATAAGTTTGCATATTTTTAATGGAATGTTTGCTCTTTTCATCTTTGTTCGACAATAAGCTGATCAACGTATCAGGTGTTTTTTCAACATAGGTGTTGTAGATTTTTGGTATTGAACTTTCTAGATGATCGGGGTGTATTTAAAGTCTCAAAATCGAATATTGATGAGTGAAAAATTAATACGCAAAGATGAGAGCTGGTCAATATTTTCAGGGAATTGATAAATATTTCATGGGATTTGATCTTATCCGCGAGGTTCATTGAACCTAGATGTTTCTTAATCTCCAAGTTGGGGAGTTCTTAAAATCAAGGACCACTAATATTTGTGATCCCTCAATTATGTCAACTACGCAGAGCGACTTTTTGTATCGATAAATAAGCCTCATACTGCATTCGAAAAATATAGAAATAAAGATTTTTTACTGCATATAAAAACTTATGCATGCAGATTTCTTAACATCCATTCTAGAGTAGTTCAGTTCATAGCTCTTTTTTCGTTCGTTGTTCCTCTGAAATTCAGTGGTACTACTGATTCAGAGACGAGAAACTGTTTTACCTTTGGAGATATTATGTACATCCTGTGAGCACTAGCCAGGACATATTTGTCTTGCGGAAAAATGATTTTCCTCGAATTGTTTGGCCTGTCTAATTTCGTTTTACAATATCGAATACACACATATACCCAACCGCAAGATAAATATTTTGTGTATATTCAGAGGATGGCTACTACAATTCCAATCACACCGAATCGTGTGGACTGCTCATACCAGTGGCATAAATCGATGAAAATCATGAATAGCTTTGTTACGGAAGTTTAATCCTAATTTCTTTTGCAATATTAATTTTTTAAATTAAATTTTCCAAAACTGTTATTTAAGATTATAGTTATAATCTTATGGATCATTATGAAATTAAGTTTGGCAATTTGCAGCATATAAACTAATTCATATGTGCATATAGTTTATATCTACCTCAGCCAAATCATTTTTCTATGATGATGAAAGAAAAGTTTTCGACAATTAATTTGATTTTGAATAAGAATAGATCGTGTTGGGACAATGTCAATTTTGAGTTGATTCCAAAACCCCTGAAAAGATGAATTTGCTTAAGTGTTGTAATGTCAGGATTAGTCTTGATAGGTTAGATCAGACTTAAAATATTTTATATTCACATGTACTCCGTGAGGGGGAACTCATTTAAGCCAATCAAGACTGCAAGCCTGAAGACACAAAGCACCATCACTGACTCTACAAGTTAGCTTTTCTAAGCTGGTTAACTGAGTTTCAGAATGAAGAGCATGATCTTGAGATCATTGCTAACTGTACTGAGTATTTGGGAAAGACTTGGAGTAGGAGCCAAGCAACAACAAAAGGAATGTTAGTGCCAAAGCAAGCTGGAACATGTACTTCGAAGGATGAGGACAAACCTGAACTCAGAAAAGACAAGTCTGAACTGAAGGACGAGTTCTGACATTCTCACCTAACTGAAGACATGGACCAATCAGAGGAAGATAAGTCATGTACGGACCTGACACAAGCCTGACCATTCCTGCACAATTCAACAGGCATGCATTTAATTCATTTACCTAATCCATGCAAGTAGGCGGTTGCATGCAGACTTATGGCCGTTGAGTCTCCTACAAGATAGATGTGAGAAGACTGTCTCTCTAATGGATAGTTTTCAAAACCATCTATAAATACAGAAGGCCCTGACCCAAACAAGGTTACGAGAAATTTCGAAGCCAAGAAATTACTCAGACTCACAAGCATTCAAGAAGCACTCGTAACCTCTATAATTTCCTAAGTGTTTCTTCTTAAGTCTAGAGTCATTCTATATTCCAAGAGCTTAAGCATATACATATCAAGCTTAGAAGTGATAATCTAATCCTTAGCATAGCTTAGTCTTGTAAGGATTATCACACTTAGTTGGAATCCAAGCCAAAACCAAAATCCTAAGCTAAGTCAGTGTTAGGTTTGATTGTTAGGTAATTAAGTGGTAAAGGAAGGACTAGACCTCGTTATAAAGTCTAGGGATCACTAAGAGTTGATCGTTGTGCACCTTGGCATGTTAAAAATAAGACAACCCTTAAGGGATTCTCCTGTTAAATCAGGACTGTGGGAGCTTGAGTCTCTGGACCACGTTAAACGCTGAGTTATTTACTGCTTTGATATATTTGTTTGAACTGTCATATCATATCATCACTACATATTTCATCAGGCCTGAACCAATCAGCCCGACTGCATAACTGAGTGCACTGCCCCTTTTACCACGACTTCTTAAGTAAAGGAAAAACTCAGTTTTCAGAAAGCTAAAAGAAGTCTAAAATCTCCAAGGCTCACACATTCTACACCCAGACATCATTAGATAGTTAGCCAACTAATAAGCTTCAAAGCTGTTAGTAGGTGTATTATCTAATCAGTGCCCAACACCTAACTCTGAGTAAGAGGGAGACTCAATTTTTGAAAAAGATTTGATATACGTGTATCTTAGACTTATCCAGGACCAACAGATTGAAGTGGCAATTAAAAAGGGATTCTTATTTTCTTTCTCAAGTTGCTAATCAATTTATGCAGGTAATATAAGGATTGCTGGAGCAAGATGGTGTATTCAAAGTTGATAAATTGTTCGAGGACTCAAAACACGAGACCAAACCAGGACACTTGGAACCACCGCAAAGTATAAAAAATTGATGGTGTTTTGAAGGTTGGATGTTTGGCAGCAAAGCCAAATCGTTTCAGACCCGACAATTGGAGAATCACATGGGTGAGCGGTTCCTCATGATGGTGGCAGTCGATCAACAATCAATGGGCGATGTAGTCGTAGATCAGAGGTTAATCCCCACCACCAGTTTGGGTATGCATGCACACAACAACAAACGGTGGAACCGGGCATAGCTAGTTCAGGGAATGATCGAGAGATTTTGAGCGACGATTGGAGTTGAGTATGGCGGAATGATTAATAGACGCGCTGTTTCGAGAAGAAAGGGCTTCTGCACGTTAGCCTTTAATTGGTATGTTTTGACCAATTAATATGTGGACTATCCAGTCTGGTCATGGTTGGGTGGTTAGTGGCCCATGCGATCGTGGCCTTGCATGAAGGTAACTGTAGTTCGTATATTGAATTAGAGAACCGTTCAACATGAGAACTGGGAAACAAGAATAATTTTATTCTTTGTTCCCTTCGTCATTATTGGAAAAATTAAATTGTCAAAATAAACAAATGGGCTTATTTCGACTTTTGAGCCCAATCAATTGAAATGGGGCTTTATGGTAAAGCTTGGTTTGAGCATTCCCTATCAATATAAATTAAGGGCTGCTTATTAAAAGCAAATGGGTTATCATATTTTAATTGTGGTCTGGGCCCTAATATCTCATTTAAATGAATTATTGGGCTGAAAAACCATTAATTAATATTAGCCCCTTTGAGTTGATAATATTATGGATATTGTACCATAAGTTTGGATCCTTGATATCAAATTAAGATTTGATGTGGGGTCAAATGTCTTTTGCTTGAGAGAACAAAATTTGATTTAGATTTTAATTCACTTGAGAATTACTCGCGAATAAATGGTGGCAATTAAGGCCTAATTTGAAATTGTGTTTTAAAGTACATTTTTTTATTTAGTCCAAGTGAATATTTTAACTCGTATAATTTAGTAAAAATTATTTGAGAGTAAAAAAATGGCAATTACATGTCATGAATTTAAATTTGGTATTCTGATCATGATTAAATTAAAATTTGAACTTGAAGTATGACTTTAAAACGTCTGGTTTTCCAATCTATTTTGCGATTGTGCCCAAATTAATATTTGGTGAAATATTAAATGAATTGGATAAGCAAACTCAAATATGGGAGATGAATTCTCACCATAGATACATTCGAATATGGGGGAGGAAAAATCTCTACATTAATATATTTGAATTTAATGTAATCAGCAAAGGTGTAGCCTTGATGCGAAATGGAAAACCCAAAAGGCAGTTGGTGCCAAGTGGAATTGTTTCCACAAGTTAAATGGATTTGTTCAATTTTGTTCGTGTAAAGTCACAACACAAGGACATAAAAACTTTTGACATGTGAAGATAAGATATAATGATCCTATGACTATCTCGAAATATAGGGGTGACTTTTATAAATCACTGTATCGTTGTTAGTTGAATAAATAAAAAATTTCTGACGTGGAAATAAAAATATTCACGTGTGTTGAAAGAATACAAAAAGTGAATTAGATATTTTGACATGGACTCCAAGCCCATCAGAAAATGTAGGGGGAATTGTGTTTTGAAAATCCTCTAAACAAATATGCAATGGTGATTGCAATTTGACAAAAACCTGGCCGGTTAAAGATGAGATATTTAAGAGGATTTAGGGTAAGGGGAACGAGGTTAAAAATCCACACATAAAAGAATGTCCACAGCTATAACTCAACCATGATGACTGGAGGATCCTAAGAACTTGGTTCAATGAGATAACTAAGTTATGAATCACTCAGTTGTGCACTTGAAACACTCTTGGAAACCCATTCTCAAATCCCTTCAAGTGCAACTCTGTACCTTAAGTTGCAGCAGAACCCGGTGGCGTGTGGTAAGGTTAAGCTTAACAACTTTTAATGATTCCTTAGGTCTTGAAAAGACAGAGTATGACGGGATACTCAAAAGAAGATCACCTATATAAATGAGAAGCTAGGGCCGCTTCGACCAAACATTTATGAATTCAAAGGGTGTCCATGTTCAAAACGGATAAAAATGTGAGAACAAAATGGAGTAGAGACTAAATTGTGCTGACACTGTTGACTAGGTATACACGAAGAGGATTAGTTCAAGATATTGTGTCCACTAAACCGCCGATGTACCCGATGGTGTTTGGCTACGAAAAGTTCAAAGCCACAAGCTACTTATCCGGAAGCAATAAAATATCAAATGAGCTGAACGATGTGTCTGCATAACTACAGGTATTATTTTCACTCAAGTGGGGGATTGTTGGAGATTTTTGGTATTGAATATTGGTGAGTGAAAAATTAATGCGCAAAGATGAGAACTGCTCAATATTTTCAGGGATTTGATATATATATATATATATATATATATATATATATATATATATATATATATATATATCATGGGACTCTATTTTGGAATTGATTTGATCTTATCCGCGGGGTTCATTGAACTCTGATGTTTCTTGGAGGTGTGCGTGTGTTGATAAGTAAAGTGTTGTAATAAATGTTGTAACAATTACTACAGTAATCTAGGAAAATAGAGATAAAAACGTGTACAGGGGAAGACTTAAACACACTATTGCAAGATGGAATACTTTTTAACACAAACTATATAAAATAGCTTATGCTAGCCTTACGTCAAAACGTTCACTATAATAAGATTAGTGATACAAAAGTTGTGTGAAGAGTAAAATCTTTCATAACGGAAATAGGACTCGATATCACCTATCAAATCTAAATTGGCTAAGTGTATAACACAATACACCGTCAAAGTTGATCTCACTCTATATCTATGATCTCTCTATCTATGGATATAGGATTGATCGCAAGTTATGCGAGATGTACTAAACTTCTAGGCATAACATAAACGTTGGAATAACTGCTCTATCACCTTTGAATTCAGGATCAACACTAGAGTAGGTGTACTCGTTTATTCCTCACTTGGTACTGAAGACTTCGGCTTCTATTTATAGATGGAGGTCTTTATCCGTAAATAACTTCTGCATGTAACCGCTCCATGATCTTTTATTTATCTCCCACGATCTTATCTTTATTTCTGATGTTTATGACTGCAACCGCCTGATCTAGATTGTTCTAAATCGATCTGGAATAGCCTGGATCGTGCAGATCCTTGTAGATCCTTGTAGAACCTTCTGGAACCCGTAACCGCTCCATGTTGCAACCAATGCTTGCAACATTCACTGCAACATTGAGTATTCCAGAGTCTTGTAGATCCTTCTAGATCTTCAAACTGCATGTTAAAACATCTAAAGCAACATTTGATCATAAAGTGTTAGTTAATGAGAAGAAATGGCAAATTCATGTTGTTTCAAAGCAAATAGTGAATACTTCACTACCAACAACATTAACAATCTCCCCCAATTTGACCTTTCTGCTACAACACACCTGATGTATATATTTTTCAATATATAAGTTAGTGATGTATATACAATAGATATCAGCATCGTATTGTATACTTATCTTTTCACACTTGTGTAGCAAAACAACCAAAAAATAAGATGAACAACTATAAGTTGAATCACCAAAATCAAGATGAAATAACAATAAGTTAATTCACCAAAAACAGAATGAACAAACATTTGCTCACTCAAACCAAATGAACATCATCATATATGCTCATTAAAATAAAATGAGTAACATAGTGTTTACCCATTCAAACTACAACTCAAAATAGAAATAACTAATTTAAACATGAACAACCTATCACTCTAATATAATATTGTCTTTCAGAAAATAAAACTAACTAACAGAGCTAGCTAATCAAAGACAGAAATAAAACAAGAGTACTTAGAGTTAACACAATAAGGAACTTGATATCACTGTATAAAATATACAGTTGCAGCCACAAGTATCTTGCACTAAGCTCCCCCATAAATTGTGCTTCCTCCAGTCTCTAAGTCAACTCAGACTTTGGCAGAAATGTCTGGTAGATCTCCATACAGCTCCTCTTCCTCGGTTTCCTAGATATTGATTGTTGCAAGGTTTGTAACAACATCTTCAGCAACATCTGCACTTCTCCCAGCATCATCAGGTCCAGTTGCAGCAGCTTCATCAACAATTGTCCTTCCTTCTTCAGCAACATCAGCAGCAAGTTCAACAACTTCATCCATCTCTTGAATCACAACTCCTCGAGCAGCAGCAACTGGTACTCCCCATGTTGTGGCAGAAAGTAGGTTTTCCCAGTAGTTCTTTAGGAATTGGAGTTCATCTATAGAGTCCTGCAAGTATCTTAGCTGAGTTTGAATGAATTCAGGTGAGATATTTAAGGAGTGTGCTGCAGGAGCAGGAATGTTGCTAGGTATGTTCCCAGCATTGTGAGCAGCATCTTGTGCAGGAGCAGGGTCAGGAACAGGTTGGCCTTGTTCTGGAGCTTCTTCTTCATCATCCTCCTGTAAAGGTAAATCCAACACTCTATTTCCAGACGACAGATAGTGAGATATGCCCATCAGGTTCAATCTCCCCCTCAACAACTCATTTCTCCTATGGATAAAGTTATGACTCCTTAAGTAGCCATATATCAATACAGGATAAGACAAGTTGTCTCTTTCAGAAATCTTTCCAGTAAACTTCATCATGAGGTGAAAAATAACCAATCCTAGATTAAAAAATTTCATCATACCTATTCTATACATCAGAACAGCTTGATCCCTGGTTTATTTGGTTGAGTTGGTGGAAGGTATCCAGTTATACACAACAAGTTTGTGTAGAATCGAATACAGAGAAGTAAGTGAAGCAACAAGCATATCTTTATTCCATTTGTTCACTCTACCTCCAGTAAGAACATGTATAATTTCATCCATGTGAGGAACCTCTTCTTCCTCAACATTCTCAACATGCAAAAACTCATTAATAAGCTCAGGAGTGAATGGAACATTCCTATCTCTAAATCTCACAGATCCATACCATCTAGAGTTTCTTCTAGCATGATTTTCCTTTAAACAAGCATAGAACTCATAAACCCAATCAGTAACAAAGGCATCAACAAAGGTTACAACATACATCAAGCTCTTTTCTTCCAAGTATCGAACTAGACCCTTAGATTCAAATTCATCAATGTTAATCTTTCTCTCAATTAACAAATTTCTTTTGCTTAACCTAGCTATCCTTTGTTCTAAAGATTCATCATCAACATCAGTACTAGTTTGTTCAACAAAGTGTTCAGACTCATTACCTCTGTCAGAATCAGTTTTGGTCTTCTCAGAACTGCTCTCCGGACTGCTATCATCATTCTCTGGTTCTGGTACTGCTGCACTTGTTCCAGCAATATCAACAACATTTTCAAATCTTCTCTTTGTTCTCAGCTCAACTCTGGCTCTCCTTCTTAGTTCGAAGATAGAACATCACTTTCATCAGAAGCTTCTTTTCCTTGAGTTTGAGAACCACCAGCTTCACCTTCAGTTGAGTCCTTTGGGCTTGACTCATCTTCAGATTCAGAAAACACCTAAATAAGGTGTGCAACAACATCTCCTTCATCATTCTTTTTCTTTCTTGAGGTCTCAACATAATTCACCTTCTTCCTAGCTCTTCCTGAACGTCTCCTAGATTGAGTAGGGCTCCTCATTCTCTTTCCACCAGTTTTCTTCTTCACAACTTTAGCAATTGGAATAGGCTCAGAGTCCTCAGACATTGAAGAATCAGTTTTGGGTGATTCTTCCTTGTCTTCCTCTGACATTTCCACATCAGGCACTTCGACATTAGGGCTTTGTTCCCTAACTTCCTCAGCAACCGTTTCTTCGGCAATGGGAGCATCTTCCATAGCTTGATCACTTGTTTCAACATCTTGTGAAATATTAGCAGCAGGGGTTTTGGCTTGATGTGAGGATTGTGGATTTTCAGGATGGGCAATCGAAGAGGTGCCTTCAATTTGAGTAGTAGGTGGAATATATTGGGTTTGGTTCAGATAGGAAGAAACATCGACTTCAATCGAGCCAATGGTCAGCTTAGAAACAACAAGAGTTCCTTGAAGGCTTTGAGCAATCCCTCGTGCAATCGATTCAAGCTGATCGACCGTTGCATCAGTTGGAATGTGGATATTCACTGGAAAGACACGAATTGGGGTTTAAGTGGAAGGTGGTGTTGTGCTCGATGATGGAGCAACAGGAGCAACATTATGGGTTTGGTTAGAGGCCATTCCTGCGAGCAAGTTGAGGTTTGAGGTTTGAGAAGGTGGAGAGTTTGAGGGAGTTTTGGAAATATGAGAGGGTTTCTTTTGATTTCCAGCCATTAAGTACTTCGAGAAAACGTAAATGAAATATGAATTAAAAGAAATAACAATTTAACCCTAGAAAGTGATTACTAATAATTTCAACACTTATGCGAAAAATACTGGACTACACTCATGTGTTTATCACAATGAGTATTAAACTCAAAACACAAGGATATTTATATGAGAAGAAACATGGCAGTTAAATTTTACAACCCACAAAAGAAAATTCTGGAATTAAGAAGTGAGGAATGTCCACTCCCCCATGATGAGATCGTGGGTTTTTCCTTAATCCAAAATTTTAATTTTAATTAATTAAAAAATAAAAAAATTTACGCACGAAATAAATAAATAGAAACGTGGGTTTTAAACATGTGAGAATTAAAAACAAATCCCTGAATAATCGGTTCATATTTTGACTTAGAAAATAAATATGAACTGTTAACATCGATTAACACATCCAATGTCGCATCGATTAACACATCCAATGTCGCATTTTTCATCAAATAATTTTAGCACTTTTATTCACATTGATCCATCTTTTCAAGAGAGTGTATCGTAGTAGCGAACTCCATGCCCCATAATTACTCAATGAATTTGTGACATATTGATGTTTTACTAATCACCTTTTGAAAAGAAGGCATCGTAGTAGCGAACTCCGTGCTCCATAGTTACTCAGTGAATTAGTTACATCTTGATGTGCTTTTTCAAATACAAAGCATAAACACATCAGCAAATTGATTTTCAGTGGGTATGTATTTTAACTTTACAATATTCTTTTCTACAAGATCCCTTATGAAATAATGTCTAATACTTATGTGTTTAGTAAGTGAGTGTTGAACTGGATTTTTCAAAATGTTGATAGCACTAGTGTTATCACAATATACAGTTAAAATATCACCCTCTAACCCATAATCACTAAACATTTTACTTAACCAAAGAAGTTGTGTACATCAACTACCTACAGTAATGTACTCAGACTTTGCAGTAGATTGTGATACACAATTCCGCTTTCTACTATGTCAAGAAATCAGGTTATTTCCCATTGTTGATGACCTTTCTCAACCAAAGATGATTAGTGGCTGTTTTTCCTCATTAAGATCATCAAACAAGATCTTAGATTATGGAATTTGGTTAAATATAATGCAAGAAATAAATTGGCAAGAGCTTGAGCTACTTTTCTTATTATGGGAAAATCCTCTCCCTTTCATGCAAATGAAGGGGTTTTTATAGGCATACAAAGAGGCTAGGTGTCACCATCTTGATGGCTTAGCCATTGGGATTTTGCCAAGTGTTATGACATTTGTACAACATCTAAACTATTGTCCTATGGATGGGTGCCAAGTGTTAAGACACATTGACTATTTCTAAAGTTGGTGACTCTTGGAGTTTCCAATGTTGCACTTGGTCTTTGGAACCACTTAGCTGCTCTCCTTGGTGACTAGCTACTCGTCTGTATGTCTTCGTTGGGTGTTGGGAACATTTATAACCCAAATTGCTCGCCTGCTCGCCTCTTGTTGAGACTTTGAGTCTTCTTGTTCTTGTTGTTCGCTACCTCGTAATGGCCTTTGTGACCGGTTGCTCGCCGCCTTCATATGGGTATTTGTCCCTGTTGCTCGCCTCCTTCATATGGGTATCTGTCCTTGCTGCTCGCTTCCTAGGGTATACAGTCCCTGTTGCTCGTCCTCTTCCATATTATTATTTTTGATGATTTCTTAATCTTATTAGATTAATATTTTTTGTTAATATTATGTCCCTGTTGGTCGTCTATCAACAATGCCCCCTAGTTTGGCATATACGGATGAATTTTTATCCTTTTATGTCAAACTATAAGGTAAGATATGCTTCGCGGTGGGAGGCGAACAGCAGGGAACTCGCCTTTTTTCCATTCTATATGGAGCGAGCAACTGGGTTTTGAATTTCTTTTAGGCGGGAATTTTGGGAGGCGACCAGCGGGGAGCGACTCTTGGACTCGCGTCGTTTCGCTTCCCGAGGCACAAAACACGAAGCGACGTGACGTGGCTGCCCACGCGTGTGCCCCTAAAATTGCATCTAGGGGCCTCAACTTTTCAATTTTCTTAATTTCGCCCCCGAATCCATATCTATAAATAGCTCCTTTCTTCCATTTTCTTTCTTTTTCGATTTCTCACAAGCAAACCGCCATTGAAGAGTTCTTGAGCTTTTCTTTTCGTTGTTTTCTTCGATTCTACAGCCAATTTCTTTCAAATCAAAGGTGAATCCTTTGATTTTTCTTGTTTACTCTTGTTATTACTTGCATTTTTCTTTCAATTTCGCAATTTTCGTTCTTCTTTTTGTCATTCCGCCATTGCCGCCGCCGCATCACCGCCGTATTGCCGCCTTGTCGCCATCGTGATCTTTCACTTCTTCGTCAAATCTCCTTATTTGATTTGTACGAAGGTTTTTCAAAAATTTCTAAAGATGACGTCACCTTCTTCGAGTAATACGCCATCTGTTGAGTTTGTTGGGAGAAATCCGGGAAAGAGACCCATGGAAGACGAACCGTCGGTCCCTGTTCCTCGCCGCTCGCTCCGGCGAGCAGCTGGGCGAAACCCTAGGACTCTGCTCGTTGACGAAGAGATGGGCTCTGAGGCGAGCTCCGTTGCTCGCTCCATTGACTCTTTTTATGCTGTGGAGAGTTCGGGCGAGCAGGACGTCCAGGCCCCTGTTGCTCGCTCCTCGGCTCGGGAGGGGACTAACTCAGATTTGGGTGAAGATTCTTCCGAGGTCGCTGCTGAAATAGAAGGGATGAGTCTTCCTGAAGAAACGGGAGCGAGCAGCGAGCACCAGTCAAGGAGCGAGCAGCGAGCAACTGGATCAGGGGGCGAGCAAATGGGAGTTACATGGGAATTTCTCCGAGAGATAAATTTTCCCATTTCAAGGCCAATGCCTGAGTCTCTTATCCCTAAAGCTGTAGTCCGAAGGCAGGATTGGGTTGACTACGCCAACAAGTACCATAAGACTTTCCCCACTCCCGCTCGACCTATTATGGAAACTCGTCCATCGCCATACACAGCGAGTAAGGTAGCCAGCGCGGTTCTAGAGGAGGATTTAGTTCGGATACGGTCTCGCTATCGTATTCCGTACGATATCCATTTGTATGCCCCCCAACCAGGAGAAAGAGCCGATGACCCACCTCCAGGCTGCACTGCTATCAACCTTGACATACTCAACACGGGGTTTCCCCTCCCTCTACATCCAGTGATCGGGCGATTCCTGAAAGACATAAACCTGACAATCACCCAGATTACTCCAAACGGTTGGAGTAGTCTGTTGGCCTTTATAACCCTTTTCGGGCTGGAGGGATATCGGAATAAGATCAGCACGGCGGAGATACATTATGCACTGACCATCTCCTCAGCCGTTAATGAAGATGGGCTTGGTTGGTATTACATCAAAGCCCGTAGCGGCGTTAAGCTAATTGAAGGGGTGCCTAATAAAGTCAAAGGTTGGCATAGGCAATTTCTTTATATCGGCGGCGATTGGCGGGCGTCCTCCGATCTTTCGGGAGGACCGGGACGTATAGATTCTCCTACGCATTTCGGCGAAATTCGGCGTAGGTCTTAATTCTCAGTTCATCAAACTTTTAGATGAACTAATTTTAATCTTTTTTCTTGTTTTGCAGGTCCGCGTATCTTGAGGTGGGGGCATCCGGATTTGAGCGAAGAGTTTTTGTACGTCCTAGCGCTGATTTCTCTACGGGACGCCAAAGATCGGAGTGTTGCACATCTTTCTCAAGCACACTGCCGTAAGCACGCTCAGCTTACTACTAGTGCTCATCACTTGGAAGCACAGGCGGAGATTCCCGAAGGTAACTTCACACGATCATTAACTTTGTTGCTTGATTTGTACCCGTTGCTCGCCCCCACCCCTGTTGCTCGCCTGAGCCCGGCTGCTCGTCGTTATCATGCATGTTTTAACTTTTTGTGCTTTTGTTTTGTTTTAGCTCAAAGGGTAATGATTGCCGTTCCTCCTATTCCCGAAAGTTACCACCTGCTCGTACGCCGGGTTAAATAAATGACAGCTAATCAACCATCAAGGAAGAAGAAGTTTGATCCTTGCACTTCCTTGATCAGACTTAGAGCTGAAGCAGACGAGGATGAAGAAGAAACTCCTCAGGACCCTCTCCCTATTCCTCAAGCTCCTGCTCCCGTTCCCCGCCCTCCTGCTCGCTCCTCGCCACCTCCCCAAGACGCGAGGGGCAAGAAAAGACTTGCTAAGGAAACTGCCCCTCGCAAGGGGGATGACCGTTCTAAACGGATAAGAGGACAGGGTTCTTCTCAGGTGGGTAAGTCTATTGCTCGCTCCTCGCCGGTGGAGGAGGTGACCGAGCAGCAAGTTATTGGCGCGATGATCGCCGGTCAGGGTAGGAGCTCATCCCCTGACAACTCGTATTTGGGCTACGACCCCGTAAAAATGAGGGAGTGAGTATCTTCCTATCCAATTTGATAGTTTATTCCTTCGACTTAGTTTTCTAACAGCTTTTTTCTTCGAACAGGTACCGGAAAAACGACTATCCTGGTCGCTCAAAGGTACTCCACCAGTTTAGCTGTGTGAAGTCTCCTCCGGCACCCCAAGAGATTAAGGACTCCCACGTCCGTAGAGCCATGGAGTATGTCCCCCGCTCGTGGACCAAGACCGGTGAAGAAATCATCCAGAGCCAGAGCCTTAGTGACAATGCTCGTTTATTGAGCTATAATGCAAGCCATCAATCAATCTCAGCTCAACGAGTCTTGGATCAAGCCATCGAGTTAGAGCGAACAAATCGCGGCCTGGGGCGACGGATTGAGCAAGTTGAAGCAGATCGTGATGCTCAACTTGCCCAATTGAAGAAAAAGAATGATGAGCTGAAGAAGAAAGATGAAGAGTTGGCTAAGATGAAGGCTGACTTTGAGAGAGCCAAGCTCACATGGACGCGGGAGGTAAAGGCCGCTGAGGACCGGGAGATGATAGCGTCTAATGCTTCAGAGAAGCTTAGACTGGATTTGGGTGTCGCTACTGATCGTGTGCAAGTCTTGGAGACCGAGCGGGTGGGTCTGGTGGAAAGAGTGGAGTGTTTGAAGGTCCACGTCGACCAGCTGGAAAAGAAGAACAAGCGTGCCATTTCTTACACCACTTATGTGCAGGACGTTACCGATAATACCAATCTTGGGTATATCTGTGTGTATGCTGATAGTGTAAGAAACGTGAAGTACGCTTTGGATAACGGTCTAGACGTGATGACTTCGACCATCAAAGACTTCACGGACTACGTCACCGAAAACCCTCCGGCTCCCGGTTTTGAAATCCCGGTGGCTGATTTGGGAGAGATGGGGGTTAATCTGAGTGTTTTCAAAGATGACGTCCGTGTTGTGGCCCCCAGGGAAAGAGTGGAGGCGGATAGGGACATGACTATTTTTTAGGCTCTGGGCCCCCTTCTCCCGAATCCTCTTGGTGAAGCAAGCTCCTCTGCTGCAGTAGGCGAGCAGCAGGCCTCTGGGGTCGATGTGCAAGATGTTCAACCTCCTCCTTCTTCCCAAGATCCTTCGGTGCCACCTGCTCCATCAGCTCCCGAAACTTAGGCTTTGTTTCTTTTTTGTTTAGTTGATGTAGTAGGATGATGGTTGTACGCTCATCTTCTGTAATTTTTTTTTGGTGCTAATGAATGAGGATTGCACTTTTATTTTATTGTTCGCCTCTTATTCGCCTTTTATTTAATTTTTGCTTAAGTATTTCTTTCTTAAGTCGAAAGTAAAATACTTTTCTTTGCAAATGTATGTATATTGAGTATGTGCCATTTGGTTCTTCTGGGGAACTTGACTTTTGTCATACTTCTCTTTATGCCCTGTTGCTCGCCCCTTGCTATGTTTGTGCATGAGTGCCTTTAGCTTTGGAACGAGCAACTATGTATTAGCATGTGCCCTGTTGCTCGCCTCCACTATACTTGTGCTTTATGCATTTAGTATCTTGAGCGAGCAACTCCGTGTGATGGGGCGATCAGGTGGGCTTCTGAGTTTCATGGACCCTGCTGCTCGCCTCCTTTTGGATTTGTGCTTTCAACACCTGCTTGTCCTCCGGCGAGCAGTTTTTCTTCTTGGCGAACAATTGAGCTTTGATGCCTCTTTGATTTTTTACGTGTATAATTCACTGATCAATCATTTATCTATTTACAATTTTTTCCTAAAAAAGTGTGAAGATTTCATCGATCTTACACCTTACAAAAATATAAACGACACGATAGTCTATAAAAAACTTTACATTGGTTTCCTAATTATTGATAATATTTCTTCAACAAAGCTGCGTTCCAGGTGTATTGGGCCGAGTTGCCTTCCATGTCTTCGAGATCATATGTGCCGTTGTGCCACTTTTGAGTTATCTTGAATGGGCCCTCCCAAGTCGGTCCAAATACACCTGGAGGTGCTGCTAGGATTTTTCGGAGTACCAGATCCCCGACTTCAAATTCCCTAACTTTTACTTGCGAGTTGCAGTACCTTGCAATCCTTCTTTTGTATATCTCATTCTTTATTTCTGCTGAGATTCTTTTTTCGTCAATCAGATCCATTTCTGCAGCTAGTGCCTTGTTGTTCTCCTGTTCATTGAACTCGGCTACCCTTTCGGTTGGTATTTTGAGCTCTATAGGTATAACTGCTTCTGTACCGAACGCCATAGCAAACGGTGTTTCTCCAGTGTTTGTTCTATGTGATACCCTATATGCCCAAAGTACCTCAGGTAGTTCTTCCGACCACTTGCCTTTCTTATCCACCAGATGGATTTTGAGGATATGTTTGATTATCTTGTTAACTGCCTCGACTTGTCCGTTAGACTGTGGATGATATGGTGTTGAAAAAAGCTTCTTGATACCCCACTTTTTGCAGAAATCTCTTATCTTCTTCCCTTCGAATTGCTTTCCATTGTCTGTCACTATTGCTTGTGGAACTCCGAACCGGCACACTATACTTTTCCAGATAAAATTGATCATTTTCTCTTGTGTTATCGTTACCAGTGCTTCAGCTTCGGCCCATTTCGTGTAATAGTCAACGGCTACCACTGCAAATCTGACATTTCCTTTTCCCGTTGGGAAAGGTCCTATGATGTCTATTCCCCATTTTGCGAACGGCCATGGACTATTTATCGAAATCAGTTCCGTTGGGGGCCTATGTATGTTGGGGGCGAATAGCTGGCATCGGTGACAAGTCTTCGCAACTTTGATTGCATCTTGTAACAAGGTTGGCCAGTAGTATCCTTGTCTTACTGTTTTATATGCCAATGCTCGCCCCCCTGCGTGATTTCCGCATACTCCTTCGTGTATTTCTTTCAGAACTTCCTGACCTTGCCCCCTTGCTAGGCATTTTAATAGGGGCAGTGAAAATCCTCTCTTGTAGAGTTGGTTATCCATGATTGTGAACCTCGCTGCTCGCTTGGCTATCTTCGTTGCTTCTTGGGAATCTTCAGGTACTATGTCGTCTTTGAGGTATCTATATATCGGTGCCCTCCAGTCATCCTCTGTTAATTCTTCTTCGATCTGATTGATTTTGTAGTCACTGGTGGACGGGTTAGAAATTTTTGTGATGATGACTTCTGAAAGTTTTGCTGGTCCTGTACTAGTAGCCAAGCGAGCAAGTGCATCTGCTTGCGCATTGTTATCTCTTGGCACTTGTTCGATGTAAATTTGTTCGAAAAGTGAAGCCAGGTGAGCAACGATCTTTTGGTATAGGGCCATGTTTTCATCCTTGGCTTCGTATTACCCACGGACTTGATTAACTATCAGCTGGGAATCTCCATAAATTTGAACTCTTCGAACCCCCACAGCCAGAGCTAGTCGTAACCCGGCTATCAATGCTTCGTACTCAGCCTCGTTGTTTGTTGCCATGAACTCAAACCTTACGGCTGAGGTGAATACTTGTTCGTCTGGACTGATCAACACTATCCCGGCTCCTGCTGCTGTGTTATTTGATGATCCGTCTACATACATGTGCTATGGGTGATTATGACCTCTCGTCGGATCTTGAGGGAATGTTAATTCGACAATAAAGTCGGCTAACGCTTGTCCCTTGATCGCTGTTCGAGGTGCATAAGTTATTCCAAATTGGCTTATTTCGAGCGACCACTTGAGAAGGCGACCAGCAGTGTCAGGCCTTTGTAAGATGTGCCTTAATGGAAAAGTTGTTAAGACCTCCACCTGGTGATCGAAGAAGTACGGCCTTAGCTTTCTCACACTCATCACCAGTGCATAGGCTAACTTTTCCATGGGTGAATACTTAATCTCTGCCTCATGCAAGGCCCGACTCACGTAGTAAATTGGCAAGTGAAATTTTCCCTCTGATCGAACTAAGACTGAGCTGATGGCCACTTCTGATGCTGCTATATACAAGTACAGTTTTTCTCTGGAGACAGGTTTTGATAGGATTTTAGTATCACTCAGATACTCCTTCAATTGCTCAAATGCTTATTGATAATTACTCGTCCACTGGAACTGTCCTTTTTTTATGGCATCAAAGAAGGGTCGGCACTTGTCTCCAGATCTGGAAATGAATCTGTTTAGGGCCGCCAGACATCCGGTTAGTCTTTGAACTTCCTTAACCGACCTTGGCGGTTGCATATCCATAATTGCTTTGACTTTTGATGGATTCGCCTCAATACCCCGTTGACTGACCAGGTGCCCAAGAAATTTTCCCGAGTGTACCCCAAAGCTACTTTTCTTTGGATTTAGCTTCATGTTATACGCTCGAAGTATCTCAAATGTTTGTGCGAGGTGTTCCAAATGATCTTCTTTTCTCGGACTTTTCACGACGATGTCGTCCACGTACACTTCCATAGTTTTGCCGATGTGCTCATCAAACATCTTGTTAACGAGTCTTTGGTACGTGGCCCCTGCGTTGATTAGTCCGAACGGCATTCTTTTCCAACATAACAAGTTTTTATTAGTGTAGAATGCTGTTTGCTCCTGGTCATCTGGGTGCATTGGTATTTGATGGTACCCGGCAAATGCGTCCATGAAGGTAAGGAGCTCGTGTCCTGCCGTGTTATCCACCAGCTGGTCAATATGAGGCAATGGGAAGTTATCTTTAGGGCAAGCGGCATTCAAATCAGTGAAGTCGATACATAGTCTCCATGTACCATTTGATTTCTTCACTAATACCGGGTTTGCTACCCATCTAGGACATAAGGCTTCTTTAATAAGATCATTATCAAGTAACTTCTTCACTTCTATGTCCAATGCTTCATATTTATCGGGTCCAAACTTTCTTCTCTTTTGCCTCACCGGTTTCTTAGTTGGACAAATATTTAGCTTATGACAGGCATGCTCAGGGCTGATGCCTACCATATCAGTTTGTGACCATGCGAATACATCGAGATTGGACTTGAGGAACTCTTCCATTCTGGATCTGTATGGCTCAGGGAGCTCAGATCCAATGAATAATTCCAAGTCTTCTCGATTCTGGTCAACTCTTATTGCCTCCAACTCCTCTACCGGGGTTGCTCTCCTTTTTTGGTCTTTCCATCAAGGATCGATAATGGGTCCTTCAAGGTTGACCTCATCCTTGACCATTGGTTCTGCCTCTAGCCTTGGCTCTAAATCTTCAACTTGATTTAGTTCGGGTACGGCCTTCCTTCCCTGTTGCTCGCCAATGCCCTCCTGCTCGTCCACGCCCTACTGGTCGTCCACCTCCATCATTTCAGTGTCGACGGACACCATGATTTCATCTAGGATGGGGTTCACCTTCGTCCCTGCTGCTCGGCTGCTCGTCCATCATGGATATTCTGTTGTCAGTGGGTTGAAGTTGCAGGAGGCATTCTCGGGCTTTCCTTTGATCACCTTTAACCGTACCTGACCCTTTTGGAGTTGGAAATTTAAGACAGTAGTAGTACGTCGAAACAGCCGCTTTGAATTCATTTATGAAAGGTCGACCAAGAAACCCGTTGTAGGCAGACTGCTGATTTACAACTAAGAATTCTACCATTCTAGTCAGTCTCCTTTCGGGATTCTCGGTCGATACAAGTTCGACCGCCAACGTAACTAGTCCTAAAGGAATGGTTACAGCATCTCCGAATCCTACTATTTTATGATCACATTCTCTAATATACCCCTCACAATCATCTATCTGATCTAGTGTGCTTTTGAACAAGATGTTTGTGTAGGAGCCTGTGTCCACAAGCAAACGGTGAACCCGGGCCCCCATGATATTAGCACAGATGATTAATGAGTCATTGTGTGGGGTAAGTATCCCGTCCAAGTCCTTCTCAGAGAACACCAACTCGCCTGTCTTTTTAGTAGCTTGGTTTACCCCAACTTCCCTGACTTGAGCTACCGCCCTCAACTCTGCTTTCCTTTTTCTTTTAGACATCGGTGGCCTACCATCAGAACAGCCCCCTACCGGTCCGGATGGCTCAAGCATTAAGATTTCTCGGACGGGTTCGGCTGGGGCTGTCATCGTTTTCTTCATTTTTTGATCCCTCCTGCTTGGCTGTTCGTCGCTCTCATCATCTTCCGAGTCGGAGGATATCGCCACCCTTGGTTTCTTTCCCGGCTGTCTCTTCACAAATTCTGATAACTTTCCTTCTTCATAAAATTTCCATAGCTATTTCAAGAG
Source organism: Ballota nigra (assembly GCA_947034835.1). Taxonomy (NCBI): domain Eukaryota; kingdom Viridiplantae; phylum Streptophyta; class Magnoliopsida; order Lamiales; family Lamiaceae; genus Ballota; species Ballota nigra. The sequence continues at coordinate 83,953,309 of OX344720.1, read as the reverse complement.
ATCTCGGCATTCACTTGTGAAGTGACCTATGGTCTGATGGTATGCACAGTATTTGTTGGGGTTCATTTTTCCTCGTTCCTGTCGTATCTTACGTGGTTCGGATAGCATATCTTTATCCTTCACGTTGTTGTACACAGCCTCAATTGATGTGGACAGGACATGGTTCAACTTCTCCTTCAGTTCGGACCCTTCACTGAAAGCTTTCATGTTCCTAGGGGCCTTGTATTCCCCTCCTGACTTCTTTCCAGATTTCTTGGTATCAGCTTTATCTCCCAGCTCTCTCTGTAGAGTTTCTTGCATCGAAATGTATATACCAGCCTTGTGCCTGAATTCAGAATAAATTTTAGGGAAAGCTAGGTGCATTTCCTTCCACAGATCTGTTCCCTTCTTAAGTCCTGCCATAACCGCCACTATCTTGGTGTCTTCACTTACTGGTTCTCCCTCCAGTAAGACTTTGTCGAATCTTTCAAGAAAGACTCTATCAGACTCCTCGTCTCCTTGCCTCAGATCTGCCAACCTATGTCTTTGCGTAAGGTAAGATCCGACCGTGGAGAAGTGCGAGAGGAATTCCTTGCTGAGTTGCATGAACGAACTGATGGAGCCCGGAGCTAGGGCGGAGAACCACCTGTGAGGACCGTCACCAAGAGTTAACGGAAAATTTCGACATTGAGTTGCATCAGACGCCTTTACCGATATCATGTAATCGGTATACTTGGACAGGTGTACTTTCAGGTCTGAATTTCCTTCGTACAAATTAATGGCCGGGAATTGCACTTTCTTTTGTACCGGCGCATTAAGGATATCCGGGGACAAGGGTGATGATGGCAACATTGTCGATCCGTCGCCTTTCTTTTCTTCCAACTGTTTTTGCATCTCTTCCACCGCTTTCTTCAAAGCTTGCCACTCATCTGGAGACGTTTTTCCACTAGAAGGCTGTTCGTCATGATTGGGTTCAATGACCTCTTCATGACGCAGTCCCTTGCTAACGGAACGTTTCTCTTGAGTGGTGTGCCTAGCGATGTTACTGGCTCCATTGGGACCTAATCGCCCAAAGGCTGATCTTCTCAGCCTTTCGTGTACTGAGCGACGAGCAACATGGTGTGTTTGCCCCGGTGCTCGCTCCTCGCCTCTCAGTTGATCCTCCATACGCGTTCCATGATAACTTGCCCTTCTTGTGTGATAGTGGCTTATACTTCTTGTGTCCTCGCTGCTCGACTCCTCGCTTGTCCCCGGAGTGGACTCTCCTCGACTTCCAAGTCGTTCACTTAAAGGAGCTTTCCCTTTATTCCTACGGACTTTTTTGCTGTCAACCTCGTCATTTCGTATGTCTTTTCTTTCTCCACTTCGCTGCTCGCTCGCCCTGTTGGTCGCCGCCTGCGTCCCTGATGGCCCGACCGTTTGTCGCCTTTGCAATGCTTGTAAAACAGCAATCGTTTTTGCTAGCTCTTCGGGATTTTGAGCAAGAGCTTCCACTTCCGGCGAGATTGTATCAATGGTAACTTGGACGTTTCTTTGCGAAGTTGCTTTTACTGTACGTGCATGTCCTTCAGTGGACGAAACCCTAGTTTTTGACCTACGACTTGGAGACGTGCTTAAATGTCGTTCTTCTTGTGATCGAACCATTTTGGTTACCGAAGTACAAGTGGTAAGCAAATGAATGGGGTGATTTTGTCTCCAACAAACACCTTTCTTAAGAGTTACTAGCTTTGTTTGTATGAATATGATGGTTTGAAAACCCTAGTTCATACACACATGCATTCAAACTCTCAAAGTGATGTATGTATGGATGATTTTGCTTCGAATAGTGTGTATATTTGATTTCCGATGGCTTCCTCCCGGATTCCGGCTAAATTTTGTAGATTCCGGTGAAGATCTCCAACCTTTCTTCGAATTTTTTATGAAATGAAGGTTCGACACCCTTCTTCTAGCGCCAATTGTTGATGACCTTTCTCAACCAAAGATGATTAGTGGCTGTTTTTCCTCATTAAGATCATCAAACAAGATCTTAGATTATGGAATTTGGTTAAATATAATGCAAGAAATAAATTGGCAAGAGCTTGAGCTACTTTTCTTATTATGGGAAAATCCTCTCCCTTTCATGCAAATGAAGGGGTTTTTATAGGCATACAAAGAGGCTAGGTGTCACCATCTTGATGGCTTAGCCATTGGGATTTTGCCAAGTGTTATGACATTTGTACAACATCTAAACTATTGTCCTATGGATGGGTGCCAAGTGTTAAGACACATTGACTATTTCTAAAGTTGGTGACTCTTGGAGTTCTCAATGTTGCACTTGGTCTTTGGAACCACTTAGCTGCTCTCCTTGGTGACTAGCTACTCGTCTGTATGTCTTCGTTGGGTATTGGGAACTTTTATAACCCAAATTGCTCGCCTGCTCGCCTCTTGTTGAGACTTTGAGTCTTCTTGTTCTTGTTGTTCGCTACCTCGTAATGGCCTTTGTGACCGGTTGCTCGCCGCCTTCATATGGGTATTTGTCCCTGTTGCTCGCCTCCTTCATATGGGTATCTGTCCTTGCTGCTCGCTTCCTAGGGTATACAGTCCCTGTTGCTCGTCCTCTTCCATATTATTATTTTTGATGATTTCTTAATCTTATTAGATTAATATTTTTTGTTAATATTATGTCCCTGTTGGTCGCCTATCAACACCCATGTAGAAGCAACCACCACTCGTGCTCTTCCTATCATCAATGTCTCTAGCCCAGTCAGCATCACTGTATCCAACAAGTGCACTGCTTGAGTGTAACCTTACACAACTTTTGTGTAGATCCCGTAGGAGTTTTCATGACTTTTGAGTTTTCTAATCCAAATATTTTCACTAAATTCTTTGCATACATACTCTGAGAAAGAAAATACCTTTATCAGATTGTTTGATTTGAAGTCCTAGGAAGTAATTCAAATCACCTACCATGCTCATCTCAAATGTTGTTGTCATTGCTTCAACAAACTTGTTTAACATAATGTTACAAGTTGAACCAAAAACAATGTCATCAACATATATTTGAGCTATTAGTAAGTCTTCTCCAGTATGTTTAATGAACAAGGTTCTATCAGCTTCTCCTCTTATAAAACCAAATTGCAAAAGAAAGTCAGTAAGTCTACCATACCAAGCTTTAGGAGCTTGTTTGAGACCATACAAGACTTTTTTTAGCTTGTACACATGATCAGGATACTGTGGATTTTCAAAACCTTTAGGCTGTTCAACAAATGCATCTTCATTTAGTATGCCATTAAAAAATGAAGCTTTTACATCCATTTGATGCAGATTAATGTTAATGTGTAACATGCAATTGCTTGTAACAATCTAATGGACTCTGTCCTAGCAACAGGTGCAAATGTTTCATCAAAATCAATACCTTCAACTTGAGTGTAACCTTGTGCAACCAATCTAACTTTGTTCCTAACTATGTTACCAGACTCATCAGTTTTATTCTTAAAGATCCATTTAGTTCCAATGATATTGACATTGTCAGGTCTAGGAACTAATGACCAAACATTATTCCTTTCAAACTGATTAAGTTCCTCATGCATAGCATTAATCCAATTTTCTTCTTTTAATGCCTCTGTAATATTTTTAGGTTCAATTTTAGAATAGTAACACTGAACATTCACAACATTGCATATTGAAGACATGAACACAGACATTACCATATCAACTCGATTTGCACTTACTCTCCTTCTTGTTTGAATACCAACTGAAGCATCTCCAATGATTTGATTCGAAGGATAACATTTTGTAATCCAAGTAGCTGGATTCTTCTTTGGAGTATACTGATTATTCTGTGAAGAATCAATTGAGTCTGCAGGGGATGTTGTACGAGATGTTGTAACATTTGGTGAAACATTCTCTGTTTTCAGTGATTCTTTAGGAACCTCAGTAGCTTCAGTCACATCTTCAATGTCATTTCCATCAATCAGATTCTTATCATCATCAAAAACAACATTCACAGACTCTTGAACAGTGTTAGTTCTAAGGTTATAAACTCTATAGGTTTTACTATTTCTAGAATAACCTAAGAAAAAACCTTTGTCACTCCTAGAATCAAACTTATGCAGTTGATCCATGTCATTCAGAATGTAACATACACAACAAAAACACATGAAAATGTTTCACATTCGGTTTTTTATTGTTCAAGATTTCATATGGGGTTTTATTACTTCCAAATCTAAAATAGACTCTATTAGCAATGTGACATGCTGTATTTAATGTTTCAGCCCAAAATTTCTTAGCAAGATTTTTTTAATTTAACATTACTCTAGCCATCTCTTGAAGAGTTCTATTTTTCCTTTCAACAATTCTATTTTGTTGTGGAGTTTTAGGAGAAAAAAACTCTTGGACAATACCTTTCTTTTCACAAAAATCTGTAAACATGCTATTTTCAAATTTCCTACCATGATCAGATCTAATCCTGCTTACTTTCAAGTTAAAAACAGTTTTAAATCTTTTATAAAGAACTTTAAAAGCATCAAAAGTTTCAGATTTTTCTCTTAAAAACTCAATCCAGGTAAATCTAAAGTAATCATCTACCACAACCAGTGAATATTTCTTACCACCAATGCTTTCAGTCTCCATAGGACCCATAAGATCCATATGCAGTAATTCAAAACAACGATGTGTCGTGCAATGTGATAACATCTTATGCGACACTCTTACCTGCTTACCTCTTTGGCATGAACCACATACAGTTGGTGTAACTATCTTTAGTTTAGGTAATCCTCTCACAACTTATGACTTTACTAATTTTTGCATGAATCTATACTTTGCATGTCCAAGCCTTTGATGCCACAGGACATTCTCATCACAATTTGACAAATAACACACATTGTTTGTTCCAATCAAATAACAATTAGCAGCTGACCTATTACTAGTCATTAGACACTTATTATCCTTGTTTAGAACATAGCATGAACCTTTATCAAATTCAACATGCAAATTGTCATCACACAATTGACTTATACTAAGCAAAATTAGCAAGTAAGCCATCAACATGCAGAACATTCTTAAGCTTAGGAAAACCTTCAACATTCAAAGTTCCTTTTCCAATGATCTTTCCTTTTGAACCACCACCATATGTAACAGTTCCACCATTACAAAGGTTCATAATCAGATAAGTAGTTAACATGACCAGTCATATATCTTGAACAACCACTATCAAAATACCATAGATCAGACACACATGCTTTCAGAGAAGTTTGCACAACATTACAAGTAATATGCTCTTCTTTTCCTAGCAGATTTTGACCAGTGTTTCTTAGAATGTGAAGATATTTCAGATAACACTTTTTGAATTTCCAGACCCCTTTTCATCTTTTGACAATAAGGACGAATATGACCAATTTCAGAATAATAGTGACACACATACTTCTTAACAGGTTGGGGGCGATGACGAGGTTGAGGTGACTGACATCCGCAAAGGCAAATTCACTGACTTAATCACAGTGAAACAAGAAAAGACTATGGAGAACCTTGCAGAATTGGAGAACAAGCTGAGTGTGCTTGAATCTGAGCAGATCAATAGAGACAAGGCGATCCAAAAGAAGATTAGATGGATGAGGTCAGCACTCAAGACAATGACCAATAACAAGCTAAGGCATCTTGAGAAGGCAATGAAGGCTATTGTCACCTCTGTCAAGTCCGAGAGGAAGAAGACCAAGAAGTTGCTTGCAAGGGCTCTGACTCGGATGAAGGAGCAGAATGAGAAAATGATCCTAAAGGCGGTGGAGACGCTGACTGAAAAGTCCTCTGAGCTCTTCACCAACGCCATCACAAATCAAATTGAGAAGATAACTTCAGAGTCTGAGAAGATGGCAGCAAGAATGGCTAAATCTGAGGAGTGCTTGAACAATTCCATGGAAGTCTTTAACAAGAAGCTCAAGTCTAGCCTGTCTCAATTGTCATATTCCGGAGCTGGAATCACGACTGGAGTTGACCTAATGAAGGAGCACTTAAAGGAGGTTCAATTACTTACTGCCTTCGTTGTCAACAATCAGGATGAGGTCCTGAAGAATGCAGTACCAAGGTCTTTACTTCCTGTCAAGGATGATGCCAAAAAGGGGGAAAATGTTGTGAAAAGGAAAAGATCCAACCCTGAGGCATCTGAGGCAACTAAAACTGCACTTGTCCAGTCTACTCCAAGAAAGTCAGTGAGATTAACGGCTCAGGCTAATGATCCTTCACAACAACAAACTCTTCCTCAAGTCCCCTTTATTCCTGAGGCTTCAGTGCACTCTCCCGTTGAGACAAGGAAGAATCCCATCACTTATGATGGTGATCAAGTAGCAAATCTCTGCTCTGAGGCTTAGGAAGTTGCACATGAGAAGATTGAAGCTCAGCGCCGTGCTGAAATTGCTCAAAAGGAGAAGCAACACATTCTGGAGAAGAAGGTGGAGAAACTGACTTACATCACCGAATTGCAACAAAAAGAACTTGATGATGGCATATTCAGTTTGCTGAGGAGGAAGAAGGAGAAGCCTGAACCCAGAAAGTACAGGAAGCCAACTGCACTAAGGGCCGAGAAGAATTAAGTCCCAAAGGAGTTAGGCAATGAGCCAGTTCTCATTGACACTTTCATATCCGAGAAGTTGAAGGAATTTTGGGAGGATGCACGGAACGAGTTTATCAGGCTCTGGTATGTAGTCACGAAGTGGGGCGACACTGAAGACATCAGCGCGCACTTCACTGACTTCATGATGGACAACCATCGTGAACTGTTCAAACTGATCTTGGACGAGTCTGATCAAGCTAAGGTTCAAGTGAAGGCTCCTGGACTTATACTCGTACTCCTCCATACATTCCTGGCTCAACCATGTACAACTCAAGGGCGATTATGAAGGAGGTCCTGAAGATTGCCAAGGCTGAAGGGTACATCAACCAGTTAGATAGGATTGAAGAGTTGAAGGAGAGAGTCTATAATGGTTATGGACTAAAACCTGAATTGCGTAGAATCTAATTGTACCCTAAAATTTTCATTGTAATAGATAGGGCCATATTACTCTTGACATATTTATCAATGAAATCTATTACATTTGCCCACAGACAAAAACTCATTGTCTTTTTTGCTGTTGTTTAAATTTTGTACTTTATCAAGAACTGCTCTAACACTGATTTTTTATCTTATAGATAGGTTTATTTCCACTAAGTGTTTTGTGGATTTTTCAGTGTTTTGGCACCATCAAAAAGAGAGAAATTGTTGGGACAATGCCAGTTTTGAGTTGATCCCAAATACCCTGAAAAGATGAATTTGCCTAAGTGTTGTAATAGTCAGACTAGTCTTGATAGGATTAGAACTGTTAGAATATTTTATATTCACATGTACTCAGTGAGAGGAGAACTCACTGAAGAAAATCAAGACTAAAGCCTGAAGAACACAAGAGCACCATCACTGAACTTATGGCAGTCCTTCTAAGCTGGCTGAGTATGTATTAAGATGAAGAGCATGATCCTGAGATCATTGCTAACTCACGAACCTGAATGGAACAGGGTAATTGAGTATTTGGGAAAAACTTGGAATAGGATCCAAGCAAGCAAAAGGAATGTCAGCGCTGGACCATGTGCAAAGATGAGGACAAACCTGAACTCAGAAAAGACAAGTCTGAACTGAAGAATAAGTTATGACATTCTCACCTACCTGATGACGTGGACCAATGAGGAGAAGATAAGTCACGTACGGACACTGACTTGAACCTGATATCCCTGCAGTTTTCAATGGGCATGTATTTAATGCATTAAAAAATCCATGCAAGGACGACTGCTGCATGAAGATTATGTCTGTTGAAGTATCCTACAAGGAAGGTGACTAGGAGGCTATCTCTCCAACGGATAGTTTTCAAAACCACCTATAAATACAGAAGACCTTGCCCCAAACAAGGTTACGAGAAATTTCGAAAGTCAGAAATTACTCAAGACTTACAAGCATTCAAAGAAGCACTCGAAACCCTACAAATTTCCCAAGTGTTTCTTATAGTCTAGAGTCTATTCTGTATTCCACTGAGCTTACTATACATATCTCAAGATTAGAGTGATAATCCAATCCTTAGAATAGATTTTCATTGTAAGGATTATCACAAACTAGTTGGAATCCAAACTGAAACCAAAACCCTCAGTGTTAGGTTTGTTGGTTGAAGTTGTAAGTTGGTTAGGAGAAGGAGGACTAAAACTCTAATTCTAGGGATCAGTTTAATTGGTCATTGTGCACCTTGACACGTTAAAAACAAGCTAATCCTTTAGTGGATCCTCCTGTTCAATCAGGACCGTGGACATAGGAGCTTGAGTCTCTGAACCACGTTAAAACGCTCTGAGTCTTTACTTGCTTTGATATTGTGCTTAAACTGCTTGTTATTTCATTCATTGCATGCTTTGTCAGTGTTGAACCAATCATCCTGACTTTAGAACTCATTACACTGCCCTTCTAACCACAGCTTTGTAAGAAAGAAACATTCAGTTTTCAGAGAGCAGTAATACAAGTCTTTAAACTTTCAGGGCTCACACATTTCCGCACAAGACATAAATAGATAGTTGACCAACTGACTTGCTTCAGAGCAGTTAGTAGGTTTATTATCTATTCAGTGCCTATCACTGAACTCTGAGTTAAGGGGACTCAGTCTTGTAAAAGAAAGTAAAATTTGTATACGTGTCTTCCCCCCCCATACACGTATTATTCAGATTTGTACGAGACCAACAAAAACTTCCAGAACTTCTCTATTTGTATTGTTGACAGCGATTTCGTGAGGATCTCGCTGTCGGGTTCCTAGCGGGTAGGATTTACGTATTTATGATAACTGAAAGTGATAAATGCAAGAGTAAATGAGCTCTCAAGAGTAGATTTGCAATAAATGAGTTGTGTGTTACATTTGGGCATTTAAGACCCTATTTATAGTGTACATGGTGGGTTTCCCCACCTTGGGTTGGTATGCTTGTGGGCCCCTCCTACTCCTAGCTGGGAGGTAATGAGTGGCTATAGTCTCCCTCTATGGACCAATGGGAGGATGCCACCTGGCACTGCTGCCCTTTACTGATGGGACTTGGCCCAACTACCTACTCTGACCTGTCACATCCTCTGAACTGATGGCACTGGACGTATCCTCAAAGCTGGCGAAACCAGGGATCGGGCAGACGGGTATACGAGTACCCGGGTATCGGGTAGGGGCAGGAACCCTGGGGATCCTTCACCAGGGAGCGGGTAGAGACTGCCCCAGAGCTCGCCGCTGGCCGACCGGCCTCTGGTCCATATAACAAGTATGCTTCCCGATAGGTCATCGGGGGCTTCGTCGGGTAGGCTTGGTACTCTACCCGCCTACTCGATTGAGCCCGGCGATAGGATTTCCCCGCCCGTGAGCCACTTTGGTCTGATGGGTTGAGCCAGTTACCTGAATAGTCGGGTAATATATGTCGGTGTAACAATTGCCCCACCAGCCCGGCATCGGGGGGCCACTGCCGTCGGGTGGCGGGCTGGTTGATCTGCGGATTTGAATTTGAACTTAAATTTTGGGGGTGACATTCAGCATTCCGAGGCAACGCTTCGTACTCTGTGTCCGCTGACGTCATGAGTTGGCGTGACAGATGTGCAGAATCCCAGGCGTCATGTCCGCCGATTCTGCCCCAACCGATGCGCGCGTGCCTCTCACGCGCCCCCCTGACTTTTGCTTAATTTCATTTTTGACCCTGTTTTTTGCACTTTAGTCCCTCCTCACTTCTTCTATAAATAGGGGTCCCCTCTTCCTATTCTCACTTTCGCTCTTCATTCTCATGCCCCCCTTTGCAAGTTTCTGAGTTTTCCGGCGACCTTTCCCAGAATCCGGCGATCCCTTTCGAGTCTCAAGGTAATCCCTTCTTTTTTTTTCCATATCCCTTTTTCCTTTTCAATGAGTAATTCCGTTGAGAGCATCGGGGTCGCCGATGCTTTCCACTTCCGCCGCCGCCGAAGCCGAGAGACCTCTCCGCCACGCTGGAGAGGGGACATCCTGCGCCGCCGCCGCCAGGGAAGGCGAGGGCACCTCCACGGATGTGGATGCCTTCGCCGATAACTTAGAGAGGATGAGCCCATAACAAGAGGATGCATCGCTCAGCGTATCCCCCGTATCCTCCTACCCGTCCCGGGCGGAGAATTATCTATTCGAGCAGGAGGCCATACCCGAGAATGTCGACTACGCGGATAACCGACTGATCGGGTTTGATTTTACCAAGTACATGAGCCGGTTCGTTCGAAGATGCCCAGCCCGCGAATACCTCGAGGCCCAGGAGACCGATTTTGGGGCCTCTCGTCGTCCTAGTTGTTTGCCCCCGGACGCCGACCTCAAGGAACTTTACTGGACCTTCCAGACGCCCACCAACGTCTACTTCTACCCTCCCCGTAAAAATGAACGGGCCGACCAGCCCCTTGAGGGGTTAATCGCCATAAACGCGGATACGCTCCATGCCGGCCTTCGCTTCCCGCTTCACCCGGCCATTTCCAAGCTGTTTGCTGCGTGGAATTTGTCGATCACGCAGATCACTCCCAACGGGTGGAGTTACATTCTGGGGGTGATGGTCGCTCTTGGTCGTCGAGGCCTACATCGCATGCCGACCCCCGATGAGATCAACCACTTGTATTACACGGTGGCCTCGGTTGGATAGATGACTAAGGGGTATTACTCCGTGAAGCCCCGGGGCGGCGATGCTGTTATTTTCGAGATCTCGTCGAAAGTAACGAACTGGCATGAAAAGTGGTGGTGGGTCAGCGGCGCCTGGGAGAGCGTCGGCGTCGTTGAAGCAGTTATCCCGGTTCCCCGGGAGTACCGAGTTCGCAGCCGTCGAGGTAAACACTAAATACTTCCCCTACCTCCTCAATACTGATCTAATTTTTATGTCATTGTGCAGGCAACTCGGTGCCTAATCAGAGCGACCTGACCGACGACTTTCGGCAAGCACTCGCTTTGGTGAAGGCGGAGAGTTCGGATAATCGCGATGTCGACCTACTCAACAGCAACGAGCAGAGAAGGTTGTCTGGGCTCCAAACTTTTCCTCGTCATTTAAATTTTGGTGGTAAGGTCCTTTTCGCTCGACACGTTTCATTTTGTACTTTTTACTCGAAAAATTCTTACTCAACATTTCTTTTCGTACTTTCCAGAACAGCGCTTCCCGGCGTCGAGCTCCACACCGTCGGCCTCTCCAGTTCCCTCTCCCCGGCCCAACCCGAGGCCGGTCAGATTCCTCCCGTCCCCATCGTCAACATTGAGAGCTCCGAGGAGATGGTCGACATGGCTTCCAAGAAGAACGCCCTGGCCAAACTGGCGAAGTGAGAAGCTGTCCGAGCAGTCGGGGTGACGATTCGCACCCACCCGCAAACTCCCGCGCCGACTGTGCCATCATCCCCAACTGGCGACCAACGCCTCTCCAAACATGCCTGGGTAGAGGGCCAAACATCGGTCGAGCCGGCCATGGTGACCGTGAATGTGAACCCGGCCACGGGCGGGTTGCTAGCCGGAACCGTCGAGGCGACCATGGGGAGCCCGGCCTCAGGCTCCCGCAACCGCAGTGACTTCTCCTTCTTGGGCTGGGGCAACCACCTTACGTAAGTTATCTTCGTTTAGAACTTCTTTTCTCCCCTTCATTTCCCTTGCTAACTGCCCATGCCGCTATGCATTGCAGGCCTGATCCTCTACCCCCGATAGAGGTTCTCCAGTTCCTACGTTCGCAGGATCCGCCCTACTCGGAGGCCGTCCCCAAGTCCTGGCTGGAAGAGCTCCGCCGGGCAGTGGTGAACCTGCCCCGGCCGTGGACCCTCAACTGCAAGAAGGCCTCCCGCACCGTCTCTGTGCCCGACCGACTGAGGTCCGCCGCCATCTATGCTTCCTGCGATGCCATCGCTCTTGAGAGCATCATGCTCGATTATGAGCGGGATGCGCGGACTCTGGCCGAGTACAAGGCTAGATTCAAGACCAAGAGGGATGAAGCCGCCCGGCTGGAGGAGGAGAACAAGAAGCTCCGGGAGGACCTGAAGGCTCCCCGCAAGAGCCACGCGGAGCTGGAAGGGGCCATCGAGAGGGAGAAAAAAGCGCGTGCCGACGCCGAGGTAAGGATGGCTGAGGAGGTCCGCCAGGTCAGGGAGGTCTTTACTGCGGAGGCCGAGGCGCACCTGGCCGCTGAATGTGCCCGTCTAGCTGGGGAGAGCGAGTCGGCTGGATCCATTGTTTACATCAACGCTTATGCCGATTCGATCCGCTCTCTGTTGCGCCGGAACCCTGAAGCCGACCTCACCGGCCCCCTGGAGGACCTAAGGAGCTACGTCGAGTCCAATTCTCCTTCTGCGGATTACGACATAACTTTGAAGGATTTGACTGACCGCGGGGTGGATTTATCGTTTCTCGGCAATCCGGCGACCTTCATTTATCCTCTGGCGGCCGAGGAGCCTTCTGTGGTGGACGGAGCGGCCCCTTGATTAGTCTTTTCTTTTTTTTCTTTTGCTAAGTTTGCTGGCCGTGGGCCTTTGTAATCCCTAACTCTCTCCATTTAATGAAACAATTCTTTTCTCTTCGGTGTTGTTTTCCTTTTGTTTTCGCTTTCCCAGTTTTAATTGGATCGACCAACACATTAATAGTTAATGATTAATGAGTGAAGTGTTTTAGCCGCTAGACGGGCAGCGACTTCACGAATACAAGATTGAACTAACAATCGATTTTAAATTAACCAAATGATTAATGAGTGAAGTGCTTTAGCCGATAGACGGGCAGCGACTTCACGAATACAAGATTGAATTAACAATCGATTTTAAATTAACCAAATGATTAATGAGTGAAGTGCTTTAGCCGATAGACGGGCAGCGACCTCACGAATACGAGATTGAACTAACAATCGATTTTAAATTAACCAAATAATTAATGAGTGAAGTGCTTTAGCTGATAGACGGGCAGCGACTACACGAATACGAGATTGAATTAACAATCGATTTTATTGATTGCAAATTTGCGCTTTGAGACGCGATTACATTGAGGCCCCCGGCGGGCAAGAGAATGGTGCGGGCTAAACCATCTCGCCGTTACTAGTAGTACTTTTTGAGTAGGGAAACGTTCCAATGGTATTGGGCAGGATTGCCCTCAAGGCTCTCTAATTCATAGGCCCCGTTAGCCAGGCGTTTAGATATCTTTAGGGGTCCCTCCCAATTCGGGCCAAATGCTCTCTTGGGCTGCCCGACTGTCCGTCGTAGGACCAGGTCCCCGGCTTCGAATTCTCTGATCTTGATTTTCGAGTTGAAGTATTTTTCAGCCCGACGTTTGTAAGCTATGTTTCTCTGCTCGGTGGACAGCCTTCTTTCTTCCAGCAGCCTTCTTTTTAGTAATTATTCAATTTTCTAGAGATAATGAATATGACAAGTGATAATGATAATGATGTTAATGTGAGTTGACATTTGTATAAATATGTTGATTGAAACTTTTATCATGACTTGTGTAAGTTAATGATATTTAATTTTTAATTGTTACATATTTAGATAAAATTTCACTATATTTTTAGTTTTTTACATGTATTATATATTATAAAATAAATTTAAATAGACGCGTCCTTGTCGAATCGTATTCTAATTTTTTTGAAAAACTTTGTATTCCCGTACCCGTGTCGTATCGCTCACCCGTGTAACATAGTTTTCAGCATTATTCATTACTTCCCAAAAGTCAACATGTGGTTGGTTCACCATATATTAATAAACAAATACACTTTCTTAAATCATTCAACAAAAAGAAGTGGGAATGTAACTCCGGAACAAAGGGAGTATGCATTAATGTATGTATTTAAAAATGAATTAATTACTATTGACATTATAATTGATACTCCCTCCGTCCACGAGTAAGTTTCCCACTTCTTTTTGTTGAATGGTTTAAGAAAGTGTATTTGTTTATTAATATATGGTGGGTCACATGTTGACTTTTGGGATAAAGTAATGAATAGTGTTGAAAAGTAAATTGAATGAGTGGCATTTTTGGTAATATTGTGTGAGTTTGAAGGTTAAAGTTTATAAATAGTAGAGTGTTGTTTTTTCCATTTATGGAATGGGAAACTTACTTGTGGACGGCCCGAAAAGGAAAGTGGGAAGTTTACTCATGGACGGAGGGAGTACTATTTAACCAGTTATATTTTATATATTAATGTTATTTTACTCATATATGAGTTAAAAAGGTTGGCCTGATAAGCCTAAAAGATTTTTTAAAAAACTCAAGTTTGACCTATATAATTACCAATTTTAGTAAATAGGTTTTTAAAAAGTTTTAGGCCTGACTTATTTAGTAATAGGTCGAGCCAGGTCACACTTTTAGTAAACCGGTCCGTAGGCCCTGTCGAGTAGCCTGACCTATTTTCACCCCTAGAGACAAATATAATTTTAAGTGTCTTTTAGTAAGTCCCTTATGAACCAATTTTACCGTGCAACTCAAAATGGCATTTTTTTTATATAATATTATTATCAAACTAATATATTTTAGCCAAAGTCTCATATACATCTAATGTTTTTTAATGCAATCAATATATATTTTTCAGTGTAAACAATCTCAATTATTGAAAAGTGTAACGTGCATTGTACCAAGAGACTTACTCTACGTTTTAATGAAATAAAAATATACCCAAATTGCAAACAAAATTATGTTAAAAGGATACCGATATTCTACAACGTGTTATGTGATGATCGTGCCATGATGTTATGAATCGTGTTGTGTTCGCAGTTGTGTACATATATTTTATAATTCTGGGAATGGAATTGTTATCCTACAAATAATGATGATGCCACGTTCGGGCCAATGTTACATAGACATAATTTCATGTGAGCGAGATATCGTGTTATATGTATGCTACTTTGTTGGATAGTGTTCAGCAAAATTTTAGTATATTGTACCACATGCTGTGATATATTTAAAATAAAATACATTACAATACGTGGTACAGCATGCTAAACAGAGTACAATATGCTAAAATCCAAAAAATCAGATATCACGTGTCAAAAGGAACTTGATTAGTGGTGTACTAATATGTGATCACTATTAAATTATTTTAATAAGGTTCATTAGCACAGTATTTTTTAAATTAGAAATTAGGGTAGCGTGGGAGACCGACAGACAACAAATAAAGAGAAATGGATACGACATAGTGAGACAAATATATTTAGTACTTATATTTTTAAAATAGTACTCCCTCTCTTCACTATTATTTAGTCCTGATTTTTTAGTTGTTAATTTTTTTTCCATATATTAAAGGGTATTATGTACTATTGTGAAGTCCGTTTATCAATGAAGTTATTGTTTATATAAAATATAAGTATCACATTTTTTATAAACAGTTACTTTATTCATTAATTGACCTCACAATATCTCATAGTATCCTCTAACTTATGACAATAAATAACAGTCGAAAAAATAGGATTAGTAAAATTGAATGGAGGGAGTATTAATATTTATAAAAGTATCACATATATAAGATCGACTTGTATAATTAGTTTTTGGGAGAAATTTTATTTAGTGCATTAATTTTGGGGGTTTTTATTTTATAATTCATTTTATTAAACATAGAAGTGTTTGGTTCCAAACTTTAAAATTAAGGAATGAAATTGTATCGGCCGCGTGTTTGATTCAAGGAAATTTAATCTTAATAGTAATTTGATATTTTAGAAAGTAAAGTCTGGTATATAACAGGTGCACGGTATAATTCAAGTTTATTTTTAAATAATATTATTTAATAGAAATTATCATAAAATAAAAATAACTAATACTCTTTAAAAAATTCACTCAAATGACATTATGCGATAGATTTATTTCTAAGTTCATTACTAGGGCTCAACGAAAGCAATTCTCCCAAGATTTCATATAAATTTGTTGAAATGTGTGTATTGCAAATTCCGTGACATACCCTCCATAACATTAATTCATTTATTAATTCCCCCTATAATAAACTTCTCATCTTACGCTCCTCAATAACATTTTTTATGCTATTTCTTAAAACTCATTTACTCCACTTACTTTTTTTATTCATACACTTCATTTTATCTTTTATATTCAATCACATCATTTGACTATACTCAATTTTACGTTAAAACAAAGTATAAAATGAAAAATGGTTCATACATGAATAATAACCGGAAGGTATTAGTTATTTTCACTAAAGAGTATTAATTATTTAACGGAAGTTCAATACTTTTCAATAAAATAACTAATATCCTTTAATAAAAATAAACTAATATCCAACAATTTCAATGTAAAGAATCTGCATGTAAAAAATTATGAGATGCTTTATATAACAAATTCAATCATGCTGGACACGTAGAGCCATATTAACTATAAAATTCGTTCTCCCAAGTACCAAATCGCCCAATTTGATTTCATCCACCTAAAAACGCCAACAAAAAATCTTCCACATTCATTCATACCCAAACCATATAAATTCAATTTTCACTATTTCCCCATTTCCATTCCATTCCATCCAAAAAAAATCCCTTTCTTTTTCTCTTCAAATCAGAGTTCTTTCCACAACCATCATCGTGCGTGGAAAGAGCCCCATCAAAATCCCAATTCCAAAACGAATCATGGGATTCAAATCATTTTTCAAGAGAAAAAAGAAACGATCTCCAACCGAATCAACGGCCATAATCTCAAAATCACCCTGTCCTAACCGTTTCGAGGAGGAATTGGAGCTGGTGTTCAAGAAATTCGACGCCAACGGCGACGGCAGGATCTGCGCCGCCGAGCTGGGGTCCATCATGCGCAGCCTCGGCCACGACGCGACGGCGGAAGAGCTGCGCATGATGATCGCGGAGGTGGACGCGGACGGCGATGGATTCATCGACCTCGACGAATTTGTGGAGCTGAACACCAAGGGCGTCGATCACGAGGAGGTGCTGGAGAATCTGAAGCACGCTTTTGAGGTTTTCGACGTCGATAGAAACGGAATGATATCGGGTGAGGAGCTGCAGAACGTGCTCAAAAGTTTGGGGGAGGAATGCACGTTAGATGAGTGCCGGAAAATGATCGACGGCGTGGATTCCGACGCCAAAGGAAGCATCAATTTCGATGAGTTTAAGGTTATGATGATTAGAGGTTCTAGATTTGAAATCTGATTCTAATTTGTTTTGGTTATTGCCGGTTCTCTAGCTTTAATTTGAGGAGAATTGGATATTAATTTATTTGATTTATATTCGCTTTTCTTATTGCTTCCACATTTTATAACATCCCAATTTTTTTAGTTAGAATCTGGCTCTTTAATTTTGTTGTATGGAAGTATTGAAATGTGAAATATGTGGCATTGTTGTCTGTCTTCTTTAATCAACTAGTGTTTAGCCCGTGCGATGCACGGGTCTGTTGTAAAATATATTTTTTAGTTTAAAAAAAATATGTGAATCATTATATTTTATATAAAAAAATTTATTAAATCTTTTTTTTAGGGAGAATTTTGTGGACATTAAATTTAATCAAGTAAAACAAATGAAACAGTGATTTTATTTTATAATTTATAGCTACACAACTGAATATATTTTAGTCAAATATAGAGTAGTAAATAAAAGTGAAGTTTAAGATTATGATAATAACATGTCATTGTTTGAACATACTTGGTCTCTTCAACCACATATGCCCAACTTTTGTCATCTCCTTTATTTCCTTCAATGTACACACATAAAAATATTTGGTAGCCACCGTTGCAATTACACATTGCACCATTACCTTCCCTTCCCTTCCCTTTTCTCTCTCACACAATCTAATTCAAAATACAATTACATCTCATAACACACAATACACATACTATATAATCAATAATGACATACATGAACAATAGTTGGGATCTGGGGCAATAAAAGACGATTTGAGATCGAATCAAGTTAGGGCTTTTGTAGCTCTTGGCGTAGGTTTTATTTCAATATAAAGTTCATCACCTATTGTTTGTCGATGCGATGTTAGATCAATTTGTAGTTCATACATAATTCTATAAAACCTTTATGAATTGTTTTTTCACTTCTTCAATTTCTGCAAATAAACGCTCCCCTCTTCTGCTTGATAAAAAAATATAATTAGTAACATTTTCTTACTCCTGTTGCAACTTTAGAAGATTATCTTTCTCGTCTTCTTGCTCTTAAATTTGCTTGTAATGTTCACTCTCTGCAATAAAAACCAACTAATTAACAATTCAAGCATCCAATAGAAGAGGCTAACAAATAATCAAATAAATAATTATGCACATCATACTTCACCACTTATTCTTTGGTTTTTTATTACCAAAAGAGCATGTTTTTTTGTGGTGAGTAACTTAATCACTCTCAACCACAAACTATAAAAGTAAACTAATTTCGCATTATGCAAGTAGAGTATTTAAAATTTCATCCAATTTTAACACGAAATCCCCAAAACGAACAAATCCAGAAATTCTATTATACCCAAGTTTACATATCGCTCCCTCGTAATTAACATTAATCTACTAATTTGCATATAAAAATCAACTTTAAAACATTGCAGAAATAACTATGTTAATAAGAAGGTAAATTTATAGGCTCCAAAAAACCTCAATATTTATTGATTCAAGAATATAAATCAAAATAACAGATTCAACATATACCAATGAAGGTCGTGAACCCAAATTGACGGGGAAACAATTTACCTGCCAACTAAAATGTGGTCAATGTCTTGTAGTTGCAAGGATGCAGAAAACTGTTGATGTTATCACTTTGGTAATGGTTTAATTGTTAGCTAACTTGTGAAAAGATTCTTACATCACTTATGTCCTCAACTTTGAATTTTTTACACTGGACATGATATTTAGCCACATCCCAACAAATCAACTCACACACACTCGTGAATAAGGAAGGACATCATTTTTCATTGTCATTCACATGCATCAACACAATCACGTATACATTCTACATATGAATAAATTCTCTTTCCATATAGGATGCAGTACAGAAGATAAATGAAACAGTTAAGGGATCAAAACGGACAATTGATTATTGATGTGGTATATGATGCTTATCAGTAAGGGACACACAAGAAAAAACAAAAAAATTAAATTAGAAGACTACCTACACTTATGTATGATTCAGTATTCAAATTACATCCCTGCAAAAGAACATAAAGTACCGCGGGACTTTGGCCAGGAAGGACCTCAAGAACATTACTGATTTTATTATCCATTTATTACAAAAGGAAGGGAAAATATGATGAATCAATTAAATTAAAAAAAATAGTTTAAACAAATTTTGCGTTAATTGAAAATCATTTTTTCAAAAAGATTTTTACAGTTAACCTGGTGTCAAAATGTTTAAGTCCCTTTCAAACTTATACATGAAATATCTTCAAACTTAAAGTGGCGAGCATGCTTTCCACAATCCACCCTACTTAATGCATGATTTTTGGTCTACATAAACATATACAAAACTATCAGGAATTATTGAATTTCAAAAGACATTACTGTAGACGTCAATTAACACTCCAAAGTATTTGCAAGCAGTTAGCTCTTTTATCCAACCAATCATCAAAATATGCTCTAAATAGATGTTCAGATGTATATGTCTTTATATACAATAACAAAGTAACTCTTTTAACTTTGATCCGTTTATTATAATGTAAATATCACCATTTTCACTTATGTCTATTGCATTTTTTCCCTAGATTTGAACCAATAGATGTCTTGCAAACCCGATGATTGAAATTCTTGATAAGCACCAAGAAGAAACCATTATCTAAGAAGCAGACAAACATAAAAAATAAAAATAAAAAACCCCCGATTTTTCTAATACTTTTGGCAATGTACAGACATTCAACCAATGACATAAATTCAGATCATTCACACCATATTAAATTGTTACAACAATGCTAATTCGATAAAACCCTGGTCAGAAATTAACCAAAAATCAAACAAATTGACATAATTTGGAAAAAGACCCAACTATCCTTAATTACCTCACTAGAACAGAAGTCGGTGGTCATTCCTTCACACAGAGGCAGACGACAGCGACTTCCGTCTTAATCCCGAATGACGGAAGTCGAACCGGATTGACACGACAGTGGTACAGATCGATGATGATGGGACCAACTCGGTAGCTTCGCTCACGAATAAAGGTGTGGAATAAAACAACAAACACTTCTAAAATCAATAATTTCAAATTATACGAAATTTTCAGCAAACAAAAGACCCATTCAAATTAAATCAGCCTGCAAAATCAAGAGCCATAATCCATTACCTATACACGAAATTTGTGAAGCATCTAGAATTAAACGTCTTTGGAACTGTAGTTGAAAACGTCGGTGACGCGGAAGAGGAAAAGTGAGAGAGAGTAGAAGCGTCACTTAGAAGAGGAGGGGTTTACTTAGAAATAATTGCGTGAGGCAGTTTAATTAGCAAATACAGGTTAAAAAATAACATGTGGCAGAATTATTTTTTGGTTAAAGCAGGGAAACATTTTTTATTTTTTAATTTAGAAGTTAAAAATACACATGGCAGCTTAGTAAGGAGGACACTTGGCTCATTTCGGGTGGGGTGGTTGTACTTTTAATATATAAGATTGTTGTATTAATTTTCTGGGTTGAATTTCCTTATTTTCCTGCGGGTTATTACACGATACAAGACACTTCTTCCTTTAACGGGATTAGTTTATTTTAAGGCAAGTGTATAAACATATACTATCAAAATAGTACTCCCTTACTTTATGGGGTGTCATACTTTTTAAAGAAAAACTGTTTTATTAATTTTTTAAATTAATGAATGAAGAGTATTTTATAATAAAGTGAGTAGTGTGAGAATATTTTATTTTCACTTTTGGAATGTCGAAATTATTATGAACGTTCCAACAAAAAATTTCTCTCAAAATTTAAACAAATCTTCACTTTTGATCCCCATATTTCAATTATTATCAAGTTTAGTTATGAAAAAATGGGTAATTGAATTTTCCATTAATTGTTCGTCTTAAAAGTGGGGGAATCAATGTCCTAGCAATGGACTACTCACGAGGTGCTCGATGGATGTGATAATAACACATAAATATCAATTAAAATAATTAAAATGTAAAAAGGGACATTTACGTATTGGTTCAAAAAAGTGAACCTATTTACAAATAGGTTCAAAACATTTGCACAGACGCATAAAAACATTTGCACAAAAGAAGAAAAATGGGTTTGTGCAAATTGTTTTGAACCCATTTGTAATTAGACTCACTTTTTAGAACCTTGTTGTAATTTTCCCATGTAAAAATAACACATAAACACCAATTAAATAATTTTGGACCCCTCCTTATTTATTCAATTTCATGCGAATAAAATTTAGAAGATTAAATTAAGGCTACGGCTAAACAAACCACCAAATTACTGTACATACTCCAATTTTTTTTAACAAAAGTATTCTTATATTAAATAAGTACCCATATATTATAATTAGAAGAATTATAAATACTCAGCATCATCTTCCTCACAATTGCCATTAAAATCAACACAACAAATAATTTAAAAGTTTATAAATCTATAATTTTGACAACATCCTCTTATCGTTCTTATTTGGCTACTACGATGCAGTTGACCTCTCTCACTTATCCCATTATTTCTCTCCCTTGAATAAACTAGTTGCTAACACGTGTGTTGTACGTTATTAATGAGGTTGCAATTGTAATCGACATGAAATTTAGAAGAGATGAATTTATATATATCTTATTAGCTTCTGTCTTGACTTGAGCAACCGTAGTTGACATGTTAAAATTTGGAAAAGAACCTTGCTTAGTTGATATGTTGCTGGAATATGTTAGCTACTCTGTATTATTTGTCACTTTGGCTTATACACTACTACACATTTGGACTTGGAGAGCTATACTTGGAGAGCTATTAAAAAAACCGCTATCCAAAACAAAGCTTGGAGAGCGGTTTAACATAATTATATTAAAAAAAATGGCTAAGACAGCAGTTATTAACCGCTGTCCTAGTGTTAGTCTAAGAGAGCGGTTAAAAACCGCTGTGTAAGATGGCAGGTGCAAGAAAGCAGTTAAAACCCGCTGTCTAAGAAGGGACTTACAGAGCAGTTTTAAAGCGCTCTCCAAGTGGAACTTGGAAAGCGGTTTTTAACCGCTATCTTAGATAGTTACTTGCATAGCGGTTTATAACCGCTCTCTAAGAGTTTGACCTCATTTACCCCCATTTGACCACGAAATAACCTAATTCGACGCGTAATTTTTCCTCCCCCACCATATCAGAGACGTGGTCCTCCACCCCCACCGCCGCGAAGGAGCTTCCCCCCCCACCCCACCGCCATGACGCCGCCCAGCCACCGCCCAGCCACCGCCGCTCTTTCCGCCGCTGCTAGTCCGCCGTTCGGCCTCCCCCGACGCGGCATTGCACCGCCGCCGCCCCTCCACCGCCGCCCTCTCCGCCGTCTTCTACATGTATGTATATAATATGTATTTTAAATGTATTAAAATGTATATGTATGTATATATATGTGTGTGTATATATATATATATATGAATATGTATATATATGAAAATGTAATGTATATGAATATGCATGTATATATATGTATATATATATATGTATGTTATTGGTGAAACATTGGTTAATTGAAGGCTTTTTGATTAATTTTAGATGAAATTGTTGCAAGTTAGGTTTAATATGTTAAAATTATTTTAGATGAAATTTGTTAGAATTTGTTAGAATTTTAGATGGACATATTATAATTTTTTAGAATTTTAGATGTATATATCTTAATTAGTATTAAAATGTTAGACTTTATTTCAAGAGGTTTATAGATGAGAAATAATATTGAAGGCTTTAGGAATAATTTAAATGGAATTGTTAGAATGCATGTTAGGATATATGTTAGAATTTTAGATGAAATTGTTTTAGTGTGCATGTTAATTAGTATTAAAATGTTAGAATTTGTTTCAAGAGGTTTATAGATGGGAAATATTGAAGGCTTTAGGAATATCTTTAGATGAAATTGTTAGAATGCGCGCATGTTATGATTCATATGTTGAAATTTTAGATGAAATTGTTTTAAGGTGCATGTTAATTAGTATTAAAATGTTAGAATTTATTTCAAAAGGTTTATAGATGGGAAATATTGAAGGCTTTAGGAATATCTTTAGATGAAATTGTTAGAATGCATATTAGGATTCATATGTTGAAATTTTAGATGAAATTGTTTTAGGGTGCATGTTAATTAGTATTAAAATGTTAGAATTTATTTCAAAGGTTTATAGATGGGAAATATTGAAGGCTTTAGGAATATCTTTAGATGAAATTGTTAGAATGCATATTAGGATTCATATGTTGAAATTTTAGATGAAATTGTTTTAGGGTGCATGTTAGGATTAATATGTTAGACTCAACACGTGTGCTTTTCGGTTAATCTATATAGGCATCTCTAGTTCTATATGGATCGAAAGTGGGTTCGGGCAGATAGATTATCAGAGGAGTATAGGAATGGGGTGGAAGAGTTTTGTAATCATGCAATTAGACACTGTACCGACCATCGATACATTCTATGTCCGTGTTGGAAATGTATGTGGAAAAACTGTTAGTGGTCGAGAAAGTTTATTTGACCACTTGATGTGTTACGGTATTGATAAAACATATACCGTTTGGACATTTCATGGTGAGAGAAGAGATGGATGTAGCTCAAGCAACATAAGAACTGATTTTAGGTTTGAAGATACAGTGGATGAGGATAGTTTCAGAGATGTACCGAATGTTGATACATCTTGTGGGGATGACACAAATCTGCGAGATCACCCTTATATGTCAGAAAAATTAAGGGATGACGCAGGTTTACCCCTTTGGCCCGGGTGTAAGAAGGCAACAAAAGTGTCAGCTGTGTTGATATTGTTCAACCTAAAAGCAGCACACGAGTTATCCGATGTGTGCTTCTCAAGTATGCTGGAAGCAATTAGTGGTCTATTGCCCGATGGAAATGTACTACCTACGAAAGCATATGAGGCTAAGCAAATGCTTAAGTCCATCGGGTTAACACATCAGAAAATTCATGCTTGCCCGGGTGATTGTGTCTTATTTCAGAAGGAGTATGGAGACCTCGATGAATGCCCCAAGTGTGGGAAGAAGAGGTACTTGAAGAATAAATCTCCAGCGAAGGTGATGTGGTACTTCCCAATAATACCAAGATTTAGGAGAATGTATAATAGCGATGTGGATGCTAGAAATTTAACTTGGCATCATGATGATAGGATCAATGATGGAATGCTAAGACACCCTGCTGATTCACCCCAGTGGAAGACATTCGATGTCAGACATCCAGAATTTGGTGACGAGCCACGACACTTGCGTCTTGCACTCTCAACTGACGGAATGAATCCGTTCGGTATCCAAAGTACCAACCACAGTACATGGCCAGTGATTCTGATGGTTTATAATCTTTCACCGGAGTTGTGCATGAAGCGCACTTATATGATGTTGTCTATATTGATATCAGGACCCAAACAACCTGGTAACGACATAGATGTATATCTGGCTCCTTTGATAGAGGACTTGAAGCTCCTGTGGGATGAGGGCGTCGATGTGTATGATGCTTATAGAAAGGAGAATTTTAAGTTGAAGGTCATGTTGTTTGGTACTATCAATGACTTCCCCGCTTATGGGAATGTATCTGGATATAGTGTGAAAGGAGCCGATGCATGTCCTTGGTGTACCACGAACACAGATCACATTCGTTTATGTCATTGTAGGAAGACTGTTTATATGGGGCATAGAAGGTGGTTGGAGCCAAGACATGAGTACAGAAGAATGGCCGATACATTCGATGGCACAATCGAGGAATGTGGAGCACCACGTTTATTGTCAGGTACAGATGTATTGAACGAGATGAAGAATGTCAACACACAATACGGAAAATACTTTGCAAAGAGTCTCCCAACTAGAGGCTGGAAGAAGGAATCAATTTTCTTTCAATTGCCCTATTGGAAATATTTGTATGTTAGACACTTCATTGATCTAATGCACGTTGAGAAGAATGTTTGTGCTAGTTTGCTCAATACTCTGCTAGCTGATAACAAGTCTAAGGATAGTTACAATGCAAGAATGAATATGGTTGATATGGGTATAAGAGCTGAACTGGCACCTGTGTATGAAGAAGGTAAACCACCGAAATTACCTCCTGCTGCACACACCTTGTCCAAGAGTGAGAGAAAAATTATTCTTCAAACACTAAAGGATGTGAAAGTACCAGAGGGTTATTCGTCCAACATACAGAGACTTGTTTCAGATGATGGCGTGAAGTTGATGAATCTGAAATCGCATGACTATCATGTCATCATGGAGAATTTCTTGCCCATTGCAATACGTTCTATCTTGCTTGAAAATGTGCGCATAACCATAACAAAACTTTGTTGGTTCTTCAAGGCAATGAGTAGCAAAGTTATTGATCCTAGAAAATTGCTTGGTTTTCAGAGACAGATTGTGGGGACGCTTTGTGAGCTTGAAATGTATTTTCCTCCTTCATTTTTTGATATAATGGTTCACTTAACCGTTCATTTGGTACACGAGATAAGGATGTGTGGTCCTGCTCGTATGCGATGGATGTATGGTGTAGAGAGATATATGAAAGTGTTGAAAGGGTATGTGATGAATATGTACAGGCCGGAGGGATGCATTGCAGAACGCTATTTAGTAGAAGAAGCAGTCGAGTACTGGTCTGAATTTATTCCGAATGTCGATGCAATTGGACTTCCAAGTACCCGATACACCAATAGAATGGATGGTGAAGGCATTACCGGTGGCCAACCTGTAAGTGTTAGTATGAAGGAGCTAACACGGATGCACTTGTGTGTACTTCATAACACGGTCGACGTGCTTCCTTTTATTAACTTGTACATGCAGGCACTTTCTGAGTCCTTTCCCACCAGAGCTAGATCATGGATTGAAACTGAGCACAATCGCACGTTTGTTGACTGGTTCAATGGTTATGTTGCAAATATGTTGTCACAGGATAAAAAAATCAGTGAAAGAAAGAGTTAAGTGGTTATCCAGATTGCTTGATAGACATGTGTATTCATACAAGTGTTATCTTATTAATGGATACACGTTTTATACCCGAGATCATGATGCCACAAGTACAATGCAGAATAGTGGGGTGTCTATTACTGCAACTGCATGGAATCAGTCGAATACCACTTACTTTGGACAGATTGTCAACATTTGGGAACTCGACTATGTTGGTCACCGTGAGCCAATTTTTTATTGTAGTTGGGTGAGGATCCCAAATGGGGTCCAAGTTGAACGTTCTGGGTTCGTACGCGTTGATTTGAAGAATGTAGGATACAGTGATGACTCTTACATAATGGCTAGTCAAGCTCAACAAATTTTCTATGTCCCCGACCCAGTTAACAAGAAATGGTCAATTGTGCTTCTGTCAAACAAATTTAACCATAGTTACTAGATCAGCGATCACGTCGATGAAGATGTTGACATGATTGATGATCCTTTCCAGAACTTCACTAATTCTGTACCCTCTTTCGATGATCCTGCAAATCCCCATCCGTACCAGAGAAAACTTAGAAGTGATGATGAGTATATCAATCCGGATCTCGTCAACATTCATGGTCATGAACAAGAAAAGTCAACCAAAAAACGGAAAAGAAAAATCAGTGCTAAAAAGAAATGTATGACTTTATTGAATGTTATTTTTTGTGCTTTATTAAATGTTGTTTCTTTATAACTCTTACATATTTTTTATTTTATTTCGCATGATCATGGATTATTTGCCCTATGATAGAGATGATGGAGATGATCCAGCTTATTTTCCATATGCTGGAGATAAGCCAGATGATGGAGATGATCCAGATGACGGAGATGATGACACAAGACAGGATAACACTGATGCTCCTACCTCTAGTAGCTCTGGAGAGAAGCGCAAGAGGGGTATAGTCACGATGACTTCACTGAAAAAAGACCGTAGCAAGGGAAAATTACTGAAGGTAATTTTAATACAATTGAACAATTTAATTGTAATTATATTAATTAATTGTCTATTGACCTAATGATATCATTGAATTGCAGTTATCATTCAATGAGTATGGGCAGCCGATAGGACCAGAGAGTGCGAAGTTGGCGTACTTTATTGGGTCTGCAGTCGGGAGAGTTGTCCCTATCGTGCTGCCATGCAATGACTGGCGTAAGCCTGAGATGACTCCTTTCAAGGAAGCAATATGGGATGAGCTCGTGGTATGTTAGTTAATTGTAATGCATATTAAAATTGTTGTATAATTTATTTTTATGTATGGGCTTGTGAAATTACTAAATATAAATTGTTATATTCTATATGTATATGCAGGCTACATTCATCGGCCTTGATCACACAAAGAAGCATGAAATACTTAAACAAGCTGGGAATAAGGTAAAAAAAATTCGAACTTTTCTGAGGAATAAGGCACGAGACCCGAAGACTGGTTTGTACTCGCCTAGACCGCCTAAAGACTATGAGCAATCCCCTATGGTGGCTCTATATTGGGATGAGTTTGTGCGTAGATCTTTGCTTGATGATTTCAAGGTAAAATTGATCAATGTTATTTCATCTATTCTTTTTTTCCAATATTTATCGTATTTATATTACACTGTAGGAAAAAAGTAACAGAAATAGCATACAAGCTAAGAATATGGAGGCACGATATCATGGATCTTCCAGAGGTTATGCACGCATTAGGGAAGATTTGGTGAGATTTGCTAACTTTTAATTTTTTTTATGATCATTCACTTCATTAATATATATATTCACTTTTAATGATTTTTTACATGTTTATTATTATCGTAGAAAGAAGAAAAAAGGAAAGATGGAGAGAGTGCACCTGTTGTTACCCGTTATGAGTTATTTCAGACTACAAGAAAGACTCGAGATGGGAATGTTCCCGATCCCAAAACACAGCGTATCATTGATGAAGCGGTAATTCATCCATTATTTTATCTTTAACATTATAAACTATTATTTAATTTGAAATGATTTAATAATATTTGTTTGTTATTTAGGAGCGCATATCTCAGAGCATGACGCCCGACGAGACCCGCACTGTGGGGACTGATGATCTGTTTGCACGGGCAATAAATTGTCAGGAGCATCCCGGACGCATACGGGGACTTAGATTTGGCGTCACGAAGAAATCATTGAGCATGGCACCTGGTATGGCGGCTATATCTAAGGTGGAACAACTTTCAGCTCAGGTTGCCGACTTAGCTAAACAAGTTTCGATGATATCAAACTATCAAATGAGATACGAGATGTCATCTAGTGGTGCTAGCTGTGAAAACAATGCTCCTATGTTTTCCGCTGAGGCTAGAGAGAGTGTTGTTAGAAACAATGCTTCAGACGACTTCCATGATGCACTTCAAAACGTCTCCAAGGTATCAAATGTATCTCGTATTTGTTTTAATTAAATACTAGTATAAATTTTCTAACTGAATATCCTCTTCGAACAGACGACTCCTTGTTACCTTTATTTGGATTATCCTCTTCGGTTGGTGGCCACTGGAATGTTGTTCGATAGCTCCAGTGGAGTGATCCATGGTCGCCCAATCACTCCTGGTTTTATGAAAGTCACCCTCACTGTACCTGAAATTGGACAAGAAACTTCACTGTTGCCAAAACCAGAAGATGTGGCCACCACAGTCGGAGACGCGGTCGGGCACTTCCTCGAATGGCCGCAACACTTGGTTTCTCTCACAAAAAAGGTAAAATACATGTTATTAAAGTAATTAATAAGTCAATTTATTTTAAATAATATTATAAATATTAATTGTAGATACTCCCGACTCCACAAAAGACTACACAGAGGGAGAGACCAGGGGAACCAACTGTTGGTGTGCGCAGACGGCGATTAGGGTACCCCCTGCCCGGAGACGTACCCCACGATGTCACTGTAATGAGTATGGTGCACTACATGGTGTTCTCCAGCTTCAATACAGTCACAGTGCCCATTAATGCTTACTTTAACTATGTTGGATATGAGGAGTTCATCATACGAGATCATGTCGAAGAAGTCTTCGATGACAAGTGGTTGAGTGCAACTACCATGACTTTTTACCTCAGGTGTGTTTACTTAATTCTCAACATTTACTTCATTTATAGTTTAACTTACTTATTAAATATTAATATTAGCGTATGTTGGTTAAAGGTATTTGGGTGAGGTATATTTAACCGTAGATGTCGTTGCAAGTGCAAAATATTCCTTCATTTGCCCCCAAGTGTGTAACATTTTTGGTAATAGGACACAGTATATGAACGACATTTTTCAACATATGTTGAAATATAGAGAGAGAGACTATCTCATTTTTTGGCCAACAAATGTGGGGTAAGTATAATAAATATTTCATAAAAAAATTTATTTATACGAACAAGCGATTAATTTTAATATTGTTAATATAATGTAGTAATCATTGGGTGATATTGGCCATAAGAATGGAGGATCTTACTGTGTATTATTTGGATCCAGCTACGGATGGGGTGTATACACGTCGTCCCGATCTTATAGCATTTATGGAAGGGTACGTAAGTTAATTTTTAATATTCTCATATTATGATTTGTTTTACTTTTAAGATTATAAATATCTAATCTATATTTATTTTTTAAAATAATTATATAGTGTGATGGCAATGTATCAGACTAGCCTTCCAGGTAAAAAATCAGATACCACCAATATTAGTAAAGTGCTGTGGAAAAACATTAAGGTAAGTTACTTTAGAAAATTATAAAATCAATAGAAAATAATCATAGTTATAGTACATGATTGTAGTTGTTAATCAATAGGTTCCGAGGCAGCATGATGGCAATCACTGTGGATATTTTGTGTGTTGCTACATTGAAGATATAATCTTGACTTCTCGGACGACCATTCCTGAAGAAGTAAGTCGATTATCGATTTATTTTAAATATTATTGATTGAATAAAAAATGTTTATTATTTAATTAAATTTTCTATGCAATTTGCAGTTTGTGCATAGGCCTCGGATCCCTTTTTACAACAACGCTCGAATGGAGAAATGGAAGATGGATTGGATTGGGTATCTTTACAATCGATTCTTGTAAAACATTATTATAACTAAGATAGCATGTAAATTATATATTAATTTGTGATCAAATATAATATTTCATGTTTTTGGTATATTCTTATTATATTTATTTGATATTACGAATTTTTTAATTGTATTAGCAGGTTTATTAAAATATATATATATATATATATATATATATATAATATTGAAAAAAATCGGTCAAAAACCGCTCTCCAAGAGAAAAAAAAAAGATGTAAGACAGCGGTTTATAACCGCTGTCCAAGACTAATCACTTAGAGAGCGGTTTAAAACCGCTGTCTTAGTTAAAAGTAGGATAGCGGTTTCGGAACCGCTGTCTTAGTGGTTTCTCTTGGATAGCAGTTTTAAACCGCTGTCTAAGTGGTTAGTCTTGGACAGTGGTTATAAACCGCTGTCTTAGTGCTTCTCTTGGACAGCGGTTATAAACCGCTCTCTTAGCCTTAGATAGTTGTTTCTTGGAGAGCGTTTATAACCGCTTTCTTAGTTTAAATTTAACCGCTCTCTTAGACCATTTTTGTACTAGTGATAAAACTAAAAGCTAAAAAATGAGGTAAGAAAAAATAGAAAGAGAAAGAACATAATACGAACAATCATAAACATATAAGTTCTATGCCAAAAATATGGGACAAATTGCAATGTTCATCCTCAATTAATTCATTATTTTATGGGTCTCGTCCCACGTAATTCTATGTTACATACTGATAATAGACAATATAATTTCGTGCTACTGTTGATCATTTACCAAGAGTTTCTCCAGAATTATTAAATTATAGAGGGAGGGTTTTGACTTCTTAACTATAGACACTACAAATTATTTAAAAAATAAATAAGCATGATATTTCAAAAGAATACTAAATCATTAGGCCATGTTGGAATAAAGAATTAATACTTAATGGTGAAAAAATATGTTCACATTCAATTAATTAATTTTTAAATAAATTCTAAACAATTACCATAGTATGTCATTATACATAGTAAAAATTTTATAAACGTGTGTTTTTATTTAAATTTGTTGACTATCAAACATAATTCTAAACCTCATGCACCAAACTACTCTGAAAGGATGTATCACATTTTAGTTTTTACACAATTATTTCAAGGACACTCACAGAGAATATTGTGTGACTGATTCCAAATAACTGTTTCAATGGAAATTATTCATTGAAGTGATAGAATTATAAATTATATTAAGGTTATCTTGTAACGATGACGTTGCAGTATAGACAAATGAAATATACTAAAAAAAAGGTCAAAAAACTCGTATGAGATTGTTTTATGGCATGAGACAACACAAATTAACACTCACCCCTACCACAATGTTTATGAGTCAATGTCTTAGTTATACCAATTTTCATTGTCTCATGTTATAAGACGATCTCATACAAAACCTACTAAAAAAACACTTAACATCTTCTCTTTGTGTTCAGTGATCTTTAACTCATCTAACTATTCTAAAAATAATGACAAAGCTTTCTCGGCTGTATAAGGAAACTTATGTTATTTTGAGTTTAGAGAGAGACAAGAGGCCATTTAGCAAATTCCATACCTTCGCAACTCTTACTGATAACAGTTTGAAAACTATAGAACTGAAAAATAAATGAGAAAATGCCCTCATTCCTAATGAACACAACTAAATCCAAATTTCAAACCCAAAATTCAATTAGAAGAATCTAAACATAATTTTTTATTCTTTTTCCAAAAAACTAATGTGCATTACTCAAATGCAATTACACAAAGTACTAAGAAGACCATCCACAAAGGTTATGTTCATTCCAATAATAAGGGGTAGGAAAATCTCTAACAGCCCTAGCAAGTCGATGAGCCACTAAATTGGCAATTCTTCAAACATGTTGAATCTTAAAAAATTATAGAAGAGGAAAATAAATATTTACAATCTCTAATAAAAAAGATGATGTCAGTTCCTCAGGAACTTGACTTGGACGATGAATTTCTTACGCTGCATCCTGCAGATTGCATTGTTGACAAACTTGCTACATAGAAACTACACATACCAGAACCAACGATTTGGACATCAATAATGCACAATCCCCGTAAAATCAAATCTAACAACACTTCAACATATACTTTCCCAACCCCATCTTCAATACTGAACAGTCTACTGGAAGCAAGTGAACAACAATAATATTTGGGAAACATAACTCCACATAAATGCTAGATTAGGCTCAACCGCATGAACTCGAAACATGTAGGGAATCACGATCCAATTAAAAATGAGTCAAGACTCAAGCAACAATATAATCAACACCAATAATAATAATAATAATAGCAATACCAATAATAATAATAATAATAATAATAATTTATCATATATATGATGAAGTAGGTGAACTAACCATTCAAAGTCTTCAGTACCTGAAAGCAACTTCCTTCTGAACAGTATAACAATCCATTTTTTTACAAACATCGTTCTTTCCTATTTTCTCTAAAACCGTTTAATGAGGCTGGCCTTTGTGGTTAACTAAACCTTCTAAGATAATCACCCATTGTCTATTGAAGTAAAAAAGAAAATTATTGAAGATTAAATTAGCTTGTTCATATCACCCATTGTCTATTGAAGTAAAAAAGAAAAATCATTGAAGATTAAATTAGCTTGTTCATATCACCCATTGTCTATTGAAGTAAAAAAGTAAAATCATTGAAGATTAAATTAGCTTGTTCATACCATAAGAATTTGAGGAGCCATCCCAGGAGAAGGAATACTGTTAGGCACTTCGTATCTACCCAACAATAACAAAATGGCCTGAACCTGAAATATGGATAAAAAAGAAAATAAACCACTCCCTGAGTCCTTTGTAGAAGACAATTGTCATAAATCTATAAACAGGTTCTTGAATTTGAAATTAAAAAGGAAAAATAAATGAAAAGTATTGGAAATCTCAATCCCATATATGTAGCACATCTGCGTGAAAATGGAATTGTACAGTTCATCGCAATTCAGTGGCTAAGCCAAATTTAGATGCAAACATAAAATTCTCATAACTGAAGAAAGAAAGAAAAATGGCACCAATTGAAATGGCAAACAACATCGTGAATCCATTTGATCCGATGGTGGTGGGGATTCATGATATGTTGTTGATCTCTCAATGGAATGGATGTCTACGTGACAGACGGCGTGAAAAGGATCGATGATTGTTGCCAATCTCTCAACGGGATGGACGACCATGAAAAAGAGAAGTTTACTGGATGGACGACCGAGAAAAGATGCAGTGAAGGGGAGAAAGGACACACTGAGATTCTGAAAAAATTGGTGTCGTAGCTGATAATCTAGGAGGGATATTGAGGAAATTTAACATGATTGAATGTGGAAAGGGAAATTGAAGGAGTGGTCGGTGTCAGAGCTAATAATCTAGGAGGGAAATTGAGGAAATTTAATGTGATTAAATGTGGAAAGGAGAATTGAAGGGGTAGATGATGAAGATTCGCTGCTCAGTGATGTTCATAGGGAGAGTCGCGGTAACTACAGGTCATATACTCACCCATACAGGGTATGTCCATATATCAAAGAAATCTAACTTATAACATTCTCTTCCAAAGATTAATTATTAAATACTTGAAACCTAGATGAATGTAAAGATACTTGAAACCAAAAACAACAATGGAACTTACCATTATCCTCCATTTTAAGCTACGAAAGTAGTCTGACCACAACCATAGCAATTCTACCCGAGTTAGATACACATCTATTTGTGAAAATAAACGTGATTGAGATTCAGCATATCTAATGGTGTCAACCTCCAAACAAACTAACTTTAGTGCTAGCAAAGCCAATAAACCTCAAATGAAACACAATAATGTCATCAAATTAACATGCAATTTCTCAAGTGCTTTATTTAGATCTAGACAATAAAAAACCACATATGTATAACATCTCAACAGGGATATCAAATTAAAAAAAAAAAAAAACCCGAGCAAACATGGGGGGTAAAACGCAAAAGACATACCATAGAGTTGTGAGTAAATCTCGGAAATGGAGTTAGTCCCACAATGGCCAGTAGATAAATGCTACCACGAGGCAAGTAAGCCTCTTCGATCACTTCCTCACAGCTTTCTCCGACAGTAAGAGGCAGGGGGAGACCAACTAAAACATTCATTTGGAGTAGTCTTGTAGGTCGCCACGACGCCAAGAGGTTACATCGGTGTCAGGAGACCATAGTTAGCTTCCAAACAATCAAATCAAGAATTTATTTAGTACTCCTACAACTTAAGAGAGCGACTGCACATATAACTTTAACTATCCACAGTATAAAATCATTTCTAAGCAATGCCATCATCAATATAGAAGACTAATTTTATCCTACTTTTGTGTATCAACATATGTTCTACTGTCTTTAAACATCAAATTGAGATAGGAGTTTCGTGCCTATTTGCAGTTATGCATAATTGATAGTCTAATAACATTAATATTCAAGATGAATAACTGAATTACTTAGCATATTCAGCACACATCCTCTAAAAACCAAATTTTAGAAGCAAACACAATTCAATCTGTGTACTACACTTAATCATGAATTTTAAACATCAACATTGGAAACCATATGAATATTAAGGTCTTCGGCTTCAATCTATTAACATCAATTCAATCTGCTTCAAGGAAAATAAAAAGATTAAAAGAGTAAGAAGCAAATTTTATTTAATTTACTTGAGAAGATGGGAGGCATGCACTGGCCGATCGGCATCCGTTTCAGTGCCTGGGCAAATATGAACTGATATTCGTCAATTTGTCGCCTCATTCAGTATCTGCTTGAGTTGAGTCAGCGACGACCATCAGTGGCCGTCATCTGTTAAGGTATCGGTGAGTGATGGCGGTGATACGCGGCGCAGCGAAGACAGGTGGAAGGAAAATGGAAGAAAATCAGAGATGGCAGACAATTCGTTAACTTGAAGACACACCACTCCATGAAAAGTAGGCAATTCGAGTTGTTGACCCATATCCGGCGGTTGTTGAGACAATGTTCAAATCTATTACACACCAATTCTGATCCTTATTCAGTGACAAGAAGTCCAAGAGTATCCAAAATTAGTGGCCGATTGAGAAGAGAGAAGACGTCCAAAAGAAAAGGAAAACGGGGTAAAATAGAAGTATAGGAAGACGGACCATTGTATGGTGAATATGAAAGGCCAGGGATAAAACTGCGCATGGAAAATATTTAGAGGGGTAAAATTGTCTAAAATTGTTTCCCACATGCTTGTCACTTTTTAATATGTTATAGATTATTTTTTCATGAATGGTCTATTTTTCAAATTTTCTTCTTCAATTTCATATAAACCAAAATATATTTTTTATTTTACTTCTGCACTTTTTCGTTGTTTATCCACTTAATATACTTTCATTTTCTTTATTTTCTAATTAATTTTAGGAATGACGTGATTTTTGTTACTGAATTCTTCTTTTTAAAACATTTCTCAATCGAATTGACTTTGATTGTTACATAAATTTCTTCAGTAACATTTTTTCTTTCTTTTTTTTTTTTTGTTAATCTGGTTTTTTGAAATAAGGGTATAATGGTTTGAAATTGAGATATGTATAGTAATTTTTTAAATCATGCCTCCATCCCACCATTACTTTTATACTATTTTTTTGCATTTTAGCGAATCAATTTTTTAATTAGTATTTAAAATGATAAAATAATTTTAAGGAATTATATAATAGTGGAGAGAAAAATCTATCTTTTTTTTTTTTAAATCATTTTACTATTTTAAATACTAATAAACAATTCGTCCATTAAAATACAAGAAAAAGAAAGTGCGAAAGTAACAGCGATGAGTAAGTAATTGTGATATAGTAGTATATAGTAAATTTGAGGTTTATTTAGGCTAAATTAATAAAAGCAGCTGGGAAATTGGAGACAAAATGTGACCAACCCGATTACCCCTTACATTTTGACCCAAGGAGCAGTTCCGATCGAGTTGGAGCAAAATGATGCTAATGGCGGCCTCACTTATCCACGCTCGCCCACTGGCGTGCGCCGCCGCCTCCGCCTCCCTCTACCCTGCGCGTTTGGTGCCTCAACCGCCGGACCTCGTAAAGTGGGTCCACAAAGAAGGTGGATTTGTGCACCACTCAATCAAAATAGCGGAAAACCCCAATGGCGGCGGGCTAGGGCTCGGGCTTGTGGCCGCGGAGGATATCCCCAAAGGGTCCGACCTTATTATCCTTCCCCAACACATTCCTCTCAGATTCGAAGCAAAAGATGGGGAATCCTCTCCTCTGATTGATTTAGCTCGACAAGTTCCCGGTATGTTTTCTTCGAATTTTGTTTCTTAGGGTGCGTTACATATCGTTTTTTTCCTTTTGATTATGATAAATAATATCTG
This sequence comes from Ballota nigra, assembly GCA_947034835.1. Lineage (NCBI taxonomy): Eukaryota > Viridiplantae > Streptophyta > Magnoliopsida > Lamiales > Lamiaceae > Ballota > Ballota nigra. Next base: position 83,916,956 of record OX344720.1, on the reverse strand, counting down.
GTGTGTATTAATTGCTTAATTTATTTCTTCATATATTACATGTTGCTCATTATAAGTTGTTGAAAATTGAATTGAATGGGACAATTTTTCTCTGTGATGTTTGGTTGCTAAAGCTATTTATGGAGTTGCAAGAGTAACTCCAATGCTGGTGAATTGTAGCTATTTAATGCACCAAGTGTTGATTTGTGGCAGTAAACTATTGTCGTCCACTCATTCTAGTTCTTTGATTCATGCTTTGTTTGAAATTCTAGAGGTTGAAGCCAATGCCTAATGATGTTCAAGTTTGATGAATATAGCATGCTTGGTCCGGACTTAGGTGAGATTTAGAAAATTTGGCTTGGGAAATCTTTGAATCTTGAAGATAGAAAAAGTATGTTTCTTTTGGGATTTTGTAGGTTAGGATTGTGAAAAAAGTAGATGTTAATAATATTAGGGCCCGCTTGGTATGATTAGTAAAAGGGTAATGGTAATGAGTAACATTGAGGAGTTAATTAATGTGGGGTTAGTGATTGCAAAGTTAGTGCTTGATTAAAATATCTACAATGGGAATCAATGTGATACATGGTGCTTGGTTAAAATAATACTCATTATCCATTATCATTTCCACTACCCTATAATCAATACCTCCAACCAAGCGAGTCTTAAAATTCCAGAATGGATATTATTGATAAATGATTCTTAGCTAATTAAAAAATATTGTAATGACATTTGCCACAATAACAACATGATATTTAAACCGTATATTTAATCAACTATAAATTAAACAATAATTATAAAATAAAAATATATATAAAAAAATACACATCTCCAAAATAACGAGCAATATTTTCGATTAACACAAGTAAAATATAACCAATCAATCCTTAAGTTCAACTTCAATAGAAAAAGATACGTCTAATGAAAATAGTAACCCATAAAAATCATCCTAAAACAAAAGGTGCAAATGATTTACATATACTTTCAAGGGCATGTCAATAACTTCGAATTAGAACTTGATCCTTGAACAAAAAAAACAAGTATTAAAAACTCTAATCCAAGAAACTGCAAACATAATCTGCCATTTCTTAGGGGTCCAAACTAAACAATAATTCAACTTTGACTGCATCTTCACAAATAGCTTGAGCAGTCTTAAATTTATCTTTCCCCTTGAACCTATACTTGCTCAACTCCTCAAGAACTTGTGGCATCTTTGAAGATTTACCTTGCACCCAATCTGACATTGATTCAAAATGAGAACTTACATTGTTCATAAATCCCTCGATTCGATCACTGAGTACTTTGAAGTCAGGTTCATCATTCTTCTTTAGCTTTGCACTGCTGGATGGTTGCTTCCTTTTTTTCTTGGAGCTAGACACTGAATCAACTTCAAATTCATTGTCGTTGGGGGGACTATCATCTGTAACCGAATAATTCAACTCAACATTAACAGTGCCATTTGCAGCAGCTACATGATCTTCACCCCAAGTCATGTTGCCCTATCCTTGCCATATACAATCTCCAACTCCGACAAATAAGGAAATGACACATTATATAGTCCCTTAGGTAGTGTTTGGTTAGGGATGGGGCCATCCGGATGGGGATGGGCCATCCCCCATCCCATCCGATTTTGGATGGGCACATCCCATTCCCCATCCATCCCTATTATACACCTGCACACCTATTTTAATTATATTTTATATAATCACATCACTTTAACTCACTCATTCATCTTCTCTCCTATTTTTTCCATATTTATTCATTCTCTCTCCTACTTTTTCTTACACATTCATTCTCTCTCATACCTTTTCTTATCATCTCTCCTACTTTTCTCTCATCCAATCATTATCTCACTAACTAACAATAATAAAATATTTCTACATCAATTTTGATTTGACATAAAGTTCCATCCAACTCTATTTCCCCATCTCTAACCAAATACAGATTTACTATTCATTGGATTACCCCCATCCCTCTTTTCCCATCCCCATCCTCATCCCTAACCAAACAGACCCTTAGCATCTTTGTGGTTCTATATGAAATGTCATCACAACAAAAGAATTATATGAGAAAAAAATCTTAGAACAACAGCACTAGATAAATCTGTAAAGACCAAAATATTTTAAGTGGAAGGAATAGTTCAATTGTCACTGATGAAAAGGTGTAGATAATTTCAAAACGTACAACAGATAATTAAACACGTTCAAACTCGAGGCTAAAAATCAGAAATGTGGAAATACTTGATTACTGTAAATAATTATTCTTCATAGTTTACATTCATATTCTTATCTCTGAAATTCAAAAGACTCAACTCCAAGAAACATTTCTACCACTACTTGAAAATTGAAATCAGCAGAGGTTGCACAAAAGATTACTCCACTATGATAAATATCTGACCGAGAACTCTCGCACCACAGACCAAGAAAATTACATTAAGCTTTTGCTTCTGTTATCACAGAGTTAAACTGCTATTGGAATTGCATTCTGACTATGTTACATAACAATGTGCCACTACTCAGTATTCATAACATCATAAAACAGCAAAATCCAAAATATAATTTGTGGTATGGCATAAATCGTGTGAAATGGAATTAAAGCAGATTATTGAGTTGGTAAGCAGATTATAAAGCAGATTGTGGTAAATGGAATTAAAGCAGATTATTGAGAAATAAAGCAGATTGTGGTAAATGGAATTAAAGCAGATTATTGAGTTGGTAAGCAGATTGTGGTAAATGGATTTAGAGCTGGTGAATGGAATTAATTGCTAAGGCTTATTATGAATCAGAAGATAGAGAAAACAATAGTATAAATAAACTGTAATTGGCTTACCTTGACCCAATCGTCATACCACGTACGCTCGCATTTTATCTTCTTCTCAATATCATTCCTAGTACAACCACTTTCCCTACACATTTCAGTTATAGCATGAAACTTTGTCTTCAAGAACTTAATCCTAGAATCAATGTGCTTCACTTCTTTTGTGAAATTGGACATCTTTTGCGCCATAATTCTTCTTATCTCATTCATATAGTTGTTCTTGAAGCCCCCATCAGTTTTCCAAAGAGGATCAGCCGCCATATCTTGCAAACATCTTATTAGTAACCAACTTTCATCCTCTGACCAAAAATGCTTATTCTGCCCTCTTCCAAAAGGAGGATCAGGTGCAAGCTTGTTGGTTTCAGATGTACCACTCTCCATCCTACTACAAATTTCAAATAAAAATCACAATCATGCAAACAAATGGACATTATATAATGTGAATACCATAAACAATTAAGAAAGTAGAGTAATTCATAAGAGAATAAAATATGCATTCATAAACGTATTACATTAGGGAGGAAGTTATGCAAAATAACAATAGAAAACAACACGAATAATCATTCCATGTCTAAAATTTCATTTCTCCAATTATTAAACATTTCAGCAGCCATGTTATTTCTAAAAGCAGTCCATTGGTTAGTTGAGTCAATTGTTGTTATCTGTTGAACTTCATTTTTGTCATGATCACTTTCACTTTCACTCTCACTCTCACTTTCGTCTTCGTCTTTGTCTTCTTCTTATTCTTCTTCATTTATATTTTCTTGAGGGTCACTTCTCATGAATTTTCGAACCAAATTATGTAGCAGACAACAAGCAATGATAATGCGAATTTGAGTTTGTATTGAGAAAAATGAAGGGGAAGCTAGAATCTTCCAACGTCCTTTCAACAAGCCAAAACATCTCTCAATGACATTTCTTGCTCTAGAGTGCTTCATATTAAAATACTCTTCCGGTGTCTCAGGTCGATGCCCTTCAAACTCATTGAGATGATATCTATGTCCATGATAAGGTGAGAGAAATCCCTCAGAATTGCAATATCCAGCATCTACCAAATAGTAACAACCTTGAGGGACTTTAAGTCCATTGGGCCTACTAATGGCATCACGAAGAATGCGGCCATCATGAACAGAACCTTCCCAACCGGGCAAAACAAAGATAAATTGCATATTTGTACAGCATACTCCTAACACATTTGTTGCGATACCCCCTTTTCTAGTACGATAGCGTGATTTTTCTTCTTTAGGAGGCATTACTTGAATGAAAGTACCATCCAATGCACTTAAACAACCCTATAAAGGACAAATAATTATAGAATTGCTTAAAAAGATATTAATAATAATTATCTAAATCAGATGAAAATGATTACCTTAAATGGTTTCCATCTGTCATCTTGGCAGTCATCAGGTATAGGTACGGGTTTTTTAAGCAATACATTGTGTAGCTGCAAAAGCGCTCGAAGACAAAGTTGGAACTGACGACTCACAGTCTCCCTACTCCGGTAAAAAAAGTAAGCAGATAGTTCTACTTTTTTTATGGTGTGCCAAAATGTAGAGAAATAATACCATAATTTCCTCGAGAGATGAATTTTTAGTTGATTTTAAACCCCCAACGTCTCTTGCCATTTCACATAGTTTTGCAAATGTTCTTCTATCCATCCGAAGTTCACTAATACAAATTTCATCACTCACCTTCGTAAGGCTGAATATCCATTTCATACGAGCTACCCGTTTTTCTTCCTTATTTTTTATTTGACGAATCTTATGTCGATGGTGTGCAAGAATTGCAATTTGATAAAGTATCAAAACCATGCAAACCATAAGCATTCCATACATATTCCACACAGTACACATTAATCTACGTCTCCTATAGTTAACCGGAGGTCGTGCCATGTTTTATCTACATCACATAATAAAAAATGTTCTATTAGAAAAGAAATTTATACATGTCAACATTCCATATGAGCCCAAATTAAATGCTTGTTTTACTTATGAGCCCACATCAGAAAAAGTGGATGATTTATTCAAGTGAAACTACTGTTTAATTATGCCAATCCATAAACATTTGGCTTCAGGAAAATAAGCACTCATGCATGCAGTAAAAAAATAAATACATTATCATTCAAAATCAGTGTGAAATATAATTGATGTATAAACAAATTAGTCATGGTCCATTTAAGGTCTAGAAAATAAAATAGGGAGAGGGCTTTTTTGATATTGGACAGCAAACTAAGTTGGTGGAGATGGGTATACAAAATTCCAGAAATTAGGAATACAAATATACTCATACAAAAGCCAAATACCTACACATGTATGCATATTAAATTATTGTATTACCCTCTAACCATAGATGACAAGAAAGTAATGCCTGCAAGCTAACCACATAAATAGAAGTAGAATCTTTCGTGGGAGTGAAGTATAGGCTATTGCAGGTTAAATGGAAATGGGTGGATCTTGACTTTTCTTTCCAAACAGAAATTCTTTAATTTTTTTGGGGTCTACACATGTATGCATATTAAATTACTGTACTCTGATTTGCAATGCAATTTCCTGTGCCTTAGTATCTCGATTCTTGTGTAATTGTCTTGAACCCATATGTTTGTTCATTCGTCCACTATTTATTTTAACAAAAAAAAAAATTGGAATGACAGTACAATGTGCTTGTATAGCACATGTATGGTCAAGACTTCACATGACTACATCAAATAAATTAGGTGCTGAAATAGTGGAATAATGTGTATATATAGGGGGCTTAAGTTAAGGAGTATGACTATGTAAATAAGGGGGTTTAAGACAAGTATTGTAATCAGCCTTTATAATATGTTCCGTGCCTCTCTAAAGCCAAGGGAAATTGAAATGGCTTACCAAGAATTGGCATATATATCCTCGTCTTCACGAGTATGGTAGCATCAGCATAATCATATCACAAAATATTCACATATAGATACAGAATTGCAATTTATCCAATGGGTTTTCAACAGATTCAACCCCTTTGGGCACACGATTCAAATCTCCTAAATCTTAAAAAAAAAAAAAAAACTGTATAATCAGCGCATATATGCAAGAGCAATTGTCAATTACAGAGATTTTGGAGGAGCGATTTACTTTCAAACAGAATTCTAGTGTTCAACGAAAGAAAATTAGGAAATTCTTTTGGGGGAAAACTAACCTTCGTAGAGTACCGAACACGAAATTAACTTCGAAGGGAAGAAATCGGAAGCTCCATTGATGACTTTGACTGAGAGATTTATCGGAGACGGTGTGCGATTAATTGAAGACAGGCAGGGCGAGAGCGAAGAGGGCGTGACTTGCGTGAGTGATTGAGGAGTGAGACGGGGTGATTACAGGGGAAATATTAGGTAATCAAAGTAGGGGAGTGATTAACTTATTTTTATTCCCATTACTGAGTAGTAAATAATACCAAGCACAATTAATAGGAATGAGTCCATATTGATTCCCATTACCCACCCCTAATACCCCCAACCAAGCGGGCCCTTATTCTATTGTAAAAGTATAGTTTATAATGATTGATGTGTTGTGTTGAGAGTTGTGAATAAGGATAGAGAAAGAGAGATGAGAGAGGAAAAAGAATGTGAGTGGGACCAAATGAAATGATGGGAGTGTAATAGGACGATAGATGTAAGATATAGGTAGAATTTTAAAATCCTAAAATTGAAGCCGGAAACAAACATAGTTTTGCTTACGGAACACAAAGAACACATCTACAACATATTTTTAAAATGAGGCAACATTCACAGATTTTAAAATGGAACACAAAGAACACATCTACAACATATTTTTAAAATGAGGCAACATTCACAGATTTTAAAATGAAACTTCCATCCAATGTATGTCTGCCATCCGATAAGAACTGATATTAGGCAATAATGTATCCCAGAGTGGCATATTATGCATGTTGGGTTGTTGAAAATGCATTTTAGTGTGTCAAACGGCTACGCTTTAGTCTTTACTCCACGTAATAAGCACAGCCTGAACTTATAATTTGTTAACCAATAGATTGTCGTGTCTATATATGTTACATAAAGGTATATATCTCGTGGAGATGAGAACAATGAGGCCTTTTTCTGTGTGTGAGTCAAGAAATACACTAATGTATTCCTTCATTTTTCAAAATAAAACTACTTCATTAGCAACCACTGGTAATAACCAAATGTTATAAGTTGGTGATCCTTGAGGGTTCTACAATGAGCTCTTAGTCCACTATGAAATAAGAAACAATCAGCCGTCGAAAGATTTTAATTTTTTTCGCTGTTCGTAAATGCAATTTGAGTGCTATGACATTGGTGAAATTGTCGTAACTCGGTTCCTTAAATATTAGGCTATTGAATTTTGTATAAGGAGTAAATTGGAGCATTTGACAGAGGAACTATGGGCTATGAAATTGGGTTTAAAGCTTCTGCAAGAAAGATCAAAAAGAGGTTCCTTTTGGTGGCCTTACATCAGCAATCTTCCTGAAACTTACAGTGTGCCCATTTTCTTCCCTGGTGAGGATATCAAAAACTTGCAGTATGCTCCTCTCCTTCATCAGGTAAATGTGCACTTGGGTGCAACTTTATGTTGAATTATTACTGTCAAATCTGTCGTACGAACTCAAATGCTATAAGATTCTGAAATCCAAATCAATTCCAGTCCTGAAAAAGAGTGGACTTATCATTTAGGGTCTTGAAAGATTTTTCCTATCGATTCATGACCTGAAAAAATTGAAAACTTTTTATTCGGGACCTAAAAGATAGAAATTATCAATTTATGACTCGCAAATTATAAGACTTTGTTTGGATTACTAGAAATTATAAGATGACAAACATAATCTTAAATGTGAGTCCTAAATTGATAATTTCAATCTTTCAAGTCCTGAATCGATTGAAAAAAGATATTTCAGGCTCCTACATGATAATTTACTATTTTCATGCCCTGAATTGATATAACTTCGTTTCTTTAATACATCAACCTAATGATTTTAAGACTGCAGGTGAGTTTAAAACGTGTGTTTGCAATCATGTTAGAACCTTCTCATTCATTTTTTTGGTTTATTATTAGGTAAATAAGCGATGCCGATTTCTTCTAGAATTTGAGAAATTAGTGAAAAATGAACTTGGAAATGTCAAATTGGATAACCACCCTTTTGGAGGCCAAGATGTGGATGCATCAGCACTTGGATGGGCGATGTCAGCTGTTTCTTCTAGAGCTTTCCGTTTGCATGGTAGTAAGCGCCCAGATGGGGCCCATCTTGATGTTCCTATGTTGCTTCCACTAATAGATATGTGCAACCACAGCTTCATGCCAAATGCAGAAATTGTACAAGAAAAAGAAGCAGACAATGAAAGCATGCTTGTAAAGGTTTGTTCTGATTTCAATTCTTCAATAGAATCAATGTAAAAGGACACTGTTAACAGTTTTGCTTTGTGTTTACCAGGTAATTGCTGGAGAGCAGATTAAGCAAGATGATCCATTAGAACTTAATTATGGCTGCTTAAATAACGATCTGTTCCTTTTAGATTATGGGTTTGTCGTTCCCTCAAACCCATACGATTGCATTGAACTCAAATTCGACCCTGCGCTTCTTGATGCTGCAGGCATGGTTGCTGGTGTTTCGTCCCCGAACTTCTCTTCACCATCACCATGGCAACAACAAATTCTATCCCGGTTACATCTAGATGGTGAAAATTCCGATCTTAAGGTATGCGATCTTCATATTTACGAATTTGACATAATTATATAAATTACCCTCAGGAAAGATGCAATTTATAAGAAAACGAAACTTTCATGGAAAGAGAAATACTCGAGTGCATAACTAATAGTCTAATATTGTTCAAGGAAAACCATTAACATTATTCAGTAGGAACAACTAATACTCTTTAGTAGTTTTTTCTTTTGGTACTCGGTATTCGGTCCAAGGACTGACGCATAACCCACCGTCCACTAGTGGGGGCTCATTTCAAGCCAGAGCAAAGCTCTGTATGGACTGACCCATCTCAAAATACTCTTTAGTACTCCCTTTGTCCCAGATGACATTGCATACTTTTTTATTTTGGTCCGTCCCACAAAAAGTTTGCATGTGGAAATTATTTATTAAACTCCACTCACGATACACATATAATATTCAATAAAGTGTACTCATTATACATTTTTCTTAAACTGTGTGGCCAAAAGTCCTCGCAATATCATTTATAAATGCACTTCACTTCACTTCACAGTGCGTAGAAACATTTGTGTTTTGAAACCGTGTAGATTCCTCGTCGACTAATTTAATAATTTGTTGGTGAAAGATGAGGATCGGAGGATCAGAGTTGGTTGAAGACCGGGTATTGGCTGCCTTGAGAGTACTCCTCTCTAATGACAGAGAAGCAGTAGAAAAGAAGGATTTAGACACACTAAAATCAATAACAGCAGAGGCTCCTTTAGGAGTAGCTAATGAAGCAGCTGCTCTGCGCACCATTATTGCTCTCTGTATGATTGCGCTCAGCCACTTTCCCACCAAAATCATGGAAGACGAATCCCTGTTGAAAACCAAAGTTTCCACATCAACTGAGTTAGTTGTTCGATATAGAATCCAGAAGAAGGCGATCATCATTGATGCCATGAGGGACCTTACAAGGAGAGTGAACTTACTTTCACCAAAACAGACCCTTCCTGCTCAATAATTGTATTACAAGAGGTGTTTTGATGTCACATTTTTTCTTCTTCTTTCAGTAGCTTTGTAATTCCTTCCAACACTGCAACTTAATGGAACAAGTGTCGTTTTGTCACATTTTTATTTAAATCTCTACTTTCAGCAGTTGTTTTTTATTTAGGGTAATTGAAACCAAGTACAGAAATGTCTCCTCTCCTCTCCTGTATTAAAATAGATATTGAACCATTATATAAAATGTTGATTGCTACTCAATTGTAGAATTGACAAAAAAGGAAAAAATATATATAATCCTGATGACTTAGTTGAAAAGTAGAAACAAGTTCGTTTATAAACAATAATAGCAAAGATAAAAACTTATGTGAACTCAGTTTAAGTTTACTTTAATTCAATTATAAATATACCAATGCATCGTATATCTATAAATTGATCCACAAGGTAACGATGGTATTTTATATTAACACACAGGACACATGTTAGATTGAATAATAGTAAAAAGCACTTTCATAAAAATATTTTCAATTGTTTATGTCACGATCTGGAACAGGGATGCCCTAACCACATGGCAGAAAATTACAATGAGTGGTTTGTTATTCCTAACCGTAACCTTCCCTAATATTGAATGCGACACCATCAATAAATGAAGGACGCGAGTGCCATATATTAAACACTTATATTTTATTATGCAGATAGACTCGGGAGATTTGGATTTATCATATGTGTCAATAACTTTTATGTTGCGTCATTAATCACATAAATTTGACATATATTCAAAAAAATATTAAAAACAGAGATCCTCCATCCAAACATAATGATTTGGAAATGAGAATTTAGGTGATTATTCATTAAAGACAAAAATAAAGGTTTAATTTGTACATTTCCGAATATTGAAAAATTATAACCAAGATCTTCCATTCAGACATAATTCACATTTTACACGTATACCCAACATGAACGAAAAATTAAGAGTTGATTTTATGCGAAATAAATATCATAAAATAAACATTTTTGAAGAAAAACATTTTATTGACTTTATTAATCAATAAATGAAAAATATTTTGAAATAAATGGATATTGAGAAAGTGTTTTATTTCTATTTTTGAGTTGTGAAATTTTTTGTGAAATGTCCCCAAAATAAAAGTGTGAAATTTATCGGGGAACGAATGAAATACTTATTAATTTATACTCCCAAAATCCCTTAATATCTTTCGGGACGTCCCTCATTATCTTTCGCACCTCTAAAATGAAAAAAAAAAAAAAATCATTTACAATACTCACTTTATTTTATATTCTCCGCTCAATACTTGTTTCCTACTTTACTGTTTGCACAAATTATAAAAAAATAATTTTTTATTAGTATTTAAAGTGATAAAATATATGTTATTTATTAGAAGTGTATGGAGAATATAATATTATAAACTAGTGTTGTTTTTCTACCAAAAATGGATATAGCAAACAAATATGAAACTGACTTTTTTGGCAATATAGCAAACAAATATGAGACGAAGGGAGTAATATTCTTCATTAATTAATTGACAAAATTAATAAAATAGATTTTCTTAAAAAATCTTACACTACCTCCTATGAAATGTGTATTAGAAGATGGAGGGAGTTATATTATTGTAATTAATTTCTTTAATAAAGTAAATAATTATCAAAATAATATTTTTAATAATTAATATATTTTAAAAATACATGTAAAATATAAAATAACTGCACAATAAATTGATTTAACAAATTTTAAAAACAAAAAATCAGAAGTAATTTGCTTATATTAAATGACACGGTTCCAACTCTAGCATATTCTACAGTAAAATATGATCCTACTGGTATATTGTTACAAAGGCATAGCAAGACTCCGTCAAATCTAAAATGTTTAAATAATTCATTTAAATGCATGACATGTATAATTTTTTTTTAAATATTCTAGTAAAAATTAGTAATACTTTAATTAATAATCGGTAATACTCTAAAAAGTAATCAGTAATATTCCAGTTTAATGTGTTCGTGGGTGTTTTGAAAATATTAAAATTAAAATTGAAATTGAGATCAGTGCATGCTAAAATTTGTGCTGGAATAATAATTATCATCAAAACTCAAAACCATAGAGACACAAAATAAAATTGGAATCAGAAGAAAAATCTCAAGAAATTCTACAGGGAACCAAACGAAAAATAAATCAGAACGTATAGGAGAAGAAAATGGAAGAAAAAGGGTGGTCCTTCAATTAGCATATACGAAATATGTACATCCCATGCCAATAACAAAACTAGCTCATAAAGGCCAGATTTCTAAAAGACTAGCTAGCGATTTATATATATATATACATAGAGATGGAGTGGAGAGATACATAAACTAGTTGCCAACGGAAATCGGCCTTTCGGCTAAACCGAGGGGCGATCGAGAGCGGTGGCGGCGGCGCGTGATCTCACGCAGGACCAGCTTGGCCTCCGCCGCCTGCAGCGCCGGCCGGTTGATCTTTTCCATCTCTAGCTTTACTTTTCTAACTTGGCTATGAACTCCCACACCCTTATAATCTTCTTCCTCGTTGTTGAAAATCGATTTTTGCTCCATATTAGGCATGCTTGCTGTTGCTTATGAGTATTGAGAATTTGAGAGGTGATCATATATATATATATATAGCCGGTGAAATAGAAATACTCCGTGAAATGATGAGGTGGCAATACCTAACAATTATTAATACTCCACATTTTTGGATGGATTGTTGGGAGGCTGATTTTATATCTATCTGTTGGGCTGTGATTTGTCCGGAATGCCCTTCTACTGAAATTGGACATTTGGTGTGTGAACTGTGAATTTGATTTTTGGGATATTTAGCCATTTTCGTTTGACCGATGTAACAACAGAATTATTGTGCGCCTATACGTGGAGAGGTATGATTGGTTTGGGACATGTTGATTTCGGGGATTTAGGGACACGTGTCGGAAGCAAATTGGGAGGAAGGTTAGTTTTGATTCTAGAGGATTCCGTTCTTTGACTGCATCAATGCGCGGTAAACTAGTTGACCAATACACGACATGAAAATGCTTCCCCCTTTCCGGTTTGGGTAAAAATTAAGTTTGTTAAGAATACGTCCTTTAATAAAAGTGGGCAAGTATTATATGAAGTTAGACTTAGTGTTCTAAACAAATCAAACAATTTTAGTGCTATTGGATATTTGTATTTTAAATATGGTATTCAAATTTAAAATTTTATAATTCAAATTCGAGTATAAATAATTTTTAGATTCGATTTGTTATCGAATGCAAAAATATGATATTCAATTCAATATTCGTAAATATTCAATTAAATATTTATTATACTAGATGGGTGTCCCGCGTATTATGCGGAATTTTCATAAAAATTAAATCATACATTACAATGCATAATATATACAATAACATTATAAATTTGTTCACCGTAAAATAATATAATTATATTATATAATAAATATATTCAAAATAATGTTACATGTTAAACATAGTTAAGTCAATATATAAAGACATGTTAAATTCGATTTGAGGTTAAAAAAATTACATAATTAAAAATTTGGTCCTCTGTGTTTCTAGACAATAAAAAATTGTCAATTAAATGTTAAAATTTTAAATTATTCAATTTTTTTTAAAAATCAATTAATCATTTAACCGACAAAAAATCAAAATGATTTAATATGCTTAATTCCATTTTAAATTTATTTTAAAAAAATTAGGATTTTCTAAATTGAAAATCCTCAAATATAGTGACACAATCAAAATAAGTTAATTAAACTTTAAACTTTCATATAATTAGAGTTTTAAATTTAATTGATCAATTCAATTTAATATATATTTATATACAATAGATATTTCTTCTTTGTATATATTCATTGTTTAATTTAATTGGTTAACATCATAAATAATATGCATGTGGTCCTAGGTCTACGCTCGTCACTTGTTTATTAAAGTATTTTTTCATAAATTTGATACTTAACTTTTTTTTTTTCATTTACGTACTTGATTATGTTATGAATTTTTTTTTTTGTTTATAATCTATTTGTGAATCCAAACAATTGAATTAATTTAAAAGTGAATAGATGAATGATATTTGTTTGGAATATTGAGGGAAAAAAAATCGATTCAAATATTTCTATCATACGCTTATTCTAAAATTGAGGAAGTAATTATTCTAGAAAAATAATTTAGAGTATCTTCGTTATTTGCATGGTGGTGAATAAAAAGTGAATTATAAAATTGATGATAATTGATAAGAAATGAGAATAGAGTAGTGTTTATATTTGATATTCTAAACAACATGGGATTTGACCAAATCTCTCGATATTGATTGGGAAAATAAAAGTGGACTTGAGGACATTTTATTCTTCCTACACTTTTCAAACACGGAAAGAGTGGATATTTGTATACTTCAACACTTATCAGATACATGGAATATATTTTTATAGATATTTATGTTGGAGAAAATGGTTGGTGGTACTATTGTTTATTTAATTGGTATTAAAGTGTGTTTGAGACTTTAATAGTTGACCAATTAAATATGGATGTTAAAATTAATTTTTTTCGGAAATTAATTGTTTCGAGTGCGTTCTACTCGCAGAGTAGATAAGAATAACGTATTCATACTCGCAAAATCGATTTTCGGTGAATGAGAAATTGAATCGAGAGTTAAGTGGTTCAACACCTAATTATGGGATTAATGAAGGAATTAAACGAGTCAATTAATTATTCACCCCACATTGGAAATTTATAATACTAATATACATGATATTAGTATGAGTACAATGTAGTATAATAAGTTTTAATTGATTGCTAGACAATCAAAATTGTCACGCGCGCCGCGTCTGCGCCCGTTGCCTTGGTCTTGGTTCTTGACAGTTGGACTTTGGGCCTTGGGCCTCAAACCGGATGCTTCATTGAGCACATTTGACACATGTACTAATTTTGTGGGGCAGTTACCAGCGCATTCAGTGGAAACGCGTCTGGTCAACTGCGGTTTTCAAACTAACCACCAACAAGACGCGTCTCCATTAAATGCTCACGCGTTTTTCTTTTATGCTCCGAGTGGAGGTTTGCATATAAATAGCGTCCTCATGCATTTTCCTTGGCCACACTCTGAAAACTATTCTCTTCTCCCTCAGTCTCTCTGCATACAGAGTCTAAGAGCCAGTCCAGTTCGAGCGCTCCTTTCGTTCGCCGGTGCTTCAAGTCATGCGATGCTGCACACTTGAAGATGACGTGTTGTTTTACCTTTGGGGACGTATTTTCAGAACCGAAGAGCACTACCAGGGAAATTTCGTCTTGCGGGAAGAGGACTTCTTCGATTCGACACCTTTCTGTTTTCGTATTATTACTTCTTGTATTTCGTATTACTTCAAGTTGTAATTTTCTTTTTTAATTTTGTAAAAGAATTATCATTTCCGACAGCCTATCCAACAATCGCAAGACGAAATTCTTGAAAAATGACTGATAGAAATAATAATCCTTCAAACTAGGAAAACACATTTGTTCCTTCAGGTACTCCCACTCCCCTGGGCACCACTACCTCCGTTTCCTCTGTAACTGTCCAAGTTGGGCAGACCTCTAATACCAGTGTGGTGAACTCATTCTATTTTGACAACTTGTGATCTTTTATGGTCCAAAGTGAGAGACCCAAAAAATTTTCGGGTAAGAACTTCAAGAGGTGGCATTTTTCTTGACCACCTCGAGGTTGGCGAAATTCCTTACTGAGGACCCGCCTGAGGTCATTAAGAATGATCCTCAAAATCATGATGTTCGTGAACGTTGTGGGATCACGACTTCTATGCTCAGAATTATATTTTGAGTGGTCTGGTAGATGCTTTGTACAGTGTCTATCAGAAGTGTAAAACAACCAAGGAAGTGTGGAATTCCTTGGAGGCCAAATATGTGGCCGATGATGCCGGTACTAAGAAGCGCCCGGTTGGGAAGTTCTCGAACTTCAAGATGGTGGACTCGAAGTCTGTCGTCAAACAAGTTCAAGAGTTTCATTTGATTCTGCATGATATGCGGTAGAAGGGATGGTACTGTCGGATACTTGTCAAGCCGCTGCAGTAATTGAGAAATTGCCTCCAAGTTGGAAGGAGTTTCAGAGCCACCTGAAACTGAAGAAAGAGAGTATGACTTTGCAAGATGTCATAGGCAAACCTCAGATTCGCGAAATTTTTAGTACCGAATATAGCATATTTATAAAATAAATATTTAGAATTTGTTTTTATATATATATGCTTCAAGGTTTATTTTGAAATCTTTACAAAAATTATTGTATAATTTTTTTTTTTAAATTTCCAGATTTAATATAAATTTTTATATGAGTCCTAATTTTTTTTTTTGTAAATTATATCCTAATTCTATATATAACTTTTAAAAAAATTCAGATTTTACATAAATTATTTTTTGGTTTGAAGTTAATATATTTTTTCATATTTTAAAATTATTTTAATTTGTATTTATTAAAAGTCAACTTTATGTTGGTCAACTAACGGGTTTCATCCAAAAATTAACAGTTGAGACCAAATATGCAATAAAAAGGATCAGTTTTATTGTAGGTATCAAATGTGTTTTGGACAAATTCTCGTGGGAACAAATTGCAATTAACTCATTAATCAATTGTAATAAATGAATTCTAAACCCTTTGCAGTGAAGTTAAAACTGCTATTTATAGGAAAAATCTTGAAAAATCATTGTCGCTCACCCCATTGACTTTGGGCCTCACACGCAAGGGACTGTAGTCCCTGCTGGCAATTCTCTGTTTTCAGCCGGAAACGGACTCCCAAACGTTTCCGGCGCATCTAGTAAGCCTATCCTCCCTGATTCCTTTGCAAGTGTTTCACGTCAGGGTACTTTGTTTCCTGTTCTTCCCTTGCAGGATTGCACGAATTCGGTTGATGGCCCCTTGGATGCCTCAATTGCTGATCATGTTGGGGATACCCTTGGCACCCTCCCGACTTCAGCCGAAAACGATTCCTTGACTGTTTCCGGCGTACTCAGTAAGTTGTGTATTCCTGGTAGTTCTGATACTTTGAATTTACATGCCACGGCTGCTACTCTTTCCCCTAATTTGCAGGAACTCCGACCGGGTATTGACGTTCCCCAGCCAACTTCCGTTTCTCTTGGTCAGCGTTCTTTTGCTGAGGCTGCTCGTTCGGGATACCCCGCACAATCAGCCCATGTCCACATCCCTTCCAATCCTCTTCAGTCGGCGAAGTATGGCAATATTCCCTTGGTGGTTATTGATGATGAGGATTATCAGCGTGGCCACAATGAATTTTCCAATGCTTTTATTGGGCGTATGTTGACTCTTCCTGGTAGGCCGCTTAGTTCGATGTTGTCAATCAAAGAACGGCTTAAAGTTGCTTGGAAACTCAGGGGCAGATTGAAAATGATTCCACTTGGTAAAGGATAATTCACTGTCCTTCTGGAAAACGATGATGACAGGCAGCGTATTGCCTTACGTAGTGTTTGGCATCTTGATACGGGTTCCTTTCGTCTGCAAAATTGGACTTCAGACTTTAATCCTAACAAAGTTAAGTCCTCCACAGCACAAGTGTGGGTCCAGTTTACGGACCTTCCGATTGAGTACTGGCAACCCCGTTTTCTGGAGGCCATGGCTTCGACTCTGGGATCCTTGGTCCGTATTGATGAGAGCACGTTGAACCGCACTTTTGGCTTATATGCCCGGCTTCTCATTGAACTTGATATGCTTTCCGAATAGCCGCAACAGATTGCATATCAACGAGGTTCTTACTTATCCATGGTTAATGTGGTTTACGAATGTCTTCCTCTCTTTTGCAAAGAATGTCACGTCATTGGGCATTCTATGGCTTCTTGTCACAAGCGGAAGGATAAGCCCCCTCCCATTATTACCAAGCGTCGACGAAGTAGAAGTAGGGGCAGAAACGCTAAGTCTATCCCACCCACTACGCAAGGTCCGGACGATATGCGTTTTACCAAGGACGATGTCGCTTCTCTCAAATCTGGTATTGTGGGCTCCCAAGATGCGAAGGAATTCCGCACAGAAGTTGATCATGAGCTAACCAAGGGTGAGGCCGCACATATGAATTCTGTTCCTAACACTTGCACTACCATGGTAGTCCATGCTTCTTCGAATATGGTTATTTCTACCTTTAATAGCTTTGATGCTTTAGACGACAACGAGGATCCTCTAGTTCCTACCAGTACATTAGAGTTTATGGATTCTCCTAATATGCAAGGGCCTACAATGAGACCTGCTGGCGATCAATTGCTCATAGCTGGGAACGGGAACGAGGCCGTTCCCGGCGCATCGTGTAAGCCACAAAATTCTATTCTCTCAGGTATCCCTTCTACGACACAGACTTCTGTTGTTCTTTCATTACCATCGCAGGTTGCAGCGGTTTTCAAGTCTCAATCTAAGCATGTGGGAATATCTTTGCAACCTCCACTACGGGGAACTCTTCTTCCCTCTCCCGCAACTACCACGACTATCATTGATGTTAATTTGGATGTCCCAAATCTGGAGACACTGACTGAGGAGCTTTCCTCCCATGCTCAAGCTCCTTTCGTTGTTGATTCAGAGGGCCACAGGATCCAGGAAATGGAGCGGGTGGGACGACGGGAATGGGGTGCTATTTCTGACGATGAGGAGGACTCTTTTCAGCCGCCGAAGCACGGTCTAGCGGTTCCTCAATGATTGTATTTTCTTGGAACGTACAAGGCCTGGGCAATGAGCAATCCCGGGATGCTTTTTCTTCGTTTTGTTCCAGGCATAAACCGGACTGGGTTGCAATTTTAGAACCCAAGATTCTATTGAGTGCAATTCCTGCTTCTTTCTGGACTTCTAATCAATTGTCTTTCTATGAGGAAAATTCCAGAAACACCATGCGTTCTAATATATGGATCCTATGTAGAGCTCGGTTTCTACCCATCTCTACAACGGTTTTATCCACTCCGTAGTGTATTTCAGTTAGAGTTAATGATGATAACCATTGTTGGACCCTTGTCTTTGTTCATGCCAATAATAATTACGTGGCTCGCCGGGCATTGTGGTTCGACATCCTGACAGTTGCTGAGCTAACATGTGTGTGATTGGGGATTTTAATGTCACCAGAGGCACACATGAACGAGTAGGGGCTCGGAGTACTTCCACCCTCCCAATGCAGGAGTTTGAGAGTTTTCTTGATGAGGCTTTCGCTTATTGATGTCCCTTCTACCGATCATTCTTATACTTGGTCTACACGTCGGAAGGGTACTTTGCTTGTTGCTCGCCTTGACCGAGCCTTGGTCACCCAGCCTTTTCTTCACCTCTGGGGCTCCATCACGCTGGATATTCTGCACCGTATTTCTTCAGATCATCGTCCTCTTCTGCTGACCTTGGCATCTATGCAGCATCAACGAGCCTCTCCTTTCCGCTTTCAAAGCATGTGGGTGCAACACGACTCTTTCATGGAGTTAGTATGTTCCTCTTGGAGGAGTCCTTATACTTGCCATGATCCGATCCGGCTAGTTATTTATAAGCTTAAACGGTTGAAAGGGTCTCTAAAAGTTTGGAATACACGTATATTTCGTAACATTTTTATGGAAATACAGTTAGCGGAGGACTCTCTTAACGATATTCAGCGTGATATTGAATTGCATGGCGATTCTGATAGTAGATTTGCTGCGGAGGTGGATTGCATGGTTCATTTGCATCGCCTTCTTCGCCATAAGCAAGAATTCTTCATGCAACGCAATAGGCTTCAATGGCTCCAGGATGGAGATCGTAACTCCAAATTCTTTCACAATCTGCATAAGTTGAGAGGCAATTACAAAGGTATTGACAAGATTTTTATTGATGGTGTACTTTCTACGAATCCGGAGGAAATTTCGTCACACATAGTGGATTTTTATTCACAACTCTTTGGGCTGACTTCGGATATTGCTTTGGATCCGGAGATTCTAGACTGACTTCCTTTCTCATGGGTTTCGGCCGAGCAGAATGATCTATTAATTGTTATTCCTAGCGACGAGGAAATCAAAGCCGCTGTTTTTTATATGGATCCGTCTAGTGCCCCCGGCCCGGATGGTTTCTCCGGAGCTTTCTTTCATTCCTGCTGGGATATTATTTCTTCTGATGTTTGTGCTGCAGTTAGACACTTCTTTACTCATCTTTCTTTGCCTGTTGGTTTTAACTCCAACTTTGTCACGCTGATTCCAAAGAAATCTGAGGCAGTTTATATTCGGGACTACCGGCCGATTGTTTTGGGTAATTTCCTTTTCAAATCCTTTACCAAGATTGTTTCTATGCGCTTGGGATGGTTTGTTGGAGCTCTTCTCACCCATTCTCAATTTGGTTTTGTTCCGGGAAGACGTATTCACACTTGCATAGCCTTGGCTTCTGAGGCTATGAATAAGATTGACATTTCACGAGCGGAGGGTGGTATGGCCTTTAAAATTGACATCACTAAGGCCTTTGATACGGTCGATTGGTCCTTCTTATTTGCGGTCCTTCGGCGTATGCATTTCTCGGATCGGTTTATTGATTTGATTCATTCGATCCTTTCTTCAGCCAGGCTTTCGGTTTTGATTGAGGGTAGGGCGCATGGCTTCTTTGGTTGCACAAGGGGGATGCGTCAGGGTGACCCACTTTCTCCTTTGTTATTTTGCTTAGCGGAGGAGGGGCTTGGTCGACTTCTCGATAATGCCTTCCACACTAAAACACTGCTGCCTATTAAGGGGGTTTTTCCATATCTCTTCTATGCCGATGATATCCTGATTTTTGCAAAGGCCACTGCTTCTAATGCGAACAACCTTGTAAGGATACTCAAGACTTATGGGGATGCCTCGGGACAGATTTTTAGTCCGGCTAAGTCCCGGGTTTATTTTGGGGCTTGTGTTGCTTCTGCTCTCCGTTCTAGAATTTCTCGGACCACGGGTATAGTGGAAGATGCACTACCCTTTACTTATCTTGGAGTGCCGATCTTTAAAGGGGCTCCAAAGGCCCCTCTACTGAGGCCTATTGCGGATTCTATTAAAAGCAAATTTAGTCGTTGGAAAGGTTCCTCCATTTTGTTTGCAGGCCGTCTTTGTTTAATTAATTCGGTTATTGCAGCTTCGACGGTTCATACTATTATGCTTTATAAGTGGCCCTCTACTCTTATATCGGATTTGGAATCTTCGATGCAAAATTTTTTATGGACATGTGATGTTAATAAGAGAAGTTCTTCTTGCTCGGTCGCTTGGAAGCGTTGTTGTACCCCAATTAGTGAAGGGGGTTTGGGAGTTCGTTCCTTCCGGCTAGCCAATGAGTCTTACACTTGCTCTCTTGCATGGGATGTGTTACGTAAACCATCACCGGAGTTTGAGCCGTTGCATTCTCGTTTCTTTGGGAAGAATGGTAAGGTTCGGACTTCTTATGTTGCCTCCTCTATCCTTCCGGGTGGTCGAGGTCATTTTCACACGCTTCTGGAGGATGCACGTTGGATTGTTGGTTATAATTCTAAGGTCAGTTTTTGGCATGACAATTGGTTGGGGTACAGGATTGTTGACAGAATTGGTATCCCTGATTCTTTTGCCCGTACTCTTGTGGGCACTGTGGGTGATTTCTTTTACGATGGGCGTTGGCATTTTGGCCCTATCTTTTTTCTGACGTACTCCGATATTGTTCGTGATATTCTACGCGTCCGGATTTCTTATGCTGCTGATTCCTTAGTATGGGCACACTCTGTCTCTGGGGAACTTATTTCGCGTCTAGCATATGATAAGTTGAGGCAGCCTCTTCCAAAGCCACCTTGGAGCGACTGGATTTGGGGTTCATTTATCCCACGTTGTCGTTCAACTATGATTTGGCGTGCCATTTGGGGGAAAATTCCTACGGGGGATTGGATTCAGCGTTTTGGCGTGGCTGGCCCTTCGCTTTGCCATCTCTGCATGTCGAATGGGGAGACACAGGATCATATTCTTTCCACTTGTCCTTTTGCTAGATGTGTTTTTTCTGAGATTGTTAATTTTTTTAATATCCAGTTGAACTATGATGCGGGGTTTCTTGACCTATTTATGCAGGCTAGACAAGTGAGGCTGAGTGAGCAGATTGGTCGTCTATGGCGTATTGCGTTTGTCACTACAACTTGGTCGATCTGGACTTGGCGTAATAAAGTGGTTTTTGAGGGACAACAAGCTTCTCATATTCGGTGTACTGCTTTGGCCTTGGCTTGCATCAAAGATTCAGCTGCTTTAGCTGGTGGGGAGTCGAATAGTTCTCTTTCTGATCTTTTGGTAATCCGTTCTTTGGGCGTTCCCCTTCGTCCCAAGAAGGTGCGTGTTCCTGTTGATGTTCGTTGGTTTCCACCCCCGCCTGGGTGGTGTAAAGCAAATGTAGATGGTGGAGTTTCTTCGGCCCCAAATACTATGTTCGTTGGTTCCGTCTTCCATAATTCTAGAGGCTTTTTTATGGCTGCTTTTTCTGATGTGATTGGTTGGAGTTTTCCTCTTGAGGCGGAATTGGCTGCTATTTTTTCTGCCATTGAATTTGCTTTTTTACGAGGTTGGAAAAAATTGTGGATTGAATCAGATTCTGTTCTTGCGATTAAGACCATGAATAAGGAAATTCCTCTTGTCCCTTGGAGACTACGTAGTTTTTGGAGCCAAGCAAATCGTATGGCGGGTCAGATGGAGGTGAGGTTTTCGCACATCTTTCGAGGGGGGAATAGGGCTGCGGATACCATGGTTCGTCAACACTGCACCCGGTCTTGGATAGGTAACTGTCCGGATTTCTTATTAAGTATTTTATGTATGGACATGAATAGTACTTATTGTAGGATTTGATGTTTGTTCTTAGTATTGTTCTTAGTTTTGTTTCTCTTTGGTTGTACTCTTGGGTTTACTTTTCCGTTTTGGCCGTGTGTTTTGGCCTTATTTTTGTTAGCTGTTTTTGTGGTGTGAGGACTTCTTAGTCCTTTCTTTTCTCCCCCGGCCCGGGGTTGTGGGCCCACCTATTTTCTTTTATTTTAATAAAATAACCTAATTTGCCTAACCCTCCAAAACTCTAATCCTAATACTATCATTTGTAAACCCACTATCTCCATTCAAATATACATTAACCAATATTATATACTTACATACCTAAAAGTATGACGACACAATTTTTCTCTTACCCATTTATTATCATAAACCTTATAAAGCAAAAGTTATTCATGCCTATGTGACAAGACCATGGTTGCTCTATCTCAAGAATTGGCCCCTCTCATTCATGCACTTATTGCAAATCGATCTCGACCGTTGTTTTATTTCATTTCGATCATGTTCGTCCGCTTTTGCTCATTTTTATCTATAAATTTGCACTCCACCTATCATCCTTTCATTCATTCTTTGTCCTATTCTCCGACTCGTCACATTTCTTCCGTCCGAGTTTGTGGTTACCATTGGTTATCGAGTGTTGACACATTTCAATTGTTAGGCCGACTTCGTGGATAGTGTCTGCCGCTGCAGTTGATCATTTCATAGCATTCATCTTGATGAAGCGGTTTCTGTAACATTAGTATTGCTATTATAGATCGTTAATGTATAGGTTGTTCAGACTTTTAATTTTTTATTTTTCAGTTCAATTTTGTCATTGAATGATCAATCCATTCACTGATCAATGTTGTAATACCGTCGGGATGTTGTTTTCATTCTTGATTCATTATTGAAAAAATAATATTATTTGGTTGTGTATTACCTCCCTCCCTTTTTTTGTTTGTTGTCCTTTAGATTCTCGCTTTCGATGTATTGCCTGCCGGAAGATTTGTACTATCTTGCTGTTTAGTTTGCATCTTTGGATGTTTTTTATTATCTTCATTTATGTCTTGCCGAAGATTTTTATTTTCGTCCTCTAGATTTTGCCTATCGAGTGTTTTGTATTTTGGTCCTTTATGACTTGCCGGAATTTTTTTATGTTGCCATGGCTATGCTTTAACAATTAAATTCATGTGTATTCCCCACCATTTCAAAGATGTTGAATTGTCTTAAAAAAATCACAATAGTGGCAAATTAAAGGAGTTGATCAAAAACAGTTAATATCAATTTATAAATTAGTGTCACGATTAATGTCAAATTTTAACATGGTGGCTTCTTGGATTAATTGTTTTGACTATTTTTTTATTAGGATCCGAAAATTAGATGATTTCCTATTTTAGTTCTTTTTTAGTTGCCAGAATGTTTGTGTGTTGCCACGGATACGTTTTAGCAAATAAATTCATGTGTAATCCCCATGAATTCCGTGTGTTTCCATTTTTATTCTATTTTATTGACCTTGACTTGGCTTAAAAATTAGAATCCTAACCCTACCTTATTAAAAGAATTGTGTATCTTGATTCCCCTATGTGTGTTTTTACTTTAGTTGGATTTGACTAGGTTAAAATAGATATGGTAATTATGTTAATAATAGCAATTTTCCTGTTATAACTTCAACGATTAAGGAGTGATCATTGTTAAGGAATGTTACATTTAACGATAAATTTAAGATATTTAAGGATGTTACATTTGATTTTTTTATTGACTTTATATTGCATATTGAGTTAAAAAGATATTGGTGTTATTCTATATGTAAAATTTATTTTGTAGTGAATTTAAAAAAAAAAATTGTACTCCTGTAATCAAGGATATGTTGACCTGGTCAATAATTAATGATATGCATATTTGGTAAATAATTAATAAATAGTAACCTAACAATGACAAAACTGATTATTTATTGGATGTTGTAAACGTATTTAAGTTAGTGTGATTAAATTTTAATTCTGTGGGTAAACTTAGTTAACATATATGCTTAACATATGTGCATGATTTGGTGAATAAAGTTGAAATCGTCACTCCTATAATTAAGTACCTAATCTGAGAGATTTCACATTTATCTGTTGCTATGATTAAGTAAAGAAATTTTAATTCACATGAGTCACATGAGTGATAAAAAAAAAGTAATTCAATTACTCAGGAGAAAATATATCACTACGTTTAATATCCAATTAGTCACATTATAATTAATTATTATGGAAGAAATTTAATTATGATATTAATGGTGACATAATATTACCACCTTATATAAGTTTCCACTCACGCAGTTTCCGTCAAACAGATTTATGCCAACTGTATAAAATAAACAAATTTGAACGTGCCAAATATTAATCCTTATGTTATAATTCCTACTTATTAAGGAGTGATCATTGTTAATTAATCATATACATTATTTCAATATTGTAAAACTCATTCAAACAAAGATAAAATTTGACGAATATCGATTTTGATATAAATAGGATTCATATTTTTCATATTTCTAAATTTTAACAAAGGCGTATAGGCAAAGTATTATATGAAAATAATTAATGATAAGGTTATCATAAAACAATTTTAAAGTATCAAATATTTAATAGGAGTATCAATAATCTCAACAGGAGTATCATTAATTTGGTCAATGATATAATATTGTAATTGTTGTAAAAAAAATTGAACCCAAATTAATGATACTTCTGATGAACTTTTTGATACTTCTGGTCAAATATTCGATACTTTAAAACAGTTTTATGATAAGATTATCATTAACCATTTTAATATAAAACCTACTCATGTGTATATACATGTTGATTAATTTAATTTTTATTCTTATTTTTTGTTATATTAATTATATGATTGTTATTTTTCCTCAAAATAATTGTGCACTAAAAGGACTCATTTTAAAGTAGCAAAGTTAAGTGATTATAACCAAAATTAGACAAAGATAAGGGACTAAAATTTTATTTTACCTTTAAAAAAAGTTATTAACAACTATCAAGAGTAATTATAATTATAGAAATTGTGGAATTTTATTTGATAATTAGACAATTTGGAGCTTATTATAATGAGTATGTACAGAGTAAAATTATCTCTAAGTGATTAATTAAAGATATAATTATTATAGGACTTAATTAGTTTTAAGTATATCTTTAATTATCTCTTTAAATGCGATAATTTTTCTCTGAAGAAGCATTATTATATGACTTAATTAGTTTCCTTTAAATCTTAGAATAATTTGTTTCTTTTAATGCACATACATATACTTTAAATATGTTACTCTAATACCATAACTTTTTTTTATATATATTTGATTGAGCAAGTTTAGAAACAATTCAACTGTGTAATATTTCCATTACTGAAAATTGTGATTTCAATTGTGATTTATATTTTCACTGTGATTTGAAATCATATTATATGTGATTTAAAAATATAATTTAAGCTGATATATAATTATATCACACTTATTTAGAATCAACACTCATTTTAAAAATCCACTAATTAAATAAAGTTGTCAACGACTAATTTTTTTAAATTGCATATTCATTCAATTACCATAATCGTAATTATAGAATGTGTAAAAATCAGTCCTTACGGATTTTTTTAGAGTAGATGATTTCTCTTTAATCATATTAATAGCTCTTTAGTGCTCCAGCATTCAAATCTCTGATATGACGTTATAACTATATTAATAGCTACCGATTTTAATTTTAATTTTAGGTGGAGAATATTTATAAACATGGTTTAATTTTTTTCCCATTTGATGATTCTTTTAATGAAAATTTAACCATTACCGATTTGGGAAGATTGGAGGGAAGTTTAATGGGTAAATTAAAGATACTTATCATTATATCTTTGTTATGTACTCCCTCTGTCCATGAAATTTCTACCCATTCACTATTGGGTACAGTTTTTAATAAAAATTAGTATTTTATTGAAAAAGTAGATAAAGTAGATAAAATAAGAGTATTGTGGTGGGTATTGTGGGACCCATTTATTTGTTTGTGAGTGGTGTTTATTTCCAAAAAGGGAATGTGTAAAAATTTGGTGGACAACCAAAAAAGGAAAGTGGGTAAAAATTTGGTGGACGGAGGGAGTACTATTTTACGAAAGCTTTGTATAATTATCTGCATCCCTAATTAGATGGGCATATAATGGCTGAATTTTTTTTGGCCGGCTAATCCTTTTGATTAAAATGTATTTAGTGTTGAGGCAAAATTAGAGGTATTTATTATTTTATATCTTTGTTATGCATTTATTTTATGGAAGTCTTGTATAAATAAATAATTACTTGCAATGATATATAGATGTGATTTAAAGTCCTTAATAAAATTGTAAATATATATCGACGTGAAATAAGTTGGTGAATATTTGTAAACATTATTTGATTTTTTCATGCATTGAGATTTTGATTGAAGCCTCCGTCCTTTGCTAACTTAATTAAAATTTAAGTTGAGGAACTCGAATCTCTATCTCAATCGTATTATTTTTGTTGTTTATACTTGGTCTGTGTCTTTTATTGAATTGATTCGTTTTACATATTCGTTGTTCCATTATGGTTTTTTGTTCTATAATTGTTATTAATATGATTGTTATTCCTTTCTTTTAAACGCTATTTTTCGCTTATTAGTCCTTTATATTTTTGGAAAGATTTAGAATTTAAAAGTTGTGCTTAAATTTGCCCAACATAAAATATAGTGTTCTTATTTTGCAAGATTGTAAAGATAGTGTTCTAATTTTATAAGCCCATGAAGATAGTTTTCTAAATTTGTAAGCTTGGAAAGATAGTGTCCTAATTTTACAAACACACATAATATAATGTCTTAAAAAAAATTACTTGCGTACATGATTTAATTTAATGATAAATTATAAGTATGGCTTATTGTATACATATCAACTCATAGTTCAGAAAATATTGGTGATTGATTGAAGCCTAATTAAACTTAATGTGGTATTACATTTTTAATCATAAAATATTACTATTGAGAATATGTTATAGAATTAAATTGTTTCATATATGAATAACTTTATAATTATTTTTAAATACACTTTACTTTAGCCAGTTAATGTTCTTTAATTAGAAAATTAATACTCTTTGCTACCATTAACTAAATTAATTATAAGGGTAAAATTGTTATTTTAGGACACCGCCTTATGAGATTTTGTAAAATTATCTTTAAGGGCTAGGAAATTTGAGACAATATCTTCACGAACTTGCAGAATTAGGATCTTTACAAACTTTCGAAACTATGACACTATCTTTTAATTTTGGCCAATTTTGTCCATATTTTATAAAATATGGTCAACTGGGTATATCATAATCGGAATTTATTTGATTCACATTTTATAAAATTTGGACTAAATTTTATTTAACCGAAAGATGTGGTCATAAGTAACAACTTCTGCAATTACGTAGATAATTAACTTGAAGTCAGTTTTCACCAATCAAAATATTTTATTTAAAAAAATGAATGGTACTATAATGTCTAATGTATTAATTCATTATGATTTTGTTTCTACAAGGAAACAACAACTAGATATCAAATCAACTCTCTCAACTCTTCTCCGAAGCGGTTATCATAAAAATATATTTTTTGATAAAGTTCCATATTTTTCTCCATTACAAATTGACCTTATTTTTTTTTGTTTTTCAATCTTGCCTTTCTTAAATATATTGGTTATATGGAATTTTTTTAATTTTAGGAAACTACCTTATGAGTGCTTGTAAGATTAGGACACAGTCTTTACGGGCTTGAAAATTGAAACAATGTCTTTACGAACTTGCAAAATTAGAACAATATCTTTACAAACTCACAAAACTAGAACACTTTTTTTTAATTTTGGCCCATTTAGGCCAAATTTTATAAAATACGGCCAATTAGGCATATCGTAATTGGCTTTATTTGACCCACATTTTATAAAATTTGACCTAAATTTGCCAAACATAAAAGATAGTGTCCTTATTTTACAAAATTGTAAAAATAGTGTTCTAATTTTATAAGCCCATAAAGATAGTTTCCTATATTTGTATGTCTGAAAAGATAGTAGTCTAATTTTGCAAACACCTATAAGATAATATCCTAAAAAATAATTTTTTCTTGCGTACATGAGTTAATTAAGTGATAAATTATAAGGTATGACATAATGTATACATATCAATTCATAGTTCAGACATTATTGGTGATAAATTAGAAACATAATTAACTTCAATGTGGTATTACATACTTTAATCATAAAATATTACTATTGAAAGTATGTTTTAAAATTAAATTATTCATATATGAACCACTTTATACTAATTTTTAAATACACTTTACTTTAAAAAAATATCATTAACTAAATTGGTTATAAGGGAAAAATTGTTATTTTAGGACACTACCTTATGAGTATTTGCAAAATTAGAACACCATCTTTACGGGCTTGCAAAATTGAGACAATATCTTTACGATTTTCTAAAATTAGGACAGTATCTTTACAAACTTGCATAACTAGGAAACCCTATTTTAATTTTGGTCAATTTAGGCCAAATTTTATAAAATATGACCAACTGGGCATATCGTAATCGGGCATTATTTGGGCCACATTTTATTAAATTTAGCCTAAATTTGCTCAACATAAAAGATAGTATCCTTATTTTACAAGATTGTCAAGACAGTGTTCTAATTTTATAAGCCCATAATGACAATTTCATATATTTATAAGCCCAAAAAGATAGTGTCCTAATTTTACAAACACCCCTAAGATAATGTACTAAAAAATTTGCGTATATGAGTTAATTTAGTGATAAATGATAAAATATGACTTACTGTCTACATATCAATTCATAGTTCAATCAACGTTGGTGATAGATTAGAAACATAATTAACCTCAATGTGATATTACATACTTTAATCATAAAATATTACTATTGAGAGTATATTTTTTAGAATTAAATTGTTTCATATATGAACCACTTTATAATTATTTTTTAGATACACTTTACTTTAACCAATTAATGTTCTTTAAATAAAAAATGAATACTCTTCGTTAACATTAAGTAAATTGGTTATATGAAAACACATGTTATTTTAAGAGACTACCTTATGACTATTTGTAGAATTATAACACTATTTTTACGAGCTTGCAAAATTGAGACAATATCTTTACGAACTTGTAAAATTAGGACAATATATTTACAAACTTGCAAAACTATAACATTATCTTTTAATTTTAGCCAAATTAGACCAAAATTTATAAAATATGGCCAATTGGGCATATCATAATGGGACTTTATTTGACCCACATTTTATAAAATTTGGCCTATATTTGCCCAACACTAAAGATAATGTCCTTATTTTGTAGGATTGCAAAGATAATGTTATAATTTTATAAGCACATAAAGATAGTTTCCTAAATTTGTAAGCCCAAAAAATAGTGTCCTAATTTTGCAAACACTATAAAAAAAATCTTTCGTATGCGAGTTAATTTAATGATAAATTATAAGGTATGACTTATTGTATGCATATCAATTTGTAGTTCAGACAATATTGGTGATAGATTGGAGATATAATTAACTTCATTGTGGTATATTTAATCCTAAATATTACTATTGAGAGTATGTTTTAAAATTAAATTGTTTCATATATGAACCACTTTATAATTAATTTTGGCCAATTTAGGCCAAATTTTATCAAACACGGCTATCTAGGCATATCATAATCACGCGTTATTTGACCCATATTTTATAAAAGAGTAAGTTTTATAAGAAAATAATTCATGATAGGCTTATCATAAAACTATTTTAAAATATCGAATATTTGACCAGGAGTATTGATGATATCACCAGGAGTATCATTAATTTAGGTTCAAATTATTTTACAACAATTACAATATAATACCACCGACTCAGATTAATGATATTCCTGGTGATATTATCGATACTCCTGGTAATATATTCTATACTTTAATATAGTTTCATGATAAGCTTATCATGAACTATTTTCATATAATACTTTGCCTTTATAAAATTTGGCCTAAATTTCATTTAATCGGAAGATGTGGTCATAAATAACAATTCTACAACTACATAGATAATTCTCTTGAAGATAGTTTTCACATATTAAAAAGTTTATTTAAAAAAATGGTTCTATAATGTCTAATAGATTAATGAATTATGATTTTGATTATACAAGGAAACAACAACTAGATATCGAATCAACTCTCTCAACTCTTCTCTGAAGCGGTATTCATAAGAATACATTTATTTTAAAAAGTTCCATTATTTTCTATATTAAATTGACCTTATTTTTTTGTTTTTCAATCTTGCTTTTCTTAAATATATTGGTTATAAGGGATTTTTTTTTTAAATTTTAGGACACTACCTTATGAGTGTTTTTAATATTAGGATACTAACTTTACTAGCTTGCAAAATTGAGACAATGTCTTTTTGAACTTGCAAAATTAAGACAATATATTTACAAACTTGCAAAACTAGGGCACTATCTTTAATTTTTAGCCAACTTTGGCAAAACATTACAAAATACGACCAAATAGGTATATCATAATCGGACATTATTTGACCCATATTTTATAAAGGGTGCGGCTAAATAAACCCCCGAAATTGCTATATATACCCCAACTACTAAATGTACCCCATTAATAATAAATAAAATAATAAAAACTACTAAGCACACCCCATATTTTGACTATCATATCCTTTAGCTTTAAAATCAAAGAAACATATTTTCCCAAGAAACATGGTATTTTCCATAAAAAAAAATGAAGAAAGACACATATTTTTTCATCAGACTTTGATTTTCATCCAAACATGTGCCCATCAATGATTTTTTTTTCTTAATCTCAACTTAGTTGCGTATGACTTCATCCCTTTTAGGATTTCATTTGTAATGGAAAATATGAAAGTGTTTTTCCAATGCAATAGAAACTACACGCAGATATTGGGGCAGATAGTCCCTACCTCTAAAAAGAACTAATCTAACAATTATACTGGAAAAGATTGTTGGTTGTTGAGAAAATTGAAAGAGGCGAAAGTGAAGAAGATTAATTATTCATGATGTAGATTCAAGCAAAACTTGAAAATTTTCTACATTTTCTGTTATGATAAGATGGAGAAGAATTCACCGATAACAATGTCAATAATAATCTCTTTCCTTTATCAACGACATTGCTTTTCTTTTTTTTATAATGAAGAAGACAATGAGGTGGAGAAAGTGAAGAAGGAAAATCTATTCACATATGGGTAGTTTAATAATTTAACATAAGGTTAATTTAGACTAAAAATATTTTGGGGTATGTATAGAAATCTCGGGGGTATATTTAACCGCGCCCTTTTATAAATTATTTGGCTTAAATTTGACCAACACAAAAGATAGTGCCTAATATAAGATATGACTACAACATAAATGAATCTATTCATTTCTTTTAATATTATTTGACCTATAATTACCAAATGATGTACCGTGTAAAATTGTTAAACACAGAAAAAGTTAGATAGTATAATTATATCTCTGTCATCTTGCGATATTGTCATGTCGACCTATTCATCAGTTTACGGTCATTTGTATTTGTATCCATATTTTCTCATTCTATTCTTATTTTTTTTCATTACTTAAGACTTCATCAGTCCTTCAACTGATCTATGTACATGTTATCAAATTTTTGCTTAAAATTATATTTGATTGATGAGAAAATTTAGTGTATTTATAATATGTTTGTGATGGGGATACTTGAATTGAAGGTCTGTATCTTTCAAGTTATTGAGTATTGTTTTGGTTTTTTTTTTCCATAACACAGATTTTGCATGTAACAAATTCTCATTTTACTGTGTTTTGCAATGACTATTAATAAAAGTCAAGGTCAATCTATTTCAACATTTGGTTTATATCTTCCAAAACCAGTTTTCATTCACGGTCAACTGTATGTTGCAGCATTAAGCGTAAACAATAAAATTTGATTGAAAACTTTGTGTCTTGATTCTGAAGGGTTAAGTATATAACAAATTTTATTTATAGAGAGGTTTTTAGGCATTTATAATTATTATATTGATGTTGAGTGTTTTTCTTATTAAAATAAATATACTTTTATCAATTTAATAAATTTTTAAAAAATAAATAATTAATAATTAGATAAACAAATTAATAGAAATATATTTCTATGATATACTAAAAAAAATTCTAACCAAAATAAAAGATTTTGAAAATTTCACCAACTTAAGGTACATTTCTCTGTGCGAGAGCGTGTGGATGACTCTTCAGTTTGAAATACATTACAAATTTCCACCATTTAAAAGATTTAATTTTCATCTTCCTAATAAGCAAAGTGTTGTTTTCAATGATGATGAATATATTGATGACTTACTTCAAAGACCTAATGTACAAAAATAAAAGTTTTAGCATAGATGGAACGTAACAAAATAAATGTTGAGGCCAAGAATCTCACATACATTGAGTTTCATTTAAAGTATGTCTGGGATAAAAATAAATACACTTGGGAGAGGAGAAACAACAATAGGACTGCGTAGGGAAGATTGTATAATGTTCGACCCGGTGTTGATAAACAATTTTACTTGGAAATAAAAAAAATTGTGTCTTGATTTGGAAGGAAAACCATCTAAGTATACAACAAATGTTATTTATAAGGAGATTTTTAGGAATTTATAATTATTATATTGATGCTGAGTGTTGATTTTATTGAAATAAATATATTTTTATCAGTTTAACACATTTATCAAAAATAAATAATTAATTATACACAATGCTAAGAAAAAAATTGCTAAAAACTTTGTAATGATTAATTAAAACACCCATAAAATAATATCCTAAAAAATAACTGTTTCTTGCTTATATGAGCTAATTTAGTGATAAATTATAAATATGACTTACTATATACATATCAATTCGTAGTTCAGAAAATATTTGTGATAGATTAGAAACATAATTAACCTTATTGTGGTATTACATATTTTAATTATACAATATTTCTATTGAGAGTATGTTTTATAATTAAATTATTTCATATATGAACCACTTTAAAATTATTTTTAGATACACTTTACTTTAACTAATTAATGTTCTTTAAATAAATAATTAATACTCCAGTGTCTTGACTCCGAGGGGAAACCTTCAAAATATACAACGAATGTTGTTTATAGGGAGATTTTTAGAAATTTATGATGAATTTGATGGATTTGATTGTTTGTTTTGAATGAATAAATATACTTTAACGGAGAAATTTGTGCATTTCACGTGACTGAATAATTAAAAATAAAACAACTACATTCCCATAAACATATTTCTATCGTGTTATTGAACAAAAAAATCTAACAATATTTCTCCAAACCCGCGAAATTCGCGGGTATACAACTAGTATCTCTTATATTTCTTTTACACATTCACTCTTTCTCCACTTTCTTTCACCTAATCAACATTCTACTAATTAACAATA
The DNA here is from genome assembly GCA_947034835.1 of Ballota nigra. Taxonomy (NCBI): domain Eukaryota; kingdom Viridiplantae; phylum Streptophyta; class Magnoliopsida; order Lamiales; family Lamiaceae; genus Ballota; species Ballota nigra. The sequence goes on along the minus strand of OX344720.1, from coordinate 83,883,309 downwards.
ATAATATAATATATCATCATCACTAAAAATATTAATTTTAAATAATGTTTCATCTGTTCTTATTAGTGATGGATCCAAATTTTTTAAATTAAGGTATGCAAAACTATAAAAATATTTATCTTCTTTTAAAATCATGCAAATCAAAATGTAAAACAAATTGTAAAACAAAGAAAGTAATATAAATAAAGTGTAAACAATTTAAAACAAAAAAAAAAACATATACTATTAAGAATTTTAAAAAACTATTTATTTAAAGTGAACATATATATATATATTTGTATTTTTTATAGTCCAAAATTTAAAATGGTGAGGGTATATACTTGCATCCCCTATTGTCCATGTACATTCGCCAATAATTCTTACTCTTCCATCCCCAATTATATCACGTACTCTTTTTGTTTCATATCGATATACATTTGTTATTTTAGTCCGTTTCACATCAATTTACACGCTATTAAAAAAATATTGATTTACGTATAAACTCATAAACATATATATACATATTTATCTATATATTACTATATTATTAAGAAAATACACATTTCTTAAAAAATGTGCAACCGACGTGAGATGTTTAGTGTAGTATTTAGAGTAGGTCTACTATGAAATTTGTTCATAATATGAAATTGATACAATTACATGCAATTATTATTATTAATGTCATTATATGTATTTACTGATATCATAACATTTTATACTACTATTTTTCAGTTTATAAGTCTATTGATATTAATAAATGCATATAGTTGTACCAATAATATATATAATTGTATACTATAAAATTTATTTATAGAAGATTTTGTTTATTATTTGCTATTCATTGAATTTGTTCATCCTCTCCATTTTTCCATTGGGATTAATCTCACCCAACTCAAGTGAAAAAGAACTCACCCCAATAAATATTGCACGCTAATTTTCTACGTACAAATCATTACCTCCTCTATTTGTGAATCTTCTCTCTCCTACGTGGCATGTCCCATCATAAATTATTTCAAAATCTTGCTATCACCGGACTTCTCTCCTTAACTTCCTATTTTATTAAATCTATTAACTTCTTATCAAAAAATTCTAAAATTACTTAAATTAAATTAAAAACCTTAAATTAATCCACTCCCACTTACTCCTATTTTTTTATATCTCCGAGAAACTCCACATTTATCTACAACGCACGCATATACATATATATATATATATATATATATATATATATATATACTCTCAATCATTTATTTTAAAATTCTACAATTCTATAACTTTATGATATTTTTGGATAATATTTATATATCCTATATTTATATTCATACTCTCTATTCACTTATTTTTACTATATAAACCACCTTTTTTAATTTGCATGAGTTAGTTGGAATAATTTATTATAGTTTTTAATTACAAATTGATATTTTGATTGAATTAAAAAAAATACTATATTTTGATTGAATTAATATTTAAAATATTTAATTTAAACACTTTATTTATATATATATAATATCAAATCCGCGTAATACGCGGGGTCCTGCGCTAGTAAATAACTATAGTCAGAAGTCAGAAATTAGCAAGGGCATTCTGGAGATTTCGTGTAAATACTGGGGACAAACACGGAGTGACGTCATAATGTTGAATTGTTGTGGACCAAAATAAGTATGCGAAGGCGGTAAAGTTTGTTGGCGGTAGGCCGCCAGCAAGGACACACGTGAAGCATCCGTCAACTGACCACGTGGCAGAAACCGAAAGTGCTGTTTATTTAATTAACGCCGTTTCTTTCTTCACGTTTGGTGTCCAAACTCCAGCAAAATATCCACTGCCCCATCGCTAATGTTGTACTCCCTCCGTCCACAAGATACGGTCCTGTTACTTTTTGCACGATTATTAAGAAAGTTGATATAATATGTAAAAAATAATAATATTGTGTCAAATCAAGTACAAAATAAATTATTTTAAAAATGTTATGTGTGTATGTTGAAAAAGTAGATAAAGTTTATTCTTTCCATCTTAGAAAACATGACTATTTTTCGTGGACAGCCAAATAAGGCAACCAGGACTATATTTCATGGACGGAGGGAGTAATTACTAATTAGGGGTGGAAATAGGTCAGATCACCCGACAGGGTCTACGGCTTAGCTTGGTCTAGCCTATTTATTAATCGAAGCGGGCCAAAATTTATTAAAAGACCTATTTATTTAAATAGACTAGGCTCATACTTTGTAAAAGACCTTAAAAGCTTAACAGGCCGATTTATTTAAAATAATTTATTATTTATATATATATATTGTTATTAAATATTTATTTTATATATTATTTATATATTTTATTGTATAATATGGTCAAATCATATTAAATATGAACCGTGAAAGGATGGAAAATAATTTCAAAACTACGATCTTCATATTTAATTTTTCAAATATTTCAATTTATATTTTTGAGTCGATGCTAAAAACCTCGATCTGACATGACTGTAGTAAAAACAGATAGAAATAATTTTAGACTATTTCAAAAATATGTAAAAAATTAAATTCTTAAATATTGAATATAGTATAAATTAAATTTTAATAGGATTCTAAAAGGCTCGTAAGTCTGGCCTGTTTAGTTAAAAATGTCAGATCAATCCTATAAAAAAATCTATCATAGTTAATAGGTCAGACTCAATCTATGTCTTTGTGAAGTATGTCTAGACTTTTTATGTAAAGTTTGGTCTAGCCTACTTCCACCCTTAGTTGTAATATACTCTCTCCATCCCTCGATAAATTTTAAATGAGCGTGCATATTAGGAAATAAAAATATAATTTATTATTTCATTAATCAATAAATTAAGAGCATTTTAAAATACATGTAAAAATGTTTTATTTCTCTTTTGAAATGTGAAATTCATCGTAGAATATCCTAAAAATGAAAGTGTCTTGTGTGCACCAGGTACACTGTGCAAATCAAGTGTATTTTTTAAAAGGGGTAAATTGCGTCAAACTCCTTTATGGTTTGGAAAATCGGCATGAAACCCCCCGTGCTTTAAAAATTGCGCCAAACCCCCTTATGGTTTTATAAATATAGCATGAAACCCCATATGGTTTATAAATATAGCATGGAACCCACTTGTGGTTTATAAATATAACATTAAGCCCCCAATTCTGTTAAGATTAACAGTAGTGTGCAATTCACACACGCTTTATGTGAATTTTAGTGGATTTTTTTAATTATTGACACAATTATCCCTCCATTAACTAAATTAAATGATCATTCTATTATGGATTTTTCTAAGTTTTTTATTTATTTTTTTATAATTTTATGCTTTTATATAGTCAATTTATTTAATAATCATTGTCTATAAAATATTATAAATAGACGAGAAGTGAAAAATACTTTTAGAAAATCCTCTTTATATCTAATTATATATTAATATACTCCCTCTGTCCTTTAAAAGTATGCACCATTTTTTGCACGTGGATTAATGCAATATGTCGGAGGGTATTTAGGGGTCTTATGAGGTCCGTTTTTTAATAAAATGATTGTTTATGGTAAGTATGCATAGAAACGTACTATAAACAATCATTTTATTTATAAACGAAGCTCACAAGACCCTTAAATATCCTCCGACATATTGCATTAAACGACGTACAGAGAATGTTGCATACTTTTAAAGGACGGAGGGAGTAGCATTTAGTAAATAATTTGTAGTTAGAAATATTAAGAAAAGTACAAATAAAATAATAAAAGAAATTGAAACCTACCCTGGACACTTCTCATTTAAAAGAAAATCAGCAACAACAAATTTCTTTTTAGTCAAGTCTCTGTATGTTCATACTAAGTAAGTTTTTTCAAGAAATTCACATATTTAAAAAAAATTGTATAAATCTTGAAATTTTACTTGGAGATAAACCCTAATTTACGTTTAGGTGTTTTATGAAAGAACGTCAATAGGTCATACGGATAAAAAATTAACGCTATTAATTTTTTAAGAAAAAAAAAAGATCTTGCGCTATATTTATAAAACCACAAGGGGGTTTGACGCAATTTTTAAAGCAAATGGGGTTTTCATGCCGATTTTCTAAACCACAAGGGGGTTTGTCGCAATTTACCCTTTTTAAAAGTTACCATCTGTCATTACTAAGTAACATATGTTATTAACTTATTGTTGAAAAATATATTTTTTTAAATGTCTTTTCAGTAATAATAGATGTAACTTTTCAGTAATAACATATATAACTTTTTAAATGTACTAGAGTTATATGGTGCACAAGAAACTTACTTCTATAAAGTAATATTTGTTGAATATGATACAAATTAAATCAACCTGAATGATAGATTTTACTTAAATTGTAAGTGTAAATGAATTGAGTCTAAATCGAATAGTGCGGCTCAATAACTTACGTAGTATTAGTTAAATGTTTGTTTTTCATCTATAATTAGACTATATTTTAAAATAATTTGCATGCTAGGATAAAACTGTAAAATTATGTGATTAAACTCTAGAGCATAACGAGCTCTAGTACTGCTGAGCTCAAAATTGAGCTCGAGTACTACTTGAGTAGCTCAAACTCGACTCAATTAAATTCAAATTGAGCACGAATAGCTCGTAAATCGGCTTGACTTACTTGCACACATATTTTTTTTTTTTTAATATTTGAGTGTTAACATTTTAAAATAAAAAGTGAAAAAATTATCTTGGACTTAATTTTGTTCTCTTGCATATCAATCAGCTTGAGTAATGCTACAAAGTCCTTGAGTAATGCTGCTATGAAGTTCGAATATAATTTTTTCTGTGAAGCTCAACTCAGCATAAAACACTTATACCCTGTACCATATGCGCATGATATAAATTTTTATGTTGGTGTTTATCATCATATAAGAAACTCACTGTTGGATTTATATCAGAACTATCTTTGATCATTGTTAATTTTAATAATTTTGTTGTTTCTAACAAATTTTGGCCACGTCCATAATATTTCTAATTGAGTAATGCTTTGGTGCACCAATTGTACGATGCAATTGATGCAATTTTGACTAAATTTTTTGATCAAACAATTTTTCTATATTTTTCACGAATCACAGAAAATGACCGTTGAAAAGTATTAATTTATGTAAAAAAAATATCGACTCACATGATATATTAGTAGCGTACTGAAAAAGTGTTAATATTGCTCAGCCTACAAACTTACTTTCTTTTGTTTCTTTTTATATAAAATAATACTTCTCATTATAAATTTTAGTGTTTTTTTTTTCTAATATATCCAATTTTAGTTAAAATTGAACCCATTACACGGTATGAATGATACATAAAAGTTTTTGCCTTTTAATATTAATTCATGTAAGCATAGTTGCTCAGATATAGAAAAAACCTACTGAAAATTAAAGGTCTAAGCTTATGTTTAATGTTTTATTTTCCTTTTATTTGTTAGGGTGCTGTACTTTGTATCCTTTTCTAAAGGATGCGGATATTCCCTCAACCCCCGGCCCCCTCCTCCCTTCTTTCAACTGTTCACCCACTTGTTCAGTTCACTATTTTTTTTTTCAGTTCACCACCCACAATTTTTCAAAATTACCCTTTTTTTATAGTTTTTTTTTACATTTTGTAAACACACCCCCTCATACAAAGAGTACGCGCTAAAAATTCTGACCGTCATTCCGCCCGGTCGCCGTTGATTTGCCGCCATGACCCGCCATCAAAGAGATGTGTCATCCATAGCACTCATCAATGGATGAAGGTTGGTTTATTTTTTGAATTTGTAATCTCTCTCCTCCTTTCTTTTTGTTAGTATAAAATATGATTTTTGTTGTTTATTACCCGATTATAAATGTAATGGAGCATATAATGTTTGGTTTCGAGATGAAATATAAAAAAATTCGAAAATCTGGCGAAGAGCTTTGTTTGACACTGGTTGGTTGAACAAACAGAAAATGTTCGACCAAAAAGGTCGAACAAATGCTCAATGTTCAATTTTTTTTCCAAACATTACGTCATTGTTCGAAAATAAAATTCAAACACGGTGTTCGAATAAATTTGTCGAAAATATGATAAATGTTTGACAAAAAATTTCAAAAAATATGCAATTGTTCGAGAAACCAGAAATGAACATGAACCGAAATAAAAAAAATGATTGAAAACGCACGAAACCATATTTTCCAACATATATTCGTTCCTACACAATGTTATACTACTCAAACAACACCAACAGTCATAAAAATAAACAAATAGACATGAATAAATACAAACATCATCCAAATGTGTTTAATATTTAACCTAGTCTTACAAAAGTTGAAGGCAACTTACAATTGTATTCGAACAATGACAACAAAAGTGTTAAAATTCGAACACATTGTGGAATTTACATCTCTTTAACACCAAGGACAATGTTAGAAGCCCTCAAGATCGTTGTGAATGTTGGAATTCCGGTAAGATTGAAACGAAGAGTGAACTGATCGTATTTGTCTAACTAAAATTATGTATAATGGTATTTAAGTCTTTTCAAATGTTTTTTCAAATAAAGAAAAAAATTGAATGGTTAACAAATTAGGGGGGGGGGGGGGGTTGTTTGGCAAACATCTACCTCCTTTTCTAAATTTTCTTTTATAATATAATCAGAATTCGGCCCTTGATCATTTCTTCCAACAAGCAGATTTTGTCTATTTTTTTCAATCTAATGTCTAAAGGATTGGTTGACTATCAATTCAAGGTTAAAAGAAAATTCCTAATAATATAAGACTCGATTCACATAAAATTATCAATTAAAGATTTGGTCCAGCTATATACCCCTCTAATATAAGGAGATACACCTCCACATTTAATGAATTATCTATTTTACCCTTCTCACACATAATAAATATAAATTTTAATACATCCCTTCGCACTAAAGAAACACCAGCTCACCACCACTTTTCTGAACATGACTGCCACCTTCCATTGTGTTGCAGCATTCAAATTGGTGCCTTCATTGGCTCAAGAACAAAAAATCTATAATCATAATTGAAAGTTTGAAATAAAAAACAAGTTCAAAATCCATCTAAACGAAAAAAAAATTGAAAACAAATCTAAAGAATTTTCGTGGATATCAGATTCGAAATTTGTTGTTTTCTTCTATTACAACAGTTAATAATCATTGCTTGTTCGATTAAGATGAGAAAACACCCATTTAATTTTCGATTATGTTGCTGGAACATTAAAAAAAACACAGTCACAGTATGCATTGTCTTTGTCTTCACCGAAAGAGAGGTGCAATGAAAATGTTATGATGTAGTGCTGTGAAATTGTTGAGGGATTAGAAAAATGGTACGCGAGGTTGGAGAAATGGTATGCAGGGGTTGGGGGAATTGGAGGGGTTTGGTAGTTTGATGGCATTGTTGCGTGGGTTGGGGAATTGGAGGAGGAAAAGAAGATAATGGGTGGGTGGGGATGGACATTATTGCCGGGGTTGGGGAATCGAAAGAGGGTAAAATAGGTAGTTTATAATATATAAATGTGTATCTTCAAATATTGGAGGGGTACTTATCCTGACCCTTAAAGACTTAAATTTTTAACAACGTTAATAAATTATTTAACGGACTTGAAGAGACAAATGAGGGCCCGCTTGGTTGTGGACTTGGGGGTGATAATTATAGGGTAATGTAAATTAAAGTGATTGAGGAGTCATTCAAGTAGAGGGTAATGGATGAGAAGTCGTTCGTAGGTAAATTATAGCTCAATTTCAATCTTATTACAATGTATTGATAATGTCAAGCACTACTAATGAAATCATTTTCATTACCCTATAATCATTACTCCTAACCAAGCGGCCCCCGAAAGTTTTCACTTTATATGTTTTTAAAATACCAACCTTGGAACAAAATATAACCCATGGACATTTGCCTACATACTTCATTCTAATTTAATCCATCTCTATCTTTTTGGACGAACTTCAGATTATACATATTTTGGAGGCAATAATTTTGAACTTAATTGCATCAATGGATGAATACAATTTTCCTAAGTTAAAACTCATATCCCTACTGCGAGGTTGAATGTTTGTAGAATCAATTTCCTCTTCACTTGATGAATCGAAACCTTGTATACTCTTCAACTCCATCAAAGATTATATGATTGTTGTTTCAGGATCATCATTAACTTCATCTAATTGATTATCAGTCGATATATATACGAATGCATGGTTGCAAGCAGTCACATAATTGACTATCATGGTCACTATGAAATCCATCAAAATTCCATTCATTCGAGGAAAAATATTCTCTTGACATCTGTAAAGTAAAATTACAAATATTATTCCAAACAAAAAATTTAAGAATTCTTAAACAAGCAATGAAACTACGAAAAAAGAAATCTAAACACACATTCACAATTTAAATTTATTTATATGAGTAAAACAGGAGGGAGGCGGCACATTGATGAATAAGAAGATAACAAATTTTTTTTATTTCGAAGCATAATCATTGATCATTTTACCTTAGATTGATAGTTGATTAATTTTTCAAGTCTTAGATTGAAAAAATTCTTATTTTCTATAATGATTTTTTTTTCTTATACATCATTCAAAAACTTTACCACAGTGTCAATAATGTACAAAGAGGTATCATAGAAAAATAGTTTGACGCTAGGATGATAAAAAAAACTTAACACCTCTCATTCTTATTACTTTTTCAACAAATAATATACCTCTCATTCTTATTACTTTTTCAACGAATAATATAAAAAAATGAAAAAATGTCTTATTCAAAACCTCAATTATGACACCTATTCTCTTCTACTTCTCACCTTGGAACTTAAATATATACACTTTCATATCTTCTTGAGTCGAAATGGGTGGGGAGAGGAAATGTTCATTTTTTAGGGTACTCCGGGAACAAATTTGTTAAATTATCTCATATCTAATTTAAACTCTGATTTTATTTCACAAAATGAAAGATCACAGTGCGTATTGATTATATACAAGTGAAGAGAAGAGATCATGTGCTAATCACATGCACATAACTGTCTAACAAACTAACTGTATTTGCTAACAAACTAACTGATTAAATGCTAACACTCAAGTGCCCTTAGCTTAGCCCGTACGTCTCTGGAACGTTCTGGATTGATCCATGCGTATGCATGGCATGTGCATGTACACATGCATGCAATACTTCAATACGCCCCAGTGGCTACGAACCCTCACGAAGGAATAAACCAAGATGGGAGCACATTAGTCGAAAGTGTGCGGGAGCTAGGGGTTTGGTGAAAATATCAGCGGGCTGATCTTCAGTTGCAATGTATCGAACATCCAAGGTGTGAGATTGAACTTGTTCACGAAGGTAATGCACATCTATTTCAATGTGCTTGGTGTGAGAGTGTAGAGCGGGGCTGAAAGACAAGGTCACAACTCCTTGTTTGTCGCACCAAAGGAGAGCAGGTGTGCGAAGCGGAAGTCGTAGTTCTGAGAACAAGGAGGTAATCCACACCAAATCCATAGCCGAACTTGCCATCGAGCGATATTCATCTTCGGTTGTGCTCCTAGCAACGACCGTCTGCTTTTTAGAACACCAGGACAAGAGATTCGAGCCAAGCATGATGCAATATCCAGAAGTACTTCACCTATCATCCACCAAGGAAGCAAAATCTGCATCTGCAAAGCCTTGGAGCTGAAAATTAGATACAGGAGTGAAGTGTAAACCGGAGAAAATCGTACCTTTTAAGTATCGAAGGACACGTTTACAAGCACCCCAATGATTCGTAGTCGGGGAGGCAAGGAATTGACTGAGTTTGTTCACACTAAAGGCTATACCGGGTCTGGTAAGAGTTAGTTATTGTAGGGCTCCTACAACACTTCGAAATAAGGAGGGATCTGAGAAGGGTGGACTATCTTATTGTGTGAGTTTCACACTTGGACAAGCTGGGGTGGGACAAGGTTTGCAAGAAGAAAGATTTGTACGAGCTAAGAGCTCCTTAACATACTTAGATTGAGAGAGCTTGATGTCATTTGGAGCCACAACAGCCTCTATTCCAAGGAAATAGTTTACCGTACCAAGATGTTTCAATGAGAATTTTTTATGAAGAGTATGAATCAGCTGAGCAATGGCACAATTATCATCACCGGTAATCAATATATCATCCATATAGACAAGAACCAACAACCGATTCCCATGCTCAGATTTGTGAAATAGACAGTGATCCGATTTAGAATGCAAAAAACTGACTTGAACAAGAAAGCTCTTCAGTGTATCATACCAAGCCTTAGGAGCCTGCTTTAGACCATAGAGTGCCTTGACCAACTTGCACACATGAGAGGGTTTGGAGGGATCAGTAAAACCCTCTGGCTGAGTGATATAAACAGGCTCTTTGAGATCACCTTTCAAAAATGCATTGTTGATATCAACTTGCTGTATTTGCCAACCAAAAGTTGCTGATAAAGTGAACATGATTCGAATTGTGAGGTGTTTAACTACTGGAGAAAAGGTCTGAAAATAGTCAATGCCTGCATGGTTGAAATCCCAGTGCCACAAGTCTGGCTTTATAACGTTCAACAGTGCCATCTGCCTTGAACTTGACTCTAAAAATCCATTTTGTTGAAATAGGACTGATATTGGGTGAAGAAGGCACCAATTCCCAGGTATTGTTCTCTAGCAATGCATTATACTCATCTAGCATTGCTTGTTTCCACTCAGGTACTAGAAAAACTTGAGAAACTGTATCAGGTTCTGGAAGAATAGGAAGAACAGAAGAAGTATATATAAAGTTTGGGTTTGAAAATACCAGCCTTGGACCTTGTAGTCATTAAATATGTTGGTTGAATTATAGGAGAAGAAGAGACAGTAGATGCTGGACTGTGAGAATGAGAGGTGATTTGAGGAGGAGATGTATTAGGAAAATGAGACAAGGTATGCTGAACAGGAGAGTTGTGTTGACTAAGAGCTGGAATGGGTGAAGCACCTGGATGATGAGGAGAATCAGGTAGGACAGGAGGAGAATAAGTTGGAATAGAAACAAAAGATAAAGAGGTAGGTGGTGAAGGAGGAGAGTAGGACATGAAAAGTTCTGGGAAAGGGAACTCAAGCTCATTGAAATCAACAGTGGAGGAGATATAAACTCTCCCAGAGGGGTGAAGACACATATATCCCTTATGAATGGGGTTGTAACCAAGAAAAATACACTTGGTTGATCTGAATTGCAGCTTTGATGAGTTGTAAGGTCTTAAGAAGGGAAAGCAAGAGCAACCAAATACCCTAAGAATAGAGTAATCTGGTGAGCTGTGAAACAATTTTTGGAAAGGAGATATGTTGTGTAGAACAGGAGTAGGAAGCTTGTTGATTAGGAATACTGCAGTATGAAAGGCATCCCACCAATAGGACATAGGAAGCTTAGCTTGAGCCAACAAGGAAAGTCCCATTTCTGTTATGTGTTGGTGTTTCCTCTCAATAAGGCCGTTTTGCTGATGTGTGTAAGGATAAAAATGTCTAAATGTAATACCATGATCTACAAAAGTCTTATGCAACACAGTGAATTCCTTCCCCATATCAGACTGGAAGATCTTAATCTTAGTAGAAAACTGCCTCTCAATCATTTTGACAAAATTAATCACAACCGAAGCCACCTCAGATTTAGTTGTGAGAGGATATATCCAAGTATATCTAGTGCACTCATATATTAGAGAAACATAATATCTGTATCCTTCAGTAGAAATATGTGATGAAGGTCCCCATACATCCATGTGAATAATATGAAATGGCACTCTAGAATGAGTAGAAACAGAATGAAATGATTTCTGATGCATTTTGCCAAGTTTGCATGCCTCACAGAATGCCAAATGTTTTGCAGGAACTTTCATAGGATGAAGTACAGTACAAAGTGTATTATGACATGGATGTCCAAGTCTAAGGTGCCATGTATCAGCATTATTTAACAAAGATCCAGAAGCAACATTACACTGAGGAAAAACTTGAGAAGTACACTGAACAGAATTAGAAACTGACTTGTTGATAGCAGGAACATCCAACTGATATAACCCATCCTTAAGAGCTCCTTTCAAAAGGATTTTGTTGGTGTTCCGGTCCTTAACAAAACATGAATTTGCATGAAACTCTATAATAGCATCATTGTCATGCAAAAACTTGGATATACTGATCAAGTTCTTAGTGATAGTAGGAACATGTAAGACATCACAGAAGGCCAGTTGTTTACCATGAATTAAACTATCCAGATGCATAGAGCCAACATTTAATATTTGAGCTGTAGAACCATTACCAACAGTAAGGGAAGAAGTACCTTTGTATGGTTGCTCAAGATTTAAGTTGCCAAGAGAGGAAGTAATGTGATGAGTGGCTCCACTATCCACATACCACTCAGTGTTAGAGTTATTCTGAGAAGTAGAAGCACTATCAAAAGAAGGCTCAGTAGAGTAAGCAAATGGATGAGTAGCAGGAGAAGTGTGATGAGTGACATGAGCTACATTAGCCTGAAAATTTCCAGTAGAAGAGGACTGAGGTTGAAACTGATTACCAGAATGTGTGTTATTGTGATCCAAACCTTGAAATGAGTGATCAACTCGTTTGAAACACTTGGCTGCAGTATGGTTAGTTTTTCCACAAATTTGACAAGGAGTTTTGGATTTATTGTAGAACTTTGGCTTACCCTTGGGCTTACCACCAGAACCAGACTTATTATCGTTAGGGGCATAGTTAGCCAGTGGTAGAACAGATGAGGAAGATGCACCTTGATTAGGCATGAGCTGTTGACTTGCACTGAACTGAAGTAGTCTCATCTCATGAGAGTGAAGGATAGATTGCACCTCATTAAATGACTGAGACTCGGATCTAGTTGTAAGGTTCACCACCACAACATCATATTCAGAATTAAGACCACCAAGCAGATGTAAAATCAAGTCATCATCAGAAAGTTCACAACCAGCAACATGTAGCTCATCGGCTATGGATCGAATTTTGAGGACATATTCGTCAATAGTCGAGTTTCCTTTCTTGAGAGTTTGCAGTTGATATCTCAGATTCATAGCTTTTGCCTTTGATTGCGAAACAAACAAATCATCGAACACCTTCCATACATGAAAAGAGTGACTGCATCTATTCACATATCCAAGCATGGATTCAGAAATGGAACACAACATCCAACTGAGGAGAAACTGATCTCGTTGATGCCATAATTTACCTCATTGGTCAGCTGAGAATTGCCATCTTCATCAGTAGAAATCAATTGAGGAATGTCATTAGCCGAGCAAGTGAGAAAATGCTCAAAGTTATGAGCACGCACAATAGCCAAAACCTGTGTGCGCCAAAATAGGTAATTGTTCCTATCTAAACGAATAGTAAGAGTAACAAATGATTCAGGTAGAGGAGAAGTCGAAGAATCCATGGATGAACGCAGAGGAATCGAACAAAGCAATCAATGAATGAACACAAAGCAAACAAAAACGAACAAAGAAGATGAGAACTGAAGAATCAAGGAGGAAGATCAACCCGAATCATTGGTAGCGATCGTAACCGAACCCTGTGATACCATGTTAAATTCTCTCATATCTAATTTAAACTCTGATTTTATTTCACAAAATGAAAGATTACAGTGCGTATTGATTATATACAAGTGAAGAGAAGAGATCATGTGCTAATCACATGCACATAACCGTCTAACAAACTAAGTGTATTTGCTAACAAACTAACTGATTAAATGCTAACACTCAAGTGCCCTTAGCTTAGCCCGCACGTCTCTGGAACGTTCTGGATTGATCAATGCGTATGCATGGCATGTGCATGTACACATGCATGCAATACTTCAATAAAATTCAATGGAGATAGGTGGGACATGTATCTTAGAGGATTAGAGGACGTGGCTATAGGGATGATAATGGGGCGGGTTCAAAACCTGACCCGCATTGAACCCGTCCCGCTCGGGGCGGGTTTGGACCCAGTCAAGCGGGTCCGGGGCGGGTCGTGGCTTTGATAGGACCCGCCCCATTATATATTTAATATTATTTTATGTATTTATATGGATATATATGGACTTATTTTCAAATTAATTTATATAAATTATTAATATATTGATTATATATGCTATTTTTAAGTATTAGATGAATACTAGATATTATTTGAAATAAATATATATTTAAATTTGATTTTTCGAATTCAAAAATAATATATTTTATATTTAAAAATTAATTTAAAATAAAATAAAATAAATTAAACGGGGCGGGACGGGTCCGGATCCTCAAAAATTCTGGTGGGATGGGTCTTGGGATTGGCCAAACCCGTCCCAGACCCGCGTTACCCGTACGTGGCTACGAATCACTAGAGTTTCGAATCCCTTCTTGCCCGCAACCAAATCAAAAGAGAAGTACCTTTCTCGCCGAAGAATATTCCCCCTAATCTTAAAATATGTCGGCTAAATCAGATTGATCATGGTTAACTATTACTTATTACTATAAGATTTACACGCTTAAAGTTTCAACGAAACCGTCAATTCCCAAGTCCCAATCAAATTATCTCCAATTTGAGAGGTCTTTTATTGTTAATGTACTTAATTCTAATTTTCAAATTTGAATAATTCTGCAATCCTTATAGCTTAACTGGCAGGACACTTTTTAAGTTTTCCTTTCTTTCTTTATATTAAATTTTTTCTTTAGGAATTATATATGCGATACAATGAATTACGTGCAATTATGTTTCTTTTATTTAGGAGTACGAAATGAATGAACAACATATGCAAAAACATGCATGCCACAATAGGTTCTCCTGGAAAATAGTAAAAGTAAATCAATGGATCAGCTTATAAACAGTCATATAAACCCCGAATTTTTTTATAATTTTTGGAATATTTTTTCGAAAATGCAATAAAAAAAAAACACTAAACATATGCATTTCCCGATAAACTTTCCAAAAATTGTTACATTTTTCAGAATTTTTTTTTTTAAAACTTTTTTTTGGATGGAGTGTATATACTGGGCCTAAACCAAAAGGCATACCATCTTAAAAATAGGATGGGCTTTTTTGAGCTTGGAACAATCATCAAGTAATGGGCTTCTCAACTTATTGGTCCTAATTGAGACCGTTTCATACCGAAATGAAGTATAATGTGAGAATGACGTTTTAACATTTAGGAATGAATGCGTAAATTTTTGCTAGTTTACAAATAATCTTATACAAGTATGCCAAATTTCTATAAGCAGAATAATGTCTCAATTAATTTCTATAAGCACAATTAAATAAAAGGACAGACCAGACCTTTAATTTCTATATTAAAATTATGAGCCCATGAAAGTCTAGTTGATGTCTCTATTGAAATACTCCGGCCCAAGGAAAGATGAAATTTGATTGTGTAATTCTTATTAGAAGATGGGCTTTGAAATACAAAAAATTTGGAAAAAAAAAAAAAAAAGGATCTGAGATCTATAGATTTAAGGGCACGGATATTTTTAGCCCCATGCAATGAACAATATCGGTGGCATAGGAAGGGATCCGGATCCCTTTATAACTATAATTGGAACTGCTAACAATTAAAAATGTGAGTAGACGTGAATGTGGAAACATAGCCGTGCTTCTCTTGAGTCCAGCGAATCGGTCTACTTAGATAAAAAATAAATTTGTGAATTTTTAAAAGCCCAAAATTATATATATATTATACACACATATACATAACTATAATTTTTTTTTTTTTTAACAAACGTAAGATCAAATTGTGTAAGACCTTATGTCGATTTCTTATATTCACGTTAACTTTAATTCTTATTTTTAGTTCATTTTTGGAGAGCATCATCATATGCTTATTAATAACTTATATAAGGTTTGTTTAGTTTGGAATTCTTCAATGAGTTTGAGAACAACTTTTTTCTTTTGTCATTTTTTTACAAAATTAATGCACAACACTAGTAATGTGGCTAGCCACCTAAAGACAACCGCTTGTCAATATATTCAATGGTATAGATATAATATATTTTTAATTTCATTGTCATTGAAGAAAACGAAACAAGGGCCCCCTAAGTTCTTAAATTTATTAGTTGTAAATTTTTTTGGCAACTTTCTAATGGCAAAGTATAATATCAACTAGTCTTACCATAAAGTTTGTTTGTACTTTTTAAAACTATTAGTTGTTTCATTAAAATGTATTAGTTTGATAGTAATATTGTATAATAAAGCAATTAATACCGTTTTGAGTTGTACGGTAAAACTGGTTTACAGACTTACCATTTTCTAATTAATATAGCCACTCAAGGGCTGATGCATACAATTTTCATCATTTTAATTAATATAAAATTAGTGCTCTTTTTTGTATTCTACAATATTTATTGTTGTCATTTAAATTTTGTATTATTATTAAGTTTATAATAAAAAAAAAAATACTTAGAGGGGCTATTTTTAATCTCGATTCAAACCATTTGACAGGATCGGTCCTGCGTGTAAAACAATTCGATTTGACTTAATGTGATTTTTTTTTTAAAGGGATCTTAATGTGATTATTGAGTTTCTCATTTATGTAAAAAGTAACCTAAACTACAAAAGCAAGAGTAGGTTTATAATTTCCCTTGAAACTAGATATTTTTATTTTCATAAGTTTGACTCTTGCAAAAGTTAAAAAATAAATTAACATCATAATTTCTCGAGGAATCCTCATACTTCCATAACAATATGAATGGCTTATAAATTGAATGTGCACTTAATTATGGATTCTAACAATGAGATGCTTTTGCAATCTTCTTTCTTTATGTTACAACTGATATTTACAAACTCTACTTTTGTTACTACTAAATGTCATCACTATCCAGCTTGATCAAAAGAAGTTAAAAAGAATGGGAAGAGAGCATAATTGTCCAAAAATTTATAGGACAATTGTTTTTTATCGTACTTTTATAAAAAAAATGTTCTTTGCTCAAATAAGGTTGGCAAAAAATTGATATTGTGCCAATTATTTCATTTAATTATTCACTTACTCCTCCCCCTCCCCTCCCCTCCCCCTCATGAGCCGACTTAACTTTTCTCTCTTTTGGGGAGGCCTAATGAATGGACATTTTAATATGGGTGAAGTTGCTCTTAGCGAGCCCAAGATCTTTTGTTTGGGTGTGAGTCTTTTGGCTCTGATACCATGAAATAATTCGTCCATTTTGACTCTAATACCATGAAAAAATTTAATCTCATTTAAAAGTCCAAACTTGTAGAAGAGTGTGAAACTAATTCATTTAATTATTACCATGAAAGAATTACATCTCATCTAAAAGTCTGAACTTATAGTGAGTGGTGAAATTAATTCATTTAATTATTTTCCTTTACAATCAATACCTTTGAAAGAAATCATCAATGTTGGACTTCAAAACAACATCATATTGACTTTTTATCTATCGATTTTAAACCAAAATTAAATCTTGTCATAGAATTTGAGAGTAAAGCTATTTTGTTAAAAAATATAGAAAGACATGATTTAAACTCAAAATCCAGTCTCACAAAATAAGATCTATGACACGGGGTCATCCGAAATCTCTCCAAAGATTAAAATTTGAGAAAATTGCATTTTTGGTCCCACCAACCACACACCTCCCTGCTTTTGGTCCCATTAGTTCACATTTGGTCCCAAATCTCAATTTTTGCAATTTTGGTCCCAACGTTAGTCAACCGTTAGCAATTTTGGTCCCAACACCACTGAAGTCAATTTTGGCGCGACAATTGGCGCCAAAACTGAGTTATAACTCGAAAATTGGAGGGAATAATCATTTTCAACACACTATATAGGTATGTTTCTCAATAACAAACACACAAAATTTTTACTATTTTCAATTTCTCATTCACAAACACAAAAAAACACAACAATCTTCATCCTCATCTTCCATTCCCAAAACTCATCAAAATCAACACAACCTAATATGCTATTGTGGAAAAGAGCCTCGCACATACATATCAAAGAAGGAAAAAAGCAAAGGTAGGTTGTTTCATATTTGTCCCGATTCCACAAGTGGTGATGGATGTAGTTTTTTCATTTGGGCTGATGAAACGGAAATTGCCGGGTAAGGACAGTTTCCCGGTATGATGATGAGAATTGACTCACTCATGTCTTAGAATCAAGATCTTGTGAACAAGGAAAAAAAGTAAGAGAGCTTGTACAAAAATTGGAGGCAGAAATTGTTGTACAAGCTGCAGAAATTCTCTACCATGAAGAACAAATTGCAAAGCTACAAAAGAGGCAAAAGATGTTGCTCATGACACTAATATTCTGCATTATACCTATGATGTTCAAGTCTTTTGGTTTAATTTAGACATTAAACCTGCTTGTAATATGTTGTTTATTTTCCTTATGTAGTGCTACTATGTATCTAATATTGTAACATTTATCAATACAATGCAATTTTCAATGTCATCCTCTATATTACAACTAATACCAAAGTTTCATGTAAACAATAACACATAAAAACATCAAATATAGTTAGTCAACACCAATTATCTAATAACAAAAATAACTAACATGTTCTCCAATATTACCCAAAACAGAGTCTCAAACACTAATTATCCAACAATCAAATAACATATATAGTCTCAAAATACATAAATAACAAACACAGTTTCAAATACCAAATACTCTAACTCAAACACATGTCACTATTTTTCTTCCCTTTAGCCTTTTTCAAATTAGCAATTTCTACTAAGCTAGACATTGTCCCAGACTTCTTACCTCCTGAAATTATAACCCTCATTTCATCATTGTTCACTGTTGAACCACCACTGCCTCCTACATTCACATTACACCCAATGAATGTGTTTGGACTGAAAGACATTGTGTTAGATGATGGAGTTGCACTACTTGTGGCTACATCAGTAGACATAATTCCCGATCCAATGAAATTGTGGGGATTAAATACCCTTGGTGCAGATGTCCTGGTTTGTACTCCTTCTTGGTTCACTTTATTGCCAATCATTGTCTTTTGTACCTGTATTTTAAAGTAGTTAAATCACAACTTATTAAACAATGAAATTGTAGTTTTAGCATTAAGAAAATATAAATATTATTACCTTGTTATGACTTCCTTCAACACTGCTAGATTGATTTTTTTTATGATGCAAAATTTGATGATGCAGCCATTTTCCTTTTCTTCCCCTAAACAAGAACTCATTAAACAAAAACTTGAACTATCACTAGTATCAAAATTAAGGGTATATAAAATACAAATATACCATTATTCTCCTCCCTGCCCTAGTGGTTGGCCTTAAAGGTCTTACATCTGCATTTTCATTCTCCATCTGGTCTGGCATCATTTCCTAGCATACCACACTAAAATAAGATTACCATCAAATATATATATATATATATATATATATATATATATATATATATTCTAGTAATAATACAACTACTTACAATATCTTGGTTGACTTCTTGGGTCTCAATTGGAGGAATGTCTTGTGTTTGTGTCATCTCTTCAGGTTTTTCACCAGTTGGGATATTTGTGCCTTCATCATCTGCAATGAAATCTTCTGCAAGCTTCTTCCATATTCAATTTTTTTTCAGTGTGACCTTTTTTTTTTACAAAACTTGCAAGTGCTTTGTCTCTTCTACTTTGGCATTACCTGCACACCTCTCTTCTTTTTACCACTTCCACCTTCATCTGCTCCCATTCTTCTCCTCATTGTGGGCCTGTCACTCTTTTTCCTACCAAAGTTTGGTGGTAATGATGGTATATACCCTGTTTTTGTCCACAACTCTTCTCCATTCATGGGGCTGATTGAATAATGATAAACAACAGAGCATGTGTCAACACAATAACATTCATGGACATAATCCTCAATATCATCGCATTTTACTAGAATTGCACTAGTAGCATGCTTGCAAGGTATCCCAGATAACTCCCATTTTCTGCAATCACAAGTTTGGGCTCTCAAATCCACAGCAAATCTTGATCCATCAGCCACTGAAATCTCATATCTGTACTTACTTGACTTCAGTGGGATACACTCTTTAGGAGCATCCATTTCTTTGTAAACAAGACCTCTGATCCTTCCACAAACTTTTCTTCCTTCCCATTTTCTCTCACAATCATCCCTTTTCTTCCTCAGTCTTGACATCATCCACTCTAACATAGTCAGAATTGGCTTACTTCTTGCATTTATGATGGCAGAATTAATTATCTCACACATATTGTTCACCAAAGTGTCACATTTTGCAAAAGTGGTGAAATGTGACCTTGACCATTGAGAAACAGTTCTCTCTTGTAGCCATTGCAAGCACCTCTCATCTATAACTCCAATTTTTTTTCATTGCCTTGTCAAAAGCAGATACAATTGTAGCTTTGGCTGCACTCCATAATGCCTTTTTTAATGCATCTCCTCTAAAGCCAGCCAACTTCATATTCCCATGTAGGTGTCTAACACAGAATCTATTATCCACTGCAGGTAGCATATTCTCAAAAACTAGTACCAAACCCTTTTACTTGTCTGACATAAAGATGTAACCATCTTCTCTCCCTACAATCACATCCTCCTTCAGCAAAGTTAAAAACCATTCCCAATTCTCCTTAAATTATGTCCCAACTACTGCATATGCCAATGGAAAAGGGTCATTATTTGGGTCCATTGCAACTGCAGTAAGCATCACTCCTGAAGCAAACCCTTTCAAATGGCAGCCATCAACACCAATCCATAGCCTGCATCCTACGTTGAATCCCAATTTCAGTGCATTCAAGAAAATATACAACCTAGAGAATCCGTTGCCATTGCGTGTTTGCTCTACATTAAGTATCACTGTTGAGCCAGGATTCTTGTCTCTTAATGTGTTGCAATAATCCCACAACTTGGTGTACTGATCTGTCATATCACCCTCAATTACTTTTAATGTCTTCTGTTTTGCCCTGTAGGCCTGATGATCAGAGGTGAAACACCCAAGTTTAATAGTTGAAGTATTCTTGAAAGCCCTAACATCTTTCTTTGGTTCTGCCCTGAATTCTTCTTCAAACTTTTTTGCTAACCATCCAGACTTTACATTCTTCACATGAAAAGTTCTAGCACATGTGTGATCTGCATTGTACTCTCTAATTTGGAATTGTTCTTCACCTGTAATCTTCACTGCATTAATATTCCAATCACAACCTGGTGCTTTACATCTTGCATATATTCTTCTTGTAACATTTTTGGTAATCTTCAAGTTCCTCCCTGTCTTCACACTGTGGTTTGTAATTGCTTCTTTGAATATCTTCTTGCTAGAGAAAATTTGCTCAAGGAAGAAATATGGTTTCTCCAACTGTGAAGGCTTGAAAACAAACCCCGCCTTACCAATATTTTCTTCATCACCAGACTCTTCAACACTATCAAAATCTGACTCATTATCTTGGTGTATTTCATCTTCTTCACTAGATGAGTCTGGACCTGATTGACTAAGGCCACCCCACTCTGCTTCACTATCAACATTTTCCTTAAATATGATATAATCCATCTCCTCATCCTCACTCTCTCCTCTCTCATAATTTGAGTCCTCATCACTAGATTCATAATCATCTACACTTAAAAGCTCTTTCTTCAAATTTTTTATTTGCTCCCTCATGACACAATCTGAAATGTCTTCTTGATCAAGCTCAATTTGTTCCTCTCCCTCAACCTCAATTTGTTTCTCTCCCTCAACTTCAATTTGTTCCTCCACCTCAACCTCCTGAAGCACCTCCACCTCTTTCTGTACCCGAAGCTTAATTTGTTCCTCTCCCTCCACCCAACCTCATGATGCACCTCAACCTCTTCATGCACCTCAAACTCTTTCTGTATCTTATTCTCAATTTGTTCCTCTTCCTCTCTTTGTATCTCAATTTCAACATGTTGCTCTCTTTGTAACTCACCTTCAATTTGTTTATCTCCCTCCACCTCAATCTCTTTCTGTACCCCAACCCCATTCAAAGAAACTCCTTCTGCCTCATCAAACACAGCCTCTCCTAAAATTTCCTCACCATCATTTGTTAAACCTGTTTGTTCACCAATCAACCACAATTTAAACAACCTCCCATCTACACCAAGATTCATACACCTCTCAATGTCAAATATACCTTCCACCTCCTCTAGTTTTCCTCTTTGGTCAACCCATAATACCTCTTATCCCCAAGATAACCCAGTTGCTCACATAACTTATCTATATAGTTAATAGATGCTCTTATTCTAGGTACATAATCAAAAGCACTCAATGTACCTCCACTATACTTAAGATCACCATTCTCATCTTCGGTAATAGTTCCCCCATGTTGCAATTTCAGTGTAAAGTATTGGACGAATGCTACGAGAGCTACAAATAACAAAAAAAAAATCAATCACTTGTATGTAAAGAAATACCCAAAATAAAATCAAATTAACCCAAAATAAAATCAAATTAACCCTAAATCGACCAAATAATACAAAAAATCGACCTTGACCACCAAAGTTCTTCACATTTACATAAAAATCGACCAAATCAAGTTACCCACTGCTACCCACTTCTAAAATCAACAAATAACCTTCTAACAAGTCATTGTCCTTCACATTTAAACAAAAATCGAACAAATGACACGAGTTGGAATAGGAACAGGAACTTACGGTAGTCAATCGCTGGATATTTGGTGAAACTCTTGGGACGCAACATTGGGACCGTGCTTTCATCGAAAATTTGCAGAAATCACCATGATTAAGCAAGAAATTTGGATAAACATTACAAAAAGCTCACATTTTTGCGACCGAAATTAGCGACCGCCTAGATATCGGTCTCTAAATAATGTATTAGCGACCGATCAGCGACTGAAAAACAACACTGGTCTCAAACTAAAAAAATTTGCGATCGACAGAAAAATCGGTCTCTAAATCGAAAGATTAGCGACCGTCTACGACCGCCCGGGCGGTCACTAAACTCAAAGGTCGGTCAAAATTGACCAATAATTTTTACCGCTTGATCAGCAACCGCCTGAGCGATCGCTGAATTCAATTTTGTATTCAACGACCTCCAAGCAAACTTGTCAGTTTGACCCGTTCTTGGGAACGGACAATGGTCATTAATGATTGTTACTGGTAGCTGCTAATCATAAATTTGGTCGCTAATTTTTTTTACCCTTTTTAGGCGGGGGCCGTACTCACTTTCACCCATCACTCTTAAAAATCGACCACCGCTGCCGATCGCTGCCGTCGAGCAATCTGTTTTGGTCAAATCACTCGTTGTTTTCCCGTCTACACAATAACCGTAAGTTTTTTAAATTTTAACTGTTTATTATGTTTGTATATCATTTTTTAAAATTTATAGGATTTATATTATATACATGAAGTTATATATATATATATATATATATATATATATATGTTTGTATATATGTTTGTTGATTGAACTGTTTATATGTTTGTATTTATATTATATACATGAAGTTAAAATTTTAACTGTTTATTATGTTTGTATATCATATTTGTATATATGTTTGTATACATGTTTAATTGGTATGTTAGTTGATTGATATTCTTAGGTATTGCATTAGTTGATTGATATACGTAGCTAGGTATTTATTTAGTTGATTGAAATACTTAGGTATGAATTTAATTGATTGATATACGTAGTTATGAATTTAGTTGATTGATATACGTAGTAATGAATTTAGTTGATTGATATATGTAGGTATGAATTTAGTTGATTGATATGAGTAGGTATGAATTTAGTTTATTGGTATACATATGTATAGATTTAGTTAATTGGTATATGTAGGTATATATGAATTTAGTTGATTGGTATATATGGGTAAATATGAATTTAGTTGATTGGTATACGTAGGTATGAATTTAGTTGAATGTGTATAAATATAATACGGTATGCTGATCTGTTGAATTTATAATTATTACAGATGAGCTCTCAAGATAACCCTAATCAGAGTGGGGGACAGGGTCGGGGGAGGGGGAGGGGGAGGGAGAAGAGGAGGTCAGGGTCGTTGAGACCGGAGATCCCGGAGGTTAGACGGGGCCCGGAGATGACATCATCCTCTCCACAACAGTCCAGTGTTGTTGGCTCTATTTCAGTAGCCGGATCTTCGACTTCACGGTAGCATCATGCGTTGGATAGTCGTCTCACTGTTGTCCCTCGCGATAACATGTAAGTATTTTATAATAAATTAATTTTTTTTAATTATATTCATTAATATTAATTATTAATATTAACTTAGTTTTTTTTATGTCACGGTATGCTTCCATGCCATGAGACTAGCTCTCGCGTCAGAGGTCATTAAGAAGATCCCTTTCGAGGTTGGTGCCTTCTCGTGGTCCATGGTGTCCGAGCGAAAGAGGAGGGACTACTTCGAGGAGTTCAAGGTATATTTATTATAATTATATTTTTAATATTTTATTTTGAATTTATTTATTAATATTTTATTTTTAATTTAATTGCAGAAGCTGTGTGTCGGGGACCCTGCCCATGATAGTGTTATGTACGGCTTGTTCTGCGCGAAAATGTAGGAGCGGTACAAAAACATTATCTACGGGTTGAAGAAGCAGTTTGATGAGAGTAAGCAGTTGGAGTTGGGCCGATGGCTAGACGGACGTTCCGTCTGGGACACTTTGGTTGCTCACTGGAATAGTGATGCATTTAAAGCCAAGTCCACAAAGTCCAGGGAGAACAGGTTGAAGGACCCCACCGGGCACGGCATCGCCAGACATCGGGCTGGATCCCGGTCCATCTACGAGCACTCACTCACTTTTGTAAGTACTATAATTTTTATTTACATTTGAATATTAATAAATTTTTAAATATTTAATATTTAAATATCTATTGAATTTGGTTCGCAATAGGAGAGGGAGCACGGGCGAAAGCCCTCTCTCTCTATGAGCAGATGGAGATCTCCCACACAGTGAACCCGGAGACTGGGACGTCTACCTACTGTTGATGATCGATTCTAATCACAAGGATTAGTGGCTGTTTTTAATAGTTAATTAGATCACCAAACAATTACGTGTGATTGATCACTAACGTAATTAGTGAATACGAAAATTTGGATTGGGGTAGAATTAACACGTGTATTGATTATGTATTTAATTCGTATATAAGAGAATCGAGCTGCTTTGGATGTATAATTGAAGTTTGGACGTGTATATTTATTTTATTAGCTGAAAAAATCTAAGTATTTATACAAGTTTGCCTAGCAGGAGGTGTACATGACCTTTGACCTCCCTAGTGTGCATGTGTGACACTTGGGCTTTGACTGTTTTGACCTTATCTAAACTAAATTATATCCTTCTACACTGGACTTGCTCGCATTCAGGAGTTGTTTGTCCCGTTGGACTTGTCCTTGATGAGTCTTTAGTTTGATTTTGATGGTCTTTATTCTTGATAATTTGTTGTCTTGATATTGTTGCCAAATCTCTTCGCCGATGTGCTAGATGTGCTCGTCGGGGCATCATCTGGGTCCATATGGTCTTTAGATTAAAGTTGCTCGTCTGACTAATGTTGCTCGCCGAATCAAGACCTGTTCGTCTGACACTCCCAACTCAGCCTGGTTTTATTGGCTTAATTTTGTCTTAAGAGTAAGTACTCGCGTTAATTCTGTTCGCCCTAATGACGCTTCTGCTCGCCTATCAACAATTGCCCCCTTGCCAATCATTATGTTATGATAGAGCAAGGTGAACAACTTATGGTTGACAACTATCCGATGATATGGAGGTGAACTGATATAACATGGCGCGATCAACTTTTCATGAGCGGACAACATTGGCCGAGCTGATTCGTATGGGCGACGGTTGGAATCCCAAGGTCGAGGATTGGGCTCGAGGTGTGACGTGGGTGGAATGATTACCGCCGCCCACGCGCACATGGAATCAAGGTAACGCGCCTCCAAATTTATCGGAGTAGGGCTGCACGCGCTTCGTAATTGCAATTTGGTCCTCACATTTTCAAATTTGTTCGCCCGTGACCCCGTTTTTCCATACACTATTTAAGGAAAAAAAACTTACCATTTTTACTATTCATTCTCAGCGCGAAAGCTGTTCTATTCCCATTTCGAAATTCCGGCAACAAAACTACATTTCCGGCGACGATCTCTTCAATCAAGGTAATAGTTTCATCTATTTTTCTTCTTCTTTTCCATTTTTGTGATTGTGGGTGTGAGAAATACCTAAAAACCCTAAACTCCGCCGTCAGGGATTTTGAACCGCCGTCATTTCCCTTGCTTGCCACCGGAATCCGCCATTAACGCCTCCGGAAGCTTTTCCATTTCCAAATGTCCTCTCACTCCGAAACTGGATCATACCCTCCTCGTAACCCTGGGAAATAGCCAATCGAAGAGTCTCCCATCCCTGTGGTTAATTTGGAATCCGACCCCGACGCGGCTTCAGTAGCGTGCTCCATCGATTCAGGGGCCCGTCCATCTGGAGAAGAAATTGCGCGAGCAAATCCTGTTCGCCAAGTTGAGGAGAAGACCAGCTCTGACCTCCACGAAGAGGAGGAAGAGATCGAGGTATTACAACCTGTCTGCCCGGATGAACTGACCTGGGAATACCTAAAGGACATCCAGTTCCCCATGCCAACCCCTATTGAGTACCAACTCCCGGTTGCCATTGCTCGCCAAGTTTTTTGGGAGGAGTATGAAAGGGAACATTCTGCTCGATTTACCGTACCAGCCCGCGGAAAACAGAAGCTTAGGGCCACAGAATATGGGGCGAGTTGTATCGTGTCCGCCATTACCGAGGAGGAATTGCCCAAAATAATGAGGGAATATAAGATTCCCTTTGACGTTCATATGTATTCCCCTCTGACGGATGATAGAGCTGATCGCCCACCCCGCGGGCTCACGACGATCAACCTGGCCACACTAAATGCTGGGGTGACCCTTCCTCTACACCCGCCGGTCGGCGGGTTTCTCGAGCGAACCAACCTGGCCATCACCCAACTAACTTCCGTAGGGTGGTTGAACTTGATGTCAATAATGGTGTTGTGCGCCCTAGAAGGTTATCCCAACAAGTTGTCCGCCGAGGAGGTCAACTACCTCATGACGCTCACGACCTGCACCGGAGAAGAGGCGGGCTGGTATTACCTCAAGGTGCGGCCAAATTTGAGGCTGGTAGAGGATATTCATGGGAAAGTGCGAGATTGGAAGCATGACTGGTTTTGGATAGGTGGTGACTGGCGTGCTTCTTCTCGCTCTTATGGTGGCCCTGAGCGAATTAACACTTCGGCGGAGTTTAGGGACTTGATTCGTAAGTCTTATCCCTTCTATATATTTGAAGAGATAAGACTAATTTTAATTTTTTCTTTTAATGTTTCAGGTCCCAAAAACCTCAAGTGGCGAAGTGCCAAGGTCAGTATCAGCGATCAGTTCCTATTCACAGCTGGCCTGATCGGTCTTCGTCGCCAGGCAGATCGTAGCATCAGCCATCTTTGCTTGGAGTCAACGCGCAGAGTTGCTCGCTTCACTACCTACCCTCACCATCTCGAGGCCCAGGCCTAAGTTCCAGAGGGTAAGATTTTTAAACCGGGCGAACAAACTTGTCCGCTAATTTGAACTTGTACAATTTCTCTAACTTAGTACTTTTTAATTTCTTTGCAGATCAGCTCGTCACGGTCGCCATCCATCCTTCATTCCACATCCTTAATCAAACAGTGTGGGAGATGCCAAACAAAAGAGGAAGGAAGAAGGCTGATCCCCTTACAAAAATAATCGCCTTAGCAGCGAAGGCGGGCATAGATGATCCACGACAAGGGAGTGGATCAAGCCCAACTAAGCAGCTTGCCAAAGTTAGTAGTCCGCCCGTGGCTGCTACCCCCAAGTCAAAGAAACTTTGTCGAGGAGACGGCACTCCCGTCTCTGATGTCAAAAGGGCGGCCAAGAAGGCCAAGGTCGCCCATGGGAGTGGAGCTATTCCAGCTCGCCCATCTGAGCCTGAAGGCGGGCGAGCTCCTTCTTCGGAGCAATATAATGAGCAGTCATTGGTCGTGTCTGCTCCCGAGGCTCACGCCGATCATCCATATGATGCGACCTATCTTGGCTGGGACAAAGGTCGCCATGATGCGTAAGTTCTTTGCTGTGAACTTTTTTTTTTTAACACTTTGACATATTTTCGTACAGTTATGACCCCAACAACTATCCGGGGCGATCAAACATGGTGCACCAATATTCCTGCTCGAATGTGCCCGCTAACTATCACAAAATCCTGGATCCTTTTGTCCACCGTGCCTCCGAGACTGTCCCTCGCTCCTGGACTAAAGAATTGAATGAGATCATCAAGACACAAACACCTCGTGACAATGGTCATTTGTATCTCATGGAGGTGAGCAGGTCCCTAGTCGCCGTACAAAATCTGGTCGACCAGGTTGACGATCTGGAGAGGGATGCCCATCACCATGCAGCTACCGTGGGCCGCATTGCCAAAGAAAGGGACGAGGCAAAGGACGAGGCGAAGAAGATGGTGGCCAGCCTTCAAGATAAGGTGAAGGCACACCAAGTGAGCGAGCAGCGCGCCCTTAATCTGCACGTTAAAGTCTCCGAGGAGCTAAAGGCCAAAATGGTCGAGGTCGAACAACTTCGAGCAGAACTTGCTCGCGTCCAGCAGCAGAAAGAGGTCGCCGAGAAGTATGCGTCAGAAGCTGTTGGGAAAATAGGGGTGCCCGGAATCTATTCGGGATGAAATTTAAATACGAATTTAAATTCAATTATTACTAGCATGAATTAATCCTAATTAATTCAAATAATAATTCCAACAATCAATTTAACATCATACATGTTGAATTAATTCACATATAATCTATGGCGGAATAAACAAGAAAATATGCGACTTACGTACCTCTCGTAGAACTTGGCCTTTGAATAAAACGGGACAAACACGTACGCGCTTTATCAACCCAAAAACCTTCTCAAGTATTTCCCTTTCGCCTTATTCGATCACCGGTGGGAGTTGCTTTCGAATAATTTAAATAACTAAGGAAAAAGAAAAATATCTATGCTCTTGATTTTTCTAACACATGGAATTATGTACTTGGGGATGAAATAATCACCCCCTATTTATAAAGTGTAGTGGCCGAATTTTTTAGGTGTATTTGGGCCTTGAGAAAATCTTTTCTTAGACTCTAAGAAATCTTGAATATATCTCATATATTCTGTTCTCCATAATAAAATATTCCACAAAAATCTCACTCACTTTATTTACTAGCAATTTTCGAAAACTTTAGGAGTATATCCCAAGATTTGGATCTTCTTGAATATATGAGATAATCTTGCATTCCAAGAATACTTATCTTCCATAATATCTTTTCATGAAAATCAACAAAATCTTTTCTCTCCTAATTAGGCCAATAATTTCGAAAATTACAATGAAAAATCAGCATAATATAATCTTTTTATTTTAATCACCTTATCATTATTGGGCTACTTAATGGGCTACTTGAGGGGCCTTTAAGGAGAATTAAGATTGGACCTCCTAATGGACTTCTGAATTTCAATATTGAGCCCCAATATAATTCAATCCATTAATATTAATTATTACCACTAATAAATTAATATTGCACTATCCATCTTAATCCATATTACGATAATATGGGCTCCCGGTTATTATTTCCCGCGTTTAAGATTATCAAGTCCATTAATTAATTAAGCTTCTGAATAACTCTAAATTAATTAATATATTTCACCTTGGAGTAAAGACAGCTCAACATTATTATCCGTACCGAAAAAACTAATTCTTCACTTGCAAGATTTAGTACGATAAAACTTCTGAGCCCACCAAGGGGACTAATCACACGAGCCGTACCGCACGCGTTTCTCCGTATTAAATCTTAGCAACCGTCGTATGATTAATATTACTGCCCAAGACACAAAGTTCGAAGTCACAATGATTCTCACCTAACATGAATCAAAGCAGTAACCATTAAGCACACACGGTCCTATTTAAGTGACGGAGATTAAGAAATCAACAACCACTGAGGTCTAATTCTTCACAGTTCAGAACAAAAGAATTTATCCTCGCTGTAGGTCCTCTTCAACACATACTAAATGAAGACAGACCAATCCGAGCCTTACACAATGACCTTTCACGGTGGATTGTTCAATTCCACCTAGGTCGTGAAAATGTACGTTTAGTTACAAGGAAACTGTTAATGTTGTCTTCCGTGACCGGGTATCACCACATTAACTACAATGCAACTAGTACCATATATTGAACGGTTTGCAATAGATATTCAACATTCAATCATAACTAAAGCAAATGTGATAAAATAATTATTCTCATAAAACAAGTGTTTGATACATGAGTTATACAAAGTAAAAGCACACTTTCACGTATAACTCCAACAGAAGCAACTGCCAAGGTTGCCGACCTCGAGAATCAGCTCGCCAATTCAATCACTCAAGAGGAGTTGATTCCAAAAATGGAGGCGGGCTCAATCATTGGCTTTTTGGCGGCCTACGCGGAATGCATTCGCATAGCAAATGAGTTTAAGGCTACCCTCGTTGTCGAAGAGATTGACAATGAATTCAAGAACTTTGTCGAAACTCATCCTCCCACGCCGGGGAAAACTCTTCAAATCGGTGACCTACCCCAGTATGGGGTCCCAATTGACTTCATTGACCGCGGGGTCATAATCACAAGTCCTCTTGAGGACGATGAGGAGGAAGAGGTCGCTGGAGGCGAGCAGACTCAGCTGGTCGACGAAAGCGAAAAAGCTCTCAAGGAGTGAGCTGATGCTGAGGGGCTGATTGCCGAGCTCACTCAAGAGGTCCATATTGATCCTTCTCTAGCTGGGACACCTCTTGAAGACCCCAAGGATGACAACATTCCTCCTCCCGCCGGACAGGGCTCTTAGATAATAGGACTAGTTAGGTCTTTTTATTTTTGCTTTCTTTTGTTGTTGTTTGCTCCTTTTAGGAGTTTATTTTGTAACCTTTTGGGCGATCAAACCTTGTTATCAATGAAACAATTTGCTCGATTTGTTTTCTTTTTTACATTAATTGTTCTTTGCATTTATACTTATGCTTAACAATCTTAATGTAGTTGGGCTTTGTTCCTTAAGAACTCTTGCCTTAGAAATTTGAGGGCTTTGGCCTTAGGCTATGTTCATTTAAAAACGAACAGCCTTTGATGGGCTTGATTGTATAATCAATTTGTGCCTCGAGCTTGAATCTCCTTTGAACGAACAACTTAAGATTAAACTTGCTTTCAAAAATTACAAGTACAAATGACGACCTAAACTGCAAACCATAATAAACTAAGCTGAAGTTGTTCGACCTCTATACATTTTGTCAAACAATCAACTTATCAAAGTACATAATTTACCCTCAAAGTCAAAGTAGCTCGTCTACTATACATTTTGTCAAGCTAACTTTGAATTTATCAATAAATTAAACTATACAAAAGGAAACAAGATTTGATCGCAAACAGTTCGACCAAACGAGTTTTGCTCGACCACCAGTACTTGGTGGATTTTTTCAAAAAATTACTTGCGCATATGCAGTCTTAGCTCGCCCCTGTGATAAAATAGCTCGCCCTATTGAAAATACTTCTTCAAATTAGCTGCATTCCAAGAATATTGGGCCGAGTTGTCATCTAAGTCTTCTATGTCATATGCACCATTGGGTAACATGTCCGTTACCCTGTATGGGCCCTCCCAAGTCGGGCCAAATATGCCTGGAAGTGGGGCGAGCTTCTTTCTCAAAACTAGATCAGCAACTTCGAACTTTCTTATTTTGACTTGAGAATTGTAGTAGCGTTCTGCTCTCTGCTTGTAAGTTGCATTTTTTAGTTCAGCCGTGATTCTTTTTTCTTCGAGCAAATCTAGCTCGACTGATAGGGCAGAGCTGTTCGCCACTTCTTCAAAGTTGGTCGTTCTCAATATTTTGGTCTTCAATTCAACTGGGATGACGACCTCAGTTCCAAATGCTAATGTAAAAGGTGTTTCTCCGGTGCTTGACCTGGGAGAAACTCTGTATGCCCATAGTACGTCTGGCAATTTTGTAGACCACTTGCCTTTACTTTCTGTTAGCTATATTTTAAGAATATGCTTGATTATCTTATTAACGGCTTCCACCTAAACATTTGATTGTGGATGATAAGGGATTGAATAGTGCTTTCTGATCCCCCACTTTGTGCAGAAGTCTCGAAGCTTTTTTCCATCAAACTAAGGACCATTGTCTGTTACAAGTGTTTGAGGAACTCCGAACTGATAGACAATGTTCTTCCATATAAAGTCAATCATCTTTTCTTGGGTAACTTTAACTAGAGCTTCTACTTATGCCCATTTTGTATAGTAATCCACGGCCACAACAACAAATCGTACATTTTCTTTTCCGCGCGGGAAAGGTCCAATAATATCCATTCCCCATCGTGCAAATGACCAAGGACTGAAAACCGAAACGAGTTCTTGAGCAGGAGTACGGATACTTGGAGTAAATATTTGACATCAGTGACAAGCTCTGGCCATCTGGATTGCATCTTTTCATAAGGTCGGCCAGTAATAGCCTTGGCTTACAGTTTTGTAGGCCAAAGCTTGCCCCCCAGCATGATTTCCACAGGCTCCGGAATGTATATCTTCCAAAGTAGTCCTTCCTTGCCCCCTAGACAAACACTTGAGTAGCGGAACTGAAAAACCTATTTTGTAAAGTTGCTCGTCTACCAGGTATACCTAGCTGCTTGTTTTGTTATTCTTGCAGCTTCAAAAGAATCGCTTGGTAGTTCACCGTCTTTCAAGTATTTTGCTATAGGAGTTCTCCAATCATCGTCATCTTTTTGTTCAACCACCTGGTTTACTTCGTAATCCACCGTCGAAGGTTGGGTTTTCCTAGTAATGATGATGTCTGTTAGATCTGCTGGCCCGTCACTCATAGCTAATCTTGCTAGGGCATCAGCTTATGTGTTGCTCGTTCGAGGTACCTGCTGGATATATACTTGGTCTAACATAGATACCAAATGAGCAACAATTCGTTGATACTCGATCATATGTTCGTCTTTGGCCTCATATTCACCTCGTACTTGGCTCACAATGAGTTGAGAATCTCCAAAAATCTGGAGTCGTCTGACTCCAACTGCTAGTGATAAGTGGAGACCTGCAATGAGGGCCTCGTACTCAGCTTCATTATTGGTGGCCATAAACTCGAATCTGACTGTCGAATTGAATACTTGTCGGTCAGGGCTGATAAGAACTACCCCTGCCCCCGAGGCCAAATTTGTTGATGAACCGTCTACATAGAGATGTCGTGGGTGATCTAGCCCTCTCGTCGGATTTTGGGGATAAGTCAGCTCGACTATAAAGTCGGCTAATGCTTGACCCTTAATCGCTGTTCGAGGTGCATAGGTCACTCCAAATTGGCTGATCTCTATAGACCATTTTAACAGACGACCTGTCGTATCTGGTCGATGCAGTATTTGTCTGAGTGGGAAAGTTTTTAGTACTTCAACCTGATGATCGAAGAAGTACGGTCTTAACTTTCTAACACTCATGACCAAGGCATAGACCAGCTTTTCAGTAGGTGAGTATTTCACCTCAGCCTCATGCAGAGCTTGACTGACATAATAAATTGGAAGGTGGAATTTGCCTTCTGCTCGTACCAATACGGAACTTATTTCCACGTCCGAAACTGCCAGATACAGATAAAGCTTCTCTCTTGGGATTGGCTTTGATAGAATCTTTACGTCTCCCAGGTAGTCTTTCAGTTGTTCGAAAGCTTTCTGGCAACTGCCCATCCACATAAAATTGCCCTTTTTGATGGCTTCAAAGAATGGATGACATTTGTCCCCCGATCGTGATATGAACCTATTTAAAGCTGCTAGGCATCCCGTCAGCATTTGTACTTCTTTGACGGAACGAGGAGGCTCCATATCAACGATTGCTTTGACTTTTGCAGGATTGACTTCGATTCCTCGTTTACTAACCAGATGGCCCAGGAATTTTCCTGAATGTACTCTGAAACTGCTTTTCTTTAGATTCAGCTTCATGTTGTATTTTCGGAGAATGTCGAACACCTGGGATAAATATTGGAGGTGGTCTTCTTGTTGAGTACTTTAACATATACCTCCACCGTCTCCCCGATATGTTCATCAAACATATTGTTCACCAGCCTTTGGTAAGTTTCTCTTGCATTGATTAACCTGAACATTATTCATTTCCAGCAAAACAAGTTCTTGTTGGTGTAGAAGGCCGTATTTTCTTGATCGTCCGGGTGCATCGGAATTTGGTGGTAACCAGCGAAAACATCCATAAATGTGAACATTTCATGCCCTGCTGTGCTATCCACCAGTTGATCAATGTGCAGAAGTGGAAAATTATCCTTCGGGCATGCTGCATTCAAATCTGTGAAATCTATGCATAGCCTCCAGGTTCCATTCGGCTTTCGCACTAGGATGGAATTTGCAACCCATTGTGGGCATAGTGCCTGCTTGATTAAGTCATTGTCTAGCAATTTCTTAACCTCTTCATTAAGTGCTTGATATTTATTTGGCCCGTATTTTTGCCATTTTTGATGGACTGGTCTGCGGGCCGGATTAATATTCAATTGATGACATGCATTCTTTGGATCGATTCCCACCATATCTGCATGTGACCATGCAAAGACATCAAGATTAGCCTTGAGAAATTCCGCCATACGAGTTCTGTAGGGCTCAGGAAGTTCAAACCTAATATAAAGTTCAAGATCGTCACGGCCAGGGTTAATTTTGAGGGCTTCCAGTTCTTCGTCTGGAGTTGCTCGTCGTTTTTGTCCCTTCCACCGTGGATCGATAATTGGCCCTTCTGGATTTAGTTCATCCGTGATGTCCATGGGTTCAATGCCTAGACGGGGATCAACATCGTCTATTATGCTGGGAACAGTATTTGTTTCCAAAATTGCATTTTGTTCGTCAATGGTAGCTGATAGTTCTAGTGCTGGCAGGTTCTGATCACCAATAAGAGTATGTTGTTCGTCAACTTCCATCTGGTCATTCTGATCTCCTAGTATATCTTCGAGGATGGAAGGTTCATTATTAGAATGGCTAATGGATGCTTCCATCATCGAAACCTGTTCCTTAGTTGTATGTATTTGAAGGAGACATTCTCGAGCTTTTCTCTGGTCTCCCTTCAACGTTCCAGCCCCACTTGCTGTCGGAAACTTAACACAATAATAATAGGTTGAAACAACAGCTTTGAATTCATTTAAGAAAGGTCGGCCAAGGAACCCGTAGTAGGTGTATTCTTGATCTACGACTAGGAAATCCACCATTCTAGTTATATTCTTTTCAGGGTCCTTGGTCGATTCAAGTTGTATTGACAATCTAATTATTCCTAACGGTTCTGTTACAGCATTTCTGAAGCCTAGAATTCGATGATTAGAATCTTGAATATAGCTAGCATAGTCGCCTAGTTGATCAAGCATTTTCTTGAAGATGATGTTGGTGTAGGCTCCGGTGTCCACCAATAATCGATGAACTTTGGTTCCCATTATTTTAGCGCAGATTACGAGGGAATCGTTATGGGGAATCACGATCCCGTCCAGATCTTTATCCGTGAAGGTCAACTTGGTTGTTTGAAGAATTGATGGGTTGACCCCCATTTCCTGAACCTGAGCTATTGCATGTAGCTCAGCCTTCCTCTTACGATTCGATATTGGTGGTCGTCCATCAGAACAACCACCAACAGGTCCTGCAGGCTCCATCATTTGGATTTCAGGAACTGGACCTCCTGCTGGTGCCGGAGCTGGTCGCCCAACTCGATTCCTGCGAGGAGCTTGCTCTATATCATCTTCTTTGGAATTATCATATCTGTCTCTTTTACCGGGTTGTCTTTTCACAAACTCAGATAGCTTACCCTCCTCATAGAATCGCCACAATTGCTTCAACAAGTCACGACATTCACTTGTAAAATGCCCCACACTCTGATGGTAGGCACAATACTTATTTTGGTTTAACTTGCTAGCGTCTTGACGTATCTTTCTTGGAGGAGTAAGTAATTCCTTGTCCCGGACATTGTTGTACACCGCATCAATTGATATGGTAAGTGCATGATTCAACTTGTCTTTCAGTTCTGTCCCCTCGTTAAATGCTTTCATGTCAGTCTTTTTCCCACTCTCCTCATGTTCATCTTTGTCCCCCATGTCTTTTTGCAAGGCCTCATGCATGGAGATAAAGACTCCTGCCCGGTCTTGAAATTCAGCATAAGTTTTCGGGCATCTGAGATGTACATCTTTCCAAAGTTCAATGCCCTTTCTTAATCCAGCTAGGACAGCTACAATTTTGGTGTCTTCGCTGACTGATTCCCCTTCTAGCAAGACCTTATCAAATCTTTCCAAATACGAACGATCTGACTCATCGTCAGCTTGTTTTAAGTCGGATAACCGATGTCTTTGGGATAGATAAGACCCGGCCGTAGAGAAATGGGATAAAAATTCTTTGCCTAGCTGGGCAAACGAATGAATTGAAGCTGGTGGTAGAGCCGAACACCATTTATGGACACGGTCCCCCAGAGTCAATGGAAAGTTTGGACATTGGGTTGCATCACTTGCTCCCATCGATATCATATAATCAGAGTATTTCATCAAATGCACCCGGGGGTCCGCCGTGCCTTCATATTGTATACTTGCAGGGAATTGGATCTTCTTTTGAATGGAAGCTTTTAAAATTACTGAAGATAGCGGAAAGGATGGAAGGGAAGTATTCCCATAACCTCTCTGCAGGTCCAACTAACCCAGCATGCTTTTGATTGCTTTCCTCATGGAGACCAGTTCCTCCAGGGATCCCCCTTGACTTGGAGGCTGTTCGGCGAACAAAGGTTCATGACCATCTGTTCGCCGCAGTCCCTCGCTTGGTATAGGAACCCCCTGGACTGGCCTCCTAGGATTGGGTTCCGCATCTGGGCCTAGGCGACCAAAAGCTAACCTAGTCAGCCTTTCGTGGACTGACTGGCGAGCTGGTATGTGGGCCGGGCGTGCTACTTCTGCTCTTGGATGGACCTCCGTTGCTCCCCGTCCATGACGACCTAATCTGTTCAGTGCACTTTGGCGTGTGCCCTGACTAACCTCCAAAGCTTGGTTTGGGGTTGATTCTCCATGGCTGGTAGCTTTGGCGAGCTGTTTCTCCTTGCCCTTCATCTTACGAACTTGAGCACTGTCTGCCTCATTTTGATGGTCATCTATGGCCTTCTCATGCTCACGAGCTCTTGTTGGGCTATGCCTTGCTCTAATCTGAGATGGGCCAGACTGTGCTTGTTGCTTTTGCAAGACCTGAAGCATTGTGATTGTTCGAGCTAGTTCACCAGGATTGCGAACAAAAGCATCTAACTCAGGTGGCATTGTTTGATGTGTAGTTGTTGGATGGTTTTCTTGCTCTTGTCGGGCTATTTCTGCTCTCCTACCAGCCTGGGATATCCTCGAACGGGAATCCCTTGTCACATGCTGGGAGTGTTGAGTCTCATGAGACTGAGGCATCTTTAATTGATGTATGGGTGTTAGTCTTTAAAGGTTCTTAAACGAAGAACAACAAGAACATCTTTCTTCAATTCTTCAAGTTTTAAGTTTGAAGTTCTTGCTTAATCACACTTGAATCCTTAATCGGAGGCTCGAACCCTCCTTCTAGCGCCAATTTGTTGATGATCGATTCTAATCATAAGGATTAGTGACTGTTTTTAATCATTAATTAGATCACCAAACAATTACGTGTGATTGATCACTAACGTAATTAGTGAATACAAAAATTTAAATTGGGGTAGAATTAACACGTGTATTGATTACGTATTGATGGTCCCGTTTTCGTAGGGCAAAATGGGAATTCAGGAGCAAATTTTTTTTTTTTTTTTAAACCTTTTCTCAGGGAGTTCAGCATGAGTGAGAAATACTCAAGTCACTGCTCTGCTCAGAGGCTGAGTTACCAAGTCAGAGAGAAGGCTTGGAGACTCATGCTCTGAGCAAGGACAGTGGCTTGAGAAGCTGAACTCTAGAGTGCGTTATCAAATCACAGCTTGCACCCTGAACAAGTTTCAGTGACGAAATACTCAAGTCACTGCGTTGCTGAGAGTCAGAGCTATCAAGTCAGAGGTGAGACTTGAAAGCTCAGGCTCTCAACAAGGCAGTGACTCGAGAGACTGAACTCTCGAGTGCTACCCTGATTCAGTCAGTGAGATGGAATCTCCCTGACCTGAAATACTTAACTAAAGTTCCTTTTAAACAATGCTCTTAGTGAGCAGATTTTCGCAATACTTTAGAAGACATTCCAAATAATAACACTTGGTTTAACGTGGTTCAGAGACTCAAGCTCTTACATCCACGGCCTGATTCAACAGGAAATCCACTCCTTTGGATTCTTGCTTTTAACGTGCCAAGGTGCACTTACAACTGGACTCACGCCACTCCCTGGGCTGCCCTTCTCCTCACTTACTACCAACAAACCTGACTAGAGGGTTTTGGTTTCGATTAGGGTTTTCTCCAACTAGGTGAGGTTTTCCCTTTACAATGTGTTAGCCAATAGCTAAGATAGGGAAAACCTCTCTAAGCCTAGAGTTACAAGCTGAACACTCATATGCGTATATTTGAAGACCCTAATGGTCAGTGTTTAAGATGTGAGTAAACCCTCCTTATAACTCCCATGCACGTATGCTACTACTCACACTTTCAGCTCGTAGGTGTTTGTTTATTAAACAACAATACAACTCTTAAACAAAACAACACACCCCTATCAACAAGCCATGAGCTTGTATTTATAATGGGGATTCAAATGTATCCGTTGGAGAGGAAAATACATTTGAATCCAGCATTAAATGGTTTCAACCACTTTTCTTGGAATGCGGCCTTGTCAGTGTCAGATTTACCGCCTTGTGCTGATTGGTCCACGTGGCCTGAATTCACGGATCTTTGACTCAGTAGGTTTGACTAAGACCCACTGACTTTAGGTAGCTTTCTCCTTCACTGACAGATGATCTTCAGTGGACTGACTCGTCCTCAGTGTAGTTGTCCTTCAGGGACTGTTTGAAGATCACTCCAAGAAGTTTGTCATAAGGCTGAATGACAAACTTCCCTGACCACAGTAGCCTGACTCCTTCAGGGCCTACTTGGTGCAGCACTGATCCACCTGATCAGGCTCTTCACTGAGTGGTCCTATCAGACTTGGCTTAGATCAGCCTGACTTGCACTCAGTGGGACATCCTTCAGGCTTCTCCATTGGTTCAGGTTGATGGCATGTCTTCAGTCAGCTCTACTGGTTGTCATCTTGATATCTTCAGGCTGTGTTGAGAAGTTCCCCCTCGCTGAGTTCCCCCTCAACTGAGCAACCTATTCTACTGAGAGCTAACCTAGCCTGACCTGATCTAAAGGATACTATCCTGACTGCTTTCATACCTATTACATGTCGTTTTGGAAAATCATCAAAACTAAACATATCACAACACGTATTTAATTTGTATATAAGAGAATCAAGCTGCTTTGGATGTATAATCAAAGTTTGGACGTGTATATGAATTTATGTTTATTTTATTAGCTGAAAAAATCTAAGTATTTATACAAGTTTGCCTAGCAGGAGGTGTACATGACCTTTGACCTCCTTAGTGTGCATGTGTGACACTTGGGGTTTGACTATTTTGACCTTATCTAAACTAAATTATATCCTTCTACACTGGACTTGCTCGCATTCAGGAGTTGTTCATCCCATTGGACTTGTCCTTGAGGAGACTTTAGTTTGATTTTGATGGTCTTTATTCTTGGTAATTTGTTGTCTTGATATTGTCGCCAAATCTCTTCGCCGATGTGCTAGATGTGCTCGCCGGGGCGTTATTTGGGTCCACATGGTCTTTAAATTAAAGTTGCTCGCCTGACTAATGTTGCTCGCCGAATCAAGACCTGTTCGCCTGACACTTCCAGCTCAGCATGGTTTCGTAAGCTTAATTTTGTCTTAAGAGTAAGTACTTTGGTTTAATTCTGCTCGCCCTAATGACGCTTCTGCTCGCCTATCAACACCTACACCCGCACCACTGAGATCCACGTAAGTATTTTTTATATTTTAATTATAATTGTAATTTAATTATAATTGTATTTTATTTATATAATTTCAGAACTAGTTTAAGGATCGTCTCGCCCAGGCCTCGCAGCAGGTGGCTCCCACCGACGGCAGCGGGGAGAACCCCACCCCTCCTCGGATTAACGAGGACCGCATCTATTTAAATGTGGCCGGAGTTAAGAAGGGGAAGGTCGTTGGGATTCTTGGGAAGGGCGGTCACAGTAAGGCCATCCTGCAGTCCTACCGCCAGACTATTGGATCGTCTTTCTCGATCGACTCTGCTCCCTCTCAGGTGGAGCATGAGCTAAGAGACGTCCGGAAGCAGATGGAGGCCCTGACGAGCTACAACGAGACTCTTCGTAACTGGTTCTCCTCCATCTCTCAACGGATAAGAATCAACAATCCACCTTCACCCCCACCCCCACCAAATTTTGATCTTGGGGGGAGCGGGCACGGAGGGAGTGCACCCGGTGGGATAGGTGGCGAGGATGACGATGACGAGGAGACCGAGCCGCGGGTGAACTACTTCCTCTCTGATTATGACAGTTAGGTGGAGAGAGAGAGGGGGGGGGGGGGAGTTTTGTTGTCGAATATTTTATTTATTTGTTGAATATTTTATATTTTTGTCGAATATTTTATTTTTTGTTGAATATTTTATATTTTTTTGTTGAATATTATAGATTTTCATATATTTTATGAATCTATATAAATGAACTAGAAAAAAAAGATTTAATTTGAAGAATTAGAAAAAAGTACTCAATTTGGAGTTATATACAATTAAATGCATAAAAACGAAATAAATTAATAGTTTATAATAGTCTAAAATATTAAATTTACAAAATTAAATATATAAATATATATATATATATATATATATATATATATAAATGAATTAGAAACAAAAAGAAATTAATTTGATGAATTAAAAAATGGGAGTTAATTTGAATTTATATACAATTAAATGCATAAAAACGAATGAATTAATAATTTATAATAGTCTAAAATATTAAATTTACAAAATTTAAAAAAAAATTAGTAAATATATATATATAAACGAATTAGAAACAAAAATAAATTAATTTGATGAATTAAAAAAAACGGGAGTTAATTTCAATTTATATACAATTAAATGCATAAAAATGAATGAATTAATAATTTACAATAGTCTAAAATATCAAATTTACAAAATTAAAAAAAAAAGTTAGTAAATATATATATATATATATATATATATATATATATATATATATATTTCAAGATCGCATTCGATATATCAGTAGTATCCTGTGGATCTTTTCCAAACACAGATAGGACTGACTGAGAAATTCCATAGTCTATGAGTTAACCTGAAAAAAGCATTACGCCCACAAACGCCTGCGCCTATCCATTGGCATAACGGCTAAAAGGGCACGCCCACATAGTTAACTCATAGATATCACTAGAAAACTCAAACCTACCGGTTAAACCAACTCTACCTTATGATATATCAAATATAAACTGGAAAAATAAGTTTCCAAATGCACATGATAGTATAGTATACTAAGTTAGGTCATGATTTAATACAGGAAATTAGCCGACCATTGAGGCGGCAATAACAAAATTTAAGATTGAAATACAGAAAATAAATGCAGAATTTAACTACCTCGATGAGCTACCAGAATGAACACCTTTTATTGAAAACAAGGCAAGAAGCCAATATTACAGAGAGAGAAGAGAGAGAAAAAGAGAGGGCGAGTCTAAACTTAAGCGTGTCTCTCCAAAAGAAAAAACATCCTATTTATAGAAAAAGAACCG
This sequence comes from Ballota nigra, assembly GCA_947034835.1. Taxonomy (NCBI): domain Eukaryota; kingdom Viridiplantae; phylum Streptophyta; class Magnoliopsida; order Lamiales; family Lamiaceae; genus Ballota; species Ballota nigra. The sequence continues at coordinate 83,841,687 of OX344720.1, read as the reverse complement.
GACATGAAAACCCCGGATTTCAAAAGGAAAAAAGAAAAGGTGAATAGTAAAAGTAAAAAATGAATAGTAAATACTATTCATGAACAGCGCTTGGTCTGTTGGTGACCTATGCAATGACGAAATTTGATTCATCATTTTCCCAAATTTCTTCCTGGTCAGATTGCCATTAGAGAAGCTTGTCTTTGAAGAAGACTTAAAGTCTTTTTGCATCTTTCCAAATGTTGGAAATTCCCATGACGTCCATAGTAAGATTCTTCAAGGATAGGGATACATTTTTCAAGAACTCTGATTTTCTTTTTGAGTCCTTTAAGATAATTTTTATCTTTAATAAAATTTTGATTTTGATCAAAATTAATTTGAATAGGAATTTGCCATATTTCATGCTGCAGTCCTAGTCTTGGTCTAAAAAACCTCCAATCTCCAGGAATTCTTTCTTCCATTAAGGATTCTTCTTTTCCCGAATTTTCTCTTTGAGAGAATTTTTTAACAAATCAAAACTTTCCTGTAAAGAGAGGTCATGGTCCTCTTCAAATGGATCCTGTGCGTCTTGCATAGTAGAGCCAGAAACCATAGATGTATCAGATTTTGAATCTGAAAAATCAGCATCTTTTAAGATGTCTTCCTGAATTTGATTCATGAAGAGATCCATAATTTTTTCCTTGGGAAAAACTCCAGCATACTTCTTATAAAAAGAAGAAAAGGATGGCACCACACTGGGATCAGAAATTTGATTCTTTAATCCTTTCTTATATTCTTCGATCTTGGATTTGATCCTATCGATGTTCTCTTGCAGAGGACTCTCATTTGAGTCTTTTGGGATAATATTTAAATTATTCCAAAACCTCGTGGCACAGATTCTCCACAAACATGGGAGACCCATTTCTGTAGAACCAAATTCTGGCCTCCATTTAACGACCCATGGAATACCTGAGTCAGTGAAAAACATACAAATAGTTTTACTACTTGTATTGTGAGTTTTAAGTGAGGAGGTTACCATAGAGTATTCCTCAAGAAGAGATTTGATCTCACTTGGTAAAATATTAGCAACAGTGCCAAAAGTATTCCACCATTCCAAAAACCAGTTAGGAATTTGATTCCTTCAGATATTTTCACAAATTTTTATCAACCAAGTATGAGAATGCTTGGGATTTTGATAATAAAAAGTTTTATAAAAACTTTCAAGATAGTCCCAGTAATTGTACTGGAAAACCTGATTAGTAACAGGAATAATGACCTATTTTTCAGCGAAAGGAGAAATACCCCATTCCTGAATAGATATAATCTTCTTAATAATAAACTTTGAGTAGTTAAAAGTTTTACTCGGAGGAAAATGCTGAATATCAACACTTCCAAGAGAGATGAGAATACTCTCATAATATCCTCTCGTCTTATAAGACGAAGTAGTAGAAAATTGATTTGGGACATATTTTCCCATAAGAGTCCATGGAGACTCTTTAAATCTCTCCTCATCATCCTCAAGTATGAGAATAAGTTCCCTCTTGGGGGAATCAAGTAAGTGTACTCCCTTTGAGCAGTTGAAGCATATGATGCTTCCTGGTCAGTGGTTGAGGCCATAGCTTCAACGGGGACATTTTTCCCCCTAAGTCTCAGGAATTCTTGGAACTCCTTATCATGGGCTCCCGAAGATGAAGAGCCGATTCCAGAAATATTCTGGTTGTATAGGGATCTTTTCCCTTGCTGAAATAACGGAGGGCCATGAGCCCCTCTTCCTCTATTAGAGGATTTGGAACCTCGTCCATGTTGACTCATTCCTGTCATTCAGAAATAAATTCACGAGTAAGAAAATCTGGAAGATGATTATCTTTCCCTTGCTTATAGATAATTTTAAAATCAAAATAAGCAAGATGTGATTGCCATCGGGCAAACATTTGTTTTGAGACATTATGTTCAAAATCTTTAAGGAGCATAAAAGAAGCAGCTCTACAATCAGTTTTTATAATAAACTTTTGATTGTATAAATCATCCTGAAATTTTAGGACATTTTTTTACAATAGAAAGAATTTCTTTAGCAACAGTAGAATAATTCTTTTGAGAATCATTCCATTTACCAGAATAGAACCTAACAATATATTCTAGTTTATTATCAGGATTAATTTGTAAAAGAATACCTCCATATCCTAAATCTGAGGCATCAGTCTCAACAATTTTTTCCCATAAGGGATTAACAAGACTAAGAACAGGAATATTTTTAACCTTTTCTTTTATCTTTATAACTGCCTTAGTATGATTATCACTCCAAGGTAAAGGATTCTTTTTAAGCCGATCATATAAGATAGCAGTATCTTCAGCAAGATTTTTAATATAGGAAGATACATAATTAAGACTTCCTAAAAATCTTTGTAACTGAGTTTTATCAGTAATGATATCTGGAAACTTTCTTCCGAATTTAATGCTTATTTGAATAGGAATAATATTTCCTTTATCAATTATATGGCCAAGAAATTTGATCTTAGTTTGAAATAAAATCATCTTTGGTTTTGAAATAACCAAACCATTTTTTATGACAATATTTTTAAATATATCAAGATGTTTGAAATGAGCTTCTATGTCTTTTGAAAACACAATGATATCATCAATGTAGACGATAATAAAGTCACTATAAGGATAAAAAATGTCATTCATAATTTGCTGAAATTCAGAAGGAGCATTTTTAAGCCCAAATGGCATGACAGTCCATTCATAATGTCCAAAAGGAACATTAAAAACTGTCTTATACCTATCAGATTGATTAATCTGGATTTGCCAAAAACCTGATTTTAAATCAAATTTAGAAAATATAAGAGCATTGACTAATCTGTCAAGAAGATCCTTTTTATTAGGAATTGAATGACGAATCCATTTTAAAACCTTATTAAGGGGTTTATAGTTAATAACCAATCTGGGAACTCCACGTTCTTGTTTAGAATGTTTATTAACATAAAAAACAGTACAAGACCATGGGGACTTGGAAGGAGTAATAAGCTTCTTATTTAATAAATAAGATATTTCCTTCTTACATAATTCTAAATACTCAGAATTCATTTGACAAGGTCTCGACTTAGTCGGGATCATAGTATTCTTAAAATCATCTTCATAAGGAAGAGAAACAATATGTTTCTTTCTATCCCAAAAAGCATTAGGAAAATCATTGCAAATATCAATAGAGAATTTGTTAAATAAAAATTTTATTTTATCCTGAAGCTTAGGATTTTTAAGCTTGTTATCAATGGTGAGAGAATTTAATTCATTTTTAAGGAAATTGATTTGACAATTTCTATTATCAATTTGTTCTTGGACAAAATTTAAGACCTTATGCATTGGTCTAGTCACGAATTCAAAAGTAATGGTTTTACCATAGTAAGAACCTGTAATACCATTTTCATTAACAAGAGTAAGGGGATATATCTTTTGAAGAAAAGGAAGGCCAATAATCATTTGGCTGGTAATATTTTCTACAATAAGAAAATCATTAGGAATGCAACAACCATTAACACAAACATAAGCATTTCTGAGCTTATAATTAATGTGCAAAGATCCTCCTCCTGCATGCGAAAGAGTTTGAGTAGTTTTTTCAAAAAACTTTGTGGGGATTATCCCCATTTGAATGACACTTAAGTCAGCACCACTATCAATCATGGCAATAAACTCCTTCCTATAAGAATTGTTAATAAGAAGAGAAATCTTTGTATACCATTTTTTAGAAATGTACATGCTGATAGCAGATAAATGGTTTTTATTAATCTCAATATGAGAATCATCGGGAAAACAAATATCATCGTTTTTTCCTTTTCCTTTCTCAATGAGAGAAAGTCGAATAGAAAGATCAGAATTTTGATTCTGAAGAGTTTTAACATTATTCTTAAGATTATTAATCTCTTGAGCTAAATCATTAATAGTAATGGGATTTTGCCTAGTGTTTTTAAGCCTAAGAAGCTTTTCAACTTCTCCCATATTATAATAATTATTATTAGTAATCTTTTTAGAAAGATTAGAACTCCTTTCATTAGAAGAATCATGAAGATCATTAATAATTTTATCTCTTAAACTAGAGTCTTTAATCTGTTTAAGAAGATCAAGAATATTATTGTTAGATAAGACATTAATATTCATGTCTTGGAATTGACTCATAAGTTTATAAAACTCATTATCATCAGTATTACCTATACAATTAAGACAGGGTTTTCCCAGAATGCAATTATCACATTCAGCTTTTTCTGAAGGAATTTTATCCTCGTTATCACTAGAGATTAACTCTTCGGAATCAGTATATAATTCATCAATATCTGTATCATTTTCAGAATTCATAATGATTTTATAAAGAGAATTTTTTAACCCTTCATCAATATCAAGTTCTTTAATCTTGTCTTTTGCATAACATTGGTTAGCATAATGACCAGTCCTGCCACATTTTTTACAAACTATTTTGCTAGTATAATTCTTTTTGAAGAATTTTCTTTTACCCTTATCATGAGTATAATCATGACCTTTTTCTTTGTTCTGTTTATTATCAGAACTTCTTTTTCTTTTCCTAAAATAAGGTTTTTCTTTGAAATCCTTTTTCTTTTTAGAAATGCTTCCTTTAGAACTAGGATTATCCATGCCAAATTGGTCACAAAACTGACCTAACTGTTTTCTTTCTAAGAGATTATCTCTTTTAACTTGATTTCTAAGTTTGAGTTCATTGCAAAGATTTAATCCTTCCTGAACACAAATACTAATGATTTGACCAAAAGTATAAGACTCATAAGAAATAGAATCAGAGTCTTTTCTTAGGATTTTTTTAATCCTTTCAGCAAATAAATAAGGAAGACCATCAACAAATTTATTCTTCCAAATATCTTGGTTACAATCATTAATTTCATAAACCCGAGACAGAAAGGTATCTTTGTACCATCTAAAATCGGTAAGAGTTTTACACTTCATATTTAAAAGAAAAGTTTTGGTATTTTCAGATTTATTAGTAAATCTACCAGTAAAATGTTCTAGAATAGTAAGAACAAGAGAATAGACCGCATTGGGTTGAACTTCACCATTTTCATTTTTTATGGAGGAAAATATGTCAGTTTTTTGAAAAGGACTTAAATAATTATCCCACCAACCTTTAAGTTGGCCAGTAAAACCGACAGTAATAGCCTGTGCTGTTTCAATATCAGAAACACCACACGTTTTACAAGCAGAACTATACATAAGAATGCGATGAACTTGATTATTAATCTGTTTATCGCTGTAGCCATCAATATTCCATTCATAAACACTTTTTCCGTTATAAGAATTATTGGCAACATTATCTTGTTCTTCATGAAGAACATCTATAGGAGTAGGTCTCTTATAATAATAATTAGTCATAGTAGGCTTATTAGCCCATTTGATTTTATTAATAACATCTTTGTTATTTATGCTAGTGCTACCATAATCATTAGTAGCAAGACTTTCTTCTAAGTCATCATCCAAAGTGGAAATATTTAATCCTTCAAATTTTTTATTAATGATATTTTCAATATCAGAAACGGAAGTTTCTCCCTTAAAATTTTTTAATTCAAAAGGGGGTTGAATAAAAGAAGCAGTTTTTATAATGATATTATCATTATTATTACTTTCTTTAGAATCTTTTTTAAAATCAGACTTAGTCTAAGTTTGGGAAATAACACGATTAATCTTATCATGCAAAGAAATAATTTCATCGCCAATTATAGCGAGGAAAAGACTACAAAAATTGTTTTGTTTGACAAGAAGGTTGATATGTTCAACAGTGATATGCAAAACATTATTTTCCAAAATTTTTGAAAAAGGAGCAAAGTCCAAAATCTTTCCATTTGTCTCAATTTGGAAAGGAACTTGGGGAGGGTAAACAGACTTTTGAGAATTTCCCGTGACGAGTTAATATTCCCGTTCAATAACTGAGATTTGATCAATATAAAAGGTTTTTATAAACCAAGGAACATAATAAATAATTTGATTATGTTCTTCACAGAATTTATAAAAAGAATTTACAAAGTAATTTAGTTCTTCTTTTTTGAAAGATCTAAAGTACCAAACTCTGAATTTATCCCATTTGGAATTATTAAACTCACTATTAATCTGAGCTCTTGTAGAAGAACCCTTTGAAAAATCAAGTATAGGTTTAGAATCCATAAAAACTAAACTGTCCAATTAACTTCTAAAATTGTTTCAGGGTTAGGTCCATCATTATGGACAATATTATTTTTATTTACAATAATATTTTCATTATTGAAATCTTCATTTTTAAAAGAAGTTTCTTCTCTGTAAAAGGAAGTAGAAGCTCTAGAAGAAGAAGGTATATCGACTTCATAATCTAGAGGAGAAATATGATAATGACTAGATATGGATCTAGACAAAGAAGGTACAGAGGATAAGTTAGAATCTTTCCTCTGGTCTTTATGAAAACCAATGGTAATTATACCATCCTTAGACTGGGTAATTTTTTGAAAATTACTATTTGTAGGAGGGATCATGGGAACCGATTGTTCAATAATCCAATTTTTTGGAAAATCTATCTCTTTCCATTTAATGGATTTTCTAGTAGTGACATTAGACTTACTAAAATTAGTTTCTATGAGAATAGTCTCATTGATATCTTTATCTACTCTTTTACATAAAGGATTTAGAGTAAAAAGAGGTTTGTAGTAAATGCGATAACAAATACATATGACTTCAGATCCAGACATGTAATTATACCCATTAGTTTTAACATTTAAAGTTAAAGCATCAAAAATATTTTCATCGCTTAAAGATAAAGACAAATTAGGATAAACATCAAAATAAACTGGCCCAAAAGCCAGACTAGATTCAACCATTCCCATGAGGGATTGTCTCCAGTTCAGATTTCTACCATCTCTTAAAGTGGCTAGAAAACTCTCAGGAAGACCTTTCAGAGTAAGAGGTCTGAAAGCAACTTGGACACAACCAATATGGAGAAACTTGTGAGTCCCTTTAAAGGGTAATATGTCTCTTCTATTAAGAAGTTTGATAACCATCTCATTTCTATTTAGAGGAATTGAGGATTCAGTGGTCCTAACAATAGTTTTAAGACCTAGTTTTTCAAAAGTTCCAAATTTATAAACCGTATTAGGTTCAATTTTAGGAATAGTCCATCTGTTTAACAGATCTAAATTTTCAGGAACATCGTATTCCTGGACAGTACTATTTTTAATAGTATTTTTCGAACTGAAAAGATTCATTAGAACCCAGATGTATTAAATCATGAACCGATAACAAAATATACTATACTCCCATGGCTCTGATATATATATATATATATATATATATATATTTGATGAATTAGAAATAAAAAGGAATTAATTTGATGAATTTAAAAAAAAAGGAGTCAATTTGAGTTTATATACAATTAAATGCAAATAAACGTACAATAATAACAAGTATCCTAGTGGTTCACGCCTCCTCCGGATTACGCGGAGGTCGTGGGTTCGATTCCCCTTGGGCGCATATTTGCCCATTTATTTCTACAAGCATCATAAGGGTTTATATACTATATGACTTGCCTAATATAAGCTAGTGGGTTAGTGGCTCAATAGTTCGCGCCCTGCCCGGACCCCAATGAGCGCGTGTTCGAACCCACTGAGATATTTTTTTTTCGCAGGTTCGACAATTAGCGACCGCTTACAGTTCGGTCACTAATCACAAAAATCAAATAAGAAAATTAATTTTATTAAAAAAATAAGTTAGGGACCGCCTGGAAGGCGGTCGCAAAACCTGACCCGACCGGGTCAGACCCGTAAAGTTTAGCGATCAATAGATGGCGGTAACTAACCGTTAGCGACCGCGTAGGCCGGTCTCTGATTAGAGAGCGACTTCAAAAGGCGGTCGCTAATATTAGCTACCCTCGTTTTAACGATCGATTTTTTTCGGTCAGAAATCGATCGCTAATCATATTTTGCGATCGAAAATTGATCGCTAATCCGCATTTTTTTTTGTAGTGAAATCGCCAGAAATTTGCTAGAATTCGACTAGGGTTTTCTTTGTGTTGTTTTGGGGGGAAAATGCGAAGTGTTCATTTTTTGGGGGAAAAAACCGATTAATGGGTACGTGATCGGCACATGGCTTCCGCCGTTAGACGTTAACGTGCCTGGGATCACATTTGCGAAACTGGGACATTCTTGGAACTAAAATTACAAAAAATTGAAATTTTGGGATCAAATGTGAAATAATGGGACCAAAAGCGGATAAATTTGTGGTTGGTGGGACAAAAATGCAATTTTCTCATTAAATTTTTTTCATCTACCTAATATATAGAACTATATTAGATACATAGATTAAATCAAGTACATGCATCCAATGTAAGTGAAAAAAAGGAAGAGAAAATGTATAACAACCAACATCACAACCAATTAATTAATAAAGAAAGACTTCAATGACCATTTAAATATAGTTAGTATCTGAGTGTGTATACATATATATTATACAATATTTTATATATTCAAAAGGTGATTAATTAAGATTAAACAAGAAATCGACAAAAATGTTCGCCGGAGATTTTTCTTAAGATGAGGGCCCCACTAGTGTTTTCTGCTGCACGAGACTTGGACCACTTCAAAAATTGCTGGAAAGCTTATCTATGGTGGGGTAGTCTTAATCTTGGTGCTTTCCAAGTAATTAATCCACTAATTAAGTGACTTATTAGTCTTATTTCTTATATCATGTTTAGTATTTTGGATATACGTTGGATGACTAATCATGTTGATTTGTATCCATTCAAATTGTCTTTTAACTTTTACTGTGTTTGTGATGGAATTGAATATATCAAGATGTCTAATTTTGTTGGAAATTATACCATGTTATAAAATATTACTCTCTCAACTCATTAAAAATGATCTACATTATTTACTATATCCATTCATTAGTAAAACATAGTCCACTCTCTTAAAATGACAATAATTTACTGTTTACACTGTTAATTTACAATTCTCTTTATTTTTATACACAATATATTAACTTTTAAAAATTCATACAAAAGACAATAAACATGACTATTATTTTCAGTCTGAAACAGTTGATTCAACTCGACTAGTTTGATATTTTGTTTCTACCTTTTTAAAAAAAAAAAATCATTTCTTTTTCCCTTTTTTTAAGAATTAAGGTCGAACTCAAACTGATTTTCAGGTTAATTTTATCATACACCTATATATATTCAGGCTTAAATGATGTTTGACGTATGTGGATTCAGGATGCTATGGATGTAATCGAACCAAACTATTTGCGTACTAATTGGGACTCTACAGATTTTTTATTTATTTATTTGGAGTCATTTAATAAAGTTTGTCAATTTAAAATAAACAAATCCAAACTCGGTGATATTCAATTCGTTAGCTCGTATGATTTAATTTAATAGTTTGACTTTAATTTATATTTTTACACCTAATATTTATGGTAAATTCAAAAATATATAATTAAAGGTATTTAATTTAGTGAAATTATACCATTTAATTAGAAAAAATATATATAAATTTTAAAAATATATAATTTTATTTTTATAATTAATTGATGAATATCTAATTTAGAATTAATACTATATATGAAGTTTGTACAAACTTGATTAGACTCTAAAAAATTTGTGAACCAATAATGTATTGAATATTTAAGTTCAAACTCGACTCAATAATAATAAACAAATAAAATTCCATTCATGGAAAATTTTCTTTCTGATTTTAATTGAGACGTTTGCTAGTGGACGCTGAAAATTCCCTCGATTAATTTAATTTTATATAGACCAGAAATTACCTCCTATAATGATTCAACTAATTACTACTCCAATTATTGAGTTTAAAGAACGACTGATCCTCTACCCTTTAAGAAAATGGAGTTTTTGTCGTGGAAGTATTTATTAAAAGTTGTGGAATGTGACAAACTTCAAAACAACTTGTAAGTTGTAACTTTTTGTTTTTGTTTATTTTTTCAATATATTTAAAGTGTTTATTAATTGTTTATGCCGCACTTACTATAGTTTACTAGATAACTTTTTTATTTTACCAACCCTTTCTCCTTTTATTTTATATCCCTCATTTGCTAAAATAATTATTATTACCACTCCGTCCGATATTAGTAGTTTTACTTTTTGGGCTGTTATTTTTTGTCATAAGGTGGGAGATATTATAAGATATTGTGAGGTTCATTTATTAATAAAGTTATTATTTATGAAAAATATAACCAATTTATGAAGAAAAAAAATAGAACTACTAATGTTGAACGGAGGGAGTAGTATTTTCGCTGGTGTGGTCATGATTGATTACACGCGACTATTTTCTAAAACTTTGCAGATTTTATTTCGTTTTCTACTTTCTTCTTCAATATTCTTGTATGTCCATGATTCAATTCTTTTCTTGTATTGCATATAATATAAGGACAAATTAATCTATGAGTTTTTATTTATTTATTATGATTGAAAGAAGAAAAGAAAAGGGAAATGAAAAAGGAAAAAGGAAAAAGGAAAAATGAACACTTTAGTCATGAATTATTTACATGCATATTTTTTATAAATAATCATTAATTTTATTTATAAACAAATTTAACAATACCTCATAATACCTTCGATATATTACATTAAACTCCATGAAAAAAGCAGGACAATTTTTTATATGAAGGGAGGTAATATAATTTATACGTGCTAACTCATTACCTTAGTAACAGTTTATATATTCACGATCTAATAAATTAAATATTATTAATGAGTTTGAGTTTGTTTATTTATGTTAATAAGTTTTAATAGATGGGTTTAAACGATTATTTTTCGAGTTGGGTTACGAATAATTCACGAAATAACTTAAAAAAAATTTAGGTATTAATCTTTCAGAGAATAATATGACTAAAATATATTTGTGTTCACCGTCTATGTGCCCACCCCACCGTAATTATATTTTAGAGTATAATAGGAACAAAAATATTTGTAGGTATTACTTTTTTTTAGGTATTAGTTTTTCAGAGGAACTATATTTGTATCCACCGTCTATGTGGTTGTCTACGTGACAATGCCACATAATATAAACTATTTTTTCCTTTACCACCAAATATTTTTTCAGATTTTTATATTTAATTATATCATCTAGATTTTATACCATAATTTTAATATCTTCATTCCAAATTAATAAATTATCGTTGTTTTTACATAAAATCTACAATTCTGTGGTCCATTTTTTTCTAGGTGCCATCATTGTGGGGATGTTCATAAAAAATCTTATTTACTTCTGCAATATGAATGTGAAGACAATGATCTCCATTTTTTATTATTATAAACTAGTTTCTAATTAGAACATTATGCATTTCAAAATGATAATTGGAGTCTCATAATCAGGATTCCTCACATGTTAAATACTTTGGATGCATTTTTTAGCCATCCACCATTGCTTTTCCAGTATCGATTGTGAAAGGTAGAAATAAAGATTACAAAACATCTTTAGGCAAAATGTTGACCAATATCGACTGAAAATAAGAGAATTGTTGTGACAAATGTTTATGCTTTTTGAGAGATGAAGATTTTCTATTGAAGATTCCCACGACATCAATGATGGATAGAGAAAAGAAAGGGCCTCCAGACATCAATTCATATTTTTTATTTGATTTTGTTTTTTGATTTAAAAATAATTGATTGCTAACCACATGAGTCTTTAGTTTTTGAAACTTTAATAGATAAATTTTGGTGTTCGGAGTGATAGTAATTATTCTATCTATTAATCTCTTAATTGATGAAAATCATACAATTATATATACATAATTACTCAGATGTAGGGTAAAATTGTGAGAAGAGTCATTCTCCTATGAAATTTATTTATAATATAAAATTAATATAATTATATGCATTTATTGATATCATAATATTTTATATTGTAATGATTGCAGTGAATTCATGTAATGATATCCATAAACGTATGTGATTTTATTATTTTATTTTATCTATAAATAAATTTCGCATGAGGGTTTATATTTTTAAAATCAGTTATTTCTTATAAATTTGAGAGATGCATTTTGTTGCATTAATATTTACGTAAGATATACATGAATTTTCACGTAATAACCATATTGGATAATGTCAATTCAATGTTTAAAAATAGTAAATTATTAATTAATTTTTTTTTTTCCTTTCAATCCATATTCTGAAAAATAGAAATATTAATGTGAAACCTGAAAAATAGAATAATATTAATTTAGAACTCCAAAATATTAGAACCATATATTTGACATTTTACGGATTATATATCTGTTAATTTATATGTATGTATACATATATATATATTTATTTCATTATTACTATACTTTCTCCAATTCAAAATGAATGATGTTATAAGGTAAAATTTTGTTTCAAAATATTTGATATTTTACATATTTTGCACCTTAATTAATTATTTCTCCACTATACCCCTATCTCAATCCCCCCAAATTATCACTCACATTTTACCTTTACCTTTTATTATTTCTATATATTAATTTGGTACATCATCCCCCTAAACAAACCAGTTGGACGTAATGTTTGTCCATTTATCTCTAATTTTATTCATCATACATCAATTCTTAATTTCAACAACAAATTATAAAACATTATTCATTTTGAATTGGAGGGAATATAACCTTATTTTTTCCACCAGAGTAAAAAAAAATTATTTTTATTTTTTTGATTTATAAAAATATAATTTGATAACTAGGAATTATAATGTTAAATGTGGTCTTAAAATGTGTGGCTTCTACATTAATAATTTCAATTTTTCATATCCAAAATTTATAATTTCTACATCTTATAGATCCTTAATCAATAAAAATAACCTTTTAAACCCTGAATTCATAGTTTTACTAACTATCCTAAAAGAGTAAAACTCTTAAAATTTAAAAACATTGTATACATGTGTTCTTGTTGAATTATTTTGCATCACAAAGAAGAATAACATTGTATTGTACAATACTTTAAAGTATAAAAAAAATTGAGGGTCAAAGAACTCGTGTGTCGGATTTTATTATATATATACTTATATTGTGTTTTTCTTGTAGTATTAGACTAAACAATAATTCTAAATGAATAACAATATAATATTGCATGCATTATATTATATTTTAGGTAAATAAGTAAGTATTTGTTACCTTGATCTCTGATTTTGGTCTACAAGGTTTTTGTTTTTAATATATAAAAAATAGTAAGTCTTGCGCGAGATCGTCTTGTGGTGAGATGAAATATAAGTTGGACATTATGCATTAATACCTTTGAAGGAATGAATGGTAATTTGTACTCCCTATGTCCCATTTTAAATTTCCTACTTTTCCTTTTTCGAAAGTCACATTATAAGTTTTTTATTCCATAAAAAGAAAGAACAACACTTCATATATTAATAAATAAATACTTTTTTAAAGCACTACTCTTTACTTTTTTACAACTCTATATTACTTTACACAGAAGTCAATATATGACAGGGGTGGACCCAAGAAGGGACATGGGGGTACAATCGTACCCCCAATTTGATATTTTATATATATATATACACATATTATGTAAAATAAAAATTTAAGAAACTGCCATAGTGCCGTTATACCTCATATTTGGACATTGATAAAGTATAAAGTGATAATGGTTTATACATGAACATTGAAGGGTGGGTATTAATTATTTTCATTAAAGTATATTAATTGTTTTCATTGAAGTGTATTAGTTGTGTTAACTGAATAGTACTAGTTGTCTATTGAAAATATATTAAAACTCATTAATTCTAAAAATTAATACTCTTTGGTATAAACAACTAATACTCTTTAATAAAAATAATTAATATTTTTTCAATAATTCATGTATGAACCAATTTTACCTTATACCATACTTTTGGACATTATACCTCATATTGGTCTTGCCCGCGTACACCAATGCTTCGATTCTATTTTTTTTTTTTTTTGTACTTTTATCAATTCACTTACATAATTAATAATTTGTTATTGAATTAAATTATATAAATGAGCTAATATGATCCTCCAATCAGTTTATTCTTAAGAGCATGAAATTTCAAAAGCCTACTGTTTTTCATATATGTGATTTTGTTGGCAAAAATTTACAGTCTCACAGTAAAATAATTCACAAATTAATATACATTCTTTTTAAATTATTAATGCTTCATGTTCAATTAATATTCCGTCTCAAATAATTGTTTGGTTTATTAAAATATTGCATAATGCATTGTATGTATATGAACAATAAGTCTTTATGCTTGAAAAAAAATATAGTCGTTACTCGAATAAAAATTCCATCCAAGGATGTAAAACAATTCATTAATATATTAATTAAAACGACTTAAACGTTTTATTCCAAATGGGCCCATTTGTAAGTTGTAACCACCATAATTATAGAAGCACATGCACGTGTATGATCGATATGGAATATAATTTTTTTTTATTTGGATCTTTAAACTTCACGAGCATCGTAGACTTATAATGACGATTTTGTTAAATATTTTCCAGCAAAGTATATCAAGGTCTAGTGTCAATATTTAACTTGTGTGAGCTAATCTTGACATTAATAAATTGAGTTGAGTCACTTCTGATTAACTTCCTAATCGGATACAGTATAAATTATTCAAGTTATGGGAATATATTAATTTTTTTCTTAGTGATGTCAATCATATATCAATGTAGTACTCAACATTGATTTATGCCACATTTTTGTTACGAGATCCCTTGTCACCAGATATATTGTTACTGAACTTCATTTTTTTTTTTTTTGGATTAAAAAATTAAAACACGTAATGGATCTTTGTTGCATTTCGGTATTTCATCTCATAGATGGAAATTAAAGGAGAAAGATTATTTGCCTTTTATTTGCACTATAGTCTAGGTCGAGCCAATATATCGTAATATTTTTAATCATCTTGGTTAGATTTAAGTATGTTAAACACACATTTTTTTTTTTTTTTTTTAACAGAGGAATTTGTATTAATTTCAAGCTTGGAAGTCAATACAAGCTAATTCCTGAATCCAAAAAGGAAAATGGGTGTCAATCCATACAGAAGGGTGAGGAACCGTAAACTAAAAATGAGCAAGTATATTGGTTGTCCTACGCATGTGCGAGATCTGAACAAAATAACCTGAACGCCAAAGGTTTTGAATATCATCCAAAATCACACCCACAGTATCCAGATGCTCCTAGCGACCCGTAACTGGTTGCACGGACAACATGGACCCATCAACACAAAATTGCAAAGCTCGGCAGCCAACACCGATCCTGGCCACTCTAAAGTATGAGTTGCCGCTACCTGTAGAGCCCCATTATCATCCCTTAAAACAAATCCAACACCCATCAGCCGCCGCATCGACATCAAGACGTGGTCTTCCAGCTGAAGGTGCCGTCCAAATTCCCCCACCCACTGTTGGGCCAGATATTGGGCGCTCAAACAAGGCAGCTTGTGCTTGGCGGAAATCAACAAGAGTGGCAACCGAGGAATATAATGGTAGTACGAAGTGCTCATTTCCACCGAAAATAAACTTCGTAATTGCACCCCAAAGTGCCCAACAAAGGCCCCCGGATGCCGAAACAGCAATACAACAATCAAGAAAGTTGTCAAACTGTTTCGATTTAAAAAATTCCCAGAACTTCTTGTCTTTCAAAAACGGCCTAATAGAAGAACAGTAAAAGAAAGAGTGTAATACTGAACCATCAACAACACCACATACATTACACATCATGTCATATGACACATACCGTCGTCGTAAATTCTCTGGAATTGCTAGTGAGTTGCCATTAAAATATCCTTATCTTTGGAGGTAAATTTAAAGCCCATAAATACTTCCACCAAGACCGTCCTACAAAAGTCGATGAGGACTCCGGACTTGCCAAAAAATTCATTCCCACATGATAGGCAGATATCACTGAATAATGTCCGCGCCATCGAGTATCAGGATTCCGAACTTCTCCTAACGAATTCTCCAAAATAGCATCTACCTCATAGCTTAGAAAATATTGACGTAGAAGTACCTCGTTCCATTTCCTAGAAGGCAATATAAACTGACTAACCATCGCAGGAGATGAAAGCCGTGAGAGAATACGCCCCGAGTGAAGACTTGAAACCCATGCATCTCGATGGGTTCCAATAGAGCACCTGTCCCTGACTCTCCACATTAGTCCTCTCTCAAGCAGATCTCGACTCCAAATATAAGACAGATTAGCACCTAACCCCGCACCCATGACATCTGTGTGTTTAAAGTATCTCCCCTTGAAAAATTTAGCAATAAAAGAATTTGGGTTTTGAGCAAATCTCCATAATAGTTTTGCAAGCAGTGCCTTATTAAATACGTTCAACTTACCTCCAATATACTTTGGTTTGCATAACTTGTCCCATGACATCCAATGTAACCCTCCACAGTCCTCAGTCTTGCCCCACCAAAAATCATTGCAATGCCGCTCTAACTCATCACAAATATTACCTGGAATCTTGAAGCAGGACATGGCATATGTTGGGATGGACTGCAATACGGCCTTAATAAGAACTTCCTTACCCCCTCGTGAGAATAATTTGGTACTCCAACCTGCAAGTCTCTTAAGAAGACGATCTCAAGGAGAAGGTCGGCAACCCCAAATATAAATCATGACCCTTCACCACTGAAATCTAGAAGATCGACTTAATGGCATCAATGTCCGCCATTGATGCAGCTGGGCTGAAAGTGTGGGTAGATTTCTCGTAATTAATAAGTTGACCCGAAGTTTTCTCAATAATCTCAGACATTCCCTGACATTTTGCTCTGAAAAACACCAAACTGTCGTCGGCAAAGAAAAATGTGAAACCACCGGACTAGCATTCGCCACCTTCAATCCTCTGAACTTCTTCCTGATAATAGCATCTGTGAGTAAGGCCGAAAGTCCCTGACGAATGCCTCTCTGCGGAAGAACTTTCCCTACCACAGCACCGTTAACTGCAAAGGAATACAAAACTGACTCAACAAAATGCATGATAAAACCCATTTTTTTCATAACTGCTCTGAGAAAACTCCATTCCACGCGATCATCATATCCAGCTTGAGTGCAGCAAAACCATTCCGCATACCCCTGTTATTTCGCAGCCAGTGCATACACTCATACCCAACAACACAGTATCTGTGATGAGTCTTCCTGGGACAAACGCACTCTGTTGCAGATCAATCACTTGAGCCAAAATCGGGCGTAATCTATTTGTTAACGCCCGAGCCACAATCTTGTAACAAACATTACACAAGCTAATTATCTTCAAGGTTTTGGGACTGGAAATCTTGGGGATTAAAGTCACTAATGTCTCATTCCACCGTCTCATATTAAGCACGTCCTAAGTTGCCTCGGTAATTGTTTCCCCAATGATCTTCCAAGTCTTTTGAAAGAACAGGGTAGAGAAGGGTGTAAATCCGCTAATGTTGTTGCTATGTCCTGAGCTGTATATGGAGAGAGCAGAGTCGCATTCATGTCATCCGTAACTCGCGGCTCAATAACTTCCATAACAACATAAATATCATTGTTCGTGGGCTTGGAAGACATGAACAAGTCGTTAAAGTAATCAAGAATAATATGAGCTTTCACCGTTTCAGAAGTACACCAGTCACCATGTTTATTCATCAAACCATGTTGACACACATTCTATTATGGAGAGAATACAGTATTTTGTATTGTAGGAGTAAATTTACGGGAACAAATTTTACTGTGAAATATAATTATATTTTTAAATAAAATTAATTGTATTTATTAAATAATATTAGTATTAAATTAATGAAACAACTAAAGGGCGGAGAAATGGGTAAGGAAATGACCTTGATAATAAATAAATTAATGAAAGTCATTTTTCTTTTAATTTTAAAAGGTTTGTCGATACTTTAAAAGTGAGAAATTAAATCATTATTTCTCTGCTAATACATTCTCAACAACTAACTTTTTTCATTTCATTCTCTTTCCCACATTTGCATACCCCTCCCTAATCAAGCACTCCCTATTAATGTATTCTCTCCATACTATAAAAGTATATTAAATTTTTTGCACGTAGTTTAATGCGATATGTCGGAGGGTATTATAGAGTATTGTGAGATTCATTTATGAATAAAATTATTGTTTATGGAAAGTATGTATCGCTTTATTTATAAATGGATTCCACAATACTCCATAATACCTTTCGACATATCGTATTAAACCATGTGTAAAAAACTGAGCATATTTTTATTGGACGAGGGGAGTAATCAAGTTCACAGTTAAACTGATCACCACATACTTTGCCATATAATATTAATGACAGGGATCTCGACGGTGGATTTGTTATGAAGTACAGTACAAAGAGCACACAATAGTATGATGAAAAAAGATAAATATTTATATGAGACAGTCTCACATAAATTCTACCCTATAAATTATTTATGTCAATGTTAAATTTTATAAAAAAAATCACCAATACACTCATCATATATATATATATATGATCAATCAACTGAAGTCCCATTTAGATATTACCATGTGCAGCATATGCCCATTACTAACCCTTGCTTTGTTCTGCTCTCTTACATCTTGAATTAGTTTAAATATCAGAAAATAATACTACTTGTTTATCAAGGTCAACGCGAATCTCCTTTGCCCAGTAGAGAGACGAATCAAATTAGGAGAAATACATCAAAATTGACACACAATTTGTCGTAAGTTGAAGCTCCGTCTTGTGAAATGTGTTTTGCGAAATGATCTTATCTAAAAATTTATCTTTCGTTGACAGTAAATTGATTAAAAAATTAAAATATACTACCTCCGTCCTGGAACACATTGCGGAGTTCACTTTATCTTCGTGTTTTAGCGAGCAAGTTGTTTATTAGTATTTGAAATGATAAAATAATTTTTAAGGTATGGTATGATAAATCTACCCCTTCTCTATTATAAAGTAATTTTAAAATTATTTTATCATTTGAAATACTAATAAAAAGCTCACTCGCGAAAACACGAGAGGAATAGTAGCCCCGCAATGTGTTGTGGGACGGAGGGAGTATAGAAAAATGTAATATACTACCATTTTGACAAAGTATATTGAAAATTTTTTCATACACAAACTATTAAATGATATTAGTTGATTTTACTAAAAAATAGTAGTATTTATTTGTACTAAAAATATTAGTTGTTTAATAAAAATAATTGATATGCTTAAGTTTCAATATCATTTATATATGTACCAGTTCCACTTTATGCACACACTTTATTATGATCGATATCAAATGTAAATTAGAGCAGCTAGATGCTTGAATAACAAATGATAAGTAGAAAATTAAGCAATTTTCAACAATGTAACAGTTCGAAATAAATCGAAAGAACAAGTGTACAAATCAAATTGTACATATACATAATATAAATATTTCAACTTTAGTCTTATATGCACCAGATGAATCATGCAACTCAAGTATACTAAAAACAATATCAATTGTTTTTTATTTTCCAATTCATTAAATAGTTAGAATTATTTTTACCGAATAATTACAATGATTACTCTGTAATTGTTCAATAAAATATTTGATATTATTAAAAGTACACTTAAATTGTATGTCACGCCTACTACTAGGAACTTAATTACTCATTTATTAATTGGAAAGAAAAAGAGTTGTTGGAGAAACATCAGAGAAAGTGAGGAAGGTTGGACTTAGATGAATTTTAATAAATTTGGACCGTGAATTAATGAGTCTAACGCGTCTCTACACATTCATGTATATATAGAAACGTTCATGTGCACGTACTACACTCATTCAAAACCAGTAATTTTAATTTTCTGCACACAGTTAACGCCCACCTTTCTTTGCTTCTTCTTCTTCTCTTATCCATTATAAATCTATGCTGCCCTTTCTTCAATTATATCTTTCTTCATTTGTTATATATATAGCTTGAGTACTAAACTATAGAGAGATAAAGAGAGAGATACAAATATGATATACATGGCTTCTCGCACTGGTAGGCATTTGCAGAGGTATAACCAAGACCATCGGCTCGTGGTTGGGTAAGTTTCTCAACATCGTATCTGTAAGGGAAATAATTAAATGAATTAATTTCACACCATTTTACAAGTTTGAACTTTTAGATAAGATGAATTTTTTTTCATGGCATTAGAGTCAAAAGGCTGACGTCCAGACAAATATTTGGGTTCGATTCACGCTCAAAGCAACTCTACCCATATTAAATTGCCCACTTATTGAACATTTCCAAAAGAAAAAAAATTAATAACTAAATAAATTAATTGCATACTTCTCTATTAGTTGGTATACCATTTCATCACACTTATCATGACCATACATGTTAATTGAAGATGACTCGAATTAAAATTAAGTTCTAAATTCTATGTACTTTTCCCACATAGATACATCAATTAACATTTATGCATTGTGCAATTCACCGGTTTTGCTTATTCTTTTTTAGTACATGATGCACATAATTTATTTTTTAAGAATTGAGCTCGGGATGTTAATTATGAACACTTTTTTTTTTTTATAATAAAAAAATATAGAAGAAACCATTTATCATCATTGCAATTAAATTTTTTGAAAGTGCATATAATTATGTCAAATAACATTAATGTAATTTGCTTGATTTAACTATTATGCAGATGCATTCCATATAGGAACAAGAATGGGACGAATAGGAGGTCGGTAGATGAGTTTGAAGTTCTAGTAATCAGTTCCAAAAAGAGTGAAGCAATGATGTTTCCCAAGGTGATTCATTCACTTTACCTATTCTTCCATTTTCCAAATTAGTATTAAATATAGAGAATGAATTAGTTACAGCATACCTAATATTATTGAAGATATCACAATGTGAAGTTTTGAAATACTTAATTTGCGAGTTTTTTTTTATCTTTAAAACCTAACTTCTCCTTCCTATACTTTCCACTCTTTTTTTTAATATAATATATTTCCCACTCTTAAAATAAATAAAAAAACTCTCCATAAATTTTACCGGAACAATATCTCAATTTTGCACAAATATCATTACTTTTAGGCCCCCCACATATACAATCAAATTTATTTATTTACTTTATACTTAAAATTTGTAAACTTGTCCTTAAATTCCTACTCATTCTTCCATTTAAAAAAATGTGCATTCTTGAATATGAAAAGTTTTATGAAATGGAGGGAGTGTTAATTTGGAGTTGAGTCTTTATTTGTGTTTCAAAAATAATAATAAATTAGAGTGCGAAAATAATTTATAATATGATATACATAATTTATAAACTTTGATAATTTTTTTTAACTTAAAAGATTATAAGATACCGATTTTCTATTTTTGAAATCTAACCAACATGTTAGACATCTAATTAACTTAATGAGTTCTCCACAATCTGCTAATAAGTTGATAGGAAGAGATTTAATTAATAAGTACATTTTATATAAAAATATCAACTACTTTCATATAAAATTTGGCCTTAATTAAATATTCACAAGATCACAGATTAAAGATCCTGGTGAAAAGAAAATGCTGAAATATATTGTGTCCCGAAACTGTCAGTCGTCGATGTTGTTGACCATTGACCAAACATCCAAATATTTCTCCAGCTATCTATACTGCAAATATTTTTTTTATTGATAAAATTGTAATTCAAATCCGTCACTTTTCGACTATAAATAGTGAAACTCTAACCATTTCGTTATAAGGTAGAATATAAATAATAGTATGATATACAATAAACTGCAAAAATACTTGTGGGAATATCATTATCCAGCTAAAATGTAGTAACGGACATAGCATAATAACAAAACAAAATTATAGACAAGTTTTGTATACACTTAGTTAGCCATCTCGCGTATATTTTTAAAAGATATTAGTTATTTTTACTTAATAATATTATTTATTTTTATTGAACAAACTGTTTTTTTAGAATATTATTAACAATTTTCATTGAACAATGTCAACTAATTAGTGTTAATTGTTTATACTTAATAATATTAGTTGTGTACTGGTTGCACACCATAGCTGATACACACAAACGTTAATAAATAGGGAGAAAAGCAAAATTGCCCAAAATTTAATGGGACACTTGATTTTTGCCCCCTTTTTTTCAAAAGATGTTTTTTGCCCAAAAAATGTTGGCAAAACGGTTGGCAAAGGGTTGACACTCATGCCAACCATTCGCCAAACTTTTGCCAACATTTTTTTGGGCAATATACATCTTTTGAAAAAAAAAGGGGCAAAAATCAAGTGCCCCTTAAATTTTGGGCACGTTTGTGTATTGTCCGTAATAAATACATAAATAGTTTCTCTTTTACAATCAATTAATTATGGTCCTACTCAAGTCTGACAATTGAATATATATATATTTAATAAAAAAAACAGGGAGGTTGGGAGACAGATGAATCTGTTGAAGAAGCAGCTTCTCGCGAGTCACTAGAGGAAGCTGGAGTTCTCGGAAAAGTTGAGGTAATTCATTAACATTAGTAAATTAGTTAATGTATAATTATATATTTCATTATTTGTTTAATTATGTATATGCTCATTATTGTAATACTCCTCCTCCCCCTTTTTTTTTTTTTTTGAAAGGTAATCAATTACAATAGTTTCCTAACACTCCTCCTCCCCCTTTTAAGTTACCCATTTGAGAATGATACAGTTTTAAAAAAATATATATATACGTACTAAATATGTAGTAAGAGTTGAGATGTGATGAAATAATAAAAAATATAAAGAGAGATAAAAAGACACACTGACAAAAATGGAAAATAATAATTTAAATTGAAGCTCACTTTGGTAAAATGGGTAGTTTAAGGGACGCAGCCATGGAGGGAATATTATATATGACAAAATCTTGTATGTAGTAGGTGTACTGTATAATTTAATGTACTTTTTTAATTGTATAAGTTGTTTTCAGTAAAAAAAAATGTATTTGTTTAATTAATTAGGTTAAAAGCTAAGATGAAAATAACTGCACTTTTTAATAATAAAATAAGTAAAACTATTTAAAAATACACGTGTGAGTTACATATTAGAAATTATAATTAAAACATATGGATATATTAAATAGGTTAATTTTAATGCAGTGTGAATTAGGAAGGTGGATATTCAAGAGCAAGAGCAGTGAGCTCTACCACCAAGGTTTTATGTTTCCTTTGCTTGTTACCCAACAGCTCGATCTCTGGCCTGAACAAACTGCACGCAAGAGACAATGGGTATGCTTTATCTTTTGGTAATTAATAATTATTTCTAAATTAGATTTTGTTTGAGACCATTTTACGACGAGACGCAACATAAATTGAACACGATGATTTTAGCAGGAAGATGTGTTAAGTTATCTTAGCGTGAACTGTCTCATCATGAGATTGTTTCACATAAATTATTGTTTTATTTGTAACTTTATGTGCCAAATGTGTATAGCATTAACAAAACACATCCACAAGTTAAGTACGTTGTTTAAAAAATGTTTAATTTTGAAATAGTGAGATGTGAGTTGATTTGTGCGGATACATTTGTTCAAATTTGTGTAAAAGTGTGATATACAATCATAAGTTTTGGGTAAAAGTGTGATATACAATAGTACATCTTGAATAGGCCAAATTAAATAATTTCTTTTAGTCTATACTTTATTAATTTTATCAATTTTAATTTATACTATAAAAAATAATTAATTTTAGCTCATATTTTCAGTTACTTCGTAAAGACATTTCGAATCACATTTTCAGGCATGACCATTTAATGTAGATATCAAAATCCACATGTACTGCTAATGTGTATAAGTTATAATTAAAAAATAAATATTTAATTGTATGAGCTAGAATTGATGTGGATTTCAACGTACACATAAAATGGTTTTTCCTGAAAATGTGATTAAAAATAATTTTAGTTAATAACCAAAAGTATAAGCTATATTTGATGAGAAAAAAAGAAATTAAAAAAGTAGGGCTAAAAATTATTATTTAACCTCTTGAATGCGAACACTAATTTGGTTAAAAATAAGTATTGTACATACCCATGAAATGGTGGTTAATTTGGTGGGTTTTGATTGATTGTTGCAGATGAGTGTAAATGAAGCAAGAGAAGCTTGCCAACAATGGTGGATGAAAGAAGCATTGGACATATTGGTGGATAGACTCAGTTCATCATCATCCCAAAATTAACTTTAACCCATCTACAAATTAACCTACCAATTAATTAGGCGTATATTATCCTCTTAGGTGTATTTTTTTTCTTGTTTACCTTTCTCTTTTTTACAGATGTTAAATAACCTAGTAGCATTAATTCCATGGATCTCCCCAAAATGGGGATGATAAAAATGGCACAAATCAATTATGAAATACCACAAAAGTCATTTGAGTGATGATTAGTTTATTTTTTGGGAAAAATTTATGAGAGAGCGTCTCATGGCATGAGACAACACACATTAACATTCATCCCTATTAAAGTGTTAATGTGTCATGCCTAATTTGTTTTCTATCCAATTGTCTCATGTCATGTGACTGTCTCATACAAGACCGTCTCTTATTTTTTCAATTTACATTTACTTGCAATCAAACTCCGCTTGGAAATAGTCCCGAGCACATACACTTGGGTGATGTTATTTTTAAAAATCCATTCTATTTTGAGTTTTAAAATTTGGTTTTAAAAACCTAGTACTACATCTTTATAAATAACCTATAAAACAAATCTGGTAGCTAGAAAGACCCAACGAGATTGAGGCCCCAAATTCGACCGCGTCAGGTTTGGTTCATGCCACCCATTTTCTCCACCTGAAGAACCCTGACCATGTCGAGGAGCATTCTAGACCTCGACATGGTTGGTTTATCTCGTCACTAAAGCAGGCATGGTGGTGTCTCGTCAAGAACAGGATCTCGACGTCCCATAGGAGGGGCCGACCACGAGATAACAACACGGTCGACGTCCGCCCATCTCGGAAGAGAAGACGATGAGCAGGCCACATATTCAGTCTTATTCGAAAGAGCTTGTGTAAGACGCGACCACTAATAATCATTCCATTTAAAGACGACGAACAGTGAATCAACACCAACTACAGAAGACAGACCATACTTGCAGTAAGAAATCCCAGGATCCGGAAAAGAAGTACACTTCGCTTTACACGTGTCATCTCTATATTGGGTCGAGTCCACCAACTCAAGGGGACTCGGCCCAACTTCAAAACTAGGGTCAACCCAAACATTAAATGTTTGGGCTGCCCAGGTAGATTTAGTGCAGCCCAAGGGCTACCCTTGGATTATAAATAGGCTCATCTCATGATATTTAATAAATGATCACCAAACTTTATGCTCAAGCCTACATTAGAATTTGACAAATCTCTTTATATTTATTGTTTTATGTTCTTCATTTATTACTTCATTCCTCGTAGTAATTAGTGCTTTATTTCTACATCATTTAGTTAGCTATTTAAACACATTCAAATCATAATTCACATATATTTTAGGATAACAACAATCTCAATTACTTTTACTCCATCCAATATTAATTTATAGACTCTCTCTCATATTTTAAAATAATAACAATCAGTTAATTATTACAATCACATCCACTAAATAATATAATATTATAACTCTTACCTAGTTTGTAGAGATAAAACATATCCTGCTCAAACTCAAAAAGTACATAAATTTTAAAATTCCATAAATTTTAAAGATCACCTATTTTTAAAAATTGATTTTTTTAAAGTAAATTTAAAAAGAAAAAGAAAAAACATACCGTAAATCGAGTATTCGAGTGTGAATTCCCTACTGGGTTGATACCAAGTGGAGTGCATATGCCGGCCATATAAAAAAGTGTTCCTTATTTCTTAAAAAAAAAGTATTTCTTAAAAAAAAAACTTTTTTTTTAAGAAAAGATTAAATTTCTTTAATGAGAAGGTACTAACTAATATGTACATCTTATATACCATGCATTATTAGTAATAATATTAGTTTTTATAACTAATAATATTAATTTGACAAATAATAATATTAATTTTTATAAATAAATAATAATTATAAATAATGTCACATCATACAGTGTCTTCTTTAATGAAATAGGGAACGCAACCGTTTCATACGCCCAACATAATTTACACAGTTACATGGAGCCGGAGGATCTAAATAATAATAATAATATAAAAAATACTAAATTGACCCTTGGAAACTATTTAATGGAAATGAGAATAATAATAAATAATATAATAATTATAATGGTTTATCTATAGTATATAATGCACCCAATCTTTCTAAAAATAGTTTTGGGCGGGAGATTGTTCTGGCCCTTTGAATTTTTTTTCTTATCATCTCTGTCGTTCGTGATGTTAATCAATGTGGGCGTTTTATCTTGTGGTATTCTGCTGCAATTTAGGGACGGTTACGTTTATGCGTTCTTTATATATATGCAGTTCTTCCATTATTCTTTTCCACCTTGGCTTCCTGCTTGTGTTTGCAGCATTCTTTCTTTTTTTTTCCCGATGGGATTATTTTTTTGATGTCCGTTGATTTCCTTTGTAGGTTGTTAGCATCGACGGAATCTTCGCTGGATCAAATCGTCGTGCCGGTTTTTTGGTGTCTCCTATTGTGTATAGTGGAGTTTGGGACCTGTATCTTCGCTGGATCAAACTGTGGCGCCGGTGCTTTGCGGTCTCTTGTTGAGTATAGTCGAGATGGGTCGTGGTTGTTTTTGTAAACCGATTGATTGTTAATGTACAAGTTGTCGCGAGAATTGTCATTTTTTTTAAGTTGAACGGCGACGAATTCTTTTCCCCTGTATGTAATTTTTGCACTATGAATTTGGTTGGTTTGTTGATTTACTCGGTGATAGTGATAGTGATCGAGTTATTTTGTATTTCGACATTGCCTCAGTTTGTTAATTGTTGGGTTTAGTATTTGATCATTTTCATCAGTAATGTATTCCATATTATATTTCCTGTATAGAGGTTTGTCCTCTCAGTATTGTGTATTGTATGTGCAGTAAGCGGCGCGACTCTGATTCCGTCAACGAAGCTTTCAACTTTCATTATTGGCAGTCGCTCAATTTCCAGCACGACGAGCTCCGAATTCCGGCGCTGAGCTTCCGATGTGACGGCGGTACAATTTCTGGCTATACAAGCTTCATTTCCGGTGGTCGCAGCATCTCCGACGCGGCAAAGCTTTTAGTGTGGGTTCTTCAATTTTTCTTTCTCTCTCATCGATTAAAATGAAAATGAGAAATCAAGCTCTTCCTTTAAAAAGAAATTGGGAGCCATGTATTATAGCAGCTTTTTCCTCTTTCAATTCCATTTTCACATAATTTTATATATAATGGGTTGCATGCATACTTTGCTTTTTTAAGGGCTAAAGTTATATACAGTCCTATCTTTTGTTAATACAACCCCACCAAAAAGTGTTTGGAAAAAAAAATCTGAAAATTTTGACAATTTTCAGAAAAAAATTCGAAAATGCAAAATAAAAACACTAAACATATGAATTTTCGGAGATTTTTCCGAAAATTGTTACATTTTTCGAAAAAAAAATTCCGAATATTTTTTTGGATGGAGTGTATTCACAAAACTTGGGACTGTATTTAACCTGACCTTTTTAAGCCCACAGAGAATATAAGTGGGCTGCTCCACTTTCGAAAATAATAATGCCCAAGGAATGAGCTCTTAGTGGGCTGAAAAATAAACCCACGAAATGGGCTTCCTTTTTCCAAAAGGGGCCGGCTATATACCCCTCAAACATTAAAATATACATCTCCAAATCTTTTATTTTACTTATAAAATTCCTATATTATCCTAAGTACTCGACCCTAATTCTAATTTAAATGGCCAACTATCGTCTCCATCCACCATCATCCGTTGGGTAACACCGTCCACTGGGCATATTTCTCCTTTTCTCTTTAATTTAATTTCACTTTTCGATCTAAATTACCAAAAATCACTATATTTCTCGATAAAGAATGATCAAAACTAACCTATTTTGCAACAAAATATAATCGAACACAATATTGTTCGAAAAACACCACAATTTTCGGAAGAAATAAATCAAAATTCACCTCTTTTTTTTGGCCAAAAATAGGTCAAATAAGAAAAAGAAAAAAGACATGTATAAATTTGAGAAACTGGGAGGAGAGGTCCTAACAGATAGTGCGACATTTGATAGAGTTTTTTCTTTTATGCTTGATTTTTGGAGTAAATGTTGCAGCAATTCAATTTCTATTTTTGGTGAGGTGACATTATGGGGTAACACGGTGGAGGGATGCTTGGCTGATTGATTGTTGCATCCTTACAGGGAATTTTTTTTGCAGAAGGCAGCGTGTCCTCTGTTTTCAGAGAGGGCAGAGTATTTAATACTTTAATTTATGAAAGGGTATACATGGTAAATTAAAGTAGATCGAGGTGTATATTTTAATGTTGGAGTTGTATTTAGCTAGGCCTTTCTAAAATTAATTCTTCTTTGTATCGATTCTTCATCTCAATTGACCTCAATAAGCATGTGTTTGATCCTAAAATTCCTCAATTTCCTATAAAATAGCAAAATACACCTTTCTCGACAATTAAGGATAAATGATCAATTTAATCCAAATAATCACACGAAATTCAATAAAATAGACAAATACAGTGCAAAAATTTCGAGCAATTTTTACACTAATCACCAACTGAATTGAAATTTTTTATAGCTCGATTAAAGCTTTTTAAAGTTTGATTCCAATAAAAAGTAAACATTGCACCACCATAATTTTCTAAACCGGATTAAGTTCTTCGCAGTAATATGTTTAACAACTTCAGTTCTCATGTGTGATAAGGTTAGGGAGGGCCACGGGAAAAAATAGCAATGGCGTGTTCTGTTAGTGTTAGTGTCCTAGAGACAATCCATCGAAAGAACATAATATTAAGATAATATTCAGATTTGGTTTAATATTAAATGTGTGGCGTTACACTTATCTGAATATGATGTTTGATTATTTGCATATATTCTTATTTGTGTTCTCATGAATCACTACTGTCATTGAGTGAGTGAGAACTCAGATGACCTAAGTATGATTCTCAAATAGCCCCGATCAAGGATCATCAAGAATGGGATATTGATGATGCAATTGAGATTGGTGTGCGATCTGCATCATACTCTTAGAGAGTGTAGTAAGATCTCACTTACTACGAGATACCAGGTATCTCATGATGGATGCACAGATACCTTAGAGGGTATTGGTATACCCATCCGAGAAATCGTTTGATGTAATTCAATATAATGTGTCTACGGGTGTCTCGGTTAGTGGGAGCGATGTGATACTCCTCTGACTTGAGGTCAATACGCACGACATGTGTGGAGTGGTGAACTTTGACCATGACCGACGCTTGCACCCTTCCACGGGTAGATATGGCTTGGATTGGGTTCATCACGAAATACATGTGCGTGGTAGTTAAGCCAAGAATAGGATTCATTCCTCAATGTGGATTTAGAGAGAATACTCGTGTTCTCATCATAATTGGATCTAAGTCATCGTCCGATGCGCATCAACTTAGACTTTGTGACTAAGTGTGATATACTTGATCAATTAGTGATTGAAGATAATATGATTAAGTTATTTGAATAGACACTTCATCATGTTCAAGACTTAATCGGGTATTCGCGAATGAAAGGAAAATATCACAATAGTCTACATTATTACAGGTAGTTGCAGATTTCCTCGCAATGTACCTCGTATATTGTGAATGTCTGATTTATTGTCTAGGGTTCAATTAAGACCGTTAGTTTGACTAATCACTCGATATACGAGGGCTTATGGGTCACACAACAAGTAATGACAATTTACTAATTATAGTTGGTTGATTAAATATTGTATTGGATATAATATTTAATTTATGGAGAATATAATAATAATAATTATATTTGGAATTAATTATTATTATTTAATTAAATATGAAATCCCAATAATAATATTTGGAATATTATACAAGAATAATATATATGGTAAATATATTATTCGTAGGAACATATCTAGGGAAATATAATCTGTAGATATTATATTACGGGCTAAGCCCGATATCTTGCTTAGGAATTAAGCCAAGTTAATCCCTATAAATATGTGTCATATGAGAATTCCGAAAGGACACAAGAAATATAATTTCTTCATAAAATCTCCAGTCTGAATTTTCCTAGCAAATTCGTCTCGAGATTCAACGCTAGCATATCGGTGCGGGTTGGTAGAAAGCCGTTACGTGGATACCATAGTTGAGGATTCCGCGCACAAATTGCTGTAAGGATTTATATGTTATTATTTATCCTTTATATTTTATGTTGTACAACAATGTTTCAAATTCGTTGTTGGTGAATCGTATTCTTCCACTGCACGAACATGGTGTTCGTGCCTCTAAAACCCAACAGTTTCTCCATCATATACACTCTTGGATACATTTAGGGAGGACGGCAAAAAATATGGTTGCTTCGGTGTTATCCCCATTTCATGAATTAAATGTTGATTCCTTCAAATTACCGTAGTTCTTTCTCATTTTCAGTTTATCACATTTCATACATTTAGCATAGTAAAGAATGTATATTTACCATTGACTTCCAATACCATATGTTTACCGAATATTTATTGTTTAGTCTTAATTTAAATGTTAAAATGTTTTAGTAGTCTAAATATATGTAGTGTTAATTTATTAAATTCTAAGCCAAAGCTAATTAAATTATATGTTATACAATCAATGTTCCTATTTTTCAATATAATAATATTGGACTCCAACAATTAAACCAAAACTACAATGTGTTTGTAATACCCCGTCCCGTTCTATACCCCTTTTTCTTAATTAGAAGCCTTATTTTATTTTATTTTCTTTCTTTGTTTCTTTTAATTTTAATTATTTTTGTGTGTAATTTGTGTATTTAAATATACATACCCTTTTTATAAAATTCCTAAATTCGAAGAAAGAAAACAAATTCTTTCAAACGAATAAGGGACTACGAGAAATTAATTATTCAAATTAAATTAAGGATTTTCGATCCGTTTAATTTATTGAGAAAAATCAAAATACAATAAAATATTAATTGAGTTTAAAAACTGTATTAATTTCTGAATCAGGGTTACACTCGTGAACCAAACGACCCCTAAACCGTATCAGTTGGGAACGAAAATATCAAATTCTTGGATAAGATTTAAAAGGAATAGATAAGTTTGGAAAGGGAGGAGTATAAAAGAAGAATTTGTCTCTCTCTCCTCATTTATTTTTCATTCACGCAAAAAATTTTCCTCTCAAAATCCTTCCTCCTCCTTCGGCCTCCCTCCTCCGCCTCCTTCCTCCCCTCCGGCGAACGCCGCCACGCCTCCCTCTCTCTCTCTCCGTCGCCGAGCGTCGCGCCTCGCGCCTCTTCGCCCACGTCTCGCCGTCGCCGCCCAGGCCCCAGGCCACCGCGACGCCCGCCGCCGCTGGAGCTCCTCCAGACCCACCGCCGCCTCCCGTCGCCGCCGAAGCTTCTCCACCGCCGCGACGAAGCCACGACCGCCTCTTTCTCCTCCGTTCGAAGTCACGGAGTCTCTCCCCTGCTCTCCCGTCGCTCCCGCTCCTCCTCCATACGAAGCGCCGCCGCCTCAGCCGTAGCTCCGCCGCACCGCCGCCGAAGCCAGCGCCGCGCCGCCGCCTCCTCCTCAATCCCCAGTAAGTTGAATTCTCTTCTCTATTGTTCGAATTTCTTTCCGTTTAAATTCGATTTTGAACATCGGTTTATTCCAATTTCTAACCGAAGCCTTATTTCCGTTAATTTTCCGTTCGATTTTGACGCCGTTGAACCGGTTGCTATTGCCGAATTTCTGGAATTTCCAACCGACGCCGTTAGGCTGTCCAATTTCATTTTCCGAATTCCCGAACGACGCCGTTAGGCTGCCCAATTTTCGTGAGCGAATCCCGATTTCAAAACGACGCCGTTAGGCCGCCCGTTTAACGTCTCAAACTGAAGCTCGTAAGGTTTCTATCTTCGTTTTTCATCTTGGGTAGATTTTGGGTTAGGTTGTTAATTGTTAGAAGCTTGGGACAAGAAAGAAGAAAAACTTACTGTTAAGTTGTAGTTAGATGATTAGTACTAATTGTTAACTTATTTAGTATTATTGTTTTGTCCACTTGTATCACTCTTTAGAAGTAAGATTTTGGATAGTTGTTTCTTTGTTTTATTTCTTTCACAAACCATGAGATTGGATTCTTAGTTTAGTATTTAGTAATAGTGGTTGAATGTTGAAAAATTATTGTTTTAGATGTATGGTATTAATGACTTAGTGGACTAGTATTATTCTTATGAATGTTTAGTATCATTGTTTTAGTATTATGATGATATTAGCAAAATCCTATAGTATCCTTGTTTTGATGTTTTTCAAGGGTAAAAACACTTTTGAGTAAATTTCGTAAACAAAGGGAAACTCGTCTTCACCTCGTACCCCTGTTAGAATTTTAGAAAACACAAAATAAAGCCTTTTAATATAATCCGTTATTTTAGAAGAATTACAAACCAACTTTAGGAATACCTTTTTATAAACTTTTTTTAGTGTATAATATAATTTCCTTAGAAAAGTCCAAGTCTTTTAATAAGTTTAGAAAAGAGAAGTTTTATATTCAAGTTTTCGTTTAAAAACAAGAAATAGAATTCTTAAGAAAGAAAAACCTTTTCTTTAATTTTATTAAGTAATAATCTTATTTTTTTCTAAGTATTTTCCAAGTTTAATAATTATATTTTCCTTAAAGGGCCTTTTTGAGAACACACAAAATTCAGTAAATACACCCCCTGTTACACCACCGAGTTTAGTAAATACACCCCCTGATACACCTCCTCTTAAAAAGGGGTGTACTTATCAATTAAAAATCAACCTTTGAAAACTTTAGTTTTCAATAGTTTTCTGAAGACAACAATCTACTCAATCCTCGAGTTTCACACTCTTAAGCTTTTCAAATTCAAAAGTCAATCTTTTAATCAGAATACTCTTTATTAGGATTCTATACTTTTCGGAACACGCACGAAGGACTCGACTGTCTGCCTACACAATATTCCCGGAACTCAGAACAATCAGGTGGGTGATGATCTGTTGATTGATCTACTAATAATAACGTCGTGCCGGTATTTCCTGAACTCGATTAAATCAAATAAAAAATATCTAATCCAACATAAATGTAACACCTATCTATATAACTGTTTGGATTATGTGATATAACTATATATGTTATATATAATGCCTGTTGTTTTATAAGTCGATCACCACTGCATGAGTAAACACCATACGTGAGCATGAATCAGTTCAGTTATCAGTCAAGTATTTTTCTCAGTGAAGTTGTTGTATCAGTTTTATGGAAAGTCAGTAAGTACGGAGTTGTGATGTGGGTATTTATTTTCCGACCTCCGGGGACGCTGTCGTTGGACGCCCTCGGAATCAAGGTCGTTGATTATTTTCCGACCTCCGGGGACGCTGTCGTTGGACGCCCTCGGAATCAAGGTCGTTGATTATTTTCCGGTCTCCGGGGACGCTGTCGTTGGACGCCCTCGGAATCAAGGCTGTTGATGGTTGGAGTTGAAAAGAGTAACTATGATGGAAGTGGAATGGTTGTACATTTATGATTTGACAGTTGTGATAATATGTGATATGACTTTGGGCTTTGCCTAATGTGAACCAACTTGTGCTATTTCAATTATATCATGCGAAATATGCTTAATTACCGTTTAAAACTTCATAATCTTTTATATACGTCAACTGATTAAATAAAATAAACACTTTATTAATGAGTATAACTTTATATATATTTTTGGATTTACCAATCCCATGATGTTGCAATCACCCATAAGTGAGAATTCAATTCTCACGCCCCTTTTTCCTGACCCCTTGCAGATTTCAATTACGGGAAGCAATGACAGTGACACAGAAGACACAAAGTCTCCCATTTGCTTAAAACATATTATTACTAATACAATGATGCCTATCATTTCTATTTCCAATAAATGTTATCGCTACTGCCATGCAAGACGATACTCTTTCCGTGTGTTTAAATTATCCAAACTCAGTGTGTATTATTCTGAAGATACAGAACCCTCTATCCATCTTTATATATATATATACAAATATACTTACGTTATAATATTCCTTCCCACTTATCCGCTGCATGAAACTTCTCTCTCTCAATTCAGTTATATTCCCTTCAAAAATTTTATAATTCGGACTTTTGATCACAATAACACTTCGAATCCGATATAATTAATATATTCTGGGTTCGGGGCGTTACAGTGTTAATGATGCACAATTTTTTTACTTAAAAAGATAAATAATTCATTGACTAATGGTAATCTATTTATCATTGGTAATTGTTATATTATGATTTAAAATATGAATTTAATTAATAATTTAGTAATTTTTTATTTTGAAAACTTAATAAATTTAATGTCAATATTATTAATAGTCCTTGGAAGGACTATTAATTTCGAATATTATTTCAAATATTTTTTTAAAAATCAAATTCCAATTAAAAAAAATAAAAATATACAAACTCCAGTCTATAATATACGTTCAAAATATCTCAACTCCAATTAAAATATTCTATAATTAATTGAAGAAATTAAATTAACCTCCAATCCCTTTCAGTTCTTCACCCCCAAGCATACGGTATATCTGACATCTCTACAGATAGTTTTCCCCATGTCTATCTATATTCTCCACCTCATTTCTTGCAAATCTCGAGTTCAAGATACTGGTTCGAGGTAAATGTTAGAGATATGCAATATTGACGGTAGAAATCTTAAAAATAATGTAGCAAAAAGATTTCGATTTATGGATAGATTGAAATTGTAAATGTTCAAGAGAAAATAATTTAATCCATGTCTAATGATGTTGTGTGTTGGCGTCGAAAGGGTGGAGCGGTGCGGTCGGATGGTGAAGATAAGAAATGATGATGAACAATGGTTTTAGGGTTGAATTTGATAATTGCAGTGGATTTGATAATTGAAGAAGAGAGTTATTTTATTGTTTAATTAAGAAAGTGTTTAATTTTTAATTTTTATTTTTATTTAGTGATATTTTAAATTGGGTAGTTTTTAAATTTTTATTTATTTTAAATGTATTATACACTCTTGAATTTTATATATATAACTAAGATTTTTTTTTAAATATGACTAACCATTTTTATATTTATATGTATTTTAAATTTATTTATAGTTTTATAATATTAATTTCTAATTTAAATTTTATTTATTATTTTTATAGATAATTAATGATGTGGATGCATACTGAGATGGTGATAGTATATTTATTTGTACACGTCAGCTTTCGGGCAAGAGACAAAATGCCCAAAATTTAAATTGCAAACAAATATGAAAGTGATAATTTTTTTTGCCAAAATTCAAAAGTTTAGCTTATATTGCAATTCGCAGAAAAATGGTGATTTTATTTGCAATTAAGTCAAAATCATTCAAATACTGAAGTTTATTATCACATACCTAAAATTTTAGTTGTATTTTACATACATTCATATTGTAACAGAAAATATACTATAGATAAATGTATATGAATCGTCAATAATTATATGAGCAATTATCAAACCTCCTCGAGTAATTGATTTCCACTTTACACAAATCATGGGATAATGACAATCATAGTTAATAAATGTGTTGTTTCTAAGTACATAAAAAAATTGTTAGTTCCTTCTCGAGCAATTGATTTTTCAATCTACGCAAATCACTAGAACAATTGCACACTTATGGTATAAAGGCAATCATGGGTGTAATTGAATTTTTTTATACGCACATTACATTCTATTGTCATTTATAATTTAGGGTTAATTGCAAAAAAAAAAAAAAATCAGGAACTTTATGACTTTTATCAATTACAACATGAAATTTTTTTTCTTTGCAACTTAATGCATCAACTTTATAAGTTTTGCAATTTGAAACATCTGATAATTTTCCGTCATCAATTAAATCTGGGGCGG
The DNA here is from genome assembly GCA_947034835.1 of Ballota nigra. Classification (NCBI taxonomy): domain Eukaryota; kingdom Viridiplantae; phylum Streptophyta; class Magnoliopsida; order Lamiales; family Lamiaceae; genus Ballota; species Ballota nigra. Next base: position 83,805,856 of record OX344720.1, on the reverse strand, counting down.
ATGCACGTTCAACCTGGGGTGGCCTCGGCCCCCCTCAACTTTTTTACTCTTTCTACTATATGAGGAATATATATAGGCTCAGGTTATTTGCACTAGCCTCTATGTTAAAGACACTAACCGGATGAATACACTATTTTTTGTTCGATTTTTTTTTTTCGAATTTTTTTCATTTTTTCGAACATTTTTTCCGAACATAATGAAATGAACAATATTTCGGAAAAAAATTCGAATTTTTTGTTTATTTTCGGAACTTTTTTCCGAAAATATTGCAAATTTTTGAAAAAAATGGAGTGTATTTATCCAAGTAGTGTATTTAACATAGATACTAGTGCAAATAACCGTGGTCATATATATATATATATATATATATATATATATATATATGTATGTCAGTATATTCATAATCCAAAGATAACATCCTTCTGCAAATTAGTTGGGCCAAAAGAACCAAAACCCCAAAATATAATGAAAGTAAGAAGTGGCCAAGCTAAAATACAATGAGACTTGATAAAATTTACACAAATTTTAATATACCAATTTATTTTCTATAATTGCAAAAAATAAATATAATATAGTTAAAAGGAATGCAAAATAGAAAACTGAGACTAGGGGCTAGAATTGACTAACCAGAATTAATTTTTTTTCTCATCATCCCAAACAACACAAGCATAATTCAGTGTAATTTTTCTTCGATTTTTTTAAGATTGACTTGAACACAAAATACTAGATTGACTAGTAGTTACCCCACAAGAATATGGGATCACTGTAGTATGGGCGAGTATAGGGACCAAGTAGTATCGAACCCAAGGGAAAATGTGTATGCAAGTAAATCCCTGGAAATGTACGTGTCGTAGCTAATATGAATGCGATGTTGGGTTTATACTATTACCACTAATTATTATCTACTAATTAAATTTTAAAGACGAAATTAAAGTTATACTAACTTCTGGTTGAAGTGCGAATATGATGATGATGCTCAAGATAGGAATCCCTTCGTATACTAACAGAGTTGGTACGTTAAATAAAATAACCGTGATGTGCAAGTTAAAATCCTAAGTGTACTAAAACTAAGCAATCAACTTCTCTAATCTAGCACAAGATTGAAAGAAGGGGCATTCACAAAATAATACAATTGAACACCACTATTTACAAGATAGTACAGTGTTCAAAAAATATATACTTATGTTCAACTTTTTTTTGTGCGTCTGTTCAATTATGCTGTACCAATTTGTAAAAAGTGGTTTGGAATTGTATTATCCTGCACTTAATCCTTGAAAGAATAAAAGCTCAAGAATTAATCTCAATACTTAGTTCTATCAATCTACTTCACTAATCCACTAATTAAATTATATGGATTGTGCTTAATTATTGAGGCCCTAATTTAGCTAAGGTGATGCGGTCGACCTCCCTAGATAAACCGGTAGATTATAAACCTCTTCAAAAACCCTCTCCTTAAGCCTATTCGTTATTAAAGAGTGGTGCAGTCGTCTTCTCTCTAACAATTTTCGTACTTAACTCCATGACTATTTTAGGGTTTATTAGAATTATTCAATAAGTAAGAGAACTTAAACTATACATCACAAATTATCCCTAATTACGTACCAACATCCTACTTCTACGAGTTCATCCTATCCTAAGCATACAAGGGTTTTAGCCTAATATGGTTGTTTTAAGAATAAATGTAATAATAAGATCAATAATCATAAGCATATTCAAGTTAACGAAAGAATTCACGAACATAAACTAATTATTAAAGCAATTGAATCAAGTCTCAAAATTAAATCTATAAAAATCTTGGAAATCTAGGTTTAATAGTCTAAAGTATTCAAGAAAACAAGAATAAAAGAAAATTCGTTTAAAGAAGTAATTAAACTAAAGAATTCGTATGCTAAAAACCTCGATTACACGTTGAAAAACCTTGCTAAAAACTCTCAAACTCCTTCTCAAGCTCTTCTCCTCCGAAACTGTCTAAAAATGAGTTTCATCCCTAAAAATAAGCTTGGAAGGGATATATATATAGGGTATGGGCCAAATTTGGGTGAAATAGGCCGTAAGCGCTCGACCTCCTCTCTCGCTCGAGCGCCTCGCGCTCGAGCTCGTGTCACTCGAGCGGTCTTCTTCACCAGCGCCTGTAGGGCGCTCGACCGTGTGCCACTCGAGCGGATTCCGCTCGAGCCTTGGTCACTCGAGCGTGGCTTGACAACAGAACAACGTGGGTGCTCGAGACCTTGTGCTCGAGCACTTGACGCTCGAGCTCCCCTTGTGCTCGAGTGCCTCCTCTTTTTCTCTAATTAGCACTTTTCTTCGCTCGAACTAATATTTTTCGTATTTCTTCAATATCTTCTCATTCGGAGTCCGTTTGAGTCGATTCAAAGTCCTACGAACTCTATTTTTTGCCCTCTTTCCTAATATAAGAATCAAAGAGACAAATTGATAAGTTTACAAAAATATAGCTCAAATAACTATAAATACTCATAAAAAACACTCAAAATATGGACTAATCGAGCTACAAAACATCACAATTTCACGCCTAATCATTATGCTTCAAAACTAAATGAAAGATGAATTTTTTTTTTCAAAACTATCTATTAAGTATTTATTGAGAAGTAAATTGCAAAAAATATATATAATTTTAATTTTAGATAATCTTCATGATATATAAAAAAAATAATATTCTAAATTTTAATATATTATAATCATAATTATGTATTTTTTTAGATATTTAAAAATGAATATTGCTATATCTGAGTTTAAATATATGAAATACAAAATTTTATTACCGGACATATATTAAAGTTGAACAATATTTTGGCCCCCCTCACCAAAAATCCCGGCTCCGCCCCTGAATTGAATGACATGGTTGTCTGAAATGCCATATAGAACCCACGTAGAAGTCAACAAGTAAAATAAATATTTTTTATAATTAGAATAATATCCTTTAACTACATTTTAAATTTTAAAATATAACTTAAAAATATATTTTAAAGACATTATTATTATTTTTAAATAATTTTATTTGTTGGCGTCTACGTGGATACTTATATGACATTTCGGATAGGAACGTCGTTTAATTATTGTCAAAAAATTATCAGATATTTTAAATTGTAAAACTTAGAAAGTTAGTGCATTAAATTGCAAAAAAAAAAAAGTTCATGTTGTAATTGATAAAAACTATAAAGTTCGTGATTTTTTTTGCAATTAATCCTATAATTTAATAAAATTTACTGAGTAATAACTTTAAAATACTTTATACGGATCAGGTTTTATTTGGGGTAATACTATGTGTATGCATATAATCATTAAATCTCATACACCCTTTATTAAAAGATAAAGTATAGAGTCGGGTGTAAACTTTTTGGAGAATAATCATATTTTATATTTGAAGCATTTTGGAACAAAAGAATTTTTCCTATTTATTATGAATACAAGTTTATTGGTAGCAAAAATCGTCGCATAATTCATCTCACTAAAGTTTTGTTTAAATTGTTGTATTGCATGAAAATGATCTAAATATTTTAAGAAGTATAATGGTATTCATGTCGGAGCAAGAATAATTTTCGTAAGGACCGTAACTTAGGGATGATTGGAAAATTAGGATTTAAAACCTTTAGGCAGACAATTTAAGGATATTAACTTTTAAAAGTCGAGACTTGAGGTCAAATTAGCCTGAATCAAAGTAAATTGGACTAATTGACCCGACTTGGCTTGAAATTCACACTTATTGGCGTGATTTGACTGAATTCGGGTTGAACTTTTACCCAATTCTAACTGATTTGGGTTGATGTGACAAAGATGAATTACTTTTAAAAGTTATTGTCCTTAAATTGTCTGCTCCGAAAGCTACGATCCTCATTTTTTTAGCCCGAAGAGGTACTGTTTTTACCCTTTCCACAACTAAGTAAATATTATTTCGAAAAGTTAATGTCTATCACTCAATCCTCGGGTGAAAGTTAATATTCTGAAAATATTTTTTATAAAAACCGTAACTTCGGGGCTAACAATTTATTGACTGAAATTTCCAAGAGTTGCGAATTTAGGCACAATTAGCCCTAATAAACCTAAATTGAGCCCGAATTCACCCCAGTCAGGCCAAACTGTGTCAATTAACCCAAAATTTAGATTGAGTTAAGCCCAAATCGAGCCATGTAGCATAGTCTAATTTGAGTTTATTTTGATGGTTTAAATAATTTATTAATATTTAAATGTTTTAAAAATAAATAACATATATCAGAAATTAGATCTGAAAATTATTAATTATTAATCAAATAAAATGAAATATTATATTTTTTACAAATAATTTTTTTTATAGAATGTAGCTATCTTCCCACACCATTTTAATTAGTTCACCCACTTCTTAACTCATTAACTCCCCCCCCCCCCCCCCCCCCCCCCCCCGCGCTAAATATATCACTTTAAAATTATATTTTTATCCAACACGTATTACTTGCACTGTTGCACATACGTCTCTAAAGATACCCACTCACAAATATTCTTTAATTTTAATGCAACTACCAAATATATTGTTTACTTTTTTGGTATTTCTAATTACTATTTTGGGTATTTTTTTTTAAGTTTAAGTGCATACCATACACTTCGGTGCATACAAGAATCACTCTTTATTCATATATATTTGGTTAAGTTGTTTCATATTACTCATGCATAATCCTAGCGTAAAATCTTCTACTACATAATCAGATTTGAAGGTTTGATTATAAATAACAAATATTTGAGATTAATATAATCACATCCAACTTAATATTTTGCATAACTAATTTTTTTTATATATATATTATTGAAATATACTGCCAAAGCGTCTTCTATTAATGGCAAAACAGTGGAATAGATAGACACAATTCATTTAATCTGTTAATGCACAATTGTTGCACACATAGTGGTAAATCAATTTTCTCCTTAAAACTCGGTAATTATATCAAATATTTGGTATATAACCTCTTCGGTAATACGACCGCTAATTCCATATTATTCATGTGCATAACCTCTTTCAATTTCAGCATGTTGATCATGTGAGATATTTTTTCTGTTAGATCGAAGAGTGTAAGTTTAACTATTTTGACACAAATCTTCCTTTTACTGAAATCTTGAAATGCTGACAATTTTTTTTTTTTTTTTTTTTTTTGCAATGAACAAGTTTTGGTGCATACGTTGATGGAAGAAATCAAAGCATTTCTATGGCGTTTGGATCACGGGGAGAGAGTTGAGATGTCTGAATTTTAATATTTGAAGATTAGATTTTCAACCCAAAGTATTATTCTAGGATTTTAAAGTATTTTGGGAGCTTTGTTGCCTTTGTTTTAATATATGCAATTTTTATTTTGGGAGTAATAAATTGTGTTCTGTTGTAAACCTTTGTGTTAAAAAATTTAATAGATCTAAATAGCATGCTTTATAAAAACATATAAAGATTTTTTTTACACAAATAGTCAATCAATCTAGAGATTTAAATTAGAGAATTCTTAATCATAATAGCGGAATGAATCGATTTGAATCAATTTTTACACAATTGGGATGATGGTTTCTCAAACAACCAGTATCACCTTTTCTCAATATTCTGTAGAGAGAATACATAATCTGTAGTGAATGTACTTATGTTTAGGGACCGTAATCCTACTTATGATAATAAGTTATCCTTTTCTTTTAATTTGGTACCTCCACAAATTAAAAATCTTTAATGATATCTACACATAAAGCTCATGATCATTTAATACTCATATAAGCCCATAACTTAATATTTATTGGATTACTTTAATTGGGCTTCCTTTAGGACAACTATACACATTTCATTTGACATGTGGAAGCCCAAATATATTGAATATTTCCAACACTCTGTCCTTTGGAAGGGTGTGTATTATACCCAAATGTAGTGTTGTCTATTTTTCATAAAAAAATGCAATAATAAGTAGTTATAATATTTATTTATTAAAAAAATTATATCGTGCTATATTAGAGGTTTTTTTTTTGTCAGAATAAAAGTTTTTCCGTATTCAACACAATACCATCTATAGTTGTTCATTGTCTAATATATCTTACGAAATTATTCTCTTTAAAAGTTCTCTAATCCTTATTTTTATACAACATTGTCATCGATTTGAAATATAATAAACGAACCTAAAAAAATCTCATGCTAAACCTATCCCATCCTTAATTTTTAGACACAAATTGAGCTTTTTCCAAATATGTGCAGTCGATAGGTAGAATAAAAGAATTAGGAGTTATAGGAACATAATGATTAGACAAATTACGTTTTGAGACAATTAAATCATTAGTCATTTTCCATAAAAATAAGTACAGATTTTGTGGGAATATTGAGAGACCACATTTTTTGCCACCATATTGTTCAAACTCTTTGTTAACAATATCTTCTTCCTTGTGTTGACTGACTTTTCTCCTCCTAAAAATAATGTATCTAGATTTTATAGAAAAAATCTCTTTAGTATCCGACCTCCAAAAATGCAAATCACCACGGTTAGTTCCACAAATGGGAGTACATGTGAACAATAGCTTCTATTTCAAAAAAAAAAAATCTCTTTTTTTGAAAGATCTTCATTTCAGATGTCTAATGGGAGTAAAAATGATCAACTAATGAATCAGTTGTCGCGCTTGATTTGAGTCGACCATCCTCTTGGTAACTATTGTTTGTGTGTTTGTTCTTTATTAATATAAAATAATTTTTTAAAAATAATTTTAAGGGGCGTAACTTTGGGGGTGATAAAGAGAGAACCATAATTTTTTGGGCGGACAAAATGAGGACCGTTACTTTTCGTGCTGACAATTTAAGGACTGTAATTTTTAAGTGTCACTAATGTAGCCACAATCGACCATAATAAACCTAAATAGGCGGGATAAAATGAGGATTGTAATTTTTATTCGAAAGATACTTCATTCGTCTCACTATTCCTTTAATATTTGAAAGTGTTACGTTGTTTAAGAAAAAGTGTGTTATGTGAGTGTAGTGTAAAATAAAATAATGATAATTTTATACTTTATTTATTTTTTGTGATGCAGAATTATTTCTTTTTATGTGACATGAAAATATTTGTGGAATGTTTTAATTAAGCAAATATCAAAATAATCATGAGACAATATATATATATATATATATATATATATATATATATATATCTTTCAAACACCATTTATTTATGTTTTATTGCACAGTATTTTTCAATAAACTCTTTATCAATTAACTTAAATTTATTTAATAAAAAAATTGATCTAATAAATCCTCAAAATTTCACTTTTTAACAGTAAAGAATAATTTGTGCATTATATTTGTCTTATTTGACATATATAATTTAATTCTTATAAATGGACTACTTTTTAAATGAAAAATTAATTAATTTTATTTCTTTTAATCTAACTGTGTTCAAAAATCAAAGCAAACCTGTAAATGTATTAATAAATTTATTTATAATAATTAAAAAATGAATGATAACAATTTTTTTTTTTTTTGTGAATATAATGGTTTTTCTATAACTATTAGTTTTAGTTAATTTTGTTAAAGAAAAAAAGAGGTCCATTCTAAAATTATACAAAAAAGAATAGGGTTAATATCATTTTGCAATCCGTACTATTAGCACCTTTTCAAATTGCAACCCGTATTTTTATTTTAATCAAATTGCAACCTGCACTATATAAATTTGACAGTTACCTACCTACTCTCATTTCTGATATCATTTTCCGGCGAATACAATAATTCCCAAAGGTTATAATTGTCTTTATAATTATTAATTATTTTTTAATCATAAAAACAACCGTGATAAATATACCTTAATATAAGCCCTAATTATTCATAACATCTAATTCAACAGAAATCATGCTCAACTAACATTTTTCCACAATACAAAAACACACAGGCCCGAAAATTTAATGCCCAGATTTATAACTAAATACAGGCAGGCAAGGATCGAACCAGAAAATAAAAATGTTATTAAGCGAAAAAGAATTAGACGATGAAAAGAAAAGGTAGAAATTAAATACCGTAGGAGTCGAGCGTGGTTGCAACAATGTTATTTGCAGAATGAAAAGCCATGAGAGAGAAGGAGAAATCTCCTTCACCTATTAACAGTATATTATGCCTCAATGAATACTATTTTACCCATCGCTCTTTACTTCCCCCTATTTCATTCATCATCAAAAATTGTTTGAATTTTGTATGTACGAAAATGTTTACTTTTCTCTGCTGCAAAAAGCATTTGAAAACTCATTTGAATTTGAATTCACCTATTTCCATTTCCGTTAGCTAGCTAGGTATGATGGCTCTAATTTCTTGTAGGTTGAAGAATGAAGGTGACTATTAAAAAAGTGTAGGCAAATTCCATTATGAATTTTTTTTTGTAGGAAAATTCTATAGGCACACTACAAAAAAAGACCCAAATAAAGAGGGCTACTAAAGAGGGCAAACAAAGCCCTCGTCCTTAAAGAGAGCCGAGACGAGGGGCTTAAAAAAATGCACGAGACGAGGGTGTAGACGAGGGCAAAGGCCCCCTCTTTAGTTAACGAGGGCGTGGCCCTCGTGAAGTTTGAAAATGTGGCAGCCGAGGGCGGGGCCCCTCGTGAGTAGGCGAGGGCGGGGCCCCTCGTGAGTTTACGAGCGCGGCCCCCTCGCCCAGGTCATGCGTTCAGCGAGCCGAGGGCTTGCCCCTCGCCCACGGTAAGTTCCAGGTTTTTACCGAGGGGGTTTACCCTCTTTAACCCCCTCGGTAAATTCCAACATATTTAAAGCTCACCCACCATTTTCAGCAGCAAAAAAAACCCTCCCCCAAGCTCCTCAGTCGCCGCCGCCGCCGCCCCTCCCTGCCGCGCCGCCGTCGCCGGAAACGCCACTCCACCGGTCGGGTTTTGGCCTACTCGTCCCCTTGAACATTTCTACGGTAACATTTTTCATTTTAATCGGCTAATTTGTTAATTAAATTGTTTGTAAAATTAATGCAAATTCATGTGTGTGTATATATATATATATGTATGTATATATATGTATAGCTGTTAATTAGTTGCTAATTATATAGTGTTTACTTGTTAATTTAATTATTATGTAATTAATTATAAATTTGATAATATTATATTTATATGAATTAGAAATAATTATATCAATATATATTTGTTGTGTTAAATTTAATTTTATATTATGAGATTGATAAAAGGAATGAACAAGAGCTACCCCCGTTCCAAGACGATGAGATTGATTCACAAATGAATAATGTGCAAATAGACAGTGATCCTATCGTGTTGGCAGATGTCAGTGGTGCACTAATTCAAATTGAGAATGATGATGTTGAAGAAGAAGAAGAAGAACATGAAGAGGAGGAAGAAGACGATGATGAACATAATTCATACTCAGATGAAGATTAAGTAGTTTAGTAATTGCTATCATTTATGTGATAATATGTTATTATATTAATTGCTATCTCGGTGTTATAAATTATTTCGTGATGCACCTAAACTTTGATTATTTGATCATTTATATGATAATTAATACGTTATGTTTAAAATTTTACAGATGAGTGGATCCGATCGTAGCTCTAGCGGGGGACGGCGACAGAGTACAGGTCGCGGGGGTCGAGGCCGATCTAGTGGGGCGCGGAACACAGTGCCTATACCACACATACCAGTGCCAGTTCCGTTGATCCCCACGACTGATGACGAGGAAGCTGAGCAGTATACCGACTCGGATTCTGAAGAACAATCGGATTCACAAATGGTCGGACAGAGGCTAGATGTGTATATTGCCTACGATACGTATGTTAGACTTACTATTTTCATGAATTTTGAGGAATATATATCCGTGAATATTAATTATGTATTACAAACTTGTTTTGCAGCTTGATGCCTTCGAATCCGGTCTCCAAGCTGATCAGACGTATCATGGCTGGACATATGGAGTTGGGTGCCTTCACCTTCAGGATGATATCCGAAGAAAGGCTGCAGGAGTACTGGGAGACATTTCAGGTATATATTCATTTGATTTATAATGATATTATTGTATGACATAATAACATCTTTGTTTATCAGAAAGAGGCTAGGTGGGATCCTACTGTCACTTCCACACAGTATGTGCATCACTTGTTCTTGAAAAGAGCTGCTGAAAGATATGTAGATCTTTTGAACTTTGTGAAAAGAAAATGGGAGTTGAAGGGTAAGAAGCCACAGTGGGATACAAAAGTGTGGAAGGCCTTGCTCGCTTACTGGGACAGAGAAGACGTGAAAGCCAAATCCGCACAATGTAGACGGAACAGACTATCTGAGCCTGCTGGCCCGGGTACTGGCATCTCCACCCATAAAGGTGGATCTCGTGGTGCCGTCGAGGTTGCCCTGGATATTGTAAGTCATTTGTTGATACCACACTATTTTAATTTTTATAATATGTATACATATTTTAAGTTTTAATCATCATGTTCTAAATTATAGGAGAGGAAGAAGGGACGTCCCGCCACAGATTGGGAAATTGTGGAGCACTTCCACTACCGTGGTCCAGGACAGTATACATATGAATATTTAAGAATATTTAAATATCTAGAAAAATAATTCTCTAAAAAAATGTGCAGGCTGATGTACAAGCGAGAGTCTCCCAACTGCACCCTACCTCTGACTCTGACGAGCAACCTCCTGAACCCAGTCTTCCAGAGTTATCTCAGATGTACGTCAAGACTGTGGGGAAAAAGCACGGTAAAGTTCGTGGGCTCGGACAATTGGGAAAGTCCAGACGCATAGTCTCCGGCCCAGGCGGGACATCAGCTGGGACTCATTTTGGTGCCTACAGTCAAATTGATGTGGACCGACTACTTGCTGAGGAGCGTGAGAGAACGCGGAGAGAGACGGCTGAGGAGAATCGCCGATTGTTGGAGCAAGTGGAAGAGAGACAACGGCAAATGCGTGAGGAGATGACCCAGAACTTCCAAAATCAGTTTACCGAGTGGATGCGGGCATCACAACAGGGATCCGGACCCAGCGTCCCACAAGCTGGTGGTTATCCCCCACCACCCCCGCCTCCATCCGATGAGTATCCCCCACCCCGAGGACCGGGTTCGAGCCGTGGCAAGGGACCAAGATCCTGATCATCTTGAAGTTGAAACTTTTGAAAAATGATTAACTATTTTCATGAATGTTTGAGAGTATTGCTTGGAATGAATTATTGTGCATCGTCTTTAATTATTATGTTTGAGATGTTTATTTTTCATTAATGTTTGTGAAATCCGGAGCTATATATCGTGTTTAATTAGTAAGATTTTTAATGAATTATTGTTAATTTGTGTATGTGCTTTAATTATATGTAATATTTGATTAATTTATCCATAATATATTCAAAATATTTTAATTAAAAAAAAAAAAATATATATATATATATATATATATATGTATGCACAAGGGCGTTAATTTTTTATATTTAAAAAGATTATATACATAAGTGAAAATATAATTTTGCAAGTGTTAATTTCATTATATATGTGAAAATAATATAAATTTCATTTTGGAGTTGTTACCATAAATGTAAAGATATATAATAATTAATAAAAAGTGTAATCATAATAGAAATTAATATATTACTAGAATAATTCAAAGTTTTAACAAATAAATCAAAATATGAAAATCATGTAATTTAAAATGATAATATTTTAATTAATTTTGATGGTGTTATCATAAATGAAATGATTTATAATAATATTAATTAATTAAAGATATAAACAAAATAGGAGTTAAATGTTTTAACAAAGAAATCAAATAAGATATAATACATATACAATTACAATAGAAAATATTTCGAATGATAAGCATAGCTCAAACGGTAAGGAGGAAGGGATAGATCTCTCCCTCTTGGGAGGTCACAGGTTCGAACCTGCTTGCACGCGGGTCGCGCGCGGGTCGGGTCGGGTCTTGCCCGCCCGAGGGTGCGGCCCGCAATTTTTTTTTTTAAAATGAGGCTGACGAGGGCGCCTCCCCTCGTGAACGAACGAGGGGCGAGACGAGGGCAAAAATAGGCGAGGGCGGTGGTGCTCGCCAAGCTTCAGCCATCCGAGGCGAGGGCATGGCCCACGTTAACACGCACGAGGGCGCCCCCCTCGTTAATTGCCGAGGGCAAAGACGAGGGCAGCAAATTTGAACCAGGCGAGGGCCTTGCCCTCGTTAGTTGGCGAGGGCGCTTTACCCTCGTTAGTTGACGAGGGGCGAGCCGAGGGGGGGTTTGGCGAGGCCTGTTTTGTCGAGGGCATCTCCCCCTCTTTAAATCCCTCTTTAAACCTGTGCCCCTCTTTAAATCCCTCTTTGAATCCCTCTTTAAATGAGCAGTATTTTGTAGTGGCAATTTTAATTTTGTAGGCCAATTTTTATTTTCTTGTAGTGTTTGGAAATATGGTTGTAACTATTTCATCTAGATTCACTACAAGAAAAATGACTTTTAGTGACAGTAATCATGTCATTGTTATTTGAGTAGGTCTTGTATGAGACCGTCTCATGGCATGAGAAAATTAGGAATTGATATAATTTGGGCATTGACTCATTAACACTTTGGTAGGGGTGGGTGGTAATTTGTGTTGTATCATGCCATGAGATGGTCTCATACAAGTTTTTGCTTTGTTATTTTTATAGTTAAAAGTCTTTTATGACAAGAAATAATATTTAATGAAAATTACAACTCTACACATTAAATTATAAAAAATTGTGAACTAATTAATCAAAGAAAATTTTCAGGCCTCTCCATCATTTCCTTAGATTAAAAACTTCCGTTTTAACAAGAAAATGAAGATAAATTATACACTTGTATAATAACTTGTAAATAAAGTTAGCGAATGAATAAGATTAATAAAGATTATTGAATATATCTCATATCAATATGCTATAAAATGTCAATTGCATCAAATAATGTGTTTGCATAAGTAGACACTCTTTGTAAGATGGGCAGCAGCTTCCTATATCATATTTCACCAGAGTAAGAACTACTATCATAATGTTCAATAACAATTTCATAATGAATTAACATTTAACATTAGTATTCTTCCAAAAGAAGAGGTTCACAAAACTCATAACAATGACAAAAGCAAGGGGTTCACATACCTCATAACTATTGCAAAAGAAGAGGTTGTTCACAAACCTCATAACAATGACAAAAGCAAGAGGTTCACACACCTCATAAGTATTGCAAAAGAAGAGGTTCACAAACCTCATAACTATAACAAAAGTGAGAGGTTCATAGACCTCGTAACTATGAAAAATAAAAGGTTCAAAAGCCTCATAAAGCAGCAAAATGGACAGAAATTTCACATAATCTACCACCACAAAATGTATCCATAGACTTCATTACTATTAACTCGTGCTTTGTTCTCTACTTTTATGTGCAAATCTCACTCCGCTAGTTATGGAGCTACTGCCGGGAGGTTTCCACGGCCTAATCAATGCATTGGTAGACTCCCTATCAACTGCACTCTTTGGAAGGACATGGGGTTTTTTAGGTGCTTTAGCAGTGCCTTTGCTCACCTGTAATGATTGTTATGGAACATCAGTAATTGGAAATTGAAATAACTAATTGAAAACTCAAAAAGGTACATAAATACTTGAACTAAAGTAAGTTGTTACCTGCAATTTCCTTCGAGCAACTGTGGCGGATTCTTGGGTATTCTTTGGATTCACATCATTAGTTGGGGTAGTATGAGAAAGTATTGAGATGCTTACACTTTTTTCAGTAATTCCAGTGACCCTTGGCGGTGTTTGGGATGAAATCATAGTCACCCTTGCATCACTTTCTTCCTGTACTTACAAATAATATGTAAATTAAAATTCACAAAACTGAGATTCAATTATTGTCCAACGATCGATAGGATACCTGTTCATCTTGAGTTCTAGTCACCCTTGCATTTACAATCTGTGTAGCCTCATGAGTTGTAGTTACATTCCATAACTCATCAGGGATGTCGAATGTATCCATGTTATCTTCATGTTGCTATATGACAAAAGTAAAAACAAACTATATACTCTAAATGGTAGTAGAATTGCCAATAAATTAGCTGAAATGATAGAAATAACATCATACAATTTTTTTACAGCAAACTAAAAATTTACAGTTCTCCTTGCATTTACCTTGTCTCCCTTTTGGACTTTTTTATTCTGTCTTTTTCTCTTTGTGCCCTGAAATGGCATAATAATTACAGTAATCTTTCAATATTAATGTTTTTAATTGACAGAAAATAAAGTAATAAAGAAAATACCTTTGCAACTTGTGTTGGTGAATCAACGGGTGCAGGGATATCTATTCCACCATGATTTAAATTACTTTGGTCTAATGGTAAGTTTGACTTCAATGGACAATTTCTTGCATTATGGTCTGTTTTGCGACACAATGAGCATGTCATTATCCTAAAATTTCTTCCTAACTTTCTTGTGCCATTCTTTGTGGAAACGACGGGTGTCTTTTTAGCTTCACCGGGTTGTGGCTTTCTCTTATGTTGCTTCGGCCTTCCTGGCATTTTTTTTAATTTTTGGAGGTATGAGATTAGGGAACACTGTCTTGGGCCATTCTTCATGATTGCCCAAAACACCCATCAGATTGGAGTAGGTCTTGATGAATGTTTCTTTTCTGTAGCAATAATCAACAAAGTCCTCTGGATTGTATCCCATGAAGTACATTCCACTTATTGCATGAGGACATGGAATCCCACTCAATTCCCACCTCCTACAACTACAAGTTTTATCTCCCAAATGCACTTTGAACTTGGTTCCATACACATTTTCGATCTCAAACTGATCATGACCATTCCAATGTGGAATGAATTCGCTTGATCTCTTCTTCAACTCCTCCAACATTTTTTCTATTTTAGGACAAATCTCCCCATGATAATTTTGAATTTGATCCCTTCTTGTATGAGTTCTCTTCATCAACAACAGTCTAATACTTTCCAACAAGTCCACAATTGGTTTGCTTCTAGCTTTCAAAATCATTGCATTGAAAGATTCAGATATATTGTTCTCTAACTTGTCACACTTAGAATGAGTGCAAAAATGAGACCTAGCCCAGTGTGACAGTGGCATCCGTACTAACCAGTCAAAGGCTGCATTGTCCCTATTTTTCAATTGACGCATTTCCTCCTCAAACTCAACAACCCTAGAAGCCCTTGCAGCCCTCCATAATATGTTCTTTAAAACCAAACCCTTATATAATTGCTTAAAATTCTGATATAAATGTTGAACACAGAACCTATTTTCACAACCAGGCATCAATGATTCTACTGCATCAATCAACCCCTTTTGCTTATCGGACATGATTATCCATTGATGGAAGTTTTGTATGCCTAAATCCTCCAGCAACAAGCCCAAAAACCACAACCATGTCTTTTTCTTCTCTTTCTCAACTACAGCATAGGCAAATGGATACACCCCATCATTTCCATCAATTCCTACAGCGCTCAAGATAATACCTCCTGTTGCACTTTTCAAGTGACACCCATAAAAAAAGATTACTGGTCTGCACCCTTCTAGAAAACCTTTCTTCAAACTACCCCAACATATATAAATCCTCTTAAATCTGTGAATTTCCCCTTCCTGTTTACACTTAATTTTCACCGTAGTACCTGGATTGGTTTCCCTAATCTCTTCTGCGTAGGACCACAATAGTGAGTATTGTTCAATATCATGAAAAATGCCCTCTTTGAGCACCTTATTCTTGGCCATATACAATTTAAGTTTAGGAATATTTATCTTTAGGTCATTTTGAACCCATTCATGCATCGAGTCCACAGGCCATCTAGGGTCCGTATAAATCTTATCCTTATAAAGTTCACCCAACAATGTAGCAGATGCAACCTTTACCTTTTGAACCCTAGAACATTTATGCTGATCATTGTATGTTTTTACCTGATGGATAAGAAGCAAAATAAATATATATAAATAAATAAGTCTGAGATGCAATTTAATTTATTTTTTACCTGAATTGTGTCCTCATGTTGAGCTTGAGATGCATAGATAAGCCAAGGACATGAAGAGTGTTTACATTTTGCCTGCACTTTCTTAGGATTGTTGATTGGAAATTTGACGTCCCTGCCCATCCTTATGGCATGAAACTATACCATTTTTCGAAAGTCACTGATATCATCAAAACACATCCCCACATAAAATTCATCATCTTTCCCTCCTACCCTTGATGCATTCGCTATATTTGACTTACTATTCCCTAAATCCTTTCCCCTCTCCATTGTTGCATCTTCATGTATAATACGTTGGTTTTTTAGACCTCCCCATTCAACATCATCATCAATGTTTGCATCAAATAATACATCATCATCCGAAATGTCAAATTCACTATCAATAATTTGATCAGAAAATTCAGAATCAGAACCCCAAGATTGTACATCATCACTATCATCACTGAAAGAGTTATCAATGACATTGTAATTTTTAAAAGACTCACTGCTCCCTATTTGACCCTCTCTCTGATCATTCTCTGAGTGTCTCATGTTTTCATTGTTACCCATAAATTCCAAGGGCTCGTCAATAAAAGGAAATACATCTTCATCAACATGAATATTAACTGGTTCTTCGACCCCATCGCCTAATTCCACATGCTCAACAAAAACCTCAACTATCCCATTTTCATCAATAAACTTAACAAGGTTTAACGCATCTATGTCAGTTTTGATTGGCAACAGGTCAAAGTACTTATTTATTCCACCCCTACTACATTGAAACAATACAGAGTCCTTAAAACCTAATTCAGATGCCATCTCATTCAATTCAATCATAGAAATTTCATCAGGATGACAAAAATAAATATGACTGACCATAGACCCAAGATAACACGACTTTTCCAAATTTCTGAAAATTTTGCCAGAATGGTGCATCCGTATTGTAAATGATTCAGAATTAGAACCTGGTGAAATGGAAAAATATACCACGCAAAATAATTTAAAAAAAATCATTTGCACAAATGTAAACTCAAGGTTTAATTTGGTTCTTGCAAGTAAAACATCTACATTATGATGCTTGGAGACTCTTGTCCCAAACCAAGTCGATTTACTAGATAATAATATCTATGTAATTTTGCTTTTCATTTGATATTGTACAAAGATTGACCTAATTTATTATAACTAGTCAAGTAAATAAGAACGTTAGGTACTTAACAAAAGCTATTGATTAATTAAGTACTAAATTAGTAATAAACTAATTACTGTGAGAGAAGTCATTAGGCAGAATTTAATTTGCTTCCTTTTTCATGTAATAAGTGGTAATTTGTCAGAGGAAAATATGAAAAATGTGTAAATAATATGAGTATTAGGAAAAAAAAAAAAAAAAGCGCCATGGGTTGAGGTTTGTATTTAATCTATATAAACCTCCTTTTTAAAATAAGGCACCAACCTAATCTATATTCCTGCCTTAGAAACTCAGAGTTATCATATTTTGCTAAAGACCTTTTGACTAATGAAAACAGGTATTTATTTTTTTCATTTTCAACCTTCATGACAAAAATAAAAAAATTGCATACAAAATTTGAATTGCCTACGGGATTTTTCTAAAAAGAAAATTCATAGTGGAATTGTCTACCACTTGCCTACAAAATTTTCTAATCATGTAGTCACTTTATTTCTCAACTTACAAGCAATTTGCCTACGAAATAAATTTGCTTACATAATAAAATTCCTAGGCATTAATTACCTACAAGCGATTTGCCTACACAAATTTACCCACAAATAATTTGTCTATAAAAATTTCGTAGGCAAATTGTTTTGTAGGTGGAAAATGAAAATGTCTATATAATTAGTAATTTTTGTAGGCAAATGCGTAGACAATCCCCACTACAAAATTTTTTGTTGGGAATTTCGTAGCTATATTAACAATTTTCGTAGGCAAATTTATATTTTGTTGTAGTGTGCATTTTTTTTAAAAGCCATAAGAGTAAGAAAATTAAATGTCGAACCATAAGTAAGGCATAGCATTCCAGGTGGTATAGATCCATCACCATCTCGTCGGATTCGCCAACCCATTACACAACTCTTCCTTCAAAATCTCTCACGACACTCCGTTCTATCACAATGAATCAGTTTACGAAGAAAATAGCACTATAGAAAAATATAATTTCAATTAACATCATAGAATTTTTTTTAATTGATTAACGCAGTTGAATTTAATTGATTGGTAAAACTATGATAATACTAATCCCACAATTCTGATATAAAACAAAAATCAATCTCTATCTCTAGATTCAAGTCAATGCTGCTGATTCCTCAAGCAATTAAAATTGATTGAAAGAATCTAACCAATTTCGCAAGCCAAGAACTGAAATTGCATGGAAAAAAAACAGGGGCAAGTATATGATACACCAAACCAACTCTTCTGTTTCGTTAATGAATATACAACAAAAACAATGCCAAGAAAAAATGCACATGTTTTCTCTCACTAATACAATAAGGAAAGACTTTCTGTAATCAAATCATCAAGTAGCACAATGATACTATCTTTTTCTACGTGATTACCTAGAAAATCAAACTTAACCACCAGAATAAAACAACAGCAAATTGAAAAATAGTTGAAAGCGTGTCTATTACACTTACCTTGTGTCATCCACGACTCCAAGTACGTCCCTCCAACTCCAATAAGTTTTCGACCACACAGTTTAACTCGCGGTTCTACAGTTTGACTCGCAACTATTCAGAATTTTTTTCGTCGTCCCCTCAATCCTTCCCCGCGTCGTATCGATAGACGGTTTTTTCTCCGTCAGTTGCTCCCACGTGATCTCTGTAGAAATTGATGTTATGAATTAGGGTTAAATTAATTAAGGTATATTTATCACGGTTGTTTTTATGATTAAAAAATAATTAATAATTGAAAAGATAATTATAACCTTTGGGAATTATTGTATTCGCCTGAAAATGATATCAGAAATGAGAGTATGCAGGTAACTGTCAAATTTATATAGTGCAAGTTGCAATTTGATTAAAATAAAAATACGAGTTGCAATTTGAAAAAGTGATAATAGTACAGATTGCAAAATGATTTTAACCCAAAAGAATATATAATATAGAATAAAAATTGGAAAAAAAAAAAAAAAAAAACTAAAGATGATTAATAATTTTTTTAAAATAAAATAATAATTATTTCATTTGATACATATCACATTTCTTATAATTATACTCTCAATCATTTTATATGTCACCATCAACTTAGAAGTGAACATTCAGTATTTCAATTACGGAACTGAACCAAATTAACAAACTCAAAATAATCTAAACTTTTATTTATAAGTAACCAAAACCAAACCATATAACTACAAAACCAATCAACTGAATCGAATTTTTTGATTCGATTTTATTAAATAATTAAAAAAAATGAAATTATTTGATATTTTAATTTTGCCCATTCTTTAACCAATTTCGCAAGGATATAATATATGTGCATCACTATCTCTAAAATTTTTAACTTTTATAAATTCTTATAAAAATTATAATAGCAATATAACATTAAAAAGACTAGGATTTTAGTTCTAAAAATATTAAAATTAAGAAACTACAATTAAAAACTAGCATGTGTATTATTTCGGGTTTGTTTTTATTGTTCAGTAATTTTACTTTGAAAACGAAAAATCAATTTATTTAAAATTTAAGACAAAGTATAGAGTGAAACTGGTTTATATATGAATCATTAAAGGGTATTAGTTATTTTTATTGAAGAGTATTAGTTGTTTTTACTGAAAAATATTACTTATTTACACTAAAGAGTCTTAGTTGTTCAGTGAAAATGAACTAAAACTCTTTAGTGTAAACCAGTAATACTCTTCAGTAAAAACAACTAATACTCTTTAGTGAAACAACTAATACCCTTCAGTGATTCATATATAAACCAGTTTCACTCATACTAAAAATTTAAAACCGAAATCGAACCAAATTTGTGTTTACGATTCAGTTTGAGTCAATTTTTCAGTTTTTATCAAATAGTGCTAATCAACAACGTTTTTTTGTCCAATTCTATCATACACTTGAATTTTAAGTTCGATTTTGACTTATAATTTTGTTTTTTTAAAACACACTTAAACACACCGAATTATGTATTGTTTTTGTAATTGGTATATTACTAATTACTTCTTGAGGTATTATTGATTACTTTTTGGGGTATCATTGATTATTTCTTGGGGTATTACTGACTTTTGTTTGAGATTTTTTTTTTTCAAAATCTAAGTGTATATCATGCACTCAAGTGCACACTAAAACTATTCTACATCTAAAGATGGGGAGGAAAAATAAAGGTTGTCGCTGGACAAACCCCTGATTTTAGAAATCTCAATTACTATCTATATCTCATTTAAAATATAATTTTTTTTATTTAAATTACTATATGCACCCCAATTTTAGACCATAATACCCTTATTCCTTAAAAAAAATTGGCTTTATTAGGGACTAAATTAAAAATAATAAAATTGCAATTATATCTTTTATTTGAAAAATTCTAGGGTGCATCCAAGTGCATAACATGCACTTGAATTTTAAGTTCAATTTGGACCTTTTCAAATTACACACAAATACACCGAACTGTGTGTGTGTGTGTGTGTGTGTTTTTTTTTTTTTTTTTTGTAGTTGGGGTATTACTAATGTCTTCTTGGGGTATTACTGATTCCTTCTTGGGGTATTGTTGATTTCTGCATTAAGTATTTTTTCTTTTAAAATTCAAGTGCATACTATGCACTCAAGTACACACTAGAACTACTCCTTATATTTTTTTTTATCTAATTCTCGTATATTTACTAAATTTATTTTAAGCTTTTGTTCAAAAGTCCTTGTTGGTATATAGCTCCAACCATCTTCTTCACCCAGAATCTGATACAAACCGTCATAAGAAAGACATTAAATATGAGTTACAACCAAACCATGTAAACCATTTTATTTTAATTTGAAAAACATCGTATACGGACTCAATATTTTAAGGAAGAAAAGTGTATGTCTTTTTATTCATTTGCATTTATTTATATATATGGTGCTACAATAGTTCATTCAGATCCCAAAATCCCAACTCCAAAATTAATTAGGCAAAGTGATAGTCGTTTGTAGGGGTGGTTCTGTCTCTCTCACAGGTCGATCCCTATGCTTAATTAACTTTGTGCATGGCAACTTCTATTTGGATCTAACTATGAGTTTCCATTGATTTTTTGGAGAGTGCGTGACTTTTTTTAAAAGATCTACAAATGTATGCGTTGGGGAAAAATATTTTTTTAGGTCTGTATCTTTAAGGTGGTTGAAAATTTAGGACAGTATATTATCAGACTTGAAAAATGAGGACAACAATTATAAAAAATGGTAAATATAGGACAATTAAGCCTGAATTAGGTCCGATTGTCCTGCATTTACCGCTTTCTAAACTTATTGTTCTCCTTCTCCAAGCCCTAAAACATATTGTCCTCCTTTTCCAACCAGCCTAAAGATACATGCCTAAAAAATTATTTTTCTTCATGAATTTGAATCTGACGAGCAAAAAGTGTTTGTCTTGTTGATCAAGGATCAAATTTATCTATATTTGTTGTTACTTAAGATTTGCATGATATATTTTAGTATGTAGATATATAGTCGTAAATTGAGAAATGTAGAATAATGTTACTTCAAGTTTTTATTTAAAAAATTGTCACCTAATTTTATTTTATTTTATAATTCCACCAAAAAGGGTCACACAAGGGCCGCGCAGGGGGTCGTACAAAATGTTGAGTGATATTTTTGAAAATGAAAACTTGATAGTGACACTTGTGCATATTTTCCTTGTAAATTTGACACTTTTACTTTTTATTGATGTAAAGAGTTTGAAATTTAAATTCAATACTACTTCAAACGATATTTTTTCTGAAGAAGTTTCAGTGAAATGACCAAAATTTTCATGAAATTCATTTGTGATTCAATTTTTCTTATCTAACCCCAAAAGATTGTGATTTATAAAGTGGAAAGAAAATTATTTTATGAAAGAAAAAAGAAAATACACCAATTAAATATGACGCAAACAAGTGATAAATAATAAGAACAATTAACACGAACACAAGTGTGTTGATTCACACGGATACAAAATTGCACTCAAAGGGAGAAGAAACACATGATCAATATCTTTTCTTAATTTGAAAACTATCGTTTACATTAGGAAAAATCATACTTAAATATAATAAATTACAATGAATGACCTTTAAAGCTCACATAAATAAATGTCCAACATTAAAACAAATAACTAAGTTCACAATTAATTTAAACCCAAAACATTAGATAAAACTATTAGCTCGATCATACTTTTGACTTTTACTATGCTTAGCAATCTCATCGTCATCGTCCCTCCCTCTGAAAAGCATTAATTCGCCCTCGGATCAAAATTAGTCTCATCAGATGAATCAATATTAGTCTCACAGTAGGTTGTGGGGAAAAATATATTTTTAGGCCCGTATCTTTAGAGTGGTTGGAAAAGGAGGACAATATATTTTTGGGCTTGGAGAAGAAGGACAATAAGTTTAGAAAGTGGTGAATGTAGGACAATCAGACCTAATTCAAGCTCAATTGTCGATGCAATGGGTATTATCAATATTTTGCTTAAATCTATTTTTGTCCAAATATTTTTGGGATTTGTACAGTAAATTCGGAGGTTTATTTACCTCGGCCAAAAATAAATTTTCATCTTTATTCTCATTTTGCATTAAAAAAATTGAAACAAAACACTCTTAAATTCTGACTTTAAAATCAACATAATTTATAGAAGAGTTAATTGCAAATAAAATCACGATTTTTTGTTAATTGCAATTTAATCTAAACTTTTGGATTGTTGCAAATAAAACTTCAACCTTAAATTTGTTAGCAATTCTAACTAAATGACAGATTTCAATCCGCTCAAAAGTGATGATTAATTATGTGTTGTCATCCGTACCAATCTAAATATATTAATACAATTAATTATTCAATATTGAGCAAGTGAAACATCATTTTCAGACAATAAAAAAATTATTTGTTGGTTCGAATTGCAACCAAATGTTAAGTTGGAGTTTTATTTGCAAATATTCAAAATTTTAGATTAGATTGCAATTTGCGAAAATGTTGGAACTTTATTTGCAATTAACCCTATATAGAAAAAGAGAAGAATCCCACTACCCAAACCCTAAAATCCTCTAAACATACCCTATTATTTTAAAGACAATAATAGAAATATATAAAATGACTAATTAACCCTTATATAAATATGGATAAATTATCTTCTAAGTTTTATTGACTTTGACTTTAGTTTTTTAAATTATTTAAATTAAAAATTACCACATTAAAATAAAATTGATCAATTTTTATTTTCCTTTAAAATATTTGAAAAAAATCTAAAAAAAAGTTATACTTAAATCTAAAAATATTTACCAAAATCGGATAAATATCTAATTAATAAAATTTAGAAATTCAATTAAAAAATTCTTTAAAATCTAAAAAATTAATTTAAAAAAAAATTATATCTTCCAAATAATTCAATCAAAAATAAAGTTTGATTAAAAAATATTAGAAAATTAACTAAATAAAAAAATCTTCAAAACTAAATAAAAAGTAATTGATTTTTAAGTTAAATATTTACTATGATTGAATTGACTTTTATAAAATATTTTTCTTAAAAAAATTCTTTAAAAAAATAAATAATTATATCTTCCAAATAATTCAATCAAAAATAAAATTTGATTTAAAAAAATTAGAAAATTAACTAAATAAAAAGAAATCTTCAAAATTGAATAAAAATTATTTAATTTTTAAGTTAAATATTTACGATGATTGAATCGTCTTTTATAAAATATTTTTCTGATTTTATTTGGCTTTAACCCTTTTCTTTTGAATTTTTTTTTATTTTTTATTTGAATTTTTGAAGATTTATTTTATTTTCTTAATTATTTAAAAATTTATCTAGTTTTTTTCCAAATTTTTATATTTTTAATTAATTTTTTCAATTTAATTAATTTTTTAAAACATTATTTATTTTTTAAAATTAATTAATTTTTGTAATTTATATATTTTAAAAAATTTGGTTGATTTTTATAATATTTCAAAATGTATTTAATTGTTTTAAGATTTTTTTTCTAATTTTGGTCAAAAGTTAAAGAATAAGATGGAATAAATAATATTTTTTTTTGGAAGAAATATAATTATTATGAGAATATGAAATTGAAAAGTGTTATTTTTATTTATTTAGATAGAATATGAATATTATAGGAATAAAATGAAATATATTTAATAATACATATTAATTTTTAAATTTTATTGGAATATGTTTAGGAGGTGATTTAGAAGATTTTGGGGACTTAAAAAGAAGTGCGCCGTTTTATACGTGTCCCAATTAATCAGGGCTGATTACCTCTCAGTTCTCGCGCAAGACCTCCATGGCGATGCTCAATTCATTCCTCAGAACCCTCAAATCTCTCTCTCGAAACCCTAGATTTTATTTACACGTTTCTTATACCCAAAATCCCACTTCCCAAAATCGTTCAGTTTACAACTCAGCAATTCAGTTTATCCTAAATGAAGCTCAAGAATTCCAATCCTCAAAAACCCAGTGTAGCTATCCTTTTCAAAAGGAAGAAGAATCGCCCCCCCGAGATCCTTCCAAAACCAAAATTTCACATCCGTGGCGGGAATGGGTGGATTTAATGGAGAGGTTGTTAAAAAATGGGTACTTTGACGAAATTGGAAACCCTTTTGCGAGTAATGGAGAATCGAGCAATAAAGAGGCGAATTTGATAAGAACAGCTTGTTTAAATTTCGCCCGCGACAATTACCAACTTATAAGGTACAATTCGTATTGCTTTTATTTGCCCTGGTTATTTAATCTGCGTTTTTGTTTCAATATTTTCCTGAGAAATGTTTGTTTCCTGGAATATGGGGTGAACAAACCATGCACATAACCTGTTTGATATAAGTTCTGACTGATATTTCGTGCTTTAGTTTTAGAAAAGAACTGCAACTTTATCATGCAATGGCTCAGTAAATCTGAATAGGATCCTTTGAGTACATTGTTTGTGCCCAATTCTTGTAGATGTTAGAATGATTTGTGTGGTTCTTTCGGTTTCTTCTAGTGAGTAATGCTTATTTTCTTGAATAATTGCAATTCCTGTTCAATATGGAAATCTTCCCTCCATTCTGCAGATACTTATCACGAGAAGATATTGGATTGATCGCTGGGTCGGGATGTCCAAGCACAGATAGAAAAGTAGTGAACTCAGGAAAGCGTCTAAGAGCTCATTTAGGGATTAACGAAGGAAATGTATGTCTTACTTGTCCATTTGGTTAGTAAAAGAAAAAGCACTTAATTGTTGTAAGATAATTTGATTGATTTTAGTAGGTTTGCAGCTCGTGCATTTTAAGAGGTGATTGTGATAGAGCATATGTAACGGCACGTGTAGATGAAGGAGGTAGAACTGTAGATGTTATGCGCCTTTTGTTGACATACGGTCTTGATCCCATGATTGGGTCTGTCGAAAACAAGCCATGTTTGAACAAAAGCGTTAAAGAATCTGTACGAACATTGTTGAAAGAAATGGTTGACGTTAGAATCGACGGGCATGATGGTCCACCACCAAAAGCCATCATTCATGAGCAGACCTCATCGAAACAAGAAAATGACGTTAACCAAGAAAGAAGTCAAAAGAATGTTCCAATGAAGCAAGGGGATTGGATTTGTCCCGAGTAAGATTCACCTTGCATTCCCATTAATGATTAATCTTAATATCGTATATTAATACTGTTGGTATTTTTCCCAGATGCAATTTCATGAATTTTGCTCGAAATATCAAGTGCTTGCGTTGTAATGGCTTCTTCAAGGAAAGAATGAAGCAGTTAGCAGAAGAACAGGGGCAACTTCCATTGAAGAAAGGAGACTGGATATGTGGCAAGTAATAATCAATTGAAATACTATTTTGTTCATCCATCTAATTTTCATTGTTTTCTTTCGTTTCTTATGAGGATAAATTTTACGCAGATGCGAATGTTTGAACTTTGCAAGAAACACGAGGTGTTTTATGTGCGAGGAGAAGCCTCCCAAGCGGAAATTAAATCCCGGAGAGTGGGAGTGTGACTCGTAAGACTTGCCTATATTTTTCGTTAAAAATAATAATGTCAAAATGGAGTTTTATGTATGCCGGCTATTTGTAGGTGCAATTATATCAACTTCAGAAGAAATATGGTATGTCTGAAATGTGACCATAGGAGACCGATTGCATCAAACAATGCAGATGTCACATCCCAGCCCGTAAACAGTAGTGCACAAGAGAAGTACGAGGGTGTTGATTCCTTGAATTTCGTTGAGAGTGAGAGTCGAGATCACATGAATCGGGCAACGGGTTTCATGGACTTTCCAGTTGTTGGGGGTAAGAGTGACTTTTCAAGGAGTGTGCAGAAGCAAGAATTATGGAAGATGGAAATGGCTGCTAAATGCAGAACTGGAGAACGTGCAAGGGATGATACGAGGGAAGATACAAGGAAAGATACGGGCAGACACAAATCTTACATCTTTCGTCGTGATGATGATGATGACGACGACGACGACGACATGGCTGAATGGTTTGGTGGCGGTAAAAGGCAAGATAATGAATATAGGATCTCCACAAAGTAAGTATATCTATGATTTTGTTACGATGCTTTGAAAATGAAGAATCTTTATGAGATGTATGTTGTTCTCTTGCTTTATTATTTTTATCGAGCTTTTACAAATCATTCTAGATGTGCAATTTATTTATATTTATACGTGCATTTCATTTAGCTTTCACTTTAAATTGATGAAAGTGTGATTTATTCAAGGGTATAGAAGTCGGAAATTGTTAGTCGGGCGGATTTGGAACGTCTAGCGCTTAGGTCGTCTAGGCGGGGAGTTTTTTTTTTTTTACCCTCTATATCTCAGTATAGTAAAAATTCATTTGATAACATTTTAAGTATGACTAAATTTTTTTAGTATATATAACTGAATAAATTAATGATTTAAAGAATAATAATCAATATATATATAAACTACAAATTAATATAAATTAAATGACAAATAAAAATATATAACAAGTTAACAATATAATTTTAACTTCTAAATATAAATGGTCCAATTAGATAATCACGCACACTTATCAAATTAATTGAAATTCCTAAACGATGTCATTTTAAGGCAGAAAAATAAAATAAAACAATGAATGTCTTGTTTGCCTAGATGGATTGCACTAAAATCGATCGGCTGATGACAATCACTGGATTTATTTATTCAATTTGCTACATACATCATTAACATCTTGTGCTTGAAATATTCTAGTAAACTACCAACACTAATAAATACACCTTCCACACTTTAATATCTTTCACGTGTTTTAGGACATTCCACATTATTTTTCACACCCAGAAAATGAAAATATAACACACTTTTACAATAGACTTGCCCAAACGAATCGGAATTGTCAATTCTAACCAGCGGTTTTTCAGTTCTAACCAAAACCATAACCGCTGATAGTGGAACCGTCATTTAACCGAAATCGAAACTGTGTATTACAAAGTTCAATTTCAGTTCCACTAAATCGAAAATCAAATCGGCGGTTCCATAGTTCGAATCGACGATATAATTTATAATACTTTAATATTTTATTAATTTTTCATTATTGTTAATTTTTTAATTGTAAGGTAGGTTGTAAGTACTAAATTGTACTCCCTCCGCCCCAGTTTTGTTTTCCTGTTTGACAGTGCGCGGAGTTTAATGCGAGAGTTGAATTTTAGTATTTAAATGAATAAAATAGTATTGAGAATGATGAATGGTGAATAAAGTAGTATTGGGAATGGTGAATAAAGTATTATTTAAATGAATAAAGTAGTTTCCATTTTAATGATGAGAAAACAAAATTGGGCCGAACCTTTTTGGCAAATGGGAAAACAAAACTAGGACGGAGGGAGTAAGTTATTTTCATGTAAAAAAATTTAAATTGTAATTTTTAAACATTGTATTACATATTTTTAAAATTTGTAAACCTTAGTTATTGTAACGCCCCGAATCCAAAATACATAAATATCTCAGATTCGAGGTGCCACTTGTGACTAAAAATACGAACTGTAAAATTTTTGATATAAAAAGGGATAAAATCAGAGATGAGTTTTATGCAGCAGAAGAAATTAGTAGAATAATATTTATAATATATTTCTCACACACATATATATAAAACTTAATATCAAAAGTATCATTTTATTTAAGTGGGGAACTCCGTGTCGTCTCTATTACTGTCCTTGCTCCACGAAATCATAATCTGCAAGGGGTTAGGAAAATGGGGCGTGAGATTTGAATTCTCACGTATGGGTGATTTGCAACGTCATGGGATTGGTAAATCCGAGGTATATTAATATTACTCATTAATAAAATATATAATTTATTTAAGCAGTTGATATAAAAGTATGAAATACATATATCACAGAAATAACAAGCTCACGTAATAATTAATTGGGCATGACAAGTTTCACATCATATAATCACAAGTTGATTCACATTAAGGGGCAAAGCCCAAAACCATTTTCACGTATCGGCCCAATCTGCCAAAATCATTTTTGCACATATTGTGAATCTCCCCCAAACCATTTCTCACCATCAATTCATCCATTCATGTGACCATGAATCTGAATAATTATTATCACTCATGGCCACCACAAATAATATCAGCGACCATGAATCTGACCTATTATCACTCATGGCCGTACGTGTCAATCCACAAACAAAACTGCTGCACATCAAATCAATAATTACTCGCTTTCCTCTTTCCCATAAAACTGTCATTTCAAATTGTGGGGAGAATTCACATAATTCATACTTAAACAGATTCATGCTCACAAAATGCCCTTATATCATGCAATGGTGATTAATTCATATAATCAACAAACACAAACCATCCATGTAAGATATATATAATTATATCACATAATACAAGCAGTTATATAATAGGGTGTACATTTATGTTGGATTAATTGTTTTAGATTGATTTAGTCGAGTTCAGAGTATACCAGCACAACGTATTATGAGCAGATCAATCAACCGATCATCACCCACCTGATTGTTCTGAGTTCCGGGAATATTGGGTAGGCAGACAGTCGAGTCCTTCGTGCGTGTTCCGAAAAGTACAGAATCCTAATAAGGAGTATTCCGATTAAAAGATTGACTTTTGAATTTGAAAAGCTTAAGAGTGTGAAACTCGAGGATTGAGTAGATCGTTGTCTTTAGAAAACTATTGAAAACTAAAGTTTTCAAAGGTTGATTTCAAATTGATAAGTACACCCCTTTTTAAGAGGAGGTGTATTAGGAGGGTGTATTTCCTAAAAGCAGTGGTGTAACAGGGGGGTGTATTTGCTGAAAGCAGTGGTGTAACAGGGGGGTGTATTTACTGAATTCAGTGGTGTTCTTAACAAAGGCCCTTTAAGAAAGAAAATATAAGAATTCATATTTTATAAAAACCTCTTATTAAAACTTATTAAAGACTTTGGCTTTTCTAAGACAAATTATAAAAAGTACTTTTCTTTTCTAATATTAATATTACTTCTAAAGTTGGTTTGTAATACTTCTTAAACAAAGGATTATATTAATTTTTCCAAGAAACTATTTTGATTTGTTAATAATTTGGAATATTAAACGACTTATCTTTTCGTTCCTAATTCTCTAACAGTCGCACAAGGGGAAGACGAGTTTCCCTTTGTCTCCAAAACTCAACTAATATTACTAACAACTAATTTCATCACCATTCAGCTAATTCTAAAATACTAATCCAAAAATACTCTTCAACTAAAACAACAATACTAATTCATCATTCTAATAATATCATCCAACTAATCCAATAACACTAGACAACAATTTCAATAATACTAAACAACTTAAAATACTTAACAACACTAACCAATTACTTCAACAGTTACTCAACAACTCATCAAGTGATATCAATAACACCAAACTGTTATTTCATCTCCATTCAACTAAAACCATTCGACTAACACTTCGGCTAAACTACCGAGCATAGGAACAAATTAAAAGGTACAACGGTAGAGAATCTATTAACATCAAAACTTCATCCATCTTACAGCCTCTAAAATAAAACATAATTCCAATATCTCCAAAAGTCTTAATAGTGCTTATTTCTTATCTAAACTAGTACAAGAAATTGAGAGAAGGTTAGCAACCTTACGAGTCCCAAATCGGGCAGCCTAACGGCGTAGTTTGGAGACTCGTCGGGTAAATTCGGGCAGCGTAACGTCGTGATTCTGGATTTTCCGAAAACAATCAGGCAACTATTCGACGTCTCGATCGGAATTGAAAAGAACAAAATTGAATTATGAGTATTAAATCGAAGGGCCGCTAAATTGAAGGAATCGAGAAACAGAACAAAAGACGGAACTCACCCAAAGGAGGATGGAATCCGGTGGCCGAAAAAGAGGCACGGCGGTGCTTGGCGGCGTCGATCGGTGACGCTTGCGACGGCACCGGGATGAGCAGCGACGGAGGGAAGAGATCACGGCGGCTTTGATTGAGGCTGGAGAGGAGGCGACGGCTGGAACGATCGAAGGAGGCAATCGGCGCTTGGGCGGCGTCGCTTCACGGCGGCACTGGAAAAGGGGAGAAGCGTCGCGGCTGTTGGCTCCGTGCGGGAGGCGGCGCGACGCGATCATCTGTGCTACCGGCGGTGCGATGCGGCATCGCACGGACCTGTAACGCCCCGAATCCAAAACACATAAAATATCTCAGATTCGAGGTGTCACTTGTAACTAAAATACGAACTATAAAATTTTTGAAGGAAATATAACGGAGATGAGAGATGATGAGTTTTTATGCAGCGGAAGAATGAGTAGGATAAATTTAATATGTATATCACACACATATATGTGTACAATAAGCATAGTATTATCAGTAACATTTTATTTAAGTGGGAAACTCCGTGTCATCTCTATTACTGTCATTGCTCCACGAAATCATAATCTGCAAGGGGTTGGGAAAATGGGGCGTGAGATTTGAATTCTCACGTATGGGTGATTTGCAACGTCATGGGATTGGTAAATCCGAAGTATATTAAATTATACTCATTAATAAAGTAATTAATAAATTTAAGCAGTTGACATATAAATACGAATAACATATATCACAGAAGTAACAAGCTCACGTAATAATTAATTGGGCATAATAGGTTTCACGTTCACATAATTGAAATATCACAAGTTGATTCACATTAAGGGGCAAAGCCCAAAACCATTTTCACGTATCGGCCCAATCTGCCAAAATCATTTTTGCACATATTGTGAATCTCCCCCAAACCATTTCTCACCATCAATTCATCCATTCATGTGACCATGAATCTGAATAATTATTATCACTCATGGCCACCACAAATAATATCAGCGACCATGAATCTGACCTATTATCACTCATGGCCGTACGTGTCAATCCACAAACAAAACTGCTGCACATCAAATCAATAATTACTCGCTTTCCTCTTTCCCATAAAACTGTCATTTCAAATTGTGGGGAGAATTCACATAATTCATACTTAAACAGATTCATGCTCACAAAATGCCCTTATATCATGCAATGGTGATTAATTCATATAATCAACAAACACAAACCATCCATGTAAGATATATATAATTATATCACATAATACAAGCAGTTATATAATAGGGTGTACATTTATGTTGGATTAATTGTTTTAGATTGATTTAGTCGAGTTCAGAGTATACCAGCACAACGTATTATGAGCAGATCAATCAACCGATCATCACCCACCTGATTGTTCTGAGTTCCGGGAATATTGGGTAGGCAAACAGTCGAGTCCTTCGTGCGTGTTCCGAAAAGTACAGAATCCTAATAAGGAGTATTCCGATTAAAAGATTGACTTTTGAATTTGAAAAGCTTAAGAGTGTGAAACTCGAGGATTAAGTAGATCGTTCTCTTTAGAAAACTATTGAAAACTAAAGTTTTCAAAGGTTGATTTCAAATTGATAAGTACACCCCTTTTTAAGAGGAGGTGTATTAGGAGGGTTTATTTACTAAAAGAAGTTGTGTAACAGGGGGGTGTATTTGCTGAAAGCAGTGGTGTAACAGGGGGGTGTATTTACTGAATTCAGTGGTGTTCTTAACAAAGGCCCTTTAAGAAAGAAAATATAAGAATTCATATTTTATAAAAACCTCTTATTAAAACTTATTAAAGACTTTGGCTTTTCTAAGACAAATTATAAAAAGTACTTTTCTTTTCTAATATTAATATTACTTCTAAAGTTGGTTTGTAATACTTCTTAAACTAAGGATTATATTAATATTTCCAAGAAACTATTTTGATTTGTTAATAATTTGGAATATTAAACGACTTATCTTTTCGTTCCTAATTCTCTAACAGTCGCACAAGGGGAAGACGAGTTTCCCTTTATCTCCAAAACTCAACTAATATTACTAACAACTAATTTCATCACCATTCAGCTAATTCTAAAATACTAATCCAAAAATACTCTTCAACTAAAACAACAATACTAATTCATCATTCTAATAATATCATCCAACTAATCCAATAACACTAGACAACAATTTCAATAATACTAAACAACTTAAAATACTTAACAACACTAACCAATTACTTCAACAGTTACTCAACAACTCATCAAGTGATATCAATAACACCAAACTGTTATTTCATCTCCATTCAACTAAAACCATTCGACTAACACTTCGGCTAAACTACCGAGCATAGGAACAAATTAAAAGGTACAACGGTAGAGAATCTATTAACATCAAAACTTCATCCATCTTACAGCCTCTAAAATAAAACATAATTCCAATATCTCCAAAAGTCTTAATAGTGCTTATTTCTTATCTAAACTAGTACAAGAAATTGAGAGAAGGTTAGCAACCTTACGAGTCCCAAATCGGGCAGCCTAACGGCGTAGTTTGGAGACTCGTCGGGTAAATACGGGCAGCGTAACATCGTGATTCTGGATTTTCCGAAAACAATCAAGCAACTATTCGACGTCTCGATCGGAATTGAAAAGAACAAAATTGAATTATGAGTATTAAATTGAAGGGCCGCTAAATTGAAGGAATCGAGAAACAGAACAAAAGACGGAACTCACCCAAAGGAGGATGGAATCCGGTGGCCGAAAAAGAGGCACGGCGGTGCTTGGCGGCGTCGATCGGTGACGCTTGCGACGGCACCGGGATGAGCAGCGACGGAGGGAAGAGATCACGGCGGCTTTGATTGAGGCTGGAGAGGAGGCGACGGCTGGAACGATCGAAGGAGGCAATCGGCGCTTGGGCGGCGTCGCTTCACGGCGGCACTGGAAAAGGGAAGAAGCGTAGCGGCTGTTGGCTCCGTGCGGGAGGCGGCGCGACGCGATCATCTGTGCTACCGGCGGTGCGACGCGGCATCGCACGGACCTGTAAGGCCCCGAATCCAAAACACATAAAATATCTCAGATTCGAGGTGTCACTTGTAACTAAAATACGAACTATAAAATTTTTGAAGGAAATATAACGGAGATGAGAGATGATGAGTTTTTATGCAGCGGAAGAATGAGTAGGATAAATTTAATATGTATATCACACACATATATGTGTACAATAAGCATAGTATTATCAGTAACATTTTATTTAAGTGGGGAACTCCGTGTCATCTCTATTACTGTCCTTGCTCCACGAAATCATAATCTGCAAGGGGTTGGGAAAATGGGGCGTGAGATTTGAATTCTCACGTATGGGTGATTTGCAACGTCATGGGATTGGTAAATCCGAAGTATATTAAATTATACTCATTAATAAAGTAATTAATAAATTTAAGCAGTTGACATATAAATACGAATAACATATATCACAGAAGTAACAAGCTCACGTAATAATTAATTGGTCATAATAGGTTTCACGTTCACATAATTGAAATATCACAAGTTGATTCACATTAAGGGGCAAAGCCCAAAACCATTTTCACGTATCGGCCCAATCTGCCAAAATCATTTTTGCACATATTGTGAATCTCCCCCAAACCATTTCTCACCATCAATTCATCCATTCATGTGACCATGAATCTGAATAATTATTATCACTCATGGCCACCACAAATAATATCAGCGACCATGAATCTGACCTATTATCACTCATGGCCGTACGTGTCAATCCACAAACAAAACTGCTGCACATCAAATCAATAATTACTCGCTTTCCTCTTTCCCATAAAACTGTCATTTCAAATTGTGGGGAGAATTCACATAATTCATACTTAAACAGATTCATGCTCACAAAATGCCCTTATATCATGCAATGGTGATTAATTCATATAATCAACAAACACAAACCATCCATGTAAGATATATATAATTATATCACATAATACAAGCAGTTATATAATAGGGTGTACATTTATGTTGGATTAATTGTTTTAGATTGATTTAGTCGAGTTCAGAGTATACCAGCACAACGTATTATGAGCAGATCAATCAACCGATCATCACCCACCTGATTGTTCTGAGTTCCGGGAATATTGGGTAGGCAGACAGTCGAGTCCTTCGTGCGTGTTCCGAAAAGTACAGAATCCTAATAAGGAGTATTCCGATTAAAAGATTGACTTTTGAATTTGAAAAGCTTAAGAGTGTGAAACTCGAGGATTGAGTAGATCGTTGTCTTTAGAAAACTATTGAAAACTAAAGTTTTCAAAGGTTGATTTCAAATTGATAAGTACACCCCTTTTTAAGAGGAGGTGTATTAGGAGGGTGTATTTCCTAAAAGCAGTGGTGTAACAGGGGGGTGTATTTGCTGAAAGCAGTGGTGTAACAGGGGGGTGTATTTACTGAATTCAGTGGTGTTCTTAACAAAGGCCCTTTAAGAAAGAAAATATAAGAATTCATATTTTATAAAAACCTCTTATTAAAACTTATTAAAGACTTTGGCTTTTCTAAGACAAATTATAAAAAGTACTTTTCTTTTCTAATATTAATATTACTTCTAAAGTTGGTTTGTAATACTTCTTAAACAAAGGATTATATTAATTTTTCCAAGAAACTATTTTGATTTGTTAATAATTTGGAATATTAAACGACTTATCTTTTCGTTCCTAATTCTCTAACAGTCGCACAAGGGGAAGACGAGTTTCCCTTTGTCTCCAAAACTCAACTAATATTACTAACAACTAATTTCATCACCATTCAGCTAATTCTAAAATACTAATCCAAAAATACTCTTCAACTAAAACAACAATACTAATTCATCATTCTAATAATATCATCCAACTAATCCAATAACACTAGACAACAATTTCAATAATACTAAACAACTTAAAATACTTAACAACACTAACCAATTACTTCAACAGTTACTCAACAACTCATCAAGTGATATCAATAACACCAAACTGTTATTTCATCTCCATTCAACTAAAACCATTCGACTAACACTTCGGCTAAACTACCGAGCATAGGAACAAATTAAAAGGTACAACGGTAGAGAATCTATTAACATCAAAACTTCATCCATCTTACAGCCTCTAAAATAAAACATAATTCCAATATCTCCAAAAGTCTTAATAGTGCTTATTTCTTATCTAAACTAGTACAAGAAATTGAGAGAAGGTTAGCAACCTTACGAGTCCCAAATCGGGCAGCCTAACGGCGTAGTTTGGAGACTCGTCGGGTAAATTCGGGCAGCGTAACGTCGTGATTCTGGATTTTCCGAAAACAATCAGGCAACTATTCGACGTCTCGATCGGAATTGAAAAGAACAAAATTGAATTATGAGTATTAAATCGAAGGGCCGCTAAATTGAAGGAATCGAGAAACAGAACAAAAGACGGAACTCACCCAAAGGAGGATGGAATCCGGTGGCCGAAAAAGAGGCACGGCGGTGCTTGGCGGCGTCGATCGGTGACGCTTGCGACGGCACCGGGATGAGCAGCCACGGAGGGAAGAGATCACGGCGGCTTTGATTGAGGCTGGAGAGGAGGCGACGGCTGGAACGATCGAAGGAGGCAATCGGCGCTTGGGCGGCGTCGCTTCACGGCGGCACTGGAAAAGGGGAGAAGCGTCGCGGCTGTTGGCTCCGTGCGGGAGGCGGCGCGACGCGATCATCTGTGCTACCGGCGGTGCGATGCGGCATCGCACGGACCTGTAACGCCCCGAATCCAAAACACATAAAATATCTCAGATTCGAGGTGTCACTTGTAACTAAAATACGAACTATAAAATTTTTGAAGGAAATATAACGGAGATGAGAGATGATGAGTTTTTATGCAGCGGAAGAATGAGTAGGATAAATTTAATATGTATATCACACACATATATGTGTACAATAAGCATAGTATTATCAGTAACATTTTATTTAA
The DNA here is from genome assembly GCA_947034835.1 of Ballota nigra. Taxonomy (NCBI): domain Eukaryota; kingdom Viridiplantae; phylum Streptophyta; class Magnoliopsida; order Lamiales; family Lamiaceae; genus Ballota; species Ballota nigra. The sequence goes on along the minus strand of OX344720.1, from coordinate 83,769,558 downwards.
GTGGGAAACTCCGTGTCATCTCTATTACTGTCATTGCTCCACGAAATCATAATCTGCAAGGGGTTGGGAAAATGGGGCGTGAGATTTGAATTCTCACGTATGGGTGATTTGCAACGTCATGGGATTGGTAAATCCGAAGTATATTAAATTATACTCATTAATAAAGTAATTAATAAATTTAAGCAGTTGACATATAAATACGAATAACATATATCACAGAAGTAACAAGCTCACGTAATAATTAATTGGGCATAATAGGTTTCACGTTCACATAATTGAAATATCACAAGTTGATTCACATTAAGGGGCAAAGCCCAAAACCATTTTCACGTATCGGCCCAATCTGCCAAAATCATTTTTGCACATATTGTGAATCTCCCCCAAACCATTTCTCACCATCAATTCATCCATTCATGTGACCATGAATCTGAATAATTATTATCACTCATGGCCACCACAAATAATATCAGCGACCATGAATCTGACCTATTATCACTCATGGCCGTACGTGTCAATCCACAAACAAAACTGCTGCACATCAAATCAATAATTACTCGCTTTCCTCTTTCCCATAAAACTGTCATTTCAAATTGTGGGGAGAATTCACATAATTCATACTTAAACAGATTCATGCTCACAAAATGCCCTTATATCATGCAATGGTGATTAATTCATATAATCAACAAACACAAACCATCCATGTAAGATATATATAATTATATCACATAATACAAGCAGTTATATAATAGGGTGTACATTTATGTTGGATTAATTGTTTTAGATTGATTTAGTCGAGTTCAGAGTATACCAGCACAACGTATTATGAGCAGATCAATCAACCGATCATCACCCACCTGATTGTTCTGAGTTCCGGGAATATTGGGTAGGCAAACAGTCGAGTCCTTCGTGCGTGTTCCGAAAAGTACAGAATCCTAATAAGGAGTATTCCGATTAAAAGATTGACTTTTGAATTTGAAAAGCTTAAGAGTGTGAAACTCGAGGATTAAGTAGATCGTTCTCTTTAGAAAACTATTGAAAACTAAAGTTTTCAAAGGTTGATTTCAAATTGATAAGTACACCCCTTTTTAAGAGGAGGTGTATTAGGAGGGTTTATTTACTAAAAGAAGTTGTGTAACAGGGGGGTGTATTTGCTGAAAGCAGTGGTGTAACAGGGGGGTGTATTTACTGAATTCAGTGGTGTTCTTAACAAAGGCCCTTTAAGAAAGAAAATATAAGAATTCATATTTTATAAAAACCTCTTATTAAAACTTATTAAAGACTTTGGCTTTTCTAAGACAAATTATAAAAAGTACTTTTCTTTTCTAATATTAATATTACTTCTAAAGTTGGTTTGTAATACTTCTTAAACAAAGGATTATATTAATATTTCCAAGAAACTATTTTGATTTGTTAATAATTTGGAATATTAAACGACTTATCTTTTCGTTCCTAATTCTCTAACAGTCGCACAAGGGGAAGACGAGTTTCCCTTTATCTCCAAAACTCAACTAATATTACTAACAACTAATTTCATCACCATTCAGCTAATTCTAAAATACTAATCCAAAAATACTCTTCAACTAAAACAACAATACTAATTCATCATTCTAATAATATCATCCAACTAATCCAATAACACTAGACAACAATTTCAATAATACTAAACAACTTAAAATACTTAACAACACTAACCAATTACTTCAACAGTTACTCAACAACTCATCAAGTGATATCAATAACACCAAACTGTTATTTCATCTCCATTCAACTAAAACCATTCGACTAACACTTCGGCTAAACTACCGAGCATAGGAACAAATTAAAAGGTACAACGGTAGAGAATCTATTAACATCAAAACTTCATCCATCTTACAGCCTCTAAAATAAAACATAATTCCAATATCTCCAAAAGTCTTAATAGTGCTTATTTCTTATCTAAACTAGTACAAGAAATTGAGAGAAGGTTAGCAACCTTACGAGTCCCAAATCGGGCAGCCTAACGGCGTAGTTTGGAGACTCGTCGGGTAAATACGGGCAGCGTAACATCGTGATTCTGGATTTTCCGAAAACAATCAAGCAACTATTCGACGTCTCGATCGGAATTGAAAAGAACAAAATTGAATTATGAGTATTAAATTGAAGGGCCGCTAAATTGAAGGAATCGAGAAACAGAACAAAAGACGGAACTCACCCAAAGGAGGATGGAATCCGGTGGCCGAAAAAGAGGCACGGCGGTGCTTGGCGGCGTCGATCGGTGACGCTTGCGACGGCACCGGGATGAGCAGCGACGGAGGGAAGAGATCACGGCGGCTTTGATTGAGGCTGGAGAGGAGGCGACGGCTGGAACGATCGAAGGAGGCAATCGGCGCTTGGGCGGCGTCGCTTCACGGCGGCACTGGAAAAGGGAAGAAGCGTAGCGGCTGTTGGCTCCGTGCGGGAGGCGGCGCGACGCGATCATCTGTGCTACCGGCGGTGCGACGCGGCATCGCACGGACCTGTAAGGCCCCGAATCCAAAACACATAAAATATCTCAGATTCGAGGTGTCACTTGTAACTAAAATACGAACTATAAAATTTTTGAAGGAAATATAACGGAGATGAGAGATGATGAGTTTTTATGCAGCGGAAGAATGAGTAGGATAAATTTAATATGTATATCACACACATATATGTGTACAATAAGCATAGTATTATCAGTAACATTTTATTTAAGTGGGGAACTCCGTGTCATCTCTATTACTGTCCTTGCTCCACGAAATCATAATCTGCAAGGGGTTGGGAAAATGGGGCGTGAGATTTGAATTCTCACGTATGGGTGATTTGCAACGTCATGGGATTGGTAAATCCGAAGTATATTAAATTATACTCATTAATAAAGTAATTAATAAATTTAAGCAGTTGACATATAAATACGAATAACATATATCACAGAAGTAACAAGCTCACGTAATAATTAATTGGTCATAATAGGTTTCACGTTCACATAATTGAAATATCACAAGTTGATTCACATTAAGGGGCAAAGCCCAAAACCATTTTCACGTATCGGCCCAATCTGCCAAAATCATTTTTGCACATATTGTGAATCTCCCCCAAACCATTTCTCACCATCAATTCATCCATTCATGTGACCATGAATCTGAATAATTATTATCACTCATGGCCACCACAAATAATATCAGCGACCATGAATCTGACCTATTATCACTCATGACCGTACGTGTCAATCCACAAACAAAACTGCTGCACATCAAATCAATAATTACTCGCTTTCCTCTTTCCCATAAAACTGTCATTTCAAATTGTGGGGAGAATTCACATAATTCATACTTAAACAGATTCATGCTCACAAAATGCCCTTATATCATGCAATGGTGATTAATTCATATAATCAACAAACACAAACCATCCATGTAAGATATATATAATTATATCACATAATACAAGCAGTTATATAATAGGGTGTACATTTATGTTGGATTAATTGTTTTAGATTGATTTAGTCGAGTTCAGAGTATACCAGCACAACGTATTATGAGCAGATCAATCAACCGATCATCACCCACCTGATTGTTCTGAGTTCCGGGAATATTGGGTAGGCAGACAGTCGAGTCCTTCGTGCGTGTTCCGAAAAGTACAGAATCCTAATAAGGAGTATTCCGATTAAAAGATTGACTTTTGAATTTGAAAAGCTTAAGAGTGTGAAACTCGAGGATTGAGTAGATCGTTGTCTTTAGAAAACTATTGAAAACTAAAGTTTTCAAAGGTTGATTTCAAATTGATAAGTACACCCCTTTTTAAGAGGAGGTGTATTAGGAGGGTGTATTTCCTAAAAGCAGTGGTGTAACAGGGGGGTGTATTTGCTGAAAGCAGTGGTGTAACAGGGGGGTGTATTTACTGAATTCAGTGGTGTTCTTAACAAAGGCCCTTTAAGAAAGAAAATATAAGAATTCATATTTTATAAAAACCTCTTATTAAAACTTATTAAAGACTTTGGCTTTTCTAAGACAAATTATAAAAAGTACTTTTCTTTTCTAATATTAATATTACTTCTAAAGTTGGTTTGTAATACTTCTTAAACAAAGGATTATATTAATTTTTCCAAGAAACTATTTTGATTTGTTAATAATTTGGAATATTAAACGACTTATCTTTTCGTTCCTAATTCTCTAACAGTCGCACAAGGGGAAGACGAGTTTCCCTTTGTCTCCAAAACTCAACTAATATTACTAACAACTAATTTCATCACCATTCAGCTAATTCTAAAATACTAATCCAAAAATACTCTTCAACTAAAACAACAATACTAATTCATCATTCTAATAATATCATCCAACTAATCCAATAACACTAGACAACAATTTCAATAATACTAAACAACTTAAAATACTTAACAACACTAACCAATTACTTCAACAGTTACTCAACAACTCATCAAGTGATATCAATAACACCAAACTGTTATTTCATCTCCATTCAACTAAAACCATTCGACTAACACTTCGGCTAAACTACCGAGCATAGGAACAAATTAAAAGGTACAACGGTAGAGAATCTATTAACATCAAAACTTCATCCATCTTACAGCCTCTAAAATAAAACATAATTCCAATATCTCCAAAAGTCTTAATAGTGCTTATTTCTTATCTAAACTAGTACAAGAAATTGAGAGAAGGTTAGCAACCTTACGAGTCCCAAATCGGGCAGCCTAACGGCGTAGTTTGGAGACTCGTCGGGTAAATTCGGGCAGCGTAACGTCGTGATTCTGGATTTTCCGAAAACAATCAGGCAACTATTCGACGTCTCGATCGGAATTGAAAAGAACAAAATTGAATTATGAGTATTAAATCGAAGGGCCGCTAAATTGAAGGAATCGAGAAACAGAACAAAAGACGGAACTCACCCAAAGGAGGATGGAATCCGGTGGCCGAAAAAGAGGCACGGCGGTGCTTGGCGGCGTCGATCGGTGACGCTTGCGACGGCACCGGGATGAGCAGCGACGGAGGGAAGAGATCACGGCGGCTTTGATTGAGGCTGGAGAGGAGGCGACGGCTGGAACGATCGAAGGAGGCAATCGGCGCTTGGGCGGCGTCGCTTCACGGCGGCACTGGAAAAGGGGAGAAGCGTCGCGGCTGTTGGCTCCGTGCGGGAGGCGGCGCGACGCGATCATCTGTGCTACCGGCGGTGCGATGCGGCATCGCACGGACCTGTAACGCCCCGAATCCAAAACACATAAAATATCTCAGATTCGAGGTGTCACTTGTAACTAAAATACGAACTATAAAATTTTTGAAGGAAATATAACGGAGATGAGAGATGATGAGTTTTTATGCAGCGGAAGAATGAGTAGGATAAATTTAATATGTATATCACACACATATATGTGTACAATAAGCATAGTATTATCAGTAACATTTTATTTAAGTGGGAAACTCCGTGTCATCTCTATTACTGTCATTGCTCCACGAAATCATAATCTGCAAGGGGTTGGGAAAATGGGGCGTGAGATTTGAATTCTCACGTATGGGTGATTTGCAACGTCATGGGATTGGTAAATCCGAAGTATATTAAATTATACTCATTAATAAAGTAATTAATAAATTTAAGCAGTTGACATATAAATACGAATAACATATATCACAGAAGTAACAAGCTCACGTAATAATTAATTGGGCATAATAGGTTTCACGTTCACATAATTGAAATATCACAAGTTGATTCACATTAAGGGGCAAAGCCCAAAACCATTTTCACGTATCGGCCCAATCTGCCAAAATCATTTTTGCACATATTGTGAATCTCCCCCAAACCATTTCTCACCATCAATTCATCCATTCATGTGACCATGAATCTGAATAATTATTATCACTCATGGCCACCACAAATAATATCAGCGACCATGAATCTGACCTATTATCACTCATGGCCGTACGTGTCAATCCACAAACAAAACTGCTGCACATCAAATCAATAATTACTCGCTTTCCTCTTTCCCATAAAACTGTCATTTCAAATTGTGGGGAGAATTCACATAATTCATACTTAAACAGATTCATGCTCACAAAATGCCCTTATATCATGCAATGGTGATTAATTCATATAATCAACAAACACAAACCATCCATGTAAGATATATATAATTATATCACATAATACAAGCAGTTATATAATAGGGTGTACATTTATGTTGGATTAATTGTTTTAGATTGATTTAGTCGAGTTCAGAGTATACCAGCACAACGTATTATGAGCAGATCAATCAACCGATCATCACCCACCTGATTGTTCTGAGTTCCGGGAATATTGGGTAGGCAAACAGTCGAGTCCTTCGTGCGTGTTCCGAAAAGTACAGAATCCTAATAAGGAGTATTCCGATTAAAAGATTGACTTTTGAATTTGAAAAGCTTAAGAGTGTGAAACTCGAGGATTAAGTAGATCGTTCTCTTTAGAAAACTATTGAAAACTAAAGTTTTCAAAGGTTGATTTCAAATTGATAAGTACACCCCTTTTTAAGAGGAGGTGTATTAGGAGGGTTTATTTACTAAAAGAAGTTGTGTAACAGGGGGGTGTATTTGCTGAAAGCAGTGGTGTAACAGGGGGGTGTATTTACTGAATTCAGTGGTGTTCTTAACAAAGGCCCTTTAAGAAAGAAAATATAAGAATTCATATTTTATAAAAACCTCTTATTAAAACTTATTAAAGACTTTGGCTTTTCTAAGACAAATTATAAAAAGTACTTTTCTTTTCTAATATTAATATTACTTCTAAAGTTGGTTTGTAATACTTCTTAAACAAAGGATTATATTAATATTTCCAAGAAACTATTTTGATTTGTTAATAATTTGGAATATTAAACGACTTATCTTTTCGTTCCTAATTCTCTAACAGTCGCACAAGGGGAAGACGAGTTTCCCTTTATCTCCAAAACTCAACTAATATTACTAACAACTAATTTCATCACCATTCAGCTAATTCTAAAATACTAATCCAAAAATACTCTTCAACTAAAACAACAATACTAATTCATCATTCTAATAATATCATCCAACTAATCCAATAACACTAGACAACAATTTCAATAATACTAAACAACTTAAAATACTTAACAACACTAACCAATTACTTCAACAGTTACTCAACAACTCATCAAGTGATATCAATAACACCAAACTGTTATTTCATCTCCATTCAACTAAAACCATTCGACTAACACTTCGGCTAAACTACCGAGCATAGGAACAAATTAAAAGGTACAACGGTAGAGAATCTATTAACATCAAAACTTCATCCATCTTACAGCCTCTAAAATAAAACATAATTCCAATATCTCCAAAAGTCTTAATAGTGCTTATTTCTTATCTAAACTAGTACAAGAAATTGAGAGAAGGTTAGCAACCTTACGAGTCCCAAATCGGGCAGCCTAACGGCGTAGTTTGGAGACTCGTCGGGTAAATTCGGGCAAGGTAACGTCGTGATTCTGGATTTTCCGAAAACAATCAAGCAACTATTCGACGTCTCGATCGAAATTGAAAAGAACAAAATTGAATTATGAGTATTAAATCGAAGGGCCGCTAAATTGAAGGAATCGAGAAACAGAACAAAAGATGGAACTCACCCAAAGGAGGATGGAATCCGGTGGCCGAAAAAGAGGCACGGCGGTGCTTGGCGGCGTCGATCGGTGACGCTTGCGACGGCACCGGGATGAGCAGCGACGGAGGGAAGAGATCACGGCGGCTTTGATTGAGGCTGGAGAGGAGGCGACGGCTGGAACGATCGAAGGTGGCAATCGGCGCTTGGGCGGCGTCGCTTCACGGCGGCACTGGAAAAGGGGAGAAGCGTCGCGGCTGTTGGCTCCGTGCGGGAGGCGGCGCGACGCGATCATCTGTGCTACCGGCGGTGCGATGCGGCATCGCACGGACCTGTAACGCCCCGAATCCAAAACACATAAAATATCTCAGATTCGAGGTGTCACTTGTAACTAAAATACGAACTATAAAATTTTTGAAGGAAATATAACGGAGATGAGAGATGATGAGTTTTTATGCAGCGGAAGAATGAGTAGGATAAATTTAATATGTATATCACACACATATATGTGTACAATAAGCATAGTATTATCAGTAACATTTTATTTAAGTGGGAAACTCCGTGTCATCTCTATTACTGTCATTGCTCCACGAAATCATAATCTGCAAGGGGTTGGGAAAATGGGGCGTGAGATTTGAATTCTCACGTATGGGTGATTTGCAACGTCATGGGATTGGTAAATCCGAAGTATATTAAATTATACTCATTAATAAAGTAATTAATAAATTTAAGCAGTTGACATATAAATACGAATAACATATATCACAGAAGTAACAAGCTCACGTAATAATTAATTGGGCATAATAGGTTTCACGTTCACATAATTGAAATATCACAAGTTGATTCACATTAAGGGGCAAAGCCCAAAACCATTTTCACGTATCGGCCCAATCTGCCAAAATCATTTTTGCACATATTGTGAATCTCCCCCAAACCATTTCTCACCATCAATTCATCCATTCATGTGACCATGAATCTGAATAATTATTATCACTCATGGCCACCACAAATAATATCAGCGACCATGAATCTGACCTATTATCACTCATGGCCGTACGTGTCAATCCACAAACAAAACTGCTGCACATCAAATCAATAATTACTCGCTTTCCTCTTTCCCATAAAACTGTCATTTCAAATTGTGGGGAGAATTCACATAATTCATACTTAAACAGATTCATGCTCACAAAATGCCCTTATATCATGCAATGGTGATTAATTCATATAATCAACAAACACAAACCATCCATGTAAGATATATATAATTATATCACATAATACAAGCAGTTATATAATAGGGTGTACATTTATGTTGGATTAATTGTTTTAGATTGATTTAGTCGAGTTCAGAGTATACCAGCACAACGTATTATGAGCAGATCAATCAACCGATCATCACCCACCTGATTGTTCTGAGTTCCGGGAATATTGGGTAGGCAGACAGTCGAGTCCTTCGTGCGTGTTCCGAAAAGTACAGAATCCTAATAAGGAGTATTCCGATTAAAAGATTGACTTTTGAATTTGAAAAGCTTAAGAGTGTGAAACTCGAGGATTGAGTAGATCGTTGTCTTTAGAAAACTATTGAAAACTAAAGTTTTCAAAGGTTGATTTCAAATTGATAAGTACACCCCTTTTTAAGAGGAGGTGTATTAGGAGGGTGTATTTACTAAAAGCAGTGGTGTAACAGGGGGGTGTTGTATTTGCTGAAAGCAGTGATGTAACAGGGGGGTGTAGTTACTGAATTCAGTAGTGTTCTTAACAAAGGCCCTTTAAGAAAGAAAATATAAGAATTCATATTTTATAAAAACCTCTTATTAAAACTTATTAAAGACTTTGGCTTTTCTAAGACAAATTATAAAAAGTACTTTTCTTTTCTAATATTAATATTACTTCTAAAGTTGGTTTGTAATACTTCTTAAACAAAGGATTATATTAATTTTTCCAAGAAACTATTTTGATTTGTTAATAATTTGGAATATTAAACGACTTATCTTTTCGTTCCTAATTCTCTAACAGTCACACAAGGGGAAGACGAGTTTCCCTTTGTCTCCAAAACTCAACTAATATTACTAACAACTAATTTCATCACCATTCAGCTAATTCTAAAATACTAATCCAAAAATACTCTTCAACTAAAACAACAATACTAATTCATCATTCTAATAATATCATCCAACTAATCCAATAACACTAGACAACAATTTCAATAATACTAAACAACTTAAAATACTTAACAACACTAACCAATTACTTCAACAGTTACTCAACAACTCATCAAGTGATATCAATAACACCAAACTGTTATTTCATCTCCATTCAACTAAAACCATTCGACTAACACTTCGGCTAAACTACCGAGCATAGGAACAAATTAAAAGGTACAACGGTAGAGAATCTATTAACATCAAAACTTCATCCATCTTACAGCCTCTAAAATAAAACATAATTCCAATATCTCCAAAAGTCTTAATAGTGCTTATTTCTTATCTAAACTAGTACAAGAAATTGAGAGAAGGTTAGCAACCTTACGAGTCCCAAATCGGGCAGCCTAACGGCGTAGTTTGGAGACTCGTCGGGTAAATTCGGGCAAGGTAACGTCGTGATTCTGGATTTTCCGAAAACAATCAAGCAACTATTCGACGTCTCGATCGAAATTGAAAAAAACAAAATTAAATTATGAGTATTAAATCGAAGGGCCGCTAAATTGAAGGAATCGAGAAACAGAACAAAAGATGGAACTCACCCAAAGGAGGATGGAATCCGGTGGCCGAAAAAGAGGCACGGCGGTGCTTGGCGGCGTCGATCGGTGACGCTTGCGACGGCACCGGGATGAGCAGCGACGGAGGGAAGAGATCACGGCGGCTTTGATTGAGGCTGGAGAGGAGGCGACGGCTGGAACGATCGAAGGAGGCAATCGGCGCTTGGGCGGCGTCGCTTCACGGCGGCACTAGAAAAGGGGAGAAGCGTCGCGGCTGTTGGCTCCGTGCGGGAGGCGGCGCGACGCGATCATCTGTGCTACCGGCGGTGCGACGCGGCATCGCACGGACCTGTAACGCCCCGAATCCAAAACACATAAAATATCTCAGATTCGAGGTGTCACTTGTAACTAAAATACGAACTATAAAATTTTTGAAGGAAATATAACGGAGATGAGAGATGATGAGTTTTTATGCAGCGGAAGAATGAGTAGGATAAATTTAATATGTATATCACACACATATATGTGTACAATAAGCATAGTATTATCAGTAACATTTTATTTAAGTGGGGAACTCCGTGTCATCTCTATTACTGTCCTTGCTCCACGAAATCATAATCTGCAAGGGGTTGGGAAAATGGGGCGTGAGATTTGAATTCTCACGTATGGGTGATTTGCAACGTCATGGGATTGGTAAATCCGAAGTATATTAAATTATACTCATTAATAAAGTAATTAATAAATTTAAGCAGTTGACATATAAATACGAATAACATATATCACAGAAGTAACAAGCTCACGTAATAATTAATTGGGCATAATAGGTTTCACGTTCACATAATTGAAATATCACAAGTTGATTCACATTAAGGGGCAAAGCCCAAAACCATTTTCACGTATCGGCCCAATCTGCCAAAATCATTTTTGCACATATTGTGAATCTCCCCCAAACCATTTCTCACCATCAATTCATCCATTCATGTGACCATGAATCTGAATAATTATTATCACTCATGGCCACCACAAATAATATCAGCGACCATGAATCTGACCTATTATCACTCATGGCCGTACGTGTCAATCCACAAACAAAACTGCTGCACATCAAATCAATAATTACTCGCTTTCCTCTTTCCCATAAAACTGTCATTTCAAATTGTGGGGAGAATTCACATAATTCATACTTAAACAGATTCATGCTCACAAAATGCCCTTATATCATGCAATGGTGATTAATTCATATAATCAACAAACACAAACCATCCATGTAAGATATATATAATTATATCACATAATACAAGCAGTTATATAATAGGGTGTACATTTATGTTGGATTAATTGTTTTAGATTGATTTAGTCGAGTTCAGAGTATACCAGCACAACGTATTATGAGCAGATCAATCAACCGATCATCACCCACCTGATTGTTCTGAGTTCCGGGAATATTGGGTAGGCAGACAGTCGAGTCCTTCGTGCGTGTTCCGAAAAGTACAGAATCCTAATAAGGAGTATTCCGATTAAAAGATTGACTTTTGAATTTGAAAAGCTTAAGAGTGTGAAACTCGAGGATTGAGTAGATCGTTGTCTTTAGAAAACTATTGAAAACTAAAGTTTTCAAAGGTTGATTTCAAATTGATAAGTACACCCCTTTTTAAGAGGAGGTGTATTAGGAGGGTGTATTTACTAAAAGCAGTGGTGTAACAGGGGGGTGTTGTATTTGCTGAAAGCAGTGATGTAACAGGGGGGTGTATTTACTGAATTCAGTGGTGTTCTTAACAAAGGCCCTTTAAGAAAGAAAATATAAGAATTCATATTTTATAAAAACCTCTTATTAAAACTTATTAAAGACTTTGGCTTTTCTAAGACAAATTATAAAAAGTACTTTTCTTTTCTAATATTAATATTACTTCTAAAGTTGGTTTGTAATACTTCTTAAACAAAGGATTATATTAATTTTTCCAAGAAACTATTTTGATTTGTTAATAATTTGGAATATTAAACGACTTATCTTTTCGTTCCTAATTCTCTAACAGTCACACAAGGGGAAGACGAGTTTCCCTTTGTCTCCAAAACTCAACTAATATTACTAACAACTAATTTCATCACCATTCAGCTAATTCTAAAATACTAATCCAAAAATACTCTTCAACTAAAACAACAATACTAATTCATCATTCTAATAATATCATCCAACTAATCCAATAACACTAGACAACAATTTCAATAATACTAAACAACTTAAAATACTTAACAACACTAACCAATTACTTCAACAGTTACTCAACAACTCATCAAGTGATATCAATAACACCAAACTGTTATTTCATCACCATTCAACTAAAACCATTCGACTAACACTTCGGCTAAACTACCGAGCATAGGAACAAATTAAAAGGTACAACGGTAGAGAATCTATTAACATCAAAACTTCATCCATCTTACAGCCTCTAAAATAAAACATAATTCCAATATCTCCAAAAGTCTTAATAGTGCTTATTTCTTATCTAAACTAGTACAAGAAATTGAGAGAAGGTTAGCAACCTTACGAGTCCCAAATCGGACAGCCTAACGGCGTAGTTTGGAGACTCGTCGGGTAAATTCGAGCAAGGTAACGTCGTGATTCTGGATTTTCCGAAAACAATCAAGCAACTATTCGACGTCTCGATCGAAATTGAAAAGAACAAAATTGAATTATGAGTATTAAATCGAAGGGCCGCTAAATTGAAGGAATCGAGAAACAGAACAAAAGACGGAACTCACCCAAAGGAGGATGGAATCCGGTGGCCAAAAAAGAGGCACGGCGGTGCTTGGCGGCGTCGATCGGTGACGCTTGCGACGGCACCGGGATGAGCAGCAACGGAGGGAAGAGATCACGGCGGCTTTGATTGAGGCTGGAGAGGAGGCGACGGCTGGAACGATCGAAGGAGGCAATCGGCGCTTGGGCGGCGTCGTTTCACGGCGGCACTGGAAAAGGGGAGAAGCGTCGCGGCTGTTGGCTCCGTGCGGGAGGCGGCGCGACGCGATCATCTGTGCTACCGGCGGTGCGACGCGGCATCGCACGGACCTGTAAGGCCCCGAATCCAAAACACATAAAATATCTCAGATTCGAGGTGTCACTTGTAACTAAAATACGAACTATAAAATTTTTGAAGGAAATATAACGGAGATGAGAGATGATGAGTTTTTATGCAGCGGAAGAATGAGTAGGATAAATTTAATATGTATATCACACACATATATGTGTACAATAAGCATAGTATTATCAGTAACATTTTATTTAAGTGGGGAACTCCGTGTCATCTCTATTACTGTCCTTGCTCCACGAAATCATAATCTGCAAGGGGTTGGGAAAATGGGGCGTGAGATTTGAATTCTCACGTATGGGTGATTTGCAACGTCATGGGATTGGTAAATCCGAAGTATATTAAATTATACTCATTAATAAAGTAATTAATAAATTTAAGCAGTTGACATATAAATACGAATAACATATATCACAGAAGTAACAAGCTCACGTAATAATTAATTGGGCATAATAGGTTTCACGTTCACATAATTGAAATATCACAAGTTGATTCACATTAAGGGGCAAAGCCCAAAACCATTTTCACGTATCGGCCCAATCTGCCAAAATCATTTTTGCACATATTGTGAATCTCCCCCAAACCATTTCTCACCATCAATTCATCCATTCATGTGACCATGAATCTGAATAATTATTATCACTCATGGCCACCACAAATAATATCAGCGACCATGAATCTGACCTATTATCACTCATGGCCGTACGTGTCAATCCACAAACAAAACTGCTGCACATCAAATCAATAATTACTCGCTTTCCTCTTTCCCATAAAACTGTCATTTCAAATTGTGGGGAGAATTCACATAATTCATACTTAAACAGATTCATGCTCACAAAATGCCCTTATATCATGCAATGGTGATTAATTCATATAATCAACAAACACAAACCATCCATGTAAGATATATATAATTATATCACATAATACAAGCAGTTATATAATAGGGTGTACATTTATGTTGGATTAATTGTTTTAGATTGATTTAGTCGAGTTCAGAGTATACCAGCACAACGTATTATGAGCAGATCAATCAACCGATCATCACCCACCTGATTGTTCTGAGTTCCGGGAATATTGGGTAGGCAGACAGTCGAGTCCTTCGTGCGTGTTCCGAAAAGTACAGAATCCTAATAAGGAGTATTCCGATTAAAAGATTGACTTTTGAATTTGAAAAGCTTAAGAGTGTGAAACTCGAGGATTGAGTAGATCGTTGTCTTTAGAAAACTATTGAAAACTAAAGTTTTCAAAGGTTGATTTCAAATTGATAAGTACACCCCTTTTTAAGAGGAGGTGTATTAGGAGGGTGTATTTACTAAAAGCAGTGGTGTAACAGGGGGGTGTATTTGCTGAAAGCAGTGGTGTAACAGGGGGGTGTATTTACTGAATTCAGTGGTGTTCTTAACAAATGCCCTTTAAGAAAGAAAATATAAGAATTCATATTTTATAAAAACCTCTTATTAAAACTTATTAAAGACTTTGACTTTTCTAAGACAAATTATAAAAAAATACTTTTCTTTTCTAATATTAATATTACTTCTAAAGTTGGTTTGTAATACTTCTTAAACAAAGGATTATATTAATTTTTCCAAGAAACTATTTTGATTTGTTAATAATTTGGAATATTAAACGACTTATCTTTTCGTTCCTAATTCTCTAACAGTCACACAAGGGGAAGACGAGTTTCCCTTTGTCTCCAAAACTCAACTAATATTACTAACAACTAATTTCATCACCATTCAGCTAATTCTAAAATACTAATCCAAAAATACTCTTCAACTAAAACAACAATACTAATTCATCATTCTAATAATATCATCCAACTAATCCAATAACACTAGACAACAATTTCAATAATACTAAACAACTTAAAATACTTAACAACACTAACCAATTACTTCAACAGTTACTCAACAACTCATCAAGTGATATCAATAACACCAAACTGTTATTTCATCTCCATTCAACTAAAACCATTCGACTAACACTTCGGCTAAACTACCGAGCATAGGAACAAATTAAAAGGTACAACGGTAGAGAATCTATTAACATCAAAACTTCATCCATCTTACAGCCTCTAAAATAAAACATAATTCCAATATCTCCAAAAGTCTTAATAGTGCTTATTTCTTATCTAAACTAGTACAAGAAATTGAGAGAAGGTTAGCAACCTTACGAGTCCCAAATCGGGCAGCCTAACGGCGTAGTTTGGAGACTCGTCGGGTAAATTCGGGCAAGGTAACGTCGTGATTCTGGATTTTCCGAAAACAATCAAGCAACTATTCGACGTCTCGATCGAAATTGAAAAGAACAAAATTAAATTATGAGTATTAAATCGAAGGGCCGCTAAATTGAAGGAATCGAGAAACAGAACAAAAGATGGAACTCACCCAAAGGAGGATGGAATCCGGTGGCCGAAAAAGAGGCACGGCGGTGCTTGGCGGCGTCGATCGGTGACGCTTGCGACGGCACCGGGATGAGCAGCGACGGAGGGAAGAGATCACGGCGGCTTTGATTGAGGCTGGAGAGGAGGCGACGGCTGGAACGATCGAAGGAGGCAATCGGCGCTTGGGCGGCATCGCTTCACGGCGGCACTGGAAAAGGGGAGAAGCGTCGCGGCTGTTGGCTCCGTGCGGGAGGCGGCGCGACGCGATCATCTGTGCTACCGGCGGTGCGACGCGGCATCGCACGGACCTGTAACGCCCCGAATCCAAAACACATAAAATATCTCAGATTCGAGGTGTCACTTGTAACTAAAATACGAACTATAAAATTTTTGAAGGAAATATAACGGAGATGAGAGATGATGAGTTTTTATGCAGCGGAAGAATGAGTAGGATAAATTTAATATGTATATCACACACATATATGTGTACAATAAGCATAGTATTATCAGTAACATTTTATTTAAGTGGGGAACTCCGTGTCATCTCTATTACTGTCCTTGCTCCACGAAATCATAATCTGCAAGGGGTTGGGAAAATGGGGCGTGAGATTTGAATTCTCACGTATGGGTGATTTGCAACGTCATGGGATTGGTAAATCCGAAGTATATTAAATTATACTCATTAATAAAGTAATTAATAAATTTAAGCAGTTGACATATAAATACGAATAACATATATCACAGAAGTAACAAGCTCACGTAATAATTAATTGGGCATAATAGGTTTCACGTTCACATAATTGAAATATCACAAGTTGATTCACATTAAGGGGCAAAGCCCAAAACCATTTTCACGTATCGGCCCAATCTGCCAAAATCATTTTTGCACATATTGTGAATCTCCCCCAAACCATTTCTCACCATCAATTCATCCATTCATGTGACCATGAATCTGAATAATTATTATCACTCATGGCCACCACAAATAATATCAGCGACCATGAATCTGACCTATTATCACTCATGGCCGTACGTGTCAATCCACAAACAAAACTGCTGCACATCAAATCAATAATTACTCGCTTTCCTCTTTCCCATAAAACTGTCATTTCAAATTGTGGGGAGAATTCACATAATTCATACTTAAACAGATTCATGCTCACAAAATGCCCTTATATCATGCAATGGTGATTAATTCATATAATCAACAAACACAAACCATCCATGTAAGATATATATAATTATATCACATAATACAAGCAGTTATATAATAGGGTGTACATTTATGTTGGATTAATTGTTTTAGATTGATTTAGTCGAGTTCAGAGTATACCAGCACAACGTATTATGAGCAGATCAATCAACCGATCATCACCCACCTGATTGTTCTGAGTTCCGGGAATATTGGGTAGGCAGACAGTCGAGTCCTTCGTGCGTGTTCCGAAAAGTACAGAATCCTAATAAGGAGTATTCCGATTAAAAGATTGACTTTTGAATTTGAAAAGCTTAAGAGTGTGAAACTCGAGGATTGAGTAGATCGTTGTCTTTAGAAAACTATTGAAAACTAAAGTTTTCAAAGGTTGATTTCAAATTGATAAGTACACCCCTTTTTAAGAGGAGGTGTATTAGGAGGGTGTATTTACTAAAAGCAGTGGTGTAACAGGGGGGTGTTGTATTTGCTGAAAGCAGTGATGTAACAGGGGGGTGTATTTACTGAATTCAGTGGTGTTCTTAACAAAGGCCCTTTAAGAAAGAAAATATAAGAATTCATATTTTATAAAAACCTCTTATTAAAACTTATTAAAGACTTTGGCTTTTCTAAGACAAATTATAAAAAGTACTTTTCTTTTCTAATATTAATATTACTTCTAAAGTTGGTTTGTAATACTTCTTAAACAAAGGATTATATTAATTTTTCCAAGAAACTATTTTGATTTGTTAATAATTTGGAATATTAAACGACTTATCTTTTCGTTCCTAATTCTCTAACAGTCACACAAGGGGAAGACGAGTTTCCCTTTGTCTCCAAAACTCAACTAATATTACTAACAACTAATTTCATCACCATTCAGCTAATTCTAAAATACTAATCCAAAAATACTCTTCAACTAAAACAACAATACTAATTCATCATTCTAATAATATCATCCAACTAATCCAATAACACTAGACAACAATTTCAATAATACTAAACAACTTAAAATACTTAACAACACTAACCAATTACTTCAACAGTTACTCAACAACTCATCAAGTGATATCAATAACACCAAACTGTTATTTCATCTCCATTCAACTAAAACCATTCGACTAACACTTCGGCTAAACTACCGAGCATAGGAACAAATTAAAAGGTACAACGGTAGAGAATCTATTAACATCAAAACTTCATCCATCTTACAGCCTCTAAAATAAAACATAATTCCAATATCTCCAAAAGTCTTAATAGTGCTTATTTCTTATCTAAACTAGTACAAGAAATTGAGAGAAGGTTAGCAACCTTACGAGTCCCAAATCGGGCAGCCTAACGGCGTAGTTTGGAGACTCGTCGGGTAAATTCGGGCAAGGTAACGTCGTGATTCTGGATTTTCCGAAAACAATCAAGCAACTATTCGACGTCTCGATCGAAATTGAAAAGAACAAAATTAAATTATGAGTATTAAATCGAAGGGCCGCTAAATTGAAGGAATCGAGAAACAGAACAAAAGATGGAACTCACCCAAAGGAGGATGGAATCCGGTGGCCGAAAAAGAGGCACGGCGGTGCTTGGCGGCGTCGATCGGTGACGCTTGCGACGGCACCGGGATGAGCAGCGACGGAGGGAAGAGATCACGGCGGCTTTGATTGAGGCTGGAGAGGAGGCGACGGCTGGAACGATCGAAGGAGGCAATCGGCGCTTGGGCGGCGTCGCTTCACGGCGGCACTGGAAAAGGGGAGAAGCGTCGCGGCTGTTGGCTCCGTGCGGGAGGCGGCGCGACGCGATCATCTGTGCTACCGGCGGTGCGACGCGGCATCGCACGGACCTGTAACGCCCCGAATCCAAAACACATAAAATATCTCAGATTCGAGGTGTCACTTGTAACTAAAATACGAACTATAAAATTTTTGAAGGAAATATAACGGAGATGAGAGATGATGAGTTTTTATGCAGCGGAAGAATGAGTAGGATAAATTTAATATGTATATCACACACATATATGTGTACAATAAGCATAGTATTATCAGTAACATTTTATTTAAGTGGGGAACTCCGTGTCATCTCTATTACTGTCCTTGCTCCACGAAATCATAATCTGCAAGGGGTTGGGAAAATGGGGCGTGAGATTTGAATTCTCACGTATGGGTGATTTGCAACGTCATGGGATTGGTAAATCCGAAGTATATTAAATTATACTCATTAATAAAGTAATTAATAAATTTAAGCAGTTGACATATAAATACGAATAACATATATCACAGAAGTAACAAGCTCACGTAATAATTAATTGGGCATAATAGGTTTCACGTTCACATAATTGAAATATCACAAGTTGATTCACATTAAGGGGCAAAGCCCAAAACCATTTTCACGTATCGGCCCAATCTGCCAAAATCATTTTTGCACATATTGTGAATCTCCCCCAAACCATTTCTCACCATCAATTCATCCATTCATGTGACCATGAATCTGAATAATTATTATCACTCATGGCCACCACAAATAATATCAGCGACCATGAATCTGACCTATTATCACTCATGGCCGTACGTGTCAATCCACAAACAAAACTGCTGCACATCAAATCAATAATTACTCGCTTTCCTCTTTCCCATAAAACTGTCATTTCAAATTGTGGGGAGAATTCACATAATTCATACTTAAACAGATTCATGCTCACAAAATGCCCTTATATCATGCAATGGTGATTAATTCATATAATCAACAAACACAAACCATCCATGTAAGATATATATAATTATATCACATAATACAAGCAGTTATATAATAGGGTGTACATTTATGTTGGATTAATTGTTTTAGATTGATTTAGTCGAGTTCAGAGTATACCAGCACAACGTATTATGAGCAGATCAATCAACCGATCATCACCCACCTGATTGTTCTGAGTTCCGGGAATATTGGGTAGGCAGACAGTCGAGTCCTTCGTGCGTGTTCCGAAAAGTACAGAATCCTAATAAGGAGTATTCCGATTAAAAGATTGACTTTTGAATTTGAAAAGCTTAAGAGTGTGAAACTCGAGGATTGAGTAGATCGTTGTCTTTAGAAAACTATTGAAAACTAAAGTTTTCAAAGGTTGATTTCAAATTGATAAGTACACCCCCTTTTAAGAGGAGGTGTATTAGGAGGGTGTATTTACTAAAAGCAGTGGTGTAACAGGGGGGTGTATTTGCTGAAAGCAGTGGTGTAACAGGGGGGTGTATTTACTGAATTCAGTGGTGTTCTTAACAAAGGCCCTTTAAGAAAGAAAATATAAGAATTCATATTTTATAAAAACCTCTTATTAAAACTTATTAAAGACTTTGGCTTTTCTAAGACAAATTATAAAAAGTACTTTTCTTTTCTAATATTAATATTACTTCTAAAGTTGGTTTGTAATACTTCTTAAACAAAGGATTATATTAATTTTTCCAAGAAACTATTTTGATTTGTTAATAATTTGGAATATTAAACGACTTATCTTTTCGTTCCTAATTCTCTAACAGTCGCACAAGGGGAAGACGAGTTTCCCTTTGTCTCCAAAACTCAACTAATATTACTAACAACTAATTTCATCACCATTCAGCTAATTCTAAAATACTAATCCAAAAATACTCTTCAACTAAAACAACAATACTAATTCATCATTCTAATAATATCATCCAACTAATCCAATAACACTAGACAACAATTTCAATAATACTAAACAACTTAAAATACTTAACAACACTAACCAATTACTTCAACAGTTACTCAACAACTCATCAAGTGATATCAATAACACCAAACTGTTATTTCATCTCCATTCAACTAAAACCATTCGACTAACACTTCGGCTAAACTACCGAGCATAGGAACAAATTAAAAGGTACAACGGTAGAGAATCTATTAACATCAAAACTTCATCCATCTTACAGCCTCTAAAATAAAACATAATTCCAATATCTCCAAAAGTCTTAATAGTGCTTATTTCTTATCTAAACTAGTACAAGAAATTGAGAGAAGGTTAGCAACCTTACGAGTCCCAAATCGGGCAGCCTAACGGCGTAGTTTGGAGACTCGTCGGGTAAATTCGGGCAGCGTAACGTCGTGATTCTGGATTTTCCGAAAACAATCAGGCAACTATTCGACGTCTCGATCGGAATTGAAAAGAACAAAATTGAATTATGAGTATTAAATCGAAGGGCCGCTAAATTGAATGAATCGAGAAACAGAACAAAAGACGGAACTCACCCAAAGGAGGATGGAATCCGGTGGCCGAAAAAGAGGCACGGCGGTGCTTGGCGGCGTCGATCGGTGACGCTTGCGACGGCACCGGGATGAGCAGCGACGGAGGGAAGAGATCACGGCGGCTTTGATTGAGGCTGGAGAGGAGGCGACGGCTGGAACGATCGAAGGAA
This sequence comes from Ballota nigra, assembly GCA_947034835.1. Lineage (NCBI taxonomy): Eukaryota > Viridiplantae > Streptophyta > Magnoliopsida > Lamiales > Lamiaceae > Ballota > Ballota nigra. The sequence goes on along the minus strand of OX344720.1, from coordinate 83,748,206 downwards.
GCAATCGGCGCTTGGGCGGCGTCGCTTCACGGCGGCACTGGAAAAGGGGAGAAGCGTCGCGGCTGTTGGCTCCGTGCGGGAGGCGGCGCGACGCGATCATCTGTGCTACCGGCGGTGCGATGCGGCATCGCACGGACCTGTAACGCCCCGAATCCAAAACACATAAAATATCTCAGATTCGAGGTGTCACTTGTAACTAAAATACGAACTATAAAATTTTTGAAGGAAATATAACGGAGATGAGAGATGATGAGTTTTTATGCAGCGGAAGAATGAGTAGGATAAATTTAATATGTATATCACACACATATATGTGTACAATAAGCATAGTATTATCAGTAACATTTTATTTAAGTGGGAAACTCCGTGTCATCTCTATTACTGTCATTGCTCCACGAAATCATAATCTGCAAGGGGTTGGGAAAATGGGGCGTGAGATTTGAATTCTCACGTATGGGTGATTTGCAACGTCATGGGATTGGTAAATCCGAAGTATATTAAATTATACTCATTAATAAAGTAATTAATAAATTTAAGCAGTTGACATATAAATACGAATAACATATATCACAGAAGTAACAAGCTCACGTAATAATTAATTGGGCATAATAGGTTTCACGTTCACATAATTGAAATATCACAAGTTGATTCACATTAAGGGGCAAAGCCCAAAACCATTTTCACGTATCGGCCCAATCTGCCAAAATCATTTTTGCACATATTGTGAATCTCCCCCAAACCATTTCTCACCATCAATTCATCCATTCATGTGACCATGAATCTGAATAATTATTATCACTCATGGCCACCACAAATAATATCAGCGACCATGAATCTGACCTATTATCACTCATGGCCGTACGTGTCAATCCACAAACAAAACTGCTGCACATCAAATCAATAATTACTCGCTTTCCTCTTTCCCATAAAACTGTCATTTCAAATTGTGGGGAGAATTCACATAATTCATACTTAAACAGATTCATGCTCACAAAATGCCCTTATATCATGCAATGGTGATTAATTCATATAATCAACAAACACAAACCATCCATGTAAGATATATATAATTATATCACATAATACAAGCAGTTATATAATAGGGTGTACATTTATGTTGGATTAATTGTTTTAGATTGATTTAGTCGAGTTCAGAGTATACCAGCACAACGTATTATGAGCAGATCAATCAACCGATCATCACCCACCTGATTGTTCTGAGTTCCGGGAATATTGGGTAGGCAAACAGTCGAGTCCTTCGTGCGTGTTCCGAAAAGTACAGAATCCTAATAAGGAGTATTCCGATTAAAAGATTGACTTTTGAATTTGAAAAGCTTAAGAGTGTGAAACTCGAGGATTAAGTAGATCGTTCTCTTTAGAAAACTATTGAAAACTAAAGTTTTCAAAGGTTGATTTCAAATTGATAAGTACACCCCTTTTTAAGAGGAGGTGTATTAGGAGGGTTTATTTACTAAAAGAAGTTGTGTAACAGGGGGGTGTATTTGCTGAAAGCAGTGGTGTAACAAGGGGGTGTATTTACTGAATTCAGTGGTGTTCTTAACAAAGGCCCTTTAAGAAAGAAAATATAAGAATTCATATTTTATAAAAACCTCTTATTAAAACTTATTAAAGACTTTGGCTTTTCTAAGACAAATTATAAAAAGTACTTTTCTTTTCTAATATTAATATTACTTCTAAAGTTGGTTTGTAATACTTCTTAAACAAAGGATTATATTAATATTTCCAAGAAACTATTTTGATTTGTTAATAATTTGGAATATTAAACGACTTATCTTTTCGTTCCTAATTCTCTAACAGTCGCACAAGGGGAAGACGAGTTTCCCTTTATCTCCAAAACTCAACTAATATTACTAACAACTAATTTCATCACCATTCAGCTAATTCTAAAATACTAATCCAAAAATACTCTTCAACTAAAACAACAATACTAATTCATCATTCTAATAATATCATCCAACTAATCCAATAACACTAGACAACAATTTCAATAATACTAAACAACTTAAAATACTTAACAACACTAACCAATTACTTCAACAGTTACTCAACAACTCATCAAGTGATATCAATAACACCAAACTGTTATTTCATCTCCATTCAACTAAAACCATTCGACTAACACTTCGGCTAAACTACCGAGCATAGGAACAAATTAAAAGGTACAACGGTAGAGAATCTATTAACATCAAAACTTCATCCATCTTACAGCCTCTAAAATAAAACATAATTCCAATATCTCCAAAAGTCTTAATAGTGCTTATTTCTTATCTAAACTAGTACAAGAAATTGAGAGAAGGTTAGCAACCTTACGAGTCCCAAATCGGGCAGCCTAACGGCGTAGTTTGGAGACTCGTCGGGTAAATACGGGCAGCGTAACATCGTGATTCTGGATTTTCCGAAAACAATCAAGCAACTATTCGACGTCTCGATCGGAATTGAAAAGAACAAAATTGAATTATGAGTATTAAATTGAAGGGCCGCTAAATTGAAGGAATCGAGAAACAGAACAAAAGACGGAACTCACCCAAAGGAGGATGGAATCCGGTGGCCGAAAAAGAGGCACGGCGGTGCTTGGCGGCGTCGATCGGTGACGCTTGCGACGGCACCGGGATGAGCAGCGACGGAGGGAAGAGATCACGGCGGCTTTGATTGAGGCTGGAGAGGAGGCGACGGCTGGAACGATCGAAGGAGGCAATCGGCGCTTGGGCGGCGTCGCTTCACGGCGGCACTGGAAAAGGGAAGAAGCGTAGCGGCTGTTGGCTCCGTGCGGGAGGCGGCGCGACGCGATCATCTGTGCTACCGGCGGTGCGACGCGGCATCGCACGGACCTGTAAGGCCCCGAATCCAAAACACATAAAATATCTCAGATTCGAGGTGTCACTTGTAACTAAAATACGAACTATAAAATTTTTGAAGGAAATATAACGGAGATGAGAGATGATGAGTTTTTATGCAGCGGAAGAATGAGTAGGATAAATTTAATATGTATATCACACACATATATGTGTACAATAAGCATAGTATAATCAGTAACATTTTATTTAAGTGGGGAACTCCGTGTCATCTCTATTACTGTCCTTGCTCCACGAAATCATAATCTGCAAGGGGTTGGGAAAATGGGGCGTGAGATTTGAATTCTCACGTATGGGTGATTTGCAACGTCATGGGATTGGTAAATCCGAAGTATATTAAATTATACTCATTAATAAAGTAATTAATAAATTTAAGCAGTTGACATATAAATACGAATAACATATATCACAGAAGTAACAAGCTCACGTAATAATTAATTGGTCATAATAGGTTTCACGTTCACATAATTGAAATATCACAAGTTGATTCACATTAAGGGGCAAAGCCCAAAACCATTTTCACGTATCGGCCCAATCTGCCAAAATCATTTTTGCACATATTGTGAATCTCCCCCAAACCATTTCTCACCATCAATTCATCCATTCATGTGACCATGAATCTGAATAATTATTATCACTCATGGCCACCACAAATAATATCAGCGACCATGAATCTGACCTATTATCACTCATGGCCGTACGTGTCAATCCACAAACAAAACTGCTGCACATCAAATCAATAATTACTCGCTTTCCTCTTTCCCATAAAACTGTCATTTCAAATTGTGGGGAGAATTCACATAATTCATACTTAAACAGATTCATGCTCACAAAATGCCCTTATATCATGCAATGGTGATTAATTCATATAATCAACAAACACAAACCATCCATGTAAGATATATATAATTATATCACATAATACAAGCAGTTATATAATAGGGTGTACATTTATGTTGGATTAATTGTTTTAGATTGATTTAGTCGAGTTCAGAGTATACCAGCACAACGTATTATGAGCAGATCAATCAACCGATCATCACCCACCTGATTGTTCTGAGTTCCGGGAATATTGGGTAGGCAGACAGTCGAGTCCTTCGTGCGTGTTCCGAAAAGTACAGAATCCTAATAAGGAGTATTCCGATTAAAAGATTGACTTTTGAATTTGAAAAGCTTAAGAGTGTGAAACTCGAGGATTGAGTAGATCGTTGTCTTTAGAAAACTATTGAAAACTAAAGTTTTCAAAGGTTGATTTCAAATTGATAAGTACACCCCTTTTTAAGAGGAGGTGTATTAGGAGGGTGTATTTACTAAAAGCAGTGGTGTAACAGGGGGGTGTATTTGCTGAAAGCAGTGGTGTAACAGGGGGGTGTATTTACTGAATTCAGTGGTGTTCTTAACAAATGCCCTTTAAGAAAGAAAATATAAGAATTCATATTTTATAAAAACCTCTTATTAAAACTTATTAAAGACTTTGACTTTTCTAAGACAAATTATAAAAAAATACTTTTCTTTTCTAATATTAATATTACTTCTAAAGTTGGTTTGTAATACTTCTTAAACAAAGGATTATATTAATTTTTCCAAGAAACTATTTTGATTTGTTAATAATTTGGAATATTAAACGACTTATCTTTTCGTTCCTAATTCTCTAACAGTCACACAAGGGGAAGACGAGTTTCCCTTTGTCTCCAAAACTCAACTAATATTACTAACAACTAATTTCATCACCATTCAGCTAATTCTAAAATACTAATCCAAAAATACTCTTCAACTAAAACAACAATACTAATTCATCATTCTAATAATATCATCCAACTAATCCAATAACACTAGACAACAATTTCAATAATACTAAACAACTTAAAATACTTAACAACACTAACCAATTACTTCAACAGTTACTCAACAACTCATCAAGTGATATCAATAACACCAAACTGTTATTTCATCTCCATTCAACTAAAACCATTCGACTAACACTTCGGCTAAACTACCGAGCATAGGAACAAATTAAAAGGTACAACGGTAGAGAATCTATTAACATCAAAACTTCATCCATCTTACAGCCTCTAAAATAAAACATAATTCCAATATCTCCAAAAGTCTTAATAGTGCTTATTTCTTATCTAAACTAGTACAAGAAATTGAGAGAAGGTTAGCAACCTTACGAGTCCCAAATCGGGCAGCCTAACGGCGTAGTTTGGAGACTCGTCGGGTAAATTCGGGCAAGGTAACGTCGTGATTCTGGATTTTCCGAAAACAATCAAGCAACTATTCGACGTCTCGATCGAAATTGAAAAGAACAAAATTGAATTATGAGTATTAAATCGAAGGGCCGCTAAATTGAAGGAATCGAGAAACAGAACAAAAGATGGAACTCACCCAAAGGAGGATGGAATCCGGTGGCCGAAAAAGAGGCACGGCGGTGCTTGGCGGCGTCGATCGGTGACGCTTGCGACGGCACCGGGATGAGCAGCGACGGAGGGAAGAGATCACGGCGGCTTTGATTGAGGCTGGAGAGGAGGCGACGGCTGGAACGATCGAAGGTGGCAATCGGCGCTTGGGCGGCGTCGCTTCACGGCGGCACTGGAAAAGGGGAGAAGCGTCGCGGCTGTTGGCTCCGTGCGGGAGGCGGCGCGACGCGATCATCTGTGCTACCGGCGGTGCGATGCGGCATCGCACGGACCTGTAACGCCCCGAATCCAAAACACATAAAATATCTCAGATTCGAGGTGTCACTTGTAACTAAAATACGAACTATAAAATTTTTGAAGGAAATATAACGGAGATGAGAGATGATGAGTTTTTATGCAGCGGAAGAATGAGTAGGATAAATTTAATATGTATATCACACACATATATGTGTACAATAAGCATAGTATTATCAGTAACATTTTATTTAAGTGGGAAACTCCGTGTCATCTCTATTACTGTCATTGCTCCACGAAATCATAATCTGCAAGGGGTTGGGAAAATGGGGCGTGAGATTTGAATTCTCACGTATGGGTGATTTGCAACGTCATGGGATTGGTAAATCCGAAGTATATTAAATTATACTCATTAATAAAGTAATTAATAAATTTAAGCAGTTGACATATAAATACGAATAACATATATCACAGAAGTAACAAGCTCACGTAATAATTAATTGGGCATAATAGGTTTCACGTTCACATAATTGAAATATCACAAGTTGATTCACATTAAGGGGCAAAGCCCAAAACCATTTTCACGTATCGGCCCAATCTGCCAAAATCATTTTTGCACATATTGTGAATCTCCCCCAAACCATTTCTCACCATCAATTCATCCATTCATGTGACCATGAATCTGAATAATTATTATCACTCATGGCCACCACAAATAATATCAGCGACCATGAATCTGACCTATTATCACTCATGGCCGTACGTGTCAATCCACAAACAAAACTGCTGCACATCAAATCAATAATTACTCGCTTTCCTCTTTCCCATAAAACTGTCATTTCAAATTGTGGGGAGAATTCACATAATTCATACTTAAACAGATTCATGCTCACAAAATGCCCTTATATCATGCAATGGTGATTAATTCATATAATCAACAAACACAAACCATCCATGTAAGATATATATAATTATATCACATAATACAAGCAGTTATATAATAGGGTGTACATTTATGTTGGATTAATTGTTTTAGATTGATTTAGTCGAGTTCAGAGTATACCAGCACAACGTATTATGAGCAGATCAATCAACCGATCATCACCCACCTGATTGTTCTGAGTTCCGGGAATATTGGGTAGGCAGACAGTCGAGTCCTTCGTGCGTGTTCCGAAAAGTACAGAATCCTAATAAGGAGTATTCCGATTAAAAGATTGACTTTTGAATTTGAAAAGCTTAAGAGTGTGAAACTCGAGGATTGAGTAGATCGTTGTCTTTAGAAAACTATTGAAAACTAAAGTTTTCAAAGGTTGATTTCAAATTGATAAGTACACCCCTTTTTAAGAGGAGGTGTATTAGGAGGGTGTATTTACTAAAAGCAGTGGTGTAACAGGGGGGTGTTGTATTTGCTGAAAGCAGTGATGTAACAGGGGGGTGTATTTACTGAATTCAGTGGTGTTCTTAACAAAGGCCCTTTAAGAAAGAAAATATAAGAATTCATATTTTATAAAAACCTCTTATTAAAACTTATTAAAGACTTTGGCTTTTCTAAGACAAATTATAAAAAGTACTTTTCTTTTCTAATATTAATATTACTTCTAAAGTTGGTTTGTAATACTTCTTAAACAAAGGATTATATTAATTTTTCCAAGAAACTATTTTGATTTGTTAATAATTTGGAATATTAAACGACTTATCTTTTCGTTCCTAATTCTCTAACAGTCACACAAGGGGAAGACGAGTTTCCCTTTGTCTCCAAAACTCAACTAATATTACTAACAACTAATTTCATCACCATTCAGCTAATTCTAAAATACTAATCCAAAAATACTCTTCAACTAAAACAACAATACTAATTCATCATTCTAATAATATCATCCAACTAATCCAATAACACTAGACAACAATTTCAATAATACTAAACAACTTAAAATACTTAACAACACTAACCAATTACTTCAACAGTTACTCAACAACTCATCAAGTGATATCAATAACACCAAACTGTTATTTCATCTCCATTCAACTAAAACCATTCGACTAACACTTCGGCTAAACTACCGAGCATAGGAACAAATTAAAAGGTACAACGGTAGAGAATCTATTAACATCAAAACTTCATCCATCTTACAGCCTCTAAAATAAAACATAATTCCAATATCTCCAAAAGTCTTAATAGTGCTTATTTCTTATCTAAACTAGTACAAGAAATTGAGAGAAGGTTAGCAACCTTACGAGTCCCAAATCGGGCAGCCTAACGGCGTAGTTTGGAGACTCGTCGGGTAAATTCGGGCAAGGTAACGTCGTGATTCTGGATTTTCCGAAAACAATCAAGCAACTATTCGACGTCTCGATCGAAATTGAAAAGAACAAAATTAAATTATGAGTATTAAATCGAAGGGCCGCTAAATTGAAGGAATCGAGAAACAGAACAAAAGATGGAACTCACCCAAAGAAGGATGGAATCCGGTGGCCGAAAAAGAGGCACGGCGGTGCTTGGCGGCGTCGATCGGTGACGCTTGCGACGGCACCGGGATGAGCAGCGACGGAGGGAAGAGATCACGGCGGCTTTGATTGAGGCTGGAGAGGAGGCGACGGCTGGAACGATCGAAGGAGGCAATCGGCGCTTGGGCGGCGTCGCTTCACGGCGGCACTAGAAAAGGGGAGAAGCTTCGCGGCTGTTGGCTCCGTGCGGGAGGCGGCGCGACGCGATCATCTGTGCTACCGGCGGTGCGACGCGGCATCGCACGGACCTGTAACGCCCCGAATCCAAAACACATAAAATATCTCAGATTCGAGGTGTCACTTGTAACTAAAATACGAACTATAAAATTTTTGAAGGAAATATAACGGAGATGAGAGATGATGAGTTTTTATGCAGCGGAAGAATGAGTAGGATAAATTTAATATGTATATCACACACATATATGTGTACAATAAGCATAGTATTATCAGTAACATTTTATTTAAGTGGGGAACTCCGTGTCATCTCTATTACTGTCCTTGCTCCACGAAATCATAATCTGCAAGGGGTTGGGAAAATGGGGCGTGAGATTTGAATTCTCACGTATGGGTGATTTGCAACGTCATGGGATTGGTAAATCCGAAGTATATTAAATTATACTCATTAATAAAGTAATTAATAAATTTAAGCAGTTGACATATAAATACGAATAACATATATCACAGAAGTAACAAGCTCACGTAATAATTAATTGGGCATAATAGGTTTCACGTTCACATAATTGAAATATCACAAGTTGATTCACATTAAGGGGCAAAGCCCAAAACCATTTTCACGTATCGGCCCAATCTGCCAAAATCATTTTTGCACATATTGTGAATCTCCCCCAAACCATTTCTCACCATCAATTCATCCATTCATGTGACCATGAATCTGAATAATTATTATCACTCATGGCCACCACAAATAATATCAGCGACCATGAATCTGACCTATTATCACTCATGGCCGTACGTGTCAATCCACAAACAAAACTGCTGCACATCAAATCAATAATTACTCGCTTTCCTCTTTCCCATAAAACTGTCATTTCAAATTGTGGGGAGAATTCACATAATTCATACTTAAACAGATTCATGCTCACAAAATGCCCTTATATCATGCAATGGTGATTAATTCATATAATCAACAAACACAAACCATCCATGTAAGATATATATAATTATATCACATAATACAAGCAGTTATATAATAGGGTGTACATTTATGTTGGATTAATTGTTTTAGATTGATTTAGTCGAGTTCAGAGTATACCAGCACAACGTATTATGAGCAGATCAATCAACCGATCATCACCCACCTGATTGTTCTGAGTTCCGGGAATATTGGGTAGGCAGACAGTCGAGTCCTTCGTGCGTGTTCCGAAAAGTACAGAATCCTAATAAGGAGTATTCCGATTAAAAGATTGACTTTTGAATTTGAAAAGCTTAAGAGTGTGAAACTCGAGGATTGAGTAGATCGTTGTCTTTAGAAAACTATTGAAAACTAAAGTTTTCAAAGGTTGATTTCAAATTGATAAGTACACCCCTTTTTAAGAGGAGGTGTATTAGGAGGGTGTATTTACTAAAAGCAGTGGTGTAACAGGGGGGTGTTGTATTTGCTGAAAGCAGTGATGTAACAGGGGGGTGTATTTACTGAATTCAGTGGTGTTCTTAACAAAGGCCCTTTAAGAAAGAAAATATAAGAATTCATATTTTATAAAAACCTCTTATTAAAACTTATTAAAGACTTTGGCTTTTCTAAGACAAATTATAAAAAGTACTTTTCTTTTCTAATATTAATATTACTTCTAAAGTTGGTTTGTAATACTTCTTAAACAAAGGATTATATTAATTTTTCCAAGAAACTATTTTGATTTGTTAATAATTTGGAATATTAAACGACTTATCTTTTCGTTCCTAATTCTCTAACAGTCACACAAGGGGAAGACGAGTTTCCCTTTGTCTCCAAAACTCAACTAATATTACTAACAACTAATTTCATCACCATTCAGCTAATTCTAAAATACTAATCCAAAAATACTCTTCAACTAAAACAACAATACTAATTCATCATTCTAATAATATCATCCAACTAATCCAATAACACTAGACAACAATTTCAATAATACTAAACAACTTAAAATACTTAACAACACTAACCAATTACTTCAACAGTTACTCAACAACTCATCAAGTGATATCAATAACACCAAACTGTTATTTCATCACCATTCAACTAAAACCATTCGACTAACACTTCGGCTAAACTACCGAGCATAGGAACAAATTAAAAGGTACAACGGTAGAGAATCTATTAACATCAAAACTTCATCCATCTTACAGCCTCTAAAATAAAACATAATTCCAATATCTCCAAAAGTCTTAATAGTGCTTATTTCTTATCTAAACTAGTACAAGAAATTGAGAGAAGGTTAGCAACCTTACGAGTCCCAAATCGGACAGCCTAACGGCGTAGTTTGGAGACTCGTCGGGTAAATTCGAGCAAGGTAACGTCGTGATTCTGGATTTTCCGAAAACAATCAAGCAACTATTCGACGTCTCGATCGAAATTGAAAAGAACAAAATTGAATTATGAGTATTAAATCGAAGGGCCGCTAAATTGAAGGAATCGAGAAACAGAACAAAAGACGGAACTCACCCAAAGGAGGATGGAATCCGGTGGCCAAAAAAGAGGCACGGCGGTGCTTGGCGGCGTCGATCGGTGACGCTTGCGACGGCACCGGGATGAGCAGCAACAGAGGGAAGAGATCACGGCGGCTTTGATTGAGGCTGGAGAGGAGGCGACGGCTGGAACGATCGAAGGAGGCAATCGGCGCTTGGGCGGCGTCGTTTCACGGCGGCACTGGAAAAGGGGAGAAGCGTCGCGGCTGTTGGCTCCGTGCGGGAGGCGGCGCGACGCGATCATCTGTGCTACCGGCGGTGCGACGCGGCATCGCACGGACCTGTAAGGCCCCGAATCCAAAACACATAAAATATCTCAGATTCGAGGTGTCACTTGTAACTAAAATACGAACTATAAAATTTTTGAAGGAAATATAACGGAGATGAGAGATGATGAGTTTTTATGCAGCGGAAGAATGAGTAGGATAAATTTAATATGTATATCACACACATATATGTGTACAATAAGCATAGTATTATCAGTAACATTTTATTTAAGTGGGGAACTCCGTGTCATCTCTATTACTGTCCTTGCTCCACGAAATCATAATCTGCAAGGGGTTGGGAAAATGGGGCGTGAGATTTGAATTCTCACGTATGGGTGATTTGCAACGTCATGGGATTGGTAAATCCGAAGTATATTAAATTATACTCATTAATAAAGTAATTAATAAATTTAAGCAGTTGACATATAAATACGAATAACATATATCACAGAAGTAACAAGCTCACGTAATAATTAATTGGGCATAATAGGTTTCACGTTCACATAATTGAAATATCACAAGTTGATTCACATTAAGGGGCAAAGCCCAAAACCATTTTCACGTATCGGCCCAATCTGCCAAAATCATTTTTGCACATATTGTGAATCTCCCCCAAACCATTTCTCACCATCAATTCATCCATTCATGTGACCATGAATCTGAATAATTATTATCACTCATGGCCACCACAAATAATATCAGCGACCATGAATCTGACCTATTATCACTCATGGCCGTACGTGTCAATCCACAAACAAAACTGCTGCACATCAAATCAATAATTACTCGCTTTCCTCTTTCCCATAAAACTGTCATTTCAAATTGTGGGGAGAATTCACATAATTCATACTTAAACAGATTCATGCTCACAAAATGCCCTTATATCATGCAATGGTGATTAATTCATATAATCAACAAACACAAACCATCCATGTAAGATATATATAATTATATCACATAATACAAGCAGTTATATAATAGGGTGTACATTTATGTTGGATTAATTGTTTTAGATTGATTTAGTCGAGTTCAGAGTATACCAGCACAACGTATTATGAGCAGATCAATCAACCGATCATCACCCACCTGATTGTTCTGAGTTCCGGGAATATTGGGTAGGCAGACAGTCGAGTCCTTCGTGCGTGTTCCGAAAAGTACAGAATCCTAATAAGGAGTATTCCGATTAAAAGATTGACTTTTGAATTTGAAAAGCTTAAGAGTGTGAAACTCGAGGATTGAGTAGATCGTTGTCTTTAGAAAACTATTGAAAACTAAAGTTTTCAAAGGTTGATTTCAAATTGATAAGTACACCCCTTTTTAAGAGGAGGTGTATTAGGAGGGTGTATTTACTAAAAGCAGTGGTGTAACAGGGGGGTGTATTTGCTGAAAGCAGTGGTGTAACAGGGGGGTGTATTTACTGAATTCAGTGGTGTTCTTAACAAATGCCCTTTAAGAAAGAAAATATAAGAATTCATATTTTATAAAAACCTCTTATTAAAACTTATTAAAGACTTTGACTTTTCTAAGACAAATTATAAAAAAATACTTTTCTTTTCTAATATTAATATTACTTCTAAAGTTGGTTTGTAATACTTCTTAAACAAAGGATTATATTAATTTTTCCAAGAAACTATTTTGATTTGTTAATAATTTGGAATATTAAACGACTTATCTTTTCGTTCCTAATTCTCTAACAGTCACACAAGGGGAAGACGAGTTTCCCTTTGTCTCCAAAACTCAACTAATATTACTAACAACTAATTTCATCACCATTCAGCTAATTCTAAAATACTAATCCAAAAATACTCTTCAACTAAAACAACAATACTAATTCATCATTCTAATAATATCATCCAACTAATCCAATAACACTAGACAACAATTTCAATAATACTAAACAACTTAAAATACTTAACAACACTAACCAATTACTTCAACAGTTACTCAACAACTCATCAAGTGATATCAATAACACCAAACTGTTATTTCATCTCCATTCAACTAAAACCATTCGACTAACACTTCGGCTAAACTACCGAGCATAGGAACAAATTAAAAGGTACAACGGTAGAGAATCTATTAACATCAAAACTTCATCCATCTTACAGCCTCTAAAATAAAACATAATTCCAATATCTCCAAAAGTCTTAATAGTGCTTATTTCTTATCTAAACTAGTACAAGAAATTGAGAGAAGGTTAGCAACCTTACGAGTCCCAAATCGGGCAGCCTAACGGCGTAGTTTGGAGACTCGTCGGGTAAATTCGGGCAAGGTAACGTCGTGATTCTGGATTTTCCGAAAACAATCAAGCAACTATTCGACGTCTCGATCGAAATTGAAAAGAACAAAATTGAATTATGAGTATTAAATCGAAGGGCCGCTAAATTGAAGGAATCGAGAAACAGAACAAAAGATGGAACTCACCCAAAGGAGGATGGAATCCGGTGGCCGAAAAAGAGGCACGGCGGTGCTTGGCGGCGTCGATCGGTGACGCTTGCGACGACACCGGGATGAGCAGCGACGGAGGGAAGAGATCACGGCGGCTTTGATTGAGGCTGGAGAGGAGGCGACGGCTGGAACGATCGAAGGAGGCAATCGGCGCTTGGGCGGCATCGCTTCACGGCGGCACTGGAAAAGGGGAGAAGCGTCGCGGCTGTTGGCTCCGTGCGGGAGGCGGCGCGACGCGATCATCTGTGCTACCGGCGGTGCGACGCGGCATCGCACGGACCTGTAACGCCCCGAATCCAAAACACATTAAATATCTCAGATTCGAGGTGTCACTTGTAACTAAAATACGAACTATAAAATTTTTGAAGGAAATATAACGGAGATGAGAGATGATGAGTTTTTATGCAGCGGAAGAATGAGTAGGATAAATTTAATATGTATATCACACACATATATGTGTACAATAAGCATAGTATTATCAGTAACATTTTATTTAAGTGGGGAACTCCGTGTCATCTCTATTACTGTCCTTGCTCCACGAAATCATAATCTGCAAGGGGTTGGGAAAATGGGGCGTGAGATTTGAATTCTCACGTATGGGTGATTTGCAACGTCATGGGATTGGTAAATCCGAAGTATATTAAATTATACTCATTAATAAAGTAATTAATAAATTTAAGCAGTTGACATATAAATACGAATAACATATATCACAGAAGTAACAAGCTCACGTAATAATTAATTGGGCATAATAGGTTTCACGTTCACATAATTGAAATATCACAAGTTGATTCACATTAAGGGGCAAAGCCCAAAACCATTTTCACGTATCGGCCCAATCTGCCAAAATCATTTTTGCACATATTGTGAATCTCCCCCAAACCATTTCTCACCATCAATTCATCCATTCATGTGACCATGAATCTGAATAATTATTATCACTCATGGCCACCACAAATAATATCAGCGACCATGAATCTGACCTATTATCACTCATGGCCGTACGTGTCAATCCACAAACAAAACTGCTGCACATCAAATCAATAATTACTCGCTTTCCTCTTTCCCATAAAACTGTCATTTCAAATTGTGGGGAGAATTCACATAATTCATACTTAAACAGATTCATGCTCACAAAATGCCCTTATATCATGCAATGGTGATTAATTCATATAATCAACAAACACAAACCATCCATGTAAGATATATATAATTATATCACATAATACAAGCAGTTATATAATAGGGTGTACATTTATGTTGGATTAATTGTTTTAGATTGATTTAGTCGAGTTCAGAGTATACCAGCACAACGTATTATGAGCAGATCAATCAACCGATCATCACCCACCTGATTGTTCTGAGTTCCGGGAATATTGGGTAGGCAGACAGTCGAGTCCTTCGTGCGTGTTCCGAAAAGTACAGAATCCTAATAAGGAGTATTCCGATTAAAAGATTGACTTTTGAATTTGAAAAGCTTAAGAGTGTGAAACTCGAGGATTGAGTAGATCGTTGTCTTTAGAAAACTATTGAAAACTAAAGTTTTCAAAGGTTGATTTCAAATTGATAAGTACACCCCTTTTTAAGAGGAGGTGTATTAGGAGGGTGTATTTACTAAAAGCAGTGGTGTAACAGGGGGGTGTTGTATTTGCTGAAAGCAGTGATGTAACAGGGGGGTGTATTTACTGAATTCAGTGGTGTTCTTAACAAAGGCCCTTTAAGAAAGAAAATATAAGAATTCATATTTTATAAAAACCTCTTATTAAAACTTATTAAAGACTTTGGCTTTTCTAAGACAAATTATAAAAAGTACTTTTCTTTTCTAATATTAATATTACTTCTAAAGTTGGTTTGTAATACTTCTTAAACAAAGGATTATATTAATTTTTCCAAGAAACTATTTTGATTTGTTAATAATTTGGAATATTAAACGACTTATCTTTTCGTTCCTAATTCTCTAACAGTCACACAAGGGGAAGACGAGTTTCCCTTTGTCTCCAAAACTCAACTAATATTACTAACAACTAATTTCATCACCATTCAGCTAATTCTAAAATACTAATCCAAAAATACTCTTCAACTAAAACAACAATACTAATTCATCATTCTAATAATATCATCCAACTAATCCAATAACACTAGACAACAATTTCAATAATACTAAACAACTTAAAATACTTAACAACACTAACCAATTACTTCAACAGTTACTCAACAACTCATCAAGTGATATCAATAACACCAAACTGTTATTTCATCTCCATTCAACTAAAACCATTCGACTAACACTTCGGCTAAACTACCGAGCATAGGAACAAATTAAAAGGTACAACGGTAGAGAATCTATTAACATCAAAACTTCATCCATCTTACAGCCTCTAAAATAAAACATAATTCCAATATCTCCAAAAGTCTTAATAGTGCTTATTTCTTATCTAAACTAGTACAAGAAATTGAGAGAAGGTTAGCAACCTTACGAGTCCCAAATCGGGCAGCCTAACGGCGTAGTTTGGAGACTCGTCGGGTAAATTCGGGCAAGGTAACGTCGTGATTCTGGATTTTCCGAAAACAATCAAGCAACTATTCGACGTCTCGATCGAAATTGAAAAGAACAAAATTAAATTATGAGTATTAAAT
Organism: Ballota nigra; assembly: GCA_947034835.1. Taxonomy (NCBI): domain Eukaryota; kingdom Viridiplantae; phylum Streptophyta; class Magnoliopsida; order Lamiales; family Lamiaceae; genus Ballota; species Ballota nigra. The sequence continues at coordinate 83,732,144 of OX344720.1, read as the reverse complement.
CGAAGGGCCGCTAAATTGAAGGAATCGAGAAACAGAACAAAAGATGGAACTCACCCAAAGGAGGATGGAATCCGGTGGCCGAAAAAGAGGCACGGCGGTGCTTGGCGGCGTCGATCGGTGACGCTTGCGACGGCACCGGGATGAGCAGCGACGGAGGGAAGAGATCACGGCGGCTTTGATTGAGGCTGGAGAGGAGGCGACGGCTGGAACGATCGAAGGAGGCAATCGGCGCTTGGGCGGCGTCGCTTCACGGCGGCACTGGAAAAGGGGAGAAGCGTCGCGGCTGTTGGCTCCGTGCGGGAGGCGGCGCGACGCGATCATCTGTGCTACCGGCGGTGCGACGCGGCATCGCACGGACCTGTAACGCCCCGAATCCAAAACACATTAAATATCTCAGATTCGAGGTGTCACTTGTAACTAAAATACGAACTATAAAATTTTTGAAGGAAATATAACGGAGATGAGAGATGATGAGTTTTTATGCAGCGGAAGAATGAGTAGGATAAATTTAATATGTATATCACACACATATATGTGTACAATAAGCATAGTATTATCAGTAACATTTTATTTAAGTGGGGAACTCCGTGTCATCTCTATTACTGTCCTTGCTCCACGAAATCATAATCTGCAAGGGGTTGGGAAAATGGGGCGTGAGATTTGAATTCTCACGTATGGGTGATTTGCAACGTCATGGGATTGGTAAATCCGAAGTATATTAAATTATACTCATTAATAAAGTAATTAATAAATTTAAGCAGTTGACATATAAATACGAATAACATATATCACAGAAGTAACAAGCTCACGTAATAATTAATTGGGCATAATAGGTTTCACGTTCACATAATTGAAATATCACAAGTTGATTCACATTAAGGGGCAAAGCCCAAAACCATTTTCACGTATCGGCCCAATCTGCCAAAATCATTTTTGCACATATTGTGAATCTCCCCCAAACCATTTCTCACCATCAATTCATCCATTCATGTGACCATGAATCTGAATAATTATTATCACTCATGGCCACCACAAATAATATCAGCGACCATGAATCTGACCTATTATCACTCATGGCCGTACGTGTCAATCCACAAACAAAACTGCTGCACATCAAATCAATAATTACTCGCTTTCCTCTTTCCCATAAAACTGTCATTTCAAATTGTGGGGAGAATTCACATAATTCATACTTAAACAGATTCATGCTCACAAAATGCCCTTATATCATGCAATGGTGATTAATTCATATAATCAACAAACACAAACCATCCATGTAAGATATATATAATTATATCACATAATACAAGCAGTTATATAATAGGGTGTACATTTATGTTGGATTAATTGTTTTAGATTGATTTAGTCGAGTTCAGAGTATACCAGCACAACGTATTATGAGCAGATCAATCAACCGATCATCACCCACCTGATTGTTCTGAGTTCCGGGAATATTGGGTAGGCAGACAGTCGAGTCCTTCGTGCGTGTTCCGAAAAGTACAGAATCCTAATAAGGAGTATTCCGATTAAAAGATTGACTTTTGAATTTGAAAAGCTTAAGAGTGTGAAACTCGAGGATTGAGTAGATCGTTGTCTTTAGAAAACTATTGAAAACTAAAGTTTTCAAAGGTTGATTTCAAATTGATAAGTACACCCCCTTTTAAGAGGAGGTGTATTAGGAGGGTGTATTTACTAAAAGCAGTGGTGTAACAGGGGGGGTGTTGTATTTGCTGAAAGCAGTGATGTAACAGGGGGGTGTATTTACTGAATTCAGTGGTGTTCTTAACAAAGGCCCTTTAAGAAAGAAAATATAAGAATTCATATTTTATAAAAACCTCTTATTAAAACTTATTAAAGACTTTGGCTTTTCTAAGACAAATTATAAAAAGTACTTTTCTTTTCTAATATTAATATTACTTCTAAAGTTGGTTTGTAATACTTCTTAAACAAAGGATTATATTAATTTTTCCAAGAAACTATTTTGATTTGTTAATAATTTGGAATATTAAACGACTTATCTTTTCGTTCCTAATTCTCTAACAGTCACACAAGGGGAAGACGAGTTTCCCTTTGTCTCCAAAACTCAACTAATATTACTAACAACTAATTTCATCACCATTCAGCTAATTCTAAAATACTAATCCAAAAATACTCTTCAACTAAAACAACAATACTAATTCATCATTCTAATAATATCATCCAACTAATCCAATAACACTAGACAACAATTTCAATAATACTAAACAACTTAAAATACTTAACAACACTAACCAATTACTTTAACAGTTACTCAACAACTCATCAAGTGATATCAATAACACCAAACTGTTATTTCATCTCCATTCAACTAAAACCATTCGACTAACACTTCGGCTAAACTACCGAGCATAGGAACAAATTAAAAGGTACAACGGTAGAGAATCTATTAACATCAAAACTTCATCCATCTTACAGCCTCTAAAATAAAACATAATTCCAATATCTCCAAAAGTCTTAATAGTGCTTATTTCTTATCTAAACTAGTACAAGAAATTGAGAGAAGGTTAGCAACCTTACGAGTCCCAAATCGGGCAGCCTAACGGCGTAGTTTGGAGACTCGTCGGGTAAATTCGGGCAAGGTAACGTCGTGATTCTGGATTTTCCGAAAACAATCAAGCAACTATTCGACGTCTCGATCGAAATTGAAAAGAACAAAATTGAATTATGAGTATTAAATCGAAGGGCCGCTAAATTGAAGGAATCGAGAAACAGAACAAAAGACGGAACTCACCCAAAGGAGGATGGAATCCGGTGGCCGAAAAAGAGGCACGGCGGTGCTTGGCGGCGTCGATCGGTGACGCTTGCGACGGCACCGGGATGAGCAGCGACGGAGGGAAGAGATCACGGCGGCTTTGATTGAGGCTGGAGAGGAGGCGACGGCTGGAACGATCGAAGGAGGCAATCGGCGCTTGGGCGGCGTCGCTTCACGGCGGCACTGGAAAAGGGGAGAAGCGTCGCGGCTGTTGGCTCCGTGCGGGAGGCGGCGCGACGCGATCATCTGTGCTACCGGCGGTGCGACGCGGCATCGCACGGACCTGTAACGCCCCGAATCCAAAACACATTAAATATCTCAGATTCGAGGTGTCACTTGTAACTAAAATACGAACTATAAAATTTTTGAAGGAAATATAACGGAGATGAGAGATGATGAGTTTTTATGCAGCGGAAGAATGAGTAGGATAAATTTAATATGTATATCACACACATATATGTGTACAATAAGCATAGTATTATCAGTAACATTTTATTTAAGTGGGGAACTCCGTGTCATCTCTATTACTGTCCTTGCTCCACGAAATCATAATCTGCAAGGGGTTGGGAAAATGGGGCGTGAGATTTGAATTCTCACGTATGGGTGATTTGCAACGTCATGGGATTGGTAAATCCGAAGTATATTAAATTATACTCATTAATAAAGTAATTAATAAATTTAAGCAGTTGACATATAAATACGAATAACATATATCACAGAAGTAACAAGCTCACGTAATAATTAATTGGGCATAATAGGTTTCACGTTCACATAATTGAAATATCACAAGTTGATTCACATTAAGGGGCAAAGCCCAAAACCATTTTCACGTATCGGCCCAATCGGCCAAAATCATTTTTGCACATATTGTGAATCTCCCCCAAACCATTTCTCACCATCAATTCATCCATTCATGTGACCATGAATCTGAATAATTATTATCACTCATGGCCACAACAAATAATATCAGCGACCATGAATCTGACCTATTATCACTCATGGCCGTACGTGTCAATCCACAAACAAAACTGCTGCACATCAAATCAATAATTACTCGCTTTCCTCTTTCCCATAAAACTGTCATTTCAAATTGTGGGGAGAATTCACATAATTCATACATAAACAGATTCATGCTCACAAAATGCCCTTATATCATGCAATGGTGATTAATTCATATAATCAACAAACACAAATCATCCATGTAAGATATATATAATTATATCACATAATACAAGCAGTTATATAATAGGGTGTACATTTATGTTGGATTAATTGTTTTAGATTGATTTAGTCGAGTTCAGAGTATACCAGCACAACGTATTATGAGCAGATCAATCAACCGATCATCACCCACCTGATTGTTCTGAGTTCCGGGAATATTGGGTAGGCAGACAGTCGAGTCCTTCGTGCGTGTTCCGAAAAGTACAGAATCCTAATAAGGAGTATTCCGATTAAAAGATTGACTTTTGAATTTGAAAAGCTTAAGAGTGTGAAACTCGAGGATTGAGTAGACCGTTGTCTTTAGAAAACTATTGAAAACTAAAGTTTTCAAAGGTTGATTTCAAATTGATAAGTACACCCCTTTTTAAGAGGAGGTGTATTAGGAGGGTGTATTTACTAAAAGCAGTGGTGTAACAGGGGGGTGTATTTGCTGAAAGCAGTGGTGTAACAGGGGGGTGTATTTACTGAATTCAGTGGTGTTCTTAACAAAGGCCCTTTAAGAAAGAAAATATAAGAATTCATATTTTATAAAAACCTCTTATTAAAACTTATTAAAGACTTTGGTTTTTCTAAGACAAATTATAAAAAGTACTTTTCTTTTCTAATATTAATATTACTTCTAAAGTTGGTTTGTAATACTTCTTAAACAAAGGATTATATTAATTTTTCCAAGAAACTATTTTGATTTGTTAATAATTTGGAATATTAAACGACTTATCTTTTCGTTCCTAATTCTCTAACAGTCGCACAAGGGGAAGACGAGTTTCCCTTTGTCTCCAAAACTCAACTAATATTACTAACAACTAATTTCATCACCATTCAGCTAATTCTAAAATACTAATCCAAAAATACTCTTCAACTAAAACAACAATACTAATTCATCATTCTAATAATATCATCCAACTAATCCAATAACACTAGACAACAATTTCAATAATACTAAACAACTTAAAATACTTAACAACACTAACCAATTACTTCAACAGTTACTCAACAACTCATCAAGTGATATCAATAACACCAAACTGTTATTTCATCTCCATTCAACTAAAACCATTCGACTAACACTTCGGCTAAACTACCGAGCATAGGAACAAATTAAAAGGTACAACGGTAGAGAATCTATTAACATCAAAACTTCATCCATCTTACAGCCTCTAAAATAAAACATAATTCCAATATCTCCAAAAGTCTTAATAGTGCTTATTTCTTATCTAAACTAGTACAAGAAATTGAGAGAAGGTTAGCAACCTTACGAGTCCCAAATCGGGCAGCCTAACGGCGTAGTTTGGAGACTCGTCGGGTAAATTCGGGCAGCGTAACGTCGTGATTCTGGATTTTCCGAAAACAATCAAGCAACTATTCGACGTCTCGATCGGAATTGAAAAGAACAAAATTGAATTATGAGTATTAAATCGAAGGGCCGCTAAATTGAAGGAATCGAGAAACAGAACAAAAGACGGAACTCACCCAAAGGAGGATGGAATCCGGTGGCCGAAAAAGAGGCACGGCGGTGCTTGGCGGCGTCGATCGGTGACGCTTGCGACGGCACCGGGATGAGCAGCGACGGAGGGAAGAGATCACGACGGCTTTGATTGAGGCTGGAGAGGAGGCGATGGCTGGAACGATCGAAGGAGGCAATCGGCGCTTGGGCGGCGTCGCTTCACGGCGGCACTGGAAAAGGGGAGAAGCGTCGCGGCTGTTGGCTCCGTGCGGGAGGCGGCGCGACGCGATCATCTGTGCTACCGGCGGTGCGACGCGGCATCGCACGGCGGCTGGAGAGGCGCAGCGGCACGACGGCGGAGAGGCGGCGCTGGCGTGAGGACGGCGTGAGGCGTGGCTGGAGCAAGGCGAGGCGCGGCGGTGGCCCTGGTGGCTGGAGGCGATGCGAGCCACCGGCGATTGAGGCGGTGCGACGGTGGAGGGAGGAGGCGCCGATTGTGGAGAGTGGGAGAAGAGGAGCGACGCGTTTGGCTAGAGAGAGAGAGAGGGGGCCGAGAGGAGAGAGAGAGAGTTAGTGAAATTTGGGATTTTGATTTGTGTTGAAAGAGTCCTACGCATGTTTATTTATAGAGAAACTATTTTTAATTTAATTATTTAATTTTAAAGGAAGGGAATAATATGTGGGTGAGATTAATTCCCTTAATTCCTGATATTTTCGATCCCACTTGATACGGTTTAGGGATTGTTTGGTTCACGAGTTTAATTCCGAATTGAGAATTAATACAGTTTTAAAACTCAATTAATATTTTAAAGTATTTTAATTATTCTCAACAAATTATACGGATCGAAAACATAATTTTAAACTTTAATAATTAATTTCTCGTAGTCCCTTATCCGTTTGAAATATTCGATTTCTTTCTTCGAACTTGGGATTTTGATATAGATTATATATTTAAATTGCACAGTAGCACACAAAATTAATAAAATTAAAAGAAACAAGGATAATAAGGCTTTCTAGAAAAATAAAAGGTATAAAACGGGACGGGGTATTACAGTTATTATTTATTTATATTGTCATTTTGTATTGTATGTTGAAAGTTGAATACAATAAAAAAAAATTTGTTTAAACACAATTTTTATTTATTTTTTGTACTTAAATTAAGAAAAAAATTACATATTATTTGTTTAGAAAATACGGTTCGAAACCATGAACTGTCAGTTTGGAATTGGATACATCAAAACCTAAAACTGAAATCGGCAGAATCAAAATCGCCGATCATCAATATTTGGCAGTTCGATTTCGTTTCTACTATATTGGAATTAGGAATTAGTAGTTCGAACCGTTGGACAACTCTACCTCACAATACAAACTTTATTTTACAATTTCCATAATTTTTTTTTTTTAATTTGTGCACTCACCCTTATGAAATATTCTACGGGAGTAGTTAAATTTTAAAATAAATAAAAGCAAATTTAATTATAAAACTTGGAGAACAAAGATTGTTTAAACTCTTATAATAAAATCAAATTTTATGAGTATTCTAAATATTTTTGCAGCACACTCTCAAATTTCTATTTCATTTAAAGAACGAACACTTTCTAAACATATGTTTCTTTGCGCTTATTCATGATCATACTCTTGTTATGATATCTGAAAACGTCTTGAATTCATTCGGCTTCATTCAATTGAAGACAACTTCATTTCTAACACTCCATAAAATCCATATAATTGCTATCCATAGAGTTGACGATGTCCTTGCTTTCTTTGAAAAATGTAGGTTGATTACATTAAAAAAAATTCAGTATTAACGATTTTTAGTTTAAACTTCTTAGTATAATCAACCTATACTTTTCAATGTAATCAACTCACACTTTTAGTGTAAACAATCTAAATTATTGAGTGAGTACACTGTGCACCAGATACATATGAGACCTTGACATTTCAAAATTATTCGGACACTTAAATGTCATACATTAAAAAATACATTTTTGAGTATAATAGTAACATATAAATAAATATGAGTATATTATTGTGAGTGTGCACATAAATCAATAATTTTTTTAGAGTGAATAATTTTGTTATGGACGAAGAAGGTAAGTGTACAAATAATCGCGAGATGGATGAAGAATTATGTACCATTTCACTAGATATTACTACCTCCATCTAAAAAAATGGTCGTGCTCTTTTGCATGAGGATTAATGTGATATGTCGAAGAGTATTACAAAGTATTTTGAGGTCTGTTTTTGAAAAAAAAAATTATTTATGACAGTATGCAAAACATACTTTCTATTAACTACTATTTTATTCAAGAACAGACCTCACAATATATCCCGTAATACTCTCCGACATATCACATTAAATCACGTGAAAAAGAAGACTATTTTTTCTGTGGATGAAGGGAATATATATTTAAAAAAGAAAAAAAAAAAGAAAAAGGAGATCTCTTTACAATAGTAGTTTGTAACCGTTACCGTTGTTAAAAGATAAAAAATAGTACAAGTTATTGCCAAACAAAGTCATTAATTATAAAATACATTTGAATTATGTTATTAACATCAAAATGCCACACATATGAAGTGTAGGACATATTGTAAAAACATAACTTATCTTTGTCACTTATTGCACTTTGAGGACCATGGAACTATCGAATTTGTTGTGGAATTTTTTTTTTTTGTTCCATAACTTATCACTGTCCTATTTTCGTCAATTTTTTTTTAAAACAATTATGATTACATTCCCATAATTTACATCGAAAATGAGATTAAAGTTGGACAATCAAATAAGTTATAAGATATAATTGAAATTGTTAATTTTTTTGGGATGAAAATTAGATATTAGATAAATTATGAGACAAAAAATATTTTATCCCCTATTTTTTCTTTTAAAATTGTCCGAAGTCCTTTTTTTACAACAATTTGGTAGTTCGGTAGCTGTCCTGCAAATGTCAAAAGTTCGGTTCTCGAAGTGCAATAAGTGGCAAAGTAAGTCATGTTTTTTCAATTTATCATGAAGTATATTGTCATAAGGCAGTCTACAATTTCGAACCCATAATAAAAATAAAGTCACAATAGGATACATTTCTAATAAAAAGAAAAAGGACATTTACAAAATGGTACAATACCAAACCATTATTTATAAGATAGTATAATGTTAAAAAAAAAATTCTTATATTCAAGTTTTTTTTATGCATGTATTTAATTATTTTGTATCAATTTTTAAAAAGTTGTTTGATATTGTATTATTCTACGGTTACACCAATTCCAAAAGAAAAAAAATAATCCAATTTTGATGACTAAGAACTAATTTCCTCCATGTCACCTTAGTAGCAGAATTAGCCGTACGTGCTATCTTGAGTTTGCGGATGCATGGAATGAGTACCTTACCTACATCAGTCGCAGATTGACTTATTGAGAAAAAAGTGATGTGCGATAGGCCTCAAGAATTGAAAAATCGGGACCACTTCCATCGCCATTAGATGGATCGTGGAGACATATAGTCGCTACGAACCAATCCATTTTCGCACTACCGAGGGAGAAAATATTGAGATAAAAGATGACCGCTTTCAAACAAAAATTTAACTTGACTAAATTTTATATAAAAATCTTTATAATAAGCTTATCATAAAACTATTTTAAAATATTGAATATTTATTATTAATCTGGGTTCAATTTTTTTTAAAACACTTACAATATAATACCATCAACCCAAATTAATGATACTTTCGGTGAAATTATCGATACTCCTGTCAAATATTCAATACTTTAATATAGTAACACAACACTAGTATACATAAAATACTACAAATAAATACAAACATTGCACAAATATATCAAATTTTAAAATAAGATTAAAAAAAGGACTTTTGAGATTTTTTTTTGGTTGGGGTGGGGGAGGGGACGGGAGGGGGGTTGAACTAGTTGATTTTATTTTAGTAAAATATTACAAAAGAGAATGTAATCTTTCTATATATAAATTTAAGAAAAAAAAAAAAATTGAGGATGATGAACAATTAAATTTTGGGAATGAAAATATCCCAACCCAAGGTTGAAACTCAAACGCGTCATGAATTCAGCCCGCATTGGGACATTACAAATCTAGCCGAATGTGCCCTGGGAAGAGTTTGGGCCTGGTCAAATGGGTCTTTATCAGATTGGGGATGAGTCTTGGTATCTATCGTCCTGGATAATATATTAATATATACATATATATATATATATATGTATTAATTATGTATTAATTAGTTTATTTAAATATATTGTATATTCTAAATACATATTTACAGAAACGGCAGAGTCTTGCAGAAGTGGTAATGTTCTCTTCTTAGCTCCAATACTTCCACTTGTCCAAATATATCTGTTGAAGGATAGGTTTAGATATACAATTGCAAAAAATGCACTTTGAGACAGAGCAAGGGGATATATAATTGAAAAAAAAAAAGTAAGTTAAGGAAATGGCTAGTTTTTCATAATTAAAGCAAAACTCTGCCTTGGATGAGAACCCCAACAATGAAGGATGGATTATGAATCATTCAAATTAGTCAATGAACTCAATAACGAGTATAAAAAAATATATCTTGTAAAAGAATCTAAAAACAATAATTTGCAGATTAGCCCGAGAGCAGATTTTAGACGGGTCCTGGATCTGTAAAAAAATCTGAACGGACAAATCCTAGAACATGTCAAATCCGTCCCATTGCAATCTATGTATGAGAGAGTGATATAATTGTGGTAACTTTGCGCTGCTAAAAATCACAATTTTTCTCATGAGAGAACCAACTTTCATGCACAGGTTTGTTGAAATGATTAAAGTGGAAATCAATTTTTTTAACATAAAAGTATTCAGATAAATTCGGTTCGTAGTGCTAAATATCAACTCATGTCCCATGGATAGATAGATAGATACGCAGAATTAATTACGTTACATTTTAACAAAATACATTCCTGACAACCTAACATGGAGTTTTTAAGATTTATATTAGTATATAAATATATATATATATATATATTTTTTTTTTTTTTTTCGTTCTACTCAAATCTGGGCTAAACTAGAGGATGCAACACCTGATCACTATCCCCTTTTGGTCCACCCTCGAATCCTCGTTGCCTGTAAAGAACAGAAATGCATCATCAAAATTTGAATAGGGAAATCATCAGTAGAAATACCTTCAAACTATGGAAGATTAGGCATTTAATTGATGTTCAGAAAACAGTTCTTATTAAAGTTAAAATGAAAAAAAATAAAACCTTTTGGGTGTGTATCAATTACAATATGCCTTTTAAGATTTGCAATTCGATGCAACTAAAGATGGTATGAAAGCCAGAGTTGTCTTCAATTCAATTTACCGGGCTAATTCCCAGCGTAACACGTGACATCTAAGGTGGCACCAACTTCCACGTGATATTTAGTTACGCCCTAAATTAGTTTGTTACATCGAATTGAAAAAACTTTTTAAAAAACATGTTGTAGCTGATAAACATCTAAAAGGATGTGAATGTTTATGCAATTAATAATTTTTACTATTCCTAATAAAACAGTCCAAGTTGGGAAGTCAAAGGTTCTGTTTTAAGTAAAATTTCTATAATGTGTACTTATAACGAATTGCTTGAATATAATTGAATAAGTTACACCTACACATAAATGGAGGGTCATAAGCAAGAATTGGTGACTCATCAAAAATTGTACTTTAAATTAACTGGCTGACGATAATAAGTTGTACAGAAACGACTATATATATATAGCATTGTTTATAGCATTGTGGAATCAAATTCAAATATTATACAAGTATAATACATGAAATAAAAATGATGGAAACTTCAACCAAAAATTTAAGTAAATATTTCTCAGTGACAGGAGTTAGAGTTCAGTGATGCACCACAAGAAAGAAGGCGTTATTCAGGATTTCCAAACTACTATCAAACTTCACTTAAAAATTATATTCTCTCTCCAAAATAAAATTAAGAGTCACAGCTCACTAAACTAGCTAAGGAAAAAGTTTTATAAACACTGTAATTTCTGAAAGGCTCACATATAAGACACTATACATCAGAACTTATCGAGTAAATTTCATTCACAAGAAACATAATAATAAGTAAACCTTTTCAAGAAGTCCAGGAGCTACTGTAAATCTTATCATCTTTAATACATTATTTTAAAGTGTCGTAAGTTTTTCACATAAAATTTCCGGACTTCTCAAATAAATTAAATATATGGTGAAGTTAAGTTAGGAGATTTTTTTTCATCCTTATCATGGCCATTTAAATCCAACCATCACATGCAATTCTTTCATCAGAAATAAAATGTGAAATACAGTTATATCCAAAAGAAATAACATTCCTATGCTCAGGTATTTGGAATTCAAAACAGGTTTCTGAAATTTCCCATATTCTGATCTTCAGTTAAATACTTTCTGATAATGCCTCTATGCTATGGTCATATTCAATACCTCAAATTACAGCAACAAAAAAAAATAAATCAAGAGTGAAAGTAGGAATATACGCTTATAAAATTTAAAATTAAAGTAAAGATAACGAACCTTCTGGAGGCTGAGTCAATTTACGATTTTGGGGAGACATCATATCTTTTTTCAGTTGCATCAATATATCCTCCATCGTACACTCCCTTTTCCAATCAGACAACATGGGGAAGAGACTGGGTTCAACCTGAAAATTTGTTTGCCAAATGTAGAATTAAAGCATATGACCACACATAACATGTATTTTTTCATACTACTTACCACACCAGTTTCGTGGTTAACACAGCTCATATTTATCTGCGTCTGGAACCTTACTGTTGGCGGATTCTCTGGATATTCCTTTCCACAGAATAATTTTAATTGATATATGCGCCCTTCATGAACAGTCTGTTGAGAAGAATTCGCAATTAGAAGAACTTTTCATTCATTGGTTATACTATAATATATACATAATCCTTTAGCAAGTCTAATGATAAACTTGTACTTGGTGAATAGAGAGATAGTAGCAGAGCTTATTAAAAACATAGTCCAAGAATTTCACCAAATCAATGGATTGCTAGGTAGATGAATTTTTAGAAACAAGAAGGCACATTTTCAAAGGAAAGAAAAGAATTATCAAGCAACTTCAAACAAACCAAACTAATTCATACAATGGATAATACATACTCATATGTTATAGATTACTAGAAGTAGAAGCAACGATAAGAGAACTCACGTTAGGTGGACCAATGATGGTCCCTGTCCATGATTGCATGTATACATCATCAGCATCATCCATCCCATAACTGACGGTTCCATCCCCTATTCCCTTCTCTCCTCGCTCAAGCTCTTCCAATAACCTGAAGTTCCTAGGAACTGAAAAGTCGCAATTTGATTTTAAATGTTAGAATATTATATACCAAAGACTAGATATTTACCGAAATCTCAAGAATGCAGCAGTACAACTAGTAAAACAATCTGGAACCAGTGATTTTTTTCCTATCAGAATCTTAGTCAGATGAAGAATTTGGGTAGATCCAAGATTGATTCCATACTGCTGGGTTCTTGGTGTAATGCTATCAAAACACAAAACCAGAAATCGAACCTGAACGGTTGGCATCATAATCAATACAATATCACTAGAACACTAAGCCTCCTCTGTCGGATAGATTCTGTTTTATCCACGTGACTAATTATGATTCAGTTCATTAACTTTAACTTGTGATTGCTTCAAGTCCCAATTCAATTTTCAGTCCAGTTGTGATTGGAAATTCCCTTAACAAAGAAGTTCCAAGTGTGCACATTTCTGTACTAAAAAAAGTAAGCAAGTTGTTTACATACAAGACGAAAAGTTCATATGAATCATATCTACTATTTGTTACCACAATCAGTAGTGAAGTTTATATGGGGGAATTCCGGGGAAAATAGGTTTAAGTAGAATGATAAATGGAAAAGTAGTTAGGTAAGAACAGGTTTATTCACCACTTAGTTGCCCTAAAGCTATAGAATTTGTGACCAATTACCCATATCCTAGTCAAAAATAAGCAACTAGTCCTCTGCTACATTATATCTTTGACTCTCTAGTTACTTCAACATTTCCACTCTCAAGTGTTCTGCAAACATTCTTCTGCATCTAAAACTTTTGAACATTAAAACGAAAACAAATTAAAGAGTCATAGATGGAGCTAAAACTCAGCTCTTCCTCATTCTTCACTGGTTGTGACTCCACCAGTTACACACAAACGATTCAAATTCCGCACTAAGAGGTTAAAATCAGCAAAATTGATGCACGAAGAAAGGATTAAATATTAAAAATTCAACCGCAATTCATATCAATTTTGAAAAATTTAAGGAACTGTATCAGCAACCCTAGTGCTCTGAATTGAACTTACTGATTTGATCTGAATAGAGAATATGAAAAAGGAAAAATCCCAGCCAGGGGTTGGAAGCTTACCGACAACGCGTGATGATCCTTCAGAACCCATGTATCACTGCATTCACAGCAGGGCGGAAGGATTTTGGGGATGAAACCAAAATTGCGTTTGAGAGAGAGAGAGAGAGAGGAAGCTTTGAGTGGTAAGTTTTTGCAGTGTTTATTAGTCTCCAAATTGATGAATGGAGAGAGAGAAAGAGGGGGTTTCGAGGTTAAATCGAAAGAAAAGAATAAACTGCCCAAGTAGCATACATCAAAAGCAACACTCACACACGGTAGGTGGTGGTGGTGGTGGTGTTGTAAAAGTAATTCTGAAGTGCGATAATATCTAAAAAAAATGTTTAGTATTTTAGAATGTTTGAAAAAAGAACATATTGAAAAGCACCTAAAATTTTTTGTGCTATTTTCAGTGTTTCATTGTATGAATATATAACATGTGGAATTTATAAAAATATTCAATGGACCACCACAATTATAGAATTATGTGTTAAAGATTCAATGAGTGAAATACAAAATAGAATATAAAAAGTGGCTTAGGAGAATTGAACTGATGGAAAAGGTGAAGGTATAGCCACCCATATGACCTTATTTGTCTCTAGTGCACCTAGTGTATGGTGCACTCACTCAACAATTAAAATTGTTTATATTGAAAAAGTGTGGGTTGATTACACTATTATCGATTCTCAGTGTAAAATTCTCAGTATAATCAGCCCACATTTTTCAGTGTAAACAATCTCGACTATTGAGTGAGTGCATCGTGCACTATGTACATATGTGACCTTGACATTTGTCTCTTGAAATTTATTAATTAAATTTATTTTACATATTTTTTTTTGAATTTGAGTGTATGTAAACTCATTATTATATTCATTATTACCGTTATGCATATGCATTAGCATTGTTTAAAAATTAAGTCTTTCTTAAATAAAATCAAGCATTTCATATATATTGATAGTTTTTTTTTTTTTGACAAGACACAAATATTTATAGTTGATATGCATAAAAATAATAATGTGCATATATAACAATGATATTTGAAATTGAGAATTAACGTGAATTCAGATTCGCATGAGAAATATGCATATCAACTATCACTATTTAAAAAATGATTGATTTTTAAATAGTGATATTGTATATGCATAACAGTGATAGTATATATATCACATAGCAATAAAATTTAAAAATCGAATTCAAGTGAACTTGATCACACGAGTTTTTGCCCTCGTATAAACAGATTAAAATCAACAAATTAATTGAATAAAAAGGAAATCGAAATAATGGATGAAATATATTTGATATAAGATGAAAACAGTTGCACATAAATTGCATGGATTTTCATCTAATTTTAACTCATATTTTAATGGGTTATAGTAAAATCCAAAAAAGAAATTTATTTTTAGATTATATAAAGAAAATATATGTACATATAAATAAGAGATTATTACAATTTGGTTCTCTTTTCATAGCATAAACACAACTTGGTTATTACACTTTTAGAAAATGCAAATTGTTGATAGACGGCCAGACGAGCAACAATGTTTAGAGGTTTAAAAGACTAATAATACAAATTAGATGTCGGCGACCAGCAGAGATTAAATGAGCCTCAAGACACCAAGCGACCAGGAGTGACGTCAGACGGATATCAGGCGATCAACACAGCAAAGAAGCAAGATGAATAAATAATTAGAATAAAAGCAACGACAATATATTCACCATCTAGGCGACCAAGCGAGCAAGAATGGCCCACGAAGATCAGCTCAAAATTTCACTAACTTAAACATTACATTAAGAAGCAAACAAGTGTACTAAACACTTGTCATTGTATAAAGTGTAATAGTTTAGGAATAAGACAAGTGGATAAACACTTGTCAAAGCCAAAATCAAAGGGCTAAGAGAGTGACACCTCCTACTTGCTTGTAAGCCTATAAATACTCCTTCATGAAAAGGGTAAATGAGGTTCATATATTAAAAAATACACCAAAACTCTTACAATTTTATTTCTCAATTTTCACTAAACATAAAGTTATTACTTGTAATCTTGTTTGGTGACCTTCTTAGTGTTAAAACAGCCACTAATCATCAAATTCGAATCAAGGTCATCAACAATAGTCGCTAGAAGGAGGGTTCGAACCTTCGTTTGGTCGAAGATTTGAAGAATTCGACAAGAGGACCACCGGAATCTGCAGAATTATCACCGGAATCCGGCCAAAAGTCACCGGAAACTGGAAAAAGTCACCGGAAAGCTGGAAATCAAAGGGGTAATTCAAAATTTGTGAAGAATTTGTCTATATTTAAGAATTTAAATGCATGAATGTGTGAATTGAGGTTTGTTAAATAACCAAGTTCACACATACAAGGCTAGTTATTCTTAAATTGGCAAAGATGAACACAAGATCTTCATCACCGGAATACTTAATCGAAAATGGCGGGATCACAAGAACGACAATCTTCGAGTGCACATCTGTCACGTAGGTCGCGGACTCGGGTATCATCTACGGGTGATCATGCACGCACTGTACGGGCCACATCTAACAGAAATGTGCAAGTCACTATCGACACCCTTCCCCCGGAGGTGGAAGCCTTGGCCAGAAACCCGGAAGAACTCGCGAAAACGATTGCCGTTCTGCAATCAATCTAAAGACAACAAGAAAAAGCAGAGCCGTCAAGAGCGTTGGAGACGACCAGGCGATCAGCCGAGCAGATGAGTAAAAAACACTAAAATAAACGTAATGATGAAGTGGATAGCGCTCAGGCTCAAAGAAACAAGGGCAAAATTCCAATGAGCGAGAGGTTAGAGAGCAAAGGAGAATCCACACCGGGAGGAAGGACGGAGCTGAGCAAAGGCGCGACAAGGAGTACGGGACACAATTACGATGGAAAAACAGAGCGCAGGGAAGGACGTAGAGAGATCACACCACCAAGGAGCTAGCAGCAGCTGCGCACTGATGCTCGCCCATCCGTCCATGATCGACTTCGGCGATCAGCCTTTGGGCGACTAGGCCCCAATGGGGCTAGCAACGTCGCCAGGCGACCAACTCAGGAGAAACGTCTCATTGACGAGGGACTGCATCAGGATGAAGTCATTGGGCTTGATCACGACGAACAACCTCCCAACGGTGAAGCGTCTCCGAATGAGTTGCAAGCCCTCAAGAAGGCAATCGAGGAAATGCAGAAACAGTTAGATTCTCAAAAAGGCATTGGCTCAACAGTTTTACCATCATCGCCATTATCACCAGCAATCCTGAATGCGCCAGTGCAGAAGAAAATATAGTTCCCGACCGTTAGTCTATACGAAGGAAGTTCGGATCCCAAAGTTCATCTAGCAAAATACTCCGACTTCATGATATCCATGAGGGCGTCAGATGCTACACAGTGCCGTAACTTCCCACTCACACTTGGTGATGGCCCCCATCGTTGGTTTTCGGCACTTGCTCCAGGATCCATCAACTCCTTCGCACAACTGAGCAAAGAATTCTTGTCACATTTCTCTACTGCAAGGGGACGATGAGTTAAATAGGAAGTTCCTAGAAAGGTTTGATAAGATACTGCTAGAAGGAGAAATGGTCAGCGAAGATACCAAGATGGTAGCAGTAATGGCGGGCTTGAAAAAAGGGACCAATTTGTGGAAGGAGATACACCTTGCCTGCCCAAAGACATATGCAGAATTTAGACATAGGGCGGGCATACATGTATCCATGCAAGAAGCACTGCAGAAAGAATTGGGTGATAAAAGTGATCCCAAGAAAGCCGGAAAGAAATCTATAGGAAGTGACTACAAAGCCCCGAAAAATATGAAAACCTTCAATGAAGGGGCAGAACTGAAAGAAAGGTTGAATCAAGTATTTGCTACATCAATAGAAGCCGTGTACAACAATGTTAAAGACAGAGACATGCTTTCAGAACCAAGGAAAATCCGGCAAGAACGTGGAAAATTGAATCCGAACAAATACTGTGCCTACCACCAGAACATCGGACATTTCACTAGTGAGTGCCGTGACTTATTGAAACAACTATGGAGGTTTTATGAAGAGGGTAAACTGTCTGAATTTGTGAAGAAAGAACCTGGGAAGAGACCTAGAGTGGTTGGTCCACCCAGCTCGGATGACGAAGACAGTGACGACCAGCCGAGCAAGACGACCAAGAAGGGAAGAAAGGTTCCAACAGCCCCAGCAGTGTAGAAATGTAATAATTGATTTCATTAAATTGAATAGAGGAATACAAGGAATATATATACAACAAGAGATTTACAAACTAAATATGGAAAACATATTCTGTACAATTAGGATCGCAAATTATGCTAATCTAATTCCTCTAATTGTGGATCAATGATCTTGACTAATACGCCCCCGCAAAATAGACGTTCCGTCGGCAACGGAAATTTTGGATCTTAGATCATGAAAACGAGTTCGCGCGAGAGGTTTTGTGAGTAAATCCGCCAACTGGTCATGAGTATTAACATAAGCAACACGGAGAAGACCTTGTTGTACACGATCTCGCACAAAATGAAGATCGATCGCAATGTGTTTCATTCGAGAGTGTAGGACAGGGTTGATGGCAAGGCGAGTTGCCCCCATGTTGTCACACAGCAAGGACGGTGTGGCAGGTAGCTTTATTCGCAGGTCATGAAAGAGGTACCGAAGCCAACAGAGCTCAGAAGTAGCAGTGGCAAGGGAGCGGTACTCGGCTTCGGTGGAAGAACGGGCAACACCTTTCTGCTTGCGAGACCTCCAAGAGATAGGAGTCTTGCCAAGAAAAACAATATATGCCGAAGTGGACTTGCAATCTGTAAGATCACCTGCAAAGTCGGAGTCGGAATATGCTGTTAAGGAGAGATCGATGGACCTGCGTATTAGAAAACCATGGTGCAAGGTGCCCTTCAAGTATCTAAAAATGCGTTTAACTGAATGCCAAGCCTCAGGAGTAGGAGTGGACATATATTGAGCGAGACGATTCACGGTGAAAGCAATGTCCGGACGAGTGAACGTCAAGTATTGTAAGCCACCGATAGCACTCCTATACTCAGTAGAATCAACGCTGCCAAGAGAGGAACCAGTCTTCATAGAGGATGGAGTGTGAACAGGCTTAATACCTTCCATTTTGTGGCGTCGAAGGAGATCAAGCATGTATTTGTGCTGCGAAAGAAATAGCCCTTCCTTGCACTTGGCGACTTCTATACCCAGAAAATAAGAGAGGGAGCCAAGATCCTTCAGGATAAATTGTGACTGAAGATGGCGAGTAGCAGCGGCAATGACGGGCGGGGAGAAGCCCGTGATGATCAAATCATCGACATAAACAAGAACAAAGGTTTGAGCAATGTCCGTGTGTAACGTAAAAAGCGATGAGTCTGCCTTGGATCGAATGAACCCAAATTTATGTAACGCAAGACATAGAGAGTCATACCAGACCCTCGGAGCTTGGCGAAGCCCATATAATGATCGACGAAGTAGACAAACATGAGACGGACATGAAGGATTAGTAAAACCCGGAGGTTGTTGCATGTAAACCGGTACGTCAAGGTTGCCATGCAAGAAGGCATTACTCACGTCCAATTGTCGAAGAGACCAGCCCCTCGATACGGCAAGTGTAAGAACTGTACGGATGGTGGCCGGCTTGATGACCGGACTGAATGTTTCTTTGAAATCAATACCGGGTCTTTGATGAAAACCCTTGGCGACAAGGCGAGCCTTGTACTTGTCGATCGAGCCATCCGACTTGCGTTTAATGCGAAATACCCATTTGCAACCAATGATATTCGCATGTGGCGGAGAAGAAACAAGATCCCAGGTGCCATGGCGGAGTAGGGCATTGTACTCATCATCCATTGCCGCACGCCATTTAGGGTCAGCAAGTGCAGCCTTTACGGTGGAAGGCTCAATTCCACTTGGAAGTGGGTGTTTAGTTGCCAAATGTAGTGATTTGGGCTTGTAGATGTTATTCTGGCTGCGTGTGATCATGTGATGAGCACGCTGGGGCATTGGAGCAGTAGGTACAAGGGGAGGCGATATAGGTGTCGGCAAAGGCTCAATAGATTGAGCCGGCGACGGAGGTTCCTGTACAGCATCTCGAGCATCAGGAACAGGTTGGCGTGGTAGAGAAATAGGTCGTTCAGGCAGCGGAGGATCAACGGCCAAAGTAGGGATTACCGGTATATTGATTGTACTCGGTAATGTAGGAGCCGAAGCGGAAGAGAGTGGAGTTAAGCCCGGGAGTGATGACTCCATGAATTGTACGTGACGAGAAGTATAGATACGGCCCGAGGCAATATCATAACACCTGTACGCCGCTTGAGAGGGTGAGTAACCAACAAATAAGCATGGTGTTGACGGCGGTATCAGTTTGCCAGTAATGTAAGGTCGTAACCATGGAAAACATAAGCACCCAAATACACGGAGTTTAGTATAATTAGGGTCCTTGTTGAAGAGAATCACAAATGGACTTTTGCGACCAAGGACGGATGTGGGCATGCGGTTTATCAAATAAACCGCCGTTTGAAGAGCAAAACCCCAGAACTTGGGTGGTAGATTCGCATGATGAAGAAGAGCACGACCGACTTCGAGAATGTGCCTATTTCGACGCTCAGAAATTCCGTTCTGCTGAGGAGTATGTGGGGCTGTAGTGAGCCAGCTAATACCCAAATGAGCAAGGGCTGAACGGAGAGCCAAAAATTCGCCACCATTATCGGTATATAGATTTTTAATTTTATGTCCAAACTGATTTTCAACAATAGGCCGAAATGTATGAAAAAACGGTGCCACCTGTGATTTTGCATGCATTGGATATATCCAAGAATACCGAGAAAATAGATCAACAAACAGTAGAAAATACTTTGAACCATCAACGGACACCTCAGAGGTAGGACCCCACACATCAGCATATATGTATTGAAGTGGATGCATGGTAGTAAAAGAGCTAAGTGAAAACGGCAATTTACTAGATTTAGATAAAGTGCATGAAACACAACCAATGCCCAAAATCTGGGACTTATTCGAAGTCGGTAATGTAAACTTATTAATGATAAAGCGACTGGTATCCACAGACGGATGACCAAGTCGAGCATGCCAATTGAAAGTGGAGGTACGTAGACCCATAGCAGCAGTAAAACGACCACCAGCAGCAGGAGGTGGCAAGTGATAAACCCCATCAGAGCAAGAGCCTTTAAGCAGAGACACCCCCGTTTTCTGATCCTTGATAAGAAAATGGGAAGGAAAAAATTCCATACTGACATTATTATCTTGGGTGAATTTACTCACAGACAGAAGATTTCTCTTAGAGCCCGGAACGCACAATACATCAGATAGGAAAAATTTACGAGAAGGATAATTTAACAAGGATGTACCAGTATGAGAAATGGAGAGCCCAGAACCATCTGCCAACTGAACCTCATCTGTGCCATCGTACTCAGAATGAATTGACAAATTACGCATATCTGCAGTCATATTATGAGAGGCACCAGAATCAACCATCCAATTGGAGTTAGAATGATTACCATGGGGAGATTGAGCAAAATTTGCCATTGGTGGAGGATAGCGACGACAAGTCAGAGCGCTATGGCCCTTGTAATCGCAAAGTTGGCACACCAAGGGGGGACGATCCGTTTTGTGTTGCTGTTGTTGCTGTCCACCGGATCTTGATTGTCCACGAAAATTGGAGGACCATGTCTGACCATAAGTAGGCTGCTGAATGGGAGACCCCTTAGTATTGTTTGAATAATTTCGCTGCTTAGAATGGCGATTGTTTTGGCGAGAGGCTGCATTCGCCGTAGCCACAAGAGATCGCGTGGCTGCATCCTGGTTCTTTATTGTGAGTTCATGTTCGTAGAGAAGATCATGGAGCTCCTCGAAACGAAGAGAGGTCTCACGAGTGCGGATCGGTCCGACAATAGTAGCGTACTCCGGACCCAAACCATTGATCGCAATAAGAGTTAGATCATCGGCGCTGACCGGTTGATCGATGAGGGCTAACTCATCAGCCTTAGACTTCACATAGTGAAGAAATTCAGAGACGGATCGGTCTCCAATAGTAATGCGATAGAGCTCGCTTTTCAATTGATTGACGCGAGAACGCGACCTGCTTGCAAACAAGCGTGAAAGTATCGCCCACGCCTCGACAGCGGTGGTGGCGGAAGAGACCAGTGGGAGGACGTCAGGGACGAGAGAGCCGAATATAGCGGCTAAGAGTAGTTGATCCTGTTGGATCCAAGTCGCAATTGCCGTGGTATTACTGCCATCAGTGGCAGGAACAGGGCACGGAGTGGAGCCGTCTATGAAGCCCAATAGATTATGTCCCCGGAGGAGTGCGATCAAATGAGCTTGCCAAGAGGGGTAATTTTTGCTGCACAATTTGATCGGAAAATCGTGCTTGGACGAGATCGGAATAATAGCAGAGGGAGTAGGAGTCATGGTGATTTGCGGCTAAGAGAGGAGAAAGTCACAGGATTATTGTCGTGACCTACTTGATACCATGTAGAAATGTAATAATTGATTTCATTAAATTGAATAGAGGAATACAAGAAATATATATACAACAAGAGATTTACAAACTAAATATGGAAAACATATTCTGTACAATTAGGATCGCAAATTATGCTAATCTAATTCCTCTAATTGTGGATCAATGATCTTGACTAATAAGCAGAGCCGATGCGAGAAATTCTTGTGCTCGAAGCAAGTGGACCTGTTGGGGGATGCTCGGATGGAAGGTCTCCAATCTCAAAGAGGAAAAGAAAAGCAGAACTGAGAGCGGTAGCCCAAGTGAGAGAAGTGGGAATCAACCAGGCCACCAAGAAGACGGGAGACTTGGTGTTTTCAGAAAAAGACCTGGATGGAGTGCTCACCCCGCACAACGACTCATTGATCATATGTGCTAACATCATGGGAACCCGAGTCCACCGATTGCTCGTGGACACCGGCTCATATACAAACATTATGTTTAAAAGTACATTAGATCAGATAGGAGATTGTGCGGAGTATGTGAAAGATTGTAATTATAAGATAGTGAGATTCGGAGATGCTATAACCGTTCCCCTAGGAGTAGTTACGTTATCAGTTGAACTTGTATCGACCGAGAATCCTGACAGGAGGTTGATGTAAGTTCATTTAATGCTCCAAATGTTCGAAATTGAGGTGAGCTATGAAAAGGTAAATTGTAATGCTTGTAAATTGTAAAGGTAATAACAAGTTCTAGGTAATATATTTCCCTTTAGTGTATCTATATGTAACTCCCTTTTTTTTTTTAATGGGAAACATAAGCTGGTATCTTCATTTTAGAACTTTAGGTTCATTAATTAGGTTCGTGCGTTTGTGTTTCCTTAAACCCCCTGTTACCACACCAAGCTAGGAATTGCAAAAATTAGATTAGTATATTTCATTATTGAAAAAAAAATGATGTAAATATATTACTACAAGAAAATATAAAATTGCCTACGGAAATTGCCAATATAGCTACGAAATTTCCAACAAAAAATTTCGTAGTGAGAATTACCTATGAATTGCCTACAAAAATTTCTAATTGTATATGCATCTTCCTTCCTCACCTACAAAAGAATTTGCCTACGAAAATTCTGTAGGCAAATTGTGTTGTAGGTAAAATTTTGTAGGCAAATGACTTGTGGGTAATAGTACCTAGGGATGTTATTTCGTAGGCAAATTGTTTCTAGGTTGAGAAATGTAGAAGCTTTCATAATTAAAAAAATTCGTAAGCAAATTGTAGGTAATTCTTACTACAAACTTTTTTGTTGGAAATTTTTTGTAAGTAATTCTTTATTTTCTTATAGTGTATCTACCCACTATCATAGTTTCGAAATCAACTATTATCACATTTGATTAAAAGTGCCTCATAGTAATAGAAATTTCAAATTTTTTAAACGAAAATCAATCTAATGCCCTTCAAACATTTTACATGGAATCTTTGAGGTACGATTACCTTACCACTTGCTGACCTAATTTCTTCGTGAAAATATTTAATACATCTATAAAGGCCTGCGAAGTCATTTCGATGTTGGGATGAAGATTCTTGGTTGGATTTGTTCAATTTTAATAGGTGAATGATTGATGATTTCATTTGATTTAAACAGTTTGAAGATCTTCTTTTAAAAATTTGAATCAATAGCTATTGTTCCAGTTGGTTGATGTATTTAGGTGATCCCCATGTTCTAATATTTGACTTGGGTGCGATTCACAACGATCTAAACACGGCTAATGCTAATACATACAATCACTATATGCAATATCGAATGCAAAAAAAACAACTAATCTAAAATTTAAATTTGAAAGAGCGGAAGAAAATGGAGAATATTACATTGATCAACTCTTGGAGTAGAATAAGAAAGTAAACAAGAATGGGAGGAGCTAAAGTTGAAGGGGAAAAACTGAAACTACTTCAAACTCTGAACCTTTAAAATTTGATTTTCTTTTTAGTTAATGATAAAATAAATGAGATATAAAAGATAAAAGGAAAGTGGAGTCAATTGAAAAGGAGCTTAAGGATAAAGAACAAGAAGAATTTCCAAAATCAAAACCTGATCGATAGCTAATAAAAAGTCACTTAATAGATTAATAGTTGATCCAGCTTTTCATTGATGGCATAAACTTATTATGTCATTACGGAAGGCCAAATTAACTGATGCGCGCAAGAAGTTGGATATATTATTTATTTAAAAACAATATTAATATACACATGATGGTCCTTTAAAAAAAATACACGCATGATGGTCCTGAAATGTTTCATTCACTTATTTTTTAAGCAGAAAACAACAAAAGAAAAAAAAAAATTACAACAAGCACGTGCATCGCACAAGCTACAAACTAGTTATAGGAATTTGCAATAAAATGTAGGTATTTGTTACGTGGGGCATTCCATGTAGGGATTTGCAAATAAGCCTTGTCTTTTGTAGGAATTTGTGATTAATCCAAAAAAATATTATTTTTTTTATCAAAAGAAATCTTCGAATTACTACCCGTTAATTACCTTAATGCATAAAAAGTTATTAATAGATAAAATTCACATCATGTTTATAATGCATGATCTGAATTCTGAAGTAATGTTACATATTTGTTTAGGACTTTGATCAATCTCATTGCTCTTGAATTTCCGAGAGACATTATAGTCTGAGGGCAATATGTATGTTACATGTGAGAACAATATTTTTTAGGACACCAACTACTCGAGTAGCAAAACAAAAATATTAATAACACACCCCAAAAAAACTATCAAATTCTTGCAATTACGAAACAAAATATAAGAAATTAAATCAAACACGTAAGTCTCTTGTGCACCTAGTGCATAGTGCGCTCACTCAACATTTGAAGTTGTTTATACTTAGAGTGTGGTCTGATTACATTGGAAAAAATTCAATGTTGTCGGTTTTCAATGTAATCAGCTCACATTTTTCAGTGTAAACAGTCTCAACTGTTGAGTGGGTAGATGGTGGGGTGAAAATTCTATAAAAGAGTCAAGATAGAAGATAAGGATACTTCCCCATGTTCTAATATTTGACTTGGGTGCGATTTATAACGATTTAAACACGGCTAATGCTAAGATAACATACAATCACTATATGCAATATATATTTTCTAGGAAGAATGCAAACAAACAACTAATCTAAAAAAATTATTTGAAAGAGTGATAGAAAATGGAGAATATTACATTGATTAACTCCGGAAATTTTTGAAGTAGAAAAAGAAAGTAAAGAATGGGAAGCTCACAAAGCAGAGCTAAAGTTGGAGGGGGAAAACTGAAACTACTTCAAACTCTGAATGAGTTTGAAAAGAATAACTTAAAAATTTGATATACTTTTTAGTCAACGATGAAATGAATGAGATATAAAAGATAAAAAGAAATTGAAATCAATTGGAAAGGAGATTAAGAAGAAGAATTTGAAGGCATGAGATCCCAAAATTAAAACCTGATTAGCAAATATAAAAGTCACTTCATTGGTAAATGACAGAGTATAGATTAATAGTTGATCCAACTTTTGATTGATGGATAAACTTATTGTGTCATTACGGAAAGCCAAATTCACTCATGTAAGAAGTTGGATTATTCATTTAAAACAATATTAATATACGCATAATGGTCCTTTAAAAAAAATATACGCATGATGGTCTGAAATGCCTCATTCACTTAATTTTTTAAAGCAAAAAAAAAAAAAAAAAAAGCATTACAACAGGCTCTGCATCGCACATGCTAAAAACTAGTTATAGGAATTTGCAATAAAATGTAGGTATTTGTTACGTGGGCTATTCCACGTAGGGATATGCAAATAAGCCTTGTATTTTGTAGGAATTTGTGATTAATCCAAAAAAGTATTACATTTTAAAAAAAAAAAAAAATCTTCAAATGTAACTTCTACCCATTAATTACCTCAATCAATTAATGCATAAAAATTTATTAATAGATAAAATTCATATCATGTTTATAATGCATGATGTGAATTTTGAAATAACGTTAAATATTTGTTTAGGACTTTGATCAATCTCATTGCTCATGAATTTGCGAGAGACATTATAGTTTGAAGGCAATATGTATGTTACATGTGAGAACAATATTTTGTATGACACCAACTTCTCTAGTAACAAAACAAAAACATGGGTAGGTCTTATATGAGACCGGCTCATGGCATGAGACAATGAGAATTTGTGTAACTACGGTATTGGCTCGTTAACACTTTGGTAGGGGTAGATGTTAATTTGTATTGTTTCATGCATGAGAGTCTCATACAAGTTTTTGCCCAAAAACAATAATAATACACCCAATAAAAACTATCAAATTCCTTGCAATTACAAAACACAATATAAGAAATTAAATCAAAACACATTTCATTTTTGAGTAAGTCTCTTATGCACCTGGTGCATGGTGCGCTCACTTAACAGTTGGAGTTGTTTACACTGAAAGTGTTGGCTGATTACATTGAAAAAATTTCAGTGTTATCGATTTTCATTGTAATCGGCCCACACTTTTAAGTGTAAACAACCTCACTGTTGAATGAGTGCACCGTGCACCAAATGCATATGAGATATTGGCTTCATTTTGTCATATATATATATATATATATATATATATATATATATAAACAGGATCAAGAACAAATATACAATAATGCTCAAGAGCAAGTTGAAGAACTCAAAATGCCAGGAAGAGTGCAGCCTGACGAAGGGGAAGCATTCGGCCTCCATGAGGCTCTTTCTTAGCTTACGGGATTGGGACTTATTAAGGTGGTGATAAAAATAAATGAAGTCAGTCTTGTGCAAGACCGATTCTTAATATGAGACAATGAGATTCGATTAAATTTTGACATTGACACGTTAACACTTTGATAGGAATGAGTGTTAATTTGTATAATGAAAGTTTTTGTCAAATGGATGTGAACACTATATATGCTTGTTGTATTCTGCAGATATGATTCTACAATTCGTGGATTGTAGTGTTTATTTTCTTCCCCTCATTTTAAGATTCAATTAATATATTTGTAGATATATGTTAATCTTTTGACTCATTGTCTTGATAGGGGTTTTAGGAATTACTTAGGCCATCATTAATAATTTAATATTGTAATAGTAAGGAGGGCTAAAATTAATTCAATTAATTATTTCTCCTACGGTGATGAACCTCCATTGTGGAACCTTGTGTGCAATGCATTTTTGATTTTCGAAAAAACAAAAAAACTATTTGAAGATTATTACTGTTGGGTTTATTTTGAATCTAAAACACCCACGATTTTCACTGTGTATATTATGTTTGGGCTCATTTTGACTTTTGAGCCTATTTTCGAGGGGTTTGTAAATTCTCATTTTCACTATGTACTCTGGAAGACGCTGAGATCTCATAATGATCTTCTCTTCTAAACGTAAATGTAGCTAACACAATATTAATAGTTTGAATTACAAATTGTCCCATAACTTTTGGACAAAATAAATTTAATCTCAAAATTAATTTTTTAGCAGATTTGAAAGGTGTTTGGCTAAGCTTATAAACTCTTTAAACTACCTTATAAGCACTATCAATGTGTTTGATAAATTAAAGTGTTTATTATCTTATAAGATAATAAAATAAGCTCCTAACTTAAACTGTAAATTAATAAGTTGGGATTTTCCTACTTATTTACCTAACCACCTCCTCTCAACCACCCACCTCACCCTGGAACCATCTCAACCCTCCCCTACTCTCACACACCTCTACTTTAACATAAAAAATAAAATTTAAATTTAAAAATATTTATTATAAATTCTCAAATATCTTATAAATTGCATTAGCCAAACACTTTAGCAACTTATAAGTTACCTAAAAATTACATCTTATAAGCTTTTAAAACAACTTATAAGATATTAGAGCTTATAAGATGTTTCAAATAAGTTTAGCCAAACGGTACCCAATTTCTCTGAGAATGTCCAATTTTGATTTCAAATAGACAGTAAAAAATGAAACGACGTCACTTTGAAATTCGAAATTGGTGATTTCCGGTAAAGATGTTGATGTGGGGTCCATATGTGCTAATTATATTTGATTTTTTCTTTTTATAATTTTATTACACATCATTTATATTTAAAAATTCTAAGAGAAAGGAAAATTCAAATATAATATGCACATATGGACACTACATCAACACACTTGCCGAAAATCATCTATGTCAGAGTTCAAAACAACGTCGTATCACTTTTTACCATCGATTTGGGACCAAAATTTTGTCTTCTCGGAAAAATTGAGACTAAATTTAATAAAAAGTTAATTTTGAGATTTTGTCAAAAAATTATGGAACGATTTGCAATTAAAACTCCAAAATTAGTAAACCACGTAAATGTGTACCATTTGTTTTTGTTTTAAGTTTATGATTCTTTCTGGCTCCGACTTATTAATATAATTATATTATAATATTCTTTATTTATTGATGTCTCTCTTTTATTTTACAAGCTCTACACACATAGGTAGATAGGTAGATAAGAAACACAGAGACAGAAAGATCATCAAGGAGAGATTGGATTACTGGAGAAGCACGCCGCGTTCGCGGAGTTGATTGGCATTATAGAAGCTATAAATCTCATACTGAAGAGTGCAATCCGGCTTCAGAATTCTAACCCCCGTCAGAAAATCACAGCAACTCTGCAGACTCACCGTCGCCTCCGTCAAGCACGCCTGACAATCACTCGACGACAAGTCCGGCCGGCACTGCACCAACCCATAAATCGTTGACGACCCCGAGTTCCTGCTCCCGCCCCCGGCCTTCAGCCCCGACCCCCCGCCAGCCGCCAGCCTCCGGAGAGCACTCAGCAGCGCGTCTCTGTCCGCCTTGAACTGCGCTCTGTTTCCGGCAGTAATGCCATTGAATAGGGTAGCTTTGTCGGTGGTTGGCGGGTTTATGGCCCCATCGGTGTATCTGTAAGGGAAATAATTAAATTATTTTCTACAAATTTAAACTTTTAGATAGATATTATGAAATTCTTTCATTATATTAAAATCAAAAGACTCACGCCCAAATAAATATTTGGGTTCGATTTTATTCTACACTCATTGATCCTTCCAAAAAAAGGAAAAATAATTAAAGGCAAAGTATTATATGAAAATGGTTCAATATAAACTTATCATTAAATAATTTTAAGGTATCAAATATTTAATCAGGAGAATCATTAATATGTGTCAGTGCTATTATATTGTAATTGTTGTAAAAAAAATTAACCCAAATTAATGATATCTCTAATGAAATTTTTGATACTCCTAATCAAATATTCAATACTTTATATGAAAATGCATTGTTCATAATAAGTTTATCATGAAACAATTTCAAAGTATCAAATATTTTAACAGGAGTATCATAAATGACATTAATATGGGTCAGTGGTATTATATTGTACTCCCTCCGTCCCAGGGAAATTGGCAACCCTGGTGAATTAAGAAAAGTGGTAAAGTAGTGACATATGGGTAATGTGTGTGTATGTTTGTGTGGGTGTGCACGAAAATCAATGTAGTTTTTTTAAGTAGTGTGCAAATTGGCGTGGGACGTCCAAATAAGAAAAGTGTGCAAATTTCTCTAGGAGGTAGGGAGTAATAGTTGTAAAATTTTTTGAATCCAAATTAATGATACTCTCCCTATCAAATATTCAATATTTTAAAACAATTTTATGGTAGGCTTATTATGAACCATTTTCATATAAAATCTACTAATAATTAAATAAATTAATTCTACAATTTTTAGATGAAATGGATTTTTTTTAGTACCGGACCACACAGTTCTGCTCGGCCCAGACGACGCCCTGGCGCTGATTCCGGCATATCCGGTTTAGGTCCGAGGGGGCGGATTGAAGGCACGTGCGGCACTGGTCGGGGGTGAGGTCAGCGCGACAGAGTGCGAAGGCTGTGATGGTTTCGGCCCTGTTTAGGACGCTTATGGAAGCAGCGTAGTAGCCGTTGTTCGGGATGTTTAAGGGGAGAGTGCGGAATATTGCGTCGAGGTTGACGTCGTAAGTGCTATTGTTTGTGTAGCCTCCGTTGGCCGTACAAATGTTTGGTTGGGCATTCGTGTTGGATAGGAAGTTTATGAGAATGAGTAGAAGAATTGGAGTGATGAGTTTGCTGATTTGGGATGATGTATTCATGACGGGAGGATCTAATGATGCTTACATTGTGAAGGAAATAGTCCGTTTATATAGCAAGTTTTATTTTACAAGAACCGTGCATATATAGCTGCATAGCCATAGCTAGCTTTTAAAAGTATTTGACTTTCTTTTATAAGTTCTTCATACAATGACGAGTTAGTACTAGTAGCAATATGTTTTCTTTGGCTTTTAAGTACCATAAAAAGATATATTTTGAAAGTTTCTTTTTTTTCTCTCTGGGGCAAAATGCACAAATATTTCCCTGAAGAGTAATTATCGTGTGCACTTGGTGTATGATGCATCCACTCAATGGTTGAGATTATTTACATTGAAAATTATGATTTTATTACACTAAAAAGTGTGGTTATATTACACTGAGAACTGATTTTTAATGTAAACTAGTCAGTGTAATTAAACCATGTACATTGAAAAGTGACACATTTCAGTGTAACCAGTCTACACTTTTCAATGTAAACAATCTCAACTATTGAGTGACTGCACCGTACACCAAATATATATAAGTTTTATAACTTAGTTACAATTCTATCACATCATTTCAAGTAAGGGGTTGTGGGATTCATCTCCTTCCATCAACAAAAAATAAAAAAATGTAGTGCTCTTCTACTCATTTTAAAACTCAAATTATTTATCCATGTTTAATATAAAAAATTAAAATATCTGCTCATTAATTTTTTTATCATTTCTCTCCCTTCTACCATAGCTATCAAAACCCTCAATTTGAAATCAAATGACTCGGTGATTTTTTATTTTTTTAATAAACACTACAAAAAAGATGGAGATTAGCGACGGGAATTTTGCGACGGCAAGAATATCCGTCGCAAATTCTTGAATTTGCGACGGATTTTTGTAAGCCGTCGCAAAAAATGACAATTTGCGACGGCTTAGGAAGTCCGTCGCAAAAGATAGTAATTTGCGACGGATAAGCCGTCGCAAAATCTAGGGCCCACCGACTTCGTCTTGAACCGGCTACATTTGCGACGGAAAGGTCGTCACAAATTTCAATTTTGAGTTTGCGACGGTCAATTCCGTCGCAAAACATACCCGTTTAAAGGTGACCGTTCGGGAAACGACCCGTTTGACTGATTTGCGACGGAAGAGGCCGTCGCAATTTTAAACTTTGTAATTGCGACGGACTAAAGGCGTTGCAAATGTGAGCGGTTGAAATTTGTCAGGCGGGTTGGTGGCCAATAATTGACCCGTGTCGTCGCAAAAGAGCTCTGCGACGGAATAGCCGTCGCAAATTATGCAATTTGCGACGGAAATTTAGGCCGTCGCAAATTTACGCAGTTTTATACCAGTCTCCTTCCTTTTCCTTCCCTTTCACTTTCACTCACGAAAAAAAATAAGAAATGATACGGTTTTAATATGTTCTTCACGTATAATTGGTGTATTTGTCATTGCCTTCAACCTCAGCGTACATATTTGTCATTGCCTTCAACTTCACCGTACGTTTTCATATTTTTAACTGTTTAATTGTCATATTTTTATTGTTTCAATTTTTTAGTACACTATTAGGTAATGAGCATGATATATGTTTATTTGATGGGTTTTAGTATGATTGATGATATATGTTTATTTGATGGGTTTAGGTTAATTTTAGTTTGTGTGATATTTTATACCTATTTTTAGTCGAAACTCTGCTCAATTTTTCTGTACACTATTAGATAAATTGTGTGATGTTTGTTTATTTGATTGGTTTACTATGATTGATATATATGGTTGAGTTGGATTGATTTTTGTGAAGAAAAATTGTGTATATCCTTATTTTTAGGCAAACTCTGCCCAATTTTTTACAACTCATGTGATATTTACTTTTAATTTGTAACATATGCAATTTCCAGATCGTGGTTGGATGTACTCAATACCTAGAATGATAGGAGGAGGCATTAACTCTGTCTTTTGCAATAAAATTAATGAGTTTATTGAGTTTGCACTACAACATCCATGCAATATGGATTGTATGGGTAATATTAGGTGTCCGTGTAAAGACAGAAGATGCAGAAATATGAGATTCTTGAGTGTTGATGAGGTTAGAACTCATCTTGTGATTTCCGATTTTGTTCCCCGTTATTACAACTGGACCAGTCACGGTGAACAACGGTGGAATGTTGACATCGAAACCGTAGAATACTGGTATACTGGGTGGAGCGGTGGTGGAAGTTCTGATGTTGGTGGTTCAAGTTATGTTCCGTATACTCAATTTGAACCACAAATAGAGGATGAACCTGATAGATATCGAATGATGATTGCAGAATCTGTTTTGGGTGGTCAACCACAATTCAATGAAACACCTATGGAGGAGGAACCAAATCATCGGTCAAAGAAGTTTTTTGATATGCTTAAAATCGTTGATCAAAAGTTATTTCCTGGTTGTGAGACTGAGACGCAATTGTCATTCAATGCTCAAATGTTGAACATCAAAACTGAAGGTAAGGTCAGTCAAAAAGTGTTCAATCAATTTGCTAAATTGTTCAAACGAGCTCTACCTGAAGACAACACGGCGCCTGATAATTTATATCAGAGCAAGAGGCTCTTGAAACATATGGGTCTACCCTTTGAGAAGATTGATTGTTGTACAAACGGTTGCATGTTGTTTTGGGATGAGGATGAGGATCAGGATCATTGCAAGATGTGTGGTCACCCACGGTACAAACCATCTGGTCGTACAAAAAGTAAGAAGAAAGTACAGTTGAAGGCTTATAAGGCAATGTATTACCTTCCCATCACTCCTCGTCTAGAGAGGTTGTATCAGTCCAGTGCCACGGCTAAAGACATGACATGGCATGCTGAGGAGTGTTCTGGTGAGAATTCTGGAGAGATGCGGCATCCTGCAGACTCGGAGGCATGGAAACATCTTGATAGGGAGTTCCCAGATTTTGCAAGGGAGACGAGAAATGTGAGGTTAGGCTTGTGCACGGATGGTTTTGCCCCATTTGGAATGCACGGAAAAAAGTATTCATTATGGCCTGTGCTGTTGACCCCGTACAATCTACCTCCTTGGTTGTGCATGAAGCCTCAACATATATTTCTTAGTATCTTGGTGCCTGGACCACACAACCCCAAGCATAAATTGGATGTATATCTCCAGCCATTGATTAAAGAGTTGAAATCTTTGTGGTCTACGAGGGTGGAGACCTACGACGTCCATAGGAAGCAGAACTTCACGATGCGAGCTGCACTTTTGTGGACCATTAGTGACTTTCCAGCATTTTCTATGTTGTCTGGGTGGTCAACAGCAGGAAAACTAGCATGCCCGTATTGCATGGACGGTTCTGATGCATTCTATCTTCCGTTGAGTAGAGAAATGTCATGGTTCGACAACCATCGCAAGTTTCTTCCTCCTGATCATCCCTTTCGGAGGAACAAAACAGACTTTCTAAAGGGTAAAAATGCAGTAGGCCGCCCAAGACCACGGATTCGATCAGGTATGTGTCTGGGTAATGAATCACTACTGATGTCTATGTGTCTCATATATATAAGTTAACCATATATAAATTAATTATTTCAGGTGATTCGTTGTTGTATGAGGTTACAGTCACTGATTTGATGAAGACAACTGAGGCGGGTGCAATGGAGCACAATAAACGTATCCAGGGTGGTTGGAAGAAGAGAAGTATCTTTTGGGACTTACCTTATTGGAGCAAGTTGTTGATTCGACACAATTTGGATGTGATGCATATAGAGAAGAATGTTTTCGACAACTTGTTTCATACGGTCGTGGGTACTGAAGGGATGACCAAAGACACTTCAAAATCCAGAGATGAGTTGAGGCTCTTCTGTTCTCGTGCTTCCCTACACAAGGATGAGCAGACAAGAACATATCCCCAGGCCTCTTACACAATTAGTAAAGCAGAAAGGAAGAATTTGTGTAAGTGGGTGAAAGAGTTGAGCTTCCCTGACAATTATGTGTCGAATTTGGGAGACAGAGTTGACACGGAAACCGGAAAGGTGTCTGGAATGAAGAGTCATGATTGTCACGTGTTCATGCAACGACTCTTACCTATTGCATTTCGGTACTCACTTCCCAAGAATGTATGGAGTGTCATCACGGAATTAAGTCTCTTTTCCAGACACTTAACGGCATCAACGATTACAGTTGAGGACATGAGGCGTTTGGATGAGGAGATCCATATTATTCTATGCAAACTTGAGCGGATTTTTCCACCCAGCTTCTTCGACTCGATGGAGCACTTACCCGTACACTTAGCGTATGAAGCCTCAATTGCTGGTCCCGTACAGTATCGATGGATGTACCCTTTTGAGAGGTAATTCTATACCATTTTTTAAATCGACTTTTAAGATCAATACTGAATAAATTTTCTAACACAAGAATATTTTAGGTATTTGCACAATTTAAAGCTCAATATTGGAAATGCGGCCCACATCGAAGCATCAATTGTTAATGCATACCTTACTGAAGAGGTTGGAGCATTTTATTCTTACTACTTCGGCGATCAAGTTCAAACCAGAATCAGAAATGTGCCTCGCAACTACGATGGTCGTGGAGTAGACCATCCCCTTCGTGATGTTGAAGGTATGTTATCTGTATTTTTGCATCCGGGTCGACCAATGGGTAAGGGCACCAAACGACCGTTCAGGGGCAGTATTGAAGAGGAAACAATACATTCATATGTTTTGATGAATTGTCCTGAAGTCCAACCGTATATAGAGTAAGTAATTTAATTTTATAGTTGAGTTTTTTACAATATGTATACTGTTGATATCTGAAAAGTAATTAATTTCTTTTTTTCTGATATATAAGCATGCTTTGTGAGTATAAGCGTCAAGTAGAACCAGACATCACAGATGCAACAGTTTTTCAATCCATCCGCAATGATTTTATGTTTTGGTTCCAACGTTACGTGAGTACCACATAATTATATGATTTTTACCTTATAACAAATATGTTATTATTTTCATACATGATAATTTAATATTTACAGGGACAAAATGACCTACTTAATAACAACCCACATCTTGAAGCTCTGAGCAAAAGACCACTACGTAGTGTGGTATCATACCACGGATATTACGCAAATGGATACAAATTTCATACTGAAGCGTATGCTTCAACGAAATCGACTACAAACAGTGGTGTTTGCGTTATCGGTGCAAACTACAACGAAGAACCCATCGATTACTATGGAGTGCTGCAAGAAGTAGTTGAAATAGAATATCCGGGTTGGCCGAGCAGGACGATAGTGTTGTTCTTGTGTGAATGGTATGATCCAGGGAACCAAGGAACAAGAGTCGACAAAAACTACAAGATTGTTGATATCAACACCGGAAAAAAGTTTCCGGCGGCATACGATCCTTATATTTTTGCAACGCAAGCATCTCAGGTATATTATTGCAAATACCCCGGATCAAGTAGGCCCAACTTGAGGACAATTTGCAAAGTAAAGGCAAGATCATTGGTTGAAGTTTCTAATCCGTCAAACAAAGACGGTGTAGAACCAACAGATCCATTTCAAACAGAGATACAAGAGGCTCAAACAGAGGTTGATCAAGCAGGTGTGAATATTTTTGTCGACTTACTTGCTGCAAATCCAGAAATGATAATGATTGAAAGTGATCATGAGGGTGATGGACAAGAGCGCGGTGGGGAGGAAGAGGAAGAGGAAGAGGAAGAGGAAGAGGATGAAGATGAGGAAGAGGATGAAGATGATGATGAGGATGACGAGGAAGAAGACGACGATTAGAATTACTAAATTATTGTATATATAACAAGTGAAAAACGAAAATGAATTAATTTGGTGAATTATGAAAAAAAAAAACGAGTCAATTTGGATACATACACAATTAATTGCGTACAAATGAACGAATTATAAATTTAAGCGGGAGTCGAAATAAATAAATTTACAGAAATAATAAAAATTAAATGGCCCCAATATTTATAAAAACAAGTTAGAAACGAAAATGAATTAATTTGGTGAATTGTAGAAAAAAAAATGAGTCAATTTAGATACATACACAATTAATTGCGTACAAATGAACGAATTATAAATTTAAGCGGGAGTCGAAATAAATAAATTTACAGAAATAATAAAAATTAAATGGCCCCAATATTTATAAAAACAAGTTAGAAACGAAAATGAATTAATTTGGTGAATTGTAGAAAAAAAAATGAGTCAATTTAGATACATACACAATTAATTGCGTACAAATGAACGAATTATAAATTTAAGCGGGAGTCGAAATAAATAAATTTACAGAAATAATAAAAATTAAATGGCCCCAATATTTATAAAAACAAGTTAGAAACAAAAATGAATTAATTTGGAGAATTGTAGAAAAAAAAATGAGTCAATTTAGATACATACACAATTAATTGCGTACAAATGAACGAATTATAAATTTAAGCGGGAGTCGAAATAAATAAATTTACAGAAATAATAAAAATTAAATGGCCCCAATATTTATAAAAACAAGTTAGAAACGAAAAAGAATTAATTTGGTGAATTGTAGAAAAAAAATGAGTCAATTTGGATACATATATAATTAATTGCGTACAAATGAACGAATTATAAATTTAAGCGGGAGTCGAAATAAATAATTTTACAAAATAAAAAAAATAGTTGGGCAAAATATTTTAATAAACAACTTAGATACGAAAAGAAATTAATTTGGTGAATTATAAAAAAAATGACTTAATTTGAATACATATACAATTAATTGCAAAAAAATAAACAAAAGTAGCTTGTGCCCTAGTGGCGCGCACCCTCTCCTCTTGCACAAAAGGTCCCGTGTTCGATTCCCCTTGGACGCAAAAAATGGATTAATTGTTTCAGGCCTAATAAGACTAATATAGAAGGTGGACTGCATATAATAAGGAATGGGCCGGTTGGCCCAGTGGTCCGCGCCCGCCCCGGCCGCCTCGGGTGCCTGGGCTCGAACCACGTGAGCCACTTTTTTTTTTTGTATAGGCTCGGTAATTTGCGACGGCCATATTCCGTCGCAAATATTGAATTTTGCGACGGAAAACAGCCCGTCGCAAATTATAACACAAAAAAGTATAAAAAAATATATAAAAACATTTGCGACGGAATTTAGCCGTCGCAAATGTTGTTGACCCGATCGGGTCTGACCCGAAAAGTTTGCGACGGACAGTATGTGTGACCCGGCCGAATCTGACCCGCCAATTTTGCGACGGATTTGTCCGTCGTTAATTTGCGACGGATGGCCTAATCCGTCACAAAAATTTACTACGGCTGTTTTAGGTACGGATACGTGTCCGTCGCAGATCCCGTCGCAAAACACTGTTTGCGACGGATTTTCCGTCGCTAATTCCGTCGCAAAACAGTGTTTTTTTTGTAGTGAAAAGAATAAACACATGATCTTTAAAACAATTTACAAATTAGCATAAATTAACATTTATCTCTTGCAAAATATTAATGTGTCATGTACAACTTAATTATGTTTCATCTCACCGTGAGATAGTTTCACCCAAAAAAAAACATGTTTGTGTCGATTGAAAAGAATGTTTGTCTCGACGGAAAAATATTTTTTCTCAATGGGAAAAAATGGGAATAAATTATTTGTCTCAATCGTTTTAATAACGGAGGCTACACAAACAATAGTTGTTTTACTAAAAAATTCATAGTCGTCAGTCGTGTACAATTGAATCATACCATTGGTGTGTGAGTGTTACCAGTGGTAATTACGCTGATGAATATGAAATATCCAGTTAATTTCAAAAAAAATTCTTTAGTTTCTCTCTTGAAGATCCGTAATAATATATATCTAACTACTCACACTACAAAAAAGACGGGGTTTTACGACGGCCAACATTCCATCGCAAATTTCGTGTATTTGTGACGGATTTTGGTTAGCCGTCGGAAAAAATGAGAGTTTGCGACGGTTTTGTATAGCCGTCGCAAAAGTTAGTGTTTTGCGACGGGCATGTCCGTCGCAAAATCTAGGGCCCACCACCTTCGTTGTACACCGGCTATATTTGCGACGGATAAGTCGTCGCAAATTTGCGACGACCGTTTCCGTCGCAAAACGACCCGTTTAAAAGTGACAGTTCGTGAAACGGCTCATTTGACCGATTTGCGACGGGCATGTCCGTCGCAATTTTTAACTTCGATTTTGCGACGGCATCTGATCTTTTTTTGCACATCTTTTGGGGAAACGGTGCGTTGACTGATTTTGCGACGGACATGCCATCACAAATCTGACCCGGTTTAGCGTGACTTTTCGGGAAACGTCGCTTTTGACCGATTTGCGAAGGATTGGCCGTCGCACATTTTTAATTTCCAAATTTGCGACGGATTAGCCATCGCAAATACGCAAAAACGACGCCGTTTTGGAGTTTGCCGGTCGCAAATTTTTTTCCCCTTATATAAGCAGCCGCAATGAAGAAGTCGGGTGTCTTCGCTGTAGAGCCAATTCGTCCCCACCGAGTGCTCGTTTCGTCATCTTCTACAAATAAACCGTAAGTTTTCTTCATTTTTACCGTTTAAAATTTAATTTTAAAGCATGTTTAGAATTTGTTAAGTTTAGAATTGATTTTAGTTGAATTGTTTGAATTATATTGTTGTTTGATTTTAGTTTAATAATTTTTAATAATATTAGTTGATTGATTTTAATTTAGTTGAGTAGCTAGTTTGAATTATATTAGTTGTTTGATTTTGGTTTAATGATTTTAAATAATATTAGTTGATTGATTTTTGTTTAGTTGATCGAATTTAGTTGAGTAGTTTGAATTATATTAGTTGCTTGATTTAAGTTTAATAATTTTACAAAATAATATTAGTTGATTGATTTTTGTTTAGTTGATCTAATTTAGTTGAGTAGCTAGTTTGAATTATATTAGTTGCTTGATTTTAGTTTAATAATTTTAAATAATATTAGTTGATTGGTTTTAGTTTAGTTGAGTAGTTTGAATTATATTAGTCGTTTGATTTTAGTTTAGTGGAATTGAATTGAATAATATTATAAGTTGATCGAATTTAGTTGAGTAGTTTGAATTATATTAGTTGTTTGAATATTATGTTATGAGTATTTCATTGATTTTGAATAATATTATGTTAGGATAGTGGTTTGAAAATAATATTATATTTAGAATATTATGTTATCAGTATTTCATTGATTTTAATTTAATATTTCGAATTATATTATAAGTATTTCGAATAATATTCGAGAATTTTGTTATAGATGAGCGGACAAGGCAGTGGCAGTGGCAGTGGCAGTCAGCCTCCGAGGGATGAGGAGTCGAGGAGGGCGAGGAGGGAGGAGACGACGGGCCTCACTGAGACCCGTGGTTCCACCTATTTTCAGGCCGAGGTCTCTATCACCTCTTCACAGCCTGGTGATGGCTCCTCCTCCTCATAGCAGACTGCTGACGGCTGATCCTCCTCCCGCCAGCATCCGGTTGTTCAAGCACGGATGTCTGTTCAGCCACATGGTTCAACGTAAGTTTTAATATTTTATACTCAATTTTTTTATTAATTAAAACCTAATTATTTTACTAACTTTAAAGTTTTAATTTTACAGTTGGATTCCGGGTCATGAGACTAGTAATCAGGTTTCCAAGTCCATCCTTAGCGGTGGATTCGATCCCACCGCTTACAGTTGGGGGCTAGTGTCCGATGCAACAAAACAAACATACTTCGAGGAGTTTAAGGTATTAATTTAATTTATTAATTCACCGTTTATTAATATCAAATATATAACAGATATTTACATTTAAATTGTAATTGCAGAAATAATGTGTCTGGGCACCGGAGCACAATGACCAAATGTGGAAGAATTTTGAAAAATATGCGGCCGAGAGATACAGAGACTGTTGGGCGCGGAGTCCAGCATCTCCCAGCCGAGTCGGGTGCGATAAAGGCCCGGTGCGCTAAGTCCGGTGGAGGTTATTCGATCTGTGGCGCTGTAGCTAGATAGGGTTAAAGGAAATAAAGTAGCACCTCACTACAAGTCCGGGCGTTTAGTCTAGTGGCAAGCGCTTGATCCTACAATTGGTATCGGAGCACAGGTCACGGGTTCGAATCCCAGTGGAAGGCATTTGTTGGCCAAGAGGGATGGCAGATACAGGGGGGTGATTGTTGGGCGCGGAGTCCAGCATCTCCCAGCCGAGTCGGGTGCGATAAAAGCCCGGTGCGCCAAGTCCAGCGGAGGTTATTCGATCCGTGGCGCTGCAGCTAGATAGGGTTAAAGGAAATAAAGTAGCACCTCACTACAAGTCTGGACTTTTAGTCTAGTGGCAAGCACTTGATCCTACAGAAACATCCTTTATAGAATGAGGGACAGGTGGCACAAGTATGGAGTGGCCACCGACATGGGGACTGACAGTGAAAAGCGATCGATTTGGGACCAATTCCTCCAGTACTGGAATTCCCCTGAATTCAAAGAGAAGTCGAAGAAAAACAAGGCGAATCGGCGTAGTGACCCTGATGGAGAAGGGATGGCGAGACATCTGGCCGATTCTCGGTCCATTTATGAGCAGGGGTTGAGATTTGTAAGTTTCATCTTTAATTTTGTAGTTTTTGAATTTTTATTATTTTTTCCTAATTTTTATGAGTGGTATTAATTTTTACTATCTTTTTTTCTAATTAGGCGGTGGAGCAAGGACGCGAGCCTTCTCATTTTGAGAGATTGCAGCTCGCCCACCCACTCGTCGAGGAGACTGGGAAGTCTACCTACGGTCGTACCACCGGGATCCACGTAAGTATTATTTCAATATTAATAGTATTATTTCAATTTTTAATATTAAAAGTATTATTTTATATTTTATGTTCAATATATTTAATTTTTTGTACAATTAATTTGCAGAGAAAGATGCTCGAGGACCTTGCCTCTCAGCCTCAGCCTGAGGAAACGGCAAAGGGGTCGGGGTCGATGCCCCCCACACAGCCTTCTGTACGTTCAAAATGAATTATACTTCAAGAACGTCAAGGCTAAAAAGGGGCGGTTCGCTGGATTGGGCAGCTTCGGAAAGAACTTTTTCCGACCTCGTGGCTCGGGCTCATCCTCCTCTCAGTCTTCCATCGACTCTCATCCCAGTGAGGTCGAGAGGCAGCTTGCCACGGTGGTGGAGTAGATGAAGAACATGCAGAGGCAGCAGCGAGAGAAGGAAAAGTATGAGAGGCAGCAGCGAGAGACTCACGAAGCCAAGATGCAGCAGTATACAGCCGCCATGCAGGAGTGGTGGCGGTTGTTCGCCTCTGATGTGCCACGAGCGCACATGCCTGCGCCACCAATGTCGCCGATCCCGCCGACCCAGCCGTCGATGCCACCGATGCCCCCGATGCAGCAGCCGATTGTTAACCTGGGCGAGGATGAGGAGGAAGAGGAAGCCGGATTTAATTCCGACGAGTAGATTTTAATTTTAATAAATGTGAAATACAATTTTTTTTTTAGTTTGAATTGATGTTACTTTTATTTAATTTTTTGTGAAGTACAATTTATTTACTTTTAGTTCGAAATAAATAATTTTACCAAAATAATAAAAATTGAATGACCACAAAATTTTTAAAAACACGTGATAAATGAAAATGAATTAATTTGGTAAATTATGGAAAAAAAATGAGTCAATTTGGATACATATACAATTAATTGAGTACAAATGAACGAATTATAAATTTAAGCGGGAGTCGAATTAAATAATTTTACCAAAATAATAAAAATTAAATGGCCACAACATTTATAAAAACAAGTGAGAAACGAAAATGAATTAATTTGGTGAATTATGGAAAAAAAAGTGAGTCAATTTGGATACATATACAATTAATTGCGTACAAATGAACGAATTATAAATTTAAGGGGGAGTAGAAATAAATAATTTTATCAAAATAATAAAAATTAAATGGCCACAACATTTATAAAAACAAGTGAGAAACGAAAATGAATTAATTTGGTGAATTATGGAAAAAAAATGAATCAATTTGGATACATATACAATTAATTGTGTACAAATGAACGAATTATAAAATTACGCATTGTCGAAATAAATAATTTTACAAAATAAAAAAAATAGTCGGGCAAAATATTTTTATAAACAAGTTAGATACGAAAAGAAATTAATTTGATGAATTATAATAAAAAAATAACTTAATTTGAATACATATACAATTAATTGCGTAAAAATGAACGAAAGTAGCACGTGCCCGAGTGACGCGCGCCCCCTCCACATGCACAAGAGGTCGCGCGTTCGATTCTCCTTGGACGCAAATTTGGATTAATTGTTCAAGGCCTAATAAGAGACATATAGAAAGTGGGCCGCCTATTATAAGCTATGGGCCGGTGGCCCAGTGGTCCGCGCCCGCCTCGCCCGCCTCGGGTGCCCGGGCTCGAACCACGCGAGCCACTTTTTTTTTTTGTATAGACTCAGTATTTTGCCACGGCCAAATTTCGTAGCAAAATTGTAATTTTGCGACGGAAAACAGCCCGTCGCAAATTATAACAAAAAAAAAATATTAATAAATATTTGCGACGGAATACTGCCGTCGCAAATATTGTTGACCCGATCGGGTCTAACCCGAATAATTTACGACGGACACGTGTCCGTCGTAAATTTTGTACGACCCGACCGGGTCTGATCCGCCAATTTTGCGATGGATTTATCCGTCGTTAATTTGCGACGGACGGCAAAAATTAGCTACAGCTGTTTTAGGAACGGACACATGTCCGTCGCAAACATTGTTTTGCGACTGATTTTCCGTCGCAAATTCCATCGCTAAACAGTGTTTTTTTTTTGTAGTGTCATACATATGACCTATCGTAAGGGGAACTATTTTCCTTGGAAGATTTAATAATAATCTTCTAAATTAGACCAAGAGAATGTGGATCACTAGGATAATTTATACCAATTGATTCAAAAAAGTCTTCCATTTAATTAATGTGATTTATCTTACACATCCTTTTGAGTTTTATCAAAATTGTAATTATAAATGTCCACTCTT
Organism: Ballota nigra; assembly: GCA_947034835.1. Lineage (NCBI taxonomy): Eukaryota > Viridiplantae > Streptophyta > Magnoliopsida > Lamiales > Lamiaceae > Ballota > Ballota nigra. The sequence goes on along the minus strand of OX344720.1, from coordinate 83,688,788 downwards.
AGATTAGCTTTTGGCGATTATATTTCGTTGAACATTGTGTTATAGTGTGAAACGAGTTAATAAGTTATAAACATTTTTTATTGAGTTTCATCTCATGAATTTAGCCCATATGGATACCTGCATCGCCTGGGAAACCAATTGCCACCACGCTCACTAACTAAATGTTATTATTAAAAAATTAAGAATAGTTCTAGTGTGCATTTGAATATATAGTATGCACTTGAATTTTGAAAAGAATATTTTAAACCGAAACCAGTAGTACTTCAATAAGTGATCAGTAATGTCTCAATTGAAAAAAAATAAAAAAGATGCACAATTCGGCGTGCTTATGTATGTTTTGATAAAAAAAAAAAATAGCTTATAATCCAAGTGCATGCCCTGCATTTGAGTACATGCTACAATTTGTAAAGAATTAATTGCATTGTGCATAACTGTTGGACGATATTACTCATTTCACTAAACAATATACTAAAAATCAGTTGTACCGTGCAATTGGTTTATATTTATATATATGATCTCAAATATATGACGTCATCGAAGACTTGTTCAACTCGTCGAATTGAAAATTTAAAACCTATTTAACCATTGAAAAAGTTGGTACCTAGCTCTACCAAATTTCACTATTACAACAGTATAAGTACTTTTTTTCGGTTAATTCGACCTTACAAGTTACAACTGGAACCATAATCTGTGCGCCACATTATCTCTTATTAAATATCTCCTAATTCTAACTCTGTTCACTTAATTGAGTATGTTGATTTTAGTTGTCCCTATTAAAATTATGAGTAGGTCTTGTATGAGATCGTCTCATGGCATGAGACAATGAGAATGAGTGTAACTAGGGTATTGACTCATTAACACTTTGGTAGGGATGAATGTTAATTTGTGTGGTCTCATTCCATAAGACGGTCTCATACAAATTTTTGTCTAAAATTATTATGTTGATTGGGTATTTTTACTTGCTTGTCGATTGAATAGTATTAGTTGACCCATTTATAATTGAGTATTAAGTATGTTTATGTTGAACCATTTAAAATTGATTGAATAGTATGTTAATAGTATATTTATATTATGTTGAATCGTTTAAGATTGAATATATATATTATTTATGTTGGTTTTATATCGTTGATTAGTATCATTACAAGAAAATATAAAATTATCTAAGGAAATTGTCAATATGGCTACAAAATTTCCAATAAAAAAATTCGTAATGGAGATTACCTACGAATTGCCTACAAAATTTTTTAAATGTACTGACATTTTCCTTCCCCACCTACAAAAAAATTGTCTTCGGAAATTCTGTAGACAAATTGTGATGTAGGTAAATTTTTGTAGGCAAATGACTTGTAGGTAATTATACCTGGAGATTTTATTTCGTAGGTAAATTAATTCCGTAGGCAAAGTTGTTTCTAGGTTGAGAAATGTAGATGCTTTCATAATTAGAAAATTTCGTAGGAAAATGGTAGACAGTTTTTACTACGAACTTTTTTGTTTAAAAATTTTTGTAGGCAGTTCTAATTTTGTAGCAAAAAAATTATTTTCTTGTAGTGTATGTTAATTGAATAGTATTAGTTGACCCGTACAAAATTATTATGTTGATTGTGTATGTTGCATCGTATGTCTTTAGTATGTTGATTCAATAATATTATTTGACTCGTTTAGATTAATTTTTTTAAGCATGCTTATGTTGAACCTGTAACGCCCTAAATCCGGATAGTCCACATACTTATCCAAGTTCGAGTCGTCGCTTAGTGAAAGGAAAATGAGTGAGACATATTTTTTTTAAAGGGATTTAATAGAGGAAATTTAAGAGGATAATAATTTAAACCATTCTTAACTTAATGATCTTTAGTGTATAACTAGGATCCAAACATTAAACAAAAAAACATATTTAGTCTAAGTAATACTAAAGTAGGGAAATAATACTAGTAAACTTAACAATCCAACATAAGTCCATATTTAGCAGTTGCTAATAATAAGTTTAAGTTAACAAACGGAAGCAAAGGAAATTAAGAGTCTTTAATGAAAACATTTAATTATGGATGTGGGAAGGCTGAGTCCACGGCTGCTCCCAGTACTCCATCGGCTCACCTGAAAAATGTTAAAGATGGGGCATGAGAAATTGAATTCCCAGTGTGGGTAGCCCGTACGCTATTACGTACATAGTTTGATATCATAAATGTCATATATTATTCACAGAAAAAAAAACAACCAAGACGGACCACCTCCGCTCGTCGAGACGGACCACCTCCGCTCATAAACAACCGAGACGATACCAACATCGCTCATATAACCGAGACGGACCACCTCTGCTCGTTAACAATACAAATCAATAAATGATATTTCAACTAAAGACGTAAATAAAGGTAATACGGTTTAATGTCACCCACCTCGAAATGAAGTTCGGAATAATACTACTTGCAGGGGGAAGACGTCCGAGTATCACTGGCCGGTCGCACTCTTTCCTAACAAAATTTCTCGCTTTTAGTTTCTTATCAAAGATTCGTATATTTAAGTATACGGTGCGTTGGTCCCAAGGGACTTTTGGTTAATACACGTCTTTCGTCTTTTAGTCGTAATTTACTATAGCTTTAGTCTTTTCGTAGAGTTATACTTAATGGAATCCTTATTACGATATTTCGACACATCACACGTCTTTAGACTCTTCCTAACATGCTCCTAAAAAGTGACACGTAAAACAGAAAACACACTTTTCAAATAAAAGCAAGCATTAAGACAAACTTTTGAGTAATTTGCCCGGTTTCGACTATTCACTCTCGACTTTGGGGTATTTTCTAAAATATGATAAGGTTATCTAAAAATTAGACAAATGTACAGTAGGTACTCTCTTGAAATATATTTCACTTATAAAAATTGGCCTTATTAAAAGATATACGTAAAACGGAATTTTGGATTTATTTCCTAAGACGAAACAACGATTCTTTAGCATTCCAGTAAGTTTTCAGTGTTGTGACACAAGAGAATTTTTTTTCCTAAAAATACTACTCCCTCTGTCCCACTTAAACTTGCACACATACTTTATTTTCGTATTTTTGCGAGCAAGTTGTTTATTAATATTTGAAATGATAAAGTGACTTTTAAGATAGGGTTTGATAGATCTATATCTCATCTACTATAAAGTGACATAAAAATTACTTTATGATTTTAAATACTTATAAAAAAAAAACTCACTCGTTAAAACACGTGAAAACAGTAAACATGCAAATACAAGTGGGACGGAGGGAGTAAAACACTTCTAAAAATCACGAAAACGTATTAGCTCAGACATTCAACAGAAAACAGATTGTTCATCTTTTGACATATTAAGAACATCTAAAATCTCATTTCTACCTTCACATGCCATAAAACTTCCATTTCTTTGAATATCATCAACATACAACATCATATCATCAAGAATCAAGCAAAAGTCTTAAGAAAACACACACTTTTCTTCCTAGCATGAGATTCTAAAACAAAACTCAATATTAGAGATTAGGTAAGGTCACCTTTGTAGATAATCTTCTTTCAAGGCTAGAGTCTAATGCCTTCTTCTCTTCTAGTTCCTTTCCATGTTTAAACTTTGTTCCTTAGCTTCTTGAATAGATAGGAGGCTTAAGGTAAAAATATGAGGGCCTTGTATGGTAAGAGATGGGAGAAGAAGAACTCTCTTCTCCCTTAAAAATGAAATGGCCAAAAGTTTAGCTAGGGAGGAAGAGGGAGTGTTTCTTTCTCTTGGGTGACTTTTTATGAGGACGATGAGTGCTAGCCAAGCTATTTAATAGACATGTATTATAAAATGAAGGGTATAGATTGAAACATATGGATGGTTGAGATGGAGGGAGGACAAAACATTTATTGGAGGGGAGGGGTATAGGTACTAGGGGGGTTAAGGTTTTTTGTTTGGGAGTGTTGGCCCTTTTTTGCTGCAAAAGAGGCAGCTGGCCGTCCCCTTGTGGTGGCCTTTCGGCTCAGGTGTGAGTTTCGGTACTGAAAAATAGGGTTTCGTTCGGGGTTTCGGAGTTTCGTGGCTCCAGAAGTCACGTTTCGCTCGTTTTTCTACCAAATAATTTTACATCTCTAAAAGTTTGTGATTAAGAAGGTTTTTAACTTATTTTGTCTGTTAGGTTCCCGGTTGGTTCAGTTTTTGTTCGATTAATTCGAAATTTGGCATTTTTAGGGTTTTTCGCCCGATTCTTTGCGACTAAAATAAAACTCTCATATTAATAATATAAATGGCTCATCCATTTGTTTTGGACTTTTATTTTATCCACATTATGAATTTATTCAGTACCGCTTCGTTCTGTGTTAGGGTTGCTAGAATGCTGTCGGTCCAGTCCTGCTCGTCTGTTACCCAAAATCAAAGATTTTGAATAAAAATGAAGTTTCTCTTTCGAAAGAACATTCGAGAATAAAATGACATTTACACATAAAATAAAATAAAGCATAATTTGGGTTCGGGTATACAGAACCATTTAAAATTGATTGAATAACATGTTAATCGTATATTTATATTATGGTGAATTGTTTAAGATTAACTATGGATGTTAATATGTTGTGTTTATATCATTGATTGAGCATGCTAATTTCATGGTATTAATTGACATGTTAAAGATTATTATGTTGATTGGGTATGTAGAATTGTTTCCTTTTAGTATGTTGATTGAATAGTATTAGTAGATCCGTTTTAAGATTAGTATGTTGACTGGGTATGTTGAATCATTTGCCTTTAATGATTCGGTATAGGAATATCCGTATGTTGATGTAATTAGTTTTAATAATATTAGTTGATTTAGCATGATTTTTTTAAAAATAAATTATATGTATGTTACAGATGAGTGGACAAGACAGCGACCCTCCTAGAGATTAGGGTGATCCTACATAGAAGAAGAGGCTGAGAAATAGGCGAAAAGGTTCAGTGAGACCTTATGTCCCCAAGGTTAGACTGTCGAGGTCTATGTTGCAGACCTTAGAGGACAAGACTGCAAGTTCTCAGTCCCAACCTTAGGGACACGAGTCATAGCCCGATGGCAGTTTCACAAGAGGGCTCATCTTCACGCCATAATCCTACAACTGACAATTGGCTCAACTTTCAGCACGACGGAGGCTCGTAAGTCATTTAAGTTTTATTTTTTATTTGAGTTATTTATATGTTTTATGGATTTATTGAATCTGAATTTTCATGTCACAGTTTAATTCCGGGTCACGTGGTTGCTGGTGAGGTGAATAATTTCATCAAGGGTTTAGGATTCGAGGTTGGCACTCACCGATAGAGTCTCGTACCGATCGTAAGTAGCAAAAATACTTTGAGGAATTCAAGGTACATAATTTTACCATTTATTAATTTTTACATATGTACATTATTATATAAGATTGATATTTGTATTTACTTGTAATTGTAGAAAAAGTGCGTCTCGGAAGAGTAGTATGGTGACTAGATGCATGGTATCTTCTGCAATAAGGCCTCGGAATGGTACAAGAACCACTTGTACTAGATGAGGGTGGCATGGTCGACTAAGGCAAAGTATTTGACTTGAGGAAGTTGAATGTCAGGCCCCAATTTTCATATTAAAATTTACAAAAACACATGAATAACTACAAATGAAAATGCATGAACTAAATTTTTAACACAAAAATCATTTAATAAGCAGCAAAAGTCTTGAAAATTAAATCAACCTCTCAAAAATAATTTAATCAGATAAAACAATGCACCGAAAGATAGTCAACTAGTGGTAAACTTCTCAAGCAAAAGTTTGCTAAATAAATAAAATTGTTTTGCAAGGTACTAAATAAGATAGTGGAAAGGCATGCATCGCTCCTTCTCGTCATCAACTCCTCAATCTGAAAAATATTGATATGAAGGGGTGAGCATGCAAGCTCACTCTGTGGGATCGGGATAGCATTTTTTTTTACGTCCCATAACTTTTTACCTTTTCCAAACACGACCCAAAAAAAGTTAATTTCTCCAATTACACCCCAATTATAGCTAAGTGTACAATTTACGTACCAAAAAAATTAATTTATCCAATTACGTCTCAATTTACGTCCCAAAGTTATCAGAATTGATAAAACACGGTCGTTTTACCTCATGTGTCGTGCACATGCTCGTTAAATCAAAAATTTTCTAGAAAAATGTCTATGTGGATATTAAATTTATTTTTAAATTATTTTTGGGTGGTGGGGTGGGTGGCCGTGAAGAAAAGGACGACATTTTGTTTTGTGATGTGGGTGAGATTGAGGGGACTCTTTCATTTTTCTTTAGAAATAAATTATATATTTTTTTATTTTAGTTTAAATTATTAGATTTTTTTGTTTTGTTTTGGTAATTTTTTTAAGAGTTATTAGTTTCATTATATGATGTGTCTATTCTCTTCAATTTTATTGGCTACATACTACAGTCAGCACGCCACACAGGTCCACCTAAGCATATTTCCCAGAAATTCCCAAATGTAACAAACATGTTGACTTGAAGCGAATTACACTAACTTCTACTAATCGCTTACCCGCAAGCGGACGGGTTCACTGTAGTAAGAGTAAGTATAACGGCCAAGTATATCGAACCCACGAGATGGGGTGTATGCGAACAGATCCCTGAAGATCTACGCGTCGTAGCTAATATGAGTGTAATGTTTTTGGGTTTTTTTAAAAGATTAATTAAAACAACTATAATAACTAATTATACTAACGAACTAAAGAAGACGAATTAACTATGGGTTGTTTTCAAGTAAGAGATAGTGATGCTTAGGATAAGAATCCCTACGTATACTAACGGAACAGGTACATAATTAAAATAACTGTGACGCGCAAGAAATAACCTAAGTAAAAGAATGCAAGGTGAAAGCTCAAGATTCTAAACCCTAATACTTTACCCTAACACTCAACTTCACTAATCCACTAACAAGTTAATAGATTGTTCTTAATTAATGAGACCCTAATTTAACTAAGGTGATGTGGTCGTCCTCCTTCGCTAAACTGGTAGATGAATTAACCCTTTCTAAACCCTCTAGTTAAGTCTACTCGTTGTTAAAGAGTGATACGGTCGTCCTCTCTCTAACACTTTTCGAACGAAATTCAAAAGTAAAGTTAAGATTAATTTTAAGCATTCATTAATCAAGAGAATTAAAACCCTACCGTCACGAGTTACCCGAATTACGTACCCACAACCTACTTCTACGAGTTCATCCTACCCCAAGCATGCGAGGGTTTTACCTAGACATGGTTTTAACGTAAACAAAAGCAGTAGAAAAAACAATGAACATAAACATGATTAATTCAACAAAGAAAATATGAAACATGAACTAGGGTTTTAAAGAATTAAAAATACTAAGAACTGAAATTTTATTGATAAAAATGAAGTTTAAAGCGTTAAAAGTTACCAAGCTAACGAAAAGAAACTAAGAAACGAAAATAAACGAAGAATTCGTATGAAAAACCTCAACCAAACGTAAAGTAAACTTGCTCGTCTCTTCTCCTCCTCCTCTCTCTCAAAACTCAGTCTCCAAACGTAGTATGGTATCAAGTGGTTATCTAAAACGAGTTTGGAAAGAGTATATATAAAGATCGGGCCGAATCGGGATCTCATGGGCCGAAAAATGAAATTTGGAAAATAAGCCTCGGAAGCGCTCGAGCCGTCCCGGTCGAGCGGAGGCGCTCGACCCTGTTGGTCGAATGAACGAGTACTTTGAGCTCGAGCGGCGGAAACACTCTGTAAGTCCGGAGCGCTCGACCTACGTTGCTCGAGCGATGGTGCTCGAGTGATGGTGCTCGAGTGGGCCTTCCTTCCTTGCAACTAACACTTTTCTTTTCACCTACTAATACCAATCGTATTTCTTCGATATCTTCTCATCCGGGCATCCGTTTGAGTCAATTCAAAGTCCTACAAACTCCGTTTTTCGTTCTCGATTCACCTATGAGTATCAAAGAGAAAAATTCATTAGTTTATGAAAATAATACTCAAATGACTCTAAATACTCACAAAATTACCCAAAACTAAGGCATTTCGAGTGATGAATCATGACAATTTCACGCCTAATCAACCCCCCCAAACTTACCATGTTGCTTGTCCTCAAGCAACGAAATTATAAGTCAAGTGAAATTGTTAGGAATGTGTCAAAGAATCAGATCATGCAAGCAAATGAACTCGAGCTTTAAAGATCAATCACACGTATACTCACTCACCTTCCTTCATCATACTCATTCAACAACAACAAGAACCACCAAGATCAAACATGGATGTGCACTCAACGATGTGGTTCACTCCCTCACAAATGTATATCAATGATCAAGGGACTCACTCAAACAATCAATCACTCAAATTGGCAGCCATAGGCTTGTAAGCGATCTTAACTCCGTGATGGAGACGAGATCGTGATAACGATCTATTATATGAAGATTTGGAGAATCAAGAAGATTATATTTTATTTGATATTTTATTTAATTAGATTAGATTTATTTTATATTTATGATTATTATATTTCTTGTCCGTTAAGTCGTTTAGTATTATAAATAGGAGTCTCAGAATTATTGTAATTAAGTTGATTATTGAATTAATATATTGGGTTTTATCCCTTTTCGTGTTTTATCGTTGTTATTCTAGTATTCCCTGAATCAATAGATTAACACGTTTAAATATGTTGCGTTTATCCGGGTATTCTTAGAATCAACGGATATTACGTTGTATCGTGCTTGCGCTGCGTCAGTTGGTATCCAGAGTCAGTAACGACTCCTGTGATGCCTCCCAGACACAGTTCCAGGCATCACGATATTGCTCTCCTTCGGAAGCAATTGACGGTTGTTTCTAAAAAAATTGAGACTATACGCCTCGAATTTTTTAATAATATTACCCCAAAAGTTCACAAATACATAGAACAGTACCAAAAATTTCACAATCTTCAACAGGACAACCGTACAATCCAGGCGTATTCGAAGGAATTTTCTCTCCTCCTTGGAAAAATTAACACTCAAGAATCACAGAAACAGTTGGTATCTCGGTATATTAAGGGTTTGCGCTTGCAATTTCATGAGCATATGCTTTTGTTCAACCCGAATTCACTGTTTGATGCACATGAATATGCATCCAAACTAGAACGTTGGTTCTCCCGCTGTCAGTCCGGTGATACAGTTCCATCACCAACAGATCGGAGAGCTTGCTCTCAAAAGCCGCACAACACCGAAGGCTCTGTCACCGCGTCCTCACGCCGCAGGATTTCGACAGTAATACCGCCACTTCCAGGCAGCCGGCCACTCCTCAGCACCTCCTCACCGACTGACATCGCCGACCACAACCCGCGATTCCCTCCACCCTCCTCCGTCTATATTCCGTGCTTTCCACAGTCTCAATTGACGTCAATTCCGTCAGATAACAAAGGGACGGGGATTTTTCTAGATGACGAAGAGTTCGTTGATGCCGGAATCCCTGTGGCGCACCAAGATGAAGAAGACGCAGATCTTCTACCTGTGTATGACGATATCCCTTTTACACTTTCTGATAAAGAAGACATAAGGGATGAAATTTTGTTTCCTGTGGCGGCCATTGAAAGAGTGGAAGATCAATTTGGGCCTAATGTCCTGCCTAACCAAATTTGGGCTTGTATTTTAAATGGTCAACTTGGATATGCTAATAGACATAATCTATTCTGGCCAGTTGATGATCATGGAGGACATGGCCCTACGAATTGTACGTGGAAATTTTGCTTTAATGGGCCTTTTAATTTGGAGCCTACCAATATTGATTTGGAAAATGGGTCGATTTACGATGGACCATCAATTTTTGATGAGGAATCTGTTATTGTCGAGCCACCCGGAGATGAGTTGTGCCAAGATTTTGATACAGACCTTACTGGTGATATTACTTTTCCCTCGCAAAATAATTATAATTATTTTATTAATAATGATAGTTATTTTGTTGATGGATTTTCAAAATTTTCTACTGCCTACCGCCTCAAGACTTTGGGTCACGTCCGCACTGCTGATGTTTTCGAGCTCAAATATTTAGAGGCATTATTTTATTCCTCTGAAGACGAGATCCGTTTCGATTCGAGGACGAATCGTTTCGAAGAGGGAGAGAATGATGGAGACGAGATCGTGATAACGATCTATTATATGAAGATTTGGAGAATCAAGAAGATTATATTTTATTTGATATTTTATTTAATTAGATTAGATTTATTTTATATTTATGATTATTATATTTCTTGTCCGTTAAGTCGTTTAGTATTATAAATAGGAGTCTCAGAATTATTGTAATTCAGTTGATTATTGAATTAATATATTGGGTTTTATCCCTTTTCATGTTTTATCGTTGTTATTCTAGTATTCCCTGAATCAATAGATTAACACGTTTAAATATTTTGCGTTTATCCGGGTATTCTTAGAATCAACGGATATTACGTTGTATCGTGCTTGCGCTGCGTCACTCCGACCATACTCTAGAAATCAATGCCGAATCAAAAAGGACTTTTCTCAAGGTTGTAATGTAGGCTCTTTGGACAGGTGGAATAACAATCTAGGATAAGTGACTCAAGTGAATGGAGAATAGAAAATCAAACTTTGGCACTTCGAGATTAGGAACAGAATACTTCAAACATTTTCAATCAACACCCTTTCAATTCCATACTCTCAACACAAATTTTTTTTTCTAACTCTCTTCACTTTTTTCAATCACTTCACTTTTTTTTTCTTTTTTCGCACAAACACATGAGCTCATTTCTTTCTTTTGCTCATTCTCAATTTTTTCTCTTTTTCCCACATCTCATAACTTCATCACACCTTCTTCTCATACTCACTCAACAAACAACATTTTCCTTTTTCAACTCAATTCACTCCCTTCACATTCACACTTTCCTATTCTCCACTCAAATTGGGACAAAAAGGCTTAGGAATTGGAATAATGTTCATATGTGCTAGCAAATAAAATAGGCTTTAGGCTCAAAGGGGCTAACAAGGGATAAATATCATTGGTAAGAAAATATTTTGGCTAAGTGACTCAATCAAATCAAAGATGGTCTAAGATCCTATTCGGCATATCAACATAGACACAATCAAGAAGTAAGAGCACACACAAGTTCTAGCATCCTCTGAGGTGATGATTCACTCACAAACGAAGAGATTAATTCGTATATCAAAATCTCATATGGCTCAAATCTTACGGCTTTCACATCCATGCTAGTCCTAGTGAATTCTCACTCTTATCACACAAGCACTCAAAAGAAAAAAAAATTCACAAGCATACTAGTTCTCTCTCAAATCAACTTTCATTCAAACACTCACACAAAAGAGTCCCTAACTCAAATCCACAAATCTACTCTACTCATCAAACATGCTCAAGAATAACAACTAATAAGTCGAAGGGGTCAACAAGCAAGTAAACACATCGAGTCAAATCAAAATCACCCCGAGGAACATCTCAAGACAAATGGCCAAACACACTCAAAGATAGGGGTGCTCGGGTGCAATGTAACAAGAAACATAAAAAAAACTCCAACCCCTCAAACTTTGACCTTGCGAAGAGGTCTAAGTTTGGGGTTGTGGGTTACCTCAACCAAACAATTTAGTTTCTCTCAACAACGTTGCACACTCCTTGCTTGAGTTTCTCCCTTTTGGATAGCTCCATCGAGACAAGCCTACAAAATGAACTCTCAAGTACGAGGTTAAAACTTACGATTCCACAACACCCTAATAACATAATAAGAAACTAAAAACAAATAAAAGCAAATAAAAATGGGTTGGCTCCCATTCAGCGCTATTTTTAAGGTCCTCATGCCGGACCGAGCTCAAAGGAGCTTATGGGACATCATACTCAAATTTACCTCCCTTACTCTCATAAAAGTGGTGCTTGCATTCCTTTCCTTGATGCCCCACCATCATGAGCTCTTTTGCTTTCCTCTCACCCCCAGTGTTATGGGTCTCAACTCCTTCTCACCTTTATCTGGAGGAGTCTTACCAAACAGGTTCTTGAATTTGGACTTTTTCTTCTTAACTCCTCCTTTTCCTTCCAACTGGATCACGTCCACGCTTTTCACCTCTTCATCCTTCAACTTCTTCACTTTGTCCCTATCAACATAATCAAGAACACAATGCTCATGGGTTAAATTATCAAGTGAAGGATTATAAAATTCATGAATATGAGAAGGATTAGGGATAGGAGGTGTGTCTTCAACACTAGGATCAATGACATCCATGCAATACAAACTCTCATCCTCCTTCGGGTGCTTCATGACTTCATATAGGGAAATCTTCACTTCTCGATCATCGACCTTCAACGTAATCTTCCCATTTGCCACGTCTAGCACCATCCCCGCCGTAGCTAAGAACGGTCTTCCCAAGATCAGGGGCACGTGCTCATCTTCCTCCATCTCTAGGACCACAAAATCGGCTGGAAAAATGTGATCTCCAACTCTCACTAAGACGTCTTCAACCACACCTTGAGGTCTCGTGATGGACCTATCAGCAAGCTGGAGCGTCATCATCGTGGGTTGGAGTTCACCACCTTCCAACTTCTTGAACAACGAAAGAGGCATCAAATTTATGCTCGCTCCGAGGTCGCACAACGCTCCCTTCTTGATCCCGTTCCCAATGTCACAAAGAATGGTGAAGCTCCCGGGATCCTTCAGCTTTGGAGGAAGCGCCTTGTGCACTAACGCACTCACCTCATGGTTCAATTGCACCAACTTCGGCTCATCCACTCGCCGTCTTTTCGCGATCAAGTCCTTCAAAAACTTTGCATAGTTGGGCATCTGTTCCAAAGCATCATAAAAGGGAATATTAATATGCAATTGTTTAAAAACATCAAGGAATTTAGCAAACTTTTCATCAAGCTTCTTTCTCATGAAGCGTTGTGGATATGAGACGGGTATCACAAATTTGGGTACTCCCCATTCATCTTTCTCGGTCTCTTTCACTTTCTCCCTTGCTTCATTTGCCTTCTTCCACTTAGGAACTCTCTCACCCTTCTCAATACCTTCCTCTTCAAGCTCTTTGCTCTCATGAGACTCATCCTCAACCTTCTTCTCAATCCCTTCACTTTCAATCCCCTTCTCAACTTGGGGCGTCTCAGAATCAGCAGGCATCTGAGGACCTTCATAATTGGTTCCACTTCTTAACTGGATAGCCTTGCAATGCTCTTTCGGGTTTCCCTCCGGCATGGAAGGATATTTACCCGGCTCTCTATTCAATAACTTTGCAATCTGGCCCATCTGGAACTCTATGGAAGTGAACCTTCGATTGTTCTCTTGTTGAGTTCTAGTCCACTCAACGTTCATCTTCTGGAGCTCTTGATCACGTTGATCACCCTTCTTATGCAACTCTTTCACATCGTACTCCAAGGATGACAACCTCTTACTTCCTTCCTCTACCTTCTGTAGAATTGCTCTCAACATCTCCTCGGTTGATGCACCGCCTTCTCCACCAGGAGGTTTAGACCCCGGATCAACACCTGCAGGAACTGTAATACCAGCTTTTGGGTTAGCATATGAGAAATTTTCATTCTTTCTCCATGTGTTTTGAGGAGGCTGCTGGCCTCCTTGATACCCTTGTGTGTTCCTCCATTGATTTTGAGGTGGCTGTGGGCCTAGAGGTATAAATGGTTGGCCATAAGGAGGCCTTCCATACTGATTTCCACCTTGGTAGCCATTCTGATTGTAATACGGACCTCCCATGTAATTGGCTACCTCTTGTTGTCCACTTGGCTGGTCTACTCTCTCATTCTCTGCTGCATGTTCTCCAACCAAACTCTTCCCCAACTCGAGGTTGTTGATCTTTTCCATCATGGTCATCAACAGCCTTCTCGTTCCTTCACCTTCTTTCTCCTCCACCTTGCAAACTCTCTGAAACTCAGGATCCTCGTTCCATGCACCGGCATTCGTGACAATGTTGTCCACGATCTCTCTACATCTCGCTATCCCTTGGTTCAGAAAAGCTCCACTTGCACATGCATCTAAATGGGCTTGGCCAGCCTTGCTGGCACCACTGTAGAAGAATGCCATAATATCCCCCTCATTGTACATGTGCTGCGGGCACTCGATCAACATGTTTGAGTATTGTTGTTTACCAAATATATTTTGCTGGGATTGGATGGCTATTTATTAAAGCTTTGGTAAAAACACCAAATGATTGGGTTCTTAAATGCTAAGATGAATGCTTGGATGAAGAGAGGCTTTAAATACTTAAGAACATTAAGAACACCAAGAATTGCCAGGGGTTGTTAATCCCTGGACTTGAATGAGTATGTGTATTGATTGTACTGAGAATGATTGAACCTTTTTTTTACATTACAAGTGTTGGGGTATTTATAGTTTTCTCACTACAGGGGTATGTTGGTCATTTCCGGCCTCTCGGGGGACAGGTGCATTAAATGCCTCCTGCCTCTGAGGACGCGCGGGCTCTGATGTGTCAGGGCTCGCAGGTGGCCGGCCACTAGGGTGTCGACGCGTGTCCAAAAAGGACGATTCTCTGACGAATTTCCTCATTTGGATGGAATATTCTCTGTTGCTGGGTACGGAGGCGGCCTTTTTCTTCCTTGGGAGAGGATCTTGTCTGATTCTGTCACGTGCTCAAGATCCCTCTTGCCGGTCGGGGGCCTTGAGTGGTCGGAGGCCGGTCTCCTGGCGGACACCGAGGTCGGAAAATGCTCCAGCCAGTCGGTCGCGTTCGGGCGTCCTCTGCTGGGCTTCACTGATTATGGCCGGGCCGGACCGGCCACGGCAGGGCTTTGATGTAGCTGTGACGAACGTGGACGGACGTCCCAGGCAGGTTTCCGGCCTCGCTTTCGCGGCCGGAATCTCGTGTTAGGAGCCCGCTGAGGTCGGATTCAGGCCGGCCAGGTCGGTCCCGACCTCTGGGTATCTTCTTGCCTTTTCAGGTTTTCTTCCGGCCGGATCCAATACGCGGTCCGAAACGGTCACAACAAGTATCTCTCCCACGCTTGACGTAGGTCCTCTCCTTGCTTCTGGCGGAAGGAAGAGATCTCAGTTCTCACTTTAATCGTTCTCGATGGAGGGTAGAATCGCTCGAGGAACAGACGCTCGAGCTCAGCCCATGTGGTTACACCTCCCCGTGGGAGCGTGTTGTCATACCACTCTTTAGCTATTCCCGTCAGTGAGAATGGGAATAGCCTAAGCCTCTTGGCATCTTCAGACATGCCATTGTAATTGAATGTGGAGGCTATCATGAGGAAACTCCTCAAGTGAGTGTGAGGATTCTCCTTCCCAACTTTCCCTTTGAACTGGTTCTCGGTAAGCAGCTTAAGAATTCCCGGGGAAATCGAGAAGTTATTTACCTCAACAGGAGGCAATGCCACTCCATCATAGTACCTTTGTGGATGCGCTGCAAACCTCCCTCGAATAGCCAGATTTTGATCTACGTTCTGCGGAACGTGTTGAGGATTAGCAGCTGGTACGGGTACTTGTTGGGGTGGTGGTGGTTGGTAAACAGATGGTTGATTGTAAACTGGAGGTGGAGGATACGAGTAAGGTGGATAGGGATATAGTGGGTATGGGTATGGTGGATATGGTAAGTTGTTTTGTGGTAGGTTAGGATGTGGGTAAGCAGGGTTGTTATGAAGATTTTGGACCATGTTATGAGCTGGGCTGTTTTGGTTCTGAGTACCCGGGTTTTGGCTCTGGCTCTCTCCTAACGGATCCTGATTCTTGCTAGTATTGCCATCAGTGCCGTCAACCCGGTTCAATGCCTGATTGAACTCATTCTCGACATTGTCCAACTCATTAGTGATGTCCATCGGTTCTTTCCCTCCGGCAGCGTTCATCCTTCGTAAGAAGGCTCGGTTTCTTCTTGCTATCGTCTCAGGGTCCAACGATATTCTCTCTTCTCTCGTATTGCCTTGTGAGCGTGTTTTCATAAACCTGACACACTAGCAGAAGGATAAAAACGCAACTGCCGAATAAATAAAAATAAATAAAATAAAACAGAAAAGAAAGCACTCACTACTAACTACTAAGCTATCGACAAGTCCTATTTAAAAAGCATACTACGCCATCCCCGGCAACGGCGTCATTGACTTGAAGCGAATTACACTAACTTCTACTAATCGATTACCCGCAAGCGGACGAGTTCACTGTAGTAAGAGTAAGTATAACGACCAAGTATATCGAACCCACGAGATGGGGTGTATGCGAACAGATCCCTGAAGATCTACGCGTCGTAGCTAATATGAGTGTAATGTTTTTAGTTTTTTTTAAAAGATTAATTAAAACAACTATAATAACTAATTATACTAACAAACTAAAGAAGACGAATTAACTACGGGTTGTTTTCAAGTAAGAGATGGTGATGCTTAGGATAAGAATCCCTACGTATACTAACGGAACATGTACATAATTAAAATAACTGTGACGCGCAAGAAATAACCTAAGTAAAAGAATGCAAGGTGAAAGTTCAAGGTTCTAAACCCTAATACTTTACCCTAACACTCGACTTCACTAATCCACTAACAATTTAATAGATTGTGCTTAATTAATGAGACACTAATTTAACTAAGGTGATGCGGTCGTCCTCCTTCGCTAAACTGGTAGATGAATTAACCCTTTCTAAACCCTCTAGTTAAGTCTACTCGTTGTTAAAGAGTGATACGGTCGTCCTCTCTCTAACACTTTTCGAACGAAATTCAAAAGTAAAGTTAAGATTAATTTTAAGCATTCATTAATTAAGAGAATTAAAACCCTAACGTCACGAGTTACCCGAATTACGTACCCACAACCTACTTCTACGAGTTCATCCTACCCCAAGCATGCGAGGGTTTTAGCTAGACATGGTTTTAACGTAAACAAAAGCAGTAGAAGAAACAACGAACATAAACATGATTAATTCAACAAAGAAAATATGAACATGAACTAGGGTTTTAAAGAATTAAAAATACTAAGAACTGAAATTTAATTGATAAAAACGAAGTTTAAAGCGTTAAAAGTTACCAAGCTAATGAAAAGAAACTAAGAAACGAAAATAAACGAAGAATTCGTATGAAAAACCTCAACTAAATGTAAAGTAAACTTGCTCGTCTCTTCTACTTTTCCTCTCTCTCAAAACTCAGTCTCCAAACGTAGTATGGTATCAAGTGGTTATCTAAAACGAGTTTGGAAAGAGTATATATAAAGATCGGGCCGAATCGGGATCTCATGGGCCGAAAAACGAAATTTGGAAAATAAGCCTCGGAAGCGCTCGAGCCGTCCCGGTCGAGCGGAGGCGCTCGACCCTGTTGGTCGAATGAACGAGTACTCGAGCGAAGGCGCTCGAGCCTTTGAGCTCGAGCGGCGGAAACACTCTGTAAGTCCGGAGCGCTCGACCTACGTTGCTCGAGCGATGGTGCTCGAGTGATGGTGCTCGAGTGGGCCTTCCTTCCTTGCAACTAACACTTTTCTTCTCACGTACTAATACCAATCGTATTTCTTCGATATCTTCTCATCCGGGCATCCGTTTGAGTCGATTCAAAGTCCTACGAACTCCGTTTTTCGTCTTCGATTCACCTATGAGTATCAAAGAGACAAATTCATTAGTTTATGAAAATGATACTCAAATGACTCTAAATACTCACAAAATCACCCAAAACTAAGGCATTTCGAGTGACGAATCATGAAAATTTCACGCCTAATCACATGTGTGCGACACGTGAAATAAAACAACTGGGTTTGTTCAATTCCTACATCTTTGAAACGTAAATTATACACTTAGCTAAATATTAGGTCGTAATTGGAGTAATTAACTTTTTTGGGACGTAAGTTATACAATTAGCCAAAATTTGAGATGTAAATTGAGAAATTAACTTTTTTTGGACGTAACTTGTACAATTAGCCAAAAATTGAGACGTGATTGGAGATATTAAATGTTTTGGGATGCTTTTTTTGAAAAGGTGAAAAGTTATGGGATGTAAATAAACTACATCCTAAGTGGGGTCCAACTATTCGGAGATAAATATAAAACATATATAACATTAAAAAACATCAATGCAAAGATGAATACATTTTCATAGTGAACTATCTCATAACTGACAACGTTGTTTAATTGACTCTGGTGATTTTCGAGGACAATTTTTATGATCTTAAACCCGTGAAACGAGTTCCTGACTATCTGATTTCATATCATATAATACATGGAATATAACACGTGTTAAACACAATCAACGCATCACATTAAACATTTAACAATGAACAATATTCTCCACTAACCACTGTATAGATGAAGAAATACAAAATCCCACCTAGTAGAAATGTCGTGTTTGAAATGAATGCAATAGTTGAATTGTCTACTCCTCACATTTACGATCACCTAAAATAGATAGTTAAATTTATTAAAAAAATAATATAATAAATCCTTAAATTAAATCTACAAGAGCTTAACATTCCTAAGTTACGTATTAAACTAAATGGAAAATAGAGTTTTTTGTCCTGTAAGTTTGATCAACTTTATTTTTCGTCCTCTAACTTTTGACTTTATTTTTTAGTCTGATAACTTTAAAAAAATTAACATTTTCGTCCTATAACCGGTTATAGAAGGTCACCCAACCGGTGATGCTGATGTGACATAATTTTTTTTAATTTTATTATATTATATATGATATATATATATATATATATATATATATATATTAAAATTAAATTAAAATTTATTTAAAATATTAATTTAAAAATCTAACACCCCCCCCCCCCCCCCCCCCCCCTCATATCGCTGCTGCCACCACCACCCCCACCCCTCCTTCCCCAAATCTTCGCCTACACCGTCAATTTCACGATTCAAAATTATTTGCAAATCTCGGTTGTTATGCTCTGTTTGGAAATCTGGTATATGCAGGTCCTCATTTTGATTTCCGGCTGTTAACAAAATTGATGTTGCTAGCTAAATAATTAATCCTCTAATTGAAAAGAAAATCTTATAATGAATGGTGCCCACCGCTGCCCTCCAGACACGCTGCCGCCCACCCTCCAAACCTGCCGCCGCCATTCGATCTCCACCGCCCACCACCAATCCCTAATGGGAAAGCCCAAACGAAATCCAGACTTCCAAACGTTGATGGTGCCCATCGCTGCCGCCCTCCGTACCCGCCGCCGCCCCTCGATCTCCACCGCCCACCGCCGTCGCCTCCCAAACGCCAGTGCCGCATCTGTAATTTCTCTCTGTTTCTCTCTCTATTCCGAGAAGTGAGCACTGGGCGGGGAGAAGGACGGTGGGCGAGGTTTCCGGCCTCGTCCCTCCACCTTTGCGTGGCGGCCCTTGCTTGGCCTCTCCAGAGGAGTGGTGGAGAATTAGGGCGACGGTAGGTAGCAGAGGGAGGGTTGGGTGGTGGGGAGTGGGTGTTTGAATTTTTAAATTAATATTTTAATGAATTTTAATTTAATTTTAATAGTATATATTATAATAAAATTTAAAAAAATAAAAAATTCATATTGACCAAACTTACAGGACAAAATACTCTATTTTCCCTAAACTTAATTCAAATCTCTTATTAACAGAATATTATTAAAACATGAATCCGATGTCGCGCCCCCAATCTAACTTATTGGACGAATTCGAACTATTTAATCTGAATAAATTCCCAATTATGCCTTAAAAGTTGATTAAACTATTCTCATTAAAATAATAATATATTCCTGATCTACTAAAATCAATGAAAACAAGTCCCCAAATAAAACTCCCCACAGCTGCCGTATTTAGTTTCACATATCAAATAACTCTCTATTATTTATTTTGGAAATAATCCATAAGAATTATTTTTCTATAAAACTTGAATTCCCCATAATTTCCCAACATGATTGTCACTTCACGCAGGACAAAAATCAAACTTAGTTAATTACTAATTAATAGTCTGAACAACCTTATACATAACTATAATACAAGTATAGGAGTCACTCAATAGGGATCATGAAATCTTTTACCGATAAATAGGGGACGATACTTTCATGGAAGATATTTAGAGTGAGTCTTGTATATGTGAAAATTAGGGTAAGATCTCGTATACATAGATACATGAAAATTGGGCTTGAGCTTGAATTTGAATAAAACTGTGGATTATAATTTACAAGATATGGAATAGTTATCACAAAAAAAAAAAAAAAATCTAGGAATTAAAACATGGATAAAAATATATATTTTTCTAGTGAGGAAAATAAATAAAAATTGTATCTTTAATAAAAATTACAAGAGTTGATTTTGAATAAAATATAATGAAATATAAAAGATATTCTTTGATAGAATTTATGAGACATGAATAATCTATAATTTTAATATTGGGAAATAATGCTAAGATAATTAATTAACTAGAAAAATTGGATTGTTACATTGAACATGCTGAAGTGGTGGACGGTGACGGCCTCAAACAAGATGGGTGTATAGATGCCTGACATTGGAGGCTCTACCGCTACTCAGGCCGGAGAAGATGTAGAGTTGACCCATCAGAATTTGATTCGAATGATTAGATCATTTTTATTTTTATTTTCATTTGAATATTATTTTTTATTAGGTAGTATTTGATTGTAAAATTTTATTTTTATTTGGATTTTTTTTAGCATGTATACATATAGAGTAGCCAAAAAAATAAAGACATTAATAATACACCCAAAAAATATCAAATTCCTTGCAATTATAAATAATGAAATCAAGCACATTTCATTTTGTGATATAAATAACCGGATCAAGGACTATAGGAGCAATAGCCGGCACATCCACTATAGTGTAAAGATGAGAATCACCACCTCCCAAATGCGCTTTTAAAAACGCGACTACTAATCCTCCAACGCTTCTTCTCATCTTATCCTTGCAACCCTTCCCACTCCTACACACCAAACTCCCCAAACCCACCTTGGAATCATTCAACACATCACAATGCCCATAATCCCTAGCAAGAAAGTAGGCGCACGGCGGCCTACTCTCGTTGAAAAACTCCGAATGGTTGTACCCATCCGGGGCCAGGGGCGGAACGACTCCGCCCCTCTTTCGATTGCTCAATCCCGTCCCTATCACCGCGATCGGGACGGAGAGATCGAAGGAGTGGGGAATGTGGGAGAGGATGTTGGGTTCTACCCACGTGTGGGGGCTCGGCCCCGACACCGGGTCGAGCCCCACCAACGCTTGGATGTGGATGGAGGGAGAGGATAATGCAAGGGCAAATGCGACTTTTCCACCTCTGCTGTGGCCCATTAGGGATAGTCTTGAGAGATCTGGGTGCACATTTTCAGGGAGGTCTGTTGTTGAAAGCCAGTCTATCACTTTTGAAGCTGTCTTCACTTCGTCCTCCATGGATATGAGCAGCCATTCGTAAAACTATAAACAAGTATAGAGAGAGAGAGAATTATAGGACTTTTCTCACAAAAATGTTTACTTATTTTCTGTCTCGTAGTTTTTTTACGCAGTTTTTGTTTCAAGAGAGTAGTAATTTTGGTCATAAATAATTGACAGAATTGCAGTTAAGATTCTAAAAAAAAAAAAAGATAGACCAACTATTGAAAAAAAAAAAACAATTTTTACACATAAGTACCAAAAGTATTTTTACCCATTTTGTTGGGTCAAAACTACAAACAAGTGTCTGAGAGTGTGAGAAAGAGAGAGAGAGTGGTTGCATGCATGCACAAAAGTAATTATAGTGCAGTTTCGTCTCAAAGAGAATGAGGCCAAAACACTTATGGTATGTATGTTTGAAATTGGTTCCTTTTTTACAAATTTCTCATCTTAATTTTCAGAACCACAATTGTAAATTTTTTCAATCATTTGGAATCAAAACTATAATTTACTATTTTTATGGATCAAAACTGCAATTTTCATGGAATAAGAAATATCGAAAGAAAAAAAACTATTGGATCAAAAATGTAGAAAAAATGTTTTTTTTTTTTTACCCATTTTGATTCAATAGGAATTTTCCATTCAAATTAACATACATTATATTGATGCGCGAATTTCATGCGCCAGTAAGAAATTTTACGAAATTGATCTTTTTCTTTTTTATCACTTTTAGTCCCATAGAAATTTCATAATTCTGGTAAACTTACTACTTTTGTCGATTGAGACGAAAATTATGAAAAAAATATAATTTTCGAACATAACTGCCAAAAGTATTTTGGAATAATCCCCGTATTTCAATTTAGGCTGAAATAAATGAAGCAACCAATTAAGTAATTACCTGAGGGGCAATAATGATATATCCATGGGAAGATATGTGTTGCAATAGTTGTGAGTACCAGGTAGGTAGAGTGCAGTAGCCATGGCAGAAAAACAAGGTAGGATAACACCCTTCTGCTTCTGGGGCTAACACCAACACCTCCGAAGGAGGTCGAGAAACATCCGATTTCTTCACTGTGAATGATTTTATGCTCAGATTTCCAGGCTCGAAAACTGAATCCAAACGCTTTTTTTCGTTTTCATTTTTTAGCAACGCTGCCATTTTTTATAGGGAGAAAATCTTATTTGCTCTAAATTTGGTACAGCAATTATTATTATTTTTTTTTTGTTTGCCCTACTTTTATTTTTATGTTGTAATTGATGGATGTGGATATGAAGAGAGGCTACCACACACATATATATATATGAGAACATAGTTATGAGTGGAATTAGGATGCATTAATTTTGACCTGTGTTCGCAGAGTGAGTGGCATTTGACCAATTAAGTTTGGTTTCTGAATGGAAAGTTAAGTAACTGGCCAAAGTTTGGCAGTCAAAGGAAGTTGAACAAGACCAATTAGCCACCGGAATATATATTGTTATATAAATTGATAAAAGTCAACAATAAATTGCTTTTTTTTTTTTCGAAAAGTAAGTACATCTGTTGGCAAGTAAAGCATGTAAGCAACTATTGGAAAGGCCACAAATTAAGGCTCAACCAAATGACTAGGACTCATAAAGATTAAAGACGGGACGCCCTAACAAAAAAATGTGTTAAATAGGTTGATATTATGACATGTTATGTTAAATTTGTATATTGAAAAAATTGCACTTATATGGTCTGTGAGCATTTTAAAATTTTTGTATATATGTACATATATAAAGTTAGGGATTATACATTTGTAAGTCCCGTAACTTTGCACTATTTTGAATTTGGTCCACATGAATTACACGTTTTGATTTTGGTCCCGTAAGTTTGAGATTATTTTGATTTTAGTCCTTTTACCTTGATTTTTTTGATATTGGTCCTGTAAGTTTGAATTTTTTCTAAAAGAAATTGGATTACACATTTTGATTTTGATCCTATAAGTTTTAAAAGGACTAAAATCAAACTAATCTCAAACTTACGGGACCAAAATCAAAACGTGTAATTCATGTGGACCAAATTCAAAATAGTGCAAAGTTACGGGACTTACAAATATATAATCCCATAAAGTTATATTAATATGTCGTATTTATCTTTCTCGTGTATATACATGTGTAAGTTGTATAATTATATCAAAATTTAGGCAAAATATTATATGAAAATAGTTCATGATAAGTTTATCATAAAATAATTTTAAAGTATTAAATATTTAATTTGGATATTAATAATCTCATTAAGAGTAACATTAATTTGGGTTAGTAATTTTATATTGTAATTGTTGTAAATTTTCTTGATAATGATATACCCGATGAACTTTTTGATACTTTTAATCAAATATTCGATATTTTACTATAACTTCATGATAAAATAACCGTTTACATAAAAAAAAAAAAAAAAAAATAGAACTACTCAAAGCCTGCTCTTTTCCCATTTCAATGCTTTTTGGAAAGGGGCACTTTGCATGGTGAGTGAGAAAAGGGAGAAAAATAAAAGATATCTCTGCTTTATCAGATCGATAATTTCGTAGCATGTAAAACAAATTTCAATACCCAATTAATCTCATCGACCCGATTAATTTATAAGTAATCACGTTCAACAAAAACTTAATGCATTTGATCAACGTACTACAAAAAAAAAATAAAAAAATCTCCTTTAAAAAGGGAAATTAACCCTTGTTATCAATTCGATAAATCATAATTAATATAAGAGTAATTTTAGTGTGCACCCAAATGCATACTCGACACTTAAATTTTACACTCAATTTCAAATTAATTTTCAATTTAATATTGCCCTATTTTGTTACTTAAAATCTCGCTACCCATATGGTTGAAATTGTAGTATCTATCGGTCAAGTGTTCTTTTTAGTGCATTAAAACTAGTAAGCACATTTTGATGTTCTTATTTTACTTCTTTAAATTATATATTTAGATATAGAGTAGTACTAGTGTGCACTAAGCGCATGGTATGCACTTAAATTTTGAAAATGATATTTCAAGCAGAAATCAGTAATACACAAAAAATAAATTAATGATACCCCAAGAAGTAATTAATAATACCTCAACTAAAAAAATCACACAGTTTGTGTGTTTGTGTGTGTTTTGAAAAAATTAAAATTGAAGTTAAAATTAAGCTTAAAATTCAAGTGCATATTATTCACTTGAATGCATGCTAGAATTTGTATTAATTGAAATAGATGGTCCTAATTAAAGTCAAATGTCAAATCCTCATGACTCCAAAATACCTAAGCTAGCACAAAGTAATTTAGCCCATACTTGAATTCATAAACCCTGTGGACAATAGCAAATGGAAACTGATCATAATCTTGAAATTAAACTGATGATTAAAACAGTATTTAAGAAAAGGAGTCGCCTAAAACTGGTGTTTACAACTTGAATCTACACTTTAATCTTCAATATCTACTAAAAATTATTCTATGAAGGTAAATACTATCACTACAAAAAAAAAAACACTGTTTAGCGACGGAATTTGCGTTGGATTTTGCGACGGACACGTGTCCGTTCCTAAAACAGTCGTAGCTAATTTTTGCGATGGATTTTTGCCGTCCGTAACAAATTAACGATGGATAAATCCGTTGCAAAATTGGCGGGTCAGACCCGGCCGGGTCGCACAAAATTTACGACGGACAGTAGTCCGTTGCAAATTATTCGGGTTAGACCCGACCGTGTCAACAATATTTGCGACGGCAGTATTCCGTCGCAAATATTTATTAATACTTTTTTTTATTTTTTTCTGTTATAATTTGCGACGGTCTGTTTTCCATCGCAAAATTACAATTTTGCGATGGAATTTGGCCGTCGCAAAATACCGAGCCTATACAAAAAAAAAAGTGGCTCGCGTGGTTCGAGCCCGGGCACAGCCCACTTTCTATATGTCTCTTATTAGATCTTCAACAATTAATCCAAATTTGCGCCCAATGGGAATCGAACGCGTGACCTCTTGTGCATGTGGAGGAGGCGCGCGCCACTCGGGCACGTGCTACTTTCGTTCATTTTTACGCAATTAATTGTATATGTATTCAAATTAAATCATTTTTTTTATAATTCACCAAATTAATTTCTTTTCGTATCTAACTTATTTATAAAAATATTTTGCCCAACTATTTTTTTTATTTCGTAAAATTATTTATTTCGACAATGCGTAATTTTATAATTCGTTCATTTATACACATTTAATTGTATATGTATTGATTCATTTTTTTTCCATAATTCACCAAATTAATTCATTTTCGTTTTTCACTTGTTTTTATAAATGTTGTGACCATTTAGTTTTTATTATTTTGGTAAAATCATTTATTTCGACTCCCGCTTAAATTTATAATTCGTTCATTTGTACGCAATTAATTGTATATGTATCCAAATTGACTCATTTTTTTCCATAATTCACCAAATTAATTCATTTTCGTTTCTCACTTGTTTTTATAAATGTTGTGGCCATTTAATTTTTATTATTTTGGTAAAAATATTTATTTTGACTCCCGCTTAAATTTATAATTCGTTCATTTGTACGCAATTAATTTTATATGTATCCAAATTGACTCATTTTTTTCCATAATTCACCAAATTAATTCATTTTCGTTTCTCACTTGTTTTTATAAATGTTGTGGCCATTTAATTTTTATTATTTTGGTAAAATTATTTATTTTAACTCCCGCTTAAATTTATAATTCGTTCATTTGTACGCAATTAATTGTATATGTATCCAAATTGACTCTTTTTTTTCATAATTCACCAAATTAATTCATTTTCGTATCTCACTTGTTTTTATAAATGTTGTGGCCATTTAATTTTTATTATTTTGGTAAAATTATTTATTTCGACTCCCGCTTAAATTTATAATTCGTTTATTTGTACGCAATTAATTGTATATGTATCCAAATTGACTCATTTTTTTTTCCATAATTCACCAAATTAATTCATTTTCGTTTCTCACTTATTTTTATAAATATTGTGGCCATTTAATTTTTATTATTTTGGTAAAATTATTTATTTCGACTCCCGCTTAAATTTATAATTCGTTCATTTGTACGCAATTAATTGTATATGTATCCAAATTGACTCATTTTTTTTTCATAATTCACCAAATTAATTTATTTTCGTTTCTCACTTGTTTTTATAAATGTTGTGGCATTTAATTTTTATTATTTTGGTAAAATTATTTATTTCGACTCCCACTTAAATTTATAATTCGTTTATTTGTACGCAATTAATTGTATATGTATCCAAATTGACTCTTTTTTTTTTCCATAATTCACCAAATTAATTCATTTTTTGTTTCTCACTTGTTTTTATAAATGTTGTGGCCATTTAATTTTTATTATTTTGGTAAAATTATTTATTTCGACTCCCGCTTAAATTTATAATTCGTTCATTTGTACGCAATTAATTGTATATGTTGATAGGCGAGCAGAATCAGCATTTGGGCGACCAAGATTATCACAAAACACTTAAAGATTAAAGCGAAATTAACTCAAGATTCACCCAAGATGTCTGGCGAGCAGAACCTGCATGCTACCCCAAGACGGATAGGCGAACAAAATCAGGTCAAAAGCTACATGATGAGCTTAACTAGCATCTCGCCGACCAGATCCGACCACAATACCAAAACAACAACTAAGTGAGACAAGAGACCAACAGAATCAGACTAAAGACTCCTCCAGGACAAGTCCAATATGACGAGCAGCTCTTGACTGCGAGCAAGTCCAACAAGATAAGGATATAATTTAGTTTAGATAAGGTCAACTTAGTCAAGGTCCAGGTGTCGTGCATGCAGGCCTGGTAGGCCAAAAGTCACGACACCTCCTGCTAGGCAAATGTCTATAAATACTTAGATTTTTTCAGCTAATAAAAAAAGTACACATTATTATACACGTCCAAACTTCATTTATGAATCTAAAGCAGCTCGATTAACTTACAATCGAACTTGAACACGTAAGCATTTAAACATTTTTAACCCATCTAAACCCGAAAATTCGTATTCACTAATTACGTTAGTGATCAATCACACGTAATTGTTTGATAATCAATTAACCAATAAATACAGCCACTAATCTCCGAAATCAGAGACGGTCATCAACAAATTGACGCTAGAAGGAGGGTGCCCGAACCTCCGATTCATTGAATACGAGGAAATTATCCTAGGATTGTAGAACAAGTTTGAACTTTTGAAGGAAAAAACCAAGAACAATACTTGATACCTCATGTGAATATGCCTCAATCATGAGAGACACAATGTTCACAACATATAACAAGGGATTCACACTCCCGGATGTCCCAAACTGGTGGGCGAGCAGGAGCGAGCAGAAATGACCAGGAGAATCAGACCAATGTTGCTCGCCAGTTGATGCCCCCTGAGTTGGACGCTTTTGCTCGCAATCCCGACGAATTGGCACGGACCATAGCCATGCTCCAGGCTTTACAAAGACAGCAAGCCCAACCTGGCCCTTCTTATGTACGAGCAAGGCATAGCCCCACAAAGACTCGTGAACATGAGAAGGCTAGGGGAGATCAATTAAATGAAGCAGATAGTGCCCAAGCTCGTAAGGCCAAGGGCAAAGATAAGCAGCATGTTGAGGCCGCTAGCCAGGGAGGTTCAACTCAGAATCTGGCTGAAGGGGTGAGTCGGGGCACGCGTCAGAGTGCTCTAGAAAGACTAGGTCGCCACGGGCGAGGAGTCATGGAAGTTCATCCAAAAATAAGAGTAACTCGCCCAGCTGTTGCACCTGCTCGCCGGTCAGTCCATGATAGGCTGACTAGGTCAGCTTTTGGTCGTCTTGGCCCAGACGCCGAGCCCAATCCCAGGAGGCCAACTCAGGGGTTTCCCACGCTGAATGAGGGACTGCAGCAAACAGATGGTCGCGCACCTCTGCTCACCGAGCAACCTCAGAGCCAAGGGGGATCCTTTGAAGAGCTTGCCTCTATGAGAAAGGCCATTGAAAGCATGCAAGGCCAGCTCGACCACCAGAGATGATATGGGAACACAACTCTTTCAGTCTCTCCTCTATCTTCAGTGATTCTGAAAGCCCCGATTCAGCAAAAGATCCAGTTCCCAGCAAGCATCCAGTATGAGGGCACGGCGGACCCCCGGGTGCATCTGATGAAGTACACCAATTATATGGTATCAATGGGGGCAAGTGATGCAACTCACTGTCGCAATTTTCCTTTAACTCTGGGAGATCGTGTCCACAAATGGTTCTCAGCTTTGCCACCAGCTTCAATTCATTCATTTACCCAGCTGGGCAAAGAATTCTTGTCCCACTTCTCAATGGCCGGGTCTTATCTATCTCAAAGACATCGGTTATCCGACTTGAAACAAACTGATGACGTGTCAGACCGATCGTACTTGGAAAGATTCGACAAGGTCCTACTAGAAGGGGAGTCTGTCAGTGAAGACACCAAGATTGTAGCCGTCCTAGCTTGACTAAAGAAAGGTACCGAACTCTAGAAGGACGTACACCTTAGATGCCCGAAGACTTATGCTGAGTTTCGAGATCGGGCAGGAGTCTTTGTCTCCATGCACGAAGCACTGCAAAAGGACATGGGAGACAAAGGAGAGCAGAAAGAGGGTGCAAAGAAGCCTGGTGCTGGTTATCGAGCTCCCAAGAACATGAAATCATTCACTGAAGGAACGGAGCTGAAGGATAAATTGAACCATGTTCTTACTGTATCAATTGATACAGTCTACAATAATGTACGGGACAAAGAATTGTTCACACCTCCCCGTAGGATACGTCAAGATACGAGCAAGTTAAACCAGAACAAGTATTGTGCCTACCACCAGAGTGTGGGGCACTTTACGAGCGAATGTCGTGACTTGCTGAAACAGTTATGGCATTTTTATGAGGAGGGAAAGCTATCCGAGTTCGTGAAGAGGCAGCCCGACAAGAGAGACAGAGATGAAGATTCTGATGAGGAGGGTCTTGAATAGGCACCCCGTCGGAATCGGGCTGGGCGACCAGCTCAGGTGCCTGCAGGAGGTCCAGTTCCGGACATCCAGATGATGGAGCCTGCAGGACCTGTTGGCGGTTTTTCTGATGGACGATCACCGATTTCTAATCGTAAAAGAAAAGCAGAATTACGAGCGATCGGTCATGTATAAGAAATGGGGATCATTCCACCCACCATGCAAACATCGGAATTAACTTTTACCAACAGAGACTTGGAAGGAGTACTGACCCCTCACAACGATTCACTTGTGATATGCGCTAAGATCATGGAAACCAGGGTGCATAGACTGTTGGTAGATACTGGAGCCTACACTAATGTCCTTTTTCAAAAAGACGCTTGATCAAATGGGAGATTGTGCAGGCTACATCAGAGACACAAATCACCGTATTCTGGGATTCGGAAATGCTGTGACGGTCCCACTGGGAATAGTAACTTTGGCTATGCAACTTGTGACGGTTAAAGAACTCGAGAAAAATATCGCGAGAATGGTAGATTTCTTGGTCGTTGATCAAGAGTCAACTTACAACGGGTTCCTTGGTCGACCTTTCTTGAATGAGTTCAGGGCTGCATGTTCAACCTATCATTATTGCATAAAATTCCCAACAGCAAGTGGAGTTGGCACAGTACGGGGAGACCAAAGAAAAGCTCGTGAGTGTCTCCTACAAATTCAGTCAACTTGAGAATGAGCCCTCAATCTTGGAAGACATCCTTGGGGCCCAAAACGATAAGATGGACGTAGACGACCAGCCCTCGCCCAAGGGCGAGCAGATGCTGCAGGGCGGCGAGCAAACCTTGCCAGAAGCAATGTTACCCCCCATAACTGACAGTATACATCCGAATGATAACCAGGAGAGCCCAATTATGGCGACCAAACCCAGCCCGGAACCTGCTGAAGATTTTGACCCCCGGCTGGGTGCTGAACCCATGAACATCGAGGATGAGCTAAGTCCAGAGGGACCAATAGTTGACCCTCGATGGAAGGGGAAAAACGACGGGCAACTCCGGTCGAAGAATTGGAGGCCATCAAGATTGATCCCGTACGAGATGACCTTGAACTTCACATCGGGTCCGAACTCCCCGAGCCTTACAGAACCCACATGACAGATTTCCTGAAGGCTAACTTAGACGTCTTCGCATGGTCCCATCCTGACATGGTGGGAATTGACCCGAAAGATGCCTGTCACAGGTTGAATATCAACCCAGTCCGAAAACCTGTCCACCAGAAACGACGAAAGTATGGACCTGACAAGTATCAAGCTTTAAACGAGGAGGTCAAAAAGTTACTGGACAACGACTTAATTAAACAGACATTGTGTCCACAATGGGTAGCAAATCATGTCTTGGTACGGAAGCCGAATGGAACCTGGAGGCTATGCATAGATTTTACAGATCTTAATGCAGCATGCTCGAAGGACAACTTTCCGCTCCCGCACATCGATCAACTGGTAGACAGTACAGCCGGGCATGAGATGTTCACATTCATGGATGCCTTTGCAGGTTACCACCAGATCCCGATGCACCCAGATGACCAAGAAAACACGGCCTTTTATACTGACAAAAACCTACTATGCTGGAAAAGGATGTCGTTTGGTCTAATCAATGCTGGAGCAACCTACCAGAGGCTGGTCAACAAAATGTTCAACGAACATATTGGGGAGACGGTGGAAGTGTATGTTGACGACATAGTCGTGAAAAATACACAGAAGGAAGATCACCTCCATCATCTTTCCCAGGTGTTCGACATACTCCGGAAGTACAATATGAAGTTAAATCCAAAGAAAAGTAGTTTTGGAGTACATTCCGGGAAGTTCTTGGGCCATCTGGTCAGTAAAAGCGGAATCGAAGCTAATCCAGCAAAGGTGAAAGCGATCGTCGATATGGAACCACCACACTCTGTTAAAGAAGTGCAAAGGTTAACCGGTTGCCTAGCCGCTTTAAACAGGTTCATATCACAGTCGGGAGACAAGTGCCGTCCATTTTTTGAGGCCATCAAAAAAGGCAACTTTGCCTGGACGGGAAGCTGCCAGAAAGCCTTCGATCAACTAAAAGAGTATCTGGGAGATGTAAAAATTATGTCAAAACCAATTCCCGGCGAAAAGTTATATTTATACCTGTCAGCGTCTGACACGGCCATAAGTTCGGTGTTAGTTCGGGCAGAAGGCAAGTTTCACCTGCCAATTTACTATGTCAGACAGGCCTTGCATGATGCTGAGGTGAAATACTCACCAACCGAAAAGCTGGCATATGCTCTCGTCATGAGTGTCAGGAAGTTAAGACCCTAATTCTTTGATCATCAAGTCGAAGTATTAACAACCTTCCCACTCAAACAAATATTACACCGACCCGACACTGCTGGCTGTCTTTTAAAATGGTCCATAGAGATAAGCCAGTTTGGCGTGACATATGCACCTCGAACCGCGATTAAGGGACAAGTGTTAGCCGACTTTATAGTCGAGTTAACCTTTCCTCAAAATCCAACGAGAGGGCTGGATCACCCATGACATCTTTATGTGGACGGTTCGTCAACAAACCTGGCCTCAGGGGCAGGGATAGTTCTCATCAGTCCCGACCGACAAGTATTTACTTCAGCAGTCAAATTCGAATTCATGGCCACCAACAATGAAGCTGAATATAAAGCCCTCATTGCAGGTCTCCACCTATCATTAGCCGTCGGAGTAAGACGACTACAGATTTTCAGAGACTCTCAACTCATTGTAAGCCAGGTACGAGGTGAATATGAGGCCTGAAACGAACAGATGATCGAGTATCAACGCATATTTGCTCACTTGGTATCTCTGCTAGACCAAGTATTTATCCAGCAGATACCTCAAACAAGCAACACACAGGCTGATGCCTTGGCAAGACTAGCAACAAGCGATGGGCCAGCAGATCTGACAGACATTGTCATTACTAGAAAAATCCAACCATCAACAATGGACTACGAAGTAAACCAAGTAGTTGAACAAAGCAACGATGATGATTGGAGAACTCCTATAGCCAAATACTTGAAAGACGGGGAGCTGCCAAGCAACTCATTTGAAGTTGTAAGAATCACGAAACAAGCAACCAGATATACTCTGGTAGATGAACATCTTTACAAAAGAGGCTTTTCACTCTCGCTACTCAAGTGTTTGTCTAGGGGGCAAGGAAGGACAATTCTGGAGGATGTACATTCTGGAGTTCGTGGAAATCACGCTGGGGGCAAGCTTTGGCCTACAAAACTGTAAGACAAGGTTATTATTGGCCAACCTTACGAAAAGACGCAATCCAGTTAGCCAAAGCTTGCCACCAGTGTCAAATTTTCGCCCCAAGTATTCATGCCCCGACCCAGGAGCTCGTATCGGTTTATAGTCCATGACCATTTGCAAGATGGGGAATAGACATTATTGGCCCTTCCCGGCAGAAGTTGGAAATGTTCGATTTGCCGTCGTGGCCGTCGATTATTATACAAAGTGGGTGGAAGCAAAGGCCATGGTAAAGATCACACAGCAAAACATGATCAACTTCATATGGCAGAATATTGTCTGTCGTTTTGGGGTCCCAAGAACCATTGTGACAGATAATGGCCCGCAGTTCGACGGAAAGGAGTTGAGAGACTTCTGTGTAAAGTGGAGGATCAGGAAACACTATTCGACTCCCTATCATCCCCAGTCAAACGGGCAAGTTGAAGCGGTAAACAAGATCATCAAGCATACATTGAAAATACGCCTGGCAGAAAGCAAAAGTAGTTGGTCAGAAGAACTCCCGGAGGTCTTGTGGGCATATAGAGTTTCTCCCAGGTCAAGCACCGGAGAAACACCTTTTGCAATGGCTTTCGGAACAGAGGCTGTGATACCAATTGAGTTAAAGACCAACACAGTCAGGACGACCAGCTTTGATGAACAAGCAAACAATTCTGCTCTAGCTACTGAAATAGATTTGCTCGAAGAAAAAAAATTACACGCCGAACTAAAAAATGCAACATACAAACAAAGAGTGGAACGCTATTATAATTCCCAAGTCAAGATAAGAAAGTTTGAAGTCGGGGACCTTGTTTTAAGAAAGAAGCTTGCCCCACCTCCAGGCATATTTGGCCCAACTTGGGAGGGCCCATACAGGGTAACAGACAGGTTACCCAACGGAGCATATGACATAGAAGACTTAGATGGCAACTCGGTCCAATATTCCTGGAATGCAGTTAACTTAAGGAAATACTTTCAGTAGGCGAGCAGTTTTACCTATGAAAGTATGAGTTTGAGGTGGGTGAACTACTAAGTCCGGTGGGCGAGCTAAAGTAACAAAGGTACAAGATGGATCCAAAAACTTGCCTAATTTTTTGAAATTTTCACCAAGTATAAGTGGTCGAACAAAAGTTGAATTAGGTCAAGTTTGGTCGCGGTCTAGTATGCCAGCTTCTTGTATACTTTTATTTCCTCTTAAGAGTTTAAAGATGCCTTGACAAAATGTATAGTGGTCGAGCAGCTTTGACTCCTGGTGTAAATTATGTTTTTTAATGGTTGGAAGCTTGACATTGTTTTTGTCGAGCAGGTCCAACCTAGTTAGTACAGGTTTACATTCTTGGTCGCATTTAATACTTGTAATTTTTTAAGATCTTTCCAATGTTAAGTTGTTCGTTCAAACAGAAATACAAGCTCAAGGCGCAAGTTGATTATACAACCAAGCCCATTAAAGGTTGTTCGTTTGTAAATGAACATAGCCTAAGGCAAAAAGCCCATCAAATTCTAAGGCCAAAAAGTTCTTAAGGGACAAGGCCCAACTACATTAAGATTGTTGAAGCATAGATAAAAATGCAAAGAACAATTAATGTAAAGTAAATAAGACGAGCTGATGAGCAAAGTAATTTCATTAAAGATAAGGCTTGATCGCCCAAAAATTACAATGAAGACGAACAACAACAAAAAAAAAAAGTACAAGGCCCTAACTAATCCTGTCCGCTAAGATCCTTGCCCGGCAGGAGGGGGAATGTTTTCATCTTTAGGATCTTCCAGAGAAGATCCAGCGAGAGCAGGATCAACTGGGACCACTTGAGTCAGCTCGGCGATAAGCCCCTCGGCATCAGCTCGCTCTTGGAGAGCTCTTTCACTTTGATCGGCGGGCTGGATCTGCTCGCCCTCGGCAACATCGCCCTCCTCTTCTTTCTCATCTTCGGGAGGACTTGTGATAATGATATCGGGGCCAATGAAGTCAAGCTTGACCCCGTAATCAGGCAGGTCGCCGATCTGAAGAGTTGTGCCCGGGGCTGGAGGGTTCGATTCGACAAAGTTGCAGACCTCCTTGCCGATCTCTTCAACAATAGAGGCAGCTTTAAACTCGTGAGCAATTCGAATGCTCTCGGCGTAGCCTGTCACATAACCCAGGATTGAGCTCACCTCCATCTTTGGAATAAGTTCCTCTTGAGTAATGAAGTTGGCGAGCTGGGCTTCGAGGTCGGCAATTTTAGCCGTTGCCTCGGTCGCGAATTTCTCCGCGACCTCCTTCTATTGTTGAGTGCGAGAAAGTTCTGCTCGCATCTGCTCGACCTCGGCCATCTTGACCTTAAGCTCCTCCGAGACCTTAACGTGCAAGTCCAGAGCTCTTTGCTCACTGGTTTGGTGCGCCCTGACTTTGTCTTCCAGGTCGGCCACCATTTTCTTCGCCATTGCCTTAGCGTCATCTCGTTCTTTGGCAAAACGGCTGACAGTGGCCGCATGCTGACGAGAATCCTTCTCAAGATCTTCAACTTGATCGACCAGACGCTGCACGTCCACCAAGGTGTTGCTCGCCTCGACGAGACACAGACGGTCATTGTCACGAGGCGCCTGTGTCTTGACAGTCTCGTTCAGCTCCTTAGTCCAGCTGCAGGCAACGACTTCAGAAGCACGACGGATGAAGGAGTCCGGGATCTCGCGGAGGTTGGTCGGCACCTTCGAGCAGACGAACCGGTGCACCGTGTTAGATCGCCCAGGATATTGCTCGGGCAAGTAGCTGGAAAGAAATTCTCAGTTAGTTAAAAAAAATGCTAAGTGTCCTGGGCGAGGAAAGACATACTTATCAAGACGACCCTTGTCCCAACCGAGATAGGTGGGGTCGGATAAAGGACCATATCCTTATCGAGCAGCGGCGACCAAAGCTTGCTCGGCGAGGCGCTCCATGGAGGGAGTTTGCTCGCTGTCGCCCTCAGATGGCCGAATAGCAACGGTCACCTTCTCCTGAGCAGTTTTTGCTCGTTTGGCCGCTTTTTCAGAGTCGGAGACGGGGGTGCCATCTCCTCGGAGGAGCCTCTTTGTCCTCGGAGTAGTAGCTTTGGGTGGGCTCGCCACTGGTGCAGGCGGCTGCGCCGAGCTCGACCCCCCGGCTTGTCTAGGGTCGCCTTTTCCACCCTTAGCCGCGAGAGCAATAATCGTCGAAAGGGGATCCGACTTCTTGCGACCTCTTTTTGTCGGCATCTCCCACACACGATTATCGAGCTCGTAGAAAGAGGGGTGAGTGGCAACAGCGACGAGCTGGTCTGTAAGGAAAGGGTAAAACAAGTTAGATAACTCCAAGTATAATTTCGAACAGATCTGTTCGCCCAACAAGAAAAAATACTTACCCTCCGGAATGAGAGCTAGAGCCTCAAGATGGTGAGGATAAGTTGTAAGGTGGGCAACTCGTAATGTGGCCTCGGAGAAGAGATGGAAAATGCTGCGATCTTCTCGGCGACGAAGAGCGATCAGACACGCGACGAATAAAAATTGGTCGCTGATACTGTTCTTGACAGTTCGCCACCCCAAGTTCTTGGGACCTGAAACAAAACAAAAAGAGAATTAAAATTAGTCAAACCACTTCAAAATTATAGAAGAGGTAAGACTCACGCTTTAATTCTCTAAACTCCGCCGGGGTCTCAATCCGGACAGGACCCTCAGAAGGGCGAGCAGAAGCACGCCAGTCTCCTCCAATCCAAAACCAGTCATGCTTCCAATCTCGCACCTTTCCGGGGATGTCCTCCACCAGTTTCTGGCTGGGTCGCGCCTTTAAATAATGCCAACCCACTTCTTCCCCGGTGCAACCCGTGATCGTCATCAGGTAGCAAACCTCCTCGGCGGACAGCTTATTGGGGTATCCTTCTAGGGCGAACATGACCATTAGAGCCATCAGATTTATCCACCCAACAGGGGTAAGTTGGGTGATGGCCAGGTTCACATCTTTTAAGAATTGGCCGACCAGAGGATGCAGCGGCAGGGAAACTCCGACATTTAAGGTGGCGAGGTTGATCGCCGTCAATCCGCGCGGTGGGCGATCAGCTCTGTCATCCACCAAGGGAGCATACATCGGGATGTCGAAGGGAATCTTATAATCCCTCCGAATCTTGGGCAAGTCCTCCTCAGTAATGGCGGACACTATACAGCTCGCAGCGAACTCGGTCGCCTTGAGCTTTCGTACTCCGCGAGCAGGAATGGCAAACCGGTCTGAGTGCTCCCTTTCGTACTCGCCCCAGTCTATACGGCGAGCAACTGTGACCAGAACTTGATGCTCAATCAGCCTGGGCATGGGGAATTGAATGTCCCTAAGGAATGCCCAGGTTAGTTCGTCGAGGTTCACTGGCTGAAGTACCTCAACCTCCTCGCCCTCGTCCTCATGAAGATCCAAGCTCGTTTCCTCCAAGAGCTGGCGAGCAGGATTTGCTCGCTCTTCTCTTTCCCCGGAGGGACGAGCTCCTGAGTTAATGGAGCATGCAACCGAAGCCACCTCGGGATCGGACTCCAGGTTTACGATAAGAGGATTCTCTTCGATGGGCCGTTTTTCGGGGTTCCGTGGAGGGAAAGATCCGGTCTCAGAATGCGACGACATCCAGTAAGTGAAGGTAAAAAACTTATATGTCTACAGATTCCGGCGAGGGATAACTCGGCGATTTAGAACTTTCCACGGCGGAGTAGGGATTTTCGTGGAACTAGAACGCACACAACACAAGAAAAGAAGAAAGAGAAGAAGAAAGCAAAGGAGAAACTACCTCGAAGTCGTTTAGAAGTCGCCGGGAACTGGAAACGTACGCCGAAAGTTTGAAAGAGGGAGAAGAAGGAGATATTCGCGCTTAAAGAACAGTAAAAGTGAATAAAATCACGAATTTTTTCCTTAAATACTCTGAAAAAACGGGTTCCGGGCGAGCAAGTCCAAGAGTTGAAGGACTGGAATGCAATTTTTTAGCGCGTGCAAAACCTGTCCGACAAGGCGGGAAGGCGCATCACCTCGGGATCACGTGCGCGTGGGCGGCAGCAATTATTCCGCCCACATCACACCTCGAGCCGTACCCAGGCCTTGGGATCCCAACCGTCACCAGCCCAAGTCTGCTCGACCTATGTTGTCCGCCTGTGAAAACTTGCTCGCCCCCTCGACATTCCTGCTCGCACCAATGACACTTAAAAGTTGTCAACCCAAAAAGTGCTCGTTCATCATCTTCACAATTTATTGATCGGCAAGGGGGCAATTGTTGATAGGCGAGCAGAATCAGCACTTGGGCGACTAGGATTAGCACAAAACACTTAAAGATTAAAGCGAAATTAACTCAAGATTCACCCAAGATATCTGGCGAGCAGAACCTGCATGCTACCCCAAGACGGATAGGCGAACAAAATCAGGTCAAAAGCTACATGATGAGCTTAACTAGCATCTCGCCGACCAGATCCGACCACAATACCAAAACAGCAACTAAGTGAGACAAGAGACCAACAGAATCAGACTAAAGACTCCTCCAGGACAAGTCCAATATGACGAGCAGCTCTTGACTGCGAGCAAGTCCAACAAGATAAGGATAGAATTTAGTTTAGATAAGGTCAACTTAGTCAAGGTCCAGGTGTCGTGCATGTAGGCCTGGTAGGCCAAAAGTCGCGACACCTCCTGCTAGGCAAATGTCTATAAATACTTAGATTTTTTCAGCTAATAAAAAAAGCACAAATTATTATACAAATCCAAACTTCATTTACGAATCTAAAGCAGCTCGATTAACTTACAATCGAACTTGAACACGTAAGCATTTAAACATTTTAAACCCGTCTAAACCTGAAAATTCGTATTCACTAATTACGTTAGTGATCAATCACACGTAATTGTTTGATGATCAATTAACCAACAAATACAACCACTAATCTCCGAAATCAGAGACGGCCATCAACAGTATATGTATCCAAATTGACTCATTTTTTTCCATAATTCATCAAATTAATTTATTTTCGTTTCTCACTTGTTTTTATAAATGTTGTGGCCATTTAATTTTTATTATTTTGGTAAAATTATTTATTTCGACTCCCGCTTAAATTTATAATTCGTTCATTTGTACGCAATTAATTGTATATGTATCCAAATTGACTCATTTTTTTTTCATAATTCACCAAATTAATTCATTTTCGTTTCTCACTTGTTTTTATAAATGTTGTGGCCATTTAATTTTTATTATTTTGGTAAAATTATTTATTTCGAACTAAAAGTAAATAAATTGTACTTCACAAAAAATTAAATAAAAGTAACATCAATTCAAACTAAAAAAGTTGTATTTCACATTTATTAAAATTTAAAATTTTCTACTCGTTGGAATTAAATCCGGCTTCCTCTTCCTCCTCATCCTCGCCCATGTTAACAATCGACTGCTGCATCAGGGGCATTGACTTGAAGCAAAAATACTAACTTTTTACTAGTAGTTTCCCCGCAAGAGTACGGGTTCACTGTAGTATTGGCAAGTATAGGGACCAAGAATTATCGAACCCAAGGGAAGTGATGTATGCGAATAGAACCCCGAAGATCTACGCATCGTAGTTAATATGAGTGTATGTTTTTGGCTTTTTCAGGAATTAATTCTAAACTAAAATTATACTATTTATACTAAAGAATGAATTAAACTAATAAACTAAGGGTTGTATACAAATATGAGATGGTGATGCTCAGGATAGGAGTCCCTTCGTATACTAACGGAGCAGGTATATAATCAAAATAACCATGACGCAAAAGAAATAACCTAAGTAAAATATTGTAAGATGAAAGCTCAAGAATTAAAACCCTAATACTTTATCCTAGCAATCGACTTCACTAATCCACTAACAAGTTAATAGATCGTGCTTAATTAACGAGACCCTAATTTAAACTAAGGTGATGCGGTCGTCCTACTTAGATAAACCGGTAGATTAATTAACCCTTTCTAAACCCTCTCATTAAGTCAACTAATTGTTAAAGAGTGATAAGATCGTCCTCTCTCGAACACTTTTCGAACGAAATTCAAAGGTAAAGTTAAGATTGATTTTAAGAATTCATTAATTAAGAGAATTAAAACTAAATGTCACGAATTACCCTAATTACGTACCCATATCCTACCCCAAGCATGCAAGGGTTTTAGCTAGACATGGTTTTTACGGAAACGAAATCAATTGAAGAAGTAACGAACATGAACATAATGATTTTAACGAAGAAATTATCAAACATAAACTAGGGGTTTTAAGAAATAAATGTTAAGAACTGAAATTAAATTAATAAAATGAAGTCTCAAGAATTCAAGAACAAAGAACTGAAAGAAAAAACTAAAAATCAAAACCGAACTATGAATTCGTAAAGAAAACCTCAAAATTATAAAACTAATGCTTGCTCGTCTCTTCTTTTCTTCCAAAAACTAACTCTAAAAGTGATATGGTATCAAGTGGTATGTTGTGGTCTGTAAAAACGTGTTGGGGACGAGTATTTATAAGCATCGGGCCGAATCAGGAACTCATGGGCCAAAAAACGAACTCGGAAGCCAAAAACTTGGAAGTGCTCGAGCATGCGCTCGAGCTGTGTAGCTCGAATGGAACATGGGCTCGAGCGGTCCCGCTCGAGCTGGTCGAATGGCCAAATTTCTCTGTATGATTTGGGGCGCTCGAGCAACACGCTCGAGCGGTGGTGCTCGAGCTGCTCGAATGCGTGAAATTCTCTGTAAGTTTTAGGTGCTCGAGCCACATGCTCGAGCAGTAGTGCTCGAGTAGCTCGAGTGCCTAAACTTCTCTGGAAAAATTGGGCGCTCGAGTGGCATGCTCGAGCGGTGGTGCTCGAGTGGATCCACTCGAATGGCTCTCCCTCTTCTTCAACTGATACTTTTCTTCTTCCGCACTAATACCAATCGTATTTCTTCGATATCTTCTCATTCGGGCATCCGTTTGAGTTGATTCAAAGTCCTACGAACTCCATTTTTCGCCCTCGATTCACCTATGAGCATCAAAGAGACAAATTCATCAATGTGTAGAAATAATACTCAATTGACTCTAAATACTCAATAAAATCGACCAAAACTGGGGCATTTCTAGCTACGAATCATGATAATTTCACGCCTAATCAGGCATCGGCGGCATCGGTGGCATCGACGGCTGGGTCGGCGGGATCGGTGGCACAGGCATGTGCGCTCGTGGCACATCAGAGGCGAACAACCGCCACCACTCCTGCATGGCGGTTGTATACTGCTGCATCTTGGCTTCGTGCGCCTCTCACTGCTGCCTCTCATACTCTTCCTTCTCTCGCTACTGCCTCTGCATGTTCTTCATCTGCTCCACCACCGTGTCAAGCTGCCTCTCGACCTCACTAGGATGAGAGTCGATGGAAGACTGAGAGGAGGATGAGCCCGAGCCACGAGGTCGGAAAAAGTTCTTTCTGAAGCTGCCCAATCCAGCGAACCGCCCCTTTTTAGCCTTGACGTTCTTGAAGTACAATTCATTTTGAACGTCAATAGAAGGCTGTGTGGGGGGTATCGACCCCGACCCCTCTGTCGTTTCCTCAGGCTGAGGCTGAGAGGCAAGGTCCTCGAGCATCTTTCTTTGCAAATGAATTATACAAAAAATTAAATAAATTGAACACAAAATATAAAATAATACTTTTAATATTAAAAATTGAAATAATACTATTAATATTGAAATAATACTTACGTGGATCTAAGTGGTATAGCCGTAGGTAGACTTCCCAGTCTCCTCGACGAGTGGGTGGGCGAGCTGCAATCTCTTAAAATGAGAGGGCTCGCGTCCTTGCTCCACCGCCTAATTAGAAAAAAAGATAGTAAAAATTAATACCACTCATAAAAATTAGAAAAAAATAATAAAAATTCAAAAACTACAAAATTAAAGATGAAACATACAAATCTCAACCTGTGCTCATAAATGGACCGAGAACCGGCCCGATGTCTCGCCATCCCTTCTCCATCAGGGTCACTACGCTGATTCGCCTTGTTTTTCGCCGACTTCTCTTTGAATTCAGGAGAATCCCAGTATCGGAGGAATTGGTCCCAAATCGACCGTTTTTCACTGTCAGTCCCCATGTCGGTGGCCACTCCATGCTTGTACCATCTCTCCCTCATTCTATAAAGAACGTCTCTGTATCTCTCGGCCGCATATTTTTCGAAATTCTTCCACATCTGGTCATCGTGTTCCGGTGCCCAGACACATTCTTTCTGCAATTACAATTTAAATGTAAATATCTGTTTATATATTTGATATTAATAAACGGTGAATTAATAAATTAAATCAATACCTTAAACTCCTCGAAGTATGTCCGTTTTCTTGCATCAGACACTTGCCCCCAACTGTAAGCGGTGAGATCGAATCCACCAGCAAGGATGGACTTGAAAACCTGATTACTAGCCTCATGACCCGGAATCCAACTGTAAAATTAAAACTTCAAAGTTAGTAAAATAATTAGGTTTTAATTAATAAAAAAATTGAGTATAAAATATTAAAACTTACGTTGAACCATGTGGCTGAACAAGCATCCGTGCTTGAATAACCGGATGCTGGCGGGAGGAGGATGAGCCGTCAGCAGTCTGCTGTGAGGAGGAGGAGCCATCACCAGGCTGTGAAGAGGTCTCTGATAGAGACCTCGGCCTAAAAATAGGTGGAACCACAGGTCTCAGTGAGGCCCATCGTCTCCTCCCTCCTCGCCCTCCTCGCCTTCCTCGACTCGACTCCTCATCCTTGGAGGCTGACTGTCACTGCCACTGCCTTGTCCGCTCATCTATAACAAAATTCACGAATATTATTCGAAATACTTATAATATTATTGGAAATATTAAATTAAAATCAATGAAATACTCATAACATAATATTCTAAATATAATATTATTTTCAAACCACTATCCTAACATAATATTATTCAAAATCAATGAAATACTCATAACATAATATTCAAACAACTAATATAATTCAAACTACTCAACTAAATTCGATCAACTTATAATATTATTCAATTCAATTCCATCTAAACTAAAATCAAACGACTAATATAATTCAAACTACTCAACTAAACTAAAATCAATCAACTAATATTATTTAAAATTATTAAACTAAAATCAAGCAACTAATATAATTCAAACTAGCTACTCAACTAAATTAGATCAACTAAAAAAAATCAATCAACTAATATTATTTTGTAAAATTATTAAGCTTAAATCAAGCAACTAATATAATTCAAACTACTCAACTAAATTCGATCAACTAAACAAAAATCAATCAACTAATATTATTTAAAATTATTAAACTAAAATCAAGCAACTAATATAATTCAAACTAGCTACTGAACTAAATTCGATCAACTAAACAAAAATCAATCAACTAATATTATTTTGTAAAATTATTAAACTTAAATCAAGCAACTAATATAATTCAAACTACTCAACTAAATTCGATCAACTAAACAAAAATCAATCAACTAATATTATTTAAAATCATTAAACTAAAATCAAACAACTAATATAATTCAAACTAGTTACTCAACTAAATTCGATCAACTAAACAAAAATCAATCAACTAATATTATTTTGTAAAATTATTAAACTTAAATCATGCAACTAATATAATTCAAACTACTCAACTAAATTCGATCAACTAAACAAAAATCAATCAACTAATATTATTTAAAATCATTAAACTAAAATCAAGCAACTAATATAATTCAAACTAGCTACTCAACTAAATTTGATCAACTAAACAAAAATCAACCAACTAATATTATTTTGTAAAATTATTAAACTTAAATCAAGCAACTAATATAATTCAAACTACTCAACTAAATTCGATCAACTAAACAAAAATCAATCAACTAATATTATTTAAAATCATTAAACTAAAATCAAACAACTAATATAATTCAAACTAGCTACTCAACTAAATTCGATCAACTAAATTAAAATCAATCAATTAAAAATTATTAAACTAAAATC
This sequence comes from Ballota nigra, assembly GCA_947034835.1. Classification (NCBI taxonomy): domain Eukaryota; kingdom Viridiplantae; phylum Streptophyta; class Magnoliopsida; order Lamiales; family Lamiaceae; genus Ballota; species Ballota nigra. Next base: position 83,645,419 of record OX344720.1, on the reverse strand, counting down.
AAACAACAATATAATTCAAACAATTCAACTAAAATCAATTCTAAACATGCTTTAAAATTAAATTTTAAACGGTAAAAATGAAGAAAAACTTACGGTTTATTTTTAGAAGATGACGAAACGAGCACTCAGTGGGGACGGATTGGCTCTACAACGACGGCACCTGACTTCTCCTTCCTTTTCCTCTCTTCTTCTCTCTATTTCTCCGTCTGCATCGCGGCTGCTTATATAAGGGAAATTTTTTTTGCGACGGACAGGTGTCCATCGCAAATTGCGACCGGCAAACTCCAAAACGGCGTCGTTTTTGCGTATTTGCGACGACTAATCCGTCGCAAATTTGAAAATTAAAAATGTGCGACGGACAATCCGCCGCAAATCGGTCAAACGCGATGTTTCCTGAAAAGTCACGCAAAATCGGGTCAGAGTTGTGACGGCATGTCCGTCGCAAAATCAGTCAACACACGTTTCCCGAAAAGATGCGCAAAAAAAGATCAGACTTGCGACGGGCATGGCCGTCGCAAAATCGAAGTTAAAAATTGCGACAGACATGCCTGTCGCAAATCGGTCAAATGGACCGTTTCACGAACGGTCACTTTTAAACGGGTCGTTTTGCGACGGAAACGGTCGTCACAAATTTCAAAGTTGAAATTTGCGACGACTTATCCGTCGCAAATATAGTCGGTGTACAACGAAGGTGGGGGGCCCTAGACTTTGCGACGGACATGCCCGTCGCAAAACACTAACTTTTGCGACGGCTATACAAAACCGTCGCAAACTCTCATTTTTTCCGACGGCTAACCAAAATTCGTCGCAAATACAAGAAATTTGCGACGGAATGTTGGCCGTCGCAAATATTCCGTTGTAAAACCCCGTCTTTTTTATAGTGTATCCGGTGTGTATGTGCAAGGGGGGTATAAAGCTAAAATCGTTCCATAATTTTTCACTTTTTTTTTTAAGATCCCACAATTTTTCAGTGGAATGAACTAGTCCTGTAATTATTTAAATTGCTAAATTTTAGTCTCAGGTCGCTGAAATTGATAAAACCATCATCCTTTCATCCTCCTACAGATCATGTGGGTTAGAGTTTTTGGGTTTCTCGATCGAGCATATGCGTAAGGTCCACATGGCATTAAAACGAAGTGTAAAGAAAAATATTTTCATTTGAAAATAATTAATGACATGTAGACCACACACATACAATTGGCCAAAAAGCTTAAAAGAAATTATACTTGACCTGCATGATAGTTAAACACTATCGTTTTTGTCAATTTTCCGTGATTTGGGATTGAAATCGAACAAATTGAAATAGTTATGAGATTAATTCATTCCACCAGAAAATCGTGGGACCTTTTAAAAAAGTGAAAGAGTTATAGGACGATTTTGGCTTTAAACTCAGGCAGGGGAAGTTTGTCTTTCATAAAATGTGTGTTGTTTAAAAAAAACTAAAATGGGGCCTACTTAATTATATCATATGAGAAATAATTAAATGAATTAATATGGTTCGATTCTCTTATAGATAATTAAATAATTAAGTAACTAACTGAATTTAATATTTTTAAAATTTGTATAGTCTAAAACTAGTTTGCAACTAATACTCTTTAGTAGAACAATTAATACATTTAGTGGAACAACTCTTGAACAATTAATACTCCCATGTCTCAGTTTTGTTTTTCCATTTAATTTTTATTGACTTTTAATGTGAGATTCGATTTATAGTATTTAAATGGATAAAATAGTTTTTCGATAATGTCATATTATTCAATTAAGTGCATCAGACAAATTGAAAATGTCTTTCTATATAATTATTAGTGGAATGAAATGTAAATTAGAAGTGTTTGAAGGGATGTGAATTGTGGAATGAGAAAATAAACTAGTACGAAGGAGTACCATTTAGGGAAAACAATATATTTCAAAACTAATACTACCTTTTAGCAAAAACAACTAATATTTTTTTATTGAAACAATTAGTACTTTTTAAGCAAATTTTCCGGAAAACTTTATTTACACAATACAATTTATCTTATTTTTATTTTACGTAATTGGGCTCCTCTAGTAAAAAACTCTGGCTCCGTCATTGATCCCTGCCGATACCCTTTGGATCAATCTGCAGTAAAAAAAAAATTGATTTTCTTACACAGCCCAAATAGAGTTGGAACAACTCGGCCATAAAAATCAACCCTTGATTTCCTATGAAGTAAAACAAACATGACCATTATTTAATTTAAGGGTTAATATCAGTTTTGGTTACCAAACTTTACCTCAAGTTCACTTTTGGTCATTATGTTTTGTTAGGATATTTTTGTCATAAGAATTTGTCTTTGTGATTTTGATGATGACAAATTATTCTTTATATTGTATTTTGTGGATTCTAACTTTTCAGGTACTAAAGAGAAAAGAAAACTTAGAATTTTCTAAGTTTACAGCTGAAAAGTTAAAAGAAGGTTATAGCTGGAGAGTTAAAGAAATCAACAGCTGAAGAGTTCAAGAACGAAGGCTACAACTGAAGAGTTCAAGCCTACTACATAATCAAAAACTACAGTTGAAGACTTGTGTTCTTAACAAGCTTAACCAAGCCTGTCTGGATGTACATTCACTCACAAGGTCTGAAAAACATCAGAACATTAAGGCTATGTTCTTTTTGGGTTTTAAGTGGTTTTTAAAAATCAAATTTTGAAAACCAGTTGTTTTTTTAATGCATGAGGTTTTTAAAATCTGGGTTCTTTTTTGGTTTTGAGTATGGTATGTTTTAACTTTATTATGTAAAAGTAAAGGAGTGTTTTATAGGGTTGTAGGATTAGAATTTTAAAACAAAAAATAAAATGGGTTTTAGATTCCAAAAATCCAAATCCGAGTTTTTAAAATCTAAAAAGAACATAGCCTAAGAGAGGTTAATTATAGCCATTAGATACAGAGTCTATAGTGATTAGTTGACCAAATTAACAGCTAACACTATAAGACAAACATACTAGAGCAAGGACTAAAGAACAAGACAAGAAGCCTTAATTGAGCTGAAGTCAAAGCTCAGAGGTGACTCAAATTCAAATATTCAAAGACCCTCCAACGACTAAGAACCCCCTTAAGACTCCTATAAATAGGAGAATTACCCCAAAGGAAACAAAAATAACACTCGAGCATACAAGCACCCTACAAAGCAATCCCACAGCTACCAGAGCCTACAAAAATCTGTCTTAGAATTTTCATAGGACTAGGTTGCTAGGATAATTTGTTAGGTTTATAAGTTGTTCCTCACAAAATTCTCATTGTAAGTCTACCTTTGAGTAAATACTTTCTTTGTGAGTGTTAGGTTTATCTTAGTGAGTATTGTCTTATTGAATTAGTGTTTTCTTCTATGTTTAGATCAGTCTGAGTGAAAGTCTAGTTCTTAGAGAGAAGCATATCTGAGTTAATTATCTCAGTGAAAGCAAAGTTTTTATTTTGCATAGTATTTTTGGAATCCAAGGGTGTAACAGTGGATGTAGGAGGATTACACCACCTCTAAACCACTGTATATCTTGTGTTATTTACTATCTTTGAATTGTATTTTAGTTTTGCATATCCTATACAAGTTACATTCATCATATTTTATAGACACTTTTCACAGTTGACTTTTTCTCGTATTTTAGCGAGCAAGTTGTTTATTAGTATTTAAAATGATAAAATGATATTTAAGGTAGGGTATGATAGATCTATCTCTCCTCTATTATAAAATAACTTCAAAATTATTTTATCATTTTAACTACTAATAAAAAACTCGCTCACTAAAACAAGAGAAAAGGTCAATTGTGAAGAGTGTTTGGGGACGGAGGTAGTACAATACAGCTGTAGATTAGCGTAATCACTCAGTTTAATACTCTTGTTTACATAAGCTTTTCATTAACACACACAGACACTTTATTCCGCTGTATAATAGGTCTCTCAATACACTTTTAAAAGTGTGAGAACTTAACTCTAAAAAATTTCAAGTGTTTTTGTTATTCTTAAAGTCTTTCAATTTTTTGTTTAAGTTTCAAAGTTTACAGTTACATATTTGTAAAAACCTTTCAGCTATAAAGTCAAATTTTGTTTTGAAATTTTTTAAAGTATATTTAAATCCCTCTCATCTAATCTTCTTTACTTGGGACTAACATAGTGAATCCCTCTCCTCTAATCTTCTTTGCTTGGGACCAACATATTTCACTAGTCATTAGAATTTGTCACTAAATTATACCATTTTTAATTATTTTTTGTCAAAACGTTAGTTGATCGTTAGATAACTAACATAATAAGTTATTTAGGGTGAAAAAAAAATTAGTTAACTAAGTTATTTAGAGTGTAAAAATATTTATAAATAATTTAATTTATTAAAATATAAAATTTCTAAAACTTCTCTATTTATTGTTTAGAATATTTTTAAAATTTAGGTTTTATTTATCGAATAAAACAATTTCAAAAATTCAAAGTTTGCACCCTAAATAATTAATCATGTTAGTTGACTAACTATCAACTGACGTTCTGAAACAATATGGTTAAAAAAATTATAGTTTAGTGATCAATTTTAAAATTTAATGATCAAAATTGAAATTAAGGTAAAGTTTGGTGATCAAAACTGATAAATATTAACTTATTACGTTCGGTCAACTAACGTCTTGACCAAAAATGATTATAGAAGTACGAAATTGATCACATGTCCACCGGTGGGCACGTATTAATATACCCACCGCGAATGTGTTAATGACACATAAGCAGATATATACAATCAATTAAAATAATAGTGGGCCCCTGTTTATGTGTCATTAACACATTCGCGGTGGGTATATTAATATGTGCCCACCGGTGGGCATGTGATTATTTTCGAATGAAAGTATAATTTAGTGACCAACTTTGATGATGAGTGAAATTTAGTGACCAAAAATTAAAATTGAGGTAATGTTTGGTGACCTAAACTTATAGCAACCCTTAATTTAATGTGAAGTATGGCAATTTTATGCCAATAATTGCAAGTATTGTAAATCAAGCCAAATACAAGCAATCACGATGTATGAGTTATGACACATAACAATACTTTTTTCGTCCAATTTTACTAGTCCTGTTTTTTCGACTATTATTTCTTGTTATGAGATAGAGGGTATTGTGAGGTTTATTTATGAATATATTAATTATTTATGAAAATTTTGGTACTTGTATTTTTCATATACAATAACTTTATTGATAAATAGATCTCATAATACCCTCCAACTTATAACAAAAAATAACAGCCGAAAAAACAAGACTAATAATATTGGACGGAGGGAGTATTACTTACCTAGTATAGTGACCTTACACAATATGAGATTTTTTAACACTACAAAAAAATAAAGAATTGGCTACAAAATTAGAATTGCCTACAAAAATTTTCCAACAAAAAAAGTTCGTTGTAAGAATTGTCCACGATTTGCCTACGAAATTTTTTAATTATGAAAGCATCTACATTTCTCAACCTATAAACAACTTTTTTTACGGTATTAATTTGCCTACAAATAAAATCTCTAGGTATAATTACTTACAAGTCATTTGCCTACAAAAATTTACCTACATCACAATTTGCCTACGAAATTTTCGTAGGCAATTTTTTTTGTAGGTGAGGAAGGAAAATGTCAATACAATTAGAAATTTTTGTAGGCAATTCGTAGGTAATCTCCACTATGAATTTTTTTGTTGAAAATTTCGTAGCCATATTGACAATTTCCGTAGGCAATTTTATATTTTCAAGTAGTAAAATAATTTATAATTGCAATGTTTTAATGTATAAAACAAAACTCATCAATAATTATAGACAAAATAAAATGAATTACTTAATAACAAAATAAAAATAAGGTCGAAATTTAAAAAGAGATCGAACATTTGGAAAAAGAACTTTGCGAGCCTCCTTTCGCAAAAAGCCAAATTAAAATGGCTCCATGAAGGCGATGCTAAGAGTAACTTTTTTTCACATGAGTATTAATAAAAGAAGGAAGAATAATAATGTGATAGGCCTTTCGATGGAAGGTGAATGGGTGGAGGAGGTGCAATTTCACCATTTTTTTAGTTATACGACGAAATCCAAAATTCCAAAGTTAACAGGACGAAAAACACAATTTTCGTAAGTTATAGGATGAAATTCAAAATTTCAAAATTAACAGGATGAAAATTAAAATCAACCAAAGTTAAAAGACAAAAAAATGCCCGAACATAAAACACAATTTTTTATAAATTATGGGATGAAAATTCAAAATTCCAAAGGTGACAGGAAAAAAATCAAAGTCAACCAAAATTAAAGGACAAAAAAATGTAGTTTCCCTTATAAGTACTACTTGAAGTTCCAAAAAGGAAAAATAATACTACTCCCTCTGTCCCGCTATTAACTTCTCATTTTGTCATTTTCGTCCGTCCCATTATTAACTTCTCATACATTTTTGAACATCAACTCGTAATATTATATTCATACACTTTATTCATATCCACTCATTTAAACACGCTTTATTCTCTTCTTTCTCCATCACATCACTTAACTATATCTATATTTAATTACCCTTTTTAAATGTTGTGTCCAAAAGCAACAGGAAGTTAATACCGGGACAGACGAGGTATTTTGAAGTTTTTGAAAGAATTCTTTCTCATCTAAAAGTTCGAACTTATAGAAGAGTGTGAAATTAATTCATTTTATTAGTTCCGTTAATTCTCACACTACAAAAAAATCATATTTTTGCGACTGAAATTTGCGACCGCCAAAATATCGGTCTCAAAATCAAGTATTAACGACCGATCAGCAACAAAAAGAGAATGTTAGTCTCAAAGTAATAAAATTTGTGTCTACCACTAAAAATCGATCTCTAATACAAACAGTTAGCGACCGCCTTGCTCGGTCGGTCCCTAATTGAACACATTTAGTGACCGATCAAGCAGTTGTTAAACCCAAAGGTCGTCAAATATGATCAATAATTTCAACCGCTAGGTCAACGACCGCTGAGGTTGTCACCTATTTCAAATTTACAATCAGCAAACGCCTCGTGGCAGTCGCAAATTGATAAGTTTTGACCCGTTTTGGTAACGATTGAGGGTCATTAATGCGGACAGTTTAGCGACCGCCAAAAATCGTCAAATGGAATCGGGCAAATTTCAATAGCGACCGCTTTTGGCGGTCGCTAATTTTTTTTAAAATCTTTATATATCGACTCCGTACGCCATTTAGATACGCATAAAATTTTAATCCGCCGCCGCGTCCTTTGAGGATTTCGTCCCGATCAAAACACTAGTTGTATCCCCGTGTACACAATAACCGTGAGTTTTTAAAATTTTAACCGTTTAAATTATTTTTAAATCATGTTTTATGAATTATTATGTTGAGACAATTATATATGTTTGTAGGATAGTTATATGTATGTTTGTTATGAAATTATATGTTAATATTGTTGAGAAAATTATATATTTATGTGGTTGTTGGAATTATGTTAGTTGATGTTTAATTAGTTGAATTATATATGTTTACATGAAATTTTATATATGTATATATGTGTGTGTGTGTGTGTGTGTTAGTTGATTGGTATGAAATTTAGTTGATTAGTAGTATATTTACGTAGGTATGAATTAATTTAGTTGAATGAGTATATATACATAAGTATGAATTTAATTAGTTGATTGGTATATATACATAGGTATGAATTTAATTAGTTGGTTGATATATATACGTATGTATGAATTTAATTAGTTGATTGATATATATACGTAGGTGTGAATTTAATTAGTTGATTGGTATATATACGTAGGTATGAATTAATTTAGTTGATTGGTATATATACGTAGGTATGAATTAATTTAGTTGATTGGTATATATACGTAGGTATGAATTAATTTAGTTGATTGGTATATATACTTAGGCATGAATTAATTTAGTTGATTGATATATAACATGATATGATCTGTTGAATTTATAATTATTACATATGAACCCTCAAGATAACCGTCTCACTGTTATCCCGATCGACAACAAGTAAGTACTTTTTAATGAATTATATATAGTTTTAATTATATTAATATTAACTTGAATTTTTAATTTGTTGTCACAGGCTGCTTCCAGTCCATGAGACTAGCGCCCGCGTCTCAGAGGTCATTAGGATGATCCCGTTTGAGTTTGGTGCCAACTCGTGGACCCTAGTACCCGAACAAAAGAGGATGGAGTACTTTGATGAGTTCAAGGTATGAAAAATTTATTTATTATAATTTTAATTTAGAATTTTTTTTAATTTATTTGTTAATATTCTATTTTTAATTTAATTGCAGAGGTGATGCGTTTAGGACCCTACCCACGATAGTGTTATGTACGACTTGTTCTACGTGAAAGCGAAAGAGCGGTACAAAAATATTATCTACGACTTGAAGAAGTGGTGGGAGCGTGGGCAGCAGGTGGAGTTGGGCCGAGCACCAGACGAGCGTTTGATGATCTGGTGGATCACTGGAACAATGATCCATTCAGAAGAAGATGAAAAGAGAGAGAAGAGAAGGAGAGAGGAATGTTAAACAATTTATTTAATTTGTATTTTTTTGTGAATTTTATTTAATTTATGATTATTTATGTTTTTTAAACAATATTTCAGTGAATTTAGTTAATTTATTTAATTTATGTTTTAATTATGCTTTAATAAATAATTTGTATGAATCAAGATTTGCATATAATATATGAAAATTTACAAAATTAAAAAAAAAAGTTAGTAAATATATATACATATAAATGAATTAGAAATAAAACAGAATTAATTTGATGAATTTTAGAAAAAACAGGAGTCAATTTGAACTTATATACAATTTAATGCATGAAAAACGAAAAAATTAAAAATTTATCTTAGTCTGAAATATTAAATTTACAAAATTAAAAAAAAAAAAGTTAGTAAATATATACATATACATGAATTAGAAACAAAAAAGAATTAATTTGATGAATTTAAAAAAAAAAGGGAGTCAATTTGAACTTATATACAATTTTATGCATGAAAAATAAAAAAATTAATAATTTATATTAGTCTAAAATATTAAATTTACAAAAAAAAAGTTAGTAAATATATACATATAAATGAATTAGAAACAAAAAACAATTAATTTGATGAATTTTAAAAAAACAGGAGTCAATTTGTACTTGTATACAATTTAATGCATGAAAAACGAAAAAATTAATAATTTATATTAGTCTAAAAAAAGTTAGTAAATATATACATATAAATGAATTGGAAACAAAAATAAATTAATTTGATGAATTTAAAAAAATGGGAGTCAATTTGAACTTATATACAATTTAATGCATGAAAAGCGAAAAAATTAATAATTTATATTAGTCTTAATTATTAAATTTACATAATTAAAAAAAAGTTAGTAAATATATACATATAAATGAATTAGAAACAAATATACATATAAATGAATTAGAAACAAAAAGGAATTAATTTGATGAATTTTAAAAAAAAACGGGAGCCAATTTGAACTTATATAAAATTAAATGCATGAAAAACGAAAAAAATTAATAATTTATATTAGTCTAAAATATTAAATTTACAAAATTAAAAAAAAAGTTAGTAAATATATACATATAAATGAATTAGAAATAAAAAGGAATTAATTTGATAAATTAAAAAAAACGGAAGTCAATTTGAACTTATATACAATTAAATGCATAAAAACGAATTATAATTGCAAATGTCCTAGTGGTCCACGCCTCCTTCCGTTCACCTAGAGGTCGGCAGTTCGATTCCCCTTGGGCGCATATGTGCCCATTTATTTCTACAAGCCTTAGAAAGGCTTATATACTCGCCTAATATGAGCTAATGGGTCAGTGACTCAGTGGCTCGTGCCCCGTCCGAACCCCAATGGACGCGGGTTCGATCCCACCGAACCTTTATTTTTGCAGCTTCGTTAATTAGCGACCGCCTATGGTCGATCGCTAATTACAAATTTCAAATTAAACAATAATTTTTATTTATAAAAAATATTAGCGATCGCAAAAACTGACCCAATCGAGTCAGATCCGGTTAGATCAGTGACTGACATGCGGCGGTCTCTAAACATTAGCGACCGGCAGTGCGGTCTTTGATCGGCGACCGATTAGCTACCCGCGTTTAAGCGACTGACTTTTTTCGGTCAAAAATCGGTCGCTAATCACATTTTGCGATAAAAAATTGGTCGCTAAGTCGATCATTAATCTGCGTTTTTTTTATAGTGCAACTTTCCCTCTTTGGGGAGGCCCAGGGTGGAATTGCTCTCAGCAGGGCTTGAGTTTTTTTACACTGATACCATGAAAAAATTATGTTGTATCTAAAAGTTCAAACTTATAGATGGTTGTGGAATTAATTCATTTAATTATTTCTTTTACTGTTTATTTAAATTGTAATAATATTGTTAATTTATTGATGTCTGTATTTTATTTTAGGGAAAATTGTTATTTTTGTCCTATAACTTCACCTCTTTTTTATTTTCGTCCTGCTGACTTTCAAATTTTGATTTTAGTCCTGTAATTTTACCTCATTTTGATTTTCGTCCTGTTGACTTTTAAATTTTGATTTTCGTCATGTAACTTACATAATTTTTTTAATTTTGGTCCTACAACCCACTAACCCTTATAAGATTAAAATAAAAAAGCGGTAAAGTTACAGGACTAAAATCAAAATTTGAAAGTCAACAGGATGAAAATAAAAAAAGTATGTAAGTTATAGGACTAAAATCAAAATTTGAAAGTTAATAGGACGAAAATAAAAAAGAGGTAAAGTTACAGGACGAAAAAAACAATTTTCCCTTTATTTTACAAACTTCATGTAGGCATCTTTCTCAAGATAAGAAACACAAAGAAGACAGACCGAGGGATCCGAGTTGATCACTGCAGAATCACACCGCGTTCGCTGAGTCGACTCGCATTATAGAAGCTAGAAATCTCATACTGAAGAGTGCAATCCGGCTTCAAAACTCTCAACCCTGTCTGAAAATTACAGCAATCATGCAGAGCCGCCGTCGCCTCCCCCAAACACGCCTCGCATTGCCCCGACGACAAGTACGTCCGGCACTGCACCAGTCCATAAATATACATGATCTTACTCCCGCCCCCGGCCTTCAGCTTCATGTCACCGCTCGCTGCCAGCCCCCGGAGATCATTCAGCAGCGCATCTCTGTCAGCCTTAAACTGCGCCCCATTGGCGGCGTTATTGCCGCTGGACAGGACGAACTTGACGGTGGACGGCGAGGTTAACGCAGGGGTCATCTGTTAGGGACATAATTAACTAAATTAATTCTACCACCCTCTACAAGTCCCAACTCTTAGATGAGATGAAATTAAATAAATTAATTCTACAACTCTCTACAAATTCTAAATATTTAAAAAATGTAATCACACACAACAATTAGTTTAAGTTGGTGTTAAAAAAAATACTAATTTAAACAATTTGAAGAGTCTCTAATTCTAATATTTTTAAGATATATACTAAAGTGAAAAATATATAATTTGAAACTAAAACATAATATTAAATAATGAGTATGTATAGAGTGAAATTGGTTTATGTATGAATCACTAAAAGGTATTAGTTGTTTTCACTGAAAAATATTAGTTGTTTTTACTGAAGAGTATTACTGGTTTACACTGAAGAGTCTTAGTTCATTTTCACTGAACAACTAAGACTCTTTAGTGTAAACCAGTAATACTCTTCAGCATACTCTTCAATGAAAACAACTAATACCCTTCAGTGATTTACGTATAAATCAGTTTCACTCTATACTTTGTCTTAAATAAAATATAAATGTGATTTTGAATAAATAGTTAATTGCGTATTAAATTATGAAATATTTATTTGTAATTTATTTTTAAATTTATATATTACATACATATAAATTATATAAAAATACGAGGGTCCCATCGAGGAACGGGGTGGGATATACTATCCCGTCCCCGGACGTAGAAAAAAAAAACTCCCCGTTCCCATCTCCGTTTGCATCGGGGAGTCCCCGCCGGCCCGCTGCCAAGCCTAGTTGAGATGAATTAATAATAAAAATTTAGATGAAATGAAATGAAATTCTTTCAATATCGGACCAGAGCCGTAAGGAAAATAATTAAATTAATTAATTATACAAAATTTAGATGAGATGAAATTCTTTCAGTACCGGACTAGACAGTTTTGGTCAGACCAGATGACGCCCCGGCGCTGATTCCAGCATATCCAATTTACGTCCGGGGCCGCGGACTGAACGCACTCACGGCACTGGGCGGGCGTCAGGTCCGCGCGACAGAGCGCGAAGGAGTTGATGGTTTCCGGGTCAGGCCTGGTTAAGGCGCTAATGGAAGCGACGTAGTAGCTGTTGTCCGGGAGGTTTATGGGGAGAGTGCGGAGTATGGCGTCGAGAGATTGACGTCGAAAGTGCTGTTGTTTGTGTAGCCTCCGTTGGGCGCACAGATGTTTTGTTGTGCATTCGTGTTGGATAAGAGTTATGAGAAGGAGAATTGTAGGGATGAGTTTCCTAGATGTATTCATGATTGAAAAGAGGGAGAGAGAGAGGGATGTTGGTTCAAATAAATGTGAAGGAAGTAGTTCATTTATATAGTAATCCCAACGTAAAAAAAAAAAATCACTTTCTTTTACGTGGTTTAATGCGATATGTCGGAGGTACTATGAAACATTGTGAGGTTCGTTTTTAAATAAAATGATCGTTTATGGAAAATATGAATTTCGTAAACGATCATTTTATTAAAAAAAGGGACCGCACAATACTCCATAATATCTTCCGACATATCGCATTAAATCATGTGCAAAAAAACAGGACCAGTTTTTTTAGTACGAAGGTAGTAACTCATTATTCTCTTTGATCAGAGGGTGTATTATTGAGTTTAAATCACAAAGCGTCTCATATTTTGGTCTCAAATCCGTCAGAAAAAGTGAAATGTCGTTGTTTTCTCTCATATAAGTGGTACATGACGGGTAAAATTGGGGATTTTCGACATTGAAATTGATTTGACTGTCATATATTTGTTAAAATTAAATGCATATGTGCATAGTAAAACTATAAAAGAAGAGGAAAAATCAAATATAATTAGCACACTCGGACGCCACATCAACTCTCTTGTCCGAAATCACAAATTTTGAACTTCAAAACAATTTTGTAATGATCTTTTGGCCGATTTAAAACCAAAATTGAACTTTATCATAAAAATTGAGACTAAATCTAATAAAGAGTCAGCAAGTTATGAACAACTTGTGATTTAAGCTCATGTATTATTGAGCAAGAGTTTATTTTACAGGGACCATGCATATAGCTGTATAGCCCTAGCTAGCTTTTATAAGTATGACTTTGTTTCATACAATGACGAGTGAGTAGCAATATGTGTTTTGAGAGGAACCATTTTTAGCCAAACCTAATGGCTAAATTCTTTTGTGCCCAGTTGACCGAATTCCTTCCTTTTTTGTTTATATAAAATATAGGGACAAAATCTTTTTTACCCTTAATTTAACATATAAACTCTTTTTTACCAAATAATTTATAAAACTCTTTTGTACCTATTTTACGAGATGAAATGTCTCATATACCATTTAATTTCTATTCCTTCTCTTTTATTTCTTTTGTTGTAAATCTAGAAGATTTATTATTCCAAATCTAAAAGATTTGATGTGGACATTACTAATGGACCAAGAAATCCAATGGGTTTTATATCTTAGACTAGGGTTTTATTATTATAAATATACATTTGTACTCAAAATTGTAAATACTCATACACAAGATCATTAGTGAAACTTCTGGCTTGAATCGCCCCCAGACGTAGTCGTTCCCGACGAACTGAGTCAACAAATCCTGTCTCTTTAATTTACGCACTTAATTACAACACGTTATCAGCACGAGTCTCTGCCCGAGATTATAAAGTACGCCCTAAATTAATTTTCATATGAATTCCATGTTTTCATGTGTACCTTTGCTATGAATTTATTTGATTCATAATTATTTGTTGGATTTAATTATTGAGTATTGAATTGACGAGCAACGGCCGACGTTCCGAAGGCGTACGACCCCCGCCGTCCACCGCCCGAGACGATCGCCGCCGCGCGCAAGCTGCCGCACCCGTCGCGCGCCTGCCGCGCGCACGCCCGCGCCCGTCGCGCGCCTGTCACACGCACACCACGCCTGTCGCGCGCCCGCGCCCGAGCACCTACCCGTGTCGCGCGCCCGCGCGTCCTTGCCGCCAGCGCCGTGCACCCGTCGCGCCGTGCGCCCGTGCGGCTCGTGCGCTACCGCCCTCCGTGCGACGCCTCCCGTCCACTGTGCGCAACCCACGCGGTGTTTTTCCCCGAATTCTTGTGATCTCTAAACCCTATTGCGTTTACGTTCTTGATATCACAAAATCCGTATTAATTTATTTTTAATCCTGAAAATATTTCGTTAAATTACATTAATATACATGAAATATTTCGCTTTATGAATATTTCCCCTGTCTATTAAATCGTATATTTTCCTAGAAATTATTTTCATGTGATTTTCGTTCCTTAATTGTTTATGCATGTATACGTGATTTAATTATCCTACGTGCATTATTTATCTCGCACATAGTCTATTTCTTTATAGTCCGCACATCATGCCCGGGTAGGCGGCGCCCGGTATTTGTCGGACCGTAAATTTATGCTTTGGGTAGACGGCGCCCAATTCTTGCTTCTATGTGCTCTAAAATAATCAAATAAATCCTTATTTCTTCGTTGTCAATAAATTGGTCACAACTCTTACCATGTCACTTTAAAATCGTAGTGAAAAATGTATGAGATGGGCGCTAGATGGTAATAACTACCTGACATGGGCGTTAGATGTCGAGATCCATCTAGCCTTAAATGAGTTGAGCGTAACAATTCTCGAAGGTTCAAAATCCACTAACGCCCTGAAGGCAAAAGCGTTGATTTTTCTCATGAATCACCTGAGTGAGGAATTCATTATTCAGATCCTCATTCAGGGACCCCGGAATGTTGTGGAACTCCCTGTAGGACCGTTTCCAATAACAAAACAATATACTCCTCCCTCCGGTACAATACGATTGGTTGAGACTCCGTTTCCAAGACCTTAAGTCTACAACAGAGTACAACTCTGCTTTACAACGTATTGTAACTCTGTTGATGCAGAACACTTTGTCAACATTCCACGCTAGCAACCTTATACTTCAGCAGCAGTATAGGGACAATCATATGATTGGTTGCAAACGTGGAAGGGGGAGAGAGAGTAAGATGATCTGGGCTAAAGGCCGAGGTCGTAGTACATCCGGTGGTCACAGAACCTCGAATTTCGCTCTTTAAAAATTTAGCAATCAAGAAAAGGTTGAGCATTCCTGCTACAGATGCGGATGCAGAGACCATTGGTCTCGCACGTGTCGTACTCCCAAGCACTTGGTTGATGCTTGTCAAAAGCAGCAGAAGGACGACAAGGGATAGGCCCCTAGAGTCGAATCTCACCATGCCAGCCTGCCTGAAGCAGACTTTGACCAAGACAACGTCGATCCTCTGGGCATCGAGCTCAAGGACTTTGGAAATGATGAGTGATTTGCGTATTTGATTATTTTAGTACTTTATTTTTGGATAAAACAATTTATGTTTTTGGATCCTTTCTTTCGGATACTTTATTTTATGGTAGATATTATGTTTTAGCTTCGATGTGTTTACCTTAACACTGTCCATTAAATTTACTTGGATATTGCTGTACATGGCTTGTAAACATATCAGCTATTAGGTTTGGGTTATTTCCTCTGGCACGATGGATTAAAGATTGTGATTTTTTGTTTGGTAGATAGCGCCACCACTCATACAATCTTAAGAGATAGGAAGTATTTTCATAACTTGGTAGAACGTTAGGGGAGTATAACTACAATAACAGATGATAGTATGTTGATAATGGGCTCCGGAAGAGCTTCCATTGTCCTCCCCGTGGGTACCGAACTCATAATCGTTAATGCTTTATTGTTTCCACAATCTAAGCGTACCCTGCTCAGTTTTAGAGACATTAGGATAAATGAATATCACATTGAAACTGAAACTGAGAACAATAACGAATACCTTTTGATGACTATTACTCGAGGTAGCCGTAAACAAGTTATAGAAAAACTTCATTCCTTCTCTCCCAGATTGTACTATTCCTACATCCGGCCGTCTAATTCCCATCTAGCCATGAGTATGAAATTTTATGACCCGAACTTGTTTAAATTATGGCATCAGCGGTTAAGTCATTTAGGACAATCTATGATACGTAGGATTCTATCTAATTCAATTAGTCATAATATTTCGAATAATAGAATCCTTCATGTTGATGAATTTATTTGTGATGCATGTTCTAAGGGTAAGTTAATAGTGCGCCCGTCGCACACTAAGGTTGGACTAGAGTCTCATGTTTTCCTTGAAGTGAATTCAAGGAGACATTTGTGGACCGATTCACCCAGCATCAGGACCATTTCGTTATTTCATGGTCCTTATTGATGCCTCCACTAGGTGGACATATGCCTGTTTGCTGTCCACCCGCAATCAAGCTTTTGCAAAGCTCATTGCAAAAACTATCGAGCTTAGAGTTCAATTCCCGGATTATCCAATCAAGTCGATTCGCATGGATAATGCAGCTGAGTTCAGCTCGAAGGCCTTTATAGATTATTGTATGGCCTTGGGAATTAGAGTGGAGCATTCGGTCCCCTACGTCCATACCCAAAATGGTCTTGCTGAGGCGCTAATAAAACGTATCAAACTTATCGCGAGACTATTGCTTATGAACTCCAAACTACCCACTTCATGTTGGGGGTATGCATCGCACTTAATCCAAATCCGTCCAACTGCATATGATGATCATTCCCCCTACAGTTAGTGCGTGGGAAAGAAACTAGTATTTCCCATCTGCGTATTTTCGGATGTGCGGTATACGTTCCAATAACGATACTAAAGCGAACCTCTATGGGCCCACAAAGGAAACTTGGTATTTATGTCAGATTTGACTCTCCATCCAATGTGAAGTACCTCGAGCCTTTGTCCAGGGATCAATCAACGGCCCGATTCGCTGATTGTACGTTCGATGAAGATTACTTCCCGCCATTAGGGGGAGATTCAAATTCAAAATTGAATGAATGTCGGGAGCTTATGTGGAACGTAAGTAATCTTCAGTATATAGATCCGCACACTAATCAATCTGAACTAGAAGTTCAGAAGATCATTAACTTGCAAAACTTAGCAAATAATCTGCCAGACGCGTTCACTGACCATAGAGGTGTAACTAAATCGCATATACCTGCAATAAATGCTCCCCAAAGGGTTGAGGTCCCAAGTAAAACGAGTACTCATGCCCCCACACGCCAAAAGCGTAAGGGACCCTCAAGAGATAGTAACACACCTAAACGAAAGGCTAGCAAATCTGGTCAGTCGAATGTAAAATCTCTAGAAGAGATCCGTCTAGATAACTCCAAGTCTCTAGGAGACGAGAGTCCTAGTGATGAAGCACGTGCACAAAATATTCCATGCAATAGGACCGTGGAACGACCAGACCCAGATACAATGGAAAATGAGGAAGGTCTGGTTGACGTAAACGTCGAAGTCTCTGTGAACTTCACAGATACGGGAGAAACATACAATAGAAATATTACTGTAGTCGATGACACATTTGCAGCATCAATCGCTCTTTCCATTATAAATGATCTAGATCCAGAACCCAAAACAATCGCTGAGTGCCGGAAGCGCTCCGATTGGGTTAAATGGAAAGAGGCAATTGATGCAGAGCTCGCATCGCTTAACAAAAGACAAGTATTTGGCTCTATCATTCGTACACCCGCGCGTGCTATCCCCGTAGGATATAAATGGGTATTTGTACGAAAACGAAATGAGAACAATACTGTGGAGAGGTATAAAGCGAGGCTTGTAGCACAAGGGTTTTCACAGAGACCCGGGATTGATTTTGATCAAACCTATTCTCCCGTCATTGACTCAATAATGTTCCGCTACTTGATATCTTTGGCAGTTAAACTGAATCTCCAAATGAGATTAATGGATGTAGTAACCGCGTACTTATACGGATCACTAGATGCCGACATTTACATGAAAATCCCCGATGGATTTAACATTCCTCAAATGAGGGATGGTGAAAACCGCAGTATGTATAGCATACAACTGCAAAAGTCGTTGTATGGCCTGAAGCAATCGGGCCTCATGTGGTACAACCGACTTAGTGAATTCCTTCAGAAGAAAGGATACACATTCGATAAAGCTTTCCCATGCGTATTCACGAAGAAATCGCAAGATGGTTTTTGCATCATATTCGTCTATATTGATGACCTAAACATAATCGGAACATGAAAAGAGATTGAAGAAGCCAGTTCAATCTTGAAAGCTAAATTTGAAATGAAGTCCTTGGGTAAAACCAAGTACTGCCTCGGCTTGCAGATCGAGCACCTCCCAGAAGGAATCCTTATACATCAGTCGATCTACGTGAAGAAGGTATTAGAGAGATTTCACATGAATAAATCTCATCCACTTAGCACCCCTATGGTTGTCCAATCCCTCGAAGTGGATAATAACCCATTTAGACCAAGAGAAGATTCATAATAAATTCTGGGGCCAGAAGTTCCTTATCTTAGCATTGTTGGAGAATTACTCTATCTCGCAAATTGCACCCGGTCGAACATTGCATTTGCTGTCAATTTGCTTGCGAGATATAACGCTTATCCTACAAGGAGACATTGGAATGGTGTTAAGCATGTCCTACGGTACCTTCAAGGGTCTCAAGATCTTGGACTGTTTTATCGTAAGAACCAAGATAAAACCTTAGTAGGTTATGTGGATGCTGGCTATTTGTCTGATCCCCACAACGCCATATCCCAGACTGGTTACGTTTTTCTCTGTGGTGGTACCGCGATCTCATGGAGATCGGTTAAACAATCTATGGTTACCACGTCTTCAAACCACTCAGAGATAATAGCTTTATTTGAAGCCGCACGAGAATGTGTTTGGTTAAGGTCCTTGGTAAAATACATTGGTGACTCGTGTGGTATCGCTAAAGGCGATACACCTCCCACCGTTATATTTGAAGACGACGCTGTTTGCATCGCACAAATGAGTAATGGGTACGTCAAGGGAAACCTGACGAAATATATTTCACCTAAGTTTTTCTACCCATACGAATTCCAGAAGAGTGACGTGATTACCATTCAAAAGGTACAGTCTAGTAACAATCTAGCAGATCTGTTTACTAAGTCCTTACCTACGTCTACTTTTGAAAAGTACGTTCGTGGTATTGGGATGCAAAGACTTATAGTGTTGTTGTCTTCAGGGGGCGCGGTAACCCCGAAATAAATCTTGAAGATTTAGATCTAGAAGATCAATAACATTCCTCCCTAACTTATTATTTGGCCGATACCTAGCATGTGGAGTTTTCATGACAAGACATTTATGTTATGTCGTAATTTCCAAGGGGGAGTGTTGTAAATCTAGAAGATTTATTATTCCAAATCTAGAAGATTTGATGTGGACATTTCTAATGGACCAAGAAACCCAATGTGCTTTATATCTTAGACTAGGATTTTATTATTATAAATATATCTTTGTACTCAGAATTGTAACACTCATACACAAGATCATTAGTGAAACTCCTGGCATGGATCGCCCCCATACGTAGTCGTTCCCGACGAACTAGGTCAACAAATCCTGTCTCTTTAATTTACGCACTTATTTACAACACCTTTCTCTCTTCCGACTTCTATTCCTTTCCCTATTCCTACTCCTATTCCTTTCCATATATCTTATTCCTATAAATAATATTATATTAATTTCAAAAATAAAAAAAATTAGAAATATAATATTATATTAATTCCAAATTTTTTTTTTATAAATATAATATTATATAATTTTACAATTGATAATGAAAATAATTTTTTTTCAATATATATGTTTCGCAATAAATATTAGTTGTTAATATTTTTATGAAATATAATATTATTTTTATTATAATAAAATAAAATATTTTTCGTGTTATTATAAACACCGATCAAAAATACTTTATATTATTAATATTAATTAATAAATTGATATTGTCCATTTTTTTAATTTTTATTGAACTTCAACAAGTATTCTTGAAATATCGGAGACCTGGCGGAGATTTACTAAAACGACATTCTCAAACATAATTTCGTGACGGAGCCGGGTCCAAACTACTTTTTAAGTCGTTTTACACTAGAAAAGACGAAAAAAATTAATTTAAGTTATATTCAAATATTTAATTTCTAATAAGTTTCAACAAATACTATTGAAAGGTCAGAGCCTGAGTGGGTGTAAGCGTGGAAGGGAGGAAATCTGCAACCCTAAGCACTTGGTTGAGGCTTATCGAAAGATATAAAAGGACAACAAGGGCAAGGCCCCTCAGGGTGAATCACACCATGTCAGTCTGTCTGAAGCAGATTTTGACATAGACAACGATAATCTTTTGAGCTTAGAGCTTGAAGACATTGGAGACAAAGAGTGATTTGCATAATTGGACATTATTAGTATCCTGACTTGGGCATTGACAATTTGTCTTGCTTCATTTGGGACAAATGTAATGAAATTTTGACTCCATCTTTGTCCAGAAGGCAGATGCACTGATTAAATTCTCTGATACCATCTCAATAAGTTATCAATTGTTTATGAAAAATCCCTGAATGATTGTAGTCATCAACAAAAACGAATATCTTATTGAAAAGAAATCGTCGTTTATAAAAAAATCCCGGAAGGATTATATTCATAAAAAAAATGAATAAAACCGATAGTAGAAAATATCGATAGATAAAAAATTATGACTGATGCTAAATAATAGTTGAGGTGGTCGAGATCGAAGATTCCCAAAGCAAATCTCAGCATACCAGTTTGCCTGAAGCAAACATAGACATTGTCAGTGATATGACATTAAAGACTATGAGTTGTCAAGATACATAGTGTCATTATTTTGTGATTTCTTATGCATGTTATGACTATATGTTTTTTCATAATTAATATTTGCGAAAAATTACAACTCAATTACCGGATGTCTTTAACAACTCCAGCAGAGTTATTGAATCACATATTTATATAGAAAATCCCTGGTTAAAATTAATGTCCTGGAAGAACAAAATATTACATGCTAATGAATCAAAAGCACGCCTGGAGCGTGGAAGACCTCAGTAACAAAATCCAACCTCCTGAAGAGTTGTAGATGTGGTCTTAAAAACCAATTTAGATTCATACAAATTGTAGCATGAGCGGTTAGTCCATCTAAAATAATAATGTGATATGTCGGATTTTGTCTAAGTTCATTGGCTATAATACGATTAGAACCCTTTCGTAAATAAATTTATTTATATGGCATGTACAAAGGGTGAACTTAGAGTACGGCTGAATCGTACTAAAGTTGGAATTAAATCTCCCATTTTTTTAATGGTTTCATAGAGATATTTATGGACTGATTATCCTAGTATGTGGACCATTTTGATAGTTAATGGCCATAATTTATGCTTTCACACGGTGGACTTATGTATGCTTGTTATCCACCAACAATCACGCTTTTGCCAAGCCTATTGCAAAACTATTGAGCTTAGTTCTCATTTTCCAAATTATCAAATTAAATCCATTCGCATGAATAATGCCAGTAAGCTCGCATTGACAGCATTCAATATTTATTATATGGCATTGAAAAATTAAAGTGAAGCATTAAGTTCCTTACGTCCACACCATAATGATCTAGTTGAGTCACTAATATGATGCATAAAACTATTGCAAAATTCCAACTTCGCTACATGTTAGGGGCATGAAATTTACATGTAGCTACTCGAATCCAACCCACTGCATATCATTAGTACTCCCCTCTACAAATAGTGCGTGGAAAATGACACATCATTTCTCATCTGCGAACATTCTATTGTGCAGTATGCGTACCACCACAACACGTTTACAGCCCTGTTGGCTGACTGCATAATTGATTAAGAGTTATTCTCGGTATTAGGGGAAGATTAGAATCAAAGAATTAAATGAATGTCGAGAAGTTTCCTTGAAAGAAACAAATCGAGATATTTCCCTTGAAGGAAAAAGACCCAAGAAGTTTCGTTGAACGAAAAAGGTCTTCGATATTAGACTCGTGCACTAGTTAAACTGAACTTGAAGTTCAAAAGATAAGTAACTTGCAATATATAGCAAGTAATCTACCAGATGCGTTTACTGACCACAAAGGTGTGACTAAATCGCATATACCTGCTGTAAATGCACCCAAAAGGGTAGATGTTCCAATGAAAATGAGTATACATGCCCCCACACACCACAAGCGTAAAGGACATATAAAAGAAACAAATACACCTAAAATGAAAGCTAGCAAAACTGGTCAGTCAAACTTGAAATCTCCAGAAGAGATTCGTCCTGAAGACAAAGAATCCTAGTAACAAAGCACGTGCACAAAATGATCTAATACTAGGATTGAGGAACGACCAGATCAAATACATAAGGAAAATGATGTGAATCTGGTTAATATGAGATTAATAAATAATTATAAGAGAAACATATAAATTCGCTGTCGACAACGTATCTATGTCCACAGTTGCTCTTTCTAAAATCTGGATCCAGTACCTAAGTTGGATGCCCGAAGCACTTTGATTTGGGTGCAATAAGAAAGAAGCAAAAATGTGGCAGTGCTAAACTCGCTAAAAATAAGGTTTGGTTCTATCGTACATACACTATAAAAGTTATCCCTGTTGGATAATGAGTGTTTACACGAAAACCAAAATGAAAATAAGGTGGTGAGCGAGATTAATCGCTTTAAGGTTTTCGCAGAAACCCATGGTTTTCACAGAGATCCATGATTGTTTGTGATCAAACATATTCTCTTGGTATGAACAAACAAAGTTTCGCTAATCACTGGCAGCTAAAATAAAATACAGTTAATAGACCTTGTAAACTGCATAATTTATATAGTTATCACATGCCAATATTTGTATTCCTAATGAATCTAAGATTTCCCAGATGAGGAATGATGAAAACCTCACTATGTATAGTACAAAACTGCGAAGGTCATTACATGATCTAAAAACAGTCGGATCAAATATGGTACGATCGACTTAGTGAATTCCTCCCCAAGAAGGAATATACAAACAATGAATTTTTCCCTTGCGTATTTTATAAAGAAATCGCAAAGTGGTTCTTGCATCATCTCTGTCTATGTTGATGACCTAAATATAATCGAAACATGCAAGAAGATTGAAGACGTTAGTTCAATCTTAAAAGCTAAATTTGAAATAAAAGTCTTGGCAATAGCCAAATATAGTCTCGACCCGCTGATTCGAGTATTACCCTAAAGGAAAAATAAATTCAAGTATTTTCCTGAAGGTATTTCCCTAAAGGAAAATTAATTCGAGCATTTCCCTGAAGGAAAAATGAATATGATATCTCCCGAAAGGACGAATGAATTTTATACACAAGTCAACCTACATGGATAAATCTCATCGACTTAGTACACCTATTGTAGTTCGGTCCCTTGAAGTGGTTAAGGACCCATTTAGGTCCAAAGAAAATACATTGGATATTCTAGGACCGGAAGTTCCTTATTCAAGCGTTATTTAGTGCATACTTTATCTCACAAACTGCACTAGACCGGATATCGCATTTGTGGTAAATTTGCCTGTGAGATATAGCGCTTCTCCTACAAGGAGACATTGGAATGGTGTTAAACACATTCTATGATATCTCAGACTGGTTATATTTTTCTTTGTGGTGATACTGTGATCTCATGGAGATCCATTAAACAATACATTCCCTACTGTCATCTATGAAGACATTGCAGTTTGTGTTGCACAAATGAGCAACAGGTACATTAAGAGGAACTTAACGAAACATATTTCCCCAAAAAAATTCTTCCCATACGAACTCCAGAAGAGTGACAAAATTACCATACAACAGGTGTGATCTAGTGACAATCCAGCAGATCTGTTCATTGAGTCTCTATGTCACGCCCCAATTTTTATAATATTATTTTTTTTACATAAAACACATGATTAGTTTACAATGAGAGGTGTGAAGTAAGGGGGCGCTTGGTTAACAACTCTTCAATGGTAATGGAAATGGAATTGAAATATAGTGTAATTAGCATGGTTCATGAGAACAAAATCACTACATCTCCTCCTAAATAAGGTAATCACTACTCCATATTGATTACTCTATTTTCTTCCTACAATCATCCTCCTCAATCACTCCCATATTCTTCCACCAACAACCATTTATTGTCTACTTCTATTCCAAAATTGGGGCATGACACTAGCAATGGTGTCACCATTGAACACTTCTTCCCTTAACATATCATTTTTATTATGAGGGCATAGATGAAAATAAATTTTCATTCCCATTACCATTAAAGAATTGTTAACCAAGCGCCCCCTAAAAAAAATCATCATAAAAACTACTTTGACAACAACGAAAGTCTTAAAGAATTAATAACTTTTAAAAATAAATTAAAAATACAAATCATAACAAAACTAATTATCCTAAAAGAACCTCACTAGAAAAATCTTGATAAATAAATTAACTAATTTACAAGATTTAGAACATGAAATAAATTGAATCAATGTCATCCATCATCACTCCTCGCTATCAGCTCCACAGTCTGGAAAATGTAAAAATGAATGGGGTGAGTGAAACCACAACTCAATGGGGACAAGCTTGTCAAAATGAAATACAATATGTAATTAAATTAATCAATCACGTAAATATATCTTAATGTCATCACCTCGTTTATAAAGGTCAGAAGATCTATCATCAACTCGTTTATAAAGGTCAGAAGATCTATCGTCACCTCGTTTATAAAGATTAGAAGACCTATCCTCATACATATTTCACATGAACTTTAATAAAATCACATTTAATAATAACAAACTTAAAAGATAGAAATCCTCTCCTGTACTATCAGCCATAAGAAAAATATGTTGTGCGCGGGTTTCAATTGAAAGAAATGAAACGAGAGTGGTTATGGAGATATGAGTTATAGGGTTGAGGATTTAAATAAGAAGAAAAATGTTAATGTATTGTAGTCTCATTAATAATAATAATGATAATGATAATAATAATAACTTATTGCAAACACATTAATAATAATAATGATAATAATATTAATTTATTGTAATCAATTAATAATGACAATAATAATACATTAATAACAATAAAAAATTATGCATAAATTCAATACATAATGACTATGTTCATAATTTTAGGGGCGTTACATTCTACCCCTATTAGAAAAAAAATTGTCCACGAAAATCAGTACTAAACGATGCATGCATGTTAAAGTTTAAAGTAGTAATATAATAAACATAATTGATAAACTTGAAATGTTGCATAATACTTGTACCATATCTTATGGGAATCAAATAATAACTTAGTGCATAAATTATCATATCGTACCTTGGAGTTGTAGTGGTGAGGCGATAGTGGATGTCATGGATGCATAAAAAAAAATCTTTTGCAATAAATAGTTTTTTTTTACTCAAAGAATAAATATAATTTTTTAGACTCTAAAATAAAAAAATAAAAACTTAACAAGTTTACAAGAATGTAGACCTGCTCTGATACCACTCTGTCACGCCACATTTTTTATAATTTTTTTTTTTTTTTACATAAAACACATGATTAATATACAATAAGAGGTGTGAACTAAAAAACTTTTATCATAAAAACTACTTTGACAACTACGAAAGTCTTAAAGATTTAATAACTTTTAAAAATAAAATTTAAAATACAAATTGTAACAAAATTAATTATCCTAAAAGAACCTCACTAGGAAAATCTTGATAAATAAATTAACTAATTTGCAAGATTTTAAACATGAAATCAATTGAATCAATGTCATCCATCGCCTCTCCTCGCTATCAGCTCCATAGTCTGAAAAATATTAAAATGATTGGGGTGAGTGAAACCACAGCTCAGTGGGGACAAGCTTGTCAAAACTAAATACAATAAATAATTTAATTAATCAATCACGTAAATATATTTTAATGACATCACCTCGTTTATAAAGGTCAGAAGACCTATCATCACCTTGTTTATTAAGGCCATAAGTCCTATCGTCACCTCGTTTATAAAGGTTAGAAGACCTATACCTCGCTTATAAAGGTCAAAAGACCTATCCTCATACATATTTCACATGAACATTAATAAGATCATATATCACATTTAATAATAACAAACTTAAAAGATAGAAATCTCCACCTGTACTATCAGCCAGAAGAAAAATATGTTGTACGCGGGTTTCAATTGAGAGAAATGAAATGATTGTGGTTATGGAGATATGAGTTATAGGGTTGAGGATTTAAATAAGATGAAAAATGTTAATGTATTGTAAGCACATTAATAATAACAATGATAATAATTAATAATAATGATAATAATGATAATAATATTAACTTATTGCAAACACATTAATAATTATGATAATAATATTAATTTATTTTGTAATCAATTAATAATGACAATAATAATACATAATAATAATAAAAAATTATACACAAATTCAATACATAATAACTACATTCATAATTTTAGGGGCGTTACACCCTACCTACCTCTACTTTTGAAAAGTATTTTTATGGTATTGGGATGTGAATACTTAGAAACTTGTTGTCTTCAGGGGGAGTAACAACATCGAAACAATCCTGAAGATTGGATCCAGAAGATCAATAGTTGTATTATTTCCCCAATCGAATATTTTATTCTGTCAACCTAGTCAATCACAGAGTTAATCACGGCTTTTAATATTTTTATAAAAATTCGCCACATCTTTTAGTTGTTTCAATTCAATAAATGATTTGTATTTTAAAAAAAAACTTTTGATTCATGAGGGCGCGATAGAGCTTGGATTGGAAACTTTTCTACATGGATGCAATCGTTTCAGGAAGAGCAAGAGAAGTATTCGGCACGTCGTTGAAAAAATTATATAATAATTTAAAAACGTGTTATTGAAACAAATAAGAGGTGGTGAATTTTCATGAAATAATTAAAAGTCGTGATTAAATTAAAATTTAATCTAAAGGTCATGAATTAATATAAAATTAATCTAATTAAAAAAATTAAAAAATCTAATTATTACTCCACACATTAATGAAAATTTGTCAAAAAGTAATTTCAATTTTGCATATATTCGAAGAACAAAATCTAAACGAATTAACATCTAAAAAAAAACAATAACTTTGCAAAAGAGCAAAAAAATTACAAGAACACCCCACCCCACCCCACCTATATGCGCCGATACAAAGGTTATGATTTTAAAGCAGATTAGGACAACATCATTACCTCTTCTATTTGTGAATCTCCTCTCTCCTATGTGACATGTCCCATAATGAATTATTTCAAAATTCTGTGATCACATGACTTCTCTTATTAACTTCCTATTTTATTAATTCTATTAACTTCTATTCTAAAAATTCTAAATTATTTAAATTAAATTAAAAACTATCACATTTGAATTAATCCACTCCAACCCACTCCTATTTTTTTATGTCTCCGAAAAACTCCACATTTATCTATAATGCGCGCGCGCGCGCGCACACACACACACACACACACACACACATATATATATATATATATATATATATATATATATATGAATCTCTCCACC
Organism: Ballota nigra; assembly: GCA_947034835.1. Lineage (NCBI taxonomy): Eukaryota > Viridiplantae > Streptophyta > Magnoliopsida > Lamiales > Lamiaceae > Ballota > Ballota nigra. The sequence goes on along the minus strand of OX344720.1, from coordinate 83,617,822 downwards.
TCTTTCAATCCTTTATTTCAAAATCATACAATTCTATAACTTTATAATATTTTTGGTAATATTATATATCCTATATTTATATTCATACCCCCTTATTCACTTATTTTTACTATATAAACCACCTTTTTTAATTTGCATGAGTTAGTTAGAATAATTTATTATATTTTTTAATTACAAATTGATATTTTAATTAAATTAAAAAAATATTATATTTTGATTGAATTAATATTTAAAATATTTAATTTAAACACTTTATATATATATATATATATATATATATATATATATATATATATATATATATATATATATATCAACCCGCGTAATACGCGGGGTTCTGGGCTAGTATTACATATTCTTCCTAGAGTACGTATTATGTGTGTGTTACACACATTAAAAAAAAAAAAGGGAAAAGGGTATAATAAGCCCCTCAATTTATCCATGAGGATCAAATATGCCCCTCAACTATATTTTTGTACATCTAAACCCTTATTCTTATTAGTTGAGATCAAATAGACCCCTCAACTTAATAAAATCAAACAATCAAACCCTTTTTGCTAAAATAAAATAAAATCAATTGATTTTCATCACATATATATTTGTATATTTGTTTTTTTTTTCCTTGTTTTTTTAGAAATTTGAATTTTTTTTCGATTAATCCCACATGATTTCAAACAGATGGTATTAACATATGCATTGTATGCTATTAAAAATTTACAGTTTCCTAGTTCTATATTTTTAAGAGTTTCATATTTATTGTTTTAGAAAGAAGAATTCTATTTTTTCAAATATAGATCCTACAAACTGGTTTTAAACTTTATTTTTTATAAAAAGAATTAAAATTAATTTTTATAAATATATTTAATTTTTAGTGCAGCATTTATATTTAATTTTACATAAATTTTTATTATTATTTGGAATTTAATTTTAAAATTATATCTAAACTCTATAATTTTTTTTTATTATTTTTCAGATTTTAAACAAGTTTTTATTCGGTTTGAAAATATTTTTATTTGACCAAAATGGTTTGATTGTTTTATTTTATTGAGTTGAAGGGCCTATTTGATCTCAACTAATAAGAATAAGGGTTTAGATGTACAAAAATATAATTGGGGGCATATTTGATCCTCATGAATAAGTTCAGGGACTTATTTAACCCTTTTCTCTAAAAAAAAAAATGGTGAGTATGACCCGAAAATTTGACACATCATATAAAAGTAAGAAAACACACAATAAACGTGAAAAAACACACGCAAAATAGAGTCAAGAGGAGAAGCCCTACGCGCCACCATTGGAGGGGAAACAATTATCTGCGGTTTCCAGTGTATTTCGATGGAGGGGAAACAATTTTCGATGGATTCACAGTGTATTTCAGACGAATTTCCAGCGGAAGGTAGAGAAAACACTGAAGAAAGCGGATTTCAAATTGGCGATTCCGGATGAGAAGATCTGCATGGAATGAATATTGGTATTATACCTCTGTTTCTTTTATCAATTTTGTTTTCTATATTCATTGAATTCTAATAATTTCTTTTGATTAGATTATATAATTGAGATTTTCTTTCTCGATTAGAGGTATTTAGTATGCTTGTTATTAATTGAAGGTTATATGATGATGATATACTGTAAATGTTAGGATTTATCCTGGAAATATCATATATTAAGGAATTATCTAAATGCTGGTAATAGGCATTGTCGTCTATCCCATATCAACTTTCTTTGGACTGATGATGGTGACCAATCCTTTTTATTGTTTCATTTCTGATATATGTCGACTATAAGTTGGTAATTACATGTTCCATCAAAGACTTAAAATGCTGAGCTTAAGGTGAACAAGAATTTAAGAATCTGTTTGGTTTTAGTTTTGGATTTTTTTTTTATTCTTTTGCCTTTCTGCATGCTCAGTAATTGTGTTGTAGATATACATGTATGCTGAACTGTTAGTGGAGCAGAGTTATAATTGATGATTAATTAGGAGTTTGAGCTGATTAGTTGGAGTTTTAATGATATGATGAAGGTGTTCGATGAAATGCCCAAAAGAATGGGTTGTCAATTTTTTTATTTCTTTGGTATTTGGCTGCTCTTATTTTCCAACTGATCTCGGTGATTTGAAGTTCAGGTTGTCTCTGTTTACTGCTCACATTATATGCATTCGTAGAAAGGGTCGTTCCTTATTTCATTATGGAGATGCAATTCAGTTTTTTATTTTAAAATTGATTTACTTTCCTGCTGGAAGCATTTATTAAAAATATGAATGTAAAGTAGATAATCTTGCGATTGAGTTTGTTTCTGATAGTCAAAAACTTTGGGGCTGAATTTTCTCGATATGGTCTACTTTACAATTGTGCTTGAGCTACTTCTATAGTTTTTTTGTCATCAACAGATGAATCAAGATTCTCCACAAACAGATTTAAGTCCATTAAGTAATCAACATTGTTGTATTAATCTTTGCTAGAGCACTACTAACAGTAAGATTCTTGGATCCTAAACCACGCTGAATATATCTTAGTCCTGTACCCTTTGCACCCTTCCTCTCGATCTTGCTTCCAGACATATAACTTCTTTCCTTAGAGCTTTGTTCTGTCTGACTTACATCAAACAGATGCAATAAGTGTTGTGTTTACAAATACGGGCCTTTCTGGTTACCTGCATTACCTTGATATTTGTGGTGGCTACATTTGTTGCTTGCAAATTAAAGAATTTGACTATGATATCAATCTGGTGCCTTTTACGGCTATGTAACTATATAATCCGGCTTTGTCCATCTGCTTTGACTCTATGGCTTTCTCCTCCTACTTGTCCTTGCATACACGCTGCTTTGCACCCTTGACCAATTATGAGGATTGAAGTATCAAAATAAAATGTGCAAAGGTAACAAGATACATTTCATTTTATTTAACTTTTTCAGTACACTTCTTTTTATTACTTCATTAAATTTTTTTCTACTTCTATTAATTGATGAGTTAGGCATGGTATGTGTGAAATTGTAAATGAGTGATATGGTATTAGCTAATAAACATAGTGGTATTAGCTAATAAACGTAATGGTATTAGCTGATGTTATTTCTACACATTTGGGAGTATTTTTTTTTTTTTTCAGTATATTGCATTCAAGATCCATTACAATCATATTATTTTCTGTTAGTCCAATAAACACAGCAGGATAGTGTGCATGCATACAATAATATGTTAGTAATATGAATCCAAACTGCTTTGATTTCCTTGTCTTCCTGTTCTTGAAACTCCGACCCTCTTAATTGGACCAAATTGCTTAAAACCCCTTCCATTCGATCCATAATCCAGATTAACTTATATCATTTGACTGTTAAATGACAAATATGGGTTTAATTTGTCATCATACTCGAGGTAACTGGTAAGGTTGAGCTTGCATTTCAGATTTCCTATCGAGCCTAGCTTAGTTTGATTCAATGTGACCTGAAATCTATGTTCTTTTTATTTGTTGGGCATCTGGTTCAAAATTGAACAAGTATAAAGATTGACCAATACCTTTTTTTGACAAGTAAAAAATCTGGTTTAAGTCCCCTGCAGAGCAGATCTAACGCAACTAAGGATTTTGACAAGTAATTGAAGGATGAGTTTTTGATGTATTAACAGTGGCATAATGGCTGGGAAACTACAATGCACTTTCTCTTTTATCATTCTTTATCTCCAGTAACATAAGAACTGTACCTTACTATTTGTTTGTTTTGTGAGATAGAATGTCGATTTTGTGAATAACAAAATCTTTAATAACAAAAAATAATGTCAATTTTGCAGGGGCTGTCAAGGAGAACAAATTCAGGGACATGATATTCTCACTATTGAAATTAAGAGAATTCCACTTGATTGTGGCGCCAGAGAGTTTTGTGAATCCTCTGATGTCGCCATTTTCCTAAGGAAATGTCCACATATTGAGAGAGTTCTCATCGACGTGCGTAGCCCTAATTTCTCAAATTATTTTGGACAAATTGAGTAAAGTATATATGCAGCTTGGGAAGAATTCATTCGGGAACATTTTTTACTGGGATACGTTTGGGAGGAAGTTTTTGATGGAGTGCCAGATAATATTCCATATCTGAGACACGTGAAGATAAAGGGGTTTACGGGGAGGGAGTAATGGCGGGATACTTTCTCAAGAATGCGATAAGCCTCAGCAGTTAGGTTGTAGTAAAAGCAAGAACACACTATTTCCCAGAATTCTACAGCAGTGAATGCCTTATTTTCAAGTTGTATTATTGTATCGTATTCAAAATTATCACATCTATGTACATTTTTCACCATTCAAGTATCATAGATACACATCTTATTGAATATGAAGTATTTAAGTTAGTTGCTTTTTATAAGATGTCCAAATTAATCAAAAGTACATATACGAAACATAAAAGTCACATAATTGAATCTCCTATCAACACATTTTTGGAGAATTGTTACAAATAGTTTCCTTAGTATTATTTATTTTTGTCATTTAATGTGTGGAATATACATACACATATAATTAAACTTGGGAATAATGCTTTTTAAAAAACCCCTAAACTATCAAATTTTATTTCGAAAGGCCCCCGAACTATTTTTTTTTGTTGTTAGAAACCCTTAAAATATATCATTTTTGTCACATGACACCCTTTTTTGACAATTCATTAGGATACATTTTTTGTTGGAATTCGATTTTAATAACATTGAAATTGGTTGATTTATTATTTTTTAATGGAATATATTATGGTATTAGCTAATTTAGCAGATACCATAATGTTTATCAGCTAATACCATAATATTTATCAGCTAATACCATATCATTTATTAGCTAATATCATATCGTTTATTAGCTAATACCATATCGTTTATTAGCTAATACCATAACGTTGTTGCATACGACACCTTTCCAGTAGCAGCAGTTGCTCCTCCTATTCCAGGAAGAGAGTCGATTGGAAGGATCTTCCAAAGATTGTTTGAAGCTTAGAAGAGCCTATTTTTCGATTTCAGGACAAAGTATAATGTTGTAGCTTTAGTTTGAAAGAATTGTTTGAAGCTTAAAAGAGCCTCTATTTCGATTTCAGGACAAAGTATAATGTCGTAACTAATACCATATCGTTTATTAGTTAATACCATATCATTTATTAGCTAATACCATATCGTTTATTAGTTAATACCATATCATTAGCTAATACCATATTGTTTTATGGTAACATGGATGAAGGGGTAACGTTTATTAGTTAATACCATATCGTTTATTAGCTAATTTCATATCGTTTATTAGCTAATATCATATTGTTTATTAGCTAATACCATATCATTCATTTACCGATACCATATCATTTATCCACTAATACCATAACACATTATAAGCTAATACCATATAAGGCATTCAGTAATACTAGTATTCAAATAATTTTAGTTATTAATAAATAAAGATAAAAAAAAATTCATCTCTCACCATTAGTCTCAATTTATTGTAGACTTCTCACCAATAATTTACAACTAAATGTAAAAAAAAAAAAAAATTCATTTTTTAATACTAAACAATGTATGGACTTTTACTACATAAAATTTTAACTAATACTACACAGCATATGAACTAATACTACACCCAATGTGAATTAATACTATACAAAAATTGAACCAATACTACAATTTAAACTAATAGTACACAATATTTGAAAAGGCCTTCTTTCTACAATGTATGTGGACTAATACTACATAGAATGTAAATTAGTACTACACATTATATGAGCTAATTCAATATAAGCTTTACAAATAGTATCATATGTGATCTTCAACCAATCATCTAACGAAGATTGGGGATCTCTAAATTTATTTACCACACCGAATTGGGATGTTTAAAGATCCTTCCATTATATACATAGATTGCTAGTATGTCTAAAAAATACATGTGAATATAACAGGGTCATGCTAACAATCATTCGTGAAATCTACAGACTATTGACTATATATGCAATGAAGCATGTAAAGTTCTCATTTGCACTATTAACACTATGAACAACTAATTCATCAATTGCTGCAACTTCTATTTCCCTCGTACCACTTGAGTTTTGACTTTCTTGAAAATTAATACAATCAAGCTTGCACCAATCTCCGCCCTCAACACATTTCTTATAGGAGCCTACAAAGGACAAATAAATCAATTAATAACAAGTTCAGCACTTAACCATAAATCTTCTTAATTATCTCATTTCACTAGGGAAATATATATGTGGTCTGATAACAGCAGACTTTATATGTGTGAAATTTCATAAACCGAAGAAGTACATGTCCCCATATACTACGAATTTATAATACAAAATGGCAACTAAAATAAGCAAGTAGATAGAAACATCTCAATTCTTAAAACACAGTGATAATTTTCAGAAAATACTCCCAGTGAATTGAAAGAAGACCATATATCATACAGGAATGGAAACAAGAAAGGTTAACAAAGATGGTTATGTAGAGTAATTTGAGATTAGGGAGCCTAAGATTTGTTTAGATTGGTAATTATTCTTGCTGTAAACACTTTTTCAGGGCACTTCCTACGCCACGGTTTATGCAACATTTTTGCTTTAAAAAAAGATGGTTATGTAGAAGCCCTTATTAAGCAAGAGTGTTTAATTCTCTAAGCTCACCCATGTAAAGTATACATAAAACCTCATGCATACTTCTACTAAATTTAGAGATTAGATTATTTATTAAAAATATTCAGAACAAGCCTTTGCCTTCATATAAGTTTTTGGGTAATACATACAGGTCAAGCTAATGTAATTAAACATAATTTGTAAGGACAACAGTCCGAGGCGCAACAGCTTTAACATCATTCTTAATCAAATAGTGCACATTAGATTAGTGAAGAAAATTAAATTTATAAAAATTTCCATTTACTGCTCATATGTAAACCATTAGAGCGCGGATATTGACACCAACTAAATTATTTTACAGCTACTTGTAACATAAAAACATCAATAAAATCACCGAATAAAATCAAACACAACAGAATAAGATCAAACACACAAAATAAGATCTGGAAATAGAGTATAAAGTATGAAATATAGAACAATGAAAACTTACCGAAGAAATTGTGAATAATTATATCAGCGCCGGAAAGTAGGAGAGAGGATTTAAACACAGGAAATCAAGGGAAACACGATCGATTGAAGAGAGAAAGAACGGAGTAAGGCGCGATTTGGATGATTCTCGAAGATTTCAGCGAAGAATCGTGGTGAGAGAGACAGGGTTTCTGAGCGAAACTGAAAATGTTGAAAACGGGGCAAAACGATTTATATACTGACCCGAAAATAAAACCCAAAATCAAAACGGATTGTTAGGCAAAGTATTATATGTGTAATACTCACCATAACAATTAGGCAAAGTAAAGCAAAGCAAAGAATCGTGGAAGCAAACTTGATTCCTTGGAAAGGCCAAAAGGAACATGAAATGCAAGTTACAAGAAATACAAAACCAACAAGTGATGCCTCGTGTGCTCCCAAATATAAGATGTCCCAATAGCCTTTTCCTTCTATCAAAAACCAACTCTCAAAACAATCATTCGTTTTTCTTTCTTTCTTAATTTGTATCCCGTCGATCGTTTTCCTACATTATATTCATGGCAGATCGAAAATCGTTATTTTCCCGATTTTGGCCTGCATCAGCTTCACGGCGTACACAAACACAAACCATCGCCCCACCGCCAGCCAGTCCCAGTCCCAATCGCCGCCCCACACAACCTACAACCCCTACTCCAACGGCTGAACAACCAAATAGCACAACCTCAGAACCAAGAAAATCACCCTCAACCCAAACACAAACGTCTTCCACTAAAACATCACCATCGCGTGGACCATCAAAGCCTGTATCTCCCAACCGTCAGGCAGCTAAATCTCGATCACCCCCTCCAGCTCCTCAAACTCCCAAAAGAGCTTCTTCTCCCAAGGTGGGGTCCTCTACCTCTAAGAGGACACAACCTAAAGAATCTACTCAAGAGATCTCGAGTAGGGAGCCTGCAGAGCTGAATGCAAAGGATCATCGTCCTAATCGAAACAATTTGGACGACTCGGTTGTTGGAGATGTGAAGGAAGTAGTGCAAGCAACAACCATTGAAGCTGCTGATGAAGAGACGAAGAAGCAAAAATCTGGCTCCCAAGATCATATCATTGAGAAAACGGAGATCCCCACCAAACCTCCTTCTGATGATCACAACATCCCCAGTAAACCACTTTCTCAAGATAATAATAAGATCATCGAGAAAACGGCAATCCCCTGCAGTAAACAGGACGAGGTGCAGAAAGAGCCCCACTGCACAAAGGAGACTTTGCCTGCAGGTAACACTAAAAACGCTCAACCTAAGATAACAGCAAGTAAAATCTCCAGCACTCCATCAAATGCTCGGTTGGCCAATAAAATGGCAATTGGAGACGCCGTTTCTGATAAACCTGCAAGCGTGATAACGCTTGCCGGAGAAAATAGAGGGGCATTCATGCAAATGGAGTCTAGAGATGAGGCAGTTCACATTCGTAGAAGCTACAAGACCAACCCCGACGAGACTGCTGATGGGAAAAACTCAGAAGATGCAAGCTCCACCGAGACATATGTAAACAACAATTCACAAGGAATCAATAACTCCATTGTGTTCAACAGTTCCATAGCTGAAGGAAGTCCGGGAGTCCACATGCTTCTCACTTGTCTTCCTAAAGAATCCATCCCAGAGACACGGAGAGCTGAATTCAACCCGACTCGTACGGATAAACTTACTTATCAGCCCACAGTAAGAAGGAGGTGCCTCAAAGGTCTTTTCTTGGAAACAAGTGATTCTGAAGATCCAGAAAGGCCTCGACGCCATGGTTGTCGTGTTGGCTAGCTGTGACACATGAAATAACACTGCACATATCAAATATGATGTCCACATATATATATATATAATCATAATAAGGACCACTATTATTTTAGAAAGAGGGAAGAGCCACAACAAGTTCTTGTTAATGTTATCATGCTGTAATTAACCAAGAATTACTTACAAATCCTTGATATATAAATATAAATGTGCATAATACAAAGTGATTAAACTTGTAACCATATTACTGACAAATTTTAATTAAAAGGTTAGTCTGATGAAGGAAATATATATATAATATATTTTAATATACAAACACATCCATTTTCATAGGAAATATTGTAATATATAGCTACTAACGTTTCAACACAAAAATATAGAATTATGTTTTTGTGTAACAGCATTAATTTAGTAGCATTAGCATCCCCTGAAATAGCTAGCTGTCATTGAAGCTCAAGCATTAAGAACCAGACATTATGGGGATGTGTATTGAGAATCTCAATCATCAAAAGACTAGTATATAATCACAAATCAATCAACATGAATATATATCACCGAGTCATTATTTTTAATTAGAATATATAATCATAGTAACTATACTAATACAGAATCAACATCAATATATATATCAGTGTGCATCGCAATACTAGTAGTAGATGAATAATAAAAAAGCTCATTAGTTCTTAGAAAGAGGAAATATTTCTTTTGAATTAGTAAAAGAGTAGGTCTCGATGGAAACCGTCATACAGTGAATGTAACATAATTTATGTTGGAATCAGTAGAGAAAGCAACGCATGAAGCATGAACAAACGTATAGCGAGCCATTTGTGGAAAAGATTCAACTATCAATTGATTGTATTCATAAGCAAAGATCACACAGAATGTGTTAGCTACAATCCGTATATATGCTTGTGTAAAATTATTCTAGAAGACTCTAAAGAATCTTAACTATGGTAGTTATAATCGCCGTGTGTTGTGCATGCATGGAGGAGACTGAAGTCAGGCTGAAGTTGTTAGGCAACGCAGCTGGCATGAATCTGTTATAACTAACTTCATGCACGTGCACATGCTGAGATGATGGACGAACTTGTGCATGGCACGTGATGAACTTATATCCAACATCCCCCCTCAAGATGAAGCCTGGGAAGAAGGTAAGAGCTCCATATTGGATTTGAAACCTAAAAAGGCAGGACCATGGAGGGCCTTGGTGAAAATATCAGCTAACTGTAACTGAGAAGAAAGATGATGGAGACTGAAAAGGCCTTGCTTATATAATTCCCGGACAGTGTGACAATCGATGTCAATGTGTTTTGTTCGTTCATGATACATTGGATTTTCTACGATGTGACTGCAGATTTATTATCACACCAAAGTTGAAGAGGCAGAGTAATCTGTAAACGAAAGTCCCGTGCCAAGAAGGATATCCATTGTAATTCCAAGGTAATGGTGGTCAAAGCTCTATACTTAGCCTCAACGGATGACCTAGAGACAGTGTTTTATTTCTTAATTTTCCAAAAAATCAAGGAGGAACCAAGATAAATACAGTAGCCTGTGAGTGATTTCATTGTATCCAAGCAAGAGCCCCAATCAAGTTCGAGAAGGCATCACTATAAGCATGAATAGTGAGAGCAGATTGAAAAGAATAGAACAGCTTCAAGTCCTTCGAACCTTGAAGATATCTAACCAAATGAAGTGCAGCATCCCAATGAATGGTTCTAGGAGCATTGACAAACTGGCTAAGTTGTTGTACTGAGTAGGTGATATATGGTCTAGTAAAATTAAGGTAGAGAAGCCTTCCAACAATTCATCTATATTTCTCAGGATCTGCAAATAGCTCACCATGAGTAGATGAGAGATGAAGCCCAGGCTGAAAAGGAAAAGTTGATGGTTTACAACTATCCAAGCCTATATCTGAAATGAGATCCTGAATGTATTTGTGTTGAGAGAGAAAGGTGTCATTATCCTCCCTAGCTATCTCAACATCAAGGAAGTATTTAGCAAAACCAAGGCCCTTAATAGTGAAAGCTGAATGAAGGTGAGCTTTCAAGAGATCAATCTGGTCCATTGAAGAACCTGTGAGTAGAATATCATCCACATATACCAGTAGTGCCAGATAGAAGAAATCGGTATGCAGAGTAAACAAACAATGATCATAGACAGACTGCTTGAAACCATAAGCCAGCAAGGTCTTAGAGAATTCAGTGTTTCATTCCCTTTAAGCCTATTTTAACACATATAAACTCTTCTTTAGCTTGCAAACCTGACCTGGCAAGACCTTAGTATACCCCAGAGGTGGATCCATGTATACCTCATCATTCAAATAGCCTACACAAAAGGCATTGTTGATATCTAACTGACAAAGAGGCCAGCCCTTTCCAGTGGGAAAAGCAATCGTAAATCTAATAGTTACCAGCTTGGCAACAGGTGAGAAGTTGTCTTCATAATCAATTCCATGGACTTGATGATATCATTTTGCTACTAATCTGGCCTTGTGCCTATCCACAGTGCCATCAGGTTTTAGCTTGAGCTTGTAAACCCATTTACAACCAATAGGTTTCTTATGAGGTGGGCATTTCACCAAATCCTAAGTCTCATTAGTTTCAAGAGCTGTCAACTCATCAATCATTGCTCTTTCCCAATATGGATTCCCCATAGCCTAATAATAGGTGTCAGGTTCCTTAAATTGATAGACATTAGCTAGAAAACAAAGATACTCAGATGAATATGGTGAGGAGACAGTAAATAGAGGATCAGTAGATAGGTGAGGTATGGAAGAAGGTGTACCTGAGGTCTGCTGCTTGGAAACAGGTAAATGATAGGAGATTGTACAGGATGAAACAAAATCTTTTAACCAGGTGGAAGGAGTAATTGATCTTGTTCTTGTAGATTTTCTGTGAGTATCAGTATCAACTGAGGGTGATGGAGAGGTATTAGAAGTAAGAGAAGGTGTATGTTCTGGTATAGATGAAAGAGGACTGGATTCAAGATCAGAATGATCAAAATGAGTAGCTTGATCATGCAGGAATGGAAAAATATGTTCAAATAAATGAACATCCCTTGAGATGAAAATGGAATGATCAGAGAGACTGTACATTTTATAACCTTTCTGAACTGGTTCATAACCAAGAAAGATAGTTTTGATAGCTCTTGGTGCAAATTTTGATTTATAAGGGTATGTATCAGTGGCAAAGACAAGGCAACCGAAAGTTTTTAAGGTATCATATGTGGAAGGTTTGTTATGAAGGATAGAGAAGGGAGTGGACCAGTTTAGTAGTGGTGTAGGCAACTTATTAATGATGTAAGCTGCATGTAGGATAGAGTAAGTGATTAGGGGTGAAATTGTTATGTTTTGTAGCCCGATTTGTCCATGTTTTGAGTGAATTTGATGAGTATTTAGAGTTATTTGAGTATCATTTTCATAAACTAATGATTTTACCTCTTTTATGCTCATATTAGGAAAGAAGGCAAAAAATGGAGGTTCGTAGGACTTTGAATCGACTCAAACGGACTCCCGGATGAGAAGATATTGAAGAAATATGAGAAGTATTAGTTCGTGCGAGCAAAAGTGTTAGTTGGCTCAAGAGGAGGGAGTGCTCGAGTACCCATGGTCGAGTGGCCGATGAGTTCTGTTGCCAAGAGGTGCTCGACTGAGGCACCAGGTCCAGCACTTTCGGGAATTTGAAGCCCAATTCGAAGTCAAGCCTATAAATACCCCTTCCAAGCATATTTTGAGATATACATTGATACCATTAGATAATTTTTTAAGGAGAAAGCTTGGAGAAGAATTTTAACAAGGTTTTTGAACATGTAATCGAGGTTTTAGCATACAAATTCATAGATTAATTACTTTACTTTTGAACCGATTAGTTTTTATTCTTGATTTCTTGATACTTGAGACTTCTAAACCTAGCTTTTCCAGATTTATTGAGATTATTTTTTAGACTTGAATTTATTCTTTCGTTTATGTTATTGATTTCTTTCATTCATTCAAGTATGCATACGATTATCGTTCACGTTATTACTTTCATTATTCAAACCACCATGTTAGGCTAGAACCCTTGCATGCTTAGGATATGATGAACTCGTAGAAGGAGGATGTTGGTACGTAATTAGGGTAATTCATGATGTTTAGTTTTGATTCTCTTAATTATTGAATGCTTCTAATAAACTCTAGAATAATCTTGGAATTGAGTACAAAAATTGTTGGAGAGAAGACGACCACATCACTCTTTAATAACAAATAGGCTTAAGGAAAGGGTTTTAGAAGGAGTTTATAATCTACCGGTTTATCTAGGGAGGACGACCACATCACCTTAGTTAAATTAGGGTCTCAATAATTAAGCACAAATCATATAACTTGATTATTGGATTTGTGAAGTTGGTTGATAGGACGAAGTATTAGGGTTAATTCTTGAGCTTTTAGTCTTTCAATCTTGTGCTAGATTAGGGAAGTTAATTGCCTAGTTTTAGTACGCTTAGGATTATTACTTGCACGTCACGATTATTTTAGTTACTGTGACAACTCTGTTAGTATACGTAGAAATTCCTATCCCGAGCATCGTCATCTCATATTTGCATTAAAACCAAAAGTTATTTAGTTAATTTCATTGATAGCATATAGATAGTATAATATAATTTAGAGTCGGTTTATAAACCAAAACATTACATTCATATTAGCTACGAGACGTAGATTTCCAGGGATCTATTTGCATACAAACATTCCCTTGGGTTTGATAATACTTGGTCCATATACTTGTCCATACTACTGTGATCTCATACTCTTGTGGGGTAACTACTAGTATAGCTAGTAAATTTGCGTTCAAGTCAGTAAGGCCAGAAACTTAAGGGTAGTTTGGACTCAAACATAAGAGCTTTTGCTATATTGAGTAATTGTCTATGTTTTCTTTCTACAACCCCATTTTATTGGGGAGTGTAAACATAAGAGCTTTAATGCACCATTCCCAATTCTTGGAATAAATTTTGACAGTCGTTGCCAAGAAACTCAGAACCATTGTCTGTTTGGATAGCTTTTGATTTCACTTTAAACTGAGTATGTATCATGATAAGAAAATGTTTGAGGACATGTATGGACTTGCTTTTGTGGGTTGTGAGAAATACCCAAGTAGCTCTTGAGTAATCATCAACTAAGGTTAAAAAATAGGGAGTATTAGTTAGAGAAGGATGGTTATAAGGGCCCCCATTATCTGCATGAATAAGCTCAAATACAAATTTTATTTGGATAGTATGAGTAGGAAAAGACCTGGTCTGCTTTGCCTCATGACACAAAAAACATGGAGAGAAAGTATTTGTATTATCTTTCTTATTATGTAGAGATAAAGAATAAATGTGTTTGATTACATCAAGAGAAGCATGGTCTAGTCTTTTATGCCAAATATCAATAGAAACAGAAGCTGCAAGATGTGAATTACAAGAGTAAGAGGAAGTAACATGAGGCTAAAAGATGTACAACCTTCCAAGCATCTTTCCAGCTGCCAAAACTGCATCACTATTGGGGTCCTGTAAAATACATGATGTACCAGTAAAGGTGCATTTCCGATCAGTATTGGCAAGGAGATAAGGTACAGATAGAAGATTGTATTTGAAAGTGGGAATATATAAAACATCAACAAGTGTTAATGTGCTATTGAAAGTGACAGTTCCAGATTGTAGAACCATTTGTTTACTTCCATCCGGAAGAAAACAGAAATGGGGGTTTTTAAGTTGTTTAATGGCTGTTGAAAAAGGTTTATATCAAAGCTCATATGTCTACTAGCTTCTGTGTCAAAAATCCAGGTTCCTTTTACCATATTATCAGTAATAGTGAATCCAGATTTTTTAGTAATCGAAGTACATGCACATTCAACAAGTGTGCATAACTTTGTTCATTTCCCTGTGACTTACTGAGATACTTTGCAACTTCTTGTTGTATAATGGCTGCAATATCAGAGGTATGATTCTGAGGAGATGTAGAGCCTTCAATACTGCATTGTGATATTGCTTTATTTCCGTCATTCCTCTTTGAGAACCATTTAGGATACCCATACAACTTGAAGCAAGTTGAGACATCATGTCTCTTGCGGCCACAGTGAGAACAAACCAGTAAATCTTTCTCTTCTTTAATCTTGTAATCACCTTTCCCTTTATCAAATCTCTGAAATTCTCTGTTGTCATATGGTTTTGCCTTAGAGTACATTGCAGACTGTATGTGTGATGTCTTGTTGAAGCTGTCTCCCTCAGAAGATCCAGACTGAATCTCTCTTTGTTGTTCTACCCTTGACACAATTGAATAGGCCTTGTTCAGTGAACGCGGTGGATCCATTATCATAATTTGGTTCATTGTATGTTCATAGCTTTCATTCAATCCCATAAGAAATTGGGTGAGTCTTAGCCTAGTATTCTTTGCATGTAACTGCTCATCCACATCACATGTACAATTTTCATAAGTACATCCAATAATTTGATCAAAATCATCTAATTCATCTCATACCTCTTTCATTTTCCCATAGAAAATGGCTATAGAGTCATGACCTTGCTTCAGTGTATTGATTCTCCTTTGTAATTGAAAGAACATTGTACCATTTGCCGAACTAAAACACTCACATATGTCATCCCACAGTGTCTTTACAGATTTTGCATAAACAAAAGTATTATATAGCTCTTTGCTAATTGAACTCAATAACCAGCCTACTACAAGGTAATCAACTTTCTTCCATAATGCATACTCTGGTGAGTTTCGACTGGGTGCCACAATAGTTCCATCAATAAAACCTAGCTTCGATTTGGCTCCTATAGCTATCAACATTGATTTTTGCCACGATACAAAATTTAATCCATTCAAAGGTTGTGAAACAAGAACCAGACCTGGATATTCTGATCCATGCACCACATAGGTTGGAGGTATTTGTCGATTTCCATTATTTTCTTCATCACGGTCTCCATTTTCAAAGGTATTCTGCCACACATTTGGTGGCGCTGTTGCCGGATTGTTTCTCCCTCTGGCCATGGATCAAGATAGCTCTGATACCATGTTAGAATCAGTAGAGAAAGCAACGCATGAAGCATGAACAAACATATAGCGAGCCATCTGTGGAAAAGATTTAACTATCAATTGATTGTATTCATAAGCAAAGATCACACAGAATGTGTTAGCTACAATCCGTATATATGCTTGTGTAAAACTATTCTAGAAGACTCTAAAGAATCTAAGCTATGGTAGTTATAACCGTCGTGTGTTGTGCATGCATGGAGGGGACTGAAGTTGGGCTGAAGTTGTTAGGCACGGCAGCTGGCATGAATCTATTATAACTAACTTCACGCACGTGCACATGCTGAGATGATGGACGAGCTTGTGCATGGCACGTGATGAACTTATATTCCAACAATTTAGAAATAATGTTTTAACACATTGAAATTATTATTTTTTTATTTATGCTAGTTAATTTATAAATTGTTTCACCATGAGATTGTCTCACACTAGGATTTGCTGATAAATGAAGGTACTATTGGAAAATTGTGGTGGTGAGAATGAGAAATAAAGTTTCAATTTGTTGTAACCAAAGTGAAGGGAAAAGACAAAGGTTATTGTCCCACATTTAAAAATGAGTAAAATGTGAGTGAGTATATAAAGGGGAATCAACTTCATGCTTGTAAAATGTGTTTAAGGTTATGCTCCACTCTCTACGTGTGCGTACACGGGGGGGTGGAAATCTTGGGTGAATTTGGCATACGAAACATGAACTTGTGTGCGACCGCGACCTGCGTACACCAATTTGGTGGCGGACAGACAAGTTAATTTTTGCTACATTTTGTTTTCTTTTTCCAACCTGTAACGGCTAAAAACTGTTATAAAATAATGGTCCTTTAATTTCTATTTGAATTTTGGTCCATTAATTTTTCAGTTTTTGAATTTGAATGGCTGAAGGTTACAACATGGTTTCAAATGGATTTTGATTGGATTAATGGCACGTTTCATCGGTTACTATACATGGTCATTATCTGCTAATTATTACCACACGCTCCAATGGTCATTTTCGGGTGCTATAAGTAGAGCCTCGAATTGATGATGAAGACACACTGAAATGAGAAATAAATACGGATACATTCCAACAGTTGCTAACTTTTTCGAGCTTCATTTTTGCTTCGTTTTTCGTTCTTTATTCCGGTGATTTGTTGGGCAACTTCTCTGTTCGCCTCGAGCAAGATATTGTGCTATATCATTGCTCTTAATCGTTGTAACCTGGGAAACAAGGGTCCTACGATTCAATAGCACCGAAAGTGAAGGGCATAATTTGTTTTAAGGAAATCGTGTTCAACACAAGCCTCGATTCTTCGTTTTATCCTTTTTTATTTCCAGCCATCTATGGTGCTTACCACTTAGCAATTACAACCTTTTTGCTTTTCTTTTTTTTTTCTTTTTTTATGGGTAAAAGAAATTTTATAAAGAAAGAGTGGTATGAGGCGTACCCAATTATAATGTATTTACAAAAAAATTATCACCGTTCTAAGATTTTGAAGTCAATCTGTAAAAGAAAAATTCAATTAGTATGTCTGATCTTTTACGCATAGTCAACTACAAACTCTAACTTAAAATTCATCAAATATTGTCTCTGGTGAAAGCACACAATTTCTAAATACAATCTCATTCCTACATATCCACAACCACACAACTACTAACACAACCCAACAAAATTTTTTTTCCCTCTTTTCTCTCTTCACAATAAGACTATGAGCAAGAAGATTGGGAATAGATTTCGAGTGAATCACAGTTGATATGCTAAGCCACTTATGTTAGAGAAAATGGTTGGTGTTATTAATTTATAATTAATTGCTATTAAAGTTTATTTGAGACTTTAATAGTTGACCAATTAATTTTGGGTGTTGAAATTAATTTCTCAGTAATTAATTGTTACATTAGCGTTCTACACTCGGAGTAGATGGGAATGGTGTATTCATACTCGCAAAACCGATTTTTGATGAGTGAGAAATTGAATCGGAAGTCAAAACGTCCAACACCTATTTTTGGGATTAAATGAAGGAATTAAATGAGTCATTTAATTCATCCCACATTGGAATTTAGAATACTAATATACATGATATTAGTATGAGAATAATGAAGTATAATAAATTATAGTTGATTGCTAGTCAATCAAAGTTGCCACACGCACGCGCGCGCCGAGCCGCGCCGCGCCGCGCCCACGCCCGTGGCCGTGGACTTGGACTTGGTCTTGGTTCTTGGTTCTTGGTTCTTGGCAATTGGACTTTGGGTGGACTTTGGGCCTTGGGCCCAATAAAAATTAGGATATCAGGTCCACAGAGTTTGGGTCGATTCGGTTCAGAGACCCACCCAGTTAGAGAGGTCAAACTAGATCGTCAGATACTTCATAAGAGCACATAAAACACATGTGCTAAATTTGTGGGACGTTACCAGCATGATTTGTGGAAACACATTCTGGGTCAACTTCGGTTTCAGTCTTGCCACCAACAAAAACACGTCCGCATTTAATGCCCACGCGGTTTTTCCTTCTGCATTGAGTGGAGGTTCGCCTATAAATAACGTCCTCATGCATTTGCCTGGCCACACAATCAGAAAACTTCTCTTCTCCCTCTGTCCTTCTGCATATAGAGTCTTAAGAGCCAATCCAGTTCGAAGCGCTCGTTTTATTCGTCGGAGCTCCAAGACCTGTGGTGCTACACTCTTGGAGACAATAGTGACGTTTTACCTTTGGGGACATATTTCCAAGACCGAAGAGCACTACCGGGGAAATTTTGTCTTGCGGGAAGAGGCCTTCCTCGACTCGTCACAAGCTGTTGTTTCTATTTTCTTTCTTCTCTGTGTAATAAGTTTTATTGAGTTGTAATTTTTTTTTCCTTTACTTTGAATTATTATTTCCGCAGTCCTATTTTCTACAACAATCGCAAGACAAAATTTCCTTCTTAAAAAATGACTGATGGAAATAACAATTCAGAGTCTGCTAACCAGGGAAACACTGTTGTTCCCTCTGGTACTCCCACTCCCCAGGGCACCACTACCCCCGTTCCCCCTGTAACTGTCCATATTGGGCAGATCTCTAATCCCTATGTGGTGAGCCCTTTCCCGTTTGATAACTCAAGACCTTTTATGGTCCAAAGTGAGAGACCCAAAAAGTTTTTGGGTAAGAACTTCAAGTGGTGGCAACAACGTATGTTGTTCTTTCTGACCACCTTGAGGTTGGCGAGGTTTCTTACTGAGGACCCGCCTGCGGTCTTTAAGAATGATACGCAGAATGAGGAAGTTTGTGCCCGCTAGTGGGAACACGACTTCTATGCTCAGAATTACATTCTGAGTAGTCTGGCAGATGCTTTGTATAGTGTCTGCCAGAAGTGCAAAACGGCCAAGGAAATGTGGAATTCCTTGGAGGCCAAATATGTGGCCGAGGATGCCGGTACTAAGAAGTACTTGGTTGGGAAGTTCTTGAACTTCAAGATGGTGGACTCGAAGTCTGTCGTCGAACAAGTTCAAGAGTTTCAGTTGATTCTGCACGAGATTGTTGCAGAAGGGATGATACTGCCAGATGTTTTCCAAGTCGCTGCAGTAATTGAGAAACTGCCTCCAAGCTGGAAGGAGTTTCAGAGCCACTTGAAGCTGAAGAAGAAGAGTATGACCTTGCAAGAGCTCATAGGCAAACTTCAGATTTGCAAGGGTGGGCTGGAGAGGAACAAGGGCCAGGAAGAGGCCAAAGCCAATTTGATGGAGTCAAAGAAGCGCAAGAGGCCAAATTCTAACAAAGGCAAACAGCCAGTTGTAACTCGACCAAAATTTACTGGTGACTGTTACAACTGTGGAAAGCCAAACCACATTGCAAGATTCTGCAAAGCCCCAAAGAAAGATGCCAATGATAAAGGCAAGCGCAAGCAGTCCAATGCGAACGTGGTTGAAGGGGATTTCACTGAAGAGGACCTGGCTGCAGTGACCACTGAAGTGAACCTCGTAGGCAACCCAAAGGAGTAGTTCATCGATACGGGGGCTACCTGTCATGTCTGTTCTGACAGAAATACTTTCTCGACCTATGAGCCAGCCAATGGGAGAAAGCTGCACATGGGGAATCAAGTCACATCTGAGGTGGCTAGGGTTGGCAACGTTGTTCTGAAGCTGACCAGTGAGAAGAACATCACACTGAGAGATATCCTGCATGTCCCGGACATTCGCAAGAACCTCATCTCCAGCTCTGTACTAGTGAAGAATAATTTCAAACTTGTATTTGAGTCTAATAGGGTTGTTCTTAACAAGTACTCAGTGTACCTAGGTCGTGGATATGTCCACGATGGTCTGTTTAAGATGAGTGCCATTATTGTACACCCCAAGGGAAAATCTGTTATGAATAAAGAAGCTTCTACTTCTTCTTATATTGCTGAGTTTTCAGATTTATGGCACTGCAGATTGGGACATGTAAATGTTAAATCGATAAAACGACTAGTAAGTTTAAATTTACTAGATATAAAGAATGTCGATTTAAATAACAAATGCAAAATTTGTGTAGAAGCTAAGATGACAAAGTTGCCTTTCCCTTCGGTTGGAAGGAACTCAGAACCTCTAGAATTAATTCACACTGATGTGTGTGACTTAAAATTCGTACAAACTAGAGGGGGGAAGAAGTACTTCATCACTTTCATAGATTATAGTACGAGGTTTTGTCATGTTTACCTTTTGCACAGTAAGGATGAAGCGTTAGACACTTTAAACTGTATAAAAGTGAAGTGGAAAACCAGTTGAATAAACGAATCAAAATGGTTCAAAGTGATAGAGGAGGAGAGTATGTAGCACTGTTTGAGAAGATATGCTCCGAATCCAGAATCATACATCAAACTACTGCTCCTTACTCGCCTCAATCTAATGTTGTTGCGGAACGAAAGAACCGAACACTCAATGAGATGATGAATGCTATGATTATTAGCTCCGGTTTACCGCAAAACTTGTGGGGGAAGCCATTCTGTCGCATAACCACATTTTGAACAAAATTCCACATAAGAGTAAAGATGCAACTCCTTATGAATTGTGGAAGGGACGGAAACCGTCATATAAATACCTCAAAGTGTGGGGGTGTTTAGCAAAGGTTGAAGTGCCTCTACCTAAACAAGTAAAAATTGGCCCTAAAACGGTTTATTGCATATTTGTAGGCTATGCACTGAACAGTAGTGCCTATCGGTTTCTGATTTACAAATCAGAAGTTCCCAATATGACAGAAGGCACTTATATAGAGTCGAGAAACGATGTGTTTTTCGAAAACATCTTTCCTTACAAGACCAGGGAAAGTGAGACATCAACCAAAAGACCTCGAAACGAGGAGGTTGATGAGGATGCTGGTTCGTCCACTCAAGATAGTGGCGAGTTACGATGCAGCAAGAGAGCTAAGATAGTTAAAATCTTGGTCCCGATTTCATCACTTACGTGTTGGAAGAGGAACCTAGGACTATCAAAGACGCTCTATCTAGGCCAGACGCTCCGCTCTGGCAAGAGGCGATTAACATTGAAATCGACTCTATCATGCAAAACCACACGTGGGAGTTGGTTGATCTCCCACAAGGTTGCAAGCCCTTAGGATGCAAATGGATCCTTAAAAGAAAGTATAAAGCGGATGGGTCAGTTGACAAATACAAAGCCCGCTTAGTGGCCAAAGGGTTCAAACAAATCGAAGGGTACGATTTCTTTGATACCTATTCACCTGTAATGAGGATTACTTCCATTAGGGTGCTAATCGCGATTGCTGCTTTGCACAATCTCGAAATTCACCAAATGGATGTTAAAATTGTGTTTCTCAATGGTGAAATGGATACACATATCTATATGGATCAACCAGAGGGGTTTGTAGCACCTGAAAATGAGAAGATTGTGTGCAAACTAATGAGGTCGTTGTATGGGCTTAAGCAAGCTCCAAAACAATGGCATTTGAAATTTGATAGCACCATGTTATCAAATGACTTTCATACTAATGAGTGTGACAAATGTGTGTACGTGAAAAGTACACCGAAAGGATTTGTCATTTTGTGTCTATACGTTGATGACATGCTCATTATGAGTAATGATCATGATTTACTCATTAGTACGAAACACATGTTGAGTCGAAACTTCGACATGAAATATTTGGGTGTTGTTGACGTGATTCTAGGAATCAAGATCAGCAGGACATCAAATGGCATATCTTTAACACAATCTCACTATGTAGAGAAAGTGCTAAAGAAGTTCAATGCTTTTGATGATCCACCTGCAAAGTCCCCATTGGACATGAGTGTGCATTTGAACAGAAACAGAGGTAGTCCTGTAGCTCAACAAGAATATGCTAGAGTTATCGGTAGCATAATGTACATTTCAAATTGTATGTGTCCCGATATAGCATGTGCGGTGAATAAACTTAGTAGATTCACAAGCAATCCAAGCAATGAGCATTGGAATGCACTAAGGAGAGTCTTGAGGTACTTAAAGTATACTCTCGACTTTGGGCTACAGTACACTAGGTATCCGGCTGTACTTGAAGGGTACTGCGATGCTAATTGGATCTCAGACATTAAAGAGTCATTCTCCACTAGTGGATATGTATTCACTATAGGAGGAGCGGCTGTGTCCTGGAGATCGACTAAGCAGACATGCATAGCCCGATCCACCATGGAATCAGAATTCATAGCTTTGGACATAGTTGGTGAAGAAGAAGAGTGGCTTCGAAATTTCCTCGAGGATATTCCATGTTGGGATAAACCCGTACCTACTATAATGGTACATTGCGATTGTCAAACCGCAATTGGTAGGGCTCTAAGTGACATGTATAACAGAAAGTCTAGACACATTCGTCGTAGACATAACTCCGTGAGACAATTGATCTCAAGTGGTGTGATGTCCATAGACTATGTGAGGTCTAAGGATCCGTTAACTAAGAGCATAAATCGAGATGAGTTGTCTAAACTGTCAGAAGGAATGGGTCTAAAATCCACAAAAGTGAACTGAAGCAGTGGTAACCCAACCAAGTTGACTGGAGATCCCAAGATCTTGGTTCAACGGGAAAACTAAGCTGTGGAAGTTAGAGGATGCATTTGGTAACCCGACCATTCCTTAGAGGACAGTGCACCAAGTGAGAACCCGTATGTGGTACAGGCTAAGTGTATACGACTTTTAATGAATCCTAAGTCCATGTGGGGGACGGAGTATTGCGGGATACTCAAGAGGAATTCACCTATGTAAGTGTGAGGTGAGAAACCGCCTCAAATACCAGTGGATATTAAACACTTATGAATCCAAAGGGTGTCCATGGCCGAAACGGACAAAAAACGTGAGAACAAGAAATGAGCGTATGAATGTTATTGTGTCAGTATTACTGTCTAAGTGCACACCAAGGCGGAATGGTTCAAGGCAATGTGTCCACTAGGCTGCCGGTTTACTCAGTAATGCTTGACTATGGAAGGTTCAAAGCTCCAACTACCTATCCAGATGTAATAACGTTTTGTGTTTGAACTGGACTGTGAGTCTGCATGTCTATAGGTTCAATTTCCACTCATGTGGGGGATTGTTAGAGAAAATGGTTGGTGGTATTAATTTATAATTAATTGGTATTAAAGTTTATTTGAGACATTAATAGTTGACCAATTGATTTTGGGTGTTGAAATTAATTTCTCGGAAATTAATTGTTACATGAGCGTTCTACTCTCGGAGTAGATGAGAATGGTGTATTCATACTCGCAAAACCGATTTTCGGTGAGTGAGAAATTGAATCGGAAGTCAAAAGGTTCAACACCTATTTTTGGGATTAAATGAAGGAATTAAATGAGTCATTTAATTCATCCCACATTGGAATTTAGAATACTTAATATACATGATATTAGTATGGGAATAATGAAGTATAATAAATTATAGTTGATTGCTAGCCAATCAAAGTTGCCACACGCGCGCACGCCGAGCCGCGCCGCGCCCGAGGCCGTGGACTTGGACTTGGACTTGGACTTGGACTTGGTCTTGGTCTTAGTTCTTGGTTCTTGGCAATTGGACTTTGGGTGGACTTTGGGCCCAGTGGATATCTAATTTTTTAGAGAACAAAATTAGGATATCAGGTCCACAGAGTTTGGGTCGATCGTCAAATACTTCATAAGAGCACATAAAACACATGTGCTAAATTTGTGGGACGTTACCAGCGTGATTTGTGGAAACGTGTTCTGGGTCAACTTCGGTTTCAGTCTTGCCACCAACGAAAACGCGTGGTTTTTCCTTCTGCATTGAGTGGAGGTTCGCCTATAAATAGCGTCCTCGTGCATTTGCCTGGTCACACACTCAGAAAACTTCTCTTCTCCCTCCGTCCCTCTGCATATAGAGTCTTAAGAGCCAGTCCAGTTCGAAGCGCTCGTTTTGTTCGCCGGAGCTCCAAGACCTGTGGTGCTACACTCTTGGAGACGATAGTGACGTTTTACCTTTGGGGACATATTTTCAAGACCGAAGAGCACTACCGGGGAAATTTTATCTTGCGGAAAGAGGCTTTCCTCGACTCGTCACAAGCTGCTGTTTCTATTTTCTTTTTTCTCTGTGTAATAAGTTTTATTGAGTTGTAAATTTTCTTTTTCCTTTACTTTGAATTATTATTTCCGCAGTCCTATTTTCTACAACAACTTATATATCTCCATCCACGCTTTATAGGACTCCTCGCATTGATAGAAAAAATATTTACTTTTTTCATCCTCTTCCCCATGTAAAATACAACTCAAATCTGCGTTTGAATCGAGAATTCCTCTTCGATGCAATTTAAATTTCATTGGTACAGCCTTTTATAATTCATTTTTCATTTATACATGATATGTGTCATACAATATATTGTTTAGAAACAATTAATCACGCTTGATTTTTAAGTTTTTTCATAAATATTATAGAAATTTCAACTAATAACTAGCCACGATTCTTGAAGGTCAATTAACTCTCTAGTTGGAGTGCATGCAAAAACAGTGTATGGTTCCGTCGCAGCATGAAAGAAATATTTAACCTCATCTAAAAATTTAAATTAGTAAAGAGATGTGAAATAAATTTATTTATTTAATTTTGTGATAATGGTTGTATTTGTTAACTTGATATGCTTAAAAGAAATACTCGACCTTTTCTTTTGTAATAAAGAAAATGATAGGAAATTGCACAATGATAAAGAAAAAGAAGAATGTGGAATTCGAACTCCAAGAATCAATGATTGAGAGAAGGGCAGAGGCTCAAGTTAATTAAAGCCAAAGCAAAAGTTAAGTACTTTTTACACTTCAATTGCACAAGTCATTGATGCGTGGAGTGCGCATCTTCTATATATCGAATGGATGCCATTTTTTACTCAGCATTTTTTAGAATAGAAAAAAGAAGAAAAAAAAAAAAAAAAACTAGGAGGAGCATGTTTCTTGTGAGAATTTTTTCACAGAATATGTTCGGTGCAACGAAAAAAAATTTAAATATACAATTGTATTTTAAAATTTAAAAGTGGTACTTTTCAAAATGGTATAAGAAAGAAAATTTATGAGGAAATGTAAATACTATTTTCATCTCAACACTATCTTCATATTTTAGTGAAATTCTCCTCATAAATTCAAAAAAATATAAAAATAGAGTTGGAATGGTGGAGTATCAGTTTCAACTATAACAGTATTACTTTTTCAAATGAAAAAGAAAAATTTAGTTCATCGTCACACATTAATAATTTCATTAAAAAATCATAAAGTTATTTTATTAAGGTAAATATTTGCATGAGACTGTTTCTATTGTATAAAACAACACAAATTAATATTCATCTTTGTTAAATTGTTAATGCGTCATGCCCGATTTATATATACCTCACCTCCATCGTTTCATGCCACACAAGAACTACGCTTTTATTAATTAGTATCCAAATTAATACATGTGATAAAGTTAAATTATTAATTAGTATCAAATTAATACATGTGCGTATACAGTATACACCCCACAAACCAAATTGGCAGTTGCAAAAGAAAATGTAAACCTGTAAGTCTGTAACCAATGTAACAAAGTATATATTCCTTGTGGCTTCAATATTTTGAAGACCCACTTTCACGTTAAGTCAAAATCGGGCCTACTTTTATGTTAAGCAAATTCGAGACAGGTATTTTCAGCACAACTTTTGAGCACCGGGCGCGAACTTGAAATGATACACAACTCCATTCAATTCATACAAATTATTACATTTATCATTATGATATAAGATATTTTTAAGATGTAATACATCTGCATTGATAAAATATTTTTGTATAATTGAAAGAATTTTGTTACATCTAAAAGTCTGAACTTATAGGTACTCCCCCACACTCATGGACCGAATTCAATTTTCCCCTTAATATGTGTAGAGTTGCTCTCAATAGGAATCGAACTCAAGATCTTTGTCTGAGCATAAGTCTTTTTCTCTGATATCATGAAAGAATTTTGTCTCAAATAAAAGTCTAAACATATAGAGAGGCGTAGAACTAATTCATTTAATTATTTCTCTAACAATATGTTATAAAGTATTAGTTGATAATTAGAGTATACGTGCACTTGAGTGCACATAACAAATGGTATACTTACGTTCTAATAACTTCCAAAATCTGAATGAATATCACGTCTCACGACCCACGAAATAATTAATATTTTATTTTATTTTTTGGAATATATTTGTCCATTTGACAATGTTTTTCAATTTTTTGAATTTTAATGAATATTATTGTATTTGTGAACTTTGAGTTATTTAAATTTTCAAGTGTAGTTGATATGCAAGATTTAGACAAAAAAAAAAGAACTAAAATACGTTTTACACTTTATTTTTGTAAATAATAAAGTTATCGAGTCGAATCGGGTCGAGCTCGAGTTTATCGAGTTTTTGGACGAGTCAAGCTCGAGCTAAAAAAAATAGGCTCGACCGAGTTCGAGTCGAGTTTTGAGCTTCGAGTATTGCATTCGAGTCGAGTTCGAGCTCAGCACTACTCGGCTCGACTCGACTCGACTCGACTCATATAGACCCCTAAAGTCATCTCCAAC
The DNA here is from genome assembly GCA_947034835.1 of Ballota nigra. NCBI lineage: Eukaryota > Viridiplantae > Streptophyta > Magnoliopsida > Lamiales > Lamiaceae > Ballota > Ballota nigra. The sequence goes on along the minus strand of OX344720.1, from coordinate 83,591,004 downwards.
CATTCTCCATTTTGGAGATTTTGACACCAAATGGAGAATTGTGGCCCTCCAACCATACTCTATATTTAGAGATAGAGATAGAGTGTGGAGAGAGAATCTTCAAATATGAAGAATGGAGATGAAGATAGAGGGTGAGTTAAAAGGGTGGGTTTATTACAAAAATGCCAAAAAAAAAATTTCAATTATAAAAATTATGTTGTTTCATTTAATTAATTAAAGTGTTAGTGTTTTTCATTTATTTTTTATTTTTGTTTGTTTGAATTATCATATTTTTTAATTTTTTTAAATTTAATTTTTTTCTTCAAATAATTGGAATTTAATCCTTAAATTATGAGATAATGACTCACATGAAATAAATATTACATAATTTGAAAATGAATTATTACAACAATTACCTAACATACTAGAGCATGGATGAAAATATAAATAACATACCCCCACAATTAAAACAAGTAAATTCAAATTAAATAAATCGGTATTAGTTAATTAATTTGGATGGATTAATTTTATAATTATACAAAAATATTGTTATTTAAATTCTTTAACTTAAGTAAAAATAAAATATATATTTTAATGATATAGAGGATGCATTGTTGGAGGTGATTTGTTAAATAGAGTACTCTATACTCTATTTTAGAGGATAGAGTACTCTAAAATGAAGATTATGGTTGGAGATGGCCTTAGGAATGTAGTACTTTATTATAGAGGATAGAGTACTCTAAAAAATAACTAGGAATGTACATAGAGTTTGGAGATTATCGAACTCGAACCAAGATCTGTATAAAAAAAATGGATTGGGGGAAATTATTTTTTAGGACACTATATTATGGGTGTTTGCAAATTTAGGACACTATTTTTATGAGCTTGTAAAATTGGAATATTATCTTTACGAGCTTGCTAAATTAGGACATTGTCTTTATAAACTTGAAATACTGCACTATCTTTAATTTTGGCATATTTATTTCAAATTTTATAGAATTCAGGCAAACTGGACATATCATAATTCGACGTTATTTGACCTGCATTTTTTCATTGCGACCATGGTGGTGAATTCTCAAAAATTTAGGCACCCAAAGAAAGTGATACAAGAGGTAAGTAATTCATTCATTAATGAGAAACGAACTGAGCTAATCTCTTTTGTGAGAAAATTTGATATTGGTGGAACCCAACTCGAATACTTGAATGAAACCGAGATGCATGCCACATTCAGTGGCGGAGCCCTGTACCCCAAATTGAAATATTACCAACTAAATGTTAGCTAAGTTACTAATAAGGCTTTTTTTTAGTGGTATAGCCTGGAGTTCTGCCCGATATTCAGAAGTTTAATTGTTTTTTTCTTTTTGTATTAAAGCTTATTGATTTCTTCTTTTTTTCATTTCTTTCTTTATTAACTTAATCCATAGAATCAAATACTATATATTTTTCCTTTTCAAATATAGTTCTATGAGACGGAGAGAGTAATATTTTATTAATTATTTTCGTACACCCAAATTAAAATTTCTGGATTTGTTACTGATGCCACTGCGATTAGAACCGAAATTTTTGCAAGGGTAAATATATATATATATATGACCTTTATTCGAACACGTACAATCTGGGGTTGGAGAGGTAGGTATGAAAATCAAGCGAGTGATCGACCATTAATTGACAACAATAGTTGTAGAGAGAGCAATACATTGTGAAGCCAGTGAGGAGGAATTGATCATTACTCAGTCTTTGCAATTTCAACATGACACCACCTTTATGGAGGCTCAAACTAGTTACAAGTTATCATCCAAGCCCCAAATTAATTCATGAGACGGGAGTGTTGTCATGTTGAGACAGACGAGGTGCAAAACCCTATCTTTTCAACTCCTGCCGACCGATAAGAAAGAGGAAGAAGTTTCTGGACAGCTTATATGAACCATTTCCTGTTATTTCTAATTCCTTTCCACTTTCTTGCAGGTTCCAACAAGTTGGAAATACATGGTACACTTGAGTGAATGAAATTTATGCATTTGTGTTTGAACCGATAAACAAATTCCAGGATATGCAATGTTTTCACTCATATGTACGCAAAGCAGAGTCGGATCCAGTAATTTCAAAGTTGGGGGTTCAATAAGAGTAGGTGTCATGTGAACACGAGTTCACGTAAACTCTCTTTTAAAAGTATCACTGTTTTGTATCAACCTTATCATTGTAATGTGTATATTTAAACAAGCATCACACATTATTTAAATAGTGATAGTGTATATACATAACATTAATGATAGTTGAAAAAATCGAATCACATTAACTCGAGTTCACATCGTTCGCAAAAATAACTTATAAAATATTAAAGTCTCGAAGAAAATTAAACAAACAAGAAAACATTGGAAAGAAATAGGGTCCGACTATATACCCCTCCATATTTATTTGATACCCCCACCCACTTAATATACCCATCATATTTTAAATAATTATTAAATACACACCCTATAATATACCTATATTACCCTTACCTTTAATATTATTTTAAAGTTTTGATACACCCACAAAACCCCTTCTCATTCCCCACGTTCTACATTTTTCATTGCTTTTTTCCCACTTCATTCTTCCCTTCTAGAATTCCGCCGCAAACGCCAGAAGCTTTTCCGGTGCCACTCCTATCCGCCCAACCGATTACCTTACAGTCTACTCTCTTTGCTCCATGTCTCGATGAAACCCGACGTTGTGTGTCGAATTTCCATCTTGGGAAGAGGACAAGAGCCTTTGTGACAATTTTTCTTCACGAAGAAGATGACTGTGTTGTTGATTTATGTGGGTCTGATGTCCTAATATTTCAATTTGGGTCAAGTAGTGGATTTTATCGCTGAGATTTCGAAGGACAATCGTTTCGAAAAAAAAAATTCGCTTAAAATTTTCGAACCTGGTTTTTCGAAAAACTGTTAGAGTTTCGAAAAGAACTTGTTGAAAAATGACAAATATTTCGGCAAAATATTTTCGAAAATCTCTGTTTCGACAAGATTTTTCCGAAACCCTAACCACATTTCGACAAGCTTTTGCCGAAACCCTAACCATTTTTCTAAAAACCAGGTTCGAAAAATCAATGTCGGATTTTTTTTTAAAAAAGTGTAGGAATAATATTAATACACTTATCATCGAACTTGTAATGGTTGCATCACCCACAAGAAGGTTTCCAACGCCGGTATTGCAGTGCCGGCGCCGGCTCCGACTCTTCCGTAGCTTCTTGTGTTTGGTCGTGACTCTTGGATTTCTTGGTGGGTGTATTAAATTTACAGTATTTTGTTTTTTGAATAATAAGGGCATGAGAGTCATTTAATAAATAATATTATAATAATATATAAATTAGGTGGGGGTATCTAATAAGTATGGAGGGGTATATAGTCGGACCCAAAGAAATATGCTATCTCCCTCCACAAACACTTTACATATTTCAGATATCCTACAAAAACCTCTAAATTACACCTTATTCTACTAATAGTTACACTTAAGACAATTTTTTTTTCATTTACTTAAATTAAACAATAAATCCTCTAAAATAATATTTTATTCATTTAAATACTACAAATCAACTCTCATATTAAAAAATTTAAAAAGCCAATTAATTTTGAAAAGTATTTCGGAACCCAAGTAGTATTACACAATTCACAAATCTCAAAGGTCAACGGGCAATCATGATAACAATTCTACAACACTCGAATTCGATACCCTCGATGAGAGGTGTTATCTCTAAATCTGGTAAATATCTTTCTAATCATATGAAAGTGTGAAGTTTGAAGATCCGTTCTTGAACCCTAACAGCTGGAAAAGCCAAGAGAGTTGACAGTTATTCGGTTACGAATGGTAGTTACGCAAAGCTGTTACAGTTACAAGTGTCATCTGGTGCCAACTTCAAGAGGTCATAACTTCCTAACTGCTTGGAGGTTATAACTGACTCGAGTTGCAAGATGAAGAGCACGTGGCAGGCTATCACTCTCAACTCATAACTGCTCAAGGGTGTCTCAGTTGCTGATATATAAACTAGCTCATTGTTAGGTGAAGAGCAGATTTCAACTTGTTAGCTAGAGTGATATTTTGAGTGCTAGATTCTATTTTCTTAGCTTATACTCTGGAGGATATCATTGTAGTTCTGTAATCTCTTCTTCAACATAGTGAAAGGCCTCACAAAGTGGATGTAGATCTATTGGATCGAACCACTATAAATTTCTGAGTCTTGTGCTTTGAACTCTACTGAAATTCTCATCAGTTGAGTTGCTTTCGGTTTTAAACTCCTCTGATAGCTCTTAAGGTCTACTGATCTTAAGGTCCGCTGATTCTAAAAGTCTACTGATCTTGTTTAATCAACCCTATTCAAGAGTGTATTCTAGCTCTCGAAACCTGACAAATTGGCGCCGTCTGTGGGAAGAAGCTAAACAAGGCAAGAAGCAAGGATGAGTAGCTCCACAAAGTTTGACATTGAAAAGTTCTCTGGGAAATCTGACTTTGGGCTTTGGAGAATCAAGATGAAGGCCCTTCTGGTTCAGCAAGGATTGGCGGAAGCCATTGAAGAACCTGGAAAACCCGAGGAAGAAGAAACGAGTAAGAAAGTGGCAGAAAGGGCCAAGATCAGAGAAAAGGCACACAGTACTATCATTCTGTGCCTTGGTGATAAAGTTCTGAGGGAGGTTGCTAAGGAGAAAACTGCAAAGGAGGTCTGGGACAAGCTTTCAAGCTTGTATATGGTGAAGACCTTGGCTAACAGGTTGTACATGAAGCAGAAACTCTATGCATTCAAGATGGCAGATGACAAACCCATCCTGGAGCAGTTGTATGATTTCAATAAAATTCTGGATGACTTAGAGAATATTGAAATCATGCTGGAAGAGGAGGATAAGGCCCTTATCCTGTTAAGTGCTTTACCAAAGTCTTATGAAAACCTGAAGGACACTATACTATTTGGAAGGCAAGATACAATTAGCCTTGAAGATGTGCAGTTGGCCCTTAAGTCTAAGGAACTGCAGAAAACATCTGAAGCTAGTAGCAGTTCCAAGGTGAATGAGAGTCTGACAGTGAAGGAAAACCATTCAAAGAAGAACTTCAAGAAATGGCCTAAAGACAAAGGCAAGAAACCTGAGAAGAAATCATCAGAAACCTCTAATGATGGAGAAGGCAGGAAGTGTTATCACTGCCATGAGACAGGACATTTCAAGAGAAACTGCCCTAAGTGGAAGAAGTCATCAAAGTTTAAAGGAGTTGCTGAATCGGGGAAGGACAAGAAACAAGCAAATCAAGCAGTAGAAACTGAAGACTCCACAAGCTTTGAACTAGCTGAAGTACTTTCCATCACCACATCAGAGGAGAAGAATGAGTGGATTCTGGATTCAGGTTGTTCATTTCACATGTGCCCTGTGAAGGAATGGTTCACTGAGTTCAAACACCAGAATGGTGGATCAGTCTTGCTTGGAAATGACCACACCTGTAAAGTAAGAGGAACTGGCTCTGTAAACTTGAAGATGTTTGATGGAGCTGTCAGAACTCTGAGAAATGTGAGGTATGTACCTGATCTTAGAAGGAATCTCATATCTCTTGGCATGTTAGATAACATGGGGTACAAGTTCACTTCTGAAAATGGGGAATTAGTAGTTACCAGAGATAATCATACTGTTATGAAAGGAACTAGAAGGAATGATCTCTATTTCTTACTGGGAAAGACTGTTACTGGTGGTACTAATTCTGTAAATGAAAAGGACAACACACTGTTGTGGCACAACAGGCTAGCTCATGTGAGTGAAAAGGGCTTGCAAGAGCTAGCCAAACAAGATCTCCTAGGTGGAGACAGAATCTCAAAGATAAATATATGTGAACACTGCATATATGGGAAGTCTAAGAGGATGAAATTCAGCACTGCTTCTCATACCACAAAAGGAATCCTTGACTATGTACACTCAGACTTGTGGGGACCATCAAAGAATCCCACAAGGAATGGAGGAAGATACTTCATTACCTTCATAGATGATTACTCGAGGAAGGTATGGATATCTGTATTGAAAACTAAATCTGAAGCATTCAGTAGTTTCAAGAATTGGTTAGCTGAGGTGGAGAACATCAGTGGAAAGAAGTTAAAAGTTCTAAGAACTGACAACGGGTTGGAGTATCTATCTGAAGAATTCACAACTTTCTGCAAGGAGAGAGGCATTGTAAGGCACAGAACTGTACCTGGAACTCCTCAACAAAATGGAGTTGCTGAGAGGATGAATCAAACCTTGCTAGAAAGAGTGAGGTGTATGTTGAGTAGCTCTGGATTACCCAAGTCTTTCTGGGGAGAAGTGGTAACTACAGCAGCTTATCTCATAAATAGAAGTCCATCGACTCCACTGAAGTTCAAGACACCAGAGGAAACCTGGTCAGGACACAAACCTGACTTCTCCAACTTAAGAGTCTATGGATGCAAGGCCTTTGCTCATATAAGGCAAGACAAGCTGGAACCAAGAGCTCTCAAGTGTGTACTGATTGGATATCCAACAGGGGTAAAGGGATACAAACTGTGGTGCATTGAGAAGGGAAGTGAAAGGTGTATCATAAGCAGAGATGTAACCTTTGATGAAAACAGCTTACCCCTTAAGGTGACTGAAAATGCAGGCTCTGGAGAGACTCAAGATAGTACTACACATCTTGAGGTGGAGCCACAGGATATAAGAAACTATGCTCATGAGAATCAAGGTGATCATGAGAGTGATCAAGGCAGTGAGACTGAGTACCAGGATTATCAATTAGCAAGGGACAGAGTCAGGAGACAGACTCACCCACCACAGAGATTTGGACATGCTGATGTAATCTCATATGCACTGTATGTTGCTCAAGATGTGGAGCAACAGGAACCTAAGACTTATACACAGGCTATTAGCTGCAGTGAAAAAGATAAATGGATTGTAGCTATGGAGCAGGAGTTACTTTCTCTTGAGAAGAACCAAACTTGGGAGATAGTGGATAAACCTGTGAATAAGAAACTAGTTGGGTGCAAATGGATATACAGAAAGAAAGTGGAAGCTATGAAAGGGGGATCCATAAGATACAAAGCAAGGCTTGTAGCAAAGGGCTTTACTCAGAGAGAAGGGGTGGATTTTAATGAGATATTCTCCCCAGTAGTGAAGCATTGCAGCATAAGGATTCTTTTGGCCTTAGTAGCTCAATACAATCTGGAGTTACACCAGATGGATGTCACCACAGCCTTTCTTCATGGAAAGATAGATAAACCCATCCATATGAAAATTCCTGAGGGAGTGAACATACCTGATTCTGCTAACAAGGTTTGTTTGATTAAGAAGTCACTATATGGACTTAAGCAAAGTCCAAGACAGTGGTATCTCAGGTTTGATGAGTTTATCACATCGGTAGGGTTCACAAGGAGCAAGTATGACAGCTGTGTTTATTTCAAGGATGGTCTCAGATTGAAGACTTACTTACTGCTCTATGTGGATGATATGCTTATAGCAAGTGAAGATGAAGAAGGAATTAACAAGGTAAAAGAAATGCTCAAATCAGAGTTTGAAATGAAAGACCTTGGGATAGCAAAGATGATTCTGGGAATGGAAATAAAGAGGGACATGAATACCATTCATCTCAGTCAAAACTCATACTTGAAGAAGGTGCTTGACAGGTTCAGAATGAATCAAGCTAAACCAGTAACAACTCCCCTTGGACAGCATATAAAGCTGTCAATTCAGCAAAGTCCAAAGGATATCAAAGAAAGATCTCATATGAGTAAGATTCCTTATGCAAACTCAGTGGGAAGCCTAATGTATTCCATGGTATGCTGCAGGCCTGATCTTACTCACTCCATGAGTGTAGTTAGTAGATACATGAGTGATCCTGGAATAGGACACTGGGAAGCTGTGAAGTGGATTATGAGGTACATTGTTAGCTCTGTTGACAAGGGATTGAAGTTTCAGAAGTGCACAGGAAATGAAGAAGCATTAGTTGGATATGTTGACTCAGATTATGCAGCTAATGTTGATACTAGGAAGTCCTTAACTGGATATGTGTTCACTTTGTTTGGGACAGCAGTGTCTTGGAGATCAACACACCAGTCAAATGTTGCTCTATCCACTACGGAAGCTGAGTTTGTAGCACTTACAGAGGCTGTTAAAGAAAGTCTCTGGTTAAAAGGGATTCTGAAGGAGTTGGGAATTTATCAGAGAAAGGTCACAGTGTATTGTGACAATCAGAGTGCCATACATTTGGCAAAACATCAAGGCTACCATGAAAGAACAAAACACATTGATGTAAAGTACTACTTTGTACGGGATATGGTAGAGAAAGAGATGGTGCATGTAGCTAAAATAGCTACTGAAGACAATCCTGCAGATGGATTCACAAAGGCATTGCCTAAGGCAAAGTTTGAACTTTGTCTCAGGCTTATTGGAATGCATTAAAGCATTGGTTGGTGCTGCTCTTGAGGGAGCAGTGGTGAGGGTCTTTTGTTAAAGGTGCTATTGTTGATTTAGAGCTAAAGGTGGAGATTTGAGAGGTGTTATCTCTAAATCTGGTAAATATCTTTCTAATCATATGAAAGTGTGAAGTTTGAAGATCCGTTCTTGAACCCTAACAGCTGGAAAAGCCAAGAGAGTTGACAGTTATTCGGTTACGAATGGTAGTTACGCAAAGCTGTTACAGTTACAAGTGTCATCTGGTGCCAACTTCAAGAGGTCATAACTTCCTAACTGCTTGGAGGTTATAACTGACTCGAGTTGCAAGATGAAGAGCACGTGGCAGGCTATCACTCTCAACTCATAACTGCTCAAGGGTGTCTCAGTTGCTGATATATAAACTAGCTCATTGTTAGGTGAAGAGCAGATTTCAACTTGTTAGCTAGAGTGATATTTTGAGTGCTAGATTCTACTTTCTTAGCTTATACTCTGGAGGATATCATTGTAGTTTTGTAATCTCTTCTTCAACATAGTGAAAGGCCTCACAAAGTGGATGTAGATCTATTGGATCGAACCACTATAAATTTCTGAGTCTTGTGCTTTGAACTCTACTGAAATTCTCATCAGTTGAGTTGCTTTCGGTTTTAAACTCCTCTGATAGCTCTTAAGGTCTACTGATCTTAAGGTCCGCTGATTCTAAAAGTCTACTGATCTTGTTTAATCAACCTTATTCAAGAGTGTATTCTAGCTCTCGAAACCTGACACTCGACAATTTAGAAACTAATATATATCTAAATTACATAGATTTAATTAGTGTATTAACAATTCTACAATTTTATCCACGACAATTTAGAGAAGAATATATTAGAAAGCTATTACTGTTGATAGGCGAACATCAACCAGCATGGAGCGAACAAGAATTAAGGGCTTGAGCAAAGAAAATCAGGATTGGGGTGCATCTACCAATCCGGGAGGTGTATAAAATGACGAACAACTCCATCGACGAACAACTAATAGGCAAACAGGTATTAAGACCCGAGACCAAGAATGAGCCAACTGTGAAGTCGCCAATGACGAACAACTTGGTCAAACTATGATACAACACAGTTAAGATGTGTACCAGTGAACAAATGACTAAAATCCCAAAGCCAAGCTAAATAAAGCCAAAAGGCGAACAACTTCCAAAGTACAATCTCCAGATGCGAACAACTTTCAGTTGGAGAATCATCAAGATCCGTCAAGCCGACCTAGGCGAACAACAATGAGTCCGAGATATGACCAAAGAAGACTTTGTAACTAAGATTCAGCTTAGATAAGGTCAAAAGGACACATGTCAAGCATGCAAGCTAGGGAGACCAAGAGTCAGGAACACCTCATGCTTGCTAGGCTCTATAAATAGTTGTTCTCCAGCTTATGAAATACAAGTTCAAATTCATAAACACTCCCAAACACACACTAACACACCTAAACGTGCACACATACGAAATTATTTCGATTTTGACTTTTGTATATCCGACTTCATAACCCGAACCTCGATTTATCATTTACGGTGGTAACCAATCACACGTAATTGATTGATGATCTTTAAACCGAAATTAAACAGTCACTAATCCACTCGATAAATATTGATCACCAACAATTTTGGCGCTAGAAGGAGGGTCCGAACCTTCGGTTAGTGTGATTACTCAAGAACTTCAAGCTGAAAACTTGAAGATTCAAAGGAAACCTCAAGAAATATTTGAAGATACAAGCAAGATTGTTCTAGGTGTTCTTGGTGTTCTTCAATATTAAAATTAAAGAAACAATTTATATTGAAATGCCTCAATCCAAGGAAACACAAGGATCTCGCTTGTCAAGGAGAGCCTCTCCAACACGAGCCTCGTCGGCCGACCACCGGGACCGTAATCCCAGACATGCGAACAGATCGCAGCATACAACCATAACACATAATCTCCCCCCTGAAATGGAGGCCCTGGCGAACAACCCTAACGAATTATCTAAGACCATTGCTGCTCTCCAAGCTCTCCAGAGACAGCAAGAACAAAATAAGCCTTCACAAGCAAGGCCTAAGGATGGACCCTTGGAGGTTGTTAAGGCCAGGTCAACAAGGGGCGAACAACGTGAGGTGAGCAGCGCACAGGTCAGGCGGGACAAGGGCAAGGCCCAGGTGATCGAACCTGGGGAGGGTCAAGCAGAGTCTGCTCGCGAACGAACAGCAATGTCGAGTCATGGAACAACCCGTTCCAGTGCCCAAGACAGACTTGGCCAACCCCAACACCAAGACAAAGTTGCTCGCCAGGAAGTAGTGCATGGGCGAGCAACATTTGAGCAACCACGCCCATCAATTCATGAGAGACTTTCTCAATCTGCCTTCAGGCGTTTGGGACCTAATGCGGCGAGCAACCCTAAAAAGCAGCTCTAGGATTTGCCTTCTCCAAGCGAGGGACTGCGACGAGCAGAAAGGTTTATACCTTTGCTCGCCGAACAGCCTCCAAGTCAGGGGGCATCTCTGGATGAGCTATCAAGCTTGAGAAGGGCGATAGAAAGTATGCAGGGACAATTGGACCAGCAAAGAGGTGTAGGGATGACCAGCTTGCCATCCTCACCATTATCAACTTACATTCTGAAAGCCCCGATTCAGAAGAAAGTCCAATTCCCAGCAAGCATACAATATGACGGCCTTGCTGATCCCAGAGTTCATCTAACAAAATACTCGGACTATATGGTCTCGGTGGGAGCCAGCGATGCCACTCAATGCCGAAACTTCCCGTTAACCTTGGGGGACCGGGTGCACAAATGGTTCTCAGCATTGCCACCAGCATCCATTCATTCATTTACTCAGCTGAGTCGGGAGTTTATGTCTCATTTCTCAACGGCGGGATCGTACTTGTCCCAGAAACACCGATTGTCAGACCTAAAACAAAATGATGACGAGTCAGATCGAGCATTCATGGAAAGGTTTGACAAGGTGCTATTGGAGGGTGGGCCCGTCAGCGAGGACACAAAAATTGTTGCTATTATGGCAGGACTGAAGAAAGGGTCAAAGCTATGGAAAGAGGTACATCTGAAGTGCCCAAGAAGCTACACCGAATTTAGAAATCAGGCCGGCATATTCGTTTCTATGATGAAGCCCTGCAGTTAAACTTGGGGGAGAACAAAGCCGACCCCAAGGAAAACAACAAAAAACCTAGCACAACAAGCTATCGAGTCCCTAAAAACATGAAGGCATTCACTGAAGGGACGGAACTCAAAGAAAAGTTGAATCAGGTGCTAACAGTGTCAGTCGATACTGTTTATGAGAATGTGAAGGATAAGGAGTTGCTCTCCCCTCCCCGGAAAATTCGCCAAGACACTGGCAAACTCAATCCTAACAAGTATTGTGCCTACCATCAAAGCGTGGGGCACTTTACAAGTGAATGTAGAGATTTGCTCAGGCAGCTCTGGCGTTTCTACGAGGACGGAAAGCTCTCCGATTTTGTCAAAAGACAACCCGGAAAAAGAGTCCGGGAGAACAACTCTGAGGACGAATGTGATCAACCTCAGAAGAGCAAGAAACCAGCGCGATGACTTGAAGCGAATTACACTAGCTTTCTACTAGTAGCTTCCCCGCAAGAGTACGGGTTCACTGTAGTATGGGCGAGTATAGGGACCAAGTAGTATCGAACCCAAGGGATGGTGTATATGCGAACAGATCCCTGAAGATCTACGCGTCGTAGTTAATATGAGTGTAATGTTTTTGGGTTTTTGAAAGATTAATTAAAAGACTGAATTAAACTAAGTAAACTAAAATACTAAAGAAATCAAATTAACTAAGGGTTGTGTTCTAATGAGAGATGGTGATGCTTAAGATAGGAATCCCTACGTATACTAACGGAGCAGGTACATAATCAAAATAACTGTGACACAAGAATTAACCTAAGTCTAAGAATGCAAGGTGAAAGCTCGAGATTCTAAACCCTAATACTTTACCCTAACACTCGACTTCACGAACCTACTAACAAGTTAATAGATTGTGCTTAATTAATGAGACCCTAATTTAACTAAGGTGATGCGGTCGTCCTCCTTCGCTAAACCGGTAGATGAATTAACCTTTCCTAAACCCTCTCATTAAGTCTACTCGTTGTTAAAGAGTGATACGGTCGTCCTCTCTCTAACACCTTTCGAACGAAATTCAAGAGCGAAGTCTAGATTAATTTTAAGAATTCATTAACCAAGAGAATTAAAACCTAATGTCACAAGTTACTCTAATTACGTACCCATAACCTACTTCTACGAGTTCATCCTACCCTAAGCATGCAAGGGTTTTAGCTAGACATAGATTTAACATAAACAATAACAATTAGACAAGTGACGAACATGAACATGGTAATTAAATCAAAGAAAAGATCGTACATAAACTAGGGTTTTAAGATATAAAAGAATAAACTGAAATTAATTAGCAAAACGAGGTCTCAAGTATTCAAGAACAAAAGATATTAAGAAACGAAACTAAAACGTGAAATCGTAATGTGAATTCGTAAGCAAAAACCTCAAAAACGTAAAATTAAACTTGCTCGTCTCTTCTCTTCCTTCTCTCTCTAAAAATTCTGTGTAAAAATGATGTGGTGCGTTCCGGGATCCTTCAAAACGTGTTTGGAAGAGGTATTTATAGGCAATGGGTCGAAACGGGATCTCATGGGCTAAAATTCCGTCGAGCTCGAGTAGAGGTCGAGTAACAAGTACTCGAGCAAGACATACTCGAGTGTTAAAATGTACAGAACGTGAAAAGTGCTCGAGCCCCTTGGCTCGAGTAGTTCTACTCGACCGGACTCTGCTCGAGTAGTCTACTCGAGTGCCCGAGTAATGGCTACTCGACCGGCTTCTGCTCGAGTGCACTACTCGAATGCCCGAGTAATGGCTACTCGACCAAAGCTGGCTCGAGTGCACTACTCGAGTGCCTGAGTAGTGTTTACTCGAGCTCATTCATCTTGAGTACTTCAATGACACTGTTGCTCGCTCGAACTAATACTTCTCGTATTTCTTCCATATCTTCTCATCTGGGTATCCGTTTGAGTCGATTCGAAGTCCTACAAACTCCTCTTTTTGCCCTCTATCCATCTATAAGCATCAAAGAAACAAATTTGTTAGTTTGTGAAAATAATACTCAAATGACTTTAAATACTTATATGAATCCATCAAAACAAGGGCATTTCGAGCGACGAATCATGACAATTTTGTGATCTCCAACTCTCACTAGGACGTCTTCAACCACACCCTGAGGTCTAGTAATAGACCGGTCGGCAAGTTGAAGCGTTATTATTGTGGGTTGAAGTTCACCACCTTCCAACTTCTTGAAAAGCGATAACGACATCAAATTAATGCTCGCTCCGAGGTCGCACAACGCTCCCTTCTTGATCCCGTTCCCGATATCACAAAGAATCGTGAAGCTCCCGGGATCCTTCAGCTTCGGTGGAAGCGCCTTGTGCACTAATGCACTCACCTCGTGGTTCAGCTGCACCAACTTCGGCTCATCCACTCGCCGTCTTTTCGCAATCAAGTCCTTCAGAAACTTTGCATAATGCGGCATCTGTTCCAAAGCATCATAAAAAGGAATGTTAATGTGAAGTTGTTTAAAAACATCAAGAAATTTTGCAAATTTTTCATCAAGCTTCTTTTTCATGAAGCGCTGTGGATACTGGACTGGTATCACAGATTTGGGTACCTCCCATTCATCTCTTTCTGTTTCTTTCACTTTATCCCTTGCTTCCTTTGCCTTCTTCCACTTAGGAACTCTCTCAATCTCCTTACTTTCCTTGCCCTTCTGGGACTCATCCATATCTTTATGCTTCTCAATCCCTTCACTTTCAACCCCCTTCTCAACAGTAACACCTCCATCTTTCTTGTCTTCTCTTTCTCCCATCTCAGCTTGAGGCGTCTCAGAATTAGCAGGCATCTGAGGACCTTCATAGTTGGTTCCACTTCTAAGCTGGATCGCCTTGCAATGCTCTTTCGGGTTCCCCTCCGGCATGGAAGGATATTTTCCCGGCTCTCTATTCACCATCTTTGCAATCTGGCTCATCTGGAACTCTATAGAAGTGAACCTTCGATTGTTCTCTTGTTGAGTTCTAGTCCACTCAACGTTCATCTTCTGGAGGTCTTGATCACGTTGATCACCCTTTTTATGCAACTCCTTCACATCATACTCCAAGGATGACAACCTCTTACTTCCTTCCTCCACCTTCTGAAGAATAGCTCTCAACATCTCCTCGGTTGATGCACCGCCTTCTCCACCGGGAGGCTTTGAACCTGGATCAACACCTGCAGGAACAGTAATACCAGTTTTTGGGTTAGCATAAGAAAAGTTCTCATTCTTCCTCCATGTGTTTTGAGGAGGCTGCTGGCTTCCTTGAATTCCTTGTGTGTTCCTCCATTGATTTTGAGGCGGCTGTGGCCCTGGAGGTGCAAATGGCTGGCCATAAGAAGGCCTTTCATACTGATTTCCACCTTGGTAGCCACTCTGATTGTAATACGAACCTCCCATGTAATTGGCTACCTCTTGCTGTCCACTGGGATGGTCTACTCTCTCATTCTCTACTGCATGCTCTCCACCCAAACTCTTTTCCAACTCGAGGTTGTTGATCTTCTCCATCATGGCCATCAACAGCCTTCTCGTTCCTTCTCCCTCTTCAACCTGATGCACTCTCTGAAAATCTGCATCCACACCCCAAGCACCGGCATTCGTGACAATGTTGTCCACGATCTCCCTACACCTCTCTATGCCTTGATTCAGGAATGCTCCACCCGCACAGGCGTCTAAATGGTCTTGCCCCGCCTTGTTGGCACCACTATAGAAGAATGCCATAATTTCTCCCTCGTTGTACCCGTGTTGCGGGCACTCAATCAGCATGTTTGAGTATCTCTCCCACGCTTGGCGTAAATCCTCTCCAGACTTCTGGCGAAAGGACGAGATCTCAATTCTAGCCTTGATCGTCCTAGATGGAGGGTAGAATCGCTCGAGGAACAGACGCTCGAACTCAGTCCAAGTGGTAATACCTCCCCGCGGGAGCGTATTATCGTACCACTCCTTGGCTATTCCCGTCAATGAGAATGGGAACAGCTTAAGCCTCTTGGCATCTTCAGACATGCCATTGTAATTGAAAGTAGATGCTATCATGAGGAAACTCCTCAGGTGAGTGTGAGGATTCTCCTTCCCGATCACCCCTTTGAACTGATTCTCGGTAAGCAGCTTTAAAATCCCCGGGGATATCGTGAAGTTGTTCACCTCAACAGGAGGCAAAGCCACTCCATCATAGTACCGTTGTGGCTGCGCTGCAAACCTCCCTCGAATAGCCATATTGTGATCTACGTTCTAAGGAACGTGTTGAGGATTAGCAGCAGGTACTGGTACTTGTTGGGGTGGTGGTGGGTAAACAGGTGGTTGATTATAGACTGGGGGTGGAGGATACGGGTATGGTGGGTAAGGATAAGGTGGGTATGGGTAATGTTGGTATACTGGGTTATTGAAAGGGTTATTTGGGTTTTGTGGGTAAGCAGGGTTTTGGTTCTGGTTTTGGGGTTGTGTTTGTTCAGAGTTGATTGTGTCTTGTGGGTTCGGGTGTGGGCTCTCAGTTCCCCCTATGGGTATCTGCTGATTACTGCTGTTTCCATTGGCACCCTCTACCCGTTCCACAAGAGCAGTATACTCTGCAGCTATTTTGTCTAACTCCCCAAGTTCATCAGAAATCTTGTCTTTGTTTCCCGCGGCAGTAGTCATTCTTCTCAAGAAGGCTCGGTTCCTTCTAGCTATTGTCTCAGGATCTGCAGGCAACCTCTCTTCGCTCGTATTGCCTTGTGAGCGTGTTTTCATAAACCTGAAACACTAGCAGAAGGATCAAAACGCAACTGCCTAATGAATGGAAATAAAAATAAAAACAGAAAATAAATCACCCACTACTAACTACTAAGCTATCTACAAGTCCTATTCAAAAAGCATATAACGCCATCCCCGGCAACGGCGCCATTGACTTGAAGCGAATTACACTAGCTTTCTACTAGTAGCTTCCCCGCAAGAGTACGGGTTCACTGTAGTATGGGCGAGTATAGGGACCAAGTAGTATCGAACCCAAGGGATGGTGTATATGCGAACAGATCCCTGAAGATCTACGCGTCGTAGTTAATATGAGTGTAATGTTTTTGGGTTTTTGAAAGATTAATTAAAAGACTGAATTAAACTAAGTAAACTAAAATACTAAAGAAATCAAATTAACTAAGGGTTGTGTTCTAATGAGAGATGGTGATGCTTAAGATAGGAATCCCTACGTATACTAACGGAGCAGGTACATAATCAAAATAACTGTGACACAAGAATTAACCTAAGTCTAAGAATGCAAGGTGAAAGCTCGAGATTCTAAACCCTAATACTTTACCCTAACACTCGACTTCACGAACCTACTAACAAGTTAATAGATTGTGCTTAATTAATGAGACCCTAATTTAACTAAGGTGATGCGGTCGTCCTCCTTCGCTAAACCGGTAGATGAATTAACCTTTCCTAAACCCTCTCATTAAGTCTACTCGTTGTTAAAGAGTGATACGGTCGTCCTCTCTCTAACACCTTTCGAACGAAATTCAAGAGCGAAGTCTAGATTAATTTTAAGAATTCATTAACCAAGAGAATTAAAACCTAATGTCACAAGTTACTCTAATTACGTACCCACAACCTACTTCTACGAGTTCATCCTACCCTAAGCATGCAAGGGTTTTAGCTAGACATAGATTTAACGTAAACAATAACAATTAGACAAGTGACGAACATGAACATGGTAATTAAATCAAAGAAAAGATCGTACATAAACTAGGGTTTTAAGATATAAAAGAATAAACTGAAATTAATTAGCAAAACGAGGTCTCAACGTATTCAAGAACAAAAGATATTAAGAAACGAAACTAAAACGTGAAATCGTAATGTGAATTCGTAAGCAAAAACCTCAAAAACGTAAAATTAAACTTGCTCGTCTCTTCTCTTCCTTCTCTCTCTAAAAATTCTGTGTAAAAATGATGTGGTGCGTTCCGGGATCCTTCAAAACGTGTTTGGAAGAGGTATTTATAGGCAACGGGTCGAAACGGGATCTCATGGGCTAAAATTCCGTCGAGCTCGAGTAGAGGTCGAGTAACAAGTACTCGAGCAAGACATACTCGAGTGTTAAAATGTACAGAACGTGAAAAGTGCTCGAGCCCCTTGGCTCGAGTAGTTCTACTCGACCGGACTCTGCTCGAGTAGTCTACTCGAGTGCCCGAGTAATGGCTACTCGACCGGCTTCTGCTCGAGTGCACTACTCGAGTGCCCGAGTAATGGCTACTCGACCAAAGCTGGCTCGAGTGCACTACTCGAGTGCCTGAGTAGTGTTTACTCGAGCTCATTCATCTTGAGTACTTCAATGATACTGTTGCTCGCTCGAACTAATACTTCTCGTATTTCTTCCATATCTTCTCATCTGGGTATCCGTTTGAGTCGATTCGAAGTCCTACGAACTCCTCTTTTTGCCCTCTATCCATCTATAAGCATCAAAGAAACAAATTTGTTAGTTTGTGAAAATAATACTCAAATGACTTTAAATACTTATATGAATCCATCAAAACAAGGGCATTTCGAGCGACGAATCATGACAATTTCACGCCTAATCATGCGACCAGTTCCTGCCATCCCTACTCGTCCATTGGAAGATTTATACATGATGGAACCTACAGGTCTTGCAGGAGGATGTTCTGATAGACGACCGCCAATCTCTAAACGGAAAAGAAAGGCTGAATTACGAGCGATCGATCAAATCCAAGAAATGGGGGTCAAACCATCTATCATGCAGACAGTAGAACTGACCTTCACCGAAAAGGACTTGGAAAGAATTTTGACTCCACATAACGATTCGCTCGTAATCTGCGTAAAGATCATGGGGACTCGAGTCCATAGATTGTTGGTAGACACTGGAGCCTATACCAACATCTTGTTCAAAAGCACACTTGATAAACTTGGGGACTTTTCAGCCCATATCCGGGACTCAAACCATCGAAACCTAGGCTTCGGAAATGCAGTAACAGTCCCGTTGGGAGAAATTTCTTTGCTTGTACAACTTGTAACGATCGAAGAACCCGAAAAGAATATTACAAGAATGGTAGATTTCTTGGTTGTAGACCAGGAATCAACCTATAATGGGTTCCTTGGTCGACCTTTTTTGAATGAATTTAAAGCTGCCTGTTCAACTTACCATTATTGCTTGAAGTTTCCAACAGCAAGTGGAGCAGGCACAGTTAAAGGAGATCAAAGAAAGGCTCGGGAATGCCTCTTACAAATGCAAGCAAAACATGCGCAAGTATCCATGATGGAGGCCACAACAAGCTATCCTGCTGAAGAACCATCAATATTGGAGAACATGATGGACATAGAGGAAGACCACATGGATATTGACGAACAACATCATGACGAACAGGTGTTGGACGAACAACTCCTCACCACCCATAAGAAACATCATCCTGACGAACAACAAAGGGGTGGTGACGAGCAACATTCAAATGATGGTCGGGAGGGCCAGATGTTGACTAACAACAATGAATCAGGGCCAACAGATGATCTTGATCCCCGCCTGGGGGCAGAGCCGATGAACATCGAAAATGATTTCAACTCTGAGGGACCAATACTTGATCCTCGGTGGAAAGGACAAAAACGACGAGCAACTCCATTCGAAGAGCTGGAGGCGTTCAAAGTTAATCCTGAAAACCCGGATCTTGAATTATACATAGGATCTGAGCTCCCTGAGCCTTACAGATCCCGAATGAAAGAGTTCCTCAGCAAAAATCTAGATGTTTTTGCTTGGTCTCATGCAGACATGGTGGGGATAGATCCAAAACATGCTTGTCACAAGCTCAATATCAATCAAGCAAAAAGACCAATCCATCAAAAACGAAGGAAATATGGCCCAGACAAATATCAAGCTTTGAACGAAGAAGTAAAGAAGTTGTTAGACAACGACCTAATCCGACAAGTACTCTGTCCACAATGGGTAGCAAACCCAGTCCTTGTGAGGAAACCAAACGGGACCTGGAGGCTATGCATAGACTTTACAGATCTGAATGCAGCATGCCCGAAGGACAACTTTCCACTTCCTCATATTGACCAATTGGTGGACAGCACTGCAGGTCATGAAATGCTAACATTCATGGATGCCTTTGCCGGGTACCATCAAATCCCGATGCATCCAGATGATCAAGAGAACACAGCATTCTATACTAACAAAAACTTGTTGTGTTGGAAGAGAATGCCCTTTGGCCTCATCAACGTCGGAGCAACTTACCAGAGGCTGGTAAACAAAATGTTCGACCAACAAATTGGAGATACAGTAGAAGTCTACGTTGATGACATCGTAGTCAAAAGTCCCCATAAAGAAGATCATCTCCAACACTTGACCCAAGTGTTCGAAATTCTTCGACATTACAACATGAAGCTGAATCCAAAGAAGAGCAGCTTTGGAGTCCATTCAGGCAAATTCTTGGGTCATCTTGTTAGTCAACGAGGAATTGAGGCTAATCCAACAAAAGTCAAAGCCATAGTGGATATGCAACCACCACGTTCAATAAAAGAAGTGCAAAGACTCACAGGATGTCTAGCTGCACTAAACCGGTTCATATCCAGATCGGGGGACAAATGCCGTCCATTCTTTGAAGCCATCAAGAAAGGACAGTTCACATGGACTAACAACTGTCAAAAGGCGTTCGACCAACTCAAAGACTACCTGGAAGATGTAAAAATCCTATCAAAACCCGTTCCAGGAGAAAAGCTATATTTATACTTGGCAGCGTCGGAGGTGGCCATCAGCTTCGTTCTGGTACGAGAAGATGGCAAATTCCATCAACCTATCTACTACGTCAGCCAAACTTTGCATGAGGTGGAGATCAAATACTCCCCAACCAAGAAGCTGGCGTATGCACTAGTTATGAGTGTGAGGAAGTTACGGCCATACTTTTTTTATCATCAAGTTGAAGTGCTAACAACTTTCCCACTCAGACAAATTCTCCATCGCCCCGACACAGCTGGTCGTCTATTAAAATCGTCACTAGAGATTAGCCGATTTGGGGTGACTTATGCTCCTCGAACAGCGATCAAAGGGCAAGCATTGGCCGACTTTATAGTCGAACTAACCTTCCCACCAGATCCGACGAGAGGACTTGATCACCCCTGGCATATTTATGTTGACGGATCTTCGACTAACGTAGCCTCGGGGGCGGGAGTGGTTCTAATCAGTCCAGGCAGACAAGTATTCACTTCGGCAATCAGATTTGGCTTTATGGCAACCAACAACGAGGCCGAGTATGAAGCTCTCATTGCTGGTCTCCATCTATCCCTTGCAGTAGGTGTTAGACGATTGCAAATATTCGGTGATTCACAATTGATAGTAAACCAAGTCCGAGGTGAATATGAGGCGAAGGACGGACATATGATCGAATATCAACGGATTGTTGCTCACCTGATGTCCTTGTTAGATCAAGTATTCATTGAACAAATCCCAAGGACGAGCAACACTCAAGCAGATGCATTGGCCCGACTAGCAACAAGCGAAGGACCTGCAGAGTTGGCAGACATTATAATTACGAAGATGAATGACCCATCAACAACAAGTTATAATGTCAACCAACTAAATGATCAAGCCAGTGAAGAAGAAGACTGGAGAACAAGTATAGTCAAATACTTGAAAAGTGGGGAAAAACCAAACAACTCTTTTGAAGCTGCCAAGCTAATAAAGCAAGCCGCCAGATATACTCTGGTAGGCGAGCAACTTTACAAAAGAGGAATATCACTCCCACTTCTCAAATGTTTGCCTAGGGGGCAAGGACGAGCAATACTCGAAGAAATACATGCCGGAGTATGTGAAAATCACACTGGGGGGCAAGCCTTGGCGTACAAAACTATTAGACAAGGCTATTACTGGCCGACTTTACGCCAGGACGCAATAAAAAAAGCAAAGACTTGCCACCAATGCCAAATTTTTGCACCAAACATTCATACCCCGGCTCAACAGCTCGTATCGGTTTATAGTCCATGGCCTTTTGCTAGATGGGGAATGGACATTATTGGTCCCTTCCCAGCAGGAGTTGGGGAGTTCGATTTGCCGTTGTGGCAGTCGACTATTACACAAAATGGGCAGAAGCAGAGGCCATGTTGAAGATCACGCAACAGAAAATGATCAACTTCATTTGGAAGAACATTGTCTGTCATTTTGGAATTCCGCAAACCATCGTGACAGACAATGGTCCGCAGTTTGATGGAAAAGAGTTGAGAGATTTCTGTACAAAATGGGGGATCAAGAAACATTACTCTACGCCCTATCATCCCCAGTCAAATGGACAAGTTGAGGCCGTAAATAAAATTATCAAGCATACGTTAAAAGTACGGTAGCAGAAAGCAAAAGCAGTTGGTCAACAGAGCTTCCGGAAGTCTTATGGGCATACAGAGTTTCTCCCAGGTCAAGCACTGGAGAAACACCCTTTGCAATGGCTTTCGGAACAGAAGCTGTTATACCAATTGAATTAAAGACCAACATAATCATGACGACCAACTTTGATGAGCAAGCAAACAACTATGCTCTGGCTGCTGAAATAGATTTGCTCGAGGAAAAAAGACTGAGTGCCGAGCTAAAAAATGCTACCTATAAGCAGCGAGCAGAACGCTACTATAATTCCCATGTTAAACTTAGGGAATTCAGAGTTGGAGATTTGGTTCTAAGAAAGTTGCTCGCCCAACCTCCAGGTGTATTGGGACCAACTTGGCAGGGCCCGTATCGTATAACGGAAAAATTCGTTAATGGCGTATACGATATTGAAGATATGGAAGGCAAGCCGGCCCAATACTCCTGGAACGCCGTACATCTGAAGAAGTACTATCAATAAGACGAACAAGCTCTTGATTGGGCGAACAAATGTTTTGGGGGGCCAGTGAACCAAGTAAGGCAAACTAAAAACTTGCCTAATTGTTTGAAAATTTTGCTAAGTATAGAATATAAAGTTGTTCGGCGCATTGTATAGTCTGGTGTTGTTTCATCTTTTGTTTTTTAGATAAAGTTGCTTGGCAAAAATATTATAAGCGAGCATGTTTTGATTAGTGTTTAAAGTTGTTCGTCGATTTGTATATGTTAGTGACGAGCAGTCTTACAACACTTGTATTTTTTTATGAATGTAAATATAGTAGTTGTTCGTCAAGAGGAAAAGTCCAAAAGCTCGAGGTTTAAGTCCATTTAAAGGTTGTTCATTTTTAAAATGAACAGAACCTAAGGACCAAAGCCACTTAAAGGTTGTTCGTTTTTTAAAATGAACAGAACCTGAGGCTGAACCCTGATTCCACTAAAGGCAAAGTTCAATTCGAACAAAAGCCCAACACTATATGTTATAATTGCAAAGGCATTGATAAAAATATAAAGGCAATTAACATATAAAGAAAATGAGCGAACATGAGAAAGACATTCCATTAAATCAAAGGTTTTTAAGCCCAAAAGATAGTACAAGCTGAAAGTAGCCACAAGTACTACAAAAAAGGAACGAACAACTATTACAAAAGAAGACAAAAAAAAAACTAACTCCTAAAACTATTGTTGCTCGGTGGAGGGAGGCTCTTGAATTTGCTCGGCAGGAGGCTCCACAATTAAATCTTTAGCCAAGTCCTCTGCGGCCTTCCACTCAGTTTCTTCGGCGTTTTGCTCGCCCGCAGCAGCCGGCTCCTCTCCTTGCTCGCCGTCATCAACAATCGGTGGAGGGTCAGTGATGTTGATGCTGGGGTCAAGTTTGTCGAGTTTGACCCCTAGCACAGCCAAATCCGCCAGCTGGACCTCAATGTTGTTCGGTGGCGAGTAGTTGTCGAGGAATATGTTCAGATCTTTGGCCATCTCCTCCACCATATCTTTGTGATCATAGGCATCGGCCATACGGATACCATCCGCGTAGGCGCAGATGTAGCCCAAATTTGAGATAGGCCCACTCCGAGCTCGAAATTCTTGCTCGGCTTCTTCCTTGGTGAGCATCTTAGACATTTGCTCCTTCAGGCGAGCAAGTTCTTTTTTGGCTTCTTCCCTTTTCTTCCTCTCTTCGTCCAGCACAGCTTTAGAGAAAAGTAGCTCGGCCTTTGTATCCTTAAGCTCACCAGAGACAAGCTGATAGTCCTCGATGCGCTTCTTCTCCAGGTTGTTGGCCAGCTTTAATTGATCCTTTAGGCGAGCAATCTGGTCATTGAATTTGTTCGCCAGTTTCTCCTTCTCCTCGGTAAGCTGACGAAGGGAGGCGGCATGATGACGAGCAGTCTCCTCTAGCTCGGCAACTTGAGCCATCCCCCTTTGAGCGGAGACAAGGGAGTTGGCGGCTTGGACCATTGATAGGTGAAAATTATCAATGGGGCCCTGGGCGAGGACGGCTTTGTTCAGCGGCCGCGACCAGGCGCGAGCAATAACTTCAGTTGCTCGACGAACATGTTCATCCGGAATGTCACGGATGCTCGCCGGGGTCTTAGAGCAGGCAAACTGGTGAACCAGGTCTGCTCGCCCTGGGTAATCGCTGGGCCGGTATCTGCGAACAAAAAAGAAGGTCAACACTTGAAAAATTTGGCAAAGAAGAAACTTTATTCGGCAAGAAAGTAAGAACTTACTCAGAGAATTTTCGCTCATCCCGGCCTAAGTATGTAATGTCCTCTGGGCCTCGGGGGGAGCCTATGTCCTTGCTCGCTTTGCCAGACATCTCCGTGGGCTCTACGGATAAACGGCGTACAACGTCCCCTTCAGGGCGAGCATGGCTCGAGCCCACCTTCTCCTTCCCCTTGTCAGGGACATCATGGGACAATGGAGTCCCGTCTACCTTCTTTAAACGTTTCCCCCCACGAGGAGGGGAAATGGGAGGAGAATGGATTTGAATAGGGGGGGCAGCCTGTCTTGGAACTCTAGCCCCCTCGGGCTTGTTCGTCATGGCGAGCACCTTTTGAGGGGGATCACCTCTCCTTTTCTTCCCTTTTGGCGGTGCCATTTCAAGGACCCTTTGCTCAAGGAGGGCGTAAGAGGGAGGAACGACAACTGTCACTTGCTCGGCTAAAAAAAAAAAAAAGTTAGACGAGCAAGTTAGGAAACTCAATGACGAACAAGGCTTGAACCCAAAATTTAGAAATTTTCATACCTGGGGGCACCTCGACCTGGGCCTCCAAATTGTGTGGGTATGTCAAAAGGCGAGCAGCTCTTTGACACCTTGCTCGGCAAATATAGTCAATAGTCCTATCTGCCCTATTGCGGAGGCCAACCAAGCACGAAGTAAATAGAAACTCGGAGCTCAACTCCTCCTCTTCCGAATCCCACTTGGGTAGACGAGGGCTTGCGAACAAACAAGAAAAGTTAAATTAGAACAACTTAGCTCAAAGGCGAGCAAGAAGAGAACTTACGTTTTAGTTTTCCATAAACTGCTGGAGAATTTATTCGTCCAGGGCCGCCGTGTGGACCAGAAGATGCTCGCCAATCACCCCCAATAAAGAAGAAGTGTTGCTTCCAGTTGTAAACCTTGTTCGGCACATCTTCCACCATTTTTAGCCCGGTTCTGGCCTTGAGATAGTGGTAACCTTCTTCTCCTAGGGGGCACTTTGTAATTGTCATCAGGTAGTTGATCTCTTCCGCAGTAAGCCGATCAACATACCCCTCCAAGGCGAACAAACACATGGAGCCTAAGAGATTCATCCACCCAATTGGAGTAATTTGGGTGATGGCCAAGTTAGTCGCTTCCAGGAATCGACCAACAATGGGTGGAAGAGGCAGCCTTAATCCGGCGATCAAGGTGTGAATGTTGATCGTCGTGCATCCTGGGGGTGGGCGATCAGCTCTCTCCTTTCTCCGAGGGGCCCACATGTGAATATCATATGGGATTTTGTAGTCCCTACGGATAGAGTCCAGTTCATCTTCGCGAACAACACTTTTGATCTTGCTCGCCTGGTATCCAGTTTTCACCTTGTCCATAATTTTCCTTTGTGGGCGAGGAAAGCTGTTCGCATACTCCTCAGCGTATGCTTGCCATTCGAATGGCCGAGCAACTCCTGTTGGAATCTCATTTTCCAACATCTTTGGGGATGGGAAGTTAATACCCTCCAGGAACTCGCGGGTGAGTTCGTCAAGACCTGGATCTTCATATTCAGCGGAAGACGAAGAGTCGTCGTTCAAATTGTTGTTCGCCACAATTGTCAGTTCTCTCTCAGATGGGCCCGCACCAGTGTTTTCCACAGAGCGAACAACTGAATCCACGTGAGCGTTCGACGCTGAAGAAACTTCAACCAGTTGTGGATCGTAAACAACAGTTGGGAAAAGGGGATCTAGGGTCTCCTCGGTTTTGTTGCTCGAATGCGAAGACATAGGAGGGAGAGAAAAATCTAAGCGGCGGTAGAGAGTGTTGCAGACGGCGGCGCTTTCCCGGAAAAGACGGCGGCGCTCGGATCCACACGGCGGCAAAAGAATTTTCGAGAGAAAAAGTAGAGAAAAAGATGGAGAAAAAAAAGAGTAACTACCTGGGAATTGAAATTTGAAGCCAAATGCTGGAGGACGGACGTCGGAAAGCTTGGAATCGCCGGAGGGAGGAGGAAATCGCCGGAGCACTGTAGTAAGAGAAGGAAAAGTGGGAAAAATTTCAGTTTTCCCACTATTTATACCCCAAGCAAAAATGGGGTCCAAGGCCTAATTTCCAAAAAATTCAGGGACTGAATTATGAGAAAAAGGGGTCATTTCCGAGCCAAACTAAAAGTCGAAGGACCTATGAGCAATTATAGGGGCGCGTGGCCTCGGGACTGCTCGCGCGTGAACGACGCGCAATCATTGCGCTGGCGTCATCTTCGTGATCTCCCCAGATCATGGGAAGACGAAACGGACACCATGATGTTGCTCGTCACAAAGATGTTGTTCGTCCAAGTCTTGACCAGAACAATATCCTAACTACAGTTGCTCGCCACAAAGTTGCTCGTCTGAAGCAACATCTAGTCAGGATAGGGGGCATTGTTGATAGGCGAACATCAACCAGCATGGAGCGAACAAGAATTAAGGGCTTGAGCAAAGAAAATCAGGATTGGGGTGCATCTACCAATCCGGGAGGTGTATAAAATGACGAACAACTCCATCGACGAACAACTAATAGGCAAATAGGTATTAAGACTCGAGACCAAGAATGAGCCAATTGTGAAGTCGCTAATAACGAACAACTTGGTCAAACTATGATACAACACAGTTAAGATGTGTACCAGTGAACAAAAGACTAAAATCCCAAAGTCAAGCTAAATAAAGCCAAAAGGCGAACAACTTCCAAAGTACAATCTCCAGAGGCGAACAACTTTCAGTTGGAGAATCATCAAGATCCGTCAAGCCGACCTAGGCGAACAACAATGAGTCCGAGATAAGACCAAAGAAGACTTTGAAACTAAGATTCAGCTTAGATAAGGTCAAAAGGACACATGTCAAGCATGCAAGCTAGGGAGACCAAGAGTCAGGAACACCTCATGCTTGCTAGGCTCTATAAATAGTTGTTCTCCAGCTTATGAAATACAAGTTCAAATTCATAAACACTCCCAAACACACACTAACACACCTAAACGTGCACACATACGAAATTATTTCGATTTCGACTTTTGTATATCCGACTTCATAACCCGAACCTCGATTTATCATTTACGGTGGTAACCAATCACACGTAATTGATTGATGATCTTTAAACCGAAATTAAACAGTCACTAATCCACTCGATAAATATTGATCACCAACAATTACACTACCAAAAATTGACCTTTAGTGATAGCACTATAATAAAATATGAATTTGCTTATGAAAATTATCAATATAACTATAAAATTTCTAACAAAAAAGTTCGTTGTGAAGATTACTTACGAAATTGTCTACAAATTTTTTAAATTATATAAGCATTTTCATTATCTACCTACAAAGAAATTTGTCTGCGAAATTTTCATAGGCAAATTGTTTGTGGATAAATTCTTATTGGCAAATTGCTTGTAGGTAATTAGTGTCTAGGAATTTCATTTAGTATGCAATTTGCTTGTAGGTTGAGGAAATGAAGGTGCTTACATGATTAGAAAAATTTGTAGGCAATTCCATTATGAAAATTTTTTGTAGGCAATTTTTTATTTTCTTATTGTGTAGCAATCTTCACACTACAAGAAAATTGAGCTTTAGTGACAATAATTCTATCATATTCTATGATTATAGTTTTTCTAATTAAAAGTGTATAATTGCAGAACCTGTCTTTAAAAACGGTTTCCTGATATTAAAAAAGTTTAACTAGAAAAATTATAATAACAGAATTAGTCACTAAATATCAATTTCTTTGTAAATTATATAAATTTAACATATGTAATAGTTACATAAACGCTAGTTCGTAACTAACAAATTCAATCAAAATTTATCAAATAAATCCATAATTGAATAAAAAAAATCAATTTTTTTATTGTCAAAAGACTGGAGAAGAATAGAAAATTTAGAAAAGGTACGGTGCAGGTTGGAAAGCTATTTTAGTAATCTAAGATTTAAAAGAGTGTGTGTATATATATATTTATATAGGAAATAATTTAATTAATTAATTTTACATCTTATTATAATATATTTCCAAACCTCTCCAAGATGATGTGTCAGCACCACATTATTTCTAGGCTGACGTGGCATGTCTCAAATTTCTCCATTTCGAAATACTGCGCTCTCATTAAAAGTTGTTAAATTAATTGATCTCAACCATTGATATTTCATGAATAAATCTAAACCATTCATATTTTATTTAGGGTTAATTAATCTCATTAGTAACATGTAAAAGAATTTATTGACAGCCGCTCCACTCTTCTCATCACCACCAGCCACACAGATCGCCATCTCCACATTTACAAGCGCAGCGATTGTCTTCAGCCACCACGCGCCGCTTACATCACACTCCCATCGTAGTTGCGCTGATAAGACTCTATCGCCAAACCCAATTGCCGCCGAAATTGAATATTCTTGACGATGCCCGACGCCGCCTATTCGATTTCAACAAAATCACCTATGAATCCGGCGAATCAAGAGGCGTTGATTGCTAATCGTCAACAAATTAGTGATCCGACGATTCTTGGGCGGCCACATCCCTCTCCTCTCAGTTTGCCTCTCCAATCAAAGATTATTGTTGCACCCACCATCGCCACAGTCCCTAATGCAACTCCATCGTCGTTGTCTCTATTGCACCACCGTCTCCCTGTATTGAAACCCTAATTGTGTCAAATTTGCATTCAACAGTTCACTGAAATGGGTACAACCTCTCAATTTTTGTGTGCTTTTTACTAAATTTTTTTATATTCTTTGGTTTTTTTAAGATTGCGTTCGATCTTGCTAGGTAGGACAGGGACGGCGTTTCTCGGCGAGAGACTGAAGACGTGGCAAAATCAGACACCGGCGCCCATTACCGTCATGGCGCAACCATCAAATTGGATAAACGATCATATACTTAAGTTTTTCTATTCGAAATTATTTGTTTATGAAAAGCAGTTTCTGAGGAGAAAATAACAAGAGTCATTCATTGATTTCTGAGTGGCTTTTTATTATTTGGTGAATGAGTATTGTGGTGTTAAGTGCTATTTATTTTGGTTGCAAAGTCAGATTCTGTTGTTTTAGAAATTGTCCCTTCTCCCTGTATTTTCCATTCTTCAATTTCTTAATCTGATATAATCTTTTTAATTTTATCTCTTGGTGTTCAGCGTGGTTAATTAGATGGGAATTTATGTGATACAACCATATGGGGTTGTCAATTTGTAAAAGTTATTCAAAATTAGAGCTTAACGTAGGTATTTGTTAATTTTTGAATTTAATGCTCCTCACATCAGTTTAAGCTTTTCAATTTTGTCCAATTTAGTTATGTTATGGTTAATGATTACTTAAGTGTTTGGTTTTTCGGGTTCTAGATTTAACTAGACCTTGAGATTCATATTTGAGGAATTGTTCCTTTCTAAGCGATAATTACAATGGGTAAGCTACAAGAATATTGCTACCACGGTATCAACGATGACTATTAAAAGTGTGGTTTAATTGCTTTATTTCTATAGTGGTTAATAGAGATTTAAAGTAAATGTGACCACCCCTACCATTGCTATAGTGTGGGTCGTCGTCACCATCTCTCTTTACTAAATGCCTAGCCGCCTTTCTATTGGTCCACTTTTATGTCCTTTGTTTCTCTTCAATTTGATTTGTTCGTCTTTACCCAATTACATTTTTAGGATATATTTTGTGATTTTCACTCATAAATTCTCTTTTGTTTGAACTCAGATTTTCGACGTCTTTGTCTCCATGTCAGCCAGAATAACTGTGATAGGTATTTACTTCTTTGTCATACTAATTTGTATCATTTTTCCTGTTAATTAGCTTAATCCTCTTCGAACTCCTCACCCTTAAAAGATATAATTCTTATTTTTAAATTTATTTGTGTCTGTTTCTCAAAATCTTCATTGTGCTCAATGGATTCGTGATTCGCCTTACTCCATTCTTTATCTCAACTAACACTACGGGTATGAAATAATAAATTGTGTCCTTTTCAATTTAATTTATTTTTTCTGGGAATCTAAATAATTTTATAGATAATCATCTAATTATGATTATGATTCTCCAATTTGAATTTATTTTATTGTTTTCTTCAATATTACGCTGAATTTCCCCCATTTTTATTTGTTCTCTATTATTTTGAGGTCATTAATTTGTTTTTGTTTGATTTTGAAAAGAGATCTTGAGAATAGGAACTCAAGGATCTGTGCATGCAGTGCTGGGATATTTCATTATCTCATGATGCAACTGTGTTATTCCATTTATATTTAATATTCTTTGGATGAAATCTTGGATGATCATTGGATAAAAGAGGTTGCAAAGCAGCTTTTTGGAAGGGAAAATAAAGGTCTGCTTGAGTATAACTGTATAAGACTACTGGAAACACAGTTTTTCGTGAAGTAAGTCTTATATGCCTTGATTGAATACTCTCTTCCAAATCAACTTAAACTTAGTGGGACTCAACTTCTTATTCAATTTTTGGTTAGTTTTATGCTTCGCACCGTGTCTATGCTTTTATTTTTCGCACACGTTGCAAGGTATGTCCTTTTTTCGCTTTTTTTTTTTACTATCATGAGAAGCTGGATGTTGTTTGCAAACAGACAGAGTCTAAATTTCTTCTCAAAAGTATTGAGGATTTTGCTTGAATAAAGCAGTTAATTTCCGTATATTTTGGGCTTTTGTATGTGAAGCAACTATATAGGCCGTCACTTAATTGTTTGCAATATGTTGGCTAATGATTCCCAAGATTAATGGTTGAACTGACACAGACTTGAAGCAAATTGTGACAATTTATTCTAAAGCACAAAATTATAGATGTGAACTTTAGTGA
Organism: Ballota nigra; assembly: GCA_947034835.1. NCBI lineage: Eukaryota > Viridiplantae > Streptophyta > Magnoliopsida > Lamiales > Lamiaceae > Ballota > Ballota nigra. The sequence continues at coordinate 83,560,204 of OX344720.1, read as the reverse complement.
ATTTCAACTACGGTTGCACTCATTTAGTTTTTATATAGTGAAGAAGAGAACAAATAGATTGTGTGCAGTTCCATATTCAGATGTTATTGCTATCAAATGTTTGTGCATTTGAAGCACATGTTTCTTATTATATATAATTAATTGATCATGCTCATACTTTGTTAGTGTGTGTTGCTTTAATGAGTAATGATCATGTCCTCATAATCCATGTAGCATATGACTATTCGAGTGCCATCAATCAACCACATTATTCAAGAATTAAATAATTACATGAGAATACTTACATTTTTAATGAAGATGGGATATTACCTCTATCTCTCAAATAACTAGATGTGGTCTGTTCATGAGATATGTAAAAGAACAACTGCCTTGGAGTATGATGACTTCAATTTTGCAAAATCTTGGTTTCTTGAACGTGTTGCAAGTCCAGTGATAAACCATATAATATATACTTGGGTTTAATAAGTTTTACTTCTCAAGTTTTTTCATCATTCAGGTTTGTTTACATTTTCCATATGTAATTGAAAATTGTCCTATGTTTCCCTCATGTTAGGCTCTAAAAATAATTGTAATGCTTGGTCATGATTTTATCTTTGATTGTACAATTTTGGTGCATGGCTTCTTGCGAGTTCTTCATGAAGTTAAGAAAATAGCAGCTTAGAAAAAAAAACTATTTCGACTATTTTATGCATAGGTATATATTTTTTAAACATAGTTATTTGTGAATATGAGGACATTTCTCTTATAAAATAATTAATTAAGTGTTTATTTATGCAGGTATATATCACTCTACAATATGTGCATTAGACGGTGTAATTGTTGAGTTGACATTAGCGGAATTCGGTGGTATGTTGAATGATATATTTTATTAGATAGATGGTGTTTTATTAAATTACCATCTTTGCTCAGTTGTATATTAATGGGGAATAGTCAGTTATATTCTCTCTAATTTTGTGTGTCAGACTTCTTTAAAATCCTTTATGTATTAGTAACTTACCTTTTTTGTTCAATTATATACTAACTGGAAATAGATAGTAACATTCTCTCTAATTTTGTGTTGCAGGTCTCTTTAAATGACCTCTACATAAAAGTGTGTCAAATTAAAGGGACACTAAAAAAAGGTATGTATATTCACAAAATATTTCAATCAATGTTAGTTAACAGTGAAAAAGAAGATGATTATATTCCAGTTCACTCACTGATAACCTTTTTTTTTTTGGGCACGAATCTGAGACTTTTTCAAGTGGTTATTTTGTTGAAACTTATACCATCAAATTCTATTTCAGTTTCCCCGCGAAGCTAGCTAGCTTTGGCTCTTTTTGCAATCGAAATCCAAACAATGAATCAAATGTAAGTATTTAAGTATGAATTTTTACACTATTTGATTTCAACTCTCAACAGAGTACACTTTCCTTTTCCAATCGAAAGCCAAACAATGAAACAAATTGTAGGTTTTTTTTTAACATATCCATTAATATAAACTTTTTATTTATTTTAGCACTCCAATCATTGCGATTAAATTAGTTGAATTGTTTTACCCATTTGAGTGAAACATCCAAAATTGAGTGGCAAAAAATTGTCTGTTAAAGTTTTCTATGTATTAATTGGTGTAGCAAGAAATATTGTGGATTGCATGTTGAAGATTTAAGTGAAGCCTTATGTGATAAGTGCTCTAGGATTTCACTTTACATATCTATACTTGGTCTATCATGAATACCGCCAATAGTCATGTTTAGATTCTGATAAATAGTGTTATTATGTTTATTTCTCTATTGAGAGTACGTGGTAATGAGCTTGGAATAAAAAATTGGCGTTGAAAGAAATCTTAATTATGAAATTCAACTATTATAACAAATTTATACATTGTTTATGTCAATTTATATTATTGGATTTGATTGTGATTCTTTTCCTTTCATCTTTAGGTTCCAGACAATTTTGCTCCATGTGTCTACTAGAGCAGTCTAATCTCACGCCTTTTTGACTAGGAAACCTGTTAGAAAACTGGGAATATGCAGGATTTTCTTTTGCAGGCTTTGTTGTTTCTTGATGAGCATACATATGTAACATGTTGGTGCTGCCTCATGTATTATTTTCTACTGATGCTTGCTGCTAAAGGGCAGTAGGGGAAGAAAAAAAATTAAGGGAATAATGAAAATGAACCATTAGGGTGGGATATACATACACTTCACCGTCTATATTATCAATTTTTAAAACAATATATTATCAAAATTTTAAATACAAGTTATTTTGTTAATATTTATTGTTATGTGCTTAGCAAGAATAAAGTATCTACTACAATTATAGAATTATGAGTTTTTTCAAGAAACTCTCCTTTATTTTTGCAGGATTTTATATGATTATAATTTCAATTTTTTGGGATAATTTTTTGCTGAATGAAGGAATAATAGCACCTTTTAGAACTGAAAACATTACAGTGTCAATGATGTGTTTAATTTCAATGCAGATGTTTTATTCTCAAACTTGAAATTAAATTTTTAGATGAAATATTTATTTAAGTTAAATGTGACTTCAATCATTGATCTCTTCAGGCCCGCGTAGTTGCACTAACTCAATCTCATTTATTATTTCTTTTCAAGTGTGTATATATATATATATATATATATATATATATGTGTGTGTGTGTGTGTGTGTATGTATATATATATGTATAGATAATTGTTAATTTTTCTCTTCTCAAGTATTTTATGGCCTTTTTCAGTGATGGGAATTTCTTTAATTTATGACTAATTTTATGTCATGTATTTGGAGTTGGTTTTAAAATAAAAATCCAATGTATCTGACTTCTCTAATTGAACACATTGGAAAACTAAGGACCAACATTCTCCACATACTATGGACAGTTTGTGAGGGTCTTACTACAGAGTAGAAGCAGGGCTTGCTAAGGATAATTTTTTTGAAGTTGAGACTATTTGCTCTTTTGAGATGATGGATTGTGGACATTTGAAGTTTAATGTAGCTATCGGAACTTAGTTTTTATTTTTATTTTTTATGCGGCTGTGCTTATTAGTTTTTAAAATAGGTAAAATGCCTTGATAAATTTGGACCACTTTATAACTTGGTATTTTCATTAAATTGAAGACATTTTTATTACCTTGATATGCTACATGTATAAGTATTTTCTTCCATTAGAGTTCAATATTGGATCAAGACCCCCTATTGGGCACTTCGCCCTGCATCATGTGTTGTGTTGCCAAACAGTGTTGTTTAATAACATTTCATTAACAATAAATATTTTTTTAAGAAAATTATATACTTAGTTATATTTTAATTTGGGACGATATATTTATGGGTAGAGAACATCAAGTTGTCTGTTTTCCTCTATTAAGCTGAGTGTTGTCGACCTATGCTCGAAACTCCCTTCGTATGAGCAAGTTTCTTCTATTCAATATCCTATTAAGCCAAACAATTTTAAGTTGATGTAATAATACCATATTCTTCTATTTCAGTCTTATGCCACTAGACTATTTCTGCTTGGAAATTATTTTATTCTCATGAAAAATTAATTAAATACATGAGCTCAACATTTATTCCACATTGGTTATCTATCATTGTTAAAAAAAAAAATTAGCATATAAAAGGGCACTCCTTCCGTCCTATGATTTTTCTCACACTAGCAAATGACGTATTTTTTTTAAGAAAATAAATAAACTAAGTGTGAGGTTGAATATTTTTTTATAATGTAAAGTTGTTTTATTGACTTTAATGAGATTTTTTTTTAGGATTGTGAAAGTAATTGTAGGACGTTCAAATAAGACAAGTGTAGTATCAGAAATTGATTTGTAATTGCATAATTTTTCTCACTTTTTATATTTGAGAAAATTATATACTAAGGAATTCTAATTTGTGGGAAAACTTAATAATGGGAATCAAGAACATTATTATTTTTATTGTTTATTCTAATAATGAATTAATTAATATTATGAATTTTATTTTTATTTTTATTGAATATAAAAACATCCAATGAAATTAATACTCAATTTTAATATTTTAATATTAATATACTACTCCCTATGTCCCAACTACATCTTCACACTTTTCATTTATAGTTTGTTCCAATCCTACCTTCATACCCTAAAAAGGAAACAAAACTCAATATAATTATTCATATTTAATCACTTTATACAATAAAAAACAAAAACAATAATTTGCATTGGATAAATAATCAATAAAGTAGTTTTTTCTTAATACGTGTGCCCACACAAGTGTGAAGATAGAGTTGGGACGGTGAGAGTATAAAACATAACTCTTTTAAACTGATATGACAACACCACATTCTTATATTTCAGTCTTATATCACCAGATTATTTCGTTTGGAAATCCTGACATTCTCATGAAATACTAATTAAATAATGAGCTCAATAACATTTATTTCACATGGTTATCCATTATTGTTTAAAAATAATCTTAGCAACCCCATTTTTATTTTTGTCTTTTTTTGGAATCGAAATATCTTACCTAACTATCATATAAAAATGTACTAGACATTGATTTTTAATTGCATCAATTTTTCTCACATCACCTTATATTTGATAAAATCTTATATTAAATAATTCTAATTTGTCGAAAAATAAAAAATATGAGAATTGAGTATATTAATTTTTTTAAATTTATTCTAATACTGAATACATTAATATTATGAAATTTTTAATTTTTATTGAATATAAAAAATCCAATGAAATTAATTCTTAATCTCATCATGAAAAGCTAATCAAATTTGATAACATCATCCCACATTTATTATCTATCATTGCCAAAAAATAATTTTATCATATATAAAAGTATTAGACATTAATTTGTAATTGCTTCAATTTTTCTCACACCTCCTTATATTTGAGTAAATTTTGTATTAAAGAATTCTTATTTGTGGAAAATCTCAACAATGATAATTAAATATATTAAGTTTTTAAAAATTATTCTAATAATGAATAAATTAATGTTATTAAATTTTTAATTACTGAATATAAAAAAAATTCATTGAAATTAATTCTTAATATCTAGATATACTATAAAGTCAAACTTTTTGAAACCGATGTGACAATACCACATTTGTCTATTCCAACCTTATGCAACCAAATTATTTTGTTTCGAAAGATATTTAATGTACATATATGTTGAGCTTCAAATGGGAGAGATATTTAAAGAAAAGAATACAAGTTCTATTCAGATGTTTGAGCTTCAGAATGGTGATTATAAAGGGTAAGTTGAATTGAAGAATGATAGACATAAATTTTAATTCAAATTTTTTTGGAAGACTTGCAAAGGACATGTCATTATTTTATTAATAGTATGTATAGAGTAAAATTAGTTCATACATAAATAATAGAAGAGTATTAATTGTTTTCACTGAAAAGTTTTAGTTTGTTTTTAGTAAACAACTAACAACTTTTAGTGGAAAAAACTAATATCATTCAATAAAAACAACTAATACTCTTTAATGAAAACAACTAATATCCTTCAATAGTTTATTTACGAACCATTTTCACTCTATACTTTGTCTTTTATTATTGAAACCATGACCCTTTGAAAAAAAAATCACGAAACAATGCAATAATACAACAAATATTGTTTACAAAGAACTTTTACCAAATTATAATATTAAGTATAATTTTTTTGTCGTGAAAATTAAATTTGTTTATTCAATAATGTTTTATACAGTGTAATGAATATTAAATTATTATTTTTTTATATTTTGCATGACAATTTAATTTTAATTTTATCACATATTATAAATATTTTTGTTACTATAAATATTTAAATAAAAAATTACATCTAAATTATTTATTATACATAAAAATGGAGTATTTATTATACATAACTTTTTTTATTTCAGTCCGCGAAATTCGCGGGTGATAGTACTAGTATTTTTATAAGTTCAAACTTTTAAATGACATGGAATTATTTTATGATATCAGAAACAAAATGCTCACGTCCAAATAAAAATATTAATTTTACATTTGACTATAAATTTAATTTTTAAATGAGATTAAAAAAAATATCAGGGCCTCTAAGTTATACGGTACAAGTAGTTTACAAGAGGGTGAGCCTTGTAATACCACTCATAATTATTGGACTCACAAATCACAATAATTGTTTAACGTGTTTAGGCTCAGAGCCTAACGTCTCATTTTCTGTTTATACACATCATAATTAAGAGCGGAAATAGGTTAGGCTATTCAAACATATATCTATAGCTCTGATCTACTAAACATTTAGTTGGGATAATAATTTTGTAAATAAGTGCGTAAATTAAAGAGACAGTGTTTGTTGACCCATTTCGTCGGGAACGACTACGTCTGGGGGCGATTCAAGCCAGGAGTTTCACTAATGATCGAGAGTGATTACAATAATGAATACAATGATCTATTTATATACTCTCGTCTCCTAGAGACTTGGAGTTATCTAGACGGATCTCTTCTAGAGATTTTACATTCGACTGACCAGTTTTGCTAGCCTTTCGTTTAGGTGTGTTACTATCTCTTGAGGGTCCCTTACGCTTTTGGTGTGTGGGGGCATGAGTAATCATTTTGCTTGGGACCTCAACCCTTTGGGGAGCATTTACTGAAGGTATATGCGATTTAGTTACACCTCTATGGTCAGTGAACGCGCCTGGCAGATTATTTGCTAAGTTCTGCAAGTTAATGATCTTCTGAACTTCTAGTTCAGATTTATTAGTGCGCGGATCTATATACTGAAGATAACTTACGTTCCACGTAAGTTCCCGGTATTCATTCAATTTTGAATTCGGATCTCCCCCTAATGCCGGAAAGTAATCTTCATCGAACGTGCAATCAGCGAACCGGGTCGTTAATTGATCCCCGTACAAAGGCTCGAGGTATTTCACAATGGATGGAGAGTCGTATCCGACGTAAATACCGAGTTTCCTTTGTGGGTCATAGAGGTTCGCTTTGGTATCGTTATTGGAACGTATACCGCACATCTAAAAATACGCAGATGGGAAATGCTAGGTTCTTTCCCACGCACTAACTGTAGGGGGGAATGATCATTTTATGCAGTTGGATGGATTTGGATTAAGTGCGATGCATGTAGGACTGCATGCCCCCAGCATGAGGTGGGTAGTTTGGAGTTCATAAGCAATGGTCTCGCGATAAGTTTGATACTTTTTATTAGCGCCTCAGCAAGACCATTTTGGGTATGGACGTAAGGGACCGAATGCTCCACTTTAATTCCCAGGGCCATACAGTAATCTGTAAAGGCCTTCGAGCTGAACTCAGCTGCATTATCCATGCGAATCGATTGGATTGGATAATCCGGGAATTGAGCTCTAAGCTTGATAGTCTTCGCAATGAGCTTCACAAAAGCTTGATTGCGGGTGGACAGCAAACATGCAAATGTCCACCTAGTGGAGGCATCAATAAGGACCATGAAATAACGAAACAGTCCTGATGCTGGGTGAATCGGTCCGCAAATGTCTCCTTGAATTCGCTCAAGGAAAACCGGAGACTCTAGTCCAATCTTAGTGCGCGACGGGCGCACTATTAACTTACCCTTAAGACATGCATCACAAATAAGTTCATCAACAGGAAGGATTCTATTATTCGAATTATTATGACTAATTGAATTAGGTAGAATCCTACGTATCATATATTGTCTTGTATGAGTTAACCGCTGATGCCTTAATATAAAGAAGTTCGGGTCATGAAATTTCATACTCATGGCTAGATGGAGATTTTGACGGCAGGATGTAGGAATAGTACAATTCGGGGGAGAAGTAAGGAAGTTTTTCTATAACTTATTTACGGCTACCTCGAGTAATAGTCATCAAAAGGTATTTGTTATTGTTCTCAGTTTCAGTTTCAATGTGATATTCATTAGTCCTAATATCTCTAAAACTGAGCAGGGTACACTTAAACTGTGGAAACACTAAGGTATTATTCATTATGAGTTCGGTACCCACGGGAAGGACAATGGGAGCTCTTCTGGACCCCACTATCAACCTACTATCATTGCTATTGTAGTTATACTCCCCTTACAATTTAACAAGTTATGAAAGAACTTCTTATCTCTTAAGATTGCATGAGTTGTGGCGTTATCTACCAAACATAAAACACAATTTCAATCCATCATGCCAGAGGAAATAGCCCAAACCTAGTAGCTGATATGCTTATTAGCCATGAAAAGCAATATCCAAGTAAATTTAATGGACAGCGTTAAGGTAAACACATCGAAGCTAAAACATAATATTATCCATAAAATAAAATATCTGAAAGAAAGGATCCAAATATAAAGTACTAAAACAATCAAATACACAAATCACTCATCGTCTCCAAGGTCCTTGAGCTTGATGCCCAGAGGATCGACATTGTCTTGGTCAAAGTCTGCTTCAGGCAGTCTGGCATGGTGAGATTCGACTCTAGGGGCCTTCCCCTTGCCGTCCTTCTGCTGCTTTTGATAAGCCTCAACCAAGTTCTTGGGAGTGCAACACGTGTGAGACCAATGGCCTCTGCATCCGCATCTGTAGCAGGATTGCTTAACCTTGCCAGATGAAGAGCGAAATTCGAGGTTATGTGACCACCGGATGTACTACGACCTCGGCCTTTAACCCAGATCATCTTACTCTCTCCCTCTTCCACGTTTGCAACCAATAATATAATTGTCCCTATACTACTGCTGGAGTATAAGGTTGCTAGCGTGGAATGTTGACAGATTGTTCTGCATCAACTGGGTTACAATACGGTGCAAAGCAGAGTTGTACTCCGTTATAGACTTAAGGTCTTGGAAACGGAGTCTCAACCAATCGTATTGTACTGGAGGGAGAAGTATATTATTTTGTTGTTGGAAACGATCATACAGGAAGTTCCACAACATTCTGGGGTCCCTGAATGAGGATCTGAATGATGAATTCCTCACTCAGGTGGCTCATGAGAAAAATCAACGTTTTCACCTTCAGGGCGTTAGTGGATTTCGAACCTTCGAGAATTGTTTCGCTCAACTCATTTAAGGCTAGATGGAACTCGACATCTAGCTCCCATGTCAGGTAGTTATTACCATCAAGAGCAAGCTCATCGAATTCTTTCATGGTAATATCATATATTTTCACTACGATTTTAAAGTGACATGGTAAGAGTTATGACCAATTTATTGACAACGGAAAAATAAGGATTTATTTAATTATTCTAGAGCACATAGTTACAAGTATTGGAAGCCGTCTACCCAAAATATAAATTTACGGTCCGATAAATACCGGGCGCCGCCTACCCTGGAATAATATGCGAACTATAAAGAAATAAACTATGTGCGGAAAATTAATGCACGTAGGATAATTAAATCACATAAACATGCATAAACAATTAAGGAAGATAATCACATTAAATAATTTCTAGAAAATATACGATTTAATAGACAGGAAATAATCATAAGAATAATTATTTCATGTATATTAACGCAATTTAACGAAATATTTTCAGGATTAAAAATAAATTAAACACGGATTTTATGATATCAAAAATGCAAACGAAATAGGGTTAAGAGATCACAAGAATCCGAGGAAAAATACCGCGTGAGTCGCGCATGGCGGACAAGAGGCGGCGCGCAAAGGGCGGTGGCCGCGAACAGGCGGCGCGGCACGACGGGCGCGCGCGGGTGTGAGGTGGCCGCGTGGTAGGCGCGACGGCACACGGAGCAACGGGCGCGATGGCACAGGCGGCACGGCGGCACACGGCAAGCATGACGTGCGGTTGGGTGTGCGGCAGGCGGCTGACGGGCGCACGAGCGGCGGGCGCGACGGGGGCCGTGAGCAGGGGGCGGCGGCCGCACGAGCAGGCGGCACACGATCGGCCGGCGCGCTCGAGGGGGCGGTGCTGGCGATAGAGCGGCGGCACAGGCGGCGGTCGTACGCCTTCGGGACGTCGGCCGTTGCTCATCGATTCAAGTCATAATAATTTCAATTCGAATACAAATATGATTCAAATAAATTCATAGCAAGGGTACAAATCAAAAACATGTAATTCATATGAAAACTAATTTAGGGTGTACCTATAATCTCGGACAGAGACTCGTGCTGATAATGTGTGGTAAATAAGTGCGTAAATTAAAGAGACAGCGTTTGTTGACCCAATTCGTCGGGAACGACTACGTCTGGGGGCGATCCAAGCCAGGAGTTTCACTAATGATCTTGTGTATGAGAGTGATTACAATAATGAATACAATGATTTATTTATAAGAATAAAAGTCTAGTCTAAGATATAAAGCCCGTTGGGTTTCTTGGTCCATAAGTAATGTCCACATCAAATCTTCTAGATTTGAAATAATAAATCTTCTAGATTTACAACAATAATAATAGAATAATGAGAGTTAATATGATTGGAAAGTCATTCAAGTAGAGAGTAATGAATGATAAGTCATTTCATAAGTAAATTATAACTCATTTTTAATTTTATTATAATTTATTGATAATATTTAGCACTACTAATAAAATTATTCTCATTACCCTATAATTATTATCCCTAACCAAATGACCCCTAAATTCTTACTCGACACTCAACTTTTTAATAATCAAGTCAGCCTTTAAACTTTTTTATAAGCCTATTTAAAACTTAAGCTTTTATAAATGGCTTTTAAATTCAATAGAACGACTTGTTTAGTGTATATATATACACACACTAGTGCGTACTCCCGCGCATTTTGCGGACTGGAAAAAATATTATTTTTATTTTCATTTTATATATATATATATATTTTTTTTTTTAAATATCTTATAATTTTGATATAATATTAAAATTATAATTATAATTCGACGAACAATAAAAAAAATGTTAAACATGAATAAATAAATTTTTTGAAAAATACTAACTAATTCACACATTCCATCTAAAATTATTATATCACAATATTACTTAAAATTAAATGTTTCTAAAAACTTCTCTATAGACTACATTTGTTGCATACTTGCACGGTCTTCCATTAGAATCAAGATAGAGAATTTTCAATCGTCTTTTACTTTTAACTATCGAAACTGTAACATATAATTGTCCATGTGTAAAAACTCGTTTCAGAAGGTACACACCGACAATAGATAAAGATTGGTCTTGACTTTTATTTATAGTCATTGCAAAACACAAAAGAATCAAGAACAAACTCCTCTGAATTCTAAAAGGCAAAGTATCACCAGAATTAGTCAGGGTCATTTTGGGTATATATATCTTACTCCCAATATTTCTTCCAGATATGATTTCAGCTTTCCAGAATATGATTTCCCAAGTTTTGTAACGACCAATCTGGTGTCATTACATAGTCCTAGCTTTTGATCGATATTTCTAAGAAGCATTACGGGGACACCAACCTTCAATACTAAACGGTGGTGCGGAAGTCCGGAGCACTTGACCGAGTTCAAGTAATCAATAACAGGCAGTTCTCCACGACCACCGCTTCTATACTCGGATCTACAAAGAGTATCAGAACTCAAACACTCTCTTGTTTCACTAGGTATCATAGACAAAGTCTTCTCATTAATGCATTCCACTTCTCTGTGAGTTGGAGCAAGTATTGCTCTATCCTCAAAATAACCACGCGTGCGGAAATTTTCTGAAATTGAAGGGTATATACTTTCTATTATGACAGCTACATGATCAACTACATTATAAATAAGATTTTCTTCATGAATCGAAATATCAGCAAAGTCATCTCACTATTCCCAAGTTCACCATCTCCAACTTTCAAAATCCAATCTGAAAACTCAGATATCTCATCAGAAGTAGATGAAGCTAATGTATTATGGTTCGCGACTTTAATAAGCAATTAATTTAAGTTTTTAAATTTTTAAGTTAACATTGTAAGCTTAAGTCAGCATACACATGTTACGCATCATAAAAATATTATGGTTCGCAGGTATTTTTTTTTGTATGCTTTAGTACATTATCAATTTTTTTAAAATAATTTAAATATATTAATTTCATAAAAATTTTGACAATAAAAAATAAATTTTATGAATGTGTGTGCATCAAATAGCAAAAATATATATTTTTAAAAGGATGAAATGTATAGTTTGTAAAACTTAACCTGTATATCTAACAATACCATTACCATGCCGAGATTCCCCCAATAGTATGAAGATGCAACATAAATTAAACGTAAAAGTTTAACTCTAAACATAGATTCACAAATTTCGGATCTAAATGTAACATTTGACAAAATAGATGTCATACTTAAAATGGAATAGTGCGTAGATGTTTGTGTGGGAACAATTGATTAACATGTTGGAATTTATATTGGAAAAATCTAATGATAAGAATTATATTTAAGCGTCAATTCGAATTATTTAAAAAAATTCAGTTCTCTTCTAAACATTTCATTTATACATGCATTTTGAAACATAAAAATTATTAAAAAAAATAAAAAAAAATTGCTAACTTTCATTGACATAGTATTATACTTCTACATGGTAAGATATTATATATCATGGCAAGATTTTTTGGGAATAATGTGTTATTTTAGTGACAATATCTTTTGAATAGTAAAATTTTTCAAAAAAATAAATTAATGTTACAATCTATTATTCATGGTAAGATATGGTATTGGATGGAAAGATTCTTTGGGAATCTTGCCATCTTTTATGTCACAATATCTTTTGCAAAATATTTCAATATCCTCTTAGAAAATTAGCATATATAATTTTTTTGCAAAAGTATTTATTCCAAAAATATTTATTATTTTATTATACATGGTAAGATATAGCATTTCGTGGCAAGAATTTTTTGGAATAATATGTTATTTCAGTGACAATATCTTTTGGATAGTAAAATTTTATCCAAAAAAAATAATAATTTTAAAATCTATTATCCATGGTAAGATATGGTATTGGATGGCAAGATTCTTTGGGAATCTTGCCATCTTTTACGTGACAATATTTTTTGCAAAATATTTCAATATCCTTTTAGAAAATTAGCATATATAAATATTTTGCAAAAGTGTTTATTCCAAAAATATATATTATTGTATTATACATGATAAGATATTACATTTCGTGGCAAGATTTTTTGGGAATAATATGATATTTCAGTGACAATATATTTTGGATATTAAAATTTTGTCAAAAAAAAATTAATGTTGCAATCTATTACCCATATTAAGATATGGTATTGGATGACAATATTCTTTCTTTTACGTGACAATATCTTTTGCAAAATATTTCAATATCCTCTTAGAAAATTAGCATATATAAATATTTTACAAAAAAATATTTATTATTGTATTATACATGGTAAGATATTGCATTTCATGACAATATTTTTTGGGAATAATATGATATTTCAGTGACAATATCTTTTGGATAGTAAAATTTTGTCCAAAAAAAAAAAGTTACAATCTATTATCCATGGTAAGATATGGTATAAGATGGCAAGATTAATCTTGCCATCTTTTACATGACAATATCTTTTGCAAAATATTTCAATATTCTCCTACAAAGATTAGCATATATAAATATTTTGCAAAAATAAATTACAAAAATATCTAAGTAAGAAAATCGTTGAATTGTAGAAAAATACTTGTTTTACATATTAGAGGACATGGTGGCGGTGCCGAGACTGTTCAATTGAGGATGGCAAAATCTAAAAAAAGAGGCGAGAAGAAAAAAACTTAAGACCAACAAAAATACTATAAAAATCAGTATCATGTCTTCGGTTCAAGATCGCGGTATCCAATGCAGTTTGATGCGACGGGAGTAGAGTAGCAAGGCGAGGTGGCAGCGGTTTGTAAATAATTTGACAGGAAAGGGATGACAGAGTGAGAAAATAATAGAGGAGAGACAGTGGCGGTTCGGGATCTACATACCTTGGATTTATCCCTATTTTGCATATCCGCTTTCGACGCGCTCGTCGGAGTCCACGATAGATGCCCACTACTTGAATTACTGGTATAGACGGAGAAGTGATCTGAGAAGGGTTCGGAGTAGGCACAATGATTGATCAAGTCGGAGCAACAACGGCGCGTAAGCAATATTGGTGATGGCGATGCCGGCTGTAATAGAGGAGACGTCGTCTATCATGGTTGCAACGGGAGAAAGAAACATGCAGCATATTTGAGAGTAAGGGGATGGTGTGGGTGATACTCTTAATAAGAGATTAATAAAACCTAAATATAAAATGAATGGTTTATATTTAATTTTGTGAGATGAATGGTCGAGATCAAAACTTAAACTAATTTTTAATGAGAGCGCCCTATATCGAAATGGGGAGATTTGAGACATGTCACCTCATCCTAAGAATAAGGTGGTGTTGACACATTATCTCGGAGAGGTTTGCAAATATATTAAGATATTATCTAATATAAATAATATATATTTATTGATTATTATTCATATCAATAAAAATTATCCTCTATTACACTAATAGAGAGTTTAAGATGTTGAAGTGTTAGCTTGTGATTGATGTCGTCTATGTATCGAATGTTGAATAATTTCAATCCCGCATATAACAACTTATCTTATGTGACATTACATAATAAACCTGTGTTTACTTTATTAGCTGGGAATTGGTGTAAGATGGGTAATTAAGGTTAACATGCTTGGTTTAGAAAACTAAACCCAACTTATCCATTGTTTACTTTGTTTAGTTTCAAATATGCTATCACCAAGGTATAATTGAAAAATTATTGAATTACCCTTGTTGACAACGATTTATATCGGACCTCGCTGCCGGGTTCCTAGCGGGTAGGATTCGATATTATTGATAACAAAAAGTAATAAATGTGAGAGTAAATGAGCTCTCAAGAGTGTATTTGCAATAAATGTGATGTGTGTTCCATTTGGGCATTGAAAGCCCTATTTATAGTGTACAAGGTGGGTGTTCCCCATGCTTGGTTGGTGGACCCGTGGGTCCCCCCTACTCCTAGCTGGAAGGTAATAAGTGGCTACAACCTCCCCTACGAGCCAACGAGGAGACGCCACGTGGCGCTGTCACCCCTGAGGTGATTGGACTTAGCCCCAACTGCCTTCTTTGACCCTGTCACATCCTCTGGACTGATGGCACCCGACGTCCTCTCACAGCTGGCGCAACCTGGGGTCGGGCAGACGGGTACTCGAGTACCGGGAGACGAGTCCGGACGAGAGTACCTAGGTGGTTCATTTACGGGTAGGCGGGTAGAGCGCCTGCCCCGGAGCTCGTCGCTGGCCGCCCGATACCCGGGCCTGTGGGTTATAAGTTCCCTGCCCGGCAGCTCCCAAAGGCTCGCGTCGGGTAGTCTCTAGGTCCCCGCCCGTCTGTCTGACCAGACGGCGGACTACTCTTATCCGAGCTCACTACAGTAGTGGGTCTATGTCCGATACCCGATGGGTCGGGTAGTAAATATCAGGTGTAACAATTGCCCCACCAGCCCGACATCGGGGGGCCGCTGTCGTCGGGTGGCGGGCTGGTCGAACTGCATACTTTTGAATTTGAATTTTGAATTTTGGGGGTGACGTTTCGGTTTCCGAGATGACGCCTCGTATGCCGCGCCTGCTGACGTCACGGGATGGCGTGACTGATGCGCAGAAGTCCAGGGGTCACGTCCGCCGAACCTGCTCCCCAACCGTTGCGCGCGTGGCCCCCACGCGCCCCCCTGAGTTTTGTTTTATTCCATTTTTTACCCCGTTTTTTG
This sequence comes from Ballota nigra, assembly GCA_947034835.1. Classification (NCBI taxonomy): domain Eukaryota; kingdom Viridiplantae; phylum Streptophyta; class Magnoliopsida; order Lamiales; family Lamiaceae; genus Ballota; species Ballota nigra. The sequence continues at coordinate 83,544,592 of OX344720.1, read as the reverse complement.
CAATTTGGTCCCTCTCATTTCTCCTATAAATAGGGGCTCTTAGCCCATTATCCCATTTTCACTCCTTTGCAATCTCGCGCCCCCTTAAGCAAGATTCAAGTTTTCCGGCGAGTTTCTCAGATTCCGGTGACCTTTTTCGAATTCCGAGGTAATTTTCTCATCTTCTTCTTCAAAACTCTCCTTTCTACTCTTCCTTCGTCATGAGTGACTCCGCCGAAAGCATTGGGGCCGCCGATGCTTATCACTTTCGCCGCTGCGCCGTCGCCGAAGCCGAAAGGCCTCTCCATCCGGCCGGGGAAGGAACGTCCCGCGCCGCCGCCGCCAGAGAGGGCGAGGGCAATTCCATGGATGTGGATGCCTTCGCGGAAGATTTGGAGGGGATGAGCCCCCAACGAGAGGGGGAAGCCCTAAGCGTTTCCCCGGTCTCAGCCTACCCGCCCAAGGCCGAAGATTTTCTATTCGAGCAGGAAGCTGTGCCCGACCAAATAGACTACGCGGACAGCCGGCTAATCGGGTTCGACTACTCGAAATACATGAGCCGGTTCGTGCATAGGCGCTCTGCCCGTGCATATCTCGAGGCCCGGGACACCGACTTTGGGGCTTCTCGCCGCCCCAGCTGTCTCCCCCCGGACGCCGACTTGAAGGAGTTGTATTGGACTTTCCAGGTGCCCTCCGACGTCTTCTTTTACGCTACCCGGGAGGACGAACGGGCCGATCAGCCTCCGAAGGGCCTAATCGCCATTAACTCGGACACACTCCATGCCGGGCTTCGCTTCCCGCTTCACCCGGCCATTTCCAAGTTGCTCGCCGCATGGAACCTGTCGATCACCCAGATCACCCCGAACGGGTGGAGCTACATTCTGGGGGCAATGGTTGCTCTCGGTCGGCGTGGGCTGCATCGTATGCCTACTCCATCCGAGATCAACTATTTGTATTACACCGTGGCCTCGGTCGGTCGAATGAACCACGGATATTACTCCGTGAAGCCCCGGGGTGGAGACGCCATTGTCTTCGGCATCTCGTCGAAGGTGACGCACTGGCAGGAAAAGTGGTGGTGGGTCGGCGGCGCTTGGGAGAGCGTTGGTATTGACGGACACACCATCCCGGTTCCCCGGGAGTATCGGGATCGCAACCGCCGAGGTAGACACTAAATTCTTCCCTCATCCCTTAGTACTGATCTAATTCTCCTTTTATTGTGCAGGCTGCGCGGTCCCGAGCCAGGCCGACCTGACCGACGATTTCAGGCAGGCACTTGCCCTGGTGAAGTCCGAGAGCTTGGATAATCGCGACGTCGATCTTCTCAACAGCAACGACTTCCGCAGGCTATCCGGGCTCCAAACCTTCCCGCGCCATTTGGATTTCGGTGGTAAGGCTCTTCCCGCCTGATTCTTTTTCATGCTCGCTCTAGCTTTTTCGACTTTTAACACGCCATTCCTCCTGCAGCGCAGCGCTTCCCGGCCGAATCCTCCACACCGTCTGCTTCCCCGGCAGCCTCCCCGAGGGCAGCACCTGAGGCCAGTCAGGCATCCATCCCGGTCGTTAACGTAGAATCCTCCGAGGAGACCGTCGATATGGCTCCTAAAAAGAACGTCCTGGCGAAGTTGGCGAAGCGGGGAGCCATTCGCGCCACTGGTGTGACGATCCGCAGTCCACCTGCGACCTCGGTGCCCCCGACATCCTCCTCCCCGACGGACGGCCAGCGTCCATCGAAACAGGCACGGGTTGAAGGCCAGACATCTGTCGACCCGGCCATGGTGACGGTTAACTTGGACCCGGCGACGGGTGGGCTTGTGGCCGGCACCGTCGAGGCGACTATAGGGAACCCGGCCTCCCCTGCTCGCGATCGCAGCGACTTCTCCTTCCTGGGCTGGGGCAATCACCTCACGTAAGTATTTTGTTTCTTTTTCCAAGTTTCCTGGTCGGTTTTGCAATGTAAGTCGTTTAACACAACTTTTCTCCCCGTCGTTTTGCAGGCCTGATCCTCTGCCCCCGCCCGAGGTCCTTCAATTCCTGCGCTCGCAGGATCCTCCGTACTCGGAGGCCGTGCCGGAGTCTTGGCCGGAGGACCTTCGCCGCGTCGTGCTGAATCTTCCTCGGTCCTGGACCCTTAACTGCCAAAAGGCCACGAGGACCGTCTCGCTCGCCGACCGGATGAGGGTGGCGGCCATCCGCACCTCCCGCAACGCTATTGCCATGGAGGGCATCATGCTCGAGTTCGAGCGGGAGATGCGGACTGCCTCCTCCTACAAGGCAGCCTTCCAGACGAAGAGGGACGAAGCCACCCACCTGGAAGAGGAGAACAAAAAGCTCCGGGAGGAGCTGGAGGCCGCCCGAGCGCGTCGGGTAGAACTGGAGGGTGTCTGCGAGGAAGAGAGGAAGGCGCGCGCCGAAGCTGAGGCGAGGACGGCTGAAGAAGTCCGCCAAGCCAGGGAGGCTCTTGCGGCGGAGGCGGAAACGCGCCTGGAAGCCGAGCGTGCCCGATTGGCCGCTGAGAACGAGTCGGCCGGATCCATGGTGTACATTAATGCCTACACCGACTCGATCCGCTCTCTGCTCCGTCGGAATCCCGAGGCCGACTATTCCGGGCCTTTGGCTGATCTGAGGAGTTATGTCGAGTCCAATCCTCCCTCCCCGGACTATGACATCACTCTGAAGGACTTGGTCGACCGCGGGCTGGATCTGTCATTTCTCGGCGACCCGGCGACCTTCATCTACCCTCTGACCGACGAGGAGGTGACTGAGGATCCGGGCGTGGTGGACGCGGCGGCCCCGTGAACTTGTTCTTTCTTTTATTTTGTTAAGTTTGTTGGTCGCGGGCCTTTTGTACTTTCCCTCTTGCGAGCCTTTTTTAATGAAATCTCCTTTGCTCTTTATTTCGCTTTCGTTCTTGTCTCTTTGAACTTAGTTTGACGATCGGGTTAATAACGTAATTGGATAATAAAAGATGAAGTGCTCTAGCCGACAGACGGGCAGTAAATTCACGACGATAGGGTTGAACTAACAACTATAAAATTAACCGACAGATTAATTAGTGAAGTGCTTAAGCCGGTCGACGGGCAGCGACTTCACGAAGATGGGATTGAATTAACAACCGCTTATAAAATTAACCAACAGATTAATTAGTGAAGTGCTTTAGTCAATTGACGGGCAGTGACTTCACGAAGATGGGATTGAATTAACAACCGCTTATAAAATTAACCAACAGATTAATTAGTGAAGTTCTTTAGACGATTGACGGGCAGCGACTTCACGAAGATGGGATTGAATTAACAACCACTTATAAAACTAACCAACAGATTAATTAGTGAAGTGCTTTAGCCGATTGACGGGCAGCGACTTCACGAAGATGGGATTGAATTAACAACCGCTTATAAAATTAACCAACAGATTAATTAGTGAAGTGCTTTAGCCGATTGACGGGCAGCGACTTCACGAAGATGAGATTGAATCAACCGCTTATATTGATTTTACAGATTTGTGCTTCGAGAAGCGATTACAATGAGGCCCTCGTCGGGCAAAGCTTGCTTGGCTGTTCGTCCGCTACTGGTAGTATTTTTTTGAGTAAGAAGGCATTCCAAGGGTATTGGGTCGGGTTGCCCTCAAGGCTTTCTAGCTCGTAGGCGCCATTGGCTAGGCGCCCGGATATCTTTAGGGGTCCGCTGAAGCACCAGGTCCCCGGCTTCGAATTCTCTGATTTTGACTTTTGAGTTGAAGTACTTTTCAGCTCGGCGTTTGTAAGCTATATTTCTTTGTTCGGCGGATAGCCTCCTCTCCTCCAGCAGGTCCAACTCGTTTAGCATGGCTTGGTCGTTCTCGGTCCCCACGGGTTGCGAGGTGCGGAGGCTTGGGATGATGACCTCGGCCGGGATGACTGCCTCCGTTCCGAAGGCTAGAGCGAAAGGAGTCTCCCCGGTTGCGGTGCGACAGGTTGTTCTGTATGACCATAACACTTCGGGTAGCTTGCTCGCCCATGTTCCATTGCTCTCCTCCAACCTTGCCTTCAGCGTGTGTTTGATTATCTTGTTTACCGCTTCGACCTGCCCGTTCGACTGGGGGTGGTAGGGTGACGAGAATAGCCTCTTAATCTTGTGCTTCTGGTAGAATCTTTCCATCTCCAACCCGTCGAACTGTTTCCCGTTGTCCGAAATGATTATCTGTGGGAGGCCGAATCGACAGATTATGTTGCGCCAGATGAACCTGATAACATGCTCCTGGTCGATCGTTTTCAGTGATTCCGCCTCTGCCCATTTGGTGATGTAATCCACGGCGACAATTGCGTACTTGACGCTGCCCGGGGCCGTAGGCAAAGGACCAATGAGATCGATCCCCCACTTTGCAAACGGCCACGGGCTCAGAATCGAGGAGAGCTCGGTTGGAGACTGGTGGATTGCTGGCGAATAGACCTGCACTTGTGGCATGCTCGCGCGTAATTGATCGCGTCCCTCTTTAGGGTGGGCCAGAAATACCCCTGCCGGATAACCTTCTGGGCGAGCACCTGGCCGCCGGCGTGGTTCCCGCAGCGTCCCTCGTGGACTTCTACCAAGATCTTACTTCCCTGCCCCGGCGTTACGCATTTTAGGAGGGGTAGGGCGAAGCCTCGCTTGTACAACTGGTCCCCGATGATCGTGTATCGTGCAGCCCGAAGCTGTAATTGTCTTGCCGCTACTCGATCGCTTGGGAGCTATCCATCGCGGATGTATTTCAGAATGGGAGTCATCCAGCTGTCCTCCTCCTGCCCCAGATTGGTCACCCGCTGGTTCGAGCTAGACGGGGCGGTCAGGTAGGTGACTGTGATTTGTGACATGTCGGCTGCCCCTTCGGATGTTGCAAGGCGGGCAAGAGCGTCCGCTTGGGTATTGTCGAGTCGAGGCACCACCTCAATTTGGACTTGGTCGAATTTTTCGAGGAGGTTCTTGGCCAATCCTTGGTAGGCCAACATCCTATCGCTGCGCGCCTCGTATTCTCCTGAGATTTGGCATGTAACTAGTTGCGAGTCGCTGTAGACTTGGAGCCTCTTCACTCCCATGGCCATGGCCATTTCCAAGCCGTTGATCAGTGCTTCGTATACGGCCTCATTGTTGGTCGCGTGGAAGCCGAACCTGATGGCTGTCGTGAACGACTGGCCGGATGGGCTGAGAAGGAAAATTCCCGCGCCCGCCCGCATAGTAGTGGAAGATCCGTCTACGTACATTTTCCACGGAGGCTGCTCGATTTTGGACATCGCCTCCGGATAAGTGAGCTCGACAATGAAGTCGGCCATGGCTTGGCCTTTGATGGATGTCCGGGGAGCGTACGTGACTCCGAACTGCCCGATTTCAACTGCCCACTTGAGGCACCTGCCCGCCGTGTCTGGTCGATGTAGTACTTGGCGAAGTGGCATCGTGGTCAGTACTTCTACTTGATGATCGAAAAAGTATGGGCGCAACTTGCGTACACTCATTACTAGAGCGTAGGCTAATTTTTCCAGGGGTGGGTACCGCAGCTCGGCATCGTGGAGTGTCTGGCTGACATAGTAGATTGGCAGATGTGCCTGCCCCTCAGCCCGTACTAGCACGGCGCTGGGAGCTGAGTCTGAGGTCGCCAAGTATAGGAAAAACTTCTCGCCGGGGACGGGTTTGGCCAGCACCTGGGCATTTGATAGGTATGCTTTCAAGTTATCGAAAGTGAGCTGACTCTGCGGAGTCCACTTTAGTTTCCCCTTCTGCATGCTGTCGAATAAAGGCTTGCATCGGTCCCCCATGCGGGAGATGAAACGGCTGAGAGCGGCCAGGCTGCCCGTCACCCTCTGCACCTCCCTCACCGTGCGGGGAGGGCTCATGTCTATAATTGCCTGCACTTTGGTCGGGTTCGCCTCGATTCCTCGCTGGCTGACCATGTGCCCCAAGAACTTGCCCGACTCGACGCCGAAACTGTACTTTTTCGGGTTGAGCCTCATTCGATATTTCCTCAAGATTTTGAACGTTTCGGCTGGGTGTGTGAAGTGGTCTTCTTTCCTCTCGCTTTTGACGACGATGTCGTCGATATATACCTCCATGGTCGTCCCGATTTGGTCGTGAAACATGTGGTTGACCAGTCTTTGGTAGGTTACCCCTGCGTTCATGAGCCCGAATGGCATTCGTTTCCAGAAGTACATGTTTTTCTCGGTGAGGAAAGTGGTGTGCTTCTGGTCGTCTGCGGCCATCGGGATCTGGTGGTAGCCGGCAAATGCGTCCATGAAAGTGAGCATCTCGTGCCCGGCCGTGCTGTCCACCAGGTGGTCGATGTGTGGCATTGGGAAGTGATCTTTTGGGCAAGCTTTGTTTAGGTCCGTGAAATCGATGCACAGCCGCCAGGTGTTGTTGCTCTTTTTGACGAGTACATCATTGGATACCCATTGAGGCTTGTCGTCGGGGTCGACCATCCCGATGAGCTTATTGTCGAGCAGCTTTTTGACTTCGGTGGCAATGACCGCGTATTTGTCTGGGCCGAATTTCCTTATTTTCTGTGAGATTAGCTTGCGGGATGGATCGATGTGCAATTGGTGTGAACATACGGCTGTCGATCCCGACCATATCTTCGTGGGACCATGCGAATACGTCTAGATTTTCTTCTAAAAATGTGGTCATCGATGCCCGCATCTCGTCGGACATCGACGAGCCGAGTTGAACACTTACTTCCGGCCGACTCTTCATCGTGACTGAGATCAATTTTTCGATCGGACTGGCTCCCCGCTCGCCATAGCGAGGATCGTCGATCTGCCCTGTCAGGGTGTTGTCGATCTCCATAGGTTCGTACCCGAGCCTGGGCTCGAGGTCATTTTGAGAGTTTTTGGTATTTTGTGGATCTTCTTCCATTGGGTGGTCGGCGGGTGGGATTTCTTCGTCTATCTCCATGTCTCCCTCCCCGACCGTGCAGATATAATCTAAATTTGCGGAATTTGAAATAGAATCGATATACGCTAAACATCCGCGTGCCATTTTCTGATTACCCTTAAGAGTTCCAACCTTCCCGGAGGGGGTTGGGAACTTGATACAATAATAGAATGCTGAGGCGGCGGCTTCGAACTCGTGCTCGAATGGCCTGCCGAGAAACCCGTTATAGGTTGACGGCTGGTCGACAATAATAAAGTCGAGCTGTTTCGAAGCCTTAACCTCAGCGTCTATACTAGAAACTAATTCTACGGCTAGCCTAACTATCCCGTAGGGTTTCACTGTGGCGTCGCCGAAGCCCTTGATGACCTGGTCGCATGGCTCCACATACTTCTCAAAGGAGCTGTCCAGCTGGTCGAATGCGGCCTTGAAGAGGATGTTGCAGTAGGCCCCGTTGTCGACGAGCATGCGATGGACGATGACGTCTATGATGTTGACGGACACGACCAGGGCGTCATGGTTCGGGTAGATGACCCCAGTGCGATCCTCCTCCTTGAAGGCGAGGAGGTCCGTCTCTCTTGCCGTCATGTTGACCAGCATGGTGATTTGGTGGACGTTGTCCATTGCTCGCAGCTCGCTCTTCTGCCTGCGGTTGGATAGCGAGGTGGTGGGTGTGAAGCCTCCCACCGGGGAGAGCATGTTGACGGCGCGGCGGGCTTGATTTTCTGGCATCGGTGGGCATATGAGGGCCGCCTCCCGGTTCGGCTCTGCGGGGCGGGCAGCAGCTTGAGCTTCCGGCCTGGCCGCCGGTCTTTTTACGAACTCCTCCAGCTTTCCCTCCTCGAAGAGCCGCCAGAGTTGTTTCAGGAGGTCGCGGCACTCGCTTGTGTTGTGCCCGGCGGTCTGGTGGTAGTGGCAATATTTGTTGGGGTTGATCTGCACCCCTGGTTTGTGAACCCATGGCCGTGCCTTGGGCATCATGTTTTTGTCCCGGATCTGCACATTGACGTACTCCGGGGTGGCCGACAGTCTTTCGGCCAGTTTCACTTCGACGGAGTCGAAGGGTTTGAACGGTTGGGAGGCCCGATAGGAAAAGCTTCATCGGGACGGCGTGCCGCGTGGCTTCTCCTTCTCCGTCGGCGTGTTCTCGCCCAGCCGCTGCGCCAGAATGTCGGCGTTGAAGATGATCTTCCCCGCCCGCTGCCGGAACTCCGAGTAGGACTTGGGATAGTCCTTGTTCATGGACCTCCATAGTTTTGTTCTTAGGCGGAGCCCGCCTATGACACCGACGAGCTTGACCTCGTCCCCGATGGGCTCGCCTTCCATGATGATTTGGTCAACCCGGTCGATGTACGCCCGGTCCGTCTCATCCTTCCCCTGGGCCAGGTTGGCCATGCGATTGGCGCCGGCCAGTCGTGGCGCCATCGAGGAGAAATGTTCCAGGAACAGCTCCCTCAACTGGTGGAACGAAACCACCTTCCCCGCGGGCAGCGAGGAGTACCAACGGTGTGCTCGGTCACCGAGGGTTAATGGAAACATCCGGCACTGGGTCGCGTCTGTGGCCCCCATGGATATCATGTAAGTAGAGTATTTGCTGAGATGGGTGACGGGGTCCGTCTCCCCGTCATATTGGCCCACGGCGGCCACGTTGATTTTTGGTTGGGCAGGGGCCCGTACCAAGATGTCTGCGAAGGGCGAGTTGGGCATGTAGGGGATATGATGTTGCCCGTCCCGCCTCTCGAGCTTGGCCTCGAGGTCTGTGACCTTCTTTAAGATAGCGGCCATAGCGTTGTCGGCCGCGGGGGGAGAACGGGGACGAGGGTTGTCTCCCAAGCGGTCACGGACCGACGGCCTCGGGGCCGCGTCGTTGTGACGCCTGGGAGAGCGCGCCTGTTCTCGCTCCCGGGGCCTAGAGCTGGCGTTGGACTCACAGGGTCGGGCAGCTCCCCGAGCCTGGGAACCCAATCTGGAGAAAACCGATCCCGCCGGTCGGCGAGAAACCCGCCGTGAGTCGGCCTCCTCGTCGAGGCGCCTCTTTAGGTTCTGAGGCCGTGGGTTACTGGCGGCCCTCCTGGCCGTCTCTTGCTCCTGCTGTGGCTGGCTGGTGGCCCTGGTCTGGGCTGGCTCCTTTCCGGGTCGATGAGTGCGGATAGGAGCAGCGTCGATCTCGGCCTGACGGCGTTCGATCATGGCCTTTGCGGCCTGGAGGTCCTCCGGAGTTCTTATGGCCGACAGAAACTCGAAGGGACCTTGGAGGGTTTCCGCCGTGGCCGGAGCCGGAGTGGCGGTTTCGCCGATGTCCTCGACTTGGTGCTGGGTTCGTGTGGCCTTCGAAGTGGTCATTTTTTGAATGAAAGTGAGTGGGGTTTTGTTCGAGGTGACTAGATGAACGAAACCGAGTGTACTTCGATATTAGTCACCCTCCTTCTAGCGCCAAAACGTTGACAGCGATTTATATCGGACCTCGCTGCCGGGTTCCTAGCGGGTAGGATTCGATATTATTGATAACAAGAAGTAATAAATGTGAGAGTAAATGAGCTCTCAAGAGTGTATTTGCAATAAATGTGATGTGTGTTCCATTTGGGCATTAAAAGCCCTATTTATAGTGTACAAGGTGGGTGTTCCCCATGCTTGGTTGGTGGACCCGTAGGTCCCCCCTACTCCTAGCTGGAAGGTAATAAGTGGCTACAACCTCCCCTACGAGCCAACGAGGAGACGCCACGTGGCGCTGTCACCCCTGAGGTGATTGGACTTAGCCCCAACTGCCCTCTTTGACCCTGTCACATCCTCTGGACTGATGGCACCCGACGTCCTCTCACAGCTGGCGCAGCCTGGGGTCGGGCAGACGGGTACTCGGGTACCGGGAGACGAGTCCGGACGAGAGTACCTAGGTGGTTCATTTACGGGTAGGCGGGTAGAGCGCCTGCCCCGGAGCTCGTCGCTGGCCGCCCGATACCCGGGCCTGTGGGTTATAAGTTCCCTGCCCGGCAGCTCCCAGAGGCTCGCGTCGGGTAGCCTCTAGGTCCCCGCCCGTCTGTCTGACCAGACGGCGGACTACTCTTATCTGAGCCCGCTACAGTAGTGGGTTTATGTCCGATACCCGATGGGTCGGGTAGTAAATATCAGGTGTAACAACCCTCAAATTTTTATTTTTATTTTTTTTACAGAGAATTACCCTAAAATTATATAGGAAAAAGTCATCATTAACAAGTAACATTAATTCGTCACTTTTGGAGAATGTTTGTACAGTGATTCATTTTCGCATAGACAAAGTATAGAGTGAAACTAGTTTATACATAAATTCGTAAAGGGTATTAGTTGTCTTAAGTATTAGTTTTTTTACTTAAGAGTATTACTGATTTACACTAAAGAGTCTTAGTTGTTCGGTGAAAATGAACTAAGACTCTTCAGTGTAAACCAGTAACACTCTTCAGTAAAAACAACTAATACTCTTCAGTGAAAACAACTAATACCATTCAGTGATTCATATATAAACTAATTTCATTCTATACATACTCTTTCGCATAATTTGCACACTTCCCCGCCTTCAACAGCCAATTTTGTACCATGATTGTCTTCAAAGAATTCACAAAAATATGGTAATTACATGTATATATTGTCTAAACACCAAATCCCAAATTCAGAAACTATGATTAAGAAATTAGATGTAAAAAAAAAACTTAGTCCCAATTTTAAAATCTAGGTCTTAAGAAATCTAGATTCAAAACCGCAAGAAGACCACGCTGGCGGAAATGGACACTAATAGTTGCAAAATTATAGTATGGAGGCAAGAGAGAAAATCAGGGTAAAAACATCATTCTTCGTATCTACAGTACTATGGCTTGATTAAATAAACTGCCCATGGACAAAGGTTAAAATAATTTATTAATAAGTAAATACAATCTAAAATAATTATTTATTTTATTATTTATAGTATGTATAGAGTCTGTTCAATGAAAACGACTAATATTCTTCAGTGAAAACGACTAATACACTTTAGTGAAAACAACTAATATTCTTCAATGGTTCATGTATGAACCATTTTCACTCTATACTTTGTCTATTATTTAATAATTACAAATACTCAATAATCAATTTTTATTATATATAAAAATGTAATAAATAAGCTAAACTATATGATATTCAATATACATAATTAGTAAAAAAGGAAAAATCACCATACATTTAAAAGTAGTTACAATCTCAAGAACAAAGTTAAAGTCTCAAAAATTGAAAAGGATGTAGATCCATGATAAAAAAAATTAGAAGAAAACTATATTAATTAGAAAAAATTATACAATTAGGAGAGAAATAGAGAATTTGATATTTTGGTTCAAAGTATATTAATATTGGTGTTTATTTATAGAAAAAAAAGTTATGAATTTTGGTGTTTTTTTTTTTTTTTTTTACCAAATAATGTTTAAAATCGAAAATTCATTAACCAATTATATTTTACCATTTGTCAAAAAAAGGGGGATCTTCAATGCACAACCCAAGTTGTTGCAGGCCTGGGTCGACAACCTCAATTAAGTTTTTTTTTTTTTTTTTTTTTTCTATCTTCTAGTGTCAAAAGGTTAAGATAGGTTATTAGCGGACATAGTCTAAGGGACCTTTAACCCAGATTCCCCGGATAACCCGAGTATATTACCCAACAAAGTAAACAATATACAATCTACTATTAGCCTAAATGGAGTTTAACTTGCAAAGTGAACACAACCTAAGAAGTCTAATAAAAAAAACATTTACATGAATTCAAACCTTTGACCTCATAAACATTAATTGGGTAAATTTTATGAAAATGATTTATAATAAGTTTATCATGATACTGTTTTAAAGTATCGAATATTTGACCAGAAGTATCGATAATCTCACCAAAAGTATCATTAATTTGGGTTCAAGAAAATTTACTACAATTACAATATAATACCACCTACCCAGATTAATGATACTCTTGATGACATTATCGATACTCCTAAAAAATATTCATTACTTTAATATAGTTTCATTATAAGCTTATTATAAAATATCTTGATGACATTATCAATATTACTGGTCAAATATTCGATACTTTAATATAGTTTCATGATAAGCTTATCATAAACTATTTTTATATAATACTCTATCTTATTAATTATTATATTTATCAATTAAGCTAAACTCTTGGAAATTTTTTAATATATATTGTATATAACTTGAGTCTATAAAAATTTATACATCTTTCTTTTAAAGGATTCTTGATTATTTATGGAAGGTTTGAATTTTTTTTATTAATACTTTATGAATATATATATTTCTGATTATAAGAGATGCAATTTAATTATCTCAAACTCGATATCTTTCCTTGTTCTTTTTTTTTTTTTTTTTGCCTCACAAGATTTCCGTGTTATTCCTTGATTATTTGTTCACACATAAATTTTTAATTGCTAATATTCAACGATTAGTTTTTTTTTTTAATCATGTAAACTCTACTTTCTGTCTTCCTTCTTCTTCTATTTTGATGATATTATATTTATTTTATATGTATCGTACATTGAAGCGTGAAGATTTTCAAGTGAAAATTAATCTCCTTAATGTTATTTCTTGTGTGGTTTTTTTTCCCATTTCGACTGGTAATCTTATTTTTCATTAGGGATTATATATTTGTAAGTCCCGTAACTTTGCACTATTTTGAATTTGGTCCACATGAATTACACGTTTTGATTTTGGTCCCGTAAGTTTGAGATTATTTTGATTTTAGTCCTTTTACCTTGATTTTTTTGATATTGGTCCTGTAAGTTTGAATTTTTTCTAAAAGAAATTGGATTACACGTTTTGATTTTGATCCTATAAGTTTTAAAAGGACTAAAATAGAAAAAAATCCAAACTTATAGGATCAATATCAAAACCTGTAATTCATGTGGACCAAATTCAAAATAGTGCAAAGTTACGGGACTTACAAATATATAATCCCTTTTCATTATTCTCTCTCTAAAAACCTTTCATCTTTCTTATAGAATAGTGTTTATCAATTTTGAAGGTGGACATTTAATAGGGGATGAAGTATTACACAATTTTTTAGTTTTAACTATTTTTTTATGAAGTATTTTAAATATTTTTTTTCTCTATCTTTTCTTCATATTAGTCAGTTAAATTATTTCTTCTTCAAAAAAATATTTTATCAAAGCAATTATTTATTGCAAATTTTAAAATGTGATGATTCAATCTCTATATATATCATGGCTTAAATAAGTAAATTTAATCAAATTATATGTTCAATTTTAATATGAATAAATTAGATTTCTTTTTACCGTATATGTGTGTTTGTCAAAATAGATTGTATTATATAACGTTCTAAATATGGAGTAATGTGATAATGTGTCAATAAAATATAAAAATTTAATTAATTTTATGAACAACCCGCATAAAACATGGGGAAGTTATAAAAATATATATTTAAACTAATAATTTGGTATAAACTCAAAATATCAATAAATCCTGAGTCTAGTTAAAAATATGATAAAATAAACAAATCTTTAAATAACAATATTATTATAATTATTTTTAAAATTGATTTTCAAGGTAAAATATGTCTAAAAGGCTTTAAACAGACTTTCAGTCTGGACTCGATTATTTAAAGGGCTCGGTTATATACTCCTCCATAAGAGATACACCTATATCTATTACTTACTATATATAAAGAGGACTAAGTTCAAAATGGACCAGTTAACTGTGGGTTTCCGGTTGCTCAAAGCACCTGCTGGCTAAAGGAAAGCCTTTGCTGAGAATTTACGTGGCTCTCTTCCTTGACAGCTGTCCATCTTTTATCTTTTCTCTGTCGTCTTCTCCGATACTCTGCCTCTTTCCTATTTTGTGTGCTTCAACAAAATTACCAATTCTTAACAATTTAAAAAAATCCCTAATTTTTTGTATAACCACCCGCCGCTACCTCACACCCACTTCCACGACCTTGGTCAGTTTTCTTCCAATAGCAGGTAAGTGTCCAAAGAGATTGTATCGTCGATATTTTTTTTGTATTATCTCCACCTTTTTCCTCCTTTTTTACCCTCTCTTTTCCTCTTCCTTTCTTGCATCTGTTAAAACAGCTATGACCGTCCATCAGTGCGCAGTCTTTATTACTGCACCTTCAGTTAAGTGTAAGTTTCTCACTCTCTCTCTTTTGTCAGGATTCTTAAATAATTATTGTATTTTTCGGATTTGGAACCATGAATTTGCTTGGTTGTTTCAATACACATCATGATCAAACTGAACCCAATTCCGTTTTGGGCGTTGGTCTCTGACGATTCTTCTTCGCCGGGAGTCTCCACTTTCTGCCTTGAGTTTTAATTTCAGTTTTTGGTTCCTTGTTGATTCGCCTAATAAGTTTTTTTCTTCATTTAATTCTCACTCTATGTTTGGCATTGATCATATACGACTTCTTCAACTACGTGTAATCTATGTACTTTCTTTGCTTTTAAGTCCATAGTTTCTTTGAGTTATTTTAATCCTTACAAATAATTAATTTAAGAGTGAGTATAGAGCAGCTAATCTTGGGGGAATTTCACAACTAGGATAACTTCTTACCACCAGTAACAATTAGATGATATTTTAATTAATCAATAATGCAATTTAGCAGTCAACCACTCTCCATAAAGGCATAGTATATATATTTTAATTGGATTTTCCATTTCAAAAGTTCATTTCTACTAATTTTCACCTCCCCTGTTATTTATTTCTTTGAATGCTCAGCTTATGACTTTGTCATGTCAAAACAGAGTGGTGACAGGTTTGATGTTTGAAGGGTGTCGTGGGGTATGGCTTTTCCGTTTTTTGGTTTTAAGTCTGGACGGAGGGAGTATTAAGTAAGCCTAAATGTGTTAATTTCTGGTGGATTTTGGTTGAAGCTGTGGCATTGAGATTAATTAATTTTCCAGAAATTGATTTTTGTTCGAATTTGAAAACAATTTGTTCATCAATTTGAAACTGAAATAGCAGAATCATTTAAAGAAGTTTGGTAGTTAAGTGTAGAGCAGGTTGGACCAATCTGAGAGCGATTGTTGGTTACTTAATGCATATTTTGTGGCTTCATGTTCTGAAGTGGTGTTTCAGTAGACTAGACTTTCACTTATTTTGTTCAGTAGATACTAATACAACAATATATCACTGACCTTTTTCAAAATGTAGTCTTATTAACATACGATATGAGATGGTTGTTGGAACTATGAGGAGAAGAAATTAAAATTCATTACATTTTTATTCAAATTTCAAATTAATAGTTGGCATTTTTAGGTTGTTTTAATTTGTTTGTTGATCCCAACTAAACCGTGGTAATAACATACCATTGAGAACTGAGTTATCTAAAGGCAATTTTTAATATTATTATATGTATGATGTAATATATATGCCCCTCCTGCATATCACATTTTGAATTGAGCTATGTAACAATGCTTTGTGTAAACTGTCAATTTGCAAACGTAAACTCATTTATTTCATCTTCTCTTCTGCAGTTGCATACTCTCCTTGGTAATGCCAGACTTCAAAGAGCATCCGCTCCCACCAAAACTTGCATCAGCTATGAAATGGGAGATGCTTCATACTTCTGCCTTGGGCCATATCCCGTTTTAGGATTGACTTGAAGCGATTTTACTAACTTCTACTAGTCGCTCACCCGCAAGCGAACGGGTTCACTGTAGTATGAGCAAGTATAACGACCAAGTATATCGAACCCAAGGGACAGTGTATATGCGAATAGATCCCTGAAGATCTACGCGTCGTAATTAATATGAGTGTATTGTTTTTGGATTTTTTGGAAAGATTAATTAAACTAAACTAAATTATCCTACGAATGCAAAAGGAAGATTAAACGAAATAACAAAAGGTGTGTTTTCAAATATGAGATGGTGATGCTTAAGACAGGAATCCCTACGTATACTAACGGTGCAGGTACATAATCAAAATAACTGTGACACAAGAATTAACCTAAGTCTAAGAATGCAAGGTGTGTTGGGAAAATAGGGGTGCCCGGAATCTATTCGGGATGAAATTTAAATACGAATTTAAATACAATTATTACTAGCATGAATTAATCCTCTTGTAGAATTGGCCTTTGGATAAACGGGACAATCACGATCTCGCTCTATCGACCCAAAAACCTTCTCAAGTATTTCCCTTTCACCTCACTTGATCACCGGTGGGAGATGCTTTCAAGTAATTTAATAAACTAAGGAAAAAGAAAAATATATATGCTTCTTGATTTTTCCAACACATGGAATTATGTACTTGGGGATGAAATAATCACCACATATTTATAGGTGAGAGTGGACGAAAATTGTAGGATTATTTGGGCTTGGAGAAAATCTTTTCTTAGACTCTAAGAAATCTTGAATATATCTCATATATTCTTTTCTCCACAATAAAATATTCCACAAAAATCTCATTCACCTATAAGACTTGAAATTCTCGAAAATAATAAGATTGAATCCAAGATTTGGATCTTCTTGAATATATGAGATAATCTTGTATTCCAAGAATACTTATCCTCCATAATATCTTTCCAAGAAAATCAACAAAATCTAATCTCTCTTAATATCCTAATTTTCGAAAACTTTAAGGAAAAATCAGCAATATAATTTTCTTTTTATTTTAATCATCTTATCATTATTGGGCTACTTAATGGGCTACTTGAGGGGCCTTAAGGAGAATTAAGATTGGACCTCCTAATGGACTTCTGAATTTCAATATTGAGCCCCAATATAATTCAGCCCATTAATATTAATTATTACCACTAATAAATTAATATTGCACTATCCATCTTAATCCATATTACGATAATATGGGCTCCCGGTTATTATTTCCCGCGTTTAAGATTATCAAGTCCATTAATTAATTGAGCCTCTGAATAGCTCTAAATTAATTAATATATTTCACCTTGAAGTAAAGACAGCTCAACATTATTATTCGTACCGAAGAAACTGATTCTTCACTTGCAAGATTTGGTACAATAAAACTTCTGAGCCCACCAAGGGGACTAATCACACGAGCCGTACTCGCACGCATTTCTCCGTATTAAATCTTAGCAACTGTCGTATGATTAATATTACTGCCCAAGACACAAAGTTCTAAGTCGCAATGATTCTCACCCAACATGAATCAAAGCAGTAACCATTAAGCACACACGGTTCTATTTAAGTGACAGAGATTAAGAAATCTACAACCACTGAGGTCTAATTCTTCACCTTTCAGAACAGAAGAATTTATCCTCGCTGTAGGTCCTCTTCAACACATACTAAATGTGCTAGTGCAATCTCTTAGTCAAGACAGACCAATCTGAGCCTTACACATCGACCTTTCACGGCGGATTGTTCAATTCCACCTAGGTCGTGAAAATGTACGTTTAGTTACAAGTAAACTGTTAATGTTGTCTTCCGTGATCGGGTATCACCACATTAACTACAATGTAACATGTACTATATATTGAACGGTTTGCAATAGAAATTCAACATTCAATCATAACTAAAGCAAATGTGATAAAAGAATTATTCTCATAAAACGAGTGTTTGATACACGAGTTATACAAAGTAAAGCATACTTTCACGTATAACTCCAACAAGGTGAAAGCTCGAGATTCTAAACCCTAATACTTTACCCTAACACTCGACTTCACGAACCTACTAACAAGTTAATAGATTGTGCTTAATTAATGAGACCCTAATTTAACTAAGGTGATGCGGTCGTCCTCCTTCGCTAAACCGGTAGATGAATTAGTCTTTCCTAAACCCTCTCATTAAGTCTACTCGTTGTTAAAGAGTGATACGGTCGTCCTCTCTCTAACATCTTTCGAACGAAATTCAAGAGCGAAGTCTAGATTAATTTTAAGAATTCATTAACCAAGAGAATTAAAACCTAACGTCACAAATTACCCTAATTACGTACCCACAACCTACTTCTACGAGTTCATCCTACCCTAAGCATGCAAGGGTTTTAGCTAGACATAGATTTAACGTAAACAATAACAATTAGACAAGTGACGAACACGAACATGGTAATTAAATCAAAGAAAAGATCGTACATAAACTAGGGTTTTAAGATATAAAAGAATAAACTAAAATTAATTAGCAAAACGAGGTCTCAACGTATTCAAGAACAAAAGATATTAAGAAACGAAACTAAAACGTGAAATCGTAATGTGAATTCGTAAGCAAAAACCTCAAAAACGTAAAATTAAACTTGCTCGTCTCTTCTCTTCCTTCTCTCTCTAAAAATTCTGTGTAAAAGTGATGTGGTGCGTTCGGGGATCCTTCAAAACGTGTTTGGAAGAGGTATATATAGGCAACGGGTCGAAACGGGATCTCATGGGCCAAAATTCCCGTCGAGCTCGAGTAGAGCTCGAGTAAAAGTACTCGAGCAATGCAAGCTCGAGTGTTAGGAATGTACAGAACGTGAAAAGTGCTCGAGCCCCTTGGCTCGAGTAGTTCTACTCGACCGGACTCTGCTCGAGTAGTCTACTCGAGTGCCCGCGTCCTGCCTACTCGACCGGCTTCTGCTCGAGTGCACTACTCGAGTGCCCGAGTAATGGCTACTCGACCGAAGCTGGCTCGAATGCACTACTCGAGTGCATGAGTAGTGTTTACTCGAGCTCATTCATCTTGAGTACTTCAATGACACTTTTGCTCGCTCGAACTAATACTTCTCGTATTTCTTCCATATCTTCTCATCCGGGTATCCGTTTGAGTCGATTCGAAGTCCTACGAACTCCTCTTTTTGCCCTCTATCCATCTATAAGTATCAAAGAAACAAATTTGTTAGTTTGAGAAAATAATACTCAAATGACTCTAAATACTTATATGAGTCCATCAAAACAAGGGCAATTCGAGCGACGAATCATGACAATTTCACGCCTAATCAACCCCCCCAAACTTACCATGTTGCTTGTCCTCAAGCAACGAAATAATAAGTCAAGTAAAATTGTTAGGAATGAGTCAAGGAATCCAATCATGCAAGTACAAAAATTCGAGCTTCAAAGATGCATCACAAGTATACTCACTCACCTTCCTTTATCATATTCATGCAACAACAACAAGAAACACCAAAATCAAACATGGATGTGCACTCAACGATGTGTTTCACTCCCTTTCAAGTGTATAACAATGATCAAGGGACTCACTCAATCAATCAATCACACAAATTGGCAGCCATGGGCTTGTAAGTGCTCTTAACTTCGACCATACTCTAGAAATCAATACCGAATCAAAAAGGACTTTTCTCAAGGTTGTAATGTAGGCTCTTTGGACAGGTGGGATAACAATATAGGGTAAAGTGACTAACGTGAATGGAGAATAGAAAATCAAACTTTGGCACTTTGAGATTAGGAACAGAATACTTCAAACATGTTCAATCAACACCCTTTCAATTCAAATTCTCTCAACACTTCAATTTTTTTTCTTTCTCACTCTTTCATTTTTTTTCAATCACTTCACTTCTTTTTTTTCTTTTTTGCACAAACACATGAGCTCATTTTTTCTTTCTTTTGCTCATTCCCAATTTTTTTTCTCTTTTTCCCACATCTCATAGCTTCATCACTCCTTCTTCTCATATTCACTCAACAAACAACCTTTTCCTTTTTCAACTCAATTCACTCCCTTCACATTCACACTTTCCTATTCTTCACTCAAATTGGGACAAAAAGGCTTAGGAATTGGAATAGTGTTCATATGTGCTAGCAAATAAAATAGGCTTTAGGCTCAAAGGGGCTAACAAGGGATAAATATCAATGGTAAGGAAAATTTTGGCTAAGTGACTCAATAAAATCAAAGATGGCCTAAGATCCTATTCGGCATGTCAAACTAGACACAATCAAGAAGCAAGAGCACACACAAGTTCTAGCATCCTCTAAGGTGATGATTCACTCACAAATGAAGAGATTAATTCATGCATCAAAATCTCATAAGGCTCAAATCTCACGGCTTTCACATCCATGCTAGTTCTAGTGAATTCTCACTCTCATCACACAAGTACTCAAAAGAAAAATTCACAAGCATACAAGTTCTTTCTCACATCAGCTCAAACTCAACCACTCACACAAAAGAATTTCTACCTCACCCTTACAACTCACTCTACTCATCAAATCATACTCAACGATAGTAATCAACAAGCATAAGATGATTGATAAGCATGAAATGTGCAATAGCGAGTCAACTCAAAATCACCCCAAGGAGTATCTCAACAACCAATAATCACTCAAACTCAACTCAAAGATAAGGGCGTGCATGCATGTGCAATGTAACAAGAAACATAAAAAAAACTCCACCCCCCCAAACTTCGACCTTGCTAGAGGTCTAAGTTTGGGGTTGTGGGTTACCTCAACCAAATAATTATGTTTCTCTCACTAGCTTTGCACACTTCCTTGCTTGAGTTGGTCCCTTCAATCTGAATAACTACATGATACCTTTACTCCTTTAGAGACAAGCCTACAAGCAACTCACTCAAATACGAGGTTAAACATACGACTCAAAATAACTCCCTAATAACTAAAAAAAACCCAAAGCAAATAAAAAAATCTAATGGGTTGCCTCCCATTCAGCGCTATTTTTAAGGTCCTCATGCCGGACCGAGCTCAAAGGAGCTTATGGGACATCATACTCAAATTTACCTCCCTCACTCTCATAAGAGTGGTGTTTGAATTTCTTTCCTTGTTGTCCCTCCATCATGAGTTCCTTTCCTCTCTTCTCATTCCCAAGTGTTATGGGTCTCAACTCCTTCTTTCCTTTATCTGGAGGAGTCTTACTAAACAAGTTCTTGAATTTTGACTTCTTCTTCTTAACTCCTCCTTTTCATTCTAGCTGGACCACGTCTACTTTCTTCACCTCTTCATCCTTCAACTTCTTCACTTTATCCATATCAGAATAATCAAGATCATAATGCTCATGGGTTAAATAGTCAAGTGAAGGACTAACAAAATCATAAATATGAGAAGGATTGGGGATAGAAGGTGTGTCTTCAACACTAGGATCAATGGCATCCGTGCAATACAAGCTCTCATCCTCCTTCGGGTGCTTCATGGCTTCATATAGGGAGATCTTCACTTCTTGATCATCAACCTTCAACGTAATCTTCCCATTTGCCACGTCTAGCACCATCCCTGCCGTAGCTAAGAACGGTCTTCCCAATATCAGGGGCACGTGCTCATCTTCCTCCATCTCAAGCACTACAAAGTAGGCTGGAAAAATGTGATCTCCAACTCTCACTAGGACGTCTTCAACCACACCCTGAGGTCTAGTAATAGACCGGTCGGCAAGTTGAAGCGTCATCATTGTGGGTTGAAGTTCACCACCTTCCAACTTCTTGAAAAGCGATAACGGCATCAAATTAATGCTCGCTCCGAGGTCGCACAACGCTCCCTTCTTGATCCCGTTCCCGATATCACAAAGAATCGTGAAGCTCCCGGGATCCTTCAGCTTCGGTGGAAGCGCCTTGTGCACTAATGCACTCACCTCGTGGTTCAGCTGCACCAACTTCGGCTCATCTACTCGCCGTCTTTTCGCAATCAAGTCCTTCAGAAACTTTGCATAATGCGGCATCTGTTCCAAAGCATCATAAAAAGGAATGTTAATGTGAAGTTATTTAAAAACATCAAGAAATTTTGCAAATTTTTCATCAAGCTTCTTTTTCATGAAGCGTTGTGGATACGGGACTGATATCACAGATTTGAGTACCCCCCATTCATCTCTTTCTGTTTCTTTCACTTTATCCCTTGCTTCCTTTGCCTTCTTCCACTTAGGAACTCTCTCAATCTCCTTACTTTCCTTGCCCTTCTGGGACTCATCCATATCTTTATGCTTCTCAATCCCTTCACTTTCAACCCCCTTCTCAACAGTAACACCTCCATCTTTCTTGTCTTCTCTTTCTCCCATCTCAGCTTGAGGCGTCTCAGAATCAGCAGGCATCTGAGGACCTTCATAGTTGGTTCCACTTCTAAGCTGGATCGCCTTGCAATGCTCTTTCGGGTTCCCCTCCGGCATGGAAGGATATTTTCCCGGCTCTCTATTCACCATCTTTGCAATCTGGCTCATCTGGAACTCTATAGAAGTGAACCTTCGATTGTTCTCTTGTTGAGTTCTAGTCCACTCAACGTTCATCTTCTGGAGGTCTTGATCACGTTGATCACCCTTTTTATGCAACTCCTTCACATCGTACTCCAAGGATGACAACCTCTTACTTCCTTCCTCCACCTTCTGAAGAATAGCTCTCAACATCTCCTCGGTTGATGCACCGCCTTCTCCACCGGGAGGCTTTGAACCTGGATCAACACCTGCAGGAACAGTAATACCAGCTTTTGGGTTAGCATAAGAAAAGTTCTCATTTTTCCTCCATGTGTTTTGAGGAGGCTGTTGGCCTCCTTGAATTCCTTGTGTGTTCCTCCATTGATTTTGAGGCGGCTGTGGCCCTGGAGGTGCAAATGGCTGGCCATAAGAAGGTCTTCCATACTGATTTCCACCTTGGTAGCCATTCTGATTGTAATACGGACCTCCCATGTAATTGGCTACCTCTTGTTGTCCACTTGGTTGGTCTACTCTCTCATTCTCTACTGCATGCTCTCCAACCAAACTCTTCCCCAACTCGAGGTTGTTGATCTTTTCCATCATGGCCATCAGCAGCCTTCTCGTTTCTTCTCCCTCTTCAACCTAATGTACTCTCTGAAAATCTGCATCCACACCCCAAGCACCTGCATCCGTGACAATGTTGTCCACGATCTCCCTACACCTCTCTATGCCTTGATTCAGGAATGCTCCACCCGCACAGGCGTCTAAATGGTCTTGCCCCGCCTTGTTGGCACCACTACAGAAGAATGCCATAATGTCTCCCTCGTTGTACCCGTGTTGCGGGCACTCAATCAGCATGTTTGAGTATCTCTCCCACGCTTGGCATAAATCCTCTCCAGACTTCTGGCGAAAGGACGAGATCTCAATTCTAGCCTTGATCATCCTAGATGGAGGGTAGAATCGCTCGAGGAACATACGCTCGAGCTCAGTCCAAGTGGTAATACCTCCCCGCGGGAGCGTATTATCGTACCACTCCTTGGCTATTCCCGTCAATGAGAATGGGAACAGCCTAAGCCTCTTGGCATTTTCAGACATGCCATTGTAATTGAAAGTAGATGCTATCATGAGGAAACTCCTCGGGTGAGTGTGAGGGTTCTCCTTCCCGATCACCCCCTTGAACTGATTCTCAGTAAGCAGCTTTAAAATTCCCGGGGATATCGAGAAGTTGTTCGCCTCAACAAGAGGCAATGCCACTCCATCATAGTACCGTTGTGGCTGCGCTGCAAACCTCCATCGAATTGCCATATGTTGATCTACGTTCTGAGGAACGTGTTGAGAATTAGCAGCAGGTACGAGTACTTGTTGGGGTGGTGGTGGGTAAACAGGTGGTTGATTATAGACTGGGGTGGAGGATACGGGTATGGTGGGTAAGGATAAGGTGGGTATGGGTAATGTTGGTATACTGGGTTGTTGAAAGGGTTATTTGGGTTTTGTGGGTAAGCAGAGTTTTGGTTCTGGTTTTGGGGTTGTGTTTGTGCAGAGTTGATTGTGTCTTGTGGGTTCGGGTGTGGGCTCTCAGTTCCCCCTATGGGTATCTGCTGATTACTGCTGTTTCCATTGGCACCCTCAGCCCGTTCCACAAGAGCAGTATACTCTGCAGCTATTTTGTCTAACTCCCCAAGTTCATCAGAAATCTTGTCTTTGTTTCCCGCGGCAGTAGTCATTCTTCTCAAGAAGGCTCGGTTCTTTCTAGCTATTGTCTCAGGATCTGCAGGCAACCTCTCTTCGCTCGTATTGCCTTGTGAGCGTGTTTTCATAAACCTGAAACACTAGCAGAAGGATCAAAACGCAACTGCCTAATAAATGGAAATAAAAATAAAAACAGAAAATAAATCACTCACTACTAACTACTAAGCTATCTACAAGTCCTATTCAAAAAGCATATAACGCCATCCCCGGCAACGGCGCCATTGACTTGAAGCGATTTTACTAACTTCTACTAGTAGCTCACCCGCAAGCGAACGGGTTCACTGTAGTATGAGCAAGTATAACGACCAAGTATATCGAACCCAAGGGACAGTGTATATGCGAATAGATCCCTGAAGATCTACGCGTCGTAATTTATATGAGTGTATTGTTTTTGGATTTTTTGGAAAGATTAATTAAACTAAACTAAATTATCCTACGAATGCAAAAGGAAGATTAAACGAAATAACAAAAGGTGTGTTTTCAAATATGAGATGGTGATGCTTAAGATAGGAATCCCTACGTATACTAACGGAGCAGGTACATAATCAAAATAACTGTGACACAAGAATTAACCTAAGTCTAAGAATGCAAGGTGAAAGCTCGAGATTCTAAACCCTAATACTTTACCCTAACACTCGACTTCACGAACCTACTAACAAGTTAATAGATTGTGCTTAATTAATGAGACCCTAATTTAACTAAGGTGATGCGGTCGTCCTCCTTCGCTAAACCGGTAGATGAATTAGCCTTTCCTAAACCCTCTCATTAAGTCTACTCGTTGTTAAAGAGTGATACGGTCGTCCTCTCTCTAACATCTTTCGACCGAAATTCAAGAGCGAAGTCTAGATTAATTTTAAGAATTCATTAACCAAGAGAATTAAAACCTAACGTCACAAGTTACCCTAATTACGTACCCACAACCTACTTCTACGAGTTCATCCTACCCTAAGCATGCAAGGGTTTTAGCTAGACATAGATTTAACATAAACAATAACAATTAGACAAGTGACGAACATGAACATGGTAATTAAATCAAAGAAAAGATCGTACATAAACTAGGGTTTTAAGATATAAAAGAATAAACTAAAATTAATTAGCAAAACGAGGTCTCAACGTATTCAAGAACAAAAGATATTAAGAAACGAAACTAAAACGTGAAATCGTAATGTGAATTCGTAAGCAAAAACCTCAAAAATGTAAAATTAAACTTGCTCGTCTCTTCTCTTCCTTCTCTCTCTAAAAATTTTGTGTAAAAGTGATGTGGTGCGTTCGGGGATCCTTCAAAACGTGTTTGGAAGAGGTATATATAGGCAACGGGTCGAAACGGGATCTCATGGGCCAAAATTCCCGTCGAGCTCGAGTAGAGCTCGAGTAAAAGTACTCGAGCAATGCAAGCTCGAGTGTTAGAAATGTACAGAACGTGAAAAGTGCTCGAGCCCCTTGGCTCGAGTAGTTCTACTCGACCGGACTCTGCTCGAGTAGTCTACTCGAGTGCCCGCGTCCTGCCTACTCGACCGGCTTCTGCTCGAGTGCACTACTCGAGTGCCCGAGTAATGGCTACTCGACCGAAGCTGGCTCGAGTGCACTACTCGAGTGCATGAGTAGTGTTTACTCGAGCTCATTCATCTTGAGTACTTCAATGACACTTTTGCTCGCTCGAACTAATACTTCTCGTATTTCTTCCATATCTTCTCATCCGGGTATCCGTTTGAGTCGATTCGAAGTCCTACGAACTCCTCTTTTTGCCCTCTATCCATCTATAAGCATCAAAGAAACAAATTTGTTAGTTTGAGAAAATAATACTCAAATGACTCTAAATACTTATATGAGTCCATCAAAACAAGGGCATTTCGAGCGACGAATCATGACAATTTCACGTCTAATCAAGGATGTAGATGTTTCTGGTCTGAAAAAGCATGGGCAAGGCTTTCTATCATGGATGCATGTTGAACTATCTGAGAATTCCCAAGTCATTAAGGTTAAGTTCATGAAGATGCATCTTACTGATATTAGGTTATTACACTTATTTTTTATTTATTCATCAACTACTCTTGGCAAAGAGCAAACAATTGTTAATACTTAATATTGTTGAGGTGCTTTGATGCAGATGAGGTTTTACTCTTTAACTTCCCTTGATAGCTATATGTCGCGGCATGTGAAGGGACTGGAGAGATGGTTACAAGCTGTAAACAGTTGGCGAAGTTTGACAGTCCGAGTTGTAATTTGTAACAATTTTGAATTTGTACGGCTTTTCGTTGCTAACTGGTTCAACCATAAATCCAATAAATATAAAGGCACTAAAGTAAATTGTAAACTAACACAATAAATCTGGGTTATCACCTCAAGAATTGAGGTGCACCCAAACTAGTTTATTATAAAGCACCTACTATACCTTTTTTTAAAATACCCTAAATTATGATTTCCTTCTCCTTATGTTTCCTCTTCTCTCTCATCTCTACGCCTTTTCCCCTTCTCTATCATCTTTGTGTCTCTTTCATAGAGTCGACCAACCACCGCTCCTATGTTGTGCCGCCCCCTGACGCCACCCACCACCTCCCTACGATGACAGTGCGCCTTCCCTCCACATGTAAAATTTGGGAAGAGAAGAAAATTTATAGATTAAAAAGATGGATGGGTTTTTCTTTAATTTTTTCTTCTTTCTCTTTAGATTACTTTGGGAGTTTTTTCAGAAACATTATTGCTTGAATCAAAGTCTTAGTCCTTTTTTATCTCCATCTGCTCTTATCTTTTTCCTATCAATTCTAAATAAAAATTGTAGAATTGATCTTCTCTTCTTTGATTTGTATGTTTAGTAAAGGGGAGTAAATCTACTATTTTCAGCGGCGGTGATATGGGCGGATGGTGGATCGGACTCTTGCAAGTATTAATATTTTTTTAGGATTAAAGATGAGAGGTGTATCTTCTAAATTTAAAAAGTAAGAGTAGTTTAGAACTTTTATCAATTAATTTTTATTCAGGATGTGTATTTCTTTATAACGGAGGGGTATTTAATCGGACCCTTATTTAATATGTCAGTCCCACCTAAGCCGAACTCGACTCCTCCTGTTCCTATCCCTCTACATGATATTAATTATCAAGTGACTGCCTAGTTCAACTTCGGTTCTAAATTGTCTTTCTGTTAGCGAGAAAATTAAAACAAGTTCAAATATTCTCTTCATGTATCTTGATCAACAATTAATTTTTTCCTACTTTAAAAAAATCAATGTTAAAATTGAAAATATATACAGACAAAATTTTATATGAAAATAAGTTCAAGATAAACATGCTATGAAATTGTTTTGTAAATTTTAAAATATTAAGTACTTGATCAAGAGTATAAAGAATTTCATTAAAAAAAAATAGAAATGAAATCAGTGGTATCAAGCATTATTATTATTATTCAAAAATATCAATAATATCATATTTTACTATTTAAATGATTCATCAAAAATTCATTAAGAAACATATAAAATATCAAAATATTTCTTTAAAGTACCAAAAATAAATTAGTGATTTATAAAATTGAATAATAATTTATATCAGGAATCGTTGATATATTTTTAAACCTACTCGTATAGGCAAAAGAAGATGATAAACACTCAAAGAAACCAGACAGATGACGTCTGCAGTGCTCAAAATGTGACACCCGCCTTCCCCAGAAATCCATAAAACCCATTTTCCAAATGTCTCAGGATTATTTGTACATATTTTTTTTCATTCCAAAATTATTTATACATTCTAAAAAAAATTAATTTTGCGTGCACACTCACAATAATATACACATATTTACCCATATATCATTACTTTACTCAAAAATTGATTTTTTTCTTAAGATGTGTGTCGTTTTAAGTGTGCAAATAATATCGGGACGGAGGGAGTACTTATTTTGTGGTTCTAACAACACTTTTATACATAAAGTGTGTTACTTATCACGTTTCAATTTTATAATTTAGAGCTCGTTTAACTAAGTTTATTTGAAATATTTTATAAATTATTTTTAAAAAAAATTGAGATGTAATTTTTAGTTAATTTATAAATTCTTAAAGTGTTTTGCTAATATAACTTATAAAATCTTTGAAAATTTATAATAAATATTTTATAAAATTTAATTTTCATATAAAATAATATTCTTTTTAGGGTTAATTGCAAATAAAACCACCACTTTTTTGCAAATTGCAATTTAATCTAAACTTTTCAATTTTTGCAAACAAAACTCCAATTTAATGTTTGGTTGCAATTTGAACCAACAACCAATTTTTTTACGGTCCGAAAATAATGTTTCAACTACTTGACAATGAATAAGTAATCATATTAATATGTTTAGATTGGTTCGGATGACAACGCATAATTAATCATTACGTTTGAGCATATTGAAATCGGTCTTTTAGTTGGAATTGCTAACAAATTATAAATTGAGGTTTTGTTTGCAACGATTCAAAAGTTTAGATTAAATTGCAATTTGCGAAAAGGTTGTAATTTTATTTGCAATTAACCCTTCTTTTTATGTTTTATGTTGAAATAGTGGTGGTGAGAATAGGAGAGGCGTGGGTGGTTGGCGGTGAAGGCAATTAAGAAAATAAGTTGGGAATCTAAAGTTTTATTTTTATACCTAATAAATTGTTAGGAGCTTATTTTATGATTTTACTAGCAGTTGAACATCTTATTTTGTCAAACTCATTGATATTGCTTATAAACTCTTAAACAACTTAAGACCCTATTTAGTAGGGATATGAGAAAATAGGTCAAGATAGACATTGAGATATGTTTCGGGGGTTAAAAATATTTGTTGGTCATATTACAATAATTTGATTATTATTTGTAGAAGAAGATAGTTCATAAAAAAAATTACAAATTCGTGGAAATTTTTATTTTACCCTCTATGATAAAACCAATATCTTTAACCTACACAAATTTCATCCTCAAAAAGTTACCAAAGAGAAAAATAAAAACCCCAATTCTACAGCAATCTCAACATCAATTTGAAGAAAAAAAAAATCTTCAATTGAGGCAAGAAATGGGGAAATACAATTGAAAACTCCAAGGAGAAAGAAACAAAACTTTCAAAAATGGCAACAACTTGAAACCCCAATTTTACATCAATTTGAAGAAGAAAATGTCAGGGGAAACGCAATTGAAAACCCAAAAATTTCAGAAAAATGGAAACTCCAATTTTATAGCGATTCCAAAATTAATATGAAGAAGAAAACATCAATTGAAGCAAGAAATGGGGAAAAACTTTACAATGTGCAACCTAAATGTCTTACAATAATTCCACAATATCCTTACTTTATCTATTTATATAAGCTTTCAATATAATACTAATTTTTATTAAATTGTATGTCCCACAATAAAGAAGTAAAAGGTTGATGGACGAAGGGAGTAACTTTTAATTTACCAAAATTCAATTTTAAAATTATAAATACACTACGATATGCTATTTCGAGAGTAGATCGATCCTATGCTGTTTAATTTCTCAAAAACTAAACTTTTAGCCCTTATTTAATGGGTAAAAATAACAAATGTCTTACATTCTCATTTAATAAAAACTAAATATTCATTTAAGGACAATATTTAATTGCTTTTAAACCCAATTTCCCAACAACAACCATTACAAATATTCTGTCCATGCTTCTAAATTAATCAAGAATTTACTTGCTCGCCAAAATTGGAAATTTACATAAATAGAAGAAACGATAAACACACAAAGGAAAACACACGCCTTCCCACCGATATCCATAAAACCCATTAACAGATTCTGTGCCTTTACGCCTTTGTCTTCTTCTTTCTTCCTTTTCTTCTTTAACGAGTTGTAAAGCAGCAGTTTAATGGCTGGAGATGCTAATTCTCTTAGTAAACCCCAAGGCAAGATTAACTACTTATTATTCCCTCTTTATAATTTCTGATTTGGGTTTTTTTCATTTTCTTCAATTTTCTCTCATTTGCAGTGATGGAAAATCATGATCACCAAAACGTTCTGCAGAAACATGTTATGTTCTTCGATCGGAATAATGATGGCCTAATTTATCCTTCCGAAACTTTTCAAGGTTTGTTTCTTTCTTTCCCTTAAAAAAAAACAAAGAGAAATTAATAGCTTGATATTTTAGGTAATTTAACGGTCAATTGATTCTTTTCGATCTCAAATTACGTCAAAGACAAAGTTTTATATAAAAACGTAATAAGTTTTTTTGTGAAACTCTTTTAAAGTATATATATTTAATCAGGTGTAAAATCACGAGTATAAAAAATCTGAGTTGATTTTTCTAACCTCTGATGAGAATTTTGGTATTTTTAATTAAATATTTGATATTTTAAAGTGATTTTAGGATAGGTGTATATAAAAACAGTTTATGATAGTTTTATTATAAAAATATTTTAAAATATTAAATATTTAATTAATTGTATAAAATCATGAGGATCAAAAATTTGAGTTGATTTTTCTAACCCTCAGGTGAGAATTTTGGTACTCTTGTTCAAATATTTTATACTTTAAAGTAATTTTATGATAAAGCTATTACGAAAATGGTTGATGATAATTTTATCATAAAACTTTTTTAAAGTATTAAATATTTAATTAGGGGTATAAAAGTACGAGTTCAAAAATCTGAATTCTGATGAGATTTTGATACTCTTGATAAAATATTTTATAATTTAAAATAATTTTATAATAAGTTTATTAGGAATATTTTCGTATAAAATCTATTCTATGCCAAATTTATGCCCTTAATTTTTCAGGTTTCCGGGCAATTGGATGTGGGCTATTGTTGTCTTCAGTGGCCGCCGTTTTCATAAACCTCGGCCTGAGTCGAAAAACAAGACCGGTAAATACTCTTATTATTTATTGTACCCATTTTTATATTTTAATTAATTATTAATTGAGGTTTAGCAATTGTAGGGTCGATAAATAAGCACATGTATAAAAATATGTGGGGAATAATAGTTTTTGCACCGGATGGACCCATATACTTTTTTTTTTTTTTTTTTGCAAATGTAGTATGATGGGAAAATTGCAATTTTGGTTATGTTATTATAGGGGTGGGCCATATTTCATTACTACTTTTAGTGTGTGCCACATGAGGCAACCATTTAGTATCCACAAATTTCAATTTTGTGCAATTTGAAGGCAAATCTTAAAAAAAGGATTCTGGCGAATTTTGTTCTCAAATTACACATAATTGGGAGTAAGATTTAATTTTAAGTGATATTCTTGAAAATGAATACAATTAAGTTAAAGTTAAAGTGCATGTTTAAAAATGGTGTGTAGAACATGTGTGACATTGTGTTGTTTATCTATTATTTTTCAGATTTTATACTTGAAAAGTTAACATTTTTGAAGATTTTATTAGTTAGCTTAAATCTGTTAGCAACCTTGTAGATAATGGTTATAATTTTCCATTGAATTGTGAATTCAGGGGAAATCCTTTTGTTTCCACTTCCCTATTGAAGTGAAAAACATCCATCTGAGCAAGCATACAAGCGATTCTGGTGTTTATGACAAAGAAGGAAGGTATACTTCCATTTTCTTTATCTTTTTTTATTGGTCTGCCTATTAATACTCGTGAAATTATTCTATGCATCCACTTAATAATTGTGATTAATTATGGGTATGTAGGTTGTTGGGGCTGTCACTAAATTGGTATCTTATGTTTATTTCATTCTTGAAGGTTTGTTGAATCGAAATTCGAGGCCATTTTTTCCAATCACGCGCATACTCATTCACACGCCTTAACATCAGACGAGTTGAGTAACTTCATGAAATCCAATCGTGAGCCCAAGGACTATGGTGGATGGTGCGTAAATAATTTTATCAATTCAACAAAAAAAATTATTATCTAACTTCTTTGTCCTCATAGGTTGGCTGCTTTCACAGAGTGGAAGATTCTGTATCACCTTTGCAAAGATGAACAAGGCTTGCTACACAAAGACACGATAAGAGCTGCTTATGATGGAAGCCTCTTTGAACGAATGGCCAAGGAGCATGCATCTAAGAAGAAAAAGTAATTTCAAACATTACTATAAAACCTCTCGTAATTTTTATTTCATTTTTAAACAAGTAAATAACCAGGGATACATAGTTATATATTGGTGGTGTATTGCAGCATCACCTCTACTGCTTGATGAATTGAAGATTATATGTCTGCTCCGGTGATCGACTCAAGTTCCTACATATAAATGCTTACTTTACTATTTTATTGATGCCTGCTATTTGCCAATTGTATTTATTCTTTAGTATAATATGTTTGAGGTGTTATGTGTAATGAATTTATGAATATTACAAGTTTGATTGTGTGTGGATGAAATGTAAAAGTGTATTGAGTTTCATAGACCTCTCTTGAGTTGAGGTTTGGACTTGGTTGCAGTACTTTAGACTCATGGGATTTTATTTTCATACATTATTTATGTATTTCTAACAAGGTTGCAGAAGTCGGAAAATGTTAGGCGGGCGTTTTTGGGCCGCCTAGGAAATCCGCCTATAATTTTTTTTTCTTTTTTTTTACACTTTAAAATTTTAATTTGAAATTTTAGAGATGAAAGAAAATCACAACAATTAACATAAAGTCATAAATTACAAAATAAAAAGTAAGAGGTCTAAAAGGTCGACTTCAAAATAAAAATAAATGTTTCTTCATTCATCAATGAGACAATAACCAAATTAAACGGTACAATTATCGGAAGGTTACTCATCTCCATAAACGCGATCATCGTCATCATCAAACTCAAACTCAAAGTCCTCTACTTCCTCATCATCGGAAGAGAAATCATCATCATCAAGATCTCTTAGTCGGACATTTTTTCGAGAAACATCCTCCATCTCATCATGAGAACTCATAGTCAAAGCCATGCTCAATCCCAAAACCGAGGCGATATCTTCCTCCACAACATCATCATCAACAGATACAACCCCACCAATAATCCAATCTTGTGCAAAACTAGCGTCTTCCTTTGCTAAAAGGACTTCCACACCCCTTTTCGTTTGATCTTCTTTTTTTGTTCAACAATCTTGCATTGAATTGGACATACACAAGATTGTTTACTCGTTCGACTAGAAGTTTATTTCTTTTCTTCGTGTGTATCTAAAAAGTAAAAAGATGTAAAAATAAATAATTCACGTTTAACAATATTTACAGCTAAAGAGTCACATAATCATTTACTAATTTAGCATAAATAAATTTTACTAACCCCTTCAAAAGCACTCCAATTTCTTTCACAACCGGATGAACTAGTTGTCAAAGAAAGTATCCTCATAGCAAACTTTTGCAAATTAGGAGTGCGCAAACCATATGTTGACCACCAAGAGACTACACAAAGAAAAAAATATAAAGATGTAACTTGCTTCAATTTAATTAATCAAAACCGAAATTTTAAAACTATAAAATTATTAAATTTTACCTGGATCAAAATTTTCAATGCTTGCTTCCTTGCACTTAAGAGCTAACTCTACTCCAAATAGAGACTCTATATACCTGTACATTGGTAGCTCCTCATTCATAATCTTATTTTGCATTTCAATATTCTGAGGAAACATACCACCTAAGCATGCAAGGGCTCCAGCTACAACATCCTGATCCAAGTGAAGAAGGGGATCTCGATAATGGTAGAATGGATTCAAGAGATAAGTCGTCAAATGGAGTGGAGTGTTGAGCCTGTCTTTCATCTTTGCATTAATAATGTCAATGATAGGGTCATAGCTCTTAGCAATGTTGTTCAAGGATGCTTTAATTTCCTTTTTTGCCTTCAAAAGCTCACCATATACAAAGCCCATAGATGGTTTCTTGTCTCCATCAACAAGTCGAAGCACCTTCAGCAACGGGCTGAAAACTTGCAAGCACGAGGAGACACCATGCCAAAATGACATACTCAACACTGTGTTGTAGGCAATTTTTTCTTTGGCGGTCCTTGCGAATTTGCATTGCTCCCACTATTTGCTCGCAAACATTGCCTTTAATTGACTCCTTTTCTCGGATAGGCTCTGGAGAGAGAGAAATGACGATGCAAATCTTGTTACTCCTGGTCTAATTATGTCCCTCTTCTTTGTGTGCGCCCTCATCATAGCTAAGGTTTTGTGATGAGCATAGATGAAGATAGTCAGTGCTTTAGCTTGATCAATTGCTTTTTTGAATCTTGGTAGATTTCCAATGCTTTCAAACATAAGATTCATCGAGTGAGCCGCACACGGGGTCCAAAAAATTTGAGGTCTCTTTAGCTTCAACAATTTTGCAGCTGCCATATTGTTCAAGGCATTGTCAGTTACCACTCGAACAACATTTTCTGGACCAATCTTCATTAAGAAAAAAAATAGTACATTACACAGTCGAATATCATAAATAATATATTATAATTTATAAAACATATATATGAACTTTAATCTTCAAATAATAAATGAAATCACGTACCTCTTCAATGCACTTATCGACGTAGTCATGGATTACTTAGCATGTATATGGAGAGACGGAGAAGTCCTTGGAGAAAATAAAACTAGTGCCAAGTCTACAATTCACACACAAATTCATTATACTCCTCCTCTTTCTATCACTCCAAGCATCAGTCATAATTGAGCATCCATTGACTCTCCACTCTTCTTCTTGTGGCTTAAGTTTTGCGTTTGTCCTCTCAACTTCTTTCTTCAAGAAAGACTCACTTATTTCATAACGCGTAGGAGGCTTACACCCTGTTCCATATTGACCAATAGCCTCGAACGTCGCCTTGCAACTATCCAACTCGAATACAGCAAAAGGAATGATTGTTTCATAGGCAAATCTATAAACGTATTCTTTAACTTTGTGAAGCTTTTCTTTGCAAATGACCTCTTTGATGTTTTGGTCACGCAAGTTCTTTCGATGATTCAAGGCTTCCTCGGGGTTGATGTGATTTGCAAATCTATCCATAGGTCCAGCGGTCTCGCGCTGCGTCTTGGACCCTGTAGACTCTCGCAACGATATCTTTTCATCAATATCAATGTCATCACCTAAATTCACATTCGATCTTATATCTTCATCATGTTGTTTCTTCCCGGCCCTCTTTCTCTTTCCCTCACCGATTGCATTTCTACACTTGAGCTGATCCTCTTTGGTAGATTTTTTGCATGCAACCACATTTCCCCCTATGTCCGCAATGTGTTGCTTAATTCTATAAATTCCTCCACTAATTTCCTTTTCACATAAAATGCATTTCACCCTATCCAAATTTGATGGATCTACCAACACAGCATACTCCCACCCTACATCACTTGATTTTCTTTTGAGAGTCTCATTCACAGAAGTTGAAGAAGCCATATATGCCTAACAAATAATAAAAAAAACAGCAATTAAAGTATTAAACTACCATATTTGCTATCAACAATTCTACTTCTTATATAGTATATACATAATTACATATAGAATTATAGCACTAACCACTAAGCCACTAACCATATACATAATTACATATATCTAGCTATCACTTATCAATTATCATGTACATTAATTAGGCCACAAAAATAACAAAAATGGATCATTAAAAAATGTTTAAACAAGTAATTTAAACAAAATTAGGCCACAATAATTTTAACAATTTTTTTGTACATATAATTACTTAATTAGGCCACAATAGCATTTAATCAATTAATCAAACATATGTTATAAACCAAAATGTCAATTTAAGTATTTAACAATAATTAAGCATTTAACCCTGCTGTAATTCACTAATTTCAATTTTTAACCCAACAATCCAACATATTTGCAACCCTGCTGTTAACCAAACATATTTAACCCAAAAATTCAATTTACGTATTATAATTAAAAGTTTGAAACTTAAAATTGAAAAAAAAAATTGACTTACCTGGCTTCAGCAGCTAGCGCGACGGGCGGAAGAGGACGGCGGCAGCGGACCTACGGCGGCGGCCAACGACAGAGAGGAGTTAGGGTTTTTTTGTTTTGGGTTTTTCTTTTCCCCTTTGTTCTGTTCGAATTCACGTCTGAGCTTTCCTTTTTTTAACTTTTTCAATTTTAAGTATTAAGTTTCAATTAAAAAAAAGTAAAATCGGCCGATTTGGCCGCCTAGGCGGTGCCCGGAACGGAAAACGCCTGGGATGGCAGATTTGTACCGAATCGCAACGGAGGGGCGGTCGCCTAGGCCATTTTTTGCATCCTTGATTTCTAATGAATATAAATCGGGCTAAAATATATTATAAGGCCTAGGAACTATTTTAAAGCCAAGTCCTATTTTTTGTAAATACACTCCACCTAAAAATTATTTGGAAAAACAAAATCCGAAAAAATATAACAATTTTTGGAAAAAAAGAAAAAAGAAAATGCATATGTTCAGTTTTTTGTTTTTTTTTTGGAAAAAGTTCTGAAAATTTCAAGTTTTTCGAAGAACAAAATCAAATATTTTTTGTGTAGAGTGTATTAACAAAAGATAGGACTGTATTTAACCTCAGCCATATTTTAATGTATTTTAATCCATTAAAAAGGGCTCTGAAGCCAAACTGAATATTGATTATATGGATCAGAGCTCCTTTTAGTCTGAATATGGGCTCTGATCTTCACCTTTGGGCTTCTCCTAAAGGTAAAGATTAGTTACTTATAGTCCTATTTTTTTGTTAAGGTCACGGCTAAACAAACCCCCGAATATACTATTCATACCCCATATACTATTTATACCCCATTTAAAATATAATAATTAATTTTTTTTACTATTCACACCCCAATCTTTGACAATTATACCCATATTCTTAAATAAAAAAATAAAAAAAATTGTTCGCAGGCCTAAATGAAATCTGATAATTCCATAATTCAATAATTCGACATTGATGACATCACCGTAAGAGGTGAATAAGTGCATTATGAAAATAGAATTGATCGAGAAGAGGATAAGCGATACAAAATATCATCACTTCATAGAAAGAAAGACATTCTATTTAAACTAATTCAATAAAAGAACATCCAATTTTCAGTTTCATTTGTTCCTAGTTATTATAGTAAAATACTCATCCAATTCGAAGAAAAACATATCTCCAGCTTTATATGCAAGATCATTTGATATTTTTATTTAATATAACTTTTTCATTTATTGGATCTTGCTTTGAGTTCTCAATTTTCCAGGAACGAATCTGTGTATTTATAAATTTCTATGTTTTAATTTGCGTGTGTTAAAATAGAAGGTTTTTTTTTTGGTCGAGTATCTCAATTGCAGCCATAGATACAAAACGCAGAATTCCAAGGCTTCTCTAACGTTCATGTACATAGTTCCAGTCTTTCAATGAATTAATTATGAATGGTGAGGGTAAAATTGATATTTAATATAAGGATAATTTTGTCAATAAAAATCTTTGGGTATGTACCGTATATTTGGGGGTTTGTTTAGCCGCACCCTTTTGTTAATACACTCTATTTAAAAAATGTTGGGATTTTTTTTTTTTTTTCGATTTGTGTGTTTGTTCGAATTTTCAAAAAAAAAAAAATCGAAAACTGTCTAGTTTTTTTCAAAAAAAAAAAAGAAATGCCGAATATTTTTTGGTGGAATATATTAAGAAAAGAAGGGAGTGTATTTAATCTGGGCAGATAAGAAAACCTGTATTTTGGGCTTGATTAGACCAACAAAAATGTAGATTTACACGTACTTGGGGCTCTCTTGGATCTCTCTCTTCTCTGTGTTGTCCACAAAATATTGAAATCATGCCATTAAATAGCTCACAGAGGGGCGGTGGAGAGTAAAAGTTTGAGAGTTTGGAGCAGCATATATATGGGTGGACTAATTCAAAAGGCCCAATGAACAAATCAAATATGGGCCTCAAGCACAACAATATCATGTAATTAGTTTCCAATAATCTTATTAGCTCAACAATCAAGTTCTGTGGACTAAATTGTAAGTATTCAACAAAAAAATGTAGGGGCGCATCATCTATGATATAATATATATTATCAAATATCTTGAGAGTCCGGCTCAATTCGTTAAGGCTTAAACTCGGTTCGTTTATATTGATAAACAAATCATGTTCGAACTTGTAAAATACTTGTTTTAGTAACGAGTTTGATCGAGCTCATGACCGAGCTCATGACCGAGCCTGACTCGTAAAGCTCGATATATAAGGAATTTTTTTTATATCTCAATGAATATATAAGGAATTTTTTTTTTTATATCTCAATGAATATATAAGGATTCGTTAATTAGATTTATTTTTTACTTGAGGTGAACTTTATTTTCAACTGGTCACGCAAACCCAACAAATTCAACTTCACAAATGCTTGAGTCGAGCTGGGTTGATTAGCGAGTGTTTTGAGGAACTGATGAGGTGTTAAACGGTTTGGCAGCATTAATAAGTTTGGGGCTAAAAATATTTCAATAATAATGAAATTTGAAACTTACTCAATCCTAGCAAGTTTCGGACTAAACATTGTGTTACCAGATAAAATTGTAAATTCGATTGATTTAACTATAAATTTTAAATATGATACATAATAATATAACTCATGCATGTTAATTGAACCAAATTACATCAACCACATGTAAAAAAAATAAAAAATTAAGGAGAAAACAACTATTTAATAGTATTATCTATGTCCGCGAAAAATGTATCCTTTTATTTTTAATAGATATTAAGAAATAATTGCATTTTTGGGTATTGAGTGATCAATTTATGAGTTAATTGGTTGTTTATATACATTTTTCATTTAATCAGTAAATGTTAGTTGTTAGTTGTTAGAAGTTAGTTCACCAAGCCACCTTATAACTCCCTTAATTTGTTCCAAAACGCGAGTGACCCAATGGCCAAGTGGGCTAAATCACCTAGTTATGTTAACTGGTTGTTTATAAGTATAAAGTTAATGACATGTAAAGTAATTAAGTAATAGTTGCATAGTAAAAAATAAAATTGTTGTAAAAAACAGAAGGGACACACTTTTGGTGGATAAAAGAAATATTAATTAACATAATAACATCATGAGTTCATTACTCTTATCATTAAAATGTTACTATCTTTTAACTTTTTCTAATTAACAATATACAACAATAAAATCAAATTGTTTGTAAAAATATTATAGTAAATTTTATATGAAAAAGGTTCATGATAAGTTTATTATGAAACTATTTTAAAGTAACAAATATTTGATCAGGAGTATCCATAATGTCACTGGGAGTATTAGTAATTTGGGTTCAAGAAAATTTCCAAAAATTACAATATAAAACCATTGATATAGGTTAATGGTACTTTTGGTGAGATTATCGATACTCCTGATTAAATATTTAATATTTTAATATAATTTTATGATAAATTTATCATAAACAGTTTTTATATAATACTTTGTGAAACTATTATACATTTTAATGATTTAAAAATATTAAATTGCCTGACACGTTCACCCTAATAGGATTTTGGGTTAAACAATTCGAACGTAAAAGACTCGATTTATGAGCTAGGGAAAACTGGAATATAACCCTTTTTTTTTCCTCAGCTAAATGAGCCTATTCTATTTACCCTGATTTATTTTACCATATAAACAATCCTATAAAACTTATTAATGGTATGAAATTAACAAAATTTTAAAATTTCAGATATTGTCCTAACAATGAGAACTTGAAATTTAGGTGTAGTCTATCCTTCATAAAGGAATGTGACATTTTTGTTTTTACGGCGAGTGCGACTCTTTTAGACATATCTCAGTGATAGGACTGAATTATGAATTTTTCCACTTTCCGTTCTCTATCAAAGTTTTCTGAGCAAATATGTGAGTGCCTATTTTTTAAAAAAACTTATTGTACCAAAAAATGGGAGTAAGAAAATACACTTTATATGAAATAATTTAAAACTATTATTTTGAAATATACTAAAATGAATAAGTCTCTTGTGCACTGTACAACTCAAATGTATATTTAAAAAGTTATTTCTATTATTATTGAAAAAGTTATCTTTGTTTCTATTGAAAAGAATCTCGACTAAATTAACTTTGCAGTACAAACAGAAATAAATTTTCGATAAGGGAAAATTACAACTAGGTTAAGTTTTTTTTTTTTCATAATAACTGTTAAGTTGGTAGATTTTTTAAACTTACAAGTAAGTGAACTTTTTTAGTATAAAAAGACTATACTACCCTTCATTTATGAATATGGGAAATTATTTGAATCTCTCCCCAAGGACTCTGAACACGTCCCATCATCCTTCTCTCTCAAACTTCCCTATTTCATGTCATCTATGTTCTCTCTCCCTATTTTGAATCATTCGTTTCTCTCCCATCCTCCTCTCTGTAATCCTCTCCCTAAATCTCTACCGTCGGCCAACACAGCCTATTTCTAATTTAATCTCCAACGACGTCCGATTGTTGCGCTATGTTGCCGTCGGTACTGTTTCTGAGGATGAAGCAATTTGAGAAATCGGTGTAGTTGGAGAGCCAATCGTCTGTCGCGGTGTTGATCCAATGCAGGGCTTCGACGCGGTGCTCCGGGGCTAGGCGGTACTCGATTGAGACCAATAAAGCAAAAATTTGGAGGATGATTTTGTTGTGGGGAATTTCTCTCTCTACTCGATTGAGACCATTAAAGCAAAAATTTCTCTCTCCATTTATTGCGTGGATCTAGAGGACGATTTTGTTGCTGAAAATTTGGAAGAAGGATGATGCGGCGCTAGCGATGAGGAAGCATCCGCCATGGAGGAAAACTATTAGAGGGAGTTTGGTGGAGGGCGGCGGCAGGGCATTTCCCCCAATTTTTTTCCCTCTCCTCTGTTTTCTAATAAAAAAACTTGTGAAGAGGCAGCCACCCCTCAAATCCACATCCAAATATCTTGTGAAAGCCTGCTCGATCTTCTTTGTGTTTATGCTGAAGACCAAAATTTAAAAGGTAAATATCACTTGGTTTGCTTCTTCTAATGTTCATGTATATAAAATGGCAATGATGTGTGGTTTGTTTGCCACTTCATGTGATTTTTTTATTCGATCTCAAGACCTTAATTTATACACCCTTCCATTAATGGTGAAAAGGAAAAATAGCCAAGTAGATCTCTTTTTTTTTTTTTTTTTTGCTAAATGATGCTTAAATGCGATGGTTTTCTTAATCGATGTATTAGTTTTAATAACAACTTCCACTAATCGGGTCTTCTGTTTTAGCCTAATTCTGTTGCATAATCAAATTTTGGCATACTAGATACAATATTGAATGCAAAGGGGCAGGGGGTTTAATGTTGAATTTTGTGTGATTACAACAAAGAAAAGGAAGAAAGGTATGGACTTTGAAGCTTTGAGTCTACATGGATACAAAGGAGGT
This sequence comes from Ballota nigra, assembly GCA_947034835.1. Classification (NCBI taxonomy): domain Eukaryota; kingdom Viridiplantae; phylum Streptophyta; class Magnoliopsida; order Lamiales; family Lamiaceae; genus Ballota; species Ballota nigra. Next base: position 83,503,749 of record OX344720.1, on the reverse strand, counting down.
TTGTATTGAATGTGCTAGGGTTGGTTATGATCTAAAGGTGATGGTCCCATTTTTCGAAAACCAAAATGGGAATTCAGGAGCAAATTTTTTTTTTAAACTTTTCCTCAGGGAGTTCAGCAAGAGTGAATAAAACTCAAGTCACTGCATTGCTAAGAGGCTGAGCTACCCAGTCAGTGAGAGGACTGAAAGGCTCATGCTCTTAGCAACACAGTGACTCGAGAGGTTACACTTCAAGTCACTGCATTACTCAAAGCCTGAGCTACCAAGTCAGTGAAGACTTGGAGACTCATACTCTAAGTAACGCAGTGACTCGAGATGTTGAACTCTCGAGTGCGTTGCCTGAACTGGTCAGTGAGATGAATTCTCCCTGACCTGAATATTTAACCAAAGTTTCCTTTTTAACAATGCTCTCAGTGAGCAGATTTTCACAACACTTTAGTAAATACTTTTAAAGGTAAGTACGCTCAGTTTAACGTGGTTCAGAGACTCAAGCTCTTACATCCACGGCCTGATTTAACAGGAAATCCACTAACTTGGATTCTTGTTTTTAACGTGCCAAGGTGTAGTACCCCTAATTTTCTAGAAAAGTATTTCGAGATACATGCATCATGCAAGATTTGCAAGTTTAATTCAAAGTTATTTTATGTTGTAAAATTATGTCATCAAATTATTACAAAGTTATGATATGTTACGACCTTGATTATACATTTTCTTAAAAGGTACGACCACCATTACATTGACATGACTATTTCAAAGTTCAACACATGTATACATCATTTTAGTACTGATTTTCGAGGACGAAAATATTTTTAAGAGGGGTAGAATGTAACACCCCTAAAAATATCAAGTTTTTATTTATTTTGAAAATACTTTGAAATGTTCATTTTTGAATAGAGAGAGTGTGTTCATGTGATATATATGCAGATGTTGTTGTTGTTATTATTATTATTATATTATATATCTTTTTGCTATTATTTTCAAAAGTAAAAGGTTTTAAATATGTATATATATGCATATGTATCCTTGTATATGTGTATATAAATATATTAGTATATATATGTGTTTTTAAAAGGTCACACATGTATTTATTGTTTGGTTAATTAATATTAATTATTAAATTAAAAGTTGTCTTCTATTTAGCCTCGTTTCTCTCGAAAATTAGTTAATATAATTTATGAATAACGTTATTAATATGTAGTCGAAAGTCTCTCTTAATTATTGGAAGAATTATCACGATTTCTTCATGGTTTTCTTTTTATCATATTTCACACATGTTAAAAACCTAGTGTCTTTAATTTTAACACTAATTTTAATTCTCATTATTGATATTAATTTTTATTTAATTCTCATAATTATTATTAATATTCTTATAATTGTCATTAATATTTTCATTTAATTCTCATAAATTTATAAATTATTATTAAAATACAAGATAAATATCTTATTAAGTGGTTTCATTTATTCTTTCTCCTAAAGAAGAAGTCAACACGTTTTTTTTATATTTATTAACATTGCTTAAAATTTGCTCTTAATTCCCTAAAAAAAAAAAAACAGCCAAGAATCTCTCAGTGGAGTTATCTACACTTACGCAACATTACTCTAGCCCATGACTTCACGGATTGATGATTTTATTCCTCAAACTCTTTACTACCCAATTTCTCACCAAAATAAACAAAGAACTCATGCTACTACCTCAAGGCAATTGTTATAAATTTCTATTTTAATATTTACTATCCAAATATCAAGCTTGGGACATATCGTTGTAGAGTACGTCCTTTTGAAAAGTTCGGTGTTCGTCTCATCTGTTCTCTATTCGAGTGCGGTAAGAAATTTATTTTGTATCCGCTATTATTTTATTCATTCGCAAATTATATAAAATCTTGTTTTCCTTCTACCGTAAGTATAAGAGTTGTGTGCACCTCATGATTGAATAAAGTTTTGCTTTTCTACTTATAATTTGTTATGAACTTTTGGTATTGATAAAAGTGATTTATAAAATATTTTACTTGTTCTTCATTTGAATTAAAACTAAGAATCAGCAATACTTATCTCCTAGCGAATCTTCTTGAATATCTATGTTGTCATAGGTAAATATCTAGTTTGGATTATATGATTTCATGGTTACTGGATAGCTATAATTTTATTTCTAATTTTCCTACTATTGTTATTATTATTATTATTATTATTATTATTATTATTATTTTCTTTTACTATGGGTACTATTATTATTTATATAGTACACTGTCACGCCCCAATTTTTGAAATAGTAAATTTTACCGAATCACAAGAATACTTTCGAATAAAAAGGCGTGAACTAAAAATTTAAATAAAATAAGACATGGAATTTATCTCCAATTAATAAAAATACTTGCCAAACAACGGAAGACTTGAATATTACTTTAAAATTGCATTTCATAAGTAAAATATAACTATTTAGAGTTTAACTTGGAAAAACTTAATTAATAAATGAACTAATATTTTTTTTTTCATAAAATATCTATAAATTCACTTGAGGCATCATCATCCATCGTCTCTCCACGCTTCCGCTGCGCACTCTAAAAATGTTAAAATGAATGAGATGAGTACGCAAGCACACTCAGTGGGAATAAATTATTCATATCTAAATGCAATTATAAACAACAAGAAAATACAGGCCAAATTGTAATTCACATGAAACTTTGCCATAATAACTTTGTCAATAGTACTTTGAAATAACAAGCTAAATAAATATATCGCATGAATTTTCGTGGACCTTCCCAGGGCCTAATAGGCACACCCAGCATTCCCACGCGTAAATATTTGCAAGTCTTCTCAAGACCTTTTCAGATCAAGATATTCTTACACGTGAATGTTTCGTGGACCTTCCCAGGGCCTAAAGGCACTCCCGGTATTCCCACGCGTAAATGTTTGTGAGCCTTCCCAGAGCCTGATAAGCACTCTGGTATTCTCAACCGTAAATGGAGTCAATATTATAGGGGTCGAGTGTGATGTTTGTTCTGGAGGATTTGGGGCGCTTGATTGAGCCTTGGTCAAGCGCTAGGCTCCGACCGGATAGTGCTTGAGCAACACATATTTTCTGGTGAAGAGAAGTGCACGACTAAGAAAGTGCTTGACCGGATGGAACTCGAGCGCAATATTAGCGCGGTGATGAAGGGGCGCTCGACTGATGATGGTTCGAGCGCTAGGCGCTCGACCACTGCCCCAATTCATGTGGATTTGGCCCAAACCTCCCAGATTCGGCTCATGCCTATATATACACCATTCCAAGCTCGATTTTACTTACGTTTTGACACCATTAGAGATAGTTTTTTAGAGAGAAGATTTTGGGAAGGTTTTAGCAAGAGTTTGGAATGTGTAATCGAGGTTTTGATCTTACGAAATCATAGATTAGAGTTTTATTTCGTTCTTTCTTTCTTCAACGTTTGATACTACTAAACCTAGTTTTCTTTATTTATTGAGATTCGTTTAAAGACTTCAAGTTATTGTTTTAATTCTTAGTTTATGTTATTGAATTCTTCCATTAATTTAACCATGCTTATGTTTATGAATTTCGTTATTGCTTTTATTATTCAAACCACCATGTTAGGCTAAAACCCCTGCATGCTTAGAATAGGATGAACTCGTAGAAGTAGGATGTTGGTACGTAATTAGGATAATTCGTGATGTTTACTTTTAATTATCTTAATTATTGAATATTTCTAATAAACCCTAGAATAATCTTGGAATTAAGTACGAAAATTGTTAGAGAGAAGACGACCGCATCACTCTTTAATAACGAATAGGCTTAATGAGAGGGTTTTTGGAGGGGTTTATACTCTACCGGTTTATCTAGGGAGGACGACCGCATCACCTTAGTTATATTAAGCACAATCTATATAATTTGATTAGTGGATTAGTGAAGTAGGTTGATAGAACTAAGTATTAGGATTAATTCTTGAGCTTTTATTCTTTATATCTTGTGCTAGATTAGGAAGTTGTTTGCCTAGTTTTAGTACACTTAGGATTATTACTTGCACATCACAATTATTTTAGTTATTGTACCAACTTCGTTAGTATACGTAGGAATTCCTATCCCGAGCATCATCATCTCTTATTTGCAAAAGTTATTTAGTTAATTTCATTGATAGCATATAGTTAGTATAAATAGTTTAGAATTAATAAAAATTTCAACATTACATTCATATTAGCTACGAGACGTGCATCTCCAGGGATTTACTCGCATACACATTTTCCCTTGGGTTCGATATACTTGGTCCCTATACTCGCCCATACTACAGTGATCTCATACTCTTGTGGGGTAACTACTAGTATAGCTAGTATTTTGTGTTCAAGTCAATGTGTCAAGAGCAGATATGGCAAATATGATTCTATATATATTTTTTCTTATGTTTCTTTAAAGATGAGTGTGCCATTTTCATTGTTGTTTGTTTCAAGTATTTGTCCGAAAAGTTTGTGCATCTTTATTGGTTGTTTGTTAATTGGGATACATAGATGGATAAAACGCGAGGTAGACTTGCAAATTGAACACAGCGTGTGAGTTTTTTTTTCTTTTCTTTTTTAGTGTACTAATTTGGGTTATGTGTTGATTATGCTTTTAGTTGAGCAAGAAGTTATTATTGTTGATTTTGAAGTTAAATAATTACTATCTTAGAGCGGCAAATGTAGAATATGATAGTAGACATTGTTTAGTCAAATTTATTTAGTGGATTTTGACACTGTGATAAAAAATTGTAAAAGGGCCTTATGTTTTCTGATTAATGTTCTAAAATCCATTTAGTAGAGAATAAAAAGTGGTTTACTAAGGAAAGAATATAGGTTAGAAGTGATACTTTGTGCTACTTTATTTTCACAAGCACCAAATGAATGATGGTGTAAAAGTGTGGTCAATTGATATATATTTGCATCCCTATGCATGACCGGTAATATGTGAAGCTCTTTATGTTGCACTAAGCCTATGTCTCTCTCTCTCTCAATTATTATTTTTATCGGATGTCATTTGTAAATTTAGTTATACGAGTATATTATACACAGTGTATGATGTGAGTTCTTACATTGCAAAAATAGTAAGTTTGCAATAACATAAACAATTCAATGAGTTTCGATGATCACCCTTTTACTTTATGCGATGAGTGGAATAACCCCAAAGTCCACACCGAGGACCCACTAAAGCTTGCCACCACGTACCCATGTTTGCAAATAGGCCCCCTTTGGTGTTGTTTATTTAACCCAGTTCACTAATAATTCATTTTGAAATTTGCATGTGCCCAAAGAAGAGAAAGAACTATTATGAGAGTGTTGATGACCTTTTCTAACTAAGAAGATTAGTGGCTGTTTTTCATCTAATGAAGATCACCAAACAAGAATCAAGATCATAGAATTTGGCTAAGTAAAGCTCAAAGAATAATTTTGCAAGAGTTTGGCTATTTTTTTGAATTGTTCTCCTTTTTTCATGTACAAGAAGGGAGTATTTATAGACATACAAAGTGGCCATGTGTCACCATCTTGATGGCTTAGCCATTGGATCTTTGCCAAGTGTTAGGACACTTGTACAACATCTACACTATTACTCATTGGATGGGTGCCAAGTGTTAGGACACTTGGACCATATCTAAGCTAGTGACTCTTGGAATTCCCCATGTTGTACTTGGTCTTTGGCACTTCTGAGATGCTCTCGATGATGACCGGCTGCTCGCTTGTACGTCTTTGTTAGATGTCATGATCCTTTGCGTTCTTAGCTGTTCGCTCCTCGCTTGGGATTGTTTTACAATGTTGCTCGCTTTACTACGAACATGTTCGCCCAAATTGGCTTTGGCTTGAGCCGCTGGCACAGCTGTTCTTTGCAAGTCTGCTTGCCACATTAGTACTTTTCTACAGAGCTGTTCGCCCTACGAATCTGCTAGCTCCGCTACAAAGCTGTTCGCTTCCACGAAACTGCTAGCTCCTTTGATTTGTTATCCTGTTAGTCTAATAATCTCCTTTTTATTAATTACTTAATTGTTCGCCACCCAACAATTGCCCCCTAGCTTGGTCTCATGTTGGGCATGGATTGATCAATTGGGACCAAGCTATAATTTCTTTGAAAATTGGGGCGAGCAAGAATGGAACGTGGATATTTACATGGGCGAGCATCTGAGCAGTTGGGCGAACAGTCGAGCATGAGAGTTTATGTGCGCGACCAGTAGCGAACGCCTTTTCGTGTCGCGACGGTTGGATTCCCGAGACACGGAGTGCGAGGCGTCGCGTCAGTCATGCGCGTCTCCCAATTTGCCCATAGGGGCCTATAATATTTTGCAAATATTGCATTTTCGCCCCAGTCTCACCCTTATAAATAGGCGTCAGTTTCTCCTTCATTCTTCTTTTCGAAGAATCACAATTCATCCGCCATTGATACGCATTTTGAAGCTTTGTCTTTCAATCTTTTGTGTTCGAATCTCCTTGTGTCTCTTAGATTCTTGTTCTCTGAAGGTAATTTGTCCCGTATCCTCTCTTTCTTCCTTCAATTTTCGTGAATTTTTTCCCTTTTCTGTATTTTCTTTAATCGTCACTGTTACTCCGGCCGTGAGCCGCCATTGCGCCGTCGTCTCGTATTAACGTTGCCGCTGTGATTTTTGATTTCGGACCCATTGTACTTAAAATCTTTCTCAAACTGGTTAAATTCCCGCCTCGTTATTTCGAATGGAGTTTACCCCCTCAAATTCATCTCAATCCGGACCCGGGCGAAACCCGGAAAAGAGACCCGTAGATTTGGATTCTCCGCGCAGATCTGTTCGCCAAATATTGGCGAGAAACCCGCGTACGCTGTTGGTGGACGAAGACACGGACTCCGATGCGAATTCTGTTGTTCGCTCGATAGAGACGTGCGCTGTTGATCGCTCAGGCGAGCAAGAAAAGATGCAACCTCTCGCTCGTGAACCTGAAACTTCTTCCAATTTGGGGGAAGATTCCGCAGAAGTGGCCGCGGAGATAGATGATTCCGTTGGTCAAGAAGGCGACCAACGTGTTGGCGAGCATAAATGTCCCACTCTCACTTGGGAGTTTTTAAGGGAGATCAACTTCCCCATTGCTCAAACTACACCAGAATCCCGGATCCCCGAAGGAGTTGTTCGTGACACCGAGTGGGCGGACTACTCTGCTCGCTACTCGAAGACCTTTGCCCCCACATCGAGGGTAATCATGAAAGCTCAGGATGGAGATTATGCGGCGAGCAGAGTTGCCAGTGTTGTTGTTGAGGACGATTTGGCGAGCATCCGTGAAACATACAAGATCCCCTACGATATTTTCATGTATGTGCCGAAGAAAGGAGAGACTGCCGATCGCCCCCCTCTTGGCTGCACGGCGATCAACTTGGATGTGTTGAACACGGGTTTTCCGCTCCCCGTTCATCCGCTCATCGGCCGTTTCCTATCCGACATGAACCTGGCGATCACTCAAATTACTCCAAATGGTTGGAGTAGTCTTCTAGCCTTCATGACTCTCTTTGGTCTTGAAGGCTACAAAAATAAGATAACAACCGCGGAGATCCTTTACGCCTTGACCATTTCCGAGGATGGTGCTGGATGGTATTACGCCAAGGCGAAAACCGGATTGAAACTCGTTGAGGGAGTTCCCAATAAGATTAAGGGTTGGCATTGCCAATTCTTCTTCATTGGTGGAGATTGGCGAGCAACTGAGGGATTTGCTGGCGGGCAGGCGCGCATCATGTCGCCTGAAGGCTTTGGAAAAATCAAACGTAGGGCTAACTTTGTCTTGCTAGTTCATAAGTAGGACTAATTTTAATCCTTTTCGTTGTTTTGCAGGTCCGAGGAACTTGAAGTGGGGGCACCCCGACATCAGTGACGAGTTCCTCTTTACCTTAGCCATCATCTCTCTTCGCGACGTTGCTAGTCGCGACATACATCATCTCTCGAAGGCTCATTGTCGCAAACTTGCTGGCTTGATCACGAGTCCTCACCATCTTGAAGCCCAAGCCGCCGTCCCAGAAGGTAACTTTTTATTTTTGCTCGCCATTCATTTTTGCTCGTTCAAAATTCTTGCTCGCCTAACGTCTTTTTCTTGTTAGATCAACAAGTTACTGTTGCTATCCCGGCCGTGCCCGAATCGTATTATTTGCTCGCCGGGCGAGTTAAGCAAATGGCGGACGCTTCAAGGAGAAAGATGGATCCTCCCCTCGCTATCATGCGTCTCCGGGCCGGAGAGAACCCTTCTGGTCGCCCAGCCGCCGGAGCTGGTCGCCGCAAACCTGCGGCCAAATCCACTCCCTCTCCACGGGATGTGAGGAAGGAAAAGGAGAGGGAGCGAGAGAGAGAGAAAAAGAAAGTGCCGCGGGACGATGATGCTCGCGCCACACGCGGTGATGATCGCTCCTCCAAGCGATCAAAGACTATGGTGGAGGCGAGCAGTGCTGCTCCCCGGTCTCCAGCCTCTAAATCCACCTCTCTGGAAGTGGTGGATGAACGACAGGTGGTCGCCGGCCTGGTGGCGGCCAAGAAAGGGGACAATCCCAAAGATACCTCTTATCTAGGTTGGGACCCCGTCAAAATCAAAGAGTAAGTTCGTTGTCTTCGCCTTGTTTTTTGTTCGCCGTTTGGCGCAATGTTGCTTGACCACTGACTTCTGTTCTTTCTATTTCAGGTATAATCCAGCACTTTACCCTGGCCGCGGGAATACCCTTCACTATCTTTCAGTGGTGAAGAATGCACCTTCTTCATTCTCCGACATACCTGATGCCCCTGTTCGCCGAGCAGCCGAGATGGTTCCAAGGGCCTGGACAAAATCGGCGAACACCCTTGTCACTGGCCAATCTGCTAGTGATAATGTTCGTCTGATGGCCTACAATACTAGCCATCAATTGGTCCAGTCCCAAATGCTGCTCGACCAAGTCATGGAGCTCGAGCGAACGAACCGCGATTTGGGCCGTCGCGTGGAGAGGATGGACGAGGAAAGAGCCTCCGCCATCAAAGAATGTAAGGCCGAGCATGCTAAGATGCTGGCTTTGATGGAGAGGAAGATGGAGGCCTCGTTGACTGGCGAGAAGAACGCCTTGGAGAAGGCGGAGAAGATGCTGCTGGAGGTGAAGTCCTCAGACTTGAGAGCTGAGAGAGCTGAGAAGGAGCGAGCAGACTTATCTGCTCGTCTGCTCGCTGCCGAGGAGCATGTCAAGAGGCTGGAGGAAGAGCGCCAGAATCTGATCGAATACGAAGTCCATGAGCAGGAAGTGATGGACAAGACCAATTTTGGGTACATTTGTGCCTTCGCAGAATGTTTACGGTCTGTCCACTTCGCTCACGATCATAACCAAGATATCCGTGATGCGGTGAAGGCGGACTTCATTGAATACGTGAAGAATTATCCTCCTCCTCCTGGCTCAACTTTGTTCGTCTCCGATTTGGCCGACCTTGGCTTTCCTCTGGAAGTCTTTGGCGAGGAGGTCGACATTGCTGCTCCTACATACGGCGGCCAGCCTGACCCTGCTCCAGCGACGACCAACGCGGCAGCCGCTGATGAGGTTTTTGAAGGGTTGCCTTCGCTTCCCCTGACCCCCATAGACGGGGCTGGTACAAGTGCCTAGGGCGAGCAGCAGAGCGCGCCGGCGACCAGAATTGAAGATGCTCCTCCTCTTTCTTAAGACTAGTTTCTTTTTTTCTTTTTTTTTTTTTTCTTACAATAGGATGTATAACACTTCTGTATTTCTCAACCCTATTGTAACTTTTTTGATCTAATGATATGAACACTTTTGCTAATCTATAAATTTGTGCTTCTCTGTTTGTCTTACTTAATTTCTCGCCTCTTTGTTTGTCTTACTTAGTTGCTCGCCTATTGCTTTTTGCTTATGACATCTTCTTAGTGTTCCTTTTTCTTAAGGTAAACACTTAGTCAAATTTTCAGTTGGTCATCTGGTTCTTATAGAACTTGACCTTTAGTTGTTTGGGCCATTTTGGTCGCTTATGGACTTGGCCTTAGTTGTTTGGGCCATTTTGGTCACTTATGGACTTGGCCTTACTTTTGCTTTTAATAAGCTTTTCTGTTTGTCTTATAACAGACTCGTATTTTGCTAATTTTTTGGGCGAGCAACTAAGTAATTTGGACTCAAGGCTCAAAAACTGAAATTCAGCAAGACAAAAGATAAAAACAATTCTGCTCGCCTAGTAAGATAAATGCAAATCTGCTCGCTTATAAACTTGCGCAAAAATTTCAAAAATTTACAAAGGATCTATTCACAAACTTTCTAAGACTTACAGGACTTCATTGGTAGTACTTCTTGAGTAAAGTTGTATTCCAGGAGTATTGGGACGACTTGCCTTCCATGTCTTCAAGGTCGTATGTGCCATTGTGCCACTTATTCGTCACCTTGTATGGGCCCTCCCAAGTCGGGCCGAATACTCCTGGTGATATTAAAACTTTTCGAAGTACCAAGTCCCCAATTTCGAATTCTCTTGCTTTTACTTGAGAATTGTAGTACTTTGCTGCTCTTCTTTTGTAAATTGCATTTTTCAATTCTGCTGTTATTCTTTTTTCTTCAAGCAAGTCCAACTCTGCTGCCATTGCAGAGTTGTTTGTTTCTTCGTCGAACGCAGCTGTTCGTTTTGTCGGGACTTTTAACTCAATCGGAATTACTGCTTCTGTCCCGAATGCCATTGTGAACGGTGTTTCGCCTGTACTTGTTCTGTGGGATACTCGGTATGCCCATAACACCTCTGGTAGCTCTTCTGACCATTTTCCTTGCTTGTCAACCAAACGAATCTTCAGTATATGCTTGATTATTTTATTCACTGCTTCCACTTGACCATTTGATTGGGGGTGGTATGGTGTCGAGAAATGTTTCTTTATTCCCCATTTTTCGCAAAAATCTCTGATCTCTATTTCCTCAAACTGCTTTCCGTTGTCCGTCACTATCGCCTGAGGGACCCCGAAACGACAAACAATGTTTTTCCAGATAAAGTTGATCATTTTCTCCTGTGTGATCCGCCCGAGTGCTTCTGCTTCCGCCCATTTCGTGTAGTAGTCAACAGCCACTACCGCGTATCGAACATTTCCTTGTCCTGGGGGAAAAGGCCCGATAAGGTCAATTCCCCATTTCGCGAACGGCCATGGACTATTGACTGAAATCAATTCATGTGGGGGTTTGTGAATGTTTGGGGCGAACAATTGACATCTATGACAGGTTCGGGCAATCTTGATTGCATCTTGGAGGAGAGTTGGCCAGTAATATCCTTGCCTTATTGTTTTATGTGCTAAAGCCCGTCCTCCGGCATGATTTCCGCATACACCTTCATGGATCTCTTTCAGCACTGTTTGTCCTTGCCCCCTAGCCAAACATTTCAGAAGTGGGAGCGAAATTCCTCTCTTGTACAACTGCCCGTCCATCATGGTGTACCTTGCCGCTCTTTTAACCAACTTGTTAGCTTCGAATGGGTTGTCCGGTTTTTTATCGTTTTGCAAATATTCAACGATCGGCATCCTCCAGTCGTCTTCTTCGAAATCTTCGTCGATCTGATAGATCTTGTAATCTTCGGTTGATGGTTTGGACATTCTTGTTAGCGTCACTTCCGACAATTCTGCTGGTCCGGTGCTGGTTGCTAGCCTGGCTAATGCATCTGCTTGAGCATTATTGTCTCTTGGTATTTGTTCAATGTATATTTGTTCGAACAAAGAGGCCAAGTGAGCAACAATCTTTTGATACAAAGCCATGTCTTCATCTCTTGCTTCATATTCTCCTCGGACCTGGTTGACGATCAATTGTGAATCTCCAAAGATTTGCAACCTCCGTACTCCAACTGCTAATGCTAGGCGCAACCCAACGATCACAGCCTCGTACTCTGCTTCGTTGTTCGTCGCCATGAACTCGAATCGAACAGCTGAAGTAAAAACTTGCCTGTCCGGACTTATCAAGACTATACCTGCTCCCGATGCTGTATTTGTTGATGAACCATCAACATACATGTGCCAGGGATGGCTATGCCCTCTCGTTGGATCTTGGGGGAAAGTCAGTTCGACTATAAAGTCTGCTAAAGCTTGCCCCTTGATCGCTGTTCGAGGAACATACGAAATCCCGAACTGACTAATTTCCAAGGACCACTTTAGGAGGCGACCAGCCGCATCGGGTCTGTGCAGTATTTGCTTGAGTGGGAACGTTGTCAACACTTCCACCTGGTGGTCGAAAAAATATGGACGAAGTTTCCTAACACTCATTACCAGCGCATATGCTAGTTTTTCTGTTGGTGAATATCTGAGCTCTGCTTCGTGCAAGGCATGACTTACATAGTAGATGGGCAGGTGGAACTTTCCTTCTGCTCGAACGAGCACTGAACTGATTGCTACCTCTGAGGCCGCCAAGTACAAGTATAACTTTTCCCCTGGGATTGGCTTGGCAAGAATTTTTGTATCACTGAGGTAATCTTTCAGCTGCTCGAATGCTTGTTGACAGGCGTCTGTCCATTGAAACTTTCCTTTCTTGATGGCCTCGAAGAATGGCCTGCACTTATCTCCGGATCTTGAGACGAACCTGTTCAAAGCTGCTAGACATCCAGTTAGTCGTTGGACTTCTTTTACCGATCTAGGTGGTTGCATTTCCATGATTGCTTTCACTTTCACTGGATTTGCTTCAATTCCACGCTGACTAACCAGATGTCCCAAGAATTTCCCAGAATGGACTCCGAAACTGCTTTTCTTGGGGTTCAACTTCATATTGTAGGTCCGAAGTATCTCAAATGTTTGAGCCAGGTGCTGCAAGTGATCTTCCTTTTTTGAGCTCTTGACAACAATGTCGTCCACATATACTTCCATCGTCTTCCCGATGTGATCATCAAACATCTTGTTGACCAGCCTCTGATATGTAGCTCCAGCATTGATTAGCCCAAATGGCATTCTCTTCCAGCATAGCAAGTTCTTGTTGGTATAGAACGCAGTGTGTTCTTGATCATCGGGATGCATCGCGATTTGATGATATCCTGCGAATGCATCCATGAACGTTAGCAGCTCATGTCCGGCGGTGCTATCAACTAGCTGGTCAATGTGAGGCAATGGGAAGTTGTCTTTCGGGCAGGCGGCGTTAAGATCTGTGAAATCGATGCAGAGTCTCCATGCTCCAGTTGCTTTCCTGACCAAAACTGGATTTGCCACCCATTGCGGGCATAACGCTTGTTTGATTAAGTCGTTATCCAGCAGCTTTTTGACTTCCACGTCGAGCGCCTCGTATTTGTCGGGTCCAAATTTTCTCCTTTTCTGATGGACTGGCCTCTTCCCCGGGTCGATGTTGAGTCTGTGACAGGCATGTTCGGGGCTGATGCCCACCATGTCTGCATGCGACCATGCGAACACATCGAGGTTTGCTTTAAGAAACTCAATCATGTTGGTCCTGTACGGCTCTGGTAGCTCGGACCCTATGAAGAGTTCTAAGCCCTCTTGGTTCGGGTCGACTTTTACAGTTTCCAACTCTTCGACCGGGGTAGCCCTTCGTTTTTGGCCTTTCCATCTGGGGTCAATAATGGGCCCTTCTATCTTTGGCTCATCTTCGATTTCCATCGGTTCTGCCCCCAGTCGTGGCTCTATGTCCTCTGCATCAACGTTCATTGCCCTTGTTTGTTCTTCCTCGTTGCTAGTAGTAGCAGCTTCTGTTTCTCCTGTTTGGGCGAGCTGTTCATCTTCGCGTTCCTGCTCGTCCTCGTCCAACTGTGCGTCTACGCATATCTGCTCGCCAATGCGCAGCTGTTCGTCTGCGCACAGTTGCTCGTCGCTGCGTGGTTGTTCGTCTGTGCAAAGCTGCTCGTCGACTTCCATTATTTCAGTGTCAACGGAAGTCATGGCCTCGCTATCGTCTCCGTCCTTGTCTGAGCACTTATCCGCCATGTTGACTTGGTGATCCTGCAACTGTATTTGCAACAGACACGCACGAGCTTTCCTTTGGTCTCCTTTGACTGTACCTGCACCCTTCTTTGTTGGAAATTTTAGACAATAATAGTACGTTGAAACAGCCGCTTTAAATTCATGCAAGAAAGGACGGCCGAGGAACCCGTTATAAGTGGACTGTTGGTCTACAACCAAGAAGTCTACCATTCTATTCATTTTCCTCTCCGGGTCCTCAACTGATACAAGCTCGACTGCCAACGTAACTATTCCTAGCGGGGTGGTTACAGCATTTCCAAAACCCACAATCTTGTGATTACAATCTTTGATGTACTCAGCACAATCTCCTAGCTGGTCCACCGTGCTCTTGAACAGGATATTCGTGTAGGAACCAGTGTCGACAAGTAGACGATGCACCTTTGTCCCCATGATATTGGCGCAAATGATCAATGAGTCGTTGTGGGGAGTAAGTATCCCGTCTAAGTCTTTTTCTGAGAAAGTCAGGTCCCCTGTTTGCTTGGTCGATGGATTTACCCCCACTTCCATTACCTGATCTACTGCTCTCAGCTCTGCTTTCCTCTTTCTTTTTGACATAGGTGGTCTCCCATCAGAACAACCACCTACTGGCCCAGTGGGTTCCAGCATCAGGATTTCTGGGATATGCCTTGCTGGAGCTGCTGGGACCTTCCTTCCCCTCTTACCAACTTTGCTTGGTTGGTCATCACTATCTTCATCATCCGAACTGGATTGCACTGGCGCCCTTGGTCTTTTACCTGGTTCCCTCTTCACGAATTCGGACAGCTTCCCTTCCTCATAGAACCTCCACAACTGCTTCAATAGATCTCGGCACTCGCTCGTGAAGTGGCCGATGTTCTGATGATAAGCACAGTATTTGTTCGGGTTCAGCTTTCCTCTCTCTTGCCTTATCTTCCGCGGCTCTGACAACATTTCCCTGTCCTTAACGTTGTTGTACACAGCATCCACGGACATAGTAAGGACTTGACTCAACTTTTCTTTCAACTCAGCTCCATCATTGAATGACTTCATGTTCTTCGGAGCTTTGTAATCACTTCCTCCCGACTTCTTGTTAGACTTTTTTGGATCAGTCTTGTCTCCCATCTCTCGGTGTAAGGCCTCCTGCATTGAAACGTGAATTCCCGCTTTGTGTCTGAACTCTGTGTATGTTTTCGGGCAAGTCAGATGCATTTCCTTCCACAAATCAGTTCCTTTCTTTAAACCAGCCATCACTGCCACAATTTTCGTGTCCTCACTCACCATCTCGCCCTCCAGTAAGACTTTATCAAATCTTTCCAGAAATTGCTTGTCAGACTCCTCGTCTCCTTGCCTAATATCTGCCAGACGGTGTCTGTGGGTCAAGTAGGACCCGGCAGTTGAGAAGTGAGACAGAAACTCTTTGCTTAGCTGGGCAAAAGAGTTGATGGAGCCGGGAGCCAGTGCCGAAAACCATCTGTGCGGGCCATCTCCCAGGGTGAGTGGAAAATTTCGGCATTGCGTGGCGTCGGTCGCCCCTATTGAGATCATAAAACCCGAATACTTCGTCACATGAATACGGGGGTCCGACGTTCCCTCGTACAGATTGATGGCTGGGAACTGTGTCTTCTTCTGGATCGGTGCACTGAGGATAGACGGAGATAATGGTGAAGATGGGAGAATGGTTGATCCGACACCTCTCTGAGACTCCAACTGTTTCTGCAATTCTTCAATTGCCTTTCTCATTTCCTGCAACTCATTCGGGGGAGTTCTCCCGATGGAAGGCTGTTCATCGTGATTGGGTTCAGTGACCTCTTCACGATGCAGTCCCTTGCCAACGGGACGTTTTTCCTGAGTTGTCTTTCTAGCAGCGTTGCTAGCTCCATTTGGTCCTAGTCGGCCAAAAGCCGACCTCCGGATTCGGTCCTGCACTGATGGGCGAGCAGGATGGTGTGATCGCTCCTCATGCCTCCGGGATGATTCCCTCCTATTTGCATTCCTTGTTCCTAATCTCTCCAATGCACTGGTTCGAGACGTACTCTTGCTTGATTCATCTGCTCGACTCGGTGATGATTCTCCTCTGCTTCCTAGACGTTCGCTCAGTGGAGCCTTTCCTTTATTTCTGCGAACTTCCTCGCTGTCGGCTTCGTCCCGACGTGCATCTTCTCTCATTTTACTCCTTTGTTCGCCAGTACGCTCCTGCTCGCCTGTTCGTCTGGTCGTCACAGGTGCTCTTGACGGTCCTGCTATATGTCGATTTTGCAAGGATTGAAGAACAGCAATGGTTTTTGCTAGCTCTTCGGGATTTTGAGCAAGAGCTTCAACTTCTGGTGGAATCGTGTCAATAGTGACTTGTATATTCCTCTGCGAAGTTGCTCTCACTGTCCGTGCATGTCCTTCGGTGGAAGAAACCCTAGTTCTTGGTCTACGACTTGGAGATATACTTGAATGTCGTTCTTCTTGCGATTTAACCATCTTGGCTATCGAAATGTGGGTAAATAAGCAGATGGATGAAGTAATCTTGTACTTACAGGCACCTTTTCCAAGGATTACTAGCCTTGTGTGTGATTGTAAAGGTTTGAAAACCCTAGTTCATGCACACATGCATTGAAATCCTTAAAGTGTTGTAAATCTTTGTCCTACACCCTCCTTCTAGCGCCAATTGTTGATGACCTTTTCTAACTAAGAAGATTAGTGGCTGTTTTTCATCTAATGAAGATCACCAAACAAGAATCAAGATCATAGAATTTGGCTAAGTAAAGCTCAAAGAATAATTTTGCAAGAGTTTGGCTATTTTTTTGAATTGTTCTCCTTTTTTCATGTACAAGAAGGGAGTATTTATAGACATACAAAGTGGCCATGTGTCACCATCTTGATGGCTTAGCCATTGGATCTTTGCCAAGTGTTAGGACACTTGTACAACATCTACACTATTACTCATTGGATGGGTGCCAAGTGTTAGGACACTTGGACCATATCTAAGCTAGTGACTCTTGGAATTCCCCATGTTGTACTTGGTCTTTGGCACTTCTGAGATGCTCTCGATGATGACCGGCTGCTCGCTTGTACGTCTTTGTTAGATGTCATGATCCTTTGCGTTCTTAGCTGTTCGCTCCTCGCTTGGGATTGTTTTACAATGTTGCTCGCTTTACTACGAACATGTTCGCCCAAATTGGCTTTGGCTTGAGCCGCTGGCACAGCTGTTCTTTGCAAGTCTGCTTGCCACATTAGTACTTTTCTACAGAGCTGTTCGCCCTACGAATCTGCTAGCTCCGCTACAAAGCTGTTCGCTTCCACGAAACTGCTAGCTCCTTTGATTTGTTATCCTGTTAGTCTAATAATCTCCTTTTTATTAATTACTTAATTGTTCGCCACCCAACAGAGAGATAATCCAAGGACAATAAGCTTGCTCACCAACCTCTCAAACTATGAATGAGATTGAAAACTGAGGTGGTATCTGAGCTTCAAAGGAAAGGGTTGGATATTAAGTATTGCACCTCCAAGTAAGTGGTATGGAATTTTAGTGGGATTTTATGATCTATCAATGTAGTGTGTAGGAACTAAGTTTTTGGGGCGCTTGAATTCCTAATTATAAGTGAATAGAGTTTTCCTAAATGGATGGAAATACATGAAATTTAAGAATTAAAGTTTTGTAGGTCCTGTAATTTGACATCGATTAGATTTTGGTCCCGATCAATTACCCATTTTGAATTCAGTCCTACAAGTTCAAAAATATTTTGAAATTGGTCCTTTACCGGCTGTGGGAGGTCATATAACCGGTCATGCCATATTTTTTTTTTTTTTCTTACTTACGTGGCCTTTGTTTATTTTTTTATATTTCTACTGAATATGTGGAATTTATTATTTTAAAAGAAACAAATGAAAATTAACAAAAAAATTTTAAAAAAAAAACTAAAATTGAAAGATGAATCATTGTTCATCTTCCACGTTCATCTTCCTTCGGTCAAGTAAACCCAGCATAAAATATAGTTGCAGAAATTGAATCGAAATCATGAAATTGAGCACCAAAATCAGAACCACAAATTCAAAAGATAAATGAAATTATTGCATCAAGATAACAAGATTCAAAATAGATGAATTCAGACGCCCA
The DNA here is from genome assembly GCA_947034835.1 of Ballota nigra. Lineage (NCBI taxonomy): Eukaryota > Viridiplantae > Streptophyta > Magnoliopsida > Lamiales > Lamiaceae > Ballota > Ballota nigra. The sequence continues at coordinate 83,485,805 of OX344720.1, read as the reverse complement.
AATTCCCACGCCCTAAATAGAAATCGCACGCTCAGAATAGAATTGCAGAAACAGAACTCTCACGAGCATCCTTGAAGACCTTGCAGACAAACTTCTTCCCCAAAATCCACCCACCCCCCAATTTTTTCGTTCTTAAGGTGCCACCGTTTTAATGCCCCTGTTCCGGCGGTCCTTTGTGGGCTTCTAGATCTGCCGTCAGAGTAATGAATTTTCCCGGAGCTGAGTGCTTGAGAGTTGCGAGGAAGAAGATAAACAGTGCTCTGTTTTTTTTTTTTACACACTTTACTTTTAAATTTTGAACTTATTTTTTAACATATAATTGAAAAACACCGGTGAGCAATGCGTGCCCAAATTACATTATTTTATTATGGGTTCTAGGTTTTGGAATGGTGCTTTTTTTTTGTGAGGAATGGTGATTTTGTTTTTGCCTGAAACCGACCCCAAGGTTGGTGAAGGTTTTTTTTTTTCAGAATTATTCTTTGAATCTGATCTTCAATTTTCATATTGTTGGCTGGGTAAATGAATGTTGAGGAATGATGGTGGTTCCTTTGGGTTCATTTTTCACGATGGGTGAAGAGAAGACCATGATTTTTTTTATGAATTAATCTTTGGTGGCTTTTTTATTAATTTTTTTTAATGATATTATACTTATTATTAAAATTTTAATTTAATTTATAAAAGCCACATATTATACAAAATAAAAAGAGAAATGAAATAAAAAAAATCCACGTGGCATTGACTGGTTACATGACCCACAATAGCAGGTAAAATGATCACTTTCAAAATATTTTTAAATTTATAGGACTAAAATCAAAACAGATAATCGGTTAGGACCAAAATCATAGTAGTGTTAAGTCACAAGACGTATACAACTTTAATCCCTGAAATTTATCCCCGTTTATATGTTTGCTCAATTTTTTGTACATTTTATTGTTGGTTTTCATTTTCATTAATTGAGCGGTTAGATTTTAGTCTAGTGATTGAGTTGAGTGGTCAATCTGGGATGATGCATGTAGAATTACTTAATTAATTTTTTTTTTCAATTTTGTGGTCGGGGCTGTCTCATGGTAATTGACGCGTCCAAGTTCATATTAGTGTAGTTAACTTTGAAAAGCAAACATGTTTGTTTGTAGAGATTATATTGTGATTTTCGAAATTAGAAAGTGATTAAATAGTCATACATGGATTAAGTTCTACTATTTGTTTAGTTTCTTGCGTGTATGTATGCATGTTTTTTTCCTTTATAGTGATGGCTAAAAGAAAACTTTATCCTGTAAAAAATTAGAATGAAAACTCTCACAATCTATTATAGATACTTTTGGAAAATGTACATATTGTTTAAACTTTGTTACTTCAGCCTTGGAAATTTTGTTAGAAATGATTCTTGTACAAATAAAATTCTCATTTATAATGAATTATGTTGAAAAGTGTACAAAATAAATTTTGAATATTGTACATAATGAATAAAGTATCCTAGCTCAAATATAATTTTATTGGTTATTGCTCTGAATCATGCTCCTCTTCCAACTCATGTTCCATTTTATGTCAAAATATCGAATTATGTCTTATTTTTTCACTAATTTCCACTAAGGAACTATAAATAATAGTTTACAAGTTGAATATTATAATTATGAACTAAAATGCTCAAATATTGTATTAGCATTTCAATTAAAGATTATTATTAAAGAGAAAAAAACAAGAATGTAATTGTCACTCTCTCCTAAACTAAAAGCCTACCATTGAAAACGCTGACACAGTCTGATCTTCAATTTCGTGCAAGGTTTTCTGCATGCTCTGTTTACTGCTCTCGCTACATTTTGCTATTTTTAGTTAGCTTCTTTCTACAATAATTAAATATGTATATATATATATATATATATATATATATATATATATATATATGGGTTGAAGAATTTATTAATAGAGGATCCTAAGTTCAGTTGAGTACTTTTAGACTTCAAACTTCAAATTTCGTCTTTGAATATTTGCTTAATGGTGTATGCATTTCAGACCATATATTAATTTTTTTTTTTTGTGGATTGATTTGCTTCCACGGTGCAAATATTTTATACTTTGAGAATGTTCTTAGTTTTTCCAACTTAAATTCGAGTGTGCCACATTAATTATAGCATTGTTAATTCATATAGTTTTCAAGAAATCTCATTCAAATTATATCTACTAGAAATCAAATTTGGTCTGTTGGAAAAAATCAGTAAGAATAATTATGATGTTATGAAATTGGGGTTCATTAAATAGCGACATTGGTCCTCCATCCCTCTCTCTAGATTCTTAAGAAAATTTGGTAAGTTGAATCTTCTGCAGATTTTGTGGATCAATGTGGTCTCTGGACTAATTTTGAGGTACACAAATGTAAAGCCTTGTAATGAGGAAAAGTGCTTCAAGATTATATTGAGTAATCTAAAAATGATGATAATTATTTAAACAAAATTGTCCATCAAGTGTAGGATTGCAAACTTTTTGCTTATTTAAAAATTTACAATGTTAGAAATGGATTGCCTATCATGAAATATACTAATTTAACATTTTCAGAATATGCAACTATTAGATATGAATATTTTCATTTTCAAATAATTTTTGTACAACGTGCAACGCACGTGTTAAATAACTAGTAACCTTAAAAGCCATTAGTGATCATAATACATCAAGTATCTTATCCTCCAAATAATGTTAGTAATTATAATATATTTACAAGTAGAGTAACTCTCTTGTACATTTGGGCTATGTTCTTTTTGGGTTTTAAGTGGTTTTTAAAAACCGGTTTTTGAAAACCAAGGTTTTTGTAATCCATGGAGTTTTTAAAATCTTTGTTCCTTTTGGGTTTTGAGTAGGGTAGGTTTTAACTTTATTATGTAAAAAGTAAAGGAGTGTTGTATAGGTTATTTATAGGGTTGTAGGATTAGGATTTCAAAAACCTAATTTTAAAACCCAAACTAGAATGGGTTTTGGATTTCAAAATCCAAATCCAGTTTTTTAAAACCCAAAAAGAACATGGCATTGGTGTATGATACATTCACTCAACAGTTGATCATATATGCATTGAAAAGTTTGTTTCAATTACACTGAAAAGTGTGGTTGGATTACACTAAAAAGTGTGGTTGGATTACACTAAAAAGTTTACACTGGAAATCAGCTTTTAGGGTAAACTTTTTAGTGTAATCCAATTACACTTTGGGAAATTGTCTTTCCACTACATTAGATTTAGTCAACTTGCTTATAGATTAGTCCATTTAAAAAAATTACTCTCCACTGCATCTATCCCCAAATTACCCATGTAGATCACTTTTCCTATTTTCCCACCAACTCCTCCCTCTACACTATATCTATTCAAATATCTCTTTTCTCTCTCATCTTTTTTTCTTTAAATCACTTTCCCTTTTTAATCCAACTCCCAAAATCAAATTTGCCCATTTCCCCCTTTATTGCTACCTTCTCTATAATTGGCATGCCTAGAGAGAGAAAGGGAGTGTGAATGAGAGAGGGTTTGAGGTGGGATATGAAATATGTGTATTCTTTGAAGGAAGGCGTGCACAGGGCTGCGACGACCATTAATGATGTGACGAAGCTTTTCTTCGCACCGCCGCCACCTCTCCTCTAATTTATCGTCGATCACTGCACTTACAGATGGGATTCAAGGCGGTGGAGACTATTTTGCGCCTCCGCCGCCCTCCTTCGAGAAGGGGCTCGCCAAGATCTTGTCGGAGCCGTCGAGAAGGGGCTCGATTTCCTGGGCCGAGGATGGTAGAATTGCGGGAGCCGCATAAATCTTTATTGTGGAGAAGCTTCTCGGCTCTACCTCGGCACAGTTGGTGGTGGAGTGATGCTCCTGGGCAAGTTCGATCTATCCCACAGGTTCTCACAATCACTTCCTACAGTTATTTTTTCTAATTTCAAATCATATACGAAGATCAGATGGTAGAAATATAGATTCCGATTTCGAATTATATGCGTAGATGAAGAGAAGATGAAATTATAGGTTATGTGTATTTTTTAATATCGTTTCAATGCTCTATTTAGTTTTTGAATTTGTTGGTTTCAATGCTTTGTTTAGAATTCATGTTTTTGTAGGTACAATAGTTCTTACGTCTCTTTTCTTTATTTTGGGTCCTAAGAAATTTGGCCTACTGGGAAGAAATAATATTTGATCTTTATTAATGTATGTTTTGAACTTATACACAAATTATAATTGAACTTAACAATATATTTTGAACTTTATGAATGTTATTTTGAACTTTGTAAGGAACGGGATGTTGAACTTATAATTCGTTGGTTAATGTTTATTTTTTTTAACTTCTTTTGTAGATATGAGCATTTTTCTGATAATATTAGTTAATTTTCTCAAGACTCTTTTTGTATGTTCAATCTTTTTGTATGTTCAACGTTGAACTTAAATTTGCAATTTATTTTTTTATTTGAGATGGTGAAGATAATACTAGTAAGTATAATTATGAAATGGTATGAGTGCTAGTAAGTATAATTTTTTTGGAGTATAATTTTTATTGGAAGTTGGAGAATATGAATTTGAATTCAAAGTGTGAATTCAAAAGAAATGGAGAAATATGAATTTGAATTCAAAAGAAATTGGAGAAATATGAATTTGAGATGTGAAGGTAATGTTGAAGTTAAAAGAGTATGGATAATTTAAATGGAAGTAGGGGGGAAATATGAATTTGAATTGAAAGTTTGAATTAAAAAAAAGGTAGGGAATATAAATTAAAAAAAAAAGTGTCAAAAAGTACAAAAAGAAAAAAATGAGGGTTACTTTTGTTTTAGGGGCATTAATGTAATTGATAGTGACATTCATGTAATAATATAGTAACTTTTGAAGTTGAAAGTAATTATTTGAAGATACACAAGTGCTAAGCAACCTCTCTCTAGCTTTTGCACTCCAAAGTAAGTTACCCTTACACTTTTTAATATAACTAAAACAAACTTTTCAGTATAAACATAATTAACTGTTGAGTGAGTGCACGTTTGCCTGACAAGTATATATTTTCTTGGGAGTGGATCCCCTCCCGTGGGAAATCCCTCCATTTCCTAAATTTACCCAAACCTCAGTTGTTGGTTTATAATCAAAGGACACAAATTTGACACGTCATTTTAATTATATAAAAAAAGTCGGAAAATTTTATTGAACACTTCATTATCTCCCTTCAGCCCCACTGTATATCAAAACACCCCCTGCCCTCCCCCCCTTCTCTCCTTTCCCGTTCCTATTTGATCCCCCGAATTCTTTTGTCATTCCACCCTTTTTCCCCAATTTTCTTGATTTTTCATCTACTCTTTCTTCCCATGTGATTTTTCATCACTTAATTATTTACCGTTACTAAAAATTTTCGGTGAGCAATTCACCGGAAATATCATGAGGAATGAGTTTCCTTGTAAATGAAGAAGTCGCCAACTTACCGTGAGGATGTAGGGGCAGGAAAAAAAAATCAAAGAAAATTGAATTTGAACAAAATTGAACTTGGCAGTAGTTCCTATCAAAAGAAATAATTGTGGCCAACTGTGAGTTCCCTTGTAAATGGAGAAGAAAAAAATTGATTTAGATTTTGATACGGAGGCCTGAAAATACAGAGTGGGGGCGTGGGGTTGAAAGGAGAATATAAGTGGAAAGTTTAGTGAATTTTTTTTTATAATTAAAATAAGGTGGCACATTTTTATCCTTTGATTATAAATTGAAGGCTGAGATTTGACTAAATTTAGGAAATGGAGGAATCCTCCACAGGAGAGGATCCGCCCCTCTTTTCTTACTCTTTTCATAACCAGCAAAATTAATTTTATTGAAATTTTATTTACAATTCTTTCCTGAATTTAAAAAAATTATCAAAATTTACCCTGTGTGTTTAAAATCTCGAAAAATCACCAGAACAAACCCTGCCCTTTCCATCCTTTTGTCAGACAAACAATTTGCATCTGAACAACAACTAGTTAAGCGTTGAATTAGGGTTTATCACCACAATTCAAATCGCGAAAATGGCGGACTCGTCGGAGGGGGAGGAGGAAGGGAAGCTGACAGGCGGAAACCAGCATCTGGTGGTGGACGACGACCTCCGGGAGATGGCGGCGAAAAAGGCCGCCTGGAGCGTCAGCTCCTGTAAGCCAGGAAACGGCGTCGCTTCCCTCCGCGATGACAATCTCGATACCTTCTGGCAGTTAGTTTCCCTCTCCCTCTCCTCTCCTCTCCTATCTATTGTAGACCAAATGAAATTTTAGGAGAATAGGGGTCTGATGAAATGTACATGATATTGCTCTGGCAGCTTAATTGTTTCGTGATTAAAGTATTCAGGTGTTGGTTTATTGTGAAAAATGTGTTGTGTTTTTTGTCTTTCTGATTTCCTCTTTTCTGGTGGACATGTTTTAGGTCAGATGGTGCACAGCCTCATTCAGTGAATATACAGTTCCAGAAGAAAGTTAAACTTCAATTAGTTGTTCTGTATGTAGATTTCAAGCTTGATGAGAGCTACACACCTAGTAAGATCTCTATTCGAGCCGGTGATGGTTTTCACAATTTGAAGGTAACTTTGTATCCTATACAAGAGAGGGTATAGTTAGGGGTTGGGATGCAGTTTGAGTAGTAAATGATATTAGGTTGCATTTGGATGGAGTCATTTGAAATGCAAGAGATTTGAAAATGAATGAATTTGAGAATACATGGATTTCAAATGACGTGGTTTTGCTAAGCATTTGAAATTCCTCCAATTTGAATTAGGATTATAGCTAAGTATTTGAAATACATTCATTTGAATATCTTACCCAAACAACAAGAGTGAATTTAGGTTGTAGATTTAAAATTCATAGCCCAGATCCCTCCATCCAAACACAACCTTAAGTTATTTCGTCCTGGCAATTGTAGTAGCATAAACTCTGTTAAAGTTGAGCCAGTTATCATTTGGTTTGTCATATTATTTCAGTTCGTCAAATGTGGTAGCCTAAAATCTTGGTGGCATGCATTAGTTCAGATTTGATTTGTTCTTTCAATGATTGTTCAGGAGATAAAAGTAGTGGAGCTTGTTAAGCCAATGGGCTGGGTTTATATATCATTGTCTGGGAGTGATCCAAGGTAATTAGCAGACCCTTTTCACGATTGAACTTTATTTAGGTAACCGTTAATAAATAATTCTCTTGCACATTTTAATTAATAGCATTTGTTAGTGCATGAGATTGATTATTGCCGGGTTGGTTTAGTCCTAGAAGTAGTTATTTGATGCTGATTTCAGAATATCAGATTCTTTCTTATTTTCAACAGAAAAACTGTAGTCTCATGGAACACCGTTCACTTTTGGTTTCCTATTACTGAAGCAATCTTATTTGTTAGCTTTCAGTTTACATTTCTTGGAATTTTTTTACTTCTCTTTCCTGGTCTTTGTACACATCAATGTTCATAAAGTAAGAGATTAATTTGTTTCTCTTTCTTGATGCTGGAATTTATGAGATTAAAAATACATAACAGCATTCTTCTTATTCCTTTTAACTAGCCTAAATTGATATTCCCTACATTTGAATGAGTATTACCTCTTATAGCAAATACATAGCTTTTTAAAATAAGAAAAACATTGAAATGCTATAGCATGGAGATGTGGTCTGGGTTATATATCCTGCATTTGCTTTAAGGCTTAGGAGTGGCATAAAATGTTAGAAAGCTAAAGAAAATCCTTGGTGATTTCACAGGGAAACTTTTGTGAACACTTTCATGTTGCAAATTGCTGTTTTGGCCAATCATCTAAATGGAAGGGATACTCATGTGCGCCAAATCAAAATTTATGGGCCTCGACCGTGAGTCAAAATTCTACGGCCCTTACCATCTTTGAAATTCATTATTTGTGCTACAAGTGACGATCTTATTATCGAATTTATTGCAGGAATCCCATCCCACACCAACCATTTCAGTTCACGTCGACTGAGTTCATAACATACTCTATTCTGAGATGAATAAACTTTATGAATCTTGGCTGAATGAGAAATTCAAAATATGTTGCTATGGTGTTTGCAGTAGATCGACTAGATTGATAATATATTTAATGGGTTATTTCTGCTTCATATTATGCATTATTGTTCATGATTCCAACCTTTTGATTTGTGATATTGATCTGTAACTATACATTTCTTAACCAAATATATGGACCTGTGGTGTTCTCATTTTGTTTTACATTAGAATTTCACCTTGTCCAATTAATATAGAGGCATTGAACTACTGGGTCTGGAAGGATCATTTCTACTTTATAGTTATGGGCATGAGTCTAAAAGCGATCACCACCAATCAGGCTTTATATTAGTGTTTGGTCCTCGCAACCATTTAGCCATTTTTCTTTTGTGCGTGAAATCTGAATTATAATTGACAGATTCATAATAATTTTTTGACCTCAACTAGTTAATCTCAAAAACTTGTATTATTAAAACATTTCTTCTCGCTAAAGTCAGTCTTGTTCAAGGTTGTCTTATGCAAATTCTTCTTCACTTATCTGGAGTAAAGGTTTTTTTAGTGTGTTTGCAGTGTTCATTTTGATGGAGGACGAAAAGTTATCAGCATGTTGGTAGAAACTTCTTTTTAAAGGGGAAGAACCATAGTTGTTTAAAGGCGCACGGTTTAGCGCCTCTCCATAGGAAAGGCGGGCAGTGATTGCTAGGCACGTGCCTTTTGTTCCTTTTCAGTTGCACCGTCTCCTCTTCTTTCCAGATCTTCCCACTCTAAAAATGTGGTTTGTGTACAATTTATGAGAGTGAAGACAAGGAGAAAAACTTTACCATGAAGATCTACAATTTGTTGATGAGGAGGATTATGTGTGTGATAATGGGGACAATCATTTAATACTTGTTGGCCTTTGATTTGAATATTTGTTGTTTGTTACCTGTTATTGAAGGTTATGTCTTTGATTTATGTAAGTTTGAGATATTATGTGTTCTTGAACTTCAATTTATTGGTTCATTATATGCTAATATGTTTAATTTAAGTTAACGTAATGTTTTTGTGAGTTTTAGCATTAATGTAAAGGCGTGTCTTAGACGTGTGTCTTAGGCACTAGGCGAGTCCTTGTGTCTTGGTCTTGCCCCCTTAACAACTATGGAAAGAACGTGATGGTCTTGTAACTAAGCGGGACATGTTTTAGAAAAACTTGGAGAGTACTAAGTTATGTTTGATGAACGGATTCTTAATCTAGAAACAAGGTTCTCTAGATAATCTTGGGATGGAGATGAAGCGGATTTAGAAACCGCGACATAAATTTGAGATCAAGGTGATTGGGAAGGATGCTGTGTTTTCCAATTTCATTTGACAAATGACAAAGATAAAGTATACTTTCATAAACTTGGAACATTAAGAGATCGTTATTGGTGTTGAAAAGAATGGATGGGTTAATTAGGCTGGAGAATGTGGAGATAAATTTGGTAATATTCTTGGTACAAACACATGGTTTGCCACTAGCATGTATGAATAATCAAATTTGGATGTATGACTGAAGCGGAGGGTCGAGGGGCAACAATTACACGGGTAGGTGTATGAGGGTCAGGGCTTGGATGAATTTCAAGAAGCTAGTGTGTACAATTCTTCAGGTTATGGTGCAAGGAAGTGTTGTGTCATCTAGTAACTGTTGGTTTCAGATATGACTGTCATATTTCTGTTTCTTTGTGGATGTTGGGTCGCGTGGAAACTGGGTGTTTAAGGAGATGAAGAGAATTAGATGTGGGGAAATTTCCTGGAAAGTGTTGTGCGTCATAGAGAATATGTGGAATCATAGTGACAGTGATAGAGGGTTGAAGGAAGGGGACAAATAATTCCACGTCATAAGGAGTGATATTTCTATGGAATCTGAGGTGTCAGTGGCTGAGGTATCTCAACCTCTCTAGTCATCTTGAGTTGCAGTGTAGAGGCTGGTTTTTTTAAACAAGCCCAGTATAAATATTTATTTGAGTAAAAAAATCAGATTAACATTGTAGACATTGGCGTAATAGTATCCTTAAATTTTCTGGTGTGTTTTGTATTAACTCAATTAGGTATAGATGGTCTAGTACTGATGTTGTTTACTAGTTATAGTAGTGTTATAGTGGCATTAATGGATTTACCTTGAGTAGGGCATGGACTTTGTGTCAGTTGCTTGGAACTTGCTCCAAGTTTGTGTTGGAGAAAAATGGTTGAGGGTATTATTGTTTATTTAATTGGTATTAAAGTATATTTGAGACTTTAATAGTTGACCAATTAAATTTGGGCGTTGAAATTAATTTCTCGGAAATTAATTATTTTGAGTGCGTTCTACTCGCAGAGTAGATGAGAATAGTGTATTCATACTCGCAAAACTGATTTTCGGTGAGTGAGAAATTGAATCGGAAGTTGAGAGGTTCAACACCTAATAATGGATTAATGAAGGAAATAAATGAATCATTTAATTCTTCATCCCACATCGGATATTTAGAATATTAGTATGGGAACAATGGAGTATAATAAGTTTTAATTAATTGCTAAACAATCAAAGTTGCCACACGCGCGCGTGCCTAGCCGAGTCGCGTCGCGCCCGTGGACTTGGACTTGGTTCTTGGGCCCAGCGGGTATCTAATTTTTTGGAGTATAAAAATCAGGATATCCGGTCCACGAAGTTCGGTTCGATTCGGTTCAGAGACCTGCCTGGTTAAATGATCAAACCAGTTCGGCTAATTTGTGGAAACGCGTCTGGTCAACTGCGATTTTCAACCTTGCCACCAACGAAACGCGCCCGCATTAAACGCTCACACGATTTTTCCTTTTGCATTGAGTGGAGGTTCGCCTATAAATAGCGTCCTCATGCATTCTTCTAGCCACACTCCGAAAAATTTCCCTTCTCCCTCAGTCTCTCTGCATATAGAGTCTTAAGAGCTAGTCCAGTTCGAAGCGCTCATTTTGTTCGCCAATGCTCCAAGTCCTGCTGTGCTGCACACTTGGAGACGAAGTGTCGTTTTACCTTTGGGAACGTATTCCAGAACCGAAGAGCACTACCGGAGAAATTTCGTCTTGCAGGAAGAGGTCTTCCTCGACTCGACACACTGCTTTCTTTTCTTGTTTCGTATTCTGTGTATTTTTCGTTATCTAGTTGTAATTTATTTTTTATTTAATTTTGTAATAGAATTATTATTTCCTCAGTCAATAAACACAACAGTTTGTACTTCATTCCTACCCAAGCATAGAGCTAGTAAACTATCCACTTACTTTGTCCTTCATATTTGAGATTGACACAGTAACTGTCTTGGGGATGAGACGAACTGAGCCTACTCGCGAAGAGGTTAGGGGGACAAGGAGAGTGGTAGATGGCGTGGAGAAGCACATGGGTTGACTGCTCGTCTAGTCGACCATATGCATTGAGTGGTTCTTGGCGAGCTATAACTATGATCAACTAAGCCTAATCTCATCCATTGTATAAGTGGGGACCAGGCATATGGCATATCCGACTAAGGGACAAGTAGGTTCAGTACGAGCGACTATAATTTATGATCTGATTTGGTCGCTCATGAACCCGATCAGTGTACTTGACAACAACCATTATCTATATATTCATACACAGTTTGTTGATGGGCGACCAGACGAGAAACAATGTTTAAAGGTTTAAGAGATTGATAATGCAAATTAGGAGTCGGCGACCAGCAGAGTTAAAAAAGGGTCTAAAACACCAGGCGACCAGGAGTGACGTTAGACGGATGTCAGGCGACCAACACAGCAAAGAAGCAAGATGAACAAGTAACTAAAATAAAAACAACGGCAAGATACCCACCATCTAGGCGACCAAGCGAGCAAGACTGGGCCACGAAGAACAACTCAAAATCCCACTAGTTTAGACATTACATTAGGAGCAAACAAGTGTACTAAACACTTGTCATTGTATAAAATGTAATAGTTTAAGGGTAAGATAAGTGGCTAAACACTTGTCAAAACCAAAATCAAAGGGCTAAGAGAGTGACACCTCCTACTTGCTTGTAAACCTATGAATATCCCTTCATGAGAGGGCAAAAATAAGTTTATATATTAAAAAATATACCAAAACTCTTGCAAATTTCATTCTTGATTACTATCTATAATTCTAGTTCCTATTTGATGATCTTATTTAGCCAAAACAGCCACTAATCATCATTTATTGATAAAGGTCATCAACAATTGGCGCTAGAAGAAGGGTCCGAACCTCCGGTTAATTGAAGATTTGAAGAAACTGATAAGAGGATTACCGGAATCTGCAAAATTACTGCCGGAATCCGGCCAAAAGTCACCAGAAACTGGAAAAAGTCATCGGAAAGCTGGGAACTAAAAGGGTAATTTAACATTTGTGAAGAATTTGTTCATATTTAAGAATTTGAATGCATGCATGTGTGAATTAGGGTTTATTAAATAACCAAGTTCACACATACAAGGCTAGTTATTCTTAAATTGGCAAAGATAAACACAAGATCTTCATCACCGGAATACCCAATCAAAAATGGCGGGATCACAAGAACGACAATCTTCGAGTGCACACTCGTCACGTAGGTCGCGGACTCGGGTATCATCTACGGGTGACCATGCACGTACTGTACGAGCCACATCCAACAGAAATGTGCAAGTCACTATCGACACTCTTCCCCCGGAGGTGGAAGCCCTGGCCAGAACCCGGAGGAACTCGCGAAAACGATTGCCGTTCTACAATCAATACAAAGACAACAAGAAAGAGTAGAGCCGTCAAGAGCACTGGAGACGACCAGGCGATCAGCCGAGCAGAAGAGTAAAAGACACGAAGATAGACGGAATGATGAGGTGGACAGCGCTCAGGCTCAAAGAAACAAGGGCAAAATCCCGATAAGCGAGAGGTTGGGGAGCAAAGGAGAATCCACACCGGGAGGAGAGACGGAGCCGAGCAAAGGCGCGACAAGAAGTACAGGACTTAATTACGATGGAAAAACAGAGCGCATAGGAGAGCTTAGAGAGATCACACCACCACGGAGTGAGCAGCGGCTGTGCACTGATGCTCGCCCATCTGTTCATGATCGACTTCGGCGATTAGCCTTTGGGCGGCTAGGTCCCAATGGGGCCAGCAACATTGCCAGGCGACCAACTCAGGAGAAACGTCCTATTGACGAGGGACTGCGTCAAGATGAAGTCACTGGGCTTGATCACGACGAACAGCCTCCCAACGGTGGAGCGTCTCCGAACGAGTTGCAAGCCCTCAAGAAGGCAATCGAGGAAATGCAGAGACAGATAGACTCCCAGAAAGGCATTGGCTCGACAGTCTTACCATCGTCACCGTTATCACCAGCAATCCCGAATGCGCCAGTGCAGAAGAAAATACAGTTTTCGGTCGTCAGTCTATACGAAGGAAGTTCGGATCCCAAGGTTCATCTGGCAAAATACTTCGACTTCATGATATCCATGAGGGCGTCAGATGCTACACAGTGCCGTAACTTCCCACTCACACTCGGTGATGGCCCCCATCGTTGGTTTTCGGCACTTGCTCCAGGGTCTATCAACTCCTTCGCACAGCTGAGCAAAGAGTTCTTATCATATTTCTCCACTGCCGGGTCATTCTTAACTCAGAGGAAGGGGATGACGAGTCAGACAAGAAGTTCCTAGAGAGGTTTGATAAGATACTTCTGGAAGGAGAAATGGTCAGCGAAGATACCAAGATGGTGGCAATAATGGCGGGCTTGAAAAAAGGGACTGATTTGTAGAAGGAAATACATTTGGCCTGCCCAAAGACATATGCAAAATTTAGACATCGAGCAGGCATACACGTATCCATGCAGGAAGCACTACAAAAAGAATACAAAAAGAATTGGGTGACAAGGTCGATCCCAAGAAGGCCGGAAAGAAGTCCGTGGGGAGTGACTACAAGGCCCCCAAGAATATGAAAGTCTTCAATGAAGGAGCGGAACTGAAGGAAAGATTGAATCAAGTATTCGCTACATCAATAGAGGTCGTATATAATAACGTCAAAGACATAGACATGCTTTCAGAACCAAGGAAAATCCGGTAAGAACGCGGAAAGTTAAATCCGAACAAATACTGCACCTACCACCAGAACATCGGACATTTCACTAGTGAGTGCTGCGACTTACTGAAACAACTGTGGAGGTTCTATGAAGAGGGTAAACTGTTCGAATTTGTGAAGAAGGAGCCCGGGAAGAGAACTAGAGCGGTTGGTCCACCCAACTCGGATGACGAAGACAGTGACGACCAGCCGAGTAAGACGACCAAGAAAGGAAGGAAGGTTCCAACAGCCCCAGTAGAGCCGATGCAAGAAATTCTTATGCTCGAAGCGAGTGGACCTGTTGGGGGATGCTCGAATGGAAGACCTCCAATCTCAAAGAGGAAAAGGAAAGCGGAACTGAGAGCGGTAGCCCAAGTGAGAGAAGTGGGAATCAACCAGGCCACCAAGAAGACGGGAGACTTGGTGTTTTCAGAGAAAGACCTGGATGGAGTACTCACCCCGCACAACGACTCATTGATCATCTGTGCTAACATCATGGGAACCCGAGTCCATCGATTGCTCATGGACACCGGCTCATATACAAACATCCCATTCAAAAGTACATTAGATCAGATAGGAGATTTTGCGGAGTATGTGAAAGATTGTAATCATAAGATAGTGGGATTCGGAGATGATGTAACCGTTCCCCTAGGAGTAGTTACGTTGTCAGTTGAACTTGTATCGACCGAGAATCCTGACAAGAGGTTAACTAGAATGGTAGAATTCCTAGTGGTAGACTAACAATCCTCCTATAATGGATTCCTCGGCCGACCTTTTATTAATGAATTCAAAGTAGTTGTTTCAACGTACTATTATTGTGTTAAATTCCCAACACCAAAAGGGTCAGGTACAGTAAAGGGCGATCAAAAGAGAGCTCGTGAATGCCTCCTGCAGTTGCTGCCCAAAGACAAGAAAGTATCAGTAATAGACGAACAGTCGAGCAGCAGCGCTGAAGATGAACCATCCATACTTGATGAAATCATGGAATCCATCGATACGGAGATGATGGAGGTAGATGACCAGCAGGAGGGCGAGCGAGAAATCCAAAACGACCAACAAAGACAAGAGACTGAACCTTGCCCAATGAAGGTGGAAGACCTTGAACCACGACTAGGAGCAGAACCAATGATAGTTGAAGATGAATTCAACTTGGAAGGGCCCATCATTGATCCTCGATGGAAAAATCAAAAAAGGAGAGCAACGCCGGTCGAAGAGTTGGAAGCAATCAGAATCGACCCGAACCGAGAAGACTTAGAACTCTTCATTGGATCTGAGCTCCCAGAGCCTTACAGATCCAGAATGAAGGAATTCTTAAAGTCCAGTCTCGATATATTCGTATGGTCACATGCCGATATGGTAGGCATCAGCCCTGGGCATGCCTGCCATAAGCTGAATATCGATCCAACCAAAAAACCGGTGAAGCAAAAAAGAAGGAAGTTTGGGCCCGACAAGTATGAAGCATTGGATGTAGAGGTAAAGAAACTATTGGACAATGACCTTATCAAAGAGGCATTGTGTCCTAGATGGGTGGCGAATCCAGTATTGGTGAAAAAACCAAACGGCACGTGGAGATTATGTATTGACTTCACAGACCTGAATGCTGCATGCCCCAAGGACAACTTTCCATTGCCACACATTGACCAATTGGTGGACAACACAGTTGGACACGAACTCCTCACATTCATGGATGCATTCGCTGGCTACCATCAGATACCAATGCATCCAGACGACCAGGAAAGCACGGCTTTTTACACCAACAAAAATTTGCTATGTTGGAAAAGGATGCCATTCGGATTAATTAACGCAGGAGCTACATATCAACGGATCGTCAACAAAATGTTCGATGAACACATTAGCAAGACGATGGAGGTATACGTGGACGACATAGTTGTGAAAAGCCCGAAAAAGGAAGATCACTTGGAACACCTAGCGCAAGCGTACAAAATACTCCGAGCATATAACATGAAGCTAAATCCAAAGAAAAACAGCTTCGGAGTCCATTCAGGAAAGTTCCTCGGACATCTTGTTAGCCAGCGGGGCATTGAAGCAAATCCATCAAAGGTGAAGGCTATTCTGGACATGTAGCCACCAAGATCTGTCAAGGAAGTACAGCGGCTTACCGGATGCCTGGTGGCCTTAAATAGATTCATTTCAAGATTCGGTGACAAGTGCCGACCCTTCTTCGATGCTATAAAGAAAGGCGGATTCCAGTGGACAGATCATTGTCAGCAAGCATTAGAGCAGCTGAAAGAGTATCTCAGTGATGCCAAAATCTTGTCAAAACCTGTTCCAGGAGAAAAGTTATACCTCTATCTGGCAGCTTCAGAGGTAGCCATTAGCTCAGTTTTGGTTCGTGCAGATGGGAGGTTTCATCTTCCCATCTACTATGTAAGTCAAGCGTTGTACGAAGCAGAAATCAAATACTCCCCGATGGAAAAGTTAGCATACGCATTGGTGATGAGCGTCAGGAAACTACGACCATACTTCTTCAATCACCAGGTAGAAGTCCTAACAACTTTTCCGTTAAGGCAAATCTTGCAAAGGCCAGACACTGCTGGCCGCCTCCTCAAGTGGTCCCTCGAAATAAGCCAGTTTGGAATATCATATGCACCTCGAACAACGATCAAAGGACAAGCGTTGGCCGACTTTATAGTTGAGCTAACCTTCCCTCAGGATCCGACGAGAGGTCATAATCACCCATAGCATATGTACATCGATGGATCATCCACCAACACAGCATCAGGAGCAGGAATAGTACTAATCAGCCCGGACAGACAAATCTTCACCTCGGCGATACGATTTGAATTCATGGCGACGAACAATGAAGCTGAGTACGAAGCATTGATAGCCGGACTCCGTCTAGCATTGGCGGTCGGGGTTAGAAGATTGCAAATATATAGAGACTCACAGCTGATAGTCAACCAAGTCCGAGGAGAGTACGAGGCGAAAGATGAATACATGGCGTTGTATTAGAAAATCGTAGCCCATTTGGCTTCCATATTTGAGCAAATTTATATTGAACAAGTAACTCGGAAAAATAATGCCCAAGCAGATGCACTTGCTCGCCTGGCTACCAGCACGGGCCCGACAGAGTTGTCAGAAGTCACCATCACAAAAATATGTCAACCATCAACACATGACTACAAAGCAATCAGGTGAATGAAGAATATGAAGAAGATGACTAGAGAACACCCATTATCAAATATCTTCGTGATGGTGAAGTCCCGGGGGATCCTCAGGAAGCGGCCAAGACGATCAGGCGAGCAGCAAGGTTTACAATCATGGATGACCAACTCTACAAAAAAGGGTTCTCACTTCCGTTATTGAAATACCTGACAAGAGGGCAAGGCCAAGAGGTTTTAAGGGAAATTCATCAAGGCGTTTGTGGAAATCACGCTGGGGGGGGCGTGCATTGGCCTACAAGACAGTGAGACAAGGGTATTAATGGCCTACATTACTGCAAGATGCTATCAAAGTTGCGAAAACTTGTCACAGATGCCAGATATTCGCACCCAACATCCATAAGCCACCAATCGAAATGATAACAGTCAATAGTCCATGGTCATTCGTGAAATGGGGAATCGACATCATAGGACCCTTCCCAACTGGAAAAGGAAATGTAAAGTTCACAGTCGTGGCCGTAGATTATTACACAAAGTGGGCTGAAGCGGAGGCGCTCGTGACAATTACACAAGAAAAAATGATCAGCTTTATATGGAAGAATATTGTATGCCGGTTTGGAGTCCCACAAGCAATTCTGACAGATAACGGACGACAGTTCGAAGGCAAGAAAATAAGAAACTTTTGTGAAAAATGGGGAATAAAAAAGTATTTTTCAACCCCATATCATCCACAGTCCAACGGCCAAGTAGAAGCAGTCAACAAAATAATCAAACACATATTAAAGATCCGGTTGGTGGACAAGAAAGGAAAATGGTCAGAAGAACTACCAGAAGTGTTGTGGGCATATCGAATATCTTATAGAATGAGTACAGGAGAAACTCCATTCACCATGGCATTTGGCGTTGAAGCAGTAATACCCATAGAGTTGAAGGCACCAACAGAGCGAATAACAACGTTCGACGAGCAGACGAACAACAAGGCTTTAGCTACAGAGATGGATTTGCTTGAAGAAAAGAGAATCTCGGCAGAAATGAAGAACGTAATATACAAGAAAAGGATCGCAAAGTATTACAATTCACAAGTAAAAGTTAAGGAATTCAAGATCGGGGATCTCGTACTTAAAAAGGTTTTGGGACCACCGCCAGGAGTATTTGGACCAACTTGGAAGGGCCCATACAAGATAACCCAGAAATGGGACAATGACACTTATGATTTAGAAGACATGGAAGACAACTCGGCCCAATACTCCTGGAACGCAGCTTTGTTAAAAAAGTATTATCAATAGACAAAAATTGTACAGTATATGTAAAATTTAGTTTAGTTCAAAATTTCATGTTATTTGTGTGAGTACAGTTGTAAGTACGTTGAAATTTTTTCAAAATTTCATAGATGTATACAAAATTTGTGTTGTAAAGATTAATTTGCTAATTTGTTCACTTCACAAGGCAAGTTGCTTCTCCAAACACCCAGACAGGGGGGCGGGGCGAGCAACAAAGCTAAAAACGAACAAACCCAAGGCCAGATCCACATAAGGACAATAAGGCCCAGAATTATGGGCGACCATGAAGGGAACATTCAAGGCCGAGTCCATTAAAGGATCATAAGGCCCAATTATTTAAGGTTAAGTCTTTTTAAGACAACAATAGCCCACCTAGGCTGATCAGGCGATCATTAAGTATAAGGATACCTGTCTCAAAAAGAGAAGATAGTAAGTCTGTGAAGCTTGTATTAATTCAAGCGAACAACAGTGTAAGAGGCGAACAAGAAGGAAGCAAGAAAATTACAGGGAAAAGCAATAAAAACAACAAATATTTCCAAATTTCTTCATTGAAGGAACAAAAGGGGTTACAAGAGAAAACGATGAAAAATACAAGGTTGCCCTAACACAAGCCTAAGAAAAACAAAAAACATAAAGTCTTCAAGCTTGGGGGGGCCGGAGGAGCATCTGTGGTCGCCGGAGCAGATGGTGCTGCATCAGTGGTGGCAATTGCAGTCGTGGTCGTTGCAGCTGAAGTGCCCGCCCCATCAATAGGAGTTAGGGGAAGAGAGTGGAGGCCGTAAAAAATATCTGCTTCTTTGCTCGGCTCCTCGCCCGAGAACTGAGGAGCGATGACTTGAACACCTTCCCCAAAGATGTCCAAGGGAACTCCCATCTCCCCGAGATCGGCCACCGAAAGGGAGAACCCGGCACTGATAGGGTTGTCCTTGACGTAATCAACAAAGTCTTTCTTGGTTGTGGCCAAAACATCCAGGCCATGGTCCAAGGAAAACTTCACCGATCTAATACTCTCGGCGTAGGCACACACATACCCCAAGTTGGTGTTGTCGGCCACATCTTGAGCATAGACGTCATAGACGTCCATGCCAGTCTTCTCTTGCTGAAGGCGAGCAACCTCAGCTTGTAACTCCTCAACCCGGGCGACCATGGCAGTCCCCCAACTCAAGAGACAACTTCTCTGACTGATTTAAGGCAAATTGCTCGCTGCTCACAGAGGCATTGTACATTTGCTCCAGATTCGCCATGGATTTGGCGTGTTCAGCCTTTCTCTGGGCAAGCTCGTCATTCTTTTTCTTTAAAGCGGCCGCCTTCTCCGCTTCAAAACCATCAATCTTGCGACCAAGACTGCGGTTAGTCCTCTCCAGTAGAACGATCTGGTCAAGAAGTTTTTGAGCCATCACAGCTTGATGGCTGGCGTTGTAAGTGACCAGTCGTGCATTGTCGCTGGCAGTCTGCCCTTGGATAATGTCCTCACAAGTCTTGGTCCAAGAGCGGGGGACCGTCTCTGTTGCTCGCCGAACATAAGAGTCCGAAATATCCATATAGGGAGGATGAAACTTCACGCAGCTAAGCTGGTGAAGTACGTCTGTACGCCCGGGATGCTCCTCGGGTTTGTACCTGAGAAGGATGAAAAATATGAGTAAGTCAAAATACCTCAACAAGCGACCATCAAGGTAACAGTTAAAGGACTTAATCCATTAGCTTCACTGGGTCGTATCCCAGGTAGGAGCGATCATTGGGTGTTCGCGCTTTCTTGCTCAGAATAGCAACTACGGTCTACTGCTCGCTCACAACCTCGAGCGAGGTGGGTTTGGAAACGGGGGAGCGAGGAGCACGGCTGCTCGCCTCCATGATGGACTTTGAGCGCTTTGACACTCACTCAGTGCCCTCTCCTTCGCCGCGAGAGTCCTCCCGAGGTGCCTTCTTTTTGGGCCTTTCTTTTTCTTTCTCCGTACCACGGGGAGAAACAACAGCTTTGGAAGCTCCCTTGGAGCGACCAGCAATGGCTCGTGGGTGAGCATGAGGGGCAGGCTCCTCCCCAGCATGGAGCCGAATAAGAGAGAGAGGGGGGTCTTGCTTCCTCCTGGTAGGTTCCTGAGCGGCCATTTGCTTTACTCTGGCGGCTAGCAGGTGATAAGATCTCGAGATGGTAGGTACGTCGACAGTCACTCGTTGATCTGATTAAAAGAAAAAAGAAAAAAAAATTACTAACTCCAGGCGATCAGGCGAACAAGAGAGTAAAAATTAGTAAGAATGATTACCCTCGGGGATCTCTGCCTGAGCCTCTACAAGAACACGGCGGCGCTGGGAAAATGCGGCGACTCTTGAGAACAAGGACGACGGCGGAAGAGATTTTCGAGAAGAAATGAATGAAAACAAAAAGCAAAAATAAGACAGAAGGTTATAATCAGTAGTTACCTTGATGATTCACGCGGAAGATGGCAAAGATCCAACAACGAATGAGAAAAGATTGAAGCAAAAAGCTTGAAAAGGGGCTCTAATGGCGGAAATGGAATGGGAATTCGAAAAAGTGAATGAAAGAATGAAAGACAAGTATTTATAAGGATATAAAGGGGGTTAAAAATGAATTTTTTAAAAAAATTTGTAGGCCCCTATTTGCAAAATAAAAGATACGCGTGGGCGGCGATGACGTCACCTGCCGCCCACGACGGTACGGATTCCGAGACTATCGGGAATCCAACCGTCGCACACGCATAGAGGACCCTGCTGATCGCTCCAATGATCGAATGTTCGCCAGATCTCCCGCCCAAAGGAATTCAAAAACTCGTTGATCGCTCCATGCATATAGTTATCATTATACCAAGATTGTGCCTTGTTCCTCGTTAGTCAACAAATTTCCTAATAAAGAACAAGTTAGGGGGCAATGTTGATGGACGACCAGGCGAGCAACAGTGTTTAAAGGTTTAAGAGATTGATAATGAAAATTAGGAGTCGGCGACCAGCAGAGTTAAAAAAGGGTCTAAAACACCAGGCGACCAGGAGTGACGTTAGACGGATGTCAGACGACCAACGCAGCAAAGAAGCAAGATGAACAAGTAACTAAAATAAAAACAACGGCAAGCTACCCACCATCTAGGCGACCAAGCGAGCAAGACTGGGCCACGAAGAACAACTCAAAATCCCACTAGTTTAGACATTACATTAGGAGCAAACAAGTGTACTAAACACTTGTCATTGTATAAAATGTAATAGTTTAAGGGTAAGACAAGTGGCTAAACACTTGTCAAAACCAAAATCAAAGGGCTAAGAGAGTGACACCTCCTACTTGCTTGTAAACCTATAAATATCCCTTCATGAGAGGGCAAAAATAAGTTTATATATTAAAAAATATACCAAAACTCTTGCAAATTTCATTATTGATTACTATCTATAATTCTAGTTCCTGTTTGATGATCTTATTTAGCCAAAACAGCCACTAATCATCATTTATTGATAAAGGTCATCAACACAGTCGACGGATCGGGTCAAACCTAGTTGCACGAATCCTAACCTTGTGCATCTGGTTCACATACATGTTGTTTATATATTTTAAGTTCTTGGCGTATACATGGGAAATAATTGTTTTCATAACATTTGTATATATAGGGTCTTATATTAATATTATTAAATTTTGATAAAATTTGATATTCTATAGTAGTGATTATATTATGAATTAAATAGATAAACATATCATATTCATGATACTGACATATTTAATAAGATAATAATTTTATTGTAATTATTAATCATTAAAATGTCCAATTAAAAAGACATCAAATTTATTTGGGCTCCTTTCTTGTTTATTATGAGCATCGAGTATAATTAAGAGTTTTTTGCAAGACTTTATTATCCCAAATTAATACCCAAGGTGAGTGGCAGTCGCTAACGCGAGACACTGATCTTGTGGTACCACCCGTGGTTATAATTTTGAGGGACAAACATTTTTACCATTTTATTTTCTTGGACTTGCACTTGCCTTTTCAAATTAGATAACAATTTCATGTTGCATATTTTCTGGTAGTTGGATCTTTAAACTCAAAACTCTACTTGTAATGCTCCAAACTCTACTTTAGCATCTAAATATGGGTCAACGCCCCTGTAGGACTACAATATTTTTAACAATATTCTAGCACCATTTTTAATATGTCCGAAAAGACGTGTAAACAAGCAAAGCATGCCCTATTCAAATCCCTTGGACTGCGACCCTATATAACTATCAATGCAACTAGTAATATGATTACACCAGCTAGATTGAAGGGGTGTTTGCAAATAATACTAAAACAGTGAGAATCAATTCTTATAAATTATGAGGAGTAGTTTTTGAAAAAGAAAATGATTTCACGTTTTAGCTGGGTTGCAAACACACTATAAGTAATGCACATTTAACAAATGTATAAAGAATCTTCATTCATAGATTCATTTCTTATTAATTTGATTTAGGATAACTAAAAAAAGATGTTCCAGCTAACTAATAAAAATCTGAAGTGGAATCTTGATTTTTTGTATTATTATTTCTAAATTAAAATAAAATATATGACATGACAAAATAAAATGGGGTCGGTGGGTGGGGCGTTCAATGACGAATGAATTCCTCGATTTGTACCCAATATCAACAACATAACAGAATATTTAACTAAGCCAAGAATCATCTTTAATCAGGGGGGATATTTTTTTCCAATATTTTTTCTAGTCATGGCAATTCAAAATTGTGAATCCATAGGTCTAACCGGTGGAATAAGGGTCTCCATTGCTATGTGATAGTAGATTATTAAATTTGCTACATTTTGGTAAGGAAAAAATGGTGCACTTGTGACATTATGGAATAAGACATATTTTATTTTACAGTCTTTTGAATGTTATATACTATTTAATGGACACGAGGTAAATTAGAAATGACTCCTCCAAAAAAAACAGTATGCATATTGATTAGACGTGAAATTGTTAGATTTTATAGCTCGAAATGCCCGTGTTTTGATTGGTTTAGATGAGTATTTAAAGTCAATTGAGTAATATTTTCATGAACTAAAGAATTTGGTTCTTTGATACTCATAGATGGATAGAGGGCAAAAAATAAAATTCGTAGGACTTTGAATCGACTCAAACGGATGCCCGGATGAGAAGATATGAAAGAAATACGAAAAATATTAGTTCGAGGGAGCAAAAGTATTACTGGAGTGCTCAAGCAAGAAGAACTCGAGCACTCACTGCTCGAGTACTACGCTCGAGTGAAGCTAGGTCGTGCACTCAGTGCTCGAGTACTCTGCTCGAGCTGGGTCAAGTCGAGCACTATGTGCTCGAGCTCGTATGGTCGTGCACTTTTTGAGTTCTGGAAGTTTGGTGCGCTCGAGTTGCATTTTCTCGAGCACTTAGTGCTCGAGCTCTACTCGAGCTGATGCGATTTTGGCCCATTAATTCCCGATTCGACCCGTTGCCTATTTATACTCCGTCCGAACACATTTTTGGAGACAACTACACACATAGAGTTAGATTTTCGTAGGAGAAGAGCTTAGGAAGAAGTTTTGAAGAATTTTACATCTTGTAATCGAGGTTTTAATTTGCGAATTCTTAGTTTTACTATTTCTTGTGAACGTATGAGATTAATTCTTTCTTTCTTTACTCTTTGAGTCGATAAACCCTAGTTTTTCAGATTTATATAGATTTCTTTGGAGAATTTAATTTGTTCTTTCGTTTATGTTCTTGATTTATTTCGTTAATTTAATTATGCATATGTTTCTTGTTATTGCTTTTGTTATCCAAACCACCATGTTAGGCTAAAACCCTTCCATGCTTAGGATATGATGAACTCGTAGAAGTAGGACGTTGGTACATAATTAGGATATCATGTGATGTTTAGTTTTAATTCTCTTAATTAATGAACGCTTAAAATAAATTTCGAATTTACCTTTGAATTTCGTACGAAAATTGTTAGAGAGAGGACGATCTTATCACTCTTTAATAACTAATAGGCTTAACGAAAGGGTTTTAGAAGGGGTTTATCATCTACCGGTTTATCTAGGGAGGACGACCGCATCACCTTAGTTAAATTAGGGACTCATTAATTAAGCACAATCCATATAACTTGTTTAGTGGATTAGTGAAGTAGTTTGAAATGACGAAGTATTATGGTTAATTCTTGAGCTTTTAGTCTTTCAATCTGGTGCTAGATTAAGGAAGTTGATTGCCTAGTTTTAGTATACTTAGGATTAATACTTGCACATCACGGTTGTTTATTTACCGTACCAACTCTGTTAGTATACGTAGGAATTTCTATCCCGAGCATCACCATCTCATATTTGCATACACTTAGTTATTTATTCCGTTTAATTCAGTTATTAGAATATAGAATAGTTTATTATAATTTTCAATCCCCAAACATACACTCATATTAACTACGACGCGTAGATCTCCAGGGCTCTATTCGAATACTTACCTTCCCTTGGGTTCGATACTACTTGGTCCCTATACTTGCCAATACTACAGGGATCTCATACTCTTGTGGGGTAACTTCTAGTAAAAGCTAGTAAAGTTCGGTTCAAGTCTATGGTGTTGTTGCCGGGGATGGCGAAGTATGTCCATTGAGTAGGACTTGGAGATAGCTTAGTAGTTAGTAGTGAGTGCTTTATTTTTCTGTTTAATTTTTACGTGTTTGGCAGTTGCATTTTGATTCTTCTGTTAGTGTTTCAGGTTTATAAAAACACGTTCGCAAGGAGATACAAGCGAGGAGAGAACACAACTAGATCATGAGACAATATCAAGAAGAAACCGAGCCTTTTTAAGAAGGATGAACACTGCCAGTGGAGAGAATGACAACACGAACATCAATAATGAGTTGGATGATGCTGCGGCTAAGTATAATCAAGAAGTGGAATGGGTTGAGGGCACTGGAGGGAATAACAGTCAGAATCAAGTCCCGTCAGGGGAAAGCCAGAGCCAAAACCCAGCTCCACAGAATCAAAACAATCCAGCTCAAAATCTAGTTCAACATCCTCAAAACAACCCTGTCTACCCACAAAACAACCCATCTTATCCTTACCCATTCCCACCATACCCCTATCACCCATACTACCCTCCACCTCCTGCTTATAACCAACCTCCAGTTCCGCAAGTACCTATACCACCTGTCTATCCTCAGCACGTTCCTCATAACGCTGATCATGATGTAGCAATCCGAGGAAGGTTTGCGGTACAACCGCAACGGTATTACGATGGAGTGGCATTGCCTCTGGTAGAGGCAAACAACTTCTCCATCTCCCCAGGAATCCTGAAGCTACTTACTGAGAATCAATTCAAGGGGGAGGTCGGGAAGGAGAATCTTCATACTCATTTGAGGAATTTTCTGATGATTGCCTCAACGTTCAATTATAATGGCATGTCTGAAGATGCCAAGAGGCTCAGGTTGTTCTCGTTCTCTTTAACTGGAATCACCAAGGAGTGGTATGATAACACGCTTCCACGGAGAGGTGTAACCACATGGGACGAGCTCAAACGACTGTTCCGCGAGCGATTCTACCCTCCATCTAGAACGATCAAAGCAAGGATAGAGATCTCGTCTTTCCAGCAGAAGCTAGGAGAGGACTTACGTCAGGCTTGGGAGAGATACTATAATATGCTCATTGAGTGCCCGCAGCACAGGTACAACGAAGGGGACATCATGGTTTTCTTCTACTGTGGAGCCAGCAAGGCAGGTCAAGCCCACCTTGATGCATGTGTGAGTGGAGCATTCTTGAATTATGGTACAGCTAGGTGTAAAAAGATCATTGATAATATTGTCAAGAATGTCGGGCAATGGAACGAGGACCCAGAATTTCAGAGAGCATATCAGTTGGAGGAGAGTGAGGGAACGAGGAAGCTGTTGATGGCGATGATGGAAAAGATAAACAACATTGAGATTGGGCAAAATCTGGTTGGAGGGAATACGGTAGTGAGTGAGAAAGTGGACCAGCCCACAGGTCAGCAAGAGGTAGCCAACTATATGGGAGGCCCTTATTACAATCAGAATGGTTACCAAGGTGGAAATTATCAAGGGCGACCAACTTATGGGCAACCGTTTGTACCACCAGGTCCACAACCTCCTCAGAATCAGTGGAGAAACAACCAAGGCTATCAAGGAGGCCAGCAGCCTCCTTAGAACCAATGTAGGAAGAACGAGAATTTCTCATATGTCAATCCGAAGGCTGGAATCACAGTTCCTTCAGGTGTTGATCCAAGTTCAAAGCCCCCAGGTGGTGAAGGCGGTTCCTCGACCGAAGAGATGTTGCGAGCGATCCTCCAAAAGGAGGAAGAAGGAAGCAAGAGATTGTCTTCATTGGAGGATGATGTGAATGAGTTACACAAGAAAGACGATCCGCGTGATCAAGAACTCCAGAAGAGAGATGTGGAGTTGAATAGAATTCAGCAAGAAAACAATAGGCGGTTTACTTCGATGGAGTATTAGATTAGTCAGATCGCAAAATCATTGGGTAGAGAGCCGGGTAAATATCCTTCTATGCCGAAGGGGAACCCGAAAGAGCAATGCAAGACGATCCAGCTAAGAAGTGGAACCAAATATGATGGTCCTCGGATGCCTGCTGACTTGGAGACGCTCGAGGGAGAGGTTGAGATAGAAGGGAAAGAGCATAAGGAAGATAGAGATGAGATTGAGGAGGTAGAAGTTGAGAAAGGGGTTGAGGGTGAAGGCACTCAAAAGAGCAAAGAGCCTGAAGAGGAAGAGGAAGACATTGAGGAGATTGAGAGAGTCCCAAAGTGGAAGAAGACAAAGGAAGCAAGGAAGAATATGAAGGAGATCGAACGAGATGAATGGAGGGTACCCAAATCGGTGATACCCGTCCCATATCCGCAGCGCTTTATGAAAAAGAAGCTAGATGAGAAGTTTGTTAAATTCCTTGATGTATTTAAAAAGCTACATATTAACATTCCTTTTTATGATGCTTTGGAACAGATGCCTAATTATGCCAAGTTCCTAAAGGACTTGATAGCTAAGAGACGGTAAGTAGATGAGCCCAAGTTAGTGCAGTTGAACCATGAGGTGAGCGCATTAGTACACAAGGCGCTTCCCCTGAAGTTGAAGGATCCCGGGAGTTTCACTATCCTATGTGATATTGGGAATGGAATTAAGTGGGGGGCCTTATGTGACCTTGGAGCGAGCATCAATCTTATGCCCTTGTCATTATTCAAGAAACTGGATGGCGGAGAACTTCAGCCGACAATGATGATACTTCAACTAGCCGACCGGTCTATTACTTGATCTCAAGGTGTGATTGAAGACGTCCTCGTGAAAGTTGGAGATCATATTTTTCCAGCCGATTTTGTAGTGCTCAACATGGAGGAAGATGAGCACGTTCCATTGATCTTGGGAAGACCGTTCTTAGCAACGGCCAGGATGGCGTTAGATGTGGCGAATGGGAATATCACGTTGAAAGTTGATGATCAAGAGGTGAAGATTCCCCTATATGAGGCCATGAAACACCCGAAGAAGGACGAGAGTTGTCATTCCATTGATACCATTGATCCTTGTGTTGAAGACACACCTCCTATCTCTAACCTTTTTATAGTCATGATTTTGATAGTCCTTCACTTAATGATTTAACCCATGAGCATTATGATTTTGATTGTTTTGATAGGGATAAAGGAAAAGAGGAGTTGAGGGATGGAGAGCTGAAAAGTGTGGACGTGACCCAGTTGGAGAGAAAGGGAGGAGTTGAGATTAAGAAGAAAAAATCCAAGAAGTGGGTACATCCGTGGAGAGCGAGAAAGAAGAAAGTGAAACCACCGCCCGCGGTGAAGAAGGAGGATGGAAAGCGAGCGAAAAACTTAGACATCTTCTCTTATGAGAATAAAGGAGGTAAATTTGAGTATCATTTCTCATAAGCTCCTTTGAGCTCGATCCGACATGAGGACCTTAAAAATAGCGCTGAATGGGAGGCAACCCATTTTTATTTGCTTTTGAGTGTTTTTAGTTATTAGGGTGTTATTTTGAGTCGTAAGTTCTAACCTCGTATTTGAGTGAGTTGCTTGTAGGATTGTCTCGAAGGAGTAGAGGTATCTTGGAGTTATTCAAAATGAAGGAACTCAAGCAAGGGAGTGTGCCAAGTTGTTAAGAGAAACTGAATTATTTGGATGAGGTAACCACCACCCCAAACTTAGACCGCTTCACAAGGTCGAAGTTTGGGGGTGAAGTTTTTATATGTTTTAAGGTTACATTGCACAGGCGCACACCCTCTCTGTGAGTTGAGTTTGGTTATATATTGATGCTCCTTGAGCTGATATTGCTTTGATGTGCTACTCATATTTCATGCCTATCAATTCTCTTATGCTTGTTGATTGCTATCTTTGAGTGTGAGTATGAGTTGGTAAATTGTGAAGTTTAGTTAGGGATTTTGTTGTGTGAGTGTAGGAGTTATAGTTGATTTGAGAGGGAACTAGTATACTTGCAAATTTTCCTTTTGAATACTTGTGTGATGATAGTGAGAATTCACTAGGACTAGCATGGATGTGAAAGCCGTGAGATTTGAGCCTTTTAGAGATTAAAATGCATTATATTTATCTCTTCGTTTGTGAGTGGATCGTCACCTTAGAGGATGCTAGAACTTGTATGTGCTCTCGCTTCTTGATTGTGTCTAGTTTGATATGCCGAATGTGATCTTAGGCCATCTTTGATTTGTTGAGTGACTTAGCCTAAATAAGCATACCAGTGATATTTATCCCTTGTTAGCCCTTTTGAGCCTTAGCTTATTTATTTGATAGCACATTTGAACTATTCCAAATTCTTAAACTCCTGTTGGCTTAATTTGAGTGGAGAATAGGAAAGTTGTGAATGATAGAGGGATTGTGTTGAGTTGAGAAAGAGAATTATGATGGTTGAGTTGTGATAAAAGAAGGGTGTGATGAAGTTTTGAGTTGTGGGAAAGATAAAAAATTTGAGAATGAACAAAAGAAAAAATGAGCTCATATGTATGTGTGAAAAAGAAAAGTGTGGTGATTGAAAAAGTGAAATGAGTTAGAGAAAAGAAAAATTGAAGTGTTGAGAGTAGTGGAATTGAAAGTGTATTGCATGAAGGTGTTTGAAGTATCCTGTTCCTCGTCTCGAAGTACTAAAGTTGAATTTTCTGTTCTCCATTCACTTGAGTCACTTAACCATATAGTTACCTTACCTGTCCAAAGAGCCTACATTACAACCTTTATAAAGTCTTATTTGATTCGACATTGATTTCTAGAGTATGGTCGAAGTTGAGAGTACTTACAAGCCTATGGCTGCTGATATGTGTGATTGATTGATTGAGTGAGTCCCTTAATACTGTTATACACTTGTGAGGGAGTGAAACACATCATTCAGTGCACATCCATATTTGATTTTGGTGGTTCCTGCTATTATTGCATAGGTATGATGAAGGGGGTGAGTTTTGTATATGTGTGAACGATCTTTTGAACTTGAGCTCAATTACTTGCATGATTTGATTCTTGATTCATTCCTAACAATTTCACTTGACTTATTATTTTGTTGCTTGAGAACAAGCAACATGGTAAGTTTGGGGGGGGTGATTAGGCGTGAAATTGTTAGATTTTATAGCTCGAAATGCCCGTGTTTTGATTGATTTAGATGAGTATTTAGAGTCAATTGAGTACTATTTTTATGAACTAATGAATTTGTCTCTTTGATACTCATAGATTGATTGAGGATGAAAATGGAATTCGTAGGACTTTGAATCGACTCAAACGGATGCCCGGATGAGAAGATATGGAAGAAATACGAAAAATATTAGTTCAAGGGAGCAAAAGTATTACTGGAGTGCTCAAGCAAGAAGAACTCGAGCACTCACTACTCGAGTGCTCGAGTACTACGCTCGAGTGAAGCTGGGTCGTGCACTCAGTGCTCGAGTACTCTGCTCGAGCTGGGTCAAGTCGAGCACTATGTGCTCGAGCTCGTATGGTCGTGCACTTTTTGAGTTCTGGAAGTTTGGTGTGCTCGAGTTGCATTTGCTCGAGCACTTAGTGCTCGAGCTCTACTCGAGCTGACGCGATTTTGGCCCATTAATTCCCGATTCGACCCGTTGCCTATTTATACTTCTTCCGAACACGTTTTTGGAGATAACTACACACATAGAGTTAGATTTTCGTAGGAGAAGAGCTTAGGAAGGAGTTTTGAAGAATTTTTACATCTTGTAATCGAGGTTTTAATTTACGAATTCTTAGTTTTACTATTTCTTGTGAACGTATGAGATTAATTCTTTCTTTCTTTACTCTTTGAGTCGATAAACCCTAGTTTTTCAGATTTATATAGATTTCTTTGGAGAATTTAATTTGTTCTTTCGTTTATGTTCTTGATTTATTTCGGTAATTTAATTATGCATATATTTATTGTTCTTGTTATTGCTTTTGTTATACAAACCACCATGTTAGGCTAAAACCCTTGCATGCTTAGGATAAGATGAACTCGTAGAAGTAGGACGTTGATACATAATTAGGATAACATGTGATGTTTAGTTTTAATTCTCTTAATTAATGAACGCTTAAAATAAATTCCAAATTTACCTTTGAATTTCGTACGAAAATTGTTAGAGAGAGGACGATCTAATCACTCTTTAATAACTAATAGGCTTAACGAAAGAATTTTAGAAGGGGTTTATCATCTACCGGTTTATCTAGGGAGGACAACCGCATCACCTTAGTTAAATTAGAGACTCATTTATTAAGCACAATCCATATAACTTGTTTAGTGGATTAGTGAAGTAGTTTGACACGACGAAGTATTATGGTTAATTCTTGAGCTTTTAGTCTTTCAATCTAGTGCTAAATTAGGGAAGTTGATTATCTAGTTTTAGTATACTTATGATTAATACTTGCATATCACGGTTGTTTTAGTTACCATACCAACTCCGTTAGTATACGTAGGAATTCCTATCCCGAGCATCACCATCTCATATTTGCATACACTTAGTTATTTATTCCGTTTAATTTAGTTATTAGAATATAGAGTAGTTTATTATAATTTTCAATCCCCAAACATACACTCATATTAACTACGACGCGTAGATCTCCAGGGATCTATTCGCATACTTACCTTCCCTTGGGTTCGATACCACATGGTCCCTATACTTGCCAATACTACAAGGATCTCATACTCTTGTGGGGTAACTTCTAGTAAAAGCTAGTAAATTTCGTTTCATGTCACACATATGTCTATATTAGCTTTCTTACCGAGCTAGAACTTACATTTGGGCTAGATTTTGTATTCTCAATTTCTCTCACCTTCTATTCTTGCAAGCACGGTCTCCTTCCAATCATTGCATGTCCAACGTGCATATCCCTTAACCGAGGGTTCAAGGGAATATGTAAATTCAATAAAAAGTCTAAGCATTTCTTCGGTGGAGAATATATTAATGTATATTGATATTAAAAAATATTCTTTATTTGTACAACATTTTGAGCGAAGATTCGATAATGGAAAGTGAACGAGACAAGAGTTGTTTCTATTTGATCACCTTGATCCCTAACTAATTATATAAGATAAAAATTTTATATCGCATATGACATCCACCATCTTTAGCTCAAAAGTAAATTCTATATATATCGTAAAGATGCTCGACAATTGGTAGACGGTTGAGCGTACTCCTGCCTAATCGACTATTTTCTAGGGAAAGCTCTCCGCTCCTTACCTAGTCTTTAAGATTATGAGGCCTTGTCATTTCTTACTACTTGCTACTTCAAATAAAGTTATGGTTTTTTTTTTTGAATAAATATTTATGTCAGGCAAAAAGATACTTTAATATCCAAGGTTATTGACTTAGTTAGTCTTTTGGATATGCGTCGTCTATGATCACGGTAAGTTTGACTTTTTTTTTTTAAGAAGGTTCGACTCTTTTTAATTTGAAGCAATGTGTTATTGATTTTGTGCTAAACTACTTAAAATGGTATACACTTTAGGAGGTTGCTTTAAAAGCTGCCGTGAAAATCTCATGTACAATTTTGGAATCTTAAATAGTAGAGGCCAAAGTCAACACTTTTTCATGACTGCTTGACCTGTAGTGGATATTTGAATACTGCTTTAGGTATCAACATCATAATTCTAATTTCGTTCCATGATAACACAAGTTAAGATCTTTGAATTAATATTTTGGTACCCTCCTTTTCAAGATTCTATGTACATCAAGTATGAAAAAGTAATCATATATGATGCTCTCTCCATCCCACTTTATATTACTCATAAACTAGTGATCGTCCTACCCGTGCTTCGCACGGAAGGCTTTTGTTACAATTTTTTTACTATAATAATTAGTTAAATTAAATTTTAATGCTAAATAAATTTCAGTTTGTTTTTTTAAACATATAAATAAACTGATAAAATTATTCATAATGAAATCATTAAAATTAAAACAATTTTTTTTCATTATATATATGTGTGAAAAAAAAAGGTAATTGTATCATCAAAACAAATTGTCCTAAATCTTTTACATAATAAACAAATATTTGAACAACTTACATTTTTTTCTTCCAAATAAAGAAAGTTGCAGCCTCTGCTTGTGTATCGCTGAAATAAGGACTTGATAGTCAAACTCTACCACCACTGTTTGGAGTCCTAGTCGTCGTGCATGTAGCAGCACTGTCGTGCCTTCCACAACTTCAACATCCAGTGACGTCAAGAACCTCTATGCAAAACTCCACCACACGGTTCCCTCCGAATCTCAAACCACCTCTCCAATTGACGCTCTAACCCTTCTACGTACAATCAAATCACAATTTAACTTAGCCCAAACCTTTATCGACACCTCCCAACATACAACACAAACCATCTATCGCTGATGTCGGCATCCCAAGGCCGTCACAGCCAGAAAACCTCGGTGATGCACCTCCACCATAGGCCACACCTCCTTATAGATAAACTGTTTTTTAGCAAAGAGTAAATAATTCCTCACAAACCACATTGTATTAACAAACACACCCCTCTTTTCTCCATCAACATTATACAGAATATGTTCAACCCATTCTTCTAAATCCATAGCAATAAGTGGCACATGAACATAAAGATAGCCATAAATTATAAAATTTAGAGACCATCAACTCATTAAGATACTTCTCCTATCCCGATATTAACTTCCGGTTGTTTTTTTGGCATAATATTTAAGAAGGGTAATTTAATATATATATAGTACATGTGATGTGATGGAGAGAGAATAGAATAAAGTGTAATGTGTTTAAATGAGTGAATATGAATAAAGTGTATTGCTAATTGATGCCCAAAAAATGTATGAGAAGTTAATAGTGAGACGGACGAAAATGATAAAATAAAAAGTTAATAGCGGGATGAGGGAGTAAAGATTAAAACCAATTTATTAAGGATTGACATCATTACAAAATAGAATATAAATAACTACGGTAGTATGTTATTTTGGAGTAATTAGTGGTATTAAATAACTAAAATTAATATTTTCAATTCTATAATGTTTAAAATAATAATTATGTGTTACAATAAATTTTTTTTTTGAACATGCTCAATTCCCCAATTGTTGTACACAATAAATATAATACAAAATAAAAAATTTAGATTGGACCAACAATGACATAAAATTATAAAATATAATGGAATTAATAGAACACTTATTAAAACCTAAAAAATAGTTATTATTATTTAATTGTTTTCAATGATATATCATGTGGTGGGTATAAAATTTAATTAATATTTTTATTTAATACATAATATTAAAAGTTAATTCTTAAGTAACAATTTTTTTTTTATGTAATTGTGCAATTAACACATATGATAATAGCATAGTGCTTATTCTACATCATCTTATCTGCAAAACCTGGCGCATGTTTGAGAGATGGGAGAAAAGATTTGTGAAAGTGTAACTAAGGAATATACATAATAGCAAGATATAATATTCAATTAGAGTTAGTTTTGTCTAAGACCGTCTCACATATCTCATTTTTAACTCGTTACATACCCAATTGCTTAAATAACCCATGTTTATAGGCCACATCCTGTGCTCACATACCACGTCTCAGACCCACCTCAACATTTATGTTTCAATACACGTTACATTCATGTTGTTATCTAAAAACAAACAAACCACATTAACTAAAACTTATATTTTATTTGTATTAAACTAAATATATTAACTGAAATAAAAAGTATATTGAAAATATATATGTCATTCTATTTTTTTTAAACACTCACTTAGAAAGATAAAAAGCTTTAAGTTAATACAAAATAAAAACGATATACTATTTACATATCAAGTAAAATTATGCAAATTAGAAACGATATCGATCAATTAAGTTATCACTCTGACTTATATATTCAATATAAGTATTACTTTTAATTTGAATACTATATATCACTTTTAATTTAAAAATTATCACATTTTACATAGAAGTATGTAATTGTATGTATAAGTTATGATATTTAATTGAAATTAATCATTCTATATTTCAAAAAAAAAATAAAAAATCACTTTTTAAAGTGATAAAATTAAATGAAAAAGTGATCATTTTCTTTTAATTGAAAAATGACATTTTTCTTGTTAAATAATGGTGGGAATTAATTTCTTACTATATCCAAAATCAGTCATGTATGATAACTTTGGCAATTGGCAGGTTTTACAACTTTTCGTCATTATTTGAGAATTGACAATATTTAAATATTTGAGAGTTTTGTGTAAAATAGTTTTAGAGATATCATACTGCAAGAGAAAACTATATTTAATCAATTTCACATTAATATAAAATCCATCCAATTGATAAGATTATGATCTATTAATAATGATTCTCGTCCATTAATCGAAAAAGGTGTAACATTGTCTTCAATAAATTAAATTGTTATAACTTTTTAAGAAGTGTTTTTTTTTTATAAAAAGTGACATTGTTTTAAATAAAAAGTAGTATATTAAACAATTTTTTTGCACTATAATATTATTTTATTTTATTTTCTAGATCAAATAATAAAAAGTATAGAGTAAAAATGATTCATACATGAACCATTTGAAGGGTATTAGTTGTTTTCAATAAATAATATTAGTTATTTTCACTAAGAATATTACTTATTTTTACTGAATGATATTAGTTGTAGGGTACGAAGAGCATTCGTTGTTTAACTAAAGGGTGTTAGTTGTTGTACTAAAAAGTACTCCGCCCGTCCATTTTGTAGATTGCTCAAAACTATAAAAAAAACTGTTTTACCATCTAAAATATACGTTCCTTATTACACCTCATATCACTCCATTTTTACAATATACTGTTACATAATAAACTAAACTCACCTAAATAAAGTAGAATATATCCTCAAATTTACTCCTTTTAATACTATATATAATTTTTTAATTAAAATCTGCACTATTCCATATGTACAGTCTAAAAAGAAACAAATGGAGCATTAATTAGTGATTTATGTATAAACCAATTTCACTCTATACATATTCATTAATTTAGGAATTTGATAAGATTCCACATTGAAAACTGGGATTCAATGTCTATTATTCTGATCACATTGTTGAAATTGAAATCTGAATCTCTGGTCATGTAAAGTTTTCAAAAAATAGCATTCAAGTTATTTTGAGTAGTTCTAGCGTGCACTTGAGTATATGGTATGCACTTGGATTTTGAAAAAAAAACTCCAAGCAGAAATTAGTAATGCCCCAAGAAATAATCAGTAATATCCTAACAAATAATTAGCAATATCCCAAGAAGAAATAAATAATACCACAATTACAAAAAAAAAAAAAAAAAACACACACACACACACAATTTGGCGTATTAGTGTGTGTTTTGAAAAAATCAAAAGTGAACTTAAAATCCAAGTGCATGTCATGCACTTGAATTCATGCTATAATTTGTGAGTTATTTGACATCACAAACATTACGTCACAGTCATCGATAAATTCAAGCGTGCAAATATAACAACTTCAGAGTTTGAGAGAAATTATAAAAATCAATGGTTCCACAACTGGGAAAAAGTATTACACTCGTCAATTAATTGTAAAATTGTAACTTCGTATATAAGATATGAAGCATCCAAAAACTATCACATCGTATTTTGAATATAATTTAATTATAAATTAATATTCTAACATTATTAATTTAATTTAATTGAACAAATTGTACTTCCTATATAGTTTAAACAAATTGTTCAAATTTTGATATTAACATGAATTCAAGTATTAAAAAAATAATGATATATATATAAGTACAAAAATCGGATAGTCTAATGTAATGGTATATATACAAAATAAAATCAATTTACAAATATTCTCTATTTTTGTAGTAATTAATATTGATGTACCAAAGTAATTGACAATCTCACAAATTAACAACAATCATCCAATAATTAGCGCATCGTATCATAATGCATAATTTTTTTGCATTACGATTTAAAAGTCAAGATAAAAAAGTTTTTTTTTAATGAAAAAGCAATCATTAGCCAAATAATACAAACACAATTTAAAAAACTGCAACTAATAGATAAATTTTATTAAATGAAAGGCAACTCGATATATAAAGAACTGCAATTAATAGGTGGAGTAAATTTTATTAAATGAAAAACAAACCCTATAAATTTATAAATATTTTTATTCAAAGGTAATCAATTACAATAGTTTCCTAGCATAATCAATTACAATAGTCTTTTGACCATCGGATACATGACAAAATCTTTTCATCTCGATGTAGACTGAAACCGCAAGAGGGGAATTCCACCCCACCACGAGGGGGAAATAAATTCCCTCTCCATGTCTCGAACCCAAACCTTTGGGGTCTTAGGTGGTAGACTCAACCAGCTGAACTACCAATATTGTCATATTTAAAAGTGGCGAGATAAGATGTGGACACACCTTAAGGAAAAACAATTGGTTGTTTTGATCGTGTTTCTTAATTTTTAACTTTAATTTATCGTTCTTTATTTTTCTGAAAAATATCTTTCTAAAGAAAAATGAAAAATCCAAAAAAAAAAAAAAAGGCGTAAGTTGCTGAAATTTAAGAAGTTTGCCGT
The DNA here is from genome assembly GCA_947034835.1 of Ballota nigra. NCBI lineage: Eukaryota > Viridiplantae > Streptophyta > Magnoliopsida > Lamiales > Lamiaceae > Ballota > Ballota nigra. The sequence goes on along the minus strand of OX344720.1, from coordinate 83,448,457 downwards.
GGGCAATTACATTTTAAAATAAGTTTAGGTTATATTTATGTATATGAAAGTGAATCTAAAAATATTTTAAAACTTTGATTGAAAATTCAAAAAACTTAAAAACAAATATAAACTGAATTTTTCAAAATTAAAGTTGAGGATGATTTTTTTTTCCTTGCGTATATTCAATTTCTCTTCTCCAAAGGCGTTGTAATTTCCATGTCGTACTATGACCAAGTGTTGAAATAAATAGTCTTAAATTTATCTCCTATAATCTCATCTAACAAACACACACGCACACATAAATTTAAAATAATTCTCTTTCAATTAAATTTAGACAATGAAAAAAGTATTATTTATTTAAAAATAAATTATAAATATAGCGCGAATACCTGATGGTTATCGAGTTAGAAAATGTATTGTGATTGTTATATCATTAGATTTATTGTGGAGAATTTTCCAAATTGTGTATTCATTTGAGACTTATTCAAACATCCAAAATGAAAACATGAAAATTTAAATGTGCAGAATCCTTAGTTTGAATCGTTACATAAAATTAGGAGGTGGGTGGTGCATAATTTTTATTAGTCACTATTAATACTCCCTCTGTTACAAAATAAATGTCGTTCTAGAGATTTTGTATCAAATTAAAAATTATAAATTTTGACATATATACCCCACCTGAATCTCTAAAAGATCTATTATATTTTTATAATATCTAACTGCAATTTACACTGATAAAATATTGGGTCGTTACAATGTCATCCACCAAGATTCAATAATACCATTTTTTTGGAACTATCAATAATATTTTGAAAGTTATGCTGAATAAAATATATGAGACTCATTCAAATGTGCAGAATGAAAAAATATATATTATACATAAATAAAATCAATATTCTATTATGATAAAATATCATAAAAAAATTTAGTAATTCTAGTGTGCACTTCAATGCATGGTATGCACTTGGATTTTGAAAAAAAAAAATGCCCCAAGCAGAAATCAGAAATACCCCAAGAAGTAATCAGTAATACCCCATGAAGAAATCAGTAATGGCCCAAGAAGGCATCAGTAATACCCCAATTGCAAAAAAAAAAAAAAAAACACATGTGTTTGTGTGTGTTTTGAAAAAATCAAAATTGAAGTCAAAATAAAGTTTAAAATCCAAGTGCATGCTATGCACTTGAGTGGTGAGTGCATGCTAGAATTTGTGTAAATTTTTTAATACAATAATACTGATATAATACACTTCAAATTTTGAATGAATTATCTTTAGTAATCTTCAAGTCTCCAATCAATGTCATTAAATCTTCAAGGAAGCCTTCAAAGTTTGGAAGAATAAATAATATAAAAAAAACTATTTAACACCTACAAACCTTTCATTACGATCTCTAATGGTCAAATTATCAAATTTTTCCTCGTGTGTGCGTGATTGAAGAGTGTTAGTAGCAGTGGTTACCAAGTTTTTGAGTCATGTGCAATGGAGGGGCGGTACAACGGCATGAAGAATGAGACTAAACAATGTAAAAAGTTGTAAAGTACAAACCTTCGATAAATACTTCCAATTAATTTACAATAAATACAAATATTAATTAAATTTACACATTCTTATCTACAAATAAATTCTTGCAAAAAAAAATAAATAAATAAAAAAACGATTATACATACTATGACATTTTTTTATCTAATATTTAACCTCTGAAAGAACGACTCTAAATATATAAATCTATAATCTATAAATTGACCTCTATAAAGTGGTTAAGAATTGGAGGTTCCAAGAATATAAATAGGGTAATATTGTAGTTGACCCTAATTATTAGCAAATTAAAGATTAATTATAATATAATCTATTATAATTACTAAATTAAAAAAATGAAAGGTAATGATAAAGTGATGAATTGTTGATTAATGGCCAAAAAAAACTTTCCAATCCTCCATATGCAAAAACACACTTATGTCTTGGGCCTACTAAATAATTGTATTTATGAACATATATAGCCTTCTAGAAAATTCAAATTTTTCTGAAAATTCAAATAATTAAGTTAGTTATAACAACAAATTAACTACTCTCAAGCAAATTATACTATAAATTATATGATCAACCCAACTATTAATTTCAAATACTTCAATTCGATCAACACTCTATTTTTTTTTTTTTTTTTTGCAAATTATAGGATCAATCCTAACTATTAATTTCAGATACTTCAATTCGATCAACACTATATTTTTTTTGCACGTTAATGACGATTGGTTAGGAAGTTTGTTTTAAATTTGCAGAAAAAAATGGAGATATATTGGCTGTGATTTGTTTTATAGATTTGGTAAATATTTCTTAATTTATAACATTAATTATATAAATAAAGAGATTAAAAGTGATTACGTGAATGACCAACTAAGTAAGTGGTCTTATAAGAAAAACTAATCATCTAGTATTATAGGAGCGTGATTAATGGGGATTGAGAAACTAATCTGGCAAGTTGAAAACTATAGAATAAAAAAAAAACAATTTAATTGGAAAAATATATGCACTCATCAAAATCTTCTTCACAATCACATCATATTCAAATGGAAATATATACATCATCTTAATATCTACATAATGAAGTAGTTCACAAGATTTTCATTTTTTTTCATATTTTATAGAAAAGGTTGGGCAAGAAAGACTTCATATCATATCAAGTAAAATCAAGCCCAGTCATTAATACAAATTTTTTAGTTGTGAAATTAAGTATCGTCAGGGTTCTGAATTTGCATCTTGATGAGAAGAATGAGAGGGTGTTAACTCCGGGGAGCGCCATAATCGTGGTAAAAGGTTCACTTTCGATGTAAATACACAACACTCCCACGATGTGGGAAGTTCCAAGCCCAATACCAACGTTGTTGCATCGGTAATCATCAAAAGCTCTCTGACCACTTTTACCGACCCAAAATATGATAATCATATAATCAAAAATAAAATCAAAACTTGCAGATGATGATGAAGAAAATACATGGAACGTATAATATAAATATGATAAAAAAAATAACTGCTCCAAAATTTTAGCAATCAATAACAAATTAAATTAAACTCTGAGTTAGACAGATTTACTTTAATTATTAAATAAAAAAAATGAATGGTGATGATCAACTCACAAAAACTAATCAACGGTCTAAATGATTTCCCGCTCAAACTATAAAAGGAAAACTAAGGTGAAAAATTTATTAAAATATTTTTAAAAATAGTCATTACTTGAGATGAAACTAAGGTTTATTGTAAACAAATTATGTTACTGCATACATGCATATATTCATATTTTAATTAATAGTTTGAGACTTTTTCAACATTGAAAATCACTCATACTACAATATGGAGAAGAATAAGTATGATTCATATGAAAAAATATGCAAGTTCAATTTTCTTTCATTTCATTAAGAGGTCTGGACCCATTATTTTCTTTCATTTTATTTTGGATTAATTGCATATAAATACACCACCTTTTTTCCAACTTTCAATTTAATCTTGAACTTCACGATTAAATTATAAAAACCCAACCTTTTAACGAATTTAAATCTGATACATATTTTTTTGTCTCCGCTCATTTTCGACCGGTATCTGGTGACGTGTCTCGCCGAGACACGTCACCAGCTATTGGTCGGAGACGGGCGGAGACACAAAAAGGCGAGACACATCACCAGATATCGGTCGAAAACGGGCGGAGACACAAAAACATGTATCAGATTTAAATTCGTTAAAAGGTTGGGTTTTTATAATCTAATCGTGAAGTTCAGGATTAAATTGAAAGTTGGAAAAAAGTTGGTGTATTTATATGCAATTAACCCTTTCATTTTTGGATCATGTGAAGCAGTTTGACTGTGCACCTATTTTGCAGTTAATATTAAAAAAAAAACTAATACTTTTTAATAACCAACTAATACTATTACATGAATAAATTTTAATGAAACAATTTATACATTATAACATACACACAAATGCAAATCAATTTCACAATAAAAGTGGTTCACACAAGACTTTTCCACAAATCATATAGTAAATTAAAAATTATTAATATTATGATTAATAACATTGAACACTAATATAATGAGATAATATTTTGTTAGAAACTTTTTATAATATTCTAGTTTTCTTTAATCTACTCAATAATTGTAGTTATTACCAAAACTAATTTTATTCACATTTTTTTATATAGTGGAAATATACTATCACATTACGCAATAGAACCATCAGTTGCTTAATTGGTAATCAAAATATATAATATATAGTTGGTAAATGGGAAAAAGGTCAATTTATCCATTAATTTTATTCATCAAGGTCAGATAGACAACTATACTTTTTTTTTTTTTTTGTACACATGAACCCTTTGTCTTGTTAATTTATATCGAATAAGCCCCTACTCATTTGAAAATGAAATACACATACCCTTTCTGTTAGATTAGCATAGACATTGATAATTTTGAGCAAGACCAACTGCATTTTCTTACATGCGCATCTCCAATCATTTGATTGGTTTGTACATTTCTTGGTATTTTGTTGGTGATATGTTGGAATTTAATTCACTCCTCAAATATATGGATGGAAGATTTAAAATCTTTTGATAGAGGCAAAATCAAAGAATGACTATTGAAATGTTGGTAAATGGATTTCTTATTTGCAGAATTTTAATTGACGATTAAGTATGGGAGATTTTAGTTCTTACCATTTCAATCGCTTTTCGACAGATTTAGTTATTATTGCCGGTGCTATTCAATTCCATCAGCGGTTGCAGCTACAGGATGAGGGCTTTCTTGGTTAATTATCTTTCCATTTAAATCCTGGATTTTCACACAAATTCATCCGGTTTTAATTTTGTTTGTGATCTTAATTTCCATATTTGGCGGCTCAATTTTCGGTTCGTATGATTTTATTTTATATTGACGTGTTTTAGTGAGGATTCTTGTAGCTTTGGTGGGTTCTTTAGTTCTGTGAAGCATCAACCATGAGAACATTAAGCAAGATACAAACATTGTTCTCATTACAGTACTTGGGTCTTGACTTGATGAAGATCAAGCAAGATTTTCAAAAAAGGGAAATGAAGAATGTTCGGATGATTTTCTGGCAATATTGAGACAGAAATAGAATTGAGGTCAAACTCGAAAAAAATGATACAAACTTATGTTAGGCTTGAAAAAAGATTTGCAACATATAATTTCATACTTGATAAAGAAAACGATACAAACTTATAAATATATTTTAATCCTCAAATAATACAATTTTTCATATGGTCTACATGATTGAAAGAAGAAAAAATAAATTCAGACATATATACAATGACCAATAAGACATACTACTCAAACAAAATAAAATGCAGAACATCTTCAATATCGTCCAAGTTAGATGAGAAAATACATGCTCTAGGAACTACTGATTTTGCCTGCAATAGAAATAAAAAAATAATACAAAAGGTCAACCAAACCAATGATGAATGGATGAGTAATGTAGACACATATATATAGGTAAAAAAAATTGTAACGGTTGCACATTAAAAGGTATAATACAAAAGAAATAAGCAATATCATGAATCATATTAAATATAATGTTAATGTAGCCATTAAAACAATTCCATAGAGAGTAGACAAAATGATCCAACGGCTAATACGAAAAGTACAAAAAAGATCAACGATCAAGACAAAATGGAGCCAAAACTATATAAGGAAAACATGTTGCTATTATATATTTATGATTTTGAACACACGGATTAACACAAATTATTAAAATAATAATTGTTATATAAGTGATGTGATAAGAAAATAAAAAAATATATTATATAAAGAACAAAAAGTAAGATTGAAATGGGTTAATTGAATGACAATAATTTTTTTTAAAGGAAGATCTATAACTAACCTCCGCGAAGAATGTGCTCGAGTGACATACACTTCTAAAACCGTATAGACAAATCTCCATAATATTTCAGGTAAAATTTGTTCCACCCAAAATTCGAACCTGTGTTGCATGGAGACCTCTCCCCATATCCCCACAACCATTACCACTCAGTTATATGCCCCAAGGGGCAAAGTTAATTAAACAATAATCTTATTATAATATATTTTCAAACCTCTCCAAGGTGATGTGTCAACACCACCTTATTCTAAGGATGAGGTGACATGTCTCAAATCTCTCCATTTCGAAATATTGTTATCTCATTAAAAGTTGATTTAAGTTTTGATCTCAACCCTTGATTTTATACGAATAAATCTAAACCATACACTTTAGGGTTAATTATTGTCTTTTGAAAATGTGTAAAATAATTTATTCACAAATGCTCGCTCATTCACGTTGTCCAAATCTTCTTCTCTCATCCCGCCATTGCCGGCTCTATTCCATCCTCCATCGTCGCCGCCTTTATTCCAGCGCCATCTTCGCCTCCTCTATTCCACCGCCATTGTCGCCGCCTCTATTGCACCACCATCGTCACCGCCTGTATAACACCAGCATCGCCTCTTGCACCGCCATCTCGACTCCCTGTATTGAAACCCTAGCCGTCTCAAAGCTGCACCCAACAGTGCAATCGAAAGGGGTACACTCTCTCAATTTTTGTCGGCTCTTCATTTGATTTTTTTTCTTTGCTATAAATCTTGGGTGGTTTTTCTTTTTCAATGGCTTCCAGCAGTGTGGATGGGCGTAAAAAACTGAAGAAAGTAGTGCTAGCTTATAGTGGTGGTTTAGACACCTCTGTATTTGTACCTTGGCTTAGGTATGTCCCTTCATACTCATCTCCATTTTCTTTTCTTTAATATAAATATGAGTACCGTGTTTAGTGAAATCATGTGATGGGACAATCCTTTTTTTTCCATATGTTGCTATTCCAGTCCACTTAACTATGTTGATATTCCAGTCCTCACATTTGAGTGTTGAGGCATTAAATCATAGAATTGAGGACACTGTTCGCTTCTATGAATATGTGCAGTCGATTAGAGGGTTTTATCTTTGTTTACAGTTGCAGGGAGAATTATGGCTGCGAGGTGCAATCCACTATCATTTCCAGTAATCATTCGTATATGTTTGGGACCTCTTAAATTGCTGAGAAATTAGTTCAGTTTGCCCTATTGGAAATATAACTCAAGCAGGCAGAAAATCTATTCCCATGAACTTTTATTAGTCTGTCTATTTTTGTCTTGAAATTAACCTTTTTTTTTTTGTTTAATCAGGAAGACAAAGTAACACTAATAACCTATGTTCCACCTGGACGGGTGACTACGTTACATCCATTTGTAATGCATCAACATGGTGTACCTCATTTGTCACATGTGATGCAATCTCACTTTCACTCTGTATCTGCAATGCCTTCCATTCAAAACTGGCAGCAGGTTAGTGATTATTTATATGCTATTGTTCCACAATTTTCTGAAGTTGCTACAGATTTATTAAATGTGTTGTTCTTTGTTTTAAATGTTCAAGGCTCAGCAAGATGGCCAAAATGTTCCTGTCCATAGTCAATATGCTCAGGAAACTGAACAGAAATTGGTGAGTACTGATTCCCGTCATGACTATGAAGCTTCTGGAAATGGTCAAATTCATCATGCAAACAATGTGATTACAAATTTCAATGAAGGACTAGATGTTAATTCAGTTGTCCTATCTGCAAATGGAAATGACCAGGTTTATAGACAACTTATTTATATCATGCCATCTTTTTCACATCCCTACCTTTCTTTTATCATGTCAGCATTTTGCAGGTTCTTGATTTTGTTGGTAAGACCTAAGGCAATAACCAATCTCCACAGGGCTTGCAACAACTTTCTTCGCACTTTCATGATGCACTTGGCCTGGATCATCTAGAACATGGCAATGGCGCTAAGGTTTGTTAATAGCCTGTCAGACACATCAACTTAGAATATTTTTTTTTATATGTTCAACGTTAAAATATGTGTTCTAGGTTGTTAAAAGCGAGCGCTTCAGCGCTTAAGCGCTCAAAGCGAGGCGTGATTACATGTTACCGCTTCTCACTTGGCCAAGCGAGGCGGTTTCAATCAAGCGCGCGCTTTGGGCCGCTTTTTGCGCTATTCTCTGAAGAAAGAATCGGTCAAAACTGTTGCTTTAGTGAAATAAGATCTGGGCGGCAGTTTTTTCTTAAAAATAAAGCTAGGGTTAGGTTTTAATTAATAAGCCCATTAGAATAAGTAAAAAGCCCAGCTATTTACTAAGCCCAAGTGCCTATTTAATTAATAACACTCAAAAATAAAAATATCTAGGGCAGTTATTGACGCAAATAAGTTATCTTCTAAGAGAAGTTGTGGGATGCAAGTAACTAGAGAATGAATATGTGTAATCGGTGATCAGGCTCAGCACGATCAATGATTTTTGCATGAATTAGGAACTTAATATTGTTATTGATCATTGTGAATTAAGAAATAGCTAATGACAAGCTTTAATGTTTCTCACTTTGTCTCATGTACATACTAAATGGATTGCTAAGTGCCTATGATATTATGTTATTTAACATGTATAATGTTTTTAGAATGGTATGCACCACTTTAGTGAAGCGCGCTTTTTTTTTGCGCTTTGCGCTTAAAGCATTAGAGGGTCTTTGCGCTTTGAGTGCGCTTATCGCTTTTAACAACCTTGCTTTTAGTCATGTTAGAGAGCTATTTTTGATTTAATACTGTCGCAGGAGAAGGAAGTTAACCCACTCAGTGACCATGGAATGGAAAACAAAAGTATAACCACTACTACATTTTCGCTCATAGATAACATTTCCTAGATAATGGATATTAGTATATCTGTTATCTGTGTTTCGTATATCCGTTATCTAGGTAATATCTGTTATCTAGGAAAGAGGGTGTTCACACATAGAAAACTGAGTTTTTTTATAGTTATCTAGGCCTGGTTATCTATGTTAATTTTAAGCTTACTCAATAAAATTTGAGTTAAATTTTTTTTCTTAGTTAACTGAATATAAATATGTTATCTAATATTTGGTTACCTATTGGCACAAAATTATCTTCCATTCTAGACTATTTCACACTTAGTCCCAAGTAATAATGCATTTGGTTTGCAGGACTGGTCAGGATTGATCACTTAGTCCCAAGTAATAATGCATTTGGTTTGCAGGACTTGGGCCCAGGACCCAAGTTCAGCCCGGGTCCCAAATACCATCTAGTCCCACTGCATTGGGACTATTGAGTCCCATGGTGTTGGTGGGACTAGTTAGTCCCAAGTAGCAAACTGACCATATTACCCTTCAAATTCAGCATAAAATGACTATATTGTCCTTGTTAACATAACAAATTACAAAAAACATACAACTTAACAAAAAACCCTTGCTGCTTTTCTCTCTCTCCCCGAGTTCATCTTCTCTCTCGCCCAAAGCTGTTGAGTTCAACCACTCGGTACCACCCACCGTTCTTCCCGTTCATCCTCTAGTTGTCGTCGAATTCATCTTCTCCCTCCGCCTTCACTCCGTCGTCTTCAATTTTGCGACTTCGTCATCTTCGATTCGCCACCGGAGGCTCTGGCGACTGGAGACCCAGGCGACGGGAGGCTCGATGAAGTCCCGTCGGCGATTTTGTGGAGGCAACTAGAGAATGAAACAATAACTTGTTCATTCTATAATTTCTTTTTGCAGATTTGTTCCCAGTCTTAATTTGTTTCAAATTTTGTTATTCTCGATTTCTAGTCGAGGAAATATTGAAATAGAGATTTCCGAAATCTTTGGGATTTTTTTTTGTTTCTCTTTCCGGAATTTCTCGATTTCGGCTTGTTATTGGGAGGTTAGAGTTTCCTGAGGACTTTGATTTATGTCTCTCGCTGTCGAATTGTTGATTCATTTGAAGTGCATCTGATTTCGAAGTATAAATAACATTTAGTCGTACTGATTTCAGTGTAGATTCTTTCGAGGTGTTGAATTTATAATTTTTTTTTACTAGATGCGCCATTGTTTGATCTGCAATTTGTTGGAATATGATTTTTATCGATTCAGTTGGAATGGAATGATTTAGTTTTGAGTTACTGGATAATATGCTTCACCTTGAATATGGTATTTTGAGTTACTGGATATTGAAGATTTAGTTTGCAAATTAATCTTTTCGAGAAAGAGAAACCATTGCCTGATTCAATTTAGAGGGGGTGGGTAACAAAATTAATTGAGGGTAATTTAGGTAATTGATTAAAATTTTATTTTAAAATAAAAATATAAAATTTTTGCAATCCTGCAATCCAAACACATGCCAAAAAACATAAATCCAACCCAATCCAATCCCATCTAGTCCCATCTAGTCCGATCCCAACTAGTCCAGTCCAATCCAATCAAATTCAATCTTGCAAACCAAACGGGGCCTTAGAATATTATATACACTTAGAAATTATTTTCTTGTACGTATTATACTTAAACAAAAACGCAGCAAACTTATTATACCAGTTAAAAAAAAAACCCAATTACATGCCCTAATTACACACCAAAGTTACTGCAATCAATCACGACCGAAAACCATACGCGGCCTCCGCCGGCCGACAGCACCGCCGAGAAGCTAGCACCGGTGCGCGACAGCACTGCCTCCACCGCAACGGCGTGCGACCGTGACACAGCCTCCACCACGATGCTGCGCGACCGCGATCCAACCTGGACCACGACACCGTGCAACTGCGCCCTAGCCTCCACCGCGACGCCGTCTCCCGTGCCGCGACCCAACCTCCTCCACCGCGAAGCAACGAAGCCAAGCGTCCACAACCCGTGACGCACCTAGGGCACCAAATGCCCTATATCTGCGTGACGCCGCCACCACACCGCCTTCACCGCCGCAACGCTGCCTCGCCGCCTACAGGTTTGTACTTTCTCGCTGCTATAAAATTGAGTGAATGTTCGTGCTAGTAAAGTTTGAGTGACTATTTTATTGGTAGTAGAATTTGAATATACTCTGCTGTTGTGTTGCCTCTATCGACATCCTTCTCTCTCAACTCCCCTGCTAATAACACCGATCCAGATGTAATTAGTGAATGCAACAAATTGAATCGCTTGAAAACTCAATAATTATTATACAACTTTATTCGAACATGGATAATAGAGGGAATCAAAGTAGTACTAATCTAATAGAGTAACGTCATCATAAATGATGTAGTAGTATCTAATTCTAATTCCTTTCTGGGGAAAAAAGTTGATAAATAAAAAGAGAAGTAGGAAGATATTGGTTAGGTTGGAAGTGGAACAAAATAAAATAAAATCCAAATCAAGATTGCAAATAAATGATCCTGTCAGTACAAAAGTGATTTCTGAATGAATAGAAGATGAAGAAATTGTTGAGCAGAGAGAGAGAGATGCAAAGTGGAGGTCTAACTTAGTCTCATTATTGGTGTAGATGAATAACCAAGTAACTGAGCACATCCTATATGCTGCCTGCTATTAAGACAGTTGGCATGGATGTGTAAGAACTTAGTTTAGACATTTATTTTCAGTGCATTTCAATAGTATGTCACTTGTTATTCCTTTTTCACAGGCCCCCACCAGTGAAAGTTGGTGCTTGTCGAGCTCTATCACAACTTCTTCCAGATGCTACCAGAGGAATTATTCAACATCATGCATTGGATTTACTCTCATCTAGGGATGGCAACACTCTCATCTAGGGATGGCAACGGGGCGGGTCTGGGACGGGTTTGGCCTGTCCCAGGACCCGCCCCGCCTAGTATTTCTAGGACCCGCGACCCGCCCCGCCCCGCGAACCCGGCGGGTCTTACCCGCCGGACCCGCCAAACCCGCATGTTGATTTTTTTTAAAAAAAATTATATTTTTTTAAATTTTTTTTCTCTTTCTACTCCTATTTTTACATTACAAAATTAACATATCAAATAACTTAAATTCATACACAATATTATTGAATGATGAAGATTGAAAATTCTAGGAATGATAAATATTTTTAATACTATTATTAATAATTATATATATATTATATATTTAAATTATAAATAATTATAGGCGGGGCGGGTCCGACTAATACCCGGACCCGCCCCGGACCCGACGGGTTTTTGGTCAAACGGGTCCAAACCCGCCCCGTGACCCGTTTGACCGGGTTTTTACCCGGCCCGTACGGGGCGGGTTTGTGGCGGGTCCGGGTTTAGACCCGCCCCATTGCCATCGCTACTCTCATCCCTTATAGATCTTCTTAAAAATGTGAGGCGATACCTGATGTCCTCCAGAAAGTTGTCTTACTTAATATTGATAGTTTGACATTTCTGCTTTGTAGGCATCTGAGGAGACTATGCACCTCATACTTGAAACTCTACTAGCAGCAGTGAAGGCTGGTTAGTACAAGTGGATTGATACTCGATTTCATGTTTGATTTTTGGGTGTTTTTGTTGGGAAAAAATAGGGGTGCCCGGAATCTATTCGGGATGAAATTTAAATACGAATTTAAATACAATTATTACTAGCATGAATTAATCCTAATTAATTCAAATAATAATTCCAACAACAAATTTTCATCATGCATGTTGAATTAATTTCACATATTAACTATGGCGGAATAAACGAGTAAATATGTAATTAACGTACTTCTTGTAGAATTGGCCTTTGGATATACGGGACAATTACGATCTCGCTCTATCGACCCAAAAACCTTCTCAAGTATTTCCCTTTCACCTCACTTGATCACCGGTGGGAGATGCTTTCAAGTAATTTAATAAACTAAGGAAAAGAAAAATATCTATGCTTCTTGATTTTTCCAACACATGGAATTATGTACTTGGGGATGAAATAATCATCCCCTATTTATAAGAAGGGCTGGCCGAAATTTAGTGATATTTTAGAGGTGGAGAAAATCTTTTCTTAGCCTCTAAGAAATCTTGAATATATCTCATATATTCTTTTCTCCATAATAAAATATTCCACAAAAATCTCACTCTTCTCAATAGGTGTAATTTTCGAAAATTTCAAGGATGAAATCCAAGATTTGGATCTTCTTGAATATATGAGATATTCTTGTATTCCTAGAATACATATCTTCCATAATATCTTTCCAAAAAAATCAACAAAATCTTTTTTCTTCTTATCATGCAATTTTCGAAATTAACATGAAAAAATCAACAATATATTTTATTTTTATTTTAATTCTTCTTATCATTATTGGGCTACTTGGGGGGCCTTAAGGAGAATTAAGATTGGACCTCCTAATGGACTTCTGAATTTCAATATTGAGCCCCAATATAATTCAGCCCATTAATATTAATTATTACCACTAATAAATTAATATTGCACTATCCATCTTAATCCATATTACGATAATATGGGCTCCCGGTTATTATTTCCCGCGTTTAAGATTATCAAGTCCATTAATTAATTAAGCTTCTGAATAGCTCTAAATTAATTAATATATTTCACCTTGGAGTAAAGACAGCTCAACATTATTATTCGTACCGAAGAAACTAATTCTTCACTTGCAAGATTTGGTACAATAAAACTTCTGAGCCCACCAAGGGGACTAATCACACGAGCCATACTCGCACGCGTTTCTCCGTATTAAATCTTAGCAACCGTCGTATGATTAATATTACTGCCCAAGACACAAAGTTCGAAGTCGCAATGATTCTCACCCAACATGAATCAAAGCAGTAACCATTAAGCACACACGGTCCTATTTAAGTGACGGAGATTAAGAAATCAACAACCACTGAGGTCTAATTCTTCACCTTTCAGAACAGAAGAATTTCTCCTCGCTGTAGGACCTCTTCAACACATACTAAATGTGCTAGTGCAATCTCTTAGTCAAGACAGACCAATCTGAGTCTTACACATCGACCTTTCACGGCGGATTGTTCAATTCCACCTAGGTCGTGAAAATGTACATTTAGTTACAAGTAAACTGTTAATGTTGTCTTCCGTGATCGGGTATCACCACATTAACTACAATGTAACATGTACTATATATTGAACGGTTTGCAATAGAAATTCAACATTCAATTATAACTAAAGCAAATGCGATAAAAGAATTATTCTCATAAAACGAGTGTTTGATACACGAGTTATACAAAATAAAAGCATACTTTCACGTATAACTCCAACAGTTTTCCGATGTTAGATGCCTATGGCATTTTTCTAGCCTAATTTGGGTGTTGTTTGGTTTTGTAGGTCATGAAATCTCAGCCTCAATAGAGCCCATTTTATCTCAAGAGTAGTAAACAAAAATCGGTAAGAGCAAGACACAAATATCCTCACAGAATTTCCGTAAAGGATATGCACGGTTTGCTGCAGAGAATGTAAGTGTGAAATTTTGGCTCATGTCTTTTACTGTTTTTGGACTAGTATTTTAATATATTAAATAATTGTGTTTGCTATGGATTTTTTGTTGTGATATTTTCTATTTGTGTGTGTTTTCTTGCTTAATGGACTTTGATTCTGTTCAACTATGGATTGTTCTGTTGTGATAGTAAATAGCAGTTTGGACTTTGTTAATGATGCCAAAAGTAAAAAGAAAATTGCAAAGACCTGAAGAAATCTGTTTTTCCTCTCTTCCTCTCTCTTGATCTGTAATATAGTTGAATTAACATAGGGAAACTAGATAAGACTGAGTAGAAGTGCTAATAGAAAAGTTGTAGAGATAATTTATGATATAAAATTAGGATTTTAGATTTATGTATAATCAAAAGATGACAATTTTTATAAACTGTTTAAAGAGCAAGACAAATCCTATTTTTAAGGCTCCGATCATCCTCTAACTAAAATGTTCACTTTCCTTTTTCTTTATTTACTTCTCAAGGGTTCTCATATTGATTATTCTTCAACATTAGTATAATTAGTGGCTCCTAAGCTTCAGTCTTATTAATTAATCACCTAATCTTTTAGTTTGAAAAAACCTCTTTGAACAGTGTGTGCACTCTTTACTAAATTCAGGATTTTTTCGTTCTTTTGGGACTTCGGTTTAGTTCTTCGATACGGTTGGTTTCTATAGGGGCAAATATTTTTCAACTGAACTTCAGGGTGTCATGGATAATTCAGAGCAAAATCAGTTCTCTGCCTCTCATGTACAATTTATTATTGTTTCTTTGCTAGGAGTCTAGCACGAAATTTGAAGTGATATTTTAGTTAACAAATGAAGATAGTTGGAACTAAATTTTAAGAAAAACCATGACCTACAACTAGAATTCTTGATAAAAGGATAGCCATTCATGATGGCTTAGAGTTCGTTAAGCTCATACATTCTTCATGTGTTTGCACCCAAACTGTATTTCAATCCAATCTATGCATGTTTTTTGTTTATGGCTGTTGTATATAGTTAGCTGCAGTAAAAGAGCAGTAAACTGAAGCTACACCATTTTCTCTTTTCAACTCCATTGCTACTTCCCTGATGTGCCTAGTATTTTGCTGTTATATATATATATATATATATATATATATATATATATAATTAGCTGCTGTTGTATATATATATATATATATAATTAGTTGTTGTAGAAAGAGCAGTAAAAGATGTCCCTGAGTGCTGAAAAGAAACATAGTGAACACACCACACACAATACACAAACTACTGGAACTAATGTTACTGAAATTTTTTGTTTAGTTATCTGTTTATTTTTAATTGCTTGGTATTACGTTACTGAAAATTTGGATTTATAATAATGACTTTAAATTAGAAATCATTGTTGAGTGGTATTGATCCGGAAGTAGATAGAACCCTTCTTTGGATGGAAGTACGAAAGTAAAAAAAGGGCAATTCGAAGGTGAAGAGCTAATTGAAAAAGTTAAAAAAATGATTAGTAAGAATACATCCGTAATCAAACTTTGTATATTTTATTTGCTTAATTATATAACTAAGATTTTTTTTAAATGCTTGTAGGTTGAGTATATAGATATGAAGAAAGCTGGAACATAATTGTATGGGGTTAAAGGTGGTATACTCTCTAAAGCACTTGGGAAAGATGAGCATGCTGGACGTGTGCCGAGTGTTGGGTGTCACGTCAACCCTTCCTCATTCTTTGATAATCCTACAAGGAAAGTGTCAAACAGAGAGATACTGGAAAGGCTAGATGAACTTGAAAGGGAAGTTTATAGACCATCTGCACATTCTTCAGAAAATGAAAATGAGTTTCTTGAATCAATGGTTGAAAAAAGTAGTTATTCTTTACATTAATTTCAAAGCTGGAGAAGATAATGATCATGATGAAGATCAAGTGAAAGATGATATTGATGTAGATGATGTGGGGTTAACTGAAAAGAGTGACGAGATATTGTACGCTTCTGATGTTTTGATGAATTTTATTGTGGATGTTTGGATGTTTGGCAATTTAATGAAATTATTGACTTTTGAATTGATTGTGAATTTATTAAATTATTGTGTATATTTTATTTTTTTAATTTCAGGAATTAAAAAAATTGACAAAATTAAATATTCGTTTTATTATAGATAATTTGTATTTTTTACAAAAGATAACGGATAAAATTTGTTATTTTTTCTTGATTAGGTAACTAAATTATAAACATTTAGATAACAGATATTTTCAGTTATCTATGAGCGAGATTTTATAATCCGATTGACATAGGTAACAGATTTTCGTTGACTTGAATTTGTTATCTATGAGCGAGGTGCATAGATTACACCACCTTAGATAACTGACCATTTCGCTCATAGTTAACAGATTTCCTCTGTTACCTATGAGCGAAAATGTAGTAGTGAACGATGGAACATCCCAAACATGCTCGAAATGCTTCCTCATCTGAAGCACTTGCTAATGCTAAAAATATAAGTAAGAAAGCGATGGATGATGTCTCAAGTGCTGAAAAGGCTAATGCCTTTGTTTCTGGTGGGCAGAAAAATGTGAATGCATGAAAAACTGAGGAAAGTTATCTACTTGATGAAAGAGCAATACTGGCTTCTATAGCTTGCAAAATAGGATCAAGTGGCAGAATCAGGATTAGTTCAACGGTGAGTTTTTTTTTCTTTTGACATCGTGCAATATAACGATTAATGACAAACGACTAATGATACCTGATTGTTTTTCAAATCTTTGTACCAGCTCCCATAGACTTGGAAAAATGCTTGCCCCACTTCATTGGCATGATTAAAAAAAAGAAATATGGAAAGCTTGATGATTCATAAATCAGATTCGTGACAGGTAGTATTTCACCGCCGTCGGTGGTTTCTTCCCAGAGGGGGCTTACAAGAAAACATTGATAATATTTCTACCTTTTTTTTACTATCGGCATACTGATTAATGTGTAGTGATTTTATTTTTTTAATTATACTTTTGTTATCTACTGTCTATTTTGGAAGGAGACAGCACCATCCGCGAGGGTTAATGGCCGCACCACCAACAAGGGTACGAGTGGACTACAATTATCTTATCAAGCTTCTCCTCATCATCGATAGCGGTGCCTATTCCTCACATCGCAAGACAACGCCAAACTTCCTTCTCCGCTAAATTTTAATGACCTTTTCCACAAAAATTCCCCATAAAAATTATGATCTATTTTTCATAATTTACTTGAGAGCCACTGGCGACGCTCCAATTCTCAAGCAAGGGAAATTCAAGCTTTTATGGTTTTTTTAGATGAATTTGTATTCTATTTTCTCGAATTTTGTCTTGATTGATTGTGTGTTAATAATTAATGATTTTTTGAGATACAATGGAAATGAAGTAACATAAAGCAAATTTATAATTATTTTTTCCTGATTTGTACAGTTTTCTAATTTTTTATTGCATATTCTTCTTCTTCGTGGCTTTATTCTCTACAATTTTAATCGTGTTTCACTTTTCAGTTGTGTATTGATTCTTAGTTATTTTGTATTACCGCAGTCGAATCGTCAGTATTGGTTTCATGATAGGCTGATTTTTTTTTCGGTATCTAAGTTGTTCCACTATCTATTTATGTTTTTTTATGTAGTAGGAACACTATATAGGAAGCAATAGAGTCGATGCAACAACATATGATGCAAAATCACTATTAGTGTCGTAACACCCTCTATTGATAATTAATTGGTTCATTATAAGGTAGCATTGTGATTAAGCGTGAAATTGTTATGTTTTGGTGCCCGATTTGCCTATGTTTTGAGTATTTTTTATGAGTGTTTGGAGTCAATTGAGTATCATTTCTATAAACTGATGAATTTGTCTCTTTGGTTTTCATATATGGATAGAAGGTGAAAAGAGGAGTTCGTAGGACTTTGAATCGGCCAAAACGGACTCCCGGTTGAGGAGATGTGAAGATTTTACGAACATGTGTACAACTGCCGAAAAGTACTCGAGCAGTCACTACTCGAGCACTCAAGTAGTGCACTCGAGCTGCAACAGGTCGAGTAGTCACTACTCGACCTATACTCGAGCAAATGTGTATTTTGGCCCAAAAATGCCCAAATTCGATCCCAAGCCTATTTATACCTTTTTCCAAGCATATCAACACATACCAACACATATTTTTACATATTTTGAGCGAGGAGAAAGCTTGGGAGGGAGATTGGAAGAGTTTTATATGTTGTAATCGAGATTTTAATTTATGAATTCTTAGTTTTAGTATTTCTTTTGAACGTATTAGATTAATTCTTTATTTCTTTACTCTTTGAGACGATGAACCCTAGTTTTTCAGATTATATAGATTTCTTTAGAGACTTTAATTTGTTATTTCGTTTATGTTCTTGATTTCTTTCGTTAATTTAATTATGCATATGATTATTGATCTTGTGATTGCTTTTATTATTCAAACCACCATGTTAGGCTAGAACCCTTGCATGCTTGGGGTAGGATGAACTCGTAGAAGTAGGACGTGGGTACGTAATTAGGATAACTCGTGATGCTTAGTTTTAATTCTCTTAATTAATTGAATTCTTAAAATAAACCTTAGAATTATCTTGGAATTGAGTACGAAAATTGTTAGAGAAAGGACGACTGTATCACTCTTTAATAACGAATAGGCTTAACGAGAGGGTTTTAGAAGGGGTTTATAATCTACCGGTTTATCTAGGGAGGACGACCGCATCACCTTAGTTTAAATTAGGGTCTCAATAATTAAGCACGATCCATATAACTTGTTTAGTGGATTAGTGAAGTAGGTTGATTTGACGAAGTATTAGGGGTAATTCTTGAGCTTTTAGTCTTTCAATCTCGTGCTAGATTAGGGAAGTTGATTGCCTAGTTTTAGTGCACTTAGGATTAATATTTGCACATCACGATTATTTTAGTTACCGTACCAACTCCGTTAGTATACGTAGGGATTCCTATCCTGAGCATCACCCTTTTATATTTGAGACAAAACCCATAGATAATTAACTTATTTCTTTCTTTTGCATTAGTAGAGTAGAATAGTTTAGATTTAATAATTTCCAATCCCCAAACATACACTCATATTAACTACGACGCGTAGATATTCAGGGATATATTCTCATACATACTTTCCCTTGGGTTCGATAATACTTGTCAATACTACAGTGAACTCATACTCTTGTGTGGTAACTTCTAGTAAAAGCTAGTAAAGTTCGGTTCAAGTCACATTGGCGTTCTCTATTGTATTAATTTTTTTCTAAGTTACAGCCGTGAAAGTAGCTGCTTAGGAAACATATCATGTCTTTAAACGAGGTTTGTTTTTCATTATTATTGGCCTTTGTTAAAATTCTCAAAATTAATATGTAGGTTATTAGTGTTACTGAAAGTTATAATAGAATCTTTTATTAGTTCAAGTTGTGAAACTTTTGAATTGAGATCCATGAACTTTTATCCATCTCTCAATATCGCAATTGTGAATCCTTTGGGAAGAGCCTGTTGACATGCTTCTATGTCATAATAATGTGAATATGTAAAGTGCCCCATGTTTCTTTAATCAATTATCTTCTATTTTGAAATAAATCTTGGTGTTTTCTTGATGGTTTTTTGTGCTACTTTCAGACTCTGATTGAAGTTTTGGGAATTCTTGAAAACTTGATAGTTGATCGTGTGTTTTTTCACTATCATATCAATTCTTTTATTGCTTTGGCGTGAACCTGTTTTCTCTATTTGGTTCTTGATGATTTTTAGATTTTCAATGACTATTTTCTTTATAAACATTAACTTTGATTCAATTGACTTTGGGCGATTACAATATCAAGTTTCGGTTTGTTTTTATTATATGTAATAATATAGGAGTATTAGCAGTAGCTCTGGAAGTTTCCCCAGTTTTCTAAATTAAATTGCTAATTGAGATGTTTAGTAATGAGGACATATAATTGCCACATAGCCGTAAGTCCAGTTAATATTGAATCCAGGGTCTTTCCCTACCATGTTCGAGAGACCTTGAATACTATGTTTGAGCATCTGCTTGATAGAAACGCTTTTGATGATGATATGAGTATTGGTATATCACTGGTTTATATCATTAAATTATGTTATTTGGCTCATTCCTTGTGGAACTAATCTATTTTCAGAATTTTCAAATTCTTGCATGTTTATCTAGATGATGGGTAATGTGTGCAAACCCAGTTTAAAAGGTAGAAACACTCTTTAAAAAAAGGTACATACGATCTATTGGGAATTTTCTCTTTATGCCTGCAAATGATTGGAATATATGTAATTTTTGATATATTTTTGCGCGAATTAAGCTTTTCCTATGTTTTTTGGAAATGATGAGAATAAATACTTACTACTATCATTTACTGTATGATTTCTTTTGAATCATATGTTTTATAACACTCTAATTATATGCATTAAAGAATTTCTCTTTATAAGGATGAGTCTACTTTCACAAGATGGTTCATTTGGCAGAAGTGTTCTTCGTTTTCTAAGTCAAGACAACATGCTACTGCAGTTTCAGCTGATATGATGAAAGGTGGAGATGGAGTCTTGGTCCAAGACTTTGATGGCAGTTTTCTGCTATGAGTATTCTTTTCATCATCTATTAAGAATATACTTTGGTGTGTAATTTTAAAATGTTTGGTTATTTATATGGTAGTTTTTGTGTTTTGATTGATTGGTTGATTTTTCATTTATTTTCCGCAGCCATATACATTTTTGTAGTATTAAATGTTTCAAAGTTCTTTAATGGTAGAGCTACAATCCCATATTGTTTTTCTTTTGGTGCCAAATGCAATGTTGTCGTAGATTAAATGTACCTTACAGCCGGTGAAGTTGCAAAGCTCCGACGAATATACAATTATAATTAAGGCCCTTTTCTACTACTGAGAAGCAATGCCCAACTTTACCCTGAAGCCAAACATATGGTTACTTAAGTCTTGCTTGCAAATTTTAAGTGTATATGTAATACTTTTGGGATATTGAAGAGATGTTAATTAAGAAATTAGACAGAGGATGGAAAAAATGGAACCTTGAGTTCATGTATCATCTTGGCAAAGTAGCAGACCGTCCCTTCTCCATATATGTTGACATAATATCACAGATTTTGAATGTTTTTTTTTTTTTTTTGTATTTATTACGTATATATTAAAAGGCTTTCTATTGTTATTTAAGAACTGTAACATTTTGTACTTAGCTTTAATATGGAGTTGTTTTCGACTTTTTGGTTAAAATGAGACCAAAATGGGAGGATTCAATAAGTTATGTGACCAAAATTAAAAAATTAAATTTTTTGGGTCCAAAATTGAACACTAGATATGTTACATGACCAATTTTTTTCTTTTCTTATTTTAGTGTTCAACTTTATCTTTGCAACTACTAAGAGTATCATGGATTACTGCAAAATGCAGTACTACCGTCTTATACTTTATATATTTTCTTTTAAAATTGAAGTTGTTTTAATCTTTTCAATCATTAATTGCTTCACATTTTTGTCAAATATCAAATGTATTTTTTAGGCTTTGTATAAATTAAAAATACACGCTAGGTCTAATTTCTCCGTGGTGGTTTGAATTTCTATGAAGAAAACAAGTCACTCAAAATGAACTAATCATGGAATTTATAAGTACACGGTATTATTTAAATTTAACATATTAAAGTCATTACAAACTCTAACTGTTTTCCTAATATTAACATTTTTTCCTTACATGTAAACACTTTCAGCATGGTGAAAATTAAAATCACAATGAGTCAGGAATTTAATTTGGAGATAAATAGTTTTTTGGTCCCGCAACTTGTCTAGTGTCCAATTTTGGTCCTAAAAATATTAACTTTTCAATTTTGGTCCCATAACTTATTGAATCGTCCAAATTTGGTCCCAAATGGGACCAAAATTGGACAATTCAATAAGTTACGAGACCAAAATTGAATAATTAAAATTTTTGGGATCAAAATTGGACACCAAACAAGTTAGGGACAAAAAATTATTTTTTCGTATTCATTAATTTTTTTTTCTTTTCTCACCTTTTATATATATATATATATATATATATATATATATATATATATATATATATATATACATCAATGGATTTATTTTTCATGAATATAAATACAAATATTTGAAAAACATCTATAAAACATGAAAAATAAAAACCCATTATTTTTCAATTCCAATAATTATTATTTAAGATGAATTACAAAGCTCCCATAAAATACTAATAATGAAATTTTAATTACTAACTAAGAATTTAAATTGCGATAGAGTAAATAAAATAATAAATTAATAATTTTCATATAAATTTTGATTCTCCATATCTTCGTAAAATAATTCTAAATTGCTACCGTGATCTCGTCTCCACCAATAATATATACATGATTATTACAAAGATTATTTTAGAGTATAATTAATTAAATAGTGTTTGATATATGTGTATGTGTGCGTATGTGTATATATATATATATATATATATATATATATATCAATGGATTTATTTTTCATGAATATAGATACAAATATTTGAAAAACATCTATAAAACATGAAAAATAAAAACCCATTATTTTTCAATTCCAATAATTATTATTTAGGATGAATTACAAAGCTCCCATAAAATACTAATAATGAAATTTTAATTACTAACTAAGAATTTAAATTGCGATAGAGTAAATAAAATAATAAATTAATAATTTTCATATAAATTTCGATTCTCCATATTTTCGTAAAATAATTCCAAATTGCTATCGTGATCTCGTCTCCACCAATAATATATACATGATTATTACAAAGATTATTTTAGAGTATAATTAATTAAATAATATTTGATATATGTGTATGTGTGTGTATATATATATATATATATATATATATATACACATATAAGGTGAGAAAAGAAAAAAAATTAATGAATACGAAAAAATAATTTTTTGTCCCTAACTTGTTTGGTGTCCAATTTTGGTCCCAAAAATTTTAAATATTCAATTTTGGTCCCGTAACTTATTGAATTGTCCAATTTTGGTCCCATTTGGGACCAAATTTGGACGATTCAATAAGTTATGGGACCAAAATTGAAAAGTTAATATTTTTGGGATCAAAATTGGACACTAGACAAGTTGCGGGACCAAAAAACTATTTTTCTCATTTAATTTGATAGCCAAGCATATAAACCATTTCCCTAATAGTATATAAAGAAAAAGTAATTGTTCTAATGTCTATTAAAGTATAGTTGCATTTTGATTGAGTCATTTGAAATGCAAAAAATTGAAAATGTATATATTTCAAATAATATGGTACTAGGATTTAAATTTTTTAATTTAAACTAGAATCAAAGTCATAAATTTAAATCCATCAATATAAATATATTACCTAAACAAATGGAGTGAGTTTAGATTGTGAATTTAAACTATATAGCTCAAAATCCCCCCCCCCCCAAAACACAACTAACTTAAAATCTATAACTTCTCTTGAAAATAGTTACATTCTCATAAAAATTATTTAAATGTATGAGTTCATTAACTATTTATTCCATATCGATTATATATCATTTCTAAAAGTTACTTTTATTATATAAAAATATATTACACATTCATTTCTAATTGAATCAATTTATTTCTCATCACCTTATATTTGAAGAAATTGTGAAAATTAAATTTGTCTATTCAATAATGTTTTATATAGAGCAATGAATATTTAAATCCATTTTTTATATTTAGATTACGATTTCTTTTTAATTGTATCGTGTATTATAAATATTTTTGTTCCTAAAAATATTTAAATATAAAGTTTCATTTTAAATTATTTATTGTACATAAAAGTTTTCTTTCAATTTTTGGGAAATTCGCGGGAGTTAGAACTTATTGCTTATTACTTAAAAAATAAATAATTTTTATTTCGTTTTTATCGTCTTCTCCCCAAACAAATGAAGAATCCTACCTACTTAAATTTCAACAGGAACAACCAAAGTGTGAACATCGTTACTTCATCTATTTGTGAATTTTCTCTCTCCTACTTGGCATGCCCAATCATAAATTATTTCAAAATCCTGCTATCACCGGACTTCTCTCCTTAACTTCCTATTTTATTAATTCTATTAACTTCTAATCTAAAAATTCTAAAATTACTTAAATTAAATTAAAAATCTTGAATTAGTCCACTACCATTCACTCCAATTTTTTTATATATCCGAGAAACTCCACATTTATATATAACGCATGCATATACATATACATATACATATACATATACATACATACATATATATATATATATATATATATATATATATATATTTGTGAATCTCCCCACCTCTCTCAATCCTTTATTATGGTTTTTAATTACAAATTGATGTTTTGATTGAATTAAAAAAAAAAAACTATATTTTGATTGAATTAATATTTAAAATATTTTACTTCATCTATTTGTGAATCTTCTCTCTCCTACTTGGCATGCCCAATCATAAATTATTTCAAAATCCTGCTATCACCGGACTTCTCTCCTTAACTTCCTATTTTATTAACTAGAACAGGACCCCGCGTATTACGCGGGTTTGATATAATATATATATATATATATATATATATATATAAATAAAGTGTTTAAATTAAATATTTTAAATATTAATTCAATCAAAATATAGTATTTTTTTAATTCAATCAAAATATCGATTTGTAATTAAAAACCATAATAATTTATTCCAACTAACTTAAAAACCATAAAACAAATAATTACTTAAATTAAATTAAAAATCTTGAATTAGTCCACTACCATTCACTCCAATTTTTTTATATATCCGAGAAACTCCACATTTATATATAACGCATGCATATACATATACATATACATACATACATATATATATATATATATATATATATATATTTGTGAATCTCCCCACCTCTCTCAATCCTTTATTTTAAAATTCTATAACTTTATGATATCTTTGATAATATTTATATATTCTATATTTATATTCATACCTTCTATTCACTTATTTTTACTATGTAAACCACATTTTTTAATTTGCACGAGTTAGTTGGAATAATTTATTATGGTTTTTAATTACAAATTGATGTTTTGATTGAATTAAAAAAAAACTATATTTTGATTGAATTAATATTTAAAATATTTAATTTAAACACTTTATATATATATATATAAAATATCAAACCCGCGTAATACGCGGGGTCCTATGCTAGTGTTTATATATTTCAAAATTGAAGAGTTTAACCTGCTTCATTTCCCTCCTGCCACTTATTCTAATTCATGAAGGACGATTCTAATCCTTTTCGTTACCAATCATCAGTGGCTTCTGAAGGCTAAGTTTGAGGTTTGTCACTGATTTTGTCAAAACAAGTAAATATCGAACGCTATAAGTTATGATGGATTATCATTAATTCATCACTTTCAGTTTCTTCTTTATGTTGTTGCACACTTGCACTTTATATGTGATTTCTGCGACTATGATTAACTAAGAACCAAATTAAAAAAATCATAAATCACGCAAAACCAAATTCTGCAATTAAATAATTATAACAACTATGATTTTTGCAACTAAAAAATGAATCATAAGATATACAAATGATCAAAGATAATGACCGACTAAGAAATTAATCAATTGGAAAAAAGTATATGCAAAAGTGCAAAATGAAAGAAAGGGTCGTTGATGGACCACTGCTTTCCACCACAAACATCTCTCCCGGTGGTTCGATTGAAAAAAATAGCGTAAACATCTCTTCCAATGGTTTGGTTGAAAAAATTAGCGTTAAATCGAAGAGGGTTAGTAATTCAATTAATATTTTATTTACAAATTTAATTATGTTTAAAATATTTTATTTAAAAATTAAATGTTAATAAGGACATGTAATTTGATAATTACATATTTTTACTTATATTTAAATTAAAAGGATATTTGTGGCATTTTATAATTAATAATTTAATTTATTAATAGGGCATACAATGCGATTGCAATAAACACAATGCAAACACTTTAATGTGAAATGCAATAATTTAAAATAAAATTTATATGTATATTCATAGGGTTGTTTGACATTAGACATGACGAACCCTGCCTGGCCATAGAAAAAACACTACTATGATATACTACCTCTGATTCAATTTAGATTATTCTAAATTACGAAAAAATAATTTTTTTCTCTAAAATTAATTACTTCAAATGTCACTTACTTATATCTAAATGTACTATATTTTTTAATATGCACTTTATCAATGATCTAAACTCCCTTCAATAAAAAAAAAGGACTAATAAACTCTCAACTTTACACCTTGTAACACTAACAAATAATTTTATTTATTAAAATCACACTATTTGGCAATGATAATTTAATGAATCAGAGGGAGTACTAATTTGAGATTGAATGTGTGAATTAATTATTACTTTTCAAATTTATTACTTATTTATATTGACAAAATATTATATGAAAACAGTTCATGATAAGCTTATAATGAAACAATTGTTGTAAATTTTTTTGAACCCAAATTAATGATACTCCTGCTGAACTTTTTGATACTCCTGGTCAAATATTTAATACTTTAAAACAGTTTCATGATAAACTTATCGTGAATCATTTTTATATAAAACCTACTTATTTATATTTGATATTTTCATTGTTTGTTGACTTACAATTACAATTTTATTTTATATAGAACTTACAAATTATTTAAAATATAAAATACAAAAAATTATACTTTATATTAATAATAACAAATTTATTTTCAATCCGCGAAATTCGCGGGGATACGCACTAGTTGTAAATAAACGTGAAGATTATGTACATAAATCCAAGAGAATTTTGCTCAAAAGAAAATGTGTTATGTATAATGGAACATATTAAATTGAAAAAAATGGATAATATATTGTGGGACTATTATTTTCAATGCACACTCTTATATGCACTAGGTATACGGTGCACTCACTCAACAGTTGAAGTTGTTTACACTGAAAAGTGCAGGCTGATTATATTGAAAAGTATAGTTAGATTACAATGAAAACCGATTTCAGTGTAAACTTTTCAATATAATCTAACCCCACATTTCAGTGTAATCAAATTATACTTTTCAGTATAAACAGATTCAACTGTTGAGTGAGTGCACCATGCACCAAGTGCACAAGAAAGTTACTCTATTTTCAATGTTATACCTCTAATAAATTTGGATATGCATGGTTTATATTCTTGTAGTTAAAATAGACTTTTTTTTAATCACATTTACTTTTTTAAATATTATTCAACTCAAATTTTCATATAAGAAAATCGAATAGTTCCAAGAGATATCCTTCCAATCTATTATATCATTTTATATGAAAATAATTTATGATAAACTTATTATTAAATTGTTTCAAAATACCAAATATTTAATTAAGTGTATCAAAAATTACATTAGACGTACTAAAAGCAGGGACACAAAAATTAACAACAATTACAATATAATCCACTCACCCTAATTTTTTATATTCTTGATAATATTTTTGATATTTCTTATCAAATATTTAATACTTTAACAACAATTTTATAATAAGTTTATCACGAAGAATTTTTATATAAAATTTTGCCTCATACCAAATGCAGGTAATATTAATTATACGGCTGAATAACAAATTTATTATTCAATTTCCATAAATAAATTATATGTCTTTTTCAAATGATTTTTTTTATGATTTGAAATTTGAAAATCATTCAAAGGGAATATTTATATCTCGTTTTTTTTTAAAGAAAAAAGAAGAATGTCCTTGAAATACTGTAAAAGGTCAATTATACCCATACGTAGAGAGGTAAAATAAAATTGTAGAGAGATGAAAGGGAGAGGGAAAGGGAAAGAGAAAAAGTGCGAGAGATAGATATACATAGTTCCCATACGTATTCACACACGCGCACAACATCCTCTTTCGTCACTCTCTCTCTCTCTCTCCCCAATTTCACAGGTTTCCTCTTCTCTCTCTAAGTTCTTCCCTGCACTCTCTCCCTCTCGATATATTTTTATATATATATATTTCTTTTTTCTGCATGGGCGCTTCGAAATCCCCAAATTAGAGTCGCGGAAAAAAAACCTTACCGATCGCTGCTGAAAACCGCTTTAGGATGTAATTTCAGGGCTTTGGAGGGGTTATTTTGACAGGAATCGAGTTAATCGAGGAGTATTTTCGTTATTGTTATTAACTGTGGAAGTGGTGTTAGGGTTTGTTGCGCATGAAGGGTCCGCTAGATCGGACAAAGGTGGTGCTGCGGCACTTGCCGCCGACGATTTCTCAGTCAAACCTTGTTGAGCATATTGATTTTCGCTTCTCTGGCCGCTACCGCTGGCTTACTTTTCGCCCTGGAAAATCCGGGTAAGGTTTTAGGTTGTTATGCTCATATAAAATGCGTTAATTGGAGTTATCTTTTCTGGGTTTGGTTAGTAATTTCGTTCGGATGACAAAGTGTATTTTTTTGGGTGTATGTTCTAGGGTTAGTTTTCTGCTTCGGGTGGGCGTTTGATTGGTTGTCTTTTGTATGCAAACCTTTTGAATAGGTTTAGGCACTTAGTTAAGGAACTGGTGCTTTGTTCTTCATCATATTTTTTCGTTTAATCTGGTGTTTAGGGGTAGACTGGTCAGTCAGTTTGTTTTAATCTGGTGCCTAGTGTATAGACTGGCATGCAAGTTCCACATGAGTTGGGGAACTTTGCAAGTGCAGAAGAGATGTAAACTTGGTCAATAAGCTATTCATGTTTTAGGAACTGTAACTCTGGGAGATCCTTGGAAGAATTTAGGTACTCTTATTTTGTCGGTGCTTGTTGGGATTGAGTTTTTTGCTAACTTGATCTGGTTGCTTTGTTTTGATAGTGTTATGTATATTTCTGTTGGAAATTTTACTCTATTCCTCATATTTGTTTGTACTGGTTGGATTGTCTGAATTTGCTCTACATTCGCCTCTTCTGATTTATCATCCCTGCTCATTTATGCACATATCCTGTTCTAAGTTAGACATTTTAACATTAATGGAGCTTGTATCATGGTATCATGCATCTATTATCTGCAAGGTTCATGTTTTTCTTTAGGATTTAAACTGCTAAGAAAAATTATTTGGAAATGGCGTGGGGATCTCAGTACTGCCGAACAACACATTTAGTTTGTCTAGGTGCTGGATGGAGATTGGGATTCTCGCTGATATGGTCGCTTGGTTTTTGTAGTTTGACTATATTATTTAGCATTAAAGTACAATGTGTATGATGCTGATCCATATGCTTGGGGCCAATGTTTCAGAAATATCTATGCGCTAGTCGGTGACCAGCAAACTAGTATTACTTTTTCAATTCAAGTTTTTTTTTTAAAGTTTAATTGAAGGCCATATTCTAATGGTTTCGAGGGTAGTGTATTGGTGAGATCATGTTCAATGATTTTTGGGCTTTTTGTAACTGTCCGCTTTGGAATTTAATATATATATATATATATATATATATATATATATATATATATAGTATGTATCCAAAAGCTTTAAGAAGAAAAGTTGTCTGACTCTTCATTGTTAATTTGGCTGCTAGTTGGAATATTCCATTTAGGATTCTGTGGGGCCAGTGACAATGCAAAAAGTAACCGTGTATTGTTGCACATTCAAGATCATCTACCTTACAATTTTGTTCCCTGTATAGTACAGTGTGGAATTGTCTGCGCAAAGGACCTGTTGTTGTTTATCCTTAAAATTGAGTTTTTGTAAGTAGAAAGGTTATCTACTGATTATTCTGTGGTGGATAATGTTATGGAATTTTCTTGGACATTATTGTATTTTCCGTGCAATTATCAATTGGGACCATGGGTGGAAGAGTGTAAGTGTGGTTGCAAGAGTTGGATATAAGGACGCAGTACGACGAGTATCTTGACAAGCGAACTTATAGTTCCTTTTTTTAGGTGTTTGCAGTCATTCGTATTGGCTCGTCATTTCCTTACTTGGATGTCTTGAATCCATAACTGGCTTATATCTATGACTCTTGTGACCAAATTCAAACTAGATGACCTCTGTTCTTATGGTAATGAAATATGTAGTTTGATTGGAGTTCACAAGTATAACGAACGGTTCAAGTGAGTTAATAAGTGATATGTTGGTTCAAATCTTTTGTTTCCTAATTGTACACCTGATAATATTAGACTACTAGATTGGAGGGGCACCTCTTTTCAGCATATGTAAGTTTGGTTTTAGAATTAGAGTTAGTATTTTCCCTTCAATTTTTTTTACAATTTTTTTTTTTTGTGTGTGTGTGTGTGTGGTTGGGCTTGCCTTGATATGATAAATTTTTGATGTGTCAGCTTGTCACTATCCCCATTTTGAGGTGGTAAGAGGTTCCCTAAAATGTTGATACCTCATAAAAGTGCTTAATGGCACAGTTTAGGCAAATACTTGTTACTCCTTTTCCATTTCCTCTTTTAATTTTTGTGTTTTCCTATGCAGCCTAAAGCATCTGACATACTCTAGAGCCTACATTGACTTTAACAAGCCAGAAGATGTGATTGAGTTTGCAGAGTTTTTTAAGGGCCATGTCTTTGTCAATGAGAAAGGTAACATTCAAGAACATGCTTAAAATATGTCTCTGTCTTTTTAGTTTGGTTTCATTCTATGCTTTGTTGAACTTCTACTGTTGGCTTGGTTTAAAAATATAACCTAAAACACACTTCTCTTTAAGAAATTATACAAATTTATAATTTGACTTGACTAAATACTCTACCTTTGATGATCTCTAGGAACTCAGTTCAGAACTATAGTTGAGTATGCTCCTTCACAACGTGTTCCAAAGCCGTGGTCAAAAAAGGATGGTCGTGAAGGAACTATATTAAAAGGTAATTTATATGTCTTCTGATTGCATGCTTATAATTGTGCTCCTACTGGGTGTTAATTGTTGACAAATATGTAGATCCTGAATATTTGGAGTTCCTTGAATTTCTCGCAAAGCCGGTTGAGAATCTTCCGAGTGCAGAGATACAGTTGGAGAGGAAGGAAGCAGAACGAGCAGGTCAGTCTTACATGCTATCTCATGTGTAGGCACACTTAATGACTCACATGAAATAATATTTTAGAATATGTATTGGAAATAATGTTTTGGAGTTTGTATTTGAATTAAATGCCCACTTTGTTTTAGGTGCTCCTAAGGATGCTCCTATAGTCACTCCTTTAATGGACTTTGTTCGCCAGAAAAGAGCTGCAAAGGGTGGAGCTCGGGTAGGAATATCATCACTTATCATCTTGCATCTGACTGATGTTTCCTTCTTTTAATTATTTCCATATGCTGTACAGATGTTCCTTTTTTTACTCTATATTTGGATAAAGCTATCTATACCTATAATTGATTCTTTTCTTTTTCGGGGTTGGGGGTTGGATAGGGTGGTTATCTCATGCTTTTGTAGTTCAATTAAGTTTACCTTAATCTAGGTTGACGAAACGACAAATATCTGTTTCACTAAGTTCTGTGTGCTTGTGCTCTACTGCAGTCTAAAAAAAAGATAGATCCTTTAGAGTATAGACGTAGTGTGGATGTATTTTGTGATTGACCATAGACGCAAGCTACTGAGCATTGAATAATAATGTTTGCTGAGTTACTGTGCTGCTGTAATGAGTATGTTTACAGCTATGATTTAGGGCCATATGCTATGTTAATTAGATTAAAATCACTTGGCCATTTGTCCCAAGCCTGGTGTTCAAATTGACTGCATAAAGTATTTAAAACACATGAATAACTCTTGAATTGTGCAAGGTAGATTTAATTACTATAAAATCTTTTAATGATTTTTTCTATTTTGGATGGATTTGTGAATCCTATTGGGCAAGACCATTCCTCAGCCATTTTTTGATGATCGACATGAATTCATTTTTTGATTTACTAGATGTACTTGCATTATATGTCAGATTACTGTTAGATGTTTAGTTCAGTTGTAGTTGCTGGTCGCATTAGTGTTACCAGTAATTGCTAGGATTTCTTGTTCCTTTTTTTTTTCCGCTCTGAATTCATTCTTTAATTTACTAGATGTACTTGCATTATATGTCAGATTACTGATAGGTGTTTAGTTCAGTTATAGTTGTTGGTCACAATAGGTCTGGCAGTAGTTGCCATGATTTCTTGTACCTTATTTTTTTCGCTCTGGTTCATCTGGCAGTATATATCCCTTGGACCGTCTCTGAACTGCATTTTCCGGAAACAACTTCTTTGTCTCACATCATTTTTAAAATTTTCATGGAACATTTGCTTGGCCATCTAGTAGCTTTTTGTTGCTTTTGTCAGTGTATGCCTTGAGAGTTATTTCTACATGTGCCTGATCTCTTTTAACTTTTAATAGAGAGCTCTTTTGAATGGGAAACCAGCTAGAAGGGTTGGTGGAATGTCATCTAGAAATTCAGTATCTGGTTCTTCAAAAAGAGGTTCAGAGAAGAGGACTACAACCACCATGGTAAATGGAACATTGCAACTCCCTCCATATGACGTGCTGATTTTTTGTTTTTGTACTACTTAGTGCTCTGATCAATTTCATGCACTTTATTTTATAATTACTCAGAAAAGGGAATACAAATTGAAATCTTGGTGGAAATGGTGATAGAAATAAAGGACATCAAGGCATAGATTATAAATGTAATTAAGTAAAGTTATATAAACTTTTCTAAAAATCATTTAAATAATCCTTTTTTTAATGCAATAGATACAATTACTTAAATGGTCTGAAGTTATCTGATGCCCTTTACTCTTTCTTGTTCATGTTGTAAATATATACTCGCTGGATAGAATAAGTTAAATATTCGCTCGTATTATTCACTTGTTGATGACAGGATTCCAGTAGTCATGTCTTTGCAATACCTAAACCAGTCGGAACAGTTTATTGAGCCATAAATCCCCATAGCTGTATCTCTATCTTTCTTAAATCGTTGATATGAAATTATAATGAACTCAACTACATAATATCTTTCAATAATTAATTGCTTATGGACCACGCTTTTATGCTCTTTTCATTCTGTTGACATGTTTACTTATGCGGTCATATACGATATAGCATCAGAAAAGTATTTCAGTTCTTGATGCTTCATTGACATTGAGGTTATGGTATTAATTTGGCACTCCACTGTACTTTGAGCAGTATGTATTGAGGGACAGTTCCAAGGTTGTGAGCAGCAAAGATAAATCTACTTATTTGCTGAATTCAAAACACGATGATCAAAAGCTCAATGACAAGTCTGTGAATTCCTCAGCTATATCAGGAAACGAAACATTTGAAGGGGAAAGCGGTATGTTTAAGTTCTGGATTTTGGTTTCAAAATTATGATAATATTTACCAAGTTTGGGATATAGTGATGTTGCTTTGTGTATGTAGGATCATAATTTTCTACTAGACAAATCTTGGTGATGCTATCATGTACATTAATTTTGTTTGAATTTCTTGTATATTTTGCGGCGGAAATTTTGGTGGCTTCTTTCTTTTAAAGTTAAGCTTTTGTTGCTACTCCTT
Source organism: Ballota nigra (assembly GCA_947034835.1). Taxonomy (NCBI): domain Eukaryota; kingdom Viridiplantae; phylum Streptophyta; class Magnoliopsida; order Lamiales; family Lamiaceae; genus Ballota; species Ballota nigra. The sequence continues at coordinate 83,414,801 of OX344720.1, read as the reverse complement.
TTCTTCTAGGGGTCTACATTTGTCATTTGTCTGCTCAATGGAATTCAGTTAAACTTCCATGTCTAGGAGAGTATTAGACCTGAATAAGATGTACAATTTTTCCAGAGAATCGTGTGGTTAAAATGCAAATGTTCTCCAATTATAAGAGCGCAGATATCAGCATAATTTTCTGATACTCGATGTATTATTTGATCCCATGATCAATCAATCATTCAATCATCATTATGGTAGGTAACTTCTGTCTATTTTTTTAATTAAGAAACAGAAAATTTTATTGCTATACGGATATCAACTGTGGATACAAATGGATATCAACTGTGTGTAGATGATTATCTATGGTATTGAATACCTTATTTAGACGGGAAGATATGGGAGGTAATATGGTACCTTGTGGATATGCACTTTTGTTTAATGCATGCATCTCAGTTTTTTAAATGCATATATTCTAGTATGAAGTTTCAATTTCTCTTTTTTATTTTTCATTGATTTGTGTATTTAAATGTGTATCATACTTTTCTAGCTGTTTACACATACTTTTCTAGCGGTGTCTGTACTTATCTTCTCTCTCTTATAAATGTTGATTTGCATTATTGAAGTTCCATGGTTTTCTTTAGCAGGTTATTGTGGTCTCCCTTTTCTTATTTTATTTCTTCTGGTGTTTGTTACAAAATTTCATGCAGTCTTTTTATATTATGCTATTTGTTTTTTTTTTTTTTTAAGGCGGAACTGGATCCACTGCAATTGGGAAGAAGAAAATCCTTCTTTTGAAAGGAAAAGAAAAGGAAATTCCTAATGTAAGTCTTTTATTTCTCCATCATGGTGGTAAATGCACCAAGTATATGAGAATAACAGTGTTCTTTGTGTGTGATCTGCTGTGGTTCACACTTCAGCACACTTGGATCTTCAGTAGTAAATATGTTTCCACTGAACCAACATCAACTACCAAGTGGTGTCATTTCTATGGACTACATTCAACATTCTATACTGATTTAACAATAATGTATATTTTCATGAGTAGCTTCAAGTGCTTAGTTCTGTATAATCTCACGTTTTGATCACTTATTTACATATTTATGAGAGGCTTTTTAATAAAAATTGTTCAGAGAATAAGAATAAGGAATCGGTGTCATCCATGATGCACATGGTGGGGACTTGAGTATTTGTTTTAAGCTGGTGCAAGATTAATTTCATGAAGTCTAATTGCAATTTACATTATTGTAAAAACATTCGACAAAATTGAAATCAGACTTAACTATAATATTCCATTGCCTCCAACCTGGTGCTGATTCACTTATTTCCTATTTCTTGCTTGCCACCTTTTTTTTTTTTTTCCGTGAATTTCCCGACATTTTCCTTGTCAAATAAAACTGGGTATACAATTCTTTTATTATTTATTATTAGATATCCACGTCCAAATTACGTAGATATTCTGTCAACTAACATTGCTATTCTCTAATGTTCAAGAGCTCTTCCAGGCTGATTAGAACGTGTCAAATCATATTACAAGTATATATGATTTACAATGACTTTTATCTCCACCTTGTTAAAAGTAGATGATGTAATTTCGAACTATTTTAATAAGTATCTGATGTTAAACCAGGTTTGCATAAATTGGATACCGTAAGTTGATGATGATTATCTTGTTGAACATTCTGAAGCACCATGGTATAGCAATGATTTCTGAATAAATGAAATATTTTAAAACATAATTGAAATTAGAATGTATATATCCGTTTTTCTCTTCTGGATTTGCTAAAAGGGACAATGAGATGTCTGAAAGCACCGGAGTTTTTAATCTCGATGGCTGATATTTTAGTTTTGGGTTAAGAGAAAAAATATCAATATTCCAGTTGTTATTCCTCCTGTAGATTTCTGGTCCATTACTGCAGCAGAATACAGCCACTCCTGACAAAGCTTCACAGAGTTATACTTCTCCAAAACAAAATCAGCAGCGCGAAGCTAGTGGAAGGATAATTCGAAGCATTCTTCTCAACAGGGATACACGTCAAAATCAACAACCACCATCAGAACTGCGTGTCCAGTACTCTAATCAGGAAAGGGACAAAAGACCTCCTCGCCCCCCAAGTGTGCCGTTGCTTTTGAAGGATACAAATGGGACTCCTGAGGATAAGGTAGTTTGCAATGATGTCCCTCCAGAGAAGACGGAAAGACGAACGAGGAACAAAGATAGACCTGATCGTGGTGTTTGGACTCCTCTTCGACGTTCAGATGGATCACATTCAAGTGATGAATCATTGTCATCATCTGCTTCTCAAACGTCCCAAGTATTGGATGCTGCCGAAGGCGTTGAAAAAGGTGGATATTCTTGGATTCATATTTCAGTGATATGATTATTATCTTTGGGTAAACCGCATCTAAATTAATTTGGGTTAATTGCATAAATCACGACATTTTCATCATTTTCAATTTGATACACGACTCTTTAAATCTTGAAGTAATAGCATATGCCTGTTTGCCGGAAATTATGTTGACATGGCAACCAGAAAATCTTTGAAAATTTCATTCAGTTTAATTTTAAATCTTGAGGTAATAGCATATCATGCCTGTTTCCCGGAAATTATGTTGACATGGCAACCCGAGAATCTTTGAAAAAATTGTAAATATGTTCACTACCTTTTTTTTATTTTCACTCAGTTTAATCAAAACCTTCTAACTTTTTGCAATTTTTCATACACTACACTGTCACGTCAGTGGGGATTGCCTGAAAATAGTCTATGTGATAGGATTGCAACAATTTAAAAGGTCGTGTATCGAATTGCACACTTAAGTTGTAATTGACATACGTGAAAAGGTCGTGATTTGTTTTGTAACTAACCCAATTAATGAATCAATTAGTATAGGTCATGCTGTCTTTAAATTGATGTTATATGTGTATCATGCTAATGGCGTCTTTCTCCCTATATTTATCAAGCTATAGGTTTGTATAATTCTATGTTGATTCTCAGGAACTCATGTAGACATGAAACAAGATGTACTGGTTGCCCGTAGTGGCGAGTACAGAACCACTGGAAGTGGTCGTGGCAGGCATTTCTCCACTGACAATGGTGAGTGTTAGTTCAATAATTTGGGGCAAGATTCAAGAAGTGGTTATAGAATCCTTTACAGTCATAAGTTGTTCTGATGGTCTACAAAATACTTTAGGTTCTTACAGGCATGGTGGGGGCCGCCGTGGCTCAGTTTATAATGTGAAAGACGGAGATGGTTCTCCGGTTGTAGAGGGAAAATCCTTGAAAAGAGCTGGCTCATCTGGCTATGGTTCTAGTGAGGTTAGAGACATTGGTACCCTTTAACCAATTCATTTAGACCGTATGCTTGCTAATTTTGTATCTCAAATCAACTTTCAGAAACAAGTGTGGGTCCAAAAGTCCAGTTCCGGGACATAGTCTGCATATGGTGAGTTTTGTTCATTATTACAGTGTTTCCAGCTGATTATTATTGTAGTCGATGAACTTTCTGGAATTTTGATATTTATAACGTTAGACCAATCATCTGCTTGGGTGCTCGTGGCAGTGAAATGCTATGGCCAGTAGCCAGATTGAAGCATAAAATCGGGAGCGTTCTCTTTTGAATATCCTCCTGCATGAGCAGGTTTTTTTTGGGTTGAAAGAGTGTAGAGGAGGGGCACTTGAGTTTTGCCCGAAAGCTGCTACAGTGTATTTACTGCTTGGTGGATGAAGAAGAAATTACGATCTAAGTCGAAGATGGTCAGGGGATAGAAGAGCAAGAAGTTGAAAAGGGGTGAATATAGTCCACATCATATGACACCACATTCATCGGGTAGGTGGTTTATACTGATTGATATAGAGCTATACATATCTCCATTTCTTGCCACTTATTCACTGGCCATCGAGATATTAGCTTCTGACTTTCGCCGAACTGTAAATACTAAAATCTGAAAATGGGGTGTTAGTCCTACTATATATACATATATATGTTTTATGGAGCATTCTGCTATGTGAATGTACGATTATAGACCTGGATAGTGTCAGGGTTATGTGTATCCAATATTGGGTGGTTGTTTAAAACCCGTTGTAACTGCTTTTTAGCTGTATGATGATATGGATTTGTGTGCATTTTGTTTGGAGCTTTGAACAAATGGAATTATTTTGGCTATAAGCTTTTCTCACTGTTTTTGTGGATTTCTGATCTTTGTTTCTATATGTAAAAGTGATTATAGCTGTTGTAACTGTTGATTGTGCTACGTCCAATTGAACCATTTCTTTTGTAGGAAAGATCCAAGGGTTTGCTTATATTCAATTCTTTTTTTTTTTCCCCTCTTTCTTTTAAAAAATCTAATTTTTGAAATTATAAATCCCGAAATGCCCTCAACGCCTTACTTCGGCAAAACAGCAAAGGAACACATTATTTATTAGTTTTATATATTCATATATGCATACAATGGCCATGTTCCTCAAAATCTTGGATTATGTAAATAAATAAATTATTCCCGAGTAGAATCTAAAAGAGTTCACCAAAGGGTTGGTTTTTGTGAAATCCACTCGTGTGTACATAGTATGTCATTGTTACGCATATGTGGTGTCACTGTCCATTAGGTTTGGCAGTGGGGCGGGGAATCCCCGATCTCTGCGAGGATCCGCCCTGAACGGAATGGGAAATCCCCGAAGCAAACGGGGGCGGGGATTGAAATTTTTTTCCCCGTAGGCGGGGACGGGGATACTATTTTCTGCCCCGTTCCCCCGCAGAGATTCACACTTTTTTTTATATAATTAATATATTTATATGTATATAATATATAAATTTAAAAGTAAATTATAAATAGCTATTTCATAATCTCTACTCAATTAACTATTTATTCAAAATTACATCTATATTTTTATTTAATATTATGTTATTAGTTTCAAATTATATAATTTTTACTTTAGTATATATGTTAACTACAAATATTAGAATTAAATGTTATTCAAATTACTTAAATTAGATTTTTTTTTCTAATACCAACTTAAACTAATTGTTGTGTATGATTAAATTTTTTAATTTAAATATTAATTTTTTTTTATATATTTAAAAAATAATGAAGGTGCAGAAACATCAAGAGTCAATACCTCCTGAAAATCAAGAAATGATTACTTGTAAATAAAAAAAGATTTAGGGTCCGCTTGATAGAGGGTGATGATTATAAGGTAATGAGAATTAAAGTGATTGAAGAGTCATTCAAGTAGAGGGTGATGAATGAGGAATCATTTGATAGATAAATTATAACTCATTTTCAATCTTATTACAATAAATTGGTAATATCAAACACTACTAATAAAATCATTACCATTACCCTATAATCATCACCTTCAACCAAGCAGTCCCTAATTAGTTTTTATCATGAGACTAGTAAGTTTTTTTAGATACAAATTGTTTTTAAATTTGACAAATATTTTATATTCTATTTGTATCGGTTATTTCTTTTGAAGGATATTATTTATTTTAATAAATGGTTATACTCGAAAATTAGTTAAATGATATTACACATTTTATTTAATATAATTACTTGTAAATTAGTTGCTTAATTCAATTGGTTCACACAAGTGTTACTCTTCAGACCTTTGATTCTAGCAGGACACAATTTTTTTATCTTCCTATAAATTTTAAATATAATTTACAATATTTTCTTTTTCTCCCCCACATTAACCGATAAGTTTAAAATTATGATAGTTTTATGGGATGGTGATAGATGTAAAAGAGAGGGGAAAAATATTAATTCTAAAAATCACTAATTTTATGAGTTTTATCAATTGCAATATATCTTTTATTTTCTTTGCAATTTAATATACCATATTTTTAAGTTTTGCAATTTGAAACATCTAATAATTTTTCGGCAACAATTAAATGACATGATTATCGAATATGTCACATAAAGTCCACGTAAATGCCAAAGAATTAAAATGTGATTTTTTTATAATGAAAATTACATTTTTTAAAATACGTATTTAACTTTAGAAACATAACTTATTGAGATGTCCATTTTATTTTTTAAAATAATTTTATTTGTTAGTGTCTACATAAATATTTATGTGATATTTTCACCAGCGATGTCATTTAATTATTGGCAAGAAATAATTAAACGTTTCAAATTGTAAAATTTGAAAATGTAATGTATTTAATTGCAAATAATTTTTTTTTATAAAAATCATTAGTAATTTTTTTGCAATTAACTAAAAAAAATATAAAACTAAAATAATTAGATGCAAGAATAGTAATCTTTGTGAATGATGCCATCATACAGCCATGAAGTTCAGGTGGGAGGATTTGCAAACAACTATAAGTATCTTGCAACTTAAAAATATTTTTAAATAATATTAATTGCTTTTACTAAATTTAAAAAAAAAACTTTCAAACCCCAAAATTTTAAAGGTGTAATTTTTCGGTATAAAAAATAATTTTTTTGAGTATTTTCTAATACAAATATAATTGTTTTCAGGAATAAAAAGTGCAATGATTTAACACAAATACAAAAAAATATTTTACACTTAAATTGAATCGTTGCATTTTTTGCACACTTAAAAAATACTCGGAGATTTATTTTCACCAAAAATGGCAAGTGAAAGCCAACAACATCTTTTAGCGAAAAATTGCATTTAAAAAAAAAGAAGAAGTATAATTAACTGATTATATTTTTAAAAATTTGCATTTGAGTTGAAATAAAAATATCTAACACTTGATAAAATAGTGGTCTGTTGTAAATCGAGAGCGTAAAATAAAGGCGCGAGATTTGTTCATCCAATTCGTCAATAACGACTACGTCTGGGAGCGTACCAAGCCAGGAGTTTCACTAATATGTGTGTGTATGGGTGTATACAATTCTGAGTACAATGATCTATTTATAAGAATAAAGACCTAGTCTAAAACCTAAAGCCTGTTTAGGTTAAAGACCCATTAGTAATGTCCACATCAAATTTTCTATATTTGGTATAATAAATCTGCTAGATTTACAACAATCTCCCTTGGACATTACAACATAACGTGTCATAAAAACTCCATGTGCTAGGTAGCGATCAAATATTAAGTTAGGGAGAAATGTAATTTATTGATCTTCCGGATCAAATCTTCTGGATTTATTTCGGGGTTACCGCCCCCCCTGAAGACAACAACCCTTTGAGCTTTCGCATCCCAAAACTACGAACATACTTTTCAAAAGTAGACGTAGGTAAGGACTTAGTGAACAGATCTGCTAGATTGTCACTAGATTGCACCTTTTGAATGATAATCACGTCACTCTTCCGGAGTTCGTATGAGTAGAAAAACTTTGGTGAAATATGTTTTGTCAGGTTTCTCTTGACGTACCCATTACTCATTTGTGCGATGCAAGCTGCGTTGTCTTCCAATATAATGGTGGGGGATGTATCGCCTTTAGCGATACCACATGATTCACCAATGTGTTTTACCAAGGACCTTAACCAAACACATTCTCGTGCAGCTTCAAACAAAGCTATTATCTCTGAGTGGTTTGAAGACGTGGTAACCATGGTTTGTTTAACCGATCTCCATGAGATCACGGTACCACCACAGAGAAAAACGTAACCAGTCTGGGATATGAAGTCGTGGGGATCAGACAAATAGCCAGCATCCGCATAACCTACCAAGGTTTTGTCTTGGTTCTTTTGGTAAAACAGTCCAAAGTCTTGAGACCCTTGGAGGTACCGTAGAACATGCTTAACACCAATCCAATGTCTCCTCGTAGGAGAAGCGCTATATCTCGCAAGCAAATTAATTGCAAATGCAATATCCGGTCTAGTGTAATTTGCGAGATAGAGTAATGCTCCAATAGCGCTAAGATAAGGAACTTCTGGCCCCAGAATTTTTTCTGAATCTTCTCTTGGTCTAAATGGGTCCTTATCCACTTCGAGGGATCGGACAACCATAGGAGTGTTAAGTGGATGATATTTATCCATGTGAAATCTCTCCAATGCCTTCTTCACGTAGGTCGACTGATGTATAAGAATTCTTTCTGGGAGATGCTCGATCTGCAGGCTGAGGCAGTACTTGGTTTTACCCAAGACTTTCATTTCGAATTCAGCTTTCAAGATTGAACTGACTTCTTCAATCTCTTTGCATGTTCCGATTATGTTTAGGTCATCAACATAAACATATATAATACAAAAACCACTTTGCGATTTCTTCGTGAATACGCATGGGAAAGCTATATCAAACGTGTATCCCTTCTTCTGGAGGATTTCACTAAGTCGGTTGTACCACATGAGACCTGATTGCTTTAGGCCGTACAACGACTTCTGCAGTTTTATGCTATACATACTACAATTTTCACCATCCCTCATCTGGGGGATGTCAAATCCATCGGGAATTTTCATATAGATGTCGGTATCTAGTGATCCGTATAAATATGCGGTTACAACGTCCATTAATCTCATCTGGAGATTCAATTTAACTGTCAAAGATATTAAGTAGCGGAACATTATTGCGTCCATTACGGAAGAATAGGTTTGATCGAAATCAATATCAAGTCTCTGCGAATACCCTTGAGCTACTAGCCTCGCTTTGTATCTCTCCACAGTATTGTTCTCATTTCGTTTTCGTACAAAAATCCATTTATATCCTACAGGGATAGCGAGCGCGGGTGTACGAACGATAGAGCCAAATACTTTTATTTTGTTTAGCGATGCGAGCTCTGCTTCAATTGTCTCTTTCTATTTTACCCAATCGGAGCACTTCCGGCACTCAGCGATAGTTTTAGGTTCTGGATCTAGATCATTATTTATAATGGAAAGAGCAATTGTCGCTGCAAATGTGTCGTCGACGATAGTAATATTTCTATTGTATGTTTCTCCCGTATCTATGAAATTCATAGAGACTTCAACGTTTATGTCAACCAGATCTTCCTCATTTCCCAGTGTATCTAGGTCTGGTCATTCCGCGGTTCTAGTGCATTGAATATTTTGTGCATGTGCTTCATTACTAGGACGCTCATCTTCTGGACGAGTCTCTTCTAGAGACTTTAGGTTATCTAGACGAATCTCTTCTAGAGATTTTACATTCGGCTGACCAGTTTTGCTAGCTTTTCTTTTAGGTGTATTTGTATTGGTTGTAGGTCCTTTACGCTTCTGGCGTGTGGGGGCATGTATACTTGATTTGCTTGAGACCTCAACCCTTTGGGGAGCATTTACTGCAGGTATATGCGATTTAGTTATACCTCTATGGTCAGTGAACGCATCTGGAAGATTATTTGCTAAATTTTGCAAGTTAATGAACTTCTGAACTTTTAGTTCAGATTGACTAGTGTGTGGATCTAGATACTGAAGATTACTTACGTTCCACGTAAGCTCCCGACATTAATTTAATTTTGAATTCGGATCTCCCCCTAATGCCGGGAAGTGATATCCATCGAACGTGCAGTCAGCGAATTGGGTCGTTAATTGATCCCCGGACAAAGGTTCTAGGTATTTCACGATGGATGGAGAGTCAAATCCCACGTAAATACCTTACTTCCTTTATGGGCCCATAGAGGTCCGCTTTGGTAATGTTATCGGAACATATACCGCACATCTAAAAATACGTAGATGGGAAATGCTTGGTTCTTTCCCACGCACTAGCTGTAGGGGGAATGATCATTATATGCAGTTGGATGGATTTATATCAAGCGTGATGCGTGTAGGACTGCATGCCCCCAGCATGAAGTGGGTAACTTAGAGTTCATAAGTAATGGTCTAGCGATAAGTTTGATATGTTTTATTAGCGCTTCAGCAAGACCATTTTGGGTGTGGACGTAGGGGACCGAATGCTCCACTTTAATTCTCAGGGCCATACAGTAATCTGTAAAGGCCTTTGAGGTAAACTCAGCAGCGTTATCCATGCGAATCGATTTAATTGGATAATTGGAAATTGAGCTCTAAGCTCGATAGTGCCGCAATGAGCTTTACAAAAGCTTGATTGCGGGTAGACAACAAACAGACATATGTCCACCTAGTGGAGGCATCAATTAGGACCATGAAATACCGAAATGGTCTTGATGCTGGGTGAATTGGTTCACAAATGTCTCCCTGAATCCGTTCAAGAAAAACCGGAGACTCGAGTCCCACCTTGGTGCGCGACGGACGCATAATTAATTTACCCTTAGAACATGCATCACATATAAATTCATCAATATGAGGGATTCTATTATTCGAAATATTATGATTAATGGAATTAGATAGAATCCTACGTATCATAGTTTGTCCTGGATGACCTAACCGCTGATGCCATAATTTAAAAGAGTTTGGGTCATGAAATTTCATACTCATAGCTTGATGGAGATTGGACGACCGGATGTAGGAATAGTACAATCCGGAAGAGAAGGAAGGAAACTTTTCTATAACTTGTTTACGACTACCTCGAGTAATAGTCATAAAAAGATATTCGTTATTATTCTCAGTTCCAGTTTCAGTGTGATAACCATTAGATCTAATATCTTTAAAACTGATCAGGGTACGCTTAGATTGTGGAAATAGTAAAGCATTATCAATTATGAGTTCGGTACCCATGGGGAGTACAGTGGAAGCTCTTCCGGAGCCCACTATCATAATATTATCATTAGCTATCGTAGTTACACTCCCCTTACGTTCTATCAAGTTATGAAAATACTTCTTATCTCTTAGAATTGTATGTGTGGTGGCGCTATCTACCAAACATAAATCAATATTTGCATCCATCATGCTAAAGGAAATGACCCCATTCTAATAGCTGATATGTTTACAAGCCATGTATAAGTATAGCAATATCCAAGTAAAATTTAATGGACAGCGTTAAGGTAAACACATCAAAGCTAAAACATAAATATCATATCATCCATAAAATAAAATATCTAAAAGATAGGATCCAAAATATAAATTGTTTTAACCAAAAACAAATAAAATACTAAAATAATCAAATACACAAATCACTCATTGTCGTCAAAGTCTTTGAGCTCTACGCCCAAAAGATCGTCGTTGTCATGGTCAAAGTCTGCTTCAGGCAGACTGGCATGGTGAGATTCGACTTTAGGAGCCTTTCTTCTGCTGCTTTTGATAAGCCTCAACCAAGTGCTTGGTAGTGCGACACGTGCGAGACCAATGGCCTTTGCTTCCGCATCTGTAGCAGGACTGCTCAACCTTATCTTGAGTGCCAGATTTTTTAGAAGCGGGGTTCGTGTTAGGTGCAGCCTTTCCACAAGCCTGAACTTGATTGTCATTTGAGGTACCTGGACCACCGGATTTACTACGACCGCGGCCTTTGCTAGGAGTTCATTTTCTTCCTCTCCCCCTTCCACGCTTTCGACCACTTGTACTGCCATGAGCTATAGCATGTGCTTCAGGCACTGCTTGTGAGCCAACCAGTCTCGAGTTATAATTTTGCATAAGGAGTTGGTTGTATTTTTCTGCCACTAGAAGTGCAGAAATTAGCTTAGAGTGTACATTGTAGTTCTTAGCCTTGTACTACTGCTGGAGTACAAGGTTGCTGGCGTGGAAAGTTGATAAAGTCTTCTGGATCAGCTCGTTCTCAGTTACAGTTTGCTTGCGTAACTTTAACTGAGATACAATACGATGTAGAGCTGAGTTGTACTCCATCACAGACTTAAAGTCCTGAAAATGGAGGTTCAACCAATCGTATTGAGCCTGAGGGAGGAGTATATCGTTTTGTTGTTGAAAACGATCCTTCAGGGACTTCCACAACGTTCCGGGGTCTTTCTCAGTGAGATATTCATTTTTCAGGTCCTTATTAAGATGATGTCTAAGGAAAATCAATGCTTTTGTCTTTTGGGCGTTAGTTGATTCCGAATCATCGACAATAGCCCCGATTAACTCAGTTGAGGCTAGATGGATCTCAACATCTAGCGCCCATGTCAGGTAATTACTACCATCAAGAGCAAGCTCAGCGAATTCTCTTTTGGTAATATCAGACATTATACACTACAATTTTAAAGTGACATGGTAAGATTTGTGACCAATTTATTGACAATAGAGAAATAAGAATTTATTTGATTATTCTAGGGCACATAGAAACAAGAATTGGACGTCGTCTACCCAAAACATGATTTACGGTCCGACAAGTACCGGACGCCGCCTACCCGGGCAATAGATGCGGACTATGTGCAACAGTACTAATGCATGCAAAATAATTAAATCATAAAAGACACGCACATATATCAATTAAGCATATAAGTCAATTTATTGAGAACTAATATTGAAATTAATTCTAAAAAAAATTCGGGCTTAATTTATATGCAATAATTATTACTATTTAATTTTTCAAGTATTTTCAAAACTCGATAAATTAATTAGGGGGCACAAAAATTATCAAAATTATATGAGGCCCAAAGGAATAATTTAATTGCTCAATTTTAATTTCAAAACTGGACTTCAGGCCCAAAATTAGAAATATTTTTTTTTATTATGGCTCATGTACGTTTGGGCCGAATAGGCGAGGTGCCGCGGCAGGTGCGCGGTGGTGGCGCGGCGGTGGCGCGGCAAGCGCGCGAGAGACGGCGCTGCTAGCGCGCGACGTACGCGGCGGGCGACGGCATGGTGGCGCTGCGGGCGCGACGTGCGTGGTGCGGTGGGCGGCGCGACGGGCGGCGGCAGCCATGTAGTTTTTTTTTCATACAATTTGATCCAATTAATTGCGAATACAAAATAATAATTGATGCAATAATTTGAGTGCATATTGAACATAATACGCATGAATCAAACAATTCGATACGACACTTAAAATCATGCAATTGAAAAAATAATTCAGATCGTACTGATTAGTCTCGGGCAGAGTCTCGTGCTGATAACGTGTTGTAAATCGAGAGCGTAAAATAAAGGCGCGAGATTTGTTCACCCAATTTGTCGATAACGACTACGTCTGGGGGTGTACCAAGTCAGGAGTTTCACTAATATGTGTGTGTATGAGTGTATACAATTATGAGTACAATGATCTATTTATAAGAATAAAGACCTAGTCTAAAACCTAAAGCATGTTTAGGTTAAAGACACATTAGTAATGTCCACATAAAATCTTTTAGATTTGGTATAATAAATCTACTAGATTTACAACATGGTCAATCAAATAAAAGTACAACAAAATTGAAAAAATGCCAGCCATTCTAAAAAAAAAATTGAGAAAACACTATCTTGCGAACTTTAAAATTAGAGTACTTTATATATGAAATGGTTTATGATAAATTTATTATAAAATTATTTTAAAGTATCGAATATTTGATCAGGAATATCAAAAAGTTTATCAGAAGTATCATTAATTCGAGTTGAAGAAAATTTACAATTACATTATAATACCATCGATCCAAATTAATAATACTCTTAATTAAATAAATAATACTTTAAAATAATTTTATAATAATTTTTTCATGAACTATATTCGTACAATAGTTTCTCTTTAAACTATGTGCGTGACATTGCGACATTTTTTCAAAGAGTAGGTTTTATATGAAAACACTTCATAATAATTTTAATATGAAATAGTTTTAGAGTATTATTAATCTCATCAGGGGTATCATTAATCTTATCAGGGTTCAATTTTCCTGAACTCAGACTAATGATACTCCTGACAGGCTTAATGATATTCCCGATAAAATTAATGATACTCCCGATAAAATTAATAATACTTTAAAATTGTTTCATAATAAACTTATAATGAATTGTTTTCATATAATACTTTACCTATTCCAAATTCCCGGATAAAGATTGATTAATTTAAATGGAAAAGGAGATGTTTTTGTCTACGGCTATACACGACCACATGTTGCTGTGGCCTTTAACTTGGCACCACCTCTTCTTCATCTGAGAGAGAGCCCTCAGCCATGGCGTTGGGGCTGACATCAATTGGAATCGCGCCTCTCTTCTTCCAAACTTTCCACTCCAAATTCAGGCATACCGTTTCTGCGCGAATTTCCAACAATGCCTCTCCAACGCTTACTCAAAAGTTCTCAGGTTTTTCTTTCTTTCTCGCCTCTTGCTCGTACAAGCTTTAGCTGAACCATTATGGTTTATTTTTAGGTTTTGCTCAGGTGATAATGTTGGAAAAATTGCCCCTCTAAACTTATTCCTCCTTCTTTTTTATTTTTAGATTTGGTTAATTGCTTTATACTGCACATATTATCTAATGTATTAACCAAAGGTTCATCAACGATTTGTTGGAATGGAATATTTGATCGAAGCTGGATATGGAAATAAGGTGAAAATTGCCGTGGTGGTTTCTATTTGGATTTCCCTTGAAAAATCATCATCAGTACCAAAAGAAAACTTGATTTCCTTCATAGTTGGAGTTGAGCGTGTCTTTGCGTATTGGCATTGAGCGTATGGAGAAACATATTAATTTATCATGCTTTATTCTTCAGCTTGAATCTGGCATCCATCTGTTTGTGTTATTAATTGATGATTGAAAAGAACTAGAAAAAAAAAAAAAGTAATTATGAGGAGCGATCGAATTACATTTACGTTGGATCAATTAATGCCATCGATAAGATAGATTGAGTTCTTATAATTAAAGATGATGCTGTCCAAGAGTATATTATATATATTAGAAGAGCTCCTATATGTGCTCTCTAATTCCACAGAAAAAGCTGAATGTGACTGCAGAATGACGTGCAGGAAAAGAATCGGAGGCAGATGTCATAGTTATAGGGAGTGGCATTGGTGGGCTGTGTTGCGGTGCACTATTAGCTAGATATGATCTGGACGTTTTGGTATTGGAAAGTCATGATTTACCTGGAGGTGCTGCTCATTCTTTTGAGATCAAAGACTACAAGTTTGACTCTGGTCCATCACTGTTCTCAGGTTTCCAATCAAGGGGACCGCAGGCGAACCCTCTAGCACAAGTATATTATGTTTATTTCACTTTTGCATATATTATTTTGGCAACAAATAGTGCATAAACAATTAATATTTCTTTGCCCAGAATTAAACTTGTTGCTAGTCGTAAGATGTTTCTTCTTGATGTATTTGAAGGTCCTTGATGCATTGGGTGAATCAGTTCCTTGCGCGACCTATGATTCATGGATGGTATATGTACCAGAAGGTGAATTCTTGTCTCGCATTGGCCCAACAGAGTTTTTCAAGGTCAGCGTTCTTTGCTCTTGTATCTCGTGTTTGGCAAATATTTCTATGCACTATTGGCTCCATGCAACTCAAGTGCATATTGAAATGGTATTAGCTGTTTTACCGAAAGATATTATTTTGTCAGTGTTAATTGTTTTCACAGAACAATATTAATTGTTTTTATTGAACAATAGTAGTTGTGCACCGGTTGCAGGGTGCAGCTGGTGCGCCCAGGTATTACTCGTGTTTCTATTGAAAAATGATGGGCAAAAGGTTTTTTTTATCTCCTCTTTAATGTTTTTGGTGCCCTTTCTGTCTTGAGTTCTCGCTCTTGAGCAATCTAAAGATTCTTCAATACTGCACCCATTGTGATATTGGGAAAGAATGTGTATAATGCGAAAAGATCATCCAGTAACATATTGATATAAAAACAATTTGTATCTTGCATATCTTTTTAGAACCATCTAATAAATTAAAAAGATATCCTAAGGTTACATATTTCAAGATCCAAAAGTTAAAACAAAATGATGAAGAAAATGAGCTAATGCATGGTTTGCAGCTTTTCTTTGCAAGTGACGACAATACCTCTTCCTACATTTTATGACCTGTCATCAAATATATTCTGATATATGAACTATGGGAGGTTTATAGAAAGATATATTGTACTATTGATGAATAATTTGGCAGGACCTACAAACATATGCTGGTCCAAATGCAGTACAAGAATGGAGAAAACTTCTTGTGAGTACTGTCTGTATCTCTTTGATTTTCTTATAAGAATTTTTTGTTCAAGTTCAAAAGAAACGGTTTAATATACATTAGCATATTGCTGATAAACATTTCTTTCGAGAGCATCATATGAACTTCATGTTTTTTTTTCTCTTTTTCTGTAGGATGCAATACTTCCATTATCTGCAGCTGCAATGGCCCTTCCCCCTCTTTCCATCCGAGGCGACCTGGGTGTTCTTTCAACTGCTGGTGCTAGATATGCCCCCTCTCTCTTAAAATCTTTTGTTCAAATGGGACCAAAGGGAGCACTAGGTGCTACAAAGCTTCTCAGACCCTTCTCGGAGATAATTGATTCCTTGGAGCTAAAGGACCCCTTTATACGGAACTGGATCGATCTTTTGTCTTTCTTGCTTGCAGGAGTGAAGTCTGATGGTGTTCTTTCTGCAGAGATGGTAACCATTGTTTTCAAGCCTTCATGTAAATCTTGCAAAAGTTGCTATTCTGCTTTGATTAGGACCATGATAAATCTTTTTTTTTTTTTTGCCAGATATACATGTTTGCAGAATGGTATAAACCTGGATGCAGTCTAGACTATCCTCTTCATGGAAGTGGGGCAATTGTTGATGCTCTTGTGCGAGGTCTAAAGAAATTTAATGGTCGCCTATCTCTTAGAAGCCATGTGGAGAGCATTACTGTTGAAGATGGTCGAGCTATAGGAGTGAAGCTAAGAGGCGGACAAGTGAGTTAACGGTCAATAAAGTAGGAACGAGTTGTAAATCATCAATTGGGAAATTGTTAAAACCTTTAACCTCACATTATCAGTCAATAATTACACCAGTTTTGCTTCTTTTCAGTTTCTCCGTGCTAAAAAAGCTGTGGTCAGCAATGCGTCTATGTGGGACACGCTGAATCTGTTGCCTAAGGAAGCTATTCCAAAACCTTTTCAAGAGAGGATTCAAAAGACCCCACAATGTGAATCATTTATGCATCTACATTTGGGTTTTGATGCTGAGGTGAGAGTTTCATGGGATCTCATCTAATTAGCAATTTCAATCAACAAATTTATAACAGATTGGTATTTATAACTTATTTAGAATTATATAATTGTGAATTTGTGATACTAGGGAATACGTGAAAACCTGGGAATCCATCACATAGTTGTTAATGATTGGGAGAGAGGAGTGGACGCTGATCAGAATGTTGTACTTATATCCGTACCTAGCGTGCTAAGTCCAGATCTTGCCCCCCCTGGGAAGCACGTGTTGCATGCCTACATGCCTGGAACTGAGCCATTTGCGTTATGGGAAGGCCTTGATCGCACAAGTAACGAGTACAAGGAGCTCAAAGCTCAACGAAGTGAGGTACTCTACTTCACCCACCCCTACTAGCCTGTGTATTATTCATGTCGAAAAAGTGAAAGTTACAGGACTATTTGCAATTCGTGAAAGCTAACAGGATTGAAATTGAAATGGGGATAATTTATATGACTAAATAACTATGTTCCCTATTGTAAATTTAGCCCTGTTGAAGTTGGTTATATTACTATACATATGCATGCAATATATAGGTAATGTGGAAGGCTGTGGAGCGAGCTCTTGGCCCCAGTTTTGATCGCGAGAAATGTGAGGTTAAGCTAGTGGGGACTCCATTAACACACCAACGATTTCTGCGAAGGAATAGAGGAACTTACGGTCCAGCTATTAAAGCAGGGGAGGCTTCCTTCCCCGGGCATTCCACCCCTATATCGAACCTCCTTTGCTGTGGGGATTCGACGTTTCCGGGTATTGGTGTCCCTGCTGTTGCTGCCAGTGGTGCCATTGTCGCTAATTCACTAGTTTCAGTGTCTCAACACTCGCAGCTTCTTGATGCTGTAGGTATATAATTACACTAATTACACCCCTTTGTTAAATTGTTTATTCCCAGGCAAGGATTTTTATTTTTGTATTATATTCAAAAGGAATAATATACATATATATTTGAAATGTTGTATTACAGTATTAGTAACAAAAATTGTTAGTTGGGACAATTTGTTTTTTTTTTTTCACAGAAGCTCAATCATGCTGAAAAACCACTCGTTCATTGTCAAGTATTAAAAAAAAATAAAAAATAAAAAATAAAGTATAAAATTCCAAAACCAAAAGAGTTTTTTCTTTTGTAAACTACTTTTAAAAAGGACTAATCCCGCGCTCAGAAGTCCTAGAGGTTGAGAAGAAATAGGAATTTGGAAAAGGCATGGAATATTTGCACCCATGTTTTATATAGAAAACACCAATCTATATTTTTTTTATACAATGTATCCTAACATAAAATGTATTGACCCGTGTTAAATAAACTACATCCACTATTTTTATAGATTTCAGGCTAACTTGCAATTTATGTTACAATTTTTTGTCAATCTAATTGAAAAAATGTGCAAATTTATTGCCCTTGCTACAAATAACAAATCTATCATAAGTTCATAACAAATACTAAAACTTCAACAAAACTTGTATTGAGCGCTTATCTAATTTTATGTTCTCGCATAGTTTAAAATTATCGCAAACACTTTATTGTATTGTTATTGCTTTTTATGAACCGTGAAAGTTATGATGTTTTTTTTTTTTCGATATCTATTAAAAAGAAGTGCACAAATAAAAAGTAATAATAACTGTTGTTACTTAAAATATGTATCTTAATACGGTTTATGTGGCTTTTGGATGAGTAACTAACTTAATAATTATCAAATGATTGGGCATTAATTGCTTGAAGCTCCTAGGTAATAAATGAATACGAGAAAACAATAAATGCAAAGGGATTTGTCAAGTCTTTGTGTAAGCTTGGACTTGAAGTGGTAGGTGTGTATTAAATGCTAATGAGCATGTATTTATAGCCCAATGGTATGCCCTTGGGCTGACCTAATCTTATTCGGGCAGCCCAACATTTAATGCTTAGGCTGACCCTAGTTTCGAGTAATGAGCCAAGGTCCCTTGAGTGGGTGAGCCCGGCCCATACGAGCCGGCCACGTGGAAAGAGGTATGTACTTGTTCCTGAGATCGTGGGATTCCCTGCCATAAGTATGGTCTGTCCCTCTGGAGTTGATATTGATTCACTGTTCCAAGCACGTGGCATCCTCGTCTTGAAGGTTGCCGATGTGGCCTCTTCTCTTCCTTGATCTTATATTGTTAGGATAAATGTTGTATAGTTTTGATGAGTTAAAACAAACCAGAAGATGTAATAAGACCATCTGGACCTGTTAGCCAGATGATGAACTAGATTAGGACTTAGTCTAGGGGGAACTGCCAGACCAGAAGACTTCACCAGAAGAGTCACCAGAAGACCTACCAGAAGACCTACCAGAGGACTTCACCAGAAGACTTCACCAGATGAGATCTGACCAGAGGCAGAGGACCTTCCCCAGACCAGACGAGTCCGGACCAGACGAGTCTGGTGAAACAAAAGATGCTCAGAATCATCTCCTGATTCTGATAAGCATTCTGTTTCTTAACCAACTCTGGACCAGAAGACTTTGAGGTTACCTGGTGCCTGGTCTTGCCTTCTCTGGAGAGAATCAGAGTTAGGCATTAGAAGCATTTGACCGTTAGTGATTCAAATCAAGTCAACAAGATCGGATTGGAAAGTTTTGAAGTCAATCAATCCAAGGATCCCACCAACCCAATCAATCAATTTCCTAATTGATTGATTGAAAGCTTCCCTAAATAGAGATCTGATTAGGTTAACTCTCCAACGGCTAAACCCTAATCACCTCTATAAATACAAGAGTGCAGTCTCAAAGAAAGGCTCTAGAATTACACGCGCACGAAATCATATTCCAAGCCTTAGTCTTATCTCGCACATAGCACTCTTATTTGTTCATACCTTTATATTTACTCATAAAGGTGTTGGGAAAATATAACTCCAACAAAAGGAGTAGTTGGATCTCAACCTGTTCATCTCTAAGAAAAGGTTGAAGGCTGTAGACTTTAGATCTAAGTTAGATCTAAAGAGTTTGTAAGAAGGAACTGGTACTTCACAATTCCAGTACGCAAGTAGTTTGTTGGTTGGTTAGTAAGACCCCTTTGATAAGAAGGGAGAGTGGACGTAGGATCTTCTAATCCGAACCACTATAAATCTGGTCTTTTTACTGCTTTCTTTAATTACTGTCTTACTTTATTTATTGTGCTCTTATAAAAGACTTTGCTAAAGACATAACCTTTAAAGCTTCCGCGATATATCTACTTAGTGGGACCAACAAGTGGTATCAGAGCAGTGTGTCCAAAGACCACTGCTTTGAAAAGCTTTTTGGTGGTCACCGGGCAGATCCATTGCTCTTTATTGTGTTTGGTTAATTTCTTGTTAAATTTTTTAAGTTTAGTAAAAATGTCTTCAAAATCTTCATATAAGAGCCGTAAGTTACCAGAATTCTCCTTTGAGGATTACAACCACTGGAGCTTCATGATGAGTAATCATCTTGGAGCTATCCACCACCGCATGTTAGATGTGGTAGAAAGTGGCCCAATCAAATTTTACTGGACCCCTATTGATGATGGCAGGTCTGAGTCCAGGGCAGAAACAAGTGAGTCTGCAGAGGAGAGAATTGGTGACCGAGTCGCTTGATAAAGGATATTAAAGAAGCGAGATGAGCTTGACAACGATGAGAGGAAACTCTACAACTTGGACCAGGTAGCAAGGACTGAAATCATCAACACACTCACAAAGGAGGTGATTGAAAAGGTCAGAACATGTGCCACTGCCAAGGAGATGTGGGACAAACTTGCATTGCTCTGTGAGGGAACAGAGAAGATCAAGGACAACAAACTCCAAGCTGTTCAACACTCGTTTGACACCTTTAAGATGAAACCAGACGAGACCATTGACCAGCTGGATATACGCCTCACAAATCTCCTCAACAAGGCTAGTGCCTTAGGTAAGACCTATTCAGAGAAAGAAATAAATAGTAAAATTTTGCGTTCACTAACCAGCAGGTGGAGAATCAAAGTGTCTGTGATTAAAGACAACAAGGATCTCAACACTCTGGATCATCATCTTCTGTTGTCTGATCTCAAAGCTTACGGGTATGATCTTCAAGAGGAGGATCAAACAGAAGAGGTTTCCTCTTCTGGCCAGAAAGGAGTTGCCTTTTCCTCAACTATCAAGACTGATGATAAGCCAAAGGAGTCTACTGCAGATGACTTGAGTCTCAAGGAGCAGGTAGCACTTCTAACCCGTAAACTTGATAAGATGAGTTCCAAATATGGCAGGTATAAAAAGTATTGGAAGGAATCTACTAGAGATAGGAAGACTTCTTTCAAAGCTGCAGATAAAGATAAGACATCTGGAGACTCTAGGGAGACCAGATTCAGAACTCCAGAGAGGAGAAGAGATGGCAGCTCTGGGAGATCAGATTACCAGAGGAGGGATGGCAATTCTATCAGACCTGACTACCAAAGGAGAGAGAGTAGTCCAGCCAGAACAGATTACAACCAGAGGAGGAGAGATCCAAGTCCTAGTCCCAGAGGAGACAACACATGCTACACCTGTAACAAGCCAGACTACTACAACTATGATTGTCCTCTGTTGACTCCTAGAGAAAGAGAAGAGAAAAGACTCAAGAGAGATAGGAGATATGCAGACAAGAGAGCACTACTGGCAGAAGCAGATGAGGAGGATACTAGTTCCAGTTCTTCTTCTTCTGATTTTGGATCTGATGATGATGTATGTCTTATGGCAGACATCACTGAGGTAAATGAACCTACCCTATGCTTATCTAATTCCAAATATACTGAATCCTCCCATTCATCTGGTGCTTCCAGAGAGTCTGATATGCAACAAATGCTGTCAGATCTCCGAAATTGTGTTCAACTTTGCAAAAAGCTTGAAAAAGAAAATGGTAGGCTAAGAGCTGAAGTTCAGTCTCTATCTAATGAGCAAAAATCTGCCAGAGAACTCATGAAAGACCATTCTAAAGAAGTCTCTGAACTTCAAGAAAAGGTCACAGAAAGAGATACTCTGGTAGACCAGCTCATGAAAGAGAAGAACTCTCAGGCAGAAGAGTTCAATGAGCTCAAGGCCAAATACCAATCAAGGGTAAGCAAGTTGAACAACCTATCATGGAAGTACCTAAGACCAGAGAAGCTCCAACTGTTGTATCCATGATACAAGGATCTTCTCAAAGAGTACATGATAAGAGTGGTTTAAGATATTCTGGAATTACAACCAGATCTACTAAATTTTTATGCAATAAAGGCAAGATGTCTGAAAGATCTGGTGAAGTGGTAGAAATCTGGGATGAAAAGGATCCTAATGGAAAAGGTTACAGAGTAGTTAAAAATCCTAATTGGAATAAAGACTGCTCTGCTGACCATATAGATAATGTTCTCAATGAGTTCACTGAACTGGAAGAAGAAATCTTAGAGCATAAACGCCAGATAGGAGAACCTATGAGGATTGATGGTTCTGTTCAGATGCCTAACCAGATTAGGAGACCTCAGAGGAAACCTAAAAGAGTGGAACCTAAGCAAATTAGGGGACCTCAGAAGGGAAACTCTAAGGGGAAACCTAATCAGAATAGGAGATATCAAGGGAGATATACTGAACCAGAGAACCTCAATCAGACTCAGGGATCTCAAAGGAGGAATGCTCAAAGAGGATTCCAGAACAGGAATACTCAGAAGGAATTTCATCATCAGAATAGGTCCAATTTTCTGAACCAGAGGAGGTCTTCCAGACCCATCTATAGAAAACCAACAGATCTGGGTAGTTATGACACCAGAGATGGTTCTTCTAGGATGTACCCTTACAACCAGACCTTTAAGACCATGTCTTTAAGGCAGGCCATTCCAAAGGCCAGATTTGAGAAAAAATACACCAGACCTGTTTATAGGAAAGGTGTTCTGATCAGACCAGTAGCTCAATATGTCATTGTTAGAGGACATGTGCTGGTAGATAGATTTGGAAGGAAGATAAGATCTCCTCATCCAGCAAGGGATGATCTTTATCTTTGGATTCCTACAAAACCTGCAACTAACCAATCAGGACCCAGCTCTGGTAGGGGACCTAATTGATTTCTCTGCAGGAGGATAAGAGCCCATTGGAGAAAGGACTTTCAAGCAAACATGTGTGGTACATTGATAGTGGATGTTCCAAGCACACAATATTCCAGAAAGATCATCTCGAGGATTTCAAGCAATTGAATGGGCCAAGAGTGATGTTTGGTGACAACAACTATGGAGTCACCAGAGGTGTTGGAAAGTTGACCTTTAATGGTGTATCTGTAGATGAAGTCTACTATGTTGAAGGACTCAAGCATAATCTGCTTTCAGTATCCCAATTTTGTGACAGGGGATACTCAGTGAAGTTTTCTAGTGATTCATGCACTGTCTTTTCTTCTGATTATAATGATATTTTGCTTATAGGCTTGAGGAAGGGTAACATTTATCTTGCAGATTTTAGCAGTTGCCCAAGAAATGCTTGCCTGGTTGCTAAAGGATCTGCAGAAGACAACTGGTTATGGCACAAGAGATTGAGCCATCTTAACTTCAAAACACTGAACAAGATTGCCAGAAAAGGTCTAATTCGAGGTCTTTCTAATGAGGTGTTTAAGAAGGATCAGGTTTGTGGTTCATGCCAGAAGGGTAAACAACCCAAGACTTCCTTTAAGGATGTCCAGAGCACAACCACAACCAGAGAACTTCAACTACTTCACATGGACCTGTTTGGACATGTTTCTCCTCTTAGTTTCAGTGGAAAGAAGTATACCTTGGTGATAGTAGATGACTTTTCAAGATACACTTGGGTAGTGTTATTGTTTAAGAAAAATGAAACTATCACTAAGCTGCCAGAGTTCTTCAAGCAGATTCAGAATAAGCAGAACCAGAGCATAGTCAGGATCAGAAGTGATAAAGAGACAGAGTTTTTGAATTCACACATTGCAGAGTATTGCAAGGACCATGGAATTTTTCATGAGACATCTGCTGCCAGAACACCCCAACAGAATGGAGTAGCAGAAAGGAGGAATATAACCCTTAAGGAAGCTGCAAGGACTCTTCTAGCAAAGTACAACACACCACAAAGATTTTGGGCAGAAGCTATCAACACAGCATGTTACACTCAGAACAGATGCCTAATTGTCCAGAGACATAGTAAGACTCCATATGAGGTATGGAAAGATAAAACCCCATTTGTTTCATATTTTCATGTTTTTTGATGTAAGTGTTTCATCCATGAAAATGGGAAATCCAAATTAAAAACATTTGATGCTAAAGTGGCAGATGGAATATTCTTAGGATATTCCAGCACCAGTAAAGCATTCAGAGTCTTTAATAGGAATTCACTTTGTGTGGAGGAAACACCTCATGTTGTTTTTGATGAATCTGTTTTTGAGTGTAAGGTGGACTCAAAGTCTTCAGATGAGACACAAAATCAGACTACTCCCTGAGTAATCAAAGTCAATCCACCTATTCTTGATTAAGATTCAGATTCAGATTCAGATGATGACCCATCTTCTGGTTCTCTGAAGGAGAAGTCTTCACAAGGAGCAGAACCAGAAGAGGTTGGAACTCTTGTAGGGGCAAGCTCTCCTGCAGTTGGTGATAATCATCAAGGTACTGCAGCAGATGGTCAACCAGGCAAAGCCACGGGAAGGAGGACCCTGGTTGATCATCCCAATGACCTGATAATATGAGATCCAGCTAAGGGTGTCCAGACTAGGAGAACTCTTAACTTAGCTGCCTTATTCAGTTGCTATGTGTCCTTGATTGAGCCCAAGAACATCAAGGAGGCACTGAAAGATTCAAATTGGATTGTTGCTATGCAAGAGGAATTGAATCAATTCACCAGACAGGATGTTTGTGAGCTGGTAGACAGACCAAGACATCAAAAGGTGATAGACACTAAGTGGGTTTTCAAGAATAAGAAAGATGAGAATGATGTCATTACTAGAAACAAGGCAAGGCTAGTGGCTCAGGGCTATTCTCAGTCTGAGGGAATAGACTATGATGAGACTTTTGCTCCTGTTGCCAGACTAGAAGCCATCAGGTTGTTTCTAGCATATGCTGCTCACATGAAGTTCAAAGTATACCAGATGGATGTGAAATCTGCCTTTCTTAATGAGATTCTCATTGAGGAAGTGTATGTGGAACAACCTCCTGGTTTTGAACAAGGTGACAAGGTGTTCAAGCTTAAGAAGACTCTTTATGGGCTGAAGCAGGCACCCAGAGCATGGTATGACACTCTTTCTCAATTTCTTCTGGACAATGGTTTTACTAAGGGTAAGATTGATAGGACCTTGTTTAGGAAAGAAGAAGGAAAGGACATCCTTCTGGTCCAAATATATGTTGATGACATTATATTTGGATCCCCTAACAAGAAGCTGTGTGAAAAATTTGGTGAACTCATGCAGAGTCAGTTTGAAATGTCTATGATGGGTGAGATGAATTATTTCTTAGGTTTGCAGGTTAGGCAATCAGAGAAGGGAATCTTCATCAATCAGGCCAAGTACATCAGAAACATGTTAGAGAAATTTGGAGTATGATCTAGCAAAGCTGCCAAGATTCCTATGATGATAAATTTCAACATGGATCCAGATGAGTCTGGAGAGAGTGTGGACCAGACTCAGTACAGGGCACTTATTGGTTCTCTTCTGTACTTGACTGCAAGCAGACTATATATAACCTTTGCAGTTGGTGTGTGTGCCAGATTTCAAGCTAATCCTAAGAAAAGTCACTTGGAAGCAGCTAGGAAGATATTGAAGTATCTTAAAGGGACAGTGAATTTGGGGTTATGGTACCCTGCAGATGACAACATAGAGTTAAGTGGTTATTCGGATTCAGATTATGGTGGGTGCATAATAGATAGGAAGTCTACAAGTGGAACATGCCAATTCTTAGGGAATAAATTGGTATCTTGGTTTTCTAAGAAGCAGACTTTAGTTGCTACATCAACAACAGAAGCAGAGTATATGGCTGCAACCAGTTGTTGCTCACAACTACTCTGGATTAGTCAGCAGCTAAGGGACTACCAGATTAGAGCTAAGGATATTCCAATCTTTTGTGATAGTAATAGTGCAATAGCAATCACCCAGAATCCAGTTCTTCAATCACCCAGAATCCAGTTCTTCATACCAGATGCAAACATGTTGATCTAAGACACCATTTTATCAGAGACCATGTTGAGAAGGGAGATATACAGATGAAAAAGATTGCAACAGAGAAGCAGAGAGCAGATATTCTGACTAAGCCTTTGGCTGAAACCAGATTCAGAGAGTTAGCTTTTGAGTTAGGTTTATTAGATCTAGAGACAGATTTGGTTTAGGGGAACATCAGAGAAGTATCATTTGTTTCATTTTTATTATATATTTTATTTTATCTTCAAACTAATATGCCTACAGGTTAGATATACCAGGGAAGTTACATCTCCAGATGAGGTATGTACCAGATAAGATTTGTACCAGGTGAGATACATTCCAAATGAGGTGCAGAACCAGATTCAAGAGAACTCCGGAGTCTATTCTGACCAGATCCAGATGAGGTTCTATCAGATGAGATGTAACATCAGACTAACCATGGTATCATCTGGTTACAATACCAGGTGACAGGTATGTATTTACTTCTCTGGCCTCTGATCATTGGGATACACTTTTCATATTGGCAAATACACTCAAAACGTTACATCTTCAGAGTGTATTTAAGACTAGGGTAAAGGGCCTAGGCAATCATTTCTCTTTTTCTCTTGACTGCCACAAAACCCCCTCGATTCCAGTCCCAATGACCATGTCCATGCACTATATTAAATCTGTAACTTACCTTTTAATCGTGGCCGTTAGATTTAACAACAGTGCAAGATGTTAATCAATTCAAAAATTGATTTTGTTCCCTAATTTAAATTTGGGATTTCACACGCGTTCACACTTTATTAATTGTTCAAGCCACACGTCTTGCCCTATTTAAACCAAAACTTTTTCAATCTGTCCTTTCACGTTTTCTCACTCTCAAACCCTAACATTTCTCTGCAAGTTTCTCTCTCTCTCTCTCTCTCTCTCTCTCTCTCTCTCATACTTTCTCTTTCAGAAATGGCTCCCTTATGCAACTTTGATCACGAATATGTGATGAAAAAGATGAAGTCTGAGATGGTGGTTGACTTCTACACCACCAAGAACCCAGCAGCGTTGGCCATACTGGAACTTCTCCATAAAGCAGGAGTGGAGAAGCTTATTTCAACTGTTTTGAAGGATTTCAGGACTTTGGATGGTTATGCGGCCCAGTTCCTGGTTCGCATGAAGATTCATGATGATCACATCTCCTCCAAGATCGACAAGGAGGATGTGGTGTTCTCGAAGCATGATTTTTGCCGTTTATTCGAGAATATCTCTGCTGAAGGGGTAGATCCGTTGACTTACAAGGAAAATGAGGCATTGGAGTCTTTCAAGTTGTTTGCCAGAAATTCTTGCCAAAATTTGACTAAGGGGTTTTTGGATAAGCATTTGAGGCAGAAGTACAAGGTTTTATTTGACATTGTGGTCAAAATCCTGATGTGTGAGAGCCATAGCACATATGCCATTTTCACTGGCAGGCTCTGTGTTATGAGGGCCTTGTACGATGGAGTACAGTGTAATTGGGCGGAATTTTTCTGGGGAGTGTTGAGGAAGAATAGAGCGAAGGTGAAGAAGGGGGAGTGCCCTTCAAAGCCTGGGGAATTGCAGTTTTGCTTAACTGCAAATGTGTCTTTAGGGACAAAGTTATCCCTGATCTTGGACTCTCTGTTTCCAGAGAAGAAATGGAAGGAGTCTTGGTGCAGAGCGTATCACAAGTCCAAGATCTTGTTCTCCAAGGATGACCCTCTCCATGGCCATGCCGATTTAGATGGAGAACAAGCCATCCCTGTCCCTCCTCTCCAAGCAGTGCCTTCGCCTGCTAAGGGGCAGAAGACAAAGAAGAGCCAGAAGAAGAAGGCTGAGGCAACCGGTTTTTCAACTGTGGCTTTCTCTGGTTCATCAAATGATGACCAGATCCCTCTTCAAGCTGCATTGAAGAAAAAGGGGGTAAGTGAGGCTGCCCAGAAGGCAGGTGCAGCCAAGAGGAAACAGAGGCCAGATGATGCCAGAAAAGTCTCTGCCAAGAAGCCCAGAACTTCAAGAAGGACAAAGAAGACTCTTCTGGTGGATGAGCCATCAGAAGAAGAGGTAGAGGAAGCAGCAGAGGAGGCTGAGCCTCTTAAGAGGAAGTCTAAGGCCAAGAGGGTCATTCTTCAAGAGTCAGATTCTGGATCTGATCTTGGGGATGCACTGGAGCAGGCCATTGATGAAGCTACTCTGTTGATGCAAGAATCAACTGCTCCAATCTCACCTGTTCAGGTAAACCCTTCTGATCCCCCCTCTATCCCCATTAACCTTGTTACCTCCACTACATCTCCCCCAGAAACATATACTCAATTCCTCTCCCCTGCTTCTGGTGCCCCCATTCCTTCACCAGAGCAGCCCCTACCTGATACACCCATATACACTCCCTCCACCATTCCTACTCAAATACCCTCTCCCCTGATTAGGCGTGAAATTGTCATGATTCGTAGCTTGAAATACCCCAATCTTGGTCGAGTTTATAGAGTATTTAGAGTCAATTGAGCATTATTTCTACACGTTGATGAATTTGCCTCTTTGATGCTCATAGGTGAATAGAGGACGAAAAACGGAGTTCGTAGGACTTTGAATCGACTCAAACGGATGCCCGGATGAGAAGATATTGAAGAAATACGATTAGTATTAGTGCGGACGAGGAAAAGTATCAGTTGGGAGGAGTAGTAAGTCCCTCGAGTGACTAGGTCGAGCGCCACCGCTCGAGCGCATTGCTCGAGCGCCTAAACGTACAGAACTTTTCTTGCGCTCGAGCAGCTCGAGCGCCACCGCTCGAGCGAATTGACTTGACGCGAATTTACTAACTTCTACTAGTCGCTTACCCGCAAGCGGACGGGTTCACTGTAGTAAGAGTAAGTATAATGACCAAGTAGTATCGAACCCAAGGGATGGTGTATATGCGAATAGATCCCTGAAGATCTACGCGTCGTAGTTAATATGAGTGTATGTTTTTGGATTTTTTAGAAAGATTAATTAAAACTAAAATAAACTAATTAAACTAAAATACAAAAGCAGACGAATTAACTAAGGGTTGGATTCAAATAAGAGATGGTGATGCTTAGGATAGGAATCCCTACGTATACTAACGGAGCAGGTACATAATCAAAATAACTGTGACACACAAGAATTAACCTAAGTCTAAGAATGCAAGGTGAAAGCTCAAGATTCTAAACCCTAATACTTTACCCTAACACTCGACTTTACGAATCTACTAACAAGTTACTAGATTGTGCTTAATTAATGAGACCCTAATTTAACTAAGGTGATGCGGTCGTCCTCCTTCGCTAAACCGGTAGATGAATTAACCTTTCCTAAACCTTCTCGTTAAGACTACTAATTGTTATTGAGTGATGCGGTCGTCCTCTCTCTAACACTTTCGTACTAAATTTAAAGGTAAAGTTCAGATTAATTATAAGAATTCATTAATTAAGAGAATTAAAACTAACGTCACGAATTACCCTAATTACGTACCCACAACCTACTTCTACGAGTTCATCCTACCCTAAACATGCAAGGGTTTTAGCTAGACATGGTTTTAACAAACATAAAAGCAAAAGAAGAAACAACACACATAAACATAATGAATTGAAGAACGAAAATATGAAACATGAACTAGGGTTTAAAGAAATAAATACTGAGAACTGAAATTCAATTAACTAAAACGAAGTTTCAAAGTGTTTAAAGAAATCAAACTAATGAAAAGGAATTAAGAAACGAAAAGAAACTAAGAATTCGTATGCAAAACCACAACAACGTAAAAGTAAAGCTTGCTCGTTCTTCTCCTCTTCCTCTCTCTAAAAATTAAGTCTAAAGTGATTTCTAAAAGTCGGGGATCCTTCAAAACATGTTTGGAAGAGGTATATATAGGCACGGGTCGAAACGGGAGTTAATGGGCCGAAAATAAGCATCCAGAGGCAAAAATCCAAGGTTGCTCGAGAAAAACGCTCGAGCAGTGTAGCTCGAATGACACAATCGCTCGAGCCGGTCGAGCGCTGAGATCACACTGTATGTTTTGGGCGTGTTGACAGCGATTTATGACTGGTCTCGCTGCCGGGATCCTAGCGGGTAGGATTTTATATTAATGATGACAAGGAGTAACAAATGTGAGAGTAATTGAGCTCTCAAGTATGTATTTGCAATAAATGTGATGTGTGTTACAAATTGGCATTTAAAGCCCTATTTATAATGTACAAGGTGGGGGTTCCCCATGCTTGGTAGGTGGACTCGTGGGTCCCTCCTACTCCTAGCTGAAAGGTAATAAGTGGCTACAGCCTCCCCTACGAGCCAATGAGGAGACGCCACGTGGCACTGTCACCCCTGAGGTGATTGGACTTGGCCCCAACGGCCCTCTTTGACCCTGTCACATCCTCTGGATTGATGGCACTCGACGTCCTCTCACAGCTGGCGCGGCCTGGGGTCGGGTAGACGGGTACTCGGGTACCGGGAAGCGAGTCCGGACGAAAATGCCCCGATTGGCCATTTGCGGGCAGGCGGGTAGAGTACCTGCACAGGGGCTTGTCGCTGGCCGCCCGATATCCGGGCATGTGGATTATAAGTACCCTTCCCGGCCGATCCCAGAGGCTCATGTCGGGCAGCGTCTGGGTCCCCGCCCGTCTGTCTGACCGGTCGGAGGACTGTTCTCCTCCGAGCCCGCTACAGCAGTGGGCCTGTATCCGATACCCGATGGGTCGGGTAGTAAAATATCGGGTGTAACAATTGCCCCACCAGCCCGACATCGGGGGGCCGCAGTCGTCGGGTGGCGGGCTGGTCGAACTGCAGACCATTTTGATTTCGAATTTGAATTTTGGGGGTGACGTTTCGGTTTCCAAGACGATGCCTCGTCTGCCGCGCCTGCTGACATCACGGGATGGCGTGACTGATGCGCAGAAATCCAGGGGTCACGTCCGCCGAACCTGCTCCCCAACCGTTGCGCGCGTGACCCCCACGCGCCCCCCCGGAACTTTGTTTTATTTCATTTCCGACCCCGTTTTTTGCTGTTTAGTCCCTCCTCCTTCTTCTATAAATAGGGGCTTCCAGCCCATTTTCTCATTTTCACTCTCTTGCAAACTTGTGCCCCCCTTAAGGAGATTCAAATTTTCCGGCGAATTTCCCAGATTCCGGCGATCTTTCTCGAGTCCCAAGGTAATTTCTTGCTTTTTTCATCGACACTTCTTCTTCTTATTCTCTTTTCGTCATGAGCGACTCCGTCGAGAGCATTGGCGCCGCCGATGTTTATCACTTCCGCCGCCGTGCCGCCGCCGATGCCGAGAGGCCTTTTCAACCGGCCGGGGAAGGAACGTCCCGCGCCGCCGCCAGAGAGGGTGAGGGTAATTCCACGGATGTGGATGCCTTCACGGAAGATTTGGAGGGGATGAGCCCCCAACGAGAGGGGGAAGCCCTAAGCGTTTCCCCGGTCTCCGCCTACCCGCCCCGGGCCGAAGATTTTTTGTTCGAGCGGGAAGCTGTGCCCGACCAAATAAACTACGCGGACAGCCGGCTAATCGGGTTCGACTACTCGAAATATATGAGCCGGTTCGTGCGAAAGCGCCCTCCCCGCGCATATCTCGAGGCCCGGGACACTGACTTTGGGGCCTCTCGCCGCCCCAGCTGCCTTCCCCCGGACGCCGACGTGAAGGAGTTGTACTGGACATTCCAGGCGCCCTCCGACGTCTTCTTCTACGCTCCCCGGGAGAATGAACGGGCCGACCAACCTCCGGAAGGCCTAATCGCCATAAATGCGGACACCCTTCATGCCGGGCTCCGTTTCCCGCTTCACCCGGCCATCTCCAAGCTACTCGCAGCCTGGAATCTGTCGATCACCCAGATCACCCCGAATGGGTGGAGCTACATCCTGGGGGCAATGGTTGCTCTCGGTCGGCGCGGGCTGCATCGTATGCCCACTCCGTCCGAGCTAAACTATCTGTACTACACCGTGGCCTCGGTCGGGCGGATGAACCTTGGGTATTACTCCGTGAAGCCCCGGGGTGGAGATGCCATTGTCTTCGGCATCTCGCCGAAGGTGACGCACTGGCAGGAAAGGTGGTGGTGGGTCGGCGGCGCCTGGGAGAGCATTGGTATAGATGGGCACACCATCCCGGTTCCACGGGAATATCGGGAGCGCGACCATCGAGGTAAATACTGAATTTTTCTTCATTTCTTAGTACTGATCTAATTCTTCTTTCATTGTGCAGGTTGCGCGGTACCAAATCAGGCCGACCTGACCGCCGACTTCAGGCAGGCTCTTGCCTTGGTGAGATCCGAGAGCGTGGACAATCGCGACGTCGACCTTCTCAACGACGACGAGTACAGAAGGCTCTACGGACTTCAGACTTTCCCGCGCCACTTGGATTTCGGTGGTAAGACTCTTTCCTGCCCGACTCTCCTTATCCTCGTTCTCGCTTCTCGATTTCTAATCTTATCACTTTTCTCGCAGCGCAACGTTTCCCGGCCGAATCCTCCACGCCATCGACCTCCCCGGCAGTCTCCCCAAGGACCGCACCCGAGGCCGGCCAGGCAGCCATCCCGGTCGTAAACGTTGAATCATCCGAGGAGACCGTTGACATGGCGCCTAAGAAGAACGCCCTGGCCAAGCTGGCGAAACGGGGAGCCGTCCGTGCCGCAGGGGTAGCGATCCGCAGCCCGCCCGCGACCCCGGTGCCCCCGACATCCTCCTCCCCGGCAGACGGGCAGCACCCATACAAGCAGGCCCGGGTTGAAGGCCAGACATCTGTCGACCCGGCCATGGTAACGGTCAACCTGGACCCGGCGACCGGCGGGCTTGTGGCCGGCACCGTCGAGGCAACTTTAGGGGGCTCGGCCTCCCCTGCCCGCGATCGCAGCGACTTCTCTTTCTTGGGTTGGGACAATAACCTCACGTAAGTATTACGTTTTCTTTTCTAAGTTTTCTAGTCGATTTTGCGATGTAGGATTTTTAACACAACTTTTCTTCCCGTGTTCACGCAGGCCTGAGCCTCTGCCCCCGCCCGAGGTTCTTCAATTCCTGCGCTCGCAGGATCCTCCGTACTCGGAGGCCGTGCCGGAGTCTTGGCCGGAGGAACTACACCGCGCCGTGCTGAATCTTCCCCGGTCTTGGACCCTCAACTGCCAGAAGGCCACGAGGACCGTCTCGCTCGCCGACCGGATGAGGGCGGCGGCCATCCGTACCTCCCGCAACGCTATTGCCATGGAGGGCATTATGCTCGAATACGAGCGGGAGATGCGGACTGCCTCCTCCTACAGGGCAGCCTTCCAGTCGAAGCGGGACGAAGCTACCCGCCTGGAAGAGGAGAACAAAAAGCTCCGGGAGGAGCTGGAGGCCGGCCGAGCGAGTCGGGCTGAACTAGAGGGGGTCCTCGAGGAGGAGAGGAGGGCGCGCGCCGAGGCCGAGGCGAGGACGGCTGAAGAAGTCCGCCAAGCCAAGGAGGCTCTCGCGGCGGAGGCGGAAAGGCGCCTGGAGTCCGAGCGTGCCCGATTGGCCGCTGAGAACGAGTCGGCTGGATCCATGGTGTATATTAATGCTTACGCCGACTCGATTCGCTCTCTGCTCCGTCAGAATCCCCAGGCCGACTACTCCGGGCCTCTGGCCGATCTGAGGAGTTATGTCGAGTCCAATCCTCCCTCCCCGGACTATGATATCACGCTGAAGGACTTGGTCGATCGCGGGCTGGATCTGTCGTTTCTTGGCGACCCGACGACCTTCCTTTACCCGCTTGCCGACGAGGAGGCGAATGAGGACCCGGGAGTGGTGGACGAGGCGCACCCGTGATTTTTCTTTTCCTTTGTTGTTTTGTTAAGTTTGTTGGCCGCTGGCCGTTTTGTATTTTCTCTTTCCCGGACCTCCTTAATGAAATTACTTTTGCTCTTCATTTCGCTTTGTCTCCTTGAACTTTTAGTTTTATCGGCCGGGTAAATAACATAATCGGATAATAAATAATAAACGGTAGTGTTCTGGCCGAATGTCGGGTAGTGACTTTTAACAATCGCCCAAAAGAATTAACCAATGAATTAATTAATGAAGTGCTATAGCCGAATGTCGGGCAGCGACTTCACGAAGATGGGATTGATTTAACAACCGCTTAAAGAATTAACCAACAGATTAATTAATGAAGTGCTATAGCCGAATGTCGGGCAGCGACTTCACGAAGATGGGATTGATTTAACAACCGCTTAAAGAATTAACCAACAGATTAATTAATGAAGTGCTATAGCCGAATGTCGGGCAGCGACTTCACGAAGATGGGATTGATTTAACAACCGCTTAAAGAATTAACCAACAGATTAATTAATGAAGTGCTATAGCCGAATGTCGGGCAGCGACTTCACGAAGATGGGATTGATTTAACAACCGCTTAAAGAATTAACCAACAGATTAATTAATGAAGTGCTATAGCCGAATGTCGGGCAGCGACTTCACGAAGATGGGATTGATTTAACAACCGCTTATTGATTTTTACAAGTTTGCGCTTCGAGTGGCGATTACAATGAGCTCCTACTGGTAGTATTTTTTTAGTAGGGAGGCGTTCCAAGGGTATTGGGCCGGGTTGCCCTCAAGGCTTTCCAGCTCGTAGGCTCCATTGGCGAGGCGGCTGGAGACCTTTAGGGGTCCCTCCCAATTCGGACCAAATGCCCCCTTGGGCTGCCCGACCGTCCGTCGGAGTACCAGGTCCCCGGTTTCGAACTCCCTGATCTTGATCTTCGAGTTGAAGTATTTTTCAGCCCGGCGTTTGTAAGCTATGTTTCTTTGTTCTGCGGACAGCCTTCTCTCCTCCAGCAGGTCCAACTCGTTTAGCATGGCCTGGTCGTTCTCGGTCTCCACGGGTTGTGAGGTGCGGAGGCTCGGGATGACGACTTCAGCCGGGATGACTGCCTCTGTTCCGAAGGCTAGAGCAAAAGGGGTCTCCCCGGTTGCGGTACGACATGTCGTTCTATATGACCATAACACTTCGGGTAGCTTGCTCGCCCATGTTCCCTTGCTCTCCTCCAACCTTGTCTTCAACGTGTGTTTGATTATCTTGTTTACCGCCTCGACCTGTCCGTTCGACTGGGGGTGGTAGGGTGACGAGAATAACCTCTTGATCTTGTGCTTTTGGCAGAATCTTTCCATCTCTAGTCTGTCGAATTGTTTCCCATTGTCCGAAATGATTATCTGTGGGAGGCCGAATCGACAGATTATGTTGCGCCAAATGAACCTGATAACCTGTTCCTGATCGATCGTTTTCAGTGATTCCGCCTCCGCCCATTTGGTGAAGTAATCCACGGCGACAATTGCGTACTTGACGCTGCCCGGGGCTGTAGGTAAAGGGCCAATGAGATCGATCCCCCACTTTGCGAACGGCCACGGGCTCAGGATTGAGGTGAGCTCGGTTGGGGCCTGATGGATTGCCGGTGAATAGATTTGACACTTGTGGCATGCCCGTGCATAGTTGATTGCGTCCTTCTTTAGGGTGGGCCAGAAATATCCCTGTCGGATAACCTTCTGGGCGAGCACCTGGCCGCCGGCGTGGTTCCCGCAGCGTCCTTCGTGGACTTCGACCAAGATCTTCCTTCCCTGCCCCGGCGTTACGCACTTTAGGAGGGGCAGGGCGAAGCCTCGTTTGTACAACTGGTCCGCGATGATCGTGTATCGGGCCGCCCGGAGCTGCAACTGTCTTGCCGCTACCCGATCGACTGGGAGTTGGCCGTCACGGAGATACTTCAGGATGGGGGTCATCCAGCTGTCCTCCTCCTGTCCCAGGTTGGTCACCCGCTGGTTCGAGCTCGTAGGGGCGGTCAGGTAAGTGACTGTGATCTGGGTCATGTCGGCTGCCCCTTCGGATGTTGCGAGGCGGGCAAGTGCGTCTGCTTGAGTATTGTCGAGTCGGGGTACCACCTCTATGCGAACTTGATCGAATTTTTCGAGCAGGTTCTTGGCTAATCCCTGGTAGGCCAACATCCTATCGCTGCGCGCCTCGTATTCTCCTGAGATTTGACATGTAACGAGCTGTGAGTCGTTGTAGACCTGGAGTTTCTTCACTCCCATGGCCATGGCCATTTCCAGGCCGTTAATTAATGCTTCGTATTCGGCCTCATTGTTGGTCGCGTGGAAACCGAATCTTATGGCTGTCGTGAACGACTGGCCGGACGGGCTGAGAAGGACAATTCCCGCGCCTGCCCGCGTAGTTGTGGAGGATCCGTCAACGTACATTTTCCAAGGTGGCTGCTCGATCTTGGACATCGCCTCCGGGTAAGTGAGCTCGACTATGAAGTCGGCCATGGCTTGGCCTTTGATGGATGTTCGGGGAGCGTATGTGACTCCGAATTGTCCGATCTCAACAGCCCACTTGAGGCACCTGCCCGCCGTGTCTGGCCGATGTAGTACTTGGCGAAGTGGCATTGTTGTCAGTACTTCTACTTGGTGATCAAAAAAGTATGGGCGTAACTTGCGTACGCTCATTACTAGGGCGTATGCTAACTTTTCCAGGGGTGGGTACCGTAGCTCGGCGTTGTGAAGTGTCTGGCTGACATAGTAGATTGGCAGATGTGCCTGCCCCTCAGCCCGCACTAGCACGACGCTGAGAGCTGAGTCCGACGCCGCCAAGTATAAGAAAAGCTTCTCGCCGGGGATGGGTTTGGCCAACACCTGGGCGTTTGATAGGTATGATTTCAAGTTATTGAAAGCGAGCTGACTCTGGGGTGTCCAGTTTAGTTTCCCCTTCCGCATGCTGTCGAATAAAGGCTTGCATCGGTCCCCCATGCGGGAGATGAAACGGCTGAGAGCGGCCAGGCTGCCCGTCACTCTCTGCACCTCCTTTACCATGCGGGGAGGGCTCATGTCGAGGATCGCCTGTACCTTGGTCGGGTTTGCCTCGATTCCCCGCTGGCTGACCATGTGCCCCAAGAATTTGCCCGACTCGACGCCGAAACTGCACTTTTTCGGGTTGAGCCTCATCCGATACTTTCTCAAGATCTCGAATGTTTCGGCTAGGTGTGTGAGTTGGTCTTCTTTCTTCTCGCTCTTGACGATGATGTCGTCGATATATACCTCCATGGTCGCCCCGATTTGATCGTGGAACATGTGGTTGACCAGCCTCTGGTAGGTTGCCCCAGCGTTCATGAGCCCGAATGGCATCCGCTTCCAAAAATACATGTTTTTCTCGGTGAGGAAAGTTGTGTGTTTCTGGTCGTCTGCGGCCATCGGGATCTGGTGATAGCCGGCAAATGCGTCCATGAAAGTGAGCATCTCGTGCCCGGCCGTGCTGTCCACCAGGTGGTCGATGTGCGGCATCGGGAAGTGATCTTTTGGGCAAGCTTTGTTTAGGTCCGTAAAATCGATGCACAATCGCCATGTGTTGTTGCTCTTCTTGACGAGTACAGCGTTGGATACCCATTGAGGCTTGTCGTCGGGGTCGACCATCCCGATGAGTTTGTTGTCGAGTAGCTTTTTGACTTCGGTGGCAATGGTCGCGTATTTGTCTGGGCCGAATTTCCTTCTTTTCTGTGAGATCGGCTTGCGGGATGGATCGATGTGCAGTTGGTGTGAACATACGGCTGGATCGATCCCGACCATGTCCTCATGGGACCAGGCGAACACGTCTAAGTTCTCTTCTAAAAATGCGGTCATCTTTGCCCGCAACTCGCCGGACATTGACGAACCGAGTTGGACACTTACTTCTGGTTGATTCTTCATCGTGACCGAAATTAATTCTTCGATCGGACTGGCTCCACGTTCGCCGTAGCGTGGATCGTCGATCTGCCCTGTTAGGGTTTTGTCAATCTCCATGGGTTCGTACCCGAGCCTTGGCTCCAGGTCGACTTGGATGTTCTCAAAAGTTTGCGAATCTTCTTCCATTGGGTGGGCAGCGGGTGGGATTTCTTCGTCTATTTCCATGTCTCCCTCCCCGATTGTGCAGACATAATCTAGATTTGCAAAATTTGAAATAACATCGA
Source organism: Ballota nigra (assembly GCA_947034835.1). Taxonomy (NCBI): domain Eukaryota; kingdom Viridiplantae; phylum Streptophyta; class Magnoliopsida; order Lamiales; family Lamiaceae; genus Ballota; species Ballota nigra. The sequence continues at coordinate 83,377,007 of OX344720.1, read as the reverse complement.
TATACGCCAAACATCCGCGAGCCATTTTCTGATTTCCCTTAAGAGTCCCAACCTTCCCGGAGGGGGTTGGGAACTTGATACAATAATAGAATGCTGAGGCGGCGGCTTCGAACTCGTGCTCGAATGGCCTGCCGAGAAACCCGTTATAGGTTGACGGCTGGTCGACAATGATAAAATCGAGCTGTTTCGAAGCCTTAACCTCAGCGTCTATACTAGAAACTAATTCTACGGCTAGCCTAACTATCCCGTAGGGTTTCACCGTGGCGTCGCCGAAGCCTTTGATAACCTGGTCGCATGGCTCCACATACTTCTCAAAGGAGCTGTCCAGCTGGTCGAATGCGGCTTTGAAGAGGATGTTGCAGTAGGCCCCGTTGTCGACGAGCATGCGATGGACGGTGACGCCCATGATGTTGACGGACACGACTAGGGCGTCGTGGTTCGGGTAGATGACCCCGGTGCGATCCTCCTCCTTGAAGGCGAGGAGGTTCGATTCCTTTGCCGTCGTGTTGATCGGCAGGGCGATTTGATGGACATTGTCCATCGCTCGCAGCTCGCTCTTCTGTCTGTGGTTGGAGAGCGAGGTGGTAGGTGCGAAGCCTCCCACCGGGGAGAGCATGTTGACCGCCCGTTGGGCCTGATGTTCCGGCATTGGTGGGCATATGAGGGCCGCCTCCCGGTTTGGCTCCACGGGGTGGGCAGCGGCCTGAGCCTCCGGCCTAGCCGCCGGCCTCTTCACGAACTCCTCCAGCCTCCCCTCCTCGAAGAGTCGCCAGAGTTGCTTCAGGAGGTCGCGGCACTCACTCGTGTTGTGCCCGACGGTTTGATGGTAGTGGCAGTACTTGTTGGGGTTGAGATGTACCCCCGGCTTGTGGACCCACGGCCGCGCCTTGTGCATCATATTTTTGTCCCGGATCTGCACATAGACGTACTCCGGGGTGGCCGACAATTTTTCGGCCAGCTTCACTTCGACGGAATCGAAGGGCTTGAAAGGCTGGGGAGCCCGGTAGGAAAAGTTCCTCCGGCTTGACGTGGTGCCTGCCGAGGCGCGTGGTTTCTCCTTCTCGGCAGGGGTGCTCTCGCCCAGCCGCTGTGCCAGGATGTCCGCATTGTAGATGATTTTTCTGGCTCGCTGCCGGAACTCCGCGTAGGACTTGGGGTAGTCCTTGTTCATCGACTTCCATAGTTTGGTTCTTAGGCGGAGTCCGCCTATGATCCCGACGAGCTTGACCTCATCCCCGACGGGCTCGCCCTCCATAATGATGCGATCTACCCGGTCGATGTACGCCCGGTCCGTCTCGTCTTTCCCTTGGGCCAAGTTGGCCATGCGGTTGGCGCCGGCCATTCGTGGCGCCATCGAGGAGAAGTGCTCCAAGAACAGTTCCCCTAGCTGGTGGAATGAAACCACCTTCCCCGCGGGAAGCGAGGAGTACCATCGGTGAGCCCTGTCCCCCAAGGTTAACGGGAACATCCTGCACTGGGTGGCATCTGTTGCCCCCATGGAGATCATGTAGGTGGAGTATTTGCTGAGATGGGTGATGGGGTCTGTCTCCCCGTCATATTGGCCCACGGCGGCCACGTTGATTTTTGGTTGGGCCGGGGCCCGCACCAAGATGTCTGCGAGGGGCGAGTTGGGCATGTAGGGGACATGATGTTGCCCGTCCCGCCTCTCGAGCTTGGCCTCAAGGTCCGAGACCTTCTTTAGGATGGCGGCCATGGCGTTGTCGGCCGCGGGGGGAGAACGGGGACGAGGGTTGTCCCCCAAGCGGTCACGGACCGACGGCCTCGGGGCCGCGTCGTTGTGACGCCTGGGAGATCGTGCCTGTTCTCGCTCCCGGGGCCTGGAGCTGGCGTTGGACTCACAAGGTCGGGCAGCTCCCCGAGCCTGGGTTCCCAACCGGGAGAAGACCGATCCCGCAGGTCGGCGAGAAACTCGCTGCGAGTCGGCCTCCTCGTCGAGGCGCCTCTTTAGATTCTGAGGCCGGGGGTTGCTGGCGGCCCTCCTGGCCGCCTCTTGCTCCTGCCGGGGCTGGCAGGTGGCCCTGCTCCGGGCTGGCTCCTTTCCAGGTCGGTGAGTGCGGATAGGAGCGGCGTCGATCTCGGCCTGACGGCGCTCGATCATGGCCCTTGCGGCCTGGAGGTCCTCCGGAGTTCTTATGGCCGACAAGAACTCGAAAGGACCCTGAAGTGTCTCCACCGTGGCCGGAGCCGGAGTGGCGGTTTCGCCGATGTCCTCGACTTGCTGCTGGGTTCGTGTGGCCTTCGAAGTGGTAATTTTTTGAATGATAGTGGATGGGATTTCGTTCGGGGTGACTAGATAAATGAAACCGAGTGTACTTCGATATTAGTCACCCTCCTTCTAGCGCCAAAATGTTGACAGCGATTTATGACTGGTCTCGCTGCCGGGATCCTAGCGGGTAGGATTTTATATTAATGATGACAAGGAGTAACAAATGTGAGAGTAACTGAGCTCTCAAGTATGTATTTGCAATAAATGTGATGTGTGTTACAAATTGGCATTTAAAGCCCTATTTATAATGTACAAGGTGGGGGTTCCCCATGCTTGGTAGGTGGACTCGTGGGTCCCTCCTACTCCTAGCTGAAAGGTAATAAGTGGCTACAGCCTCCCCTACGAGCCAATGAGGAGACGCCACGTGGCACTGTCACCCCTGAGGTGATTGGACTTGGCCCCAACGGCCCTCTTTGACCCTGTCACATCCTCTGGATTGATGGCACTCGACGTCCTCTCACAGCTGGCGCGGCCTGGGGTCGGGTAGACGGGTACTCGGGTACCGAGAAGCGAGTCCGGACGAAAATGCCCCGGTTGGCCATTTGCGGGTAGGCGGGTAGAGTATCTGCACAGGGGCTCGTCGCTGGCCGCCCGATATCCGGGCATGTGGATTATAAGTACCCTTCCCGGCCGATCCCAGAGGCTCATGTCGGGCAGCGTCTGGGTCCCCGCCCGTCTGTCTGACCGGTCGGAGGACTGTTCTTCTCCGAGCCCGCTACAGCAGTGGGCCTGTATCCGATACCCGATGGGTCGGGTAGTAAAATATCGGGTGTAACAGGGCGCTCGAGCAATTCGCTCGAGCGGTGGCGCTCGAGCTGCTCGAGCGCAAGAAAAGTTCTGTACGTTGAGGCGCTCGAGCAATGCGCTCGAGCGGTGGCGCTCGACCTAGTCACTCGAGTGACTTACAACTCCTCCCAACTGATACTTTTCCTCGTCCGCACTAATACTAATCGTATTTCTTCAATATCTTCTCATCCGGGCATCCGTTTGAGTCGATTCAAAGTCCTACGAACTCCGTTTTTCATCCTCTATTCACCTATGAGCATCAAAGAGACAAATTCATCAATGTGTAGAAATAATGCTCAATTGACTCTAAATACTCTATAAACTCGACCAAGATTGGGGTATTTCAAGCTACGAATCATGACAATTTCACGCCTAATCAACCCCCCCAAACTTACCATATTGCTTGTCCTCAAGCAATGAAATAATAAGTCGAGTGAAATTGTTAGGGATGATTAAAAAAAATCAATCATGCAAGCTAATGAACTCAAACTTCAAAAGTCAATCACCCGTATACTCACTCACTTTCTTTTATCGTACTCATGCAACAATGACAAGAAACACCAAGATCAAGCATGGATGTGCACTCAACTATGTGTTTCGCTCCCTCACAAGTGTATAACAATGATCAAGGGACTCACTCAAACAATCAGTCACACAAATTGGCAGCCATAAGCTTGTAAGTGCTCTTAACTTCGACCATACTCTAGAAATCAATGCCGAATCAAAAAGGGCTTTTCTCAAGGTTGTAATGTAGGCTCTTTGGACGGGTGAGATAACAATATGGGTAAGTGACTCAAGTGAATGGAGAATAGAAAGTCGAACTTTGGCACTTCGAGATTAGGAACAGACTACTTCAAACATTTTCAATCAACACCCTTTCAACTCCATACTCTCAACACTTCAAATTTTTTCTTTCTCACTCTTTCACCTTTTTTTTTTGTTCAATCACTTTTTTTTTCTCTTTTTTTTTTTTGCACAAACACATGAGCTCATTTTTTTCTTTTTGCTCATTCTCAATTTTCTTTCTCTTTTTCCCACATCTCAAAACTTCATCACACCTTCTTCTCATATTCACTCAACAAACAACCTTTTCCTTTTTCAACTCAATTCACTCCCTTCACATTCACACTTTCCTATTCTCCACTCAAATTGGGATAAAAAAAAAAAAACTCAGGAATTGGAATAGTGTTCATATGTGCTAGCAAATAAAATAGGCTTTAGGCTCAAAGGGGCTAGCAAGGGATCAATGTCATTGGTAAGGAAAATTTTGGCTAAGTGACTCAATAAAATCAAAGATGGCCTAAGATCCTATTCGGCATATCAAACTAGACACAATCAAGAAGCAAGAGCACACACAAGTTCTGACATCCTCTAAGGTGATGATTCACTCACAAACGAAGAGATTAAATCATGCATTTAAATCTCGTAAGGCTCAACTCTCACGGTTTTCACATCCATGCTAGTCTAGTGCACTCTCACTCTCATCACACAAGTACTCAAAAGAAAAATTCACAAGCATACAAGTTCTTTCTCAAATCAGCTCAAACTCAAACACTCACACAAAAGAATTTCTAACTCACCCTTACAACTCACTCTACTCATCAAATCATACTCAAAGATAGCAATCAACAAGCATAAGATGATTGATAGGCATGAAATATGCAATAGCGAGTCAAATCAAAATCACCGCAGGGAGCATCTCAACAATCTAATAATCAATCAAACTCAACTCAAAGATAAGGGCGTGCATGCATGTGCAATGTAACAAGAAACATAAAAAAAAAACTCCACCCCCCAAACTTCGACCTTGCTAGAGGTCTAAGTTTGGGGTTGTGGGTTACCTCAACCAAATAATTCCATTTCTCTCACTAGCTTTGCACACTTCCTTGTCTCAAGTTGGTTCCTTCAATCTGAGTAACTCCATGATACCTTTACTCCTTTAGAGACAAGCCTACAAACAACTCACTCAAATACGAGGTTAAACATACGACTCACAATAACTCCCTAATAACTAAAAAATACTCAAAGCAAATAAATAAAAAAAATAATGGCCTGCCTCCCATTCAGCGCTATTTTTAAGGTCCTCATGCCGGACCAAGCTCAAAGGAGCTTATGGGACATCATACTCAAATTTACCTCCCTTACTCTCATAAGAGTGGTGTTTGAACTCCTTTCCTTGATGTCCCTCCATCATGAGTTCCTTTCCTCTTTTCTCATTCCCAAGTGTTATGGGTCTCAACTCCTTCTTTCCTTTATCTGGAGGAGTCTTACCAAACAAGTTCTTGAATTTTGACTTCTTCTTCTTAACTCCTCCTTTTCCCTCTAGCTGGACCACGTCCACACTTTTCACCTCTTCATCCTTCAACTTCTTCACTTCATCCCTATCAAAATAATCAAGAACATACTGCTCATGGGTTAAATTATTGAGTGAAGGAGTATAAAATTCATGAATATGAGAAGGATTAGGGATAGAAGGTGTGTCTTCAACACGAGGATCAATTGCATCCATGCAATACAAGCTCTCATCCTCCTTCGGGTGCTTCATGGCTTCATATAGGGAGATCTTCACTTCTTGATCATCAACCTTCAGCGTAATCTTCCCGTTTGCCACATCTAGCACCATCCCCGCTGTAGCTAAGAACGGTCTTCCCAAGATCAGGGGCACGTGCTCATCTTCCTCCATCTCTAGCACTACATAGTCGGCTGGAAAAATGTGATCTCCAACTCTCACTAGGACGTCTTCAACCACACCTTGAGGTCTCGTAATAGACCGGTCGGTAAGTTGAAGCGTCATCATTGTGGGTTGAAGTTCAACACCTTCCAACTTCTTGAAAAGCGACAGTGGCATCAAATTAATGCTCGCCCCGAGGTCGCACAACGCTCCCTTCTTGATCCCGTTCCCAATATCACATAAGATCGTGAAACTCCCGGGATCCTTCAGCTTCGGTGGGAGCGCCTTGTGCACTAATGCACTCACCTCGTGGTTCAGCTACACCAACTTCGGCTCATCCACTCGCCGTCTTTTCGCGATCAAGTCCTTCAAAAACTTCGCATAGTGCGGCATCTGTTCCAAAGCATCATAAAAAGGAATATTAATATGCAATTGTTTAAAAACATCAAGAAATTTTGCAAATTTTTCATCAAGCTTCTTTTTCATGAAGCGCTGTGGATACGGGACGGGTATCACAGATTTGGGTACCCCCCATTCATCTCGCTCGGTCACTTTCACTTTCTCCCTTGCTTCCTTTGCTTTCTTCCACTTTGGAACTCTCTCAACCTCCTCCCTTTTCTTGCCCTTCTGGGACTCATCCATATCTTCATGCCTCTCAATCCCCTTCTCAACTTGGGGCGTCTCAGAATCAGCAGGCATCTGAGGCCCTTCATAGTTGGTTCCACTTCTTAGCTGGATCGCCTTGCACTGCTCTTTCGAGTTCCCCTCCGGCATTCTATTCACTGACTTTGCAATCTGGCTCATCTGGAACTCTAAAGAAGTGAACCTTCGATTGTTCTCTTGTTGAGTTCTAGTCCACTCAACATTCATCTTCTGGAGCTCTTGATCACGTTGATCACCCTTCTTATGCAACTCCTTCACATCATACTCCAAGGATGACAACCGCTTGCTCCCTTCCTCCACCTTCTGAAGGATCGCTCTCAACATCTCCTCGGTTGATGCACCGCCTTCTCCACTAGGAGGTTTAGACCCCGGATCAACACCTGCAGGAACAGTAACACCAGCTTTTGGGTTAGCATAAGAAAAGTTCTCATTTTTTCGCCATGTGTTTTGAGGAGGCTGCTGGCCTCCTTGAACTCCTTGTGTGTTCCTCCATTGATTTTGAAGTGGTTGAGGACCTGGAGGTACAAATGGTTGGCCATAAGAAGGCCTTCCATACTGATTTCCACCTTGGTAGCCATTCTGATTGTAATATGGGCCTCCCATGTAATTGGCTACCTCTTGCTGTCCACTTGGTTGGTCTACTCTCTCATTCTCTACTGCATGCTCTCCAACCAAACTCTTCCCCAACTCGAGGTTGTTTATCTTCTCCATCATGGCCATCAATAGCCTTCTCGTTCCTTCTCCCTCTTCAACCTGATGCACCCTCTGAAAATCTGCATCCACACCCCAAGCACCGGCATTCGTGACAATGTTGTCCACGATCTCCCTACACCTCTCTATGCCTTGGTTCAAGAATGCTCCGCCCGCACAGACGTCTAAATGGTCTTGCCCTGCCTTGTTGGCACCACTATAGAAGAACGCCATAATGTCTCCCTCATTGTACCCGTGCTGCGGGCACTCAATCAGCATGTTTGAGTATCTCTCCCACGCTTGACGTAGGTCCTCTCCTTGCTTCTGGCGAAAGGATGAGATCTCAATTCTAGCCTTGATCATCCTAGATGGAGGGTAGAATCGCTCGAGGAACAGACGCTCGAGCTCGGCCCAAGTGGTAATACCTCCCCGCGGAAGCGTATTATCGTACCACTCCTTGGCTATTCCCGTCAATGAGAATGGGAACAGCCTAAGCCTCTTGGCATCTTCAGACATGCCATTATAATTAAATGTTGAGGTTATCATGAGAAAGCTCCTCAAGTGAGTGTGAGGGTTCTCCTTCCCGATCACCCCTTTGAACTGATTCTCGGTAAGCAGCTTTAAAATCCCCGGGGATATCGAGAAGTTGTTTGCCTCAACAGGAGGCAAAGCTACTCCATCATAGTACTGTTGTGGCTGTGCTGCAAACCTCCCTCGAATAGCCATATTGTGATCTACGTTCTGAGGAACGTGTTGAGGATTAGCAGCTGGTATGGGTACTTGTTGGGGTGGTGGTTGGTTGTAGACAGGAGGTGGATGATATGGATATGGTGGGTAAGGATAAGGTGGGTATGGGTAATGTTGGTATACTGGGTTGTTAAAAGGGTTATTTGGGTTTTTGTGGGTAAGCAGGGTTGTTATGAGGATTATGGACAAGGTTCTGAGCTGGATTCCCTACGTTTTGTGTATCCGGGTTTAGACTCTGGCTATCCCCTAATGGAGTTTGATTCTGGCTACCACTAACTCCAGTGCCTTCAACTCGGTCTACTGCCTGATTGAAATCGTTGGCAGCATCGTCCAACTCATTATTGATATCCATTGGTTCCTTTCCTAAGTCGGCAGCGTTCATCCTTCTCAAGAAGGCTCGGTTCCTTCTGGCTATTGTCTCAGGGTCCAACGGTATTCTCTCTTCGCTCGTATTGCCTTGTGAGCGTGTTTTCATAAACCTGACACACTAGCAGAAGGGTCAAAACGCAACTGCCGATTGAATACAAATAAAAAAATAAAAACAGAAAATAAATCACCCACTACTAACTACTAAGCTATCTACAAGTCCTATTCAAAAGCATACAACGCCATCCCCGGCAACGACATTCTCTCTTCGCTCGTATTGCCTTGTGAGCGTGTTTTCATAAACCTGACACACTAGCAGAAGGGTCAAAACGCAACTGCCGATTGAATACAAATAAAAAAATAAAAACAGAAAATAAATCACCCACTACTAACTACTAAGCTATCTACAAGTCCTATTCAAAAGCATACAACGCCATCCTCGGCAACGGCGCCATTGACTTGGAGCGAATTTACTAACTTCTACTAGTCGCTTACCCGCAAGCGGACGGGTTCACTGTAGTAAGAGTAAGTATAATGACCAAGTAGTATCGAACCCAAGGGATGGTGTATATGCGAATAGATCCCTGAAGATCTACGCGTCGTAGTTAATATGAGTGTATGTTTTTGGATTTTTTAGAAAGATTAATTAAAACTAAAATAAACTAATTAAACTAAAATACTAAAGCAGACGAATTAACTAAGGGTTGGATTCAAATAAGAGATGGTGATGCTTAGGATAGGAATCCCTACGTATACTAACGGAGCAGGTACATAATCAAAATAACTGTGACACACAAGAATTAACCTAAGTCTAAGAATGCAAGGTGAAAGCTCAAGATTCTAAACCCTAATACTTTACCCTAACACTCGACTTTACGAATCTACTAACAAGTTACTAGATTGTGCTTAATTAATGAGACCCTAATTTAACTAAGGTGATGCGGTCGTCCTCCTTCGCTAAACCGGTAGATGAATTAACCTTTCCTAAACCTTCTCGTTAAGACTACTAATTGTTATTGAGTGATGCGGTCGTCCTCTCTCTAACACTTTCGTACTAAATTTAAAGGTAAAGTTCAGATTAATTATAAGAATTCATTAATTAAGAGAATTAAAACTAACGTCACGAATTACCCTAATTACGTACCCACAACCTACTTCTACGAGTTCATCCTACCCTAAACATGCAAGGGTTTTAGCTAGACATGGTTTTAACAAACATAAAAGCAAAAGAAGAAACAACACACATAAACATAATGAATTGAAGAACGAAAATATGAAACATGAACTAGGGTTTAAAGAAATAAATACTGAGAACTGAAATTCAATTAACTAAAACGAAGTTTCAAAGTGTTTAAAGAAATCAAACTAATGAAAAGGAATTAAGAAACGAAAAGAAACTAAGAATTCGTATGCAAAACCTCAACAACGTAAAAGTAAAGCTTGCTCGTTCTTCTCCTCTTCCTCTCTCTAAAAATTAAGTCTAAAGTGATTTCTAAAAGTCGGGGATCCTTCAAAACATGTTTGGAAGAGGTATATATAGGCACGGGTCGAAACGGGAGTTAATGGGCCGAAAATAAGCATCCGGAGGCAAAAATCCAAGGTTGCTCGAGAAAAACGCTCGAGCGGTCCCGCTCGAGCAGTGTAGCTCGAATGACACAATCGCTCGAGCGGTTCCGCTCGAGCCGGTCGAGCGCTGAGATCACACTGTATGTTTTGGGCGCTCGAGCAATTCGCTCGAGCGGTGGCGCTCGAGCTGCTCGAGCGCAAGAAAAGTTCTGTACGTTGAGGCGCTCGAGCAATGCGCTCGAGCGGTGGCGCTCGACCTAGTCACTCGAGTGACTTACAACTCCTCCCAACTGATACTTTTCCTCGTCCGCACTAATACTAATCGTATTTCTTCAATATCTTCTCATCCGGGCATCCGTTTGAGTCGATTCAAAGTCCTACGAACTCCGTTTTTCGTCCTCTATTCACCTATGAGCATCAAAGAGACAAATTCATCAACGTGTAGAAATAATGCTCAATTGACTCTAAATACTCTATAAACTCGACCAAGATTGGGGTATTTCAAGCTACAAATCATGACAATTTCACGCCTAATCAACCACTCTTTAAATAAATAGTAAATTTCATATACACTAGGTGCACCGTGCAACTCAAGTGTTTAAAAAATTATCCTTACTATTATTAAGGAGTATTTTTTTTTTCACTTTTCATTAATTACATGGGTTTTTCTATGGTTAGGGGGAACATTCGCCCTATCTGACATCAGAAATCCAATAATAATCTGACATGTCATCTCACTTTGCACTAGGCAATCTAGTTTCGCCATGAAATTAAATAATTAACTTTTTAAAAAATATATATAAATTTACCAAAATATCCTCTTAACATTTTCTCAAATATAAATTTTATATATTTCAAATGCAACATTCTTTAATTTTATTTACGTGATACTCAATAAATTAAAATATCTAAACATTTCATTTTCTTCTCTGACCAAATGATAAAGTGAAGAACCCTAATATGATACTAAAATCTAATTGTTGTTAACGAAAGGATGTTTCATCAATTCTCAAAACATATATCTACAGAGTGGAAAATGATCAATTTTGGGCAAGTATGTCACTTGGAAATCCCCTTTGGCCAAAACACCAAATCTGATAGCACAAGTACTTTTTCTAGCTGTGAGGACCAAAGGGATTATTCCCCCATACATATACACGCTGAAATTCAACACAAACTGCAAGGATACAATGCCGCTCCGGAAAACAAAGAATTTACTAAAGTCGTGACTCGAACTGCGATCGGGTTATGAAAATTACATCGACCATGCTTTTTAATATCAGGATTTTGCTCCTTAAGGCCCCGTTTGGTTCGCAGGACCGAATTGAACTGGATTAATTGGGATTGGACTAAATGGGATTGGATTTGGTGGGATTCATATTTTCTAACTTGTGTTTGGATTGCAGGATTGTAAAATTTTTATATTTCGTATTTTAAAATAAAATCTATATTAATTACCCAAATTACCCCCAAATAAAATTTGTTACAATTGCCCAAATCAATTTCAGCCCCAAATCGATTCGCCTCCTTCCACAAAGTCCCCGCCCTCCCTCAACGAGGTCGCCGGCGCCGCCGTCCTCCTTCAACGAAATCGCCAGCCCCGCCGCTCTCCTTCAACGATTACCCCGCTGCCGTCCTTCAGCCAGCGAAACAACGCAGTCGGCCGCCCTCCTTCTCCGACCTCGCCCCGCTACCGTCCTTCAACCAGCGGGCACTGGCAGCGAGCCAGCGCCGCCCCACCGCCCTCCTAAAAAACTTATGTTATTTGCTCTTAATTTGGATAGGTATAGCAAAAAAATCGATGTACATATATATATATATATAATATGCATAGTTTGAATAATGGGTCTAATTTAATATCACCGTGTTGAATCTTTAAAATGGAATCGAAGGCGATCGACCTGAATATCCACATCAAAAATCTAATTGCAGAAGTCGAAGGACGGCGGGAGGATGAAGTCGATATACCGGAGAAGTCGAAGAACGCCGGGAGGATGAAGTCGATGTACTGGAGAAGATGCACTTGAGCGATGAAGAAGGTGAATTCACGATTGTGGGCGAGAGGATGAAGAACGGCTTGGGGGAGAGAAATCCTCAGCTAGGGCTTTTTTGTTAAGTTAAATGATTTTGGTAATTTAATGTTAACAGGGACAATATAGTAATTTTATCTTGAACATGAGGGGTAATATGGTCAGTTTGCAGCTGGGACTAACTAGTCCCACCCTCCCCATGGGATCAAATAGTCCCACTGCATTGGGACTAGAGGGTATTTGGGACCCGGGCCAAAATTGGGTCCTGGGCCCAAGTCCTGCAAACCAAATGCATTATTACCTGGGACTATTTGATCAATCATGGCCAGTCCTGCAAACCAAACGGGGCCTAAGAATATCGATGACCATCTCAAATCTGAAAGCAGGGGAGAATAACTCAGTTCGGTTTTGAAATTTTGTGGATTATCAAACCTCCATGTCTAATTGTTCTTGATGAACAAACTTTCATGCCTAATTATGACTATATTCTCTAATTATTCTTGATGAACAAACTTTAATGCTTAATTTGTTCTCCTCTTGAAGTAAAAATGGATTATATGTGTATTTCTATTAATGCACACAAGACTCAACTTAAAATATTGGAAACAATGAGTCCTAAAATGTGATAATTATACATTATCACAAACAGTCGGTTTTAGGTTTACATTTTCTAGTGGTAGGATTTTTACTTTTGTTTTGGGATAAATTTTGGGACCAAATATGTTAATTATTTACGATAGAGACTCATTTTGCAAATAAAATGACTACTTTTGAAACATTGGTGTTGATGATCTTGATTCAATGTAGATGATTAGTGGTTGTTTAGGCTTGGAAGATCATCAAACAAGGTGATTAAACTATGATTGAATGTTAAATTAAGACAAGTAGGGCTTGAGAATTAAAATTGCAAGAGCTTGGACTTGTTTTTAAATAAATGAACTTATTTTCCCTTTCTCATGAAGGGGTATTTATAGGGTACAAGCAAGCATGAGGTGTCACCTCCCTAATCACTCTCATTTACAACTTGACAAGTGTTTAAACATTTGTTTTATCCCTAAGCTATTACATCTTTTACAATGACAAGTGTTAAGACACTTGTTTGCTCCTAATGTAATGCCTAATTAGTGGGGCTCTTGGTAACTTTCTGGGATGCCCTTCTGCTCGCCTCTTTGACTTCTTTCAAATCTCTTTGTTCATGCTGCTCGCTCGATTTTTGCTTCTTGGTGACCAGTTGCTCGACTGACCTGTTGCTCGTCCAACGTGTTTTGGTTCCTCATCTAGCTGCTCGCCTCTCCTAGCCTTTTCCCTGCTGCTCGTCCTTTTTAATCTCTCTTAATGACCTCTTGGTTTATTATTTTAATCTTTATTTATTCTAATCCCGCTGCTCGCCTATCAACAATGCCCCCTAGTTTGACCTATTAAAATGAGAATCATCATTTTTAGGGCAAACTACAGTTATTATGTGACAAACTGGGATTATGGGAGAGCAACATGGATTCAAATTTTTGGGCGGGAATATCTCAGGCGAGCAACAGGGATCCGACTCTTGGACTTGTGACGTTTCGTTTCCCGAGGCACATCTTACGATGAGACGTGGGTGGTTAGTGATGTCACCGCCGCCCACGCATGCTTTGAAATTTGCCCATAGGGGCCTATTAATTTTCATAAATTTTCAATTCGGCCCCCATTTTTCCTATAAATACTTGATTCATTTCTCTTTCTCCCCTTTTTGCATTCATACAAGAAATCCGCCATTGTTGATTCTTCAAGTTTTTCCTCTCTCGAATTCTCACTCAATCTTGGTCAATTTCCTCATTTCACAAGGTAGATTTTCATTTTCTTCATTGTAATTCGTTTTTTCTTGTGTTTGCATTTTATTTTTCTTCGATTTTTTGATCATTTCCGTCTTTGGGAATCATCACCGCCGCGCTCCAGTTTCTACCGCCGCCGCATTTCCGCCATCGCCGCCGCGTCTTATTCACGTCCTCCTGTATTAGATTTCTAAAAAAACCATTTGTTGATAGGCGAGCAGAATTGACATTAGGGAGATCAGGATTAGTACTAAATGCTCGTGGATTAAGATGAAATTAAACCAAGATCAAGATTTAACAAGGTATCTGTCGAACAGATCCTTCGTGCCAAGCAAAGACGAAACAGGCGAACAGAACCAGATCAACAGCTATATGGTTCCATGCAAAGATCAGACGAGCTCAACCGGCACCCTACCGACCAGATCCAGCCATAGTGCCAAAATAACAATTTAGCAAGACAAAAGACCATCAGAATCAGACTAAAGACACCACGAGGACAAGTCCAATAGGACGAGCAGCTCCTGACTGCGAGCAATTCCAACATAGAAGGATAGAATTTAGTTTAGATAAGGTCAACTAGTCAAAGCCCAAGTGTCACACATGCAGACATGGTAAACCAAAGGTCATGACACCTCCTGCTAGGCAAATGTTTATAAATACTTAAATTTTTTCAGCTAATAAAAAGCAAGCACAAATTAACATACACGTCCAAACTTCGTCTACGTATCTAAAGCAGCTCGTTTGTCTTACGTTCAAATTAATCACGTAAGCTTATATACGTTATAATCCAACCCAAACCTAAATTTTCATATTCACTAATTACGTTAGTGATCAATCACACGTAATTGTTTGGTGATCAATTAACCATTAAAAACAACCATTAATCTTCATGATTAGAGACGATCATCAACAAATTGGAGCTAGAGAGAGGGGTTCGAACCTCCGATTAAAGGACTTAAGTGTGATAAAGTAGAACCTCGGACTTAAACTTGAAGATTTGAAGAAATGTGCTATTGGTGTTCTTTATTTTTAATAAGACCAATACCTAAACATCAAGTAAAGATGCCTCAATCCCATGAGACTCCACACTCCCAGCACGTGACAAGGGATTCACGTTCAAGGATGTCCCAGGCTGGTAGGCGACCAGAAACGAACAAAAAAATCAACCAACAACTGCTCACTAGATAATGCCACCTGAGCTGGATGCTTTTGTTCGCAACCCAGATGAGTTGGCTCGAACGATTGCAATGCTTCAAGATTTGCAGAAGCAACAGGCTCAGCCTGGCCCATCTCATATCCGAGTAAGGCATAGCCCAACAAGAGCTCGTGAGCATGAGAAGGCTAGAGGTGACCATCAAAATGAGGCAGACAGCGCCCAAGCATGTAAAATAAAGGGCAAAGAGAAACAGCTCGCTGGAGCAACCAGCCATGGAGAATCAACTACAAATCAAGCTCTGGAGGTGATTCAGGGCACATGTCAAAGCGCCCTGGACAGATTAGGTCGCCGTGGTCGGGGAGCAGCTGAGATACATCTAATAGTTGGAGTAGCTCGCCCAACCGCAGTACCTGCTCGCCAGTCAGTCCATGAAAGGCTAACTAGGTCTGCCTTTGGTCGCCTTGGCCCAGATGCAAAGCCCAATCCCAGGAGGCCAGCCCAGGGGGTTCCCACACCAAGTGAGGGACTGCGGCGAACAAATGATCACGCACCTCTGCTCGCCAAACAACCTCCAAGTCAAGGGGGATCCTTTGAAGAGCTGGCCTCCATGAGAAAGGCGATCGAAAGCATGCAGGGCCAGTTGGACCAGCAGAGAGGATATGGGAGTACTACTCTTCCTACCTCCTCACTATCTTCGGTGATTCTGAAAGCCCCTATTCAGAAGAAGATCCAGTTTCCAGCTAGCATATAATATGAAGGTACGATGGATCCCCAGGTGCATCTAATGAAATATTCTGATTACATGATATCAATGGGGGCAAGTGATGCAACCCAGTGCCGCAATTTCCCTTTGACTCTGGGGGACCGTGTCCATAAATGGTTTTCAGCTCTACCACCAGCTTCAATCCATTCATTTTCCCAGCTAGGCAAAGAGTTCTTATCCCACTTCTCCACGGTCGGGTCTTATCTATCCCAAAGACATCGGTTATCCGACTTGAAACAAGCTGATGATGAGTCGGACCGATCGTACTTGGAAAGATTTGACAAGGTCCTGCTAGAAGGGGAGTCAGTCAGCGAAGACACCAAAATCATAGCCGTCTTAGCTGGACTAAAGAAGGGCACTGAACTCTGGAAAGATATACATCTCAGATGCCCGAAAACTTATGCCGAATTCTGTGATCGGGCAGGAGTTTTTGTTTCCATGCACGAGGCATTGCAGAAAGACATGGGGGACAAAGGTGAATAGAAAGAAGGTGCAAAAAAATCTGGTGGTGGAGGTTATCATGCTCCGAAGAACATGAAAGTATTCAACAAAGGAACGGAGCTGAAGGATAAACAGAATCATATACTTACCGAATTGATTGATACGGTGTACAATACTGTCCAGGACAAAGAATTACTCACTCCACCCCGAAAGATACGTCAAGATGCCAGCAAGTTAAACCAGAACAAGTTTTGTGCCTATCATCAAAGTGTGGGGCATTTTACAAGTGAGTGTCGTGACTTGCTGAAGCAGTTGTGGCGATTCTATGAGGAGGGCAAGCTATCCGAGTTTGTGAAGAGACAGCCCGGCAAGAGAGACAGAGATGAAGATTCCGAGGGAGAAGATCTAGAACAAGCTCCTCGTCGAAATCGAGCCGGGCGACCAGTTCAAGTACCAGCAGGAGGTCCGGTTCCTGACATCCAAATGATGGAACCTGTAGGACCTGTTGGTGGTTGTTCTGATGGACGATCACCAATTTCTAATCGTAAAAGAAAAGCCGAATTACGAGCAATCGATCATGTACAAGAAATGGGGGTTAATCCATCCATCATGCAAACGTCGGAATTAACCTTTACTGAAAAAGACTTGGAAGGAGTATTGACCCCCCAAAATGACTCGCTTGTGATTTGTGCTAACCAGAGTACATAGATTGTTGGTGGACACTGGAGCCTACACTAATGTCCTTTCCAAAAAGACGCTCGACCAAATGGGAGATTATGCAGGCTATATCAAAGACACAAATCATCGTATCCTGGGATTTGGAAATGCTGTAACAGTCCCGATGGGAATAATAACTTTGGCTATGCAAATTGTAACGGTCAAGGAACTTGAGAAAAATATCACAAGAATGGTAGATTTCTTGGTCGTAGATCAAGAATCGACTTATAACGGGTTTCTCGGTCGACCTTTATTAAATGAATTCAGGGCTGCATGTTCAACCTACCATTATTGCATAAAGTTCCCAACAGCAAGTGGTGTTAGCTCGGTAAAGGGAGACCAGAAAAAAGCTCGCGAGTGTCTCTTACAAATCCAATCAAAACCAGGACGAGTATCTATGATGGAAGCATCAACCAGCCAGCCCGAAAATGAACCTTCGATCCTTGAAGATATTTTGGGGACCCAGAATGATTAGATGGACATTGATGATCAGCCCATGTCCATGGGCGAACAAAAACTGCTGGACGGCGAACAAACCTTGCCGGATGCAAGTGTAACACCCGTTGCCAGTGAACTAAATCCATGTGTCAACCTAGAGGGCCCAGCTATGGCAACCGCACAGAGCCAATTGAAGATTGTGACCCCCGGTTGGGCCCCAAACCTATGAACACCGAGGATGAGCTAAGCCCAGAGGGGCCAATAGTTGATCCATGGTGGAAAGGACAAAAACGACGAGCAACTCCAGTCGAAGAGCTGGAAGCCCTCAAAGTTAACCCCAACCGAGATGATCTCGAATTATACATCAGATCAGAGCTCCCTGAGCCCTACATAACTCTAATGGCGGAATTCTTGAAAGCCAACCTCGACGTTTTTGCATGGTCCCACGCAGACATGGTGGGGATCGATCCAAAAGATGCTTGTCACAGATTAAATATCAATCCAACCCGAAGACCCGTCCATAAAAAACAACGAAAGTACGGCCTGACAAGTATCAAGCTTTGAATGAGAAAGTCAACAAGTTGTTGGATAACGACCTAATCAAACAGGCGTTGTGTCCACAGTGGGTTGCAAATCCTGTCCTGGTGCGGAAGCCAAATGGAACCTGAAGGCTATGCATAGACTTCACAGATCTTAATGCAGCATGCCCGAAGGATAATTTTCTGCTTCCGAACATTGATCAGCTGGTGGATAGCACTGCCGGGCATGAAATGTTCACATTCATGGATGCTTTCGCAGGTTACCACCAAATCCCGATGCACCCAGATGACCAAGAAAACACGACTTTCTATACTAACAAGAATTTACTATGTTGGAAAAGAATACCATTTGGTCTAATCAATGCTTGAGCAACTTACTAGAGGCTGGTAAACAAAATGTTCGACGAACATATCGGGGAGACGGTGGAGGTGTATGTCGATGACATAGTTGTCAAAAGTGCACAGAAAGAAGATCACCTCCATCATCTATCCCAGGTGTTCGACATTCTCCGAAAATACAATATGAAGTTGAATCCAAACAAAAGTATTTTCGGAGTACATTCTGGAAAATTCCTGGGTCATCTGGTCAGCAAGCGAGGAATTGAAGCTAATCCTACAAAGGTTAAAGCAATTGTTGATATGGAACCTCCTCGTTCTATCAAAGAAGTGCAAAGGCTAACAGGATGCCTAGCAGCTTTGAACAGGTTCATATTGCTATCTGGGGACAAGTGTCGTCCATTTTTTGAGGCAATCAAAAAAGGCAACTTTGCCTGGACAGGAAGCTACCAGAAAGCTTTTGACCAATTGAAAGATTATTTGGGGGACGTAAAGATTTTATCAAAACCAATCCACGTTGAAAAATTATACTTATATCTGGCAGCGTCAGCTACGGTCATAAGTTCGGTATTGGTGCGAGCAGAAGGCAAATTTCACCTTCCCATCTACTATGTCAGCCAGGCTTTGCATGAAGCCGAGGTGAAATATTCACCCACCGAAAAGCTGGCGTATACTCTTGTTATGAGTGTTAGAAAGTTAAGACCGTACTTCTATGATCATCAGGTTGAAGTACTGACAACTTTCCCACTCAGACAGATACTACACCGACCCGATACAGCTGGTCGTCTGTTAAAATGGTCCATAGAGATAAGCCAATTTGGTGTAACATACACACCTCGATCAACGATTAAGGGACAAGCATTAGCTGACTTTATAGTCGAGCTAACTTTCCCTCAAAATCCGACGAGAGGGCTAGATCACCCATGACATCTCTATGTGGACGGTTCGTCAACAAACTTGGCCTCGGGGGCATGAATAGTTCTCATCAGCCCCGACCGTCAAGTATTCACTTCGGCTGTCAGATTCGAGTTTATGGCTACCAACAATGAGGCTGAATATGAAGCCCTCATTGTAGGTCTCCACTTATCATTAGCCGTCGGAGTTAGACGACTTCAGATCTTTGGAGATTCTCAACTCATTGTAAGCCAAGTACGAGGTGAATATGAGGCCAGAGACGAACAAATGATTGAGTATCAACGAATTGTTGCTTATTTGGTATCTTTATTAGACTAAGTACATATCCAACAGATACCACGGACGAGCAACACACAAGCTGATGCCTTAGCAAGACTAGCAACAAGCGATGGGCCAGCCGATTTAACAGACATCGTTATCACCAGAAAAACTCAACCATCAACAATCGCTTATGAAGTAAACCAAGTGGTTGAACAAAAAGATGATGATGATTGGAGAACTCCTATAGCCAAATACTTGAAAGACGGTGAGCTGCCGAGTAGTTCTTTTGAGGCTGCAAGAATAACAAAACAAGCAACCAGATATACTTTGGTAGATGAACAATTTTACAAAAGAGGTTTTTCAGTCCCGCTACTCAAGTGTTTGCCTAGGGGGCAAGGACGAGCAATACTCGAAGAAATACATGTCAGAGTATGTGGAAATCACACCGGGGGGCAAGCCTTGGCATACAAAACTATTAGACAAGGCTATTATTGGCCAACTTTACGCCAAGACGCATTCAAGAAAGCAAAAACGTGTCATCAATGTCAAAATTTTGCCCCGAATATTCATACCCCGGCTCAAGAGCTCGTATCGGTTTATAGCCCATGGCCATTTGCAAGATGGGGGATGGATATTATTGGTCCCTTCCCAGCAGGAGTTGGAAATGTTCGATTTGCCGTCGTGGCAGTCGATTATTATACAAAATGGACGGAAGCAAAGGCCATGGTAAAAATTACACAGCAAAATATGATCAACTTCATATGGACGAACATTGTCTGTCGTTTTGGGGTTCCACAAACCATTGTGACAGACAATGGTCCGCAGTTTGATGAAAAAGAGTTGAGAGAGTTCTGTACGAAGTGGGGGATCAAAAAATACTATTCTACTCCCTATCATCCCCAATCAAATGGACAAGTTGAAGCTGTGAACAAGATTATCAAGCATACGTTGAAAGTACGATTGGCGGAGAGCAAATGTAGTTGGTCTGAAGAACTTCCGGAGGTCTTGTGGGCATATAGAGTTTCTCCCAGGTCAAGCACCGGAGAAACACCTTTTGCAATGACTTTCGGAACAGAAGATGTGATACCAATTGAATTAAAGACCAACACAATCAGGACGACCAACTTTGATGAACAAGCGAACAACTCTGCTCTAGCTACTAAAATGGATTTGCTCGAAGAAAAAAGATTAAACACCGAGCTAAAAAATGCTACCTACAAACAGAGAGCAGAGCGCTATTACAATTCTCAAGTCAAAATAAGAAAGTTTGAAGTTGGCGACCTCGTTTTGAGAAAGAAGCTCGCCCACCTCCAGGCATATTTGGCCCGACTTGGGAGGGCCCATACTGGATAACAGATAGATTACCCAATGGATATGACATAGAAGATTTAGATGGCAATTCGGCCCAATATTCCTGGAATGCAGCTAATTTGAAGAAGTACTTTCAGTAGGCGAGCTATTTTGCCTATGAAAGGTGAATGTGACATGAGCGAACTACTAAGTCCATTGGGCGAGCTAAAGCGGCAGGTGCACAAGATGGATCCAAAAACTTGCCTAATTTTTTATAAAAAATTCACAAAAATTTCACCAAGTGTGGATAGTCGAACATAATTGGGCGAGCTACTTTGCCCCTTGTATAGTTTTGTTTTCTTTTAAGAGTTTTAAGGATGGATGGCAAAGTGTATAGTGGTCGAGCAACTTTTACTCTTGATGTAAATTATGTATTTTGTTAAGTTGATTGTTTGACAGTGTTCAAGTCGAACAACTTCAACTTAGTATATTTTGTATTTTGTAAGTTAGGTCGCATTTAATACTTAGTGTATTTTTGTAAGTCAATTCAATGTTAAGTTGTTTGTTCAAAGGAGATTCAAGCTCAAGGTACAAGTTGATTATACAACCAAACCCATCAAAGGCTGTTCGTTTTTAAATGAACATAGCCTAAGGCCAAAGCCCACAAATTTTTAAGGCAAAAATTCTTAAGGAACGAAGCCCAACTACATTAAGATTGTTGAGCATAAATAAAAATACAAAGGACAATTAATATAAAGAAAATAAGACGAGCAAATACAATTTCATTAATAACAAGGCTTGATCGCCCAAAAAAAGTTACAAAATACTCCCTAAAGGAGCGAACAACTACAGCAAAAGGGAAGTACAAGGAAAGACCTAGCTAATCCTATCTACTAGGGGGCCTGCCCAACAGGAGGAAGAAGATTGTCATCCTTAGGATCTTCTAAGGGTGCCCCTGAAATTGATGGATCAATAGGGACATCCTCAGTGAGCTAGGCAATCAGTCCTTCAGTGTCAGCTCGCTTTTGACGAGCCTTCTCATTCTGGTCGACCGACTCAGTTTGCTCGACCTCGGCAGCCTCTTCCTCCTCGTCCTCAGGAGGACTTGTAATTATGAACCCGGGGCTTATGAAGTCAAGATTCACTCCGTATTGGGGTAAATTGCCGATTTGGAGAGTTATGCCCGGGGCTGGAGGATTGGATTCGACAAAATTGCAGAGTTCCTTGCCGATCTCATCGACCACGACAGCGGCTTTGAACTCGTGGGCAATCCAAATGCTTTCAGCATAGCCCATCACGAAGCCTATGATCGAGCCCGCCTCCATCTTGGGGATAAGTTCTTCAGGAGTAATGGAGTTGGCAAACTGAACTCGAGGTTGGCAACCTTGGTAGTTGCTTCAGTTGCAAACTTCTCAGCAACCTCTTTTTGTTGCTGGATGCGAGCAAGTTCTGTTCGCATCTGCTCAACTTCGGCCATTTTGATTTTTAGCTCCTCAGAGACTTTTACGTGCAAGTCCAGAGCACGCTGCTCGCTAGTCTGGTGGGCCCTGACCTTGTTTTCCAGATCAGCCACCATCTTCTTTGCTTCAGCCTTGGCCTCGTCCCGCTCCTTTGCAATACGGCTAACAGTGGCCGCATGCTGCCGGGCATCCTTCTCAAGGTCTTCAACCTGGTCGACCAACCTCTGAATGCCGCCAGGGTATTGCCCGCCTCGATAAGGCACATGCGACCATTATCACGAGGCGCATGTGCCTTAACAGTTTTGTTTAGCTCCTTGGTCCAGCCTCGAGCAATGGATTTGGAGGCATGGCGGACAAAGGAGTCCGTAATTTCCCTGAAGTTGGCTGGTACTTTGGAACACGTGAACCAGTGTACCATGTTTGACCGCCCTTGGTACTGCTCGGCAGAATAGCTGTGGAAAAAAGGACAGTCATGAGATTAAAAAAATAATAAAGTACACTGGGCGAGGAAAAATGTACTTGTCAAGACGACCCTTGTCCCATCCCAGATAGGTTGGGTCGGAGGAAGGACCACATCCTTCGCGAGTAGCAGCGAGCAGAGGCTGCTCAAAGTGGCGCTCCACAGAAGGAGTCTGCTGGCTTTTGAGCTCGAAAGGGCGAGCAGCGATGGTCAATTTCTTCTGGCCGGCTTTGATTTTCTTGGCCGCCCTTTTAGAGTCGGAGACGGGAGTGCCGTCTCCGCGGAGAAGTCTCTTCGTCTTCAGAGTAGAGGCTTTGGGCGAACTGCCTAGAGGAACAGGCGGTTGGGCCGAGCTCGATCTGCCGACCTTCCTAGGGTCTTCTTTTCCTCCTTTAGCAGTGAAGGCGATCATTTTTCGCCAACGGGTCAGCCTTCTTACGTCCCCTCTTGGTCGGCATCTCCCAGACGTGTTGATCAAGCACAAGGTATGATGGATGGAGAGCGACGGTGACGAGCTGATCTGCAAAGAGAAGATAAAACAGTTAGTATTAACTTTGTGTACGGACAAGTCTATTCGCCCAAAGTCTAAAAAGACTTACCCTCAGGAACAGGGGCCTGAGCCTCAAGGTGATGAGGATATGTGGTAAAGTGCGTAACCCGGAGAGTGGATTCCAGGAAGAGATGGCCAATGCCACGGTCTTCTCGGCGACGTAGTGCGATCAAACTCACAATGAAAAAGAATTGGTCGCTGATGCTATCCTTAGCACTTCGCCACTTCAAATTTTTGGGACTTGAAACAAAGAAAAGAAAAAAAAATTAAAATTAGTCTTACCACTTCAAAAATAGAGAAGGGATAAGGCTCACGCTTTAGCTCCCTAAACTCCGTCGGGGTTTCAATCCGCTCAGGACCACCGTAGGGGCGAGCAGAAGCACGCCAGTCACCCCTATCCAAAACCAGTCGTGTTTCCAGTCTCGCACCTTCCCTAGGATATCCTCCACCAACTTCAGGCCTGGTCGCACCTTAAGATAATACCAGCCCACTTCCTCTCCCGTGCAGCCGGTGATCGTCATTAGGTAACAAACCTCCTCGGCGGATAACTTGTTGGGATATCCCTCGAGGGCGAACAAAACCATCAAGGACATAAGGTTCATCCACCCTATGGGAGTCAGCTGCGTGATCGCCAGGTTTGTCCGCTCCAGTAACCTGCCGGTCAAAGGATGCAAGAGCAGGGTGACTCCGGCATTGAGAGTGGCGAGATTGATCGCCGTGAGCCCGCGAGGTGGGCGGTCAGCTCTATCATCCTTCAAGGGGGCATACATTGGTATATCGAAGGGAATCTTGTAATCCCTCCGAATTTAAGGCATCTCCTCCTCGGTAATGGCGGACACAATGCAGCTCGCCGCAAACTCGGTCACCTTGAGTGATCGCTTCCCGCGAACTGACACTTTGAAACGGTTGGAATACTCTCTCTCGTACTCATTCCAGTCCACCCGTTGAGCAACGACAATCGAAATTTGATGTTCAATTGGATTAGGCATGGGGAAGTTGATATCTTTCAGATATGCCCAGGTCAGCTCATCAGGGTTCACAGGCTAGAGCACCTCGGCCTCCTCGTCCTCATCTTCGTGGAGGTCGAAACTTGTTTCCTCCACAAGCTGGCGTGCAGGATTTGCTCGCTCTTCCCTTTCGCCGGATGGGCGAGCTCCCAAGTTTACGGAGCGAGCAACTGAGGCCGCCTCAGGGTCTGACTCCAGATTCACAATGTTAGGGTTTTCCTCGATGGGTCGTTTCTCAGGGTTACGAGGATGGAAAGAGCCAGTCTCGGAGTGTGATGACATCGGGATTTGTGAGTTTTAGAGGTTTAGGTAATCTCTATTTCCGGCAAAAAAAGAGACGGCGGTTCGAAACCCCCGGCGGTGGAGTTCAAAATTTTACAAAAATTTAAACACACATGACAACAGAAAGAAAGAAAGAAGAAGAAGAAGAAGAAGAAGAAGAAGAAGAAGATAACAAAGGAAAACTACCTTGAAATAGATTAGATGTCGCCGGAGATGGAGGAGCGATCGCCGGAAATTTGAAAAGAGGGGAAGAGTAATATTCGCGCTTGATGAACAGTGAAAATGAGCAAAATCAGAATTTTTTTTTCCTTAAATAGCACCTGGAAAAATGGGGTTCCAGGCGAGCAAGTCCAATAGTTGAGGGACCAAACTGCAAATATCGAGCGCGTGCAAGTTCAGCCCGACAAAATGGCAGGCGTCGCCTCGGGATCGTGTGCGTGTGGGCGGAAACAATCATTCCGCCCACGTCACACCTCTAGCCACTCCCAGGCCTTGGGATTCCAACTGTCACCCGCCCAAGTCAGCTCGGCCATTGTTGTCCGCGAGTGAGAAGTTGTTCGCACAATGATACATCAACTCGCCTCAGTGTCATCGAATATTTGCCAACCCATGAGTTGCTCGCTTTACATCATCACAATCTAATGGTTGGTAAGGGCAAAATTGTTGATAGGCGAGCATAATTGACATTAGGGAGATCAGGATTAGTACTAAATGCTCGCGGATTAAGATGAAATTAAACTAAAATCAAGATTTAACAAGGTATCTGGCGAACAGATCCTTCGTGCCAAGCAAAGACGAAACAGGCGAACAGAACCAGATCAACAGCTATATGGTTCCATGTAAAGATCAGACGAGCTCAACCAGCACCCTGCCAACCAGATCCAGCCACAGTTCCAAAATAACAATTTAGCAAGACAAAAGACCATCAGAATTAGACTAAAGACACCACGAGGACAAGTCCAATAGGACGAGCAGCTCCTGACTGCGAGCAAGTCCAACATAGAAGGATAGAATTTAGTTTAGATAAGGTCAACTAGTCAAAGCCCAAGTGTCACACATGCAGGCATGGTAGACCAAAGGTCATGACACCTCCTGCTAGGCAAATGTTTATAAATACTTAGATTTTTTCAGCTAATAAAAAGCAAGCACAAATTAACATACACATCCAAGCTTTATCTACGTATCTAAAGCAGCTCGTTTATCTTACGTTCAAATTAATCATGTAAGCTTATATACGCTATAATCCAACCCAAACCTAAATTTTCGTATTCACTAATTACGTTAGTGATCAATCACACATAATTGTTTGGTGATCAATTAACCGTTAAAAACAGCCACTATTCTTCGTGATTAGAGATGATCATCAACACCATTGATTTTGGTTCTCATGGCGTCCCCATCGTCGAGCAAAACAATCTCCGGCGAAAACGTTGGCCGAAATCCGGGGGAAAGACCAATGGAATATGAACTGTCATCCCCTGCTCCTTGCCGCTCTCTTCGCCAAGCCATTGATTGCAATCCTCGTACTTTACTTGTGGATGAAGACACAGGCTCGGAGGCGACCTCTGTTGCTCGCTCCGTTGATGCATTTTATGTTGTGGATAGTTTGGGCGAGCAGGAAGTCGCCCACCCAGTTGCTCACCCGGCTGCAGAGGGAAATACTTCGTCAGATTTGGGGGAGGATTCCTCAGAGGTCGCCGCCGAGATTGAAGAGATGAGCATCCCAGAAATTATTAGGGCGAGTAGCGAGCAAGTGGTCCAATCGAGGGGCGACCAGCTGGACCAGCCCTCTCAAGGAGTGACTTGGAAGTTTCTTAGAGAGATTAACTTCCCCATCTCCAAACCAACTCCTGAGTTCCAAATTCCTGAAGCAATTGTTTGTAGGCAGGAATAGATCGACTACGCCAATCGTTATCACAGCTCTTTCCCTCCACCCGAGAGAATTACTATGGCTGCTCAAGAAACTCTTTATACGGCGAGTAGGATACCTAGTTTGATTACAGAGAGCGACTTGGCTCGTATTCGTTCCTCCTTCCGAATTCCTTACGACATTTATCTGTACACCCCACAAAAAGGAGATACACTTGATCGCCCGCCTCCCAGTTGTACCGCCATTAACCTTGATGTTTTGAATGTCGGGTTCCCGCTGCCTCTACACCCCGTTATCGACCAATTTCTCGAGGACACAAATTTGGCCATCACTCAGATCACTCCGAATGGATGGAGCAACTTACTTGCTTTTATAACCCTCTTCGGACTTGAGGGTTATAAGAACAAGATAAGTACCGTTGAGATACATTACACAGTGACTATCTCTTCGGTTGCTAATGAGGAAGGACTGGAATGGTACTACATCAAGGCCCATAGTGGCGTAAAGTTGGTCGAAGGGGTGCCAAATAAGGAGAAGAGCTGGCATAGGCAGTTCTTCTTCATCGGTGGTGATTGGCGGGCGTCTTCTGACTTCTCTGATGGGCCTGGTCGTATCAACTCTCCTGAAGCCTTCGACGAAATTCGGCGTAGGTTTCACTTTTGACTTGTTATATCCAGGGTGAAACTAATTTTAATTTCTTTCTTTCTGTTGTTTTGCAGGTCCACGTATCCTGAAGTGGGGACATTCCGAGCTGAGTGAAGAATTCCTCTACGTCCTTACCGTGATCACTCTTCGGAACCCGAGTGATCGTAGCATCAAGCACCTTTCGAAACCCCACTACCGGAAGCTTGCCTAGTTAACCACGAGTGCTCACCACTTGGAAGCTCAAGCCGTCATTCCGGAAGGTACATGTCTTCTTAACCTCTTGGTCGCCTGGTTGCCCTCTTTATATATTTAACTTTTTGCTTTTGTTTGTTTTTCAGAGCAAAGGGTGACAGTCGTTGTTCCTGAGATCCCAGAGTGTTATCACCTCCTTGCTCGCCGCGTCAAACAAATGGCTGTTGAAGATCCTTCTAAGAAGAAGAAGTATGAACCTTCCACTTCACTCATCAAGCTAAGGGCGGAGGAGGATGAAGAAGAAGCTCCCCCCGTGCAGGATCCTGTTCCTCGCCCTCCTCCTCGTTCTTCGCCCCCAAGGGACAACCGGGGCAAGAAAAGGCTCTCCAAAGAGACTGCTCCTGCTCGTAAGGAGGACGACCGCTCGAAAAGAGCTAAGGGACAATCCCAGGCGAGCAGGAAGGATACACTGCGCTCCTCGTCTGTGGAGAAGATAAGTGAGCAGCAAGTCGTCGGGGCCATGGTGGCAAGCAAGAGGAGAGGATCTTCTTCGGATAACTCGTACTTGGGTTATGACCCTGTTAAACTGAAGGAGTAAGTAGCATCCTCTGTTGCTCGGCTGGTCGCCACTTTACTTCCTTACTCCGTTCTTAATAAATCATTTTTCTAAATGTAGGTATAAACCTGAAGAGTACCCCGGGCGAGCAAAGGTACTCCATCAGTTGAGCTGCGTCAAATTCGCCCCTCCCTATCAAGACATCCCTGACTCTCATGTCAGGCGAGTAGCTGAGTTGATCCCTCGCTCCTGGACAAAGGTGTGTGAGGGTATTGTCTAGAATTAAAGTTTGAGCGACAATGCTCGCATGCTCAGCTACAATGCTAGTCATCAGACGATTACTGCTCAGAAGGTCCTTGACCAGTCCATCGAGTTGGAGAGGACAAACAGGAGCTTGGGGCGGAAGATCGAGCAGTTTGAGGCGGAGAAGGCCGCCATTTTGAAGAAGAAGGATGAAGAGTTGGCCCGCTTGAAAAATGAATATGAGAAGGCCAAACTCAGCTGGGAGAGGGTTGTTTCGAACACTTCCGAGAAGCTGAAGTTAGACCTGGGGGTTGCGACTGATTGCCTTATGGTCCTTGAGACTGAGCGCGTCGGCCTGGTGGAACGGGTCAAATCTTTGAAGGTTCATGTTACGCAGTTGGAGAAAGAGAAGAAGTGCGCCGTCTCCTACACCAACTATGTGCAGGATGTAACCGATAACACTAATTTCTGTTATATCTGTGCATATGCCGACTGTGTAAGGTCCGTGAAGTATGCACTCGACAACGGTCTCGACATCATGATTTGCTTCACGAAAGACTTTACGGACTACGTTACCGAGAACCCTCCTGCTGCCGGCTTTGATATCCCTATCGCCGACTTGGGGGATATGGGTGTTAACTTGGATGTCTTTAAGGATGATGTCCGGGTAATCACACCAAAGGAGAGGACTGAGGAAGTGAGTAAAGATGCCTCAGTTTTCGATGCTCTAAGTCCTCTCTTCCCAGCCCCCTTAGATGAGGCTGGCATATCTGCCATAGCTAGAGAGCAGCAGGTCAGGGCGGCGACCAACCCAGATGCTCCTCCTTCTGAAGCTCCTCCTGCTCCCCCGGCTCCTCAAAGTTGAAGACTTCTTTTTCTTGCTTTCTAGTTTGTGTAATAGGAATTACCATGTAATTTTTCTTTGACTGTACTAGTTTTTATTTTGGTAATGAAATGAACTTGCTCTGTCCATAGCTTACTCATTTTGCACTTATCCTGTTGTTCGCCTCTTTTTATTCATTTTTTGCTTAAGTATTCCTTTCTATTTGTCAAAAGTAGAATACTCATATTTGCAAACTTGTGTGTATTGACTTCATATGGATCTTTTTGGTTCTCTGGGAACTTGACCTTCGTTGATTGGGCTTTCATGGTCTTTTTTAGACTTAGCCTTTCTTATCTTTATCTTCAAGCCTTGTTGCTCGCCTTTAGTTGGGCTTGTGCTTAATGCATCTTGCCTCTGGCGAGCAACTGTGCATGAGCGAACATGTGAACTTTAGGAAATTTTTGAGTCCTGCTGCTCGCCACATATTGATCTTGTGCTTTACTAACACTTTTTTGCTTCGACGAGCAGCTTTTTATGTGGGCGAACATGTGGGCTTTGATATCTTCTAAACTAATCAATCCTATAATACAACAGACGACTACTCCTGTTCTTTCTTATTTACATTAAAAAAGTTTGAAATTTTCATCAAATTTACAATATATCAAGTAATACATTCAACTCTATATTGACTTATATAGCAACATATAAAGAACTTTACATCGACTTTTAACTACTGATAATATTTTTTCAATAAGGCCGCATTCCAGGAGTATTGGGCCAAGTTTTCTTCCATGTCTTCGAGATCGTACGTGTCGTTGTACCATTTGTGGGTTATCCTGAATGGGCCCTTCCAAGTCGATCCAAATACTCCTAGTGGTGGTGCTAATACTTTCCGAAGCACCAGATCTCCAACTTCAAATTCCCTGATTATTACTTGCGAATTGTAATATTTTACAATTCTTTTCTTGTATATCGCATTCTTCATTTCTGCTGAAATCTTTTTTTCATCGATCAAATCCATTTCTGCAGCCAAAGCCGCATTGTTCGATTGCTCGTCGAACCCTGCTGTTCGCTCCGTAGCTACCTTGAGTTCTACTGGTATGACTGCTTCGGTACCAAATGCCATAGTAAATGGTATTTCCCTAGTGCTCGTCCTGTATGATACCTTGTAGGCCCAGAGTACTTCTGGCAATTCTTCTGACCATTTGCTCTTCTTGTCTACCAAGCGAATCTTCAAGATGTGTTTGATTATCTTATTAACTGCCTTGACTTGACCGTTGGATTGAGGATGATAGGGTGTTGAAAAGTGTTTCTTGATTCCCCATTTTTTACAGAAGTCTCTTATCTTTTTACCTTCGAACTGTCTTCCACCGTCTGTTAAGATTGCTTGTGGAGCTCCAAATCGGTATACGATGTTTTTCCAAATGAATCTAATCATCTTTTCTTGCGTGATCGTTACGAGTGCCTCTGCTTCGGCCCATTTTGTGCAATAGTCCACAACCACTACTGCAAACCTTACATTCCCCTTTCCAATCGAGAAAGGTCCTATGATGTCTATCCCCCACTTTACGAATGACCATGGACTATTTACTGATATAAGTTCAGTTGGTGGCTTGTGGATGCTGGGGGCAAACAACTGGCACCTATGACATATTTTTGCAACTTTTATCGCATCTTGCAGCAGAGTTCACCAATAGTATCCTTGTCTCACAGTCTTGTATGCTAATGCTCACCCTCCTGCATGATTTCCACACACGTCCTCATGGATTTCTTTCAAAACTTCCTGGCCTTGCCCCTTTGCTAAACATTTTAACAAAGGAAGTGAGAATCCTCTCTTGAAAAGTTGCCCATCTACGATAGTGAATCTTGTTGCCCACCTAGTCATCTTGGCTGCTTCCTGTGGATCTTTGGGTACTTCATCATCCTTGAGATATTTGAGTATTGGTGTTCGCCAGTTATCTTCCCCGAATTCTTCTTCAACTTGATTGATTTTGTAATCATTAGTTGATGGGTGAAGTATTTTGGTTATGGTAACTTCTGAAAGTTCTGCTGGTCCTGTGCTGGTAGCCAGGCAAGCAAGTGCGTATGTTTGGGTGTTACTGTCTCTTGGCAATTATTCAACGTAGATCTGTTCAAATAAAGAGGCTAGGTGGGCCACAATCTTTTGATACAGAGACATGTTCTCATCTTTTGCCTCGTATTCCCCTCGAACTTGGTTGACTATCAACTGGGAGTCTCCATATATTTGTAATCTTCATACCCCCACAGCCAATGCTAACCGAAGTCCGGAAGTCAGTGCTTCATACTCAGCTTCGTTGTTTGTCGCCATGAATTCAAATCTGACAGCTGAAGTGAACACTTGTCTGTCAGGGCTGATCAACACTATCCCGGCTCTTGATGCTGTATTCGTTGATGATCCGTCAACGTACATGTGTCATGGATGGTTATGACTTCTCGTCGGATCCTGAGGGAAGGTTAGCTCGACTATAAAGTCCGCTAATGCTTGTCCTTTGATCGCTGTTCGAGGTGCATAAGATATCCCAAACTGGCTTATTTCGAGTGACCACTTGAGGAGGCGACCAGCAGTGTCAGGCCTTTGTAAAATTTGTCTTAGTGGAAATGTTGTTAGCACCTCCACCTGATGGTCAAAGAAATATGGTCGTAGCTTTCTTACGCTCATTACCAGTGCGTAGGCTAACTTCTCCATCGGCGAATATTTTATTTCTGCTTCGTGTAAGGCCTGACTCACATAGTATATTGGCAAGTGAAACTTTCCTTTTGCACGAACTAAGACCGAGCTGATCTCCACTTTTGAGGCAGCTAAATACATGTACAGCTTCTCTCCTGAGATAGGCTTTAACAGGTTCTTGGTGTCGCCATGGTATTCTTTTAGCTGCTCAAACGCTTGTTGACAACTGTTTGTCCATTGGAACTGTCCTTTCTTGATAGCATCAAAGAAAGGTCAGCATTTATCACCAGATCTTGAAATGAACCTATTCAAGGCTGCTAAACATCCAATGAGCCGTTGAACTTTCTTGACCGATCTTGGTGGCTGCATATCCATGATTGCCTTCACTTTCGACGGGTTTACCTCAATACCTCACTGATTAATCAGGTGTCCAAGGAACTTACCTGAGTGAACTCCAAAGCTACTCTTTTTTAGATTTAGCTTCATGTTATATGCTCGGAGTATCTCGAATGCTTGTGATAAGTGCTCTAAATGGTCCTCCTTCTTTGGACTCTTGACGAATATGTTATCCACGTATAGTTCCATTGTCTTACCAATGTGTTCATCGAACATTTTATTAATAAGTCTTTGGTACGTGGCTCCTGCATTAATCAACCCGAACGACATCCTCTTCTAACATAACAAGTTTTTGTTGGTGTAGAATGATGTGTTCTCCTGGTCGTCCGGGTGCATTGGGATTTGGTGATAGCCTGCAAACACATCCATGAATGTGAGGAGCTCGTGCCCGGCTGTATTATCTACCAGCTGATCAATATGTGGAAGCGGGAAATTATCCTTCGAGCAGGCAGCATTTAAGTCAGTGAAGTCGATGCACAACCTCCAAGTTTTGTTCAGCTTCCGGACTAGCACTGGGTTTGCCACCCACCTGGGGCACAAGGCTTGTTTGATGAGATCGTTGTCTAGTAGTTTCTTTACTTCTATATCCAACACCTCGTACTTATCAGGCCCGAACTTCCTTCTTTTCTACTTTACCTGTTTCTTGGTTGGATCAATATTTAGCCTATGACAAGCATGCTCAGGGCTAATGCCTACCATATCATCGTGTGACCATGCGAATACATCGAGATTAGACTTAAGGAATTCTTTCATTTTAGATCTGTATGGCTCAGGGAGCTCAAATCCAATGGAACGTTCCAAGTCTTCTCGGTTCGGGTCGACTATTATTGCTTACAATTCTTCAACTGGCGTTGCTCTTCTTTTTTTGCTTTTCCAACGAGGATCGATGATGGGTCCTTCTGGGTTAAGTTCATCTTCGATCATCATCAGTTCTACTCCTAGCCTTGGCTCAATATCTTCAACTTCGTTTGGAACAGACATAGCCCTTTCTCCCTGCTGCTCGCTTTGAACCTCCTGCTCGCCTTCACCCTGCTGCTCGTCTACTTCCATCATCTCTGTGTCAATGGATTCCATGATTTCATCTAAGATGAAAGGTTCATCTTCAACCCTGCTGCTCGGCTGTTCGTCCATGATGGACACTCTGTTGTCCTTCGGTTGTAGTTGTAGGAGGTACTCTCGAGCTCTCTTCTGGTCGCCTTTCACTGTACCTGACCCTTTCGAAGTTGGAAATTTAAGACAATAGTAGTACGTTGAAATGACTGCTTTGAATTCATTCATAAAAGGACGACCGAGAAACCCATTGTAGGCAGATTGTTGGTCTACAACCAAGAATTCTACCATTCTAGTTATCTTCCTATCAGGGTTCTCGTTCGATACAAGTTCAACCGATAACGTAAATACTCCTAAGGGAATGGTTACAACTTCTCCAAATCCCACTATCTTATGATTACAATCTTTGACGTATTCAACACAATCTCCTAACTGATCTAGTGTGCTTTTGAACAAAATGTTTGTGTAGGAGCCGGTGTCCACTAGTAGGTGATGGACTTGGGTTCCCATAATGTTGGCACAGATGATCAACGAGTCATTATATGGAGTGAGTATCCCATCCAAGTCTTTTTCTGAGAATGTCAAGTCTCTCGTCTTCTTAGTCGCTGGGTTTACTCCTACTTCTTTGACTTGAGCCACAACCCTGAGTTCCGCTTTCCACTTTCTTTTGGAAATCTGAGGCCTTCCATCCGAACAACCTCCTATCGACCCAGTTGGTTCAATCATAAAGATCTCTTGCATTGGCTTAGCTGGGGCTGCCATTGTCTTTTTCCTTTTCTGGTCCCTCCTGCTCGGCTGCTCATCACTCTCACCGTCTTCTGAGCTGGAGGATGTTGTTGCTCTCGGTTTCTTTCCCGGTTGTCTTTTCACGAACTCCGATAGTTTTCCCTCTTCGTAGAACCTCCATAATTGCTTCAGAAGGTCCCGGCATTCACTTGTAAAGTGGCCTATGTTCTGATGATACGCGCAATATTTATTTGGGTTTAACTTTCCTCGTTCCTGTCGAGTCTTCCTGGGTTCCGATAACACATCTTTATCTTTCACATTGTTATAGACAGCCTCTACTGACGTGGTCAGGACCTGATTTAGTTTTTCTTTCAGATCTGATCCTTCATTAAAGGCTTTCATATTTTTGGGGGCTTTGTATTCTCCTTCTGACTTTTTCCCCGACTTCTTCTGGTCAAGTTTATCTCCCAATTCCTTTTGCAGAGTCTCTTGCATGGAGATGTATATGCCAACTTTGTGTTTGAATTCTGCATAGGTCTTGGGGAAGGCCAGATGCATTTCCTTCCATAGGTCGGTTCCTTTCTTGAGTCTTTCCATCACAGCCACGATCTTTGTATCCTTGCTCACCATCTCTCCTTCTAATAGAACTTTATCAAATCTTTGGAGAAATTTGTTGTCGGACTCACCGTCTCCTTGCTTCAAATCCGCCAACCGGTGTCTTTGTGTTAAATAGGACTCGACAGTAGAGAAATGGGATAAGAACTCCTTGCTTAGTTGTGCAAAGGAGTTGATGGATCTCGGGGCTAATGCTGAGAATCATCGATGAGGTTCGTCTCCAAGTGTGAGTGGGAAGTTACGACATTGAGTCGCATCTGTAGCCCTCATTGATATCATGAAGTCTGAATACTTTGTCAGATGGACTCTTGGATCTGTCATCCCTTCATACAGATTGATAGCCGGGAATTGTATCTTCTTTTGTATGGGAGCATTTAGGATTACGGAAGATAATGGTGATGATGGCAACACCGTTGATCCGATCCCCTTTTGGATCTTCAACTGCTTCTGCATTTCCTCCACCGCTTTCTTTAGGGTTTGCCATTCACTGGGAGACGTTCTGTCGTTAGAAGGTTGTTCATCATGATTAAGTCTACCCTCATCATGATGCAGTCCTTCTCCAACGGGATGTTTCTCCTGTGTGGCTTGCCTAGCAACGTTGCTAGCTCAGTTGGGACCCAAACGGCCAAAGGCGGATCTTCTCAGTCTGTCATGGACCGAGGGGTGAGCTGCAGGGTGTGCTCGCTCCTCGCTCCTCTGGATGGTTTATTTTCTATCCCTTTCTCAATTTTCTATTCTTGCTCTTGCTTGAGTGTGGCCCGTATCTTTGGTTATTTCTTTGCTTGATTCCTCTCCTTCCCCGGGGATGGACTCCCCTTGACTTTCCAACCATTCACTTATTGGGGATTTGCCTCTGTTCCTCCTGGCTTGGGCACTATCTGCCTCATCCACTCGCATGATCTCATGTTGCTTGGTCACCTGCTCGGCTGCTCGGTTGCTCGCCTCCCAAGCTCTTGATGGCATGACAGTTTCTTGACGTCTTTGCAATGACTGTAAGACGGCAATTGTTTTTGCTAATTCCTTTAGATTTCTAGTGAGAGCTTCCACCTCCGGAGGGAGGGTGTCGATGGTGACTTGCACGTTTCTTCTGGATGTTGTCCGTACGGTCCGTGCATGGTCACCCGTTGATGAAACCCTAGTTCGTGATCTGTGTGATGGGTGCGAACTTGAGGAATGTCGTTCTTGTGATCCCGCCATTATCGAATATTGAATGTTTTTTGTGAAGGTTTTGTGCTTATGTTTGTCAATCTAAGAACAACTAGTCTTGCATGTGTGAATTTGGCTATTTACAAACCTTTATTCACACATGCATGCATTCAAGTTTTTAAATGTAAACAAATTCTTCACAAATGCTCAACTTAACACTCTTATACCCAGTTTCCGGTGACTTTTTGCCGGAATCCGGCTGCAATTTGCAGATTCTGGCGACCTTTTGCAAGTTTCCTTCGAATCTTCAACCAACCGGAGGTTCAGACCCTTCTTATAGCGCCAATTGTTGATCTTGATTCAATGTAGATGATTAGTGGCTGTTTGGGCTTGGAAGATCATCAAACAAGGTGATTAAACTAGGATTGAATGTTAAATTAAGACAAGTAGGGCTTGAGAATTAAAATTGCAAGAGCTTGGACTTGTTTTTGAATAAATGAACTTCTTTTCCCTTTCTCATGAAGGAGTATTTATAGGGTACAAGCAAGCATGAGGTGTCACCTCCCTAATCACTCTCATTTACAACTTGACAAGTGTTTAGACACTTGTTTTATCCCTAAGCTATTACATCTTTTACAATGATAAGTGTTAAGACACTTGTTTGCTCCTAATGTAATGCCTAATTAGTGGGGCTCTTGGTAACTTTCTGGGATGCCCTTATGCTCGCCTGCTCGCCTCTTTAACTTCTTTCAAATCTCTTTGTTCATGCTGCTCGCTCGATTTTTGCTTCTTGGTGACCAGCTGGTCGACTGACCTGTTGCTCGTCCAACGTGTTTTGGTTCCTCATCTAGCTGCTCGCCTCTCCTAGCTTTTTCCCTGATGCTCGTCCTTTTTAATCTCTCTTTATGACCTCTTGATTTATTATTATAATCTTTATTTATTCTAATCTCGCTGCTCGGCTTCTCGCCTATCAACAATTGGATCAAAAGTATTTTGTGAATATTTCTATGGGACTAAAAGTGCAATTTTCCCTATCATTTTAGGTAGATCTCTATAATCCTGTTTATGAAGGGTTTGTAAGATATATGCCTCGTTAATTTTTTCGCATTAAGTTTTCGCTCATATATATCTGATGGATTTATTTAGAACTGAAGTATAATTCAATGTACAATGATTATAGGCGCAAGTATGTATCATTAAAAGAACAACTACTAGTCTTTACAGAAACAAAATATTTGTCCATGTATTGTTATAAAGACAAGTATGTGTTTCTTAAGGGTAAGTATGTTATTTTTATTCTGTTAATCTCTTTAAATCTAAGTGTTTTTTTTTTTCATTTGTACTAGTTTTGTTCATGTAGTAACACACCTTTTTCCATACAGTAACATATTTTTTAATACATTACATGTGTTACTATAGGATAAATATTGTGCAAGGACTAATGTGTATTATTCATTCTTAAATTTGTCTTTATTATTCATTTTTTGCTCATTCTCAAATTTTTGTTCTTCCCCACAACTCAAAAATTTCATTACACATTTTCTCATTTTCACTCAACCATAAACAATTCCACATTCTCAACTCAAACCCCTTCTCATTCACAACTTTTTCTATTCTCCACTCAAATTGGGACAAAAAGAGTTTAGAAATTGGATAAGTTCAAATGTGCTAGCAAATAAAAGGCTCAGGCTCAAACGAGCTAACAAGGGATTAATGTCATTGGTGGGCTAATTTTGGGTAAGTGACTTATCAATTCAAAGATCGCCTAAAATCATTTCCGGCATTTCATACTAGACACACTCAAGAAGAGAGAGTACCCACAAGTTCTAGCACATCTAAGGTGAAGATCCACTCACAAACAATGAGATCAATTTAGTGAATTTTAATCTCTTATAAGACTCAAATCTCACAGTTTTTCATATCCATGCTAGACTTAGTGACTTCTCATCATTACCACACAAGTATTCAAAAGGAAAATTTATAAGTGTATGAGTTCCCTTTTAAATCAATTCTACTTACTAGACTCACACAATCAAGTCCCTAACTCAACTCAACAAATTGCTAACTCATAATTCACACTCAAAGATAGCAATCAATAAGTACAGGAGAGTTAATAACATGAAATCATCAATAGCACCAAATTAATTCACAACATCAGCTCAAATGCCTATCAATGCACATTATATAACTTAACTCAACTCAACGAGAGGGTGTGCGCCTGTGCAATGTCAACTAAACCTCTCTAGTGCGCCGGTGCATATGTATCACCATAAAACTTATAAACACTCCACCCCCCAAACTTCGACCTTGTGAAGCGGTCTAAGTTTGGGGTTCGGGGTTACCTCATACGCATAATACCAGTAGACACATAGAAATATAGCACACTCCCTTTTCTTGATTTGCTTCCGTCATCACTCATTGGAAATTCGTGCATCTTCGAGACAAGCCTACAATAAAAATACTCAAGAACGAGGTC
The DNA here is from genome assembly GCA_947034835.1 of Ballota nigra. NCBI lineage: Eukaryota > Viridiplantae > Streptophyta > Magnoliopsida > Lamiales > Lamiaceae > Ballota > Ballota nigra. The sequence goes on along the minus strand of OX344720.1, from coordinate 83,339,348 downwards.
AAAATCACACGAACACAAAAACACTCAAACATTAAAAACACTCAAAAGCAAGTAAAAATGGGTTACCTCCCATTCAACGCTATTTTTAAGGTCCTAATGCCAGACCGAGCTCAAAGGAGCTCATGGGAAATGAGACTCAAAGGTACCTCTCTTATTCTCATAAGAGAAGTTGTAGGATTTCTTTACTCGATGCCCATTCACCATAAATATCTTCTTCACCTCTGGTGGTGGTTTCAATTTCTTTTTAGCTCTCCACGGAGGTGCCTTGTCAAGTAACTTCCTGATTTTAGACTTCTCCAAATACACTCATCCTTTTTCCTCCACTTGGGCCACGACCACACACTTCACTTCTTCGCTCTCTTTCTCCATTGGATGTTCCATGGCCTCATAGAGGGAGATCTTTATTTCTTGATCATCCACCTTCACCGTGATCTTCTCATTCGCCACATCTAACACCATCCCGGACGTAGCTAAGAACGGTCTTCCCAAAATTAGGGGCTCGTGCTCGTCCTCCTCCATATCAAGGACTACAAAATCAGCTGGAAACACCTGATCTGCCACCTTCACAAGGACATCCTCAACCACACCTCGAGGTCTTATGATAGACCTATCGACGAGTTGGAGAGTTATCATCATCAGTTGGAGTTCACCTTCATTCAACTTCTTAAAAAGCGACAGTGGCTTCAAATTAATGCTCGCCCCAAGATGGCACAATGCTCCCCTCTTGACTCCATTCTCGATGTCACACAAGATTGTGAGGCTACCGGGATCCTTCAACTTCGGAGGAAGCGCTTTGTGCACCATAGCACTCACCTCATGGTTCAATTGCACAAGTTCGGGCCCATCCACTCTTCTCCTCTTTGCAATCAAGTCCTTCAGGAACTTGACATAGTTCGACATCTGCTCCAAAGCATCATAAAACGAGATGTTGATATGCAACTTCTTGAAGACCTCAAGAAACTTAGTGAATTTTTTGTCCAACTTCTTCTTCATGAACCATTGCGGATATGGTACCGGAATCACTGATTTTGGCACCCCCATTCATCTCGCTCGGTTTCCTTCACATTTTGCTTAGCTTCTTTAGCCTTCTTACGCTTAGGAACCCATTCTTCTTCAACTTTCCCTTCTTCAATCTTTTCCTTATCGCTCTCCTTCTCAAACTCCCTATGGACTTCCTCCACATCAGCAGGTAATGGTGGACCATTGTACTTGGTTCCACTTCTCAACTGAATCGCTTTACATTGCTCTTTCGAGTTACCTCCGGCATAGAAGAAAATTTACCCGGCTCTTTAACCAATGATTTTGCAATCTGGCTAATCTGAAAATCTATCGAAGTGAACCGTCTATTATTCTCTTGCTAAATTCTATTGAGGTCCATGTCCCTTCCCTGAAGATCTTGATCCCTCTAATCATTCTTCTTGTTCATCTCCTTCATATCATACTCCAAAGAGGACACCCTCTTACTATCCTTCTCCACCTTCTGCAAAATAGCTCGTAGCATCTCATCGGTTGAGGCACCACCTTCTCCCCCTAGGAGTTTCGAACCTGGATCTACACCTGGAGGTACAGTTATTCCGGCTTTCGGGTTGCTATAGGAGAAATTATCGTTCTTCCTCCACTGATTCTAATTGGATTGCTGACCTCCTTGGTATCCTTGATTATTCCTCCACTGATTCTGAGGAGGCTGTGGGAGGTCTTTCTTGCTAATTCCCACCTTGTTGGTACCCGTCTTGGTTGTAATTAGGTCTTCCCATGTAGTTGGCCTTCTCTTGCTGGCATCCTGCTGATCCACTTTCTCACTCAACGTACTACTTTCCCCACTCAAACTCTGCCCAACCTCCAAATTACTGATTTTCTCCATCATAGCCATGAGAAGCTTTCTCGTCCCCTCACAGTCTTCCATTTGATAGGCCCTCTGATACTCTTGATCTTTATTCCAGCTGCGCTTCAATTCAAGAATGCTCCACTCGCGCATGCATCGAGATGGCCTTGAGCTACCTTGCAAGCCCCACAATAGAAGTACGCCATAATGTCTCCCTCGTTGTACCCGTATTGCGGGCACTCAATAAGCATGTTAGAAAATCTCTCCCAAGCTTGACTCAATTCTTCACCTAGTCTTTGCTTGAATGAGGAGATCTCTTTCCTCGCCTTCACCGTTCTAGACGGAGGGTAGAAACGCTCAAGGAACAGACACCCGAGCTCAGCCCATGTATTCATACCCCCCCGGTGGAAGTGTGTTATCATACCATTTCTTAGCTATTCCAGTCAGAGAGAACTGGAACAATCTGAGCCTCTTTACATCTTCCAACATCCCATTGTAGTGAAAAGTTGAGGCTATCATCAGGAAATTCCTCAAATGGGTGTATGGATTATCTTTTCCGACCTCTCCCTTGAACAGGTTCTCAACAAGCATCTTCAAAATTCTGGGAGAGATGGAAAAGTTGTTCGCCTCTAGCGACTCCATCATAATACCGTTAAGGTTGAGCCTCAAACTCTCTAATCAAAATACCCGGAGGGTCTGCATTCTGGGGTATTTGCGGTTGGTAGACTGGTGGTGGAGGGATCTGTTGGTTTTGTTGTTGGTTATGGAAGGGTTGTGGAGGGTAGTATGGTGGATAGTAGGGTGGATAGGGGTATGGGTAAGGTGGGTTGTTGTGTTGGTAGACAGGATTGTTGAAAGGGTTGTTTGGGTTTTGATTTTGGTTCTGGTTCAGTGGGTTCTGATTCTGGTTTTGTGCAGGGTTGTTTTGGTTATGTGGATTTGGGTTTTGGCTGGTACTTTCCCCTCGGGGTACTTGCTTGTGGCTATTAAGCACGCTGTCTCCTTCAACCCGTTCCACATTCTGATTAAGCCCTTCTCCATCGAGATCCAATCCTCCCCCCAAATTCTGATTCATCTCCAGCTGCAGTAGTCATCCTTTGTAGGAAGGCTCTATCCCTTCTGTCTATAGTCCCAGGATTAAATTTCATTCTATCTTCGCTCGTTTCACCCTTAGAGTGCATTTTCATAAACCTGAAACACCAAAAGAAAGATCAAAATGCAACTGGCTAATAACTAATAAAATAGAAAATAAATGCACTCACTACTAACTACTAAACTATTTCTAAGTTTTACTCAATGAGCATACATCGCCATCCCCGACAACGGCGCCATTGACTTGAATGCAAAATACTAGCTTAACTAGTAGTTACCCCACAAGAGTATGGGATCACTGTAGTATGGACGAGTATAGGGACCAAGTAGTATCGAACCCAAGGGAAAGTGTGTATGCGAATAAATCCCTAGAAATGTATGTCTCGTAGCTAATATGAATGCTATGTTTTGGTTTATGCTAATGCTTCTACTTATTTTATACTAATTATCAAACTAAAATAAATAAAACTAATCTAACTCCGATATGAAGTGCAAATATGATGGTGATGCTTGGGATAGGAATTCCTACGTATACTAACAGTGTTGGTACAATAACTAAAATAATCGTGATGTTCAAGTTATAATCCTAAGTGTACTAAAACTAGGCAATCAACTTCCCTAATCTAGCACAAGATTGAAAGAATAAAAGCTCAAGAATTAATCTAATACTTAGCTCGATCAACCTACTTCACTAATCCACTAATTAAATTATATGAATTGTGCTTAATTATTGAGGCCCTAATTTAACTAAGGTGATGCGGCCGTCCTCCCTAGATAAACTGGTAGATTATAAACCCCTTCAAAAACCCTCTCCTTAAGCCTATTCGTTATTAAAGAGTGATGCAGTCGTCTTCTCTCTAACAATTTTCGTACTTAATTCCAAGATTATTCTAGGGTTTATTAGAAACATTCAATAATTAAGAGAACTAAAACTATACATCATGAATTATCTTAATTACGTACCAACGTCCTACTTCTATGAGTTCATCCTATCCTAAGCATGCAATGGTTCTAGCCTAACATGGTTGTTTCAAGAATAAAAGCAATAATAAGATTCATAATCATATACATAATTGAAAGGTTTAGAGAATTCAAGAACATAAAAAAAAGATGAAAATAATCAATTAAAGTCTCAAAATAAATCTTTATAAATCTGGAAAACTAGGTTTACTCGTCTCAAGTACTCAAGAAAACAAGAATAAAAGGAAATCCGTTCGAAAGTAATAATTAATCTAAGAATTTGTATGCTAAAACCTCGATTAAACGATGAAAAACCTTGCCAAAAACTCTCAAAACTCCTTCCCAAGCTTCTCCTCTCTCAAAACTATGTCTAAGTATATGCAAATATGAATGGATATGCTTGGAAGGGTATATATAGGGCATGGGCTAAATTTGGGCGAAATTGGACTGAAAACCCGCTGAAAACGCTCGACCGCGCCTCCAGCTTGAGCGCCTAGCGCTCGAGCAGCCTTAACTCGAGCGTCCTTCTTCTCCAGCGCCTCGATAGAACTCGACCTCTGATCACTCGAGCGCTTCGCGCTCGAGCACATGCACCTCGAGTGGTCCTGGCCAATAGACTACGGGGGGCGCTCGACTTTACACCCTTGAGAGGATACCGCTCGAGCAAGACCAGGTCGAGTGGGTCTTGACACCAGTATGCGTGGGGCGCTCGAGCCCATGTGCTTGAGCACTTGGTGCTCGAGTGCTTCCTCCCTTTGAGCTAAATGATACTTTTCTTGGCACGAACTAATATTTTTCGTATTTCTTCAATATCTTCTCATCCGGGAGTCCGTTTGAGTCGATTCAAAGTCCTACAAACTCCATTTTTTGCCCTCTTTCCTAATATGAGCATCAAAGAGACAAATTGATTAGTTTATAAAAATGATACTCAAATAACTCCACATATGCTCAAAATATGGATGAATTGGGCTACAAAACATCACAATTTCACGCCTAATCAATCATCAAGTAAAGTAATATAGCATATGTGCATTTGCACGATTGGTGAGTGTAGAATGAATATGCCATTTTCGATTTTGGAATAATGAATGCTTTGTTTTGTGTAATTGAAGTACATATATTTATTTTATCCATAATTTTTATTTTTTTTATTTTACAACATGTGCATTTTCATTTCATTTCATTTTCAATAATAATATTAATTTAATTAGGAAAAAGTATAGAGTGGAAATAATTCATACATGAACCATTGAAGAGTATTAATTGCTTTTATTAAAGAGTATTAGTTGATATCACTGAAAAATATTAGTTGTTATCACTGAAGAGTATTAGTTGTTTACTGAAAATAAACTAAGACTCTTCAGTGAAAATAATTAATACCCTTTAGTGAAACTGTCTAATGTCTTTCAATGGTTCATATATGAACAAATTTCACTACATACATACTTCTTAATTAGACATCTTGCACTAAATTTTTGTCTTCATCATTTTGAGCAAGTGGCGAGTTTTAAAATGTAATATAAAAATAATTATTATTTAATCAATACATTTTTATATTAATTGTATTCATACTATATTATTACTAATTTGAGTGGCTGACTTGAAGCGAAAATACTAACTTTATACTAGTAGTTTCCCCGTAAGAGTACGGGTTCACTATAGTATGAGTAAGTATAGCAACCAAGTAATATCGAACCCACAGGATGGAGTGTATGCGAACAGATCCCTGAAGATCTATGCGTCGTAGCTAATATGAATGTATTTTTTTAGATTTTGAAGAATTAATTTTAAACTAAAATAAACTAAATAAACTAAAGAACAAGATAAACGAATTAACTAAGGTTTGTATTCAAATAAGTTATGGTGATGCTCAGGATAGGAATCCCTGCGTATACTAACGGAGTTGGTACGTAATCAAGATAATCGTGACGCGCAAGAAATAACCTAAGTAAAAGATTGCAAGACGAAAGCTCAAGATTTTATACCCTAATACTTTATCCTAACAATCAACTTCACTAATCCATGAACGAGTTAATAGATAGTGCTTAATTAACGAGACTCTAATTTAAACTAAGGTGATGTGGTCGTCCTCCTTAGATAAATCGGTAGATTAAGTAATCCTTTCTAAATCCTCTCATTAAGTCTACTAGTTGTTAAAGAGTGATACGGTCGTCCTCTCTCTAACACTTTTCGAACGAAATTCAAGAGTAAAGTTAAGACTAATTTTAAGAATTCATTAATTAAGAGAATTAAAACCCTAACGTCACGAATTACCCTAATTACGTACCCGCAACCTACTTCTACGAGTTCATCCTACCCTAAGCATGCAAGGGTTTTAGCTAGACATGATTTTTACAATAACGAAAACAATAGAAAAAGTGACGAACATAAACATGATGATTAGAACGAATACAAGATCAAACATAAACTAGGGTTTAAAGAAGTACTCGCAAAGAATTGAAATTTAATTAATGAAAACGAAGTTTAACGTGTTTAACGTAATCGAACTAATGAAAAGAATCTGAAAAACGAAAATAAACTAAGAATTTGTGCTAAAACTTCGATTTAAACGTAAAGTAAAGTTTGCTCCTCTCCTTCCTTTCCAAAAACAAACTCTAAAAGTCAAAATCTATCAAGTGGTAAGTGGTCGTCCGTAAAAACGTGCTCCAAAGGGGTATAAATAGGCAGCGGGTCGAATTGGGAGTTAATGGGCCAAAAATCACGTATGCTTGTGCACTACTCGTGCACGAGCTCTGTTGGTCCCGTTTTTTCATTCACAAACAAAGACAATATGGGAAATTAGGAGAAATTTTTTTTTTAACACTGATGTTATGCAAGTCAGTAAAGCAATAAAGAACACAACAATGTAAAGTGGTTCGGAGGCTCAAGCTCCTACATCCACTGCCTGATTTAACAGGAAATCCACTACCCGGGATTCTTGTTTTTAACGTGCCAAGGTGCACTCACAACTGGACTCACACCCCTCCGCGGAGCTGCCTCTCGAACTGGCCTCACATCCCTCTTCACTCAGGGACTGCCTCTCCTCACCTCACTGCAACACCTAACACTATTCTGGAAAAGGTTTAGTTTGGTTTGGTTCTCTCCAACTAGGTGAGATTTTCCCTTACATGGTTTTAGCCTTTAAGCTAAGGTTGGGAAAATCTCTCTAAGCTTAGGATGTATATGATGAGCTCGAGTATACAAACTGGAACACTCAAATATGACTATGAAGAACTCAGGTCAGTGTTCTTGATGGAGATGGTGCCTCCTTATGCCTCCCTTGAAACGCACCACTCTCACATCAGCTCCTTGCTTATTCACAAATGAAGCTTGAGTTTGTATTTATAGTGTGGATTTGAATGTTACCGTTGGAGAGAGTAACATTCAAATCCAGACTATCTCTGGAGTGAAATTCTCCTTTTCAGTAAAGTATGGCCTTTGTCAGCTTTTGTCAGATTTGCTGCCTTGACTTGATTGGTCCACGTGGACTGAGTCCAACGGCTCTTTTGTTCAGGGTACTTGATCAGGGTAGTCCTAACTTCAGGTGACTTCTCTTCAGCTGACTTGAAGTCCTCTTAGGATACTTTTCTTCAGTAGACTTGAGGTCTTCTTAGGAACTTTCATTGGACTTGAAGTCTACTCACTGGACTTCCTTCATTGGACTTTAAGTCTACTCAGGAGAGTTTCTCAGTAGACTTTCTCAGTAGACTTCCTTCATTGGACTTCCTTCATTGGACTTTAAGTCTACTCAGGAGAGTTTCTCAGTAGACTTTCTCAGTAGACTTCCTTCATTGGACTTTAAGTCTACTCAGGAGAGTTTCTCAGTAGACTTTCTCAGTAGACTTCCTTCATTGGACTTCCTTCATTGGACTTTAAGTCTACTCAGGAGAGTTGACATAAGGCAAATTGTCAGCCTCTCATTCCTCAGTAGCCTGACTCCTTCAGGATCTACTCGGCACAACACTGATCCTCATGACCATGCTCTTCACTGAGTAGTCCACTGACCAGCTTAGAAAGTCAGGTTTATACTCAGTGGGACTTCCTTCAGGACGGTCTTCAGGTCTTCAGGGGACTTGAGTTTGTTTCCTCTTGGATGGCTTCTGACTTCTTCAGGTTTATGAGTCCGCTGAGTTCCCCCTCAACAGAGTACCTGTAAACTGAAAACAAACTATCCTAACCTGAACCTTTACAAGACAATCCTGACCGCACACATCCTATTACAAGTCGTTTTGGAAAATCATCAAAACTAAATATCCCAACAAGCTCATTCCACTTGAGCACCCCAATTCGTCTAGAGAGCAAAAAGTGCACGACCACCTTTGCTCGTGCACTAGTGCACGACCTGCGACTACTCGTGCACACTGCACGAGTGCTCATGCACTAGTGCACGACCTTCACCTCCTCGAGCGCTATACACGACTGCTCGTGCAGGGGTGCACGAGTACTCCTTGCTTGTGCACTCCAATGATACTTTTGCTCCCTCAAACTAATATTTTTCATATTTCTTCGATATCTTCTCATCCGGGCGTCCGTTTGAGTCGATTCAAAGTCCTACGAACTCCTCTTTTCGCCCTCTATCCATCTATGAGCATCAAAGAGACAAATTCATCAGTTTATAGAAATGATACTCAAATGACTCTAAATACTCATCTAAATCAATCAAAATAAGGACATTTCGAGTGACGAATCATGACAATTTCATGCCTAATCAGTGGCACATCAATTCTCAAGGTGTTCGCCCTAACTTAATCATGAGAATTCTGACTATAAATCTACAAGAAATAATTGAAAGAACCATTAATTTTTTATTGAATGAAATAGAAAAAACACTAATTAAGTTGCTAGGCTTTCCAAAGGAATTCTACATTCCTAAACGAATGTCCCTGGATGGAATGGATGACTGCTAGTGGACAACAACAATCAACTTGAGTTCAACCTCACCCGAGCCATAGATGAAGGTTTATTCAAGAAGTGATACAAGAAAACTAAATTTTCACTCAAACTATACATTGCAGATATGATAAATAAACTAGATTTAACGGTTTATAATCTTTATTACATTAGCCAAAATAATAAAAAATGTATTATAATATGATGCAAATAAGAAAATACAATAACCACACATTATAAACACATGGTAAAATAGAATCAAGCATACAAAATGAAAGAGAAAATATGTATATAGGTCATTTGAGGTTTCCTCAAGATATTCAAAGACAAAAATATCATAAAATTAAGATAGACATAACTCAAGATTACACATTACAAGAAATAATTATTAGATCAGAAAGAATGTGCCTCCTCAAATACTTGAACTCATGTACAACAGACTGAAACCTCTATATCACTTGATTTCCTACAAGACAAGGAACACGTCTCTTGAATGCAGTGAAAATGGTTGCATGGTCTATAACAGAAGCCTGATAAAGATGACATTGTTAATTAATAACACCAACACCAAACTTTTGAATGTTAAGTTATAAACATAATCAAAGGATAATGTGAAAGAAAGAACCACATTCATACAAGTAATATCATCAGTATTGTTATAGAGTTAAGTGTGGCAAGGTCACAGAGTCCTTTGCATCTTTTGACTCTCTCTTAGCGTTATCTTATGGCCACAACACATCTTCACCTAAAAATTGAAAATATCTACAAACAACTGTTGGTCCCCAATTATACATCCTACAATATATAAGTTGGTTCAAGATTATAGAGCATTACACCTGGGTGTATCTAGATATATATATATATATATACAACGAAACTGCATTGGGCTTTTGCCACTTGCAGCTACAAGCTTCATCACATACTGTAAGTACTTTTCTTGTTTTAAGCCATTATGGAATTTCAATATCTATAATTTGCCCAAGATCTTCTATCTTATGATTCACACTGGAGAAGTGAATAAATTCATACCCAGATCCATAATTGTCCTTTTGTTCTTTATTTTCCCTTTTCTGTTGTTTTTCTCTCCCCTTGCTTTTCCTTTCTACGCACGAATTAATGATGTCCATAAAAAACTTTTGCAGGGAAGAGGGGAGTTATAAATTAAAAACTTCTTGGAAGTTTTATAACTGCCCTCATGATTTAAAATCTATAATATCCCGCTAATCATCATTATGGGAAACTTTGATATTTAAATCATGTTAATTTAATTAATATAATTGTGAATCTAATATTTAATTATTAGACCTATAAATTAAATGGACCACATTTATATGTTTAGAACAATAAAATTCTAACATTCTCCCACTTGGTCCTTGTAATAACTTGATGGTTTAATAATATCTATAAAGTGCTCCATTCATCAGATTCACATATATTAAACTTAGTTAAACTAGAATAGTTCGGATCATGGCGGTCACACATCATTTAGTGATATGATCCCTTCCATGTATCACTAAACAACTCTAGTCCTACGAACTTTAATTTGAAGATAATTGTAAGCTTCAAACTATCATAACTTGATGAAAACTGTAAGCATCAAGATAATTTGTTATCTCTCACAATAATGTGCACAATGTTATAAGATAACAATTTTTACAAAAAATGAAGAAACGAAAACTAAAATGATACAAGCATAATAACCAGAACAGTACTATCAATACAGCAAAGTTTTATCCATAATGCCCATTCGACCTACATGACCTGAAAAGATCTTGGGCGGTAATCCTTTAGTTAACGGATCCACTATCATACAATTAGTACTGATATGCTCAAAAAATATTGTTCATTTCTTTACTTCTTCCTTAACTGTCACGTACTTTAACTCCATGTGCTTAGCACCCTTAGAGTATTTGCTATTCTTTGAGAAGAAGACAACTGTAGAATTATCACAATAAATTCTCAGCGGCTTGGTTATATTGTCGACAATTTCAAGTCCTGAGACTAAGTTCCACAACCACAGTCCATGAACCATGGCCTCAAAGCACGCCATGAATCCAACCTCCATAGTGGAAGTAGCAATGACAGACTGCTTTCCACTTTTCCATGATACTGCTCCACCAGCTAATAGGAACAAATAAACAAATGTAGACTTTCTAGTATCTAAACACCCGATATAATCTAAATCTGAATAACCATTTATCTCGAATGATTCAGATCTCTTGTATGTAAGCATATGTTCTTTGGTGCCTTGCAAGTACCTTAGAACATTCTTTGCAGCTTTCCAATGATCCATCCCAGGATTGCTTTAGTATCTACCCAGCATACCAACAACAAAGCTTATGTCAGGTCTAGTACATGTTTGTACATACATCAAGCTCCCAACCACTGAAGCATAGGGAATCTTTTCCATTTATTTCTGTTCCAATTCACTTTTAGGACATTGCATTTGACTGAAATTATCACATTTCTGAATTGGAACTATTCCCGTGGAACACCTATCCATCCTAAATCTCTCTAAAACTTTATTGATGTAACCTTTATGTGATAATCCTAATACCCCTTGTGATCTATTACAAAATATTTCTATTCCAATCACATAAGAAGCATCACCCATATATTTCATCTCAAATTTTTTAGAGAGAAACTTTTTCACATCATGCAACAAACCCATATCATTAGCAGCAAGTAGTATCATCAACATACAGGACTAAACTAACAAACTTACTCTCATTGACCTTAATATAGATACACCGATCAACAGTGTTCTCTACAAAACCATAAGAAGTGATAATATCATTGAACTTAAGATACCATTAACGAGAAGCTTGCTTTAGTCCATAGATGGATTTCTTTAGCTTACACACTAGATTTTATTTTCCTTTAGCCACAAAACCTTCAGGCTGGTCCATATAAATATAAATATCTTTATCTAAATCCCTATTAAAAAATGCGATTTTAACATCCATTTGGTGTAGTTCAAGATCATATTGAGCCACCATAACCATGACAATTCAAAAGGAATCTTTCTTTGATACTGGAGAGAAAGTTTCCTTGTAATCAATGCCATCTTTCTGGGTGTAACCTTTAGCAACAAGTCTAGCCTTATACCTTTCAATATTGCCATTTGAGTCACGTTTGGTCTTAAAGACCCATTTACAACCAACTCGTTTAGAACTTTTAGGCAACTTGCCAAGTCCCAGATTTTTTTGTCATCCATCGATTTAAGTTCCTCTTTCATGGCATCATACCACTTTACAGAATTGTTACATTCCATGGCTTGTGTGAATGGGACAGGATCCTCATCAATCTCAAATCACATTCATCCTCAAGAGAATACACCACAAAGTCATCAGAAATAGTTGATCTTTTCTATCTCGTAGAATGTCTTAAAATTATTTCCTCTTGTGGTTCATCAACCTCTTGTGGTTCATTAATGATAGGTTCATCCATATTAACATCATCTTGTGGGTTTGGAACATCGATTTATTGTTCTGCTATGTTGTGTCTTTGTGATACAATAACCGAAATAACAACCGTAGAAGGATCATCGGGTGTAGATATTTGAACCCGAATTTCTTTAATGTCCACTTTTCGAGTTTCTAAACTCCCACTAGTTTGACCATTTCCAATGAACCGAGCATTTCCTGACTCGATAGTTCTTGTACTATGGTTAGGGCAATAAAACCTATGTCCCTTTGACTTTTCAGGATAGCCAATGAAGAACCCACTGACTATCCTAGGATTAAGTTTTCTTTCATGCAGATTATAAACTTTTATTTCTGCTTGACAACCCCAAACATGAAGATGTCTTAAGCTGGGCTTCCTACCAGTCCATAACTCATAATAAGTCTTAGGGACTGCTTTACTAGGAACCCTGTTAAGCAAGTATACTGCTGTCTTTAATGCATGCATCCACAATGAAATGGGTAAAGAACAGTTACTTAACATGCTCCTAACCATTTCCATTAGAGTACGATTTCGTCTTTCAGCTACACCATTTTATTGAGGAGTACCCGACATTGTATACTGTGCACAAATGCCTCGACTCTCAAGAAACTTTGCAAATTAACCTAGATTCTGTCCATTTTCATTATATTTTTCATAATATTCACCACCTCGATTTGATCTCACAACTTTTACCTTTTTTATCTAATTGTCTTTCCACCTCATCAATGAATACCTTTAGGAAATCCACTGATTGAGATTTATCATGCATTAGATAAATATAACCATAACGTGACAAATCATCTATAAAATTGAAGAAATATTTTTCACCGCCCCAAGAGGGAATGTCAAAAGGACCACACATATCAGTGTGAATAAGCTCAAGAAGTTGAGTACTTCTCGTGGCATCTTTCTTTAATGTGTGCTTAGTTTGTTTTCCTTTAATACAATCAACACACATATTCATGTCACTAAAGTCCAAATGAGGAAGAATTTCATTTTTCACCAACCTCGTTAACATTTCCTTGGAAATGTGACCCAATCTTTGATGCCACAAGAAAGTTGAACTTTCATTTGGTACACTACGTTTATAGCCTATGTTATTTTCTACATGAAATAGAGATTCGGCAAACATAATATTCAAATTGAAACGGTAAAGTAAATCACACGAAGTACCAGAACCATAATAGTAATTGTGCTTATACAACGAAAAAGTACCATTTCCAAATTTGAAATAAAAACCTAACACATCCAACTTTCCTACTGAAACAAGATTTCTAGCACATTCAGGAACATAGAGATAATTTTCTAGATCTAGATGACATCCAGTATCCAGGATCAATTTGTAAGTCCCAATGCCCTCTATTCGTGCGTTCATCCTGTTTCCCATAAACAAATATTGTTCACTTCTGTTTATGGGCTGGATTGTACTGAATCCCTATAAAACATGTGACACATGAGTAGTCGCACCAAAATCTATCCGCCAGGTATTATTAGGAACTTCAATAAGGTTTGATTCAAAGCATACGGAAACATAATGCATACCTTTCTTTTGGAACCAAGATTTTCTTTTAGGACAATCTTTCTTGAAGTGTCCTATCTTCTTACAGAAGTAACACTTGTTCTGTTGACCACCATCAACCTTCATTGGGGCCTTGTCCTTTTTCTTGTTCTTTTTACCCAGTTTAGTCTTACTACTACAACCTTCATCAACCGTGAGATGAATTGAGTGATCCTTTATCTTCTTTAATCTTCATTCCTCCTGCAACAACATGAATTTGAGCTCTTAAAAGTTCCATTTATCTTTAATGGTGTTGTAATTCACCTGGAACTGGCCAAATTTAGCAGGGAGGAAGTTCATGATAAATTGAACCAGAAAGGTCTCACTCACATTCATTCCCATAGTCTTGAGTTTTGCTGCTAGGTTGTACATTTGAGTTACATGATCATGAATAGGTTGTGACCAGTTAAATTTCTTTGTAGTAAGCTCACTCATAAGGTTGCCTACAATTAATTTGTCAGCTAAGTCCGACTAGGAATACTCTTTGAGTTTCAACATAAATTCCCTTGCATTTTCGGTCTTCTGTATCGAAGGCTTAATGGTTTCAGCCATGGTCATTTTCATTAGGTTTAAACTCAGCCTATTAGACCGCTCCCAAGTCTCGCATAAAGACTTGTCAGCTTCCGAGCTAGTCTCAGTAATGGCTGGAGGTATCTCTTCAGTAACTATTGGCTGCAGGGATCTGTTCGAACCAATCTACATAGTTCATCCCATTGAATTTAACCACTGCATTTCCCGATGCGAAGAGATTCATTGAAACTGCACAATTTCATATATGCTTACCTATTATTGCTTTGAGTTAACTATAATAAATCTAGAATATTTTTTATATACTTTACAACATGAATTTACATTCACCTTTGGGCAATATTTAAATACATGCACAATTATTGATGCTAAAATAAATTTAATAGACAACCACAACACTCATCAATTAAATTAAGCATGATATCTTTGTATAAACTTGCAAATTTAAATTTTACATGGTAGTCTCTTTCATTTTATAAATTATATACAATGGTCCACCTTTGGGTGACCTCCTAGTAATATAATTTATAAATACAATTGTTCAATCAATCCATAATGTCATTCTTTTTATAGCATCAACATTTCATGAACAATTGAAATAATACACTTAATAATTTAACTTTACAAACTAGGCCACTTTGATGACTAACTAGTTTCTATAATTTAAATTAAAATAAGTGTAAAAAATATTAACGTTGAATTAATTATATCCAACAAATTTTAATTAAATAATAAGCAATTCAAGATTTGCTTTAAATATTTTTCTGTCAATTAGTGAATACCAATTGTTGATAGGCGAACATCAACTAGATATGGAGCGAACAATTATTGAAGTCTAAAACAAAGAAAGTCACGATGTGGGCGCATTAACCAATCAAAGAGGTGTATGAAGTGACGAATCTGAGAGGTGTATACAGTGACGAGCAACTCCCCCGACGAACAACTAAGGGGCGAACAGGTATTAAGGCCCGGGACCAAGAATGAGCCAACTGTGAAGTCATCCATGACGAACAACTTGGTCAAAATATGATACAACAAATAGCCAAGGAGGTGTGTACAAGTGAACAAAGGACAAAGATCCCAAAGCCAAGCTGAACAAAGCCATAAGGCGAGCAACTTCCAAAGTACAACCTCAAGAGGCGAACAACTTTTAGTTGGAGAATCAACAAGATCAATTAAGCCGACCTAGGCGAACAACAGTGAGTCCGAGATAAGGACCAAAGAAGACTTTGTAACTAAGGTTCAGCTTAGATAAGATCAAAGGGACACATGTCAAGCATGCAGGCTAGGGAGACCAAGAGTCTTAGACACCTCATGCTTACTAGTCTCTATAAATAGTTGTTCTCCAGCTTATTCATGTAATTTTTTCGAATTTCAGACAAAAAATACACACAAATACACCCAAACTTACACATATACGAAATAATTTAAATTTCGATCTTCATTTTACCCGAATTCGTTAACCCAAGACTCGTTTTACCATTTACGGTGGTAATCAATCACACGTTATTGATTGGTGACGTAAAAACGGATTAAAACAGCCACTAATCCTCCCGATTAGATTTGTTCACCAACAATTTGGCGCTAGAAGAAGGGATCGAACCTTCGGTTTAGTGTGATTACTCAAGAACTTCAAGTTGAAAACTTGAAGATTCAAAGGAAATCTCAAGAAATATTTGAAGATACAAACAAAAGTGTTCTTGGTGTTCTTGGTGTTCTTCAATTTATAAATTAAGAAGTAATTTAAATTGAAATGCCTCAATCTAAAGAGACCCAAGGATCACGTTTGTCAAAAAGAGCATCTCAGACCCGAGCCACATCGGCCGACCACCAGGACCGTGACCCGAGACATGCGAATAGGTCACAACATACAGCCATAACACATAACCTCCCCCCTGAGATGGAGGCTTTGGCGAACAACCCCAACGAGTTAGCCAAAACCATTGCTGCTCTCCAGGCTCTCCAGAGACAACAAGAGCAGGTCAGGCCAACACAAGCAAGGCCAAGGGACAAGTCCCAAGAGGTTGTTAGGCCCAGGACTACCAGGGGCGAACAGCGAGAGGTTGATAGTGCCCAAGTCAGACGAAATAAGGGAAAGGCCAAGGTGGTCGACCAAGGAGAAGTACAGGCTGAGTCTGGTCGCGGACGAACAACTATGTCTAGCCATGGAACAACACGTTCCAGTGCCCAAGACAGGCTTAGCCAACCCCAGCGGGAAGCTGCTCGCCGGGGAGCAGGAGATGGGCGAGCAACTTTTGAACAGCCTCGCCCATCAGTCCATGAAAGACTCTCCCAGTCAGCCTTTAGGCGCCTAGGGCCAAATGCGGCGAACAACATTAGGAGGCAAGCCCAGGAAGTGCCCACTCCAAGCGAGGGACTGCGACGAGCAGAAAGGTTAATGCCTTTGCTCGCCGAACAGCCTCCAAGTCAGGGGGCACCTCTTGATGAATTATCAAGCCTAAGGAGGGCTGTGGAGAACATGCAGGGGCAACTAGACCAACAGAGGGGGATGGGAACGACCAGCATGCCATCCTCACCTTTGGCAGCTCACATTTTGAAGGCCCCGATACAGAAAAAGATTCAATTTCCGGCTAGCATTCAATATGAAGGCATCGCCGACCCCCGGGTCCACTTAACGAAGTATACGGATTACATGGTCTCCGTGGGGGCCAGCGATGCCACCCAATGCCGGAATTTTCCATTAACATTGGGCGATCGGGTTCACAAGTGGTTTTCATCAATGCCGCCGGCATCAATCCACTCGTTCGTCCAGCTAAGTCGAGAATTTCTTTCTCACTTTTCAACGGCGGGGTCGTATCTTTCCCAAAAACACCGGCTATCAGATTTGAGGCAGAATGATGATGAAACTGACCGGGCGTTTATGGAAAGATTCGATAAAGTTTTGCTAGAAGGAGAACCGGTGAGCGAAGATACAAAGATCGTCGCTGTGATGGCCGGATTGAAAAAAGGGTCGAAGTTATGGAAGGAGGTACGTCTGAAGTGCCCAAAGACTTATGCCGAGTTCAGAAACCAAGCTGGCATTTTCGTTTCCATGCACGAGGCCCTACAGACAAATTTAGGGGAGAACAAAGCTGATCCTAAGGAGAATAACAAAAAGCCCGTCGGGACAAGCTACAGGGTCCCAAAAAATATGAAAGCATTCACCGAAGGATCGGATTTGAAAGAAAAATTGAACCAAGTATTGACAGTATCAGTTGATACTGTGTATGAGAGCGTAAAGGAGAAAGAGTTGCTTTCCCCACCACGTAAAATCCGTCAGGATACTGGCAAACTCAACCCGAACAAGTATTGTGCCTACCATCAAAGCGTGGGGCATTTTACGAGTGAGTGTAGAGATTTGCTTAAGCAACTCTGGCGATTTTATGAGGAGGGAAAGCTCTCCGATTTCGTTAAGAGGCAACCTGGGAAAAGAGCTCGGGAGAACAACTCAGAAGATGAAGAGGATGGTCAACCTCAGAGAAACAACAAACCCGGACGACCAGTTCCCAGTATGCCGGCTCAACCTTTAGAAGACCTGTTCATGATGGAACCCGCAGGTCCCGCAGGAGGGTGTTTTGATGGACAACCACCTGACTCTAACCGGAAGAGGAAAGCGGAGCTACGAGCGATTGGCCAAGTACAAGAGATGGGAGTTAAGCCGTCTATCATGCAAACGGCGGAATTAACTTTCACCGAAAAAGACCTTGAAGGCGTCTTAACTCCACACAATGATTCGCTCGTAATCTGTGCCAAGATTATGGGGACCAGAGTCCACAGACTGTTGGTGGACACCGGAGCCTACACGAACATCTTATTCAAGAAGACCCTCGATAATCTGGGAGATTATTCGGGTTATGTTCGGAATACAACACATAGAATTATAGGCTTCGGAAATGCTGTGACAACACCGTTGGGAATTGTAACATTAGCTGTACAACTTGTAACGGTCAATGAACCCGAAAGAAATATAACAAGAATGGTAGATTTCTTGGTTGTAGACCAGGAGTCGACCTATAACGGGTTTCTTGGCCGACCTTTTCTTAATGAATTTAAAGCTGCGTGTTCCACTTACCACTATTGTTTGAAATTTCCAACAGCCAGTGGAACAGGCACAATTAAGGGAGACCAACGGAGAGCACGAGAATGCGTTCAACAGCTACGAGCAAAATTTGTACAAATATCCATGATGGAAGCAGCAAGTTATCCCATCGACGAACCATCAATACTAAACAATATGATGGACATAGACGACCACATGGATGCGGACGAACAGCACTTGAACGAGCAAGTGTTGGACGAACAACTCGTTACCACCCGGGAGGAGTATCCATCTGACGAACAATAAGGGGGTGATGACGAACAACCTTCAGTAGAAGACTTGGAGGGCCAAGTACAAACGAACAACAATGGGACGGAGCCAACTGATGATCTTGAACCCCGCCTGGGGGCAGAGCCGATGGACATCGAAAATGATTCCAACCCTGAGGAACCCATACTTGATCCCCGTTGGAAGGGACAAAAACGACGAGCAACTCCAGTCGAAGAGCTGGAGGCGTTCAAAGTTAATCCCAACAACGAGGATCTTGAATTATTCATAGGATCTGAGCTCCCAGAGCCTTACAGATCCCGAATGAAAGAGTTCCTCACCAAGAATCTAGATGTTTTCGCTTGGTCTCATGCGGATATGGTGGGGATAGACCCGAAACATGCTTGTCATAAGCTGAACATAAATCAAGCAAAAAAGCCCGTCCATCAAAAACGAAGGAAGTACGGCCCGGACAAATACCAAGCCTTGAATGAAGAAGTTAAAAAGTTGCTAGACAATGATCTCATTCGACAAGCACTCTGTCCACAATGGGTAGCAAACCCAGTACTCGTGAGGAAACCAAACGGGACCTGGAGGCTATGCATAGACTTTACAGATCTGAATGCAGCATGCCCGAAGGACAACTTTCCTCTCCCGCACATCGATCAATTGGTGGACAGCACTGCGGGTCACGAAATGCTAACATTCATGGATGCTTTTGCAGGGTATCATCAAATCCCAATGCATCCTGACGATCAAGAAAGCACAGCTTTTTATACTAACAAGAACTTGATGTGTTGGAAGAGAATGCCGTTCGGCCTCATAAATGCTGGAGCAACATATCAAAGGCTGGTGAACAAGATGTTTGATCAACAAATAGGAGATACGGTTGAAGTCTATGTAGACGATATCGTAGTCAAAAGTCCCAAGAAGGAAGACCATCTTCAACATCTGACTCAAGTGTTCGAAATTCTACGACACTATAACATGAAGTTGAATCCAAAGAAAAGCAGCTTTGGAGTTCACTCAGGAAAATTCTTGGGTCATCTTGTTAGCCAGCGGGGAATTGAGGCCAACCCATCAAAAGTTAAAGCCATCATGGATATGCAACCACCACGTTCGGTGAAAGAAGTGCAAAGACTCACCGGGTGCCTAGCAGCATTGAACCGGTTCATATCCAGGTCGGGGAACAAGTGCCGTCCATTCTTCGAGGCCATCAAAAAAGGGAAGTTTGCATGGACTAACAACTGCCAAGCGGCTTTCGATCAACTTAAAGACTACCTGGGAGATGTCAAAATCCTATCAAAACCAATCCCAGGAGAAAAGCTCTTTCTATACTTAGCCGCATCAGAAGTTGCCATCAGTTCTGTTTTGGTGCGGGAGGACGGCAAGTTCCATCAACCAATCTATTACGTCAGCCAAGCTTTACACGAAGCAGAGATCAAATATGCCCCAACCGAAAAGCTGGCGTATGCTTTGGTTATGAGCGTGAGAAAGTTACGACCATACTTCTTTGACCATCAAGTCGAAGTTCTAACAACTTTCCCGCTCAGGCAAATTCTCCATCGCCCCGACACTGCAGGTCGTCTTTTAAGATGGTCACTGGAGATTAGCCAATTCGGGGTGACCTATGCTCCTCGAACGGCGATCAAAGGGCAAGCATTAGCCGACTTTATAGTCGAACTAACTTTCCCACCAGATCCGACGAGAGGACTTGATCACCCTTGGCATCTCTATGTGGACGGATCATCAACCAACATAGCCTCGGGGGCAGGAGTAGTATTAATAAGTCCAAACAGACAAGTATTCACCTCGGCAATCAGATTTGGTTTCATGGCAACCAACAACGAAGCTGAGTATGAAGCTCTTATCGCTGGTCTCCACCTATCCCTCGCAGTTGGTGTCAGACGCTTGCAAATATTTGGCGATTCACAATTGATCGTGAACCAAGTCCGAGGTGAATACGAAGCAAAAGATGATCACATGATCGAGTATCAACGGATTGTTGCTCACCTGATGTCCATGTTGCAGCAAGTCTTCATACAGCAAATTCCAAGGACGAGCAACACTCAAGCAGACGCGCTTGCCCGACTAGCAACGAGTGAAGGCCCCATAGAGTTGGCAGATATTATAGTTACAAAGATGAAAGATCCATCAACAGTAAGTTATAATGTCAATCAACTCGACGATCAAACCAGTGAAGAAGAAGACTGGAGAACAAGTATAGTCAAATACTTGAAAAATGGGGAAAAACCAAACAACCCTTTTGAAGCTGCCAAGCTAATAAAGCGAGCCGCCAGATATACTCTGGTGGGCGAGCAACTCTACAAAAGGGGAATATCAATCCCACTTCTCAAGTGTTTGCCTAGGGGGCAAGGGCAAGCAGTACTTGAAGAGATACATGCTGGAGTATGTGGAAATCATACTGGGGGGCAAGCTTTGGCATACAAGACAATCAGACAAGGCTATTATTGGCCGACCTTACGTCAAGATGCAATCAAAAAAGCCAAAACTTGCCATCAATGTCAGATTTTTGCCCCAGGCATCCATACCCCGGCTCAGGAACTTGTGTCAGTATACAGCCCATGGCCTTTTGCAAGATGGGGGATGGACATCATTGGTCCTTTCCCGGCTGGAGTTGGAAATGTTCGATTCGCCGTCGTGGCAGTCGATTATTACACAAAATGGGCGGAAGCAGAGGCCATGGTGAATATAACACAGCAGAAGATGATCAACTTTATTTGGAAGAACATTGTCTGTCGTTTCGGAGTTCCACAGGCAATTGTGACAGACAATGGTCCACAGTTTGATGGACAAGAGTTGAGAGAATTCTGTACGAAGTGGGGGATCAAGAAACATTACTCCACACCTTATCATCCCCAGTCGAATGGACAAGTTGAAGCCGTAAATAAAATCATAAAGCATACATTAAAAGTACGACTGGCGGAGAGTAAAAGCAGTTGGTCTACAGAACTTCCGGAAGTCTTATGGGCATACAGAGTTTCTCCCAGGTCGAGCACCGGAGAAACACCCTTTGCAATGGCTTTCGGAACAGAGGCTGTAATACCAATTGAGTTAAAGGCCACTACATTCAGGACGACCAACTTTGATGAACAGGCGAACAACTCTGCTCTAAATGCTGAATTGGATTTGCTCGAAGAAAAAAGATTGAATGCCGAGCTAAAAAATGCCACATACAAGCAGCGAGCAGAACGTTACTATAATTCCCATGTAAAAGTTAGGGAATTCAGAGTTGGAGATTTGGTTCTAAGAAAGTTGCTCGCCCAACCTCCAGGCGTATTGGGACCAACTTGGGAGGGCCCGTATCGTATAACAGAAAAATACGTCAATGGCGTGTACGATATTGAAGACATGGAAGGCAAGCTGGCCCAATACTCCTGGAATGCCGTGCATCTAAAGAAGTACTATCAATAAAGTTGGGCGAACAAATGTCTTGGGGGGCAAGGGATGCGTATGAGTTGAAGGAAGGCTAAGAAGGCAGCTAAAAACTTGCCTAATTTTTTAAAATTTTCTCAAATATAGATTCAAAAGTTGCTCGGCACGTTGTATAGTCTGGTGCTAGTGCTTTTGGTTTTATAGATAGAGTTGCTCGGCAAAATATTATAAGCGAGCAAGTTTTAGTTTGTGTTTAAAGTTGTTCGTCAGATTGTATATGATAGTGATGGACAGTCTTATAACACTTGTAATTATTTTGCAATGTAAATATAATAGTTGTTCGTCAAAAGAGGAAAAGTCCAAAAGCTCGAGGTACAAGTCCATTCAAAGGTTGTTCGTTTTACAAATGAACAGAACCTAAGGACCAAAGCCACTTAAAGGTTGTTTGTTTTTTAAAATGAACAGAACCTAAGGCTAAACCCTGATTCCACTAAAGGCAAAGTTCAATTCGAACAAAAGCCCAATACTATATGTTACAATTGTAAAAGCATTGACAGAAATGTAAAGGCAATTGACATATATAAGAAAATGAGCGAACATGAGAAAGACATTTTCCATTAAAGAAAGGCATTAAGCCTAAAAAATAGTACAAGCTGGAAGCAGCCATTACAAGTACTACAAAAAGGAGCGAGCAACTACTACAAAAGAAGAAAAGAAAAAAGTTAAGTCCTAAAACTACTGCTGTTCGGTGGGGGGAGGATCTTGAGGTTGCTCGGCAGAGGGGTCGACAATCATGTCCCGAGCAAGGTCTTCGGCCGCCTTATCCTCCGCTTCTTTAGCAATTTGCTCGTCCGCGGCAGCCGGTTCATCTCCTTGCTCGCCATCATCAACAATTGGTGGAGGATGAGTGATGGTGATGCTGGGGTCGAGTTTATCCAGTTTAACCCCTAGCACAGCCAAATCCGCCAATTGGATTTTAACGTTGTTCGGCGGAGGATAGTTCTCGAGGAACTCATTCAAATCCTTAGCCATCTCCTCCACCATCTCCTTGTAATCATAGGCATCAGCCGTACGGATGCTGTCCGCGTAGGCACAAATATATCCAAGGTTGGAGATGGGGCCGGTACGAGTTTGAACCTCCTCTTCAAGTTGCTCACGGGTGAAGAGGTTGGCTTCTGCTTCCCGGAGACGAGCATTCTCCGCCTCAAGCTCAGCAATTCTTTGTTCGGCCGAAGTCAATCTCTTCTCTCCCTCACCGAGCAAAATCTCCTTGTCCCCAAGCAGGGCCTCTTTATCCTTCAGCTCTTTGGACATGGCCTGAATCTCTTCAAGGCGCTTGTGCTCAGCATCAATGTAAACATTGATCTGGTTGTTAAGGCGAGCAATCTTGGCCTCGTATTGGCTCACCAGGCCATCCTTTTCTTCAGTAAGCTGCCGAGCAGTATTCGCATATTGGCGAGCAGACTTTTCTTGCTCGGCAACTTGGGTGATTGCCCTCTGAGCAGTAACAAGGCCGTTGGCGACGAGCATCATCGAGAGATGGAGATTGTCCATTTGCCCCTGCTGAAGGATGGCCTTGTCCAGAGGACGCGTCCAGGCCCGGGCGACCAACTCCGTCGCCTTGCGAACATGTTCGCCAGGAATCTCCCTTATGTTTACGGGAGTCTTCGAGCAAGCGTACTGATGTACAACACTTGCTCGGCCGGGATAATCATCGGCACGGTATCTGCAAACAAAAAAGCAATTGATACTTAGAAAAATAAAAAAAATGGATGAAAGTTGTTTGGCAAGAGAGGATAGATACTTACTCGGCAAACTTCCGATCATCCCATCCTAGGAATGTAAGATCTTCTGGGCCACGGAGTGAGCCTACATCTTTGCTCGCTTTTCCCGACTTTTCCGTGGGCTCCCCAGAAGAACGCCTTATAACATCCTCTTCGTGGCGAGCATAACTTTCGCCCACCTTTTCTTTCCCCTTGCCGGGGACATCTCCGGCCAGTGGGGTCCCATCTGCCTTCTTAAGGCGCTTACCACCACGAGGTGGGGAGACGGGAGGAGACCGAATTTGAACTGGGGGGGCAGCCGGTCTTGGAACTTTGGCCCCCTCAGGCTTGTTCGACATGGCGAGCACAGCTTGGGGAGGGTCACCTCTTCTTTTCTTCCCTCTTGGTGGCCCCATTTCAAGGACCCTTTGCTCGAGAAGAGCGTAGCTTGGAGGGACGGCAACTGTTACTTGCTCGGCTAAAAAAAAAAAATATATATATATATTAGGCGAGCAAGTTAAACAAAACATTGACGAACAAAACATTTGAACCGAAAGTTAGAAATTTTCATACCTGGGGGCACCTCAGCTTGAGCCTCCAGGTGGTGAGGATAGGTCAAGAGGCGAGCAGCTTTTTGACACCTTGATCGGCAAAGATAGTCAATAGTTCTATCTGCTCGGTTACGGAGGCCGACCAGGCACGATGTAAACAGAAACTCGGAGCTCAACTCTTCTTCCGAATTCCACTTGAGTAGACGAGGGCCTGCGAACAAACAAAAAAAGTTGAATTAGAACAACTGTCCAAAGGCGAGCAAGAATTGAACTTACGTTTCAGTTTTCCATAGGCTGCTGGAGAATTTATTCGTCCAGGGCCGCCGTGTGGACCAGAAGATGCTCGCCAATCACCCCCAATCCAGAAGAAGTGCTGTTTCCAATCACGAATCTTGTTCGGCACCTCTTCCACCATTTTCAACCCAGTCCTGGCCTTGAGGTAGTGATAGCCATCTTCTCCTCGGGGGCAACTTGTGATTGTCATCAGGTAGTTGATCTCTTCCGCAGTGATCCGATCAACGTACCCCTCCAAAGCGAACAGGCACATAGAGCCTAAAAGGTTCATCCACCCAATTGGGGTAATTTGAGTGATAGCCAAGTTGGTCGCCTCTAAGAATCGACCAACAACAGGTGGAAGAGGTAACTTCAGCCCAGCAGTCAAGGTGTGGATGTTGATCGCCGTGCACCCAGGAGGTGGGCGATCAGCTCTTTCCTTCCTCTGAGGTGCCCACATATGAATATCATATGGGATCTTATAGTCCTTCCGGATAGTATCCAGTTCATCTTCGCGAACAACACTCTTGATCTTGCTCGCCTGGTAATCAGTCTTCACCTTGTCCATTATTTGTCTTTGTGGACGAGGAAAGCTGTTCGCATACCTTTCAGCATATGCTCGCCATTCGAATAGGCGAGCAACCCCAGCCGGGATCTCACTTTCCCGCATCCTTGGGGATGGAAAATTGATACCCTCCAAAAACTCACGAGTAAGTTCGTTGGATTCTGGAACTTCAGTTTCGGCAGAAGAAGAGTTTTCGTCCAGATTGTTGTTCGCCACAACTATTAGCCCTCTTCCAGATGGGCCCGCACTGGTGTCCTCCACAGAACGAACAACAGAATCCACGTGAGCGTTCGACGCTGAAGAAACCTCAACTGGCTCTAGATCGCGAGCAACAATGGGAAAAAGGGGATCTAGGGTCTCCTCAGTTTTATTACTCGAATGCGAAGACATAGGAGGGAGAGGGAAAATCTGGGTAGTGACGGATATGACGGATATTGTTGCAGACGGCGGCACTTTCCCGGAGAAGACGGTGGCGCTCGGATCCACACGGCGGCGATTGAATTTTCGAGAGAAAAAGTAGAGAAAAAGATAGAAAGAAGAAGAATAGCTACCTGGGATTTAAAATTTGAAGCCAAATATTGAAGGACGGATGCCGGAGAGCTTGAAATCGCCGGAGGAGGATGGAAATCGCCGGAGCACTGTAGCAAGAGGGGGAAAAGTGGGAAAATTTTCAGTTTTCCCACTATTTATACCCCAAGCAAAAACGGGGTCCTAGACGTAATTTTCCGAAAACTCAGAGGTCAAATTGAAAGAAAACGGGGTAATTCCTAAACAAGTTCAAAAGTTGAAGGGCCTATAAGCAATTATAGGGGCGCGTGGCCTCGGGGTTGCTCGCGCGTGAACGGCGCGCAATCATTACACTGGCGTCATCTTCGTACAACTCCCAGACCTCGGGAAGACGAAATGACGGACCATACGATGCTCGCCCAGACCAATGATGTTCGTCCCAACCCTCATTATTTTGATATCCTAACTATAGTTGCTCGCCACAAAGTTGCTCGTCTGGAACAACGTATAGTCAGGATAGGGGGCAATTGTTGATAGGCGAACATCAACTAGATATGGAGCGAACAATTATTGAAGTCTAAAACAAAGAAAGTCACGATGTGGGCGCATTAACCAATCAAAGAGGTGTATGAAGTGACGAATCTGAGAGGTGTATACAGTGACGAGCAACTCCCCCGACGAACAACTAAGGGGCGAACAGGTATTAAGGCCCGGGACCAAGAATGAGCCAACTGTGAAGTCATCCATGACGAACAACTTGGTCAAAATATGATACAACAAATAGCCAAGGAGGTGTGTACAAGTGAACAAAGGACAAAGATCCCAAAGCCAAGCTGAACAAAGCCATAAGGCGAGCAACTTCCAAAGTACAACCTCAAGAGGCGAACAACTTTTAGTTGGAGAATCAACAAGATCAATTAAGCCGACCTAGGCGAACAACAGTGAGTCCGAGATAAGGACCAAAGAAGACTTTGTAACTAAGGTTCAGCTTAGATAAGATCAAAGGGACACATGTCAAGCATGCAGGCTAGGGAGACCAAGAGTCTTAGACACCTCATGCTTACTAGTCTCTATAAATAGTTGTTCTCCAGCTTATTCATGTAATTTTTTCGAATTTCAGACAAAAAATACACACAAATACACCCAAACTTACACATATACGAAATAATTTAAATTTCGATCTTCATTTTACCCGAATTCGTTAACCCAAGACTCGTTTTACCATTTACGGTGGTAATCAATCACACGTTATTGATTGGTGACGTAAAAATGGATTAAAACAGCCACTAATCCTCCCGATTAGATTCGTTCACCAACACCAATTTAATATCGTTATTCTTTCGTATATATCAAATATGTATATACATAAGAAATCCACTAAAAATTCTACTTAAGAATTAGTCAAACTAATTATATCCATATTTCAAGATTTAATACAATAAAGGGGCAAATTCTTTTTTAGCCATGGTGTATATGTAATATATCAAAAATGCCCTAACCATTTGAAAAAATTATTTTTTAACCATTTTGACATTTCCAATTTCTTTTCTAACAAGTTGAAGGGTATAATTACATTTTGACCCCTAAAAGAAACATTTTATTCCCATTGAATCCCCTGCCCTAAGGTGACCGATTGGGTAGAAAAGAATTTTTTCATCAATCAATTTACTTCAATTTCCCTCCTCAATTGTTGCAAAATTCGATCTTTTCATCCAAGTTCCCCCTGAAATGCAATTTCCCCCATTCTTAACGGAAAACGTAGGTGGGTTGTAGGTGGGTTTTGAAAGCAATCAATCGAATTGGAGCTGGGTGCAATTTCCACCATTGTTAACGGTAAAACGTGGGTGGGTTGTAGTTGGCTTTTGAAAGCAATCAATCGAATTGGAGATGAGTTTGTTTTCGAATGTGAAAACAAAAAACGTGTTTTGTTGAAAGCTTCAAGTTGAAAGCTTTCGTGAATTTGAAGGTATGTATTCTATTTTTTTCGACTCTCCGTTTTCAGGCTCTTATTTTTTCTCAAATTTCTTTAGTTAACCATGTACATTGATTGGTTTTCTTCTTGTTATTCCTTGTTATTTGCGCGTTGAATTTAAGTCTGGTCACTTATTTTACACGGTATTTAACTACCCCTGTTTTGCTTCCGTAGTTCTTGTAATTGTTATTTTACACGGTATTTAACTACCCCTGTGTTGCTTCCCTATTTTACTGTAACTTAAGTTTGTAGCATTAATTTATATCTTCATTGTTTTACATGAATAGATATGAAGAAGACAAGGAAATTTTTGGGTGTACATTATAATGGATTTTTTGAAGATTCGAAATATGTTGGTGGTAGTTTTGGTGCTGTTCGGATATTTGAGCAGAAGATGAAGCTCAGTAACTTTAGTAGACTTGTTCTTGAATTCTGTGGTCCAACTAGCTGCGGGAAATATTATACATTTTTCGAACTTGCAAAATTTGGATCTCCATCAAAGGTTAAAAATATTTTTGTTGAGATTAAGAACGATGATGATGTCGAGTCGTTTCTTACTTGTTCAGATGCCCCCGAGGTTTATGTGTGCAGTGAGTCACTTGAAATCCCCATTTGTGAAGATTTAGGTGAGCAGGGCACGACAAGTTCATCTGTTAAAAAAAAGATATGAATGGTTTGGAGGATTTAGCTTCTAATAATTTTAGTTTTCCCCCAAATATTCCCGATCATCATGTGGCTATAGATAGTGACAAAGAGTTAGGTAGTCCCCACTGTTCTGAATCTTCATACTCCTCATATGAATCAGAGGATGAAGATGACTGCCCACCCCCAGTACCCACCCATCCAGTACCTAATCTGCCTATTCCTGATCCTTGGTTCCTCCCACTCATCCCCAAAAATTTACATCCCCAGGAAGTACATTCCCCACCAACCTTCCAAAAGCACGTTCCTGGACAGTTATCCACAAATGACGTATTTTTGTCCAAAGCAGAAATGGTTCGCTCTGTTGGTCTCCACCATCTTAACAATCACTTAGAGTTTCGTATTGCACGGTCGTGTACTGAGAGATGGGGTGCGGTCTGTCCTAATTCGGATTGTTCCTTTGCAATCAATGCAAGGTCCATGAAAGGGGTATGGGGGTTCAGCCTTTGTAAAAGTCACACATGTCGTTTTGATCCCGATCGCAATCGACCAAGAAGGCTCCCTTCAAAAGTGCTTGGGTCCATATTTGCTAACAAACAGAAGGACAGGGAGGATGCCTACACACCCAAGAGTATCCAAACAGAGTTGAGTAAAATGTATGGGATGGATGTGTTGTATGGCCAATCCTTTAGGTCGAAGCATCGCATGGCCGACATAATATATGGAAATCATCTCGAGTCATTTAAGATGCTTCCTTCTTACCTGGAAATGCTAGGTACTGCAAATCCCGGATCTCAAATGAAGCTTTTAAGGGAACATGACGGTAGGTTCAAATATGTTTTTTTGCACTTCGTGCTTCAATCGATGGTTTTAAACACGCAAGGCCTGTTATAGTTGTCGATGGAACTCACTTGAAGGGAAAATACAAGGGTATTGTATTTGTTGTTGTTACCCAAGATGTGAACCATCGAGTGTTTCCCCTGGCAATGGGCATTGGTGCTGTAGAAAACAATGAGTCATGGACGTGGTTCCTTCATCGATTAAGAGAAGCCTTTGGTTCACCTCCAGGTCTTTTGATTGTGTCTGACCAACACTTGAGCATAATACATGCTGTTGAGACTGTTTTTCCGGGTGTAGCTCATGGTTTGTGTTTTTTCCATCTAAACAAGAAATATGCTAAATACGGGAAGACTGTGGCAGATTGTTTCTCATCAGCAGCACATACCTATATTCCTGATGAATTCAACAGGTACATCTAAATTGTAAATTCTTTATCCTTTAATTATTTTTGCATAACATGTTTTTGAGTTCTTACTCTTGTGTTTTAATTTATGTAATTTGGAATCATATGTAGATGCATGAGTGTTCTTGATAGTGTTTCTGGAGGTAAACTGGGTGAATCTCTACGAAGTAAAGGGTTTGATCGCTGGTCACGAGTTCACTGCAAAACTCGTCGGTATGAGTTCATGACGTCAAACTGTGCAGAGTCGTGGAACAGTCGAATTCTTTGGGCACGTGATAAGCTAGTTGTCTATGTTTTAGAAGCAATTAGACATGTTATGCAAGATTGGTTCAACGAAAGGAGTACTGAGCTAGGTTCAGAGTCTGGTTACCTTTGCTCGCGTGTATCCAATATCCTTTCTAGGCAACAAATAATGGTCGATTCACACAGCGTCGAGCAGGTGACTGCATATCAGTTTACAGTGTCCAGGGAAAACATCAGTTACATGGTCGACTTGGATAAGCGTACCTGCTCATGCTTTCAGTTTGAAAATGAAGGTATTCCATGCGTTCATGCTCACGCTGCCATCAGGTACGATGTATATTTGTCGTACAGTTTTATTTTGCTGATATTTGCGATTAGTATGTTTATTGGTTCGTTAATAATGTTGACATGTGATTAGTATGCTCATTGCTTGCTTTATTGGTGTTTTTACAGGAAGCGTAATTTGAAAGTGAGTAGGTATGTCGATATTTGCTACACATCTGATAGTGTGCGACGAATGTGAGCTGGTTCAGTAATGCCCGTACCCGATCTGAAAAACTGGTGTGTTTCTGAAAATACGAAAGATGTTGTATGCAATCCACCACCTATACACAGGCAAGCTAGTCGGCCAAGGATGAGCAGGAAGAAAGCCAAATTAGAGCTGAAGCCTAAGAAGAAGCGCAAGAGACAGCAATGCGTACGCTGCCATGGGTTTGACCACAATCAAGCAACCTGCCATGTGTTCATGCCTTTAAATTCTGGAAAAAGTCAACATTCATTGGATGAACCAGAGTCATCCTGTCGTCCTCCTCAAATGAGTCATTCCTAATGTACTAACATTCAACTTTGGAATATTAATTAATGATATGTATTCTGCTATTTGGTATATTTTGTAATAGTTTGACAAGTTTTGTAATGTGAATGGGATGTGGCATATTCTAGCTTGTATATATACGTTAATTTCATTATTATTTGTCTTAGTTTTTTTAAGTGGTGGTAACTACTTAGTTGATGTGGAATGGGACGGAGTGTAGTGGAGTGTATTGTTAAGTTTGTGGACTGTAATGGAATGTGGCGTATTCTAACTTGTAGATGCATGTTCCTTTATTATTAACTGTGTTTAAGTTTTTGGCTGGTGGAAACAATGTAGTTCATGTGGAATGTGTCGAAGTGTAGTGGAGTGGGTTGTTAAGTGTGTGGAATACAATTATTAATTATTTTCTCCTCCTGGAATATTTAGACCACACTATGTTTAGACCACACATTATTCCACATTTAGACCACACTATTTTTATAAGAACTTCATGTCCACGTTACAAGTACTGTATTTCAATTTAATACACATTCTTGGGAGTTTAGACCACACTATTCTATTCCACACCAGTCCATACTATTCCACATAGCGGTAGTTTTATTGCAACCCAATACACATTATTCCACATTTAGACCACACTATTCCAAACTTGTAAACCCCTATATACATTATTTCACATTTATACCACATTATTCCACATTTAGACCACAATATTCTATTCCACACCAGTCCACACTATTCCACATAGCGGTAGTTTTATTGCAACCCAATACGCATTATTCCACATTTAGACCACACTATTCCAAACTTGTAAACCCCTATATACATTATTTCACATTTATACCACATTTAGACCACAATATTCTATTCCACACCAGTCCACACTATTCCACATAGCGGTAGTTTTATTGCAACCCAATACACATTATTCCACATTTAGACCACACTATTCCACACTTGTAAACCCCTATATACATTATTTCACATTTATACCACATTATTCCACATTTACACCACAATATTCTATTCCACACCAGTCCACACTATTCCACATAACGGTAGTTTTATTGCAACCCAATACACATTATTCCACATTTAGACCACAATATTCCACACTTGTAAACCCCTATATACATTATTTCACATTTATACCACATTATTCCACATTTACACCACAATATTCTATTCCGCATCAGTCCACAATATTCCACATAGGGGTATTTTTATTGCAACCCAATATACATTATTCCACATTTAGACCACACTATTCCAAACTTGTAAACCCCTATATACATTATTTCACATTTATACCACATTATTCCACATTTAGACCACAATATTCTATTCCACACCAGTCCACACTATTCCACATAGCGGTAGTTTTATTGCAACCCAATATACATTATTCCACATTTAGACCACACTATTCCACACAGTCCACACTATTCTACATAGCGGTAGTTAATTTTGTAAACCCAATATACATTATTTCACATTTATACCACACTATTACACACAGTCCACACTATTCTACATATCGGTTGTTAATTTGTAAACCCAATATACATTATTTCACATTTATACCACACTATTACACACAGTCCACACTATTCTACATATCGGTTGTTAATTTGTAAACCCAATATACATTATTTCACATTTATACCACACTATTACACACAGTCCACACTATTCTACATATCGGTTGTTAATTTGTAAACCCAATATACATTATTTCACATTTATACCACACTATTACACACAGTCCACACTATTCTACATATCGGTTGTTAATTTGTAAACCCAATATACATTATTTTACACTTATACCACACTATTCCACACAAGTCCATACTATTCTTCATAGCGGCAGTTAATACCTTTGGTTTCAAACCAAACCCGAATAATCCCAATTATTATAAAATTAGGGCCAATTATTATAAAATTAGGGCCAGAAAAAAGAAATTACTAAAAAATCACAGTGTGGCGCCAATTTCTTATAAATGGCGCCAACACCTATTCCCCCAAAAGCAAATTCTGACAACTGAAACCAATCCCAGTCCAATCGAAGCGGTGCCTTCAGCCGTGCCCAATCCCAGTCCAATCCAAGCGGCGCATTCATTGACCCTTTCCCAATTCGACTCCAATTAGACCTTATGGTTATTTAATCACCCAAATGTCATACTAGAAACTCTACCTTTTCCAGTGCAAAATTTGTCCAGTAAAAGATCATCAAAATGGAAATCACTGTTCATCTTCCCCCTGAAATCATAAGAGAAATATTTGTTAGGTTGCCTTCTAAGCCCGTTGTTAGGTGTAAGATCCTGTCTAAGGAGTGGTTTCGTATAATATCAGATCTCTCTTTTGTGAAAAGGCACAGAGCCCAAATGAGGCTCCAGAATGAAGTCTGCATACTCTTTCAAGAAGAGGATCATTTCATGCCATTCCAATACGAACCACCAGTCCATGGTGGTCCTGTATTGAGGCGCGTCGTTCGGGGTTATAGAGATTTTGAATACATTGGTTCATGCAACGGTCTAGTTTTGGTGTGCGGCGGGGATTCTGTTTTTTTCCTACTCAATCCAACTACAGGGATGCGTACTTATGTGCCTCCTGAACCAATCAATTTCCCCGCCCAGGTGAATGGTGCACGCACACTATTTGGGTTGGGCTACAATGAGAGGAATGACGATTATCATATCCTCCGGATCTCTCTGTTCCACAGTAGTATTTGGCTCTCAGAGGTCAAGATATTCTGTAGGAATGCCTCTCAGTGGATGGATCTTGGTCAGCATCCTCACGAAAGTCTCATGTCTGGAAATGGTGTCTATGCCAATGGATGTCTACACTGGAGGGTTTATTCTCGACACCTATCAGTTTTTAATTTGGAGCACCAACAATTCTCGCTCATCACTGTACCTGAGTGCATCTCCCAGAGCAATTTGTATTACAATTTATCCTCTTTAAACAATGAAAAATTGGTTTTGTCCAGGTGGCTCTACACTCCTAACGAACCTGTTGATGTTTGGATTCTGGAAAATTACCACTTTCCTAATTCCTGGACAAGATATGAAGTTACCCTAGATGTACCCATTTTCATACCGCGCTATATTAACTTACAGCCGCTCTATCTTGTGGAGCCACGACGAAACAAGATTGTGTTTAGGTTAAATCCTATTGGCACTTTTGGCTACTGTGACATCTTGCAGGGGAGGTTCTTCTTTATTGATGACCAACCAATAGTTAATGTTCCATCCTCTGTTTTCCCATATATTGAGAGCTTCGAGTAGCGATGCATAGAGTGTAGTAGTAATTTTATTCGTGTAATTTTATTCTGGGTTTAGTTTCTAAACAATCATGCTATGCTTTTTATTAATACAAGTTGTTTTGCAAATATGGGTGTTGTCTTTGATCAATATGTAATTTTTTGCACTTTGAAACGGACTCAGTATTTTAGGTTGTGTCCAATATATAAATTACCTATTAATTAATATAATAAATATTATTTAACACATACTAGAAAAATAAATGCTTTGATTTTTAAAGACTTTTCATTTGGAAATGTAAAATTTTGAATCTTCTATTTATTGTTCTATAAATAAAATTAATCTACTAATTCTAATTATTTACTTTCTCAAAATATTTAAGAAAAATAAGTTTAAACAAAATTTTGAAAAAATGTGTGTTCTTAAAGTCTTAGTTGTTGAGTTATTCACGGGGTGATATACTAGTTAATCTAAAAAAATATGTTAAATATAAGTTCATTTGGGAGTGAGATTAATAAAAAAGTTTAACGTTCTTTTATTTTTAGGGGTATGTTTAGGGTTTAGGGAGGTCTAGAATTGGATAATGAGATTAAGAATCAAAACTAATATTTTTGGTGGGAAAATTTAAAATTTTTTTTTAAAGTGGAGCGGGGTTTAGGCTAGGCTCATTCCTTCCAAAAAAATTCTGGGAATTCTTATTAGATATTAGCCTTTTAAAATAAATTTTAAAAACAAAATTGATTTTCTTGTGTAATTAAAATTGATGACCAACCAATAGTTAATGTTCCATCCTCTGTTTTCCCATATCTTGAGAGTTTCGAGTAGGGATGCATGGAGTGTACTAGTTTGTAAACAGTCATCCTATGCTTTTTATTAATACAAGTTGTTTTGCAAATATGGGTGTGGTCTTTGATCAATATGTAATTTTTTTACTAGACACATATCTATAGTAATATAATAACAAAAGTTAACTACTAAAAATAGAAAGAATTTCTTTTAACACAAAAAAACAACTAATATTTTTATCATGATGTACTAAATTACTTATTAATTAATATAATAAATATTATTTAACACATACTAGAAAAATAAATTCTATTATTTTTAAAGTCTTTGTGTAAAATTTTCATCAGTTTAGCAAAAAAAATTTATCTTCTATTTATTGTTCTATATAAAAAATGAATGTACTATTAAGAAAAAAAAGTTTATAAAAACTTATAACAAATGTGCATTCTTAAAGTCTGAGATGTTGAGTTATTCACGTGGATGATGTATGTATTATACAAATGTACACATATATAATTAATATTGCTTAAACTAAATTTAGAGTTCAATGATCTTTATTTTAATTGGTCTATAGATCGAAAATTTAGTTATATTATTCACAATTTAAGACCCCAACAAATAATAATTTCTATAAATAATTAATAAAAATAATGATGAACCTGAAACATGTTTTGACGAACGCCTCTATTTTGTTTTCCATATTGAATTAATTAAATTTAAAGAAATTATTGTTTGTTAGGTCTTAAAATTGAGACACAAAAATGTAGAAGAAGGCCTAAACTGGGGGAAAATTTAAAAAAAAAAGTGAGTTGCTCTAATTTCAGACACTTTAAAAATGAGGGCAAAGTATTATATGAAAATAGTTCATGATAATCTTATCATGAAACAATTTTAAAGTATCATTAATTTAATCGGGAGTATCATTAATCTAATCAGGTGTATCATTAGTCCGAGTTCAACAAAATTTAAAACAATTACTATGTAATACCACTGACTCAGATTAGTGATACCCCTGATAGGTTTAATGATACTCCTGATGAGATTAATGATACTTTAAAACTATTTCATGTTAAACTTATTATGAAGCATTTTTATATAAAACATAATAAAAAATGAGTAGTTATATTAACGCATTGCTTTATTTAAACATATGTAATCAAAAGCTAAAAAAAAATTAAATTAATTTTTGAACTGATCAGCATTGCTTTAATTATAATTATTTTTACATAACATTAACACAAACTAATATTGGGCACATAATCAGTCAATATTCAAATTTTATTTGTTTAAGGTTTCCCACTACCATTGACCAACCACTCCTCAATATCAATATTCCTCCATAATCCCCAAACTCAATCCCACGTACTCAATCTACATAAAATCCACCTTTTGTCTCAACTATTTTTCGGGAAATTAACACCCCTCTTATCATTCTTGGGAGATTAAAAGGACGCAACCCTTCGCCACGCCAACAGGGAACCTGGTCTTTAAATATCCAACGATTGGTTACTTATTTTTCATCCATCTAATTTAATCTCATCTGTAATTTGCCCTCTTCTCTCATTCAACTACAACAAATGGAAGATACATACATGATAGAGCTAACTCATCAGCAGAATCGGAAGTTTGCCCGACTACAAGATTTAGGCGTTGTCTGCCAGCAAAAAATTGACGAGGTATAAATTTTTTTTAGATTTCCCTTTTCTTTCTTTAGGGTTTACAAACCAATAGTTATGGGTATATATGTTTGGTGTCTCCGTATATGTGAAATCTTTGTGGTCAAAAATTTATTGTAGGCGGCTCGTACGATGCGGGAGATTGAAGAGATTAATTTGAGTTTGTTTAATGACCGGGTGATGGTGTTGAGCCATTTGGTTGAGAAAAATCGGAAGAAGATTGACTGTATAAGAGGCTATATTTCGGACGACATGATCGGGAGTATCGAGGACGACATTACCGAATACAAACGGAAACTGGATATGGCGACACGCGATTACGTACGCGAGGCCAAACTTTTCCGTTCAAGATGGGAATCCTAAGTATTTCCCGATTAATTGTACTTTTTATTTATTGGACTGCAAGGGAAATTTTGATATTAATATTAACCCCAAGTTCTACTTTATCGTTGTCTTTTTTATTTTATTTATAGTAATTTTCTTCATTAATTTTACAAAAGGTATTACTCTAGAAAAAAATTGATTTAATTGGTTCAAAACAATCTATAAGCTACTTTATATGTGCATTGAAAAGTGTTTGAAATGCTAAAAAGACATGTATTTTGCCAAAAATACCAAGAGCTAAAAAAAATTATACTGTATTTTGAAATGGAGAGAGTATAATCTTTTTATTTAATAATCACATTAATACAAATTTGAATGGACCATTAAAGCAGATCCCTCGGCGAAAGCTAAATACATTCAAAATCAAAGTCCCTAAATCTTACCCTCCATTAACCCCTTCCTTAAATAACCCTTTTTAATATGTTAACAACACATGGTATAGTGTCTTGGGTTTTGGAATAATAATAAAAAATGCTTGAGTAAAGAGTTGGTAAAAATATGTCATGTGTCATGTACACCTATAGATGTAGGGTGGTGGCTATGTCATGATGATCACATTTCCCGATTAATAAAGTTAGTTGGGGGGTGGGTATTGTGTGGAATCAAGTGGAGTTAGGTGTTTTCCTAAATAGATTTGTTATATCAAAAAATTTAAATTTTGTATAGCAAAAATAAATTCTTCTAGTATAACGAAGGTTGAAAATTTCGGTATTGGTAGAAATATTGAGACCTTGAATTTGGTGGAAATATCAATGGATACTTCAATATCGAATATCGATATCTGTAAATTTAAAAAATTATGAAAATTTAATACTCGTATAACAAACTTATAATGAATAAGTTTAACAATAAAAATAGAGCAAATTTTACATTTGTGATATTAATGGATATTTATAGAAATGACCGATATTTTCTTGATATTTTACAAATATTATGCTCACTTTTACAAAATGTCTATTTTCTCGTACAAGTATATGTTTAGTTGGATGTACCTACCCAAAACAAAAAGGCACGCACATTTATACCACACAAGTATTCCACACGAGCATACCACACACACATACCACATCAGTATTTCCTCATTCATTTCCATAAGTATCCACACAAGTATTCCACACATTTATACTACATGAGTACTTCCACAATGATTTCCACAAGTATTCCACACATTTATTCACACAATTATACCACATAAGTACTTCCACAACCATTCCACACATTTATCCACTCAATTATACCACATAAGTACTTCCACAACCATTCCACACATTTATCCACACAATTATACCACATCAGTATTTCCACAATCATTTCCACAACTAAATTTAGAGTTCAATGATCTTTAATTTAATTGGTAGAAAATAAAAAAATAAAAAATTGAGCATCACATCAAAAGAGAAAAATATAATAATAGTGATATATATATATATATATATAAATATAACAAAATTTCGAAAATGAAAAATAAACAATACACATGGTGTAATAGTTCTTTATACTTTATTTATTGTATATTTACAAACCGTGCAAACGCACGGGGTGATATACTAGTTAATCTAAAAAAATATGTTATATATAAGTTCATTTGGGAGTGAGATTAATCAAAAAGTTTAACGTTCTTTTATTTTTAGTGGTATGTTTAGGGTTTAGAGAGGTCTAGAATTGGATAATGAGATTAAGAATCAAAACTAATGTTTTTTTGTGGGAAAATTTAATATTTTTTTTAAAGTGGAGCAGGGTTTAGGCTAGGCTCATTCCTTCCAAAAAAATTCCGGTAATTCTTATTAGATATTAGCATTTTAAAATAATTTTTAAAAATAAAATTGATTTTATTGTGTAATTAAAATTGAAATTGGTCTTCAATCTATAATACAAAGTTTACATAAGATACCACAAACTAATATTGGGCATATAATCAAAAATGATTTTATTGGGTTTTGGAATAATTATAAAAAATGCTTGAGTAAAGTGTTGGTAAAAATATGTCAAGTACACCTATAGATGTAGGGTGGTGGCTATGCCATTATGATCACAATTCCCGGTATATAAAGTTAGTTGGTGGGGTGGGTATTGTGTGGAATCAAGTGGAATTAGGTGTTTTTCTAAATAGATTGGTTCTATCAAAAAATTCAAATTTTGAATAGCATAAATAAATTCTTCTAGTATAACCGAGGTAAAGTTCAAAATATCAGTATTGGTAGAAATATTGTGGAAATATCGATGGATACTTTTTTTCGATATTTTACAAATATTATGCTCAATTTTTACAAAAGTACAATTGAAATTGATATTACATACTGATATTTATCGTTATTACCAATTTCTTTTAAGCTGATGGATTTAGAAAGTGTTATACACTTTTCTTTTTTTTAATGAAGGTAAGCATTTATTTCGAGTCACAACAACTAGGGTTAGATTATTACAAAGTAAAATAGATTTTCCACCAATTTTCAGCAGAGAATATATATAAACTAACACTTTTTCAGTTTAAACATTATCCACTTTTTCAATATGTGGTGTAGGACATTAATTAATAAATATGGCCCTGATTTTGACCCTGTAAAAAAACTAATCATATGAATATGGCCCTTTCATTCAAAAATAAATAAACCAATTTAATTAATAAATATATTCATATAAAACTCGAAAAAACACGACTGTTATTACCGACTATCAAAGTTGATTAGACGGTTAATCATATTTCTCTGTTTTGAAAGGAGAAGACGCTTTGTTTCCAGTGCAATCCATCATGAAACCCTTTCAGCAAATATATAATCTCCACTCTTTTCTAGAATCTTACTCATTCACTCAACACTTTTTCGAGCAAAAATGTCTTCCCCTTCCTCAAACTCCCATCGTCGTTTTGACCTTTGGTACCATCTTCCCGACTATGTCTTTTATAATATCTTCAGTCGTCTTACGAGTGAGGAAATTATGTTTTCCGTTCGCCCGACATGTCGGAGATGGATGGACGCTGCTAACCAATCTACATTGTGGAGAGACGTATCTTTCACTAATTGGTCCAATTCGGAGTTTGATTTTCGTTACGACATAATGGCTCGCAACACTATTGATCTTTCAGACGGTGAACTTAAGTCATTCAAGATCGAACGACTTGGGGATGATTCGTTGTTGGCATATCTTGGGAGATGGTAAATTTTTTAGAAAGTGTTCATTTTCTCCTTTTCATATCCACTCAAATTGGCTTTATTGTAGTTTGATGTATTGAAATGATGATTATGGACGTATATGTTTATTTAGGGTTAGTTTCATTTAGCATTTGATGTATTGAAATGATGATTATAGACGTATATGTTTATTTATGGACGTACATGCCGTTCATTGTCGTGATTTAATTAGGGGTGATCTGAAATAGACAAGAATATGTCTTGCCCTGTTTCGACGAAGCTCGCCAACTTGTTGATAATGTCTTTGAGATTAATCTATGTAATCTGAAATAGACAAGAATATGCCCTGCCCTGCCCTGAAATTAATCTATGTAAGCGTTGACTCGAAAGAAGGTGTCCTGTTTTGATGTGAAATTAATCTCTGTAAGTTAGGCCATATGGGTTATGAGTAAAGTTATTTTGCCCTGTTCCATTGCATTGAAAAATTAACACATTCTTTCTCATCGAATAGGGCTCCTAACCTTCAACGACTTACTGTCATAAATCCTTTTGCCGGACTGACCCCTCGTGGACTAGTTTCTGCTCTTTCAAGGATGGTAGATTTGAAAGAGCTTGAAATCAGGTTTGTCTCGGCTCCCGGATTCATTCCTGTAAATGTTCGTGCCATTGGCATGGCTTGCCCAATGCTAAAGACTTTCAAAATTGTGACTTACTATGACGATGTTGATGCTGAGGCTTCCGACGACGACGATGACGGTTCATTATTTGTGGAGGCGATTGTGGAGTCTATGTCGGGGGTTGAAAACATCGCCATCAACGTTGAATGGTGTAGAAGGAGCATGTTGGAACGGCTATTCATCAATCTGCTGAACCTTAAAAGCTTGAAGATTTGTGGAAGCCTCCACACAAACGTTAATGGTGTTGATCCCCTCTCAGTTCACCGTAGATATGGGTTTAGGTCGTCTAGGCTTAATGATTATAGGTTTGATTGCATTTTATTCATCAAGAACTGAAGAATTTCTGTTTTTATTTTGTTATTTTGTGAGGCATATATACTGGTTTACATTGTTTATGTTTTAGGCATCCGTATTTTGTAAATGTCCATTTTCGTATTTCTCCATCGTACAAGTATATGCATTGAAAAATGTTTCAAATGCTAAAATGATATTTATTTTGCAAAAAATGCAAAATGACAAAAGGACTTTATTTTGAAATGGAGGGAGTATAAAAATTGTTCTTATAATGTACATAAAAAATATAAGAAATACTCTTATGTAAGATGGTTTCATACATTAATTAGAGAATGCTTCACTTGAATATTTGGATCATACTCCTCTTGAAAAAAGTATTTAAATTCAAAATATTTAATTCATTTAACCAATTTTTAAGAAACATCATTAAGTTTCTTTGAGGATAGTACTCGAACACGGAATAATTATAAAAAATATACACGAATTTCAATTAACTAAGTAAATTTTATAGAATACAATAGGAAAATATATATAGTCAAATATAATTGAATTTCAATTTAATTCAACCATTATTTTGGACCCAATAATTTTTTATTTGAATGAATAATAAATTTGTATTTGATTAATAAATAAAGTTGAATGAAACATTAAATATAATTGGCAGGAATATATGAATGCTATTTTTAGCAGACTTTGCTGTTATTATATATATATATGAGTATTGCCAAAAGTATTCCACCACACAAGTATTCCACCACACAACTATACCACATGAGTATTCCACCATATACCACATGAGTATTCCACCACATAAGCATTCCACACAAGCATTCCACACAAGTATCCACACAACTATTCCACACAAGGATCTAGATTACCAGTCCATATAAGTAGTCGAATTAAGTTACACCACAAATTGCATAAATAACACAACAAACCACTAATAAAATACTAATAAGCATTTCTAACCAACAACATAACACATATAATGCGATAGATTTAGATGTACTTATCAGTCACTTCCAGACTCTCCCGAACTAAAGCTTATATCACCTGGATAGTCTAGTTCCTCATCTGGGTCTTGTTGAATCAATTCAGGGACATTTCTCTCATCATAATCACAGTAGGTGGCAGGGAAAAACTCATCATCATCTGGATCATCTGGTCCTCGTTCTATTGCGTTGAAAATTTTGTACATCCGTAGATACAATGGGTCCCCTTCGTGTGTGTATGCCTCTGCGAAAATATTTTTCTAAATTTGCAAAACCAAAGACATTAGAAAATACAAGAGTACAAGTAATATTTAAATTAGGTGAAAGACATATTTCCTCTCTCCAATCTGTAGATTTGTTACCTGAAGTATTCTCTGCCATAGATCATGGGGCACATACATCCTGTTCGTCACTCTGTCCCAATGAACATAAAAAATGTTAAGGATTGAACCAAAAAGAGTCCATCGTCTCTTGAGTTCATCAATGCATGCAATTATACCCCCGCGAGTATAATCGAATGAGAAAGTGGAGTTTATATGGTTTTGCAAATTCGCAATGCATTGTTCGTTGGATGATTTGGGATTCCAACGTCCTTCCTCTTTCTCGGTCACCAAAAAATCAACCATAACCTCAGCGACAAGCCTATTCCAACGACCCGACCCATACAAAATCTATCTTGTGGGTTACTTGATGAATCACCCATTGGTTTGTGATTTTTTTTGAATGACTAAGTTGGGGGAAATAATAACAGGAAAATGGCCGAATGTTAATGGGTAAATCTGTTGTGGTAACTTCTCCATTATTTTGGTCAAAGACATATCTACTTCTGTCAGTCAAAAGAGGCCAAGATAATACAAACAAACATACTGACACAACTCCAAAATTTAATTAAATATATTTACAAATTGTGTTACAAGATAAAAATAACAAATCTCATCATAAAAAACTGGGATACGTCATACTTTGCAACTGTTTTGTTTCAACAATAAGAAATGAAATAACACTAATAGCGAAACCTTATAAAGCACAAACACATAGCTATGATAATGAGGATCCATTATTTTTGCTTCTGCAGTTTAGCAATTTGTCTTTTGTGGGAGACAATTTGGTGTGCTTGATCTTTGATTTGGACCTCCAAGATTTCAACAGCTTCTCTTGCGTCTAGTTCCCGTTTTGCAAGATCTCCATTTTCAAACATGAGTGAATCAATTCTCTTCATCATTCCAAAAAACATTCCTTTTTCAGAAACTCCAATTTTGCCGACCAAAACTTTGGTTATAGTTTGAAGCTCCCCATAAACCAACATGAAAAAAATAAATTGAATGTCTTACATCTTATTGTCTACAGGTCCTTTAAGTCATACAAACTACAAATAACCTCAAATATTGCAAGGCAACAAGCAACATATATGATAAAATAACACCAAGCAGTGTTGGTGAGGATATTATTTCATGAACTCCTTATCAATGAACGAATTCCCTACCTCGAAGTGGTGCTGCAAAAAAAAATTCTATATGGGGTATACATATTAGCAAATAATCAAATTGAACTTAAAAAAAAGAACATATTTAGATCATGTGGCAAACCTTTGTGTGGTCATGTTCCGTTTCCAAAGAATTGCAGCTTGAATCTGTCTCTTTATTTATCCCTATACCCTGCACCGAAATCAAGAGATCTCAATAAACGTTTGATTCATAATATTTTCTACTGTATAAACAACGTATAACAAGTTTAAACAACAACTTATAACTCTCCTCAGTAGTTCCCGAAGATCTTGTCAAACTACTGCCTTTGATGTCTTTGCAACCCAAATGTTCAGTTATGGTCTTCAATACAGTCAACATTTCATCATTCCTTTTGTTAGCCTCTTCCAACTGTGTCTGTAGAAGTTTGTGCCTCTTTTCCATTCTTTCAAAGCCATCTTGGACACACTTTGTTAAAACAGATTTAGTCGGGACTTCAGGGGACCCCAATTCAGCCAACTTTCGTTTATCTTTCGACATACTTGTATGACCGAGGATGTACGAGTCTACTCCCACTATATGATGTGGAGGTGGGGAATCAATAAGAATCTTTCTCTCTCAATCAACAGCCAATTTATAGTAATGGGAACACAGTTCAGCCTCACTGGGTTCTAACCTCCCGGGTTGAGATTTCTTCAGACAAAAAAAGGAAAATAGAATTATATCGGTTTTATCACATGTACACTTATGAAACTACTGACAAATAAACAAATATTTTAATGAATAACATACTCACATCTTCACACATTAAGTCCCCGGCATCGGAAGTGTTGAAAACTTTCTTACTCAACATTTTGAATGTAGGTTTATCCGGAGAGGTCCACCTGAGCATCCGAGGCATGCGCGTCCTGCCATCGGTAACTGGAAATGCACAAAATGATGAAACACGAGGGATAGCTTCGTATGCTCAGAATTGCAGAACGTGAGCGAATCCATCGCACTCGAAACTTGCCTCTTCCACAAGTCCTATTGTGTCTTGAAACCGTCTGAATGTGTCCACAACAACACCTAATGCAACTCGTCCCCATGGAAAATGGTTGAATTCGTCAAAATTATCAAGTAGGTGAACATATGTAACATCAAGCTCCTTCCTATCGTGGGTGACAAGTAAAATACCATATAGTATTAACAACATTGCCAATCGCCTTCTGTCTTTAGGTTTAGCTTTTGGGCACCCGAATGATGAAATTATATCATTTAGATACAGGGAATGCTTTGAAGGAAACATCCTTGAGAAGAAATTGGAACTGGTGGGTTTAGGTGGATAGTGACCAAATTTCAATCCTGTGATTAGAGAGAACTCCCGAGGACCAAATTCTGCCCTTTTTCCAAACAAGTTGAAAATGATACTGTTTCCATTAACATTCTTGACTTGGTTCAAGAGGAGGTGAAGGTGTAGATTTCCTTGGAATTTCTGAGTTTGTAGCTTTAAAAATTGGCCGAAGCAAGTTTTCCCTAATTTTTCAAAATTCGCCTTATCCATCCCATCGTTAATTAACGATAATATTTGATCAATCTCTGCAGCAGCATTCACTTTTATTGGATACCAACCAGACCCCGGACCGATGCCCATCTACCCAGAAAGCAATAT
The DNA here is from genome assembly GCA_947034835.1 of Ballota nigra. Classification (NCBI taxonomy): domain Eukaryota; kingdom Viridiplantae; phylum Streptophyta; class Magnoliopsida; order Lamiales; family Lamiaceae; genus Ballota; species Ballota nigra. Next base: position 83,294,459 of record OX344720.1, on the reverse strand, counting down.
AAGAATCACACAATATTCTACTATACCCTAGATCATTGGGGTCCCTAAAATTAAACTAGCTTCATGGATAGTATAACTATACTACACCTTTAATCATGTAATTCAAGATTGCTATTAAAATTATAAACCCAACCCATATACAAACCTAATAAATGCACAAGATCATGAATTGAATTGTCGCTAAACTAAACCAAGGAATTGAACGAAGACTTCAATTGTACACAAAAATTGTAGCTATAAAAACCCAGATGACATATATAATTGACACAAAGTAAGTAAAAAAAACGGTCATAATTTGGAAACAATCACCTGATGTTGTTGTAAAGGGGAAGATGTAAATTCGCAAACTCGCGGAAGTGACCGATATCTAATTTAATGATTGGCGAACAAATACCATAAACCCATCGAGGGTTACTCTGCAACTGTTTTGTTTGGATCTGTTACCCTAAATCACTTTTCCAGCATTCAATTGAACGCACCAACTAGGAAAAACATCATGTGGTTAATATGATATATAAAACGATGTCGTTTCTTGCACTTGGCCAAGTTTGTCACAATAATGTGGAAAAAATTCCAATAGTGTTAAACAAAATAAATAAAAATTATTCAGACTACAAAATCAATTAAAATAATTTTAAATATAACTTATATTTTACATATTTGAGTAAATTTGTATAATTAAAAATAAAATAAAGTAAAAATATTGAAGTAATAAAGATTGATGAATTAAATGATATTGATAGTGGGGTAATGAATAGTAACATTTATACCTGGAATGGATGGGAGAGTAATTTTGGAATTTCACTTATCAACTTAAAATAAAAAATACAGAATATATATAGAATATGTGTACTAAGATACTTGAACATGAATGAATAAGGACAAAATGGAAGTAAAAGACAACCACTTTCTTCTTTGAATTGTCATTTCAAGCAATAGAGCCCCTGTCTTGGTCAAAAAGGCAATTTATAGGAATCAAATTTTCATGCCTTATACTTATACTTCATCACAATACACTAAAAACACGGTTACTACCATAGTAAACTGTGCTTGCACCATGCCTTCCATCCATTTCACACAAACCCCACCACAAGAAATATTTCTGTATAATGAGAAGTGGAGTTATGAAATGGATCAAGTTTTCATCAATGCGTTGATCGTAGAAAAAATGTTTCGGCGTTGGTATGGAAGAAGCCAAGTAAACTTTAATGCATGTGTAAGTGCTATTGCAGAGGTTAACAAAATTTGCCACAAGAGACTCATGTGGGCAGATGGCATGGAACGTTGTAGTGAACTCGAAATCCGATACGATGTGTTCAAGTTAATGATCGACCATCCACGAGTGTGGTGGGACCGTGAGCAAAACATCATCAACACTTCTGAACAAATTTGGCATCGAATGATCCGGGTAGGTTTGCAATACCTTTTATGTATTACCTTTAATACATCTTATATTTTTATGTATAAACAAAATAAATATTTTTCTGAAAAGGAGAACGTCCTTGTAAGAGCATACGTCCACCGAGGGGAGCCAGAGTATGTGAAGCTCCGCATGTTGTTTGCCCATCCAGGAGAGCATGTTCCAGAAGATGTGAGTGTATATGTTGAGGCTCAACAAATTTTGGAAGCAATGAGCATACAAGATAGTCCGGTTGTCTCACCTTCAGCAGTGCGTGGTCGTCGCCGTACACGAACCGAAATCAGGTTGTTTGACGAACCGGAAGTGGACGTTGAACCAGATCTAGACTTTCAAGTTGGAACATGGTTAGGACCTTCAATCAATTCGGACGAGGATGATAATTGAAGAGTTGGGGTTGTAGGTTGTCAACTAGACCTATTAGGATTGATGCATCTTTTAAGTAGTTGCTATGTATACTTGAAGTTTCCCCTATGTTAGGGTCTTCAATTCGACAATGTTGTAGTTTGTATCGTTTGAAAAGGTTTATGTTGTTTGAATTCGTTAAGGTTATGTGGACTGTTTTGTATGTTTTGTAATTTTCGTATAATAGGAAATTATTTGGCTTATTAGTACACTTAATTACAAAATAAACATTCCAATTTTAAGCACCCCTCACCCATCTTAACAAAAAATTAATACAATTCATTACCAAAATATAAAATACTAAAAACTACGACCGAGACTCAGAATTATCCATTGCACGTCTTTTTAGTCAATCCTGTCGTATTGGTACTAGAGAGGGCTTGAGAAATAGTTGATGCAGTATATCCCACAACGGCTCTTCGAACTGGGTATATGAATTTGCCTTTTCATCAACCTATAAAATTTAGTCAAAATATATATACAAAAATAAGTTTTCCTGATTAAATAATTCCCTAATAAAAGCATATATTATTTTAAATCTTACATCCAACCAAAAATCCCAAATATCAACAGTAGCCGAAATTCCGGTGAAATCGCGATCCCATACGCAAGGTCCCTTCGTGTTGATCATCATAAACCAACAATCATGCCGAGATTTGAACGAGATCACACGTTGTAAAACCTCATCCAGTGTAAATTTTCGCGTTGGAAACGACAAATTCAAACAAAAAGTGGCGTGCTCGATTGCATGAAGATTTTCAATACTGTCTACTTTCCAACGACCCTCCTTGCACTCAACCAAAAGTTGTTCTGTGAGAGACTTATCAAATTCAGGAGTCCAAAAAATGGAATTCTCGCATCTCTCAAAGTGGTTCTTTGGAACCCAGGATGAAACATAAGGAGTACACATAATAGATCATACTGAAAATGGGAGGTGTGATAGGTGACATGACCATATTTATGAACAATTTAAATAACAAACAATGAACAATGTAATAAAAAAAAAGCTGAAAAGTTAACTTTAATTAAGTAAAGTAGTCAAGTGTGAAATGAGGGTTTCGTTGGTCATTCATTGGTCAACAAGTACATTTTTGTTTGTAGTGGAACCATGTGGGATACAAGTATCACGGGTGGAGGAGTGATGGAATATATCATAGTGGTATATGTCATATTTCAAACAGTATTAATATGCTTTACTGAAAGAATAAACAAGCAAAAATGTACTGAAATTTATAGTATTATTATGCTTTACTGTAAAATTATGTAGGTTATTTAATTTTTATTATGTATACGTCTTTTTTAGCTATTTTCCCCAAAAATCCACATAAGTCCACATATAATAAATGTATAAACTATTTTTGTACATGTAAATGGGTATGGGTATGGGTATGTGTTTGTGTTTGTGGATGTTAAAAAAATTGAAAATAAAAAAACTATTCCCATAATACAACGACAATATTTTGGACATTCCAGCAGAACAGTTACCGAAGTACCCATACTTGAAATGTTAAAATGAGGACATTTTAACATTTTCATTTCAATAAGATCATTGTGTCGAAATAACACATTATTCCACATAAATCCACTAGTTTTTTTTTTGGACCGCGAGTATTCCACATCATCAATCCACAGTTTTCTTAATTTGAAAAATGTAATTTCCACATATTTCTCTACATAAAATCCTACAACTAATGAACTCTCCATACTTGAAACGGTAAAATGAGAACCTTTGATGTTAGTCATTTAATATTAACATTTGCATGTAGAAATAAAATATATTTCCACATCAGTCCACTAAATTCCACTTCAATCCACACAACTCCACATCTTTAAACATGTCTTTAATCTACAAAAAATGAGAACCTTTGATGTTAGCCTTTTAATATTAACATATACATGTAGAAATGAAGTATATTTCCACATCAATCCACACAACTCCACATCAATCCACACAACTCCACATCTTTAAACATGTCTTTAATCTACAAAAAATGAGAACCTTTGATGTTAGCCTTTTAATATTAACATATACATGTAGAAATGAAGTATATTTCTACATCAATCCACACAACTCCACATCAATCCACACAACTCCACATCTTTAAACATGTCTTTAATCTACAAAAAATGAGAACCTTTGATGTTAGCCTTTTAATATTAACATATGCATGTAGAAATGAAGTATATTTCCACATCAATCCACACAAATCCACATCAATCCACACAACTCCACATCTTTAAACATGTCTTTAATCTACAAAAAATGAGAACCTTTGATGTTAGCCTTTTAATATTAACATATACATGTAGAAATGAAGTATATTTCCACATCAATCCACACAACTCCACATCAATCCACACAACTCCACATCTTTAAACATGTCTTTAATCTACAAAAAATGAGAACCTTTGATGTTAGTCTTTTAATATTAACATATGCATGTAGAAATGAAGTATATTTCCACATCAATCCACACAACTCCACATCAATCCACACAACTCCACATCTTTAAACATGTCTTTAATCTACATAAAATGAGAACGTTTGATGTTAGCCTTTTAATATTAACATATGCATGTAGAAATAAAATATATATATCCACATCAATCCACACAACTCCACATCAATCCACACAACCCCACGTCTTTAAACATGTCTTTAATCTACTTAAAATGAGAACGTTTGATGTTAGCCTTTTAATATTAACATATGCATGTAGAAATAAAATATATATCCACATCAATCCACACAACTCCACATCAATCCACACAACCCCACATCTTTAAACATATCTTTAATCTACAAAAAATGAGAACCTTTGATGTTAGCCTATTAATATTAACATATGCATATAGAAACAAACTCTCCACAGTAACATGACATCAAAATTATAAAATTTTAACCAGTATTAAATTTAGAATTTATCTATTTAATCTAAATCATGTCTTAAATATATATCTAATTGCAAGACAGAATCAGAAGAAAATTAAATTTTAAATATTTCAATCATTACAACTACAATAGATAACAATGTCATCATATCATTTGATCATCTGTGATATCCTATATATATCTAAACACAAGTACTGACGATAGAGGAGTGTTTTTTTCACATCAATTTCCCGGAATGAAATACCAGAAATTAAACACTCAAAAAACTTGATGCACATCACACCACAATCGTAGTTATTCAACTGACCAGTGGAGTCAGGGCTAAGAGCAACACGGTAAACTTTATTACCACCAGATATATCTCCGAGAGCTGAAGCGAATAATGCAAATTCCTCCCTCCCATTCCAATTCGGAAAAGATACACACAACGAATCGTACACTTTGATCATGGACTCTCGAGGCTGAATTTCAAAAAGAACCCAGTGGTTATCATTTATACGAGCAATACCGTAAACACTGTATGCTTCTGCCCAAATTAGTCCCCGTCCGTAAATGGGCAGTACTCCCTCTAGGTAGGGCATGAGAAGTCTACCCCTTGAACTCCAATCAAATTTGTTTTTGCTTGTATATTTTCCCGGTACCCTGGATTCTAATGCAAGCCTAAGCAAGGAATCCTGCCAAACAAAACAAAAATGGATTACTCAGGAAAAATTCTAAAGGTATAAGTACATCGAAGAAAATGTTGCATTACACCCTAAAAAATTAAGAAATTTTAACGTAGAAAATAGATTGTCTTACCCAAAATGCACCATCTACAATTGTCCATTTAGGTTTAAACATTTCTGGCCATTTTCTAACCTTCAGCATCACAACATGCATCAAAATGTCGAGGTTCTACAAGAATGACAACAAAAAATTTAATGGGGTTAAACATCTTATAACAAAAACGTAAAAAACAATAGCATAGACTAAAAAGAGGTTTGATTAATACCCATAGACTCAACCATCCTCTTGCAGACCAAATATCCTTGAACCAACTAGCGTCGAATGATCTTCGCCTATCGGGGAAGAGCGGGACACTAAATGAAGCAGGGTTCTTCTTTCGTCTGATAAGAGCACCAAAATCCTTTACTTCCGCCTTACTGTATGTGTAAAACGGGCAGTATTTCCCATTCTCTCCAATTTCAGAAGCAATGTGATCCATCATCTCCAACACCATGGAGACCTCCTGTGCGCTAGGCTAAGCGAACAAAAAACAAACGGTATGAAATCAATATGAAACTATTAATTACACTATATCAAAAACACAAAAAAAGTTAAAGGACCTGTTGCGGCCAAGGAATCCTATGCTTCGTCGGGTCTGTGAACGGGGAGATTGTGCATTTACCAGGCAGCTTATGGCGAGGAGGTCGTATTGCAATTTGTTTCTTTAAAATCTTACGAGATTTAGTGGAGGGACAAATAGAATCTTCATTAAGGGAAATCTGAAAAATGAACATATGTAATCATTTAGCTACAAATATCTGTAAATTCACTGAACATAAACGGTTTAAACAACGTACCTCTATTCCGTCACTGGATGTATCTACCTCCAATTTACTACGACCTGCGACATCCACCAACGTACTCGCATCGGCTCCATGCGCAACAAGACTCTCATGTGCTACATTTTGGGCTTTGGAGGATGGCTGTACAATGTTGAAACGAAAATTTGAGTTTGCCTAAGAAACAATCATTAATAAAAGTTAAAAATAATATGAAATTATCAAACCTCTGATGAAATGCTGTCTTGTGCAGTAGTGATCGGTGGAGAGAACAGTACAATTGCTTTGCATGGTGACACCTGCCGCAATTTAGTTAGTTGAAAGTTTATGAAGCCAACACAACTATTTGAAGAGGTAAATTGAAACTTAGAAACATTTTACACTAACACGTGTTGATTCAATCTCATTCCCTGGGGCTGTGGCAGCATCAACAGGATGTGGAGTTTGATCATCCATTCCAAACCCAGTCTCCCTCGCATCTCCAGATTGTGATTGTGGGGTCTCAGTGGAAACTAGATGTGGAGTTGGATGGTCATTTGATCCTTCATCCATTTCAGCAACTCCACAATCTTTGGCATCTCCGCTTTCTAGGGTCTCGTGTGAAAGTGGTTGTCTTGTTTGATGATCAAGAGATGCCTCATCCAATTCAACGCGTCCACAGGGTTCTGCAAAACCACCCTCTTTGGCATCTCCGGATTGTGGGGATTCATTGAAATGTGATTGTGGAGTTTGCAACTCAGGTGATATTAATTCATCATCATGGGAAACTGACTTTCCTTTGTCGTCTCCAAATAAGGTGCTGGGTTCCAAAGACTAAAGAAAATTTTATTCATACAGAATAATATAAAAATGCTAACAGAAATAGTTAGTTGAAATTGAGAATTAGATCAAAAGTGTACCTTATCAGGTGTGTCTTCACTGTATGTTGCCTCCGTAGGATTCACCGGAAACTGTTTTGTAAAACTTTTGTAATTCTCATCACTCTGGTTTTGATGGCTTTTGACAAATTCAAATGCAATTTTAATATCCTTCACCGACTCTTCAAACTTCTTCTCCATGCTAACTTGATAAGCCTTCATGGACTCTTCAAACTTCTTTTCCATGTTAACTTGAAAAGCCTTCATGGACTCTTCAAATTTCTTTTCAATGTTAATTTGATAAACTCTGATCTCCTCCAGCATTTTCTTATTTTCAACACTAGAATTCTCCAGCTTCAACAAAACAGACTCAAACCTTTTACCAAATTCACCTTTGGACTCAGTCTCAGACAATTCTTCGTCTTCCGACTCAGACTCGGAAACAGCTCGTTTATCTACAGATGGCCCAACACTAACTACACAGTACTTTTGCTCCCACTCTAAAGCACTAGTATACTGTGTACTCAGGTTCTCCAAATCTGTGGGCATCAGCCTATGATGTACAACCTATAAAATAATGAGTAACAGGTAGGTTAAAATTAAATAATAAAACATCAAGACAAGATGTGACCAGAAAATGAATTTACATATTGCATACCTCTTCCGGAAACCTTGAACTAGCATCGAACCGATTACTCAGCAGATTATGCTTGGGGTTACCAATACGAGACCAGAGTAGCATCCTAGGTCGAAAATCGGTATCAATGGTATCACGTTGAACAGAACTAAGATTAGCAACCCAGGGCATTGCTTCAAAAGCCCAGTATTGAATTGCATTAACAAAACCATAGCAGTCTATTCCACAACCACCAACACTTTTCTCACCTCTTTTTCTCTTCTTCTCCAACTTCCTACTTCTGTACTTATCAACCTTTACCTTTACAGACAACCTACTCCTAACATCTTCGACTAAAAAGTTATAAGCTATCGTCCCCCAAGGGAAATCATTAAACAAACTCAAATCATCCACAACACTGAAAAATGACATGTCAACCTTAGAAATTTGCCTATGTTTGACAAGGAACAAACCGTACACAATCAATAGGTAAGCAACTTTCAAGGAATCTTCAGATGTAGGGTCTACTTCAAGAAAAATTGTTTTGATGGTACTAAGGAAGACCTTTGACCCATACTCCCTAAAGTACTTGTCATACAATAGTGAGTGAGATGGGAGAGATGCTGGCCTTACCCCAAATCGTAAACCAGTTACTAGAGCAAATTCAGGAGGTCCAAACTTACATACTACGCCACCGACATTGAAATTTACATCGTTTGTTGACATACAAGAAGAATCAACACACTTTAAAAGGTGCGTGATTAGATGGCCATGGAAATTTTGCTTCTTCAAATGTAACAAATGTCCAAAGCAGCTTTGTTCAAACCTCGTAATGTTATCGGCCGATAATCGTCCTTTGATAACATCTATTAGCGAGAAATCAACTCTAGACTTTAAACAAAAGTTCGACATGATTTTACCTATAATATTTAAAAAAAATGCATTAACATATCATATGTCAAAATCAAGCAAGCAGTTCAAATGAATATCAAACAGAGAGTAAACTGATATTGCAAACAGATGATATTGTACACAGAGTACAATTGAAATTGAGGTTACAACTAACATTCTATTCATAGACTTAATTGGGGACCACAACAGCGCGATCGAATAGCCCAGCACACCCAACGTCGGTCGCTAATTGGGGAGAAAATAAATTGAAAAAACACAGAAAAAAATTTACACAATTGCGTAACCTAATTTCACACAGTGCCCACACAGATAAAATTCACAATGAACCCTAGTTCAAGAACAACCGAATGAGTATTCGAAGTCGAATTATACAAAACAAGATATCAATTTCACAATACCATAGTAAAAGGTAAAGAAAAACAAAAGGAGAAGAATGAAACGTACCTTGGTATCAAATACAGCAAAGAAGCAACGGAGAAGAATCACACAGCTGGGGGAAACTTTTGGGACAACTCACTCAACTGGCCGGAGCCCGCTTACAAGTCGGAGATGGATTGCCGGAAAATGGCGCCGAGCGAGCAAGCAAGAGAAAGGAGAAGAGCGAACGTCTTTGGTTCAAGAATTCAAAAATTTCGGTCACCTTTGATTATTTTTCGGGCAGGGATGAAATTGATCCAAATTAATTTGTTTAAGGGCAATTCAGTCTTTTTACATTAAATTGGCTAAGAAAGAGTTTTTGTAAATGGGTAGGGCATATTTGATATATTAGGTATACACCATGGCCTTTTTTCACAATTGCTTGTACAATAAACATGAGAATTGCAGTAACTTGAATCTAAATTATAAAATCATAAAGGCCCAATACACGTAATTATAATTTGGCCGAGTTCACATGATAATCACCAAGATATATATTAATTGCCCAGTTCACATGATCATGCATACATGTATGCTTTCGTGAATGATCTGAATGGTAAAACATTGACCAATTCAACATTAATGTGAATGGATCCAATATGCAAAACTTCAAATCGGCACAATCAGTACAAAATAACATGTATATGGATACCTTTATGCCTTAAACATAAATCATGATCAAATCAAATCTTACAATTACGCATGTTAACTCGCACATTGGACAGATCCATCAATATGCAGCAGATCAATTATGCTAGTGAATTCAAATAGATCCGATCATTGCAGCAAATAATAATTACTGATCACATACGCTACAAATCAGAAGATCAAAAGCACATAACATAGACGTCTAAACCAAGGGCTCTGATACCAACTGTAAGTACTTTTCTTGTAAATTCCTTTAAGCCATTATGGAATTTCAATATCTGTAATTTGCCCAAGATCTTCCGTCTTATGATTCACACTGGAGAAGTGAATAAATTCATACCCGAATCCATAATTGTCCTTATGTTCTTCATTTTCCCCTTTCTGTTGTTTTTCTCTCCCCTTGCTTTTTCTTTCTACTCACGACTTGCTTTTCCTTTCTACTCACGAATTGATGATGTCAGTAAAAAAACTTGTGCAGGGAAGAGGGGAGTTATAAATCTATAATATCCCGCTAATCATCATGGAAACTTTGATATTTAAATCATGTTAATTTAATTAATATAATTGTGAATCTAATATTTAATTATTAGACCTATAAATTACATGGATCACATGTATATGTTTAGAACAATAAAATTCTAACACACATTTCTTGACAAAATGAAATTTTATTTTACAAGCTTCAATTTAGAAGAATGATCAGAATCGGATAAGATTTCTACTTGAGCACTAGATGAGCTGGTAGCTTGTCATATTTAACAATTTTTTATAGTTTAAAATGGCTGCAAGCATTTCAAAAATATTCCAAGTACTTTTCTTAAAAAACAAATCAACCATTTTTTTGTCACATGGTGTATTGTTTTCGGTTTTCCTGTCAGAAGTTACACTGCTAAACTTTCTTTTATTCAATATAGTAGTCATACCTCCACGCTGAAAATTTTTCTTGAAAAAACATAGATCAAGAATGTGACTAATATATATATATATTTTTTTTTCATGCATCTTCTTCCTAGTTCTCTATACACCAATATGCTTATTGTTGAAGTTCTATCAAGAATCCAACTCTACATATACTACTCAAACATACAATTTAGAGTGGTACATCTAATAATATCCCGATGTACAAACACCACCACAATACTCGAAGCAACAAACACTTACCGACGAAAACCAAAAAATTTGATGTATCGACAATCCAGCTGTAGCAAAGAATTAATCATCTAGGCCAAATTCTATGCTACAAGGAAGAAATAGACTTTTTAAAAAAAGAATTAAGCATCAATTAGTCATAATCCATGAGCATAAAATGAAAACGATATACGTATATTACTGCACCAGGGATGCTTTACATATCCTAATGAAGCAATGAGTGAATATCATATTTCGGTGAATTTTGCAAGTTTAGAGAATTTGAGTGGTGAATTTATTAGGGTTCTAAAAGAATTTGTGATTTGGGGAAAATATAACAAATATCTAAAATTTTGAGGTCATTGTTGAGAAATGACGGAAGATCCGAAAAAACCCAACCATCTTCACGAATGTCGTCGTCTTCTACGTAATCGTCCGCCGCCTCCCAGCAATGAACTGACATCATTGAGTCACAATTTTCCAGGAAATACTCAATATATTGGCTGAATTAGTAATTTTTTTTATAATTTAATCATATGTAGAAGTGTTTTAATTTTAAAAGAAAAAGTTATATATGTAATTTGTAATTTGTAATTTGTAATTTTACTTATTTTTAATCAAAGGGTATTTTTGTCATTTTATAATTATTAATGTACTTTATTAGTAGGTCGGCGTAGTGTGATTGCAGATAATACAGTTCAATCACTTTACTGCGGAGTACAATCATTTAAAATAAATTATAGACGTTAGATTATTGATCCAACGCTAATAAAAGGATTGTCTGACGTTAGAAAGGGTGAAAGTCTGTCTGACCATAAAAAATCAATTTTTACATTCAAATAAAAGAAAACAGAAATAATTTTTTAATAATAATAAAAACAATTCTTTTAAATACGCTTGAATTGTCAATTGTACATACATGACTATGTCTTAAATAAAATTAACCGAATTACGATTACCCCACGCCCAAGCTCCAGACTCCCCAAGAAAGGAAAAGAACGTTTTGCATACAAAAGAATCATCGGTCCCCCGTTTAAACTAGAAATAATTTCGAAAAAATAAAAAAAGAATATATATATATTACAGAGAGAGAGAGAGGGGGAGAGAGCTGAAATTTTGCAGACTTGCTGTTTTCTGCTAAAACCCCTAAACTAAACCCTTTTTCTTCACGAGACTGTGCCCCAATGATTGGAAGTGATGGGGAACACAATGACAGACAACTCTATGCTTTGCTCCACGTATCGCCGGAAGCATCTGATGAAGAAATCAGAAAAGCTTATCGTCAATGGGCCCAAATTTACCATCCTGATAAATACCAATCTCTTCAAGTATAAATCCTTCATTTAATTCTTTCTCCTCAAGTATTTTCGACTTAGTTTACGAATTTGGAATTTTTTTTATTATGTTTCTTTTCCCTGAGTCTCGACTCGGAAGCTACATTAGTTCACTGATTTGTTATCTCAAATGTATGCTTTGATTGTTGGCTGAATTAGGCTTTGGGTTTAAATTGATAGTGTCTCTGGGTTATGCACTGTGGAGTTGGTTGATATTCACTGTTAGGATTTTAATTTAAGTCGTTCTTCTTGTTGGATAGTTCGCTATATTAAACTGCATCTTTAATACTGTTGTGTTATTATTATTAGATTATAATTAGTGTTATTATTATTCGTTGATTTGTTTTAAGTTAGGCAATTATAGATGTGAAATGCACGCTGGGCGCATATAAAGAGGCCAAGATGCAAGAACGTAAGCACTATTTTTGAGTTCAGACATGAAAGTGCGTGATTCTGATACCAGTTGCTAAAATTGAATAAGTTTCATGAAAATCAGGAAATTGAGCACTTATACAATAAGTTGTAATTGGTTTTTAGCACTAAGTTACAAAAGAGTTACTTAAATTTAGCAGATTTAGGGCTTATTGTCAAAATTCTGGCGAGTTGAATTAATTGCATTGGAGTTCCCTCTTTACAGAGGTTTATCATGAAAAACCACGGATTTATTTGATAACTTTGATTACTGTATATTTCAAGGAATTATGTATATATTTCTTGGTCCTTAATTGGTTAATGGATAGTTCAAGTTATACCATCAACAAAGAAATGAATAAAGGCAAAAAAAAAAATGGAGGCAAGAGTTGTCTTTTTAGTCCATATGATACATCTGAGTGCTGAAAGGAGAGTTGAAGGGAAAAATTAAGAGCAAAGAGAAAGAACTAGAGAGAATAAAGGAAAAGGAAGTTTAGGATTATGAGGAATAAGAAGGAAAAATATATAAGAAAGTAGAGGAAGAACAGTGAGATTGAAAAAAAGTTGCATTCGTTGCATTTTTTAACCAGGCTTATGGTAAAGCTCTTTATTAACATACCTTGAATTAATAAGCTCCCACATACATGCCTCGATTTATTAGTGGAAGAATGTGTATATGCCTTCATTCCTCTTTCCGTGTTTCCTAGAATCTGCTTTGTTTCTATTATGCATTTGTACTAAGAAACCCTCACATTCCCCTCATTACAATCCATAACTCGTATGTGATTAATTTTTCATTTATTTCTCTACATGCAATAACCAGTCATCAAGGATATCAAGCTTCTCCTGTTCAATTTTGATCAATTGATCAACTTTGTTGTTATCCTAAAACTTTCCTGATTTCAGGATGTTAGCACCCTTTCCTGAGATTTTTTTCTGCCGCTATTAGGGTTTTAAATAAATCATCAAATTCATGCTCGATCATTCATTATGGTAGTAGCACATCGGTTGGAGATTTGATATCCAGTAATATGATTGGAGAAAAGAAATTCTTTAAGGCTTATCATTTATCCTAAAACCACCAAGTTTTGAAATGGGACATTGAGAAAGCATGTTTTTAACAATCCACAAGTCCATATTTGTAACATGTACACATATGAGGTGGCTGTGATCTTAACATAGATAAAGCAACAGTAATATCATAACAAACAATGGAAATGAATCTATAGAGCACATAATTTCCTGCACCTTGTGCATTAACTGCCTTATGGAAGACAGTGCCTTAATATAGTCATCTCTTCTAACCACCTTAATGAACCATCTTTGTGCTCTTCAGTCATGACCTAAATGCCTAAATTGTCTTAGAGAGTTCCATGGTGTCCAGGATACGTGATCTGAGGTCTAATTAACTGCACACAATAGTCGTCAATGATATGCATTGCGTGTTGCTAATCTGTTTTTGTAAATTATTCAATTTAACATTGCTCTGAAAATTTGATTTATAGTTCAACTATTGGCATCTCAGTGACTTCTATATTAAATTGTGCTCAAGCAAGACCTCCTCTATCCTTCATATTTGCGTTGCTGAATAGGAGGGTCTAGTTCATGTAGTTCATATGGTGCATGTTTCGTATTTATGTTGCATAAACTCTTACTTTATTCCTTCATGCTTTGGTTTTAAGAGGAAAGTTTTGTTTAAGCCATGGTAAGACTGCATGGGTTGTATAATCCCTGATATACCATTTTCTGATCAGAATAAGGAAGTTGCAACAGTGAACTTTCAACGAGTATGTGAAGCTTATGAAATTTTAACTGATGAAAACAAACGGATGATATATGATATCTATGGTATGGAGGGTTTAACTTCTGGTCTGGAGCTTGGCCCTAAACTAAACAAAGTTGATGAGATCAAGGAAGAACTTGAGAGACTGCGACGTCAGAGAGAGCGAGAAAAAGTCTCAGCACATTTACAATCGTCTGGTTCAATATTAGCCACTTTGTCATGGCCTGATTATTTACTTGGTGATGGCATTATGAGAGGGTATGACCTTCCTTCACTGAATTCTTTCAGTCTTTTAATTTGATCTAAGAAGATGTTTTTTGGTGAATAAATTGCATTACTGTAATACACACACACACACACAGATAATGAAGGTACTCAATGGAATAAAAGGAACAAAGCTTTCAACTAAGCATATAAATATCGTTATCCTACCCCATGACTGACTAAATATGTATAATATGTATGACTTAGGATAACTATTGCTGCCTCGTTATTGTCTTTGAAATTTAAAGTCTTTTTCTTCACCCCCCACCCTCCCAACTCAAAAAAAAAAAAGGAAAAAAAAATAAAGGAATTAATTGCTGCAGATTTTTCTTGTCAATTTACTATCTAACATCTTGCTTAGAAGTGAAAGATGAAACTATCCTATGTTGGTCAAAGGTGAAAATAGTATAGTAATTTTACATGGTAATCAGATGTTTTACAACCCTTCTCATCTGTCCTCACCTTGTTAAATGGCAGGATGGCTATGGCCAGTGAAGTTCAATCTGATATATCAAAGCGCACTTCTCTTTCTATTGGTGGGAATTTGGGTGTTAGTGTGAATTCTGGTGGTGGTGCTGCGACTGCAATACTTAGGCATCAAATATCTCAAGTCTCTTCTGTAGAATTCATGGGCTCTATTGGCTTGCAGTCCTTGATTGGAATACAAACTTCACGGTGAGATTCTGTTTTTGCTAAATCATATATTTTTCATCATGACAATCTAGGTGCTTTCAATCACTCTTCTTTTATTCTGCTTTCAGAGAATTGTCTGTTCACTCTACTGCAGTAATGGGCGTTACCATGTCTTTAAGAGATGGCTCAATTAATCTCTCAAACACCTGGAGCCGTCATCTGTCAGAGTCAACAACCGGAAATGTATCGTTTTTCTGCATTTTTTGCCCGTGTAATGACTACTTCGGGACTGTGTTTGTATGCGTTCATGAACATGCTGGAAAAAAATTATAGTTGGAATCTACATTTGAATTCCTCCAATTTGATGTGCTTAATTCACATTAGATTGTTTGCCAAGTCACTATAGGCTTGTTTGTTTCGGGATTTAGGTGTGCGTGTGAAGTCATGACTTTACATCCACAAGATGTAAAGTCTTTGATGATAATAAAAGTATGTGTTTGTTTTGAGATTTTGATAGGGTGAGATTTTACTTTATGTCAAATCATGTGTAAGAGTAAAGTAGGATGTATGAGAGAAAAGTAGGAAAGAGAGTGTGAGTGAGAGAAAAGTAATATGTGGGTAATGATTGAGTGAGAGAAAAGTGATATGTGGGTAATGATAGATTTTATAGGTATTTATAGGTGTGGATGAAGAATTAGATATAAAAACTGGATGTTACATCTCTAACTAGAATGGGACGGGGGCTGGAATGTTCTAGTCCTATCCGGGTGAATCCCAAAACAAACAAGCCCTATAGGAACTATTTTGACTTAAATGAGTATGATGTCTCTCTTTCTCCTTCTGCCTCATAATTGATATTTTCTGTTTTTAACCTTGACAGATACAACTCTCTATAGGTCCAGAGTCATCTATAGTTGTCGGCTGGAGAAAGAAAGAGAAAATAATGTCTGCTTCAGGAAATATTAAGGTGGTTTCTTTGGCACATTCATTTTTTTAATCATTTAGTTAATGGAGATCACTCTACTAGAAATAAGAAATGATAGACAGTTATTCGTTTCCACCACTGGATCTTTGACAAGTCCCGGAATGATTATTTGGTCTAAGATTTCTGATCAATTTTGTTTAACTCACATATTCCTGTTGCCACACATTTTCAAGAAAAAGGCATAACTCCAAAGACACTAATTGATAGTTGTTATTTATGACTAGTAACTATTTTATGGGAAAATAATGGAAGTCAAATGATAAACTTAAGGTAAATTGTGATGGCTGTAAGACTATAAATTAATTATCATATATAAACCATTAATCTCAACTTTGATAATTATATATGGTTTACAACTCCTTGAATGCAAAGCTTTTTGAATTAAAATGCGATCACAAGCTGTAACATGAAAAAGACAGCCATACCCAACATCAGAATTGTCGTAGAACTTCAGAATGAGTATTTTCCAGCTGCCATTTTCGCCGTATATCGGTATATGAATAATGATATGCATTTTTTACGATGCTGAACTTGATAAGTTATGGAACTCATTCTTAGAGCTATGTGTTTTAGCCCTTGCTTGATGCCCCACTAGGTACTTATTATACGTATAAAAAAACCTTTACACAAATGTAATCTGAACCTTAATTTCAATAAGGCTTTATATAAATCATGTTTCTTATCATAATAGTAGCAGTAGTGGTAGTAATAAAAATAATAACAATAATAGTAATAAATAATATTTTTTAATAGCTTTGGCCTCGCATTAAAAAATTTCAAATTTCCTTAGCTAAGAATGTAAATTTTGATTTTATCTCATTTTGTCTTTTGTAATTTTCTTTTCATAACCTTAGTTTTGAAAAGTAATTCTCATACATCAAAGAGTCAATCAATATTAATTAATATTGCTGATGACTGCCTCAAACTAAGATTTTGGTATCTTTTTTTTCCTGAAACTGTATAATATCTTACGTGATAGATTAAGATACTTGTGTTTGTGTATAATTGTTGTGATTTGCAAAGTTTAATCTTGAATTTGCGAAATTATTCAAGTAACTGTTTCAAAAGAAAAAATAGATTATTTTCCTATATATTATAGGTTACAATCATTTTATTCCCTCAATAATTTTTTTTTCTGGCCTAAAGTTCTAGAGGAAGGTTTTCCAAAGATACAATCAGGACCTCTAGGGAGGTCAGGTGAATGTAACTAATCCAAAAAGTTTGAATTATTAGACATTTTAGTTTAGACTGACATGATTCTGACTGCTTATGAATATTTGATATACATTCTATACATTTGATCAATAAAACAATTGTGACGTGTCATCCTGGTATGAGGGGACCCATCAACTATTTACTAGAACTTCTGTAATTATGGCAAAACTCTTCTTTTTCACCAGCGAGCAATTAATGCTAATTAAACTACCTTGTCTGATGTTGCCTTTTACGCATGGGTTTCTTTTTCATCATTTCTTTTACCATTTTGGTGCATTTTTTGTTTCAAAAGCATCATTATCAGTGATAACAGGTTTATGTCTTCTATTCAAATCACTATATCATCTTATTATCCACGCTCTACCTGTTTGTAGATAGGGACAAGTTCAATTGGTGCTACTGCTCATTACACTCATTCCTTTTCTCCTAAATCACATGGACGCATTGCTGGCACAGTTGGAAGGTGAGTCTTTTTTATTTCTCCCCATGTTGTTCTTACAAATTGTTTGCATATCGTGCTATTTGTATGATTCCTGATCTATTCTATGGTAAGATGTTCCTTCGTTTGCTGAACAGCCATGGTTTATGTATTTTTGAGTATAGCTTTATGTTGATATTATATTTGCATCAGTTAATCTATGGTTTAAGGCTTTTGAGAAATCCAGTATAATTAACATTAGTGCATTCCATCAGTTTTCCACTATGAATGTGCGTTATTTTTCAATGGTAAATTATCTAAATATTTCAGAAAGACTTAGAAGAATAAATCCTCACACTAATCTTAAGAATATTGTAATAATCTTGGTTGAATTGCTTAAAATATATCCTTTTAAAGAGAAGTTTGTCCTTCTAACATTACGGAAAGGGGGAAACCAGAAACATTAACAGAATCATTTGTTTACTGCATTTTGTGCATATGTTTCTGTAAAATTGCTGTTGTTAGTGGTTCACATTCAGTTGGATATATATGGATTCATAATGTGAAGGATTATGTGCTTATAAAGCATACCAGATGTCCACAAATCACAAGGTTCTTAATAGCCTACTGTCACAAATCATAATGTGAAGGAATATCTGGGTATTGCTAAGATGATGGAGAAGAAGATTAGAGATTTCCTTTAGGATGGGGTTGATGGAGACAATAGTGCGCAACCTAGTCTCTTGGGAGATCGTTGTTCGCTCCAGAGAGTTGGGGGGAGTAGGGTTTGGGGATTTACAACCATGGATCAAGGCTCTCTTAGAGAAATGGTGGTGGCGCTTTCAAGGCGAGGAAGAAGCACTATGGCATAGGGTAAGAGCAAGTACGGCCTTCAAGAGAACAAGTGGGATGCGGGACTAGCAGTGATATCAACATTTCAGAGCCCTTGGAAGTTCATTTTTATGAGTTTACCCGGATTTCTGGTAGAGCAGTAGATGTAAAGGTTGAAGGGGAAACAAGTGGCTGGGTAGTTTGCTTCTTTTTTGCTGTTGAACTTCCTTATACCACCTTTATTCTGTCCATAATGAACGGATTGCGTTCTTCATCTTTCCCGATAATTTTGATGTTTTTTTCCTTATCTTGGAACTTCCATTTCAATAAAGTTAACGAGCTGGAATAAAGTTTGACTTGACTCAAAAACGAGTCTAACGAGTCGAGCCGGCCTAATAGAATCACAAGAAAATGCTTAATTGTTGAGCCTAATGAGTTGAGCTCGAGCTGGCTCGTTAATAAATCGAGTATTTCACGAGCTCGAGCTTGGCGCGTTTATCAATATAATTGAGCCGAATTCGAGCCTTAACAAGCCGAGCTAAGCTCTCGAGCTGCTCGTTTTTTCTTACAGCTCTAGCTGCAGACCCTTCTCGTTCTCGGTTTTTCTCTTGTAAGTCTTTCCTGCTGTCTTTAAGCTCTAACAATGATTTACCTCCTTTCCTTGTTTTAAATCCATCTGGAAGACACTGGTTCCTAAAAAATACAGGTATTTTCTTGGTTGATAGTGTTGGGGGAAGTTGGCCACATGTGATTACTTACCAAAACGTTTTCCGATTGTCCCACTTTCTCTGAATTGATGTGTTCTATGCAAGTGTTTATCTGTGGATATTGATCATTTGTTCGTGCATTGCTCCTTCGCTCATCAGCTATGGAGTATAGTGATAGGAGAGTTGGGTTTACAATGGGCTATCCCTTAGGCTGTCGTGAATCTATTCCAAGTCAATGTGAGGGGTTCTCTTAATAATAAGAGTGAAACCTTGTGGAAGATAATAATTCCGGGAGTACTGTGGTCTATTTGGCTCAAGAGGATTAAAAGAATGTTTGAATTAACATAGAGTCATTTGATGATTTGTGGGATAGGGTCAAACTAATCATAAGGTGTTTAGGAGTTATATAGTATCTGAAATAGTAAGGAATTGATTGCCTTATAATTCTGTAGAGTGGGCTGATTGTAACGTGTAGAGGGATCACTCATCCCTTGTACCTTCCTTCCTAATGCAATACAACTTATATTTCTTATCAATATAATGGTATTTGAGTCAAAATGAGATTTTGACATGTTCACCTTTTAGGTTGAGGTTGAACAACAGTGAAGAATTTACATGAGAAAGTCTGAGTTTTACCCATACGCATGTGCACTTTGTCTTTTTATTGAAAAATGGGAATTTCCATTAAAGATTTAATCCTACACAGAAAGCCTGGCAATTTTTTTTTTTAATCTTTGTGGAAAGTGGCTGAGAAATTGTTAATATGCCAGAGTTCAGTTGTAATTTCTGATCCCAGTGCTCTCGTGTGTTTTCATGCCCCACCCTCCCAAAAAAAAGTAGATCTAGTGATCTACCATGAATGCAAAACATTAGCTCTGCTGCCAGATAGCTATGACAATTATGCAATTTGAACAAAATGCTCCAAAGTGTTTCATCATCCGTAATGTCCAACATATTACCAAAAAACCTCAAAAGTCTAGATGTAATGAATTGTTAGCATATAGTACTTCTCTTGTCTTTCATGGTTAATACATCGGTGTGGAACACTAAATCTTCACAATGATGGTGTAATAGCCCAAAATGTGTGTTGTAAATTGTAATTACTTTCTTGGAGGATGAAAGGCTTCTTCATCGATGTGTAAATACAAGGATGCTTTGCAATATTCATGAAGTGGGAATGTTTAAGGCATCCAACAGTTGTAAATCAGATTGTTACATGCTCTATATTTTTGCAGTGGTGCTCTTGCACTTGAGATTGGGGGTGGAAGAAAGATATCTAAATTCAGCACTGTTCGGATGTTATATTCCATCGGTATTCAGGTATGCAGATCAAATATAACAAAGAAGATCCTCTCTGCATATTGGTACAGTGGTCATTTTCTAAACAAAGTATGACCAACTCTATTGAGTTATGACTTGAAATACGTTGGAAAAATGTGCTGGAGTTTTTGGAGTCTGAAACTTTGCTGTATCCTTGAATTAATATCACTTTTAACTTTGTCATTTGTAGGGACTGATTTGGAAGTTTGAATTACATCGTGGGGGGCAAAAGTTGGTTGTTCCTGTAAGTGCATTCTTGTACACATTTTGTAGATCGCTTGATGACTTAAAATATGTTGCCAAATTGTCTGTATCTAATATAGACCTTATGCAACGACTCTTGGTTCAGGATCCAAATTTTTCATGGCTTTATAAGTATGTTATTCATCACATTATACGCTCTAAACTGTTACCACATGTTAATCATTTCTACCAAAAGGAGTAGTACATGTACTTGATAAAAAAGATGCATTGCAAGAGAATTCCTGGGGCTAAAGATAATAAGGAAAACTCACTACATTTGTTAATTCTACAGCTATTAAGCTTAGTCAATAAGGACCATCATTGATAGACCTTTCTGAAGACAAATGGAATTTTCTAGTACAGCATATGCCCCTGTATATTCAGTAAAAAAGGGAGATTGCTTTTATATTGCAATAACAGTGTAAAGTGTGTTTTATCTCTTTTCTCGGATCAATATGCAGCCACTAATTTAATTTGTATGATGTATCCTACTTGAATGTGAGCAGGCGGATTATAATTCTTCAGAAAGCATGTCAAATATGACCAACAACTTTATTTAATTTAAAATCCTTTATCCCGATTTGCTGATATACCTGTAAAATTTCTATTATGTGCAGATAATGTTGTCTAATACTCTCAATCCGCTTTTTGCAACCGGGGCATTCTTTATTCCAGTATCACTTTATTTCACCCTCAAGGTTTGCTCTCCAAACTGTTAAATGATCTGTTGGTCCAAACTGGAGTTACTCTAGATTTTGATCATTTTGGTTTTAGTTTACTTATTGGTTATTGGTACTATGGTCAAACCTTATGGTCCAGATCCCTACATTATATGACAATTGATACTTCTCCATGCAAATGGTTAAGGATATTTCCGTTAAGTGTGACTCTCAATATTTATGTATGTATATTGTGGCTGTTATGCATATAAATAAGACCTTGGGTCCTTAGTTGTTATTCAAACTTTTGACCTCCACTAATTTCATAGAATACTCCTCTCATTAGTTATTTGAGATTTGTTTTTTAATGAGTAGGTCGTTAGACTCATTTCTATTTACTATCTTTGGTATTATGTCATGACTTCAGCATATTGGAAGGGACATAAATAGTTAGCAATAAAATTTGGAACTTAGTCATCATTCATATTGAGAAAGACCATCTAGTTAACTGGATTTGTTTCTTGTGAGGAACTTAAAGCTAGGAACTTGGATTATTAATTGTTAGAATTATTGTAAATATAGTATAGATTTGGAGCTTTTATTATATATAAAATAGATAAACATTATGTTGAATTAAACTCACAACTGATTGCCTTGATCACGAGTCATTACAGTCTTATTAAAGCTGGATTTTTAAGTTCTTATTAATAATAATTTTTGTGTACTTTCAGAATTTTGTTCTCAAACCTTATTATCTTAGACGGGAAAAACAAAAGTCTTTGGAGAACATTGCCAAAACTCAAAACCAGGTATACAACGGTTTTATTTTATTATTTCTTCAAGTTACTGCTCTTTCTGTCCTTTTTATTTTAAGCTTATTTGATTTTTAATTTTTCACCTAGGATTTGTTTGGAATCGCATTTTAGATTTTATAGCAGGCAGTCTGGTCTTTTTTTGTGTTTATATTGTTACGCAGAAGGTTCTGTTTATGTTCTCTTCCATGAGCTGCTTGGTTTTCCAACCATGGTGCTCTTTTATCTTTCTAATGTTTATGTTTGCTTAAATTAACTTTTTTCCTTGTTTTCTGTATATATTTACTATGAACTTAGCAAGGTTTTGAAAAAGATGATGTGCATTGCTCTGTTTTACATCATGCTCTTGAAATTTAGGTCTGCTGTTGTATCCATTTTAATTTGCACAAATATAAAACTTTACATTCTACATTCCTCTTAAAAGCCTCTTTTCCCAAAGATTCTTAAAAAGAAATCCTAATCTACAATTTCAATAATTTATAATGAAATAAGACGAAGCATATTGCATACATCATATTGCCTTCTAACTTTCCTCTGAACAACCAAAACAATATCAAGCACTATGTTTCTCAGGTTTTTTTTTTTTTTTTTATTAGGTGTTTAATAGTGCTCCATTTTTTACTATGATAGACTAATTTATGATAACTGAAGCACATAATTCAAGTACTAAAATGACTTCGAGCAAGATAAGTAACTAGGTTGAGCAAGATAAGCCATGAATAATTTTTTATTCAGGGATTTTTCCAAAATCAAATTGGGTTTCTCTTGTTGGAGGATACATAAGGATCTTATCAATGAACAACCAAGCTGCATTTTCATGCCAGTTCATCGGGGAATAAAATGAATATAGTTCTGGTCCAAGCTGAAAAAAGTGTAATTTTGAATCATAAAGATCCATTATCGAATTTGGAAAAATATTTAATTCTGCTGTCCAACTGTCCAAGGATACTATTTAGGCACCAACATTTTCTTCCTTTCTGTTGAAGTAATGAAGTGACTAGCTGCAAATTGTCTTGGGTGCTTTTCCAATTTCATTTTTTTCTATTGATTATTTCATGGTATTGTTATTCATAGTATCTGGGGTTCAGATATCAGTTAGGTTTGCTAAGGTTCAACTATTGAATGCTGAATTTGTTATCAATATACCTAGGCTTGATATCATAATTGCACAAGGACATTTACAGTCATTATTGCAGTCCCTTGTGCGTGTTTTCTTTGGGAGCTTGTTGGTGGGGTCATTCATTCATATAGGAATCCATTCCACGTTACACAACATCTATGTGTTTTTTCTCAGATTCAAGAAGCAAAGGCAGCAGCTAAGAAAGCGCAGCAGCTACTGCAGAACGTTGCCAATAGAAAAAAAAATAAACAAATAGAAATGGGAGGATTGGTTGTTGTTGAGGCCCTCTATGGAAACCGGAAATCTCTGATGAACAGACATAAATCTGAACAAACTGAAGACGAAGTGGCAGCACAAATCATGGATGTTACATTACCTCTAAATTTTCTTGTCACTGATTCTGGGCAACTCAAGGTTTGTTTATTTTATACCTATTCTGTGCAGGTTTAGCATGTGAATGATCATAAATGGCTATATTATGATTTTTTTTGTTCAATGTGATCAAAACTTGTTAGAGCATATACCACCATAATGCTTCTTTCTAAGTAAAAATAAATCATATAGATATGCTCTTTTCTCTTTCACGGAAATTGGATCAAAATCTCACTGAATACAATGAATTTCTTGCTAATTAACCTAAACTAGCAATCAGACTATTTCACATCACCTACATCGAAAGTTTTATAGGGGCACAATAGACTTTTCTCCGCTGTTGCTTACTCATGTCTCCATGTTTGGGCAGTTGCATGAAGGTGTGCAAAAATCTGGAATTATGGGCTTTTGTGATCCTTGTCCAGGAGAAGATAAGGCATTGTATGTGGCATATACCCATGGTGAAAATAGATTTGAGGTATAAAGCCTTTTTTGCTTAATCTTTTTCATTCTCAAATCATTTGGTGGCTAGTTAAAATATATCCTTGCTAATTTTTATAGGTTATAGTTGGTGATTATGATGAGATGATTATACCCCAAGAAAAACATAGAATCTAAAATGCTGACGTGGATGTCGAATTCGTATTTTGGGGATTCAGTCGCCACATCTGAATAACGGGTGAAGTTTTCGTCGTCTGCTCCGAAGAGAAGAAACAATCAATAAGACTCATCTTCACCAATTATACTCATCTGCATCTCTCAATACTATTGTTTCAACTGTAAATTGCACATTTCTGATTTTGTCCTTCACTTGCTCATATCTCACCAATTTCTATTCATAATCTTTCTTGTATTCTTGGAGACGACCTTTTCTTTTACCCCCCATTTTCTTACAAGCACTAAATTTTGGAGGATGTTTTACTTGCACTTATTTTGTGACGAGAGGAAATTGAATGAAGAAACTTTGAGGCATTTTATGAGATGTTTAAATATGTATACGCATTTAAAAAAATGGTAATCTTTTATTAGCTCAAAAATTATTTTTTATTTAAAAAAAATAAAATAAATTCTTTGGTTTTTTTTTTTTGAAGAAATTACCAACGAGGTGTATGGATCACGCAATGAGACTGGTTATAATTGTTGTAAGATAACGTGGGAATTAAAAGTTTTCATATCAGTCAGTTGGGACGTTGTACTCAGCGACAGATTTTAATTTTTTCTTTTTCTATTTTCGACCATTTGAAATATATTTATTAATTTTTACCTACCTAGTTAACTGATAAATGAAAATAACATACATCTTTTTTGGGGAGACATAGGTCGATAACTTTTCCATCTTCTTAATCATCATCTATGTTGTGTGCGGATCCTCTCCATTTGAGTTTTTCAATTTCATCAAATGTGGATCGTTAATTACAATAATATGATAAAAACTTTTTACTTTAATTTGATTTTTTCAAAACATACACTAATATGCTGAACTATTTTTTCAAAACATACACTAATTTGATTTACTTTAATTTGATTTTTTCAAAACATACACTAATATGATAAAAACTTTTTACTTTAATTTAATCACTTCTTGGTATTGCTGATCAGAATATTGCTGATTACTTCTCAATGTATTACTGACTCAAATCACAAAAGTCGATCGACTCTTCAATTTAGGTGACGGAGCTCCATGTCCAGCGGCCTTCCTTCCTTTTCCTTCCTCTTTCATTTTTCTTTTTTCTTTTTCTTTTCTAGCTTCAATGTTTTATTTCCACAATTTCTAAGTTATTACAAATCCCCACCACCATTGAGTTGCTGCAACCTTCTCAGATTTATTGTGAATAGAAAAAAGTAGTCACCTTGCTTATAATCGCCAGAGCCATAAAGCCTGAATGTAAAAATGGTCTTTGATTGATGATGAAAATTATATTTTATTGATAGTGGAAAATTAATTGGAAGATGGGCAGAGGGGTCATCTTCCATCTTTTCTTCTTGACTCTTGAACCCGAACAATTTAATCGGATCCGGGATTTCGATTGTTTATTAGAGAATGTTAGGATTAATCAATCACACAATTGTGATGAAACACTCAATCCACGCACAAAGAACTTGAGAACTGCCTTATCAAGCTTGAGAGAAATGAAGAATAAGCAATAACAACGATTTTACGTGGTTCGATCATAAACCGATCTACATCCACGGTGATAGAGCACACTTCACTAATATTGAGAATTCTCAGTTACAAGATACACTCAACAGCAACTCACAAGTTTAGGTATCACTCTCTACTGCTACTCTAACTTGCATGAGCAAGAGTATATATCATACACCAAGAATGGGAAGAGGAAAAACTGAAAGAAAACCGTGTAACAAACTGAATCACATCTCATGGGAGCTTTACTTCACAAGTGTAACTGAAATTCTGTTGAACAACTTCAGTAGCTAACCTCCTCAAGTTTCCTTTCTGTTGGCCGAATTCACAAGGCAGAAATTGAGTTTGTTATAACTGTCAATGGTGAAGTTCCAAAGATGTCCTTCAACTTAAAGTTCCAGTATTAAACACTATGCAGAAAAGTAACACTTCCAACATGTATCAGTATCAGTCACATTGCCATTTTCTCTCAACAATCCTCCACCTAAAATGCAATGTGCCTATCACTTCTTATCCTCATACTAATCTGTTCAGTGGACATCCCAGCCTTGGAGCTTAATCTTCCTTGAACAATAGTTGAACTTGTTACTTGGCACAGCTTTGGTCAACATGTCTGCAGCATTTTCTGTTGTATCAATCTTTAGTATAGTTACCACTCCTTTCTCAATCATATCCCTGACAAAGTGTAACTTAACACTTATGTGTTTAGACCTTTCATGAAAAACTGGATGTTTCACCAAGTGAATTGTACTTTGGTTGTCACAGAAAATGCCAACACTCTTCTGTACCACCCCAAAATCCTTAGTTATTCCCTTTAACCACAATGCTTCTTTTACAGCCTCAGTAACAGCAACATATTCTGCTTCTGTGGTTGACAAAGATACCCCAGATTGTAGTGTAGATTTCCAACTAACAGCAGTACCATGAAGAGTAAAGACATATCCTGTCAAAGACCTTCTTTTATCCACATCTCCAGCAAAGTCTGCATCCACAAATCCTTTCAGCTGATCATCAGTTTCATTTGACTTCTCAAACAGTAATCCCAACTCTGTAGCTCCATTCAAGTACCTCAGGATCCATTTAAGTGCATCCCAATGAAAACTTCCAGGATCTGCTAAGAATCTGCTCACCATACTCACAGCATATGCTATATCTGGCCTTGTGCAGATCATAGCATACATTAGGCTACCAACTCCACTGGCATAGGGAACTTTACTCATCTTGTTCCTTTCTGAACTGGTTTGTGGAGAGTGTTTAACAGACAGCTTAAACTGCTGTCCCATAGGTGTAGATACAGCTTTACTTTGATGCATATAGAATCTTTTAAGTACCTTTTCAATGTAATCCTTCTGAGACAAGAACAGCCTTTTAGACTTCCTGTCCCTTATGATGTCCATGCCTAGGATCCTCTTGGCATTCCCTAAGTCTTTCATCTCGAATGTCATACTCAACTTAGCTTTCAACCCTTGTATTCTTTCAATGCTGCTACTTGCTATAAGCATATCATCAACATACATCAGTAGGTAAGTGAGGACTTTATCATGTTTCTTTTCCAAGTACACACATCTATCTTGTGAATCCTACAGATAGCATAAACTGGTCAAACTTTTTATTCCACTGTCTAGGACTTTATTTTAGTCCATACAAAGACTTTCTCAGTAAGCATACTTTATGCTCATCTCCAGGCATGATAAATCCTTCTGGCTGTGACATATAAATGTCTTCAATGAGATCTCCATTCAAGAAAGCAGTTTTCACATCCAATTGTTGGAGTTCCAGGTCATATTTAGCAACAGTAGCTAGTAGTATTCTAATGGAGCTGTGTTTCACAACAGGAGAGACCACTTCATTATAGTCAATTCCCTCCCTTTGAGTGAATCCCCTGGCAACAAGCCTAGCTTTGAACCTGATTTTCTCTACAACTCCCACTTCTGTTTTCTTCTTGTATAACCATTTGCTACTGACTACCTTTTGCCCTTTCTTTTTCTCTACCAGAATCCAGGTATTGTTTTTGTGCAATGATTGAATCTCTTCTGTCATTGCCATCATCCAGTTCTCTCTGTCAACACCGGATACAGCCTCTTTGAAGTTCTTTGGTTCACTATACTCTACATTCTCAGCTGTGACTAGAGCATAGTGTATCATATCAGCCTGACCATATCTTTGAGGTGGTTTGGTCTGTCTTCTTGTTCTATCTCTAGATAGAGCATAGTTTCTCAGTAGCTCTGACTGGTCTTCCTCTTGATCTGGCCCTTCTTCATCTTCAGAAAAATGAGGGTGATCCTCTTCTCCTTCTTGATCATTTGTCTGTGAAGGTTTACCAGGTGCTACATGTTCAGTATCTTGTGACTTCTCCCTCTGAGACTCCACCTCAACTGATACATTTTCATCAGAAATGCATCCATCCATATCTTGACTACTCCCAGTATGTTTGTATCCCATTTCCAGTTCATTGAATATAACATCTCTACTCACAATGCACCTTTTATGTCCAGGTTCCAAACACCACAGTTTGTACCCTTTAACTCCTTTAGGGTAGCCAATGAATATACACCTTAGAGCCCTTGGCTCTAATTTATCCTGCCTAACATGTGCATATGTAGTACAACCAAAAACTTTAAGCTGAGAATAGTTAGAGATTTTATCATACCATAATTCATCTGGAGTTTTACCATCAATTGGTGTGGATGGAGATTTGTTGATCAAGTAGCATGCTGTGCTGACAGCTTCCCCCCAAAATGACTTGGGCAATCTGGCATCAGCTAGAAGACATCTTACTCTTTCCAGTATTGTTCTATTCATCCTTTCTGCTAAGCCATTTTGCTGTGGGGTAGCTGGAACAGTTTTGTGTCTTGTGATCCCCCTTTCCTTGCAAAAATCTATGAACTCTTCTGACAGGTATTCAAGACCATTATCTGTCCTGAGGTGTTTAAGCCTCAACTGCCTCTTATTCTCCTGTTCTGTGAGCCATTCCTTAAATTTTGCAAAGGCTTCACTCTTATGTTTCATAATGAGAACCCATACTTTTCTGCTGTAGTCATCTATTAGAGTCATGAAGTATTTGCCTCCACCATGTGACTCAACTCTGGCTGGCCCCCAGACATCTGAGTGAACATAGTCTAATGGCCTTTCTGTCTTATGAGTTCCCTTCTGAAATGGCAACTTCTTGGACTTTCCCAAAATGCACTGTTCACAGAATTTCAAACTTGCTACCTCCTTTCCAGAGAATACTCCTTTCCTTGAAAGAATTTTTAGACCCTTTTCACCTATATGACCAAGCCGTTTATGCCAAAGGGTTGCATCTTGATCACTCAGCACAACTTCTGTTTCTCCAGTAACAGTCTTGCCTACCAAAATGTACAGACCATTTGTCTTTAAGCCTTTCATTAAGACTCTTTGACCTTTGGTGACAAGGATCAATCCCTGTGAAGTATTAAATTCATATCCCAGAGCATTCAAGGTACCAAGGGATATCAGATTCCTTTTAAGGCCTGGGATGTATCTGACATCAGTAAGAATCATGTGCTTTCCATCAAACATACTGATTTTCACTGAGCCAATTCCCTCAACACTGCAGCTTTCATCATTTCCTAATAATACTGATCCACCATTGATTTCTTTCAGGTCTGTGAACCAGTTTCTATTGGGACACATATGGAAAGAACAACCTGAGTCAAGCACCCATTCGTTATACATCTTGGAGTCAGTTATATTCAGAACTTCTGCACTGTCATATCCATCTTCAGCTATAGCAGCTTCAGCTTGGTTTTCATCCTTGGATTTCTTACCTTTTTCAGGGCAATTCTTCTTGAGGTGACCTTCTTTATGACATTTGAAGCATTTTCTTCTTTCCACAAATCCTGCAGTCTGTTTCTCTTCCCCTTTCTTGGCCTTCCAGCTCTTCTTTCCCTTTTGGAATTTCTTGTTTCCAGCCTTGGACTTCACATTCAACCCCTCACCTTGGCTTTTCTTCTCTGTTGGTTGGTTGTTGAGACTCTTAGTCTTCAAAGCAGTTTGTACCTCATCAAAAGTGATACCATCCTGCCTTCCAAACAACAATGTGTCTCTGAAAGTTTCAAAAGACTTTGGTAGAGAGTTTAATAGCATCAGTGCCTTGTCTTCATCTTCAAGTTTCACCTCCAGATTTTCCAGATTATCCATGGCTTGATTGAACTCATCTAGTTGATCACCAATTGCCTTATCTTCTGTCATCCTGAATGACATGAGTTTTTGTTTCATGTACAATCTGTTTGAAACAGATTTTGCCAGATATAATTCTTCGAGCCTCTTCCACACAACTTGCGCGATTTTCTCCTTAGAGACCTCTCGCAGAACTTTATCCCCCAGGCATAGAATGATCATGCTATGTGCCTTATCCAAAATTGTGACCCTGTTGGGATCCGTAGATGATCCCGCAAGAAATTCTGGATCCAAGGCACCAGCAAGGCCATGATGTATAAGCAAAGCTCTCATCTTAATCCGCCATAATCCGAAATCATTTTTTCCAGTGAACTTCTCAATATCCAGCTTGAAGGATGCCATGTTCTTGAGCCTTCAACCGATTCCCACAGACGGCGCCAATTGTTAGGATTAATCAATCACACAATTGTGATGAAACACTCAATCCACGCACAAAGAACTTGAGAACTGCCTTATCAAGCTTGAGAGAAATGAAGAATAAGCAATAACAACGATTTTACGTGGTTCGATCATAAACCGATCTACATCCACGGTGATAGAGCACACTTCACTAATATTGAGAATTCTCAGTTACAAGATACACTCAACAGCAACTCACAAGTTTAGGTATCACTCTCTACTGCTACTCTAACTTGCATGAGCAAGAGTATATATCATACACCAAGAATGGGAAGAGGAAAAACTGAAAGAAAACCGTGTAACAAACTGAATCACATCTCATGGGAGCTTTACTTCACAAGTGTAACTGAAATTCTGTTGAACAACTTCAGTAGCTAACCTCCTCAAGTTTCCTTTCTGTTGGCCGAATTCACAAGGCAGAAATTGAGTTTGTTATAACTGTCAATGGTGAAGTTCCAAAGATGTCCTTCAACTTAAAGTTCCAGTATTAAACACTATGCAGAAAAGTAACACTTCCAACATGTATCAGTATCAGTCACATTGCCATTTTCTCTCAACAGAGAACATGAGTTTTATCTTGTGGTTTAATTCGATGCAAAACGAAGAAGCTTACCAGGGCTTGACATGTCGTGAATCCTTTCGAAAGAGAGGGGTGTCTTCAGAAACAGGGACACATGTGGTGCATAACTGTCGTCATCTCGTACCGTCATTAACAACCCTCAACAACTCAACCTCTCAATAAATAATTCATTTTTCTCTCTTCTATATACTCAGCCTACTATTCCACCCAACCTCAATTTTTTCATTCTTCATTAATAACCCAACCCAACCTAACCTAAATTAATTATTTTATTATTTAACAATTATATATACACTATAATAATTATTTATTAAATATAAAAATGTAAAAATATAATAAATTATATTATTCAACGCACGTTTTGAAAGTTGAGAATTTTGAAAAAATTAAGAATCTGGATAATCTTCGGGGTTAAGAAAATGCTGAAAATTTGGATAAATTTTGTGAGTTTGGATAGTTTTGGGAGTTTGGAAAATAATTTGGATTACTTGGATCCATGATAGAAATTAGGAGAAATAATACAAAATAAAATAAATTTAAAGGAGAGATTATAGAAATTAGGAGTAAAATAGAGAATTTGAAATCTTGATTCAAAGTATATCAATATAGGTGTCTATTTATAGAGAAAAAAAATTACGAATTTTTGATATATATATATATATATATATAATGCATAAAAACGAAAATTTAAATATTATCATAATTACGCCAGTCAATGATATAGTGCCATGTGTATTGATTTATCTCAATCTCCCGGTTGCTCAACCTTTATGGTCGCCTACCTCTATTTTTTTTATTCTTCTTTTTTGTCCTTTCATAGGTTGTGGTCGCATTAGTTCACTAATGATCATAGTCTAAGGTGTTGGGTTAAGTCCCCAACAAGCGCAATCCCCGTGCTTAATTGCCATCGTAGAATTTGGAACCATGAACATCTACCGCCAATACAAAAAAAAAGATTGAATATTAAGCAGTGGGGAATAAATAATTAAAAATCAAGTTGGGGATAAAAATAAAAACAACTAATTATCTATAATCTATGTCTATAATATATATAGGCAAAGTATTGTATAGACTATTTTCATGGTAAGGTTTATGCTGAACCACTATCCATTTATACTTGGGTTACATTGGATAGCGGTTTTGACCCTTTTAACTACAAACCCACCCACGACCCAAAATATTTTCTAAGTATACCAAAGTTGCGCCCTTCTTCACCCTAAACCCCCCGCCGACGCAAGCTAGCCACCGCCACCACCTGCCGCCTCTGGTGACGCTACCCCAGCTCCGGGAGGCCCGTCCCTCTACTTCGCCCGAAGCCCCTCTGCATGATGTCGCTCCGCCCGAAGCCCCTCCGCGTGTCATCCTCTGCCCGACGCCGCCGCTGCCCCTCCAGGTAACTTATCAGCAATTTTTCGATCTGGCGGTGTCCTTTAGCACGACGTCACTCTCTCTAATGTGTATTTTCTCTCTCTAAGGTTTTGTGCCACTCTCGCACTAAGTGGCAATAACTCACTTAGTTTTGATTTGTAAGTGTATATAAGTTCTCTAGTTTTGATTTAATTAGTTGTGTTTAAGATCTTGAAATTGTTATAAACCATTATATAGATGTGCACATGGAAGAGATAGTGATATTAGTTTTTCTGAAATAACGAAATTAATTTTCACACAAAATTGACTCTCTGATTCAGTATTTTTTTACACTACCTGGTCAATATTCACATTCGTTTATCCTTTTAAACGAATACAATATAAATGATACTCCTGACCTCATAAATGATACTTCTGCCTATATTATCGATACTACTGGCAGAATAATTGACATTCCTAACTAAATTGAGATATGTGATATACTTAGTAACCTTTCAGTGTCATTTTTACACTTCCAGTTCCAAATTCACATTCTTTTTTTTAAATGATTGAGATATGTGATATACTTAAATTATTACCTTATAAATGATACTCCTGGCCTAACAAATGACACTTCTGCACATATTATTGATACTCCTGGCATAATAATTGATATTTATATGGTTATTTGTTAATTGAATTTTGTAGAAGGAAGCCTGCGTTATTGGAGGTTCAAAGATTCACAAAATAGGTGGAAGAATCCAAGAAAAAGAAGATATCCACAAAAGATGGGGAAAAGGAGGAGCTCAAGAAAAAGAAGAGGAAAAAGAAGAATTAATGATTTTTTTTGTTTTTTTTGTTTTCTTTTTGTATCTAGCTTGTCAACTAACAAGTTCATGTTCATCCAACTAGCTAGCTCTTTAGCACATGCACTAGTAGTACCTGCACTTGATGGATATCTATATTATCAATATTTCTGCCCTTATTATCGATACTCCTTGCATGAATTGATGGATATCTATATTATCAGTACTTCTGCCCTTATTATCGATACTCCTTGCATGAATTGATGGATATCTATATTATCAGTACTCCTTGCACTAGTAGTGTTTTGTTATTTTCGGCCGAGCAAATGGCATTTTGGCCGAGCATGATTCTCTGGAAGATTCACTCGGCCAAAATGAAATTTTACTCAGCCGAGCATTGTTAATATTGACCGAGCATGGCAAAAATGTGAAGAGCTCGACCAAAAGAGTAAGCATAGTTTTTAAAATTCAAATTCACATTTATTTTTCTTCTTTTAAAAAAATGAGAACCATACAAATGATACTCCTGGACTCATAAATGATACTTCTGATCATATTATCAATACCCCTAGAAGAATAATTGACACTCATAACTAAATGGAGATATGTGATATACACAAATCCAAATTCAATTTTTTTTTATAATTGATACTCCTAATAAATGGAGATATATGGTTTTTAAAATTCAAATTCACATTTATTTTTCTTCTTTAAAAAAAACGAGAACAATATAAATGATACTCCTGACCTCATAAATGATACTTCTGGTCATATTATCAATACCCCGGGAAGAATAATTGACACCCCTAACTAAATGGAGATATGTGATATACTCAAATTCAAATTCATTTTTTTTTTTGTAATTGATACTCCTAATAAATGGAGATATATGGTTTTTAAAATTCAAATTCACATTTATTTTTCTTCTTAAAAAAAACGAGAACCATACAAATGATACTCCTGACCTCATAAATAATACTTCTGGTCATATTATCGATACCCCTGGAAGAATAATTGACACCCCTAACTAAATGGAGGTATGTGATATACTCAAGTAAACATTCTTTACAATTTCCAAGTTCAATATTCAAATTCTTTTTTTTGGTAGGCGAGCACCATATAAATGATACTCCTGGCCTCACAAATGATACCCCTGCCTATATTATCAATACGCCTGGAAGAATCACGCAACCATGAATCAATAACGAATAGAAAAGCTTCGCAAACTTGTTCAGAAAGAATTCTAAACAAGAGTGCAGCAGGAAGTTGGATATTGACCTGCTATTATCAAAATCTAATGAAAAAAACAGGAATATATTATGGATAACAGTTTCATAGACGAGCTCACACAAGATAATCAAATTTAATTTAACAGGTAGGAAAATGTACTAATATCTATCCCCATTATTATTATGCACCTTCTTGTTGTGCTTATGCAACCACCCAATCCCTTTAATGGCTTTTGAAATCTTCATCAGGTTAGGGATTCCAACCCTCAAATTCATCTTCCCCGTCGATAATTTCAGAGCTTGCAAGCAGCACAATGGCGGCTCTATCTCCACCTCCTCCTCTTCTTCGATAAACTTGACCTCGATCTTCTTCTTCGTCTTGGTCTTCGTCTTCGTCTCAATTTTCGTATTGGTCGTTTTGTTGGAATCGACCTCGTAGGCTTCCCAGAGTGAGTCCATTCCTTTGCCGCCATCGACGTGGTGCCTTTCCTCGAACAACTTGTAGGCGAGTGTCCTCTTCCACTCTTTCTCTCTCCTCATTGATCCGTAGCTATTGACCGCAATCAACGCTCGCGAGCTCTCCGCCTTCAACTCTCTCTCTCTTCATCAACGTGGGAAATGATTCGCTGTGATTTCGGGATGTTGATTGCATTTTCATCGGATCTAATGGGCTGGGTCATATATTCATGGGTTGGATTATAAATTAAATGGGTCAAATGAAAAAAATGGATAGTAGTTCATAGTATGAACTAATTTCATACACTAACTACTTATATATATATATATATATATATTATAATATATTTCCAAACCTCTCCATAGTGATATGTCAACACCACCTTATTCTAAAGATAAGGTGACATGTCTCAAATCTCTCCATTTCGAAATACTGCACGCTCATTAAAAGTTGATATAAGTTTTGATCTCAACCATTCATTTTATATCATTACATCTAAACCATTAATTTGTACCTAGGGTTAATATAATTATTTATCATTTTCATTCGCCCATAAGTCGTCTCTCTCCCCTTCAATTTCTCTCACACCGCCACACTCCTCTTCGATTTTTTTCACAGCGCCGCTTCCGCCCCCTCTCCAATCAGCGCGGACCAGCCGTGGATGCCAGATTATAATTTTCTCTATTATTTTTGTCTTTTCATTTTAACTCATCTCACAGTTCATTTTCTCAATTTTTTTATTTCCTAACGCCCTTACGACGCTGGCTTCCTTGCCGCTGCCTGCCATGACTCCACCCCATTCTTATTCTCTGCACACGCTGCCCCGTTCCCATAATCTTCCAAAGGTTAGAGTTTTTTTTAATTTGCGAATTTTTGCAAAATTATATTTGGTATTAAGTTTTCTCTGTGTATTAAATCATTTCTCCGCTTAGCCCAGCGTCGTGCAAGGTATGTAGGCGCCGCCTCGCTACTCTACTCTCGCCGTCCCAAACCGCATCGGATATCGTGACCTTGAACCAAAGGTATGATACTGATTTTTTATAGTATTTTTCTTCGTCTTATATTTTTTCTTCTCGCCTCCTTTTTTAGTTTTTGTCATCCTCCATTGAACAATCTCGGCACCGCCTCCATGTCCTCTAACATGTAAAACATATATTTCTTTTCACAGTTCAACGATTTTCTTACTTAGATATTTTTGGAATTTATTTTTGCAAAATATTCATATGTTAATTTTTGTAAGAGGATATTGAAATATTTTGCAAAAGATATTGTCACGTAATCCAATATCTTATCTCACCATTGATAATATATTGTAACATTTTTTTTTACTATCCAAAAGATATTGTCACTGAAATAACATATTATTCCAAAAAAACTCATGCCATGAAATGCAATATCTTACCATGTATAATACAATAATAAATATTTTTGGAATAGATATTTTTACAAATTATTTAAATATGCTAATTTTCTAAGAGGATATTGAAATATTTTGCAAAAGATATTATCACGTAAAAGATGGCAAGATTCCCAAATAATTTTGACATTCAATACCATATCTTACCATGGATAATAGATTATAACCTTTTTTTTTTTTACAAAATTTTACTACCCAAAAGATATTGTCACTAAAATAACACATTATTTCTAAAAAAGCTTGCCATGATATACAATATCTTACCATGTATAGTACTATGATACTGAAAGTTAGCAATTTATTTTTTTAAATTTTCGATTTAAAAAAAAATCAAAATACATGCATACACATGAAATGTTTAGGAGGGAATTGAATTTTTTTTAAATAATTCGAATTGACGTTTAATATTATATCGAAATTACAAAATATTTAAAATAAAAAATATTTATACTTATAATTTGAAAATAAAAAAGAACCATCTGGATTTAGGGATTTTTGTTGTACCTCTCCCCCGACTAGATTCAAGGGCATGACGGTGTGGCATATGGTGATTCAGATCGGAGAGATATGATAGTCACTTAGGGGTGATATATTTTACGTTGAAAACGCCTAGAACCATCTAAATAAGTTCTTGTCTCTTAGCTTGGATTTTGACATCTAAAAGTGGGCACGACGCGTCGTCTTCCATCAGTTCCTCTTCATCTTCCATGGCCACATGGACCATATTGTAATTTCACCACCTTTCTCTTTTTGCATTGAATCAATCATATTCAATTTGTTTTATTTGGATAACTATAACTCAGATTTTCAATTCACTTTATTTTCTCATTCACCTTATTTCCGTTTGAATTTGCCAAATCCTACTCAGGCCGAAAGAGAACGTTTTCTTAAGAAGGACACAATAGTGGGCAAATATTATGTATATATAATAGTGATACTTGAAGAAAGCGATTTCACTAAATTCGAGTTTATACAAGTTTTTTTTTTCAATGAACAATTGTAGTAGCAATGATAGACGAGTGAGTGGACAAAATAGATCTTGACAAAGTTAAAGACGATATTCCTACATGAAACTATGAAGGGGGCAAAAAAATGCAACAAAGGATTTTTTTTTTGGCAAATTTTTCATTTTAAAAGACGGCAGTTCCTCTATTCCAAACTTAATTGTTACTTACCAAAACTATCCTTCCCTTGTTCAATCATTATTGGTCCCGGTACAAGACTGAAAGATACGTGTATGGGGGGAATACACGTATACACATTTTCTTTCCTTTCAAACTGACTGAGTCCACTCAGAGTGGTGTTGAACACTGAGTAGATAATACACCTACTAACAGCACTGAGTGCAAGTCAGTTGGCTAACTATATACTTATGTTCAGTGCGGAATGCGTGAGCCCTGAAAGTTTATAGTCTTGTTTTAGTTTGCTTTCTGAAAAACTTGTTTTCTTTCTTAAGAAGTTGTGGTTAGAAGGGCAGTGCTCATTTTAATGATCAGACTGATTGATTCAGGCCTGATAAACAATGCAATAAATGACTTAATCAAATGAACAATTAAGAACAGTAATCAAAGCAATAAGAACACAGGGAGTTTAACGTGGTTCAGAGACTCAAGCTCCTACATCCATAGTCCTGATTGAACAGGAGAATCCACTAAGGATTGGCTTATTTTTAACGTGCCAAGGTGCACCAAAATCAGCTTCAATCACTGGCCTTTACAAACTCCTTCTAACTCACTAACTAACCTCAACCAACAAAACTGACTAGAGGATTTTGGTTTCAATTTGGATTCCAACTAAGGTGTGATTATCCTTACAAGACACAGTTATGCTAAGGATGGATAATCACTCTAAGCTTAGGATATGGCTTGGTTCGCTCAGTGGAATACAGAATAACTCTCTAACTAAGAAACACTTGGGAAATTTATGGTTTTTCGAGTGCTTCTTTTAAATGCTTGACAGTATTTATAAGCAACTTTGAAAACTATCAGTTGGAAGAGATAGCCTTCTAGGTTGTCTTCTCGTAGGATTTGTTCAACGGATATAATCTCCATGTAGAAGCCATCTTTGCATGTATTTGGTAATTGCATTTAATGCTTACCCGTTGAATTATGCAGGGATGTCAGGTTCAAGTCAGTGTCCGTACATGACTTGGCGCTCTCTGATTGGTCCACGTCATTAGGTAGGTGAGAATGTCATAACTTATTCTTCAGTTCGGTCTTGTCTTTACCGAGTTCAGGGTTGTCCTCATCTATGTACGTTTTCCAGTGCTGACATTCCTTTTGACTTGCTTGGATCCTACTCCAAGTCTTTTCCCAATACTCAGTGCGATCCTGTTCCCTATAGGACTGAGTTTAGCGAAGATCTCAGGATCTTGCTCTTCATCCTGACACGTACTCAGCCATCTTAGAAGGACTGCCATAAGCTCAGGATGGTGCTCTTGTGTCTTCAGGCTTCAGTCTTGATTGACATCAATGAGTAC
Organism: Ballota nigra; assembly: GCA_947034835.1. Taxonomy (NCBI): domain Eukaryota; kingdom Viridiplantae; phylum Streptophyta; class Magnoliopsida; order Lamiales; family Lamiaceae; genus Ballota; species Ballota nigra. Next base: position 83,255,458 of record OX344720.1, on the reverse strand, counting down.
TCCTCTCATTGAGTACCTGTAAATTGTAAAATAAACTAACCAAGACTAACCTGACTATTACAAACACTTAGGCAAATCATCTTTTCAGGGACTTTGGGATCAACTCAAAATTGACATTGTCCCAACAATTTTCCCTTTTTTGATGATGCCAAAACACTGAAAAGATCCTCAAAACACTTAGAGGAAACAAGGTCCTATTTTATAAGACAAGTCAGTGTTAGAGCAATTCTTGATAAGTACAGAAAATAAATAACAGCCAAAAAGACAATGAGTTTTTGTCTATGGGCAAATGTAATGGATTTCATTGATAATGAAGAAATGAGTACAATGACTTAATATATTACAAGGATATAATGAACACTCAGACTAATCCCATTTCAGGTTTGAGTCCATATCCAGCATAGACTCTTGCCTTCAACTCATCAACACGCTTCATCTGGTTCACATATCCTTCAGCCTTCACAATCTTCAAGACCTCTGACATAATTGCCTTTGTATCATGCTTTGTAGTTCCAGAGACAAGAGGTGGTTGGTGAGTTACAAACTCAGGGGCCTTGATCTGGACTTTGGCTTGGTCAGTCTCATCCAAGATCTTCTCGAGCAGTTCAGGGTGGTTGTCCGCCATGTAGTCAGTGAAGTGGGCATCAATGTCTCCATATTCGCCCCACTTCTTCACAATGTACCAGAGCCTGACAAACTCGTCCCTAGCATCCAACCAGAACTCTTTCAGCGTCTCTGAGATGAACTCATCGACGAAAATTGTCCTCTCCACAGATTCAGGCTTCTTCACTTGTAGCAGCGTGGTCTTCCTTGCAGTTGGCCTCTTCTTGCACTTTCTCGATTCAGGCTTCATCTTCTTCCTCCTCAGCAGACTGATCATCGCATCATCAAGTTCTCTTTGTTGCATATCAGTGATGTCAGTCAACTTTTCAACCTTCTTCTCCAGAATGCGCATCTTCTCCTTTTGAGCAATATCAGCCCTGCGCTCAGCCTCGGTCTTTTCAGGAGCAGCTCCCCACGCCTCTGCACATAACTTAGCCACCGTTTCCGCAGAATAGGTGATTGAGTTCTTCCTTGTGTTCACTGGCGGCGATTTCTGACTGACTGAAGACTCTGGAATTGAAGGAAGTTGAGAAACTTACTTGTCTGAAGGTTCATTAGCTTGAGCTATTGCAGCCAATCTGGCTGACTTCCTAGACGTCCTCAACGCTTCACTCTTCTCAGCCTCTGATGCCTCAGGGAGAGATTTTTTCTTTCCTCTTTCCCCCTTTTTGGCATCATCCTTGGCCGGCGGAGGTGGGAGTGCTTCTCTTATGGCTTCTTCAATGGAGTTTATAACAAAGGCAGTTAAGGACTGGACTTCCTTAACCCCTTCCTTCAGCATCTACACTCCAGTTGCAATCTCGGTCCCCGCGAAGGACACACTGGCAATGCTAGCCTTGAGCTTCTTCTAAAAAATATCCATGTTTGTGTGAAGGCTCTACTCAGTGCGTGTTAGCCTGGCTGACTCTTGAGTGATCCGTTTTGACTCCAAAGCCATCTTGGACGCTGAGGTGATGAGTGCCTCAGTGAGGAGTGTCACAGCCTGACTCGCCAAGTGCTCTACAACCTTCTCCATTCTTGCATCATGCTCATTTCGGAGTTGAGTCAGTGAATTAGCTATCAGCTTCTTCATCGTCTTCCTCTCAGACTTGACGGATTGGATAGTTGACAACATCAGCTTCTTCAGACTCTTCACCTCAGAGTTGGCAACCGTCTTGAGAGCAGACTTCACCCACTTCAGCTACTTCTGAATCCCCTTATCTTTAGCATCGACCTGAGCCTTAATAAGTTCAACTTGCTGTTGTAGCTCAGCCAGGTTTTCAGAAGTCTTTTCTTGCTTGATCTGCACGATACTAGTGAAGTTGCCCCGCCCAGATCCAGTGATGATCACGTCCTCATCATCCTGGGCTCCATCAGTCTATGGTTGTTCTTGTTGGGATATGTTTAGTTTTGATGATTTTCCAAAACAACATGTAATAGGTTTGAAAGCAGTCAGGATAGTATCATTTAGATCAGGTCAGGCTAGGTTAGCTCTCAGTAGAATAGGTTGCTCAGTTGAGGGGGAACTCAGCGAGGAGGAACTTCTCAACACAGCCTGAAGATATCAAGATGACAACCAGAAGAGCTGACTGAAGACCTGCCATCAACCTGAACCAATGGAGAAGCCTGAAGGATGTCCCACTGAGTGCAAGTCAGGCTGATCTAAGCCAAGTCTGGTGGACCACTCTGTGAAGAGCCTGATCAGGAGGATCAGTGCTGCACCAAGTAGCCCTGAAGGAGTCAGACTACTGTGGTCAGGGAAGTTTGTCATCCAGCCTTATGACAAACTTCTTGGAGTGATCTTCAAACAGTCTCTGAAGGACAACTGCACTGAGGACGAGTCAGTCCACTGAAGATCAGAGTCAGTGAAGGAGAAAGCCACCTAAAGTCAGTGGGTCTTGGTCAACCCACTGAGTCAAAGATCCGTGAATTCAGGCCACGTGGACCAATCAACACGAGGCAACAACTCTGACACTGACAAAGGCCGCATTCCAAGAAAAGTGGTTGAAACCATTTAATGCTGGATTCAAATGTATTTCCTCTCCAACGGATACATTTGAATCCCCATTATATATACAAGCTCATAGTTGCGTAGTTGGGTGTGTTGTGTTGTTGTAAGAATTGTAAGAAAACAAACACCTACGAGCTGTGAGGGTGTGGGTAGTAGCATACGTGCATGGGAGTTATAAGGAGGGTTTACTCACATCTTAAACACTGACCATTAGGGTCTTCAAATATACACATATGAGTGTTCAGCTTGTAACTCTAGGCTTAAAGAGGTTTTCCCTATCTTAGCTATTGGCTAACACATTGTAAAGGGAAAACCTCATCTAGTTGGAGAAAACCCTAACCAAACTAAACCCTTTCAGAAGATTGTTAGGTTTGTAGTGAGGTGAGGAGGGCAGCCCAGGGAGTGGCGTGAGTCCAGTTGTAAGTGCACCTTGGCACGTTAAAAACAAGAATCCAAAGGAGTGGATCTCCTGTTAAATCAGGCCGTGGATGTAAGAGCTTGAGTCTCTGAACCACGTTAAAACAAGTGTTATTATTTGGAATGTCTTTTCTTCTAAAGTATTGCGAAAATCTGCTCACTGAGAGCATTGTTTAAAAAGGAACTTTAGTTAAGCATTCAGGTCAGGGAGATTCCATCTCACTGACTAAATCAGGCAAGGCACTCGAGAGTTCAGTCTCTCGAGTCACTGCCTTGTTGAGAGCCTGAGCTTTCAAGTCTCATCTCTGACTTGATAGCTCTGACTCTCAGCAACGCAGTGACTTGAGTATTCCGTCACTGAACTCGGTCAGGGTGCAAGCTGTGATTTGATAACGCACTCGAGAGTTCAGCATCTCAAGCCACTATCCTTGCTCAGAGCATGAGTCTCCGAGCCTTCTCACTGACTTGGTAACTCAGCCTCTGAGCAGAGCAGTGACTTGAGTATTTCTCACTCTTGCTGAACTCCCTGAGGTAAAGGTTTTAAAAAAAAAAATTCTCCTGAATTCCCATTTTGCCCTTCGAAAACGGGACCAACAGTTCTCCCTAGTCAGCCCATGCGTCTTCAGTCCCCTCTTCAGGGTACACTGAAGGCAGTTTTGAAGAAGTCACAGCCGCCTGTTCAGGCTCAGCTACGTTGTCTCGAACTTCGGGAACAAGTCCCTCAGAACTAGGAGTCACCTTGGACGCCTCTACAACAACCTCATGTGTCTCAGGGCAGGGAGTCCCTTCATTGACTGTTGTATCATTGGTGACTGAGATGTTCTCAACATCCTCAACGACTGGTCCACCCTTGGCACCAGTCTCCTTATCACCTTCCCCCTGATCCTCAGGCTCATAGTTCATCTCCTCAACCTCCTTGGTCGTTTCTTCAACCATCTTCTCATTTGCTCCACCCTGACCATCATCACCACCCTCATCACCGTCATCATCATCTGCAGGATCATCCTCATAATCCTCCTTGCGGGCAATCTTCATATTCTCCACCAACTGCTTGAGATTTTTGAAGTTTAAGAGCTGCAGCCAGCTGGTGATGTTGAAGAATGAGCATAGACGAGCCTCCTCCATCTCCCAATGCTCCCAGCCTCTGGTATCCACTAACATGTGATGCTCCTGTATGTTGGACTGCTTGAAATCAAGCCAGACCTTCAGCTCGATAACATTTTAGCACAACACCTTGTACTTGTGCATATTTGGCCAACACTTGGAGACCCACTCGCAGGCGTTCCCCCTGAGCATATTCTCGTACATTCCTCCCATCAGCCCAGCATCCAACTCCTCATCCTCCGCTGCATCAAGAAATTCTTCAACCTCTGAGGCGGATGGCTCCTTTGGATCCTTGGATGAAACTGGGAAATCCTCAGGAGTGGGTAGATGAGTGGAAGTGTTTGGGTTATTTGGCTCGGACTCAGTTTGGGGTGGGGGTAGGTCAGTGTTTGGGTTTGAGATGGAAGGTTCAGTGGGGTGGGTAGGAATTTCAGTGATGGGTTCAGTGATGGGTGAGGGTGTAGGTTGGGATTGGGGTTCAGTGGGGTTGGGTTGGTCATGTTACAGCAGTTCTGCGGATTCGATAGTGTCCCTAACCTGCACCAAGTCAGAGGCTCTTGGAGAGCTTGACTCTTCCCTGATAGGGCTCACCTCCATCAGCGCCTTCGCAGGGGATTTCTTGGGACCCTTCCTCAGCCTTTTCAGCGGCCTCTCCTCCTTCTCAACATCCTCCATCCTGACGTCATCGTCGGTCTCCTCAGCCTCAGACGCGGCACTCTTGGAGACTTTCTCAGTCCCTTAGCCATGGCCTTGGACTTTAGAACAACTTTCAGCTTAGCCCTCTTTTCCTCCTGGGCCTTCTCCTCCGCCTGAGCCTTCTCCGCCCGCTCAGCTGCTACCTCAGCCAGAGCCTTCTTGCTCTTCTCAAAGAGCTCATCCACTCTCTCCAGCAGGTTAGTCACCACCTTCTTGCTCTTTGCAGCTTGCTTCTTTCTCTGGCCCTTGGGATGAGTATTAGGGTCAGTCATGCCAAGGATGGCATATGTGTCAGCCTCAGTGGAGAACATGACCTTCTTGGGAGAGAGGTCATCCTCCATGTCGAAAGTATACCCATGGCAGGCGTGGCTGATCAGTAGAGAGAGTCTTGTGCCAAAAGGCAGGATAGCACCCACTGAGATGTGCTTTTTATCCTCATTCTTCTTCAGCTTATCCAGAGCAGCCTGACAGATTTGATCTAGAAAGAACCGCTCCCAGTTAGCCTGAACGCCATCCACCAGTGCGCCCATGATCCTAAGCTTGGGCAGGCTCAGCTGCTCATGTGAACCAACAGTGCCTATCACCATCTTGGACATGATGTCCACCATCGCACGATACTCTGGCTTCAGAGTATCCTTTTGTTGCCTTGCCTTGAACTCAGAAGAGCCTGACTTCATCTACTGCTTCAGGAGTTCTCCTTCCTTGTTCTCCATGTAAGTCTGGGATTGATCCCAGTACACGGCAACCCAAATACCTCCTTCACCGCTTTCCGGAGGTCGATGTCACGATGTTCCTCACTGTACAAATTTCCCCCCTCCTCATTCTTCTCGCCCGTAGGCACCAGCACTGTAACTCTTGTGAATAGCTTGTCCTTCCTAGCGAACATATTCAGATATGCCTCCACCCCTGTCTTCGAAAGCACAGATGAGGGTTTCTTGGAGAAATACTTATCGAGAAACACCTTGGAGATCCAGTCAAATACTGGTTGAATCTCCTTCACTTTGAGACACGGACCATCCATTGGGATGACGTGCTCCATGTTGACAAGCTTGTTTTTTACAACATCGTTGATGTCATCAGTTGTCCAAGAATTGTAAAGAAAAGCAATTGGAGGTTTTTGAAAAGTTGAGAAATTTGCAAGAGAAAGATTTGAACAAGAGAATGTCCAGTGTGATGTGTGAGTTTTGTGTTTGCGTAAATTTCTCAAATGACTTTTCAGATTGATATTACTAAGTCAGTTACTCAGACGTGGGGTTGAGATTAATCCTGAATTTGAAAAGATTTTGAAATGAAGGTCCAAGATTAATCTCAAGTACAATCATTTACCCAAGTCAGTCAAATTTCGTATAAAATGGACACGTATATGAAAAAGTAACTGCACGTATTAAATGCCCCGACACGCATGGGTTTAAATATTAAAAGGCACGTTTAATGAAAATGGAAAGCATTTAATGAAGATTTTCAGGATGGAAGTCTTAGTGAGACACTTCAAATTCACAAAGGTCAGGTTTGAACTCATACATGTTCAAGGAGTCATTGTAGCACCCTGATACCTCGCTGAGTCGAGTCTGGCTTGAGTTCCCCCTAAATCCTATACTGACCTCTCTCCCGGATCTAGGAGTCCTAACTCCACTGAGAGTTCCATAAATCTTGTTTCAGCCAAAGGCTTAGTCAAGATATCAGCTTTCTGCCTGTCAGTGTGAATTTTCTCCATCCTAATATCCTTCTTCTCTACATGATCTCTTATAAAGTGATGCTTTATATCCACATGCTTGCACCTTGTGTGAAGCACTGAGTTCTGGGTGATTGCTATAGTACTATTGTTGTCACAATAGATTCGGACCTCATTTGTAAATACTTGATAGCCTCTCAATTGTTGCCTCAACCATAAAATCTGAGCACAACAACTACCTGCAACCATATACTCAGTTGTGGATGTAGCCACTGAATTCTGTTTCTTACTAAACCAAGAGATCAACTTACTCCCCAAAAACTGACATGTCCCTGAGGTGGATTTCCTATCAATCCTACAACCTCCATAATCTGCATCTGAAAAACCAGTCATTTCTAAGTTGTCATCTGAAGGATACCATAGTCCTATATTAACTGTCCTTTTCAAATACTTAAGTATCCTCTTAGCAGCCTCCAAATGACTTCTCTTAGGATTAGACTGATACCTAGCACACACACCAACTGCATATGTAATGTCAGGCCTACTTGCAGTCAGGTACAATAAAGATCCAATCAGCTCCCGGTACTCAGTCTGGTTCACTGAAGCTCCTTCAGTGTCAGGATCCATCTTCCAATTTGTGTTTATTGGGATCCTAGCCGGATTGCTATTCTGAACTCCAAACTTCTAAATCAAGTCTCTTGTATACTTGGCCTGATTAATGAAAATCCCTTGATCAGTCTGCTTGACCTGCAATCCTAAAAAGAAGTTCATCTCTCCCATCATAGACATCTCAAGTTTACCAGTCATCAACTTAGAGAATTTCTCATAGAGCTGATGATTTGGTGATCCAAATATTATGTCATCCACATAAATCTGGACCAAGAGAATGTCATCACCTTCAGTGATCCTGAACAAAGTCCTATCCACGGTTCCCTTCCTAAACCCATGGCCAGTCAGGAATTGGGAGAGGGTGTCATACTATGCTCTAGGAGCTTCCTTAAGTCCATAGAGTGCTTTCTTTAAATGGTATACTCTATCTCCAACCTCAAACTCGGGAGGTTGTTCAACATATACCTCTTCATTGAGTACACCATTTCAGGAAGGCACTCTTGACGTCCATTTGATACACCTTAAACTTTTTGTATGTTGCATATGCAAGGAACAACCTGATAGCTTCCAACCTAGTCACTGGAGCAAAGGTCTCATCATAGTCTATTCCTTCAGACTGACAATACCCCTTTGCAACCAGTCTTGCCTTGTTCCTTACTACAACACCATTTTCATCCTTTTTGTTCTTGAAGATCCATTTGGTACCAATCACACCTTGATGCCTAGGTCTATCTACCAGTTCCCAAACCTGATTCCTTGTGAACTAATTCAACTCCTCTTGCATGGCTACGATCCAGTTCGAGTCAGAGAGAAAGCAACGGAACAATGCGCTCTCACCATGGAACCGTCTGGTCCTGACTCCCTCAGTTGGATCACCAATGACCTGGTCAATGGGATGATCCTCTAGCCATGTTCTCTTGCCTGGAGTTGTTCCTGAAGTACTTGCAATGTTAGTGTCTACAGGGTCTATAAATTCAGGAAAATGAACAGAAGTGAATGAACCTGAGTCTACACCAAAGAGATTTACCAACTCAATATCAGGGACATCGATTCCCCCTTGATATATTGACTCAGTGACCGTCTCAGTTGCGACCACATCTTCATTGACGGTACTTACCTCAGGTTGAGCATATTCCTCAGTTTGAGGCTCAACTGTCCCTGATGCGCTGGGCTTAGGAGTGGCTCTTGCAGTATCATCCTGATCTTCGTCATCATCCCAGCATGGAATAGGCACTGCCTTGACCTTGGGATCAGGTTGATTCTTCAGACTCAGCCTTGTCACTCTCCTTGTGACCTCCTCAGTGTCAGGATCCAACACTCTTATCCTAGACTCAGTGACAGATTCATCAAACACAACATGTGGTGATTCTTCCACAATAAGAGTCCTACAATTGTAGACTCTGAAGGCTTTACTGACTTCAGAATATCCTAAGAATATTCCTTCATCAGATTTGCTATCAAAGGCTTTAAATTGGGTCTTCCCATTGTTGAGGATGAAGCACTTGCAACCAAATATATGGAAATAAGAGATATGTGGCTTCCTCTTGTTCCATGTCTCATATGGGGTCTGTGCATATTGCTTGTTCAGCATGGATCTGTTCTGAGTGTAGCATGTAGTGTTGATTACCTCAGCCCGTAATTTCTTAGGCAATCCTGACTCAGCTAGCATGGTCCTGGCAGCTTCCTTCAGTGTCCTGTTCCTCCTCTCAGCGACACCATTTTGTTGTGGGGTTCTAGCTGCAGAAGTCTCATGAGCTATACCAAGTTAATTACAAAAGTCAGAAATATATGAATTTATAAACTCAGTGCCCTTGTCAGATCTAATCTTAGTAATGGACTAATTTTTCTCATTGCTGAGTCTCCTGAGCAACTCTGGAAGCTTCACATGTGTCTCCTTATTTAACAGGAAAATAACTCAAGTATATCTAGAATAATCATCAATAACCACAAGGGTGTATTTCCTACCATTCATACTCACAGGTGTTACAGGGTCAAATAAAGCCATGTGCAAAAGCTGAAGAACCCTGTCAGTGGAGAAGGAAGCTTTCTCTTTGAATGACGCTCGAACCTGCTTCCCTTCCGGACATGCCTTGCACACGTGATTCTTGCTAAAAACTTCCTTAGTTAAACCTTCTACAAGGGAAAGTCTAGAAATTTTGTTAATAATCTTGAAGTTCACGTGGTTTAACCGTTTATGCCATAACCAACTGAGCTCAGATAAGCTTTTAGCAACAAAACAAGTATTAGGAACAGTGCTGCTCCAATCAGCTAAATAAATGTTACATTTCCTAATACCTGATAGAAGCGCTTGTGTTGATTTGTCCTTGACTGAACATATATTCGATGAGAACTCAACACTGAAACCTTTATCATAGAACTGACTCACTGACAACAGGTTATGCTTCAGTCCTTCCACATAGGACACATTCTCCACTCTGACTGTACCTATTTTCAAGACACCAAACCCTTTAGTAAAACCTTTTGAGTTATCACCAAAGGTTACCTGTGGACCATCCTTAGCTTGAAACTCTTGGAGAAGACTCTTCATTCCAGTCATGTGCCTTGAGCAACCACTGTCTAGGTACTAAATAACTTTGATTGAGTCTCCACTCCTTTTGTTGTGATCCACAGCCGCCTGCAAACAGATCAGGCTTTAGGTACCCATTGGGTGTTGGGTCCTATTGTGTCAGCTATACCTTTCGGGATCCAGACCTGCTTCACTACCCTGGTTACCTCAGAGTGGTAGATCTGTCTCCCAGAAACATCTACATACACTACTTTCTTCTTCTTAGCCTGAGAAGAGGATGGTGTATGAGTGTCAGGCTTAGGCTTCACAGAAGCCTGAGTGGGTGTCTTTTTGGCTGGCTTCCTGTTCTTCCTAGGCCCTGGTGCAGCTGGTCTTGAGGTTTGTCCCTGATGAGGGTCTTGCTTTTGGTTCTCCCTAGGCAAGTAAGGGAACTAAAAACAGTTATAGGCTTCAGGATGCCAAAACCATGGAGGTGCTATCATGCCTGGCCTTCCCTGGGGGTATTGACATGCATGATAATACCCCTGTTGACCAGTCTAAGTGCTCTTGGCCTGAGTCTTCCTCGGGTTACGCAGAGATTTCTTCTTGCCTGAGCTCTCAGGGGCCTCCTTTGGTTGCTTAGTCTTTCCCTTGGGTTTTGGCTTAGCAACCTTAAGGGCTACCCTGTCTGTCTCAGCAGTTTCCTTACCCTTATCAGTTTTGTGGGCTTCAAATACAACTTTCTTTGTACCCTTGTCTGCCTGGACAAACACTCTTTCAGTGTTGCTCCCTGAAGCAACATGAGATTGACCTTGTGAGGATTTCTTAGGGACATATCCAAGTCCCTTTTTCTCATTCCCAAGCATATGGCTGCTATTTATTTCCTCTCAAGCCACTGAGGATTTATTCATTGCTGCAACCTTCTGCTTAAGAGAGTCCTCACTCTTTTTCAGGATTTCATGTCTAGCAAAGAGGCCATCCAACTTACTCTTGAGTTCTTTCAGTTCTTCCTTCCTAAGCAACTCTTCATCAGTCAGTTCTTTCAGAATCTTCTCTCTTGGAAGACGCCCAGCATTGATGATTAGACGTGAAAGTGTCATGATTCGTCGTTAGAAATACCCTAGTTTTGGTCGGTTTTGTCGAGTATTTAGAGTCAATTGAGCATTATTTCTATACATTGATGAATTTGTCTCTTTGATGCTCATAGGTGAATCAAGGACGAAAAACGGAGTTCGTGGAACTTTGACTCGACTCAAACGGATGCCCGGATGAGAAGATATCGAAGAAATACGATTGGTATTAGTGCGGAAGAAGAAAAGTATTACTTTGGGAAATTCTGGAGTCACTCGAGTGGCTCAGGTCGAGCACATTGCTCGAGTGCCAAAAACATACAGAAGATTTCTTGCGCTCGAGCAGCTCGAGCACCATCGCTCGAGCGCCACAAAATATGCAGAAAAATTCTAGCGCTCGACCAGCTCGAGCGCCACCGCTCGAGCGATTGCATCATTCGAGCTACACTGCTCGAGCGCCACCGCTCGAGCATGTGTGCTCGAGCATTTCCAAATTTTGTGCTTCCGGATGCGTTTTTCGGTCCACGAGTTCCCGATTTGGCCCGATGCTTATATATACTTGTCCCGAGCTCGTTTTTACAGACACCTTGACACCACTTGATACCATATTACTTTGAGAGTTCATTTTTGGAGAGAAGGAGAAGAGCAAGCTTTAGATTAACGTTTTTGAGGTTTTCTTTATGAATTTATAGTACGGTCTTGCTTTTTAATTTTGTTTCTTAAGACCATTGTTCGTTAATTGAGTCTCAGTTTTCTTAATTTAAATTCAGTTCTTAGTATTATTTTCTTTAAACCCTAGTTTATGTTTGATAAGTTATTCGTTATAAACATTATGTTCATGTTCTTTAATTATTCAATTGTTCTTGTTTACATAAAAACCATGTCTAGCTAAAACCCTTGCATGCTTAGGGTAGGATGAACTCGTAGAAGTAGGTTGTGGGTATTATTAGGGTAATTCGTGACGTTAGGTTTTAATTCTCTTAATTAATGAATTCTTAAAATCAATCTTGACTTTACCTTTGAATTCTTACGAAAAGTGTTCGAGAGAAGACGACCTCATCACTCTTTAACAATTAGTAGACTTAATGAGAGGGTTTAGAAAGGGTTAATTAATCTACCGATTTATCTAAGGAGAACGACCGCATCACCTTAGTTTAAATTAGGGTCTCGTTAATTAAGCACTATCTATTAACTTGTTCGTAGATTAGTGAAGTCTATTGTTAGGATAAAGTATTAGGGTTTTAAATCTTGAGCTTTCGTCTTGCAATCTTTTACTTAGGTTATTTCTTGCGCGTCACGATTATCTTGATTATGTACTTGCTCCGTTAGTATACGTAGGGATTCCTATCCTGAGCATCACCATTACTTATTTGAAAACACACCTTAGTTAATCCGTTTCTTTTGTTCTTTAGTTTAATTAGTTTATTTGAGCTTAGACTTAATTCTTTTAAAAAATCCAAAAATATACACTCATATTAACTACGACGTGTATATCTTCAGGGATCTATTTGCATACACATTTTCCCTTGGGTTCGATAATACTTGGTCGCTATACTTACTCATACTACAGTGAACCCGTACTCTTGCGGGGAAGCTACTAGTAAAAGCTGGTATATTTGTTTCAAGTCAATGGCGCCGTTGCCGGGGATGGAGTTGTATGTCTTTTGAATAGGACTTGTAGATAGCTTAGTAGTTAGTGGTGAGTGATTTACTTTCTGTTTTATTTCATACGTATTCGGCAGTTGCGTTTTTATTCTTTTGGTTAGTGTTTCAGGTTTATGAAAATACGCTCGCAAGGTAATACGAGCGAAGAGAGACTACAGTCAGATCCTGAGACAATAGCAAGAAGAAACCGAGCCTTTTTAAGAAGGATGAATGCTGCCGGAGGAGGGAAAGAACCAATGGACATTACTAATGAGTTGGATGATATCGAGAATAAGTTTAATCAGACATTGAACCGGGCTGACGGCACTGAAGGCAATTCCAGTAAGAACCAAGATCCGTCTGGGGACAGCCAGAGCCAAAACCGGGTACACAGAACGTGAACAATCCAGCTCATAATCTTGTCTAATATCCTCAGAACAATCCTGCTTACCCACAGAACAACTTCCCACAAAACAACTTACCTTACCCTTACCCATACCCACCTTATCCGTATCCACCATACCCGTATCCTCCACCGCCTATTTACAACCAACCACCAGCTTATCAACCACCACCACCCCAACAAGTACCCGTACCAGCTGCTAATCCTCAGCACGTTCCTCAGAACGCATATCAGAACATGGCTATTAGAGGAAGGTTCTCGGCACAACCGCAGAGGTACTATGATGGAGTGGCATTGCCCCCCTGTAGTGGCAAATAATTTCTCGATTTTCCCAGGAATTCTTAAGCTGCTTACCGAAAATCAATTCAAGGGGGAGGTTGGGAAGGATAATCCTCATACTCATCTGAGGAGTTTTCTGATAATCGCATCCACATTTAATTATAACGGCATGTCTGAAGATTCCAAGAGGCTTAGGCTGTTCATATTCTCTTTGACGGGAATAGCCAAGGAGTGGTACGATAACACGCTTCCACGGGGAGGTGTAACCACATGGGCCGAGCTCGAGCATCTGTTCCTCGAGCGATTCTACCCTTCATCAAGAACGATTAAAGCAAGGATAGAGATTTCTTCCTTCCGCCAAAAGCCAGGAGAGGATTTACGTTAGGCGTGGGAGAGATACTCGAATATGTTGATTGAATGCCCGCAGCACGGGTACAATGAGGGAGATATCATGGCATCCTTCTATAGTGGAGCCAGCAAGGCTGGTCAAGCCCATCTCGATGCATGTGCCAGTGGAGCCTTTCTGAACTAAGGGATAGCGAGTTGTAGAGAAATCGTCGACAACATTGTAACGAATGCCGGGGCATGGAATGAGGATTCGGAGTTTCAGAGAGCGTGTACGTTGGAAGAGAATGAGGATACGAGGAAGCTGCTGATGGCTATGATGGAGAAGATCAGTAACCTCGAGATGGGGCAGAATCTGGTTGGAGGGAATGTAGTAGTGAGCGAGAAAGTGGACCCACCCACGAGTCAGCAAGAAGAGGCCAACTATATGGGAAGGCCTAACTATCCACAAGGAGGGTATCCACAAGGTGGCAATCAGTTTGGAAGGTCTTCTTATAGCTAGCCATTTGTACCTTCAGGTCCACAGCCGCATCAAAATCAATGGAGGAACACACAAGGATATCAAGGAGGCCAGCAGCCTCCTCAGAACACATGGAGGAAGAACGAGAATTTTTCATATGCTAATCCGAATGTCGGAATTACAGTTCCTCCGGGTGTTGATCCAGGTTCTAAACCCCCAGGTGGAGAAGGTGGTGCCTCAACCGAGGAGATGTTGAGAGCTATCCTTCAGAAGGTAGGGGAAGGTAGCAAGAGATTGTCCTCTTTGGAGTACGATGTGAAGGAGTTGCATAAGAAGGGCGATCAGCGTGATCAAGAACTCCAGAAGAGAGATGTAGAGTTGAATCGAATTCAGCAAGAGAACAATAGGCGGTCACTTTATTAGAGTACCAGATGAGCCAGATTGCAAAATCATTGGGAAGAGAGCCGGGTAAATATCCTTCCATGCCGGAGGAGAACCCGAAAGAGCATTGCAAGGCGATCCAGCTTATAAGTGGAACAAACTATGATGGTCCTCAGATGCCTGCTGATTCTGAGACGCCCCAAGGAGATGTTGAGATAGAAGAAAAAGAGCCTAGGAAGGATAGAGATGAAATTGAGGAGGTAGGAGTTGAGAAGAAGATAGAGGGTGAAGGCACTCAAGAGAGCAAAGAGCCTGAAGAGGAAGGCATTGAGAAGAGTGAGAGATTTCCTAAGTGGAAGAAGGCAAAGGAAGTAAGGGAGAAAGTGAAAGAGACCGAGCATGATGAATGGGGGATACCCAAGTCTGTGATACCCGTCCCATATCCACAACGCTTCATGAAGAAAAAGTTTGATGATAAATTCGCTAAATTCCTTGATGTTTTTAAGAAATTGCATATTAACATTCCTTTTTATGATGCGTTGGAAAAGATGCCGAATTATGCCAAGTTCCTGAAGAATTTAATTGCAAAGAGACGGCGAGTAGATGAACCCAAGTTGGTGCAGCTGAACCATGAGGTGAGTGCATTAGTGCACAAAGCGCTTCCACCAAAGTTGAAGGATCCCGGGAGTTTCACGATCTTATGTGATATCGGGAATGGAATTAAGAAGGGAGCGTTATGTGACCTTGGGGCGAGCATCAATCTTATGCCCTTGTCGTTATTCAAGAAGTTGGAGGGTGGAGAACTTCAACCGACAATGATGACGCTTCAACTTGCCGACCGGTCAATTACTCGACGTCAAGGTGTGGTTGAAGACGTCCTCGTGAAGGTTGGGGATCACATATTTCCAGCCGATTTTGTAGTGCTTGACATGGAGGAAGATGAGCACGTTCCATTGATCTTGGGAAGACCGTTCTTAGCAACGGCTGGGATGGTGCTAGATGTGGCGAATAAGAAGATCACGTTGAAAGTTGACGATCAAGAGATAAAGATTTCCCTATATGAGGCCATGAAACACCCGAAGGAGGATGAAAGTTGTTATTGCATGGATGCAATTGATCCTTGTGTTGAAGACACACCTCCTATCTCTGATCTTTCTCATATTCATGATTTTGTTAGTCCTTCACTTGATAATCAACTCATGAGCATTATGATCTTGATTATTTTGATAGGGATAAAGGGAAAAAGTTGAAGGATGAAGAAGTGAAAAGTGAGGACGTGGTCCAGTTGGAGAGTAAAGGAGGAGTTAAGAAGAAAAAGTCCAAACTCAAGAAATTGCTTAGTAAGACTCCTCCAGATAAAGGTGAGAAGAAGTTGAGACCCCTACCACTTGAGGTGTAGAAGGAAGCAAAGGAGCTCATGATGGAGGGGCATCAAGGAAAGAAATGCAAGCACCACTCTTATGAGAGTAAGGGAGGTAAATTTGAGTATCATGTCCCATAAGCTCCTTTGAGCTCGGTCCGGCATGAGGACCTTAAAAATAGCGCTGAATGGGAGGCAACCCATTTTTATTTGTTTTTCATTGTTTTTATGTTATTAGGATGTTATTGAATCGTAAGTTTTAACCTCGTACTTGAGAGTTTTATTCTGTAGGTTTGTCTCGTGAGAGTAGAGGAATCATGGAGTTATCCAAAAGGGAGGAACTCAAGCAAAGAAGTGTGCTACGTTGTTAAGAGAAACTGAATTGTTTGGATGAGGTAACCTACAACCCCAAACTTAGACCTCTTCACAAGGTCGAAGTTTGGGGGGTGGAGTTTTTTATATGATTTCTTGTTACATTGCACCGGCGCACATGTCTCTTTGAGTTGAGTTTGGTTATTTGAGTCTTGAAATGCTCCTTGAGCTGATAATGTTTTGAGATGCAACTACATATTTCATGCCTATTAATCATCTTATGCTTGTTGATTGCTATCTTTGAGTATGATTTGATGAGTAGGGTGAATTGTAAGGTTGAGTTAGGAATTCTTTTGTGTGAGTGATTGAGTTAGAGTGGATTTGAGAGAGAACTAGTATGTTTGCAAGTTTTTCTTTTGAGTGCTTGGGTGATGAGAGTGAGAATTCACTAGGACTAGCATGGATGTGAAAGCCGTGAGATTTGAGCCTCTTGAGATTTTGATGCATAAAGTAATCTCTTCGTTTTTTAGTGGATCGTCACCTTAGAGGATGCTAGAACTTGTGTGTGCTCTTGCTTCTTGATTGTGTCTAGTTTGATATGCCGAAGGTGATCTTAGGTCATCTTTGTTTTGATTGAGTCACTTAGCCTAAATTTTCCCTACCAATGACATTTGTCCCTTGTTAGCCCCTTTGAGCCTAAAGTTTATTTCATTTGCTAGCACATTTAAACACTATTCCAAGTTCATAAGCCTTTTTGTCCCAATTTGAGTGGAGAATAGGAAAAGTGTGAATGTGAAGGGATTGAATTGAGTTGAAAAGGAAAATGTGATTGCTTGAGTGAGTATGAGAATAAGGTGTGATGAAGTTTTGAGTTGTGGGAAAAAGAAAAAAATTGAGAATGAGCAAAAGAAAAAAAAGAGCTCATGTGTTTGTGGAAAAAAAAAGTGAAGTGATTGAGAAAAGTGAAAAGAGTTTGAAAGAAAAAAAATTGAAGTGTTGAGAATTGGAATTGAAAGTGTGTTGATTGAAATTATTTGAAGTATTATGTTCCTAATCTCGAAGTACCGAAGTTTGAATTTCTATTCTCCACTCACTTTAGTCACTTACCCAAATTGTTATCCCACCTGTCCAAAGAGCCTACATTACAACCTTGAGAAATGTCCTTTTTGATTCGGCATTGATTTCTAGAGTATGGTCGGAGTTGAGAGTGCTTACAAGCCTATGGCTGCCGATATGTGTGATTGATTGTTTGAGTGAGTCCCTTTATCATTGATATACACTTGTGAGGGAGTGAAACACATCGTTGAGTTCATGTTTGATTTTGGTGATTCTTGTTGTTATTGCATGAGTATGATGAGGGAAGGTGAGTGAGTGTACTTGTGATTGATCTTTGAAGCCCGAGTTCATTCGCTTACATGATTTGATTCGTTGACTCATTCTTAACAATTTCACTTGACTTATTATTTCATTGCTTGAGGACAAGCAATATGGTAAGTTTGGGAGGGGGGGTTGATTAGGCGTGAAATTGTCATGATTCATCGTTAGAAATACCCAAGTTTTGGTCGGTTTTGTCGAGTATTTAGAGTCAATTGAGCATTATTTCTATACACTGATGAATTTGTCTCTTTGATGCTCATAGGTGAATCGAGGACAAAAAACGGAGTTCGTGGGACTTTGACTCGACTCAAACGGATGCCCGGATGAGAAGATATCGAAGAAATACGATTGGTATTAGTGCGGAAGAAGAAAAATATTACTTTGGGAAATTCTGGAGTCACTCGAGTGGCTCAGATCGAGCACTAGCGCTCAAGCACATTGCTCGAGTGCCAAAAACATACAGAAGATTTCTTGCGCTCGAGCAGCTCGAGCGCCACCGCTCGAGCGCCCCAAAATATGCAGAAAAATTCGAGCGCTCGACCAGCTCGAGCGCCACCGCTCGAGCGATTGCATCATTCGAGCTACACTTCTCGAGCGCCACCGCTCGAGCATGTGTGCTCGAGCATTTCCAAATTTTGTGCTTCCGGATGCATTTTTCAGCCCACGAGTTCCCGATTCGGCCCGATGCTTATATATACTTGTCCCGAGCTCATTTTTACAGACACCTTGACACCACTTGATACCATATTACATTGAGAGTTCATTTTTGGAGAGAAGGAGAAGAGCAAGCTTTAGATTAACGTTTTTGAGGTTTTCTTTACGAATTCATAGTACGGTCTTGTTTTTTAATTTCGTTTCTTAAGATATTTGTTCGTTAATACTTTGAGACTCAGTTTTCTTAATTTAAATTCAATTCTTAGCATTATTTTCTTTAAACCCTAGTTAATGTTTGATAAGTTATTCGTTATAAACATTATGTTCATGTTCTTTAATTATTCAATTGTTCTTGTTTACGTAAAAATCATGTCTAGCCAAAACCCTTGCATGCTTAGGGTAGGATGAACACGTAGAAGTAGGTTGTGGGTATGTGATTAGGGTAATTCGTGACGTTAGGTTTTAATTCTCTTAATTAATGAATTCTTAAAATCAATCTTGACTTTACCTTTGAATTTCGTACGAAAAGTGTTCGAGAGAGGACGACCGTATCACTCTTTAACAATTAGTAGACTTAATGAGAGGGTTTAGAAAGGGTTAATTAATCTACCGGTTTATCTAAGGAGGACGACCGCATCATCTTAGTTTAAATTAGAGTCTCTTTAATTAAGCACTATCTATTAACTTGTTCGTAGATTAATGAAGTCTATTGTTAGGATAAAGTATTAGGGTTTTAAATCTTGAGCTTTCGTCTTGCAATCTTTTACTTAAGTTATTTCTTGCGCGTCACGATTATCTTGATTATGTACTTGCTCCGTTAGTATACGTAGGGATTCCTATCCTGAGCATCACCATTACTTATTTGAAAACACACCTTAGTTAATTCATTTCTTTTGTTCTTTAGTTTAATTAGATTATTTTAGCTTAGACTTAATTTTTTAAAAAAATCCAAAAACGTACACTCATATTAACTACGACGTGTAGATCTTCAGGGATCTATTTGCATACACATTTTCCCTTGGGTTCGATAATACTTGGTCGCTATACTTACTCATACTACAGTGAACCCGTACTCTTGCGGGGAAGCTACTAGTAAAAGCTGGTATATTCGCTTCAAGTCAATGGCGCTGTTGTCGGGGATGGCGTTGTATGTCTTTTGAATAGGACTTGTAGATAGCTTAGTAGTTAGTAGTGAGTGATTTACTTTTCTGTTTTATTTTGTACGTATTTGGCAGTTGCATTTTTATTCTTTTGGTTAGTGTTTCAGGTTTATGAAAACACGCTCGCAAGGTAATACGAGCGAAGAGAGACTACAGTCAGATCCTGAGATAATAGAAATAAGAAATTGAGCCTTTTTAAGAAGGATGAATGCTGCCGGAGGAGGGAAAGAACCAATGGACATTACTAATGAGTTGGATGATGTCGAGAATGAGTTTAATCAGACATTGAACCGGGCTTACGGCACTGAAGGCAATTCCAGTAAGAACCAAGATCCGTCAGGGGACAGCCAGAGCCAAAACCCGGGTACACAGAACGTGAACAATCTAGCTCATAATCTTGTCCAACATCCTCAGAACAACCCTGCTTACCCACAGAACAACTTCCCACAAATAACTTACCTTACCCTTACCCAAACCCACCTTATCCGTATCCACCATACCCGTATCCTCCACCGCCTGTTTACAACCAACCACCAGCTTATCAACCACCACCACCCCAACAAGTACACATACCAGCTTCTAATTCTCAACACGTTCCTCAGAACACAGATCAGAACATGGCTATTAGAGGAAAGTTCGCGTTACTATGATGGAGTGGCATTGCCCCCTGTAGAGGCAAATAACTTCTCGATTTCCCCAGGAATTCTTAAGCTGCTTACCGAAAATCAATTCAAGGGGGAGGTTGGGAAGGATAATCCTCATACTCATCTGAGGAGTTTTCTAATGATCGCATTCACATTTAATTATAACGGCATGTCTGAAGATGCCAAGAGGCTCAGGCTGTTCCCATTCTCTTTGACGGGAATAGCCAAGGAGTTGTACGATAACACGCTTCCACGGGGAGGTGTAACCACATGGGCCGAGCTCGAGCGTCTGTTCCTCGAGCGATTCTACCCTCCATCAAGAATGATTAAAGCAAGGATAGAGATTTCTTCCTTCCGCCAGAAGCCAGGAGAGGATTTACATCAGGCGTGGGAGAGATACTCGAATATGTTGAATGAGTGCCTGAAACACGGGTACAATGAGGGAGATATCATGGCATTCTTCTATAGTGGAGCCAGCAAGGCTGGTCAAGCCCATCTCGATGCATGTACTAGTGGAGCCTTTCTGAACCAAGGGATAGCGAGATGTAGAGAAATCGTCGACAACATTGTAACGAATGCCGGGGCATGGAATGAGGATCCAGAATTTCAGAGAGCGTGTAAGTTGGAAGAGAATGAGGGTACGAGGAAGCTGCAGATGGCTATGATGGAGAAGATCAGTAACCTCGAGATGGGGCAGAATCTGGTTGGAGGGAATGTAGCAGTGAGCGATAAAGTGGACCCACCCACGAGTCAGCAAGAAGAGGCCAACTATATGGGAAGGCCTAACTATCCACAAGGTGGCAATCAGTTTGGAAGGCCTTCTTATGGCCAGCCATTTGCACCTCCAGGTCCACAGCCACCTCAAAATCAATGGAGGAACACACAAGGATATCAAGGAGGCCAGCAGCCTCCTCAGAACACATGGAGAAAGAACGAGAATTTTTCATATGCTAATCCGAATGCCGGAATTACAGTTCCTCCAGGTGTTGATCCAGGTTCTAAACCCCCAGGTGGAGAAGGCGGTGCCTCAACTGAGGAGATGTTGAGAGCTATACTTCAGAAGGTAGAGGGAGGTAGCAAGAGATTGTCCTCTTTGGAGTACGATGTGAAGGAGTTGCATAAGAAGGGCGATCAGCGTGATCAAGAACTCCAGAAGAGAGATGTAGAGTTGAATCGAATTCAGCAAGAGAACAATAGGCGGTTCACTTTATTAGAGTACCAGATGAGCCAGATTGCAAAATCATTGGGAAGAAAGCCGGGTAAATATCCTTCCATGCCGGAGGAGAACCCGAAAGAGCATTGCAAGGCGATCCAGCTTATAAGTGGAACAAACTATGATGGTCCTCAGATGCCTGCTGATTCTGAGACGCCCCAAGGAGATGTTGAGATAGAAGAAAAAGAGCCTAGGAAGGATAGAGATGAAATTGAGGAGGTAGGAGTTGAGAAGAAGATAGAGGGTGAAGGCACTCAAGAGAGCAAAGAGCCTGAAGAGGAAGGCATTGAGAAGAGTGAGAGATTTCCTAAGTGGAAGAAGGCAAAGGAAGTAAGGGAGAAAGTGAAAGAGACCGAGCATGATGAATGGGGGATACCCAAGTCTGTGATACCCGTCCCATATCCACAACGCTTCATGAAGAAAAAGTTTGATGATAAATTCGCTAAATTCCTTGATGTTTTTAAGAAATTGCATATTAACATTCCTTTTTATGATGCGTTGGAAAAGATGCCGAATTATGCCAAGTTCCTGAAGAATTTAATTGCAAAGAGACGGCGAGTAGATGAACCCAAGTTGGTGCAGCTGAACCATGAGGTGAGTGCATTAGTGCACAAAGCGCTTCCACCAAAGTTGAAGGATCCCGGGAGTTTCACGATCTTATGTGATATCGGGAATGGAATTAAGAAGGGAGCGTTGTGTGACCTTGGGGCGAGCATCAATCTTATGCCCTTGTCGTTATTCAAGAAGTTGGAGGGTGGAGAACTTCAACCGACAATGATGACACTTCAACTTGCCGACCGGTCAATTACTCGACGTCAAGGTGTGGTTGAAGACGTCCTCGTGAAGGTTGGGGATCACATATTTCCAGCCGATTTTGTAGTGCTTGACATGGAGGAAGATGAGCACGTTCCATTAATCTTGGGAAGACCGTTCTTAGCAACGGCCGGGATGGTGCTAGATATGGCGAATGGGAAGATCACGTTGAAAGTTGACGATCAAGAGATAAAGATTTCCCTATATGAGGCCATGAAACACCCGAAGGAGGATGAAAGCTGTTATTGCATGGATGCAATTGATCCTTGTGTCTAAGACACACCTCCTATCTCTAATCTTTCTCATATTCATGATTTCGTTAGTCCTTCACTTGATAATTTAACTCATGAGCATTATGATCTTGATTATTTTGATAGGGATAAAGGGAAGAAGTTGAAGGATGAAGAAGTGAAAAGTGAGGACGTGGTCCAGTTGGAGTGTAAAGGAGGAGTTAAGAAGAAAAAGTCCAAACTCAAGAAATTGCTTAGTAAGACTCCTCCAGATAAAGGTGAGAAGAAGTTGAGACCCCTACCACTTGAGGTGGAGAAGGAAGCAAAGGAGCTCATGATGGAGGGGTATCAAGGAAAGAAATGCAAGCACCACTCTTATGAGAGTAAGGGAGGTAAATTTGAGTATCATGTCTCATAAGCTCCTTTGAGCTCGGTCCGGCATGAGGACCTTAAAAACAACGCTGAATGGGAGGCAACCCATTTTTATTTGTTTTTCATTGTTTTTATGTTATTAGGGTGTTATTGAATCGTAAGTTTTAACCTCGTACTTGAGAGTTTTATTTTGTAGGCTTGTCTCGTGAGAGTAGAGGAATCATGGAGTTATCCAAATGGGAGGAACTCAAGCAAAGAAGTGTGCTACGTTGTTAAGAGAAACTGAATTGTTTGGATGAGGTAACCCACAACCCCAAACTTAGACCTCTTCACAAGGTCGAAGTTTGGGGGGTGGAGTTTTTTATATGTTTTCTTGTTACATTGCACCGGCGCACACGTCTCTTTGAGTTGAGTTTGGTTATTTGAGTCTTGAAATGCTCCTTGAGCTGATAATGTTTTGAGATGCTACTACATATTTCATGCCTATTAATCATCTTATGCTTGTTGATTGCTATCTTTGAGTATGATTTGATGAGTAGGGTGAATTGTGAGGTTGAGTTAGGAATTCTTTTGTGTGAGTGATTGAGTTAGAGTGGATTTGAGAGAGAACTAGTATGTTTGCAAGTTTTTCTTTTGAGTGCTTGTGTGATAAGAGTGAGAATTCACTAGGACTAGCATGGATGTGAAAGCCGTGAGATTTGAGCCTCTTGAGATTTTGATGCATAAAGTAATCTCTTCATTTGTGAGTGGATCGTCACCTTAGAGGATGCTAGAACTTGTGTGTGCTCTTGCTTCTTGATTGTGTCTAGTTTGATATGCTGAAGGTGATCTTAGGCCATCTTTGTTTTGATTGAGTCACTTAGCCTAAATTTTCCCTACCATTGACATTTGTCCTTTGTTAGCCCCTTTGAGCCTAAAGCTTATTTCATTTGCTAGCACATTTAAACACTATTCCAAGTTCCTAAGCTTTTTTGTCCCAATTTGAGTGGAGAATAGGAAAAGTGTGAATGTGAAGGGATTGAATTGAGTTGAAAAAGGGAAATGTGATTACTTGAGTGAGTATGAGAAGAAGGTGTGATGAAGTTTTGAGTTGTGGGAAAAAGAAAAAAATTGAGAATGAGCAAAAGAAAAAAAAGAGCTCATGTGTTTGTGAAAAAAAAAAGTGAAGTGATTGAGAAAAGTGAAAAGAGTGAGAAAGAAAAAAAATTGAAGTGTTGAGAATTGGAATTGAAAGTGTGTTGATTGAAATTGTTTGAAGTATTCTGTTCCTAATCTCGAAGTACCGATGTTTGAATTTCTATTCTCCACTCACTTTAGTCACTTATCCAAATTGTTATCCCACCTGTCCAAAGAGCCTACATTACAACCTTGAGAAAAGTCCTTTTTGATTCGGCATTGATTTCTAGAGTATGGTCGGAGTTGAGAGTGCTTACAAGCCTATGACTGCCGATATGTGTGATTGATTGTTTGAGTGAGTCCCTTTATCATTGATATACACTTGTGAGGGAGTGAAACACATCGTTGAGTGCACATCCATGTTTGATTTTGGTGATTCTTGTTGTTATTGCATGAGTATGATGAGGGAAGGTGAGGGAGTGTACTTGTGATTGATCTTTGAAGCCCGAGTTCATCCGCTTACATGATTTAATTCGTTGACTCATTCCTAACAATTTCACTTGACTTATTATTTCATTGTTTGAGGACAAGCAATATGGTAAGTTTGGGAGGGTTGATTAGGCGTGAAATTGTCATGATTCGTCGTTAGAAATACCATAGTTTTGGTCGGTTTTGTCGAGTATTTAGAGTCAATTGAGCATTATTTCTATACATTGATGATTTTATCTCTTTGATGCTCATAGGTGAATCGGGGATTAAAAACGGAGTTCGTGGGACTTTGACTCGACTCAAACGGATGCCCGGATGAGAAGATATCGAAGAAATACGATTGGTATTAGTGCGGAAGAAGAAAAGTATTACTTTGGGAAATTCTGGAGTCACTCGAGTGGCTCAGGTCGAGCACTAGCGCTCGAGCACGTTGCTCGAGTGCCAAAAACATACAGAAGATTTCTTGCCTCGAGCGCCCCAAAATATGTAGAAAAATTCGAGTGCTCGACCAGCTCGAGCGATTGCATCATTCGAGCTACACTGCTCGAGCGCCACCGCTCGAGCATGTGTGCTCGAGCACTTCCAAATTTTGTGCTTCCGGATGTGTTTTTCGGCCCATGAGTTCCCGATTCGGCCCAATGCTTATATATACTTGTCCCGAGCTCGTTTTTACAGACACCTTGACACCACTTGATACCTTATTACTTTGAGAGTTCGTTTTTGGAGAGAAGGAGATGAGCAAGCTTTAGATTAACGTTTTTGAGGTTTTCTTTACAAATTCATAGTACGATCTTGCTTTTTAATTTCGTTTCTTAAGACCGTTGTTCGTTAATACTTTGAGACTCAGTTTTCTTAATTTAAATTCAGTTCTTAGCATTATTTTCTTTAAACCCTAGTTTATGTTTGATAAGTTATTCGTTATAAACATTATGTTCATGTTCTTTAATTATTCAATTATTCTTGTTTATGTAAAAACCATGTCTAGCCAAAACCCTTGCATGCTTATGGTAGGATGAACTCGTAGAAGTAGGTTGTGGGTGTGTGATTAGGGTAATTCGTGACGTTAGGTTTTAATTCTCTTAATTAATGAATTCTTAAAATCAATCTTGACTTTACCTTTGAATTTCGTACGAAAAGTGTTCGAGAGAGGACAACCGTATCACTCTTTAACAATTAGTAGACTTAATGAGAGGGTTTAGAAATGGTTAATTAATCTACCGGTTTATCTAAGGAGGACGACCACATCACCTTAGTTTAAATTAGGGTCTCGTTAATTAAGCACTATCTATTAACTTGTTCGTAGATTAGTGAAGTCTATTTTTAGGATAAAGTATTAGGGTTTTAAATCTTGAGCTTTCGTCTTGCAATCTTTTACTTAGGTTATTTCTTGCGCGTCACGATTATCTTGATTATGTACTTGCTCCGTTAGTATACGTATGGATTTCTATCCTGAGCATCACCATTACTTATTTGAAAACACACCTTAGTTAATTCGTTTCTTTTGTTCTTTAGTTTAATTAGTTTATTTTAGCTTAGACTTAATTCTTTTAAAAGATCAAAAAACATACACTCATATTAACTACGACGCGTAGATCTTCAGGGATCTATTTGCATACACACTTTCCCTTGGGTTCGATAATACTTGGTCGCTATACTTACTCATACTACAGTGAACCCGTACTCTTGCGGGGAAGCTACTAGTAAAAGCTGGTATATTCGCTTCAAGTCAATGGCGCCGTTGCCGGGGATGGCGTTGTATATCTTTTGAATAGGACTTGTAGATAGCTTAGTAGTTAGTAGTGAGTGATTTACTTTTCTGTTTTATTTCGTACGTATTCGGCAGTTGCGTTTTTATTCTTTTGGTTAATGTTTCAGGTTTATGAAAACACACTCGCAAGGTAATACGAGCAAAGAGAGACTACAGTCAGATCCTGAGACAATAGCAAGAAGAAACCGAGCCTTTTTAAGAAGGATGAACGCTGCCGGCGTAGGGAAAGAACCAATGGATATTACTAATGAGTTGGATGATGTCGAGAATGAGTTTAATCAGATATTGAACTGGGCTGACGGCACTGAAGGAAATTCCAGTAAGAACCAAGATCCGTCAGGGGACAGCCAGAGCCAAGGTGGTCTTCGCTGCCTTGTTGGCTCCACAGTAGAAATAGGCCATTATGTCACCATTGTTGTACCCGTGATGTGGGCAATCAATTAGCGTATTAGAGAACCTCTCCCAAGCCTGATGTAATTCCTCTCCTGACTTATGCTTGAAAGATGAGATCTTTTGTCTTGCTTTGATCGTTCTAGATGGAGGATAGAATCGCTCAAGGAACAGACGCTCGAGCTCGGCCCATGTGGTTACACCTCCCCTTGGGAGCGTGTTATCATACCACTCCTTGGCTATTCCCGTTAGAGAAAACTGGAACAACCTGAGCCTCTTGGCATCTTCAGACATGCCATTGTAATTGAACGTTGAAGCTATCATCAGAAAATTCCTCAAGTGAGTGTGATGATTATCCTTTCCAACCTCCTCTTTAAATTGGTTCTCGACAAGCATCTTCAGGATCCCTATAGAGATAGAAAAATTATTGGCTTCCATTGGTGGCATAGCTACACCATCATAATACCGTTGAGGCTGTGCCTCAAATCTTCCTCTGATTGCCATACCAGGATCTATGTTCTGAGGAACATGTCGGGGATATATTGGGTGTAGAGGTATTTGTGGAATATGAGGTGGGTTATAGTTAGGTTGTGGAGGGTAGTATGGTGGATAAGGATATAGTGGATAAGGGTATGGGTAAGGTGGGTTATTCTGGGGGTAGACAGGGTTGTTTAAAGGGTTTGGGTTTTGGTTTTGAGCTGGGTTGTCTCGATATTGTAAGACCGGGTTTTGGCTCTGGCTTTCCCCTGAAGGGACTTGTTTCTGACTGCTGTTTCCTTCAACTCCCTCAACCCGTTCCACTACCTGATTGTAATTAGCTGCATCACCATCCAACTCATTCCCTAAGTCCATGTTTGAATTTTCTCCACCGGCAGTGTTCATCCTTCGATAGAAGGCTCTGTTTCTTCTGGCGATTGTCTCAGGATCTGACTTTGTTCTATCTTCGCTCGACTCTCCCTGTGAGCGTGTTTTCATATACCTGAAACACCAAAAGAACTATCAAAACACAACTTCCTAATGAATACTAATAAACAGAAAAGAAAAAGGCACTAACTATTAACTACTAAACATCTTCAAGTCCTACTCAATGGACATACATCGCCATCACCGGCAACGGCGCCATTGACTTGAACGCAAAATACTAGCTAATATGAGTGGATGTTCGGTTTCAAGAATTGTATTAAACTAATCTAATCTAAATTATATTACTATTAATGCAAATAATGAAAGTAAACGAATAACTAAGGTTTTACTAAGATATGAGATGGTGATGCTCAGGATAGAAATCCCTACGTATACTAACGGAGTTGGTATGATAACTAAAATAACCGTGATGTGCAAGTAGTAATCCTAAGTGTACTAAAACTAGGCAATCAACTTCCCTAATCTAGCACAAGATTGAAAGACTAAAAGCTAAAAAATTAACCCTAATACTTCGTCATATCAACCTACTTCACGAACCCACTAAATAAGTTATATGGATTATACTAATTAATGAGACCCTAATTTAACTAAGGCGATGCGGTCGTCCTCCCTAGATAAACCGGCAGATGATAAACCCCTTCTCAAACCCTTTCCTTAAGCCTAATCGTTATTAAAGAGTGATGCGATCGTCTTCTCTCTAACAATTTTCATACTCTATTCCAAGATAATTCTAGGGTTTATTTTAAGAATTCAATTAATTAAGAGAACTAACAGTAAACATCACAAGTTATTCTAATTACGTACCAACGTCCTACTTCTACGAGTTCATCCTACCCTAAGCATGCAAGGATTCTAGCCTAACATGGTGATTATGATAACGAAAGCAATTAAATTAACGATAGACATAAACATGGTGAAATTAAAGAAAGAACTTAAGAACATAAACTAGGGTTAAACCAATAAATCAAAGTCTCAAAACGAATCTCAATAAATAACGAATTAGGTTTGATAATATCAAGTGTTGAAGAAAGAAATAACGAAATAAAACTCTAATCTATGAATTCGTAAGTTCAAAAACCTCAATTACACGTTAAAACTCTTCAAATCTCTCTACCAAGCTCCAAGTATGCCAAAAATATGAAAAGTGATCAAAGGGTGTCAAAAAACGAGCTTGAGATCGGGTATTTATAACCAACGGGCCTAAAACGGGTGGAAAAGGCCGAAATCGCACGAGCTCGAGTGTTGGTCGAGTGGAAAAGGCCTGAATGTGGTCGAGTGGAAAAGGCCTGAATGTGGTCGAGTGGTCCGACTTACAGAGCCTTCAGGGCGCTCGACCTGAAGTGGTCGAATGATGCAAGCGGTCGAGTGGTGGCGCTCGACCGCTGCCTGATCGAGCGGCTTTTACTTCCAGAACTTAACTAGCACTCGACCTCATTTGGTCGAATGGTAGTGGTCGAATGGTCCTTGCTCGACCACCTCCTTCCTTGAGCCAACTAATATTTTTCCTTGCACGAACTAACATTTTTCGTATTTCTTCAATATCTTCTCATCTGGGCATCCGTTTGAGTCGATTCAAAGTCCTACGAACTCCATTTTTTGTCCTCTATCCATCTATGAGCATCAAAGAGGCAAATTCATCAGTTTATGAAAATATTACTCAATTGACTCTAAATACTTATTGAATCCACTCAAAACACGGGCAAAACGAGCTACAAATCATAACAATTTCACACCTAATCAAGCTGCAGGGGATAAGAAGCCACATACTGATGGAGAGGGCTTGAATGTTAAATTCAAGAATAAGAAGAAGGGAAGTAAGTTCAAGAAGGGATAAAATCAGAAGGATGATTCAAAACCATCATCTGGTTTTGTGGAAATGAGAAAATGCTTCTCTTTTCACAAGGTAGGGTACCTCAAGAAGAATTTCCCCAATATCAAGAAGGATAAGGAAGAATAGAAGACAAATGTCACTATAGCTGAAGAAGGCTATGAGAGTGTTGAAGTGCTAACAGTGTCAGAATCCAAGATTGAAAATGAGTGGCTTCTGGACTCTTGATGTTCTTTCCACATGTGTCCCCACAAGGACTGATTTCTAAACCTGGAAAAGATTGATGGAGGACATGTGTTGCTAGGCAATGATCAATCCTGCAAGGTTGAAGGAATAGGATCTGTGAAAATCAAAATGGCAAATGGAACTGATATTCACATAACAAAGGTCAGGTATGTGCCTGATCTTAAGTGGAACTTGATATCCCTTGGATCTTTGAATGTTGCAGGTTGTGAATTTAGTACAAAAGATGGTTTTATTATGATTACTAAGAATTGGAAAACACTGATGGAATGTCACAAGAAGAATGGACTGTACCTATTGATGGGAAGCTCTGTGACAGGATCAGTTGATAATACCATGAGCTCTGAAGAAGCTATGCTTTGCACAAAAGACTGGGCCACATAGGTGAAAAGGGCATGAATGAGCTGTCAAAGAAGAAAGTGTTTGGAAAAGATACAATCACAAAACTTAGGTTCTGTGAACATTGTGTGCTGGGGAAATCCAAGAAACACTCATATCCAAAGGTAGTTCATAACACAAAGGATGTACTTGAGTATATTCATTCTGACATATGGGGACCTGCAAGGGTGGAGACTTATGGAGGAAGGAGGTATTTCATGACCCTCATTGATGATTACAGTAGGAAAGTTTGGGTATATGTGATGAAGCACAAGAATAAGGCTCTCCAGAAGTTCAAGGAGTGGATCATTAAGCAAGAAAACCAGAAGGGGAAGAAGGTGAAACACCTCAGAACAGATAATGGGTTGGAATACTTTTCAGAAGAGTTCAATGAATTCTGCAGCAAGAGAGGAATTGTAAGGCATAAAACTGCTCCATCAAATCCACAACAGAATGGACTTGCAGAGAGAATGAATAGAACTATTCTTGAGAGAGTAATATGCATGTTAGCTTATGCAAGGTTGCCAAAATCTTTCTGGGGTGAAGTAGTTAGTATAGTCTGTTTTCTCATAAACAAAACTCCTTCTTTAGCTACTGATTTCAAAACACCAGATGGAATCTGGTATGGTAAGCTTTCTAATTACTGTGATCTTAAAGTTTTTGAATGTCAAGCATTTGTTCATATTAGACAGGACAAACTGGATCCCAGGGCCCTAAGATGTGTATTCATAGGTTATCCTAGAGGTGTAAAAGGTTACAAACTTTGGTGTTTAGAAGCAGGACACAAAAGGTGTATTCTAAGCAGGGATGTCATCTTTAATGAGTCAGTGATGGGATACAAGCACACTGGGAACACTCAGGATATAGATGGTGACATCACACCAGAAAACACATCAGTTGAAGTTAAGCAGGAAGAGACTAATCAGAATCAACTTCAAGCTACTCAGGAATAAGATGAAGAACATGTTCCAAATTCTGAAGATGAACCAGACTCATCTGATGAGAATGCTTCTGGGAATCAAGACCTTAGAAACTACAGCTTAACAAGAGATAGGGCAAGGACGAGCATTCACCCTCCTGCTAGATTTGGACAAGCTGACATGGTTTATTATGCACTAGTAACAGTAGAAGATATTGAGTATCATGAACCTCAAACTTTCAAGGAAGCCTTTAACAGCAAAGAGAAGGATCAATGGACGCAAGCTAAGATGGAAAAGCTTCAATCCCTTGATAAGAATGACACATGGAAGCTAGTGAGAAAACCCAGTGGCAAGAAAATTATCAGTTGCAAATGGATATTCAAAAGGAAGATAGAATTTGCAGAAACTAAACAGATTAGATACAAGGCAAGGCTTGTTGCAAGGGGTTTCACACAGGAAGAAGGGGTTGACTTTAATGAGGTGTGTTCTCCAGTTATGAAGCATTGCTCCATAATAATCCTGCTGGCCAAGGTAGCACATGATAACCTGGAATTGCAGCAGCTAGATGTTAAAACAACATTCCTGAATGGAGATCTTATTGAAGACATCTACATGAGCCAACCTGAAGGTTTTGTGCTTCCAGGAAATGAAGATAATGTATGCTACTTAAGGAAATCTCTTTATGGCCTTAAGCAAAGTTCCAGGCAATGGAACAAGAAATTTGACAGTGTCATGGTTGAGATAGATCTTGAGAGCTCAAAATATGACAACTGTGTATACTTTGAGAAACAGAAGAATCAAGTGGTTACTTACCTACTGATATATGTGGATGATATGCTGATTGCAAGCAGAAGTATGAAAAGGATTGAAGTCTTGAAGCATAAGATGAACTCCAGATTTAAAATGAATGATTTAGGTGATGCTAGAAGAATCCTGGGAATGGATATTCATAGAGATAGAATCCATGGAACATTATTTTTATCACAAAAAAACTACATCCAAAAGGTATTAAAGAGATACAATCTGCATGAAGCTAGAGCTGTTTATGTCCCTCTTGGACAACAATTTAGATTGTCAGTCACACAAGCACCAAGAACTGTTGAAGAAAGGAAGGAAATGAAGAGTGTGCCTTATGCCAGTGGTGTGGGTAGCATAATGTATACTATGATATGCAGTAGACCAGACTTAGCACATGAAATTTCTATTGCTAGCAGATATATGACAGATCCTGGAAGAGAACATTGGGAAGCATTGAAGTGGCTATTAAGATACCTAAAAGGTTCAATTAACACATGTCTTTTGTTCAAGAGAGATGAACTTAGAGGTGGTCCTCTTGAGGGGTATGTTGATTCAGACTTTGCAGGAAATATTGATACAAGGAGATCAATATCTGGATATGTTTTTACATTGTATGGAACTACTATAGTATGGTGACTTGAAGCGATTCTACACTAGCTTCTACTAGTAGCTACCCCGCAAGAGAACGGGTTCACTGTAGTATGGGCAAGTATAGGGACCAAGTATTATCGAACCCAAGAGATGGTGTATATGCGAATAGATCCCTGAAGATCTACGCGTCGTAGTTAATATGAGTATAATGTTTTTGGGTTTTTGAAAGATTAAATAAAAAAACTGAAATAAACTAAGTAAACTAAAATACTAAAGCAATTAAATTAACTAAGGGTTGTGTTCTAATGAGAGATGGTGATGCTTAGGATAGGAATCCCTACGTATACTAACGGAGCAGGTACATAATCAAAGTAATTGTGACAACCAATAATTAACCTAAGTAAAAGATCGTAGAATGAAAGCTCAAGATTTCTCACCCTAATACTTTATCCTAGCAATCGACTTCACTAATCCACTAACAAGTTAATGAACTGTGCTTAATTAATGAGACCCTAATTTAACTAAGGTGATGCGGTCGTCCTCCTTCGCTAAACCGGTAGATGAATTAACATTTCCTAAACCCTCTCGTTAAGACTACTAATTGTTATCGAGTGATGCGGTCGTCCTCTCTCTAACACTTTCGTACGAAATTCAAAGTAGAGTTAAGATTAATTATATGAATTCATTAATTAAGAGAATTAAAACTAACGTCACGAATTACTCTAATTACGTACCCACATCCTACTTCTACGAGTTCATCCTACCCTAAGCATGCAAGGGTTTTAGCCGGACATGGTTTTAACATGAATAAACGCAACGGAAGAAACAACGAACAATAACATGATGAATTGAACGAAGAAAATAAGAAACATGAACTAGGGTTTAAAAAGAAAATAAATACGAAGAACTGAAATTGAATTAACTAAAACAAAATTAAAAGCGTTTAAAGTAACGAACTAATGAAAAGAAACTAAGAATTCGTATGCAAAACCTCAACAAAACGTAAAATAAAGCTTGCTCTTCTTCTTCCTCTCCAAAAACTAAGTCTAAAATTGATTTCTAAAGTTGGGGATTCTTCAAAACGTGTTTGGACGAGATATATATAGGCACGGGTCGAAACGGGAGTTAATGGGCCGAAAATACGAATCCGGAGGCAAAAGTATATGGGCGCTCGAGCAAAACGCTCGAGCGGTCCCGCTCGAGCAGTGTAGCTCGAATGATGCATTCGCTCGAGCGGTCGCGCTCGAGCTGCTCGAGCGCTAAAATGACTCTGTATGTTTTGGACGCTCGAGCGATTCGCTCGAGCGGTGGCGCTCGAGCTGCTCGAGCGCAAGAATTGTTCTGTACGTTTGCGCGCTCGAGTAAGGCGCTCGAGCGGTGGCGCTCGAGTGACTTCAAAGCTTCTCCCAAGTGATACTTTTCCTCGTCCGCACTAATACCGATCGTATTTCTTCAATATCTTCTCATCCGGGCATCCGTTTGAGTCGATTCAAAGTCCTACGAACTCCGTTTTTCGTCCTCTATTCACCTATGAGCATCAAAGAGACAAATTTATCAATGTATAGAAATAACGCTCAATTGACTCTAAATACTCTATAAACTCGACCAAAACTAGGGCGTTTCTAGCTACGAATCATGACAATTTCACGCCTAATCAACCCCCCCAAACTTACCATATTGCTTGTCCCCAAGCAATGAAATAATAAGTCAAGTGAAATTGTTAGGAATGTGTAGGAAAACTCAATCATGCAAGCTAATGAACTCAAGCTTCAAAAGTCAATCACAAGTATACTCACTCACTTTCTTTTATCGTACTCATGCAACATTTACAAGAAACACCAAGATCAAGCATGGATGTGCACTCAACGGTGTGTTTCACTCCCTCACAAGTGTATAATAGTGTTTAAGGGACTCACTCAATCAATCAATCACACATATTGGCAGCCATAGGCTTGTAAGCACTCTCAACTCCGACCATACTCTAGAAATCAATGCCGAATCAAAAAGGACTTTCTCAAGGTTGTAATGTAGGCTCTTTGGACAGGTGGGATAACAATATGGTAAAGTGACTCAAGTGAATGGAGAATAGAAAATCAAACTTCGGTACTTCGAAATTAGGAACAGACTACTTCAAGCATATTCAATCAACACACTTTCAATTCCAATTCTCTCAACACTTCAATTTTTTTTTCTTTCTCTTTCTCTTTTTTTTTTTTCAATTACTTCACTTTTTTTCTTTTTCGCACAAACACATGAGCTCATTTTTTTCTTTTTGCTCATTCTCCATTTTCTTTCTCTTTCTTTCCCACAACTCAAATCTCATTCACACCCTTATTTTATCACCACTCAACCATCAATAACTCTCCTTTTTCAACTCAAATCAATCCCTTCACATTCACACTTTCCTATTCTCCACTCAAATTTGGACAAAAAGGCTTAGGAATTGGAATAGTGTTCATATGTGTTAGCAAATAAAATAGGCTTTAGGCTCAAAGGGGCTAACAAGGGATCAATGTCATTGGTAAGAAAAATTTTGGCTAAGTGACTCAATTAAATCAAAGATGGCCTAAGATCACATTCGGCATATCAAACTAGACACAATCTAGAAGCAAGAGCACATGCAAGTTCTAGCATCCTCTAAGGTGATTATCCACTCACAAACGAAGAGATTAAATCATGCATTTAAATCTCGTAAGGCTCAACTCTCACGGCTTTCACATCCATGCTAGTCCTAGTGAATTCTCACTCTCATCACACAAGTACTCAAAAGAAAACTTATAAGCATACGGGTTCTCTCCCTAATCAGCTCAAACTCAAACACTCACATAAAAGAATTTCTAACTCACTCTTACTACTCACTCTACTCATCAAATCATACTCAAAGATAGCAATCAACAAGCATAAGATGATTGATAGGCATAAAATATTGAGTAACAAAACAAATTAATAATAGCCCAAGGAGTATCTCAACAAACAATAATCAATCAAACTCAACTCATAGATAAGGGTGTGCATGCATGTGCAATGTAACAAGAAACATAAAAAACTCCACCCCCCCAAACTTCGACCTTGCTAGAGGTCTAAGTTTGGGGTTGTGGGTTACCTCAACCAAATAATCCAATTTCTCTCAATAGCTTTGCACACTTCCTTGTCACAAGTTGGTTCCTTCAATCTAAATAACTCCATGATACCTTTACTCCTTTAGAGACAAGCCTACAAAATAAAACTCTCAAGTACGAGGTTAAACATACGACTCAACAACATCCTAGTAACATAAAAGGAAAATAACTAAAAAACACTCAAAAGCAAATAAAAATGGGTTGCCTCCCATTCAGCGCTATTTTTAAGGTCCTCATGCCGGACCAAGCTCAAAGGAGCTTATGGGACATCATACTCAAATTTACCTCCCTCACTCTCATAAGAGTGGTGTCTGAACTTCTTTCCTTGATGCCCCACCATCATGAGTTCCTTTGCTCTCTTCTCATCCCCAAGTGTTATGGGTCTCAACTCCTTCTTGCCTCTATCTGGAGGAGTCTTACTAAACAATTTCTTGAATTTGGATTTTTTCTTCTTAACTCCTCCTTTCCCTTCTAACTGGACCACGTCCACTTTCTTCACCTCTCCATCCTTCAACTTCTTCACTTTATCCCTATCAAAATAATCAAGATCATAACGCTCATGGGTTAAATAATCAAGTGAAGGATTATAAAATTCATGAATAGGGATAGAAAGTGTGTCTTCAACACTAGGATCAATTGCATCCATGCAATACAAGCTCTCATCCTCCCTCGGGTGCTTCATGGCTTCATATAGGGAGATCTTCACTTCTTGATCATCAACCTTCAACGTGATCTTCCCATTCGCCACGTCTAGCACCATCCCCGCCGTAGCTAAGAACGGTCTTCCCAAGATCAGGGGTACGTGCTCATCTTCCTCCATCTCTAGCACTACAAAGTCGGCTAGAAAAATGTGATCTCCAACTCTCACTAGGACGTCTTCAACCACACCTTGAGGTCTAGTAATAGACCGATCGGCTAGTTGAAGCGTCATCATTGTGGGTTGAAGTTCACCACCTTCCAACTTCTTGAAAAGCGACAAGGGCATCAAATTAATGCTCGCCCCGAGGTCGCACAACGCTCCTTTCTTGATCCCGTTTCCGATATCACATAGGAACGTGAAACTACCGGGATCCTTTAGCTTTGGTGGAAGCGCCTTGTGCACTAATGCACTCACCTCGTGGTTCAGCTGCACCAACTTCGGCTCATCCACTCGCCGTCTTTTCGCGATCAAGTCCTTCAAAAACTTCGCATAGTGCGGCATTTGTTCCAAAGCATCATAAAAAGGAATGTTAATGTGAAGTTGTTTAAAAACATCAAGAAATTTTGCAAATTTTTCATCAAGCTTCTTTCTCATGAAGCGCTGTGGATATGGGACGGGTATCACAGATTTGGGTACCCCCCACTCATCTCTTTCTGTTTCTTTCACTTTCTCCCTTGCTTCCTTTGCTTTCTTCCACTTAGGAACTCTCTCAACCTCCTCAATGCCTTTCCCCTTCTGGGACTCATCCATATCTTTATGCTTCTCAATCCCTTCACTTTCAACCCCCTTCTCAGCTTGGCTCTCCTCAGTCTCAACTTCATCTCCTTTAGGCTCAATCTCTTCTTGGGGTGTCTCAGAATCAGCAGGCATCTGAGGACCTTCATAATTGGTTCCACTTCTAAGCTGTATCGCCTTGCACTGCTCTTTCGGGTTCCCCTCCGGCATTCTATTCACTGATTTTGCAATCTGGCTCATCTGGAGCTCTAAAGAGGTGAACCTTCGATTGTTCTCTTGTTGAGTTCTAGTCCACTCAACGTTCATCTTCTGGAGCTCTTGATCACGATGATCACCCTTCTTATGCAGCTCCTTCACATCGTACTCCAAGGATGACAACCGCTTGCTCCCTTCCTCCACCTTCTGAAGGATCGCTCTCAACATCTCCTCGGTTGATGCACCGCCTTCTCCACCAGGAGGTTTAGATCCCGGATCAACACCTGCAGGAACAGTAACACCAGCTTTTGGGTTAGCATAAGAAAAATTATCATTCCTCCTCCATGTGTTTTGAGGAGGCTGCTGGCCTCCTTGAACTCCTTGTGTGTTCCTCCATTGATTTTGAAGTGGCTGAGGGCCTGGAGGTACAAATGGTTGGCCATAAGAAGGCCTTCCATACTGATTACCACCTTGGTAGCCATTCTGATTGTAATACGGACCTCCCATGTAATTGGCTACCTCTTGCTGTCCACTGGGCTGGTCTACTCTCTCATTCTCTACTGCATGCTCTCCACCCAAACTCTTCCCCAACTCGAGGTTGTTTATCTTCTCCATCATGGCCATCAATAGCCTTCTCGTTCCTTCTCCCTCTTCAACCTGATGCACTCTCTGAAAATCTGCATCCACACCCCAAGCACCGGCATTTGTGACAATGTTGTCCACGATCTCCCTACACCTCTCTATGCCTTGATTGAGGAATGCTCCGCCCGCACAGGCGTCTAAATGGTCTTGCCCCGCCTTGTTGGCACCACTGTAGAAGAACGCCATAATGTCTCCCTCATTGTACCCGTGCTGCGGGCACTCAATCAGCATGTTTGAGTATCTCTCCCACGCTTGGCGTAAATCCTCTCCAGACTTCTGGCGAAAGGACGAGATCTCAATTCTAGCCTTGATCGTCCTAGATGGAGGGTAGAATCGCTCGAGGAATAGACGCTCGAGCTCGGCCCAAGTGGTAATACCTCCCCGCGGGAGCGTATTATCGTACCACTCCTTGGCTATTCCCGTCAATGAGAATGGGAACAGTCTAAGCCTCTTGGCATCTTCAGACATGCCATTGTAATTAAATGTGGAGGCTATCATGAGAAAACTCCTTAGATGTGTATGAGGATTCTCCTTCCCGATCACTCCCTTGAACTGATTCTCGGTAAGCAGCTTTAAAATCCCCGGGGATATCGAGAAGTTGTTCGCCTCAACAGGAGGTAAAGCCACTCCATCATAGTACCGCTGTGGCTGCGCTGCAAACCTCCCTCGAATAGCCATATTGTGATCTATGTTCTGAGGAACGTGTTGAGGATTAGCAGCAGGTACTGGTACGTGTTGGGGTGGTGGTGGGTAAACAGGTGGTTGATTATAGACTGGGGGTGGAGGATACGGGTATGGTGGGTAAGGATAAGGTGGGTATGGGTAATGTTGGTATACTGGGTTGTTGAAAGGGTTATTCGGGTTTTGTGGGTAAGCAGGGTTTGGGTTCTGGTTTTGGGGTTGTGTTTGTGCAGAGTTGATTGTGTCTTGTGGGTTTGGGAGTTGGTTCTGAGCTTCCCCTATGGGTTTTTGCTGGTTACTGCTCTCAACTCCAACCGCCTGCTCCACTAAAACAGTATACTCTGCAGCTATTTTGTCTAAGTCCCCATCTCCATCCAGATTCATGTTGTCTTTGTCTCCAGCAGTAGTCATTCTTCTCAAGAAAGCTCGGTTCCTTCTGGCTATCGTCTCAGGGTCTGACAGGATTCTTTCTTCGCCCGTATTGCCTTGTGAGCGTGTTTTCATAAACCTGAAGCACTAGCAAAAGGATCAAAACGCAACTGCTGAACAAATAAAAATAAACAGAAAATAAGTCACTCACTACTAACTACTAAGCTATCGACAAGTCCTATTCAAAAAGCATAAAACGCCATCCCCGGCAACGGCGCCATTGACTTGAAGCGATTCTACACTAGCTTCTACTAGTAGCTACCCCGCAAGAGAACGGGTTCACTGTAGTATGGGCAAGTATAGGGACCAAGTATTATCGAACCCAAGAGATGGTGTATATGCGAATAGATCCCTGAAGATCTACGCGTCGTAGTTAATATGAGTATAATGTTTTTGGGTTTTTGAAAGATTAAATAAAAAAACTGAAATAAACTAAGTAAACTAAAATACTAAAGCAATTAAATTAACTAAGGGTTGTGTTCTAATGAGAGATGGTGATGCTTAGGATAGGAATCCCTACGTATACTAACGGAGCAGGTACATAATCAAAGTAATTGTGACAACCAAGAATTAACCTAAGTAAAAGATCGTAGAATGAAAGCTCAAGATTTCTCACCCTAATACTTTATCCTAGCAATCGACTTCACTAATCCACTAACAAGTTAATGAACTGTGCTTAATTAATGAGACCCTAATTTAACTAAGGTGATGCGGTCGTCCTCCTTCGCTAAACCGGTAGATGAATTAACCTTTCCTAAACCCTCTCGTTAAGACTACTAATTGTTATCGAGTGATGCGGTCGTCCTCTCTCTAACACTTTCGTACGAAATTCAAAGGTAGAGTTAAGATTAATTATATGAATTCATTAATTAAGAGAATTAAAACTAACGTCACGAATTACTCTAATTACGTACCCACATCCTACTTCTACGAGTTCATCCTACCCTAAGCATGCAAGGGTTTTAGCCGGACATGGTTTTAACATGAATAAACGCAACGGAAGAAACAACGAACAATAACATGATGAATTGAACGAAGAAAATAAGAAACATGAACTAGGGTTTAAAAAGAAAATAAATACGAAGAACTGAAATTGAATTAACTAAAACAAAATTAAAAGCGTTTAAAGTAACGAACTAATGAAAAGAAACTAAGAATTCGTATGCAAAACCTCAACAAAACGTAAAATAAAGCTTGCTCTTCTTCTTCCTCTCCAAAAACTAAGTCTAAAATTGATTTCTAAAGTTGGGGATTCTTCAAAACGTGTTTGGACGAGATATATATAGGCACGGGTCGAAACGGGAGTTAATGGGCCGAAAATACGAATCCGGAGGCAAAAGTATATGGGCGCTCGAGCAAAATGCTCGAGCGGTCCCGCTCGAGCAGTGTAGCTCGAATGATGCATTCGCTCGAGCGGTCGCGCTCGAGCTGCTCGAGCGCTAAAATGACTCTGTATGTTTTGGACGCTCGAGCGATTCGCTCGAGCGGTGGCGCTCGAGCTGCTCGAGCGCAAGAATTGTTCTGTACGTTTGCGCACTCGAGTAAGGCGCTCGAGCGGTGGCGCTCGAGTGACTTCAAAGCTTCTCCCAAGTGATACTTTTCCTCGTCCGCACTAATACCGATCGTATTTCTTCAATATCTTCTCATCCGGGCATCCGTTTGAGTCGATTCAAAGTCCTACGAACTCCGTTTTTCGTCCTCTATTCACCTATGAGCATCAAAGAGACAAATTTATCAATGTATAGAAATAACGCTCAATTGACTCTAAATACTCTATAAACTCGACCAAAACTAGGGCGTTTCTAACTACGAATCATGACAATTTCACGCCTAATCATATGGAGAGCAATGCAACAATCTATGGTGGCTTTGTCCACCACTGAGGCAAAATATATAACACTTACAGAAGCAGTAAAGGGTGTTATGTGGTTAAGAGGTATGTTGAGGGATTTTGGCATTGTGCAGAAAGGAGTTCAATACATTTAGCCAAACATCAAGCATTTCATGAGAGGTCAAAACACATTGATGTTAAACTATATTTTGTACGAGATATGGTAGAGAAAGGTGTTGTGAAAGTGAGAAAGGTTGCTACTGAGAGCAATGTTGCTGATATGTTTACAAAGGTCTTGCCAAGTTCAAAATTCCATCTTTGCATGAATTGGGTAAACCTTGTAACATGGGATGTTCATTGATATTACAAGATTTGAGGAGGAGTATTGTGAAGTTAG
Source organism: Ballota nigra (assembly GCA_947034835.1). NCBI lineage: Eukaryota > Viridiplantae > Streptophyta > Magnoliopsida > Lamiales > Lamiaceae > Ballota > Ballota nigra. The sequence continues at coordinate 83,214,970 of OX344720.1, read as the reverse complement.
GTCGAAAAGTGTCAATGCAATTGTCTAAAAGTGTTACTTTCTTATCGGGGTGTGCACTTAGTAAAACTGGGACTGTATGATACCAGGATAGTTATAACAGAAATAACTGCTTCATTTTCGCATCAGTTTTGAGGGTTTTTCAATCCGGCTTCGAAGTGCAGAATCTGTTACAAAAGTAGTTACGAGAGGCATTGGGCATTTTATATCTATATCAATTCGTTTCTAATTTCACATTAATACAAGAGAGAATTTAGAGAGAGCACAAAAGTTAGGGTTCTTGAGCAAAGAGAGTAGCAATTGTGTGAATTCTGTAATCTTTCCTTCAATTTGTTCAATAATATTGTTCGGACCTCCCGTGGACGTAGATCTTTAGATCGAACCACATAAATTTGTGCGCCTGAGTCTCATTTTCAATTTCAGTCCTATAGTTTTTGGTTTTGAAAGCTTGGTTTTCTTCAACTGGTATTAACAATAACAATATAATTTTTTTTTTCAAATATATCCTCCATACATTAATATAATTATATCTTATGTTATTACTTTACGTATACTAATTTACATATATTAGTTAGACTTAATTTAATTGAGGAACTCTCTCGTGAAATATTTCATGTGTGAAATATACCTAAAATAAGTAAATTTTAAAAAGATCATTGGTCGGGTCGCTCTAGGTCAAAATTCGCGGATCTTGGCCGGATCGGACCGGGTTTGGTGGGTTTTTTCCTAAATCTCGCGCAAGTCAAGTTTCAGGATTTTCGCTTCCAATTTGTGTTACTATATGCGCATATGCATGTTACTGAAGGGCATAATGTGTGTTACTAGTCATTAAAAAATAGATCTTTATACTTTAAAATAACAATAAGAACAAATATATATACTTGCAAGAACAAATATGTGATTTTTAATTTATTCTTCATCACTTTAAATCTAGATTTATTGTTTCATACATTAACACGCATTTGTTCCAATAGTGTATTACTATATGGGCATATGCATGTTACTGAATAGCATAATGTGTGTAATTTGTCATTAAAAAATAAATTTTTGTACTTTAAAAAATAACAATAAGAACAAATATATATTTTACCAATAACAAATATGTAATTTTTAATTTGTTCTTCATCCCTTTAAATCTAGATTTATTATTTCATACATTAACACACATTTGTTTCAATAGTAACATACATTTGATCTAACATTAACACACATTTGTCTCAATAGTAACATACATTTGATCTAACATTAACACACTTTTGCTCCAATATTAACACACATTTGCAGTAACACACATTTACACTAACAATAACATTTATTTGCTCTAATATTAACACATTTTGTTCCAACATTAACACACATTTCCTCTAACATTAACACACATTTGCTCCAATAGTAACACACATTTACTCTTAACATTAACACACATTTGCAGTAACACAAATTTACTCTAACATTAACACACATTTTCTCCAATAGTAACACACATTTACTCTAACATTAACACACATGGCAGTAACACATATTTACTCTAACATTAACACAGATTTGCTCCAATAGTAACACATATTTGTACTAACACATATTTATTCTAACATCAACATACATTTTCAGTAATACATATTTACTCTAACATCAACACACATTTTCTCCACCAGTAACACACATTTGCTCCAATAATAATACATATTTGTTTTTACAGTACATGATTGTCCTTATGGTAACACAACCTGGGAGGGTGATTTTATGTATATATGCAAACACATCTTTATCCATTGAGTAAGACATTTATGTTATTATAATAATACATTTTTCTCTACCTTACATGTGTTATTGTACGGAAAAAATAATTATTTTTGAAAAAATAAATAAATATTTGTGAAAATTAGGGATGTAAAAAACGGGCTAGGCGGTTGCCCACCGCCACAATTTACAGAAAATCGGCCGGAAAAATGGTTATCGCAGCCAGGCTCCGCCTACGCGGCCGAATCAGTTAAGGCGGAATCGGATTTCAGTGTTTTTTTTAATTAAATGAAGAATCTGCTCCAGTCTTCGAGAAAGGAGAAAGGAAATCAGTCAAGACAGAATCAAATTTCAGTGTTTTCAATTAAACACTAGCAGCCGTCCGACGCCGCCGCCCGCTCACCTCCCGTCGCTGTCTATAGCTCGCCGCGCGCCGCCCGCCGCCGTTTCACATTTAATTGTATTGACTCAGTTCTCACATTTATCCCTAACCCTAACAAATCAATCAACTATATAACGGGCTGCTATAGTTGGGCTCCTAAAACTTTTCACATAGTTGGGCTGTTGTAGTTACTATTCACATAGTTGGGCTGCTGTAATTACTTTTCACATAGTTGGGCTGCTACTGCTATATTGTATATGTTATTAAAAAAAAGTTAGGCGGCCAAGAAACGTCCGCCTAGCGTTTTTCGACTTCTGCACCCTTGGTGAAAACCAATATTTGAATAGATAGTAACCCACATTTTGCTCTTATATTGTATAGAAAAATATTTATTTCAGTAAAAACATAAAAAGTTTAGTGAAAAAATAACTTTTAGTCTAATAGTAACATACATTTTGTCTTTCAGTAACATGCATTTGCCTTTATAGTAACATAGTCTGGGAGCGAAAATCCTGAAACTTGACTTGCGCGAGATTTTAGGAAAAATGTTTCAAACTCGACCCGATTCAACCCGATCAAGATCCGTAAATTTTTTTAATATGAATTATTCTACGGATCATTTATTTGTAGAATATTTAATATAACAATTTGTTAATTTAATTTATGGTGAGCCAATAGTAAAATAGAAATTAAATTTAGAACAGGGGGGATTTTTTAAAATACCGATTCTCAAGGGCAAATAGTGCAAATTAGTCATTTAATACACCCCCGGCTAACGTTTTCTTCGTCTTCGATTCACTTCTATATCGCACTCTCTTCATTTGATCTGTGATTCTGCTGCATTTCCAGGTAATGAAAATTTTAATTTCGGTTTCGCGTGGGCGATCTGATCAAAACTACTCTATTTTCTGTCACTTTGGATTGCCTTCCACTTTCCTTGTGTTTATTTACAGAATCCACGCCATAGGCTGTGTAAATCTTTAGCATGAGCTATAATTTGATGAATGCATGAAGATTAATCTGGAATTTTTCAAATTGAACCCTATATCAATGCTTCAGATCTGGATCTTGATCTTGGGCGCTTATCTCTGTTGCTTGGGTGCAGTATTTCTCGGTGCATTTCATTTTGTCGCTTTTTCAAATCTGAAGATTTGTTTGTGGCATTGCAGGTGTTGTTCGGAGCCCCTGTCTTGTCCCAATCTATAGTTTTTTTGATCAGTGTGTAGTGGTGGAATTGAGAGGAACAAGATGGTATTTTTTTTTATTTGACATTTTTAGTCTTTGATTTTCCACGTGATCTATTTCATTTTTGTGTGTGACAATTATCTTTGTAATTAACTGTGCAGGTTGTCCTTGCCGCTTCCATTATAAGCAAATCTGGCAAAGGTGTGCTTCCGAGGCTTGATTTTTAAACTTTGCTTCTGATTTTGCATAAGCAATTTAAATATGGGAATTTTGATCATTGCATTTAGCGAAAATATTTCATTTCTCAACTCTAAAAGGTGGAATGTAAGATGATCTATCTGTGACGATGTCATTGCCTATTTCATTCTGAAATCTTTTAAAACCTATTGTTTGCCCATTGTAATTTGGTATGATTCACAAAGATGTGGTTAAAATTAGGTGTGTGTACTTGCTCATTAATTTGTCGGGTTGCAGAACTTACTGTCATGATATCCCACATTTCATTCTGTTATTTGCTTGCTTGGTTGCATTGTATAAACTAACTGCTATTTTGTGCTGCTGCCTTTATTTTCATTGCTCATTTCCTACATAAAAAAACCTTCAATTCCATGGGAACAGACTTTGAAGTCAAACTGTGAGAAAGATTAAAGTCTGAACCACACTCCACACATACTTCACATACCTATTTGTTACTGAATTTACACCAATTCACCAAAGTTCTTAGGACCCATTATTATCTCCCTCAATTTTCATTTTTACACCAGTTGATGGCTTGATGCAATGCAATCAAGATAGTGTGCATGCCTAACTATGATTTTTTTTTTTATCTTCTGCAGCACTTGTTTCGAGACAGTTTGTGGACATGTCTCGTATTCGAATTGAGGGATACCTTGCTGCTTTCCCCAAGTTGGTTGGAACAGGGAAACAGCATACCTATGTAGAGACTGAAAATGTCCGCTATGTTTACCAGCCAATAGAGTCCCTGTACTTGCTTCTCGTTACGAATAAACAGAGCAACATTCTTGAGGATTTGGAGACTTTGAGGCTACTCTCAAAACTTGTATCCTTTTCTTTGGTTGGCTATGATTTGTTTCTGTTAAAATATTGCCCTTCAATTGGAGTTTGATTGGATTTACTATTGCTGTATCACATTTTCTCTTCCACAGTTATTTTAATCTATTCTGCGTACTGAACTAAAAGTGTTTTAAGTTATTCTTGTTTGAGGGGATTTTTGTTTTTCTTTTTCTTCCTCCTTTTCTTTTATTATAATTCTTTCTTTGAAAGTTTTAAAATGATTTTTTATAAATTCCGCAATTGTTTCTTTAACCCTTGTAGGTGCCTGAATACTCTTATTCTCTAGATGAAGAAGGTATTGGCAAGACAGCTTTTGAGATTCTTTTTGCATTTGATGAAGTCATCTCAATTGGGCATAAGGAAAATGTCACGGTCGCACAAGTCAAACAGTACTGTGAAATGGAAAGTCATGAAGAGAAACTGCACAAGTTGGTCTTGCAAAGCAAGATCAATGATACCAAGGATGTCATGAAACGGAAGGCTAGCGAGATTGACAAAAGCAAGGTAATTGGTTTGGGGCTCAAGTTTAATAATTAACTTCTATTCATCATTTTCCAGGTCATGAATTGACTAACTTACCCTGTAACTCATCTAGATTGAGAAGAATAGGGGTGAGAAGGGCGGATACATGTCTTTGCAATCCATGGGTTCGGGTGGGAGAATTGATTCTGGCTTTGGCAGTGACACCAGCATATCTAGTGCTGGTGGTTATGGAAGTGGTTCTGGCTTTGGATTAAGCACTGAAGTGGAATCCTACTCTAAGCCTAAAGGTTTGCGCTTATAAAAATTTAAATCTACTTATAATCTGTAATGATTGAACTGCTTAGGATCTATACGCAACTTATAAGTTGATGAATACTGGCAGCTAAACTTTGGTGAAGACTTATTAAAAGTGAACTGACAGAAGGCATATTTTAATGCAACATAGATGAAAGATTACACAATGTATTGTGTGAGCTGTCTGAGTAGATCTTCTTTGTCTTGTGTGTATCTTTTGTAACACCTGAAGATGCCACATAGCTGCTGTTTCGTTATAAGTAATTATTGGATTATCTGTTATAGATGTAGTGTGCTTGTTCTTACTTAGCACACGGTCATGTGTCAATCATGTTCCTGCGTCATGAATCTGTAATCATTTCTCAGTTGAGCTCATTGTATGTAAAGTATCGAATTTTGAATGGTTATTGGCTATTTATTAGTATTAAGTGATCTGTTGGTAGTTTTTGGTTAAGTTGAATTGTGTTTTAGCAATATGGATTCAAGATAAATTGATTGAGTATAGTCTTTTTTAATTCTTTCCTTCCGGTCTCTAGGTCATCCACCAGCATCTGCTTCAGCTCCTCCCAAAGGTTTTGGTATGAAGCTTGGGAAAACACACAGGACCAACCAATTTTTGGAATCTCTTAAAGCTGAGGGTGAAGTGATTGTTGAAGATGTGAGACCTAGTGCTGGTCAGTCCAAAGCAGCTGCTCTACCACCCAGTGATCCTGTTACTTTAACCATCGAAGAAAAGCTGAATGTAACATTAAAACGGGATGGTGGAATTGGTAACTTTGATATGCAGGGTATTTTATCCCTCCAAATACTTAACCAAGATGATGGGTTCATCCAGTTTCAGGTCCTACATTTGTCTCTACACCTTCCCCTTTTTTTTATTTACACTGAATTGGTTGCTTGAAGTTTTAAACACACTCTTAGTTTTGTTCATGTTGAGCTCATCTGAGAGAAATTTTCATGTCCATTTTCAGATTGAATCTGGTGATAATCCAGGAATTGTACCGAAAACACACCCTAACATTAATAAGGAATTGTTTTCTAGCCAAAATATTTTGGGTCTCAAGAATCCAGAACGTCCATTTCCTGTCCAGTCTGATGGTCTTAGCGTGTTGAAATGGAGAATGCAAACTACAGATGAATCACTTGTGCCATTGTCAAGTGAGCTTTGTTTGATCTCCTATTGTAGAACTCAAATACACAAATATATGTGGATTTATTAGTGGTTTACTATATATATTTTACTATTGCAGTTAACTGCTGGCCATCTGTTTCTGGAAATGAAACCTATGTGAATTTGGAATACGAAGCTTCACAAATGTTTGATCTACAAAATGTTGTGATTTCGATTCCCCTTCCAGCTCTTAATGAGGCACCGAAAGTACAACAAATAGATGGGGAGTGGAGGTGAGTGTTCATTTTATTATTTAATTTAATATTTACATCTGTTACAAGTTTGTTTAAATAGAGTGGTGTAGCTTGAGATTTTGTTTTCGGGATGGTGAAACTCGTATGTTTGGTTTCATTTGCAATCTTCATTTTCTTTCTCTAAAGACAAAAATGTGCATTAAAAAGTTAATTACCTAAGTCAAGATAATTCTGACAAGATATGAATCATACGTTACACTATTCATTTTCTTATTCTAATATACTCAATTAACTAAGTCAAGATAATTCCGACAAGACATCATCTATTCTACAACTTATAAGAACAAAATATCAAACATCTACATTCTAGGATAACTCAACAAGTAACATTAATTTTTTCCAACAACATGTCCAAACACTTCTGTGTTCTTTAGGCGTCCTTGAAATTGGGATGGCTGGAAATAAAATTAAACATAGTGTTAAAATCTCTTTTATTCTGAAAGTGGAGTTCCATAACATTGATTCCTCAAAAACATTTTGTATCTCTATTCTGTTTGATATTACAAATGACATGACTTGTGGACACATGACAATCTTGATAGCAAAAAGTTCCTTGTAATTTATGATGTGGAAAAGTATTAATCGTTTTGGTTTAAAGGTTAGATAGCGATAGGCATGGTGGATGTTGTGTGAAATCCTAGTGGTTACTTAGAAGGGATTGCTTGTAAAATGACTAGAAAGGATGAGCACTTAATTCTTAAGTTTTTTTGTTAAAATTAGAAAGTGTTTTTTGAAATAAGGTTAGGGCTGGTAGAATTTGGTTAGTTTTTTTTATTTCCAAAAAATACCCCTAGAGGATGAATTTGTCTTTGGTTGAAACGAGTAATGGAAGTGAAGTGTCTAGTTAGATGAATAACATTGGTAGTGAAAAAGTAAACAAATTAGGATCTAAATTTGATTAATTAAAAACTATTGTTTCTCTTGAGATGTAGACATGAATTAGAGATGCAGAATGTGTGAATTTCCACACAATGATTCCCCAAAAACATATTTTAGCAATAGTGTGTGGAAATTAACACCAGCAATGACCCCTTATCTTGAGCAACTAGTGAGTTCTACTTGTGAAATAAACTCATATCTGTAGTTTAGTTATTTTATGAATTCAATTTGGATTACATTTATCTTGTAATTAATGTAGCATTGTTTTCAGGTTTAAATAGTTAGCTAATGAAGGATGCTGCTTTCTGTGGTCGTATATTGAAACTCGCTAGAATTTTACGCGAATCCAGATAAAGAAGAAACATTTAGTTGATTATAATGTAATTGAGCAGTGCTAAGTTAAAATAAATGGGATATCTGAATAGAATTGCTATATACATGTGGCCAGTTTGAAGTTGATCTTGTAGATTCTGTTGTGGATTGTATTGCATGATGCTTCTTTTATCGTTTTCTGTTTAATTTAATTAAGATGAGCATTTCAATCATACCAATTGCAGGTATGATTCCAGAAAGTCAATTTTGGAGTGGACTATATTACTCATTGATAACTCAAATCGCAGGTCAGTTTCACAGTGAAGTTATTCCTTTACCGTCAAATTGATTATATTGGTTTCTTATTTGGTCAATTTTCATGTTAAAACATTTTGCAGTGGATCTATGGAGTTTGTTATTCCAGCTGTGGATACATCATATCTTTTCCCGATTTCTGTCCGCTTTACTTCAACTAGCACTTTCAGCAATTATAAGGTTCTCTCCTCCCTCTTTTATTATAGTGTCTAGTTGACGTTATACCACCATTTAAGATATTTGTTTGTAAATGGACTCATCTATGCCTTTATATTTAGGAGAAATGTAGGATATCGTGTAGATCTATATTTACCCATCCTCCGCTTCAAGCTTCAATTATTTAATCTCTTTATGCTAAAACTTGACAGGAAGATCCAATTCAACCTTTTCACTTGTTAACAAGTTACTATAGCGTATCAGAAGAGCTCAAGCTTATCGACTTATTATTTTTTTCACCTGCTAGGAGTTAGCATGCATGACAATTTTGGAATTACTGTTGGTGGATATATTCTACTAAAATGAACAACTTAAAAGTACCCATCCCCCGCCCCAAATGAGTTGAGTACACACCATAATGAACCTATCAATAAGTACTTCCCCCGCACCATGATAATTTCCACCCTAAAATGCGTACACAGATTAAGAAAGTGAAGAAAGAAACATATTGGGGTTTGAGAGGCAATTTTGTCCACCTTTATGTATAAAGTAAAGAATGGATTGGATTGGGTTTATGTGTGGACCCATTTCAATGGAATTTTGTGTAAATAAGGGATATCGAATGATGTTTTTTTTTTTGAGGGGGTACTATTTTTGGAGTGCGCAAATCGTTATTGGGACGTCCCAATAAGACAAGTGTGCAAAAAATAGTCGAACGGAGGGAGTACTTTTGTAAGCACGACTGTTGTGTATATGGTATCTGATTGATATGTAATATAAATCACTGTTTGCAGGTGACCAATATACTACCACTGGGTGGAGGCAATCCACCTAAGTTTTCCCAGAGAACGCTGCTGTCTACTGAAAACTACCAAGTGGTTTGATTACATGCCAACTATAATGTTCATTTGTGTTTCCATGCAAGGACAGATCTTGTTGTCTTCTTTTCTTGTTTCTTTTTGGCAGATTTTGTTGCATGCTTTTTAACGTTTTACTGCCTGTATTGTAGAGGTTTATCTGAGTTGACACTAAACCGACATCTCTTGCCATTACAGTTTAATTACATTAAATATAAGAGGATAACTTTGTTTAAATGTTGATTTTCAATCCATCTTATGTTTGCATCTCAGTAGGTAGAATTGTACATGGTTGTGTTTGGATGGAGGGATTTGGACTATGGATTTTAAATCCATAATTTAAGTTCACTCCACTTGTTTGGGTAAAATATTCAAATGGATGTATTTCATATATTTAGCTTTAATCCTTGTTCGAAATGGAGGAATTTCAAATGTTTAGCAAAAACATGTCATTTGAAATTCTTAGATTTTTAAATTTATTATTTTCAAATTCCTTGTATTTCAAATGATGTTATCCAAACAAAATCTATATGTATTTACTGTCGACTGTCGAAATTTGTTCCGATTTATGGTGTTGAAATCACTCACACTTCTTTATGGTTATAACAGCGGTCTTAGTGTGGACGCCTTCTCTAGGTTCCACACGTTCATGTTCCAGTAAGTTTTGTAAAGCATAGAGATGACAATATTTGCATTAGTTATACTTATAATTAGATAAACAAAAATTGGTTTTTTTTATTTTATGGTGTTTTTCAATAGAAGTGAAATATGACAATGAGGTTAGAGGGAATTTTTTGTCTACACACTTTTGAGGATTTGATTGAGTAGAATTTAGTTCAAAATGCGAAATGAAAGTAGGTCGCTTTCTTTTCTTTTTATCATCCTCCCCAAGAAGAGTGCATGTACTACCACCAGGATCTTCCTCTGCAATGGTTCAGAATAATAGTATTATTGTGGTTGATAAGTGAGAACAAGTTTTCTTCCCATATTATAAAAAACATTCTTCTTCTTTTTTTTTTTTTTTTTTTTTTTTAAAGATAAAATACTGAGCATTTTAGACGGAGCAATATAAGAGCTCATTGTACTTATTTATTCAGAGTCGGGTTGAGTCAACATACGAAAATACAATTTATCTATAAAACTAATAACTTCCAAGCATCACTTATTTATATTATATTGTACTACATTTTTTAATGTGTCCGTTACCAATGAACTTAACTTCCTTCAATAAAAAATACGGACTAACAAATCCTCAATTTTACACCTTTTAACGCTTATGAACAACTTTTTTTTATTAAATTCTGCACTATTTAGCAAGAATAATCTAAATGGTAATGGAAGAAATATTGGAAACGCCTCAATTGGAAATCAACTTGTGAAAATAACGAGACTATATAATACAACCTATTTACAATCTCTGCCTGATTCCAAGGCAAAATACAACTGAGGAATCAACTACACTTAACCAATTAGTATTACTCAAGAAATGAATTTGGTACAAAAATACTCATAAATACAAGACAATACAAGGCCAATGAAGATTGAAGTCCTCTTAATTTCAAGGTAAAGAAACGGGTAGTATGCAGATTCTTATCATTAAACACAAGGGAGATCACAGTGTTAATGTTAAATGTTCAAGCCAACAATGATCTCAGTTTTGTGTATTCCTGAGCCTCCTCATTACGACCCGAACGAGCGAGGAGGTCGATGATGCTAGAGAAATGTTCTTCGGATGCCTTAATTTTGTATCTTCGAGTCATTAACGTAAAGAACCTCGTCGCATCATCTGCAAATCCACCGTCCTTACAAATACGAAGAACCACTTTGAAAGTGAATTCGTTTGGAGAAAAACCATCTGACATCATCTTCTCAAAAAGATGTATAGCTTCGCCATGTCGATCGTTGCATCCATAAGCCTCAATAATGGCAGTCCACATCCTTGATCCTTTAACAGGAATGGCTTCAAACGCCAAGTTTGCCTTATCAATCGCTCCGCAGTTTCCATACATTGCAACGATTTCAGCTGAAACGAAAGGGACAGATATCACGTCTTTCTTCAGAGCATGCCCATGGATCTCCTTCCCAAGTTTTTCATCTTTAAGCTGTCTACAAACACTCAATATCCTTGCTATGGTAACAGAGTCTGGCCTGTGTTTGGATAATTGCATTAATCGAAAAACACCAAGTGCTTCGCTTAGGTGCTGGCATTCTATATAGCAATCAATCATGGCCGTCCATGATATCACACTCTTTTTCTCCACGTTATCGAACACTCTTATGCTATAATCCAATTTTCCACACTTGGAGTACATCATCATCAGGGAAGTTGCAACGGATACGGTGGGCACAAATCCGTTCTTTAATGCAAACGAGTGAATTTCTTTCCCTTGCTTCAACGCCCTCAGTTTTCCACAAACTGGAAGAACTGTAGCAATCGTAACAAGATCGGGTTTGAACCCTTCTTGTTGCATCCAAATAATGCATCTTAGTGCTTGCTCAAGCCTCCCGTTTGCAACATAACCAGATAAAAGAGCGGTCCAAGAAACAGTGTTTCTATCATCTGATCCATAAAATACCTTTCTCCCTGAAACCATATCTCCACATTTGCAATACATATCAACCAATGAGGACTGGATAAATAAATGTTTTGAGTACTCTTTCGTCTTGATTACGTAGGCATGGGCCTCCTGTCCTATTTTTCGAGCAGACATTTCTCCTATAATTGGAAGAATGCTTGTCAAGATAACTGAATTGACTTCAATGCCCTCATCCACCATCCATCTTGTGTATTCCAATGCCTCTTTATGCAACCTATTGTGAGCGAAACCCGCAATCATTGCTCCCCATAGCACCACATCCCTCTCGTCTATTTCCTCAAACACACCGCACGCCAGCCTAATCTTCCCACACTTGAAATACATATCAATCAAACAAGTCCTAATTACAATACTTCCCAATAGACCATTCTTAATCAAGGCCCCGTGAGTTTTTAACCCTTGACGCAGAGAACGAGCCCCCGCTAGGCTCTTGATCAAACAAGTGTAGCTATAAACATTCGACTCCACGCCAGCAGCCTGCATTTCCAAGAATGACCCCGACACTTCACGGTTATTACGCTGTCCAGACATCACAGTACCCCTCAGAAGTGCATTCCAAGGGTACACGCTCTTAACAGTCATGGATTCAAACACCTCCTTCGCATCAACAGTGGAACCACAACACGCGTACATGTGGACTAGCTTCGTCTGCAAGAACTCGTTATTCTCGAGGCCGTTTATTCTAATATGTGCATGCACTTGTCTGGCTGCTTCAATGGATTTCACCCTCAAGCAAGCAGTAATAAGCGCAGAAAAGGTGGTGGCGTTGGTGGGGATTCCTCGGTGGTCTAAGTAATCGAGTATAGCAAGTGCTTCTTTAAGCTTGTTCTGTTTGGCAAATCTCTGGATGTCTCTGTAAACGACGTGCGGATTCTTGCTCTGCACCGGCACACAATGTGGGAAAGCATCCTTTTCTTTGAACTCTTTCGGTTTCTTTCTTCCAAACGCGAGTGGATAAACCGGTCGTGGTGATGCTACAGTTCTGAAAGAATCATTTTCACTATCATTGCTGTTATACAGAGGTTTGAAAGGGCTATGGTGGAAAATGTGGAGCAGAGTCTTTGGGTGTGGATTAGGGGTGAGATTGCAGCATCTCAGTGCCTCCATAACTCTTCAGTTACTTTATCTGCACAAACATGATTGGACGATATATATAACGGTGAAAATTATAAGATAACCGAGTCTTGTTTCAGTGAGTCATTTCATCGAACAGGAAATGTGCAACCTTTGGGTTGTAAAATTATCATCTTTTTTTTCTGAAACAAATGCTTAATTACCTTGCCTTAATAAAGATGGATAGCCCTGATTGTGGGTCCTTTGCAGAATGGAAACAACCTACAGTTTTGGAGCAGGCATTTTGAAGGGCAATAGATTGATGGGAGTGAGAAAGAAAGGTTTGCAGAAAGAGATAACGTTACAAGTGAAAGCTTCAAACTTTAATATACGGTTGTAACAGAAGAGTGTTGTGTAATTTGGGTAAATTCTCCAAATAAATACCAAGAGCGATGACAAATCGACAATTCAAGACTTGCCACGCACTTTTTGTGTTGAACATTTTCTTGATATTTTTCTTGCAAATTTGGGTGGTCTCCATATTCTCCAGCCAACTGATGTCACGTGCAATTTTTTATTCTGTTTCCTTTTCCATTTTTAAAAAATTGTACTAAATCCACCAAATTATATTTCTAAAAAATATTACAAATGATTTTGTAATTTTCTCCGTCATTTATCTTCATAATTTTTCAATTATGATCATTTTATTATCAGAAAAGATTATTTTGACGTAAATGTTAAAAAATCGTTTGAAATTTATATGTGCTCCAATGGTAGAACTCGTATGGTGTTCCATGTGGATTATATTAAATTCACGTCAAAGATGTGAAATTCCATTTTCAACCTATTTAATTCAAGTGGAGTGTGATCTGGACCTTATTCATTAATATGAAGCGTCACGCGAGTACTAATGTCGAAGCACGTGTAAATTTCGAGCGGTTTTAAAAAAATCCGTCAGAAATGACATTTTCTGGTAACAAAAAGACTTAAATTGAGAAATTAAGAAGATAAAAGACTAAATCTGAACTTGGATAAATTTACAGAAACATTCTTTTTATATGTTCTCCTATAATTTTTGGCACTAATACAGACAAATTATCAAAATTTGGCACATAAACCACTAAACTAAATTTTCAGCCAAAAATTTCTCCAATTCACAATTGAGGGGTATTTGTGTAAAAAAATGCAATTGATGGTAAACGACGCAAGAAGATGACGCTTGAGATGAAGAACGGCGTCAAGGGATGAACGCACGAGGCTGTGTACGGCGACGGATCGAAGACGCAAAGCGGTAGACGACGGAAGTGCTCATGATGAATTTAGTGTATTTCTCGTTGCAATTGGAATAAAATTATAAAAAACTTTGAGAAAATTATCTTTTTCTAAGGCACGTGGGCGATAATATGTTTTTTTTTTTTTTTGGATTTTTTTAATCAAAACTAAGTTTAGTGGTTTATGTGCCATAATTTGATAGTTTGTTTACATCAGCGCCAAGAAATATAGTTTGGTGGTTTAGGTGTAAAATCACCATAGATTGGTGGGTTTAATGCAATTAGGAATTTTTGTAATGTAGGTGGATAATTTCTCATACAATTCAAATTGTTGGAATTATTGGTGTTTACCAATAATAATATGTGAGTGAAAATTAAAAGAGAATTTAATTGAAAATGAGCTGAAGACATTGGACCTTGGACTTTGATTATTGGTCCTTGATAATTGAACTTTGGGTTGTATTTGGACCTTAGAAGAGTTTTCTAAGTTTGTTGAGCTTAAAGTTTGGACTTGGCCCGGAAATCTGGAGTATCCAGATTCGTTGAAGTTTTTTTTTTTTTAAGGTAATCAATTACAATAGTTCCCTAACATAATCAATTATAATAGTTCCTTCGACCACCGGGTACATGGCAACATCTTTTCATCTCGCTATAGACCGGAACCACAATCACCACAAGAGGGGGACCACCCGAACCCGCAACTTCGAACCACAACCATACTGCATGAAAAAAAAATGCAAAACATGTGATGAAATTCAATAGTTGGTAAATTCCCTTATTTTCATTTAATTAGGAGTGGCTTACACCTCCCTTCTTTTGGATGAGACGAACCGAAATGCAGAAAGGTTTAGGTTCATAGTTTGACTAACAATCCTTCCATGCATGTGTGGGTCTTGGAGGCCTATAAATAGGTGTCCTCATGCATAGTTTCTGGTACAACACTCAGAAATTCTCTCACTTTCTTCCTCTGCATTCTAGCATATAGAGTCTTTAAGAAATCAGTTCAATTCATACGTTCTTCCTGTTCACCGGAGCTTTAAGACCTGTGGTGCTGCACTCTTGAAGATGAAAGTGTCGTTTTACCTTTGGGAGCGTAATTCCAAACTGATGAGCACTACCGGGGAATTTTCGCTTTGCGGGAAAAGAGTTTTCGATACTAGAAGTTTATTTTTTTTTCTTTTCGTGTAATTTTTATTATTTCATTGTAAAGAATTATTATCATTATAGTCAAAATTCCAACCCAAATAATGTAAGATGAGATGGGTAGTGGAATTGATTTAAATTCAATTTATAAAACTTTAAATTATAAAAAAGTATTTTAAGATTTGAAACTTTATTCATGTTATTATACAAATTAAATTTGTGCAAATTGCTTATGCAACCCTAATTGACGCACCGTATATAGATGGTGGTTGTCTGGGGCCCAAAACCATCCATCTAACCAAACGAGACCGTGAATAAATAAATAAAATAAAATCTATTAATGACATGATCACCCTCACTCAAGTTAACTTGCAAAAGAGAGTGAGTGATAATTTCGATTGATCGTCGTTCAACGTATGATCCAACCAAGGTACTAAGGTCGAATGCTCGCCTTGACTGAGTCCATGCTCCAACTCCAAGTACATCAGGCGAGCTGCCGTCGACCACCCGCTTCGAAACTCAGCTCAACAACAATCGACCTTCGTGGCTTGGGGAATCCTATCTAATTTGGTTACTCAGTCTCAGTTGAAGAATATTTAATATTTTTAATAATTAAAAAAAAACACTCATAATATAGGACACATGAAAGTAGGTGTGAAGTCTATCTTAGTGGTAAATGGTAATATGGGAGTGGAAGTTTACTAATCCAAAAAAATAATAACACGAGCTCATAATCTGAATTTGTGATCGGTTTATGAGATGGTAAACAAAATGTTGACAACGTCGTACATAAAAATATTCCGTGCCACCTAAAGATGCTTGTGAGCTTTTAAATAATATAAAGTAGGCCCAAACTCAACTCGATCCCGGCTCGTGAAATTTAATAAACAAACTAAAACAAATATTATTTTAGTAGAGATATATCTTGATATAATTACACCCTTAATTCCAATGTTCAAGATCAAAACCTTTTATCTTATATAAGATGAAATGGATTATTGAAGACTAATGCTAAAATTATTTCCAATTTATTTATTCTTAAGAATAGTAGATATTAAAATGGCGGAAAACACGAGGGTTATATATATAAATTTGGGGTTGATTTTGAACGATTCTTCCCCGCTCAAAAATGGATATATAAAGGCAAAAAATGAGAAATGTTGGAAACAAAAAGCAAAGCGAAATGCGTACGTTGTCGCTTAAACTTCTCTCCCCCTCCCCCTCCTCCTTTGCATGCTTCATGTTAATATGAAACACGCAAATCCCATCACCGTCGATGCCACCATCGTCTCCGGCGCAACGACGTGCTCCGCCCCGGCTTCGCCAAGGCACCGCCACAAATTCTTTTGCAGCCACGGCGGTAAGATCCTCCCCCGCCCCGCCGATGGCCAACTCAAGTACATCGGCGGCGAAACCCGTTGCATTTCTCTACCACGGGGCATAACTTACCAAGGTAATTAAATAAGGAAATTCAAATTTTGGAATTTTGAAATCTCTGTTTTTAAAACCACAGTGGCAACAATTTCTGTTACTTTTTTTCATATAATCAAATTCAAACATAAATATATGTAATCATAGTTGCATCATTAGACCATCACATCAAACACCCAACAACAATATAATAATACGCTTGTACATTTATTTGACGTAAAATTAAATGTTATCCTAGTCAAAATTTCAAAAAAACAAACTCTCTATTCATATTTATCAGGATTTCAAAATTATAAACCCAAAACAAACATGGCAGATTTTATGAAGAGGCTGACACACCTGATAGATGGAGAGATGATCCTCAAGTACCAGCTCGTAACGGAGGACCTCGACGCCTTAGTGTCTGTGAAATGCGACGAAGATGTGGTCCACATGTTCGACGAGATGGAGAATTATGAAAGCGCCGGGTGCCCAAGAATGCGCGCCTTCCTCTTCCCCATCAACCACGCCCTCGTCGTGGAAACCCCCATCCCAGTCGAGCAGCGTTACATCTATTCCATCAACGGCATCAACACTTCTCCTTTGGCCTCTTCGCCTTGTTCTTCTCCGAGGTCTCCAAATGCTGAATCTCTGCCCCATAATAGTGGTATCAAACAGAGCTCCCCTAAAAAATGCACCAAACTCAATCATCTCCATCCCCAATATTACAACTCCTCGGGGAGGAATGCTGCTGCACCGGATCCGAGGCTCGTCTCTGTGAGATCAGTGGGAAGGAGCGATGGATTTACAGCTGATCGCCATTTCTATGGTTCGAGGGAGATCAGCCAAAGCTGCGCCAAATGCATCACGTGCCGCGAAGATCATCGCGGCGGTCGCTTCTACGATTCAAGAATTATTATTGAGAGGCAGGCAACCTTGCCCGCCCATTTTTAACATCCATCATCTACACATTATCTACTACTACTAAACTCAGCGTTCATTGTATATACACTTAACAATATTTTTTTTCTTCTGTTAAAAATTTTGTTGTTTGGAGGGATGTGGCTTAGCTGCAGTTGTATATTATAGACAAGGCACTAGGCAGGCCTCCCTCTTGAAGTTTCATCAGTTTTGTGGGCCCCCCAAAATAGTAATTTACAAGTACTCATTTATTATTAACAGCACTTCTCACTAGCATCTGTGTAGAAATCTGCAATTTCTTGCATTCAATGATGTCCTTATGACTTGTGTATTATACCAAATAAATTAAAATTACAAAATTTTAAGGAGTGCCAATTTTTGTTACTATGCTTAACTCACATTTACACAAGCAGCCATGCCACCTGGGACCACCAAACAACCTAATTTATTTTTCACAATTGTGGTCAAACCTCTGTTTTAACTGCTTTACCTTAAATACCTCTGTTGGTCTTTTCCAACAAAACACCTTATACAGAAATGAAACAAGTATAAGTCAAAAATGGTGGAATGAAATTTCCTTGCTCTCACAGTCTGTCTCACTTGCTGTCTGTGAAATCTGCATCGATGACATCACCTTCTTCAGGTCCCTTGCTCGATGATTCCGTGGGGCCCTCCGCACCACCGGGGGGTGTGGGTCCCGCTGCACCACCGGGTTGGTTGTAGAGAGATTGGCCAAGCTGCATAACTTCCTGATTCAGTGCAGTTATAGCATCTTTCATCGCTTGAGTTGATCCTCCAGAGATGGCATCCTTGAGCTCTCCAAGTTTCACCTCGACCTTTTCTTTCACGGGAGCTGGAACTTTGTCTCCAAGTTCCTTCAACTGTTTTTCCGTCTGGTAAACTACTGAATCAGCCTGATTCTTAGTATCTATGGCATCTCTCTTCTCCTTGTCTTCCTTCGCAAACTTTTCGGCTTCATTGACCATTCTTGCCACCTGTAATTTCATCCACAAGTAATTAATGTAAGCACAGTATATGAATTTGGGTATTTAAAATTGCATACTGATACTATACCCAGATTTTCAGTTGGTACGTTATTTCTACCGAAAACATAACAGTTCAGGGTACATATACAGTTGCTTAAGCCTTAAGACACATTATTCAGTTGAGAAATCATGAAGATACATTACCTCATCGTTAGGCAAGGTGCTAGCTCCGGTAATGGTGATATCTTGCTTCTTCCCAGTTCCCTTGTCGATGGCAGTAACTGAGAGGATTCCATTTGCATCAATGTCGAATTTGACCTCAATTTGTGGGACTCCACGAGGAGCAGGTGGGATTCCATCAAGACGGAAGCTGCCTAAAGATTTGTTGTCCCTTACAAACTCTCTTTCACCTTGAAGGACACTAATCTCAACGCTCGTCTGACCATCAGCAGCAGTTGAGAACACTTCTGATTTTGAAGTGGGCAATGTGGTATTTCTGGGAATGATCTTTGTCATCACGCCACCAAGAGTTTCCAAACCCAACGAGAGTGGTGTAACATCGAGAAGGACAATATCACTAACATCTCCCGCCAAAACACCAGCCTAAGCAGTTAAAATAAAGAACGGAACTGATTAAGTTAAGACAACATAGGCTGATTACAAGAAGAAACAACTTCATTAGGGTTGGCCATAACCTGAACAGCAGCTCCAAGGGCTACGACCTCATCAGGATTTACAGTAACATTTGGGTCTTTTCCGGTCAATTTCTTTACAAGCTCCTGGACAGCTGGAATACGTGTGGAACCACCCACCAGGATTACCTCGTCTAAGTCACTGAAGGAGAGCTTTGCATCCCTCAATGAATTTTGAACTGGTGTTTTCAGTCTGAGAAAGGACATCATTACTCCATTAAGCTGCAAATAGGAGGACATACATAAAAAAAATTGTGCTAAATCTTCTGGAAGATGAAGCAAGCTCACCTGTCGAGCAAATCTGAGCACAGTTCCTCAAACTTGGCCCGTGTGAGCATAGTTTCAATATGCTTGGGGCCATCAGCAGTGGCAGTGATGAAAGGCAAACTGGCAAAAAGTGATAACAAAATGGTAAGCATATGTGCAAAAAAGGTTGCAAATAGATTAAAACTCAATAAAAACATGCCTAATATTAGTTTGAGTCAAAGATGAAAGCTCCATTTTAGCTTTCTCTGCAGTCTCAGTTAATCGCTGAAGAGCTTGTTTGTCCTTCAATAGATCTATCCCTTCATCCTTCTTGAAGCTTTTAGCAAGCCAATCAACAATTCTCTGGATGAAATGAAAGAACATGAGTGGGGATAACCAATTGTCAATGCAAGCCAAGAAATGCCATGTTGAATGAGTGGAGCACCATTAGTGCACGCATATGGAGAGAGAGATTAGGAGAGAGAAACATAGATAAAGAGAGCAAAAATAAGTGATATTCAATTATTTTCAACCTTGTCAAAGTCATCACCACCAAGATGAGTATCTCCAGAAGTAGAGAGCACCTCAAACACACCATCACCAACCTCAAGAACTACAATCAGCGTAGAGAGAGAAAAATTGTTAAGTTTTCACATTTCCAATGAATACAAAGTATCAATACGGACCAAGTTCTGTAAACAAAAAATCATGAGTGGTGGAAAAATAATGCAGCATCTAGAAATTACTTTAAAACAGTACAAATGACTAATGTTTTTTTTTATGTCAACCAATAAACAATCTCTAAAAATAACACACTTTAAATAGCAGAATAGGGGACTAAGAAGTAGATATGCTCGAGATACACATTAAGAAATTCGAAGAATATGATTTTTTTTTTAAAAAGGTAAGCACATAAAAACATAAGTACTGCCTCCAAGGCAACATCAGGAACTAATACAGGAAATATGAATTTGAGAAAGGAGTAAGGCACTTATTATACCTGAAACATCAAAAGTACCCCCTCCGAGGTCAAAAACCAGAATAGTTTCATTGCTTTTCCTCTCAAAACCATAGGCCAATGATGCAGCGGTGGGTTCATTTATGATTCGAAGAACCTCCAAGCCAGCAATACGACCAGCATCCTTGGTAGCAGTTCGCTGAGAATCATTGAAGTATGCAGGAACTGTGACAACAGCTTTAGTGACCTTGTCATTTAAAAACTTTGATGCATCATCGACAAGCTTCCTCAAAACCTAAAACAAGCAAGACAAATCATGACTCATGAGACGCAATATAAAAAGAACAATACTTGGAACACTCAGGCACTTGAAACATAATCATCTTTGAAATAGCAAGTTTTGACAGAAGGTGGAATAAAAAAAATAGAGAGGGTATAATCAATGATATGAGCGAACTTTTCACAAATTTGGTGAGCAATGAAGCCAATAAGTCCTCCTGTCCTAACATGAACCAATTAAAACAAACTGCTATTAACAAAAGCAAGATGACTTTAAGGTGCTAGATTTTGAATATGAATTAGTATAAATGTTTGCCATGTTTATGATAAGGATCTCATTTCCGCTTACTTAATCATATATAGAATAAGTAATCTCACTTCACTAACTACTAATTCATCTCAAAACCTTGCACAATCATTTAGTGCATGAACCCAACAGCGAAAAGAACGCACAATGCAATCAAAAGACAAAAAAAGGAATTAACAGCAAAAAAAAACTGAGATTAATTATTATATAAAATAGACCTGCGCGGATATTTCCTCAGCCGCAAACTGCTTTCCGATGGCGGGGCACTCAAGCTTGACATTCCCATTCTCATCTCTAACCACATTATAAGAAACCTGTTTTGATTCCTCATCGACCTCCGACATCTTCCTCCCAATAAACCTCTTAACGGAGAAGAATGTATTCTCGGGGTTCACCACGGCCTGCCTCTTGGCAATTTGGCCGACCAACCGATCGCCAGCCTTAGTATAAGCAACTACAGACGGCGTCGTTCGCTGGCCCTCGGCGTTGGTAACGATGGTAGGCTTCCCTCCCTCCATCGCCGCCACGGCGGAATTGGTGGTCCCCAGGTCAATCCCCACAACCTTCTCCGCGACTACGCGGAAAGTAGAGCCGCGACGGCCGCTTCTATGCTTGCTTTTTAACTTGAGACCAAACGACGCAGATTTATTGAGGTTGGTTCCTAAAAACAGAGTTTTATTGGGATAATTCCGGGTAGGGTTTGGGGAGGCGAAGTGAGCAGTGGCGCCAAGAGCGTGAATTTGAGCTGTTGAGGACGCCATTGTTGCGGAACGTCGAGTGGCAAAATGAGGGCAATTGATCAGAGAGAAATGCTTACGGGATTGAGATTTTGGGGGTGAAGAGAAGAGAAGGAGATAAGAAAATCCGGCTGGGGTTTAATGGCGTATTGTGGGTATGATTCTAGAAACATCAGTTTGTCTGTGGTTTGGTTTGGGCAAGGACGGGGATTTTTGGCCACCATTGGATGGTTCCATTTTGAGTGGTGATTGTGCAACTGTGTGTGAATGTGGGGCATACGCCTCACCACCACTTTTATTTGTTTTACACAAATTTTAATATAATGTCCCTTTATTTTGGAGTAAATTTCTACCTTTTTTTTCTTTCTTTTTTTATATACTAGTGCGAATTTCACGAAGGAAAAAATTTGTTATTATTATTTCCTCATGGTATGGATATACAATAACAATCTAAACCAAAAGTTTAACACTCAAGATAGAATCACACATTTCAAATCTAAATATAACATTTGACAAAAAAGTCACAATAATATTGTGTAGATGTTTGTGTGGGAACAATTGATTAATGTGTTGAAATTTATAATATACAATTCAACAATAAGAATTACGTATATGCTCAATCTTAGTTCATATCTCTCCTAGACATTTCACATGTACAGATATTTTGCAAAAAAAAAAAAAATTAAAATATCAAAATTGTTATAAAAAAAATAAAAATCCTATTCTACAAAAACATTATCTATAATTTTTCAGTTTCAAATTCTATTTTGCAGGTAAAATTTTATCCAAAAAATTGTGTTACAATCTATTATCGATGGTAGGATATTATATTTGGTGGCAATATTTTTTGGGAATCATGTGTTATTTCGATGACAATATTTTTTTCGAAATATTTCAATTCCCTCCTACAAATTTTACATCTATCAATATTTTGTAAAAATAAATTCCAAAAATATCTAGGAAAAAAAATTGTTCAATCATTAAAAAATATATGCTTGCATTAATTTAATGTTTAAAATAATCCTCTATTATACTAATAGGGAGTTTTCAATGCTTATGTGTCGTCATTAGATTAATCTCGCCTACATGTCGTTTTAAGGTTAATTTCGTCTATATGACATGATTGTGGAAGTCATACATGCCAATTTATGAATCTTTTGTGTCTTCATCTATGTGTCATTACTAATAGGGAGTTTTCTATGCTTATGTGTCGTCTTTAGATTAATTTCGCCTACATGACGTCTTAAGGTTAATTTTGCCTATATGACATGATTGTGAAAGTCATACATGTCAATTTATGAATCTTATGTGTCTTCATGATTAGCCTTGTAATTGCATCATAATTGTGTGCGTTTAAGTTATTTTATGCATTGATTAAGCTCGATTTGTGTGTGAATAGTGTCTTGTATCTCGATATTTGGTATTGCCTCGTGTACTTGTCTTTCATGCAGGAAATGAAGTGTTTTTAGGTCTAAAGAGATGAAGGATTGAAGGAAGAATGAATAGTGGTGTTAAAGGGCTAAAAAGGAGCCAAAATAGGACTCACTCGGCCGAGTAAGAGGGAAAAGACCGAGTGGATTCTCTGGAAGATCCACTCGGCCAAAAAATGAAGGCACTCGGCCGAGTGAGTATGTGTTTGGCCGAGTGGAAATCTCTGGAAGATTCACTCAGCCAAAATGAAGTTCTACTCGGCCGAGTAAAGAAGTTTAGGCCGAGTGAGGCAAAAATGTGAAGAACTTGGGCAACCGAAGAAGCACTCGGCCGAGTGGACATTTACTAAGGCGAGTGAAAGGCTTTTGGGCGAGTAAAATGGTGTCAAGTCCGAGAAGCGAGATTTTTGGAAGATTCGAGGGCTTAAGTGCAAAAAACCGACTTATGGGTATTTGGGGGCGACTATAAAAGGCAGATAAATGACTTTGGGGAGTAGTTATCACATTTCCTAGAGTTTCATACGAGAGTTTGAGAGCTCCAACCACATTTTCCATCCAATCCTCTTAGAAATTCATAGATTAGATTTATTTTTCTCAAATTCTTCCATTAGAAGTCAATTGCAGCTGGAGTAGAGCTAGAAGAACAATGTATTTGAAGATTTCATGATTGTTAAGGTGTTGCTTGAAGAAGTTTTCTTTCTCTCTTCTTACGTGATATTTCTCTGATTTCAATTCGTATTAGTTAATTTCTCAGCTTTTCCATGGATTTGTACATGATTATTGATTCCTTAGCCTTAGTTATGCTAGGCTAAACTTTCTATGGTTTGAATGACGAAGATTATGTGAGAATTAGGGCTTGACTTGAATAGATGATTTGATTTTGTGAAATTGAATGATTTAAGTTCTTTGACTTCGGATTACTTGAGCTTTGATAGCATATCTTTGGTAAAATGAGCAATTCATTGAAAAGAGCAACATATGAGAGTTGAGCTCTTCTTAGTGAATTCATTCCCCCTCATTTTTCCTCTCTCATGCAACATCACCCCCCCTTAATCACTCCTTCCTACGATTTGGATGAGGGGTAACATTAAACATGGATTCATCATCACTCCCATAGTAGATGCTCTTACGATGTTGTACCACATATATTAATATATTGTACAATACAACTAATCAATACCCTAAAGTCCTCCTGGACAATATCATATAAAAAATTGAGGAGAATTTATATGTTACCCTATTGGGCTCTACTCAACAGAGCTTTAAAAGTGTTGTATTTTATGTTTAATTAGTTGTACTATACAACATATCAATGCATGTGATATTGTGATACAACACGAGAAAATTTCACTTTTGGTCCAAACAACTACGCACCTTTGCGATTTTGGTCCCAAAATTCCAATGTTTAGCAATTTTAATCCCAACGTTTGTCAATCGTTAGTCAGTTGTTAGCACTTTTGGTCTCAACCCAACCAAAGATGACTTTGGTGCGCATATTAATGTCAAAATTACCTTGTGACCCAAACTTGACGGGAAAAAGCATAATAACCCCCTATATATGAAAATTCTTCATTCACTAACACACAAAAACCTTAATATATTAATTTCCTCATTCAAAAACACACAAAAGTATAACCACATGTCTTCATCCTCATCTTCCATTCCAAAACTAAATAAACTCAACACAATTAGGGATGGCAATATTAACCCGCCCCGCCCTGACCCGCCCCAGCCCGCACTGTTTGGGTCGCCTTGTCCCGTGCCCCATAGTAGAATGGGGCGGGTCTGGGTATCACTCAAAACCCGCGCCCCGGACCCGTGCCCATTTTATATATTAAATTTTATTATATATTTTATAGAAATACATATAAATATATATAAATAGTATATAATATATATTCTATTAATATATATAATATATAATAGCAATAATTTAAATTTATAGACATTTTTTATATTATATATTTATAATTTTTTATATATTATTTTTAAAATAAAAAGTATATATTTAAAATGGACCGCCCCGAGACCCGCGCAGGTCGGGCCGCCCCATCCCGTTTAAAGAATGGGGCGGGTCTGGGTATCTAAGTACCCGCCCCGACCCAACTCATTGCCATCCCTAAACACAATCTAGTATGCTTGAATGGAAAAGAATCTCGGACGTGTTGGGGAATAACTCCAACAGGACGTACATATCGAAGAAGCAAATAAGCAAAAGTTGGTTGTTTCATACTTGTATTGATTCCATAAGTGGTGATGGATGCTATTTTTTTGTTTGGGTTGATGAAATTGAAATTGTTAGGCAAATAATATTTCCTGGTATGATGAGAAGAATCGACTCACTCATGCATGTCTGAGAATCAAGATCTTATGTACAACTCTTGGAGACATAAGGGAAAAAAAAGCAAGAGACCTTGTACAACTCTTGGAGACATAATGTTAGGATATAAACTGTTAGGTTTTGAAGATGTTAAAATAAACCAGATGATGTAAAAGGACATTAAAAGATTTTATCAAAAGTTAGTCTATTTTAGCTTTCGTATTCATCACCAGATGAGTATGACTATTTCAAAAAGCTGAAAATTAAAGTGTTTTGTGTGAGAAGTCTATTCGACCCCCCTTCTAGACTTCTTATCACCCTTCTACTGTTACTAGAGAGACCAACACATAAAATGAACAACAAGTTGCTAAAATTTTATATCAAGATGCACAAATCGCAAAGCTACAGAATATTAAAAAAATTCTTCTCACGACACTAATGTTGTGTATAACACCTATAATGTTCTAGTTCTAAGGTTTATTGTAGACATTAAACTTGTTGTAATGTCCTACTGGACAATTATGTAGTACTACTGTCTATGAATGTAACCAAAACAACATTATAATATCTAACAAGGCAATTTGCAATGCAATTTTCGATGTCATTTTCTCTATATTACAATAAATACCACAATTCTATGTAAACAATAAAACATCAAAATAGATTACAAAGTCCCAATACATTCAAACACCAATTACCAAAAATAGAGTCCCAAACACCATTATCCAACAAGCAAATAACACAGTCTCAAACACCAAAAATCAAAAGCAAAGACTCAAACACTACTTTCCCAAGTCAGTCTTTTTCTCCCCTTTAGCCTTTTTCCACATTAGCAGCATCTACTAAGCTAGACATTGTGACAGACTTCTCACCTCCTTAAATGATAACCCTCATTTCATTCTTGTTTAATGTTGAACAACCACTACCTCCTACATTCACATTACATCCAATGAATGTGTTTAGACTGAAAGTCATTATGTAATATGATGGAGTTACCCTGCTTGTGACTATAGCAGTAGACACAATTTCTGATCCAATGAAATTATGAGAATTAAATGCTCTTGGTGCAGGTGTCCTGATTTATAATTCAAACAGGCCCATGACACGTGCTTGGTCCACTTCATCACCATTCAATGTCTTTTGTACCCGTGTTGTAAAGTAGTTACATATGATTAATCAAATAAATTATATCACAGAACATTAAGAAAAACAATAATATTACCTTGTTATGGCTTCCTTCTATACTGTTAGATAGATTCTTTGCATAATTAGATGATACAACCATTTCCCTCCCCTAAACAAGACCTTATTGTTGGAGTTATACGTGAAAGTATGCTTTTACTTTGTATAACTCGTGTATCAAACACTCGTTTTATGAGAATAATTCTTTTATCGCATTTGCTTTAGTTATGATTGAATGTTGAATTTCTATTGCAAACCGTTCAATATATAGTACGTGTTACATAGTAGTTAATGTGGTGATACCCGATCACGGAAGACGACATTAACAGTTTACTTGTAACTAAACGTACATTTTCACGACCTAGGTGGAATTGAACAATCCGCCGTGAAAGGTCGATGTGTAAGGCTCAGATTGGTCTGTCTTGACTAAGAGATTGCACTAGCACATTTAGTATGTGTTGAAGAGGTCCTACAGCGAGGATAAATTCTTCTGTTCTGAAAGGTGAAGAATTAGACCTCAGTGGTTGTTGATTTCTTAATCCCCGTCACTTAAATAGGACCGTGTGTGCTTAATGGTTACTGCTTTGATTCATGTTGGGTGAGAATCATTGCGACTTCGAACTTTGTGTCTTGGGCAGTAATATTAATCATACGACGGTTGCTAAGATTTAATACGGAGAAACGCGTGCGAGTATGGCTCGTGTGATTAGTCCCCTTGGTGGGCTCATAAGTTTTATTGTACCAAATCTTGCAAGTGAAGAATTAGTTTCTTCGGTACGAATAATAATGTTGAGCTGTCTTTACTCCAAGGTGAAAGATGTTAATTAATTTAGAGCTATTCAGAAGCTTAATTAATTAATGGACTTGATAATCTTAAACGCGGGAAATAATAATCGGGAGCCCATATTATCGTAATATGGATTAAGATGGATAGTGCAATATTAATTTATTAGTGGTAATAATTAATATTAATGGATTGAATTATATTGGGGCTCAATATTGAAATTCAGAAGTCCATTAGGAGGTCCAATCTTAATTCTCCTTAAGGCCCCTCAAGTAGCCCATTAAGTAGCCCAATAATGATAAGGTGATTAAAAAAAAAAAAAATTATGCTGATTTTTCTCTCTTAATTTTCGAAAAAAAACATGTGTAGGAGAAATTAGATTTTGTTGATTTTCTTGAAAAGATATTATGGAAGATATGTATTCTAGAAATACAAGAATATCTCATATATTCAAGAAGATCCAAATCTTGGATTTCATTCTCATATTTTTCGAAAATAATAACCTTATAAGCTAAGTGAGATTTTTGTGGAATATTTTATTGTGGAGAAAAGAATATATGAGATATATTCAAGATTTCTTAGAGTCTAAGAAAAGATT
The DNA here is from genome assembly GCA_947034835.1 of Ballota nigra. NCBI lineage: Eukaryota > Viridiplantae > Streptophyta > Magnoliopsida > Lamiales > Lamiaceae > Ballota > Ballota nigra. The sequence continues at coordinate 83,186,957 of OX344720.1, read as the reverse complement.
TTCTCCAAGGCCCAATAAACCTAAAAATTTCGGCCACTATGCTTATAAATAGGGGGTGATATTTTCATCCCCAAGTACATAAATCCATGTGTTGGAAAAATCAAGAATCATAGATATTTTTCTTTTTCCTTAGTTTATTAAATTACTTGAAAGCGTCTCCCACCGGCGATCAAGTGAGGTGAAAAGGGAAATACTTGAGAAGGCTTTGGGTTGATAGAGCGAGATTACAATTGTCACGTATATCCAAAGGCCAATACTACAAGAGGTACGTTAATCGCATATTTACTTGTTTATTCCGCCTAGTGAATATGTGAAATTAATTTAACATGCAAGATGATAATTAGTTGTTGGAATTATTATTTGAATTAATTAGGATTAATTCATGCTAGTAATAATTGTATTTAAATTTGTATTTAAATTTCATCCCGAATAGATTCCGGGCACCCCTATTTTCCCAACAACTGGTATCAGAGCCAGGTTTCGGGCTCTGAATTTTAAATTGGAATTTAAATTGTTAAACATTAAATTGAAATTGGATAGTAGAATTGTTAGATCTTTTTTGCAGGTATCCAATTGTCATGGTTTTAATGTTGTTAATTTCATGAGTGTAAATTAATTGTTTTTTAATTCGATTCGTTCGAATTCGTTTTTCTCGTGAGAAAATCCACGAGTAGATTAGTTGTTTTTATTTTGATTCGATCATTGTAATAGACTAGTCTAGATCTAGTATTTATTTTTTTTGTAAAAATAAATTGTAACCGGATCGTGACGAAGAACGAAGAATTAAAAATGGCGTACCCGGACGACGCATACAAGCGTGGCGCGTGTATGGACGTAAAATCATGCAAGGGGTGAAGAAAACGAGGACGAACGGCGAAAAAACGGCGCACGGGGGTGCACGGCGCCGCGCGCACCGCGCGCGCGCCTCGGGCGCGAGGCTGCAGCGCCTCGGGGCGCTCCGGGCGGCGCCTCGGCGCGCCTCCATGCAGCGCCTCGGCTGCGCCTCGGGGCTGCGCTTCGCCGCGCCTCGGGCAGCGTTTCGGCGCTTCTCGGGCTGGGAAGCGCGCGGGCCCACTTCGTGGGATGACGCGCGCTGTATCTCAGGCCGTGGAATTTTTTCGGTTCGTGTTTTTTCCGTGTGATTTTAAACGTCGTCTCGAACCCCAAACAATGCTGTTTTTGATGAAGTGTTGTTGTTCGAGTGGGAGCACGTCGAGACGAACGTCGGAAAGCAACAAGGACGATTTTTCGCATCAAGACGTGAAGAAATTAAACCGTGACAATTGGATTCGAGTGCTCCAATGTGTTTAATTTTGTTTTGATGGATGTTTTATTTCGTGCACTTATTATTATTTGTTAATATGTGTTTGCATGAATTTAATTGTCCAAGAAAAACCTTACTTTCGAAAATTACTAAGTATGTTTTTTATAATCGCAATTTTATTCCGGATATTAAAATTGGATTATTTTGACCTCCATAATTTATTTATTTGTGAAGTTCTTTTGGAATACATTTCCCCCTCGGATCGGCCAAAAGAACGGATTTCACATGAATAAATTCCGAAAGGATGATTGTGGATTATTACTAGTGGCGGTATTGACCCTCACCACGAGTGGCTTGCTCAAAGCGAAATAATAATCCTGTATTTAATTATGGTTATTACTTAGGCATAGGAAATTGATATTAACTTACTCCCCTCGGAGTCCCTGTCAGTTTCTATGTGGTCAAAGTGGGAGCCAACTATTAATTTTGAATTAAGGATTTGTAACTTTTAAGTTTGTAATCCGCTTGAATGTGTTTAAATGTATAGACCACCCCTCGTAGCGCATTTAAATTGTTTCGAGATGTTGGCTGATGCATGATTATATTGTTTTAAGGTTTCAATATAATTGATGTGATCAAAATTATGTGATAATTTCGTATTTTTCTAGATATTGATATGGATGTATGTTTTATTCTCAGTTCATCATGTCGCAACCTTTTAATCCACTGTATAGTATACTTAAAGATAATAAACTTGTTGGAGAGAACTATGTTGATTGGAAACGTAATATAAACATGGTCCTTCCTGCGCAAGAATACTATTGGATATTTAGCGTTGACGTACCCAAGAAACCTAATGATAAGTCAAGTAATGGGGAAAAGGCGATATTCGATGATTGGAAGCATTCCAATGAGCACATGAAGCACATCATCTTGACATTTATGTCTAAGGATTTGAAGCGCATTCATGAAGGCATTGAAACGGCTGTTGATATCATGAATAGCCTTGAAGAGATGTTTCAACATCAGAACCCCATGGCGAATCTGTTCACCATTCGTGAGAAGCTCACGAAGGAAATGGTGAAGGGAACACCCGTAAGGGATCGTGTTCTCAATTTTAGGCGTGAGTTTGAGAAACTCGAGTTTCTTGGTGCCGGACAAAGTGAAGAAAGTCAAATCGATTCCATACTCCTAAAACTATCAAGTAGTTTTGATGGGTTCTTTTGGGAATACGTGTTATCCGAACACAAGTTCACTTTGGATACCCTGCTCAAAACCCTGATAACGGTAGAGTCATACTTGGGGAGTAGGGACGAGGCTTTGGTGATCAAGAGCTTTTTCTCAAAATCTAGGCCAATGGAAGGTGAGATTGAGAAGGAGGTGGTTGATCGGAACCAAACCAGTAGACTCACTTTGGGAGGCAAGAAAAGAGCTTTCAAGCCGTACGACGTGAAGATATCCGGTAAGAGTAAGTGCTTCAATTGCGGGGAAAGAGGACATTGGAGGTCTACCTGTTCTAAGCCGAAGAAGGTGGTAAAGAAAGGTAAGTCTCATGCTTTAGTCGTTGAAACATATGTTGCGGCGTATGTTGCCCACGTTTGGGTAGTGGATACCGGGGCAACTGCTCATATTTGTTTCACTCTTCAGGGGTTCCAGCTAACCCGGCGACTTAGCAAGAATGAGATCACCATCACTTTGGGGGATGCTACGAGAGTGGCAGCCGAAGCAGTGGGAGTCGTGCACCTATCTTTTGAAGATAGAGTTTTAATTTTAAGAGATGTTTTATACGTTCCGAACTTTAGGAAGAATTTAATTTCATTTTCTAAGTTGTTTTTTGATGGATATTCAGTTACTTTTAATAAAGTTGTTACTGTTTCTTTTAAGAATGATGTTATCTGTCATGGAACGTTGGTAAACAATCTCTATACGATTAAGTGTGCACACCACTCAAATATTGAATCTAATAACACGTCGATCATTTCGAGCAATAAAAGAAAGCGTTCTTCGAAGATGAACGAAACACTTCTATGGCATCTTAGACTAGGTCATATTAATCTAAAGCGGATAGAGAGATTGGTGAAAGACGGATCCTTGGAATCGCTCCAAGTCGAGCCGTTTCCAACTTGTGAATCCTGTTTAGAGGGTAAGATGACCAAGAGGGCATTTGGAGCCAAGGGGAATAGAGCCACGGAAGTGTTAGAACTCGTTTATACCGATGTGTGTGGTCCAATGACGATCAAAGCGAGAATGGGGTATGAGTATTTCGTTACCTTCATTGACGATTACTCAAGATATGGGTGCATTTACCTTATGCGGCATAAGTCTGAAACTTTTGAAAAGTTTAAAGAGTTTAAGGTCGAAGCCGAGAAAAATAGGGAAAAGAGTATCAAGTTTCTACGATCAGATCGTGGAGGCGAATACCTCAGCGATGAATTCTTGAACTACCTATCGGACGAAGGGATCGTATCCCAGTTGACCGCACCGGGAACCCCTCAACAGAACGGTATGGCGGAACGAAGGAACCGGACTCTTTTAGAGATGGTCAGATCCATGATGAGTTATTCGGATTTACCCAAGTCGTTTTGGGGTAATGCCTTGGAAACGACGGCTTATATTCTAAACTTGGTACCATCCAAATCGGTTCCTAAAACCCCAATGGAATTGTGGACCGGGCGCAAGCCCAGTCTAAGACATTTGCGGATTTGGGGTTGTCCGGCATACGTGCTAGACAAGGAAGCCGGTAAGTTGGATCCACGTTCGGAATTAAGGCTGTTTATAGGATACCCTGCGGGAACGAAAGGGTGTATGTTCTATAGTCCCAAGGATCAAAAGACCGTGATAAGTACACACTTTAAATTCTTGGAGGAAGACTATATGAACAATCGGAAACCTAAAAGTGAAATTACCTTAGAAGAATTGAGAGGTCAAACCTCGATACCAAGTATACAAGATGATGTACCACATGTCACATCTTCACAACCGGAACCCCGTCGTAGTGGGAGGGTTCCTAGGCAACCCGAGAGATTCATGGGGATAGGAGAATCTTTGGATTTGGTTCCCGGTGTTGAATCAGACCCATGGACGTACGACGAGGCAATCCAAGACAAAGACGCGGAGTCATGGCAAACGGCAATGGAAGTCGAGATGGGTTCGATGGATCATAATCAAGTGTGGGAGTTGGTTGAACCACCCAGTGGGGTAGAACCCATTGGATGCAAGTGGGTGTACAAGAGGAAAAGAGGACCGGACGGAAGGGTTGAAACCTTCAAAGCAAGGCTTGTGGCCAAAGGGTATACTCAGAAAGAAGGGATCGATTATGAGGAAACCTTTTCGTCTGTAGCTATGCTTAAGTCCATCCGTATTCTCTTATCGATCGCTGCGCACCTAGATTACGAGATCTGGCAAATGGATGTCAAGACGGCTTTCCTTAACGGAAGTCTTGACGGCATAGATATCTATATGCAACAGCCCAAAGGTTTCATTGAAAAATGCCAAGAGACTCTCGTATGCAAGCTCAAGAGATCCATTTACGGACTTAAGCAAGCATCGCGTACTTGGAACCAGTGTTTTGATCAAGTGATTAAGTCTTATGGGTTTGATCAAAACGAGTTCGAAAGTTGTGTGTATAAGAAGCGTGACAGAACTGCGGTGGTATTCTTAGTATTATACGTAGACGATATTCTGCTCATTGGAAACAATGTAAAGGTATTGTCAGACGTAAAGGTATGGCTGTCAAAATAATTTGATATGAAGGACTTAGGGAAAGCCGGTCACATCCTTGGGATCAAAATCACTCGCGATCGCAAGAAGAGGATGTTGGGCTTATCGCAAGCTTCATACATTGACACTGTTTTGAAGCGTTTCAGCATGCAAGATTCCAAGAAAGGTTTTGTACCTTTTACGCACGGAATCCATCTATCGAAAGAAATGAGCCCTAAGACGCAAGCGGAGATAGATGACATGAAAGGTGTTCCATACGCTTCGGCCGTAGGAAGCCTTATGTATGCAATGCTGTGTACGAGACCGGATATCTGCTTTGTCGTGGGCATGGTGGCAAGATATCAAAGTAATCCCGGGAAAGACCATTGGACTGCCGTAAAGTGCATCTTGAGGTATCTGAAAAGAACTCGGGAGCGGATGCTGATTTACCAGTCAGATAGTCTAGTTCCCGAAGGATACACGGACTCGGATTTCCAATCAGACATAGACTCAAGAAAGTCAACCTCGGGTAGTGTGTTTTGCATGGGAGGAGGAGCCATTTCATGGAGAAGCGTTAAGCAGAAATGCATCGCCGATTCGACCATGGAAGCCGAGTATGTAGCTGCTTGTGAAGCAGCGAAAGAGGCAGTTTGGCTCAAGAACTTCTTAGTGGACTTGGACGTTGTTCCGAATTTGCCCGACAAGATAACTGTCTTTTGTGACAATGCCGGAGCAGTTGCAAATTCAAAGGAACCGAGAGCCCACAAGGCTAGCAAACACATAGAAAGAAAATACCATCTGATACGAGAAATCGTTAAGAGAGGAGATATAGAGGTGGCAAAGATAGCGTCGGGTGACAACCTCGCGGATCCATTCACAAAGGGTCTGCCTCAGAGTACATTCGAGAGACATGTGGATGGAATGGGAGTCAAGACTATTGCCAATCTGATTTAAGTATAAGTGGGAGGAATTATTAGGTTAGTGTAGGTTGACATGAGATGTCACGTATAGCTACTACACTAAGACATGCGTGATGTATACTAAAAGCAGACTTTAAGTATAAGTGGGAGATTGTTGGAGTTATACGTGAAAGTATGCTTTTACTTTGTATAACTCGTGTATCAAACACTCGTTTTATGAGAATAATTCTTTTATCGCATTTGCTTTAGTTATGATTGAATGTTGAATTTCTATTGCAAACCGTTCAATATATATTACGTGTTACATAGTAGTTAATGTGGTGATACCCGATCACGGAAGACGACATTAACAGTTTACTTGTAACTAAACGTACATTTTCACGACCTAGGTGGAATTGAACAATCCGCCGTGAAAGGTCGATGTGTAAGGCTCAGATTGGTCTGTCTTGACTAAGAGATTGCACTAGCACATTTAGTATGTGTTGAAGAGGTCCTACAGCGAGGATAAATTCTTCTGTTCTGAAAGGTGAAGAATTAGACCTCAGTGGTTGTTGATTTCTTAATCCCCGTCACTTAAATAGGACCGTGTGTGCTTAATGGTTACTGCTTTGATTCATGTTGGGTGAGAATCATTGCGACTTCGAACTTTGTGTCTTGGGCAGTAATATTAATCATACGACGGTTGCTAAAATTTAATACGGAGAAACGCGTGCGAGTACGTGATTGCCAATTTCGTTAAAGCACAAAATCGAACTACTCGCAAGTGTACGAGATCGTTGTTATAGTAAGGCAATTGACCAAGTAATAAAAATATCGAACCCTAGGGAAACAAGTGGTTAGCTAAGTCGATTCACGTTTTCATGCTATGAAATAAAAAGTACAAGCTCGGGTTTGTTATGCTACTAACCAAGGAATTAAAATGAACAAAAAAATAGAAATCTATCTAACTTCGTGAGACGAAGTGCAAGGGTAGATATGCTTCGGATGACGTCGATTATGCAATTATCGAAGCTAGCTTAACTTATGCCCTTCTTATATTTCATATCATGATTAGACTAGATCAAATTCAATCTCATCTAATCAACAAACTCTCGTTTAGAAGGTTTCGATGCCCGATTTGGAGTGTTCTAGACTATCTAGCATCTCTCGATGTCTTAGACGTCTAACTATAGCACTTGATAATTCATTTCGCTCGATTAAACACATGTATGAACTAGCTCAACTCTCGCATGTTGCCAATCCTAACATAATGCATAATCTACTAGAAACAAATCACCAAAGCTCAAGTAATCCACAATCAAGGAATCTAATCATTCAAATCATCATAATCAAGGCATAAATCAAACCAAAACTACAATAATCACGTTATCTAAATCATCCAAAGCATAGAAAACTTAGCTCATGGTTCTAGAAGAGATATTCATGGCTAAGGAAGCTAAACAAACAATTAAACTAATAGAAATCAAAATAAACTGCAATTGAAATGCAAATAGTAATGAAATGATATCACCTCTCATGATGGAATAGAATTTAATCTCTGCAACATCTTGAATTGAAAATTAATCTCTGCACCAGCTTCAATCCTTGCTTGAAAAGTAAATTGCTACAAATTGAAAGCTAAATCTACTCTAATCTATGGAAGAATTTGAAAGGAAATGAAAAAGAAAAGAAAAACTGAAAAAAAATCTACTCTAGGGACTCTCTTGTGTTGGTAACTGCCGTATGATTATTCCCTGATGCTTGGGGGTATTTATAGAGTTGGATGAGGAGATTAAGACGAAATTACCATTAAATCCCTAAGAAATTATGATTTTCGCACCTTTTAAGTAACTGACGAGTCAACCCGGTCTTGACTCGGTCAAACTCAGTGAAAATAGGCACGAACTCGGTCAACTCGGCCATAACTCGCCCATAACTCGGTCTGACTCAGTGGAAACTCAGTTGAACTCAATTCTGACTCGCCTCCATACACTCAGCTCTTTACTTAATACACCCACTTTCTAATTTCAACACTCGGCCAAATTCTATTTCCACTCGGCCGAGTAGAAATGCAATTTGGGCGAGTGTTTCTTCCAGAAACTTTACTCGGGCAATCCTACCTCACTCGACCGAGTCCCATTCTTCAAGGTCGAGTGATTCCGTTCTCGAAGCGACGTCGACTTGAACCCGTTTCGGTATCATGTGAAGCTTTCCTGCGTTGCTTCTCTTCCAGTTTTCTCGGCGGCACGTTGCAGCTTTCCGGTGCGTGGGCTTCAGAAATTCCGAGCATTGTTGTTTTTCCGGCGAAGATACGGCGGCGCTTCTTTAATCCTGTGGCTTCTTCCATGATTTTCAGCATGTGGACGGAGTGGTCTTACTCATTTTCCGGCCATGGCTGGCTCGTTCTTCCAGTCGAAATCCTCCATTAATGGCATGTGAGATTGCTAAGAATTCCAATTGCATTTTCTCTCTCCACGATTTGATGGGGATATAGGTTTTCCAAGTTTAGAAAGTAATGTTTGACTTTTTCCATTCTTTCTTTCCATACTTTTGGCACGTGGGCCTGCGGTTAATTTTTTCTTTCTCCTGCCTTCCTCCTTCTTAGCATATCATCACGTGAATGCTACTTCTTTCATGTTTCAATTCAATCTCCAGCAAATGGGCCGAAAGCTTTGGGCTGCTGCTATTTGTGGATTTAGGCCTCGAAAATTGCTTGAAAATAATTCATCTAGCCCGATTCTTCTTCTCGTTTTTGCTCTAAAAAATACCCAATTTCCTGCAAATAGGCACAAAATACCTTTCTCGACAATTAAGCACAATAAGATAATTTTAGTATGAAAAATGCATGAAATCCTATCCAATTAAGCTATTTAAGTACACGAATTTCAAGCAAAAATCACACTAATCACTCCCCCAAACTTAAAGTGTTGCTCGTCCCCGAGCAACGAAAGAAATAAGAACAAGTGGGAGGATTGCGAAGAAATGAGTGTCAAAGAAGAAAATAATTAAAATGCAAAACTTGTTCTTTTCATGAAAATGAAGTCAATAGCTAGTGCTTCACTAATCAATTAACAAATAGGAATTTACAAGAAATAAGACACTCAAATCACCATGATCCTCACGGGAAGTGTATAGCTCATCACTCAAAAGTGTATGGACGTGTAAACACTCAAATGTCAATTCATAGACATGCACCACCATAAGCTTGACAATTGTCTAAGCATCTTGCCTCAAACTTGCATTTTGTACTAAATCAAAAAGGACTTTTTATTTGGTTGTAATGTTAGGCTCTTTGGACAAGGTGGGGAATTTTTGGATAGAGTGACTAGTGAACTAGTGGAGCGAGAAATAAAGACGCATAGACACATCTCAAAAATCTCAAGACAAAGTTGCAATTGGCCTATCACAACTCAAAAACTCCTACTCCAATAATTCACTTGTTCTTTCTTCTCAAGCACAATTCTTTTCACCACATCAAGCACTTTTGACTTTTAAGCTCTACCAAATTCTTGTACACAAGAGAGCTTCTTCATTTTTCACTTTTTTTCCAACTCAATCTTTTTTTGTACAACTTCTCCACTCATCTTTTCTCTTTTTTTTTTTTTTACTCTTTCACTTTCACACCAAACTCATCCACCAAATTCGCATTGAAGCTCAATTCAACCTCACTACCCACATTCAAGCTCCACTAGTTCATAGGGACAAATAAGCTCAAAAAGAAGGATAATTCGGCTAAATTTGTAGGTTGCCAAGAAATAAGTCATTAGGCTCAAAATGGCTAACTACGGAAAAATTTCATTTGGTATGAAAAAATTTGGCAAAGTGGCTTTTCAAAACAAAGATGGCCTAAAATCATTTTTAGCACCTTATGCAAGTAGAGACCTAGAGCAAGACTAGAGGCAAGTTCTAGAGCACAATGACTATAAATGACCACACAATCAATGAACAACCATTTTTGAAATTTGGTTTAGGCACAAAAGCTCACGGGTTCATTTTGATCATGGATCATATCACATCTCATTCTCATTCACCCCTATTAGTCAACCAACACGTTCAACACCAACAAATTCATTCACATTCACAATTAGAACACGAATCACACCAAATTATTCACCTCATCAACAAGCATTTAAGAGCAACGACTTCCATAAAACTTTTTCCACACAAGGCCACCCAAAAATCTCTATCAATCAAACAAAAAATTCATGCAATTTCCAAGAACATCTTGGTGTAAAATCAATAACAAATCACATAAAATCTTCCCCCAAACTTCGATATTGCTAAGCAATTCGAAGTTTGGGTCCATGATACGACCAATCAAAATGTACAACCAAGTGCTCTCTATATACCCCAATGTAATCACATGCAATCATCTACAAATAGTGCGCCGGTGCATTGTAATAAAATGTAAACACCCCCCCAAACTTAGACATTGCCAAGCAAGTCTAAGTTCGAGCCCGAGGTCCAATATACCTCACAACTTGCACCGATGTCACTTTCATTTCTAGCTCATCTTCTTTTATGTTCTTCCTCCTTTTGCACTTGAGCTCGAAATACCTCCAACAATCATCAAAGAGTTCCCGATACCCTACAAAATAAGACAAAGCAATAAAAGATCAAACACACACTAACATATGAAACTAACAACATATAAAAGCTGTAAAATAATGGGTTGCCTCCCATTTAGCGCTAGGTTTATTGTCCTATGCCGGACTTATTGCTGAAATTCAAGCTTCTCTATCGGAATGGCCAAGGATATCGGTCCTCCTTGCCATTATATTTCAGCCTTTGAGCTTCATAATCAAGTAGGCTCTTGTTGTGAGAGGACCATTCCCTTGCATCCTTCTTCCACACCTTCTTTAATGGGCGTCTCTCTTGTCCCTTCGCCATCATCTCTCTCCATATCTTCCCTTCTTTTTCAAAGATCCCAAAGCTTTTCGTTACTTCCTTCTTATGGTCAAAGTTATCAAGAAGTAAGATGAAATGAATAAAAACAATATCATTAAAAGTACAAATTGAAGAGCTTAAACGTTTAGAAATGCTCATTTCGGTCTTCAATTCGTCCTCCAATGCTTCTTGATTCATTTGTTCGTTGTCTCTCTTGTCCATCAAGGGACATTGCTCTTCATCTACCTTGACCATTGAATGCTCATCTTCACTTGTCTCATCACTTGGATCCTCTTCTTTTCCACCTTTCACTTCATCATCTTCTTCACCATCCTCTCGAGTAGGCATAGAGAGACCTTCATATCGAGCTTCACTCTCTAGCTCAATAGTTTGCTCCAAAGAACTTGCCATTTGATCAAATTGAAACTCAAAAGGCTTGAAGTAGTTTTCATGTTGAGCAAATTCAGTGTCACTCTCCTTGTTTAACTCTTCCAACCTTCGGTTAATCTTTTCCAACTTTCGGTTGTTCTCCTCCAACTTTCGGTTACCCTCCTCCATCTTTTTCAAAATCAATTGAAGAGTATCATCGATTGTACTCTTTTCTTCATTGCTTTCCCACTCTTGATAATGGGAAGAATCTTGTTGCATATGATAATCGTACTCAAAGTTTCTCCCATCATCATAACACACTTCTTGAGAAGCTTCTTGAAATTTAAATTCACTTGGTGGGTAAAAGACTTGACCATAATGCTCTTCTTGATACTCATTTGACTCCTCATTTTTAGCATCTAAGTGAAGGGATGTGGAAGATTCACATTCTTGTTGAGGTTGGGGTGGATAAGAATTTGAATATTGGTATGGATAAGGTGAAGGATATTTTGGAAGAGGTGGTGGATATTCGTATGGAGGATATTGATCATATGGAGAAGGATGTTGGTATTGTGGGGATTGTTGTGGTGGATACGTATATGGATCGTGATATGGATATGGGGAAGGATATTGTGGAGGATAAGCCATATGATTTTGGTTATAACCTTGATTCCATGCGTATGGACTATATCCATCCATCTTTTAACTTAAGCTCTTCTACTCTCTTGCTCTTTAGGCGACAAAGACAAGACTCAAAGTCTCCTTCAAAGGTGTAGTGCACACCTACAAGAGCAAACAAGTATCAAATTTTAACAAAAACAAATAAAAACAAGAAAAAACACTCAACTAGAATCAAAACTTGCTAACAACACATTGCTTCCCCGGCAACGGCGCCAAAAACTTGATTGCCAATTTCGTTAAAGCACAAAATCGAACTACTCGCAAGTGTACGAGATCGTTGTTATAGTAAGGCAATTGACCAAGTAATAAAAATATCGAACCCTAGGGAAACAAGTGGTTAGCTAAGTCGATTCACGTTTTCATGCTATGAAATAAAAAGTACAAGCTCGGGTTTGTTATGCTACTAACCAAGGAATTAAAATGAACAAAAAAATAGAAATCTATCTAACTTCGTGAGACGAAGTGCAAGGGGAGATATGCTTCGGATGACGTCGATTATGCAATTATCGAAGCTAGCTTAACTTATGCCCTTTTTATATTTCATATCATGATTAGACTAGATCAAATTCAATCTCATCTAATCAACAAACTCTCGTTTAGAAGGTTTCGATGCCCGATTTGGAGTGTTCTAGACTATCTAGCATCTCTCGATATCTTAGACGTCTAACTATAGCACTTGATAATTCATTTCGCTCGATTAAACACATGTATGAACTAGCTCAACTCTCGCATGTTGCCAATCCTAACATAATGCATAATCTACTAGAAACAAATCACCAAAGCTCAAGTAATCCACAATCAAGGAATCTAATCATTCAAATCATCATAATCAAGGCATAAATCAAACCAAAACTACAATAATCACATTATCTAAATCATCCAAAGCATAGAAAACTTAGCTCATGGTTCTAGAAGAGATATCCATGGCTAAGGAAGCTAAACAAACAATTAAACTAATAGAAATCAAAATAAACTGCAATTGAAATGCAAATAGTAATGAAATGATATCACCTCTCATGATGGAATAGAATTTAATCTCTGCAACATCTTGAATTGAAAATTAATCTCTGCACCAGCTTCAATCCTTGCTTGAAAAGTAAATTGCTACAAATTGAAAGCTAAATCTACTCTAATCTATGGAAGAATTTGAAAGGAAATGAAAAAGAAAAGAAAAACTGAAAAAAAATCTACTCTAGGGACTCTCTTGTGTTGGTAACTGCCGTATGATTATTCCCTGATGCTTGGGGGTATTTATAGAGTTGGATGAGGAGATTAAGACGAAATTACCATTAAATCCCTAAGAAATTATGATTTTCGCACCTTTTAAGTAACTGACGAGTCAACCCGGTCTTGACTCGGTCAAACTCAGTGAAAATAGGCACGAACTCGGTCAACTCGGCCATAACTCGCCCATAACTCGGTCTGACTCAGTGGAAACTCAGTTGAACTCAATTCTGACTCGCCTCCATACACTCAGCTCTTTACTTAATACACCCACTTTCTAATTTCAACACTCGGCCAAATTCTATTTCCACTCGGCCGAGTAGAAATGCAATTTGGGCGAGTGTTTCTTCCAGAAACTTTACTCGGGCAATCCTACCTCACTCGACCGAGTCCCATTCTTCAAGGTCGAGTGATTCCGTTCTCGAAGCGACGTCGACTTGAACCCGTTTCGGTATCATGTGAAGCTTTCCTGCGTTGCTTCTCTTCCAGTTTTCTCGGCGGCACGTTGCAGCTTTCCGGTGCGTGGGCTTCAGAAATTCCGAGCATTGTTGTTTTTCCGGCGAAGATACGGCGGCGCTTCTTTAATCCTGTGGCTTCTTCCATGATTTTCAGCATGTGGACGGAGTGGTCTTACTCATTTTCCGGCCATGGCTGGCTCGTTCTTCCAGTCGAAATCCTCCATTAATGGCATGTGAGATTGCTAAGAATTCCAATTGCATTTTCTCTCTCCACGATTTGATGGGGATATAGGTTTTCCAAGTTTAGAAAGTAATGTTTGACTTTTTCCATTCTTTCTTTCCATACTTTTGGCACGTGGGCCTGCGGTTAATTTTTTCTTTCTCCTGCCTTCCTCCTTCTTAGCATATCATCACGTGAATGCTACTTCTTTCATGTTTCAATTCAATCTCCAGCAAATGGGCCGAAAGCTTTGGGCTGCTGCTATTTGTGGATTTAGGCCTCGAAAATTGCTTGAAAATAATTCATCTAGCCCGATTCTTCTTCTCGTTTTTGCTCTAAAAAATACCCAATTTCCTGCAAATAGGCACAAAATACCTTTCTCGACAATTAAGCACAATAAGATAATTTTAGTATGAAAAATGCATGAAATCCTATCCAATTAAGCTATTTAAGTACACGAATTTCAAGCAAAAATCACACTAATCAGTACGGCTCGTGTGATTAGTCCCCTTGGTGGGCTCAGAAGTTTTATTGTACCAAATCTTGCAAGTGAAGAATTAGTTTCTTCGGTACGAATAATAATGTTGAGCTGTCTTTACTCCAAGGTGAAAGATGTTAATTAATTTAGAGCTATTCAGAAGCTTAATTAATTAATGGACTTGATAATCTTAAACGCGGAAAATAATAACCGGGAGCCCATATTATCGTAATATGGATTAAGATGGATAGTGCAATATTAATTTATTAGTGGTAATAATTAATATTAATGGATTGAATTATATTGGGGCTCAATATTGAAATTCAGAAGTCCATTAGGAGGTCCAATCTTAATTCTCCTTAAGGCCCCTCAAGTAGCCCATTAAGTAGCCCAATAATGATAAGGTGATTAAAATAAAAAGAAAATAATTATGCTGATTTTTCTCTCTTAATTTTCGAAAAAAGCATGTGTAGGAGAAATTAGATTTTGTTGATTTTCTTGAAAATATATTATGGAAGATATGTATTCTAGAAATACAAGAATATCTCATATATTCAAGAAGATCCAAATCTTGGATTTCATTCTTATATTTTTCGAAAATAATAACCTTATAAGCTAAGTGAGATTTTTGTGGAATATTTTATTGTGGAGAAAAGAATATATGAGATATATTCAAGATTTCTTAGAGTCTAAGAAAAGATTTTCTCCAAGGCCCAATAAACCTAAAAATTTCGGCCACTATGCTTATAAATAGGGGGTGATATTTTCATCCCCAAGTACATAATTCCATGTGTTGGAAAAATCAAGAAGCATATATATTTTTCTTTTTCCTTAGTTTATTAAATTACTTGAAAGCGTCTCCCACCGGCGATCAAGTGAGGTGAAAAGGGAAATACTTGAGAAGGCTTTGGGTTGATAGAGCGAGATTACAATTGTCCCGTATATCCAAAGGCCAATACTACAAGAGGTACGTTAATCGCATATTTACTTGTTTATTCCGCCTAGTGAATATGTGAAATTAATTTAACATGCATGATGATAATTAGTTGTTGGAATTATTATTTGAATTAATTAGGATTAATTCATGCTAGTAATAATTGTATTTAAATTCGTATTTAAATTTCATCCCGAATAGATTCCGGGCACCCCTATTTTCCCAACACTTATTAGATAAATTATTGAATTATCACGGACATCAATAATATATTCAAACAAGAAAATACAAATATATCATTACTCTCCTTTCTTCCCTATTGGTTGGCCAGATAAGTTGTAATGTTCTCATTCTCATTCTCTTGTGACATCATTTCTTATCATAACACACCAAATTTAGATTTTAAAAAAGTTCATCAAATATATAAATAATCATAATAGCACAACTACTTACAATATCTTGGTTGTCTTCTTGGGTCTCAACTGGGAAAATGTCTTGTGTTTGTGTCATCTCTTCAGGTAGTTCACCAGTTGGGGTACATGTGCCTTCAACAGTTGTCATACTCGTGTCTGCACTAGTTTCTTCATCTGCCACAAAATCTTCTGCAAGCTTCTTCCATTGATTTTTTTGAGTGTGGTCTTTTTCTTTACAAAACTTGCAAATGCTTTGTCTCTTTTGCTTTGGCAATACTTGCACACCTCTCCTCTTTTTTCAACTTCCACCTTCATCTTTTCCCAATCTTCTTTCATTGTAGGCCTGCCACTTTTTTCTTACCAAAGGTTGGTGGTAATGGTGGTATATACCCTATTTTTGTCCACAACTCTTCTCTATTCATGGGGCTGATTAAATGTTGATAGACCACAAAATATGTGTCAGCACTATACCATTCATGAACATAATCCTCTGTATCATGACCTTTAGCTAGAATTGCACTTGCAGCATGCTTGCAAAGTATACTAGATAACTCTCATTTTCTACAATCACAAGTGTGGGCCCTCAGGTCCACATCAAATCTTGATCCATCAGACACCGAAATCTCATATTGTACTCATTTGACTTCAGTGAGATACACTCTTTTGAAGCATTCATTTCTTTGTATACAAGACCTCTTATTCTTCTACAGATTCTTCTTCCTTCCCATTTTCTCTCACAATCATGCATCTCTTTTCTTCTAAAGTCTTGACATCATAGACTCTCTCATCCACTTTAACATAATCATAATTGGTTTACTTCTTGCATCTAAGATGACAGAGTTAAACATCTCACACATATTGTTCACCAAAATATCGTATTTTCCAAAGGTGGTGAAACGTGACCTTGACCATTGAGAAACAGGTCTCTCTTGAAGTCATTGTAAGCACCTATCATCTATAACTCCAATTTTTTTTCATAGCTTTGTCAAAGGCAGGTACTATTATAGTGTTGGTTGCACACACAATGCCTTTTTGAATGCATTGTTAGTGTTAGTGTCTTAAAGACAATCCACCGTAAGGACATAATTCTAAGATAATATTCAGATTTGGTTTAACATTATTATTGGTTTAATATTAAATGTATGGCATTGCACTTATCTGAATATGATGTTTGATTTTTTGCATATATTCTTATTTGTGTTCCCATGAATCTCTATTGTCATTGAGTGAGTGAGAACTCAGATGACTTAAGTATGATTCTCAAATAGCCCCAATCAGGGATCATCAAGAATGAGATATTGATGATGCAATTGAGATTGATGTGCGATCTGCATCATACTCTTAGAGAGTGTAGTAAGATCTCACTTACTACGAGATACTGAGTATCTCATGATGGATGCACAAATACCTTAGAGGGTATTGGTATACCCATCTGAGAAACCGTTTGATGTAATTCCACATAATGTATCTACGGGTGTCTCAGTTAGTAGGAGCGATGTGATACTCCTCTGACTTAATTTCAATACGCACGACATGTGTGGAGTGATGAACTTTGACCATGCCCGACGCTTCCACCCTCCAAGGGTAGATATGATATGAATTGGGTTCATCACGAAATATATGTCCGTGGTAGTTGAGCCAAGAATATGATTCATTCTTCAATGTGGATTTAGAGAGAATACTCGTCTTCTCATCATAATTGGATCTAAATCATCGGCCGACGCACATCAACTTAAACTTTGTGGCTAAGTGTGATATACTTGATCAATTAGTGATTATAGATAATATGATTAAGTTATTTGAATAGACACTTCATCATGTTCAAGACTTAATCGGGTATTCGTGAATGAAAGGAAGATATCACAATAACCTACATTATTACAGGTAGTTGTAGATTTCTTCATAACGTATCTCGTATATTGAGAATGTCTGATTTATTGTCTAGAGTTCAATTAAGACCGTTAGTTTGACTAATCACTCGATATACGAGGGCTTATGTATCACACAACAAGTAATGACATTTACCAATTATAGTTGGTTGATTAAATATTGTATTGAATATAATATTTAATTTATGGAGAATATAATAATAATTATATTTGGAATTAATTATTATTAATATTTAATTAAATTAAATTTAATTAGATATGATATTTAGAATGTTATTCTACAAAATATTATATAGTCAAGATATTATTCGTAGGAAAATATCTATAAGGAAATATAATCCGTAGAGATTATATTTTACGGGTTGGACCTGCTATCTTGCTTAGGAATTAAGTCAAGATTATCCTTATAAATATGAGTCCTATGAGAATTCCTGAAACACACAAGAAATATAATTTCTCCATAAAATCTCCAGTCAGAATTTTCCTAGCAAATGCATCTCGAGATTCAACGCTGGCAAATCGGTGCGGGTTGGTAGAAAACTGTTACGTGGATAACATAGTTGAGGATTCCGCGTACGAATCACTGTAAGAATTTATATATTATTATTTATCCTTTATGTTTTATGTTATACAACCATATATCAGAATCGTTGTTGGTGCATCATTTTTTTCCGCTGCGTCGAATATGGTGTTCATCCCGATAAAACCTAACATGTATCTTTAAAACCAACCAACTTGATATTCCCATGCATCTATCTAACACATAACGTATTTTCTACCCCAAGTAACACGTTCTTAAAAGCTGGCAACATACCCTTTTGTTTGACTGACATAAAGATGTAACAAACTTCCCTTCCCACAATCAAATCTTCCTTCAATAATGTTAAAAACCATTCTCAACTCTTCCTAGATTTTGACCTAACTACTGCATATGTCAATGAGAAAGTGTCATTATTTGGGTCCATTGCAACTACGATAAGCATCACACCTGAAACAAGTCCATTCAGATGACAGTCATCAACACCAATCCATGGTATGCATTCAGCTTTGAATCCTCCTTTAGTGCATTCAAGCAAACATACAACCTAAAGAATTTAGTATCATTAGGTGTTTGGCCTAAATTAAGTATCATTGTTGAACCATGATTCTTCTTTCTTAATGTGTTGCAATAATCCCACAACTTGGTATACTAATCTGTCATATCATTTTCAATTACTTTAAATGCCTTCTATTTTTTCCTGTAGGCCTGATGGTCAGATATGTAACATCCAAGTTTAATAATTGAAGTATTCTTGAAAGCCATGACATCTTTCTTTGGTTCTGCCATGAAATCTTCTTCAAACTTCACTGCTAATCAACCTTACAATCTTCACATGAAATGTCCTAGCACATGGGTGATCTGCATTGTACTCTCTAATTTGGAATAATTCTTCACCTGCAATCTTCAATGCATCTTGTATAGATTCTACTCGTATCATTCTTGGTAATCATCAAGCTCTTCCCTGTCTCCACACTGTGGTTGGTGATTGTTTCTCTAAATAACTTTTTGCTGGAGAATATTTGCTCAAGAAGGAAATAAGGTTTCTCCAGTTGTGAAGGCTTAAAACTAAGTCCTGTCTTACCAACATTATCTCCATCTTCAGACTCTTCAACACTATCAAAATTAGATTCGTTGACTTGATATATTTCTTCCTTATCACTGGATAAATTAAACTTGATTGAGTATAACCACTAATACCACCCCATCTTGCTTCACTATCAACATTTTCCTTAAATGTGATATAGTCCACTTCATCACCAACACTTTTTTCGTTCTCATAATCTAAGTCCTCCTCATCCCTGTTTTCATCTTCATCTTCACTTAAAAGCTTTTTTTTCATCTTTTTTATGTGCTCCATCTAGACATTATCGAAATCACCATCTTCATTAAGCACCTCAACCTCAACCTCTTTTCCATTATCATGTACCTCAACCTCATTAAGCACCTCATATTGGCTGGCTAGATGAGCCCTCAAGTTGAGGGGTCGACGAAGATGGAAATACCGACACACGCCAAGCCAACTGCTTCTCCACAAGTAGAGCGTGCTGGTGCGTTTCTGAGACCAAGTCTAGCAGAACAAATTCAAAACATTTTGCAGCTGCAGGCGTAAATCAACAATTTAACTTGTAACAAGCTGGTCATCAAATTCGTGTAAATCATTGTGAGTTATTAATTGGAAGAATTCCTCTAAATAATCAACAACTGAACATTGGCCCTAGCATAAATTTTGAAAGCGTTGAAAGAGCATACGCGCGTGATTGTGTGTCAAAAAAATGTCCTGCATCTTCTTTTTTAATATCGGCCAAGAAGAAATAGAGGCTTTCCCTTGGGGAGCACGAGACGATTTCAAATACTTCCACCAGTGTGAAGCGCGACCACGAAGGCGAGTGACCACTAGAGTGACACAACGTTCGTCCAGCATACCTTTGAACTCCAACATCTCACCAACAGTATACAAACAATCGCACAAATTCAACCCACTAACGTGGTCATGAAATTTTAGAATTTCCACTCTGTACTCTAATTCCCAACTATTATCCTCCTCTCGTCTAGGAGCACACTTCTCCTGATGAAGGGTGGGTGATAATCAGGGTCCAACGGGGCAAGCATATTCTCCATAGCTTCAGTTTCCTCCTTGGAAGAACAATCCGGTGGAGAAATTGTCTCGGTTGTGGCCATGAAGACAAGGGAGTTGCACACTCAGGGTAATGAGCAATTCCTAATATTGTGTGGTGAAGGTTTCATGACAGGCACCAAGTTTCGTCATCTCGGTTACCAGTAAATCGATCTGCTGGCGAATTTGACTTGTCACACAAAAAGTGGTTTAAACGTAAATTTAGACTAATCCCAACAGTTAATAGCAACATTTTATTTTCAGCGAATTGCATTACTTTTTGCACTAAAATTGAATATTAAAACGTGTAAAAATGATAAAAAAAAAAACATGCAAATTAAAATGAAAAGTGCTATGAATGGGGGTCGAACCCACAAATATGCAGCAAAATAACCTGGCTCCTTCTCCGTTAGGCCACGAGCATTTTCAGCTCGAAATCCCACAATTCATATTATTTGAATTAAATAACAGTAACACAGATCAGTTGTGGGATATATTTCAAGCGAGTCTCTCTCTCTCTTCCCTTCTTATCCAAAATCCCCCGTTACCCTCCCAAATCCATTATCTCCAAAAATGTTCAGTTCAGCTGTAGCTTCACCCGCAGCTATCAGTTCAGCGTGTTGTTTCCATAGTCCCAAAGTATCATTTATCTCTACATTTTCCGGCGGGTTAGTTTCACTCCCCAGGAAGCGCTTTCCTTTAATCTTCATCGAAAAGGTGATTATCTTCGTATTCTTTTCTATTTTTTTCCGGTCTTTCTGTGGGGTTGTACTCGGAATGCAGCGTCTATAACGAAGATGGGCTTGAACTGTGTTTCAAATTCTTGCGTTTTTTTTTTTTTTTTTGTTTTCTTTTAATTTTATTATCTGTATGGTGTAAAGATGTGTACGTGACTGTTTTTAATTATCTTTATTTGATTGAGTACATTGGATGAATATATGTGGTATAATAAATGTAGAATGCTCAATAACCTGGAAATCTAATTTTAAAAAATAGCCCAATTCACAATCCGATGCTTTCATAAAGTATTAGCTTATTATCCATATGCTTTAGTGGCATAAATTAGTGTGCATTGTTTAGATATTCCCAAAAGGTTTTATTCATCAGTATAAATGTTTGCAGTACAAATTGGTGGTTTGTTCTTGCTGTTTAAGTGTTGGAAATGCCATAAGAGTATCTCGAAACATAGTTTTACCCATTTTTTCAAAGTATTGATTGATAATCACTCTGAAATTACGTGTAATGATTGTTTAGACCCTAGATTGTTTGATGTACTAATCGATTTCTTCTAGATTGTGTTGTTTTGTTTCTTGAAAGTTCAACTTCTGTTTTTATCTTTATGAAGAAAATTTGATGTCAGAAACTAATTCATCGTCTAACATCTTTTGACCATATCAAATTGCTGCACTGCATTTATGGGTAGCTGAGATGGCCTCACTTAGATACACACTTCTCCTTGATTTGAGGTTGAGAAAACATAATGTAGATCAGTTGATGAAGTGAATCTATAATTAATCCATCCTGGGAGGCATTCTAAGGCAGCAAGTTTGTCGATACGTTTACTTTTATATCTTAATGATAGGATTGCACTAATATATTGGCATCGTATATTGTCCTAGTTTTCATGTAGATCACTGGTATAATTCTAGCTTGTAAATTTTGATGAAATTTCATATAGCACAGAACCTTGTGTGACCTGATCTATTACCCGTAATTTACCCTAATCCACAAGTCTCTCTGACATAAGAGACTCACTATTTATGTAGAACCATGTATTTCAGAAATCTAATTGCTGTGGCTTTATTCTTTGAGATTCAGGACTTGTAATCTCCTATTTATTGTTTTCTTTATAATCTTTTCTGCTATGAGTATCATTCATTAACAAGTATGAGTAATTCATTTGTGAGATCATAGTTGGTTGTAATAGTACAAGAATGTTGTTCTTTATGTCATATACTCTCGTATGAACTAAGATTTCAACTTTAGAAAGAATTTATTTGGAAATAGAACTGATGAGCAAAGCAAGAAATGAGCCTTCCACTTCACATGTCTAAGGGTGTTCCACCTTTTCCTCCACAATTAATATGAAACAGCTTAAATAACTTTCTAGCTTATATAAACAACATGAAAAAAAATCACCAACTATTTTGTTAAAAAGTGAGAATCAGGGTATCAAGGAAAAATAAGATACAGAAAATGCATGATTTGATCAACCATGTTATACTTTCCTCTTCAAGATTTTCACATATGGAATTTTTGAATGTTTCCTTCCAGATTTTGCTCATTAGAAATGGAACTGGGTTAATTTCATTTTTGGTCCCTAAAGTTTACCCTTTCCAGTTATGGTCCTCTTTCACTCGCTAATTATATTTGGTCTTGGAAGTACACTTTTTACTCTCATATTTGGTCCCATTGTTAGTTGGTCATCCGTTGACTGGCGGAATCATTTATTAGGTGGTGCTACTTCCAGAACTGAACTTAATAGTGACTGAAAGAGGGGACCAAAACTGGAAAAATGTAAACTTTGAGGGCCAAAAATCGTACTTTCCCAATGGAAATTTCTAAGAATTAGACTGTTATATAATGCTTTCTTCACATACTGAATATAGGATGTGGGTCGAAACTTCCAAGCTTTTGTGTCTCATTTTCCCAGAAGAATTTCAGTAAAAGCTGTGGCATCGGAGGTTACAGGTGACACTGACGTTGATGCCCCTGCCCAAAATTCAAACGGCGCAGATGCTCTAGCATCAAGTGTCAAGAAGTTATCTATCTCAAAGACGTATAGAAAGGAAAAGAATCCTAAACGGCTTAGCAGCAGCGCACCCCAGATCAAAAAGCCTAATCATTTTCCAGTTATTAGATATCCTCTGGGCACTGAGAAAGCAATAAAGGCAATGTCAGACAGTAATACCCTGGTTTTCGTTGTGGACAAACGTGCTGATAAGACGAATATTAAAGAAGCTGTGAATATGATGTTTAAGGTAAGGACCAGGAAAGTGAATACCTCCATCATGCCTGGTGGTATCAAGAAGGCTTTTGTTATGCTTGCACCTGAGTTTAAGGCATCAGATGTTGCAAAGAAGATAGGAATCTTTTGATGCACTTATTTTTTTATCCTTAACTTAAACGTAAATGAGCACATTCATTTTTCATGTAGACACTCTTTTTGCTATGTAGTATTTTGATCTTGCAAAGGCTCATGCTTGTCTGGTTTTGTCATTCTAGTGAAAGAACATTTCATTTGCTTGAGGAATTAAAGCTGCATTGCGGTTTGAACAAGAGTTCTTTTGGTTTGTAAATTTTAATCGAAATTATTAATTTATCCTATATGTCCCAAGTTGAGACCTGGAAAATTTATCATACAATGGGAAATTTTATTTGTTGAGTATCGAGATTATTGTGATATCAGTCAGAAGAGCAGGGCAGTCAACGCATACATTAGGGTCGTGGAAGCTTGTGATGTCACAGGTATGATAGCAATTCGTTTTGTGGGTTTTGTGCTGGACAAGCTTGCCAAGATCGAAGGATTGGAATTTTACCAAGGTGATAGATTGTATCTCAACAATTTCAGCTCCTGAAGATTCTGAAGGTAACATATCCCTTTACTCTTGGTCCAAACCTTGGATGTTTTTATGATTTACCTGCCTGGTATGTTTGGTTGAGGGGTGTAGAGGTGGGAATGGGAATGGAATCATAAAAATGTGTTTGGTAGAAGGGTTTCATTCCATGAATAGTAACCTCATACCTTAAAACAAAGGAATTAACCATTCCTCCCAAATTTGGGAGGAATGACTTTCATTGCCTAACATTTTTTTTTTTAATTATTTGTCATCTCACAAATTTTAATACAATTATTCATTCCCCATCATCTACCAAACATCATAATTTTATGAAGTATATTCATTCCATTCTCTACTACTATCATTACCATTCCTATTCCCATTCCTTGCAATCAACCAAACATCCATCTTTATTATACTTGCTTTCTCGAAAAGAGAAGGTGCATATCTATGTTCGATTGCTTTATATGTGCATATTATAACCTCAGTTTGCCTTTTTTCTTGCTTATCCATGTCTACCTGTTCGTTTGTCATTTAAGATGCTTAGTTTCCTGGTTCACGCAAACGTCAACGGAGAAGTATTTGTTTATCTGATTCTGATGGCTTGTATGAGCAGATCTGAACGTAAGGGATATATGACTGTTCTTGCATGACCTCTAAAAGAATGCAGTTCCAGTTCTTGAAACATGTTCCTATGATCATCTATTCTTAAATTTGCCATTAATATCTTGGTATGCCTACGTTTTTACTTAGGCATGTTTGATTGGGTTTTAGAGGGTTTTAAGATATGGTTTTCAAATTAAAGGATTTGGAAATCTTGATGAATAGTGAGATTTTAGTAGGGTAGGATTTAAATTTCCGAACGAATCAAACTGTGTCAGAATAGGTGGTAATGTATTAATATTGTATTATTGTTCAGTGTGATTATATAATGATTGGATAGTTGAACGAGTGATTAAATAGATTGTTTTATTTAAAAGTAGAGAGTTCATTCAAAAAAGTGCTAGTAGGATCTATCTGTATTCATAGGGGTATTTGGATGGTATTTGGATTTTGATACCTATATATGGTTTCATGAATCCAAAATCAAAGACCACCTTAATGTATTTTTCTTTATTGGGTTTGTATTTGTTAGCTAAATTGCAAACTCACATCCAAAATATTAATTTGCAAGTTTTTTTATCCTCCATATCAGTTTTCACGTTTTTTTTTTTGTCAGTCTCATATTAGTTTTCACTCTCTTAAAAATAAAGATTTTTCACAACTCTTACCCTTAAAATTCTCACTTATATATCTATTATGTCATTTTTTTTTTTGCACAAACAACTCATAACCACACAATTAAAGCTGATTTGACATAAAATTTATACTTTATCACTTCAATAATATAATTGTTGTAAATAAGTGCGTAAGTTAAAGAGACAACGTTTGTTGACCCAGTTCGTCGGGAACGACTACGTCTGGAGGCGATTCAAGCCAGGAGTTTCACTAATGATCTTGTGTATGAGAGTGATTACAATAATGAATACAATGATCTATTTATAATAAGAATAAAAAGGCTTCTTGGTCCATAAGTAATGTCCACATCAAATCTTCTAGATTTGGAATAATAAATCTTCTAGATTTACAACACTCCCCCTTGGACATTACGACATAACATAAATGTCTTGTCATAAAAACTCCACATGCTAGGTATCGGCCAAAATAATAAGTTAGGGAGGAATGTTATTGATCTCCTAGATCTAAATCTTCTAGATTTATTTCGAGGTTACCGCTCCCCCTGAAGACAACATCACTTTAAGTCTTTGCATCCTTATACCGCGAACGTACTTTTCAAAAGTAGACGTAGGTAAGGATTTACTAAACAGATCTGCTAGATTGTTACTAGATTGCACCTTTTGAATGGTAATTACGTTGCTCTTCTGGAGTTCGTATGGGTAGAAAAACTTAGGTGAAATATATTTCGTCGGGTTTCCCCTGACATACCCATTACTCATTTGTGCGATGCAAGCAGCGTTGTCTTCAAATATAACGGTGGGAGGTGTATCGCCTTTGGCGATACCACACGAGTCACCAATGTGTTTTACCAAAGACCTTAACCAAACACATTCTCGTGCGGCTTCAAATAAAGCTATGATCTCTGAGTGGTTTGAAGACGAGGTAACCATGGATTGTTTAACCGATCTCCATGAGATCGCGGTACCACCACAGAGAAAAACGTAACCAGTCTGGGATATGGCGTTGTGGGGATCAGACAAATAGCCAGCATCCGCATAACCTACTAAGGTTTTGTCTTGGTTCTTACGATAAAACAGTCCAAGATCTTGAAACCCTTGGAGGTATCGTAGAACGTGTTTAACACCATTCAATGTCTCCTTGTAGGAGAAGCGCTATATCTCGCAAGCAAATTGACAGCAAATGCAATGTCCGGCCGAATGCAATTTGCGAGATAGAGCAAAGCTCCAACAGCGCTAAGATAAGGAACTTCTGGCCCCATAATTTCTTTTGAATATTCTCTTGGTCTAAATGAGTCCTTATCCACTCCGAGGGATCAAACAACCATAGGGGTGCTAAGTGGATGAGATTTATCCATGTGAAATCTCTCCAGTACCTTCTTTACGTAGATCGACTGATGAATAAGGACTGCTTCTGAGAGGTGCTCGATCTGCAAGCCGAGGCAGTACTTGGTTTTACCCAAGGACTTCATTTTGAATTCAGCTTTCAAGATTGAACTGACTTCTTCAATCTCTTTGCATGTTCCGATTATGTTTAGGTCATCAACATAGACGAATATGATGCAAAAATCATCTTGCGATTTCTTCGTGAATACGCATGAGAAAGCTTTATCGAATGTGTATCCTTTCTTCTGAAGGAATTCACTAAGTCGGTTGTACCACATGAGACCCAATTGCTTCAGGCCATACAACGACTTTTGCAGTTGTATGCTATACATACTGCGGTTTTCACCATCCCTCATTTGAGGAATGTCAAATCCATCGGGGATTTTCATATAAATGACGGCATCTAGTGATCCGTATAAGTACGCGGTTACTACGTCCATTAATCTCATTTGGAGATTCAATTTAACTGCCAAAGATATCAAGTAGCGGAACGTTATTGAGTCCATGACATTGAGTTCATGACGGGAGAATAGGTTTGATCGAAATCAATCCCGGGTCTCTGCGAAAAACCCTTGAGCTACAAGCCTCACTTTATACCTCTCCATAGTATTGTTCTCATTTCGTTTTCGTACAAAAACCCATTTATATCCTACAGGGATAGCGCGCGCGGGTGTACGAACGAAAGAGTCAAATACTTGTCTTTTGTTAAGCGATGCGAGCTCTGCTTCAATTGTCTCTTTCCATTTTACCCAATTGGAGCGCTTCCGGCACTTAACGATAATTTTGGGTTCTGGATCTGGATCGTTAATGGAAAGAGCAAATGTCGCTGCAAATGTGTCGTCGACGACAGTAATATTTATATTACATGTTTCTCCCGTATCTGTGAAATTCACAAAGACTTTGACGTTTACGTCAACCAGACCTTCCTCATTTCCCATTGTATCTGGGTTTGGTCGTTCCACGGTCCTAGTGCAAGGAATATTTTGTGCACGTGCTTCATCACTAGGACTCTCGTCTCCTAAAGACTTGGGGTTATCAAGACGGATCTCTTCTAGAGATTTTATATTCGACTGACCAGTTTTGCTAGCTTTTCGTTTAGGTGTGTTACTATCTCTTGAGGGTCCTTTACGCTTTTAGCGTGTGGGGGCATGAGTACTCGTTTTACTTGAGACCTCAACCCTTTGGGGAGCATTTACTGCAGATATATGCGATTTAGTTACACCTCTAAGGTCAGTGAACGCGTCTGTCAGATTATGTGCTAAATTTTGCAAGTTAATGATCTTCTGAACTTCTAGTTCAGATTGATTAGTGTGCGGATCTAGTTACTGAAGATTACTTACGTTCCATGTAAGCTCCCGGCATTCATTCAATTTTGAATTCGGATCTCCCCCTAATGTCGGGAAGTAATCTTCATCGAATGTGCAATCAGCGAACCGGGCCGTTAATTGATCCCCAGACAAAGGCTCGAGGCATTTCACGATGGATGGAGAGTCATATCCGACGTAAATACCGAGTTTCCTTTGTGGGCCCATAGAGGTCCGCTTTGGTATCGTTATTGGAACGTATACCGCACATCCAAAAATACGCAGATGGGAAATGCTAGGTTCTTTCCCACGCACTAACTGTAGGTGAGAATGATCATTATATGCAGTTGAACGGATTTGGATTAAGTGCGATGCATGTAGGACCGCATGCCCCCAGCATGAGGTGGGTAGTTTGGAGTTCATAAGCAATGGTCTCGTGATAAATTTGATACGTTTTATTAGCGCCTCAGCAAGACCATTTTGGATATGGACGTAGGGGATCGAATGCTCTACTATAATTCCCAGAGCCATACAGTAATCTGTAAAGGCCTTCGAGCTGAACTCAGCTGTATTATCCATGCGAATCGACTTGATTGGATAATTCGGGAATTGAGCTCTAAACTCGATAGTTTTCGCAATGAGCTCTGCAAGAGCTTGATTGCGGGTAGACAACTAATAAGCATATGTCCACCTAGTGGAGGCATCAATAAGGACCATGAAATACTGAAATGGTCCTGATGCTGGGTGAATCGGTCCACAAATGTCTCCTTGAATTCGCTTCAAGGAAAATCGGAGACTCTAGTCTAACCTTAGTGCGCGACGGTCGCACTATTAACTTACCCTTAAGACATGCATCACAAATAAGTTCATCAACAGGAAGGATTCTATTATTCGAATTATTATGACTAATTGAATTAGGTAGAATCCTACGTATCATATATTGTCATGGATGAGTTAACCGCTGATGCCTTAATATAAAAAAGTTCGGGTCATGAAATTTCATACTCATGGCTAGATGGAGATTTTGACGGCCGGATGTAGGAATAGTACAATCCGGGGGAGAAGTAAGGAAGTTTTTCTATAACTTATTTACGGCTATCTCGAGTAATAGTCATCAAAAGGTATTCGTTATTGTTCTCAGTTTCAGTTTCAATGTGATATTCATTAGTCCTAACATCTCTAAAACTGAGCAGGGTACACTTAAATTGTGAAAACAATAAGGCATTATTCATTATGAGTTTGGTACCCACGTGGAGGACAATGGGAGCTCTTCTGGACCCCACTATCAACCTACTATCATTGTTATTGTAGTTATACTCCCCTTACGATTTAACAAGTTATGAAATAACTTCTTATCTCTTAAGATTGCATGAGTGGTGAAGCTATTTACCAAACATAAAACAGAATCTCAATCCATCATGCCAGAGGAAATAGCCCAAACCTAATAGCTGATATGTTTACTAGCCATGAAAAGCAATATCCAAGTAAATTTAATGGACAGTGTTAAGATAAACACATCGAAGCTAAAACATAATATTATCCATAAAATAAAATATCCGAAAGAAAGGATCCAAATATAAAGTACTAAAACAATCAAATACACAAATCACTCATCATCTCCAAGGTCTTTGAGCTTGATGCCCAGAGGATCGACGTTGTCTTGGTCAAAGTCTGCTTCAGGCAGTCTGGCATGGTGAGATTCGACTCAAGGGGCCTTCCCCTTGCCGTCCTTCTGCTGCTTTTGATAAGCCTCAACCAAGTTCTTGGGAGTGCGACACGTGCGAGACCAATGGCCTCAGCATCCGCATCTGTAGCAGGACTGCTTAACCTTGCCAGATGAAGAGCGAAATTCGAGGTTCTGTGACCACCGGATGTACTACGACCTCGACCTTTAACCCAGATCATCTTACTCTCTCCCCCTTCCACGTTTGCAACCAATAATATAATTGTCCCTAAACTGCTGTTGGAGTATAAGGTTGCTAGCGTGGAATGTTGACAGATTGTTCTGCACCAACTGGGTTACAATACGGTGCAAAGCAGAGTTGTACTCCGTTATAGACTTAAGGTCTTGGAAACGGAGTCTTAACCAATCGTATTGTACCGGAGGGAGGAGTATATCATTTTGTTATTGGAAACGATCCTACAGGGAGTTCCACAACATTCCGGGGTCCCTGAATGAGGATCTGAATGATGAATTCCTCACTCAGGTGGTTCATGAGAAAAATCAACGCTTTCGCCTTCAGGGCGTTAGTGGATTTCGAACCTTCGAGAATTATTTCGCTCAACTCATTTAAGGCTAGATGGAATTCGACATCTATCGCCCATGTCAGGTAGTTATTACCATCGAGAGCAAGCTCATCGAATTCTTTCATGGTAATATCATATATTTTCACTACGATTTTAAAGTGACATGGTAAGAGTTGTGACCAATTTATTGACAACGGAGAAATAATGATTTATTTAATTATTCTAGAGCACATAGATACAAGTATTGGGCGTCGTCTATCCAAAACATAAATTTACGGTCCGACAAATACCGGGCGCCGCCTACCCTGGCATAATATGCGGACTATAAAGAAATAAACTATGTGCGGAAAAGTAATGCACGTAGGATAATTAAATCACATAAACATGCATAAACAATTAAGGAAGATAATCACATGAAAATAATTTCTAGAAAATATACGATTTAATAGACAGAAGAAATAATCATAAGAATAATTATTTCATGTATATTAACGCAATTTAACGAAATATTTTCAGGATTAAAATAAATTAAACACGGGTTTTGTGATATCAAGAACGCAAACGAAATAGGGTTAAGAGATCACAAGAATCCGGGAAAAAAATACCGCGTGGGTCGCGCACGGCGGACGGGAAGCGTCGCACGTAGGGTGGTCGCGTATGGGCGCATGCGGCCACGGGAGAGGGCGCGCACGGTTGCGGACGGCGTTGGGGCGAGATGGGCGCGCGCGAGCGGCGGCGGGAGCTGGCGCGCGCGAGCGGCGGCGGGAGCTGGCGCGCGACGGGCGCTGCTCTCGTGTGGCGACGGGCGCGCGACATGCGCTGCTCGCGTGCGTCGTCTCATGCAGCGGACGGCGGCGGTCGTACGCCTTCGGGACGTCGGTCGTTGCTCGTCAATTCAATACACAATAATTAAATCCAACAATCAATCATGAATCAAATAAAATCATAGCATAGGTACATATGAAAACATGGAAATTCATATGAAAATAAATTAAGGGCTTACCGTATGATCTCGGTTAGAGACTCGTGCTGATAACGTGTTGTAAATAAGTGCGTAAATTAAAAAGACAACGTTTGTTGACCCAGTTCGTGGGGAACGATTACGTCTGGGGGCGATCCAAGCCAGAAGTTTCACTAATGATCTTGTGTATGATAGTGATTACAATAATGAATACAATGATCTATTTATAAGAATAAAACCCTAGTCTAAGATATAAAGCCCGTTGAGTTTCTTGGTCCATAAGTAATGTCCACATCAAATCTTCTAGATTTGGAATAATAAATCTTCTAGATTTACAACAATAATAATAAGACTTTTCTTAATTTTTGTGGTCAGTTCAGTGTAAAAATTGATTGATTTGGAACTGAGGGAATATTTGTATTATAATTTTCTATATGAGGCTTATCAAAGCTTAATGCCTAAACTTCCTCTGGATGGTTGTAATTGTTGTAAATCTGGAAGATTTGATATTCTAAATCTAGGAGATTTGGTGTGGACATTACTTGAGGACCAAGAATCATATTGGGCTTTACCCATTAGACTAGGGTTTTTACTATTATATATATCCCATTGTATTCATGAATTAACAACAATATTAGTGGAACTCCTGGCTTGGATCGCCTCCAGACGTAGTCATTCTCGACGAACTGGGTCAACAAATTGTGTCTTCTTATTTACGCACTTATTTACAACACGTTATCAGCACGACGCCCCAACTAATTGAGCTAAAAGGTATGTCTCTCGGATTAATTCCCGTTGAATCTCATGAGTTTATTTCCTATCTCAAAATTATTTGTTCTTGTTTATACTCAAATTATATGCACAAATTTAATTATCATGATCCTTTTATGATGTGCGTTCATGATTAAATTATATGTCTTTTATATGTTATCTATTGAGTATATTGGTTGGATTGAGATCGAAAAATAAACACCGTGAGACGCACGACGTAGCACTGCTCGAAATGGCCCCGGAGCGCCGCTCGGGGCAGCGCCACGCTGCCACCCGGAGTGGCCGTCCAACGCCGCCGCCGCCGCGAGAGCCACGGGCGCCGCCACCCTTCGTTCACGGGCGGGGCTTGCCTGCTGCCGCCGCCGATAGCAACGCGATGTCGCCGCCCTTCGTTCACGGGCGAGGCTCGCACGCCGCCATCGTCTCTCGCCCGCGATCGTGATTAGGCGTGAAATTGTTATGTTTTGGTGCCGGATTTGCCCATGTTTTGAGTATTTTCGACGAGTGTTTGGAGTCAAATGAATATCATTTTTATAAACTTATTAATTTGTCTCTTTGGTTTTCATAGATGGATAGAGGGCGAAAAGAGGAGTTCGTAGGACTTTGAATCGGCCAAAACGGACTCCCGGTTGAGAAGTTATGAAGGTTTTACGAACATGTGTACAGCCAGCGGTCGAGCGCCTCGCTCGACCTCTTGACCCGCTCGACCACCAAGCTCGAATGGGGCGCTCGAGCTGTCCCGCTCGAGCGTTTTTGCGTGTTTTTGGCCCAAAATCGCCCAAATTCGTCCCAAAGCCTATATATACCACTTCCAAGCATATTTTCACATATCACAACATACCAACACATATTTTTACATATTTTGAGCGAGGAGAAAGCTTGGGAGGGAGATTAGAAGAGTTTTATACGTTGTAATCGAGGTTTTAATTTACGAATTCTTCGTTTTAGTATTTCTTTTGAACGTATTAGATTAATTCTTTCTTTCTTTATTCTTTGAGACGATTAAACCTAGTTTTTCAGATTTATATAGATTTCTTTAGAGACTTTAATTTGTTCTTTCGTTTATGTTCTTGATTTCTTTCGTTAATTCAATTATGCATATGTTTATTGTTCTTGTGATTGCTTTTATTATTCAAACCACCATGTTAGGCTAGAACCCTTGCATGCTTGGGGTAGGATGAACTCGTAGAAGTAGGATGTGGGTATGTAATTAGGGTAACTTGTGACGTTAGGTTTTAATTCTCTTGATTAATGAATTCTTAAAATCAATCTTCACTTTGCCTTTGAATTTCGTTCGAAAAGTGTTAGAGAGAGGACGGCCGTATCACTCTTTAACAACGAGTAGACTTAACGAGAGGGTTTAGGAAGGGTTAATTCATCTACCAGTTTAGCGAAGGAGGACGACCGCATCACCTTAGTTAAATTAGGGTCTCATTAATCTAGCACAATCTATTAACTTGTTAGTAGATTAGTGAAGTCGAGTGTTAGGGTAAAATATTAGGGTTTAGAATCTTGAGCTTTCACCTTGCATTCTTAGACTTAGGTTATTTCTTGTGTGTCACAGTTATTCTGATTATGTACCTGCTCCGTTAGTATACGTAGGGATTCCAATCCTAAGCATCACCATCTCTCATTAGAACACAACCCTTAGTTAATTTGATTTCTTTAGTATTTTAGTTTACTTAGTTTAATTCAGTCTTTTAATTAATCTTTCAAAAACCCAAAAACATTACACTCATATTAACTACGACGCGTAGATCTTCAGGGATCTGTTCGCATACACACTTTCCCTTGGGTTCGATAATACTTGGTCCCTATACTTGCCCATACTACTGTGAACCCGTTCTCTTGCGGGGTAACTACTAGTAGAAAGCTAGTGTAGTTCGCTTCAAGTCAATGGCGCCGTTGCCGGGGATGGCGTTGTATGCTTTTTGAATAGGACTTGTCGATAGCTTAGTAGTTAGTAGTGAGTGCTTTCTTTTCTGTTTTATTTTTATTTTTATTTATTCGGCAGTTGCGTTTTGATCCTTCTGCTAGTGTGTCAGGTTTATGAAAACACGCTCACAAGGCAATACGAGCGAAGAGAGGTTACCTGCAGATCCTGAGACGATAGCAAGGAGAAACCGAGCCTTCTTGAGAAGGATGAACGCGGCCGACTTAGGGAAAGAACCAATGGACATCACTAATGAGTTGGAAGATGCCGAGAATGAGTTCAACCAGGGGTTGAACCGGGTTGACTGCACTGAGGGCAACACCAGTAAGAACCAAGATCCGTTAGGGGATAGTCAGAGCCAAAACCCGAGTGCACAAAACGTCATTAATCCAGCTCAGAATTTTGTCCATAATCCTCTGAACAACCCTGCTTACCCACAAAACCCAAATAACCCTTTCAACAACCCAGTATACCAACATTACCCATACCCACCATACCCTTATCCACCATACCCATATCATCCACCTCCTGCCTATAACCAACCACCTGTTTACCAACCACCACCGCCCCAACAAGTACCAGTACCTGCTGCTAATCCTCAACACGTTCCTCAGAACGTAGATCAACATATGGCAATTCGAGGGAGGTTTGCAGCGCAGCCACATCGGTACTATAATGGAGTGGCATTGCCTCCTGTTGAGGCAAATAACTTCTCTATTTCCCCAGGAATTTTAAAGCTGCTGACCGAGAATCAGTTCAAGGGGGTGATCGGGAAGGAGAATCCTCATACACATCTGAGGAGTTTTCTCATGATAGCATCTACTTTCAATTACAATGGCATGTCTGAAGATGCCAAGAGGCTTAGGCTGTTCCCATTCTCATTGACGGGAATAGCCAAAGAGTGGTACGATAATACGCTCCCGCGGGGAGGTATTACCACTTGGGCCGAGCTCGAGCGTCTGTTCCTCGAGCGATTCTACCCTCCATCTAGGACGATCAAGGCTAGAATTGAGATCTCGTCCTTTCGCCAGAAGTCTGGAGAGGAATTACGCCAAGTGTGGGAGAGATACTCAAACATGCTGATAGAGTGCCCGCAGCACGGGTACAATGAGGGAGATATTATGGCATTCTTCTACAGCGGTGCCAACAAGGCGGGGCAAGACCATTTAGACGCATGTGCGGGCGGAGCATTCCTGAATCAAGGCATAGAGAGGTGTAGAGAGATCGTGGACAACATTGTCACGAATGCCGGGGCTTGGAATGGAGATGCGGACTTCCAGAAAGTGAATCAGGTTGAAGAAGGTGAAGGGACGAGAAGGCTGTTGATGGCCATGATGGAGAAGATCAACAACCTCGAGTTGGGGAAGAATTTGGTTGGAGAGCATGCAACAGAGAAGGAAATAGTAGACCAGCCAAGTGGACAACAAGAGGTAGCCAATTACATGGGAGGTCCGTATTACAATCAGAATGGCTACCAAGGTGGTAATCAATATGGAAGGTCTTCTTATGGCCAACCTTTTGTACCACCAGGTCCACAGCCTCCTCCTAATCAGTGGAGGAACAATCAAGGAGGCCAACAGCCTCCTCAAAACACATGGAGAAAGAATGAGAATTTCTCATATGCTAACCCAAAGGCGGGTATTACAGTTCCTCCGGGTGTTGACCCAGGTTCAAAGCCTCCGGGTGGAGAAGGCGGTGCATCGACTGAGGAGATGTTGAGAGCGATCCTACAGAAGGTGGAGGAAGGAAGTAAGAGATTGTCATCATTAGAGTACGATGTGAAAGAGTTACATAAAAAGGGTGATCATCGTGATCAAGAGCTCCAGAAGATGAACGTTGAGTGGACTAGAACTCAACAAGAGAACAATCGAAGGTTCACTTCTATAGAGTTCCAAATGAGCCAGATTGCAAAGTCATTGAATAGAGAGCCTGGCAAATACCCTTCAATGCCTGAGGGTAATCCCAAAGAGCATTGTAAGGCTATCCAGCTTAGAAGTGGGACCTAATATGATGGTCCCGAGATGCCTGCTGATTCTGAGACGCTCAAAGAAGAAGTTGAGACAGAAGGGATAGAGTCTCAAGGTGATGGAGTTGAGGTTGAGAAGGAAGGAGTTAAGATGAAAATTGATGATAGGAGTAAAGAGAACAATGAGTCCCAGAAGGGGAAAGACTTTGAGGAGATAGAGAGGGTTCCAAAGTGGAAGAAGGCAAAGGAAGTAAGGGAAAAAGTGAAAGTGACCGAGCGAGATGAATGGGGGGTACCCAAATCTGTGATACCCATCCCGTATCCACAACGCTTTATGAAGAAAATGCTTGATGATAAATTCGCTAAGTTCCTTGATGTTTTTAAACAATTGCATATTAATATTCCTTTTTATGATGCTTTGGAACAGATGCCAAATTATGCAAAGTTTCTGAAGGACTTGATTGCGAAAAGACGGCGAGTGGATGAGCCGAAGTTGGTGCAGCTGAACCAAGAGGTGAGTGCATTAGTGCACAAGGCGCTTCCACCGAAGCTGAAGGATCCCGGGAGTTTCACGATCCTATGTGACATTGGGAACGGGATCAAGAAAAGAGCGCTATGTGATTTAGGGGCCAGCATCAATCTCATGCCCTTGTCGCTTTTCAAGAAGTTGGAAGGTGGTGAACTTCAATCCACGATGATGACGCTTCAACTTGCCGATCGGTCTATTACTAGACCTCAAGGAGTGGTTGAAGACGTCCTAGTGAGAGTTGGAGATCACATTTTTCCAGCCGACTTTGTAGTGCTAGAGATGGAGGAAGATGAGCACGTGCCCCTGATCTTGGGAATACCGTTCTTAGCAACGGCGGGGATGGTGCTAGACGTGGCAAATGGGAAGATTACATTGAAGGTTGATGATCAAGAAGTGAAGATTTTCCTATATGAAGCCATGAAGCACCCGAAGGAGGATGAGAGTTTGTATTGCATGGATGCAATTGATCCTCGTGTTGAAGACACACCTCTTATCCCTAATCCATCTCATATTCACAAATTTTATAATCCTTCACTTGATAATTTAACCCAAGAGCATTATGATCTGACTTATTTTGATAGGGATAAAGTGAAGAAGTTGAAGGATGAAGAGGTGAAAAGTGTGGATGTAACCCAGTTGGAAGGAAAATGAGGAGTTAAGAAGAAAAAGTCCAAATTCAAGAAAGCAAAAGAGCTCATGATGGAGGGGCATCAAGGAAAAGAATGCAACCACCACTCTTATGAGAGTAAGGGAGGTAAATTTGAGTATGATGTCCCATAAGCTCCTTTTAGCTTGGTCCGACATGAGGACCTTAAAAATAGCGCTGAATGGGAGGCAACCCATTTTTATTTGCTTTTGAGTGTTTTTAGTTTTTTTTCCTTTTATGTTATTAGGATGTTGTTGAGTCGTATGTTTAACCTCGTATTTGAGTAAGTTGCTTGTAGGCTTGTCTCGAAGGAGTGCCAAAGGAGTGGAGATTGAAGGAACCAACTTGAGACAAGGGAGTGTGCAAAGCTATTGAGAGAAATTGAATTATTTGGTTGAGGTAATCCACAACCCCAAACTTAGACCTCTAGCAAGGTCGAAGTTTGGGGGGGGGGTGGAGTTTTTTATTTGTTTTATGATTACATTGCACATGCATGCACCCCTTATCTTTGAGTTGAGTTGATTATTTGTGTCTTGAGATGCTCCTTGGGCTGATTTTGATTTGTTTTGTTACTCAATATTTCATGCCTATCAATTCTCTTATGCTTGTTGGTTGCTATCTTTGAGTATGATTTGATGAGTAGAGTTGAGTTGTGAGAGTGAGTAGGAATTTTATTGTGTGAGTGTTTGAGTTAGAGTGGATTTGAGAGAGAACCCGTATGCTTACAAATTTTCCTTCTGAGTGCTTGTGTGATGAGAGTGAGAATGCACTAGGACTAGCATGGATGTGAAAGCCGTGAGCTTTTGAGCCTTATGAGATTTTGATGCATTAATTAATCTCTTCGTTTGTGAGTGGATCGTCACCTTAGAGGATGCTAGAACTTGTGTGTGCTCTTGCTTCTTGATTGTGTCTAGTTTGATATGCCGAATGTGATCTTAGGCCATCTTTGTTTTTATTGAGTCACTTAGCCAAAATTTTCCTTACCAATGACATGTATCCCTTGCTAGCCCCTTTGAGCCTAAAGCTTATTTTATTTGCTAGCACATTTAAACACTATTCCAAGTTCCTAAGCCTTTTTGTCCCAATTTGAGTGGAAAATAGGAAAAGTGTGAAGGTTGAAGGGATTGAGTTGATTTGAGAAAAGGAATTATGATGGTTGAGTGGTGATAAAATAAGGGTGTGAATGAGATATGAGTTGTGGGAAAGAAAAAATTGAAAATGAGCAAAAGAAAAATTGAGCTCATGTGTTTGTGCGAAAAAGAAAAAAAAAGTGAAGTGATTGAAAAAAAAAGTGAAAAGAGTTAGAAAAAAAAATTGAAGTGTTGAGAAAAGTGGAATTGAAAGAGTGTTGATTGAATATGTTTGAAGTAGTCTGTTCCTAATCTCGAAGTGCCAAAGTTTGACTTTCTATTCTCCATTCACTTAAGTCACTTACCCATATTGTTATCCCACCTGTCCAAAGAGCCTACATTACAACCTTGAGAAAAGTCCTTTTTGATTCGGCATTGATTTCTAGAGTATGGTCGGAGTTGAAAGTGCTTACAAGCCTATGGCTGCCAATATAAGTGATTGATTATTTGAGTGAGTCCCTTTATCATTGATATACACTTGTGAGGGAGTGAAACACATCTTTGAGTGCACATCCATGTTTGATCTTGGTGTTTCTTGTTATTGTTGCATGAGTATGATGAAGGAAGGTGAGTGAGTATACTTTTGATTGATCTTTGAAGCTCGAGTTCATTTGCTTGCATGAGTTGATTCTTTGACTCATTCCTAACAATTTCACTTGACTTATTATTTCATTGCTTGAGGACAAGCAATATGGTAAGTTTGGGGGGGTTGATTAGGCGTGAAATTGTTATGTTTTGGTGCTGGATTTGCCCATGTTTTGAGTATTTTCGACGAGTGTTTGGAGTCAAATGAGTATCATTTTTATAAACTTATTAATTTGTCTCTTTGGTTTTCATAGATGGATAGAGGGCGAAAAGAGGAGTTCGTAGGACTTTGAATCGGCCAAAACGGACTCCCGGTTGAGAAGTTATGAAGGTTTTACGAACATGTGTACAGCCAGCGGTCGAGCGCCTCGCTCGACCTCTTGACCCGCTCGACCACCAAGCTCGAATGGGGCGCTCGAGCTGTCCCGCTCGAGCGTTTTTGCGTGTTTTTGGCCCAAAATCGCCCAAATTCGTCCCAAAGCCTATATATACCCCTTCCAAGCATATTTTCACATATCACAACATACCAACACATATTTTTACATATTTTGAGCGAGGAGAAAGCTTGGGAGGGAGATTGGAAGAGTTTTATACGTTGTAATCGAGGTTTTAATTTACGAATTCTTCGTTTTAGTATTTCTTTTGAACGTATTAGATTAATTCTTTCTTTCTTTATTCTTTGAGACGATTAAACCTAGTTTTTCAGATTTATATAGATTTCTTTAGAGACTTTAATTTGTTCTTTCGTTTATGTTCTTGATTTCTTTCGTTAATTCAATTATGCATATGTTTATTGTTCTTGTGATTGCTTTTATTATTCAAACCACCATGTTAGGCTAGAACCCTTGCATGCTTGGGGTAGGATGAACTCGTAGAAGTAGGATGTGGGTATGTAATTAGGGTAACTTGTGACGTTAGGTTTTAATTCTCTTGATTAATGAATTCTTAAAATCAATCTTCACTTTGCCTTTGAATTTCGTTCGAAAAGTGTTAGAGAGAGGACGACCGTATCACTCTTTAACAACGAGTAGACTTAACAAGAGGGTTTAGGAAGGGTTAATTCATCTACCAGTTTAGCGAAGGAGGACGACCGCATCACCTTAGTTAAATTAGGGTCTCATTAATCTAGCACAATCTATTAACTTGTTAGTAGATTAGTGAAGTCGAGTGTTAGGGTAAAGTATTAGGGTTTAGAATCTTGAGCTTTCACCTTGCATTCTTAGACTTAGGTTATTTCTTGTGTGTCACAGTTATTCTGATTATGTACCTGCTCCGTTAGTATACGTAGGGATTCCAATCCTAAGCATCACCATCTCTCATTAGAACACAACCCTTAGTTAATTTGATTTCTTTAGTATTTTAGTTTACTTAGTTTAATTCAGTCTTTTAATTAATCTTTCAAAAACCCAAAAACACTACACTCATATTAACTACGACGCGTAGATCTTCAGGGATCTGTTCGCATACACACTTTCCCTTGGGTTCGATAATACTTGGTCCCTATACTTGCCCATACTACTGTGAACCCGTTCTCTTGCGGGGTAACTACTAGTAGAAAGCTAGTGTAGTTCGCTTCAAGTCAGATCGACGCCACCACCCTATCGCCAGCGCCATCGCGTCGCCGCCGTTGCTGGAAGCCACCGCGTGTAACGCGGCCGTGTGCCACCACGACGCGGGCGGCTTCCCCCGGTGGGCGTACACCTGGAAACTCCCTCGGCCGCCTACGCGCGCCTCCGGGCGTCGTGTTGAGACGGCCATAATCGCGCTGGGAAGATGCCAGGAAAATCGGCCCCGATCGCGCCTGGCAGACGCGATCGGAGGCGGGATGTCGCGCATGGGGAACGCGATCCCACGGGCTGGTCGTGTCCCATAAGCGCGATCAGCCCCGATTTTTTTCAATTTTATTTATTTTCATTTTTCTTTTGTTTTTCGATTCTCTCCTCTCGCCATGTGTTACCTGCATAGTTTTACATGCACTTTTAGTCACATGTTGCAATCACCCCTTGTAAATTTTGTGATAACCCAGATTTTATTTCGGTTGTCGTATCACAAAATTTATATTATATAATCCTGAAAATGTTTCATTAAATTGCGTTAATATACACGAAATAATTATTCTAATGATTATTTCCTCTGTCTATTAAACCGTACATTTTCTGCAAATTATTTTCATGTGATTATCGTTATTTATTGTTATTGCATGCTTAAGTGATTTTATTATTCTACGTGCATTAACACTGTGCACATAGTTTATAGTCCGCTCTTTATGCCCGGGTAGGCGGCGCCCGATATTTGTCGGACCGTGAATTTATGCCTTGGGTAGACGGCGCCCAGTACGTGCATCTATGTGCCTTCGAATAACTAGATAAATCCTTGTCTCCCCGTTGTCTATGATTTTGGTCAATCCTCTTACCCATGTCACTTTAATTGTAGTGAATTATGTCTGATATTACCAAAAGAGAATTTGCTGAGCTTACTCTTGATGGTAGTAACTACCTGACACGGGCGCTAGATGTCGAAATACATCTAGCCTCGAACAATCTTAGCGGCACGATTGTCGATGATCCAAAATCAACTGACGCCCAGAAGGCGAAAGCTTTGATTTTTCTTAGGCATCATCTCAATCAGGACCTGAAAAATGAGTATCTCACTGAAAGAGATCCTGGAACTTTGTGGAAGTCCCTGAAGGATCGTTTCTAACAACAATATGATATACTCTTCCCTCAAGCTCAATACGATTGGTTGAACCTCCGTTTCCAAGACTTTAAATCTGTAACGGAGTATAACTCAGCCCTACATCGTATTGTGTCTCAGTTAAAGTTATGCCAGAAAACTGTAACTGAGGACGACTTAATCCAGAAGACTTTGTCGACTTTCCACGCAAGCAACCTTGTACTCCAGCAGCAGTATAGGGCTAAGAACTACACTGTACACTCTGAGCTAATTTCTGCACTTCTAGTAGCGGAAAAACACAACCAGCTCCTTATGCAGAATCATAATGCGAGGCCGGTTGGCTCGACAGCAGTGCCCGAAGCACATGCTGTAGCTCAAAGTGGTACAAGAGGTCGCAAGCGTGGAAGGGGGAGAGGGAGTAAACGAACTCGTAGTCAAGGCCGAGGTCGGAACAAATCCGGTAATTCAAGTGCCTCGAATGACAATCAAGCTCAGGTTCGTGGAAAGTATGCACCTAACACGAACACCGCTCCCCGAAAATCTGACAATCAAGATAAGGGTGAACAATCCTGCTACAGATGCGGATGCAAGGGCCATTGGTCTCGCACGTGTCGTACTCCCAAACATTTGGTCGAGGCTTATCAAAAGCAGCAGAAGGACGAGAAGGGGAAGGCTCCGAGAGTTGAATCTCACCATGCCAGTCTGCCCGAAGCAGATTCTGACCTAGACAATGCAGATCATAAAGGCATTGAGCTTAGGAATTTTGGAGATGACGAGTAGATTTACGTATTTAGTTATTCCTAGTACTTTGTTTTCTGAATAAAACAATTTCACATTATGTTTTGGATCCTTTCTTTCGGATATTTTATTTATGGATGAATTTATTAGCTTTGATGTGTTTACCTTAAATAGTTGTCCATGTGTTTATTCGGGTATTGCTGTTTTTATTTATGGCTAGTAAACATATCAGCTATTAGGTTTGGGTTAATTTCCTCTGACATGATGTATTGAGGTTGTGATTTATGATTGGTAGATAGCGCCACCACTCATATAATCTTATAGAAGAATTTTTTTTCCTTCTCCCCCGGATTGTACTATTTCTACAGCTGGCCGTCAAAACTCCATCTAGCCATGAGCATGAAATTACATGACCCAAACTTCTTTAAATTAGCCATCCGCGGTTAAATCATCCAGGACAATATATGATACGTAGGACCCTACCCAATTTGAATAGTAGAATCCTTCCTGTTGATGAATTTATTTGTGATGCATGTTCTAAGGGTAAGTTAATAGTGCGTCAGTCGCGCACTAAGGTTGGACTAGTGTCTCCGGTTTTCCTTGAAGTGAATTCAAGGGGACATTTGCGGACCGATTCACCCAGCATCAGGACCATTTCGTTATTTCATGGTCCCTATTGATGCCTCCACTAGGTGGATATTTGCATTTTGCTGTCCACCCGCAATCAAGCTTTTGCAAAGCTCATTGTGAAGACTATCGAGCTTGGAGCTCAATTCCCGGATTATCCAATTAAATCGATTTGCATGGAAAATCCAGCTGAGTTTAGCTCGAAGGCCATTATGGCCCTGGGAATTTAAGTGGAGCATTCGGTCCCCTACGTCCATACCCAAAATGGTCTTGCTGAAGCGCTAATAAAACGTATCAGATTTTTCGCGAGACCATTGCTTATGAACTCTAAACTACCCACCTCATGTTGGGGGCATGCAGTCCTACATGCATCCAAATCCGTCCAACTGCATATAATGATCATTCCCCCCTACAGTTAGTGCGTGGGAAAGAACCTAGCATTTTCCATCTGCGAATTTTTCGGATGTGCGGTATACGTACCGATTACGATACCCAAGCGAACCTCTTTGGGCCCACAAAGGAAACTCGATATTTACATCGGATATGACTCTCCATCCATCGTGAAATACCTCGAGCCTTTGTCCGGGGATCAATTAACTGCCCGGTTTGCTGATTGCACGTTCGATGAAGATTACTTCCCGGCATTAGGGGGAGATCCGAATTCAAAATTGAATGA
Source organism: Ballota nigra (assembly GCA_947034835.1). Lineage (NCBI taxonomy): Eukaryota > Viridiplantae > Streptophyta > Magnoliopsida > Lamiales > Lamiaceae > Ballota > Ballota nigra. The sequence goes on along the minus strand of OX344720.1, from coordinate 83,143,921 downwards.
ATGCCGGGAACTTACGTGGAACGTAAGTAATCTTCAGTATCTAGATCCGCGCACTAATCAATATGAACTAGAAGTTCAGAAGATCATTAACCTGCAGAACTTACCAAATAACCTGCCAGACGCGTTCACTGACCATAGAGGTGTGACTAGATCGCATATACCTGCAGTAAATGCTCCCCAAAGGGTTGAGGTCCCAAGTAAAATGAGTACTCATGCCCCCACACGCTAAAAGCGTAAGGGACCCTCGAGAGATAGTAACACACCTAAACGAAAGGCTAGCAAATCTGAACAGTCGAATGGAAAATCTCTAGAAGAGATCCGTCCAGATAACTCCAAGTCTCTAGGAGACGAGAGTCCTAGTGATGAAGCACGTGCACAAAATATTCCATGCACTAGGACCGTGGAACGACCAGACCCAGATACAATGGGAAATGAGGAAGGTCTGGTTGACGTAAACGTCAAAGTCTCTGTGAATCTCACAGATACGGGAGAAACATGTAATATAAATATTACTGTCGTTGACGACACATTTGCAGCGACATTTGCTCTTTCCATTAACGATCCGGATCCAGAACCCAAAACTATCGTAGAGTGCCGGAAGCGCTCCGATTGGGTAAAATGGAAAGAGGTAATTGAAGCAGAGCTCGCATCGCTTAACAAAAGACAAGTATTTGACTCTTTTGTTCGTACACCCGCGCGCGCTATCCCTGTAGAATATAAATGGGTTTTTGTACGAAAACGAAATGAGAACAATACTGTGGAGAGGTTAAAGCGAGGCTGGTAGCACAAGGGTTTTCGCAGAGACCCGGGATTGATTTTTATCAAACCTATTCTCCCGTCATGAACTCAACGTCATGGACTCAATAACGTTCCGCTATTTGATATCTTTGGCAGTTAAGTTGAATCTCCAAATGAGATTAATGGACGTAGTAACCGCGTACTTATACGGATCACTCAATGCCGACATTTATATGAAAATCCCAGATGGATTTAACATTCCTCAGTTAAGGGATGGTGAAAATCGCAGTATGTATAGCATACAACTGCGTAAGTCGTTGTATGGCCTGAAGAAATCGGGCCTCATGTGGTACAACCGACTTAGTGAATTCCTTCAGAAGAAGGGGTACACGTTCGATAAGGCTTTCCCGTGCGTATTCATGAAGAAATCACAAGACGGTTTTGTTGGAGTTATACGTGAAAGTATGCTTTTACTTTGTATAACTCGTGTATCAAACACTCGTTTTATGAGAATAATTCTTTTATCGTATTTGCTTTAGTTATGATTGAATGTTGAATTTCTATTGCAAACCGTTCAATATGTAGTACATGTTACATTGTAGTTAATGTGGTGATACCCGATCACGGAAGACAACATTAACAGTTTACTTGTAACTAAACGTACATTTTCACGACCCAGGTGGAATTGAACAATCCACCGTGAAAGGTCGATGTGTAAGGCTCAGATTGGTCTGTCTTGACTAAGAGATTGCACTAGCATATTTAGTATGTGTTGAAGAGGTCCTACAACGAGGATAAATTCTTCTGTTCTGAAAGGTGAAGAATTAGACCTCAGTGGTTGTTGATTTCTTAATCTCCGTCACTTAAATAAGACCGTGTGTGCTTAATAGTTACTGCTTTGATTCATGTTGGGTGAGAATCATTGCGACTTCGAACTTTGTGTCTTGGGCAGTAATATTAATCATACGACGGTTGCTAAGATTTAATACGGGGGTACGCGTGCGAGTACGGCTCGTGTGATTAGTTCCCTTGGTGGGCTCAGAAGTTTTATTGTACCAAATCTTGCAAGTGAAGAATTAGTTTCTTCGGTACGAATAATAATGTTGAGTTGTCTTTACTCCAAGGTGAAAGATGTTAATTAATTTAGAGCTATTCAGAAGCTTAATTAATTAATGGACTTGATAATCTTAAACGCGGGAAATAATAACCGGGAGCCCATATTATCGTAATATGGATTAAGATGGATAGTGCAATATTAATTTATTAGTGGTAATAATTAATATTAATGGGCTGAATTATATTGGGGCTCAATATTAAAATTCAGAAGTCCATTAGGAGGTCCAATCTTAATTCTCCTTAAGGCCCCTCAAGTAGCCCATTAAGTAGCCCAATAATGATAAGATGATTAAAATAAAAAGAAAATTATATTGCTGATTTTTCTTTAAAGTTTTCGAAAATTAGGATATTAAGAGAGATTAGATTTTGTTGATTTTCTTGGAAAGATATTATGGAGGATAAGTATTCTTGGAATACAAGATTATCTCATATATTCAAGAAGATCCAAATCTTGGATTCAATCTTATTATTTTCGAAAATTTCAAGTCTTATAGGTGAGTAAAATTTTTGTGGAATATTTTATTGTGGAGAAAAGAATATATGAGATATATTCAAGATTTCTTAGAGTCTAAGAAAAGATTTTCTCCAAGCCCAAATAATCCTATAATTTTCGTCCACTCTCATCTATAAATAGGGGATGATTATTTCATCCCCAAGCACATAATTCCATGTGTTGGAAAAATCAAGAAGCATAGATATTTTTCTTTTTCCTTAGTTTATTAAATTACTTGAAAGCATCTCCCACCGGTGATCAAGTGAGGTGAAAAGGGAAATACTTGAGAAGGCTTTGGGTTGATAGAGCGAGATTATAATTGTCCCGTATATCCAAAGGCAAATTCTACAAGAGGTACGTTAATCGCATATTTACTTGTTTATTCCGCCTAGTTAATATGTAAAATTAATTCAACATGCATGATGAAAAATTAGTTGTTGGAATTATTATTTGAATTAATTAGGATTAATTCATGCTAGTAATAATTGTATTTAAATTCGTATTTAAATTTCATCCCGAATAGATTCCGGGCACCCCTATTTTCCCAACAACTGGTATCAGAGCCACGGTTTCGGCCTCTGAATTTTAAATTGGAATTTAAATTGTTAAACATTAAATTGAAATTGGATAGTAGAATTGTTAGATCTTTTTTGCAGGTATCCAATTGTCATGGTTTTAATGTTGTTAATTTCATGCGTGTGAATTAATTGTTTTTTAATTCGATTCGTTCGAATTCGTTTTTCTCGTGAGAAAATCCACGAGTAGATTAGTTGTTTTTATTTTGATTCGATCATTGTAATAGACTAGTCTAGATCTAGTATTTTTTTTTTTTGTAAAAATAAATTGTAACTGGATCGTGACGAAGAACGAAGAATTAAAAACAGCGTACCCAGACGACGCATACAAGCGTGGCACGTGTATGGACGTAAAATCATGCAAGGGGTGAAGAAAACAAAGACGAACGGCGAAAAAATGGCGCACGGGGGTGCACGGCGCACGCCGTGCGCAACGGAAGCACGGCGCCGCGCGCACGCGTGCGCGCGCCTCGGGCGCGGGCTGCAGCGCCTCGGGGTGCTCCGGGCGGCACCTCGGCGTGCCTCCGTGCAGCGCCTCGGGTGCACCTCGGGGCTGCACTTCGGCGCGCTTCGGGCAGTGCTTCGGCGTTTTTTGGGCCGGGAAGCGCGCGGGCCCACTTCGTGGGCTGACGAGCGCCGTATCTCGGTCCGTGGAATTTTTTCGGTTCGTGTTTTTTTTTCGTGTGATTTTAAACGTCGTCCCGAACCCCAAACGATGCTGTTTTTGAAGAAGTGTTGCTGTTCGAGTGGGAGCACGTCGAGACGAATGTCGGAAAGCAACAATGACGATTTTTCGCATCAATACGTGAAGAAATTAAACCGTGACAATTGGATTTGAGTGCTCCAATGTGTTTAATTTTGTTTTGATGGATGTTTTATTTCGTGCACCTATTATTATTTGTTAATATGTGTTTGCATGAATTTAATTGTCCAAGAAAAACCTTACTTTCGAAAATTACTAAGTATGTTTTTATAATCGCAATTTTATTCCGGATATTAAAATTGAATTATTTTGACCTCCATAATTTATTTATTTGTGAAGTTCTTTTGGAATACATTTCCCCCCCGGATCGGCCAAAAGAACGGATTTCACATGAATAAATTCCGAAAGGATGATTGTGGATTATTACTAGTGGCGGTATTGACCCTCACCACGAGTGGCTTGCTCAAAGCGAAATAATAATCCTATATTTAATTATGGTTATTACTTAGGCATAGGGAATTGATATTGACTTACTCCCCTCGGAGTCCCTGTCGGTTTCTATGTGGTCAAAGTGAGAGCCAACTATTAATTTTGAATTAAGGATTTGTAACTTTTAAGTTTGTAATCCGCTTGAATGTGTTTAAATGTATAGACCACCCCTCGTGGCGCATTTAAATTGTTTCGAGATGTTGGCTGATGCATGATTATATTGTTTTAAGGTTTCAATATAATCGATGTGATCGAATTATGTGATAATTTCGTATTTTTCTAGATATTGATATGAATGTATGTTTTATTCTCAGTTCATCATGTCGCAACCTTTTAATCCACTGTTTAGTATACTTAAAGATAACAAACTTGTTGGTGAGAACTATGTTGATTGGAAACATAACCTCAATATTGTCCTAACCGCTCAACACCACAAGTGGGTACTTACTACTCCTAAGCCCCAAGAGCCTGCCGAAGATGCCACGAAAGCGGACAAGAAAGAGCATAAGAGTTGGTTTGACTCCGATGAGATGGCTAGGTGTACTATTCTGGCTTCAATGTCAGATGTGTTGCAACACCAACACCAACACATGGAGACCGCCTCTGAGATAATGCAAAATCTTGAAGTGATGTTTCAACATCAAAACCGTACGACTAGGCAAATCACCATGCGAAAGATGCTTTCGTTGAAAATGGTGGAAGGTACGCCCGTAAGGGATCACGTAATCGAGATGATGGGTTATCTCAACAAGTTGGAAGTACTTGGTGCGGAATTTGACCTCCCTACTAAGGTCGGTTCCGTTCTCCATTCTCTGCCAAAAAGCTTTGAGCAGTTTCAGTTGAACTATCAAATGAATGACCGGGCAAATAGTTTGCCCGAGCTCTTGCAAGCTTTGGTATCGGCGGAGACGCTAATGGATCACCAAACCGTTGCTATGGTGGCAAACGGTCCGTCTTCCTCTTCGGGTCCCAAGGGAGGGAAGAAGAGGAAGAGGACGAAGGGCCAGACCCAAGCAAATCCAACCGTTGCGAAACCCAAGGCAAAGGGAGAATGAGGTGGAAAGAAAGCTGCTAAGGGTAAGTGTTTTAATTGTGGTGAGAATGGACATTGGAGGGAGACCTGTTCTAAGCCTAAGAAGGGTGGAAAGAAAGGTAAGTCTCATGCTTTAGTCGTTGAAACATATGTTGCGGCGTATGCTGCCCACGTTTGGGTAGTGGATACCGGGGCAACTGATCATATTTGTTTCACTCTTCAGGGGTTCCAGCTAACCCGACGACTTAGCAAGAATGAGATCACAATCACTTTGGGGGATGCTACGAGAGTGGTAGCCGAAGCAGTGGGAGTCGTGCACCTATCTTTTGAAGATAGAGTTTTAATTTTAAGAGATGTTTTATACGTTCCGAACTTTAGGAAGAATTTAATTTCGGTTTCTAAGTTGTTTTTTGATGGATATTCAGTTACTTTTAATAAAGTTGTTACTGTTTCTTTTAAGAATGATGTTATCTGTCATGGAACGTTGGTAAACAATCTCTATACGATTAAGTGTGCACACCACTCAAATAACGAATCTAATAACACGTCGATCATTTCGAGCAATAAAAGAAAGCGTTCTTCGGAGATGAACGAAACACTTCTATGGCATCTTAGACTAGGTCATATTAATCTAAAGCGGATAGAGAGATTGGTGAAAGACGGATCCTTGGAATCGCTCCAAGTCGAGCCGCTTCCAACTTGTGAATCCTGTTTAGAGGGTAAGATGACCAAGAGGGCATTTGGAGCCAAGGGGAATAGAGCCACGAAAGTGTTAGAACTCGTTTATACCGATGTGTGTGGTCCAATGACGATCAAAGCGAGAATGGGGTATGAGTATTTCGTTACCTTCATTGACGATTACTCAAGATATGGGTACATTTACCTTATGCGGCATAAGTCTGAAACTTTTGAAAAGTTTAAAGAGTTTAAGGCCGAAGCCGAGAAACATAGGGAAAAGAGTATCAAGTTTCTACGATCAGATCGTGGAGGCGAATACCTCAGCGATGAATTCTTGAACTACCTATCGGACGAAGGGATCATATCCCAGTTGACCGCACCGGGAACCCCTCAACAGAACGGTGTGGTGGAACGAAGAAACCAGACTCTTTTAGAGATGGTCAGATCCATGATGAGTTATTTGGATTTACCCAAGTCGTTTTGGGGTAACGCCTTGGAAACGACGACTTATATTCTAAACTTGGTGCCATCCAAATCGGTTCCTAAAACCCCAATGGAATTGTGGACCGGGCACAAGCCCAGTCTAAGACATTTGCGGATTTGGGGTTGTCCGGCATACGTGCTAGACAAGGGAGTCGGTAAGTTGGATCCACGTTCGGAATTAAGGTTGTTTATAGGATACCCTGCGGGAACGAAAGGGTGTATGTTCTATAGTCCCAAGGATCAAAAGACCGTGATTAGTACACACTTTAAATTCTTGGAGGAAGACTATATGAACAATCGGAAACCTAAAAGTGAAATTACCTTAGAAGAATTGAGAGGTCAAACCTCGATACCAAGTATACAAGATGATGTACCACACGTCACATCTTCACAACCGGAACCCCGTCGTAGTGGGAGGGTTCCTAGGCAACCCGAGAGATTCATGGGGATAGGAGAATCTTCGGATTTGGTTCCCGGTGTTGAATCAGACCCATGGACGTATGACGAGGCAATCCAAGACAAAGACACGGAGTCGTGGCAAACGGCAATGGAAGCCGAGATGGGTTCGATGGATCATAATCAAGTGTGGGAGTTGGTCGAGCCACCCAGTGGGGTAGAACCCATTAGATGCAAGTGGGTGTACAAGAGGAAAAGAGGACCGGACGGAAGGGTTGAAACCTTCAAAGCGAGGCTTGTGGCCAAAGGGTATACTTAGAAAGAAGGGATCGATTATGAGGAAACTTTTTCGCCTGTAGCTATGCTTAAGTCCATCCGTATTCTCTTATCGATCGCTGCGCACCTAGATTACGAGATCTGGCAAATGGATGTCAAGACGGCTTTCCTTAACGGAAGTCTTGACGGGATAGATATCTATATGCAACAGCCCAAAGGTTTCATTGAAAAAGGCCAAGAGAATCTCGTATGCAAGCTCAAGAGATCCATTTACGGACTTAAGCAAGCATCGCGTACTTGGAACCAGTGTTTTGATCAAGTGATTAAGTCTTATGGGTTTGATCAAAATGAGTTCGAAAGTTGTGTGTATAAGAAGCGTGACGGAACTGCGGTGGTATTCTTAGTATTATACGTAGACGATATTCTGCTCATTGGAAACAATGTAAAGGTATTGTTAGACGTAAAGGTATGGCTGTCAAAACAATTTGATATGAAGGACTTAGGGGAAGCCGGTCACATCCTTGGGATCAAAATCACTCGCGATCGCAAGAAGAGGATGTTGGGCTTATCGCAAGCTTCATACATTGACACTGTTTTGAAGCGTTTCAGCATGCAAGATTCCAAGAAAGGTTTTGTACCTTTTAGGCACGGAATCCATCTATCGAAAGAAATGAGCCCTAAGATGCAAGCGGAGATAGATGACATGAAAGGTGTTCCGTACGCTTCGGCCGTAGGAAGCCTTATGTATGCAATGCTGTGTACGAGACCGGATATCTGCTTTTCCATGGGCATGGTGGCAAGATATCAAAGTAATCCCGGGAAAGACCATTGGACTGCCGTAAAGTGCATCTTGAGGTATCTGAAAAGAACTCGGGAGCGGATGCTGATTTACCAGTCAGATAGTCTAGTTCCCGTAGGATACACGGACTCGGATTTCCAATCAGACATAGACTCAAGAAAGTCAACCTCAGGTAGTGTATTTTACATGGGAGGAGGAGCCATTTCATGGAGAAGCGTAAAGCAGAAATGCATCGCCGATTCGACCATGGAAGCCGAGTATGTAGCTGCTTGTGAAGCAGCGAAAGAGGCAGTTTGGCTCAAGAACTTCTTAGTGGACTTGGACGTTGTTCCGAATTTGCCCGACAAGATAACTGTCTTTTGTGACAATGCCGGAGCAGTTGCAAATTCAAAGGAACCGAGAGCCCACAAGGCCAGCAAACACATAGAAAGAAAATACCATCTTATACGAGAAATCGTTAAGAGAGGAGATATAGAGGTGGCAAAGATAGCGTCGGGTGACAACCTAGCGGATCCATTCACAGAGGGTCTGCCTCAGAGTACATTCGAGAGACATGTGGATGGAATGAGAGTCAAGACTATTGCCAATTTGCTTTAAGTATAAGTGGGAGGAATTATTAGGTTAGTGTAGGTTGACATGAGATGTCACGGAGAGCTACTACACTAAGACATGCGTGATGTATACTAAAAGCAGACTTTAAGTATAAGTGGGAGATTGTTGGAGTTATACGTGAAAGTATGCTTTTACTTTGTATAACTCGTGTATCAAACACTCGTTTTATGAGATAATTCTTTTATCGCATTTGCTTTAGTTATGATTGAATGTTGAATTTCTATTGCAAACCGTTCAATATGTAGTACATGTTACATTGTAGTTAATGTGGTGATACCCGATCACGGAAGACAACATTAACAGTTTACTTGTAACTAAACGTACATTTTCACGACCCAGGTGGACTTGAACAATCCACCGTGAAAGGTCGATGTGTAAGGCTCAGATTGGTCTGTCTTGACTAAGAGATTGCACTAGCACATTTAGTATGTGTTGAAGAGGTCCTACAGCGAGGATAAATTCTTCTGTTCTGAAAGGTGAAGAATTAGACCTCAGTGGTTGTTGATTTCTTAATCTCCGTCACTTAAATAGGACCGTGTGTGCTTAATGGTTACTGCTTTGATTCATGTTGGGTGAGAATCATTGCGACTTCGAACTTTGTGTCTTGGGCAGTAATATTAATCATACGACGATTGCTAAGATTTAATACGGAGAAACGCGTGCGAGTACGGCTCGTGTGATTAGTTCCCTTGGTGGGCTCAGAAGTTTTATTGTACCAAATCTTGCAAGTGAAGAATTGGTTTCTTCGGTACGAATAATAATGTTGAGCTGTCTTTACTCCAAGGTGAAAGATGTTAATTAATTTAGAGCTATTCAGAAGCTTAATTAATTAATGGACTTGATAATCTTAAACGCGGGAAATAATAACCGGGAGCCCATATTATCGTAATATGGATTAAGATGGATAGTGCAATATTAATTTATTAGTGGTAATAATTAATATTAATGGGCTGAATTATATTGGGGCTCAATATTGAAATTCAGAAGTCCATTAGGAGGTCCAATCTTAATTCTCCTTAAGGCCCCTCAAGTAGCCCATTAAGTAGCCCAATAATGATAAGGTGATTAAAATAAAAAGAAAATTATATTGCTGATTTTTCTTTAAAGTTTTCGAAAATTAGGATATTAAGAGAGATTAGATTTTGTTGATTTTCTTGGAAAGATATTATGGAGGATAAGTATTTTTGGAATACAAGATTATCTCATATATTCAAGAAGATCCAAATCTTGGATTCAATCTTATTATTTTCGAAAATTTCAAGTCTTATAGGTGAGTGAGATTTTTGTGGAATATTTTATTGTGGAGAAAAGAATATATGAGATATATTCAAGATTTCTTAGAGTCTAAGAAAAGATTTTCTCCAAGCCCAAATAATCCTACAATTTTCGTCCACTCTCATCTATAAATAGGGGATGATTATTTCATCCCCAAGCACATAATTCCATGTGTTGGAAAAATCAAGAAGCATAGATATTTTTCTTTTTCCTTAGTTTATTAAATTACTTGAAAGCATCTCCCACCGGTGATCAAGTGAGGTGAAAAGGGAAATACTTGAGAAGGCTTTGGGTTGATAGAGCGAGATTATAATTGTACCGTATATCCAAAGGCCAATTCTACAAGAGGTACGTTAATCGCATATTTACTTGTTTATTCCGCCTAGTTAATATGTGCAATTAATTCAACATGCATGATGAAAAATTAGTTGTTGGAATTATTATTTGAATTAATTAGGATTAATTCATGCTAGTAATAATTGTATTTAAATTCGTATTTAAATTTCATCCCGAATAGATTCCGGGCATCCCTATTTTCCCAACAGGTTTTTGCATCATATCCGTATATGTTGATGACCTGAACATAATCGGAACATGCAAAGAGATTGAAGAAGCCAGTTCAATCTTGAGAGCTGAATTCGAAATGAAGTCCTTGGGTAAAACCAAGTACTGCCTCAGCTTGCAGATCGAGCACCTCCCAGAAGGAGTCCTTGTTCATCAGTCGACCTACGTGAAGAAGGTATTGGATAGATTTCACATGGATAAATCTCATCCACTTAGCACCCCGATGGTTGTCCGATCCCTCGAAGTGGATAAGGATCCATTTAGGCCAAGAGAAGATTCAGAAGAAATTCTGGGACCAGAAGTTCCTTATCTTAGCGCTGTTGGAGCTTTGCTCTATCTTGCAAATTGCACCCGGCCGGACATTGCATTTGCAGTTAACTTGCTTGCGAGATATAGCGCTTCTCCTACGAGGAGACATTGGAATGGTGTAAAGCATGTTCTACGATACCTCCAAGGGTCTCAAGATCTTGGACTGTTTTATCGTAAGAACCAAGACAAAACCTTAGTAGGTTACGCGGATGCTGGCTATTTGTCTGATCCCCACAACGCCGTATCCCAGACTGGTTATGTTTTTCTCTGTGGTGGAACCGCAATCTCATGGAGATCGGTTAAACAATCCATGGTTACCACGTCTTCAAACCACTCAGAGATCATAGCTTTATTTGAAACCGCACGAGAATGTGTTTGGTTAAGGTCCTTGGTAAAGCACATTGGTGACTCGTGTGGTATCGCCAAGGGCGATACATCTTCCACCGTTATATTTGAAGACAACGCTGCTTGCATCGCACAAATGAGTAATGGGTACGTCAAGGGAAACCTGACGAAACATATTTCACCTAAGTTTTCCTACCCATACGAACTCCAGAAGAGTGGCGTGATTACCATTCAAAAGGTGCAATCTAGTAACAATCTTGCAGATCTGTTTACTAAATCCTTACCTACGTCTACTTTTGAAAAGTACGTTCGTGGTATAGGGATGCAAATACTTAAAGTGTTGTTGTCTTCAGGGGGAGCGATAACCTCGAAATAAATCTGGAAGATTTAGATCTAGAAGATCGATGACATTCCTCCCACTTATTATTATGACCGATCCTTAGCACGTGGAGTTTTTATGACAAGACATTTATGTCGTAATGTCCAAGGGGGAGTGTTGTAAATCTGGAAGATTTGATATTCCAAATCTAGGAGATTTGGTGTGGACATTACTTGAGGACCAAGAATCATATTGGGCTTTACCCATTAGACTAGAGTTTTTACTATTATATATATCCCATTGTATTCATGAATTATGTACTCTCATACACAACAATATTAGTGGAACTCCTGGCTTGGATCGCCTCCAGACGTAGTCGTTCTCGACGAACTGGGTCAACAAATTGTGTCTTCTTATTTACGCACTTATTTACAACAGTAATCACATTTTTTGTGAGACTATTTCTCTTATAGCAATTAAATTCATTGACCTATCAAATAGAAAAATGTATAAGAATTTATGGGTAGAATTGTACTAATTAATTTAAATTCGTCGAGTATTTGTCTACTGTATTTGACACTGCTTTTGCTCCATGTTGAATTTTGACGATGCACACAGGACAGAATAATGCCGTAATTATTCAGTGTTCCACAGTCTAAATATTAAATTGAAATGCCAAAAAAAAACCAAGACAAACCACTATAATTTTGAATTCATGTATTAAAGAGCTAGAAAGTGAAATACATATTAAATTATGAAATATATACATAAGATTTAATTTGCAGGGCAAAAGCCCAAAAAGAAAATTCAAATGTGCTCTTTTTTAATTGGCCAAAGTTATATAAAGTCATTTTTCGTTTTTGATTAGTTTGTAAATTTGAGACTAGAGTTACATTTGTAATAAAAGGCAAAGCCTTCGCCCCCAGGGACCCCATCCCCTGGCCCGTGAGATTAGAGTTAAAATGCTAATTGTTGTATTGTTTTTTTTGTACACATGTATTCTTTGGGTTTTTCTTAAACCCGTGTGAATAATTTTTTTTTTACTGATAAAAAAAAAATACAGTTCTTCATTTTATAAATACACTTCACCTAAAAATTGTTCGAAAAAAAAAATCCGAAAAAGTAGCAATTCTTTTATTTCAAAAAATGCATATATTTAGTATTTTTTTTTTGTATTTTCGGATTTTTTTTTTTAAATTATCAAAATTTTCGAATTTTTTTTTCAAATAATTTTTTGGGTGAGTGGAGTGTATTAACAAAAGATAGAATGTAATTAAGCTCAACCGACAACAACAACAAATAAAATGTTTTTTTTTTGTGTATTTTGCAAAATAAAGAACTTTCATATTCCTAAACGATTATATTTAGAGGGGTGTTTCAATTGGGATTCTATCGGATTTTTTTGGACTTTGAAAAGTCTATGAATTTAGAAAATCTATAGACTCTATATAGAGTTTGACTGACTTTTTTTATTGATTTATTTGGATTTTCATAGACTTTACAGGATTGTGGAATACATTTTTTTTATTGATTTACATGGATTTACATAGACTCCGGCGCTGGAACCATTGATGCAAATATATATGGGACATACTTGTATATATAAAAAAAATTATCCAAATTATTTAAAAAAAAATACATTAGTTAAAAAAATACATTATTATTCCATCTTCATTTCCATCACCGTTATACCCGCCCTCATTAGAAGTCTCAGGTTGTTAGAAAAGATTTTGGAGAGTAAAATTTATTTATATTTTTTTAAGAGTAGACTTGACAACGGGGCGGGTAATCCCCAAAGCAAACAGGGACGAAATTTTTTTTTGCCCCGTAGACGGGGACCGGGATAGTATTCTCAGCCCGGGGGATCCCCGTCTCGTTTCCCGCGGGGAACCGCATTATTTTTTATATAATTAATATATTTATATATAATTTTAATGTTAAAGTAAATTACAAATAAATATTTCATAGTTTCTACTCAATTAACTATTTATTAAAAATTATATTTTTTTATTTAATGTTATGTTATTAGTTCCAAATTATATTATTTTCACTTTAGTATATATGTTAATTTAAAATATTAGAATTAGAGGTTCTTCAAATTGTTTAAATTAATTTTTTTTAACACCAACTTAAAGTAATTGTTGTGTATATTTAAAGTTTTTAATTTACATATTTTTTTATATTTTAAAAATGAGATAAAAAAATAAGTAGGCGGGGAATGGGAAATCGCTGCGAGACGGGGATGGGGGAAAAAATTTCCCATTTATTTTGCAGGGACGGAGATGGGTAATGACCCCCGTCCCCGCCCCGTTAACATCCCAATGGAAAAGAATCAAAGAAAGTCCATAGACTGTTAAATACTTAAAGATTTTTTAAGACTTTTCAAAATCCGTAGAAATCTCTAGTTATTAGAAGAGATTTTGAAGAGTAAAATCTATTCATATTTTGGAAGGGAAATCTAAGAAAATCCGTGGAGTATTAAAATCCATAAACTGTTGAATACCTAAAGATTTTTTAAGACTTTTTAAAATCCGTATTGAATACCTCAGGATTTTTAAAGACTTTTGAAAATCTAGATTGAATACCCCCAAACTTTAAAAGTCTAAAAAAATCCTATAGACTCTACAACCAATACACCCCTCTTAAATTCCATCTAATCTTTACCTAATGAAAAAGGGAAACCAACCAATTTTTACTTGATGAAAAAGGGAAACAGAGAAATTTTAATTTTAATCCATGTGAATTCACATTTTCACGGCCGATATCTTAAGCCAATGTTTCATATGCACTTGGTGTATTTACTCAATAGTTAAAACTATTTACAGTAAAAAGTGTGGATTAATTATAAAAATAATATCAATTCAGGACCTCAAAGATGGTAAAACTATCACTTTAAGACCTATTTTTTCTTTCTATCGATTCAAAGCTTGAAAGATAGAAAACTATCAATTCAAAACCTGAAAAATAGAACATATCAATTTAAAACTCAAGAATATTTAGACCAGGTTTGACATATTACAATTTATATTCTTATTTTATTTATATACATTATTATTTTTCCGTTAGTTCTTTTATTTTTTATTTTTTAATCACGTAAAATTATATATCTTTTAGATTTTTGAAATTATGATTTATAAAAATATTATCGGATAATAAGAAATTATTGGACATCAAATGCGGTCTTAAAATGAGCGAGTACTATAAATTAATAGTTTTATCTTTTATGCTTTGAATCGATAGTTTCAATCTTTCAGACCCTCGATAAGAAAAATCTTTCAAGCCTTAAATTAATAGTTTTACAATCTTTCTGGTCCTGAATTGATAAAACTTCATTATTCTATTGAAAAATGTAGGTTGATTAAATTAAAAAATAATCGATAATATTAATTTTTTTCAATATAATTAACTCACATTTTTCAATATGATCAAATTTAATTGGACAACCATCTTCTGATGCGATGGCTCGTGGATTGAAAATTATAAAATATTTTGTTGTGCTTTTCTTCTTCTAATTATTGTTTCGGATTTTGAGTTCGTTGGAGAATATGAGTCAAAAATGTACTTATTACTTTTAAATTATTGTCTTTAAAGTATTCAAAATTATCAACATTTTGTATTTGGTCATTATTGGTATCCTAGACTTATTAATTTATTCATTTGTATAATTTTGGGTAGGCCGGGAATTCTAATTACACGTTGAATTTTAGTTTAGTTTTGAAAATAAAATTAGAAGAACGGAGAAGAAAGAAGTTGTCTATGTACCCTAATTTATTAGTGACTCAACACTAATTGTATTGTATAATTGAATATAAAGAGTAAAACGTGAATACATAACCTCTAACCGAAACATGACTCTAGATTTGATTATAAAAGTAAAATTGAAGGTGACCTTAGTCCTGATTAGGAATATGATACTCCCTCCATCCAATAGAACTAGTTATACTTTCCATTTTGGTCTGTATAATAAAATTAATCTTATTTCCCAAAAATGAAATATTTCACACTCTTAATTTATAATCCATTTTACTTTTATACACCTTTTTAAATATGTATAAAAGTAAATAGTGGAGATGATCTTATGCCCATCGGTGGACACAATATGATATACCCACCGCGAATGTGATAATGACACATAAGCAAATAAAATCTATTAATTAAATTATAGTGGACCTACTACTTATGTGTTATTATCACATTCGCGGTGATTATATTATATTGTGCCCACCAATGATCATTTTCGAAGTAAATAGATCAAGTAAAATAAGATGAATTTTAAGTGAAAAAGTGGTGAGCATATAATTTAAAATTTGTACAACTAGTAGACATGAGAACTTCACATTATTATGATAACAAAATATGGCCAGGTCATTATAAATATTGATAGATTTAGGTTTATTTTAAATATTCCACCCCTATGAATTATTTTAAGAATTTATAAGACGTAATTAAAGAACTTTAGAGTCCAATCAATTCATATTGTTAGTAATCAATTTCATTTATGCATTTTCAATTTCAGAGCCTCGTGATCTTTTATAACCAATGAGGATTTTAGTTGATCCATGGTTATGTCAGAAAAGTTATATCAAATGCACGTTTATTTCATTTAAAATCAATTTTGTTTTTTATGTATAAAATAAAATTGCTCACCCGAGAATCACTAGCGAAAGAAGGAAGAAGAGTCCTTTCCAAGGACAAGGTTGAAATCCGCACCGGAAAGTGCTGGTTCGCTTGAAGAAAAGAATTTATACATGAATCATCAAAATGTATTGAATATTTTTACTAAGAATAATATTAATTGTTTTCAGTGAAGGATATTACTTATTTTCACTTCTTCAATAAAAACAACTAACACCCTTTAGTAAAAACAATTAATATCATTTTATTTTCACTAATTAATATTATACCTCAATCCCAAAGGAATTTGCACCATTGAAATTGCACGTAGATTAAGAAAATGAATAAAGCAGTGTCATATGATATGGGTAAATATGAATATATTTGTGTGAGTGTGCATATAAATCAATGTTTCCGTTTCAGGTAGTGTGCAAATTGGTGTGAGACGTCCAAATAAGAAAAATGTGCAAATTCCTCCGGAATGGAGGGAGTAATTGTTTTCACGGAAATATATTAGTAATTTTCACTAAAGAGTATTAGCTTGTTTCTGAAAACAAACTAGGACTCTTCATTAACAATTTCCAATCTTTAGTAAAAAACAACTGATACTCTTCTATACACACTAACTTTATATACTTACAAATAACTATTTAATTTATAAATTAACTCATATTATTTACATTTTTTTTGAAAATTTGTTAAAAATAAATGAGTACATTTTCGTGAATGGAGAAGTATTCATTGATATAATTTGAGAGGTTGATATGATCCCCCAAATTTGATAATTTCCCACTTTGACTTATAAAGGGGAGTTTTAGTCCATCACTCACTCCAGTCTCTCTCCATGACATCTGCTCAATATATAATACTGCATTAATTCAATCTTTACATAAATAAATAGCAGTAGCACACTCAAAAATCAAATCTCTGCTGTTGAATGAAATCCATTCCAAATTGGATAATAAAATCATTCTGTTACAATTGAATTCATTACTCCACTAATTCCGCCCTTTTTCTCTAGATCTGAGCTGAGCTAGGGTTTTGAAGATCTTCAATTCCATTTCCCGAAGAACTCGAGCTTTGGGTGCAGCCAGTTAGGGTTTTGACAGTCAACATTGCATAGAACCGTAATTTGAAGGTTCAATCAGTCGTGGATTTTAATTATTAATTTCTGCTTTGGTGAATTCCTAGGTGGATTTTGCGATTGGATCATCAGCTTGCGTTTTGACCTCGGCGCTATCGAAGACTTTGGTGTTGTGAAGCAGTCTGCATTAGCTTGTGAAAAATAATGCAGTGGGAAAGCGTGCTTTTATATGAATCATGTAATTTAATCTATTATATCCTAGTCAAACTTCGTGGGGAGTTTCGAGCTCAATCGTGCCTGTAGTTGGGAAATCCAGGTTGATACGTTAAGGTTGGTTCATGGGAGTTTGGAGCTTAAAAAATTGAAGTTGCCTAGTCTTTAGAGGGAGAAAGCTTCTGTTAGGCGATTCAATATTACAGTATAATTACTTTTAAGTTATCTTGAAGTAACAGTAGTGACATTGGTACTTTGATCTGCCACTGAGAATTGGATCAAATTAGAATAGATATGCGAGTTTTGGGATAGGAAAGTGATTGCCGGTGACTCTGAAAGATGGCGCTTAAGCTTCCTGCTGGAGAAGCAGCTAAGGTGGCAATTCAGTCGATTGGCCGTGGATATGACATTTCCTTAGATCTTAGACTAAAATATTGTAAGGGCGATTCGCGCTTGATTGAGATTGATGAGGATCATTCTCGAGAAATTGTTCTGCAAGGTGGAATCTCCGTTCCTAATGTGTCAAAATCAATCAAATGTGATAAAGGAGAGCGGACAAGGTTTCGTTCCGATGTTCTGACTTTCCAACAGGTTTAGTTATTCTTGATTTGCTTGCATTTGTTCAATTTTTTTAAAAACTTGTTTATGAAGTAATCGCCTCTGCATTCTTGTACTTAAATTTTACTATCTCCTTTGGCTGAATAACGCCATGAAGTTTTATTTTATTCTTGTAGAATGTGTGTGTATATATATGATAAATGTTACATTGCTGCTTCTCTGTTTTTCATTATGCCCAATTTCTGGTGCCTTTGTGCAACTTCCCAGCACCCTGCTCATGATGCTCAGTATTTTAAGTTTTATCGAGTGTCTAATATCCATGTTGATCATATCTGCTCATGATGTTCAGTATTTTAAGTTTTATCGAGTGTCTAATATCCATGTTGATCATATCTGCATCTTCACCTTTCAGATGTCAGAGCAATTAAATCAAGAGCTATCATTAACTGGAAAAATTCCTTCTGGGCTCTTCAACATGATGTTTGAGTTTTCCGGTTGTTGGCAGAAAGACGCAGCATACACCAAAACTCTTGCTTTTGATGGGATGTTTATAACATTATATACAGTTGCATTAGAAAAGTCTCAGATGGTGCTTAAGGATCATGTGAGGAAGGAAGTTCCATCTTCATGGGAGCCTGCGGCATTGGCAAGGTATTTCGCAGGGTTGCTTTCTCTAGATGTTTGTAGTAACATGACTATGCTGACACAATACCGTCTATCCTTTGGAGCATTTGGTGTCTTCCTGCACAAGGATGCTTGCATACCTATGCTTTTATGCCTTGAAATTCTCACTAATACGTGTGTGTTCGTTCTTAATCCATAATGCTGTGTTTCTACTTGAGGAGAGGGTGGGGAAGATTGTGATTTGAGGAAATGTAACCCTCCCGTTAATTATCACACAACTACTTATTAAAGTTCTCACTACTTCATACATTTTGTTTTCTTAAGTTAGGAATAATAGTGTTAATAAGGGGTATTTTGGGGCTATAGCATGGATGATTAGCTGAAAAGCAATATCTATTTATTGAGGTAGCATTGTTGCTTGACGACAACCTTTCTGTGGTTACTGATTGCTAATACCCCCCCCGATGAAACAGTATGTATTTATAGAGACAGCATTGTTGCTTGACGACAACTTTCTGTTGTTTACTAATTGCTAACATCCCCTGGGACCTAGCTGTTTCGAGCTTGCATCATATTTCCTTTATTTCTACATATAAGAAAGTTAGTTTGAACACAATAGAAAAATATTTAAGTCCCATATGGTTTATTTTGTTAGTCATAATAAGAAGTTGCTTCAAGAAGGAAGATTGTGGCTGGAATGAAATCTTTACACGCTCCAATTTAATAGTTCTGTGAAACCAAGTTAATGTTTTTTTTTTAGCACAAATTGTCTACCATAGTTATCTCTTAGATCTGGTTATCACTTCTAATGTATTAAACACTATCGGTAGGTGCAATTTCTTGAATCATACTACTGTAGCTGAAGTGAACAATTTGTTTTTTCCAGGTTTATTGGTAAGTTTGGGACTCATGTAATTGTTGGTGTAAAGATGGGTGGGAAGGATGTCATTTACATGAAACAGCAGCATTCTTCATCACTACAACCAGCTGATGTGCAGAAAAGATTGAAGGTGATGGCGGATAAGAGGTTTTTGGATGCAGTTGGACAAAATGAATTGGGTTCTGAGCATATATACCAGAGTGATAAGGTCTGATCATTTTAGTCCTTCTACTTTTTGTCAATGAAAATGTGCAACTCTAATAGAATTCAAGTAACTAATTTATAATTATCTAATTCATAGCGGATGCTTTGTAGCTGAGATTCTGAGAACTTTATCACACAATGAGGAATATAATCTATTCATAAATTTATGGTCCTTGCCGAAATCAATTTAACCAAGAGCAAAGATATAGGGTTTCAAGTGGATATCAACTTTCTTCTTTTGATGGGGAGTATCATGTGCCATTAATCTGGATTTTTATTTTTGACTCAGAAAAGTAACCATCATTACATTAACCCGACTATAACTGCTGCTCTGCCGTGTTGCATGTTCAATTCCAACTGTCTTCTCTGCATTTCTTTTTTTTCCTTTACTTCTTCGTCTTCTTTCTTTGCGTTCTCTATTTGTCTTCTTGGAAAGATGAACTTAAACAAATCATCGGTATTGTTGACAAATTACTACACTGCCAGTTACAATATGGAAAGCAGAAATTAGAATATCTCTTCCCACCCCAGCAGTTTAGGAATCTCTAATTATTGGAGTCCCTTCCTTCAACTGAGATTTATTTTTCCCCTGTCAAACTACTCATGATCGTTCTTGTCTGTAACTAGTATGTTGATCCAGTATCATGGAAATAGTTTCGGATTAAGTCATAAGCTGTTGAATGTGGGGTAAGTTGGAGAAGTTTGCAACAATTCACTGATCCAAGTATTATATGCGTCTTTGCACTCTTCACTGAATTAGTTAACCTAAGATTTAAAATCAGCAGGGATCAGGAAGGTTAATATTCACTCGATGGTCTGCATACCAGTTTTTATTGGTTGACGATTGATAATTTAGTGATTACATGACTTTGTTGTTGTATTGCTTGTTTGTGGTTTCATCAAGGGGGTGCTTGGTATTTCAAGGGGAATAGGAATCTAAATTGGAAGGTTGTATTGAGGAATGGGCATGTAGTAACTTTTTCCTTCCATGTTGTTGAGGTATGGTGCATTCCCCAAAAATGGGTTATGGGTATGCATTAATTCTAGAGGAATGATTAGTCATACTGAGCAACCACTTTGGATTCTTTTACTGTTCCCATGCCAAGCCACCCAACAAAGCACCCCAATGTAAACACTTTTTTCCGCGTATCTGCTTTTCATTCTTTATTGTTTTATATTGTCAGTTTGAAATGAAGCAAACACGACTCAGGTTTGCCGATACTGCTACATCAAGTTCGTATTCACATAAAGATGTAAGTCTTTCAGTCATTTTCACAAGCTATCTCATGAGTTTTGGGCTTCAGTGTCGTAGAAATCTATTTTTACTTATTTGTTTAGCTAAATAATAGGATATTGTTAGCATCTGCAAAAGGAGAGGTGGAAATGATAATGTAAATTTGGCCCATAATGAGTGGATGCAAACAGTTCTTCTGGAGCCTGATGTTATTTCAATGTCCTTTATCCCAATAACATCCCTACTAAATGGTGTTTCAGGAAGTGGCTATTTAAGTCATGCCATTAACCTTTATTTGCGCTGTAAGTGTTTTTCTGCTTTAAGTTTATCTTGTTTCAATATTATATTTTGTGTACTTCCCAACAAAGAGGGAACCGACGCTCCTTTGGATGGTAATTCTCTCTTTTTGGGATCCGCGGACTGGCAGCAGTCGAGATTGGGACTACATCATGATATGACCTTTAGGACAACCCTACATGATATTCTTGCTTGTCAAGTCTATGTGGCATCAAAGGCCTTTTATCTACCCTGTTCTATCTAATGCAGATAAGCCACCAATTGAAGAGCTTCATCAATTTCTGGAGTTCCAGCTGCCTAGGCAGTGGGCACCTATATTCAGCGATCTTCCCCTTGGTCCTCAACGAAGACAAAACAACACAGTTTCCTTGCAATTTAGTCTTATGGGTCCCAAACTTTTTGTGAATACTACAGCGGTAAAACTTCTTTGTTTGCTAGTATGTCATTTTTTGTTGAGTCGTCTGCTTAAATTACCTTGGAAAGTAGATTCTTTTCTGTTAAGAGTGATAACATATCTATATAATGCACTTTAACTTGCATTGCATGGAGAAACTGTCAGGTTAAGGTGAGAAAACACAAGCCTCTCGTTATGAGAGATGCAGGCATTTGGAATTAGCTCAGAATGAACACGCATCTTTGCTGGACTAGTGGACTTTTCGTATTCGTAGAATATATTTTGCCTTGCTGATTCCTGATGAATAGTTTTCTGTTTCTTTTAATACTCAAAACAGTAAGTGATAATAAATTTGGATATAGATATATAATATTTAATGTGGGGATTTATTTCGAGTGTGTGGAGTTATGTTCTGGAAATGGAGAATATAGTTGGGAAATATGGAATAATGCCACACTCAAGTTTTCGTTTTAAAAAATGCCACCCAACATTTTTTTTTAAACAAAAATGCCCCGCGCGACCCTTGTGCGAACTTTTTGGTGGCATTTTTGTAAAAAAAAATGTTGGGTGGCGTTTTTAAAAACGGAAACTTAAAGTGTGACATTTTTCCAAATTTCCCAATATAGTTTTGAGTATGCTGGGAAAATGAGTTGCATTTTCAGGATGTATTTTCGTCTGTAGATAAAAGACCTGCAATATTTTCTGCCTTTGGTGCCCATGATGATATTCGCCTTAAAATTAATCCGTTGAATAGATAACCAACAATTCTTTTTATTTAAAATATTATTTCAGGTTGATGTAGGTAAGAGGCCGGTAACTGGTCTGCGATTGTATCTAGAAGGTAAAAGAAGCAATCGCTTAGCTATCCACCTACAACATCTGTCCTCTCTTCCAAATGTTTTCCAGCTCGAAGACGATGGAAATTTTCGTCAGGAATCATACGATCGGAAATATTATGAGAAGGTACAGTGGAAGAACTTTTCCCATGTATGCACAGCTCCCGTTGAATCAGACGAGGAACTTTCCATAGTCACCGGAGCACAGTTACAGGTTGGTGATTATGGTTTTAAGAAGATTCTTTTCCTTAGGCTTCGTTTTTCGAGGGTCAGAGGAGCAGTCTCGGTTAAGTATCCAGAATGGGATGGGTCCCCAGGGTTGGCTCGTAAATCTGGACTAATTTCGACACTGATTAGTCATCACTTTACGGCGGTCCAGAAACCGCCTCCACAACCAGCGGATGTGAATATAAATTCAGCTGTGTATCCCGGGGGCCCACCTGTTCCTCTTCAGGCACCGAAACTGTTGAAGTTTGTGGATACAACAGAAATGACGAGGGGGCCACAAGAACCACCTGGTTACTGGGTCGTTTCAGGGGCAAGACTTTTGGTTGAAAAGGGGAAGATCTCTCTTAGAGTCAAGTATTCTTTACTTACTGTTATTCAACCTGATGATGATGATGATGATTTGCCAGAATAACTCTCTCCCGCTTTCTTATTATTGGCCGTTGGTTTGCTTATACGTTGAGCAATTTCGGGTATCAGAAGAGAGGAATGACTATGTTTGTCCCCATAATAGTGGAGAAATTATAGGAAGTTACCAAGTTCCAGTGTGACAAAAGTGAATGGCTGAAAAATCGACTTTGGCAGAGTGATTGGTGAAGATTGTATTAAGTTAAAGGATGGAATGCAGTTGAAAAAGAAAAGTTGGTCGTCGCCATTCTGTCCATTTTTTTCCAGATCATATCTCACATAGTTTTCCCTTGTTCCTTGTTTCAAGTTTAGTGCTTGTTTAATTTGATCTGATGTAGATTCCACGGTCCAGTGTTGTATAAATATTGCTGGAATATTTTGCCATATTGTGTAGTAAGAAGTGATGTACATTGTATTTAGACCAAGAAATCTGCCTACCAAATGTGAAGTGAATGCTTCATTGGCAGCTAATTTTCGTTGGTAATTCTCTGGGATTTGCAACAATTGATATGATAATTTTGGCCACAATTTGCACTTGTTGTATAAGTTATTTCTATCTATTCTGGTTTTAGTCCTGCCACGAATTGAAGGGAGTCCGCTAACTTTTATTTGTTGTTGGGCATTTTAGTTTGGTAACTGGTTATAGAAGGTGAAACTTTCAGTTGATGCTGACATAGCAGAGTATAGTTGGTCAATTACATATTTTACCTTGTACGATCGGTTACCAAACTATAATGTCGAAAAATTGAAATTAAAGTACCATTTTCAGCTCGATAGGAGTATAACTAAAAAAGCAATTATTCCCCATTGAACATATTATTCAGTGGCATAAAATGAAGTAGTTTGATGAATTCGTGTTGGAGTAATTCAAAACTCTCGAAGTAATGTACAAAAGATGGATATAAATGGGAATGAGAATGATGATGTGAGGTTTGTAAAGGTATAAACTATGATTGGAGGTTGATGAGATGAGAGGGCCAATGCACTCCTTCCCTTGCACAAGCCAAAGGAGTTGGTTGCCCTATGAATCTAGGATGTTGCTCTCCTGGCATCACTACCGACGCGTACGTTGTCTGTACCTGCAATCACTTTCCACTTGTCGGAATTTCTAAGTTATCTTGTAGGACATTGTCCAGTTGTGTTGTACAGTACAACACATTAAAGTCCAACGCGCACACACCAGGAAATGTTAAAAAGAAAGAACTTACAAGTTGGGGAGATCCATTAAGCTTGTGCATTTGTGTTGATCTAGAGTGATCACTTGGTCTGAATAAATGCTCAAAAATGGCCATGATGAGGAACATTGAAATCAAGATAGCAGTTGCCACAAATCCAAAAGAAATGGCATTCATGGATGACCCTAAGCTCTTCCATGGGCCTTCCTTATTAACTTCTACTGCCTCAGATATAGGACTAACAGGATTTAAACTGCTATTGTTATTGCTATAAACGATGCTCCATGCTTTTGCTCTTCCAATATTTAACTCCCTCATAACTTTTCCCTTACTACAATTTTCAACTGCAGTGTTAGTCTCTCATAAATCTGTTTCACCGTGCAAATCGAAACAAATTTTAGAGCATACTTTGCCTAAGAGAAAATATAAAATTGCAGCTTATGTATGCTTCAAGAAACACACACTCTTAAACATCACAAACACATATTTTTTTATAATTTATGTATTGAATTTTTGGCTTGCTAACATGTATGCTTGAAACAATTTTAATCAAATGAAAAACAAAATTATGAGAGGGACTACTTCATTTTGGAGTGTCCTATTTTTAACTACTATAAGGAAAAGTAGGATGAATCCTAGTGATGATGAAATATTTTGTTGGAAATTACCTGGAAAAAAGAGCTAGCAAGACATTCAATGAAGTTTCACCAATACCATCTTGAAGAGAAGTTGAAGCAATATATAAATGAAGACAAACTAAGTTGGAATTGAATCTGCTTTTTATATCTAAAAGAAGCAACAATTATAAGATTCTTATACTACAAGATACTTTGTCATGAAAGAGCAAGACACACATTCCTCTATATTCTTATAGAGTATGCACCTAGAGAGAGAGAAGAGAGAGAGAGATAAATGTGTGTACCTATAAAGCTACATTAATAGTTTATAATAATCTCAGTCAATATGTAAACTTTTTAAACAAAGTAATGTTAATAATCCTGATGCCTAACTTAATCAGTAGTCTACCGTTGTGTCTTTTTTTTCCCCCCTTTTAAAAAATTAAATAGTTTCATTCATGTTGACATTTACTTAGGTAATTTGGTAAATTCTGTCATTCAAATCGAATAGTTCGAGACCTCGGCTTGATTTGTCAAGTCTCAAATTCGGCTAGTTTATTTTGATAAATAAGTCGAATTCGAACTTGTAAAATACTTGATTTACCAACGAGCCAGGCTTGAGCTCGAACTCAACTCGTTAGACTCGATATTTTGATTTTCTTAACATATTAATGCCCCCCTCCCCTTCTATAAGAAATTGTCTTGGTTCCTTAATTTGTCAATCCACAAAAAATAGTCATGTTTCTTAGAATGAAAATAATAAATTGTATCTACATTCTTCAACGTATATTATTTTTGACACAATATTCTTACTTTTTAGTTTTTACATATTATATTTACTTAATAACTGTGGTAAATGTAATAAATCTATTTTTTGGAAGGAGAGAGCTATATATGAGGACTTGTTAGGTTGGAGCTTGACTCGTTTATGAATTAAGTGGAATTTTATTTTGAACTTGTAAACATAATCGAGGTCGGCTAGTTGAAATCAAACGCTAAATACTCAGCTCGAATCGAATAACGCTACTATTAGCTATAGTACTATTACTACCAACTGTTGAGGTTGGTAGAGTAATTAGAATATTTATAAACTGGCAGCCCAAAATGTGACATAATACCAAATGGATTCATCATTGGGCAGTTGGATCACCCCACTACATGAACCAAGCATAAATAAAGCTGCCAAATTTAAAAGGCTGCTAACAAGTAACAATATTGTGAGCTAATAAATAAATTGTTGCAAGAATGGAACAGTGTTTTTGATATCAAATCAATAAAATGGACCTAATAAAGGAGAGAATAAATGTAACTTGAACAGTGTTACAGATAGGCAGAACCTGAACAGAAATAATTCAATTGAAGAAAAAAAAGAAAAAGGGCTTCAAAAGAATAAAAAGATAAGCAGAAAAGGGACCATACCCACATTTTATTCCTTAAATATTCCATTCCCCCTAATTTCACAGCAACTGCAACTTGCTTTCTATTTTCACACACTCCCACAAAAATAATACGTATAGATAAATTACTATATTTATTAAGATTTTATTTTCATCTTTGCTCCAACTCAACGTGTCTTGTTATTTTCCAAATCAACATTCAACTATTAATAAAATGAGTAGGAGAGATTACTAATTTTCTCTCTAATTAGGAATGAAGGTTCCATTGTAGTTTACTACTCCAAAGAACTAGACAATGATCCAAGAAACATTGATTCAAGGAAATTTAGGAAATAAATGCAGCTGTGAAATGATTATTACACTCCAATTAAGGTACCACGAATTAAAAACAAGAGAGAGAGAGAGAGAGGGGGGGGCAACTTTTCCCTTTTTCTTGAATGGGGTAGCCATCTTTTTCAACGAGACAATCACCATGTCTTTGAAAGATATAAAATGCTTTTCAAAACCCTATATCTATATGCCTTATTAATCATTCTAATCCTATCATCCCATGTGCACAATACTGCCTGCAGTTGTACCTATTTAAAGATATATACCATGATTTAATTTATATATAAGATATTACAAAACAAGCTAAAATCTAATTCAATAAAATGATTTTATCATGATATAAGTTTTGGACAAAATGCTTGTTACCTTCCTTAGGTTTCAGAGCAAATCTAAATCTATTAACCTAACATTTTAAACCCCACATACACACATATAGATATGTAACAAAAATAATTGATTTTTCACTAAAAAATAAGTTTATAAAATGCCTTTAGGTGTTGGAGTCATCTCAATAAAAGAATATAGATTCTTGGTAAGAGACAAGTTCTTAAAGAGAATGGCCCCATGATTGAAGGCAAAATTAAGTAAAATTTGAAAAGGGGAACAAATAAAATCATAATCTTTTCTCCCTTTGCTTTTTTTTTTTTTGAATTTATTTACTCTAATCTAGAAGCAAGGTTTTCACTTTTTCACTACATCAAAATAAAAAAGGTTTTCATAAATTAATTACTACGCCCTCCGTTTCATTTTACTACTCATGTTTTTTCGGCTGTTATTTTTTGTCAAAAGTTGGAGGGTATTATGAGATATTGTGAGATCCATTTATGAATAACATGATTGTTTATAAAAAATATGATACTTATATTTTTCATAGATAATCACTTAATTTATAAATGAGCCTCACAATACTTCGTAATATCTTTCAATATATGACAAAAAATAATAAAAAAAAAAACAGAACTAATAAAATTAAATGGAGGAAATATATTTTACTGCATTCTTCATATATATTTTTTTAAAAAAAAGGCACAAAAGAACATTGTATCAAAATCCGCACCTAAAAGTCTTAGGTAGAAATAAGCTCATTTGAACTGAAACTTGCATTGGAATTAATGTTCTAGATTGGGATATATAATCACAAAAAGAAAGCAAACACTACACACATTGTTCAAGAAAAAAAAAAGACGGTATTGTGATGTTGGCAACTCTATATTTTGCTTTTCTTTCTTTGTTTTAGTTTAAAATTTTTATTTTTAAAGTTGGAAACTTTTACTTTCTCTTTATAAATGAGCAACTTCAGCTGAGTCCAGGTCCTTTCTTATCGCATTTCTCTTTTTGACATCTCCCCATGTGGGCATAATTACTTTTGTCCATATGTATGTTACTACATTCTTCTCCTTTCATCCACACTTTAATTGCCTCCCCTTCCTTTTTTTACCCCTAATCACTAGACTTTAATCTTTTAGATAATTCAGTAGTTCACCCTTATTCGACAATTGTTTTCCAAATAAAATACGATTCACACATTATTTAGTTATAGAAATTTTTGTGGCGATAAACTTAAAATTTGAATGGTGAATTAAACTAAATTATGAAAATAAAAAAATTTATAGCCCAACCTTACCCGAATCAGGTTGCCCAACATATATATTCCAGCCCATTCAGCCCCATTGTGGCAATGTCGATCTATTTATAGGTGGTCTTATGTGAGATCGAAATAAGATTTTTGCGACGAATTTATATTTAACCTACATAAAATCTAAACGAATTCAATCCATTTATTGCGGTAGTAATATTAATTAAATGGAGCAATCTCATTAGTAATGCAACCTCACATAAATCTGTCTTTAAAAATAACATATATTGATAAGGATTAATTGAAAAAAAAAACATCAATTTTATAATTTTTATCAATTACAACACTTTTTTTTTATTGCTTTGCAATATATGCTGATACGAAGGAGGAAAGACAAAGGATGCACCACCTTTTTAAATTTTACTATTTGAAACATTTAATAATTTTTTGTCAATAATTAAATGATATAGTTGCTGAGTATAACACATAGAATCCACATATGATATATTTTTTATAATGAGAATAACGTCATTAAAATACATTTTTAACTGTATTATAATATATAATTTAAAAGAGTAAGTCAAAGACGTTATTTTTACTTTTTTATAAATAATATTATTTGTTGGTGTCTGCATGAACATTTTCGTGACATTTTCGAAATCAACTCATTTAATTGTTGCTGAAAAAATTGATCAAATGTCTTCAATTGCACATTTAATAAAAAAATGGCGCATTAAATTAGAAAGAGAAAATGTTGCATTAAATTACAAAAATTAATGGTGCATTTATTTAAATTTTTTTTTTTTTTGGGTATTTAACCTATTAAAAAAAAGAGAGCAGAACTCTCATAGTGCAATATTGTATCGTATAGTGTAACATTTTAGAAAAAGAAGGAAAAAAAATCGCAAAACTATAAGTAGACAAACTTAAAAGAACTCACAGGTAAACAAATCTAATTTACATGGTTGTTTATCAGGGTGCTCCTTTTTGGAGGCCAACGAGTCAGTCGACTTGGGGACCGACAATTTTATAATTTTTAGGTGCCCAAAATTATATATATGTAACTTCACAAAATTAAAACATATCTAGCATTTGTCCTAGCGGCTAAAATTTTTGTTTGTCTATCTAGAGGTTTTGAGTTTGAACCTTGATTTGTACTCAAATTTTTGTTAAATTTTGATTTACTCCTGACGAGCCCCTAGATTGATATTAATTCTTTCAGTCCATTAATACCAGTGCTGCCATTAATCTACTAGTATATATAATTTATATTTATGAGATTATGATTTATCTTCTTCTTCTACTAATACTTAGTGATTAATAAGTAATAATGATTTTGTAATTTAAATTTGATACAATGTCCCAAGATAGATTGAATGATTAATAAGTAATAATGATTTTGTAATTTAAATTTGATACAATGTCCCAAGATAGATTGAATGAATTAACTATGTTATCAATTGAGAAAGACTTGACTGAAAAAATTGATTATACAGATGTAATTAATGTTTTTTCCTCTAAAACTGTTAGACGGTTAACGTTTTTTGTTTTTTATTTTAGTATTGTACAATATTTAATTTCATATCATTTAAAATTTTATATGGTATATAAACTAGTATAATTGATCAGGGGCCCAATTTTAAAATTGACTCAAGCTCCACAATTCCTAGGATCGGGCCTGTTGTTTATGTACCTTTTACATGCTCAACAATATAATTGGGGATGGCAAAAACTTATTTTTAATTAAAAAAAGACAAAGTATAGAGTGAAATTGGTTTATACATGAATCATTGAAGGGTATTAGTTGTTTTTATTGAAGAGTATTAGTTATATTTACTGAAGAGTATTACTAATTTACACTAAAGAGTCTTAGTTGTTCGGTGAAAATGATCTAAGACTTTTCAGTGTAAACCAATAATATTCTTCAGTAAAAATAACTAATACTCTTCAGTGAAAACAACTAATACCCTTCGGTGATTCATATATAAACCAATTTCACTCTATACATACTCTTAAAAAAAAAGTACCATTAATAAACAAAACTTCCAAGTTTCATAAATTTGGCCAAAACAATTTATTTTTTAATATTAATACATTTTTTATTCCCAACAAATATCAATTTAAATCACTCCCCCAAAAGAAAAATCTACCCCTTAATCAGATCTTAATGTACACAATAATTTTCCAACTATATAAGCATTAAAATTAGTAGTTAAAAACCCCAGAAACAAGACCAAGTGATCCTACCATCCCAAAAATATAAATAAGAAAAAAGGGGGGCCATGGACATGTGACCACAACATAGGAAACATAATAACATATAGTGAAATAGACCACTTAATTAAAATTTAAAATAAACATACAAGATCAATATCAACACATATCAAGAAATTCGATGTTACCAACTTTATGGGCATAAAACAGTATGGGCCTTCAACTTAAATGTTGCCAATCACGATTGACACAAACATGGCCAAGTAATTTATTTAAGCTTAAGAGTGGATTAGTGGTCCTTGTAATCAATCACGTGTATGTATATGATTTAATTTCAACCAATCATATGTGTATATAAAGGCTTGTATATATAATACCAATCACAACTTTAATCCTTGAGATTGATGCCTAAAAAAAAGAATCTCTAATCCAATAATGTTATGCACGCTTATGATGTTGCTTTGACGTGCTGAAGTGGAATATATAGACTTAAATTAGACTAAGTGAATTGAGCTACAATTATAAGACCACACTCTTCAATTTATTCCATGCTACATGCCCAACAGTGCTTTAGAGTATTGTACCATATGTTTAATGTATTTTGAAAAAATTATAAATGATTATAGTCACTTAAAATTGTGTGCAGAAGCAATTTTGAGTGTGTTCAAATTTACTAATTATGCTTAAATTATAATCTAAAAGTTGGGAAGGGTAAATTTCCACCTATTATATAGTTTCTTACTAATAATTTATTTTATTCAAATCTTTTATTAAACATTCAATCTCTATTTTATAATATTTTTGCAAACACTCATGTTTTCACCATTAAGCAATTCTTTTTAACAATAATTAAATAAATCACTTTTTTCTATTTTTTTTTTTTTTGCAAATACACCCTTAGTGTGTACTAATATAATACAATGCACTAAAGCATGTGGTATCATACACACCATTTGCATTTGTGAAGGGTAAATTTACTCTAGTTCAAAATGTGCCAAAAAAATTTCGTGTGACACTACTCAATGTGTGAGATTTATTCAAATTTATTATGTTTTACACAGTCAATTTGATTTTGTTTTATGATTATGTGATTAAAATATATATTTGGCTTTGTCGTATTTTCATTTTCACGTTGCTTTTATTTTCAAATGGGCCTTTCTTTTGCATTAAGCCCGATGTTGCCAAAGCCCAGATCTTATCATTATTCTCTCTTGGGCCTGTGTTTTGTGAATGAGTATCTGGGAGAGAAATAAATTGGGAAACTTGTTTTTTAGACAGATTTGTAAAATTGGAACACTATTTTTACGAGTTCGCGAAATTAGGATATTATGATTACAAATTTTCAAAACTAGGACACCTTCTTTTAATTTTGGTAAATATAGGTCAAATTTTATAAAATCCGAGCTTACTGGACACATCATAATCAACTTTTATTTGACCCACATCATAATCGGCTTTGTTTGGCCCGCATTTTACAAAATTGACCTAAATTTGTCCAACATAAAATATAGTGTCTTTATTTTATAAGATTTTAAAGATAGTATCATAATTTTGCAAGTGCATAAAGTTAGTGTCATGATTTTCCAGGCTCGAAAATGTGTTCACGAAGAAGTGTGAAAAATATTGGGATGAATTGAGTAATAAATTATACTCCATCTGCCTCAAACTTAATTGCTACTTGTCGAAACTTGCCCCCCTTGCTCAATCGATATTTCCATAAATGACAATATAGCAATAATACTTTTTATAATTATATATTCTCTACACTAGTATACTTACATATCAGGTTATTACTTTACATATACTAATTCACATTTATTAATTAAATTCAATTTAGTTAGAGCGACAAATAGTAAAGTAGAAATTAACTTTGGGACTAGAGCTGTTATTCGAGCCGAGCGAGCTCGAGTACTTGATAATCGAGCTAGGCTCGATAACTTTAACGAGCTGAATATGGAGCTCGGCTCGACTCGCTAATGAGTCTCACGAGCCTAACGAGCCGAGCCTAATGAAATTATAAGAAAATATTTAACTATTGAGCTTAACGAGGCGAACTCAAGCCGGTTCATTAGTAAAACGAGTATCTCACAAGCTCGAGCTCGGTTCGTTTAAGCCGAACTCGAACCTTAATGAGACGAGTTGAGTTCACGAGCAACTCATGTCGTTTAACAACTTTATTTGGAATGGAGGGACTAGCAATTTCTACTAATTATTGCATGACAATTTTCCTTGCAAAGTCTCCATAGATGATCCCACATACAAGGTGCCAAATTCAACATCACTTAATTGAGAGTATCTCAATCTGGTCTCTAAGCAAACACCAATTCCCACTACTTCTATATTTAATTTAACATTTCAGGGGAGAATTACCATGACGCAGAGAGTTGATGAGTGTTATCCTCGCATCAACACTAGCAATAGCATTTTGAAACTATAAAAATGATGCATTATTTATTTATAAATAATATGGAGGAGAGGATATATATAGACAGTTTTAGATACTATCAAATTGTGAGAAATTCACCTCAATTTTTGCATCATTAGTCACAGTCCAAGCATCACATACAGGAACATAGCAATAAAAAGTTTGGTAATGAATTATTGTGAAATTAAGAAACTTAAAGTACATAGATCTGCATTTTAGAGTTTTGTGATTTGGTCTGGACAAATTTGATAACAATAACATTTCCAATTCCAGAAAAAAAAGCCGCCCTTGCATCGCCCAGTCACGAAATTCTCCTTCTTGCAACTCTCTTTGCAGCCTTCACTTCTGAAGCAAATCCCTGTATTCGTTTTGCTTCTTTCCTTGCATATCTTCACTTCTGCCTCCACCTTTCGAACACATATCTCTGTAAATTTATCATCCATTAAATTATTTGATTAGCTAGTTAATATTAATAAAAGGATTCTTTTGTGCACACTTGGATTTTGAAAATCAATTGCAAAAAACACACCGTTCAGTGTATACTGTGTGTTTTGAATCGGTAATACCCCAAATAGTAATCAGTAATATCTCAAGAAGTAACCAGTAATACCCCAATTATTAAAAAAATACACAGTTCGGTGTGTACCGTGTGTTTTGACAATAATACCCCAACTAATAATCAGTAATATATATAACAATATAAGAAAATAAAAAATTGCCTACAGAATAAGAACTTTCTATGGAATTTTCCAAAAAAAAAAAAAAAAAATCATATTGAGATTACATACAACTTTCCTACAAAATTTTCTAATCATGAATACACCTTCACTCCTCAACCTAAAAACAATTTGCCTACGAAATAAAATTTCTAAGTATTGTAATTACCTACAAGCAATATAGCTACACAAATTTACCCACAAACAATTTACCTACAGGATTTCTACGGAAATTTCGTAGACAAATTCCTTTGTAAGTAAGATATGAAAATGTCTATATAATTAGAAGATTTTGTAGGCAATTCGCACTAAGAAATTTTTTGTTGAAAATTTCGTAGCTCTATTGGTAATTTCCGTAGACAAATCTATGTTTTGTTGTAGTGCTCACGAGCAATAATCAACAATATCCAAGTGATATTCAGTAATACCCCAAACAATAATCAATAATACCATAAGCAGTAATCAACAATACCCCAACCATTTTTTATTATATATTTTTAATTGTAAAAGCTAAAATTAAAATTAAAATTGAGGTTAAAATTCAAGTGCATATCATGAACTTGAGTGCATACAAGAATTTGTGTATTAATATTAATATAAATAACACATATCAAAAAATAATTACCCGAAGAGAGGAGAAGCATCATGAGTAGAACAATCATTGAAAGAGAATTATGTTTTTAAATTTTGGTTTGTATCTTAAGCTACGATCATACTTAATTACTACTTCCGTTGTGAAAATGTGTGGCGTGTGTATATTTTAATACAAAGTACTATTTTTAGTGCCGTTCCTACTTGTGCCACATCATATTTTTCGTACTATATTAAGTGGGGACGTCACATATACGACTACTGGTCAAAACCCGTAACTAATTCGTCGCAAAACACTGTTATTAGCAACAGATAAGACATCCGTGGCAAATTTATGTCGCTAATAAGCAAGTTATTTTTGTAGTAAATCCACTCTAAAGTTCAAGGACCAAATTCCATTTATTCAGTAAAATTCCCTTTTAATTTTCACTCGCTATTATTTCCAACAAAATAATAATGGGCCCCCTATTTATGTGTAATTATCACATTGATATATGAGGTTGACCGGCGGGGCAAATGATCAATTTCGTATGTCGAAATAATAATTTAATATTTAGAGTAAGATATAAAGTATAAAAGTTCAAGAAATTTTTTAAAACTTCATTTTAAAGTACATAGATCTGCATTTTAGAGTTTTGTGATTTGGTCTGGACAAATTTGATAACAATAACATTTCCAATTCCAGAAAAAAAAGCCGCCCTTGCATCGCCCAGTCACGAAATTCTCCTTCTTGCAACTCTCTTTGCAGCCTTCACTTCTGAAGCAAATCCCTGTATTCGTTTTGCTTCTTTCCTTGCATATCTTCACTTCTGCCTCCACCTTTCGAACACATATCTCTGTAAATTTATCATCCATTAAATTATTTGATTAGCTAGTTAATATTAATAAAAGGATTCTTTTGTGCACACTTGGATTTTGAAAATCAATTGCAAAAAACACACCGTTCAGTGTATACTGTGTGTTTTGAATCGGTAATACCCCAAATAGTAATCAGTAATATCTCAAGAAGTAACCAGTAATACCCCAATTATAAAAAAATACACTGTTCGGTGTGTACTGTGTGTTTTGACAATAATACCCCAACTCTTTTTTTTTTAATTATATATTTCTAATTGAAAAATACAAAATTATTAAATCCAAGTGTATGTCATGCACTTGATTGAATACAAGAATTTGTATATTAATATTAATATTAATAAAATATATTTAAATTAGAATAGATCAAGAAATGATTGCATACAAGAATTTGTATATTAATATTAATGAAAGATATTTAAATTAGAATAGATCAAGAAATGATTGCATACATACAAGAATTTGTGTATTAATATTAACAAAAGATATTTGTGTATTAATATTAACAAAAGATATTTAATTTAGAATAGATCAAGAAATAATTACCTGAAGAGAGGAGAAGCATCATAAGTAGAACAATCGTTGAAACAGAACTCATCACTGACTTAATATCCTATAGAAGCCAAAATAAAGGTTTTGTTGTAATGAGATTATATTGCAAAAGAAGTTGCATGCTTATATAACTTTACAAAAATTATTATATATGTCTACATATTTAGGTAGGCCAACATAAGTTTTCCTCATATATATCTTTGCTATGAGGAATTAATGGGTTAACCATTTTGGGGTATTTAGATTTTAGTGTCAATTTGCTAAATTTACTTAAATGGTATGACTTGCAACGATCAACAATGCTGGGACACTGTTATCATTTAATTAAGGAAACCAAAAATTGTTTTATAATATTTTTGTATAAATGTAAAGTTATTCCCATGTCCCACACTTAAGTAAGCTTTGATGTTTTAAAATTAATGAAGTGGTATCATTAATGTGCTATGTTGTACGGTTGCGGAGGTGCAAGTATAGGGGAGATACGATATATGTTCGAGGATACGAATTAAAAAAAAAATTTAGAGTGCAAATTGACAAGAATACATCTGTTTATTTATATTTTGTTATATATACACTTAAAAATATGCTCCCCCTGTCCCGAAGAAATTTGCACACCTCCTTCGGCACATTTTTTAAGAAAAAGTCACTCTTTGAATAAAATAGTGACGTATGAGTAAACATGTGTACATTTTTGTGAGTGTGCACACAAATTATTAATATTTCCTTTTATGGGATGTGCAAATTCTTTTGGAACGGACAAAAAAAAGAAAGTGTGTAAGTTTCTCCCGGACAGAAGGAGTATAAAATTTAAAAAAAAAATTCAAATTAAAGAGATTACAAATTTGTAGGTCCAGTAACTAGACACCAAGTTGGTCCACATAGAATACAGATTTTGATATTGGTCCTGTAAGATTAATTTTTTTTTTGAGGATACGCAGACGAGGAAGATGAACCACCAGAAAAGTTGTCGCTCTTTGAAACTGAGAAATCATATATGTTTGTGTTTCAAGAAATCCAAATCCATGAGATGAGAGTTTCTGCTAGATGGGAAAGGCCATATTTGGCAGAAAGGCAACCTCCGGCGAGAAGCAAAAAACAGCGGTGGTGTCATCTTTAGAAAGGGGAGAGTGAACAAAATGTTTCATAATAAATTAGTGTAAATCCACAAAATTATCCTCCTCAAATTTATAGAACAATTCTTTTTGATTTCTTTTTTTTATCCCAAAAATATTGGCAAAACAGTAACACACCGCGTCAACCTTTTTGCCAACTTTATTTAGGCAAAAACTATCTTTATTTATAAGTAAAGCAAAAAATAATTTTCTTGTAAATTTTTGTCAAAATATGCTCTTTACTCAATAAATTAATTCAGACCACCCATACCGGCCCACCAATATCTTCGTGGTGGTTTACTGTTGTGGCAGATAAAAAGGATTGAAATAAAAAAAATCAAACTTACAGTACCAATATTAAAACGTGTAATCCATGTACACGAAATTCAAATTGGTGTCAAGTTACTGGACCCACAAATCTTTTATTCATAAATTAAAATGTATATAATTTATATTTTCTCTGACCCAAAACTCAAGAATATTCAATAATTTAATATTAGAAAAAATACATTTTTTTGTCTTTTAACTTTGATTTATAACATCAATTCAAGTTCTATTAGTCCAATATATACGTCATAATAGTGAATTCAATATAAAATGAGTGTCAAATTTTAAATTTAAATAATATATTTAATGCTTAAAAAGTAGGATCTGCGAGACGGATTCGAGAATCCGTTAGTTGAGTTCACCAAGTGGCAGAGAATTCGGCACATGGAGAATCGAATTTGTAGATTCAATAATCGCACCCCATTCAAGGGGCGAGTGCGAACCGATATTGCATTATGAAAAATTTAGAAGAATCCATGCATCATAGTTAATGTGTCTTTGCTCCATTTATGTCAAGCAACCGGGATGTGTTTTATTACACTCTACTATGGTTAAGTGTGATGCTCCACATTATGTGCGCGTTTCGTACCATTTTTAGGCAAGCCCGAAAATGGGGGCTAGACATTTCGTCTCTAGAGCACCATTTTCAGACGAATTCGAGGATAAACGTATATCAAATTGTTCATCTCTCCAAACCTGTGAATTTGGTAATGTTAATTAATCATTTTGTGTACTACAACTTCATAAATTTAAGTTTGTGTAATTTATTCATGTCAACTCCGCACAAAAATATGGCCATCTTTTGATGAACTGAACATCAAGTCATATATCAAATTGTTTGTCTCTCCAAGCCCATCAATTTGATATATGACTCGTCCTTCAATGAACTAAAAATTGTTGAAAATTAGTCCTCATGCTGCCCAAGTTCATTCGCAAATTGAGGCCATTATTAGGTGAATCGAAAGCAATCCAAATATTAAATTGACGGGTTTGGAAAGATGAACATTTTGAATATATTTACCTTCAATTCGCCAAAAATTGGTCGAATTTTAGTCGAGAAGAAGACAATCACTAATTGATCGATGTCAATGAATCACTTAAACTTAAATTCGTGGAAGTTGTTGTGGGGGTTTTTTTTTTTTTTTTTTTAATTTTTTATGGCTCTCTATGTATATAATCAAGAATGCAAGAAATATAGATAAATATGCTTTTACATCTTACCGTTGAGAGTCTTAGGGTTTAGGGTAATTCAAAATTATTTATTTTGTTTCCATATATAATCATGTTAATAAACAGATGATCAACACATCAGCAGCAGTTCAAGTCGCGTAATGAACAAAATAGAAAATAAAGGACTAAAACATGAAATCAATGAATAACAGTCAGTTTACGTGGTTCGATCGAATGATCTACGTCCACGGGAAGGGAAGAACTTATGTATTATATATGCAATCGAATCGGAAATTACAGAGATTACACACCAATTACTCACAACACTCTATGAACCCTAATTGAAGAAACCTCTCTAATTACTCTCGTGAATTGATACAATTGGAATGAATTAATAACCGTATATATTGCCCATTGTGATCCGCAACTAACCATACAACCGAATCCGTGCGTCGAAGTCCCAAGAAGAAACACCCAAATCGATTAAGTCCCAACATAATTCTGTTATAACTGTCTCAATTATATACACTACTACTTTTAGTAAGCGCACAACCCGACTTAACAAGTGATACTGGGAAGACAATTGCAATGATACTTTTCATTCCAATATTACAATCCTCCTCATCATTGCATATTGTCCATTCTCACCTCCTCAAGACTGTTCCAATGGTCAATGCACATCCCATGTTACTATGTTTATCAAGCTCATGCAATGTATAAACTTAACACTTGATAAAACCTTAGTAAACATGTCGGCTACATTCTCCTCAGTTGATACCTTATTCACTTTGACCACACCTCTATCCACAATATCTCGAACAAAATGAAGTCTCACATCTATATGTTTTGATCTTTCATGAAACACTTGATGCTTGGCTAAATGTATAGCACTTTGGCTATCACAAAGAACATCCACACCTCCTTGAACAATGCCAAAGTCTCTCAGAATCTCCCTTAGCCACATAACCTCTTTCACTACCTCTGTGAGTGCAATATATTCGGCTTCAGTGGTGGATAGAGCCATCACATATTGCTGTATAGCTCTCCATACAACAGCTGTCCCATATAAGGTGAACACATAACCTGAGATTGACCTTCTAGTGTCAATATTTCCAGCAAAATCTGAGTCCACAAATCCTTCCAGTGGATCAGTTTTAATTTCACTCCTCCTGAACATAAGACCAGCATTGATGGATCCCTTCATATATCTGAGCATCCACTTCAATGCTTCCCATTGTTCTCTTCCAGGATTTGCCATGTATCTGCTAACAACTGAGATCCCATGAGTTAAGTCTGGTCTGCTGCATATCATAGTGTACATTATTCTTCCCACTCCACTGGCATAAGGTATCTTCTCCATTTCTTTCAGTTCTTCTTCAGTTCTAGGTGATTGGGCAACAATTGGTTTGAACTGTTGTCTAAGTGGCACTGATACTGTCCTTGCTTCATGCATATTATACCTTTTAAGCACCTTCTAGATATAACTCTTTTGAGTAAGGAACAATATCCCATCAACCCTATTCCTGTAGATGTCCATTCCCAGAATTCTCCTTGCATCACCCAAGTCTTTCATTTCAAACCTTGCTCCTAGTTTATGCTTCAAGACTTCAATTCTTTTCATGCTTTTGCTAGCAATAAGCATGTCATCCATATATATCAGTAAGTAAGTGACCACCTGTCTTCCTTGCC
Source organism: Ballota nigra (assembly GCA_947034835.1). Lineage (NCBI taxonomy): Eukaryota > Viridiplantae > Streptophyta > Magnoliopsida > Lamiales > Lamiaceae > Ballota > Ballota nigra. The sequence goes on along the minus strand of OX344720.1, from coordinate 83,104,401 downwards.
TCTCAAAGTATACACAATTATCATATTTTGACCTTTCAAGCCCTATTTCTGTCATGAAGCTATCAAATTTCTTATTCCATTGTCTGGAACTTTGTTTAAGGCCATAAAGTGATTTCTTTAAGTGACAAACCTTCTGTTCATTTCCAGGTAGCACAAATCCTTCAGGCCGATTCATGTAGATATCTTCAATTATATCACCATTCAAGAATGCGGTCTTGACATATAGTTGCTGTAATTCCAAATCATCTAGAGCTACTCTTGCAAGCAGAATCCTTATGGAACAATGTTTCATAACAGGTGAGAAGACTTCATTAAAATTCACTCCTTCTTCATGTGTAAAACCCCTAGCAACAAGCCTTGCTTTGTACCTTATTTGCTCAGTCTTTCCAACTTCTATCTTCCACTTGAATATCCATTTGCAGCTGACAATTTTCTTACGACTTGGCCTTTTTACCAGTTTCCAGGTGTTACTGCTCTCAAGAGATTGCAATTCTTCCACCATAGCTTGCATCCAGTGATCTTTAGCCTCACTTGATATAGCCTCCTTAAAACTTCTAGGCTCATGATAATCCACTTCTTCAGCTGTGAAGAGAGCATAAAATACCATATCAGCTTCTGCAAACCTGCTTGGAGGATTAATATTTCTTCTAACTCTGTCCCTTGTTAGATTGTAGTTGCTGAGATCTTGAGTCTCAACACCATTCTGGTTATGACCATCTTGCTCATTCTTAGAATCTGGATCATCTTCTTCATTCAGGTCTTGTTCCTGAACTTGATCTTGATCTTGTTCATCCTTTTCAATCTCAACAGTTGTGCTATCCAATGAGATATCCCCATCTACTTCCTGAGTTTCTCTGGTATGTTTATAACCCATCACAACTTCATTGAAAACAACATCCCTACTTATGATGCATTTCTTGTACCCAGGCTCTAAACACCAGAGCTCGTAGCCTTTAACTCCACTTGGATAGCCTATGAACACACACTTGAGGGCTCTTGGTTCCAACTTATTCTGTCTAACATGCACAAAAGCTTGACAACCAAAGACTTTAAAATCAAAGTAATTTGACAGCTTACCATACCAGATCTCATCTGGAGTTTTAAACTCAATAGCTGAGGATGGGGTTTTGTTTATGAGAAAACATCCTGTACTCACTGCTTCACCCAGAATGCCTTTGGCATTACTGCATCAGCTAACATACACCTTACCCTCTCAAGTATGGTCCTGTTCATCCTCTCTGCAAGACCATTCTGTTGGGGATTTGATAGAGCTGTCTTGTGCCTAACAATGCATTTCAATTTACAGAAATCATTGAATTCTTGTGAAAGATATTCCAGGCCATTGTCAGTTCTTAGATGTTTAACCTTCCTTCCAGTTTGGTTTTCTTGCTTGATGATCCAATCCTTGAATTTCTGGAGGGCCTCATTCTTGTGCTTCATCACATAAACCCATACCTTCCTGCTGAAATCATCAATTAGAGTAATGAAGTACCTTTCTCCTCCATGAGTTTCTGTTCTTGCAGGACCCCAGATGTCTGAGTGGACATAATCAAGAATTCCTTATGTCTTATGGATTCCCTTAGGGTAGGGGTGCTTCTTTGCCTTTCCCAGGACACAATGTTCACAGAAGTCCATTGTTGTGACAGTGTTATTCCCAAAGGTTTTCTTATTTGCCAGTTCAATTAGACCTTTCTCACCAATACGGCCCAATCTCTTATGCCACAACATTGTTTCTAGAGTGCTCATAACACTATTAAGTGACCCTTTCACAGAATTCCCCATAAGAAGATACATACCATTCTTCTTATTTCCTGTCATTAGAGTCTTTGATTCCTTTGTTATGATGATGGTTCCACCCTTGGTACTGAATTCACACCCTGCAACATTTAAGTATCCAAGAGAAATCAAGTTTCTCTTAAGATTAGGCACATATCTGACCTTGGTCAAATGACAATTGCTTCAGTTTCCATTATGATTTTCACAGATCCTATCCCCTCCACTTTACAAGACTGATCATTGCCTAGAAGTACATAACCTCCATCAATCTCCTTCAAGTCTTGAAACCAGCGTTTGTGAGGACACATGTGAAAAGAGCATCCAGAATCTAGCACCCATTCATTGTGCATTCTGGACTCAGAAACGGTCAGGACCTCAGCACTTTCATACCCTTCTTCAGCCACTGCTACATCTGCTTTCTGATCTTGCTTCTCTTTTCCTTTGTTAGGGCAATTCTTCTTTAAGTGCCCAACCTTATGGCATGAGAAGCATTTTCTTTTCTCCACAAAACCAGATCCAAACTTTGACTCTTCTTTCTGACTTTGCCCCTTCTTGAACTTGTTGTTTTTCTTCTTGTTCTTGAATTTCACATTCAAGCTTTCACCCTCATTGTGGGCCTTCTTGTCAGTAGTGACTTTATCACCAAAAATCTGTAGGAACTTGGTCTTGATAGCCGTTTGTATTTGATCAAAATCCAATTGATCTTGCCTCCCAAATAATAGTGCATCCTTGAAGTTTTCCAATGACTTAGGCAATGCATTTAATAGCATCAATGCCTTATCATCATCTTCTAACTTGACTTCCAAATCTTCAAGGTCATCAATGCACTTGTTGAACTCATCAAATTGCTGACACATGTTCTTGTCATCCTTCATCCTGAAATCATGAAGCTTCTGCCTGACATACAACTTGTTCGAAACTGACTTAGTTTGATACAAACTGTCCAATTTGTTCATGATTTCAATGACCGATTTGGCCTTGCAAACCTTCCCCTGGTTTGTCTCCAAGACATAGAATTATGGCACTATGTGTCCTTTCCAGAATCTCAGCCTTACGATTCAAATTAGAAGCACTAGGTCATTGCTTACCCGTCAAGAAAGCATTAGCCAAACCATGTTATGTCAAAAGAGCCCGTACCTTGATTTTCCAAAGCCCGAAATCGTTCTTGCCCGTGAACTTGTCCACCTCAAGCTTCAATGTCGTCATCTTCAACTCATGGCAATTCCCACAAACGGAGTCAATTTTTTAATAAACAGATGATCAACACAGCAACAGCAGTGCAAGTCGCGCAATGAACAAAACAGAAAATAAAGGATTAAAATAGGAAATCAATGAATAACACTTAGTTTACGTGGTTCGATCGAATGATCTACGTCTATAGGGAGGGAAGAACTTATGTATTATGCAATCGAGTCGAAAATTACAGAGATTGCACACCAATTACTCACAACACTCTATGAACCCTAATTGAAGAAACCTCTCTAATTACTCTCGTGAATTGATACAATTGGAACGAATTGATAACCGTATATATTGCCCATTGTGATCCGCAACTAACAACACAACTGAATCCGTGCGTCGAAGTCCCAAGAAGAAACGCCCAAATCGATTCAGTCCCAACATAATTATGTTATAACTGCCTCAGTTATATACACTACTTCTTTTAGTAAGCGCACACCCCGACTTAACAAGTGATACTGGAAAGACAATTGTAATGATACTTTTCATTCCAATATTACAAATCAAGAAAACAAGGCTAATCAGATTTGGTATATGATCCTTTTAGATTTTTGCATTCAGGCTTCATTCTTCAACGACTACATAACTAATGATCAATGTTTTTGAGGAATATATATATATATATATATATATATATATATATATATATAGCTTGAAGGAAAAAAAATCTTGTGTTAGGCACACCCCTAGCCTTCGTCATTAATTTATTTAAATTTAAATTAATTATATTTTGCACACAATTCCTCTATGATTAATTTTGTACTAAATATTTTATTCGATTAAATCAATTCAATTATAGTTATGTCCATTTTCTCATAAATTAATTCAACTCTATTAATTTAATTCACCTTTTTTAACCTGTTAACTGGTTCAATTTTTTTATCCTGTTAAATTTTAAATTTGTGGTCCTTAATTGACTATTGTCTTAATTAAATTTTTGATTGGAGATTTAAAAATTAAATTATACATTTAGAATATACAACCAAGATCGTTTTTTAGACAAAGTAAATTAATAAATTCCAATTAACAATAAATGTTATAAAATTCAATCATTTTATCATTTTAATTTAATTTTAACTTACCAAAGATAAACTACAATCAATTAATCAATTATAATAAAAGGAATTACCAAAATCAATATGTAAATAAAAAAAATACCATATATAACTCAAGCGCATATAAATTGAATAATTAAAATAAAGACTTGATCCTCATACTTGTAATGATCTCGTAAGTCACATGGAAGTGTTCTTAAATTGTACTACTTCTGTTCCCATAATGATTTCTTATTTGATTTGAGCAATATTAAGACAAGTAATTTAATAATAAATATAGTACAATTAATGTGATGGAAAGAGAAGAAAAAACATGTTTAGTCAAAAGTGGTGATATAAATTTATAAAGATTTATCAAAGTAGAATAAGAAGTTTACAATGGAACAGACCAAAATAAAAAAATTGAAAATTTATAGTGGGGCGGAGGGAGTGAGTAAAATTCTCCCTTAATTAAGGAGAAAGTTGAAAAAAAAAAGTTCTCTAACTTTTACTCCTTTAAAAGGGCAGGCAAAGAATTGAAAGACATATATGATGATTTACAACTACCTCCTCGGGGTGATATTCTAATTCCAGCTATTTAATTTGAGAAATGACCCCATGATCCAAAGATAGAAAGAATTAGTGACTAACTTTTTATTTTTGAAATATCATGGTTGTTGGGTCTCCAACCTCCTCACTCGACTCACGGTTCGTGTCCTTGGGACAAGGGTTCAGGCCGCCTGAGAACGGACACAAAACCGGTGTAAACGAGAAGACCAAAAACGAGCCCTTAGGAAGAGTTGCACTCACACTACCACACTCTCCACTCCTTAGCCTCTCAGGTTTAACACACTCAACAAGGGGGAGGGAGAAGAGTATTTATGTGGAGGCATCCACCACATTAGGGTTGGATATATGTGGGCCTCAGACTTAATCCGAATGGGCCAAAACCCAATTGGGCTCAAGCCAAACCCAACATTCTCCACCTTTTTGGCCAACCTCATCAACACCGGAATCCACAGGTTTTCCTCATTACCTAAACACACACACACACATGCACAACACTAAGTCATACAAAGAACCTGCACCAACAAACTGTTAGTACAAAACCTGCAAACGACACAAAGTTAGTCCAGGTTATCACAAAGAAAACATAACACACAATCATGCAATTGACACAAAGCAATAAAATATGAAAAGCACAAAGACTCGCTGCTCCACCTCACTTGGAGCAACGACGAAACAAAGCACATGAAACTCAAATATGCAAACAGACGAATACGGGTACGGGGAAAACATGAAACAAGCTTCAATGTTGTTACGCAAAACACACATGCAAGCACACATACACGTCATTCCCAAAGAACCCACGAGTATTTTCATGCTATCATTCCCCCCTCCTACCCACTATCTCAACATCTAATGCAACATAAGAGATCAAAGAACAAAAAAGCAAGCACCACAAAGAGCATGCTAAACACAATGCTATAACAAACCCTAGACATGCTGCACAAACAAGAAGCATTCTATCCAATTTAAATAGCCAAACAACATTCTGAAAAAGCGTAAAAGTCATGCACCAACACAAGACAATCGCATACTTAACACATTTTAAAGAATAACATGCTAACACAAAGAAGCATAGAAAGACACAAAGGCGAGTGCTCCACCTCAATGGGAACACTCTAACAAACAACACGTAGAAAACAAACATGCATACAAACCACACAAAGAGAAGAAAGCAAACAAAACACACAAAGGACTAGCGAACATCACCATAATGCTCCTCCTCAGTAGAGGCCACATTAGCACATTCAACCTTTTGGTTCTTGTTTGGCTTGGTACACTCCCTAATCATGTGACCGGGGTCACCACAATTATAGCACTTTCTCACTTTGGGTTTCCTAACATGCTTTTCTACATACCTCCCCCTAACATGCATAACCCCACCCAAGTTGGCATCACCCCCATTTTGTTTCAAGTCCATCTCCTTACTCTTCAAACCATTAATCACAGTCTCAAGGGTAACATCATCCCTACCATATTTAATAGCAGATTTCACATCACAATAAGAGTCAGGAATAGCATTCAACAAGATAATGGGGGTGTACTCATCAATGCACTTATCACCGGTATGCTTAATATCTTGAATCAATTTAGTGAACTCATCTAAGTTCCCATCAATGTCCTTACTCAAGTCAAGTTTAAAAATGAAGAACCTTTCAAGCAAGAACATACGACTAGGCAAAGAATTTTCAGTATATAACTCTTCTAATTTATCCCAAAGATCTTTAGCAGAGTCCAGCACACCTACTTTCCTAAGCACAGTATCAGACAGATTCAAAACAATAGCAGACAAAGCAAGTTCATTCATCTCAACTTTCTTTTCCTCAGACACACCAGCAGCATATGAGTGATCAATAGCTTTGAAAACACGTTGTTGTACCAAAATACATTTCATTTTTTGTTTCCAAATGCTAAAATCAGCTTTTCCATTAAAAGGGGCCATAACATACATGGGAGTAGTAGTAGCAGCCATTTTCAGAAAACAGCAAATCCACAAACACAAAGATGCAGAAAAAACAGAACAACGGCAAGCGGAAGCAAGTACCAACACAGGTCACAGAAAAGACAGACCAACGAGCAGTGAAAACAAGCACGTAATTTCCTAGAAACTACAGCACATAAACTCAACAGCCCTAAACCGCGGCAAGCGGTCCACTAAGAAAGCAATAAACCCGCGGCAAGCGGCTACACTACAGAAAACAGTAAATAAGTTGAGTTTCAGCCAATTTACCAGAGCGAGACCCTAAGTAAGGGCCTCAAAACACCAAAATAACAGCGAAGCAATCCCGGGACCAAGCAAACGTGCTGCCTAATTCCCATTTTAAAAACGGGGGCAGATCCCACGAGTGCCGCAGAAAAATACACAAAGAGTCTTTATCCCCAAAGTCTCACAGTAATTTTCAAAGAAATGAAAAGCTAAGCAATTAATATTTTATTATATTAAATGTGGCTAAATAAGTTTTATGCAGAAAGATGCCTCCACATAAATACCCTTCTCCCTCCCCCTTGTTGAGTGTGTTAAACCTGAGAGGCTAAGGAGTGGAGAGTGTGGTAGTGTGAGTGCAACCCTTCCTAAGGGCTCGTTTTTGGTCTTCTCGTTTACACCGGTTTTGTGTCCGTTCTCAGGCGGCCTGAACCCTTGTCCCAAGGACACGAACCGTGAGTCGAGTGAGGAGGTTGGAGACCCAACAATGGTTATAAATTTATAATAGTTTGCATTGGATGATCGAAAATATTATTGTACTGCTGCGTTCACTAAAAAATAACTTTTGCTCATATTTTATCCCCATTTTAATCAAATATTATTGGATGCTAGACACATTTTATTCCTTTGCTAGTGTCTATATCTTCCATTAGAGCTATTATTCGATTTGAACCGAGCTGAGTATTTGATATGTCGTGAAATTTATTTAAATTTGTTGTATTTTAATATTTATAAATTTTAGTTCATTTCACTTGCAACGATTTCAGAGGAACGTATTTTATAACGCTCTTTATTTTTTATGTGGAAAATTGCAATGTGCAAATCATGCAAACCCGATTTAAGGGTGTAGCAAAACTTATCTGTTATGTTGGGTAACGATTTATGTCCAATTTCGCCCAAAAAGTTTAAAATTGATCACTTTTTGTCTCTGAAACAACATTTTCAAGGGAGTTCAACCACAAACGATGTATCAAATTGTTCGTCTCTCCAAGTCCATCAATTTAGTAACTTCATGAATGGATCATTTTGGGTGTTTATTCATGTCACTTCCTCACAAAAATATGGTCATCTTTCGACGAACCGAATGTCAAGTCATAAATCAAATTGTCTATCTCTCCAAGCCCATCATTTTAATATATGAGCACTCGTCCTTCAATGATTCATTTAAATTTAAATTCGTGAAATAAGAAATTGGAGTTGTCAAATTGACAACTTAGAGAGACGAAGAATTTTTTATATTGTTTGCCTATGGACTTCACCAGAAAATGGTGCATCGGCAGCGAAAGGTGGAGAATTTTATACTTTTTGGTGAATTTGAATGTAAAATTAGCAATTGGAGGCATAAATTGCTAGCTACTCCCTAACACGACAGACAAACTTCACAACCGCTCCTGATAGATGTAATAGGCATGTTTTGTGATTTTCTCTTTTTATTAAATCCTCACATTTGTGCAAAATAGTGCGACGGTGCCTAAAATGCAAACATGTATTCTCTACCTAGTGTACTTGTGTTTTTTATTGTTATATTTGATTATACTAATTTTCCATCTCATTCCCATTACCATTGAAGAGTTCCTAACCAAGCGTCTCCTAAATCTTAAAGTACACCACGTATCCTTTAGAAAATAAATGTCTACTTGAAAAGTTAATGCCTCTCATACTTGTACTGCACTTGAAATAAGTAAGTACCAAGTATTATCCCCTCATGCAACTATATTATTCAGTCACCTCATTTTCGTTCCTTGTTTCATTATACACATAATTAGAGGTACTGCTGCAATACATAATATGGAAAAATCCTGCAACATCCAAAAGCAACTATCAAAATAAGTTTGTTTTACGTAGCCTGCATTCTTCACGCACTAATGGTCTAAAACTACATGATTTTTTAATTTGATCACCAAATAAATTGTTACCACTAATTACAGTTCTTGGAAATTCTCCAGAAAGTATATTATTAGACTAAAGAATTTTTTTTACCAACAGGAGGCATTATAACACCATTCAACTGATTATGTTGCAAATAAAAATGTACAATATACTCAAGTCAACTAATTAAGGAAGAAGGAATAAATACATATATTGTGGCAATCAAGAAAATACTAAATGAGATTTCACCAGAGAAGCTATTGTTATTGAGGAACAGAGACTTCAAATTGCAAGGCCTTTGAGCTTTGGAATTTTCCATGAAACCGAGTTTTCTTTAAAGCTTATCACTTTTAATTGATCTTTTTTATTCAAGCTTTTGCCATCTAATATCTCATGTGCCTTTGTCCTAATTATCAGTGCCTAAGAGCCCTAAAGTTATGTGTGAGTGCAATTATCTCAACAAGAAGCTAATTATAATCCATAAAAAAAAAAAAGGATCAAGCATGACCTCGAATTAGCAACCATATGCAGTTTAAGATTAACCTCGCATTGTGTTCTAGGAGATGATTACATAATTACCATTAGACCTATTTATATAAAATTAAATAAGAAAAAACCATTTGAGAGCATATTTGTAGAAAAATACAAACGTCCCACACATAATTTCCGTGCTTCCTAGTATTTCTAAGTTTAACATTATACCAAGTGCATTTCTCCAGAAATGGATACATTCTCTATGTGAAATGTCAACTTCCCAATATGTATTGAGATGCTTTGAAGACCATATTGAAAATTTGATAGTCTAATCAGAAACGTTATTAATCACAAATACTTTACAAAATTCTACATTATTTTGATCAATTAGGTCAGCAAAATGGGACTTCCATCTATCTTTCAGCATGAGAGTAGGTTCTATATTCTCCTTAGCAGCACTCTACGATCATGCAAAAGACAAATACCGAAGAGTATCTGAAACGTTTTTACCTTAGCAAGACCTAACTGAGAGGTGGTACTTCAGGACTTGCTTTGAGGTAGATGAGTTTGTGTCTGGCATTTGTGCATTGCCACTCCAACCATCCAATGATAGCCCAAAAAACGTGATGTTTTTGGATGGTTATTACACTACACGAGATAGAACTCTGGCGAAAACATCGAACATTTTCTGCATATTCGAACGCTAGCCACATATTTTTTGAAAAACTTCATTCCATATGTGATTTCAAGATAAAGTTGTAGGGGTAACCAAGTCTATTACCATTCATCTAGGTATATTAATGTTATAAAATGAGCTAATATGCAGAATCTTGAAAATTAATTTACCATTTAAGCTCCAAAAACACTTATTGCTTGTGAACAACCATGTTAAAAATTAAGTGTTCTATGTTTCAAGGCAACTAATGTACAAAAGGATGTTAAGCTCAAATTTCAAAGCTGGCATAACATCAACACATAAGAAGACTTCCAATATATATATAAAGGGAACACATGAGCGAATTCCATTTCTTACTTGGTGCAACATCATCTATATTTTTCTTCCAGTTAGTTCTGTGAGAAACATCTCCAAGTTAAACTAAAAAAATTATATCTTATTTAAAACTTTCAGGATATTGTCACAATTTCTCTCCGTCAAAGAGGGAAAGGAAAACAAGGCTGATATTATATAAAATTTCAACCAAAATAAAAAGATGACATGCATCATGGGATACTCTAGTAAAATGTATGTCCATGCAAACATGTCACCAACAGGTTTCTGCAAAGGTAAATCTTGGAGCTCAATACTGAAGGTTTTGTTTTCCCAGATGACCCATTCTGAATCTTGCAGAATTTTGCTGAGTATATGAGTCTTCCATGCTTAGAAAAGCTAAACAGACAAGATAACATATCCAACAACATTGACATAAATCAAGAGTTAAAATATATAGTACACACACAAATAAGCCTATGAAGAGTAGAAAAAAATTGTACACAACGGTAGCAGAGAAAAGCCCAAGATATAAAATGGATATCGGGAGAGACAATCCTTTACCAGTGCACCAACAAGAGAACAGAGGAGATAAATCTACAAAGAATAATACAACACTTTGTATTGATATGATATGTATTTTATAGATATTTGAATGCAACTTGTAATTTATGCTGTGTTCTATGGAAGATTCCCTATGCCAATAGGGTTGGGAAATAAAAATATATTATATTGACTACTCTATAATTAACTTGAAGCTTTTCAAAATTAAAGTAAAAAAACCATACTGCTGGTAAGGTTTTTGTCTCAAGCAACAATTTAACTAACAGTTGATGAGCATATACATGTATGGCAAACCTAATTCATTAATCGAGCCATGTAACACGTTTCAATGAAAAATAGGTAGGAGATGCCAAAGTCAAAGAAAAACAGGAAACAACCCAAAACTTACAAACCCAGCAGCACACAAATGCGAGTATCAAACTATTAGAAGGTATTACTACGAAAAATGAATTACCTTTCTTTTAAAAGGGAGGATACGGCGGAACGGGATAACAGAAACACAAGAATGGCGGTGCGGAAGAGAAACAGATAAACAACAAATAAACACACTCAATTTAAACACTTTTCTTTTTCTTTTTCTTTTTTGCAACAAAGGAAACACCAAAGTGAACAATAGCTTAGGGGCAACCGAAACCAGAATTTGGGGGGCGAACGAAATTGAGTAGCAGAATAAAACAACATACGATCGAGTGTCCTATAGAAGTTATTAGACGGCTAAGACCAATTAGTCACAATCCATTTGTTAAAATACTAACCAAATTGGAGAAGAGTAGCGAGCATACAACTAAGTATAAATCAATTTCTATAAATAATGGTGAGATGATAATTTATGTACGTATGCTGCCTAATTCAATTCTGAGGACATAATCACCATAAAATCATAATACAGGGGAACAACCCAAATCAATCGATGATAAATCAATCAAGGAGGTTAATAGTTGTCATTTTTTGTTGTACCTTAAATGTGAGAACTGAACCGCCTACCGAAGAGCGAGGACAACAACGGCGAATTAAACCCTAGATTTTAGTATTGTGTTTGCCGGTGTTGTACGGAGTGGGAGATGGAGAAAGTTTTAGAGGAGAAATACCATAAAAGTGAGAGGAGACGAAGAGTGAGGGTGAGAGTCAGTTGGCACGTTGGATGAAACGGAGGCTAAGCCGCCACATGTGCAGTGGCTGAACAATTTTTTAACGTGACTTACCGAAAACCGGCTGGAAACTGGCCATCTCAAGCGTAAATCCTCTTTTATATAAGTATAGATATAGATATAGAGTATAGATATAGATTTGCATGTAACTAGTTAGGTCGAAGTATGTCTCCATTTTTCATGTTTAAATTAGAAAAGAATATTTGGGATTTTCTTTTACATCTAATGATTTAGATTTAAAAACATATATTTATATTTAATTTACTAATCTGGTATTCAGTAAGTTTTAACGATTGAAATATGCTAAAAATAATAAAATGATAACTGTAGTAAGTTATAAAGTGCGAGAGTTGGAGAAGATTTCTGAAATAAAGTATGGAGATCGGCATTTTAGAGTTCTGGGTCAGGGAGATAAAGAGGGTGTTTGGCTGAGTTTATAAACTCTTCAAAACAATTTATAATTAAGTTGTTTCAGAGCTTATAAGCGGTATCAATGTTTAACAACTTTTTAGATCATAAAATAAACTCATAACAGTTTATTATCTGTAAAAAAGAATATGTTGAAATTTCCCAACTTATTCCTAACCACCTCCACCCCCAACCACCCAACCTCTCTTTTGCCCCCACCCACCACTATCTCAACATAAAATAATATTATCTTATATTAAAATTAAAATTAACATTTAAAAAATATTTATTAAATTTTCAAAGATCTTATAAGTTTTATTAGTCAAATATTTTAACAACTTATAAACTACTTAAAGATTACATCGTATAAGCACTTAAGACAACTTATAAGATATTCTAAACAAACTTATCCAAACGGGCTCTAAGAAGATCAGGACAAAATTTGTAACAATAGCATTTCCAATTCCATATAAATAAACCTTGGCATTGCCCTGTCGCGAAATTCTCGTTCTTGCAACTCTCTTTGCAGCCTTCACTTCTGAAGCAAATCCCTGTATTCGTTTTGCTTCTTTCCCTGCATATCAAGAAATAATTAACCGAAGAGAGAAGAAGCATCATGAGTAGAACATTCATTGAAAGAGAACTCATCACTGAGTAGAAGCCAAAATAAAGGTTTTGTTGTAATGAGATTATAATGCAAAAGAAAGTTGCATGCTTGTACTTCACAAAAATTAATAAATATGTCTACATATTTAGGTAGGCCAACATTAGTTTTCCTCATATATATCTTTGCTATGACGAATTAATGGGTTCAGCATTTTGTGGTATTTAATTTTAGTGGCAATTTGCTAGATTTATTTAAATGGTATGACTTGCAACGATCAACAATGCTGGGACAATGTTATCATTTAAATAGGGAAACCAAAAATTGTTATACAATATTTTTGTATAAAGGTGAAGTTATTCTTATGTCTTCCACACTTAAGTAATTAAAAATGTACTTTGATGTTTTAAAATTAATAAAGTGGTATAATTAATGTGCTATATTTTATGGGTACGGAGGTGCGAGTGCATGGGTGATACGATACGGGTTCAGGGATACGAACTTTTAAAAAAGTTTAGGGTGTGATTTATCAAGAATACAACCGTTTATTTTAATTTTATCATATGACATACAAAATTTGTAAATTTGTAAATTAAAAGGATTAAAGATTTGTAGATCCAGTAACTTGACACCAATTTGAGTTTGGTCCACATGGATTACACATTTCAATATTGGTCCTGTAAATTTAATTTTTTTAGTCCTTTTACCTAAGCTACCCTGTAAACGCCATGTAGGATATTTTTTTCGTTCTTCTTTTTTTTTTTTCTTTTTTCTTTTTATATATCTTCTGCCCAAATGAGGGAGATACAAAAGAATGGAAGATGGAGAAAGCAATGTCCTTTGTTGTGTTTAATTGGAGTGTCTGTTTCCCCCATTTGCTTTGGAAATGGATACAGTAATTTCATTATTTTGATTTCAGTGCTAAATTTCATAGTTTAATGCAGTTTCTGCATTTCAGTTTTGTGCCGGAGCGACCTCCGGCTAGAAGCAAAGAAATCATCTTCAGAGAGGGGAGAGAGATGAGGACGTTTCATAATCCAAATAAATTAATTCAGACCACCCACACATCCACACCCATTTCATTAAAACCTGACCCAACCCATTTTAAGACCCAACACTGAGTGAAAGTTGTTTATTTAATTAAGAACCATGTTCATCATAAAATATATTAAAAGTTATACACATGGCGCTGAAAAAATAAAGAAAGAAAAAGATATTTTACGTGGTGATTACTGGGGTAGCTTACCTATTGTAGTAGGTAAAATGATTGAAATAAAAAAAATAAAAAAAATCAAATTTACAGGACCAATATCGAAACGTGTAATCCATGTGAACCAAATTCAAATTTGTGTCAAGTTACTGGACCTATAAATCTTTAATCCCTAAATTAAATGTATATAATTTATATTTTCTCTGACCCAAAACTTAAGCATATTCAATAATTTAATATAATTAATTAACAAAACATCAATTCAAGTTCTATTAGTCCAATATACACGTCATAATAGTGAATTCAATGTAAAATGATTGTCACATTTTAAATTTAAATTATATTACATAAAATTCAATTGAAATAACATATTTAATGTTTAACAAGACGATTTGCGAGGCGGATTCGAGAATCCGTTAGTTAAATTCACCAAGTAGCAGCGAATTCGCACGTGGAGAATTAGATTCTCGAATTCAAGAATCACACCCCTTTCAGGTGGCGGGTGTGAAACTGATATTGCATTATAATATTTTTAGAAGAATCTGTGCATTATAGTTAATGTGTATTTGCTCCACTTTTGTGAAGCAACTGGTGTGAGTTTTATCACACTCTACTACATTAGTGTGATGGTACCGTGTGTGGGCAAGCCATAAAATGGGGCGTGACATTTTTTCTCTGGAAATCCATTTTCAGACGAGTTCAAGGATAAACTATATATCAAATTGTTTGTCTCTCCAAACCTGTGAATTTGGTAACTTTAATCGATCATTTCGTGTACCACACCTTCACAAATTTAAGTTTATGTAATTTATTCATGTCACCTCCGCACAAAAATATTGTAATCTTTTGACGAATTGAATGTCAAGTTATATATCAAATTGTTTGTCTCTCCAAACCCATTAATTTGATATATAACTCGTCCTTCAATACACTAAAAAAATGGTGAAAATCAGTCTTCACGCTGCCCAAGCTCATTTGCAAATCAAGGCCATTTCTGGTCATTTTTAGGCGAATTGAAAGATAATCTATATATAAAATTGATGGGTTTGGTGAGATGAACATTTTGATACTATATTTTTACCTTCAATTTGCCCAAAAATGGCCGAATTTTGGCCGAGAAGAAGACGATCACTAGTTGATGTAAATGAATTACTTAAAATTAAATTCTTGAAGTTATAATACATTAAATAAAAAATTGAAGTTGCCAAATTGACAGTTGGAGGAGAGACAAAGATATATATATATTTTTTTAATATCATTTGTCTATGAATTCACCGGAAAATGGTGTGTCGGTAGCAAGGGTGGTGAATTTTAAATTTTTTTGTGAAATTGGATAAATTACGCAAAATAATTAGCAATTGGGGCATAAATTGCTACTCCGTAAGACAATTCATAGCAATTTACACTACTCTACAATAAAATTCACACTACACTTAAATTCATCTCCAATTTTCAATGCCACATTCTGCACTACATTTATTATTCATATTTTTTTTATTGAACTAAACTTTAAAAAAAAAATTAAACTTAATAATTGCATAAATTGATTATTGAATATAATTATTTTTCATTTTGAGATTTGTGTATTTTGTTCTATTCTTAACATTATTTAGGATTCATTGATGATTGAATTTATTAAATTTAAAAATTCGTTTAAATATATATTATTTTAGGGAAAACTATTTTTTAAGACATTATCTTATGGGTGTAGGCAAAATTAGGATACAATCTTTACGAGCTTGAAAAATTGGAACACTATCTTTAGAGCTTGCAAAATTAGAACATTATCTTTATAAACATGAAAAACTAGGACATTATCCTTTAATTTTAAAAAATGTAGATGAAATTTTATAAAAATCGAGCCAACTGGACACATCATAATCGGGCTTTAATTGATCCGTATTTTATAAATTTGGCCTAAATTTACGCAACTTAAAGATAGTATCCTTGTTTATTAATATAGAAATAATTAATAAATATATAATATCTATATTGAATATTATATAACTATACACTTAAACGAGCCGAACTTTTAAGATTTAAAAGCTTTTGTAAAGGCCTACGTGTGGTCTGTTTAAATAAATAAACTTTTAAAAATGTCTAAGCCCAATATGTTGTAGTCTATTCTTTCACTTACCCCTAACCTAATAAGCAAGCTTCACACCTCTCCTCCCTGATGGGCATCTTTCGTAATTTTCCACTTTTTATTAAACTCTTGTAGCAACAATTTTTCTTGTAATCATTGTAATTTCATTTTTAATATTTAACTTCGAACAACAATATAACACACACAAACACACTAAATATATATATATATATATATATATATATATTACATTGATTAGTACATAATATAATTTATATTGATTTTATTTAATACAATGGGTACTACAAAATAGAGTATGGAAATAAAGTTTTTAATTGTATACTTCACTTATAAAGTATCATATATGTTCAATACTCTATATTATATATTTATTATTTTCTTAATATTTATAATACAATTATACAATTAAATTGAGAATATTAATTAGTATAATCACAATTTTTATTGTATAAGTTATAATGCGTTTTTTTGTGCGTATCTTAATTTTAATTAATATTTTTATTATTGATTTTTTACATATATATTTTTATCAATGAGAAATTACGTAAAATATAATAAAACATATATTGCATATTAAATTCGAGATTCGCCTAAAACGGACAAACATGTATTCTCTACCTAATGTAATTGTGTTTCTAATGTTGTATTTGATTTTATTTGCATGTAACTAGTTAGGTCGAAGTATGTCTCAATATTTCATGTTTAAATTAAAAAGACTATTTTTAAAGATATATATTTACACCTAATGATTTTGATTTAAAAAAATATATTTATATTTAATTTACTAATATGATCTTCAATAATTTCAAATATAAATGTTTAATGATTGAAATATGTTGAAACGAAAATGATCATATACCGACCGAAAATATGATAATGTGAAATATTTGATCTTGGGCTCCAAAAGATAAGAGAGCATTCCCAGGCCCAAAGCCCAAATCCATTCAAGTCACTACAAAAAAACACGTTGATTAGCGACGGAAAATTCATCGCAAAACACTATTTGTGACTACATAAAAAAAAAAAGTGGCTCGTGTGGTTCGAACCCGTGCTTTTCGGGCATCCGGGGCGGGCACGAACCATTGAGTCACAGGTCTTGAAGTCATTATAAGCGACCCACCTTTTATATTAGTCTTATTGGGTCTTGAACAATTAATTCAAGTTTGCGCCCAAGATGAATCAAACGCGTGACCTCTCTTGCATGTAAAGGAGGCGTGCACCGCTCGGGCACGAGCTTCTTTTGTTCATTTGTACGCATTTAATTGCATATGTATCCAAATCAAGTCATATTTTTTAATAACTCGCCAAATTAAATTATTTTTCATTTCAAACTTGTTTATATAAATGTTGTGCCCAACTTTTTTTTATTTTATCTTGTAATATTATTTATTTCGATAACACATAAATTTATAATTTATTCATTTATATGCAATTACTTGTATATGTATCCAAATTGACTCAATTTTTTTTCATAATTCACCAAATTAATTCATTTTCGTTTCTAAATTGTTTTAAAAAATAATCTGCTCAACCTTTTGTTTTTGTAAAATTATTTATTTTGATAAAGCTTAAATTTTTAATTTATTCATTTGTATGCAATTAATTGTACACAGATCCAAATTGACTTTTTTTTTTCCATAATTCACAAAATTAATTCCTTTGTGTTTCCAACTTGTTTTAAAAAAAAGTTGTGCCCAACCTTTTTTTGGTAAAATTATTTATTTCGACAACACGTAAATTAATAATTCGTTTATTTGTACGCAATTAATTGTATATGTAATTGACTCATTTTTTTCCACAATTCACCAAATTAATTCCTTTTCGTTTCTAACTTGTTTAAAAAAAAGTTGTGCCCAACTTTTTTTTTTTGAAAAATTATTTATTCGACAATGCGTAAATTTATAATTCGCTCATTTGTACGCAATTAATTGTACATTATCCAAATTGACTCATTCGTGCCCAACCTTACATCCAAAACAACATCGTTTTAACAATTTGCGACAACCAGACCGTCACAAATTATCAAATTAAATTTTGTGACGGCTCTATTCGTCGATAATCCTGTCGGCCAAATGAGTCTCAGTCAAACGAGTCAATTTTACGACAACTATGTTCATCACTAATTAATTCACTCTTTGAAATTTGCGATAGACATTCCGCCGCAAACCGATAGGCCAAACGGGTCAATTTTGCGACACCTATGTCCGTCGCTAATTACAACTTTGAAATTTGAGGCGGACATTCTACCGCAAATTTTGGCTATGTCCGTCGCAAAATCTAAGAATTAGTGACAGACTTGTCCATGTGTCGCTAATTCTTAGCATTTACTGTAATACCCTAGACTTTCATGACCTTATCTGCTTTACTAAGTGCTTTATAATTCTTCATGAATCTATGTGATGCATTTACATCTAAATTTATGCAAATGCACGTTTATGTGTTTTAATTACTCGATATTTACAATTACTGTATTATTTGCTCAATACATGCTTATTCTTGAAACTTTATAATTTTTTATATGTTCTTTATTTTATGTCTTAAAGTGTTTAATTTAGGAATTAATAAAGTCCTTAAGTATAGTAATTTATTTCATAAGTTATAAGTTGTAAAATGAACGTTTCTTTAAGAAACAAATTGTGTTTCGCTTACTCGATATATTTTTATGATTAGTATATAGACTTTGTAATTTATTTAGAGTCTAGAAGAGTTTTAATTTTATTTCATAAGATAGTATAAGTAATTTTATGCATAATGTACCTTAAAATTATTAAATAAATTAGAAAATCATAATTTTTATTTTTATTTTCAAAGCATACATGTGTCTTAACTACAAGACACAAAATTTCCTCTTGAAAACTCCACACATTTCGGCCAAGTAGAGGAAAGGAGGAAGAGTGGTGAAACTTCTTGAATTAAGGTCAAAATTAAGAAAAGCAAAGTCAAAATTAACAACTAATTATAAAATGCCATGTGTTTAATGACTTAGCCTCCAAGATTATCCAATTTCCTCCACACTCTTCTTCCAAGTCGGCCAAGAGAGGGATGGAGTAGCCTCCAAGGTTGTTTCTTCTATAAATACTTGATCATGCATGCAAAAATATTCATAAGAAGAAGGAAAAAAAAAAAAAAAATTCCACAAATATTACTACTACACTTATAGAAAGGAGGAAAAGAGATTTCTTGTAGCCACCTATCTCTAAGTAAGCTTCTCTTCTTGATTTAGTAATTATTTAAGTGGTAGTATGAAATTTATGCATGATATGTGAATTAAGTGATAGAAAAATGAGTTTTTTGATGAATAATTTGCATGTTATATGTTTTACTTCATGTTTGAATGTTTAATTCAATTTCTTCATGTGTTATGAGCAAAATCATGTTTATTACTTGATTATCTATGCTTTAGAAGTGGAAATCATGAAATTATATGGTTTAAAGTGAGTGTAAGATGTTATGTTCTTCATATATGCATGAAACCGAATTTCTGGACCAACTTTGGGGTAAATTTTGTTTTGACCAATTCATTCATTTGAAAATTCTGAATATTTTATATGTGAAAATAGACTTATGAAAGAACTTAGGTTTCAAATTTCATAGCTTTTGGACTAGTATTCGATGCATGGTGATTTTTCAAAGTTGAACTAGGGTTTTAGACTCTATAGAAGGAACAGTAGAAGTTTACTATGATCTGAGAATAATCGGTTAGTTTTTTTTAGAAAACCAAAGTATATTGATAAATTAAATGAAGTTTGGAGTTCATGGTTAAAATTTCATGAGTATTGGACTTATGGTTGATTTATGGTGAATTTTTAAAGTTAAGTGACCAGAATCTGAAACAGTGTGCTCTTCATGAAATATTTGATGTTTGGTAAAGAGTTTGAGAAATCTGAAAATATGGTGATAAACTTTATTGAGTTGGAAATCTACTGTTAAAATTTCATAATTTTTGGACGTATGGATAATTTAATATGAATTTTCAAAGTTAGGTGTGTAATCTGCCAAAATCGAATTTTTGTATGAAAAGTTCGAAATGGTCCGGTTACATTTTTTACCGTCGATATTTATTTATAACTTGCTATTTGATGATTTTACACACTTAATTGATATTTGTATTTTAATATACGATAATTGAGTACATATTGAAATTGAATTCAAGTCTTACAATTTACAAAAGTGAAGGGATAAGTAACAATGTTTTTATTTTAAAAATATTACTTGTAGGTACAAACCTGCAAGGTGGGGAATCACTTCGCTCTTCACCGAGTGTTCTATTATTATTTTAATTGCACTTATTAAATGTTGAATGTTAAATATTTTGAGTCTGTCCCGCTATCAACTGACCCCTGAGATAGTCCAACTATATGTTGGCAAATGAGATAGTCCGGTCGCTCCGGCACCACGGGTTGGTCGCGCCACCCAAGGAGATACCCGGTGAAATTCCGGGGGCTCACATATTATAAACAATTGATGTTTAGTTTGTGCAATTAACAAGAGATTTCCCACTAAGTGTTTTCAAGCACTTATCCCTTCCACTTTTAATTTTTTTTTTTACAGATGCTGTGGATCCGGACGTGGACGAATGAACTCGGTGGGCTGTGGAGTTCCTTAAAGACCTTATATTTTCAAGAATTATGTTTTTAAATTTTGGTTTGTATCTTAAGCTACGATCATACTTAATTACTACTTCCGTTGTGAAAATGTGTGGCGTGTGTATATTTTAATACAAAGTACTATTTTTAGTGCCGTTCCTACTTGTGCCACATCATATTTTTCGTACTATATTAAGTGGGGACGTCACATATACGACTACTGGTCAAAACCCGTAACTAATTCGTCGCAAAACACTGTTATTAGCAACAGATAAGACATCCGTGGCAAATTTATGTCGCTAATAAGCAAGTTATTTTTGTAGTAAATCCACTCTAAAGTTCAAGGACCAAATTCCATTTATTCAGTAAAATTCCCTTTTAATTTTCACTCGCTATTATTTCCAACAAAATAATAATGGGCCCCCTATTTATGTGTAATTATCACATTGATATATGAGGTTGACCGGCGGGGCAAATGATCAATTTCGTATGTCGAAATAATAATTTAATATTTAGAGTAAGATATAAAGTATAAAAGTTCAAGAAATTTTTTAAAACTTCATTTTAAAGTACATAGATCTGCATTTTAGAGTTTTGTGATTTGGTCTGGACAAATTTGATAACAATAACATTTCCAATTCCAGAAAAAAAAGCCGCCCTTGCATCGCCCAGTCACGAAATTCTCCTTCTTGCAACTCTCTTTGCAGCCTTCACTTCTGAAGCAAATCCCTGTATTCGTTTTGCTTCTTTCCTTGCATATCTTCACTTCTGCCTCCACCTTTCGAACACATATCTCTGTAAATTTATCATCCATTAAATTATTTGATTAGCTAGTTAATATTAATAAAAGGATTCTTTTGTGCACACTTGGATTTTGAAAATCAATTGCAAAAAACACACCGTTCAGTGTATACTGTGTGTTTTGAATCGGTAATACCCCAAATAGTAATCAGTAATATCTCAAGAAGTAACCAGTAATACCCCAATTATTAAAAAAATACACAGTTCGGTGTGTACCGTGTGTTTTGACAATAATACCCCAACTAATAATCAGTAATATATATAACAATATAAGAAAATAAAAAATTGCCTACAGAATAAGAACTTTCTATGGAATTTTCCAAAAAAAAAAAAAAAAAATCATATTGAGATTACATACAACTTTCCTACAAAATTTTCTAATCATGAATACACCTTCACTCCTCAACCTAAAAACAATTTGCCTACGAAATAAAATTTCTAAGTATTGTAATTACCTACAAGCAATATAGCTACACAAATTTACCCACAAACAATTTACCTACAGGATTTCTACGGAAATTTCGTAGACAAATTCCTTTGTAAGTAAGATATGAAAATGTCTATATAATTAGAAGATTTTGTAGGCAATTCGCACTAAGAAATTTTTTGTTGAAAATTTCGTAGCTCTATTGGTAATTTCCGTAGACAAATCTATGTTTTGTTGTAGTGCTCACGAGCAATAATCAACAATATCCAAGTGATATTCAGTAATACCCCAAACAATAATCAATAATACCATAAGCAGTAATCAACAATACCCCAACCATTTTTTATTATATATTTTTAATTGTAAAAGCTAAAATTAAAATTAAAATTGAGGTTAAAATTCAAGTGCATATCATGAACTTGAGTGCATACAAGAATTTGTGTATTAATATTAATATAAATAACACATATCAAAAAATAATTACCCGAAGAGAGGAGAAGCATCATGAGTAGAACAATCATTGAAAGAGAATTCATCACTGACTTGATATTCTATAGAAGCCAAAATAAAGGTTTTGTTGAAATGAGGTTATAATGCAAAAGAAAGTTGCATGCTTATATAACTTTACAAAAATAAATAAATATGTCTACATATTTAGGTAGGCCAACATTAGTTATCCTCATATATATCTTTGCTATGACGAATTAATGGGTTCAGCATTTTGTGGTATTTAGTTTTAGTGTCAATTTGTTAGACTTATTTAAATGGTATGACTTGCAACGACCAACAATGCAGGGACACTGTTATCATTTAATTAGAGAAACCAAAATAAAATTGTATACAATATTTTTTTTATAAATGTTAAGTTATTCTCATGTCTTCTACACTTAAGTGAAATTGTACATTGATGTTTTAAAATTAATAAAGTGGTATCATTAATGTACTATGGTGTACAGGTGTGGAGTTGCGAGTACAGGGCTATACGATATACATTCGGGGATACAAATTTTAAAAAGTTTAGAATATGATTCGTCAAAAATACATCTGTTTATTTATATTTTATTATATATGAAACCTAAAAATAAAAATTTAAAAATTTGTAAATTAAAGGGATTAAAGATTTGCAGATCCAATAACTAGGCACCAATGGAAAAATTGGGAAAAATGCACTGTATTTTGGCAGTAATGATAAAAATGTCATTTGTGTTTTTCACTTTTTGAAAATGCCCCATTATGTTTTCAAAATTAGGAGAAAATGTCCCATTACCGGCTACAACTAGGTTGTAACCTGTACACGCTAACGTGACAATGTATTTTTTTTTTTTAATGAAAATACCCTTTATGTTTCTATTATTTGATAAAAATGTCATGTTGTATTTTATAATTAAAATTAATGATTAAACTATCGAAATTATTTAATAAATATTTTTAAATTAAATAATTTATTTAAATAAAATAATCAAATTAAGTATTTCATTATAAAAACATGTATTCTCTTTTTCTATTAAAAGACCTTTAAATAATTAAAAGTTAGTCATTTAAATATAAAAAATTAGTTAATAAATATTTTATAATATACCAAATTATTTTTAAAATATTTGACAAAGATACACCAAATTATTTTTAAATATAATACTTCTGAAATATAAGAATTAAACATTAGAAATTCAATTAATATTGTAATTACAAAATTGGCAAATATATGAATTAATTTACATATATAAATGATAATTTTTTAAACTAAAAATAATTTAAGTTTCAAATTGAAATTATCACTTAAATCAAAAAATTATTTAAAATTTTACATATATAAATTATCATTTAAATAAAAAAAAAAATCTCAATTACCACTTATATTATATATTTACATGAATTATTCATCAATTACTAAAAATTTAAATTGACTGGGATTCATTATATTATTATACAATTTTTTTAGAATTAATAATCACCCGGTTACACTGCTTCTCATATTTAAAGTATGATTGTCTATGGAGTTTGGAGATTACCAAATTCGTACCGAAATCCGCTCCGAAAAATAACTGAACCGAAAAAATCGTGGATTTTTTTACTTTAACCGTACCGAAATCGAATCAAATATTTTTTTGGTACGGATTTGGATATTACCAAATTAATCGTACCGAAAAACCGAATGTGACTGTATTGTATCGAACCGAATAACCAAATTAAATATATATTAAATTTTAATTTTAATTTATTTTTTATTTATCAAACATTATTATAATATTATTGAATTCAAGTACAACTATACAATAACATAATTTCTCCTCATATTTAGAATACAAGCACTATAATATTTATCTAAGTTCTTAAAACGTTAACTTATGTTTAGGTGTGTATAAAAATGATTTAAATTTAATTTTTTATTCTTTTAATTTCATTGTTCCTTTATATTCATTTCTTACAAAAATTTGGATATGGTGTACCCTGTGTCAGGAATTAAGATCAACATGATTTTAATATTGCACTTTCCATTCACAAGATATTTAAAAAAATTACTATATATTTTATATACTATATTTTAAATACTCTATTGGTGGTGATTTGTATTAATTTTTTAACCATTCATTATCATATAATGTGTTATATTCGAGTTTGTAATGATATATGTTTGATTGTGGTTAAAGTTGTGTAGTATTCGTGTGAGTGTGCATGCATCAATACATTTTTTTTAAATTGATTAAAAAAAAGAGATAATGATAAAAAAAGAGGTAAAAGAATCAATTTCTCTGCTCCGTTCTATATCGATCCGATCCGTTTGTAATTGAAAATTCCCTCCGATCTATACCAAAAAAAATATCCATATCGCACCGTACTGAAATTTCAGTACGGACACGGTCACTCGAATTTTAAAATAACTAAACTTTGGTACGGACAAAGATATTTTCAAATATCTGTTTTGGTCTGTACCATGAACAACCCTAATTTGAAGTAATTTGTGTATACACCTAATGATACTATTATTCTGTACCATTTTAGAAGAAGATTCGGGTAATATATGTACTTCCTCAGGAATAAAAAATAATTAGAAAAATATTTTTAAATAAAATTAAAATATATTTTATGTTTATATTGTATTCACTAACATTTTTCAATTATTGAAAGAAATTTTTAATTTTTTTTACAGTAATTTGTTATTATGTTGTTTTTTTAATTTCAAAATAGTTTTACATGTCTTAAATATATTTTGATATTTTTAGGGCATTTTATAATGTTATTTATTATTATTAGTATTTTAATAATTAATTTTAAGGGAAAATTGGCAAAAATGCCCCGTATGTTGGCGGTATTGGTAAAAATGCCCTTTATATTTTCAACTTTATGATAATGCCCATTATATTTTCAAAATTAGGCAAAAATGCCTCGTAACCGGCTACAATAGGTTTCTAACCGGTTTTCGCTGACGTGGCATTTTATTATCCTTTTTTTCTCTTTCTTTTCAAAATCCTCTTATATTTCTAAAAGAAATAAATCAATTAAAACACAAAATTTGGGGATACGGAGGGTTACCTACTTCACGTATTTCTTCCGGCCCGATTGGTCGAACTTTTTGCCCGAATTCGAGACGATTAGGGCTTTTCCGTAGTTGGAAACCACCAGCGCTCTGCCGGAATTGGAGGAACCGAGGAGTTTGCTGGAATTGGTAGAAGAGAGTAGTTTGCTGGAATTTGAGGAGCTTAGGAATTTGCTGGAGTTTGGGGAGGATAATAATTTGCTTGAATTTGAAGGATTTAATAATTTGCCGGAATTTGATACGACCAGCGGCGGCGCTCGGGGAGATGGTGACGGCGACGACGGCATGAGGCGGCCTTTCTCTGGATCTCTCTCGCCTGTTAACAAATCATTACCAAAATCGATATCAAACGACGTCATTTCGCTTTTCCCCTAATTTTCAAATGAAATCGAACAATTGAACAGACGAATAGGAGAAATTGACAGAAATTTTGGTTTTTTTTTTAACGCGAGCAATTCCAATTGCGAAATTAGGGCAAAAATCGATATCAAACGATTCCGTTTCCCCTAATTTTCAATCAAAATTGAGCAATTGAACATAGGAATCAGAGAAATTGATTTATTTCTTTTAGAAATATAAGGGGATTTTGAAAAGAAAAAGAAAAAATGGATAATAAAATACCACGTCAGTGAAAAACGGTTAGAAACCTATTGTAGCCGGTTACGGGGCATTTTTGCCTAATTTTGAAAATATAATGGGCATTATCATAAAGTTGAAAATATAAAGGGCATTTTTACCAATACCGCCAACATATGGGGCATTTTTGCCAATTTTCCCTAATTTTAATTATAAAATACAAAAGACATTTTTATCAAATAGTAAAAATATAAAGGGCATTTTCATCAAAAAATAAAATTGTCACGTCAGCATATACCGGTTACAAACTGGTTGTAGCCGGTTACGGGGCATTTCACCTAGTTTTGAAAACATAATGGGCATTTTCACAAAATAAAAAACATAAAGGACATTTTATCATTACTGCCAACATACAGGGTATGTTTGCTAATTTTTTGAGACACCAATTTGAGTTTGGTTCACATGGAATACACATTTTGTTATTGGTCCTGTAAGATTGTATTTTTTTAATTTCAGTCCTTTTACCTGCTATAGCTGGTAAGCTACCTTGTAACCGCCACATAGGATTTTTTTGTTCTTCTTTATTTTTTTAGCACCACGTGTATAATTTTTAATATATTTTATGATGATTGTGTTTTATAATTAAATTAACGAGTCGAATGAGATGAGGGAGATACAAAAGAATGAAAAAGGAGAAAACTGAAAGTTATCGCTCTCTGAGTCTGAAAAACTTATGTGTTTGTGCTTCAAGAAATTCGAATCCCTGGGAATTCTTGCTAGTTAGGAAACACTACAAAAAATTCGCATTTTTGCGATCGAATTTAGCGATCGCCTAAATATCGGTCTCTAAATCATGTATTAGCGATCGATCATCGACCGAAAAAGATCAGTGGTCTCAAACTAAAAAAATTTGCGACCGATAAAAAAATCGGTCTCTAAATCGAACGATTAGCGACCACCTACAACCATCGGTCACTAATATAACACCATTAACGACCGCCGCGGCGGTCGCTAAACTCAAAGGTCGGTCAAAATTGACCAATAATTTTAACCGCCTGATCAGCGACCGCAAGGGCGGTCGTAAATGGCCCAGTTTGACCCGTTCTTGGAAACGTGTGATAGTCATTAATGCTGGTTACTTAGAGACTGCCTTAGGCGGTCGCTAATCCAAAAATTGGTCAATCGGGACCGTTGAAATCCGGTCGCTAATTTTTTTACCCTTTTTAGACAACATTTGTATCTCACTTTCGCCCAACACGCATAAAAATCCACCGCCGCCGCCGCCTCCGTCGAGCAATCCGGTCCGGTCAAAT
Source organism: Ballota nigra (assembly GCA_947034835.1). Classification (NCBI taxonomy): domain Eukaryota; kingdom Viridiplantae; phylum Streptophyta; class Magnoliopsida; order Lamiales; family Lamiaceae; genus Ballota; species Ballota nigra. Next base: position 83,076,972 of record OX344720.1, on the reverse strand, counting down.
CGCTCATTGCTTCCACGTCTACACAATAACTGTAAGTTTTTTAAATTTTAACCGTTTATTATGTTTGTATATCATTTTTTCTAAATTTATAGGATTTATATATCATATTTTTATATATATTTATGTTTGTATAAATCATGCATGTTTGTTTATATGATTTATATATATGTATATGTATGTATTTATATGTTTGTATGTATATTTTTAAATCATGTATATATATGTTTAGTATTTATATATATGTCTACACAATAACCGTAAATATTGTATTTAGTTGGTATGTTAGTTGATATATTCAATTAGTTGGTACATTAGTTTATGAATATACATCTTTACATGTTGATTGGTATGTTAGTTTATTGATATTTTTAGGTATTAATTTAGTTGATTGATATACATAACTAGGTATTAATTTAGTTGGTTGAAATACGTAGGTATGAATTTAGTTGATTGATATACATAGGTATGAATTTAGTTGATTGATATACGTAGTTATGAATTTAGTTGATTGATATATGTAGATATGAATTTAGTTGATTGATATACGTAGTTATGAATTTAGTTGATTGATATATGTAGATATGAATTTAGTTGATTGGTATACGTAGTTATGAATTTAGTTGATTGATATATGTAGGTATGAATTTAGTTGAGTGGTATACATATGTATGGATTTAATTGATTGGTATATGTAGGTATATATGAATTTGGCTGATTGATATACGTAGGTATGAATTTAGTTGAATGTGTATAAATATAATATGGTATGCTGATCTGTTGAATTTATAATTATTACAGATGAGCTCTCAAGATAACCCTGATCAGAGTGGGGGGCAGGGTCGGGGTTGGGAGAGGGGTAAAAGGAGGTCGGGGTCGTTGATCCCGGAGATCCCGGAGGTTAGACGGGCCCCAGAGATAACACCATCCTCTTCACAGCAGTCCAGTGCTGCTTGCTCTACTCCAGTAGTCGGATCTTCGGCTTCACGGCAGCATCCTGCATTAGATAGCCGTCTCACTGTTGTCCCTCGCGACAACATGTAAGTATTTTATAATGAATTAAATAATTTTAATTATATTCATTAATATTAACTTGATTTTTTTATGTCACAGTATGCTTACAGGCCATGAGACTAGCTCTCGCGTCTTAGAGGCCATTAAGAAGATCCCGTTCGAGGTTGGTGCCTTCTCGTGGTCCATGGTGTCCGACCGAAAGAAGATGGACTACTTCGAGGAGTTCAATGTATATTTATTATGATTTTAATTTTTAATATTTTATTTTGAATTTATTTCTTAATATTTTATTTTTAATTTAATTGTAGAAGCTGTGCGTCTGGGACCCTGCCCATGATAGTATTATGTACGGTTTGTTCTGCGCGAAAGCGCGGTACAAAAATATTATCTACAATTTGAAGAAGCAGTTTGATGAGGGGAAGCAGCTGTTGCTGGGTCGAGGGCCAGTCGGACGTTCCGTCTGGGACGCTTTGGTTGCTCACTGGAATAGTGATGCATTCAAAGCCAACTCCTCGAAGTCCAGAGAGAACCGGTTGAAGGACCCCACCGGGTACGGCGTCGACAGACATCGGGCTGGATCCCGGTCCATCTATGAGCACTCCCTCGCCTTTGTAAGTATTATAATTTTTATTTACATTTGAATATTAATAAATTTTTAAATGTTTAATATTTAAATATATATTGAATTTGGTTCGCAATAGGAGAGGGAGCACGGACGAAAGCCCTCTCTCTATGAGAAGATGGAGATCTCCCACCCAGTGAACCCGAAGACTGTGGCGTCTAACTACACCCGCACCACCGAGATCCATATAAGTATTTTTTAAATTTTAATTATAATATTATAATTTAATTATAATTGTATTTTATTTATATAATTTCAGAACCTGTTTAAGAATCGTCTGCCCAAGCCTCGCAGCAGGTGGCTCCCACTGACGACAATGGGGAGAACCCCACCCCTTCCCGGATTGACGAGGACCGCATCTATTTAGATGTGGCAAGAGTCAAGAAGGGGAAGGTCGTTTGGCAGGGCGGTCACAGTAAGGTCATCCTGCAGTCCTACCGCCAGACCAGTGGATCGTCCTCCTCGATCGACTCTGCTCCCTCTCAAATGGAGTGTGAGCTGAGAGACATCCGGAAGAAGATGGAGGCCCTGACTAGCTACAATGAGACTCTTCGTAACTGGTTCTCCAACATATCTCAACGGATGAGATTCAACGATCAACCTCCACCCCCACCAAAATTTGATGTTGGGGGGAGCGGGCACGGAGGAAGTGCAGTCGGTGGGGCAGGTGGCGAGGATGACGATGACGAGGAGACCGAGCCGCGAGTGAACTACTTCCTCTCCGATGATGAAAATTAGGTGGAGAGAGAGAGAGAGAGAGAGAGGGATTTTTTGTTGAATATTTTAGTTTTTTGTTGAATATTTTATTTTTTATTTAATATTTTATATTTTTGTTGAATATTATAGATTTGCATATATTTTATGAATCTATATAAATGAACTAGAAAAAAAAGGATTTAATTTGATGAATTAAAAAAAAAGGAGTCAATTTGGAGTTATATACAATTAAATGCATAAAAATGAATGAATTAATAATTTATATTAGTCTAAAATATTAAATTTACAAAATTAAAAAAGTTAGTAAATATGTATATATATATAAAAATAAATTATAAATAAAAATGAATTAATTTGATGAATAAAAAAAAACAGGAGTTAATTTGAATTTATATACAATTAAATGCATAAAAACGAATGAATTAATAATTTATAATAGTCTAAAATATTAAATTTACAAGATTAAAAAAAAAGTTAGTAAATATATATATATAAACGAATTAGAAACAAAAATGAATTAATTTGATGATTTAAAAAAAAAAACGAGAGTCAATTTGAAGTTATATACAATTAAATGCAAGTAAACAAACAATAATAACAAGTGTCCTAGTGGTCCACGCCTCCCCCGGGTTACCCGAAGGTCCGTGGTTCGATTCCCCTAATAAAAACTATATGGCTCGCCTAATATGAGTTGTTAGGTCAGTGGCTCAGTGGTTCGCGCCCCGCCCGGACCCCAATAGGCGCGGGTTCGAGCCCACTGAGCCATATTTTTTTCACATGTTCGGAGATTAGCGACCGCCACCTCAACGGTCACTAAACGTAAAAACTAAATTTAATAATTATTTTTATTAAGAATTAAATTAGCGACCGCCTCCAGAGCGGTCGCAAAAACCAGACCCAACCGGGTCAGACCCGGACGAATCAGCGACTGACTTAAGGCGATTGCTAATTCTTAGAGACCGACGAGGCGGTCTTTAATTTACGACTATTTCCAAAAGACAGTTGCTAATATTAGCTACCCGCATTTTAGCGACCGACTTAAATCGGTCAGAAATCGGTCGCTAATCCTGTTTTGTGACAAAAAATCAATTGCTAATCCCCATTTTTTATAGTGAAAGGTCGTGTTTGGCAAAATGCGACCTCCGGCGAAAAGCAAAGAAATCTGGTGGCGGTGTCGTCATCTTTAAAAAGGGGAGAGAGAGAACAAAACATTTCATGACCCAAATAAATTAGTGTAAACCCACAAAACTGCCCACAAATTTATAGAGCAATTCTTTTTTACCCTACTTTAAAAAAAAAGATATTTTTTTACCTAAAAAACGTTGGCAAAACAGTTGGCACCCAGGTTGGCACGGAGCCAATCTTTTTGCCAACTTTTGTGCCAACCTTGTTTGGGCAAATTTTTTTTTTTTTTAAGTAGGGGAAAAAAATTGTCTTATAAATTTTTGGGTAAATATGCTCTTTTCCCAATAAGTTAATTCAGACCACCCACACAACAACACCTATTTCATTAAAACCTGACCCAACCCGTTTTAAGACCAAACCATGTTAGGGATATATTGAAAAGTATATTTTTAGTTATATTTTGTATATAAACTGATTCTTGCACTTTCTTTAATGAGAATAAATTATTTATCACTATATGCTTTAAAAATTATGAATGTTATTTATTTATTGCAAAAACGTTCACATACTTTACAATGTAGACAAATATGGTGTGTAGTAGATCACAAAAAATCACATTGACAATTCCTTATAATAAGTATAAATGATTCACAACTTACATAGACTTGAACTATCCATTGGTAAAAGTTGAGCTGTAAGGCTCGGATTGGTTTGTCTTGACCAAGAGATTACACTAGTACATGTTGATGCACTGCATTGGACCTACAACGAGATAATTTTTCTGGACTGACTTAGATAAAAAAATAAGATCTCAGTGGTTAATTAATTTTTTACTTTCTACCACTCAATAAGGAATTTATATAATTAATTTATATTGCTTTGATTTAGTATGAGTAGAGAGTCAATTTTGACTCAATACTTTGTATTTTGGGCAATATTATTAATTATATTACAATTGCTAAATTAATACATCAACTCGTATCTTGGAATGACAAGTTGATTATGTCCCCTTGGTGGACTCAGAAAGTTTATCATACCAAATCTGACCAATGGATTAATTTCCAGTATGATAATAATGTTGAGTTGTCATTTCCCAAGATATAAAAGATACTACCTCCGTCCCTGAAAAATAGTCTTGTCTTTTTGCACTTGGTTTAATGTGATATGTCGGAGGGTATCATGGAATTTTTTTAGGTTCATTTTTGAATTAAATGATCGTTATTGGAAAATTTGTTTCGCATACTTTCCATAATACCCTCCGACATATTGCATTAAACCATGTGCAAAACAAGATAATTTTTTTTTTCAGGGACGGAGGTAGTATTAATTAATTAAAGTATTCATTGGCTTAAATTAATTAATGGACATTGAAATTTTAAAGACGGAAAATAATAACCGGGAACCATATTTCGTAATATGGGTTAGGATGGATAGTGCAATATTAATTATAAGTGGAGTGAATTAATATTAATGGGCTAGAATATATTGTGGCTCAACATTGGTTTCCAGGCCCATTGGAAGGTCCATGTAATGCCCCAGTTTTCCAAAATATAAATTCGACACTCTAGAAATTTGAGTCGTCACTTAGTGACAAAAAATCCGAACTAAAAATTTTCTTTAGTTTAAAAAGCACTAATAACAACATCACATAAACAGCGGAAACTTAAATTTTCGATATGAAAACGCGGCAGCCATTTATTTACTTTTAAAATTATCATTCAAGGATTTTTATAAAAAATTTGGCACAAAATAAATGTTAAGAATCAACACCATACATAATTAATTATTGGGAGGCCATGCGTCTGTCTGTCATCCCAACATATGAATAATAGTCATAGTAAACAATAATAGTGCATATAAGTCTTAAATATCAATTCCATAATACCATCGGACCCGTATCACACCTCCACTGGCTCGAACTCCCCTTTGTCATATCCTGAAAACTGTTAAAAATAGGGGATGCTATTTGAATTCTCAGTATGGATGGTTTGCATGCTATTACACGAAAACAACAGAACGCAAATCATAACATTTTTAATAAAAAGCATTTTTCCTTTCACATTTTCTGTTATCATGGCGCCTAGCTACACAAGTCTGACCATTACGTATCATTTGAGATATCATTCATCATATAGCCCGAAGGCTCTGTCCACCACAGGCCCTAGCTATACAAGTCAGACCGTTACATATCATTTGAGATATTTTAACTCGAAAGCTCTTTTCCACCACAACGCCTAGCTACATAAGCCAGACTGTTGCATATCATTTGAGACATTTTAGCTCGAAAGCTCTTTTCCACCACAACGCCTAACTACACAAGCCAGACTGTTATGTATCATTTGAGATACCATATATCATGTAATAACCATGTGACCCGAAGGTCAAAACATCCGTATACACCAATAATCTTATAATATTCTAGGCAATGCATAAGAACCACCCACCTTAAATGTTTTCTTATAACAATCGTTTCCTTATTCTCACCCGTCCGTAATCTCATTACCATGGCTGCACACAATCTAGCACATTCTTATTTATTTCAGTTATTGATGTCTTAAAAATCTTTTTAAAATTTATACACATTGGTCCGATAAGGACTTGCATTTTACTTAGTGTTTTATCGCTTATAGATTTTACCAAAAACTTTTAACATGACTAGTGTTTACTTAGAACATGAATTCTTATCTAGGCATGTTTAGTATACATAAGTATTTAGGAGTTTTATAAGGTTTCTTTATTCTTTTTAAGGACACATAAGAAACACATAGTCCTTACCCTAAAACTAACACACCATTCACTTAACACATGTATTCACATAACACTTGAGTATCTTAAGTTGATTTCTATCATGTTTATCAAGTTAAACAAGAAAAAAAAGTTTTTTCCTAAGTTAAAACAAGGAAAATATTTTGGGGAAAACGAGTCCAAAGACGAGCAATTTGCTCCTTCGAGTGTTCATTCCCCAACTTTAACTATTTTTGAAAAATACTAAAACATATCCAATCATCATAAAATATACACGGTAGGTAAATATCGAAGGTTACTTCACATATAAAATTTGTTTCATATTATTTGGTTTAAGAAAATACAAGTTCTAGGTTCGTTTTCAAAACGTGACGTAGCTTCCAGTGTGTGCTCAGTGTTACAATTTTTTTTGGTAAAATTGTTTCTACTTACATAAAAATCATGAAATAATTCATACAGATAACCAAGGTTGAAAATATCGGTATCGATGGATATATCAGGACCTTAAATTTGTGGAAATACCGATGGATATATTGATATCGAATATCGATACCGGTAAATTTAAAAAAATATAAAAATTTAATAACAAACTTTTAATACATAAAATTTACAATACAATTTGACCATATTTTACATTTGCAATATTTAACAAAATTATGGATATTTTCTCGATATTTCTCCATACTTTTCGACATTTCTCGATATTTTTCGATATTTACCGGTATTTTACCAATTTTATGCTCAATTTGTACAAAAATATAGTCCAAATTAATTTTATATATTGATATTTATCGATTTTTTATGGATATTATGGAAATATCGTTACCCCCAATATCAATATCGGTGACCATGAAAAATTGATATGTCGGGGATATATCGTGGAAATTTTCTGATATTTTCATCCTTGCAGATAACTAACTTCATGTAATATTTTATCATATCTTTTATAAAATCCAAACTTGATCTGAAATGTACAGTGTTGCTCATGAATGTAGAAAAAGTAGCAGTTTTGTCACACTTTCTTTAAAAACTTATAATGTATCAAAGAAAAATCCAAAATTGCTCAAACCAGTGGCAAGTGAAAGCTAACTCGACCTAATTTCATACCATATAAAAATATTTCAAAAAATCATAATATTCCAGATTCAAAATTTTGTACAGAAGCTCAAGTTACTGTTCACAATGTGTGTTTTGTTTGCATACTTTCACTTGTATTTTCTATTTCACAACTATTATGCCATTAACATTTTAACACCTTAATACACATTATTCAAGAATCCATTTAGCAGGTATTTGTACATTCAAAATTAAGATTGACCTAAGGTTTCTTGATTTCTAAACAAGCAACATTTACACCAATATTTCAAAGCAAAACATTCGAGAAAAATAGTTTTTTGGTCCCGCAACTTGTCTAGTGTCCAATTTTGGTCCCAAAAATATTAAGTTTTCAATTTTGGTCCCATAACTTATTGAATCGTCCAAATTTGGTCCCAAATGGGACCAAAATTGGACAATTCAATAAGTTACGGGACCAAAATTGAATAATTAAAATTTTTGGGACCAAAATTGAATAATTAAAACTTTTGGGACCAAAATTGGACACCAAACAAGTTAGGGACAAAAAACTATTTTTTCGTATTCATTATTTTTTTTCTTTTCTCACCTTATATATATATATATACATACACACATACACATATATCAAACACTATTTAATTAATTATACTCTAAAATAATCTTTGTAATAATCATGCATATATTATTGGTGGAGACGAGATCACGGTAGCAATTTGGAATTATTTTACGAAGATATGGAGAATCAAAATTTATATGAAAATTATTAATTTATTATTTTATTTACTCTATCGCAATTTAATTTCTTAGTTAGTAATTAAAATTTCATTATTAGTATTTTATGGGAGCTTTGTAATTCATCTTAAATAATAATTATTGGAATTGAAAAATAATGGATTATTATTTTTCATGTTTTATAGATATTTTTCAAATATTTGTATTTATATTCATGAAAAATAAATCCATTGATATATATATATATATATATATATATATATATATATATATATATACGCACACATACACATATATCAAATACTATTTAATTAATTATACTCTAAAATAATCTTTGTAATAATCATGTATATATTATTGGTGGAGACGAGATCACGATAGCAATTTGGAATTATTTTACGAAGATATGGAGAATCAAAATTTATATGAAAATTATTAATTTATTATTTTATTTACTCTATCGCAATTTAAATTCTTAGTTAGTAATTAAAATTTCATTTTTAGTATTTTATGGGAGCTTTGTAATTCATCTTAAATAATAATTATTGGAATTGAAAAATAATGGGTTTTTATTTTTCATTTTTATAGAAGTTTTTCAAATATTTGTATTTATATTCATGAAAAATAAATCCATTGATGTATATATATATATATATATATATAAAAGGTGAGAAAATAAAAAAAATTAATGAATATGAAAAAATAATTTTTTGTCCCTAGCTTGTTTGGTGTCCAATTTTGGTCCCAAAAATTTTAATTATTCAATTTTGGTCCCAAAAATTTTAGTTATTCAATTTTGGTCCCAAAAATTTTAATTATTCGATTTTGGTCCCGTAACTTATTGAATTGTCCAATTTTGGTCCCATTTGGGACCAAATTTGGAAGATTCAATAAGTTATGGGACCAAAATTGAAAAGTTAATATTTTTGGGACCAAAATTGGACACTAGACAAGTTGTGGGACCAAAAAACTATTTATCTCCAAAACATTCATATTAACTATGTTTTGAGTTGAAGGGTTTTACAACCTTTGTAGACTTGTCTTCTTAAGCTTGAGGACCTTATTAGCTCTTCAATCTTTTAGTTCTTGATGGGGATGAGGGCTCCTTGGAAGAAATCCTTTGTTTTGAACTAAAACAAAACAAAAGGTTGAAGTTAGAAGATGAAGATGAAAGTTTTCATGAACTTGAAAGAGAGATGAAGATGAATGACTCATTTTTTGCTTGGAGATGACTTCAAACCTTCACACCAACACCAATGAAAGCTTTCAAACTTGAGATTGGAGACCTTCTATGGTTGAAAATGAGAGAAGAAAAGCTTATTCTCCCTTGCAAAGATGTTGGCCGAAAATTGAGAGAGGTAAGGAGGGGGCTTTCTTGTGTCTACTTTGGATTTCTGTAGTAGCAAAGAATAAGGGTGTTTATGGCCTATCTATAGAGGGGAAAGGGGTGAAATGACCGGCCATGAGGGGTATAGGGAAGAGGAGTATAGGGCTTAAGGGAGGGGGGGGGGGGGGTATATATGGTGTGTATTTTAGAATTTAAAAGTATGAGTCTTGACTTGAGAGAGGAGAAATGGGGTTTTTTTTTTTACTGCTTTTTGAGCTGAAAAGAAGTGGCAACTTGTGGGCCCAGGGCTGCCCAATTGGGTGCTTGGTATTTTTGGACGAGGTGTAGTTTTCAGTGTGGAAATCGGGTGTTTTCGGCAAGGTTTTAGGCTCCGAAAGTCAAAAATTTTGTTCGTTTTGTCATCCAAAACTTTAACTTTTTATTTTATTTATTAACACTGCTATTCAACTTATTTTATCAGTTGAATCTTGAGTTAGGTTCGTACTTATTCATCACATTCAAAATTTGGGGTTTTTAGGGTTTTTCGTTCGACTTTTGGCGACAAAAGTATAATTTTGTCTGAGAATTTTTCATTAAATTAAATACCTCAAAATTTCTATTTTAGGATCTTATTTTACTTATTTTTCCAGTCTGTATAAATTCGTTTAATAGTTTCAGTGCTAGGAGTGCTGCCCGTTCCGATTCATCCGTCGTAATTAAGTAATAGACTTTAAATCGCAAAGCGTTTCATTTAAAAAATATTCATGAACTCTTTTCATTTTAAAAAGGAAATCATAAATAATAATATGATAGTAACAATAATAATAATTTGGTTCGGGGTATTACAGTTCAATCCAAATTCTCCTAAAGGCCCCTTGAGTAGCCCATTAAAAGCTCATTAACTAAGGTGGTTAAAAGATAAGAATTATTTTGTTGCAAGATATCTTGGAATATGGAGATATATATGAGATATTTTAGGAAATTAAATCTTTCCATATATTGAATTTCTTGAAATCCAAGAAGATATAATTTTGGAATTTCTTAGACCAAGAAGATATAATCTTGGCCCAAGAAACCACATAAATTTTTGGCCACTGCCTCTATTTATTGGGGCTGATTTTTTAGCCTATTGTATTCATTACTAGGTCTCCGAAAATTAGAGCAACAAAAGAGAAAAATATTTCTTTCTTGAGGATTTGAAAGTTCGTGACGATTCCCCACTGAATCTGCAAGCTTGGGTTTAGGGAATAATATTGGGGTTATACGTGAAAGTATGTTTTTACTTTGTATAACCTATGTAATAAACACTTATTTATGAGAATAAATCTTTTATCACTATTGCTTTAAATATGAATGAATGTTAAATGTTTATTGCAAACCATTCAATATATAGTATGTGTTACATTGTAGTTAATGTGGTGATACCAAATCACAGAATATCACATTGACAGTTCCTTGTAACTAAACGTACAAATTCACAACCCAGGTGGAATTAAACAATCAACCGTGAAAGGTCGATGTGTATTTCTCAGATTGACATGTCTTGACCAAGAATTAGACCTCAGTGGTTGTTGATTTCTTAATAGCTGTCACTTAAATAGGACCGTGTGTGGTTAATAGTTATTGTTTTGATATATGTCGGGTGAGAATCATCGTGACTTTGAACCTTGTATTTTGGGCAGTAATATTAATCATACGACGGTCGCTAAGATTTAATACGGAGAAATGTGTGCGAGTACGGCTCGTGTGATTTGTCCCCTTGGTGGGCTCAGAAGTTTTATCGTACCAAATCTTGCAAGTGGAAAATTAGTTTTTTCAGTACGGATAATAATGTTGAGCTGTCTTTACTCCAAAACACAAGATATTAATTAATTTAGAGCTATTCAGAAGCTCAATTAATTAATGGACTAAATAATCTTAAACGTGGGAAATAATAACCGGGAGCCCATATTATCGTAATATGGATTAAGATGGATAGTGCAATATTAATTTGATAGTGATATTAATTAATATTAGTGGACTGAATTATATTGGGGCTCAATATTGAAATTTAGAAGTCCATTGGAGGTCCAATTTTAATTCTTCTAAAGGCCCCTCAAGTAGCCCAATAATAATAAGGTGATTAAAATAAAAGAAAAATATAATTGCTTATTTTTCCATGAAAAATTCGAAAATTATGATATAGGAGAGAGAAAAGATTTTGTTGATTTTCTTGGAAAGATATTATAGAAGATATGTATTCTTGGAATACAAGATTATCTCATCAATTCAAGAAGATCCAAATCTTGCTATTCATCCTTATAATTTTAAAAAATATCATATAATTAGGAGGGTGAGATTTTTGTGGAATATTTTATTATGGAGGCCAATTTTTTTTTCCTCCCTATTTCACTAGTAATTTTCGGTCCCCTCATAATTATAAATAGGGGATGATTATTTCATCTCCAGTTTACGAGTTCCATGAGTTGGAAAAATCGAGAGCAATAAATATTTTTCACTTCCTTTAGATTATTAAATTGTTCGTCAAACGCTTCCCACCGGTGAACGAACAAGGTGAAAGGGGAATACTTGAGAATGTCTTTCGGTTTATAGGATCTCATTCTTCTCGTCGGACATCGTTTCAAGAGGTACGTGTTCGCGTAAAACTTCTAGATATTCCGCTGTAGGAAACGCTTCCCACCGGTGAACGAACAAGGTGAAAGGGGAATACTTGAGAATGTCTTTCGGTTTATAGGATCTCATTCTTCTCGTCGGACATCGTTTCAAGAGGTACGTGTTCGCGTAAAACTTCTAGATATTCCGCTGTAGGATTTTGCGTGGTTATATTCATATGCATGAATTATTTTGTTGTTGGATGATTATTATTTGAATTAATTAGGATTAATTCATGCTAGTAATAATTGAATTTAAATTTGTATTTAAATTTCATCCCGAATAGATCTGGGCACTCTGATGTCCTCAATAAATAATCAAGAAGGTATTTGAGTTGAAAAAATTAATCTTCTCAACGGTATCTTTCTGATTAAAAGGAAAACATGACATCCCTTAGTTCCGCATGTTTAGGGATATGTATGATTTACCGTATTCAATACATGAATTGCATGAATTTAATTGATTAAATTGTTTTAATTCATGCTTGATAGATTTATAATAATTCGCATTTAAATTATACCCGAATAGATTCATGACAATATTTCGTGTTCCCTAACAAACCCAACACCCGCTTCCGTCTCTGAAAGAATTCCACCTCATCTAAAAGTCCGGTCTTGTAGTGAGGTATGAAATTAATTCATTTAATTAATTCCCTTACACTCCACCTCACTCATGGGCTTGACTAAATTTTTTCTCTTTTTGCGAAGGGCTAATGAGTGGACAATTTAATATGAGTGGAGTTGCTCTCAGCGGGAATCGAACACAGGATCTTTGTCCGGGCGTGAGCCTTTTTTGCTCTGATACCATTAAAGAATGTCACCCTATCTAAAAGTCCGAACTTGTAGAGAGGTGTGAAATTAATTAATTTAATTATTTTCCTTAAAGTTTTTTTTAATTCAAAAGCAAAAGAGAAAATTAAAAAAGAAGCCATATATTACTGAATGAATTTTTTCTATTTAATTAGAAAAAAAAACACAGTCATCATAAAATATATTAAAAGTTATACACATGGTGCTTAAAAAATAAAGAAGAATGAAAAAATATCTTATGTAGTGGTTACCGGGTAGCTTACCTATTCTAGCAGGTAAAAGAATTGAAGTAAAAAAAAATTCAAACGTATAGGACTGATATCAAAACGTGTAATCCATGTGTATCAAATTCAAATTGATATCAAGTTATTGGACCTACATATCTTTATTCCCTAAATTACATGTATATAATTTACATTTTCTATGACCCAAAACTTAAGCATGTTTAATACTTTAATATAATTAAGTAACAAAATATTAATTCCAGTTCTATTAATCCAATATATACATCATAATAGTGAATTCAATCTAAAATTATTGTCACATTTTAAATTTAAATTATATTACATAATTAAATTAAATTGAAATAACATATTTAATACTTACAAAGAAGGATTCACGGGGCGGATTAGAGATCCGTTAGTTGAGCACGCCAAGTGGCAGCGAATTCGACACGTGGAGAATTAGATTTGCGGATTCAATAATCGCATCCCTTCCAAGGGGAGGATGCAAAACTGATATTGCATTATGATATTTTTTAAAGTGTTGATGTTGTTGGTAGTGAAGTATTCACTATTTACTTTGAAACAACATGAATTTGCCCTTTCTTCTCATTAACCAACACTTTATGATCAAATGTTGTCTTAGATGTTTTAACATGCAGGATGAAGATCTAGAAGGATCTACAAGGTTCTGGAATTATCAATGTTGCAGTGAATGTTGCTTAACATTGGTAGCAACATGAGCAGTTACGAGTTCAAGAAGGATCTACAAGGGCCTACACGTTTCAGACTTATCCAGGACGTTTTAGAACTATCTAGATTAGGCGGTTGCATCAAGAAGCATGAGGAATAAAGAAAGAGACGTGGGACAACATGAAGATCATGGAGGCGGTTACATAGAGAAGTTATTTTTGGATTGGAGACTTCTGCCTATAAGTAGAGGCCGAATCTTTCAGTACCAGGTGTGGAGTAAACAAGTACACCTACTCTAGTGTTGATCCTGAGTTTAAAGGTGATAGGGCAGTTATTCCAACATTTATGTTATGCCTTGAAATAGAGTTTTTCACGCATAGCTTGTGATCGAACATATATCCATAGATAGTGAGATCATTGATATATAGTGAGATCAATTTTGACGGTGTATTATGTTATACACTTAGCCAATTTAGATTTGATAGGTGATATCGAGTCTTGTTTCCGTTGTGAACGATTATACTCTTCACACAAATTTTGTATCACTAATCTTTTTATAGTGAACCTTTCGCCATGAGGCTAGCACAAACTATTTATGATAGTTTGTGTTAAAAGTATTTCCCTTTTGCAATTGTGTGTTTAAGTCTTCCGCTGTACACGTTTTATATTCTGATTTTCCAGATTGTTGTAATATTTGCTTTAACATTTGTTACAACATCTGCAATTTATAACGCACACATACTTTCAATTGGCACCAGAGCCATAAACTTGATATACTAAGTTTAGATCCTGAGTTTTTAAGTGTGTCTTTTGCTATGGAATATCCTGTAAACACCCCACTTAGGCCCCCTATACTAGATGGAAATAACTATGCCTATTGGAAACCTAAGATGCGCATGTACATCAAGTCTATTGATGAACGTGCTTGGAGAAGTGTTCTGACCGGTTGGGAATGGCCCAGAAACCAAGCTGATGATGATGGCGAGACAAGAGTCAAATGGGAGATTGAATGGACAAATGAGGAGACCACGACGGCAAGCTACAATTCCAAAGCTCTCAATGCTATCTTTACCTCTGTTGATGTATCTATGTTTAAGATTATATCGACATGTACTACGGCTAAAGATGCATGGGAGAGGCTTCAAGAGCACTGTGAAGGAAGTGGAAGTGTTCGAATGACCAAACTTCGAATGCTTGGGACCAAGTTCGAGAATCTAAGGATGAAGGATGATGAGACAATCACGGCGTACAATGAGAGGCTGAGTGAGATTGTCAATGAATCACACGCACTTGGTGATCCAATTTCCAATGTACGAGTTGTACACAAAATTTTGCGGTTTGTCCCTAAACGATTTGATGCAAAAATTTGTGCTATTGAAGAAGCCAAGGACACTGACACTTTAAGTCAGAATGAGCTTGTAAGTATTCTCGAAACATATGAGATGAACACAACTCAATCTGATGATACAAGTGAAGGAAAGAAGGTTGTTGTTTTCAAAGGTGAAACATCACTCAACACTGAAAATCAGCCCTTTGTGACTGAAGTTGAGTCTGATGAAGATGTTCTAGACCAATGTTACAACACTCCTGAGCACATTGCCCTCCTTATAAAGAAATTCAATTCCTACCTGAAGAAGAAACTGAATAGATCCAGAGGAAATGGTCAACAGAGAACTCCTTTCAACAATACACCATCAGACCCAGAAAAGAGGAAGGATCAGAATCAATCAAGGCAATTCAGAGGTAATAAATCAAGGTATGATCCTGAATTTAGAAAAACAGTTAGATGTGATGCATGTACTGGATTTGGACACTATGCAAATGAGTGTGCAAATACCAGGTTAAGACAAAAACTGAATTTTAATGTTACCTTTAGTGATGACTCAGATGATGATGAACCTGAAGGTTCTAAAGATGAGGAACTAGCTTTTTTTGCAAGAATTGATTATGATGATTCTTTAGATGATGATCTGGATGATCTTGACACTGGTGTTGTTTCCAATGTTATAACATCAGAAACAACATTTGTCAAAAATCATTCAGATTTGAACTGTTTTAATGGGTGTGTTGATGAGACAGGTTCTAATGACATAAGGGATGATGATTCCAGTATAGCCAAAGAGAATGATGATCTCAGAGAAACTGTGACAAAGTTAGAAGTCATTCTAACAAGGAAGGATTTAGAAATTTCTAAGCTAAAGGAAGAATTGAAAAATTCTACCTTAAGTTTTAAGAAATACTCTAAGAGTTCTTCCATTGTAAGTGACTCCTTAACTACTGGACAGTCTAATAAACATGGTTTAGGCTATCATGGTGAGATTGCTTCTAAATTAGTGAATAATCCTGTAAAAATTGTTAAGGGAAAAACTGAGTTTTTTGCCAAAACAAAAATACATGAGACTGAAAAACCTGTGAAGAAGTATGTGTGTCACTACTGTTCTGAAATTGGTCATATTCGTCCTTACTGTCAAAAGTTGAAAAGGGATCTAGAAATTCAGAAAGTGTTGTCTGAAATGTCTTCACATTCTAAGAAACACTGGTCAAAATCTGCTAAGAAAAAGAAAGAACATGTTACATGTAATGTTGTTCAAACTTCTCTGAAAGCATGTGTTCCTGATCTATGGTACTTTGATAGTGGTTGTTCTAGACACATGACTGGTCATGTTAAATACTTGTCTGACTATGAACCTTATAATGGTGGAACTGTTACATATGGTGGTGGATCAAAAGGTAAAATCATTGGAAAATGGACCTTAAATGTTGAAGGTTTTCCTAAACTTAATAATGTTTTGCATGTTGATGGTTTACTTGCTAATCTTCTTAGTATAAGTCAACTATGTGATGACAATTTGCATGTTAAATTTGATAAAGATTCATGCTATGTTCTAAACAAGGATAACAAGTGTCTAATGACTGGAAATAGGTAATCAGATAATTGTTATCTAATTGGAACAAATAAAGTATGTCATTTGTCAAATTGTGATGAGAATGTCCTATGGCATCAAAGACTTGGACATGCAAATTATAGATTCATGCAAACATTAGTTAAGTCTGAAGCAGTGAGAGGTTTACCAAAACTGAAGATTGTTGCACCCACTGTATGTGGTCCATGCCAAAAAGGTAAGCAGGTAAGAGTGTCGCATAAAATGTTATCACATTGCATGACACATCGTTGTTTTGAATTACTGCATATGGATCTTATGGGTCCTATAGAAACTGAAAGCATTGGTGGTAATAAATATTCACTAGTTGTGGTAGATGATTACTCTAGGTTTACATGGATTGAGTTCTTAAGAGAAAAGTCTGAAACATTTGATGTTTTTAAAACTCTTTACAAAAGATTTAAAACTGTTTTCAACTTGAAAGTAAGCAGGATTAGATCTGATCATGGTAGAGAATTTGAAAATAGCATGTTTTCAGAATTCTGTAATAAGAAAGGAATTGTCCAAGAGTTTTCTTCTCCTAAAACTCCACAACAAAATGAGATAGCTGAAAGGAAAAATAGAACTCTTCAAGAAATGGCAAGAGTAATGCTTACTTCAAAAAATCTTGCAAATAAATTTTGGGCTGAAGCATTGAATACAACATGCCATATTGCTAATAGAGTCTATTTTAGATTTGGAAGCAACAAAACCCCATATGAGATCTTGAACAATAAGAAACCGAATGTGAAATCTTTTCATATTTTTGGTTGTGTGTGTTACATTCTGAATGATAGAGATCAACTGCACAAGTTTGATTCTAAGAGTGATAAAAGTTTTCTCTTAGGTTATTCTAGAAATAGTAAAACCTATAGAGTCTACAACCTTAGAACTAACACTGTTCAAGAATCTGTGAATGTTGTTTTTTATGATGACAGGAATCTGATAGATGGAAATGACACTGAAGATGTGACTGATGTTACTGATGTTCCAAAAGAATCACTGAAAACAGAGAATATTACACCAAATGTTACAGCATCTGGTTCAACATCACCTGTAGATTCAGTTGATACTTCACAGAACAATCAATATACCCCAAAGAAGAATCCAGCCACTTGGATTACCAAAAGTCATCCTTCAAATCAGATTATTGGAGATGCTTCAGTTGGTGTTCAAACAAGAAGAAGAGTAAGTGCAAATCGTGTTGATATGGTAAGGTCTATGTGTATGTCTTCAATTTGCAATATTGTGAATGCTCAGTGTTACTATTCTGAAATTGAACCTAAAAATGTTACAGAAGCATTAAAAGATGAAAATTGGATTAATGCTATGCATGAAGAACTTAATCAGTTTGAAAGAAATGATGTTTGGTCATTAGTTCCAAGACCTGATGATGTCAATGTCATTGGAACTAAATGGATCTTTAAAAACAAAACTGATGAGTCTGGTAACATAATTAGGAACAAAGCTAGATTAGTTGCACAAGGTTACACTCAAGTTGAAGGTATTGATTTTGATGAAACATTTGCACCTGTTGCTAGGATAGAGTCCATTAGACTGTTACTAGCAATTGCATGTTACATCAACATTAATCTTCATCAAATGGATGTAAAAGCTGCATTTCTGAATGGTATATTAATTGAAGATGCATTTGTTGAACAACCTAAGGGTTTTGAAAATCCACAGTATCCTGATCATGTGTACAAACTAAAGAAAGCCTTGTATGGTCTCAAACAAGCTCCTAGAGCTTGGTATGGTAGACTTATTGACTTTCTGTTGCAATTTGGTTTCATAAGAGGAGAGGCTGATAGAACCTTGTTCATTAAAAATTCTGGAGAAGACTTGTTAATAGCTCAAATATATGTTGATGACATTGTTTTTGGTTCAACTTGTAACATCATGTTAAACAAGTTTGTTGAAGCAATGGCAGCAACATTTGAGATGAGCATGGTAGGTGATTTGAATTACTTCCTTGGACTTCAAATCAAACAAACTGATAATGGTATTTTCTTCTCTCAGAGTAAGTATGCAAAGAATTTAGTGAAAATGTTTGGTTTAGAAAGCTCAAAAGTCATGAAAACTCCTATGGGATCTACACAAAAGTTGTGTAAAGACACTGTTGGTCAAGATATTGATCCAACTTTGTATAGATCCATGATAGGTAGTCTTCTGTACTTAACTTCAAGCAGGCCTGATATTATGTATAGTGTATGTGTTTGTGCCAGGTACCAAGCTTGTCCCAAAGAATCTCATTTGAATGCAGTCAAGAGAATCATAAGATATGTGGCTGGTACAACTGATCTTGGTATATGGTATACCAAAGACACAAGCAGTGCACTTGTTGGATATAGTGATGCTGATTGGGTTGGAGATATTGATGATAGGAAAAGCACGAGTGGTGGCTGCTTTTACATGGGTAACAATTTGATTTCATGGCATAGTAGAAAATAGAATTGTGTATCACAATCTACTGCAGAGTCTGAATACATTGCAGCAGGTAGTTGTTGTACACAACTTCTTTGGTTGAGTAAATTTTTTAGTGATTATGGTTTAGAGAGTGACACTTTAACTATATTTTGTGATAACAAGAGTGCTATCAACATTTCGAAAAATCCAGTTCAACACTCACTTACTAAACACATAAGTATTAGACATCATTTCATAAGGGATCTTGTAGAGAAGAATATTGTGAAGTTAGAATACATACCCACTGAAAATCAATTTGCTGATGTGTTTACTAAAGCATTAGACCATGAGAGATTCTCATTCTTGAGGAAATCTCTTGGTATGTGCACAATCTGAGTATCTGAGAAGCGGATGTTGTTATGTTTGTTAAAACATCCATAACAACATCAGGGTATTTGCATGTTCTAATTAAAGCTTGTTCTTGAATTTTGTTTCTTAATTTCTTTGAAAAATAAATCTGAACTATGTATGTTTGTTGTGTAAAAATAAAAAGGAATCACTCTTCTCAAACGCATAATAAGTTTTTGAAAAAGCACATCAAGATGTAACTAATTCACTGAGTAACTATGGAGCACGAAGTTCGCTACTACGATGTCTTCTTTTCAAAAGGTGATTAGTAAAACATCAACATGTCACAAATCCATTGAGTAATTATGGGGCACGGAGTTCGCTGCTACGATGCACTCTCTTAAAAAGATGGATCAATGTGAATAAAAAGTGCTAAAATTGTTTGATAAAAAGTGCGACATTGGATATTAAAACCGATGTTGAAGTGTGTGTTCCAATTTTGAAAACAACATCATATACAGTTCGTATTTATTTTTCTAAGTTAAGTTATGGACCGATTTTTCAGGGACTTGTTTTTTAAATTCCACATGCATAAACCCACGTTTTCTAATTTATTCAAGTAGTGCATAATATAATGTGTTTAATTAATTAAATTTCGAATTTCTAATCATGAAATAACCCACGATCTCTTATGGGGGAGTGGGTAGTTTCAACTGATTAAAAATTCCAGAATATTCACTTTCATGGGTAGTCAAAATAACTTCCGTACTTTCTTCTATATATATTTCCTTCATAACTTATGTCTAATTCTCAGTGTTCAAACATATGAGTGAAATTCAGTTTTTTCGACTAAGTGTTGAGAATTGTGTGTTCACATCTTAGGGTTTTAGTGTTATTTCTTTTAAATTTTATTTTCGCTTAAATTTACTGTCTACTTAATGGCTGGGAATCAAAAGAAGTCATCTCATAGCTCAAAAACTCGCGCAAACCCTTCAACTCCTTCCCACTCGAATCTGAATCTTCTTGCAGAAATGGCCTCAAGCCAAAACCTAAATGCTGCTTCTGTTGCTCCATCATCGAGCACAACACCTCCTACTACTCTAACCCCTGTTCAAGCCTTTCCCGTAAACATCTACATCCCAAATGAAGCCACTGCCGATCAGCTGGAGACGATCGCACGCGGCATTGCACAAAGCCTTCAAGGGAGCCCTGTGGTTCCCAAACTAACCATTGGCTCTATTGAAGTAGATGTTGCATCCTACTTGAACCAACCTCAAAACCCTTCTCCTACTGTTCATGTCGGAGGTCCTTCTCCGACTGTACAATCAGAAAAGCCTAAATCCTCTAGCCAAGCCAAAAACCCTACTGCTAATGTTTCAAAAAGTGTTGAAACAGGTGATCAGGCTACAAAGGAGACCCCTACTGTCAAGGAAACTGTTGCTGAAGAAACTAGGGAGAAAAGCCCTAATGTAGAAGTCCCTGATGTTGAAATGTCAGAGGAGGACAAAGAAGAATCATCCAAAACTGATTCTTCAATGTCTGAAGATTCTGAGCCTGCTCCAATAGCCAAAGCTGTGAAGAAAAAGGGAGGCAAGAGGAAAAGGAGCCCTGTTCAATCAAGGAGAAGATCAGGTAGAGCAAAGAAGAGGGTGAACTATTCTGAAACCGCAAGGAAGAAGAAAGATGATGAAGGAGATGTTGCCACTCGACCTATTCAAGTGTGTTCAGAATCTGAAAAGGAGTCAAGCTCCAAAGACTCATCTGAGAAAGAGACTGATCAAACTGAAAGCCTGGAGAAAGAAGAAACTGATGAGAGTGATGTACCTATTTTTGAACTGAGGAGAAGAGCAAGAGTTGAGATGAGAACTAAAAGGAAGTTTGAGATGAGGACTAAGAGGAAGTTTGAATATGCTACTGGTGGTGCTGGAACAAGTGCAGCAGCACCAGAACCTGAAGCTGATGACAGCAGTTCCGATTGCAGCTCAGACAAAACCAAAACTGATTCTGATCAAGGATGTTGAGGAAGAAGATGTCCCTCATATGGATGAGATCATTACTGTTCTGACTGGGGGAAGAGTTAACAAATGGAAGAAGAATATGTTAGCTGCCTCATTGACCTCTCTGTATTCAGTATTATATAAGTTGGTAGTGTATAACTGGATACCCTCTACAAACTCCACAAAGGTGACCAGGGATCAAGCTGTACTGATGTACAGAATTGGTGTGATGAAATTTTTTAACCTGGGCTTGGTTATTTTTCATCACATGATGAAGTTTGCTGGGAAGATCTCTGAGAAGGGCAACCTGCCTTACCCTGTGCTGATCTATGGATATTTGAGGAGTCACAACTTTATTCACAAAAGGAATGAGTTGTTGAGGGGGAGAGTTCATCTGATGGGTATATCTCACTATTTATTATCTGGAAATAGAGTGTTAGACTTACCCCTGCAGGATAATGCTGAAGAAGAAGATGCAGAACCACACCAACCTGTTCCTGATCCTGCTCCTGCACAGAATGCTGAGAACATACCTAGCAACATTCCAGCTCCCACAACCTATTCTTTGAATATCTCACCTGAGTTTATTCAAACTCAATTACAGCACTTGCAGGACTCAATTGATGAACTTCAATTCCTGAAGAACTACTGGGAGAACCTCCTTTCTGCCACAATAGGGGGAGTACCAGTTGTTGCTGCTGCCAGGGGAGTTGAAATTCATGAGGTAAATGCTGATGAGCCTGTTGCTGAGGAAGGTGGTGCAACTGGACCTGATGGAGGAAGTGCAGATGCTACTGCAGATGTTGTTGCAAACTTTGCAACATTTGATATCCAGGAGGAAGCTGAACTATATGGTGATCTGCCTGACATCTCTGCCAAAGTTTGAAGAGACTGGAGGAAGCACAATTTATGGGGGAGCTTAGTGCAAGATGCTTGAAGCTGCAGCTGTATATTTTATACAGTGATATCAAGTTCCTCTTTTGTGATTGACTCTAAGTACTCTTGGTTGTTTTATAATTATTGTTGCTATGATAGGATGTTTTTGAAAAGACAATATTATATTAGAACTGTTAGGATTTATTTCAGTTAATTTTTGAAGTTGTAATTTGAATGGGTAAACATTATGTTACTCATTCTGTTGACTTTGATGAACATTTATGATGATGTTCATTCTGTTTTGGTGAAATTAACTTAATGTTATTTCATCTTGTTTTTGGTGGTTCAACTTACAGTTGATCATCTTGTTTTTTGGCTGTTTTGCTACACAAGGGTGAAAAGATAAGTGTACAATACGATGTTGATCTCTATTGTACATACATCAACTGACTTATATATTGAACAAATATATACATCAGGTGTGTTGTAGCAGAAAGGTCAAATTGGGGGAGATTGTTGATGTTGTTGGTAGTGAAGTATTCACTATTTACTTTGAAACAACATGAATTTGCCCTTTCTTCTCATTAACCAACACTTTATGATCAAATGTTGTCTTAGATGTTTTAACATGCAGGATGAAGATCTAGAAGGATCTACAAGGTTCTGGAATTATCAATGTTGCATTGAATGTTGCTTAACATTGGTAGCAACATGAGCAGTTACGGGTTCTAGAAGGATCTACAAGGATCTACAAGGGCCTACACGTTTCAGACTTATCCAGGATGTTTTAGAACTATCTAGATCAGGCGGTTGCATCAAGAAGCATGAGGAATAAAGAAAGAGACGTGGGACAACATGAAGATCATAGAGGCGGTTACATAGAGAAGTTATTTTTGGATTGAAGACTTCTGCCTATAAGTAGAGGCCGAATCTTTCAGTACCAGGTGTGGAGTAAACAAGTACACCTACTCTAGTGTTGATCCCGAGTTTAAAGGTGATAGGGCAGTTATTCCAACGTTTATGTTATGCCTTGAAATAGAGTTTTTCACGCATAGCTTGTGATCGAACATATATCCATAGATAGTGAGATCATTGATATATAGTGAGATCAATTTTGACGGTGTATTATGTTATACACTTAGCCAATTTAGATTTGATAGGTGATATCGAGTCTTGTTTCCGTTGTGAACGATTATACTCTTCACACAAATTTTGTATCACTAATCTTTTTATAGTGAACCTTTCGCCATGAGGCTAGCACAAACTATTTATGATAGTTTGTGTTAAAAGTATTTCCCTTTTGCAATTGTGTGTTTAAGTCTTCCGCTGTACACGTTTTATATTTTGATTTTCCAGATTGTTGTAATATTTGCTTTAACATTTGTTACAACATCTGCAATTTATAATGCACGCACACTTTCATAAAGAATTTGTGCATCGATCATAGTTAATGTGTCTTTGCTCCACGTATGTCAAGCAACCAGCGTGAGTTTCATCACACTACAATATGGTTAAGTGTGATGCTTCTCATTATGGGCACATTGCGTACTGTTTTTTAGCAAGCCCAAAAATGGGGGCAAGACCTTTCGTCTCTACAACACCATTTTCAGACGAATTCAAGGATAAACGGTATATCAAATTGTTCGTCTTTCCAAGCCATTAAATTTGGTATCTTTAATCAATCATTGTGTGTACTACAACTTCGTAAATTTAAGTTTGTGTAATTTATTCATGTCACCTTCGCACAAAGATATGGTCATCTTTGGACGAATCGAATGTCAAGTCATATATCAAATTGTTTGTCTCTCCAAGCCCATCAATTTGATATATGACTCGTTCTTCAATACACTAAAAATTATTGAAAATTAGTCCTCATGTTGCCCAAGTTAATTCACAAATCAGGGTCATTTTTAGGCAAATCGAAAGACCATCCTATCTAATTGATGGGTTTGGAAAGATGAACATTTTGATTTACAGTTTTACCTTCATTTCGCCCTAAAATGGTCGAAGTTTGGCCGAGAAGAAGACGATCACTATTTGATGCCAATGAACCACTTAAACTTAAATTCGTGAAGTTGTAGTACACGAAATTGACAGCTTGGGAAGAGACGAAGAATTTTTTATATATCGTTTTTCGACGAATTCACCGAAAAATTGTGTGTCCATAGCCAAGGGTGGTGAATTTTAAACTTTTCGTTGAAATTGAATATAATTATACAAAATAATAAGCCATTGGGGGACATAAATTGCTACTTCTTAAGACCATCCCTAGCAATCTACACTACCCTACAACAAAATTCACAATACACTTGCACTTAAATTCATTTTCATTTTCATTGGTGGAGAAGGCAGTATCCCTCCTCCTTCGCAAGGCTATTCGTACAGGTTGTATGATGATCACGTCGGGAGTGGATGCTGATGGTACATTGTTCGAGGAAGTAGCTCCTGACAAGGCTAAAAGTAAGAAGAAGAAAAGCAGTGCGAAGAAGCAGTCAGTGACTAGCAACTACAATCTGCGGAATGATCGTAATAAACCTGAGGATGCACGAGCAAGAATGCAACATGACTTAGATAAGTTGATGATTTGGAAACAAAGTAATCCTGATTAGGATTTTCTGGGAGTTTTTCTCTTTATGATACCTAGGCCTCGGGTTGTGGGGCCACCTATCCTTTTCATTTTTCTTTTATAAAATGCTTATTCACTTAAATTCATTTTCAATCATGCACACTTTTTCATTTTGCACTACATTTATTATTCTTATTTTTTATTGAACTAAAATTTATACAAATTAAAACTTAATAATTGCATTTTTTTTATATTGATTATTGAATATAATTTTTTTCATCAGAAAAATAATTCATTGCATTGCATAAATAAAGGATATAAGTGATACCTTTTTTACATATTGTTCAACAATGTTTACAAAAGGGCAGTTTGTGTATATGCATAATCAACATCCCAACACTACTATGGGATTACATAACCAGCCGCTTACAAAAAAATTACAACACCCTGACTCCTTCACTACGAACCAACTCCATAGTTTCAACTTCACTTCCTTCACTATATCGTCCACCGAGATCGCCTCATTATTAGATAATTTTGAATTTCTCTTCTTCCAAATTAGCCACACAACACATTTTCATATACTCACCGCCTTTTTCCTCCCACTATTATCCACGAAGAAACCTACTGAAATGAAGTAGGTTCATCATTGACATAGCAGGCAGAACTGTATTCACTCCTATCCACTTACAACACTCCATCCAAACTTCATATGAAATAGGGCATTCAAAGAAAATATATTTTACCATTTCATTTTAGGTACCAATACACATAAGACACAACTTAGACCATCATGTTCGGTCAGGATTCTCCTTCAAAGTAGGTTCATCCTAGATGACACCCTTTCCCAAAGCACTCTCCAAGCATGTACCACCACTTTAGTTGGAAAATATTTACTCCAAATTGAGGTAAACCCTTCTTAAATCTCCTCGTCCACTCTCACTTCCTCCCCCTGTTGTGATAGCCAATCATAGTCGCCTTTGGTATTGAATTTGCCATCCGGAGAAAGCCTCCATCTCCATTTGTCATCAACACCATGTATGGGAGGGTACCTATTCAACACATAAATCATATCATTAAGTATAGATAATTCTCTCTCTCAAACTTCGTCTCCAATCCCATCTCCACACCCACACACTGTCTCTCCATCCCCCAAAGTCCCCAACTCTACAACCCTTATCCCTACACAAACTGATGAGTCTAGGATATTTAACCTTTAAAATCTCACCCCCCGCTCATGCCTCTTCCCAGAAATAAGTATTAGCTTCATCCCCCACAACTTTTTCCAGACCCTCCCAAAACCAGCCCCTTTGATCTTCTCCACATTCCTTGATAATCTCTCCCTACCAGCCACTAATTTGCCGCCCCCCTACCTGAACCTGGTAGACCTAAAGCAGTACCTCAATCAACCCCATACCTAGACTCTATTACCCTATCCCATAAGCTTCCCCAATTATTATAAAATCTTCACACCCATTTTTTCAAAATAACTTTGTTGAAACACTCCAGGACCCTCACCCAAGCCCCCCCTATTTTTGGGTTGGCAAATAGAATTCCATTTAACCCAGGAAATTTTTCTCCCACACTCATCAACCCCCATAAGAAAGATATTTGAAGTTTGGTAATCTCACTCAAGGTTTTTTTTAGCTCTATAGATGGACGAGTAATACACAGGTAGAGCCGAAAGAGTCGCATTTATCAAAGTTACCTTTTCTTTGATTGAGAACTTGTTACATTCCCACCTCCTTAACCAATTTTGAATCTTCTTCACCACCACATCACACTCCGAAATTTTCTTTTATGGAGACCCCACTTTGATCCCCAGGTAGAAAAACAGAATCTTTCCAACTTTGCAACCTACAATGCTCACTAATTCACTTAGTTTATCTTCCTCAACATTTACTCCATAGATGTTGCATTTATCTCTATTGATTTTAAGCCCTGGGACCAATTCTAAATTTTTTAAGAACCGCTTGATGAACCACACATTCTCCAAGGAAGCATCCCCCATAAGAATAGTATCATCCGCAAACTACAAATGTGAGACTCTGACTTTATTCCTGCCAATTTCAGTTGGGTGAAACAATCCTTCTTGTACTGCTTTTGACATCAAAATGCTTAATCCTTCTGCTGCTATCAGAAATAAGAAGGGGGACAATGAGTCTCCCTGTCT
Organism: Ballota nigra; assembly: GCA_947034835.1. NCBI lineage: Eukaryota > Viridiplantae > Streptophyta > Magnoliopsida > Lamiales > Lamiaceae > Ballota > Ballota nigra. The sequence continues at coordinate 83,049,954 of OX344720.1, read as the reverse complement.
CAATCCGTTTTCCAATTTGAATTCCTTCGAAAGGGCTCCCGTTCACTTGCACAACACCTTTTTCCAGTTTGAACATAACTATTTTTTATTTTGAGGTTTGTGTATTTTGTTCTATCCTTAACATTATTTAGGATTCGTTGATGTTATTTAATTAGAAAATTAGTTTAAATATATATTATTTTAGGGAAAATTGTCTTTTAAGTACATTATCCTATAGGTGTTTCCAAAATTATGACACTATCTTTACGGGCTTGCAAAATTGGGACACTATCTTTACGAGCTTGCAAAATTAGGGCATCATCTTTATAAACTTGCAAAACTAGGACACTATCTTTTAATTTTGGCAAATTTAAGCTAAATTTATAAAATTCGGGCAAGTTGGACACATTATAATCGGGCTTTATTTGGCCCGTATTTTATAAATTTGGACTAAATTTGTCCAACATAAAAGATAGTATCCTTGTTTATTAATATAAAAATAATTAGTAAATGTATAATATCTATATTGGATAATATATAACTATACACTTAAATGAGCCAACCTTTTAAGCTTTAAAGGCTTTTTTTAAATGCTCAAGTGTGGTCTGTTTAAATAAATAAATATTTAAAAAAGTTTAAGCCCGACTTGATTATTAAAAAGACAGAGCCAAGTCGAGTTTTAATACGTTGAGTCATAGACCCCTGTCAGGTAGTCTAGTCTTTTCTTTCCCTTACCTCTAACACAATAAGCAAGCTTCACACCTCTCCTATATGATGGGCATGTTTTGTAATTTTCCACTTTTTATTAAACTCTTGTAGCAACAAATTTTCATGTAGTCATTGTTGTTTCATTTTTTTAATTTAACTTCGAACAACAATATAATACACACTCACACACACAAATATATATAACACTACATCGTAAGCCAACAACACTAGATGTGACGTATTTGTTTTGCTTTTTTCCTTGCTTTTCTTCACTTTTGCCTCCACCTTTGGAACACATATCTCTGTACATTTATCATCCAATAAATTATTTGATTAGTAAGTTTATATTAATAAAGGGATGAAGTTTAAGTATGAAAATGATTCATAATAAGTTTACCGTGAAACTGTTTTAAAATATTAAATATATGATCAAAAGTATCAAAAATTCCATCAGTAGTATCAAAAGTTGTATAATATTTTAATTTGTTGTTGATTTTTTTACCCCAATTTTTTATACTCCTAACGAGATTTTTGATACCCCTTGATCAAATATTTGATACCTTAAAATAATTTCATGATAAGCCTATCATTAACCATTTTCATACAAAACCTACTCTAAAAGGACAGTTTTTTATGAAAACAATTCATAATAAGTTTACCATGAAATTGTTTTAAAGTATTAAGTATTTGATCAAGAGTATAAGAAATCTCATTAGGAGTATTAAAAGTGGTATTATATTTTAACTTGTTGATTTTTTTTACCCAATTTTTTATACTCCTGATGAGATTTTTTATACTCCTTAATCAAATATTTAATATTTTAATACAGTTTCATGATAAACTTATCATTAACCATTTTCATACCTAACCTACTCTAATAAAAAATATTTAAAGAATAGATCAAGAAAATAATTACCCGAAGAGAGGAGAAGCATCATGAGAAGAACAATCGTTGAAACAGAACTCATCACTGACTTTGTATCCAAAATAAAGGTTTTGTTGTAATGAGATTATAACGCAAAAGAAAGTTGCATGCTTATATAACTTTACAAAAATTAATAAATACGTCCACATATTTAGGTAGGCCAACATTAGTTTTCCTCATATATATCTTTGCTATGAATAATTAATGGGTTAAGCATTTTGCGGTACTTAGATTTTAGAGTTAATTTCCTAATTAATTTGATATAATGGTATGACTTGCAACTACCAACAATGCTGGGACACTGTTATCATTTAATTAGAGAAACCAAAAATTGTATACAATATTTTTATATAAATGTAAAGTTATTCCTATATCTTCCACACTTACATAAAAATGTATTTTGATGTTTAAAAATTAATATGGGTGGTATCATTAATGTGCTATGTTGTACGGGTGCGGAGGTGCGAGTGCGGGGGCGATATGATACGGATTCGGCGATACAAATTTAAAAAAAGTTTAGGGTGCAATTCATCAAGAAAACGTCTGTTTATTTATATTTTATTATATATGACACCTGCAAACATATATAAATTTTAAAAATTTGTAAATTAAATTTATATAATTTACATTTACTTTGACTCAAAACTGAAGCATATTCAAATATAATTAAGTAATAACATATCAATTCAAGTTCCATTAGTTCAATATATACATCATAATAGTGAATTCAATCTAAAATGAGTGTGACATTTTAAATTTAAATTATTTTCCGTAATTATTCAATCTATAATGATCGAGCAACCTTAAGTGTTATCAAATAAAGTACAATTGTCCAGAAGGTTGGGCAAACAGAGTGGAATGCCACCCCCAAAAAATTGAACAACCTAAAGGAAGAGCATAGATGAGGATTCTCATCAAAATAGGCTCCAGAACGAACAATTGAGCAACCGAACACCTTAGGCTAAAGAAGACTTTGTAACTAAGTAATAGATTAGATAAGGTTAAATAGTCAAATAGACATGTGTCAAGCATGCATGTTAGAACATGAAAGGGTATGCCACGACCTACTTGTAAAAGTCACTTATATAAATACTTGGATTTTTATGAATAAAAATAAGTCAATTATCACAAATACACACAAGAAATAAGACATACTCACACGTACACCTCGATTTATGCAAATACATGTACAAATATACGTGATCAATACCCGTATTTACCCCGATCATACGTATTGATCAATTTACGGCAGTAATCGAGCACACAAAATTGTTTGGTGATTTAAAAAAAGATTAAACAACCACTAATCCTCACAATTAGATCGAATCACCAGCAAATTGGCGCTAGAAGAAGGGTTAGAACCTCCTTTCACTCTCAGACAAATCTTACATCACCCTGACACGGCTGGTTGTCTACTTAAATGGAGATCATCCAATTTGGGGTAACTTATGCTCCCCAAACTGCAATTAAGGGACAGTGTTAGCTGATTTTATAGTCGAGCTTACCTTTCCTCAAGATCCGATGAGGGGACATAATCACCCACCCCTGGCATTTATATACAGACGACTAGTCCACAACACAGCATCCAGGCTGGTGTAGTTCTGATTAGTCCTGACAGACACGTTTTCACTGTTGATGACCTTAATCCAAACAAGTGATTAAGTGGCTGTTTTATGCTAAAGAAGGTCACCAAACAAGATTTATAAACATGAATTTATGTAAGTGAGGATCAAGAAATGAAATTACAAGAGTTTGAATAATTTATTAATATTTGGAACTTATGTTCTATTTTACATGAGGAGGTATTTATAGGCAATTAAGCAAGTAGGAGGTGTCAACCTCTTAGTCACCCTAATTTACACATTGACAAGTGTTAGTATACTTGTTTATTTCTAAGCTATTGTATTTTGTTCAAATGACAAGTGTTAAGACACTTGTTTGTCTCTAATACAATGCTTAGTGGAATTTGTGGCTACTCTTCGAGATGCTCAACTACTCGCTTGCATGGCTATTTAGTGGGTACTTGAACCTTCTCCTTTTCAGTTGCTCGCTATTCTTATCCTGAATTTTAACCAGTTGCTTGTCTGAGTATCTGACACTTTGACCAACTGCTCGCTCCAGGTCACCTTGTGCATTACTTATTCAGCTGCTCACCTATTGATCCCTTACTCTAATTACCCTTTTCTTTGCATTAATCTTTGCTTAACTGCTCGCATATCAACAATTGCCCTCTAGCTTGGCCTTATGTTAGGATGGAAATCAACTAACTGAGGTCAAGCTATAATTGTTTGGACGCTTTTTGCAGTAGAGCGAGAAGTTGAGATTAAATTCTTTGGGAGGGAAAACTTAGCGAGCACCTGCGTTTGAATCTTAAGCCGTGACTGTTCAGTCCCCGATAGCTTCCAGAATCGAACCGACGTGGGCGGTGGTGACGTCAACTGCCGCCCACGCATGTTTTTTTATTTTGCATATAGAGGCCTACGAATTTTTAAACAATTCATTTTTTTTACCCCATTTCCTCTTTTATAAATAGCCTATTTTCCTTCATTTTCTTCTTTTAAAAAAAAATTCCGCCATTAACACTTTCGCTCGAAGCTTTTCATACTGCGATCATTGCACTTTACTCCGATTTGCATCGCTTAATCTTCTTCTTCAAGGTAATATTTTGATCAAACTTGCATTTTTCTTCTTAATCTTCACTTCTTTTCTTGCTTTTTCAACATCCATCTTTGCATTTGTGAGACTTCATATTTTTTACCGTAATCTGTCGTCGTATCGCCGCCATCGAACCGCCGTATCGCCTATTTTTAATCCTCTTATTCCGATTATTCATTCGATATCCCATTTTGTTCTTAAAATAATGGCCTCGCCCTCCTCAAGCACCACTATTTCCGATAGAAACCCTGGACGAAACCCCAAAAAAAGGCCGATGGAAGACCCCGTTGTTGTACCATAGAGATCTGTTCGCCAGGCTCTCTCAAACAATCCCCGCACCTTGTTGGTGGTGAAGATACAGACTCATATGTAAGCTCTGTTGTTCACTCGGTGGATGGATTTGCAGCCGAGCAATCGGGTAGCTGATTGATTACCCGGTTGTTCGCCCCCGTGAGGAGGAGGGTACAACTTCTAACCTGGGCGAGGACTCCGAGGAGGTGGCCATCAAGATCAATGCCCCTAAAGTTGAGGAAGTTGAGGTTACCTAAGCACCCAAAGGGCTGACTTGGGAATTCTTGGAGGCGACCAATTTCCCCTTGCCCAAAGAAACACATGAATCAAAGATTCCAGATGCAGTTGTTTGCGAGTAGGAATGGATAGACTTCGCTGCACGCTATTCCAGAACCTTCACCACGCCTGCTCGAAGAATTATGACTACTCAAGAGAACGATTATGCGGCGAGCAGAATTGTCAAGATTGTTACAATATTTTCCGCAACATCAGAATTTGCTCTTTCTTCTAACACTAACTTCGAATGTTGCAATGTTTTCTTTAATGTCTAAACATGCAGAACGAAGATGTGGCGGTTACCAGGTCAATCAGTTGCAGTTTAGAGTGAGTTATTTGAAGCTACAACATGGGCGGTTATCAAGATCATGGAGGCTTAGGGTTAGACGGTTTTTACATCATGGGAAACCATGATTTTGTGTGTTCACATGCAAGGATCAATTTCTATAAATATCGTACGCATGAGATACTATGAAATGAAGAGTTCGAGATTTCTATTTTACATATAATAAGTGTAGTTATTTCGATTCTCTCCTTTGTAATTCTAGAAGTGTTTTAGTTCGACCTTTGAATAGGTTCTTTGATTCTTTGTATGAGCTCATCAATTGTGAATAATGATTCCTATAGTTAAATTGTGTTCATCACTTAGATGTGGATTTTTAATATAACCCCCCAACGGGGTCCCTGTTCTAATTCACATGGCCAGTTAAGGTCCAACTATTAATGTCATTCGTCATAAGGATACGTTGACGTGATATTAAAATTAAAGACTGGGTGTCTGGTTGATGAACACATGTGTAAACGACCATCCTAACGTGGCTTGCGTGTGTGTTTGTTGGGCTATTGGAGGTTATGTTAAATGTTAGTTTTGAATGTTTCCAATATTTTATGCTTCAATTTATGTGATTTAATGCTTGCTTGCATTTAATTATTTCAGATATATTAAGATGATGTTCAACCCGCTTATGGTTATTTTAAAAGAAAATAAGCTTACTGGTCCGAATTATTTGGATTGGAAGAGAAATCTGGACATTGTCCTAGTTGCAGATGAGTACAAGTTTGTGCTCAATACCCCTGCTCCTGCCGATCTGGGACCCGATTCCACTGAAGAGCAAAAGGAGGCTCATAAGAAGTGGCACAAGGCTGATGAGATGGCTCGTTGTTACATTTTGGCCTCTATGTCAAATGTTTTACAATAGCAACATCAAAACATACCCACTGCCACACATATGATATTGAGCCTAAAAGAGCTTTTTGGTGAGAAAGATAGGGCTGCCCGTTTTGAGGCTATGAGGAAAATTATGACAACCTCTATGCCAGAGGTAGCGTCCGTAAGGGACCACTGTCTCAAGATGATGGAATATCTGGATGAGATAGAGGTACTCGGGGGAGAAATCGATGGTGATGCCAAGGTCGATATGATCCTCAACTCGCTCCCAAAATCCTTTGAAAACTTTCATTGAACATAATCATGAGTAAGAAGGGCTATATTGTAGTCGATCTTCTTGCGGAGTTGGTTGTGGTGGAAGGTCTCATGGGTAAGGGACCACAAGCTTATGTTTCTGTTCAGGCTGGATCTTCTTCGTCTAAGGGCGGGAAGAAGAAAAGGCTTTCTCAGAAAAAGAGTAGTGGTGGAAGTAATGGTGGAAGCAGTGGGAGCAAGGTTTTGGCGCCTTCTGGTGGTATGAAAAGGCCGAAAGACAAATGCTTCAAGTGCAACAAGACAGGACATTGGAAGCCTGATTGTTCTCCCCTGAAAAAGGATAACTCTGTTACGTCTCTTGAAACATGCTTCGCGGCTTGTTCTGCCCTTTCTTGGGTAGTAAATACGTGAGCCACTAATCATGTTTGTTATACCTTGTAGGGGTTTTTGCAAACAAGGCAACTGAGTGAGGGAAGATTACTATCAGTTTGGGCAACACTGCGACATTAGCAGTGGTCGTAGTGGGAGATGTGCACTTATGTTTTTCTAATTCTGTTTTATTATTAAAGAACATTTTGTACGTGCCGAGTTTTTGGAAGAATTTGATTTCAGTTTCGAAGTTGTTTTTGGATGGATGCTCAGTTGTTTTTAATGACAAAGTTGTTATTATGAGAAATGACTTTTTAATCTGTTCTGGCACGTTGGAAAACAATCTGTTGGGAAATTGTATAGACTTAAGTTTTGATTAAAATGCCAAAAGGTTCCTCCTAAGTCATTTGTAAGTAAAGTATTCAGTAGAGTTAGAAGGTAGTTAGTTCAAATGTTAAGGAAATGAAATACATTTACCAATTCAAGGAGTGTATCTATTAGTTGAAGAAGTCCGCTGATGAAGAAAGTCCGCTGAAGATGAAGTGATCTGAAGAAGAAGTCTAAGTCTTGAGTGTTTTCTAAGTGCACTCACACTAAGACTAAAACCATCAGGAGAGGACCAAGGTCCACTGATATGAACTAACAAAGCACATTCAATGCTAAACACATTAAAAGTTGTTAGTTAATCTGGTTGGAACAAGGCAAAATGAATTTCAGTGAAGCTTACAATTAATGCAGGAATAAAAAGGTTCTCTCAGAAGAGTTCCACCTTAAAGCAAGACATGATTCTGAGCAAGCAAACTGAACGGCCCAATAAGAAGATGACACGTAGGTGTACTCTACTGACAGCCGACCTATCACAAACTGACAAGTACCAAAAGTCTTTCTCTAGCATTCTACAGAAAGTTGGTGAACAGGCATGGTCTTTCAGCCGTTCCTTGACAAGATGTTGGGAAAATGTATAAGACTTATGTTTTGATTAGATGCCAACATGTTCCTCCTAAGTTGTTTTGTAAGTAAATTATTCAGTAGAGTTAATGTTTAGTTAAACAGTTCAAAGTGTTAAGAACTGAGTACAGTTAGTAATTACATGAGTGTATTTAAGATTGAAGTCTACTGAAGATGAAGTCCGCTGAAGTGAAGTCCGCTGAAGACTAAGTGATCTGAGAATAAGTCTAAGTCTTGAATGTTTTCTAAGTACATTCTCACTAAGACTAAATCTATCAGGAGAGGACCAAGGTCCACTGATGGTAACTAACAATGCTAAAACACATTGAAAGCTGTTAGTTAATCTGGTTGGAACAAGGCAAAATGAATTTCAGTGAAGCTTACAATAAATGAAGGAATAAGAAGGTTCTCTCAGAGGAGTTCCACCTTAAAGCAAGACAAGAATCTGGGCTTGCAGACTAAAGGTCCAATGAGAAGATGACACGCCAGTGTACTTACTGACAGCCGACCTGCCCCAGCCTGACAAGTACCAAAAGTCCTTCTCTAGCAATCTACAGAAAGTTGGTGAACAGGCATGGTCTTTCAGCCATTTCTTGATAAGACTTAAAGCTTCAAATAGAGCCGTTTGAGCCAATCAGATACAAGAAGACTTACTTGAGAAGATTCAAATCCAACGGGAAGATTTTCAAGAAAGCCTATAAATACAGAAGGACGTGCACATTTCCAAGCACGGGAAACTCACAAGATCAAAGCTATCTCTACATTCATAACAACTAAGAAGCACTCGAAATTACCTTTGTTTCCCAAGTGTTTCACATTTGTAGAGAGCCTAACAAACCTTCTGTAACCAAGCTTAAAAGCAATATCCAAATCTTAGAAAGAGATAATCCAATCCTAAGCCTTGAGCTAAACTTGTAAGGATTATCTCAAAATAGTTGGAACCAAAACCCTACTCAAAACTCTACTCAGTGTTTAGGTTGATAGCTAGTGTTAAGTGGTGTTAGTAAGCTGATTGTTGTATCAGTCTGAAAGCTGGTTTGTTTTGGGAACTAGGACCTGGAATTTCCTAGTGATCAATCATCCTAAGAGAGGATTAGTTGATCAGTGCACCTTGGCACTATAACACAAGGAATTCCAAGTGAAAGGAATTCTCCTGTTTGATCAGGACAGTGGACGTAGGAGATTCATCTCTGAACCACTTTATACCTTGTGTTCTTACATTCTACTTTCCTAAGTGTGTGTTAATCTCAAAGTTTATCAAAGTAAAATGAGTTTTCTAAGGGCTCACTAATCCGCATCTGAAAGCTAATTAGATAGTAGTTCAACTGAAAGTCTTGAGCCTTCAGTGGAGGTATTATCTCAGTAGGCTTTCTCTAAGTAACTCTCAGCAGACCTTCAAGTCCACTGACGAGTTATTGTCTTAAGTAACCTGATAAGTTTTACAAGAAGTTTTAATTTGTAATCACAGGTGTATTCCCCCCCATACACCTATTTGCTCATTTCGGGACCAACAATTGGTATCAGAGCAGTGGTTCAAAAGACCATTGTTCTAAGTATACCTTGTGCTTATAGGTATTTTTTCAAGGTCACCTGAATTGATCTTTTGATAAACTTGTTTTTATACTATGGCTGACAATGCAGCTAGGGTAGCACCACCAGCAGAGAACAACATGGGAGTTAATCCCTTGAACCATATGTCTCATCACAAGCTTCCACAATTCTCAGTGGAAAACTATGACTTCTGGAAAATCAGAATGAGAGCTCATCTTGCCTGTGTGCATGATGAAATGTTGAGGGTTATTACTAAAGGTCCATTTGTTTTTATGACACCTAACCCTAGAACTACAGCTGAAACTATTGCAGATCCTAGAGAAGAATGGCCCAAAGATGAAGATAACTTCACTGCAGATGAGAGGAGGAGAAACAACCTCAACTTCATAGCCATGAACATTCTCTACACCACTATTCCAGATTCTGTAATGGGAAGAGTGATCCACTGCAAGACTGCAAAGGAACTATGGGACACTCTAGCTCTCATGTGTGAAGGAACTGACAAGATAAAGGAGAACAAGCTTTCAGTAGCTGTTCAAAAGTATGAGCAGTTCACCATGGAGTCCACTGAGACCATAGACCAGCTTGATGGGAGGTTCACTGACATCATGAATGAGATAAATTCTCTGGGTAAAGTCTATACCAAGAGGGAGGTTGCCTTAAAGATCCTGAGAGGTCTAACCTTAAGATGGGATGTGTACTCTGTGATGATGCAGAATACCAAGGATCTATCCAGCATGTCTATGCAACGGGTATTCTCTGAACTCAAAGCTTATGAGTTTGATCTGAACAGGAAAAGGGCACCTGATGAGACCTCAGCTGAGAAGGGAGTAGCCTTCAAAGCCAAGGAGTCTGAGCCAAAATCCCTAAAGCCTCAGAAGAGTACAAAGGCAAGCAAGTCACAAAGCAAGGCTGAGATGCAGGAGGAACTCAGCCTGATGGCTAGGAGGTTTGAACAACTTAACAGCCGCTTTGGCAAATATAAGAGATTTTACAGGGATAACAGGGAAGGTAGAAGTTATCCACAAAAGACTACCAGAGAAGGAGAGAAAAGCTCATCTGAGCTGGAAAAGAAGAAGGAATACAAGAATTACACCAAGGCTGAAGGATCATTATCAAAGACCAGAGAGTCCACTGAAGAAAAGAATGATGATGCCAACAGGTGTTTTCAGTGCAAGAAGATTGGGCACTTTCAATATGATTGTCCTCAACTGAGCACAAAAGAAAGAAAGGAAAGACAAGCCAAAAGAGATAGAAGATATGGAGAAAGAAAAGCCATGATGGCTGGGGATGTTGATGAAAATCTGGAGTCACCTGATGAACTGTTCTCTGATAGCAGTGAAGATGACATGTGCCTCATGGCAAGAGAAGAACCAGAGGTACAATCTAAACCATCCAATTCTCTAGAACACACACCTGAGCTAAGCTCAGAGTCAACTGAGGAACTCAATCTTCAGTCCGCTTTGGAACAATTGATGATTGATTTCTCAAGGTTGCAAGAAGCAAGTTTCTGTCTTCAAGATGAGAACAAACAACTCTTGAGTGAAAACTCCAAGTTAATAGAGTCTGGGAATCAAGCAGATCTAAACTCAGCCAAATCTACCATTGAACTGACAAAAGAGGTGGAAACCCTCAGGAGTCAAGGAAATGGTAGAGATCAACTGATAAAAGATCTCAATGAATCTAAGACAAAGTTAACTGAAGAGAACTTAAAATTGGTAAGCCAAATAAAGGATTCTCTCCTGAAAATTGATGTCTTACAAAAATCTGAAGAGACCTTGTTAAAAAGGATTGATGCTCTAAACCAAAACCCTCTCTTGCCATAGAGGAGATTCAAAAATTTCAAATCAATCATAATAACAAGTGTGGGATAGGCTTTATTCCAAAACCTTCAGAAGGTCCTCTGAGTGTTGCTTCTTCAAGTGGCACAAAGAGAGTTTTTGTCAAGTCTGTGACATTTCAACCACAGACTCTGGATAAAGGAAAAAGATCAGCTGAGATCACTCAAAAGAAAAGTCAATCTAAGCCAAAACCAAATGGAAAGGCTCAGGTGACTTATCAAACTAGATCTCAGCAGAGGTACTATCAGCCGAGGTCTTCACAGATGAAGCAACCTCAGCTGAGAGCACCCAGGCATGAGCAGTCCTCAAGGAATGTCTCATATGGAAGACCTATTCCTTTTGTGCCTAAGGGAAAAGGTCCTTCATACCTTTATCAACAAAAATCAAGACCAGGTGCACCCAAGCCAAAGAGAAAGAATGTGAAGAAGGTTCCTGTTCCTTCAAAGGCTGACACCCATAGAAAGTTTACTCCCAAGGCACCCAGGGAGATAACAATCTATGTAGATGTTTATGGAAGACAAATTAGCCAATCTAAAATAATTAGAACTGTGAGGCAAATTTGGATTCCGAAAGGTACAACTAACCTTGTAGGACCCAACACCAAATGGGTACCTAAAACTTGATCTGTGATTGCAGGGCTCAGTGGACCTCAACAAAGGAGAAGCTCTTAAATCATCAGTCTGGTACTTGGACAGTGGATGTTCTAGGCACATGACTGGCAACAAAGATCTTCTGACAGAATTTGTTGAGAAAGAAGGTCCACAAGTCACCTTTGGTGACAACTCACAAGGAGCCACTAAAGGTTATGGTACTTTAATCATTGGCTCAGTAAGGGTAAGCAATGTATCCTTTGTCAGTGGACTTAAGCATAATCTTCTGTCCATAAGTCAATTCTGTGATAAGGGATACAGTGTTGAATTTTCATGTAACCTGTGCTTTGTTAAGAATGTATCTTCACAACAGGTACAACTAACTGGGTCAAGAAAGGGAAATGTCTATCTTGCAGATTGGAAGTCTTGCACACCAAATGCATGTCTTATTGCTAAGAGTTCAACTGACACTAATTGGTTATGGCACAAAAGGCTAAGTCATCTGAACTTCAAGATGATGAACAGGATAGCAAGACATGGACTGGTAGAAGGAATGCCAAATGAAGTATACAACAAGGAACATATCTGTAAAGCCTGTCAGGAGGGAAAGCAAGTAAAGGCATCTTTCAAAAGCAAAGTAGCAACCTCTAATGACAGAGTACTTCAACTGTTACATATGGATCTTTTTAGTCCAGTAACCCCTGTAAGTATCAGTGGGAGAAAGTATACACTTGTTGTTGTTGATGACTTCTCCAGGTATACATGGGTGATATTCCTTGCAAGCAAAAAGGAGACTCAACTGAGACTGCCAGAGCTCCTGAAGAAAGTTAGCAATGAAATGAGCCTGAACATTGTAAAGATAAGATCAGATAAGGACACTAAATTCATAAATTCTATTATATCTGATTACTGCAAAGAATTAGGTATTTCACATGAGACATCAGCTGCAAGAACTCCACAACAAAATGGAGTAGCTTAAAGAAGAAATAAGACTCTCAAGGAGGCAGCAAGGACAATGTTAGCTGAAGCTCAGGTTCCTAAAAGATTCTGGGCTGAGGCTATTAATACTGCCTGTCACACTCAGAACAGATCCATGGTAACCAAACACCAAGGAAAAACTCCATATGAGTTATGGAATGGCAGAAAGCCACATGTATCCTACTTTCATATATTTGGTTGCAAGTGTTTCATTCACAACAATGGGAAAACACAACTGAAAGCTTTTGATAGCAAAGCTGATGAAGGAATTTTCTTAGGATATTCCCAAATCAGTAGAGCTTTCAGAGTTTACAACTGTAGAACTCTCGTTGTGGAAGAAACACCTCATGTGGTGTTTGATGAATCTACTTTTGAGTCCAGAAGTAAGGAGAATGAGGATGTGATAAGCAAAAGGCTAACTAGACTGAGTATCAAATCAAAAAGATATCTTGAGAATTGTGTTGATACATTCATCCCAACCTGGGACAACCTAAATGATCAATAATTCAAAGAGGACACTCAAAATCAGACCACTCCTCAAAGCTCACCTGAGAGCTCTCCTGAAGATGTAACTGAACTGATGAACACTATCCCAGTTCAAGAGGTAACAAATGTCAATGAAGATGTGGTCACAGCTGAGACATTCACTGAACCCATCATTCAAGGGGGAACCAATGAAATTACCATTGAGAATGAAAATACCTTGAATGATGACTCAGGACTTCAACCCTCTGTCTTATTTCCTGAATTCGATTTCATCCCAATATCTAGTGACTCAACTTCAGAAGAGTTAAACTCTACTGAAGGGCATCAGCCTAGGAGGACTTAGCTCTCAGATCACCCTGTTGAGCAAATCCTAGGTGATCCTTCCTCAGGAGTCAAAACTAGAAGTTTTCATGGAGAAAGTGCTTTGTTTTGTTGTTTCTTATCAAACCAGGAACCAAGTTCCATAGCAGAAGCACTTCAAGATTCCAACTGGATCATTGCCATGCAAGAAGAGCTCAACCAGTTCACAAGGAATCAAGTTTGGGAGTTGGTGGACAGACCATATCACTGCAATGTGATAGGAACTAAGTGGGTATTCAAGAACAAGAAGGATGAGAACGACATCATAGTCAGAAACAAGGCCAGGCTAGTTGCAAAGGGCTATTCTCAAGTTGAAGGATTTGACTATGATGAAACATTTGCTCCAGTAGCCAGATTGGAGGCAATAAGGTTATTTCTTGCATATGCTGCTCACAAGAAATTCAAGGTGTACCAGATGGATGTTAAAAGTGCCTTCTTGAATGGAGTACTCAATGAAGAAGTCTATGTGGAGCAACCCCCAGGTTTTGAAGAAAGTCACAAAGTATATAGACTGAGGAAAGCTCTATATGGACTGAAACAGGCTCCAAGAGCTTGGTATGATACTTTGTCACAATTCCTTTTGGATCATGGTTTCATCAAAGGGAGAGTTGATAGGACTCTTTTCAGAATCACAAAAGGAGAGGACACTTTGCTGGTTCAAATTTATGTGGATGATATCATCTTTGGTTGTCCTAACCAGGTCCTCTGTGAGAAGTTTTCTCAACTGATGAAGGGAAAATTTGAGATGTCTATGATGGGAGAAATGAATTTCTTCCTAGGACTTCAAGTTAAGCAGTCTCCTGAAGGAATCTTCATCAATCAAGCCAAATACACAAGGGAACTGATCAACAAGTTTGGATGCCAGACCAGCAAGATTGCAAGAGTTCCACTCAACACCAACACCAAGATGGAACCAGATGAGGATGGTGAATCAGTAGACCAGACTCACTACAGAGCCATCATTGGATCTCTACTATATCTCACAGCAAGCAGGCCTGATATCACTTTTGCAGTTGGGATTTGTGCAAGATATCAAGCCAACCCCAAGAAAAGTCATCTGGAAGCTGCTAAGAGGATTCTCAAATATCTTAAGGGTACTGTGAATATGGGATTGTGGTATCCCTCAGATGACAATCTGGAACTCACAGGATACTCAGATGCTGATTATGGAGGATGTAGAATTGACAGGAAATCAACCTCAGGCACTTGTCAATTCTTGGGAAGTAAGCTGATTTCGTGGTTCTCCAAGAAACAAAACTCAGTAGCCACAAGCACTACTGAAGCTGAGTATATGGCAGCTGGAAGTTGTTGTGCCCAAATTCTTTGGCTAAGACAACAACTGAGGGATTACAACATCTTTGCCAATGAAGTCCCTATTTTCTGTGACAACAATAGTGCAATTGCTATTTCAGAAAATCCAGTTCTCCATACAAGATGCAAACATGTGGACATAAGACATCATTTCATCAGAGATCATGTGGAGAAGAAGGACATCAAAATGCTCAAAATCCACACTGACAAACAGAAGGCAGATATCTTCACAAAACCTTTGGCTGAAGCAAGGTTCCAAGAGTTGTCAGTGGAGCTTGGACTCCTAGATCCAGGAGAGTAAAGATTTAATCTCAGAATAGTTACCTTCAACTCAGTGGAGGTTCGTATTCAGAAGAGGATCTTTCTCAGAAGAAGCTCCTCATCTCAGAAGAGGTCTGAATAACAGACGAAGTCAAGCCTCAGTGGAGGTCAAAATTTACTTAGTGTTTTTCAAAGCTAAAGCCTCTTAGTTTTATATATATTTATTTGGTTTCAAAAACTTACTAATAAGTGCTTTCTGGGAAATTAAATCTTTATACACTGTTCCGAAGAGATTTTGGTATGGCAAGCATTTAATGCGCGTGGTACAAGTCAGACATGCTTTTTCAATTACCTATCTCACGCGCCCTAAAAGCCGGATGATGTGACCTTCCGGCTACCAACTTTTCCAATCCATGCCATCCATTTTTGGGCGGTCCTTTTCTAACCGTCAAGATTTCTTAAAAACTCCCTACTAAACCTTGCAACTACCCATGATCTCAAACACGATCAATCTCAAACGTTGAATTCTTTGTTCAATCTCACCGTTCTTCACTCATATAAAAACCCCAAACATCCGCTTGTAAACCTTTTCGAATACACTTCCAAGCAAACACTTACTATCTATTCAACCTTTTACTGCAAACTTTTTCAAATCCTACTTACAATCATGACCATAATTAACCTAGGATTTCTGAACAACAAAGAAAATTTCTGGTATGAACCTATAATTCTTTTCAACAACCCAGAGATTGAATCGAGACCTGAGTTCTCTCACATTAAGGAGGCTTTGGAAATGGTCAAAGTCGCTGGCTTAGAAAAATTTCTATCAGTACATCCTGAGTACTGTTATGATAGGCAAGTTCTTGAATTTTTCTACAACATCTCCAACTCAGACTCGAAAATCAAATCATGTCTATTTGTACAAAGAAAGAAGAAGGTGATGAGATACGATATGGAGGTTGTTGAGCACCAGAAAATAAGAAAGGAGATTCGAATAGGAGGAGATGAGATGAAGGAGTTATTTGAACTCCCATCTGAAGGCCCAAATCCAGATACTTGTATCTTGGATAAGGAGGAGGAATGGGTCTACACAATAATGGAGAAAAGGGTGAAGTATAGTCCCACAATGAACATAAGCCTACTATTACCAGCATACAATGTCCTCTGCGAGATTGTTGGTAAATGTATCTTGGGAAACCAAGGAAGCACAGAACAAGTGAGCAAGCCAAAGCTCAGGTTGATGAAGGCAATATTGGAGAGCAAGGAGAAGCCATACAATTGGCAGCAGTTCTTCTTGAGAGCTTTGAACAGGGAACACTCAAAATTCCAGGCTGACAAAACTCCCCAGTTGGGAAGTAAGCTAAATTTTGCCACTAAAATTTCTTACTTAATTGAGAATGTGGATATGGGAGTAGACTGGTTAAAGGATAGGAAGTGGAGTAACTTGAAGACCCTATTCAAGTCTGGTAAAACTCTTGAAACCAGGATGCTCAAGCCTGCTGAGGAAAGCCCAGAGGCAATCGAAGAAGAGGAAGCTAACCCTGCTGAAGGGAAGAAGACCAAATTGAAGAGAAGATTGGTCAAACTGAGTGACAAGATGGCCCAGCACAAAGAGGCCGAGGCAGTGAAAGCCTCTAGGAAGGAAAGCAGGAGGTCCTCTGAGACAGAGAAGGAGAGTGCCTCAAAGAAAGTCAGAGTCACAGACTCTACTGATGAGTCTTCATCAGGTAACCCTGACTCATCTCCAAACATCATCTCAACTGAGTCTGACTCAGATGTCCCTGCACCTACCCCCATCAAACCCAAAACAACAAAACCTCGCACCCCTGCCAAAACCAAACGTATCTCCAAAATAACCAAAACCCCCACTGATGGCTCTCAAAAGCCAGTAAGTGGATCCCAACCAACCCCCACTGAACCAATCTCCACCCCTACTGAAACCACCACATCAAACCCCACTGAACCCATTCCCTCAACCCCTACTGACCAAAACCCAACCTCCCCTGAAACCCAACCTCAAACCTCATCTGAACCAAACCCTCCTGAAATTCATTCAACTCAACTGGAGTCTATCTCAGAAGAGCCAACAGAGAGCAGATCCCCTACCCCTTCCCTTCCTTCAGACGATGAAGAAGAGTACTCCTTCCTTGATACTCTCAAGGATGATGTAGCTTACTCTTTAGAGTCTAAATACCCTGACCTTGATCAATTCCCCACACTCAAAGCCCTGTTCTTGAGACTTAGACTCATTGTCCAACTCAAGGATAGAAGACTTGGTGAAATTCTTCTAGCTGTAAGAGGCAGCGATGCAGAGCAGTGGAAGAAGGAGGAAGCTGAAGTGCTGCAATTCGCTGGGATGCACAAGACCAGACTTCTCTTTGATGAGAAGATTTTTGAAAGCCTGGTCCTGGAGAAGATTGCAGAGGCAGAGAAGGATGTAAAAAAGGCTGCTGAGGGAGAGAAGACTGTTGATGGAGATAAGACAGCTGAACCCTTATCTGAGAAGGAGGAGGTGACGGAGAAGAGTGCAGAGGAGAAGGCAGTGGAGTCTGATATTGAAGGAGGTGCTTCACCTAAGCAAGGTGATGGTGAAGCATCCAAGGATGTATCCATGGCAAGGGATACTGAGGCTCAAAATTTGCCACAGGAGGGCTCAGTAGAGGTGTCTACTGAAGCTCTCCCACAACAGCCCTCAGTGGTGGCTTTAGAGTCAACTGAGGTGTCTGGAACTGGAGAAGTTGAAAAGCAGAGTGAAAAAGAAAAAGAGGTGGAAATAACTGCTATCAAGAGTGGAGAGATAAGAGCAATCATCCCTGTAAAGGGTGAATTGGCTGAAAAGAACACAGTTGAAAAGGAGAGTGGGGGAGAGAAAAGTAAGAAGAGTGAGGAGGAGGGAGCCCCCATGGAGATAGAGGCATTAGGAGATCTAGGTTGTGAGGTTGAGGGAGTTAGAACTAACACTGTTTGCAATGCAGGTACTCAAACCCTTGAAACTCCCCCAGCTGTGGTCAACCTAACTCCACTGAGTGATGCTGTTCACTCTATAAAAGAAGACAGTCTTCCATCTCTTCAAACTCAGCTCAGAGAGGTCCAGGAAATTGTACAGGAGGAGGTGGATGAGATGGTTATTCTCTCAGACCACATTGATGAACTCATGGAGTCCAAAACTACATCACTTCAGAACCTCACACTTAAAGTTGAAGACTCTCAGCAGATGGTGATTGATGTAGTTGAGGGACAAAGTGTGTTAATCATTGAAGCCCTGAAGAAGCTGGAGGAGACTGAAGAAGAGGCCAGAACCAAATTCCTCAAAGACTCAGTAGAGAACGTATCCATCAACCTGAAGTCATCAGTGGAGGCCTTCTCAGAAGACCTACTTGGAAAGGTTGAAGGATTATGGAACTCTAAGATGTCTGAATTCGAGGCCAAGCATGCTAAGCTGGGAGCCAAACTGGGAGAGGTACTGAAGAAGGCAGCTGAAGACTTCCCAACTCAAGAGAAGACTGATGTGCTGATCAATGAAAAGCTTGAGCAGTTTGTTCAATTTGGGCAGACTGCTGGGGCTACTTTAGAAAGGCTTGAAGATGAGGTAGATCACTGCTCAACTGAGCTGAAGGCATTGGCCCATGATCAACTGAAGCTCAACATCACAGTAGCTGAATGTATGATTAATACCGGAAAGGGGGAAAAGAGGATAAGTGCGAAGGACATGAAGGCTGATCCCAAGAATAAAATGAACATTATCCTTGAAACCCCTGACTTCGAAAAAGGCCAACAGGTGAAGAGCACCTTGAAGAGAGTTGAAGCTGAAGCTCAGCAGTTAGCAGGATCCAAGAAAGGCAAGGAGACCTCCTCAGCTGACCTTTCAAAGTTCAAAGAGGAGCATTTAAAGGAGAAGGAAGAGAGAGCTACGAAGAAGGGGGAAACTGCAAAGAGAAAGGCATCTGAAGCACTCTCAGCAGAGGTTGCCAAAAAGACAAGAACCTCAGGGAGGTTGGCAGCTAAGTCCACAACCTCTACTGATGAAGTTCAGGTACTTCCTATTCTCAACCCTGAACCCTTATCTTCTGAACCTCCCAAGTCTGCACCCACAAAAGTCACAGAGCTCGCTGAGCTAATTAAAGAGGCTGGAGGTATGAATGAAAGAGCAAGTAAGCTGACAGCTCAACAACAAGAAAGAAGAGATAAGGTGGTTGGTAAGATGGAGACCATTACAGAGCTAGCAGAGAGAAAAAGAAAGGAGAGGCTAGCCACTTTTGACAAAACTACTTCTAAGAAATTCAGGAGTGGTTATCTAAAGTGGGCTGCCAAGCTGAAGAAAGACAAGATCACGGCATCTCAGAACAGATTTCCTCACCATGATGCCTGGGTTCCTAAGAAGCTCAATGATGCTTGGGAGACTGCAAAGAGGGAATTTGTGTATTCCTTCTATGTCAGTGGAGAGTTAGGAAGGGACAATGCTCAAGAAGTCTTCAACTCATGGTTGTTTGATGCCTATCCCAAGCTCTATCCTGAGATCAGTGATGCTTGGAATGATGCCTTCCCTGATCAAGCTCTGAAGGACCCTGAGCCAATCACCTACTAGCCTCCTCAAGATACAACAAGTGCTGTTGATAGAGAAAAGATCACTGAAGAGTTGACATCCTTGTGCGAGCATCTTGGACTAAGAGGACATTCGAAGGAGATAATGGAAAGGAAGAACGAGCTGAAGATTAGAGTTTTCAAGCAATATGGACTTGAACCTATTTTCGAGTCCATCTGAGAAAGTTGTATCTTTTGCTGGGCATTTATTTATAAGTCCCAGGTGTGTTTAAGTTTGAAACTTTTTGAGAGTTGACTTCATGTAATTTGTACTTCATCATTTTTCAATGAAATGAACTCTACTGATGTTTTGCCCAAGATAATATCTCATTATCATTTAGGCTTATGCACTTGAATATTTTTACTTACAAAATCTGTGAACTTTGAATGTCATCTGAAGAACCTCATCTGAAAGAAGATATGTATTAAGATAGGTTCCGGTATAATCAAAAAGGGGGAAATTGTTGGGAAAATGTATAAGACTTATGTTTTGATTAGATGCCAACATGTTCCTCCTAAGTTGTTTTGTAAGTAAATTATTCAGTAGAGTTAATGTTTAGTTAAACAGTTCAAAGTGTTAAGAACTGAGTACAGTTAGTAATTACATGAGTGTATTTAAGATTGGAGTCTACTGAAGATGAAGTCCGCTGAAGTGAAGTCCGCTGAAGACTAAGTGATCTGAGAATAAGTCTAAGTCTTGAATGTTTTCTAAGTACATTCTCACTAAGACTAAATCTATCAGGAGAGGACCAAGGTCCACTGATGGTAACTAACAATGCTAAAACACATTGAAAGCTGTTAGTTAATCTGGTTGGAACAAGGCAAAATGAATTTCAGTGAAGCTTACAATAAATGAAGGAATAAGAAGGTTCTCTCAGAGGAGTTCCACCTTAAAGCAAGACAAGAATTTGGGCTTGCAGACTAAAGGTCCAATGAGAAGATGACACGTCAGTGTACTTACTGACAGCCGACCTGCCCCAGCCTGACAAGTACCAAAAGTCCTTCTCTAGCAATCTACAGAAAGTTGGTGAACAGGCATGGTCTTTCAGCCATTTCTTGACAAGACTTAAAGCTTCAAATAGAGCCGTTTGAGCCAATCAGATACAAGAAGACTTACTTGAGAAGATTCAAATCCAACGGGAAGATTTTCAAGGAAACCTATAAATACAGAAGGACGTGCACATTTCCAAGCACGGGAAACTCACAAGATCAAAGCTATCTCTACATTCATAACAACTAAGAAACACTCGAAATTACCTTTGTTTCCCAAGTGTTTCACATTTGTAGAGAGCCTAACAAACCTTCTGTAACCAAGCTTAAAAGCAATATCCAAATCTTAGAAAGAGATAATCCAATCCTAAGCCTTGAGCTAAACTTGTAAGGATTATCTCAAAATAGTTGGAACCAAAACCCTACTCAAAACCCTACTCAGTGTTTAGGTTGAGAGCTAGTGTTAAGTGGTGTTAGTAAGCTGATTGTTGTATCAGTCTGAAAGCTGGTTTGTTTTGGGAACTAGGACCTGGAATTTCCTAGTGATCAATCATCCTAAGAGAGGATTAGTTGATCAGTGCACCTTGGCACTATAACACAAGGAATTCCAAGTGAAAGGAATTCTCCTGTTTGATCAGGACAGTGGACGTAGGAGATTCATCTCTGAACCACTTTATACCTTGTGTTCTTACATTCTGCTTTCCTAAGTGTGTGTTAATCTCAAAGTTTATCAAAGTAAAACGAGTTTTCTAAGGGCTCACTAATCCGCATTTGAAAGCTAATTAGATAGTAGTTCAACTGAAAGTCTTGAGCCTTCAGTGGAGGTATTATCTCAGTAGGCTTTCTCTAAGTAACTCTCAGCAGACCTTCAAGTCCACTGACGAGTTATTGTCTTAAGTAACCTGATAAGTTTTACAAGAAGTTTTAATTTGTAATCACAGGTGTATTCCCCCCCCATACACCTGTTTGCTCGTTTCGGGACCAACACAAGACTTAAAGCTTCAAATAGAGCCGTTTAAACCAATCAGATATAAGAAGACTTACTTGAGAAGATTCAACTCCAACGGGAAGATTTTCAAGAAGGTCTATAAATACAGAAGGACGTGCTCATTACTATGCACGGGAAACCTAACAAGATCAAAGAAATCTCTACATACACAACTTACTACGAAGCACTCGAAATTACCTTTGTTTCCCAAGTGTTTCACATTTGTAGAGAGCATACTAAGCCTTCTGTAACCGAGCTTAAAGCTATATCCAAACCTTAGAAAGAGATAATCCATCCTAAGCCTTGAGTTAAACTGTAAGGATTATCTTACAACAGTTGGAACCAAACCCTACTCAAAACCCCAACCCAGTGTTAGGTTGAGAGTTAATGTTAAGTGGTGTTAGTAAGTTGATTGTTAATATCAGTCTGAAAGTTGGTTTATTTTGGGAACTAGGACCTGAAATTATCATAGTGATCAAATATCCTTAGAGAGGATTAATTTGATCAGTGCACCTTGGCACTATAACACAAGGAATTCCAAGTAAAAGGAATTCTCCTGTTTGATCAGGACAGTGGACGTAGGAGATTATTCTCTGAACCACTTTATATCTTGTGTACTTACATTCAGTTATTTCTTTAAGTGTGTGTTATTCAAACAAGTTTTATCAAAGCAAAATGAGGTTTTCATAAGGGCTCACTAATCCGCATCTGAAAGCTTATTAGATAGTAGTTCAACTGAAAGTCTTGAACTTTCAGTGGAGCTGATATCTCAGTAAGCTTTCATAAGTAAATCTCAGCAGACTTCAAAGTCCACTGACGATCTACTGTCTTAAGTAACCTGATAAGTTTTAAAGAAAAGTTTGAATTTGTAACCTCAGGTGTATTCCCCCCCCCCATACACCTGTTTTACTCGTTTCGGGACCAACAAATGGTATCAGAGCAGTGGTTCAAAAGACCATTGTTCTAAGTATACCTTGTGCTAAAAAAGGTATTTTATATTTGGTCAACTGAATTGATCTTTTGATAATCTTATTTAGATATTATGGCTGACAATGCAGCCAGGGTAGCACCACCAGCGGAGAACAACATGGGAGTCAATCCCCTGAACCATATGTCCCATCACAAGCTTCCACAATTCTTAGTGGAAAACTATGATTCTGGAAGATCAGAATGAGAGTTCATCTTGCATGTGTGCATGATGAAATGTTGAGAGTCATAACTAAAGGTCCATTTATATTTATGACTCCTAACCCTAGAACTACAGCTGACACTATTGCAGATCCTAGAGAAGAATGGCCCAAGGATGAAGATAACTTCACTGCAGATGAGAGGAGGAGACACAACCTCAACTTCATAGTCATGAATATTCTCTACACCACTATTCCAGACTCAGTTATGGGAAGAGTGATCCATTGCCAGACTGCAAAAGAACTTTGGGACACTCTTGCTCTCATGTGTGAAGGAACTGACAAAATCAAAGAGAACAAGCTTTCAGTAGCTATCCATAAGTATGAACAGTTCACCATGGAGCCTACTGAGACCATTGATAAGCTTGATGGGAGGTTCACTGACATCATGAATGAGATAAACTCTCTGGGAAAAGTCTACACCAAAAGAGAGGTTGCCTTAAAGATCATGAGAGGTTTAACCTCAAGATTGGATGTGTACTTTGTAATGATGCAGAATACCAAGGACCTATCTAGCATGTCTATGCAACAGGTATTCTCTGAACTCAAGGCTTATGAGTTTGATCTTAATAGGAAAAGGGCTCCTGATGAGACCTCAGCTGAGAAGGGAGTTACCTTCAAAGCTAAGGAGACTGAGCCAAAATCCCCAAAGCCACAGAAGAGTACAAAGGCAAGCAAATCTCAAAGCAAGGCTGAGATGCAAGAGGAACTCAGCCTAATGGCTAGAAGGTTTGAAAAACTTAACAGCCGTTTTGGCAAGTATAAGAGATTTTACATGGATAACAGGGAAATGAGAAGTTATCCACAAAAAGACACCAGAGAAGGAGAGAAAAGCTCAACTGAGCTTGAAAAAAAGAAAGAATACAAGAACTATACAAGAGCTGAAGGATCATCATCAAAGACTAGAGAGTCTACTGAAGAAAAGGATGATGATGCCAACAGATGCTATCAGTGCAAGAAGGTTGGGCACTTTCAGTATGATTGTCCTCAACTGAGCACAAAGGAAAGAAAGGAAAGGCAAGCCAAGAGAGACATAAGACATGGAGAAAGAAAAGCCATGGTGGCTGAGGATGTTGATGAAGATCTGGAGTCATCTGATGGACTGTTCTCTAACAGCAGTGATGATGACATGTGCCTCATGGCAAGAGAAGAACGATAGGTACAATCTAAACTACCCATTTATTTAGGGCACTCACCTGAGCTCAGCTCAGAGTCAACATAGGAACTCAATCTTCAGTCCGCTTTGGAACAGTTGATGATTGATTTCACAAGGTAGCAAGAAGCAAGTTTCTGTCTCCAAGATGAAAACAAAAACTCTTGAGTAGAAACTCCAAGTTAATTGAATCTGGGAATCAAGCAGATCTTAACTTAGCCAAATCTACCATTAAGTTGATAAAAGAGGTGGAAACCCTCAGGAGTCAAGGAAATGGTAGAGATCAACTGATAAAAGATCTCACTGAATCTAAGACAAGATTAACTGAAGAGAATTTAAAATTGGTAAGCCAAATAAAGGATTCTCTCCTGAAAATTGATGCCTTACAAAAATCTGAAGAGACCTTGTTAAAAAGGATTGATGCTCTTAACAAACCCTCTCTTGCCATAGAGGAGATCCAAAATTTTCAAATCAATCCAAATAACAAGTGTGGAATAGGCTATGTTCCAAAACCTTCAGAAGGTCCTCTGAGTGTTGCTTCTTCAAGTGGCACAAAGAGAGTATTTGTTAAATTTGTAAATTTCCCACCACAGATTTTAGATAAAGGGAAAAGACCAGCTGAGGTTCAACAAAAGAAAGGTCTAACTCAGCCAAAACCAAATGGAAAGGCTCAGTTGACTAATCATACTAGAACTCAGCAGAGGTACTATCAGCCGAGGTCTTCACAAATGAAGCAACCTCAGCTGAGAGCACCCAGGCATGAGCACTCCTCAAGGAATGACTCATATAGAAAATCTATTCCTTTTGTGCCTAAAGGGAAATGTTCTTCATACCTTTATCAACAAAGACTAAGACCAGGTGCACCCAAGCCTAAAAGGAAGAATGTTAAGAAGGTTCCTATTCCTTCAAAGGCTGACACCCATAGACAGTTTACTCCTAAGGCACCCAAGGAGGTAACTATCTATGTAGATGTTTATGGAAGACAAATTAGCCATTCTAAAGTAATTAGAACAGTGAGGCAAATTTGGATTCCAAAAGGTACAACTAGTCTAGTAGGACCCAACACAAAATGGGTACCTAAAGCTTGATCTTGACTGCAGGGCTCAGTGGACCTCAACAAAGGAGAAGCTCTCAAATCTTCAGTTTGGTACTTGGACAGTGGATGTTCCAGGCACATGACTGGCAACAAAGGTCTCCTGAAAGAGTTTGTTGAGAAAGAAGGTCCACAAGTCACTTTTTGTGACAATTCACAAGGAGCTACTAGAGGTTATGGTACCTTAATTATTTGCTCAGTTAGAGTAAGCAATGTATCCTTTGTCAGTGGACTTAAGCACAATCTTTTGTCCATAAGTCAGTTTTGTGATAAAGGATACAGTGTTGAATTTTCATGTAACCTGTGTTTTGTCAATAATATATCTTTACAACAGGTACTACTGACTGGGTCAAGGAAGGGAAATGTCTATCTTGCAGATTGGAAGTTTTGCACACCAAATGCATGTCTTTTTGCAAAGAGCTCAACTGATACTAATTGGCTGTGGCACAAAAGACTAAGTCATGTGAACTTCAAGATAATGAACAGAATAGCAAGACATGGACTGGTGGAAGGAATGCCTAATGAAGTATATAACAAAGATCATATTTGCAAAGCCTGTCAAGAGGGGAAGCAAGTGAAAGCATCCTTCAAAAGCAAAGTGACTACCTCGACTGACAGAGTACTTCAGCTGTTGCATATGGATCTTTTTGGTCCAGTAACCCCTGTAAGTATCAATGGGAGAAAATATACACTTGTTGTTGATGACTTCTCCAGGTACACATAATGGTTTTCCTTGCAAGCAAGAAGGAAACACAAGTCAGGCTACCAGAACTACTGAAGAAAGTTAGCAATGAAAAGAGCCTGAACATTGTAAAGATAAGGTCAGATAAGGGTACTGAGTTCATTAATTCTATAATATCTGATTTCTGCAAAGAATTAGGTATTGCCCATGAGACCTAGCTGCAAGAACTCCTCAACAAAATGGAGTAGCTGAAAGAAGAAATAGGACTATTAAGGAGGCAGCAAGGACAATGCTTGCAGAGGCTCAAGTTCCTAAAAGATTTTGGGCTGAAGCTATTAATATTACCTGTCACACTCAGAACAGATCCATGGTAACCAAACACCAAGGAAAAACTCCATATGAGTTATGGAATGGCAGAAAGCCACATGTATCCTACTTTCATATATTTGGTTGCAAGTGTTTCATTCACAACAATGGGAAAACTCAACTGAAAGCTTTTGATAGCAAAGCTGATGAAGGAATTTTCTTAGGATATTCCCAAATCAGTAGAGCCTTCAAAGTATACAATTGCAGAACTCTTGTTGTGGAAGAAACACCTCATGTGGTCTTTGATGAATCTACTTTTGAGTCCAGTAGTAAGGAGAATGGGGAAGGGATAAGCAAAAGACTAACTAGATTGAGTATCAAGTCGAAAGGCTATCCTAAAAATTGGGTTGATGCATACATCCCAACCTGGGATAATCTCAATGATCAACAATTCAAAGAGGACACTCAGAACAAAAACACTTCTGACAACACAACTGAGAACTCTCCTGAACAGTCAACTGAACTGATGAACACTATCCCAGTTCAAGAGGTAAGTAATGTCGATGAAGATGTGGGCACAACTGAGACATCGAATGAGCCCATCATTCAAGGGGGAACCAATGACACTATCATTGAGAATGAAAATACCTTGAATGATGACTCAGGACTTCAACCCTCTGTTTTATTTCCTGAATTTGAATTTATTCCTGTATATAGTGACTCAACTTCAGAAAAGTTAACCTCTACTGAAGGTCATCAGACTAGGAGAACATAGCTCTCAGATCATCCTGTTGAGCAAATCCTAGGTGATCCTACCTCTGGAGTCAAAACTAGAAGTTTTCATGGGGAAAGTGCTTTGTTTTGTTATTTCTTATCTAACCAGGAACCAGGTTCCATTGAAGAAGCACTTCAAGATTCAAACTGGATCATTGCTATGCAAGAAGAGCTCAACCAATTTACAAGGAATCAAGTGTGGGAATTGGTGGATAGACCATATCATTGCAATGTGATTAAAACTAAGTGGGTATTCAAGAATAAGAAGGATGAAAATGATGTCATAGTCAGAAACAAGGCCAGGCTAGTAGCTAAGGGCTATTCTCAAGTTGAAGGTTTTGACTATGATGAAACCTTTGCCCCGGTGGCCAGATTGGAAGCAATAAGGTTATTTCTTGCATATGTTGCTCACAAGAAATTTAAGGTGTATCAAATGGATGTCAAGAGTACTTTCTTGAATGGAGTACTCAATGAGGAAGTCTATGTGGAGCAGCCCCCAGGTTTTGAAGAAAGCCACAAAGTATATAGACTGAGGAAAGCTCTATATGGACTGAAACAGGCTCCAAGAGCTTGGTATGATACCTTATCTCAGTTCCTGTTGGATCATGGCTTTATCAAAGGAAGAGTTGATAGAACTCTATTCAGAATCACAAAAGGAGAGGACACCCTGCTAGTTCAAATCTATGTGGATGATATCATCTTTGGTTCTCCAAACCAAGTCCTCAGTGAAAAGTTCTCTCAACTGATGAAAGGAAAGTTTGAGATGTCAATGATGGGAAAAATGAACTTCTTCATTGGACTTCAAGTCAAGCAGTCCACTGAAGTAATCTTCATCAACCAAGCCAAATATACAAGGGAGCTGATCAACAAATTTGAATGTCAGACCAGTAAGGTTGCAAGAGTTCCACTCAACACCAACACCAAGATGGAACCTGATGAAGATGGTAAGTCAGTAGATCAAACTCACTACAGAGCAATCATTGGATCTCTACTGTATCTCACAACAAGCAGGCCTGATATCACATTTGCTGTTGGAATATGTGCAAGATATCAAGCCAACCCAAAGAAAAGTCATCTGGAAGCTGCTAAAAGAATTCTCAAATATCTTAAGGGTACTGTGAATATGGGATTATGGTATCCCTCAGATGACAACTTGGAACTCACAGGATACTCAGATGCAAACTATGGAGGATGCAGAATTGATAGAAAATCAACCTCTGGCACTTGTCAATTCTTGGGAAGTAAGCTGATCTCTTGGTTTTCCAAGAAATAAAATTCAGTAGCCACAAGCACTACTGAAGCTGAATATATGGCAGCTGGAAGTTGTTGTGCTCAAATTCTATGGCTAAGACAACAACTGAGAGACTACAACATCTTTGCTAATGAAGTTCCTATTTTCTGTGACAACAATAGTGCAATTGCTATTTCAGAAAATCCAGTTCTCCACACAAGATGCAAACATGTGGATATAAGGCATCACTTCATTAGAGATCATGTGGAAAAAAAGGATATCAAAATGCTCAAGATTCACACTGACAAACAAAAGGCAGATATATTTACTAAACCCTTGGCTGAAGCAAGGTTTCAAGAACTGTCAGTAGAGCTTGGACTTCTAGATCCAGGAGAATAAAGAGAAAGGTCTTCTCAAAATCTCAGAAGAGATGAGTTTATTTCAGTAGAGGTTCAACCTCAGAGGAGGATCAACCTCAGTAGAGTCATTTATCCCAGGCGAACTTCAACTCTCAGAAGGGGTTCAATCTCAGTGGAGGTCGATGTTCTTATCTCATGATATTTTTTTTTTCAAAATCTGATTGTCTCTTAGTTTGTTGGGATATAGATTAGATGTTTTGAAGATGTTAAAACAAGAACTTGTAATAGGACTAGCTGAGCCTGTTAGTCAGCTACAGATTAGTTTAGGTCTAGAATATGTCTTTGGTTAAGGGGGAAGAAATCTGTGCAGACCAGATGAGGTGACCAGATGAGGTGTCCAGACCAGAGCAGGCGAGTCACCAGAGGAGCCTGACCAGAGGAGTCTGTCAGAGGAGTCTAACCAGAGGAGTCTACCAGAGGAGTCTGACTAGAGGAGTCTGCCAGAGGAGCCTGAACAGAGGAGTATGCCAGAAGACCTCTCCCAGATGAGGTTCAGACCAGAATTGTTACCTGGCCAGATGAGACCCCAGACCAGACCAGACCAGAAGATCCTAGACCAGAGCAGAAGAGACCAGACCAGACGAGTCCTGACCAGATGAGAGTGTGACGAATTAGTTCACCCTTCCAGAGGCTTCGTAGTAATCTGGAGACAAGGAAATCTAGGAGTTCTATGATGGAGAAGAAGGCAATCTGGAGAGTCAATTGATAAGAGGATTGATTGATTGATTGATTGATTGGTATCAATCTTGCAAGATCCAATCAATGGAGGAGATCAATCAATCAACTAATCAATCTGTGATTGATTATATTCCTCCAATTTTGGTTGTTTGAAATTGCTAGCTCTCCAACGGCTAGTTAATTCACAACTATAAATAGGAGTGTTGTGATGAGTTCATTAGACAAGAGTCGGGTAAGAGAGCACACTAAAGCACACGAACTCTCCACTCACTCACCTTTGTCATTTCACGTATATATACTCTTTAGGAGCTTTTAGTTGGAGATTTACTCAACCTATTCACCACATTGAAAGATTGTTGTAAGTTGTTGTACGAAGGATCTGGTACTTCCCAATTCCAGAAGTTCGTAAGTTGGTTGGAGAGAGAGTCCCCTTTTGAGAAAGGGAGAGTGGACGTAGGACAAGTTGGTCTGAACCACTATAAATTCTGGTGTTCTTTATTTTCTGCACTTTAAATTTCTGCACTATTAATTTTAGCACTTCCTTTAAAAAGGTTTTCTTAAAAATAAACTCAAAATACTTTCCGCTGGATAACCTTTTTGGGACCAACATAGTTTTTAAAATATATATTCTTTTTCAAAAATGTTAATGAGTACTTTCTGCGAAATTAAATCTTTTTCCACTATTTTGAAAAGATTTTGATTAAGGGAGCATTTAATGCGAGCTGTACATGTCAGTTTTGCTTTTTTAGTTTTCTATCTCACGCGCCTTAAAAGCCGGATGATGTGACCTTCCGGCTACCAACCCTTTTAATCCTCGTCTTCCATTCTAGGCGGTTCTTTTCTAACCGTTAAGATTTCTCAATAACTCCCCACAAACCTTTCAACCATCCACGATCACATCTGACCCAACCCCAGCCGTTGATTAAACTTTCAATCTCACCATTCATTTCTCATATAAAAGACCCTAAAATCAGTCCTTAGAACCTTTTCGAACACTCTTTCAAGCAAATACTCACTATCTCCCCCAAAATACTCTTTGCGAAATTTTCTCAATCCCTTCTAAATAAAAAATGGCAAGGGTAAATCTAGGTTTTCTTACCAACAAAGATAACTTTTGGTATGAACCTATTGTTATTTTTAACAACCCAGAAATTCAGACCAGACCAGAGTTCAGGCACATTAAGGAGGCCCTGGACATGGTCAAGGATGCCAGTTTGGAAAAATTCTTGTCTATCCATCTTGAAAATTGCTTTGATAGACAAGTACTTGAATTTTTCTTCAGTGTTGCCAACACTGATACCAAGATTAGGTCCTGTTTATTTTTTAAGAGAAAGAAGAAAGTGATGAGGGATGATACAGAAATTATCGAGCACCAGAAAGTGAGGAAGGAGATTAATCTGGAGGGTGATAATCTCAAAGAACTTTTTAGACTTCCATATGAAGGCCCAAATCCGGATACTTGTATCGCGGATAAAGAGGAGGACTGGGTCTACACGATAATGCAAAAGAAGATGAAGTACAGTCCCACAATGAACAGAAATGTACTCCTTCCCGTATACAATGTTCTCTGTGAGATTGTTGGGAAATGCATTTTGGCAAATCAAGGAAGCTCAGAGCAAGTGAGCAAACCCACGTTAAGACTGATAAAGGCCATTGTGGAGAGCAAGAAGAAGAACTTCAATTGGCAACTGTTCTTTCTAAGAGCGTTGAATAAAGAACACTTGAAATTCCAGTCTGAGAAGACTCCTCAGTTGGCAAGTAAGTTGTGTTTTGCCACAAAGATCTCTTACCTCATTGAAAATGTTGATGTGGGAGTGGACTGGAAGGAGGACAGAAAGTGGAGTAATTTGAAGGCACTCTTCAAATCTGGAAAGGCATTGGAGGGAAGGAAGTTGAGCATGGCGGAGGAAAGCCCAGAAGCAGCAGAGGAGGCAGAGGAAGCGAACCCTGCTAAAGAGAAAAAGACAAAACTAAAGGGGGGGCTGATAAAGCTAAGTGATAAAATGGCTTTGCACAAGGAGAAGGAGGCAGAGAAGGCTTCTAAGAGAAAGGAAAAGAGGTCCTCTGAGGCAGAGAAGGGTGCTGCTAAGAAGAAGGCCAGAACATCAAACTCTACCGATGAGTCATCTTCAGGTAACCCTGACTTATCTTCAAACATAGCATCAACTAAATCTAATTCAGATGTCCCTGCTCCTAACCTCATCAAAATAAAAAGAAAGCCCAGAACCCCTATCAAAACCAAACACATATCCATCATCTCAAAAACCCCCACTGAAGGCTCTCAACAGCCTGAAAGTAGTTCCCCAAATAACACCCCATCTGAGGCATCTGCTGAGGCAACCTCAAACCCACCTGAAACCACCTCTTCAACCCCCACTGAACAAAACTTAACCTCATCTGAAACCCAAACCTCATCTGAGCCCAACCCTCCTGAAACCCAAGTTTCCCACTTAGAAACTATTCCAGAAGAACCCACAGACATCAGATCCCCTACCCCTTCCCTTCCATCTGATGATGAAGAAGAGTACTCCTTTCTGGATACTCTTAAGGATGAAGTGGCTTACTCACTGGAATCCAAATATCCAGAGCTAGATGGGTACCCCACCCTGAAGGAAATGTTTTTTAGAGTAAGGCTACTTGTCCAACTGAAGGATCGAAGATTGGGTGAGATCCTCATGGCAGTTGGTGGTGGAAGAAGGAGGAGAAGGAAGTTTTAGACTTCGCTGGAATGACCAAAACCAGGCTACTTTGTGATGAGAAGATTTTCCAAAGCCTGGTGATGGATAAGATAGCTGAAGTAGAGAAGGGAGCTGAGGTTAAGAAGGCACCTGAGGCAGAGAAGGTGGTTGGAGAAGAGAAGGAGAAGTCAGAGGAGGTGGAGAAAGTGGAAGAGGAAGAGAAAGAAAAAGAAGAGGAAAGGAAGGAAGGTACTTCACCATAGCCAGGAGGTGGTGAAGTAGCCAAGGATGTATCCCCGGCAAAGGATACTGGGGCTCAAAATTTGCCAAAGGAAAGCTCAGTAGAGGAGTCTACTGAAGCTCCCCCACAATAGCCCTCAACGGTGACTGGGGAGTCAGCTGAGGTGATTGGACACGAAGGAGTCGAAAAAGTGAAAGAGAGAGAAAAGGAGGTTGAGATCACTAAAGTTGTGAATGGAGAAATTCGAGCAATCGTTCCTATAAGGGCGAATTGGCTGAAAAATTGAAGTTGAAAATGAAAGAGAGAGTGAAAGTGAGAAGAGAGAGGAGGAGGGAGTTCAAATGGAGGTAGATGAAAATGCTGGTTTAGGTGGTGAGAATGAGGGGGAAGGTGCTAACATTCTATCTGTTGCAGGTGTTCCATCCCCTGAAATACCCCAAGTTCAAATTCACTTAAGTCTACTGAGAGATGCAGTTCAAAGACTTGGAGATGTAAAACTTCCATCCCTCCAAACTCAACTGAGAGATGTCCAGGAGATTGTCTAGGAGGAAGTTGATGAAATGGTCATTCTCTCAGACCATGTTGATGAGCTCGTGGAGTCTACCACCATTTCTCTTCAGAACCTGACTCTTAAGGTGGAAGAAGCTCAACAAATGGTAATTGATGTAGTGGAAGGCCAGAGTGTGCTGGTGATAGAGGCACTGAAGAAGATGGAGAAGAAGGAGGAAGAGGCCAGGACACAATTTCTAAAAGACTCAGTGGATAATGTCTCCATTAACCTAAAGTCCTCTGTAGAGGCTTTCTCAACGGACCTGATAGGGAAGGTTGAAGGGTTATGGAACAAGAAGCTGACAGAATTTGAGGCCAAACATGAAGAGCTGGGAGCTAAGCTGAAGGATGTGCTAAAGAAGGCTGCTGAGGACTTCCCTACTCAAGAGAAAACAAATGTCCTCATTGATGAGAAGCTTGCACAATTTGTAAGTTTTGGACAGAATGCTGGTGCAACCTTGGAAAGAATTGAAGAAGAAGTTGATCACTGCTCAACCCAACTCAAGGCACTTGAACATGATCAGATGAGGCTAAACATCACTGTTGCAGAGTGTATGATTAATGCCGAAAAGGGGGAAGAGTTAGTGAGTGGAAAGCAGATGAAGCTGGACCCCAAAAATAAGATGGAGATAATTCTTGAGACTGATGACTTTGCAAAGAGTCAGCAGATCAAGAATACCATGAAGAAGGTGACAAAGGAGGCTCAGAAGTCAGCTGATGAGAGGAGCAAAGATGTAAAAGGCAAAGAAGTCCAAGAGGAGAGGGACTTAACCAAATTCAAAGAAGCTGCTGAGAAAGAGAAGAATGAAAGAGTCGCTCAGAAGGGGGAATCAACAAATAGGAAGGTTGTTGATGTTCTCTCAGCGGAGGTGACAAAGAGAACTAGATCCTCGGGAAGGTTGGCTGCAAAGTCAACAGACTCAGTAGAGGTACTTCCCACTCTCAACCCTGAACCTATCTCTTCTGAAACCCCCAAGTCTGCACCTACAAGGGTCACTGAGCTCACGGAGTTAATCAAAGAGGCTGGAGGCATGAACGAGAGAGCTCAGAGACTATCTGCTCAACAACTAGAAAGGAGAGATAAGGCTGTTGGAAAGATAGAGTCAATTGCGGAGTTAGCTGAAAGGAAGAGGAAAGATAGGCTGACTACTTTTGACAAGACCACTCCCAAGAAATTCAGGAATAACTATCAAAGGTGGGCTTCTAAGCTGAAGAAGGATAAGTTGGCACTTGCAAAGGCCAAATTCCCCCATCTTGATACTTGGGTTCTCAAGAAGCTTAATGATGCTTGGGAAACTGCAAAAAGGGAATTTGTGTATTCATACTATGTCAGTGGAGAGTTGGGTAAAGAGAATGCACAAGACTTATTCAATTACTGGCTTTTTGAGGCCTACCCAAAACTCTACCCTGATATTAATGAGGCCTGGAATGACAAGTTTCCAGACCACGCCTTGAAAGCTCCTGAACCAATTATCTACTGGCCTCCAACATATGCAACTGGAGCAGTTGAGAGAGAGCGGACCACTGATGAATGGGTGTCCCTTTGTGAGCATTTGGGACTCAGGGGACATACAAAGGAAGTTATGTAAAGGAAGAATGAACTGAAGATCCGATTCTTCAAGCAGTATGGACTGGAGCCTTTATTTGAGTCTATTTAAGATGATCAAGTGTTTTTCTGGGCATTTGTTTATAAGTCCCAGCTGATTTTGTGTTTTGAACATTTGACAGTAGACTTCTTGTACTTGTACTTATCCTGTTCTATGAAGGAATGAAACTCTACTGTTTTTAATGCCCAAGATAATATCTCATTATCATTTAGGCTTATGTACTTGAATGCTTTTACTTACAAAAAAATCCTTAAAAATTTATGTCAACCTTTTAACCTCATCTGAAAGAGTATATGTAATAAGATAGGTTTCGGCATAATCAAAAAGAGGGAAATTATTGGGAAATTGTATAGACTTGAGTTTTGATTAAAATGCCAAAAGGTTCCTCCTAAGTCATTTGTAAGTAAAGTATTCAGTAGAGTTAGAAGGTAGTTAGTCAGTTCAAATGTTAAGGAACTGAAGTACATTTACCAATTCAAGGAGTGTATCTATTAGTTGAAGAAGTCCGCTGAAGATGAAGTGATCTGAAGAAGAAGTCTAAGTCTCGAGTGTTTTCTAAGTGCACTCACACTAAGACTAAAACCATCAGGAGAGGACCAAGGTCCACTGATATGAACTAACAAAGCACATTCAATGCTAAACACATTAAAAGTTGTTAGTTAATCTGGTTGGAACAAGGCAAAATGAATTTCAGTGAAGCTTACAATTAATGCAAGAATAAAAAGGTTCTCTCATAAGAGTTCCACCTTAAAGAAAGATAGGATTCTGAGCACGCAGACTGAACGGCCCAATAAGAAGATGACACGTAGGTGTACTCTACTGACAGCCGACCTGTCACAGACTGAAAAGTACCAAAAGTCTTTCTCTAGCATTCTACAGAAAGTTGGTGAACAGGCATGGTCTTTCAGCCGTTCATTGATAAGACTTAAGCTTCAAATAGAGCCGTTTGAACTAATCAGATACAAGAAGACTTACTTGAGAAGATTCAACTCCAACGGGAAGATTTTCAAGAAGGTCTATAAATACAGAAGGACGTGCTCATTACTATGCACGGGAAACCTAACAAGATCAAAGCAATCTCTACATACATAACTTACTACGAAGCACTCGAAATTACCTTTGTTTCCCAAGTGTTTCACATTTGTAGAGAGCATACTAAGCCTTCTGTAACCGAGCTTAAAGCTATATCCAAACCTTAGAAAGAGATAATCCATCCTAAGCCTTGAGTTAAACTGTAAGGATTATCTCACAACAGTTGGAACCAAACCCTACTCAAAACCCCAACCCAGTGTTAGGTTGAGAGTTAGTGTTAAGTGGTGTTAGTAAGCTGATTGTTAATATCAGTCTGAAAGCTGGTTTGTTTTGGGAACTAGGACCTGGAATTATCCTAGTGATCAAATATCCTTAGAGAGGATTAATTTGATCAGTGCACCTTGGCACTATAACACAAGGAATTCCAAGTAAAAGGAATTCTCCTATTTGATCAGGTCACTACGGTCTGATCGTGGTGGCGAATACCTTAGTAATGAATTTAGGCAATACTTATTAGAGAACGGGATTACATCCCAGCTCACTGCGCCTGGTTCTCCCCAACAAAATGGCGTGGCTGAGAGAAGGAATAGGACTCTATTAAAAATGGTGAGACCGATGATGAGTTATGCTTCTTTACCTACCTCATTTTGGGGATATGCCTTGGAAACAACGGCGTACCTTCTAAATTATGTACCTCCTAAAACGGTTCCAAAAAAATCCAATTGAACTGTGGTCTTGGTGAAAGTCTAGTCTCAACCACATTTGGATTTGGGGTTGTCCAGCACATGTGTTGGATAAGAAAGCTGATAAGTTAGCACCTAGAACTGAAGTACGGTTGTTTGTAGGATACCTTAAGGGAACAAAAGGTGGTTATTTTTATAGTCCTAAAGATCAGAAGGTGATGGTGAGTATCAATGTCCGATTTTTAGAGGAAGACTATATGAATGAGCATAAGTCCAATAGTGAGATCATTCTCAATGAGTTAAGGGGAGACAATGGCACACCGAGTGTGCAAGAGGAAATACCACAAGAGACTGCACAACGTGATTACTCTAATGAACCTTTGCATGCATTGCCTCGTCGTAGTGGGAGGTTTGTATGTCAACCTAATCGTTTCATGTTTGTGGGAGAGTCTGTAAACTTGATTCCAAGCGATGAACATGATGATAACGATCCTTGGACTTACAAAGAGGCAATTCAAGACAAAGATGCAGAGTCTTGGCACAAGTCTGTGTATTCAGAAATTGAACCTATGGATGCTATGGAAGTGTACGACCTAAGCGAACATCCCCATGGCAAGGAAGTTATTGGGTGTAAGTGGATCAACAGACGTAAGAGAGGATATGATGGGAAGATTATTGCCTTTAAGGTACGGTTGGTGGCAAAGGGTTTTACCCAGAAAGAAAGAATCGACTATGACGAGACCTTCTCACCAGTAGCCATGCTAAAGTCGATCCGGATTCTCTTATCCATAGCTAATCACATGAACTATGAGGTTTGTCAAATGGATGTCAAAACAACTCTCCTTAATGGAAATTTGAATAAGGACTTCTATATGTGGCAACCCGAGTGTTATGTGAATAAATGCCAAGTGCATCTGGTCTAGAAGTTGAAAAGGTCTCTTTATGGGCTAAAGCAAGTTTCCAGGTCTTGGAACATTCGTTTTGACGAGGTGATCAAATCCTTTGGATTTGAACAATGTCAAAATGAAAGTTGTGTATACAAGAAGAGTAACGGAGACGTCGTGGTATTCTTAGTACTATATGTAGATGATATTCTTCTCATTGGCAACAATGTGAAAGTATTATCAAACGTAAAGGTGTGGTGTAAATCCTTTGGATTTGAACAATGTCAAAATGAAAGTTGTGTGTAAAAGAAGAGTAATGGAGACGTTGTGGTATTCTTAGTACTATATGTAGATGATATTCTTCTCATTGGCAACAATGTGAAAGTATTATCAAACGTAAAGGTGTGGCTTTCAGAGCAGTTTCAAATGAAGGATTTGGGAGAAACATCGTACATTCTTGATATTAATGTCATTCGTGATCAGAAAAAGATAATGTGGTGTTTATCTCAAGCGTCTTACATTGATATTGTGATTGCTCGTTTCAGCATGCAAAACTCAAAGAAGGTTTTACTACCTTTCAGACATGGAGTTCTCTTATCTAAGGATATATGTCCTAAGACACAGAAGGAGATAGAGGAGATGGCTAAGGTTCATTATGCTTCGGCTGTAGGAAGTCTTATGTATGCGATGCTGTGTACAAGGCTTGACATTTGCTATGCAGTCGGCATGGTAGCAAGATATCAGTCTAACCCTGGTCAAGGACATTGGACTGCTGTCAAGCATATTCTCAAGTACCTGAAAAGGACTCGAGATTATATGCTGGTATACCAGTCAGACAGTATGATTCCTTTGGGTTATATTGATTCAGATTTCCAAGCTGATCTAGATGAACGGAAGTCTACCTCGGGCTATGTATTTGTGTTGGGAGGTAGAGCCATATCTTGGAGAAGTGTGAAGCAGAAATGCATCACGGACTCCACTATGGAGGCCGAGTACATAGCTGCCTCAGAGGTTGCCAAAGAGGCTGTTTGGTTACGTAATTTCCTACTGGACTTGGAAGTGTCTCAGAGTATGTCAAGGTGTATCATTGTTTATTGTGATGACGCGGGTGCAGTGGCAAACTCGAAAGAACCTAGAGCCCATAAAGCGAGTAAACACATAGAGCGGAAGTACCACATTATACGCGACATCGTAAATTGAGGAGACATGGTTGTAGCTAAGATTTCATCGTTGAACAACCTGGCTGAGCCTTTCACAAAGACTCTGGGGATGAAATTTTTTAGCAACATGTGGAAGGTCTTGGTTTATGATGTATTCCAGCTAGACTTTAAGTATAAGTGGGAGAATTGATATGTCTTTATATGTATACTAAAATTTTAGCTTTAGTATAAGTGAAGATTGTTGGTGTATAATATAAAGCAAATTTTGTTAGGCTTTTATGGATATTTTCGATTTCCTTATTATCTAAAATAAATGGTTTTTCACATTATTGCATTCTTATGAATTGCTTGTATGTCTGCTTATCTTATATTGTAGATAATGTGGTGGGTTTGAAGTCACACAAAAGATCACATTGTCGGTTCCTTATAGGATATAAATAGTATTCATAACTAAGATAGTTCTGGACATAACTATTGGTATAAGTTGTAGTATGAACTTGTTAGTGGCTTGTCTTGGCCATTAGTTTATACTAGTACGTTATGTCGTATTGAGACATGTTCTTCTATTCTGACTGTCATGAAGAACTAAAGGTCTTGGTGACTCTTGTAATTCTTAACCCTAATTGTGATATCTAGATATGTGGAGTACTTGTTCACTACTTTGATTTACTATGGGTGAGAATCTTGTTAGATTCAACACACTATGTATTTTGGATAGTGACATCGTTTGCACGATGTCTATTTATTGGCATTAGGGCACCATGTCCTGGTGATCCAGGTTGATGACGTCCCCTTAAGGAAACTCATAAAGGATTGTCGTATTAAACCCTGTAGGTGGATTTAATCCGTACGACAACAAGGTTGAGTGGTACTACTCAAGGAATAATAGATATTAATTAATTAAAGCAGACAGAAGCTTTAATAATTAATAGACATGCAATATCTTAAACACGGGGAATTATAGAGTCTAATAGAAGCCCTGATTCGGTTCGGGATAGGACGGGAGTGCAACATTAATTCTCTAGTGGAATGAATTAATGTTCACTGGCCAAATAAATGTTATGGTGAACATAAGTGTATTTGGGCCCGTGAGGAGCCCAAACCCTATACCTTCTAACAGATCCCTAGTCTTGTCCATGAAACCTAAGGAGGATATATAAAGTGAATTTAATATCGTCCAAAAACCTAACACTCATATTGCAGCAGCCGAAATTAGTGATTAAGGTTTTGAGGAGACAAAATTGGGAGGTACTTTTCTCTACGTTCACTAGTTTGCCGTCCACCCGGTGTTCGAACGAGGTCGGGTGACAGACTAGAAGATCTCTAGTGGAATCAACGCCTCGGTCTTCAAGGGTGACGAATCTAAACTAATATTTAGATGCATGTTTAGGTTGTATAATTGATTGTACACATTTGGTATCCCAACAATGATCTTGGGGATGGACCGCATTCACCGGCGCGATCCATCATAACTTCCATATATCATTTGACGACTCCTATTGTATTTTAACTTTGAAATGAAATGAAGTTCCCCTTTACTTATTATTTGTGCACGTACAACTTTTTACATTACTCAATTGCTTGCCTGCTAGTTCTTAATGTTTGTCTTTTCATTGATTTTGCTTAAGTATTTCCTTTATTTTTCTAAGGTAAAATACTTAGCATAAAATTTTAAATATATGGGTCTTTTTGGTTCTCAAGGAACTTGATCTTTTAAGAATATGGGTCTTTGGTCTCGTAGACTTGGTCTAATAATCATGTCTTTTGAACATAACTGGTCGTCATCCATGCTTATCGGACACAACTAGTCGCTGCATATTTGAACTTGGACTTGTGTTTCCTAGGCTAACTTCTTGGGGCGAGCAACTGAGTATTTGTGGGTTTTTTCACAACATTTAAAATGTATATCTTGCCAATACAACACATACAACTAATAACACTTTAAATTGCATAGTACACAACTGTTCCCCGTATTCATAACTTCTATATTCAAGGCCAAAAAAATTGAGATTTACAAAAATTTACATCTTTAAATTTACAAAAATACCATTCTACTGATAATACATCTACAGCAAGGCTGCATTCCAGGATTATTGGGTCGAGTTGCCTTCCATGTCCTCCAAATCATAAGTGTCACAATGCCACTTATTGATTATCCTGAACGGGTCCTCCCAAGTTTGTCCAAATACTCCTGGTGGAGGAGCTAGCACTTTGCGGAGCACTAGGTCCCTAATTTTAAAATCTCTTATCTTTACTTGAGGGTTGTAGTATTTTGCTACTCTTTTTTTGGTAGCTAGCATTTCTCATCTCAGCTGAAATTCTTTTTTCCTCAAGTAGGTCCAACTCTGTTGCTAGTGCTGAGTTGTTCGCCTCTTCATCGAACAAAGTTGTTCACTCCATTGGTTTCTTCAGCTCAACTGGTATTACTGCTTCGGTCTCAAAGGCCATAGTGAATGATGTTTCTCCGGTGCTTTCTTTGTATGAGACTATGTATGCCCATAACACTTCTGGTAGCTCTTCGGACCATTTTCCTTGTTTGTCAGTCAAGCGGATCTTCAGTACGTGTTTAATTATTTTGTTTACTGCTTCCACTTGATCGTTTGACTGGGTATGATATGGAGTTGAAAAGTATTTCTTTATTCCCCACCTATCACAGAAATCTTATATTTTCTTTCCTTCGAATTGTTTCCCATTGTCTGTCAAAATTGCTTGTGGTACTCCAAAATGACAGACAATATTCTTCCATATGAAACTGATCATTTTTTCTTAAGTGATTGTGACAAGTGCTTCTACTTCAGCCCATTTTGTGTAATAGTCCACAACCACTACTGCAAATCGTATATTCTCTTTTCCTGGTGGGAATGGTCCGATGATGTCAATCCTCCATTTTGCAAATGGCCATGGACTATTTACTGATATCGGCTCATGTGGGGGTTTGTGAATGTTTGGATAGTTGGCATATGTGGCATGTCCGAGCAACTTTGATTGCATCTTGTAAAAGTGTTGGCTAATAGTATCCTTATCTCACTGTTTTGTACGCGAGTGCTCACTCCCCAACATGATTTCCACATACTCCTTCATGAATTTCTTTCAAGACAGCTTGTCCTTGCCCCCTGGCCAAGCACTTCAAAAGTGGGAGTGAGAACCTTCTCTTGTACAAATGCCCATCTACCAAGGTATACATTACTGCTCGCTTGGTCACCTTGCTTGCTTCCAAGGGATCTTCTGGTTGTTCACCATGTTGGAGGTATTTGATTATGGGCATCCGCCAGTCATCTTCCTCCATTTCTTCACCAACTTGGTTGATCTTGTAATCACTAGTTGGTGGATTGCGTATTCTCGTTATTGTGACTTTGGACAGTTCTGCTGGTCCAGTGCGGTCACCAGGCGAGCAAGTGCGTCTGCTTGCACATTGTTGTCTCTTGACACTTGTTCAATGTATATATGTTCGAACATTGAGGCCAGGTGAGCAACAATTTTCTGGTACAAGGTTATATTCTCGTCTTTTGCCTCGTACTCGCCCCGGGCATAGTTGACTATCAATTGTAAGTCCCCGAATATTTGTAATCTTATTACCCTCACTGCCAGTGCTAGCCAGAGTCCGGCGACCAGTGCTTTATACTCAGCTTCGTTGTTTGTTGCCATGAATTCAAAACGAACAGCTAAGGTAAATACATGAATGTCTGGGCTTATCAGGACTATCCTGGCTCCTGACACTATTGGTTGATGATCCATCAACAAATAAGTGCTAGGGGTGGTTATGTCCTCTCGTCGGATCTTGAGGAAAGGTTAGCTCGACTATAAAGTCGGTTAACACTTCCCCTTGACTGCTGTTCAAGGAGCATATGAGATCCTAAATTGGCCGATTTCCAAAGACCACTTTAGGAGGCGACCATCTGTGTCAGGCCTATGTAAAATCTGCCTAAGTGGAAATATTATCAAAACTTTCACTTGGTGATCAAAAGAGTATGGGTGAAGCTTTCTCACACTCATCACCAATGCATATGCTAGCTTTTCCGTTGGTGAGTATTTGATTTCTGCGTCGTGCAAGGCCTGACTAACATAGTATATGGGCAGGAGGAATTTCCCATCTGCTCATACAAGTACTGAGCTAATCGCCACTTCTGAAGCTCTAGATATAAATATAATTTTTCTCCCGGAGTCGACTTTGCTAGAATATTTTTGTCACTCAGATATTCCTTGAGCTACTCAAATGCTCGTTGATAGGCATCCGTCCACTGGAATTTCCCTTTCTTGATAGCTTCAAAGAAGGGTTGACATTTGTCAGCGAATTTTGATATGAATCTGTTCAAAGCTGCTAGACATCCGGTGAGCCTTTGGACTTCCTTGACTGATCTGGGTGGTTGCATCTCCATTATCGCTTTTACCTTTACTGGGTTTACCTCGATACCTCGTTGGCTGACTAGGTGTCCGAGGAACTTTCCTGAGTGTACTCTGAAACTGTGCTTTTTCAGGTTCAACTTCATGTTGTAGGCTCGAAGTATTTCAAATGTTTGAGCTAGGTGTTGCATGTGGTCTTCTTTCTTCGGGCTTTTGACGAAAATATCATCTGCATATACCTTCATCGTCTTGCTAATGTGCTCATCAAACATCTTGTTGACAAGCCTTTGATATGTGTCCCCGACATTTGTTAACCCAAACGTCATTCTTTTCCAGCACAGCAGGTTCTTGTTGGTGTAGAAAGTTGTATTCTCCTGGTCGTCCGGGTGCATTGCAATCTGGTGGTAGCCGGCGAACGCGTCCATGAATGTCAATAGTTCGTGTCCCGCTGTGTTGTCCACCAATTGGTCGATGTGTGGTAACGGGAAGTTATCTTTTGGGCAAGCAGCATTTAGATCCATGAAGTCGATGCATAGTCTCCACGTCCCATTTGGCTTTCGTAGCAATACAGGATTGGCCACCCATTTCGGACATAAAGCTTATCGGATAAGGTCGTTGTCTAACAGCTTTTTAACTTTGACGTTGAGCACTTCATACTTATCAGGGCCGTATTTTCTCCTCTTTTGCTATACTGGTTTTCTCATTAGATCAATATTGTGCTTGTGGCAGGCATGTTTAGGATTAATGCCTACTATATCTGCATGCGACCATGCGAATACGTCGAGATTAGCTTTAAGAAACTCTGTCATCTTGGATCTGTATAGC
Source organism: Ballota nigra (assembly GCA_947034835.1). Classification (NCBI taxonomy): domain Eukaryota; kingdom Viridiplantae; phylum Streptophyta; class Magnoliopsida; order Lamiales; family Lamiaceae; genus Ballota; species Ballota nigra. The sequence continues at coordinate 83,006,920 of OX344720.1, read as the reverse complement.
TTTTGGAGCTCAGATCCGATGAAGAGTTCTAAGTCCCGGTTCAGGTCGACTCTTATTGCTTCCAATTCTTCTACCAGAGTTGCTCTCCATTTCTGTCCTTTCCAGCGAGGATCGATGATAGACCCTTCCATGTTCAACTCATCCTCAATCTCTATTGGTTTAACGCCTAGCCAAGGTTCAATATCGTCTACTTCATTTTGAGCAGGTGCGGCTTCTTCACTTTTTTCTTCACTTAACTGCTCGTCTCCGTGATCCTGCTCATCTTCGTGCATCTGCTCGTCTACCTCTATCATCACCGTATCAATGGATTCCATAATCTCATCAAGGATGGAGGGCTCATCTTCAGCACTGCTGCTCGGCCATTATAGAAACTCTTTGCTCTTTTGATTGTATTTAAAGGATTCATTCACGAGCTTTCTTTTGGTCGCTTTTTACAGTACATGCACCCTTGGAGGTTGGGAATTTTACACAATAATAGTACGTTGAAAGAGCTGCCTTAAATTAATTTGAAAATGGACGACCAAGAAACCCATTGTAGGTAAATTGTTGATCTACAACTAGGAATTCTACTATTCTAATCAGTCTCCTCTCCGGGTCCTAGGCCAATACAAGTTCAACTGACAATCTAATTATCCCTAAGGGAATTGTTATAGCATCTCCGAATCCTAAGATTCTATGATTGCAGTCTTTGATGTAACTTGCATAAGTGCCCAGCTGGTCCAACGTCTTTTTGAACATGATGTTAGTATAAGCACCGGTGTCAACAAGCAAGTAGTGTACCTTTGTCCCCTTGATGTTTGCACGGATGACTAAAGAGTCATTGTGAGGAGTCAGAATCCCGTCCAAATCTTTTTCTGAGAAAGTTAAATCCACCGTTTGTTTGGTTGATGGATTTACTCCTACCTCCTTTACTCGTGCAACCGCCCTCAGTTCTGCCTTCCTCTTCCTTTTTTATAGAGACGGCCTTCCATCCGAGCAACCACCAACTAGGGCCCATTTATCCTAGCATCAAAATTTCACGAACTGATTCTACAGGAGATGTTGGTACTTTTCTTCCTTGCGTGTTCGCTCTGCTTGTCTATTCGTTATTGTCCTCATCATCAGAGCTGGATAGTGCAGCTCTTGTTGGCCTCTTCCCTGGTGCTCTTTTCACAAATTCTGAGAGCTTTCCTTCTTCGTAACTTGTGAAATGTCCGATGTTCTAATGGTAAGCACAGTACTTGTTCGGGTTCAACTTTTCTCTTTCTTGCCTGATCTTCAGTGGTGTAGATAACATGTCCTTATCTTTGACACTGTTGTACACAGCATCTACGAACATCGTGAGTACCTGGTTTAGTCTTCTTTCAACTTAGCTCCCTCATTAAATGCCTTCAAATTTTTTGGAGCCTTATAATCACTTCCGCTGGACTTCTTTCCAGATTTCTTCGGACCAGTCTTGTCATCTAACTCTTTTTGGAGGGCCTCTTACATGGATACATGAATCCCGGCCCTATGTTTGAATTCAACATACATCTTTGGGCATGTCAAATACATTTCTTTCCACAGGTCTGTTCCTTTCTTCAGCCCCGCCATCACTGTTACTATCTTGGTGTCCTCGCTCACCATCTCACCTTCTAGAAGAACCTCATCAAATCTTTCAAGGAACTTTGTATCTAACTCCTCGTCTTCTTATTTAACATCCGCCAATCGGTACCTCTATGTCAAATAAGACCCGACAGTTGAGAAGTGCGACAGAAACTCCTTGCTTAGTTTTGCGAAGGAGTTGAACTATCTGTGTGGTCCATCTCCCAGAGTGAGCGGGAAATTATGGCATTGTGTAGCATCAGTAGCCCCCATTGAAATCATGAAATCTTAATATTTGGTCAGAGGTACTTTGGGGTCTGATGTCCCTTAATACAGACTGATATCCGGAAATTGAATCTTCTTTTGGACCGGCGCATCCAGGATTGATGAGGCCAATGGTGAAGATGGGAGAACAGTTGACCCAACTCCTTTATGAGATTCTAATTGTTTCTACAGCTCCTCAATTGGTTTTTTTATAGCCTACAACTCATCCGGAGAAGTCCTCCCGTTGGAAGGTTGTTCGTCATGATTGAGTTCTATGACTCTTTTTTGACGCAGTCCCTCACCAACGAGATGCTTCTCTTGAGTTTTCTTCCTTGCCACATTGCTAGCTCCATTTGGCCCCAAACGGCCAAAAGCTGGTCTCCGGATATGATCGTGCACTAAGGGATAAGCAGTTGTGCGTGCTTGCTCCTCATCCCTTTGGGATGGTTCCCCCCTTTCTTTGTTCCGAGCGCCTAATCTCTCCAAGGCACTAGTGCGGGAAGTGTCTTTGCTCGACTCCTCGGCTCTACCTGGAGTGATTAAGTAGTTGTTTTATGTTAAAGAAGGTCATCAAACAAGATTTATAAACATGAATTTATGTAAGTGAGGATCAAGAAATGAAATTACAAGAGTTTGACTAATTTTTTAATATTTAGAACCTATGTTTTATTTTACATGAGGAGGTATTTATAGATAATTAAGTAAGTAGGAGGTGTCAACCTCTTAGTCACCCTAATTTACACATTGGCAAGTGTTAGTACACTTGTTTATTTCTAAGTTATTATATTTTGTACATATGACAAGTGTTAAGATACCTATTTGTCTCTAATACAATGCTTAGTTAGTGGAATTTGTGGCTACTCTTCGAGATGCTCAACTACTATTCTCCTTCTCAGATGTTCGCTATTCTTATCCTAAATTTTAACCAGTTGCTCGTCTAAGTATCTAACACTTTGACCAACTGCTCGCTCCAGGCCACATTGTGCATTACTTTACTTAGTTGCTTGCCTATTGATCCCTTACTCTAATTACCCTTTTCTTTGCATAAATCTTTGCTTAACTGCTCGCCTATCAACAGTCACCTCAACCATACGCTTTGAATTTATGACAACCAACAACGAAGCTAAATATGAAGCACTAATTGCCGAATTACGCCTATCACTAGCTGTCGGCGTAAGACGACTCCAAATATTTGGAGATTTTCAGTTGATTGTAAACTAAGTCCGAGGTGAATATGAGTTCAAACGAACAGATAATAGAATATCAAAAAATAGTAGCTCGTTTGATACCAATGTTGGAGCAAGTATTTATTGAACGAATCCCTAGGAGGAGCAACACAAAAGCAGATGTCTTGGCCCGACTAGCTACCAGTGAGGGTCCTGTATACCTATCTGACATCATCATCACGAAGATTATGAACCCTTCCACCTTTGATTTGATTATAAAATAAATCAAGTTATAGAACAACCAAAGGATGATGATTGGCGAACAACTATCATAAAATACTTGGGGAGTGGCAAGCAGCCTAAGAACCCTTTTGAGGCTGCCAAAATAACCAAACGAGCTGCCAGGTACACCCTAGTTGGCAAGCAGCTATATAAAAGCAATTTCTCACTCACACTCTTAAAGTGTCTAGCCAGGGGGAAAGAACGAGTAGTTCTTGAAGAGATACATGTCAGAGTATGTGGAAATTATGCTGGGGCAGGCATTGGCCTACAAAATAATCCAACAAGGCTACTATTAGCCAACTCTTCGTCCAGATGTTATCCATCTTGCACGAGCTTGCCAAAAGTGCCAAGTATTTTCCCCGAATATTCACCGTCCTACACAAGAGCTCATCTCAGTATATAGTCCATGCTCATTTACAAGATGGGTAATCAATATTATCGGACCATTCCCACCAGGAAAAATAGTGTTTGATTTGTTGTAGTCGCAGTTGATTAATACACGAAATGGGCAGAAGTAGAAACACTAGTTACAATAACCCAAGAAGAGATGATAAACTTCATCTAGAAGAACATCATTTGTCGATTTGGAGTCCTACAAACCACCGTAACAGACAATGGTTGATAATTCGATGGTAAGAAGCTGAGAGACTTCTGCACCTAGTAGGGGATACGAAAATACTATTCAACCCCTTATCATCCCCAATCCAATGTCCAAGTGGCTGTTAATAAAATAAGCAAACACATTATGAAAATAAGTTTGATAGAACGGCAATGAAATTGGTCTGAAGAGCTCCCCGAAGTACTATGGGCATACAGGGTATCACACAGATCTAGTACAGGGGAGACACCATTCTCACTTGCATTTGGAATAGAAGTTATTATCCCGGTGGATTTGCAAACTCAAACTATGCGAACATCCAACGTTGATGAAGAGGCAAACAGACTTACTCGAAGAAAAAAGAATCATGTCTGAAATCTAAAATACTACATACATACAACGAGCAGAACGTTATTACAACTCCCATATTAAACTAAGTGAATTCAAAGTTGGAGATATGGTTCTACGAAATGTGTTCACCCCACTACCAGAAGTATTTGAACCGACTTGGGATGGCCCATACAAGGTATTGGGCAAGTTATCCAATGGTGCATACGATATTGAAGACATGGATAGCAACCCAGCCAAATATTTCTGAAATGCGGCCCATTTGAAGAAATACAATCAATGAGATGGGTGAGCTGTTAGTGTTAATGTCATAGAGACAGTCCTTTGTGAGGACATAATACTAAGATGATATTCAGTTTATGGTTTAATATTATTGATTGATTTAATATTAAGTATATGGCATTACATTTATCTGAATATTATGTTTGATTGTTTGTATTATTCATATTTGTGTTCCCTTAAATCGATATTGTTATTGAGTGAGTGGGAACTCAATGACTTGAGTATGATTCTAAAATAGCCCCAATCAAGGATAATCAAGAATGGGATATTGATGATGCAATTAAGATTGGTGTGCGATCGGCATTATACTCTATGGGAGAGTGTAGTAAGATCTCACTTACTACGAGATACTAGGTATCTCATAATGGATGCACAAATACCTTAGAGGGTATTGGTATACCCATCCGAGAAACCGTTTGATGTAATTCCACATAATGTGTCTACGGGTATCACGATTAGTGGGAGCGATGTGATACTCCTCTGACTTAAGGTTAATACGCACGACATGTGCGGAGTGATGGACTTTGACCATGACCGACGCTTGCACCCTCCAAGGGTAGATATGGCATGGATTGGGTTCATCACGAAGTGCATGTGTGTGGTAGTTGAGCCAAGAATAGGATTCATTCCTTAATGTGGATTTAGAGAGAATGCTCGTCTTCTCATCATAATTGGATGTAAGTTATCGGCCAATGCACGTCGACTTGGACTTTGTGGCCAAGTACGACACGAGTGATCAATTAGTGATTCGAGATAATATGATTAAGTTATTTGAATAGACACTTCATCATGTTCAAGGCTTAATCGGGTATTCGTGAATGAAAGGAAGATATCACAATAGCCTACAGTATTACAAGTAGTTGCAGATTTCCTCACAACGTACCTCGTATATTGAGAATGTCTGATTTATTGTCTAGGGTTCAATTAAGACTGTTAGTTTGACTAATCACTCGATATACGAGGGTATATGGGTCACACAACAAGCAATGGCAGTTCACCAATTATAGTTGGTTGATTAAGTATTATATTAGATATAATATTTAATTTATGGAGAATATAATAATAATTATATTTGGAATTAATTATTATTATTATTTAATTAAATTAGATTTAATTAAATATGAAATCCCAATAATAGTACATGGAATATTATTATACAAGAATAATATATGGTCAAGATATTATTCGTAGGAAAATATCTACAGGGAAATATAATTCGTAGAGATTATATTTACGGGCTAGACCTGTTATCTTCCTTAAGAATTAAGCCAAGATAATCTCTATAAATATTAGTCCTATGGGAATACCGAAATACACAAGAAATATAAGTTTTCCATAAAATCTCTAGCTTGAATTTTCCTAGCAACTTTGTCTCGAGATTCAAAGCTGGCAAGTCGGTGCGAGTTGGTCAATAGTTGTTCTATGGATACCATAGTAGAGGATTCCGTGTGCGAAGCACTGTAAGAATTCTATTTAATATTCTTGCACACTATTATGCGATTAACCGTTCGTTGTTGGTGAACTTTATTATTCCGATGTGCATAAATTACGTGTTTGTGTGCCTCTAAAATCCAGCAGTGGTATCAGAGCTCAGGCTCTTGTTTTGATTGCATAATTATGTGTTATTAAATAAGAAAAAATAGTTTTTTATTTAAATTAAAGGGACGACCGTGGTCAAATCGGCCGCCCCATTTATTAATTGATTTGGGATTTTTGTTTTCCCCTTTTGGGGACTCTCTCTCTCTCTCTCGTCCGCTCAAACAGGGGCGGAGGTATGGGTGGGCTGGGCTGGGCTGTAGCCCAGCCAGCTTTCCAAAAGCCCAAATTTTTAATAGAGAAAAAAAAAATTTGTAGCCCCCCCACCAGAATCAAACCTGGGACCTCTCAGGTAGAGGGTAGCTACGCTACCACTCGGACACAGGTAAGTAATGTTTATATTTCGTATAATATATTATATATTGTGAATATATTAAATACTACTTAAAAAAAAATATAACCCTAACATAGCAGTTTCCTTTTTCATTCTAACAGAATAGAGGCGTGAAACAGAGCAGCAGCAGCCCATCCCTGCGCCCAAATTCATTACATCTCCTCCGAGGTTCTCTCCGACTCTCCGTTAAGGCTCGTTGCTTCTATTATTCTCGATAAGTGTCAAGAATCATTTCCGACCCTCTTCTCCAACTTTTCACCAAAATTTGGGGTAATATTTTAACTAAGTTTATTCATAGATTTGTGCTTTAATTCTTGAAATCTTTAAATATTTGTGCTTAAGTTTCATTATTTGTGCTTTAATTAAGTTTCATATGCAATTAATAATATATGTGTTTTAATTTTTGAAATATTAAAATTTAGGGTAGTGAATGAAATCGTATGAATTGGGGAATTTAATTTTTGAAATTATACCTATGAAATTAGTGAATTGGGGGATTTAATTTTTGATATCATAACTATCGTAGAGTTGTAATTATAAATACATTTATTAATTTTGTTTATCTAATAATGTAATAGGTAATGGAAAATCAAAAAGGGAAGAAAGGCAAAACAATTAAATCATTCTTCACCAACTTAAAACGGAAGGAACCTTTGACAAGTGAAGAGCCTCTTGCATCTAACAATGATAATGTAGCTCCAAATGTGCAACCTCCTCAAGTGCAAAGAGATGAGGTTAATCTTAATTCACTTGAACGTGATCCGTTTTTACGTAAGTCGATTTGTGATCAACCCGTTAATAAAAAAGATGAGATAAGGCGAGCCTATATTGAAATGGGAGCATTTCAACCAATTTTAGATGAATATGAGCCAACATATGATGGAAATCAAATGCGTCGTTTTCAAATGTCGTGGTATAAAATATTTCCTTGGTTAGAGTACTCACCCTCAAATCATTCTGCATATTGTTTTCCGTGCTTCTTGTTTGATCAGTTGAACAATAGCGTATTTACTTCTCTTTCGGGTTCAATAAATGGAAAAGAGTCAACAACGGGAATAAGTGTTCATTTTTAAGACACGTGGGAGATCCCAATTCACAACACAACCGTGCCGTGGTTTATATGGAGGCTCTAAGGAATGCTTCTCAGCATATTGATAAAGTAATGAATCGGGAAAAACCATAAGAGATCAAGAAAAATCGTTTGCGGGTCATGACGACAATTAAAAGTCTTGAATATCTTACTTTGCAAGGTTGTGCATTGAGAGGGCATGATGAGTCAGAGTCTTCCAAAAATCGAGGTAATCTCATTGAATTGATAAAACTTTTGGGAGAGATGAATATTGAAATAAATGATACTGTTTTAGAGAATGCTCCTTTAAATGCGAAGTATACATCACCGATGGTTCAAAAAGAGATTTTGAGCATCTTTGGTAGTCGGGTGAGAAACAAAATTCGTGCAGAAATTGGGGATTCAAAATTTTGCATTTTAGTTGATGAAGCTAGAGATATGTCTAACAGAGAGCAAATGGCTATTGTGTTGAGATTTGTTGGTGCTGATGGTCTTGTGAAAGAGCGATTTTTCGATATTGTACATGTTTCAGACACCACTGCTGTAACATTGAAGAAAGAAATATGTCTTGTCTTAAGCCGCAATAATCTTTTGATATGCAATATGCGGGGTCAAGGTTATGATGGGGCAAGCAATATGGGTGGTAATGAAATCTTTTGATTTTGTATTCATCCTGCACTTGATGAATAAAATTTTGGGACTTTCAGATATGCTTTGTCGATCTTTGCAGCAAAAGTCTCTTGATATCTTGAATGCAATGGATCTTGTCTCAAGCACTAAAGATTTACTTCAATTGTTGAAGAATGATGGTTTTGGTTGTCTTCTAGAACAGGTGGAGTCAGTTTGTAGAGAGCATGACATTGCGATTCCTAACATGAATGATTGTTATGAAATGGGTACAGGGCGTTCGTGTCAACAAGTGGATTTTATCACGTTTGAGCACCATTACCGAGTGGATAACTTTTACGAAGCAATCAATACTCAGATGTCGGAAATTGAAAGTAGATTCAAAGATGAGACAGTGGAACTTCTTCAGCTTAGTGCTGCCTTGGATCCTAAAAACAACTTCAGGTTGTTTAATGAGGGTCAAATCTATGATCTCGCCGACAGATTTTATCCTGAAGATTTTACTGTTCAAGAAATGAGACGACTGGGACTTGAATTGCAGCATTACAGAGTCAAAATACCTTCTCACCCAAGTTTTCAGAATTTGTCGACTATTTCTGAACTATCCCGAGCGTTAGTCGAGACAAACAAGGTAGAATCGTATCCAAATATAACAAGATTGATTCACCTTGTTTTGACACTTCCTGTTACCACTGCAACGACTGAACGAGCATTTTCAGCTATGAAGCATGTCAAGAGCGTTCTTCGAAACAAAATGGAGAGTGAATATCTATCAGATTCCTTGGTTGTTTATATTGAAAGAGAATTGTTTGATGACATTGATCATGATTCTATTATCGATGAATTCTATCGGATAAAGAATCGTAGGGTGCAACTTATGTAAAAAAATATTGACTTTTATCTTTAGTACTGTATTTATATTATATTAGACTTGCAGCCCGCCCTGTTTTATTTTCCTGGCTCCGCCCTTGCGCTCAAAGCCCTAGATTGGGCGATATTGAAATGTCGTTGTATGCTTGCTCCGCTTATTTTGATGGCGTTGGCCATGCCTCACGGTCGCCGCTAAAGCTCGCAGCGCTACTTGAGGCGACGACCTTTGCCGTGATTGGCCTTGCTGCGTGGGCACCGCTCAAAGCCCATAGCATCGCTAGAGGCTACTATTTCGCCGAGCCTCGTGGCACTGCCGCTTGACGCAATGGCCTCGTCGCGCTTCATGACTGGCGATTCGCTTAGCACCGTCGCCCAAGGCGGCGTGCTTGTTGGGGTTCACCTTGGCTGTTGGGTCTTTCCCGCAGTACCGCTTGATGGCGGTGACCTATGCCGCACCGTTTCGTCTATCACTCGGGTTATTCCTCGAGGCGGCGGACTTCGCCGAGCCTCACTTGACCGCTCGCTTGGGGCCTTGTTTCTCTCGTGGTAGCTCGCGGTTTGTCTCGGACCTGCAGTACCGCTCGAGGTAGTGGGCTGTGCTGATGCTCACGGCCGTTGAACCACCGTCTTTGTTCATATTTCCTTTTCGATCGCTACCCTGTGACCCTTTCGAACTTTTGCAGCTTCGCTCGAGATAGCGGTACTAGACCACGACTCGTGATGCATGCAAGCAGTCGTGTCAGGTTACTGTTGATTTGGTCTTTCGATACAAACTGTTGTTTGACACAGTGGTATGCCACCGTCTGTGTACGGGATGTGTGAATCAATTGACTTGTTAATTTTGTACCTAAATTCGTTCATAGTTGGAATATTGGAACGTGCGAATGCAATTGTTAATGGTTTGCGTGATTAATTAGAATAATTGAGTTGAACCATGATGAATTGTAAATTTGGATTGTCCCGATCGGAAAGAAATTAAGGACGATGATAAGGAAATGGCTATTCGTAAATTTAATTTCGAATAGATAAAATTTTGGAAATTGCACATGAGCCCCCCCCCCCCCCCCCCTCCCCCCCCATATTTTATTGATTAAATTAAATAGGATTTAATTTTGAATTAATAAAATTGATATATTAGTTGGACTAAGTATGGACATGATTAATTGGATTAATCAAAATTAATAATAAATTTAAAGAGTTTTAAAATTGGATTTTAAAATTGAGATTAAAAGAATTATTAATTCCCACTTGATTAAGACGCTTTTAGTCAGACCTGTCATTTTATTTTGGTCCGCATCATAACTATTTGGGTAGGCGGCGCCCAATATTTGTCGGACCATTATAAATATTTGGGTAGACGGCACCCATATAAATGTTAGTCCGCATAATATCATGTTTGGGTAGGCGGCACCTTATAATTGCTCAAATGTGATGTAGATTAACATGTTGGATCTCGATTAAGCAATTAATACCCCGCCTTTAAAAATATTTCCTTGTTAAAATATGGTTTTTCATTAAATTGAAAGATGTCTTCCATTAAAATTAAAAGTAAACCGGAGATTTCATTCCAATGAGTATTTAAGGCCCCAGTCTTTTGCTCGGATCTACATCTAATGAGATTTTTATAAAGACATGTAGTGTCGCCGCTTAATGGTTGTAAACCAACTTAATTCTATTTCACCAGCCCCAACAGGGAAACGAGAATTAGGTGACATCCGATTGAACTGGGTTTGATCAACTAGGAATTGCGTGAGGCAATTGGTTTAGAGACCTACCATTTCTGTTGTTATAATGATCAGCCCCAGCAAACATTGTAATGTAGGAATGTTGATCCTAGTCCATTACGATTTATATTAGATATAAATTCGTACTCTTCCAATGAGGTCGTTGAGTATGTGAAAATAATGGAGACAAAATAAATAAAAGATCATGTTTATTTTATTTGTTGAATATTGATCATAGGAATTGCGTATTTAATTCCCATTTTATTTTATTTCCTAGGATTTTTTAAATGAATAACTTGTTGTTGAGAAGTGTTTTGGAAACAAACAAATTGACTGGGCCAAATTTTCTGGACTGGCACCGAACGTGCATTTGGTGCTTAGGCAAGAAAAGATTGAGTATGCGTTGGACACGATAATCCCTGTTACCCTTGAGGCTGGTTCTGAGGAAGCTGAAGCATTTGACACCGAAGCTCAAAAGAAGCATCAAGATGATGCTTCCCAGGCTCAGTGTGTTATGTCGTTCGGCATGACTCCCGAGTTGCAAAGGCAACACGAGAGGATGCTTCCCTTCGAGAGATGAAGCATTTGAAGGATCTCTTTGATTCTAAGTCTCGTTTTGAGATTTATAAAGTGATGAGAGATCTGTTTAGATGCCGATTGTCTGAAGGAGGGAAGGTATCCCCTCATGTCCTGAAGATGATAGAGCTAATAGAGAAACTTGGTCGCTTGGACATCGAGCTGAAGACCAATATTGTTGTTTATGCCATTCTTCAGTCGCTGCCCGATTCATACTCGAGTTTTGTAGTAAAATTTAATATGAATAAGACGGTTTTGACCATGCCTGAGCTTCATAACATGCTCAAGGTTTTTTAGTCTTTCACTGCTAAGGAAAAGCCCGTACTCATGGTGGGTGCTTCTACTTCTTCTGCCCCTAAATGAAAGAAGAAGCAGAGAAGTAAGGCTAAGAAGGGCTCTACGCCCAAAGGTGGGATTCGAAAGAAGGAGCGGGTTGACAAGGATGTGTGTCTCCACTGTAAGCAGAGGGGGCATTGGAAGAACTGTAAGGTTCTAGCAGCTGAAAAGAAGGCACAAGGTGTTTCAGCCACTGGAACATGTATGTTTGTTATTGTGATAAACATGTCAACAAATGATTCTAACTGTTGGCTATTAGATACCGATTGTGGCTCATACATTTGTAAAAATGTGCAGGGGCTCAAGGACAGCAGAGCAGTTAGGCCGGGTGAAGTCGCCCTTTACATTGGGAATGGAGCAAGAGTTGCTGTTGAACGTGTCAGGACTTATGTTTTAGACTTACCCTCTGGTTTTAGACTTGAATTGAATAATTGTTATTTCGTTCCGTCTATTACTCGTAACATTATTTATGTTCCTATGTTAGACATTGGGGGATTTTTCTTCCGTTTTGCAAATAATACTTGTTATTTTCCGCTTAATGATGATGTTTATGGAAATGTTCCTCTTGTGAATGGTTTATATTTGTTACATTGTGGATATAGTGTTCTTAATATACAAAATAAAAGACTCAAGCTTAGTAATCATAAAAACCCGACTTACTTGTGGTATTGTACACTTGGTCATGCAAACGAGAAAAGAATCGCAAGGTTATGAAAGTTAGACTACTTAACCTCATTTGACTTAGAGTCTTATGGTGATTTCAAATCATATCTCATGGGCAAGATGATCAACAAACCCTTTTTCAGGAAAAGGGTACGTGCCAAAGAAGTACTAGAGTTGGTTCACAACGTTGTTTGTAGATCATTGCCCACTCTAGCTAGGGGTCACTTCGGTTACTTCATCACCTTCACTGACGATTACTCTAGATTTGGATACGTGTATCTCATGAAATACAAATCCGAGTCCTTTGAGAAATTCAAGGAGTATAAGGCTGAAGTAGAGAAGCATCTTGGTAAGAGTATCAAGACTCTTCGATCGGATTGAGGAGGTGAGTACCTTAGCCATGAATTCATGGATTACTTGAAGCTTCATGGGATCCAGTCTTAATGGACTCCTCCCGGAACACCTCAGATGAATGGTGTGTCCAAAAGGAGAAACTGAACCCTGTTTGGACATGGTATGGTCCATGATGAGTTTTTCCTCTCTTCCAACATTCTTATGGGGATACGCATTATAAACTTCAATCTACATTCTGAATAGGATTCCTTCCAAATCAGTTGAGCAAACATCATACGTGGGGTTGCCCCGCAGTTGTGAAGAAAATGCTAACTGATAAGTTGGAATCCAATGGTGAAAAGGGTTATTTTGTGGGATATCCTAAGGAGACTAGAGGATATTATTTCTATCTACCTGAGAAATAAATGGTGATTGTTTCTAGGCAAGCTAAGTTCTTAAAAGACGAGTACGTCTTTAAGGAACAAAACTGTAAAAAATAGAACTTGAAGAGATTCAAGAACCACGAAATAACATAGAGATTGATGATTTGTCAAAGCAACATGACAAAGAATCAGTGGGAGCATTCAGCGACTCTCATGGTGGAAGTTTATCACTAGGTGATCCTCTTTCAGCCAGTGGGAGCGTAATTGGAGTTGCATTATCTTCGCAACAACCTCCAAGTAGGCTGAATGAGAATAGCATAGTTTAAACTCCCGTCCAAGAGGCATCTGAAAGTGTCGCTCTTGAGGACTCTCCGGTCAACAATGAAGTCACTGCACCATAAAATTTTTACGATCAGAATGTACAGCCTGCATAACCACAACTCTGTAAGTCGAATAGGATTTATAATACACCCGATAGGTATTATGGTTTCCTCGTGGAGATCCCAGATAAAGACGAACCTAAGACTTACACTGAGGAAACATTGGATGTTGACTCAGAGAAGTGGCATGAAGCCATAAAATCAGAGATGGACTCGATGTACATCAATCAAGTTTGGGACTTGGTTGAATTGCCAAAAGGGGTAAAACCCATAGGTTGCAAATGGGTCTTCAAGCGTAAGACCGATGCAAATGGTGAAGTACAAACCTACAAGGCTAGGTTGGTGGCAAAAGGGTATAGTCAATGCGAAGGCATTGACTATGATGAGTCCTTCTCACCAGTTGCCAAGATCAAGTCCATTCGTATTTTACTTGCGATAGCGGCACACTACGACTATGAGATTTGGAAGATGGACGTCAAAATAGCTTTCCTCAATGGCAACATTGATAAGGATGTATTTATGACTCAACCGGAGGGTTTTATATCTAAGCCGAAATCTAATCTTGTGTGCAAGCTTAAACGATTCATCTATGGATTGAAGCAAGCTTCTAAGAGTTGGAATATCCAATTTAATGAAGCTATCAAATTATTTGACTTCATCAGAAACTCGGAAGATCCTTGCGTTTATTGTAAACGCAGCGGGAAGAGTATTATCTTTATAATTGTATATGTCGATGACATATTGATTATAGGAAATAGCACCCCGCTAATGCAGTCTGTGAAAGATTGGCTATCAAAGACCTTCATGATGAAGGATCTTGGTGAAGCATGCTACATCTTAGGGATCAAGATCCATAGGGATAGATCCAAGAAGATGTTAGGGCTGTCACAATCCACCTACGTAGATAAGTTGTTGAAGAGTTTTGTGATGGAGAACTCTAAGAGAGGGTCTCTACCGGAAAATCATGGGATAAAACTGTCAAAGAAGGATTGTCCTTCTAGCGAAGCCGATATCAAGCACATGAAGGACGTTCCATATGCATCTGCAATTGGATCCATCATGTACACCATGACTTGCACAAGGCCAGATGTGGCCTACGCTGTCAGCATCACTGGTAGATACCAGCAGAATCTAGGTGAGCCTCACTGGATTGTTGTCAAGAATATTCTGAAGTACCTCAGGCGTACTAAAGAACATTTTCTTGTCTACGGTGGGTAGCCAGAGCTAGTCGCTACGGGCTATGCTGATGCGAGTTTCCAGTCAGACTGTGATGATTACAAATCGCAGTCAGGGTATGTCTTCACTCTCAATGGTGGGGCGGTTAGTTGGAATAGTTTCAAGCAATAGACAACCGCGGATTCAACAACCGAAGCTCAGTACGTTGATGCGGCAGAGGCTGCGAAAGAGGTTATTTAGATAAAATAGTTCTTAAGTGAACTAGAGGTAGTTCCTAGTGCCAATAGTCCAATAAAGTTGTATTGTGACAACACTGGTGTTGTTGCACAAGCAAAGAAACTGAGATCCAATAACAGAAACAAGCATGTACCGAGGCGCAATCACTTGATAAGAGAGATAATCGCTAATAAGAAAATAGAGTTAGAATGTATTCCCACGGAAGATAATTTGGCTGATCCATTCACCAAAACTTTGAGTGTTCATGTACACACTAGACATTTTGATGGTCTAGGGGTTAGACATGTAGGTGATTGTTAGTGTTAGTGTCCTAGAGACAATCCTTTGTGAGGACATAATACTATGATGATATTCAGTTTATGGTTTAATATTATTGATTGATTTAATATTAAGTATATGATATTACACTTATCTGAATATTATGTTCGATTGTTTGCATTATTCATATATGTGTTCCCTTGAACCGATACTGTCACTGAGTGAGTGAGAACTCAGATGACTTAAGTATAATTCTAAAATAGCCCCGATCAAGGATCATCAAGAATGGGATATTGATGATGCAATTGAGATTGGTGTGCAATCTGCATTATACTCTATGGGAGAGTGTAGTAAGATCTCACTTACTACGAGATACTAGGTATCACATAATGGATGCACAAATACCTTAAGAGGGTATTGGTATACCCATCTGAGAAACTGTTTGATGTAATTCCACATAATGTGTCTACGGGTGTCTCAGTTAGTGGGAGTGATGTGATACTCCTCTGACTTGAGGTCAATACGCACGACATGTGTGGAGTGATGGACTTTGACCATGACGGACGCTTGCACCCTCCAAGGGTAGATATGACATGGATTAGGTTCATCACAAATTACATGTGCGTGGTAGTTGAGCCAAGAATAGGATTCATTCCTCAATGTAGATTTAGAGAGAATACTTATTTTCTCATCATAATTGGATATAAGTCATCCTGATGCACGTCGACTTGGACTTTGTGGCCAAGTACGACACGAGTGATCAATTAGTGATTTGAGATAATATGATTAAGTTATTTGAATAGACACTTCATCATGTTCAAGGCTTAATCGGGTATTCGCGAATGAAAGGAAGATATTACAATAGCCTACAACATTACAGGTAGTTGCAGATTTCCTTGCAACGTACCTCGTATATTGAGAATGTTTGATTTATTGTCTAGGGTTCAATTAAGACCGTTAGTTTGATTAATCGTTCGATATACGAGGGTCTATGGGTCACATAACAAGCAATGATAGTTCACCAATTATAGTTGGTTGATTAAGTATTATAGTAGATATAATATTTAATTTATGGAGAATATAATAATAATTATATTTAGAATTAATTATTATTAATATTTAATTAAATTAGTTTTAATTAAATATGAAATCCCAATAATAATATTTGGAATATTATTATACAAGAATAATATATGGTCAAGATATTATTCGTAGGAAAATATCTATAGGGAAATATAATCCGTAGAGATTATATTTACGGGCTAGACCTGTTATTTTCCTTAAGAATTAAGCCAAGATAATCCATATAAAAATGAGTCCTATGAGAATTTTGAAATACACAAGAAATATAATTTCTCAATAAAATCTTTAGCTCGAATTTTTTAGAAAGTTCGTCTCGAGATTCAACGCTGGCAAGTCGATGCGAGTTGGTGAATAGTTGTTGTGTGGATACCATAGTAGAGGATTCCGTGTACGAAGTACTGTAATAATTTCATTTAATATTCTTACAAACTATTATGCGATAAATCGTTCGTTGTTGGTGAACTTTATTATTCTGTTGCGCATGTATTATGTGTTTACGTGCCTTTAAAACCCAATACGAGCATCTTCGTGCCAAAGATGAGCAAGTAAGAACTAAAAATTTCCTAAATTTTTTTAGTTTTAGATAGTTATAAATTTGTTATTCGCTCAGTATGTGATGGTCGAATAGCTAATAGACACTTGTAAATTTTTCAATAGTTGTATAGTTGCTCGACCAGAACTATAATGGATGAGCAACCGGTAGTTAGTATGTGAATTTTCTAAAATTTTATCTTGTAAATCTTTTCCAAGTTAAGAATAGTTGTTCGTTCAAAGAGTAATTTCTAAGCTCAAGACATAAGTCAATTTTAAAGACCAAAGTCATTTAAAAGGTTGTTCGTTCTTAAGCGAACATAGCCTAAGGCCAGACCCATATCTATTTTTTAAAAGGCAAAGTTATATACGAACAAAGCCCAAATACTTAGTACATATATCGCATGCATAAATTAAATATAAAGCGGTAAAAGTATAAGAAAATTAGAGCAAAAGAAATTCCATTAATAAAAGGTTGATCGCCTCAAAAGGTTACAAAAAGGCTCCCTATAGGAGCGAACAACTAAAATTCCTAAGTCTAACCCTTCCTTTATTCGGGAGGGAGGAGATTGTCGTCTTGAGGGTTAATGGGGTGCCAACATGGGCAGGGTTGATTGGTACATTGGTAGTCGGCTCAGCGATCAACCCCTATGCTTATGTCGTTTGCTCGCCCTCCTTGTCCTGGGCAGCCCCCTCTATCTCCATTTGCTCAACCACCGACTCTTCCTCGATTTCCTCGGCCTCAGGGGGGAAATAATTTGGATCTTAGGGTCGAGGAAATCGATCTTCACCCCATACTCCGACAGATCGCCAATCTGGAGGGTGAAGCCCACCTCCAGAGGATTGTTCTCAATAAAATCAGTGAAATCCTCAACAATCACCTTGAGAACCCCCGAAGCCCCGCACTCGCTCACCGCTCGGATGCAATCAGTATAGTAAAAAACGTACCATAAGTTTAAGCAGGCTCTGAGTTGAGCAACCACTTCCTCCTTGGTGACTAGCCCAATAGATCCTTCCCTGAGGTGAGCAACTTTATTCTCCAGCTCTTGGATCCTTTGCTCGACATCCAATCTTCTCTTTTGCTCCTGCTCAAGTGACGAGCGAGCAGCCTAGAGCTTAACCTCCTTTACCTTGACCCCCTCAGAGAGTTTCTCACCTTGCTCCAAAGTCTTCTTCTCGGCATGGTTGGACACTTTCAGTTGAAGGTCGAAGCGATTTACAACATCGGAGGATTTAGCTTTCACTTCATCCCTCTCATTGGTCATCATCGAACAACATCAGCATGATAACGAGCAGTTCGCTCGAGCTCTTCTACATGCTCCAAAGCCTTATGGGCGATAACGGCTGAGTTGCTCACTTGGATCAACGATAGCCCAATGTTATCCTTTATGTCCTGCTTGTTGACTTTCTGTTCCAAAGGAACTGTCCAGGCATGAGCAGCCGCCTCAGCCACCCGGTGAACATAGTGTATGGAGATATCTTAGAGAGAGGTGGGGGCGAACTAGTGGATAATCTTCGGCCACCCATGATAATCACAAGCAGTATATCTGCGAGCAAGTGAAGAGACTTAGAAAATGATGATAATAATGATGATGAGTAACTAAGTAAAAACATATTCAGCAAAACAGTCGGCGTCCCAGCCCATGTAAGTGATGTCCCTATGGACCTCTTGTTGCTCGCTACAGCAACAACTTTCCCTTGACGCACATCCGTAATCTCCACATATGGGGCGCGAGCCGCCTCTTCTTCAGTTGGGCGAGTAGTCGAGCTCCCACAAACCTCTTTTCCTTTTTGGTTGGGCCCTCCTCGCGCACGATGGGTGTGTCATCTGCTCGCTGCAGTTTCTAGTATTGGCAAGCAGGTGGTGATTTGGACTGGCTGGGTGGTCACTCCTTGACAAGTAGCTATGCCCCCAATGTCTTATTCACCAAAAGTCATAAGGGTTGTAGTGGGGTTGCCTCTTCTCTTGCCTCTCTTGGGTGGCATCTCGTTCACTCTTTGCTCGAGGAGGGCAAAGTATGGAAGAATGGCGACGGTGCCTGATTAGGCATGAAATTGTCATGATGCGACACTCGAAATGCCCTAGTTTTGAGTGTTTTGATGAGTGTTTGGAGTCAAATGAGTATCATTTTCATAAACTAATGAATTTGTCTCTTTGGTTTTCATAGATGGAAAGAGGGCAAAAAGATGAGTTCGTAGGACTTTGAATCGGCCAAAACGGACTCTCGGTTGAGGAGATATGAAGATTTTACGAACAAGTGTACTGCTGCTGAAAAGTGCTCGAGCACCACTGCTCGACCGCCTCCGCTCGACCACCTGATCCGCTCGACCACCTATGCTCGAGCGCCTCCGCTCGAGCTCGTCAGCTCGAGCGCCCCAAACTTGCAGAGTATTTTCTTCGCTTGACCACCTATGCTCGAGCGCCTCCGCTCGAGCTCGTCAGCTCGAGCGCCTCCGAGAGCAAAATTTCAAAATTCGTTTTTTCGGCCCATTGACTCCCGTTTCAGCCCGATCCTTATATATATTCTTCCGAACACGTTTTTGACGGGGAATCCACGAAATACATCACTTTTAGACTTAGTTTTTAGAGAGAGAAAGAGGAGGAGGAACGAGCAAGTTTACTTTACGTTTGGTTGAGGTTTTTCATACGAATTCTTCGTTTATTTTCGTTTCTTAGTTTCTTTTCGTTAGCTTGGTAACTTTTAACGCTTTAAACTTCGTTTTTATCAATTAAATATCAGTTCTTAGTATTTTTAATTCTTTAAAACCCTAGTTCATGTTTCATATTTTCTTTGTTGAATTAATCATGTTTATGTTCGTTGTTTCTTCTACTGCTTTTGTTTACGTTATAGCCATGTCTAGCTAAACCCTTGTATGCTTGGGGTAGGATGAACTCGTAGAAGTAGGTTGTGGGTACGTAATTAGGATAATTCGTGACGTTAGGTTTTAATTCTCTTGGTTAATGAATTCTTAAAATTAATCTAGACTTTACTTTTGAATTTCGTTCGAAAGGTGTTAGAGAGAGGACGACCGTATCACTCTTTAACAACGAGTAGACTTAACTAGAGGGTTTAGAAAGGGTTAATTCATCTACCAGTTTAGCGAAGGAGGACGACCGCATCACCTTAGTTAAATTAGGGTCTCATTAATTAAGTACAATCTATTAACTTGTTAGTGAATTAGTGAAGTCGAGTGTTAGGGTAAAGTATTAGGGTTTAGAATCTTGAGCTTTCACCTTGCATTCCTTTACTTAGGTTATTTCTTGCGCGTCACGGTTATTTTGATTATGTACCTGCTCCATTAGTATACGTAGAGATTCCTATCCTAAGCATCACCATCTCTTATTTGAAAACACACCTTAGTTTATTCGTTTCTTTCATTCTTTAGTTTAATTAGTTTAATTTAGTTTTAATTAATTTTTCCCAAAAAACCCAAAAATATTACACTCATATTAGCTACGAAGCGTAGATCTTCAGGGATCTATTTGCATACACACTTTCCCTTGGGTTCGATAATACTTGGTCATTATACTTGCTCATACTACAGTGAACCCGTCCGCTTGTGGGTGAGCGATTAGTAGAAGTTAGTGTAATTCGCTTCAAGTCAGTGCCCTATTGATCTGCAAGACGAGCAAACAACTTCATTACTTAACAATGTTCTTTAAAAAAAAACAGGTGATGATGTCTTACCATTTGGAACCTCTACTCGAGCCTCCAAATGATGAGGACCGGATGGCCTTGTGAGCAGCCTTCTTGCAATATAAATCGCTCAAGTGGTTGATGGACTTGTCCTTCTTATTAAGGCGGGCGACCAGGCATGAGAAGAAAAGGAATTCGAAATTGATCTTCTCTTCCTTACAGTCAATGAATCACTTTAAACTTAAATTCATGAAGTTATAATATACGAAATAAGAAATTGGAGTTGCCAAATTGACAGGTTGGGGAGAGATGAAGAATATTTTATATATCGTTTATCTATTAATACACGGGAAAATAATGTGCCGCTAGCCAGGGTGGTGAATTTTAAACTTTTTGGTTGAATTGGATACACAAAATAATTAGCAATTGGGGGCATAAATTGCTACAACAAAATTCACACTACACTATAGTAATTCACACTACTATTAAATACATCCTCAATTGTCAATGCTACATTCTGCACTACATTTATTATTCTTATTTTTTATTGAACTAAAATTTATACAAATTTAAATTTAATAATCGAATAAATTTTTTTTGTCTTTTATTAATTATTGAATATAATTATTTTTTTATTTAGAGGTTTGTGTATTTTATTTTATCCTTAATGTTAGTTAGGGTTCATTGATGTTTGGGTTTATTTAATTTAAAAAAAAAATCGTTTAAACATATACTCCATCTATTCCATATCAGTTTTCAGACTTTTCTTTTTAGTTCATCTCACATTATTTTTCACATCCCAAAAAAGAAAAGTTTTCTTACAACCATTACCTTTATAATTCTCACTTATTTATCAATTATGTCACTATTTATCTTACACAATAACTCACAATCATACAATTAAAGTTGATTTGATATTAGATATCCACTTTATCACTTTAACTAGTGCGTATTCCCGCGAATTTTGCGGACTGGAATTTTTTTTTTTTTTTTTTCAAATTATAATTCTAAATATTTTTTTTAAATATTTTATAATTTCGATATAATATTAAACGTCAATTTGAATTATTTTAAAAAATTCAATTGTCTCCTAAACATTTCATGTATTTTGAAAAAATATATATTAAAAAAATTGAAATTTAAAAAAAGAATTGCTAACTTTCAGTATCATAGTATTATACATGGTAAGATATTGTATATCATGGCAAGATTTTTTGGAAATAATGTGTTATTTCAGTGACAATATCTTTTGGGTAGTAAAATTTTGTCCAAAAAAAAAATTAATGTTATAATATATTATCCATGGTAAGATATAGTATTGGATGACAAGATTATTTAGGAATCTTGCCATCTTTTACGTGACAATATCTTTTGCAAAATATTTCAATATCATCTTCGAAAATTAGCATATATAAATATTTTGTAAAAATATTTATTCCAAAAATATCTATTATTATACTATACATGGTAAGATATTGCATTTCATGGCAAAAAAATTTGGGAATAATATGTTATTTCAGTGACAATATCTTTTGGATAGTAAAATTTTAATTGTCTAAAAAAATAATGTTACAATCTATTATCCATGGTGAAATATGGTATTAGATGACAAGATTCTTTGGGAATCTTACCATCTTTTACGTGACAATATCTTTTGCAAAATATTTCAATGTCCTCTTACAAAAATTAGCATATATAAATATTTTGCAAAAATAAATTCCAAAACTATCTAAGTAAGAAAATCGTTGAACTGTGGAAAAATATCTATTTTACATCTTAGAAGACATTGCGGCGGCGCCGAGACTGTTCAATGGAGGATGCAAAAACTAAAAAAGGAGGCGAAAATAAAAAAAAAAACTAAGACCAAGAAAAATACTATAAAAAAATCAGTATCATATCTTTGGTTCAAGGCCGCGATATCCGATGCGGTTTGAGGTGGCGGGAGTAGAGCAGCGAGGCGGCACCTACATACCTTGCACGACGCTGGGCTAGCGGAGGAATGAATTAATACACAAAGAAAACTTAATACCGAAGATAATTTTGCAAAAATTCGTGAATAAAAAAAAAACCTAATCTTTGGAAGATTCTGGGAATGAGGCGGCGTGTGCAGAGAATAAGACTGAGGCGGAGTCATGGCAGGCAGCGGCAAGGATGCCAGCGCCGTAAGGGCGTCAGGAAATGAAAATTTTGAGAAAATGAACCGTGAGATGAGTAGAAATGAAAAGACAAAAACAACAGAGAAAATTATAACCTGGCATCCACGGCTGGTCCGCGCTGATTGGAGAAGGGACGGAAGCAACGCTGTAAAAAAGATCGAAGAAGAGTGTGGCGGTGTGAGAGAGATCGAATGGGAGAGAAAGACGGTTTGTTAGGATATAGATTAGATGTTTTGAAGATGTTAAAACAAGAACTTGTAATAGGACTAGCTGAACCTGTTAGTCAGCTACAGATTAGTCTTGGTCTAGAATAGGTCTTTGGTTAAGGGGGAAGAAATCTGTGCAGACCAGAGAAGGTACCAGAGAAGGTGACCAGAGAAGGTGACCAGATGAGAGGTGACCAGTTGAGATGTCCAGAGCAGAAGAGTCACCAGAGCAGAAGAGTCACCAGAGCAGAAGAGTCACCAGAGCAGAGGAGTCACCAGAGCAGAGGAGTCACCAGAGCAGAAGTGTCGCCAGAGCAGATGAGGTCCAGAGGAGTCTGACCAGATGAGCTTGGACCAGAGGAGTCTGCCAGAGGAGTCTGACCAGAAGACTTCACCAGAGGACTCCCCAGAAGACCTCTCCCAGATGAGGACCAGAAGACCCCAGACCAGACCAGACGAGAGACGGATTAGTTCACCTACCAGAAGCATCTTAGTAATCTGGAGACAAGGAGATTTTTTTGAGATCATTGATGGAGAAGAAGGTAATCTGGAAGTCAACTGATGGAGGATTTGATTGATTGCTTGATTGAAAGTCAACTAATCAATCATATAATCAATCTTGGATTGATTATATTCCTCCAATTATGGTTGTTTGAATTGCTAGTTCCCAACGGCTAGTTTATTCCACAACTATAAATAGGAGTGTTTGGATTAGTTCAATATAGAAGAGTCGCGCGAGAGCACATCAAGAACATACGAACTCTTCCAATCACTCACCTTTGTCCTTTCTAGTTTATATACACTCTATTAGGAGTTTAGTTGGATTATTACTCAACCTGTTCATCTTGTTAGATAAGGTTGGTGTAAGTTGTAAGAAGGAGCTGGTACTTTCGCAATTCCAGTAGTAAGTAAGTTGATTGGAGAGTGAGAAAGACCCCTTTGGAGAAAGGGAGAGTGGACGTAGGACAAGTTGGTCCGAACCACTATAAATCCTTGTGTTCTTTATTTTCTGCACTTTAAATTTCTGCAATTTCTTTTAGCATTTCTTTAAAGGGTTTTCTTAAAAATAAACTTAAAAACGCTTTCCGCTGGATATTTTTGGGACCAACACGGTTTATGGGCGAATGAAAATGATAAATAATTATATTAACCCTAGTTACAAATTAATGGTTTAGATGTAATGATACAAAATGAATGGTTGAGATCAGAATTTAAACCAACTTTTAATGAGAGCGCAGTATTTCAAAATGAAGAGATTTGAGACATGACACCTCATCTTTAGAATAAGGTGGTGTTGACACATCATCTTGAAGAGTTTTGGAAATATATTATAATAAGATAATACTTCCTCCGTCCCCGAGTAAACTTCCCACTTCTTTTTGTTGAATGGTTTAAGAAAGTGTATTTGTTTATTAATATATGGTGGGTCACATGTTGACTTTTAGAATAATGTAATGAATAATGTTGAAAAGTGAATTGAATTGAATAAGTGACACTTTGGTAATATTGTATGAATTTTAAGGTTAAGGTTTAGGGAAAATTACCACTAGGTTAAGTATTTTATTCATAATAACCATCAAGTTAATAAACTTTTTAAACTTACTAGTGAGTGAACTTTTTAGACTAAAAAGACTATACTGCCCTTAATATTAGTAATTGGGAAGAAAACTCTTCTCATACACTGATTCAGTTATATTCCATTTTCTCTCTCCTTTCTACACTTTTTAGCCATTTAAAATTCATTTTCTCTCCCCAATTTCAAATTAAAGTAACCAAATTTTCTCCTCTCTCTCTCCATTTTCACAGAACTTCAAAGAAACCAAGAATGGGACTGTAACAAAGTTTTAATTGAGTGAGAAGTAAGGGGGCGCTTGGTTAGGAATTCTTCAATGGTAATGGGAATGACATAGAAAATAGGGGTAATTATGATTGTTAATAAGAGCAAACTCATTACTTCCTCTCCTAAATAAGATAATCATTATTCCATTTTGATTACCCAATTCTCTTCCTACCATTCTCATCTTCAACCATTCCCCTCTTCCTCTATCAACAACCATTTGTTGTCCACTCATATTCCAAAATTGAGACATGACATTAGCAATAGAGTCACAATTGTAACAATTATTTCCCCAACATGTCATTTTTATTATGGGAGTATAGATGGAAAATAATTTGCATTCTCATTACCATTGATGAATTGCTAACCAAACGTCTCCTAAAATGTATTTTTGATAAGTAATAAAATCCTAATATCACTTGACACTTGAGTGTATACAGTAATAGAGTCGAAGTTTCATTGAATTGAGAGCTTCAACAGTTGAGCTGCTCTCTTGTTGGTTGTAATACATTTGATGGTAGGAGTGGAGTAGGACCTTAGATAAGAAAATTGAATAAGCCGATGATGGCAGAGGAAGCATTAATTAGGGTCGATGAATCTCTTTTCTTCTCTCTACCCACCGGAAGCCGCCAAGAAAAAAGAAGCAATTTGGGATCAGAGGTGCATTTCCGCTAAACAAGGATCTTCACAGGTTTGTGAAAACAAATTCACAAAAAATGAAGAGAAGCATAGTCCATATTTGCTTTACTACTTCGAATAGTTCCCTTATGTAGCATATATGTATCAAATGGTGTAGTTCTTTTAGTGAGAAGACACAAATTAAATTTGTTGTTTTTTCTTTTTTAATTTTGGGCTCATATTCTTTCTGTTGTTGTTGGGGGCTATTGAATTGCAGGATGAGAGCTTTTGTGATGCAAATGGAGGTTTACAGAGGACAACAATACAGATGCCCCGCCTAATCTAATTTGAAATTTAGCTGATTTGCAAATTAATTTGGCTTTCCAGTTCCAAGATTTTCTTGCTTTCCCTAATCTAGACTTTTTACATTTTTAAGGAATTAGGGATCTTTTCTGTGGTGTTCTGTTGCAAGAATAGATGGGTTCACTAGAATTGTTGTTTGTACTCTATGGTTACAAATTGTACTACTATGGTATTTACTATCATTTTACATTATTATTTTTCAATGGTATAGATAAATATTGTCCTATGTTATTATGATTTGTACTATGATACTATAATATTATCATTTGTACTATGCACTTACGAGAATTATTACTAAATTTTGTTCTATTTCTTTTACACTAGGGCTCACGCTCTTATACTACATCTAATAAATTTATACTTTATCGATAAATTTTGTATCATGGTATTATCATGTTAGCATGAAAAGTTACCAAATAAAAAAATGCTGTAAAAAAAAGTCTAATTTTGAAAAAAGAAATATTGGACACAAATCTGACAAAATTTTAAAAACCATCTACAAAAGCTAAAAAGTACATGTCAAACCATGAACATTGAAAAATAAATAGAAAGGAAAACAAAAGGGAAGAAAAGGGTAGTAATGGTATTATACTACTATAAAGTTAATATAATTGTAAGTTTTAAAAGTATATCAACTCAACTGTAATTATGTCTTATAAAACTTACCATATAGTAAGTCCCCCTAAAGTTTATATGTAGTAGAATGTTGTTTTTCCATTTATGGAATGAGAAGTTTAGTGGGGGGCGGTCCGAAAAGGAAAGTGAGAAGTTTACTCAGGGACGGAGGGAGTATAAAATAATGGCTTCTCTTAAATTCCGTGCCCATATCAGTATGAAAACTAATCTGGGATGGAATGAGTATTATTTTATGGGAAAATTGTTTTTTAGGACACTGTCTTTGAGGACTTGCAAAATCGAGATATTATCTTTAATTTATACTTGTATTGCAAATCTGATATTCAACAATTTTAAATATTAATATTTATTGATTGAAATTGAAATTGAAATGATCATATGTCCACCGGTAGGTACAAACTTACATGTCCACCGAGAATGGGATAATGATACATAAACATATATAAGTAATCAATTAAAATAATAGTGAGTCATTCACTTATATATCATTATCAAATTCACGTTGAACATATAAATTTGTGCCCACAGGTGAGCAAATTATCAATTTCATATGTCGAAAATAATAATTTTATAATTAGAGTAAGATATAAAGTATAAGAGTTGAAGAAGATTTCTAAAACTGCATTTTTTTTTTCAGAAAAAAAGAAGATAAAACACTCCACAACAATTATAAAAGTTCCTATCGAGCTGCATTTTCTATCCAAAAAATGTCCGCGCTAATCCAGGTGTGAGGATCAGAGAAGGTATGAGCACATTTCTGAGACTGAAAGTGCATTTTAAAATATAGAGATGGGCATTTTAGAGTTTAGAGATTGAGAAGATCTGGACAAATTTGATAACAATAACATTTCCTTTTAAAAAAGCCTTTGCATTGGCCGGTGGCGAAATTCTCGTTCTTGCAACTCTCTTTGCAGCCTTTACTTCTAAAACAAATCCCTGTATTTGTTTTGCTTCTTTCCTCGCATATATTCACCTCTGCCTCCACCTTTGGAACACATATCTCTGCAAATTTACCATCCAATAAATTATTTAATTATAGTAACTTGCACTAAACTCACCAAACTATTGGAAATTTTGCATCTAAACCACCAAACTATATTTCTTAGCACTAATACATAAAATCTATCAAATTTAGGCACATAAACCACTAAGCTTGAATTTCAACCAAAAAAATTCTTCAAATTTAACATACGGTATAAGAAGGTGGGACATGAGACAGAAAACGACGTCAAGGAGCGGATGCACGAGGTTGTGTACGGCGGAGCAAAGACACAAAGTGATTAGACAACAGAAGTGATGATGAGTTCTGTATATTTCTCATTTCAATTGGAATGAATTATGAAGAGTTTGAAAAAAAAATGTCATTTTCTAAGACACGTGCGCGATAATATTTTTTTTTATAAAAATTAAGTTTAGTGATTTATATGTCAAAGTTTGATAGTTTATATGCATTAGTGTCAAGAAATATAATTTGGTAGTTTGGGTGCAAAATCGTTGATAGTTTGGTGGGTTTACAGTTTACTGTAATTAGACCTAATTAATATTAATAAAAGATATATAAAGAATATATCAAGAAATAATCACCCGAAGAGAGGAGAAGCATCATGAGTAGAACAATTGTTGAAACAGAACTCATCACTGACTTTGTACCCAAAATAATGGTTGTTGTAATGAGATTATAATGCAAAAGAAAACCAATGGTTATATAAATTTAGAAAAATTAATAAGCATATCTACATATTTGCGTATAGGCTAACAATTTTCCTCGTATATATTTTTCGTATGACGAATTAATGGGTTTTGGGGTATTTAGTTTTTAGTGTCAATTTGCACAATTTTCCTCATATATAATTCGAATTATGAATTAATGGCTTAAGTATTTTGGGGTATTCAGTTTTTAGTGTCAATTTGCTAGATTTATTTATATTAAGGCTTGCAACGATCAACAATGATGGGACGATGTTATCATTTAATTAGAGAAACCAAAAATTGTAACAATATTTGGCGGGGATTTGACATTGGCTAAAAAGTTCGAGACATCATTAATATTCTAGTTAATTAATTAAGTAATGTTACTCATTCCACAATAAGGAGCTTAAGAATAGCAAATTTATTCTTAATTACTGCGAAATGGGAAATTTGCTTTAATGGCACAAAGAAATTAGGAATTTGTCCTGTAAAAGTACTTGTTCAATGTTCATAGTATTTAAAAACTTTGGTAAAATGCACTTTGTTGTCCTTAATTTAATTTTGGTTGACTTTGATTTTCATCCTGTTAACTTTGAACTTTTGAATTTCGTTCTATAATTTACAAAATTTGTTTTTCTTGGCGGGAATAATTATTTTTTAGTACATTGTGTGGGGTGTTATTATTGTTTGATACGACAAAAAATTTTAATTGCTAATTTACTCAATTTGTATAGTGGTTTTATTTTTTTTACCCTTCATTGTGGATGTTTTTTTTTTGGGCTTAATATGGTAGTAGTTACCAGTATTAAATACTTGTAACGGTTATTGATTATGTATGTTTTTTACTTATTTTTGTGGTTGATGAATAATGTGATGTGATGTGATGTATTTTATGTGATCGTGAGCTTTCATTTTCTTTTATAAATTTTCTTGTTCCTTATACCTTTATTCCTTAATATCGCATTTGTTAACTTGAGATTGTATATATCATGAGTTTTATCTTTTTTATTCCAATTTATTGTCAGTATTTTTTATATTTTATTTGTGGAGGAATTAATACGGCATAAGACTTACCAAGTGGAGGATCATTACCAAATCAACTCATATCTTCATGTTTGTGTAGGAGATTGACGTGAGAACAACCCTTTTGTTGAAAAGAAAGATTTACGTGAGCAGCTAGATTATCACGGAGAAAATGTATTTTTAGTTTGTTCTTGTTTTTTTTATTGGGTATTCATTTTTTCACATATCTTATGTGTGGACAATTGTGTGTTCATAAATAGAATTACTGTAAATAGAATTATTGTAAATAGAGGATTTTTGTTTGTTTAGCAGGTTTATGAATGGTGTTGGGACAATGTCAGTTTTGAGTTGATCCCAAATACCCTGAAAATATAATTTGCCTAAGTGTTGTAATAGTCAGGCTAGTCTTGTTAGGTTAGAATATTTTTTATTCACAGGTACACACTGAGAAGGAGTACTCAGTGTTGTCACTCAAGACTGGAGCCTGAAGACACGAAGAGCTCCATCACTGAACTTATGGCAGTCTATCTAAGCTGGCTGAATAAGTGTCAGGATGAAGAACATGATCCTAAGATCATTGCTAACTCAGTCTGAAGGGAACAGGACTACACTGAGTTATTGGAAAAAGACTTGGAGTAGGATCCAAGCAAGCAAAATGAATGTCAGCGCTGGAACACGTAGGTAAATGAGGACAAACCTGAACTCAGTAAAGACAAGACTGAATTGAAAAATGAGTTCTGACAGTTTCACCTACCCGCTGACGTGGACCAATGAGAAGATGACAAGTCATGTACGGACACTGACTTGAACATGACATCCCTGCAGTTTTCAACGGGTAGAACATTTAATGCAATTACCAAATTCATGCAAGGATGGCTGCTGCATGAAGATATATCCGTTGAAGTATCCTACAAGGAAGGTGACTAGGAGGCTATCTCTCCAATGGATAGTTTTTCAAGTTTGCCTATAAATACAGAAGGTCTTGCACCCAAACAAGGTTACGAGAAATTTCGAAGCCAGAAATTACTCAAACTCTTAAACATTCAAATCATTCGTAGAATTCAAAGAAGCACTAAAAAAAACCTAGAATTTCTCAAGTGTTTCTTGAGTAGAGAGTTATTATGTATTCCACTTAGCGTAGCATACATATCTTAAGCTTAGAGTGGTTATCCAAACCTTAGCATAGGTTTGTCTTGTAAAGATAATCACAAATAGTTGGAATTCAAACTGAAACCAAAACCCTCTTAGTTAGGTTTGTTGGTTGAAGTTAGTTAGGTGGTTAGAAGGAAGAAGGGTCAGTGAGACTGATCTTGGTGCACCTTGGCACGTTAAAAACAAGTTAATCCTTAGTGGATTCTCCTGTTAAATCACGACCATGGACGTAGGAGCTTGAGTCTCTGAACCACGTTATCTCGTTGTGTTCTTTACTGCTTTGATATTGTGCTCATTTGATATTATTGTCATAAGTCATTCATTGCATGTTTTGTCAGGCTTGAATCAATGAGCCTGACTATTGAACTCAGCACACTGCCCTTCTAATGACGGCTTCATAAAGGAAAATCAGTTTTCAGAAAGAAAACTATAAACAAGTCTTAAAATCTTTCAGGGCTCACATATTTCCGCACTAGAACATAAATAGATAATTGGTCAACTGACTCGCCTCAGTGCAGTTAGTAGATTTATTATCTATTTAGTGTTCAACACTTAAACTCGAAATAAGGGGACTCAGTGTAGAAAAAGAAAGAAAAATTTGTATACGTGTATCCCCCCCCCCCCCCATACACGTATCACTTAGACTTGAACGGGACCAACAAATGGAAAAATTGTTCCCAGGGTCAGATTTAGGGGAGAAACCAAGTTGGTTGCTATTGGTGGTTTCACATTGTTTATGTGTGTTGAAATATTTATTATGTGCAATTCTTTTTAACAAAATTATTTTATTTTTCACTGTTAAATGTTGTACATTTGCATTATCTAATACATTTTTATTAGAACATATGCAATTTTGAAATGTTAAGATTGCACATAGTTTTACGAAAATTGTTTATGTTTTAACTTTGTAAATGACAATTTGCATGTCAACCTTTGTCAAATTGCACATGTGAAGTGTTTCAGTTACTATTTATGTACATGTGCAATATATTCAGTATTGAATTATGCACATGATGTATTAAAAAAAATATGTACTTGCACATATGTATTGTTCATGTAAATCATGTAATTGTATATGTGCATTGTTCATGTAAATTTTGATATTTCTAGATTTTCTATAAAAAAAATTATGTGTTATTGATTTTTTGTATTCACATTGTTTGATTTTATCGTAAAATATTTGGTAATTCTCATGGGCAGCTGATTTCATGGCAATTATTATGGTCATTTATTGGGGGGATTTTTTAGGTTAATATAGTATATGAGTCTTTTTAGGTCCATTTTTGTTTCCATCAAATCTGATGTGCTATTTTGAATTTCTTCCTATGACTTACAAAAAGTTGGTGTTACGTCAGATTCATCGGAAGAATTACCTAACGTGGCAGGCAACAGGACAAAAAGCACGATTGTTTTATAAAATATAGTACGAAATTCAAAGTTCCAAGGTTAACGGAACAAAAACCAAAGTCAACCAAATTTAAAGGACAAAAAAGTGTATTTAATTTCTGCATCTCCTTGACCAAATCCACCCATATTAGGATTACTCGTTAATGGTTGATCAAATTTGATGGATTCGCCTTTTGAAACAAGAACTTCTAGTCTCGGAGAGATAATATCAACAGTACATATGTACAAGTACACTTCACAAAGCAATAAAAAGTTGGGAATATAATTTCAGAAGCAATGGATTAAGATGTTTAGGAGTTAAATTGCTATTAGATGAAGAATTGGCGTCAACCGTTTAGTATGGAACACAACTAAATTAATTAGGAAAAAGAGAATAGTATGTAGACAAATACATCGAGCAATATTTAATCACAAAAATTCTATGAACAAGTTTTATAATATAAAATTCGAAAAATATAGTTTTTTGTCCTGTAAATTTCGTTGACTTTGTTTTTCGTCCTACTAATTTTGAACTTTATTTTTTAATCCTATAACTTTATATAAAATAATTATTTCGTCCTAAAACCGGCTATAACGATCACTCAACCGGTGACCGCTGACGTGGCACAATTTTTTTAATTTTTAATTTTTAAATGGACGTGGCAAGATTTTTTTAATTTTTTATTTTTAAATGGACGTGGCACGTGAACACAAAATGAATGAACAATGGGTAAAAAAGTGGGTTCACATTATGTGAAAAAAAGGTGGGTCCTCAATAATGTAAAAATAAATAAAAGGGATGGGTCCCTCTACTACCCACCGCCGCCTTAATTCTCCATTATCACCACCGAATTCTTGAACCCACCATATAAAAATGACAGCCTAACCACCGTCGCCTATAGTACCCTCTCACCATCGTTGAAGCAGTGGCTTTCGAACCATCATCACCGAGCCTACCACCTACGGACAACCTGGAGGTGGTGTCGACCACTCCTCCGAAGAGGTCGAGCAAGGGCTGCCTCGCAAAGGTGGAGGGAAGAAGTCGAAAACCCCGCCCACCGTCCTCCTCCCCGCCCTGTGCTACCTCCAGCGCTCACTCCTCGACCTCGGCATACGAACAATTCCAGTCGATCGATCGAAATAGAGAGAGAAACAGAGAGATTACAGTGCAGCGCTGGCGTTTGGGGGGCAGCGACAGTGTGTTGAAATATTGAAGAAAGCATTATAAAAACTAAGAAGATAAGATGTAAACTGATATTATTGATATGAAAAGTGTTGGTTACATTCTTATATACAGCAAGATACAAGCTTGAAGTGTGCTAAAATGAGCCACGGTTATAACAAACTTTTAGCTAACTTCCTAACTAACTATGAGTTGTCATGCATGAGTGAATGGACTGAGCTTCCCCTTCGATCCTTCTTGATTCTTCTGGATTCTTCTGGATAGTTCGAGCAGTGTGGTATATATGCATGCATGCATGCGCATATATAATTTCCACATGCCCCCCTCAAGTTGGACGTGATTCAATGGCGAACACGTGCAACTTGTCGCGAAACTTGGAATGTGAACACTTAGGAAGAGTCTTGGTAAACAAATCAGCAAGTTGCTCTGTAGTGCGGACATGAACAAGATTAATGAAGCCAGACTTATACAAGTCTCGAACTAGGTGGCAATCAATCTCTATATGTTTGGTGCGCTCATGGAATACCGGATTTTCTGTTATATGTATCGCAGCTTTGTTGTCACAAGCAAGAGTAATTGGTAAAGGAAGACTTATATGAAGATCAGATGCAATGTAACTAAGCCATTGTAATTCCATTGCTGTGGAGGCAATGGCCCTATACTCAGCTTCGGCAGACGATCGAGAAACGGTAGATTGTTTCTTTGACTTCCATGAAATCAAAGATGAACCTAAGAATATGCAGTAACCAGTAACTGATCTTCTAGTGTCAAGGCAACTCCCCCAGTCCGCATCACAGAAACCTGAGAGAGATAGAGATGAAGAAGAGGAATAGAAGAGACCATGAGATGAAGTCCCTTTCAAATATCTAAGGAGATGGATCATAGCATCCCAATGACTGGATCTTGGTGAGTTGACAAACTGACTTAGTTGTTGTACAGAGTGAGTAATATCAGGTCTAGTGAATCCCAGATATAACAATCTTCCCACAATTCTCCTATACCTGTCCGGATAAGGAAGCAAAGAGCCAATGGAACTGGATAACCTTAATCCTTGAGGTAAAGGAGTAGGAACAGGTTTGCAATTCTCAAGTTTAGAGTCTTGAATGAGATCAAGAATATATTTCTTCTGTGTAAGAGTAGTACCAGCAACAGATCTAGCAATTTCAACTCCCAAGAAATACTTTGCAAACCCCAGATCTTTGATGGTAAAAACTTCATGAAGATGAGCCTTTAAAGCATTAATGTCATCATTATTTGCACCAGTAATGAGGACATCATCAACATAGACCAGTAAAGCTAAGAAGTTAGAAGATGAACCTTTGATGAATAGACAGTGATCTGCAGAAGATTGAGTGAAGCCATACTTAATGAGTGTTGAGCAGAATTCAGAATTCCATTCTCTAGATGCTTGCTTAAGGCCATACAGGCTTTTCTTAAGCTTGCATACCAAACCAGGAGGTGACTTATAGCCTTGTGGAGGGTCCATATACACTTCATCATGAAGGAATCCATGTAAGAAAGCATTATTGATGTCAAGTTGGCAAAGGGGCCATTTCTGTGCAGTGGATAGAGCAATGAGGAATCTTACAGTTACAGGCTTAGCTACTGGAGAAAAGCTTTCATCATAGTCAACCCCATGTTGTTGATGATATCCTTTAGCAACCAAACGGGCCTTATATCTGTCCACAGTACCATCAGGATTTAGTTTCAACTTGAATACCCATTTATATCCAATTGATGATTTGTTTTCAGGCAAAGGCACTAAGTCCCATGTATCATTAGTATCCAAAGCCTGTAACTCTTGCTGCATAGCAAGTTCCCACTGTGGAATTCCCACAGCCTGATAATATGAAGCAGGTTCCTTTACATTGGACATATTAGCAGCATATGTTGTATAAGCAAGATCAAAAAGAAAGCTAGGGGAGCTGGAACAAGAATCAGTTGAGTGAAGATCCACTGTGGGCAATGATGAGTCTACACTAGCTAATACAAAATCCCTCAACCAGCTGGGCTTAGAGATATTTCTGATAGGTCTTTGTGCAGGTAAAGGCTGGGGAATAGGAGGTGTAGGAGGTGTACGTGAAGCAGGTTGTGGAATAGAAGTATGTGGAGTATGAGATGATGTAATATCAGAAACATCATCATTGTCAAATGGGAGAATAAGTGGTGTATGAGGTGTAGGTTCAGGACTAGAATGGAAAGGATAAATCTGTTCATAAAACACCACATCTCTGGAACTGAAGATTGAGTGAGTGTGAAGATCATATAATCTGTATGCTTTCTAGGTGGCCATATACCCAATCATGACACATTTAGTAGCTCTGGGTGTAAATTTAGTGGAGTGTGGGCCAATGTTTGTAGAGAAGCAAAGGCAACCAAAAGCTTTTAAGAAGGAATAATCTGGAGCTTTATTGTACAGCAGTTCATGAGGTGATTTCCAATCAAGAATGGCACTAGGTATTTTGTTTATGAGGTAAGTAGCAGTTAGAATTGAGTATGGCCATAGTTTATGAGGCAACTTTGCATCAAGCATTAAGGCTCTTGCTATGTTGAGAAAATGTCTATGTTTTCTTTCTACTACCCCATTTTGTTGAGGTGTATAGGAACAACTAGTTTGATGTATAATACCAAGGGACAGAAACAAGGATTGAGCATCTTTGCTCATAAACTCTGAGCCATTGTCAGACCTTATTGATTTGATATTTGTACTAAACTGGGTTTTCACAAGGATTATGAAGTTTCTGATGGTTTGTAAAGTGTCAGTTTTGTGTTTAAGAAGAAAGGTCCAGGTTGATCTGGTGAAATCATCCACTATTGTGAGGAAGTATGGTGTATTGGTAGTGCAAGATTGGTGATATGGCCCCCATATGTCAAGATGTATAAGATCAAAAGCATGAGTGGTGGTAATTGAGCTGGTATTAAAGGATAATCTTGACTGTTTGGCAAAGTGACAAGTGGAGCAAGGTAAAACATCATCTGTTTTATTGATTAGGGGAAAAAAACACATGTGCTTTAGTACAGAAGGAGGTGTATGTCCTAACCTCTTGTGCCAGATATCAAGAGTGTTAGTGAAAGTTTTCACAGATGATGAAGTAGAGAATGCAACAGTGGAATGTAAAACATCAGTAGAGGGATTAAGTACATAGAGTTTCCCCATCAGATGCCCAACAGCAACAATCTTCTTACTCATGAGGTCCTGCATCTCACATTTGGTTGAAGTAAACAGGCATTGAAGGTGAGAATGTGAAATTAAATGTGAGACAGAAAGCAAGTTGTATTTAAAGCAGGGAACATAAAGGACATCAAGGAGAATAATGGATGAACTAAGTGCAATATGTCCAGAGTGTGACAATTTTTGTACTACCATCAGGGAGATAAACAGAAATATTATTTGGAAGAGGTGTTAAATCTGAGGTAAATAAAGATCTGTTGTAAGTCATGTGTCTGCTAGCACCAGTGTCCAATATCCAGGCATTATGATTCATATTAACAAGTGCAGAAAGGCTACAATGAGTAATACCTGCATAGTCAACCATATGAGCAAAAGTGTCATGAGAGGAACTTGTTTTTGACTCATGAGATGCTGCAGCAAAGTACTTAGCAAGTTCCTGTTGAATGATGTGAGTAATATCCCCAGGAGCAATCTTGTCAGTAGCAGTAGTGGTCTCATCTAGGCAGTTAGCAACATCCTTCTTAGATGCCTTAAGTTTGTCATACCAGTCAGGATAGCCATGTAGCTTGAAGCACTGTGAAGCTTCATGCCTCTTTCCTCCACAATGAGAGCAAACAAGTTTATCCTTCTCTTCCTTGGATTTATAGGTAGGAAAGGAAGAATGTACAGAGGAGGTCTTATTCCAGGATGTAGGGTTAGATCTGAAATTACTCTTGGCCTTGCTAAAGAGGACAGTAGAATCATCAATGTTTGCAATGTGTTTCTGTTGTTCAATTCTCTGTATGGTAGAATATGCTTTGTTGGTAGATGGAAGAGGATCTAGCATGAGTAGTTGATTACGGACTGCTTCATACTCAGTGTTAAGTCCCATAAGAAATTGCATCAACCTGTATTGCATCTCCTTATCCTGAATCTGTCTTTCAATTTGACATGAGCAATTTCCACAAGTGCATCCTAAAATACCAGAAAATTCATCGAGCTCATCCCACAACTTCTGCATTTTGCCAAAAAATATATGAATGGGATCATGGCCTTGTTTGAGATGATAAACACTTTGCTGTAACTGAAACAGCTTAGTGCCATTTGCAATATCAAAATGTTCACATATGTTCAGCCAAAGCAACCGAGCTGATTTGCATGAAATGAAGGTTTCCACTAGCTCCTTAGACATAGCTCCAAGTATCCAAGATGATACCATGCAATCCGCCCGTTTCCAGGCCTTAAACTTAGGGGAATCCTTGTTAGGAGGTGCTTCCAAAGAGCCATCAATGTAACCTAGTTTAGCCTTTGCTCCAAGGGCAAGATATACCGCTTTACTCCATAAGACAAAATTGTGCTCATCCAAAACAATAGAGATCAATTTCATACCCGGTGAATCAGAGTTATGAAAATGAGTTGGATCATTCGAGATAAACAGATCAGAAGATGAAGAAGAGTTGGTGTTTAACGCTGGCCAAGCAGCAGAGAACCGAGAGGAATCCATGGCTTCCCTAAAAAAAATCAGCTAGCTTTGATACCATGTTGAAATATTGAAGAAAGCATTGTAAAATCTAAGAAGATAAGATGTAAACTGATATTATTGATATGAAAAGTGTTGGTTACATTCTTATATACAGCAAGATACAAGCTTGAAGTGTGCTAAAATGAGCCACGGTTATAACAAACTTTTAGCTAACTTCCTAACTAACTATGAGCTGTCATGCATGAGTGAATGGACTGAGCTTCCCCTTCGATCCTTCTTGATTCTTCTGGATTCTTCTGGATAGTTCGAGCAGTGTGGTATATATGCATGCATGCATGCGCATATATAATTTCCACACAGTGGGTGTTGGAGATCAAGTGGCGGCAGTGGGCGGTGGAGATCGAGATTTGGGCGCTGGCGTTTGGGGGGGGGGTTGTTACCGTGTTTGGGGGTTGGATTTTTAAATTAATATTTTATGTGAATTTTAATTTAATTTTAATATATATACTCGCATATAACTAACCAATCACAAAATTCCATGTAGGATATATATCATAACAAAATAAAAATAAAAATTGTGTCACCTCAGCGATCACCGGTTGAGTGACCGTTAGTAGCCAGTTTTAGGACGACAAAGTTATTTTCAGGGTTGCAAAAATCGGCCTAGGCGGCCGCCGACCGCCCCGATATAAGGTAAATCGGCCAAAAAAATAGTGTGGGGGTCCAGACGCCGCCTAGGTGCCATCTAGGTGGTCAAAATCGGGCTAGGCAGATGGTAGTTTGAGAAGAAAAAAAACCCTAAATCTCAAATTCTCACCATGCATGGGGCGGCGGTCACGGACGGAGGGCCGGCAGTGGAGGGAGAGGAAAGTGACGCCACTCTCTGGTTTGAGGTTGGGGCGGCGCGACGACGGAGAAGGGACAGAAAGGGGCGGTGATCGGAGAAGAGGGCGGTGCGGATGGAGGCGCGATGGGGTCGGCTCTGGGTGAAATGGAGGGTGGCGGTGGCGACGATTTGGATTTTGAAACGACCGTCGATGAGAGAAAGTCGCTGAGATTAAAAATGTGGCTTTGGTCCTTTGGGAAACTGATTTGATTTTGGAATGAATCTTTATTTTGGGAAGTGAAAGGAGGAGAAGGCAAGAGAGTCCTTGATTTTAGGAATTAATCTTGATTTTAGGATGAAAATCGTTGAGGCAGTTTTTAAAATTAAAAAAAAAATTAGGCGGATTTCTAGGCGGGCGCCTAGGCGGCCAAGAAACGCCCGTCTAGCATTTTCCGACTTCTGCACCCTTGGTTATTATTTGTAAAGTTATAGGACTAAAAAATAAAGTCCAAAGTTTGTAGGACGAAAAACAAAGTCAACGACTTACAGGACAAAAAACTCTATTTTCCCTATGAAATTTTACCCTTACATTTATTAACTGAACTATTATATGCATTTATTGATACCATTATAATTATAAATTGAAATGATAGTATAAAATGTAATAGTATCAATAAATGCATGTATAATATCAATAAAAATACATATAATTAATGTAACTCCCGAATCCAAAATACATAAATATCTCAGATTCGAGGTGCCACTTGTGATTAAAATCCGAACTATAAAATTTTGGATACTAAAAAGGATAATAAAATGAGAGATGAGTTTTATGCAGCAGAAGAAATGAGTAGAATAATTTTAATAAGTATCTCACACATGTATATCTATGAATATAAAGCTTAGTATTAACAATAATATTTTATTCAAGCGGGGAACTCTGTGTCGTCTCTATTACTGTCCTTGCTCCACGAAATCATAATCTGCAATGGTTGTAAAAGGGGGGGCGTGAGATTTGAATTCTCACATATGGGTGATTTGCAACGTCATGGGATTGGTAAATCCGAAGTATATACAAATTATACTCATTGATAAAATATATACTTTATTTAAGCAGTTGACATATAAGTATGAATAACATATATCACAGAAGTAACAACCTCACGTAATAATTAATTGGGCATGACAGATTTCACATTCACATAATTGATATATCACAAGTTGATTCACATTAAGGGGCAAAGCCCAAAGCCATTTTCACGTATCGGCCCAATCTGCCAAAATCACTTTCCACACATTGTAAATACTTCCTTGGACCACTTTCGTACAACCATACTTGACTTGTTCCACTTCCAAAAACCTTACTCCTTCCAAATACTGACAACACGAAACAAAGCAAACCATCAATGGCCTTATTCCCAGTGCGCAACGTAGGCGTCTGACCCGGGGACCAGATCTGTTTGAATCAACAACCTTGATTCCGAGGGCGTCCCCGACAGCTCCCCGAAGGTTGGATTTAATACCCGAACCACAACTCCGTACTTA
This sequence comes from Ballota nigra, assembly GCA_947034835.1. NCBI lineage: Eukaryota > Viridiplantae > Streptophyta > Magnoliopsida > Lamiales > Lamiaceae > Ballota > Ballota nigra. The sequence goes on along the minus strand of OX344720.1, from coordinate 82,967,349 downwards.
CTGACTTTCTGTCCTTTTATAAAACTGACATTTTGAACTGAGGAGAGAAATTTACTTGGTTTGAAATTAAATTGATTCATGCTCACATAATGCCCTTAATCATGCAATGGTGATTGATTTGAATAAAACAACAGGTATTTCGTATCATATATAAGTATATCACATAATTCAAACAGTTATATAATAGGGATACATTTATGTTGGATTAGTTGTTTTAGATTTATTTGGTCGAGTTTAGAGTATACCAGCACAACGTATTATAAGCAGATCGATCAACAGATCATCACCCACCTTTTAACTTTATAGCTAAGTTACAACTGTCTTGAAATCCCTTTGGAAGATAACTCGCGTTGTAGAGACGTCCCGAGTGCGATACAAACAGAAGGTTGGATCCCTCGTGCGTATTCCAATTAGCACAGAATACTAATACGAAATCATTTAATTAAAAGTTGACCTTTGAATCATTAGGAAACTTGAGAGTTTGGGTTACGAGAATCGAGGAGATCGTTATCTTATAGACCTATTGAAATAGACCTACTTAAAAACACATACTATCTTGGTAAATACACCACTTCTAAAAGGTTGGTGTATTGGGGGGTGTACTTACTAACTTCCTTGTGTATGACCATTTCGATCTCTATAAAACAATCTCTTAATATCTTAGACTTTTATAACTAAAAGCTTTTATACCTAAAAGTATATCCATATAATATTTTCTTGAAAATAATTAAAAGAATAAGAAATTTATTTAAATAATATTTTTATAATAAAAGTCCAATTTTAATCTTATTCTTTCTAAAATTTATATTTTATTTTAAAAGAACTCTTGCATATAAATTTATATTTTATAAATAAAACTCTCTTTATTAATCTTATTAATAAACTTTGATTTGAAGAAGTTTGTATTATAAAACTAAAATGATATATAAATATATTTCCTTTTTCTAATATTAGCAATACTTTCAAAGTTTATTAGTGACTCTTTTAAAAATAAAAGGATTATATAATTTTCAAAAATACTATTTTCATTTGTTTATTAACTTGGATATAAAAACTTATCTTTATCTCTCCTTTTTCCAACTCAAAGAATATGACAATTTTGGTAACTAATAAATACTACTTTTAAAATCTAATGGTATTAGTCTAATCTCCCAAGGAAACAAGAATAAGATTTTAAAGAGAATGAGGTTTTTCTTATTCGAACCGGGAATAGGCGAACCGAGCTAATTCAACAGATAGACCAAGGATACTAATTCAAACATTTCCAATACTACTAAACAGTCAAATCAACAACACTAATCAATAAAATCAATAATACTAAACACCTAAACCCACAATACTAAACAGCTATTCAAATAACACTAATAACAAAACATCAGTAACACAATTCCATCTACCAAACTAACCAATACACTTCAATAATACTGGCTTCCAAGCCCAAAACAATAATCTCAAATTTACAAAGTCTCAGGGGAAATTAAAACAGTTCAATTCCTATCTCAAATACTATGAAAATTAAAGAGAAAAAGACTAGCAATCTTACGAGTCCCAAATCGGGCAGCGGTTCGACCGGGCTTGATCGGAAAGACGAGGAAGACACGGCACTTCGATCGAATACGAAGAAGAATTGAAATTGTGAGATTAATTGAAAGGGGCTGTTATATTGAAATGAATTGAAACGAATTTATGAATTTCAACAAGGGATTAATTGAGAGAAAATTGAAATCGAATTCAAATTAACAAATTTCAATCGGAAAAATTGAAATGAAATTGGGACTCACTGAGAATCAAGAGGCGGCGGCGCTCGACGAAGAAAGGGGCGGCGCGACGGCGGCGAAGCTTCGCGACTCGGAGCAGGGCGAGGCGCGGCCGATTGGAGAGGGAGGGGGGTCGCGTCTGGGCGGCGCTGGGCGAAGAGGCGGCGCGACGGGCTGGAGCACGGCGGTGCTCCTTCTTAGGCGACGATGGCTTGGCTCTGCCTGGTGGTCGAGCGGCGCGCGATGCTGCGTCTGGGAGCAAAAGGCGGCCGCCCGGAGGCGGGGCTCGAGCGCAACGGCGCTATGGAGGCGACGGGGGCCAGCGATTGGCGAGAAGGCGGCGTGCTCTGGTGGCTGGAGACGGCGGCCGTTGTCGATCGGAGAAGCAAACCGAGAGGAGAGAGAGAGAGCAGGGAATTCATTGTACGCGTTTTGGTTTTGAGAGGAAAGAGAAGAAGATATTTGATTGGAAAATTAATTTCTTAATTACTTAATTTTAAAGGAAGAAAATGAATATGTGGATGTAATTAATTTTATAATTAATTTAATTCAAAAAGGAAAAGTAATTCATGTGGTTAGGGATTAATCCCCTTTAATTCTGATATTTTCGTTCCTGTCTGACACGGTTTAGGGATCATTTGGTTTACAAGTTTAATCCCGATTTAATAATTAATACAGTTTTATAATTCGATTAATATTTAATTGCATTTGAATTATTCTCGATAAATTATACGGATCGAAATCCTAATTTTAAACCCTTGAATATTTAATTTCTCGTAGCCCTTTATTCGTTTGAAAGATTCGATCCATTTCTTCGAATTTATGAATTTATAAAAGGGTATATATTAAAATTACACAATAGCACACAAAAATAATAAAATTATAAGAAAAGAAAAATAATAATATAAAATAAGGGTTCTAGAAATATAAAAGGTATAAAAGGAGACGGGGTATTACAATTAATCTTATCAGTTTTATATTATGAATAAATTTTATAGAAGACCTAATTGTATTTAATATATTTACAATATGTAGAAGATGGTAAATGTTAGTGGCCATCATGGTAATGAATAATTCTGAAGTTTTACATAGAATATAAAAAAAAAAAAAATTAAACACATAAAACATCAGAAAACTAATTAGGCAACATGTTTGATGTTTCCCAGCCTCTGACTATAATTAAGTCTAATCCTGATTCTTGGTATTATATTCTGTGTAGAATTTTGCATTCAATGATTGCCGAAGGGAGTTTATGATTATAGGTTTGGAGTAGGCCTTAACAACTACATAATTAATTATCAATGTTTTATTATAGGTTTTTATTTATATTAATTATATTTTACAAACTCAATTTGATTTTCTCTGATTTATTGACACATTTGGTCCTCTTACTTGCAATGATCTCACAAGTCATATGGAAGTTGTATTAAAATGCAATATTCTTAATAAAACAATTAATATTCTCAAACAAAATTTTACACTAAAATTTGTTCAGACAATACTTTAGCATAATAGACATCTATGATTAGTCGATGGAAAATCAAGATTTTATTTTTTATAGTTTTATTTGCCTCGAACTGAATCAAATAACAGATGTATTGTGAGATACATTAAAATTATATGTGGCCTATCGTACTAATTTATTTTGAATATTATTTCTTGTTATTAGTAGAAAAAAATGATTAAAATATGTGATTTTCCTATATTAAAATAAACGAACTTGGAGTGGCTTTTGGTGTTTACTTACTAATTGTATTTGGGCAATGCTGGAAATTCAGTAATCCAATCACATTCTAGAATATGATACTCGCAGGCCCAAACAACTATGCTATTTAAGTTCCCTCATTATTTTATTAATTCTTTTTACCTTACTTCTTACTACTATGATTTCTAGATTATATAATCCAGATATTGGTGCTGCATTCTTCGACATCATATCTGCAAACTGAATAATTTATGGTAAAAGTATCATACTAAAATAGTTATGATAAATTTATCATAAAATTATACTAAAATATTTAGTATTTTATTAAAAGTATCGTTAATTTGGTTCCGTAGTATTATATTGTGTTTGTTATAAATTTTGTTGAATCCAAATTGATGATGCTCATAGTGAGATTATCGATATTTCTAATCAAATATTCGATACTTTAATACAGTTCCATGATAGGTTTATCAAAAACTATTTCCATATAAAACTTAATGTTATACTCCTATATTTTACTTTTATCTTAAGAAAGGTTGGGGAATTAAAATAAATAAATTTCATAACTCTGAAGCTTAATTTTTTAACACGAGTTTTTCAGTCTTTAATTCATGTGCACACTGTGATCCACTAATGAAACTCATTCACATTCATTCTTTTTCATATCATTTTTTTACTTTTTTTTTATATATTCATTCTCTCATACTTATATTATCATATTTCTTATTTTTCCCTCACTCAAGTTTTATCTTATTAATTAATAATAATAAAAATATTACATTATTAATTTTGATTTGACATAAAACTCTATCCAATTCTATTTACATATTTCTAATCAAACTCAGAGTGACTATTCATTAAATTATTCTCATTCGCCTTTTTCCATTTTCATCAAATTTCCCAACCAACTCATTACATAGTCACTTTTGAGATGATTCTGAGAGAGAATCATAATTTAATTCATATAAGTGATTCTTAAAACTTTTAGTTCCTAAAAATGTTATTTTCTTTCCTTTTAAATACAGCACTCTTTAAGAGAAAAAGAGCTGAGAGCATTAAGGGCTGGTTTGTTTTGGGATTCACCCGAATAGAACTAGAACTTTCCGGCCCCCGACCCATTCTAGTTAGAGATTGAAAGTTATTTAATAAAAATTTATTAAAAATATAAGAAATAATTACATGGAGCCACACACTTTTGCACCAAATTTAAGAGAGCCCCATGAATTTCCCTTCATTACAAAAAGGCACACTTTATTACATGGAGGCACACTTTTATGGGTCTTTTATTTTTAACTGGGCCCCACCGGGTGGGTATTATTAAATCCATTCTTCTTCCTCAGCTCATCTCCTCTATATTGGAATACGGGAATGAGGCGATGGAGGATGGCTGATACAACGGGAGCAGTCCCATCAAGGTACGTTCTCGAATTCAAAATTTTGAAAATTAAACTCAATCATCCCCTAGCCTCTGTATCTGATTTCCGCATAACCTCTTCCACAAAATTTCTTTTCCGCATAACCTCTTCCACAAAATATCTCCCAATTTTCGATTAATTTTGTTGTGGGTTTAGGTATATATGCGGTCTGTAATGGTTGTAAATCTTATTTTTGCCACGATTTTCAGGGGGGAACGCAAGTTATTCTCAATCGGCTCCAATTGTTCATTTACCGATTTCCGATCTCAAGTTATAGCTAAGTGAGGTGTTCTTATGTTTCAGTCATTTTCCTTATCGTGTTGGGTTGGTACTCTTAGCAATTGTGTGCTTGAAAGTGATGATGATATGCTTAGTATTTTCTTGCTTTGTGATTTGGATTCAACTAAGGTAGTCTCAGTTGACGTGCGCCTAAATGATTCATCAAATTCCAACCCAAATAGCAGCAACATTAATAGTTTAGATGTCGATGATTCATTTAGCCAAGAATTTAGTGATAAATCTAGTTGATTTGATGACCAGGGGGGTCATGTTTTGGATGATGATTTTGATGACATCCCAAGGTACGATGTTTGTCCTAGACTACCAAAGAAGACATATTTAGCTGATGCATGGGCAGGGTTGTTAAAGGGTGGGGTAGGTACGGTCTTCCCTGGTGGTAAAGAAGGCTTTAAAGAAGCAATCATCAAGTATTCATCCCAAATGAAGTTTAACTTTAAGTTCTCAAAAAACAACATTAAGTATAAGTACGTAGTATGTTCGCAGAACGATTCTCAAGGTTGTGGTTGGTTTTTAAAGGTCAGGGTTCACCCTGTTACTGGTAATTATCAGGTCTACAAGGCTAAGCTAACTCACACTTGTATTGGCAAGTTATCGAATGTTACCCCCGAAAGGCTTAGTCCAAAAATAATGGGTCGTTTCTTCTTAGAAAACTTCAAGGACGGTCGTGAAGTGTGTGGTAGGGATGTAGTCGACAAGATGAAAAATGATTATGGCTTTCAAATCCCATATCACAAAGCGTGGCGCACTATTGAGGCTGCGAAAGACCAGATATACGGCACATTCGATGATTCATATGACCAACTCCGTTGGTATTGCGAAGCTATCAAACGCACAAACCCCGGGAGTGTTGTACTACTTGAGTCGGATAATACTTCCAAGAGGTTTGAACGATTGTTTGTGGCATTCAAGGCTTGCTTAGATAGGTTCCAAAATTGTCGCCCTATGCTGTTCGTCGACGGCACATTCATGAAGGGACGTGCCAAAGGCACACTCCTAGCTGCAACGGCAAAGAAAGGAAACAACGGTACTAAATAAGAGTGTTATGCTACCACTTTTGTGTTTCATTTCCATTTCATGTGTCAACCCATGGAATGATGCATATATCCGTATTCTGTTTCAATCTGCTATTCTTTTTCCCAATTTTTGACCTTAGTATAAATTTTGTGTCATCATTTTGTAGGATTATATCCTGTTGCATTTGCTGTTGTTGGAGCTGAAGACATTCATAATTGGACATGGTTTCTATCGAATATTTGCGATCATGTAAAGCATGATCAGCCTATATGTTTCGTCTCTGATCGTAACCTAGGTTTGCTCAATGCATTTTATTATGTTTTCGTTGAACCTATTCACTTTTACTGTCTTTATCATCTTAAACTGAATCTGAAGGCTCGTTTTGCAAAGGGTTGGACAAACACCAATCGGTGCCAGCTGGTTGAGTATTTTAATGCTTGCGCATATGCACCTAATGAGCGGTTATTCCAGGAAAACGTTACCAAATTCATTGAGTTGGGTGGTAAAACCGTTGTAGACTTAATGGAAGGAATACCTAGAGAAAAGTGGGCAGTTGCGTACTCCTCCCACATTCAATGGTACGGTGAGATGACATCCAATGTAGCTGAATCCTTCAATAATTGGACTCTCAAGGGTAGGTCCCTTCCCATTACAAACATGTTAGAGTATATTCGTAGTGAGCTTGGTCAGTGGTTTGTGGAAAGATGCATTCAGGCCGAAAAATGGAATGATGATCTTGTCCCTAAGTGGCAACAGATATGGAACTCCCTCCTTCAAGATGGCAAGTCTTGGTCTATAAGCAAGAGCTCGACTTCAGAGTTTTACGTGAAGTCCGATATTTCAGTTGTGGTAAATTTGCAAGGCAGGGTCTGCTCTTGTTTTCAATGGCAAATCTCTGGGTTCCCGTGTGCCCACGCCATATCTATTTTAAGTCGTAGTCGCTGCGATATAACTGAATACATTGATTCAACATTTTTCACAAACACATACCGAAACTGTTACAAATCGGATATTCATCCAATTCCCCAAACACTGAAGTTTGAGCTGCAGAACATGGTTGGCCAAGAGAAGATTCTCCCACCTATCCTAAAATGACCCCCCGGTCGACCTAAAATGAAGAGAATTCCCTCTCGCGGTGAACATGTAACGAAGAAGAAGGCTCGACCATCACCACAGTTGTGATAGGGTTTACTTTGGTATATTTTTTTGAAGTTCAATCTTTTGTATTCTTATAACTCCATTTTTTCATATCTAACATGATAAACTGTTATGACTGATTTTTCTTTTTTACATTGACCTGTTTTGCAGTTTGTTCCTTATTTGTCATCAAAATGTCCATTTTTCATACAGCACATTACGGGACGGGGTGTGTCAGGCATCTGCTATTTCTTGTTATCTGAAGATCTTCAAGGTCAGTCTAGCGAAACTGTTATGTAGAATTATGTGGTTTTGTGTGCTAGTTTTGTTGGGGTGAATCAAGTATCTAACATCTGCTGCAGCGCAACGCATCTCAATGGTCACTTGTGAATTATTTTTTGTTGATTCACTTATTTTTGGAGACCAGGTTGATCTAGTTATTTTGTGATTAAGCACTAGGTTTTTTAGATGCTTGCTGCTGCTTATTTTTTGTAGTATTTTCATGGGTGTATTATTTCCTCTTGTATTTTGACTGATTCCAAATCAATGATATACAATTTGTTCATCTCGTTGGAACTTTCGAATCAATGATATATCTCAATTGTCAATTTGTTTTATTCGATTATGCATCTTTATTTAGATACCCCATACTGTTATGGCATGTTAGATTTCACAAATAATTGACCCCATAAACACATTACAATGTTTTGGAATAAGCAAAACGATATTTTTATAAAGTTACATAATATCCATTCGAGTCCTACTACATCATGTCACTTTAGGGTCCTAGACTGCTAGCTGAAAAATACATTGTTGTGGTAATTGTATGCATTGTAGTTTTGACTGTTACATAAGCTTCATTGCTATGATAGCAAATATTGAAATCATTGCTCCAAGTGTTAGTGCATTTTCTAGCAATATTGTCGCAAGCGTGAGGTTGCGCCGACCGGCGTACTGTGTTCCAAACCCCATCTGTTCGTTTTTACACCCGCCTCGTCTTGACGATGTAGCTTCATCGTCATTTCTTATGTTGACATACTCTATTGGCACACACCAATGCGACCATCCGTGTACCTCACAAGAGTAGAATAACCTACCCGGGTTGGTTCGGATCTCGAAAACCTTGATGGAGGTTGGACAACGGCATACATGACAGTACGACGTGCGTATTTAGGATATGGTGCATCATTTTGATTGTTACTAGCCTGAGACATGGTAGTAAAATATCACTTCTTTTTAAGCTGTACTATTTTTTGGTTGTAGGTAGGATCTATATTTTGTGTTGCTCAAGAGTTTTGTGCGCGTTTGATATGTATTTTCTGCAATGGGGCATATATATAGATCTTTTTGTCATGATTAGTTCAAGTTATGCCAGCAGATCAAACGGTTTGATTTTTGGAGGTTGACAAGAAATGGCTATAAAATGGACAAAAAAAAATCTAACCCATATTGGGCCTGACTTTTTAGATTAGTGGAAGTGGCCTATTATAAATATACAGATGGACCAAAAAAATCCTGAGCCATATTGGGCTTGACTTTTTAAAATTTTCGGTGTTTTGTTCAATGCATTAAATTTGGGTTGTAATACAAAATTTGCAAAATCTTTTCTGAATGAATAATATAAATATTCAAAATCTGTTCTCAATGACTAATACAATTATTCCCAAAAATCGTTCCGAATGAACAATACAAATATTCAAGATCTTCTCTCTTATTCAAATAATGTAACCATTTTTTTCTCTTATTATGCTCCTAATAACATTTTGAATAATATATACACATTGACACATCATTTTTTCTTGGAATACATCAAGCAAATATCCAATCCAGAATGAATACAATAAACATGATATTGGCCACATATGAATGCACAAAACGATTCTATATATTCAAAATACACATTTTACAAAAGCATATTACATTGCTTTCCACAAAAGAAAAATTTTTTAATTAGGACCCTATATATACAATTTGGGCCAGCGAATTGGAGGCCCAATTCAGATGTACTCCAAAGGAGATAATGTTGGAATTATACGTGAAAGTATGCTTTTACTTTGTATAACTCATGTATTAAACACTTGTTTATGAGAATAATTATTTTATCACATTTGCTTTAGATATGATTGAATGTTGAATATTTATTGCAACCAGTTTATTATATAGTACATGTTACATTGTAGTTAATGTGGTGATACCCGATCACAGAAGATCACATTAACAGTTCCCTTGTAACTAAACGTACAAATTCACGACCTAGGTGGAATTGAACAATCCGCCGTGAAAGGTCGATGTGTATATTTCAGATTGGCTTGTCTTGACCAAGAGATTGCACTAGTGACTGGAAGAGAATTACACTAACTTCTACTAGTTGCTTACCCGCAAGCGGACGGGTTCACTGTAGTATGAGCAAGTATAATGGCCAAGTATTATCGAACCCACGAGATGGGGTGTATACGAACAGATCCCTGAAGATCTACGCGTTGTAGCTAATATGAGTGTAATATTTTTGGGTTTTTTGGGAAAAATTAATTAAAACTAAACTAAACTAATTACTAAAGAATTAAATAAACGAATTAACTACGGGTTGTTTCAAGTACGAGATGGTGATGCATAGGATAGGAATCCCCACGTATACTAACGGAGCAGGTACATAATCAAAATAATTGTGACGCGCAAGAAATAACCTAAGTAAAAGAATGCAAGGTGAAAGCTCAAGATTCTAAACCCTAATACTTTACCCTAACACTCGACTTCACTAATCCACTAGCAAGTTAATAGATTGTGCTTAATTAATGAGACCCTAATTTAACTAAGGTGATGCGGTCGTCCTCCTTCGCTAAACTGGTAGATGAATTAACCCTTCCTAAACCCTCTCGTTAAGTCTACTCGTTGTTAAAGAGTGATACGGTCGTCCTCTCTCTAATACTTTTCGAACTAAATTCAAAGGCAAAGTCAAGATTGATTTTAAGAATTCATTAACCAAGAGAATTAAAACCTAACGTCACAAGTTACCCTAATTACGTACCCACAACCTATTTCTACGAGTTCATCCTACCCCAAGCGTGCAAGGGTTTTAGCTAGACATAGGTTTTATGTAAACAAGAACAATTAAACAAGTAACGAACATGAACATGGTAATTATAACAAAGAAAAGATCGAACATAAACTAGGGTTTTAAGATATAAAAGAAGAAACTGAAATTAATTAAACAAAACGAAGTCTCAACGTATTTAAGAATAAAAGATAGGAAGAAACGAAACTAAAAAGTAAAATCGTGACGTGAACTCATAAGAAAACCTAAAAAAACGTAAAAGTAAGCTTGCTCGTCTCTTCTCCTCTTCCTCTCTCTCAAAACTCAGTCTCTAAACGTAGTATGGTATCAAGTCGTCTAAAAACGTGTTCGGAAGGGGTATAAATAGGCAACGGGTCGAATCGGACTTTCACGGGCCAAAATCCACGACTTGCTCGAGTAGAGCTCGAGTAAATAGTGCTCGAGCAATGCAAGCTCGAGTGTTGAAATTGTCCAGAACCCGAAAAGTACTCGAGCCCCTTAGCTCGAGTAAATCTACTCGACCACCCTCAGCTCGAGTGCACTACTCGAGTGCTCGAGTAGTGTCTACTCGACCAGGCATGGATCGAGTGCTCTACTCGAGTGCTTGAGTAGTGTTTACTCGAGCACCTTCAGCTTGCGTACTCCAGTGACACTTTTGCTCGCTCGAACTAATACTTTTCGTATTTCTTCCATATCTTCTCATCCGGGCATCCGTTTGAGTCGATTCAAAGTCCTACGAACTCCTCTTTTCGCCCTCTATCCATCTATAAGCATCGAGGAGACAATTTCATTATTTTATGAAAATGATACTCAAATGACTCTAAATACTCATATAACTCAATCAAAACAAGGGCATTTCGAGCGACGAATCATGACAATATCACGCCTAATCAACCCCCCCAAACTTACCATGTTGCTTGTCCTCAAGCAACGAAATAATAAGTCAAGTGAAATTGTTAGGAATGAGTCAAAGAATCAAATCATGCAAGCAAATGAACTCAAGCTTCAACGATCGATCACACATATACTCACTCACTTTCCTTCATCATACTCATGCAACAACAGCAAGAACCAGCAAGATCAAACATGGATGTGCACTCAACGATGTGTTTCACTCCCTCACAAGTGTATAACAATGATCAAGGGACTCACTCAAACAATCAATCACACAAATTGGCAGCCATAGGCTTGTAAGTGCTCATAACTTCGACCGTACTCTAGAAATCAATGCCGAATCAAAAAGGACTTTCTCAAGGTTGTAATGTAGACTCTTTGGACATGTGGGATAACAATATGGTAAAGTGACTAAGGTGAATGGAGAATAGAAAATCAAACTTCGGTACTTCGAGATAAGGAACAGACTACTTCAAACATATTCAATCAACACTTTCAATTCCAATTCTCTCAACACTTCAATTTTTTTTTTCTTTCTCACCCTTTCATTTTTTTTTCAATCACTTCACTTTTTTTTCTTTTTCGCACAAACACATGAGCTCATTTTTTCTTTTGCTCATTCTCAATTTTTTTTCTCTTTTTCCCACATCTCAAAACTTCATCACACCTTCTTCTCATATTCACTCAACAAACAACCTTTCCCTTTTTCAACTCAATTTACTCCCTTCACATTCACACTTTCCTATTCTCCACTCAAATTGGGACAAAAAGGCTTAGGAATTGGAATAGTGTTCATATGTGCTAGCAAATAAAATAGGCTTTAGGCTCAAATGGGCTAACAAGGGATTCAATGTCATTGGTAAGGAAAATTTTGGCTAAGTGACTCAATAAAATCAAAGATGGCCTAAGATCCTATTCGGCATATCAAACTAGACATAATCAAGAAGCAAGAGCACACACAAGTTCTAGCATCCTCTAAGGTGATGATTCACTCACAAACGAAGAGATTAATTCAGATATCAAAATCTCATAAGGCTCAAGTCTCTCGGCTTTCACATCCATGCTAGTCCTAGTGAATTCTCACTCTTATCACACAAACACTCAAAAAGAAAACTCGTAAGTATACTAGTTCTCTCTCAAATCCACTCTAACTCAACTACTCACACAAAAGAGTCCCTAACTCAAATCCACAACTCTACTCTACTCATCAAATCATGCTCAAAGATAGCAATAAAAAAGCATAAGATGATTGATAGGCATGAAATATGCAATAGCGACTCAGATCAAAATCACCCCAAGGAGCATCTCAAGGTACCAAATAACCAAACACACTCAAAGATAAGGGGTGCTCCGGTGCAATGTAACAAGAAACATAAAAAAAAACTCCACCCCCCCAAACTTCGACCTTGCGAAGAGGTCTAAGTTTGGGGTTGTGGGTTACCTCAACCAAACAATTCAGTTTCTCTCAAACGTAGCACACTCCCTTGCTTGAGTTCCTTCAATCTCCACGTATTTGGCACTCCTTCGAGATAAGCCTACAAAATGAACTCTCAAGTACGAGGTTAAAACTTACGATTCAACAACACCCTAATAACATAATAAGAAACTAAAAACAAATAAAAGCAAATAAAAATGGGTTGCCTCCCATTCAGCGCTATTTTTAAGGTCCTCATGCCGGACCGAGCTCAAAGGAGCTTATGGGACATCATACTCAAATTGACCTCCCTTACTCTCATAAGAGTGGTGCTTGGATGTCTTTCCTTGATGCCCCTCCATCATGAGCTCTTTTGCTTTCCTCTCATCCCCAAGTGTTATGGGTCTCAACTCCTTCTCACCTTTATCTGGAGGAGTCTTACCAAACAGGTTCTTGAATTTTGACTTTTTCTTCTTAACTCCTCATTTTCCCTCCAACTGAACCACGTCTATCTTTTTCACCTCTTCCTCCTTCAACTTCTTCACTTTATCCCTATCAACAGAATCAAGATCATAATGCACATTGGTTAAATCATCAAGTGAAGGATTATAAAATTCATGAACATGAGAAATATTAGAGATAGGAGGTGTGTCTTCAACACGAGGATCAATTGCATCCATGCAATACAAACTCTCATCCTCCTTCGGGTGCTTCATGGCTTCATATAGGGAAATCTTCACTTCTTGATCATCGACCTTCAACGTAATCTTCCCATTTGCCACATCTAGCACCATCCCCGCTGTCGCTAAGAACGGTCTTCCCAAGATTAGGGGCACGTGCTCATCTTCCTCCATCTCTAGCACTACAAAATCGGCTGGAAAAATGTGTTCTCCAACTCTCACGAGGACGTCTTCAACCACACCTTGAGGTCGAGTAATAGACCGGTCGGCTAGTTGAAGCGTCATCATTGTGGGTAGGGGTGGTCATTCGGTCCAAATGGTCGGTTCGGTCCAGTTTTTGGACCGAACCGAAATACCCTAAATTTTAATTGTATGGACCGAACCGAACCGAATTAGGGATAGGACCGAACCGGACCGAACCGAATTTTTTCGGTTCGGTCCATTAGGGTCAATTCGGTCCAAAATACCATTTTATATAAAAAAAATATGTATTTCAATATAATAAATATTATGCATTATAAATATCATTAAATCTAATTCAATACCAACAATTTAAAGAGATACTCATACAATACGAAATAGAGTCGAATGTTAATATTTAAATGAATACAACATAATTTTGTTCAATAAAAATCTTCAACACACAAATACACCATAGTCCAAAGTTTGAAGTTTAATTAAAATCACACAATATTTATTTAAATATAAAATCACTTCATTCTTGGCGTCAATCCTCCAATATTATGCAAATATGCAATTAATATAATTTTTTTTTATCAAATTACAAATAAAATGTTTAAACTATAAAGATTCGGTCCATTCGGTTTTTATTTTATACAAATATTTGGTCCATTCGATTGGTATACAAATCACTTAATTCATTCAATCATGACTACTAGTCCATATACAAATATATTTTTTATTTTATATGTATATATATATATATATATATTTATATTATTTAATTATAAAATTTGGTCCATTCAGTTTTTTCGGTCCGTTCGGTTTTAAAATTTTAGGACCGGACCGAACCGAACGGACTGAATTTTTTAAAATTTTGGACCGAAAACCGAACCGAATTTTTTTGGACCGAATCGAATGGACCGAATTTCCTCGGTTCGGTTCGATTTTTTGGTTTTTTCGGTTTTCTGCTCACCCCTAATTGTGGGTTGAAGTTCAACACCTTCCAACTTCTTGAAAAGCGACAAGGGCATAAGATTGATGCTCGCTCCGAGGTCGCACAACGCTCATTTCTTGATCCCGTTCCCGATATCACAAAGAATGGTGAAGCTCCCGGGATCCTTCAGCTTTGGAGGAAGCGCCTTGTGCACTAACGCACTCACCTCATGGTTCAATTGCACCAACTTCGGCTCATCCACTCGCCTTCTTTTCGCGATCAAATCCTTCAAAAACTTTGCATAATTGGGCATCTGTTCCAAAGCATCATAAAAAGGGATATTAATATGCAATTGTTTAAAAACATCAAGGAATTTAGCAAACTTCTCATCAAGCTTCTTTTTCATGAAGCGTTGTGGATATGGGACGGGTATCACAGATTTGGGTACCCCCCATTCATCTATCTCGGTCTATTTCACTTTCTCTCTTGCTTCCTTTGCCTTCTTCCACTTAGGAACTCTCTCACTCTTCTCAATGCCTTCCTCTTCAAGCTCTTTGCTCGCTTGAGTGCTTTCACCCTCAACCTTCTTCTCAACTATCACCTCTTCAATCTCATCTCTATCTTGAGGCGTCTCAGAATCAGCAGGCATCTGAGGACCTTCATAGTTGGTTCCACTTCTTAACTGGATAGCCTTGCAATACTCTTTCGGGTTCCCCTCCGGCATGGAAGGATATTTTCCCGGCTCTCTATTCAACGACTTTGCAATCTGGCTCATCTGGAACTCTATAGAAGTGAACCTTCGATTGTTCTCTTGTTGAGTTCTAGTCCACTCAACGTTCATCTTCTGGAGCTCTTAATCACGTTGATCACCCTTTTTATGCAACTCTTTCACATCGTACTCCAAGGATGACAACCTCTTACTTCCTTCCTCCACCTTCTGTAGAATCGTTCTCAACATCTCCTCAGTCGATGCACCGCCTTTTCCACCCGGAGGCTTTGAACCTGGGTCAACACCCGGAGGAACTGTAATACCCGCCTTCGGGTTAGCATATGAGAAGTTCTCATTCTTCCTCCATGTGTTTTGAGAAGGCTGCTGGCCTCCTTGAAATCCTTGTGTGTTCCTCCATTGATTTTGAGGCGGCTGTGGCCCTGGAGGTACAAATGGCTGACCATAAGAAGGTCTTCCAAACTGATTTCCACCTTGGTAGCCATTCTGATTGTAATACGGACCTCCCATGTAATTGGCTACCTCTTGCTGTCCACTTGGCTGGTCTACTCTATCATTCTCTGCTGCCTGCTCTCCAACCAAATTCTTCCCCAACTCGAGGTTGTTAATCTTTTCCATCATGGCCATCAACAGCCTTCTCGTTCCTTCACCCTCTTCAATCTGATGCACTCTCTGGAAGTCTGCATCCACACTCCAAGCACCGGCATTCGTGACTATGTTGTCTACGATCTCTCTACACCTCTCTATTCCTTGATTCAGGAATGATCCACTAGCACAGGCGTCTAGATGGTCTTGCCCAGCCTTGTTGGCACCACTGTAGAAGAATGCCATCACATCTCCCTCATTGTACCCGTGCTGCGGGCACTCTATCAGCATGTTTGAGTATCTCTCCCACGCTTGACGTAGGTCCTCTCCTTGCTTCTGGCGGAAGGAAGAGATCTCAATTCTCGCTTTAATCGTTCTCAATGGAGGGTAGAATCGCTCGAGGAACAGACGCTCGAGCTCGGCCCAAGTGGTAATACCTCCCCGTGGAAGCGTATTATCGTACCACTCCTTGGCTATTCCCGTTAGAGAGAATGGGAACAGCCTGAGCCTTTTGGCATATTCAGACATGCCATTATAATTAAAGGTTGATGCGATCATCAGGAAGCTTCTCAAGTGAGTATGAGGATTCTCTTTCCCAACCTCCCCCTTGAATTGATTCTCGGTAAGCAGCTTAAGAATTCCTGGGGAAATCGAGAAGTTGTTTGCCTCAACAGGAGGCAATGCCACTCCATCATAGTACCGTTGTGGCTGTGCTGCAAATCTTCCTCGAATGGCCATATTCTGATCTGCTTTCTGGGGCACAGGCTGAGGAACTACAGGTGGTGCGGGTACTTGTTGAACTGGAGGTGGTTGGTACAAAGGTGGTTGGTTGTAAACAGGAGGTGGATGATATGGGTAAGGTGGATAGGGATATGGTGGGTATGGGTAAGGTGTGTAAGGCAAGTTGTTTTGTGGTAAGTTAGGATGTAGGTAAGCAGGGTTGTGTTGAGGGTTTTGAACAAGGTTATGAGCTGGGCTATTTTGGTTCTGAGTACCCGGGTTTTGGCTCTGGCTTTCTCCTAACGGATCTTGATTCTTACTAGTATTGCCATCAGTGTCGTCAACCCGGTTCAATGCCTGATTGAACTCATTATCCATATCATCCAACTCATTAGTGATGTCCATCGGTTCTTTCCCTCCAGCAGCGTTCATCCTTCGTAAGAAGGCTCAGTTCCTTCTAGCTATCGTCTCAGGATCTACAAGTAACCTCTCTTCGCTCGTATTGCCTTGTGAGCGTGTTTTCATAAACCTGAAACACTAGCAGAAGGATCAAAACGCAACTGCCAATTGAATAAAAATAAAAATAAAACAGAAAAGAAAGCACTCACTACTAACTACTAAGCTATCGACAAGTCCTATTCAAAAAGCATACAACGCCATCCCCGGCAACGGCGCCATTGACTTGAAGCGAATTACACTAACTTCTACTAGTCGCTTACCCGCAAGCGGACGGGTTCACTGTAGTATGAGCAAGTATAATGGCCAAGTATTATCGAACCCACGAGATGGGGTGTATACGAACAGATCCCTGAAGATCTACGCGTCGTAGCTAATATGAGTGTAATGTTTTTGGGTTTTTTGGGAAAAATTAATTAAAACTAAACTAATTACTAAAGAATTAAATAAACGAATTAACTACGGGTTGTTTCAAGTACGAGATGGTGATGCTTAGGATAGGAATCCCCACGTATACTAACGGAGCAGGTACATAATCAAAATAACTGTGACGCGCAAGAAATAACCTAAGTAAAAGAATGCAAGGTGAAAGCTCAAGATTCTAAACCCTAATACTTTACCCTAACACTCGACTTCACTAATCCACTAGTAAGTTAATAGATTGTGCTTAATTAATTAGACCCTAATTTAACTAAGGTGATGCGGTCGTCCTCCTTCGCTAAACTGGTAGATGAATTAACCCTTCCTAAACCCTCTAGTTAAGTCTACTCGTTGTTAAAGAGTGATACGGTCGTCCTCTCTCTAACACTTTTCGAACTAAATTCAAAGGCAAAGTCAAGATTGATTTTAAGAATTCATTAACCAAGAGAATTAAAACCTAACGTCACAAGTTACCCTAATTACGTACCCACAACCTATTTCTACGAGTTCATCCTACCCCAAGCATGCAAGGGTTTTAGCTAGACATAGGTTTTATGTAAACAAGAACAATTAAACAAGTAACGAACATGAACATGGTAATTATAACGAAGAAAAGATTGAACATAAACTAGGGTTTTAAGATATAAAAGAAGAAACTGAAATTAATTAAACAAAACGAAGTCTCAACGTATTTAAGAACAAAAGATAGGAAGAAACGAAACTAAAAAGTAAAATCGTGACGTGAACTCGTAAGAAAACCTAAAAAAATGTAAAAGTAAGCTTGCTCGTCTCTTCTCCTCTTCCTCTCTCTCAAAACTCAGTCTCCAAACGTAGTATGGTATCAAGTCGTCTAAAAAAGTGTTCGGAAGGGGTATAAATAGGCAACGGGTCGAATCGGACTTTCACGGGCCAAAATCCACGACTTGCTCGAGTAGAGCTCGAGTAAATAGTGCTCGAGCAATGCAAGCTCGAGTGTTGAAATTGTCCAGAACCCGAAAAGTACTCGAGCCCCTTAGCTTGAGTAGATCTACTCGACCACCCTCAGCTCGAGTGCACTACTCGAGTGCTCGAGTAGTGTCTACTCGACCAGGCATGGATCGAGTGCTCTACTCGAGTGCTTGAGTAGTGTTTACTCGAGCACCTTCAGCTTGCGTACTCCAGTGACACTTTTGCTCGCTCGAACTAATACTTTTCGTATTTCTTCCATATCTTCTCATCCGGGCATCCGTTTGAGTCGATTCAAAGTCCTACGAACTCCTCTTTTCGCCCTCTATCCATCTATAAGCATCGAGGAGACAATTTCATTAGTTTATGAAAATGATACTCAAATGACTCTAAATACTCATATAACTCAATCAAAACAAGGGCATTTCGAGCGACGAATCATGACAATTTCATGCCTAATCAACCAGCACATTTAGTATGTGTTGAAGAGGACCTACAACGAGGATAAATTCTTCTGTTCTGAAGTGTGAAGAATTAGACCTCAGTGGTTGTTGATTTCTTAATCTCCGTCACTTAAATAGGACCGTGTGTGCTTAATGGTTACTGCTTTGATTCATGTTGGGTGAGAATCATCGTGACTTCAAACCTTGTGTTTTGGGCAGTAATATTAATCCTACGACGGTTGCTAAGATTTAATACGGAGAAACGCGTGCGAGTACGGATCGTGTGATTTGTCCCCTTGGTGGGCTCAGAAGTTTTATCGTACCAAATCTTGCAAGTGAAGAATTAGTTTCTTCGGTACGGATAATAATATTGAGCTGTCTTTACTCCAAGGTGAAATATATTAATTAATTTAGAGCTATTCAGAAGCTTAATTAATTAATGGACTTGATAATCTTAAACGCGGGAAATAATAACCGGGAGCCCATATTATCGTAATATGGATTAAGATGGATAGTGCAATATTAATTTATTAGTGGTAATAATTAATATTAATGTATTGAATTATATTGGAGCTCAATATTGAAATTCAGAAGTCCATTAGGAGGTCCAATCTTAATTCTCCTTAAAGGCCCCTTAAGTAGCCCATTAAGTAGTCCAATAATGATAAGGTGATTAAAATAAAAAGAAAATATAATGCTGATTTTTCTTATGTAATTTTCTAAAATTGGTATATTATGAGAGAAAAGATTTTGTTGATTTTCTTGGAAAGATATTATGGAAGATAAGTATTCTTGGAATACAAGATTATCTCATATATTCAAGAGGATCCAAATCTTGGATTCTTCCCTATTATTTTCGAAAAATACAAGACAATAAGGTGAGTGAGATTTTTATGGAATATTTTATTATGGAGAAAAGAATATATGAGATATATTCAAGATTTCTTAGAGACTAAGAAAAGATTTTTTCCAAAGCCCATATTCATCCAAAAATTTGGCCACTTCATCTATAAATAGGGGATGAATTTTTCATCCCCAAGTACATAATTCCATGTGTTGGAAAAATCAATAGCATATATATTTTTCTTTTTCCTTAGTTATTTAAATTACTTGAAAGCATCTCCCACCGGTGATCAAGTAAGGCGAAAGGAAAATACTTGAGAAGGTTTTTGGGTTGATAAAGTGTGATCGTGATTGTCTCATTTATTCAAAGGCTAATTCTACAAGAGGTACGTAAGTCACGTAAATTCTTATTTATTCCGCCTAGATTTTATGTGAATTAATTCAACATGCATGATGATAAATTTGTGTTGGAATTATTATTTGAATTAATTAGGATTAATTCATGCTAGTAATAATTATATTTAAATTCGTATTTAAATTTCATCCCAAATAGTTCCCGGGCACCCCTATTTTCCCAACAGATAACATACTCTCCACTACCACATGCTTGATGAGCACACCCTCCCCTATTGTATAGTCAGCAGAGACAGAGCATGTTTGACACTTTGTGTCATATACCAAAAAAACACCAGCAGGGAAAACCTGCATTAAAATTTTCCCTTCGTTTGTGTTTAAAACATGTAGTGGGCGAATCACCACAATCTCCCTATTCATTGTCACCCCACTCCCCAAAATGATTTTGTAACTCGCCCAAGACGAACAATCAAAATAATTTTGCAGGATCCAGAAATGACACTCATCACAACTATTGTATCTATATTTTTAAAAAAAACTAACTTTTCCTCACTAACAGCACACAGGTCACAATCCTTAGTGCTAGTCATAGAACCAACAGGGGAATCAATCAAAGTATACTCCCCACTCTCCAATGATAGGGCAGCAATATAACCCTTATTATCGAGAAATACCTGCCAGTGGAGACTTCCCAAGATAAACACCCCTGGCCTGGGGACGAATTCAGCGTAGGGAAATGATCGCCACGTAGACCATTGCCCCGTCGTGAGAGACCACATCTTCACCTCAGTCGTAGAGGTTGGGGCTGGGAACCAAGCAATCCTCACAATTCGGAAATCCTTTGCCACAGAAGAAACCTCCATACCCCAAAACACCCAAGAATTTTTTGATTGGACTGGAAAGTGGATTTTTTCGAAAGGAATAGACCTTAATTTTTTAATGGTTGGATTAATAACATAAACCCTGTCTCGGTGTGTCACACACAGACTAAAGTGGAAGCAACTGGCCATATACTCGACCTTCCCGTCCAACTCAGGGGCCGACCTCTGATTAAAATTGCTTCCACTGGCCGTAGAATCGTATTTCAATGGCACATTCCCGTAATATGAGACGGGCAAAAAGACGAACCTGTTCTTTGCAACCATCTTCTCCAGATGTCTTTTTTCAGAATTCCTTTGCCCCAAGCTTCTTCAGTAAGTCTTTGCTCACAAATTTCGTCGCTCCTATCGACTTGGAAGGAATTCCGACGAAAATCAAATTCAACAACTCCTCCGGTAAATCCGAAATGCAAGAATTTCGCGAACCCTCCATTGTTGTGATATTTCTTCTTGATTTTTTGCCGCGGTTTTTTTCAATAAACTCTGAAACAGTAATCACGACACAGTACAATGGGGGTACAAGGCACTCATCTTTGAATTTTTTAGCTTCGGGAAACGTAGCGACCATTGGTGAAAAGTTCAATCACTTCAAACGTCACTTTTTGCGGTTTTTTAGATGCCGATTTTTTTCTAAGAAAATAATTACATACAATTGTAGTTTTTTTCGGCATGGGGGACAATTTTAATTGGAAAAATCGAACGAAAACAAATATATGATCTAATACTTGGAAATCTTTTTAATTAAATTGAGGTATAGGTTTTATAAGTACCCAAAATTAGAGCATTTTAATTCAAGCAAAGCAGTTATTCCAAAAAATATAAAATTAGAGCATTTTAATTCAAGCAAAGCATTTTAATTAAAACATGATTTTAATTAATATTAACATGTGTAATCAAGCCGCCAAAAAAATCATACATCAAAAAGAATTTTTTTTGTGTGGAAATAAAATACGATTATGCATAATAGGCAGATCAGTTATTCATTTATCAAAAATACTGAATAATCGAGATTACACAACCATTACATAAATACCAAAATCGACCAGCCGCCAAAAAATTCAATGGTTATTCAATATTCAAATATTAGTTATTCAATGTCAGAAGAATGAATATTTTTTAAATAAAGTCTGCATAAGAATTATTCCAATCTCTAATTGCAATAGTTCTGATATATTTTTAATTGACTATTCCCTAAAATCAACCATTCATAGGCCTTCTAAAACGAGGGAGGGTCAAATTCTGAAAACGGGTCTTTTTACGGTGGATTTGTTGAGTGCACACAATCCGGCAAAAACCCCACAGGTTTTTTTACAGTGTATATAATTTTTTTAAGGACAAATAAATTTTCCACAACAAATATCCAATTACCTAATTCGTCGAGCAGGTTAAATAGTCAAAATCCGGCTGAAAAACCCACTAAGGGAGGGAGGGGGATCTTTTGAACGGTCACAAACCGGCAAAAAACCCACTAAGGGAAAAAAATATAAATAAAAAAATCCTACATATTATGTAAATATGGGAGAGAAGACATGCTCGTACAAAAACCAGAGCGATTTTTTTTTTGCGTGCACAAACTGGTGCACCCCCCTAAGGGGGAACAAATGTAAATCGACCTTACCACCTAGCGTAGAGTATAATACTAAAGTTGTATACGGTGTTCTCAGTCATGTTAATGAAGCTGTTAACGAGCAGCATAAACATGTTTACAAAGCTATATGGTTCAGGTATATTGTGCTTTTTTTATAGGTTTATGTAGGGATAAATCGGTTAGTTTGGGGTATGGGGTGACTGGAGGGAGGAAGAGTGGTAAAAGGAGCTTTCTGAATTCCCGAAAAAGAAAATCTAGTTGTCACTTTTGACCAGTTTTTTTCATCGACTAACTTGTCACATATGAGCAATTCCGAAAAATAAAACCCATTAATAATCTAACTCTAATACTGTAATGCTTTAATTAATTCCATTAATTCAAACAAGAGTGTCACTCTCTGAAATTAATTTGAACAAATATATAAACTCAATAAATATTACAAGCCCAATATGCACTCTCCCAAATTAAAATACACAAACATTTAACTTACAGATTTTTTGTGTAGATCCCAAAATACCAAATAAGCCCATTATTATAGTTATAGATTGTTCGGTGGGGGTGAAAATTTGAATATAGCTTTGGGCAAGGAAAGTTAACCGTTATTTTTTTAGACAATAATTTTGATTTAATTCTGAGTACCTAAAAACAGTGGAATAAATTTAAAATAATTCTCGATATTAATATCAATACCCAAAAATAATTGTTTCCTATTAACCAAAACGATTAGTCCGTAAAAAAAAAAAGTTGATCAGTTATTCAGAATATGTAGATCAGTTATTCATTTTCAAAAGAGTGGACAAAATTAACCCATGTCTTGCATACCAAGAGAATAATTGTACTATGTTACAATTAAATCCAGTATAATATTTTTTCTGAATAATTTTAGACCAGCTAATACATTAGCCCAATAATTTTAAAAACTCCCAAAAAATTAAAAGTCCATTCCCCCCAATATGGATCAAGTGCTTTCCGTCTAAGATAAACCCTGTTAGTGTGGTGAATGGTAAAAAGGGAAAATGGTGGGGTTAATTGTAATAGTGTCTATAGAAGTGGTGTTATATGTTACTAACCCATATGTTTATTCATATTAAAAAAAATGATCACGCCGGAAACAAAAAAAAACCAACGGTTATGCAAAAAATATAGCACCACTTCTGCGTACCAATTTGAATAATTGCATTATGTTACAGTTAAATCCATTATAATCTTTCTGAATTTTAACGCACAACCTATACATTAGCGCAACAAATTTAAAAACATCAAAAAAAATTCGAAGCCCATTCATTC
The DNA here is from genome assembly GCA_947034835.1 of Ballota nigra. Lineage (NCBI taxonomy): Eukaryota > Viridiplantae > Streptophyta > Magnoliopsida > Lamiales > Lamiaceae > Ballota > Ballota nigra. The sequence goes on along the minus strand of OX344720.1, from coordinate 82,943,618 downwards.
AAAATTAAAGGAAACCCCATTAATAATCTAACTCTAATATTGTAATGCCTTAATCTAACTCTAATATTGTACTTCTTTATTCATATTTAACCAATCGATCACCCCGTGAAAAAAAAAACCAACAATTATGCAGAACATGAAGATTAGTTATTCATTTTCAAAATATTGAATAAATCGTAACCCATACCTGCATAACATTTGAATAACTCTATTACGTTACAATTAAACCCATTATAATCTTTTTTAATTTAAAAGCCCAAATAATATATTAGTCCAACAGATTTAAAAACCAAAAATAAAATTAAAAGCCCATGCATTTAGAATTAAAAACCCTGATTTTTTTATGCCCCTAGCGCAACAAATTTAAAAACCCCAAAAAAATTCAAACTCCATTCATTAAAAATTAATAGGCCATCCCCCAAATCTGGACAATATTAATTAACCAGTTTTTTTCGTGCCCCTACTTGTCACGTTTGATCAATTCCAAAAAAGGAAATCCATTAATAATGTGTCGTTTCAGTAATGCTTATTAATTCAAACAAGAGTGTCACTATCTGAAACTAATTCTGAGTACCCAAAATTCTGGGAATAAAGTAACCAAAAAAATCAGGCCGGAAAAAAAAAATCCAACCGTTATGCATAATATTTAGATCAGTTATTCATTTTCAAAATAGTGAATAATAGTAACCCATGTCTTGCATACCAAGAGAATAATTGTATTAGGTTATGCAGAACATGAAGATTAGTTATTCATTTTCAAAATATTGAATAAATCGTAACCCATGCCTGCATAACATTTGAATAACTTTATTACGTTACAATTAAACCCATTATAATCTTTTTGAATTTAAAAGCCCAAATAATATATTAGCCCAACAGATTTAAAAACCAAAAATAAAATTAAAAGTCCATGCATTTAGAATTAAAACCCCTGATATTTTTGTGCCCCTAGCGCAACAAATTTAAAAACCCCAAAAAAATTCAAACTCCATTCATTAAAAATTAATAGGCCATCCCTCAAATCTGGACAATATTAATTAACCAGTTTTTTTCGTGCCCCTACTTGTCACATTTTATCAATTCCGAAAAAGGAAACCCACTAATAATGTGTCGTTTCAGTAATGCTTATTAATTCAAACAAGAGTGTCACTATCTGAAATTAATTCTGAGTGCCCCAAATTCTGGGAATAAAGTAACCAAAAAAATCAGGCCGGAAAAAAAATAAAAATAAAAAATCCAACCGTTATGCAGAATATTAGATCAGTTATTCATTTTCAAAATAGTGAATAATAGTAATACATGTCTTGCATACCAAGAGAATAATTGTATTAGGTTACAATAAAATCCATTATAATATTTTTTCTGAATAATTATAGACCAACTAATACATTAGCCCAAAAAAATGAAAAGTCCATTCATGAAAAATTAAAAGCACATTCCCCCATTTAGGTGAATATTAATTAACCTGAATTTTTTGTACGTCTGATCAATTCCGAAAAACGAGGCCCATTAATATTATAAGCCCAACAAATATTTAACAAGCCCAATACGCACTCTCGCAAATTTTTTAAAACCCCAACATGGTTATAAGTAACATATTTATTTTTTATATCCTAAAACACCAAAGAAGTCCATTATTGTAGTTATGCATTTAAAAGTCCATGATTACATTTATGCATCTAAAAAATACATTATTATAGTTATTATAATATTTTTTCTAATAATTCCAGTATACTCTAAAATGTCTATTTATTGAAATTCATACCCTAAAAACACCTAATTGAAAAACTTCGAATATTTTTCTAGGTATTCAAGAATAATCATAAAAATTTAATCAACGTCTCATTCTACCAAATAAAAAAAAAAAAACTTCTAAAGTTGAGAATCACCCCAAATAGACCACCTCACCGTAGTAAAAAAATACATCCCAAGTTAAAAAAATTCAAATCCCAATTTGCAGCACTCAACATTTCAATGATTAAAATATATCAAACGCACTTTCACAGCCCATACTCAAATTAATATGAGTAGTACAAGGATAACTCCATATTAACAAAAGAAAACCACAAACAGTGCATATTAACTACCACCACATAATTGTTTATGGAGGAATCCAACAACTAAATCTAACACTAATATTTTTTTTACATCTTCTGCATAATAATAAGTAAAAAAAAATCAGTAGAATTTTTTGTCTTACTGAAGTCAACAAAAATCTATTCCCCCACATAATTCATCCTACAATTCTCATCAAATAATTACGGTATCTGGGTCCAGAAACCAATTTACCATTTTCAAACGGTAATTTCCCGACTTTTCATTAGTATACGCGCCCTTCTTGGAAGTTTTCCGCAGCAGTAAGTTCTCCATTAAATGGCAAACAACAACCCCGCAATCAACCGAACCTGGGCTCTGCTGGACACAATCCTCAGAAACAGGCAATACCAGCTGCTTCATAAGGAAGGGATGGTTCGACTCGATTTTTTTGTATGCATCCCTAATTTTCTTATGAATATACCTGACCTGCAAAACCAAAAAGTATTATGTCATTTACACCTTACATTTTCAAAACAACAGTTAAATGAAGTTTAGATATGATCTGTCTCACCACAATATATGACGCTGTCAAGTGGGGATCTACCGTTTCCTTTCTGGTGTAAGAGGAATTATAGAACTTCCATTCTGCTCTTCGTAAATTAAACGTAGCAGCGTCCAATGGAACCCCAACCTCCTACTTGAAGAGTCTCCTTCGCCAGCAAGCAAAGGGAACACCAAGACGTCCATGTTCAAGCAATCCTCTATCCGGTCATCAATCAATGCTTTCAGCGCACTGGGGTTATTTTTGCTTCCACTTTTTATCAAACTCTGCATGTCAATCAAATATTAGTTTTAATACAATACACGGACATCATGAAAAATAAAAGGATACACAACATACCCAACATTTCGAGGTGAATATCATCGTTGTTTTGGACTTTTCATTAATTCTCCCATACTTCTTTATCAACAGCTCACCCCATGAATCAATAATCTACATATTCAGTAGTTAGACAAATAAATAAATACTTCATTTTTTGTACAAGTAGTACTTGTTAAAATCATCAAATCATGGAGTAAAACGTTTTACCGGACCGCTGTAGCACTTGTATTGCAGTATGTCAATTATATTTCCAACTGTTACTTGCGCTAACGGCTCTTCCCCAACCCAAATAGCGTGACTATAAAATCAATAATTATTAGTAACACACCCCTAATAAAAAATGTAAAAAAAAAACAACACAAATGTAGAATAATGATTATTTTAACTACCTTTCCCCTTCAGTTTTCAAATAGTACTCAATCTCATTTATGTGGACCTGTTGTAATTTCTTCACAGAAATGCATTGCTTGCTCCACTTGAATGTCTTGCAATTGATTGGTAATCGTTCAGTTTCATTCTCAGGCCTTTCTTCAACCAGATTAACCAAATCTCCGGTGTTCATCTGTGGTGTAGTCTCTACTGGTTTCCTATCTTCTTTAATTGTTCTTTCCTTCACCCGCAAACACATTGAACTTGGAGTTTGATGTCGAGTTGTCCTCACTTGTTTGACACAAGGTGTTATATCCTGATCCATAACATCCATATTTCCTGTCACCGGTTTTTCATCAACTTTATCAATCATCTCCTGATTGCATTGCTTTGATTTTATATTACTCTCGTAATCCAGCGCTATTGCATCAATCTTCGCCCATGATTCTGGATTCTGCAATACTTGTGTTTCACTGGGCCCACCATCATCATCCTCAATGCTATGAGGGGCAGGGGTGAAATCTGTTAGCATAATTCTCCCCCCAGCACAAGTTTCTGGGTTATTGTATTTCAGGCTCTCAGGATCAGCAATCGAACCTCCTAATAATGATTGTGCAGGATCAATACCAACCACAAAAGACCCATCGTTTCTCTCACTCAATCTCGTCTCACCAACACTACTCTCTCCTTTCTCAAATATTCTTTCAACAGACATACTCTCTTTTCCTATTTCCACCTTTGCTCCAACCCCAGTATCCACCAAGTCATAATTATTTTTCTCCACCATAACCTGTCTGTTATTTTCAACAAACACATCACAAGCTGGAACGCCAGCCTCAGCAATTTTTCCAACCAAAACCTCATTCTCAGAACGCAAAGTAGTGATGCATTCATCTATTTTCCTAATTTCCAGCTCAAACCACTTTTTTATTTTCTCCAACGTCTGATTTATATTACTCACATCTGCTTTCAACTTGCACAAGTCGTCATCTCTAACATCTATGAAACTTTCCTCTATAGCCCCCAGAACACTCTTGATCTCAGCATCCGCTTTATCATGTGGTGTTAAGTAAGGAGTCAGACCTATACTCCAGGTTGGCTCAACATTGCCATGAACCCCACATTGGTCCAAGCCATTTAACGGTTTCGGACCCCCAGAGTGGTTAACCGACACATCATTATCTTCTACATCCATCTCGTCAATGCACACTGCTTCATTTGTTCCTGCTGGAACAACATCCTCATCACTTGAAATTAAACAAGCGGGATCATTTTCAAACTTACCACTATCTTTGAATTTGACATGTCGCATATCACCCAACTTAATCAACTCCTCTCTTTCAAAAGAAGTAGATCTAAGCCACAATTTTTCGACCTAAAACCATTGATAAAAAAGAAATTAACAAAAAAATTGTCTGTGTTATTTTTAAACTGGACAGCAATAACCTAGGCTATGTTTACTTTATCGATTAGGATTGTTTAGTTAAAGTTAATTTAGTCCAGCATGATAAGTTATACACATTTACCAACGGTTTACTTGGGTAGTCAAACATAGAATTAAATTTTCTTTATCTTGTTTACTTGGATTGTCAAACGTAAGATTAAAAATAGGAACTAAACTTTAAATTACTTAAATGCCCTTAACCTTTCATGAATTAACATTTGTGATATAATATGTACCAATGGAAACCCTACCATTATCTACCCTCCCCACCGATGTCAATCCACTTTCATCGCTTTGTCATCGACAGACGTCGTATCCAATTTCTTGGCCAACGCCATTGACCTTGAACAATTTGGCAATTGCGTGAACAGGCACTCATTTCACCCACAATTTGTTCGGCTTATTATCACATGAACTCACCTACTCGATTTTGTCAAAATTTCTTAGATTTGAAGAACTATGTTCGTTGTTTTGTGGTCGACTATATATCTTCAAGGATTTGATGACGTGAATCACCTCGGTTCAAACCATCGCATGACTGGTTAGTATTTTAAAATGCTGCCCATATTTTTTTAATTCCGGCTGATTTCAATTTTTTTTGATGTGGTATGTCTCCATGTTTAGTAATTTCTAAAAAAATTTGGACCTCTCGATATATATATATATATATATATATATATATATATATATATATATATTCGAAATTGAACTGGGAAATTGGACCAGTCTTGGGATAAAAAAAATAGCTAAACTGAAATCATTTAATTGTGGATGTTAATGGTGTTGGTAAAGAACAAAGTTTAGAACAGAGACTTTTATTGATGATGTTTTTTTCTCAGGGATGCTCAAATCATAGTTCCTTTGGTAAAGAACAGCAGTTGAAGTTCAATTCCAAGCATTTTTTAGATAATTAATAGGAATCAATCGATTTCTCTGTAACTCCGGCAGTCCAGATTGAAGATCCCCTCAATTTTGCGACTGCTCTCTCAATTCGGCCCAAGACATAGATAACAATTTTCAGATCAAGCGCATAATTTAGGGTAGACGAGAATGAAATATGAGAAACCTTTATACCTTCATCGCGGTCTGCTCAAAGAATCGAAGCACAGTAGTTTGCCCAGTAGCCCTCTCTCTCCGCGATCTGTGAACCCTAGTTTCCAAGTCCTGCCCAAAAAAATGGAGTGATAAGAATTATTTTAAGGACAAAATGGTCAAAACAAACATGAACAGTATAATAGATTTCTTAAACCTCCCATCTTTGGCCGGATAGAAAATGGCAAATAGGAAGCCTTTAACCCGGGTATTCGAGATTACTCGTAAAAATTAACTCAAAATGTAAACAGCTTACATAGGTCTACTATTAGTCTAATTGGACTTTATCTTACAAAGTAAACATAGCCCTACTAGTTTAATTGAATATAAGACCTATACAATTGTTCACCTTCCCAATTTTTATAGTCGCACACGACCAATGGCATTGTGTACTGCCCTCATATCCCAATTCAAAAATCGAGGGAATGTAACCTTACGGGGTGATGCAACTATGTTTGTGTGCTCGCAGAACCAATACTAAAAGTAAAAATACCAAAAAAAATCACAATCAGCTATATGTCATATATAACTGTATTAAAAAAATAAGTCGAGAAAAAATTCATACCGCAAAATTACTCCACACCCCCCAGCATTCATCTTGTCGCTTGTTTTTATCTGGCTCTTGAAGTAATCAACAATATATGTGCTCCAATCATATTAGCAAATCTCTTCAAACTTCTCCAAGTATTCCGGAATGTGAGGTTGAATAGCACCGCTTTTGTTTGGACTAAACAAAGAAGCCATCATAAAACATACAACCAGTCTGGCAACATCCATATAACTCTCCTTATCAAACCCCCCCAATGATTGCTCCAGTTTTTTAAAAATTACAGAACGATACAACACCAAGTATTTTGTTCGGTGGTTCATCAAGCCTTTGAACACACGTTTCACCCAATTCGACGAAACATACTCTGCACCAGTCTGATCTATATCTCTTGACCCACAGCTAATCCCAAATATTAGCTGTGCATCATTACTCAAAAGCGGAACCCTTGTACCCCCAATAATGAAGGTCTCCGACTCAAAGTCGAAAGTCCGCATTATCCTAATGATGTCATCCTCGTACTTTTGGCATGGCCTCAACATTTTCTCATACCCCCTTTTATAGATAGACTTGAATAAGAACCAAAACGGTGTTAACCTTATTTTTTGAATATGCCCTTCTTTAAATTCCAACCCGTTGATATCTTTGATCAATGAACGCAGGTTAGACCTGTAGAAAGTCTCTTTTTTGCTACAGATATCCCACCTGAATAAACAGTATTCATCAACCTATCTATATCCGTCTTCAAAAAATTAAATTAATTTGAACAAGTCAATTGGAACAAGTCAAGTTCTGCATAGCAAAGTCAAATTAGGTGGGAATAACATTCTTTATAAGCTTAATAACTGCAAAAGAATTCTGCATAACAGGAATAACTACATCAGAAACTTACCAAATACGTTCAAAGGCCGCAAGACATGTTTTGGCTGATGTTCCCTATCTCCACCATTTTTTTGGTCGGTAAATAGAACTTTATTCTTTGATTTCCCTATACAGCAAATTTTTACCGTTTTAAAACCAAAACACTACCTTATACAATCATACAAGCTACAAGCTAACTATGAAGAATACCTTTCTTGTTCTGTGGCAAGTCAGTATCTTCTTTTAATGTTTCATGATGTGATACCTTTTCCTTCGGTACTGCAATTTTTCAAGATTTATATTAAATCAATACACCAGTATTTATTGCGTGAACATAAAAGGGTTACCTGGACTTAGGTTACAAACATTTCGACCTATCTTTCTTAGCTCTGGACTTGAAGCATCTGAAATAAAAACACCTTTTAATACTATTGTCAATTAGAATTCTATCATGGCTAGAAAATATTAAGTATTTTACCCGATTCAACAACTTTTGACCGTGTTCGTCCTCTTCTAACAACCACTGTACTATCATTTTCTAATAAAAAAAGAACAAACAAAATCAATTTAACAACAAAAATCAAACATGAATCACATAAACTCTAAAAAAAATCATTTATCCCTGTAGTTTTGTCCAAAAATACATGTTTCAGTAGTTTGGTCATTTCTTCGACTACGCAATCTACTCGAACTTCTATGATCATTTACTGAAAATTTAATCAATGATTATTCAGTTGAGACATAATTTAAAGGCACAACAAATACAGTTCACATTCACAAACTGTTTTACCTATCTCACTAGTATTCGACCTTTTCCTGCTTACCCTAACTACCTCAGCACTCTCAGGTTCTGCATAATAACATAACACCACATTACCCACAGTAGCAAAAACTGTATAAATCTTCACAAATATTTTTTATCAAGCTTAGAGTGAGTGTCCTGTTATTTTTTACCTGAATCGGATGTATAAACATATCGAAGGACCCTTCTACCTGGGATTTGGAGTCAATAAGTAAACATATTATCACATAATAACCTTTGTAAACTGCAGAAATTTATAAGAATTAAAAAATCAGGCTAAAGATGAATAACCTCTCTTCTTGTTACCACCTTCCACAAACAGAACTTTCGAGCTACGAGAACCTGTATATTATTCATTTATATAGAAGGCGTGCATGCTATTAATCGGTCGGCAAAATATAGGGCATATAAAAAAAGTTAGGATTTAAACAACAGATAAAGCTACCTCTTAATCCAAGTCGATTTTCTTTATCAACACTCTTCCTCCTTCTAGTGGTGATCGTTGAAACGTCCTCGAACTCACTTTCAAAGTCTGAATCGTCTTCTCTAAGAATGCGTCTCTTTTGCCCCATCTCTAATGCACAAGCAATTCTAGGAAGAGAAACAAAATGTTGAATAATCGAAACAATCGGAAATATTCAAAACAAAAAATGAAGAACGGGTTTGATTAATGTAGCAAAATGAAAAATGGAAACAACTGAAATTGTATAACCTAAACCGCACCTTGATCACCCTTTTTGGTTTTTCTTCACCCCCTCCCCCAATTTTTGATTTTCAAAATTAAACCGGGGGTGGGTAACCTCTGGGAAGAACTAGCCTCAGCCGACAACTCGTCGCGTCTAATCAAGCATGGGGAACCGGTGGGGAGGGGGTGGGGGGTGTGAGGTGGGAGCTGGAAGTCGTGGGGTGGTCAGCTGGGAAGTTTTGTGGTGGTGTCCCACCCAAAGTGTGGTGAATGGTAATGAAGGGAAAATGGTGGGGTTAATTGTAATAGTGTCTATAGAAGTGGTGCTATATGTTACTAACCCAAAATATAATAAATCCACCCATGAAGTGGATATGGTTGAGGGAAGTTAGTGAATAACTTTCATTCTCAACCAATATATAGATGATACGGTAGTTTTAATAGTATGATAATGAGAATTCTGATTCTCTCTCTAAACTCTCTGCGAATATTGACTTCTCTCCTAAGCAAAAATATTGCAGAAGAATTCTGGGAGAATTCTTCATCACACAAATATATATCATACTTATACTCAAACAAAGGCATTTATATTGTGGATTATGAACCAATTCGTGAAGTAATTCTAGTAATTGAGTTCTGACTATGAGGATCACAGATTATACGTAGAATCCAACCGGCTCGAATTCATTCCGCTGTAATTACGAGGTTGGTCGTTCCAACTCCCCTTATGTAATAATCAAAAGTCCAACATTGGTATCAGAGCCAATGTATTGGATTCTCGTATGTGAATCCATGTCTAAAGTATAAATTTTACTGTTTTGATTCATATACATAAGAAAACAGTATTTTTCAAAAATTTTGAATTTTTTGAAATGGTGGAATTTGGCTATGAAAAATTTACTGTATGTAGCATATATTATGAGAATGATTTCTGCAAAATTTCAAAAAATTTGGTCAAGCCGTTAGGGAGAAAAAATTCAGTCTTTGAATTTTTTTCGAAACTTTGACCACAAATTACGAACTGTATATAATGAGTCGTGATGATTTCTTATTACTGGATTAAATTACCTTGAAAGAGGATTCCATTGATATAAAGTTTGTGAATTTTGGTCAAATATTGAGTGAGTTATGAATTTTACAAGTTTTGGTAATTTTCTGGAATTTTTTTGTGAACAAAAACTTCAATCAGAAATTTCCGAAATGAAATTGAGAAAGTTGGTTTTTGTTCTTGTTGTTGGATGAATCTATGTTAAATAAAGATTTCATCTATGTATTGTTCATCAATTTTGGTCAAGTATGGAGTGAGATATGATTTTTTACAATTTATATAATTGTTCTTCGATCCAAAAAGTTAGGAGATGAAAATGAATGAATTAGGATTTGTTCTTATTTTTGGATGATTCTACATTTAATTGGAATTTCATCCATGTTTCGTTTGTAATTTTTGGATAAGAAACGAGTTAGATATGAATTTTTGAAAATTTCTTCGTACTGAGGCCAAATTTGCAAAGTTTCAGAAACTTTGTGGGTTGTTTAAAGAGAATTAGATATTCTCTTATGACCTAATTGTCATTTTTGAAACTTTAATGTTGACCAAATCATGAACTGGTCAACAAAAGGTCAAACTGAACCGGTGCCTAGCATACCGGACCGCGAACCAAACCGAACTTGAACCGGGTCAAACTCGGTCCAACCGGTTTGACCGGGAGGACCGAACCGGCAGCAGCCCGGCGCAGGCCGGTGACTTTCTGGCAGTGATACGGCGGTTTTCCGACGACACAGAGGCAGTTTTCCGACGATCGGAGATGGTTTTCCGGCAATTTTTTGTGGTTTTCCGGTCATGAAAAGTGGTTTTCCGGTAGTGATCAGTGGTTTTCCGGAGGTCAGCGCGGCGGTCCGGTGGTGGCCGGCGGCGGCGCTACGGTATTCCGGCAATGGAATCTACTTCCGGCGATATTCGCTCATGCAATCTTGTTTTGGCTCGTTTGGGCTCATTTTAACTCCATTTTGGATGCCGAAAATTCCAGTGTGCTCGTTTTTCAGTGTAGAATCTGAATTTGTATAGTATAAAAGTGTTTGAACAAGGGATGTTTAATTACTTATTTATCTATTTAAATGAGAACCATAATTAAATTTATAGCACTTGTGAATTAGCTAATTACACTAAACAATCCAGTTTTCTTAGTGTAATTATGAGCTTTAAATTCATGTGTTAAAATTTTAATTATATAAATGTTCAAATGGTTGTTCATTTTATGGATATATGTCGAATAAAGTGAACAATTAAAGTTCTCCGGATTCGATTTGATGAAGTTGAGATATGTTGAGATACGCCAATTTTATAAAGATGTATAGTTTATAGCTCATTTATTATTTTATAAGAGAGTTTCAACTTTATAGCTCAAATTTAATAACAATTGAAATTTGAGCTAGGACACATCTAGGAGAACTTATGGTTTTCTGGGATAGATGTTTGTTTATGTTGGAACCTTATGAAAATTGTGGAATACTATGAAAGATATTATTAATATGATTTCAAGAAAATAAGATGTGAAATCAACTTGTTTTGTGTACAAAAAATGATTCGACGATCCAATGTTCTTAACTTGAAAAGTCAAAGCAATTTTTGGGTGATGAATCTATTTTTGTCATATTTTTCATAATGAGTACCATAATAGTACTCTATGAGCGTATAAATTGCATCGAAGATTATCGTTAAATCTTCAAGATATTGTCTGAAGGTGATGCTAAAACAGGATTAAAATTAGAATAACCTTAGTATTTATTTTTGACTTAAATGATTGATGTTTACCTTACTATTTTAGTTATTTGATTTATGACATGATTATGCTTTATACATTTAATATTGATTGAACATCATTAAAGCATGTTACTATCATGTCGTTGAGTGGGAGTTTTAACTGTTTTTTTTTTTTTTTGGATTAGATGCTAGAACTTAAGATTTTGTTCATGTTTTTGGAACTGAATCTGTTTAATGAGGATACTTTATTAGATTGATGATTAATAACTTTAAGTTATTTTTCGATATCGAATTTTGTATCGAATTTTTTCAGATGTCAGTTAGCTTAACAAGTTCAGGGAACTGTGTAGTGAAAGAGGCATAAATTGACAAATATCAAAACTTTGTATACCAGTGTACAATGGTGTAGCTGAAAGAAGTTTTGAACATTGTTGGAAGTGATGAGATCCAATTGAACTCTGGACACGTGAATTGACTGATCTAAGTAAGCTTGGGATCTTGGGATCAACAACTTGTGTACATAACTATGCGAGTTAGTACTAAGAGTTGGGTCCAGTCATAAATGTGTCTTCATAAGATGCTTTGTTAAATCCCCTTGTTACGTGATGATTGGTGTTCATTGAATTGAAAGTAGTACATTAGATAGAATCACATGATATTAATTTTATTGGAAATTGAATTTTCTAGTAGGGGCAGCATTATTTGGATGTTAAACCACTCTGAGATTAGAATAATCACTCTATCAGATCCAAGTGGGAGTGATTTAATGTGATTTTTAATAGATGTTTACCCATTAAAAATCAGATGGATCTTGATGAGAGTAATTATCTAGAGGAAATATCATCTACAGAATTTCACAACATTTTAATCTCTTCTGATACTAGGAAACATGTGCTTGAGAAGTATCATGATCTCCAGAAAATATGATAAATCTTTAGGGAATGAGAAACCTACAGACGTTTGAGAGGTTCTATCTTGTTCTAGTAAAAGATTGATGAAATAAAGCAATAGAAGAAGTTATAGAGGTGATGAAATTAAATCAAGTTTGGAAACTTGTAATTTTTTCATCGAGACACAAAATAGTTGAGAATGTGAATTCTCAAAAGTCAAAGAAAGATCAATGGGTCTCACTTGAGGTGACCAAGTTCACATGATAGAAAAGATTATACTCTAAAAGGGGATGTATAAATTTTTCTATATGATGTGAGTTGTACCTTGATTCGCCACAACTCTAGCTAAAGTAAATTATGATTTTGAATTACATAAAGATGGACATTAAACATTGTATTTTCTCAACGGAGAGTTAGAAGAAGAAATCTACATGTAAAGCGGTATGATTCTTTCTTCAAGGAGGATATGTTTGTAAATTGAGGAAGTCAATTTACTGAATTAAACAATCCTCAAAGACAGTGGAACTGAGACTTTATTAAATGATTGTCTCATTAACTTTGTTATAATAGACAAAGGCCACTGTGTTTATGTTGAACGGTCCAAGACAATTTTTTGTAATTCTATCACTAGTTGATGATACATTGGCTAGAATTATAACAATGAGTATGTTTCTTGGTGAAAAGATTCAATTGAATTCATTCAAAGAAATTACTTGAGTTGTCTCAAGAGGCATACATAAAGAGTCTTCTAAGAATGATTCGGAATGAACCTTGAGAATGTGTTGATACTCATGTTATAAAAGAGCGAGTCATTGAACTATGATTAGTGTCTGAGAACTCTAAATATGAAATGTTTAGTACCATATGAAAATGAAATTGGATGTTTGATATTTGCTAAATTGTGCACGCATCGAGACAGTTGTTGAGTTGTTTGTCTTGGTTAGCAGATATCAATTAATCTGGAAAAACACATTGAAGATAGTGTGAGAGATTTTGAGATTCTAAAGGGTACTGCATATTATTATCTCGAGGAGATAATCTAGAATTAAAAGAATATACAGACAACAATTGGAATTGTGATTTAGATGGATATAAATAAAATTCCAATTATGCCTTCTTGCTTAAGTGAGAAGCAATCTAAAGGCATACCATGAACTAGATCTGTATAGCACTGTCCACTAAGGAAGTCGAGTTTGTGGCATGTGCATTTGCAGTCCAATATGTAGTTTGATTGAGAGATTTCTAGATATCTTTGGAAATAGTAAGCACTTCAAAGGAAGTTGTGATGATTCATTGTGGAATCAAACTGTCGAGTGGGAGTTGTAGTGATTCGTTGTGGAATCAAACACTCCAGTGGGAGCTGTAATTGTACATTATGGAATAAAACACTCCAGTGGGAGTTATTCCAATTCATTGTGAGAACAAAACGGCTAAAGCTTACTCTGAATATTTCAAGTATCAAGAAAATCAAACATCTTAATATAAAGTTTGACTTTGTAAGTGCGTTACAAAGTAGAAACAAATATTTCCTAAAAGATTCTCTACTCGTTTAATGTTAGCAAATTCACTTGACAACACTTCACAAGAGATGTTTAGGACATCTATGGTTAATGTTCTTGCGTGGATTTGAACATGGTACGATGTAGATGTTAATGTTCCTGAAAGGTTTATGTATTGTGAATTATATGAAAGGTTCATATAATAGTATGTCAACAAGTAAAGATTAGCTATCTCATACGAGTAATCGCCTCTTACATCTGAGTATGTGAAGAGATGAGATTATTTGAAAGATAATCGTAAGAGATTTTACCACAAATCTATTTAACTTGTTATAAAGCTAAATCAGTGGATTTCTGGACGAAAGTGGGAGGAAATTCAAGTTAAGTGTTGAGGATACACTTAAACTATGATTTACACGATGTTAAATAAATAATTTTGATGACATACACTTCTATTCTTGGAAGTTTAGACATCGTGACATGTGTTTCATACCACATGTGCTAAGTTGACCATAAGGAAATGAGAAAGATATCCTCATTTTCTCATTGTATGAGGCATTGAGGTTTGGATAAGCCTCTTATAAGTACCCTTAAGACTTTCTACAATATTTCTAAGTCTTCACTTTAGTGTTGCTACTTTAGCATGTTACCAATAGCTATGAATTATAATGGCGATGCGGTGCATGTCTAGGAAAGCAGCTATAGTGGGAGTCTGTAGATATTTTGTATGAAAGGAAGGACATCTTTATTAATACTTTCTATTGTGTTCATTGACCGGTCAATCGAGTTGAGAGCTTGATTATGAACAAATAGATTCGATAAAGGTTGAATATGCTCTAATAAATTCAGGGGATTGAAAGAGATATGTCAATTTGTGTTGATCGAAAAGAGTTCCGAGGTATAACGAGAATTGAATTCTTCAAATAAATCTGGTTGAGTTGCTATATATCCTTAACAAGTGTATAGCGAGAAAACTCATATTCTCAAGAGTCACACGTTATATTTGCCTGTATGAATAAGTATAATGTGATAAGTATAAAGATGTGAAGTAGATGAGCGTAATGCTCAAACTTCATGTGTGAGTGGGAGATAAAAGTTATTTAATAAGAATTTATTAAATAAATAATAAATCAACCCATGAAGTGGATATGGTTGAGGGAAGTTAATGAATAACTTTCATTCTCAACCAATATATAGATGATACGGGAGTTTTAATAGTATGATAATGAGAATTTCTGATTCTCTCTCTAAACTCTCTGCGAATATTGACTTCTCTCCTAAGCAAAAATATTGCAGAAGAATTATGGGAGAATTCTTCATCACACAAATATATATCATACTTATACTCAAACAAAGACATTTATATTGTGGATTATGAACCAATTCGTGAAGTAATTCTAGTAATTGAGTTCTAACTATGAGGATCACGGATTATACGTAGAATCCAACCGGCTCGAATTCCTTCCGCTGTAATTACGAGGTTGGTCGTTCCAACTCCCCTTATGTGATAATCGAAAGTCCAACAGAGATTCTCATTCTTCATCCACACCTATAAATATCTATTACTCCCTCCGTCCCTTTATTATGTTCCCCTTTTGCCATTTTGGTCCGTCCCACTATAAACTTCTCATACCTTATTTGGAAATCAAATAATAATATTATATTCATCTATTTTATTCACATTCACTCATTTAACCACATTCTACTTTATTCTCTTCTCTCTCCATCACATCACTTGTACTATATCTATATTTTAACATTCATCTTAAATATTGTGCCCAAAAGTGAGGGGAACATAATAGAGGGACGGAGGGAGTATTATTCATCCCAATACAATTCACTTTATATCAATTTTCTCTCACTCAATCATTACCCACATATCACTTTTATCTCATTTACACTCTCTTTCCTATCTTTCTCTTACACATCCTACTTTACTCTTACACATGATTTGACATAAAATAAAATCTCACCCTACTAAAATCTCAAAACAAACACATACTTTTATTATCATCCAAGACTTTACATCTTGTGGATGTAAAGTCATGAATTCACACGCCCACCTAAATCCCGAAACAAACAAGCCCTAAATTTCCAATCCCTTTAGATAACTTTTGTAAAAACACACTAAGTTGTAAACACATACAACAAAAGCCAGTCAGTCTATGCCCAACTCCATAGATACCAAAATTTGATCACATTACAAAATGAAAAGGGAACAACATACATTAATATATGTACACTAAACCTCCTTGATCACATTCATACATAGGTTATTTATTAACAAAAATTAGTTGGCAAGGAATGATCAAAAGGTTGGAACAACCGCATCAACAACCTCGGAGCGTTTGGCAAACCTCCCTTTGACCCTCGGCCTCGTCTCTGCGTACGCCTTTCTTGAAGCGTAACGTATTGTTTTGTTGAACTTTCTATTCTTTCGTTTCTCTTTGTATCTCGACACCCTCGCTTCTCTGTCGATCCCTACGGCTCGACACGGAACGACTACGTTCTTCGATACATCAGCCATGCCCATGCCATTGTGGTCCGGCACAACTCCTACCTCAAATGATGGAGATGATACCTATTATACACATCATCATGGTATAAGTATTGGTAGCTAGTAAGATATGGTCATTTTGTGGGTCTGCTCTTAAATACTAATCTTGCTACATATTTGCAACTTTACTTTTTTATGGCAATCAAAAAACAAAAACTCATACCATTTTTCATCACATATATATTTTATGATTTGAACTACTAGAATTATATTTTAAAATAAAGTAAAATTTTATATGAAAATAATTATTGATTTTTTTATCTCAACTTTTAAAAATCTTGATGAAATAATTGATACACTTATCAAATATTTGATTCTGAACTATTTTCATATAAAACTATTATCATTAAAATAAAATGATGTATAAATATTGGGTTTCATAGATAAGATTTTCTCACACACTAGATCTTTGGTCACCTAACAATCTAATCCATTCTTAATCCTAAGTAACATTGTCAAATTAAATTAAGACTTGACCTCGAGCTAGCTTAAAATTTATACCAAATTAAACAAAGAGCATTTAATTCAATTTATACTAACAATAACTTTACTCAACCAACTCCTGACTTTTACTCAACAAGAAATTATTAGTATTTGGAAAAAGCAAAAGGCATCGAATCGAATATAGTATATTAAAAATAAAATAATAATTCATGAAAAAAATAAAATCAGAGGAAGGATGAAAGAACGTACACTTTGGGTAAAGGATTGTGAGGTGAAGTTGTACATGAAAGGCTTTGAACCCGAATAGTCCATATTGTACGCCGGAAGCCCGTCAGCGACCGGATCCGGATATTGACCCGACCCGTACTCGTTATTGTCTTCAACCGGCACAACTCCATCAGAAGAAGCCTGTTTCTGCTCAGCTTGACCCGGTTTATGCGGTCCGGATATCAGATGAAGATCCAGATACGGATCCATGTCACTGAACAAATACTCAGTCGATTTGTACCCGGAATCGACATCCGGTTTATTTTTCGGGTCGGGCAGGAGCCACGAGGCGGCCTCGGCCTCCTCCTCTGAGAATTCCTCGGCGGAGGCGGTAGGGCGGGAGGATCTCGCGGCGGAAACGGCGTCGTAGAAGGGGACGACGGGGAGGCGCTCGTGGCGGTGGGCGAGCGGATTCGCGGAGTGTATGTCGCCGTCGCACGCGGCGCAGAGCGCGGCCGCGTCGGCTTTACAGGTAACGGCGGAGGGTGCCTGCTCGCAGACTTCGCACACCCAGACGCGCGGGTGGCGCGAGGCCAGCTTGTTGGCGGCGTGGATTTCGCCGTCGCAGGTCGTGCAGAGGAAGGCGGAGTCCGCGCGGCAGAACACCGCGGCAGCCGCCGTCTGGCATGAATCACACGGCTTCGCCGTTAAACTCCAGCTTTCACCCCCCATTTTTGTTGATTATTGGTTCAATTTCTGGTTTCTCTTCCTGCTGATTGATCTTCGCTTCGCTGTTGTATAGAGAGAGAGAGAGCGAGAGGGGAAATCAATGGCGATGGGTTTACAATAATGTTGGTTTTAACACTGTAGTGTAGTGTGTAGAGTAAATGTAGCCTTTGGGGGTAAGCGAGAAAAAGGTGAGTATGGAGATCTAGCGAACAGCCAATGAGGAACCGAAACGCGGCAAAACCTTAGCCAAAAGAAGTTGGATTAGGAGATTTCTATTTCAATTGTTTTTTTAAATTATATTATAAATTAATGTAACTCTCCCACTTATTTCATGGCACATCGAAAAGTATGTTTTGACTATACTAAAAAAATATGATTAGATTTTGCTAAAAATTTACCCTAAAAATTGATTTTAAGAATAAATTCTTCAATATAATATAATCACACTTTAAATGTAATCAGTCTACATTTTTCAATATAAATAATTTCAATTATTTAATAAGTGCACTATGCATCTAGTCCATATGAGTTATGCGTTAAAATAAAATGGCACTAATTATTTGAATTGTTAGCATACAAATGAGGATTAATTTCATATTAATTTATGGTTTTTAAACCAAATTTTAATTTAATCATGATTTTTAATATTTTTATGAAAATTCAACACTCTTTATTTGTTTCATTTTGATACATACTTTAAGATTATGATATGATTTTTTAACCGCGTGTAGGATACTTCTCATGCCTTTTTTTAAACGATTTCATTTATATAGAGAAGTTTCCCATTTAAGTAATAATGCACTCTTATGAGTCAAAAAAATTATGTTGAAAATACAAATTATGTTTTAAATTGAAACCACTAAAGAATTGGTGAGTTTTTATAATATTAAAAATTATAATTAAATCGAGATTGAAGTAAAATTTGTAAATTAATACTCCCTCCGTTCCAATTTTGTTTTCTCATTTAGAAATAAAGTACATTCACTTTATTAAACTTCACCCTACAATTCAACTATTTTATTTATCTAAATACTATATTATTCACATTTCACCATTTTCAAGATTACTTTATATATTTAAATACTACATTTCAATTCTTGCATTAAAATTTGTGTAAAGTCAAACGGAAAAAAAAAATTGGAACGGATGGAGGATAAAATTAACCCTGCAAGTTAAGATAAGGAGTAAAAAACGGATAACATCTCCAATTGGCTAAAGCTCACATGCCTTATTAGGAGTAGACAAGGTTTATCATCTAGAATAAGCTCAACAATCTATCTCTTAAAAAGAATTAATACTAAATTTGAATGCCTGAAAATGTAGCAACCAGTTGTAAAATCAATAGTACCATTTGTACATAATAAGCGAGTTACTGGAATAACATTCAATTAAAAAAGGGCGCTGCTATTCACCCACGTAAAAATGCTATGTTCATCCGCCTCTAATTTTAACAAAAATATATTTAATAAAAAAATATCAATATACTCTTTATACAAAATAAAGATTAAATTTAATAAACGCTCACGCTTTCAACACTCGCCCAAATTTTAGAATTTAAGCAAAATTTTATATTCTTTCACACACAATGACATCATTAAAGAAGAAAAGGAAAAAAAAAGTATAATCATATAAATATAAATCACAGAGACAAAATTTAAATGAGGTTAACTTTTTTTTTTTTCTATAACTTGGTACACAACGAAAATAAAAAGAATTGGGTCTTCTTCTTCAGACGGTCAGGAAGGGAGGGGCTGGGGGTATACAAATTGATTGGGGGAGGCTTGCAAAAAATGAAAAAAAAAAAATAGAGATACGTAATGATGGTTTCAGTCTTGTAGATTTGGGAGGGGGATGTGGAAGGAAGAAATAAAGAAAGAAAGAAAATAGGGTTGATGATGGTGGTTTGTGGGGTCGGCACCATAAAAAAAAGTGTTGGTGTGTTATTTTTAAATAATTAAATTGGTGGGTGTGTATATTTATTGAATAATCTAAATATTGTATTAAGGTTATAATTGTAAATATTAAAGAGGTACATTAAGCAAAATAAAAGAATAAATATAATATATGATGAATTACCTTAGTAGTGGGTGAACAAAGTATTTTTGTGGGTGTTAATAGCCTCCCATTAAAAAATAATAGTTGTGTGAGATGAAATATAATTTGAAAATGATATTTTTACAATGTTTATTATATTTGGACTCAACTTTAATTTTGGGCCTACTTTTGGGCCTATAAGACAGGGATTATCAATGGACGCGGATATTTAACACCCCCCCCCACCCCCCCCCCCCCCCCCCCCCCCATTTTTAATTTGTTCACCCCTCCCCCCTATTTTCAAACAATGGCAAAAGTTCGAACAAATTTATCAAACAGAATGTAACGTGACAATGTTTGACTTTTTTTTCCAAACAATTGACAACATTTCGAATTTTTTTTATCAAACAAAACGTAAGACTATCTAACGTGATAATGTTTGACATTTATTTTCAAACAATTGACAAAAGTTCGAATTTTTTTATCAAACAATTGACAAAAGTTCGAAACTTTTTATCAAACATAACTTTTGTCATTGTTTGAAAATAGGGGGGTGAACAAATTAGGAGGAGGGGAGGGGGGGGGGGGGGGGGGGTGTTTTAAATATCCGCGTCCATTATCAGTGAGTATTATCTGATCTGATGGCATTCCAGTAAATGAGCGTGACGCACTAAGCTTATAGGTTAGCAAACTTTGGCCTCTCTTGAGGTTTTTATTTCCTCGATTGATGTTCCTTTTTCATTGTGGACGTTGTAGATGCCAATGTTAGGCATGTGGTGTGAATGAAATCGTTAATTTTCCTTTAAAAATATATATATGTGTTTATTATTTTTCATTTTACATAATTTTTTTCATCTGTTTTAATATACTTCAGAGAAAATAAATATTAATGATATTCTTGGTTGAGAGATATAGAGGTGAGAATGGAAATAGAATTATAAAAATTTATTTGATAGAGGAGTTTCATTCCATAAGTAGTGACATCATACCTTAAAACAAAGGAATTAATTTTTCCTCTTAAATTTGGGAGAAATGACTTTCATTTCCTAACAATTTTTTTTAATTATTCTTCATCTCACAAATTTTAATATAATTATTCATTCCCCATCATCTACCAAACACCGTAATTTTATGAAGTATGTTGATTTTATTTTTACTGCTATTATAACTATTTTTATTCACAATCCTTGTAATAAACCAAATACTTCCTAATTTGTACTAATTTATCATGTCATAAAATTATCTCATATAATTTTTTGACAAAGGAGGGAAAAACGAATTCAGTATCGATGCCATGTTGGGGGTAGAGTGGGGGTTAGAGTATAGTAGAGATAATGTGCTGTTTGGTTGAGTGAAAAAGACAAATAGGGGACAGAATAAGGGCTTATGGAATCGGGTCCCTGTATGGGTTGGGGACCTATAGGGCAATTTGGCCTCGTTCTAAATCTTTTATTATTCCATTCTCAGCCTTTAGATGGAGATTGCCTAAAAAGAAAAAGAAAAATCTTTAGATGAATTTAGAATTTAAGATTGATTCATTTAATTCTGAATTTAAAGATTTGATTTTAAAATGACTATCAAACACATTAATTTATTTAAGCAATAACTTAGATCCAAAATTTTAAAATCTTTACAATGTTTTACGAATTTAAAAGCAAACTTAAAACATTATCATTTGAATTCTTTCGAAAATCCCTTCATTTTCATAGGTGCATTCATTAGCTACTTTTCAAAGTTCTGAAATTGATTTCCCATTTCCCAACTATTTCCCCAAAATTAATGCAAGATCATCTCTTTCATTTCGTGGTATGAAAACATTATCTTAAAATAAAATTAAATTGATCAATATTTCCATGTGAAAAATTGGTCAAAAATATTAACTAAAGTTTTGTCTTACAAAATAAAATCTTTTAGACAGTATCGCACAAGACCTCAGTACAATTTTTTATTAAAAAGTAATTCAAATCTAAACTATTTACAAAAAAGTTCATTAATATATTGAATTATAAATACTCTCGGTGTATGAAATTAAGCTGTAGTTATTTTACAAAATTTCTTGCAATAGATGCAATCTAATATACAGGCAAATTTCCTATCATAATATATACATTATCCAAACCAATCTACATAGATATAAGATGTTCAATAATTTTTCGGCATTATCAGAATAAAAGTCATATTTATGTTGTTCAAAGTATTAGTCAGATGTTGGGAGTGAATCATCAAACCTTTGAAGTCGCCTGTCCGCCTTGTTGATTCAGAACCGTAGCTGCCAACGACGCGCCTGTTGCCATTGGGAGGCTCGATTGCATATATGATGAGCGATGTAACTGCAGCTATTCCGACAAGCTCTCAAGACTCGGACTAGATTTGGAACATCAATCTGGATTTCATAGATGATGAACAATGTGCAATCTTGCTTCTGAAATATCAGGGAGAGGATAAGAATCTACCCGGAAGGCATGCATTTAGGAAATAAATTAATGCACAACAAAATGTGATGCAATTACATGCGTTTTTAGAGATTAAAAAAGGAAGGAGTGAGAAGGGAGAAAGAGCTCAGATTACCATTCATCGATCAATTGCAAAGTGTTTTGGTTAACTAGCAGACTGAACCTCATCAAAGCTAATTCCTCAACCCATACCTATAAAAGAAAATAAACAACAAACAAAACAAAAAAATTAAGGTGAAGTTGTATAATGACATATTTTCCATGATAGTTACATATATGAGTGCACTATCAAGTTCCAGTGCATAAATCAAAAAGGTTAGTTATAAAAATGAATAGAACTTGTTGCATGTTTCAAAAGATTTTCAGGGAACGATTTTGCAAATTGGAATTCTTCGAAAAGACTTACTCCAAGGTCTAGGCTGAATCACACACTTTCAGCACTCTTGTGCTCAGAATACAAAAAGGGAGTATATTTGTATGGTACGCATGCTACACTGGATCAAAAACATCTCTGAAGTAGGATTACTTTTGACGAAATGTTGCAAGTCAAGCCATACGGAGGTTCTATGAAACCGCCTCTTTACATTCTCATATTCTTCTTGCTTATGGGAATTGTGTAGCAGTTGGGCAGAGATTCCCCTGGTCCTAAATTGATCAGGAAAATAACTTTAAATACAATCCAATTATGACACAACTAAAGTGAATTAGGCTACAGCGTAGAGTATGTTAAATTTTAATGAAGAATCAAAAGGGAGCACAAAAGAGATAAAAAGAACAAGCACCCAAATGAAAGTGAGCAAAAACAAATAGCAGCTAAAGAAGAAAAAATTGAACCATGATGAAAATTAATACCTCCACGAGCAGATCCCTGCTGCAACGCGTAGCAAAAAGCTCCGCCTTAGAAAATTTAGATCATTGTGCAATATGTTGCGACGTTGATTTTCAGTCATAGGCTTCTCAAAGTCCCCTTAACCAAATTTGATAAAGTTCAAACACTTTATCTAGCTCCCCCAGCTTGAAGCATTTCTTCATGAGTATTATAAATGGCACATGGTCAAATATTACATTTGACGCCATTATCTTGAAAAAGAGCTCTTCAGCCTCCTTCATTTTGTTTCTCATGCAGTAACACTTAATTAATTCAGTATAAGTTATTATATCTGGCTCGTACCCTCCCCTCAGCATTTCATTGTGTAGCAGGAGGGCGTAAGTTATGTCACCAAGATCGCAAGCAGCCCCAATCAACAAATTGTAAGTGACTGAATCAGGGAAAATACCATTTACGAGCATCTGTCTCTTCAGATAGTGAGCCTTATCAATACTTCCATCTCTAATCAGTGCGTGAATCAGGGAATTGTATGTGTAAATATTAGGCAGAACACCAAATTCAATCATTTCATTTTTCAATGAAAATGCCTCCTGAACTAGTCCACATTTCCCATAGGCATCAATCATGATATTCCAAATGATAGGTTTGGGTATAATTGAGTTCTCCAGCATGTGGGAAAGAAAATAATTTGCTCTAACTATATCCCCACAAATACACAAACCTTGGATAACCATTTTGTATGTGATTTCATCGGGAGGAACACACATCCTTGACATGAGACTGAAAACATAACAAGCCTCGTCAATCCTGCCCCACTTGCAAAGATTGCTGATGAGAGTATTATATGTAAAAATGTCGGGAATGTGACCTCGTTTAAACATTTCACAGAGAGATTTATAGGCAAGATCCATGTCCCCACTCAGACAGTATCCATGAATAATAACATTGTATGCAACAGCATCCAACTTTATACCCTTCTGTAATATGTCATTCCAATAAGTGTGAGCTCTTTCCATGTCTCCAGACTTGAAATGACTGTCCATAAGTATAGTCGAAGTGATTAATTTTGAAGTTTCCCCATCATTATTATCATCCAATATTTTCTCAAGCAGACTTCTTGCACCCAACAATAAGCCCTTCTGGCAGAGGGCATGCACAAGAATATTGCATGAGACTCTGTTTGGACTTATCCCACAGTAAGCCATGGTACAAAAAACATCGAGAGCTTTGTCCATATCATCAACAAGGCAATAGCCATTCAGTAAAGTGTTGTAGGTAGCACAAGTAGGAGGTGGGCCCCAGTGGAACATCTCCTTAACAAACCACTCCGACATCCCCATGTCACCACTCTTGCAAAGTGCATTTAAAATATAATTGTGAGTGATGACATCAGGAATTCTAAGCTGTTGGACCTCTGTCCTCCATAGCCACAAAGCTGTTCCTAACTTACCTTCAACAGCCAAAGCTCTTATTATACTTATATTACTCCGAAACACATTTTCTGAGACGACATTACCACTACTATGCCCCCAAACTATGTTTTCCCTGCGATATTGGGATTTAAAAACAGATGCAATGAACATCCATCAGAGATATCATAAAAAAGAGCTTCAACAGTTGTAAAGTCTTGAGCAATCTTCATACAGTATCTTCAGATACCAATTTATACGAACCATTTTGAGTTGAAGATATCTAAATTTCATGGATGACATGTTGAATAAGGCCATTTTAAGGTTATCTACAAGTATTTCTTTAGCTAAAATTATGAACCAATTGATGGAATAAATGAATGAGCTGCAATTAGCTTGAACACAACAATTCAAATAATAACGAAAACCAACAATATTAACAAACAAACCTCATGCTTTTTAACCGATCCAAACTACCCTTTAACATGGTATCCAATGCGTTGAAAACTGAGCCTCTCGGCTCCCCTGATCCATCCGAAAATTCCTTCATCTGATTTCGATCGCTACTTGCACTCCTAATTCCGCATGAAATATGAAAACTATTTGCCCATTCAAAACATTTACAATGAAAATGAGTAGTAAGAATAAATCATCAAAATGCACTTACCCGGATTCAATTAAATCGAAACTGGATTTAGAACGAAGAAGTTGCGTAAAATAGAGGTGAATCTGGTCCTTTATTGATTCGAACGTATGTACACTTCCGTTCAAAATTCGGTGAAGAAAATAGGATTCATGAGCGGGTAATAGAAGCTGGGAAAATTAATTCGGAAAAAAGAAAGAGTTATATTAAGAAATTATAGTCCGAATGCAGAATATGAATTTGCAAAACTTACGGATTGCATTTGTCCCGGTGGAGCGACGCCTGTACGGTGGCTGCAGCGACGGCGACGGCGGCGGCGGCTCTGAGCTGCAGAAATGGTGGAGTTACGAGGCTTGGGATGTAAGGGAGTATTAAATCAGCCCAACAATGACCATAATGGGCCTTTACGTAAGTTCGGCCTCCCAATCAGTTAACGTGGGCCTTATAATAATAATAATAATAATAATAGGTCCAGGTAAAATACAGTCCTACCTTATGATAATACACTACCCAATCAGATTTTTTTTTCCCAAAAATGAAAAAAAAAAACACTAAAAATATGCATTTTCGAAAATTTTCTAGACGGAATGTATTAACAAAATTACAAAATAGAGGACTATATATAACCTAGGCCAACCGCAGGCCCATTAACTTAAATTTATTTATGGGGAAATTGCCAAAAATAGACATTTTGGCTAGGGACCCAATCTCGATTATCCCTTTATCATAAAGGTAGGTCCGTCCCAATTTGGTTATTTTCTTTTTATTAATGTCAATTTTTATTTACCAATGTTACTTTATCACTATAAATACTAGAAAAATCTTAAAAAAAGCAAATGGGCAATCCAGATTTGTTTTTTCCATCAAACACAGTTAAACTAACCCCAACTTTTTTTCTGCATTTTTGGGCGATAAGCCTATACAATTTGGCAATAAGCGTAAACAAATTCATGACCAAAACCAGCTAGAATCCCAACTACTTGAGCCAAATACATAAAGGTCAAATTGTAAATAAATATGAATTGAAAAAAGGGGGATTTGTCGTCCGGTGGTGGTGGCGTGGAGAGAAACACTTTGATTCCGTGTTTCACTTTAGTGGAGATGGTGGTGCCGAAAACAATGGAGGTGCGCACCGTAATTCAATAACACGATCATTAGATTTTGTGGATTTAAAAATAATAAATTAGGGGTATTTTGATCTCAAAGTGCTACAAAAGAGTGGATGAGTGTGGACAAAAAAATAATTTAGCCACTTCAAAAGGGCTAAAATTAAATTTGTTAATTGAGGTAAGAAAGCAACTACATTATTTTGGAGTGTACCCATTCATACTCTCTAGACAACAAGGTAATCACCTATCCCCTACCTTCAAGTAATACACAATCTGGGACAAGAAAACCAGATGCGAATTCCTTGCAGGTCAAAACCGAATTCTCCCCCATAAAATGGGATGGAGTTATTAATAGCATAATATAAAAAATATAAAATAAAAAATCTTTTATGTCATTAAAAAAAAAATTTCTTTTTTAGCCAAGAGAATAATTATTTGGCTCATTATATTTAATTGAGCATGTACCACCATTAGTTCACCTCGTACCACGAGTTAATTAATCTCGTATCACACCTTATTTAAGCATGTAATGACATACATTCAGTCTGTGCCCCAAATATTGCACTTTGTATCACATTTTACCACAATTAATTCATTTATGTACCACACTTTGTTTCTTGGCGCGTGCGCGCGTAGCAACTTTGATTGTCTAGCAATCAATTAAAACTTATTATACTCCATTGTATTTATACTAATATCATGTATATTAGTATTCTAAAGTTCCAATGTGGATGAAGAAATAATTGAATCATTTAATTCCTTCATTAATCTCATAATTAGGTGTTGAACCACTTAACTCTCGTAGGGAAAAAAAAAAGAAAAAAAACTCTAATCAAAATTTAAAAAGAGGGATAAGGGTAAAATTGGTAAACAATATATTATATCAATTCCCAAACATGTCTCCATATGGAAGTAAGTGGGAGATTGAATTTCTACAACAAGTCATTGACAAATTGAGAGCCACATATAGCAAAGAGGTCAAATATGTTGTGCAAACTTGCACTTGAGAAAGAGATGTGAAACACTTTCCTCTTCCTCTCTCCACACAATACACGGGAATTCCCCTCGTCTTCTTGAATAACTCCTCTTCTTTTAAGATTAACCTTCGTTGTTATTTGAAAACTCCTAGGCGCATAATTCTTCACACTCTTTTAAAGGCCATCTTTTCCGTTAATAGAACCTAATAAGACATTGCAACAACTCATTAAATTAACTCAACTCTCTCCTCCAAAAATTAATGAAATAGATATATGCATGTAATAATAAAAAATTACGCTCGAGTTCAATTTTTTGTTCACGTATATATCAAATTCTTGACATGGATTAAAGCTTATGGTCAAACTTGGCAAAAGATTTATATTATGTCAAAGATTTTTTTGTACACAATTTTAATTGTTGAGTAAGTGCACCGTGCACTTGGTGCATGTAAGGGTGCGTGTTACATTATTGTCAGATGGTTGGAGAAAATTAAGAACATGCCTAATTAAGAAAGCAACATTGTCATAAAATCAAATAATTAATTAAATTCATATATATTATAATATTTTGAACTTGTACAAAACATTAAACAATTAAAAATAATTAGTATTTATGTCCCCTGTGAATTGTCTCTGCTTTCTCAGTTTCTTTAACTTTTTTCATCATTAGCCTGGCCCGAGGTATGGGTGGCCAAGAAAGTGGGCTTCGTGTCACCCGCCATGATCACCACCATAACCTTCTCCTCAAACGGTGGTGGCGCCCCGCCCTTCTCGGCGGCGCCACCTTTATTGAGCTTCCAGTAGCTGCAAGCGAGGAGTAGAATCGCAAAAGAAATGAGGCATAGTGTCGCCGCTATGCCCCCAAAAAGATACGGAACGGGGGAGTTACACGCCGAGGGAGGTGAGAGTGTCTCCGGCGCGGCGGCGGAGTAAAATGTGGTTGTTTTCATTTTTTTGAATATGGGTGAATGGAGGGAATTGTTGACTTTTTGTTTTATTTATTTATAGATGAAAATGACATGTCAGCATGGGGTAGGGTGGTGGGAGTGGGATCCAGCATGAGGCGGGAACGGGGCACCACAAGGAATCCACGTGGATCAAAGAAATGTGATGTGGCACGGGAAGGTGAAATGGGGAAGTAAGGGGTAAGAGCGTGGAAAATGGTTATGTGAGATGAGTGGACTTCCTCTTGTGGGCCCCAACTATTTATATAATTGAACTACTTTTTGGTAGAGATATATAGAATTAGAAAATTGTTAATCAATTTGTGATTAATGTTTATCGAGTTCATTTCAATTTTGTTCATTTTTTCATCCCCTCATCACGTAGAAATGTTTTTACCATTCAAATACAACTATGTCCATAAAAAAGTATGTCCTTATTTTTTTTTTTTTCAGATTTTAGAAAAATGTAAACATACTAGATAAAGTGTATTTTAAGATATTGTGTAATTTATTTATAAATTAAGTGATTGTTTATGATGTAAATCAATGGCATGTAAAATAATTAAGTGATTGTTGCATGGTAAAAAAAAAAGTATTGTCAAAAAATAAAAAGAACAATACATAGTAATTTAGGTACAGATGTGTTTACCATTTAAATATACCACTTTGTTCATGTTCTTAATCATATTTCTCTTTACTCATTGTATGATTAAGTACACTAGAAACATATGTGTTTAAATATGTATAATCACTTTTTTTCCCCTTTATTATGACTTGATTTAAAACATATTCCATCCTTCATGTAGTAAATTTCTCATTTTACTTTTTTAATAGTTTCACAATTTTTTTTTTTTTTTTATAGATGGTAAAAACAACACTCCACTATATATAATTTTAAATTTTTAAATTCAAATGATATTACCTCACATAACCACCATATATTGGTAAACAAATATATTATTTTAAACAAAATAATAAAAAATTTAAAATTTTATTCCTGACTAAGAGAGTATAATATAATCATATTTTTCTTTACTCACTCATTTACCCATTTCTTTTTTTCCTTTTTAACCAAATAGGTGGATTTTAACCGCCCCACTAGAAACTAGAAAGTCTCATAAAATAATAATCAGATGCTATAATTTATCAAAAACTAATATTAAATTGCTAATATACTCCATTAATTTTTTTCAATTTGCAATTTGTACAACTTTTTTATCAAATTATAATTTATACTATGAAAAATTATCAGTTCACAACTTATACAATAAAAAAATTACCACTTGCAAATATAAACTTTAGTCTATTTTTCCGACCACACTAAGGTTATAATGGTCTATTTATATTATATATATATATATATATATATATTTTAGGTATAAATGTGATTATTTGACATTTTGATGCAATGAAAAATGTTAAATTCAATGATTAAATGAACAATAAATATAATATGTAATGTTTATATTAAAAAATTGTAAATATTTATATTAATAATAACAATAAGAAATATATATATAATAAAGAAATCAATTATAACCCTGGTGTGGCAGAAAAATATTAGAGAAATAAAATTTAAGTTGCAAATGGATAATTTTTTATACTACTACAGATTGGAATTTGATAAAAAAATATATATAAAGATTACAAATTGATAAAAAAATATATTGTGCAGGTTGCAATTTGATATTAACTCTTCATGATAGAGGCGTTAATCAATGTAAATGGATCAAAAATGTGACTAGGAGCATAAATTAAGTATTGAACAGAATCAAAATATACTTCAAAACAGATGTGCCTCAATATAGTAAGTGAAAATGCATTGACAGCCTCGTCTGATAAAACATACACATACACTGGTACAACGTAGGATGAAACTGAGCAAAAACAAATATGTTACAATTTCCCCTGTTTATATGCGAGCAACATAAGAATTAGCCTGAGTCACATATCTCACCCACCGATACGGGTTCGAACTTTTGCTCTTCTTTGCTATCTGCAAATACTTCACCTGCATCAACACACAAGTATTAATTTTTATACTAAAATCCTTAATCAAAATTGCTTTTGTTACAAGACATGTTCGAATCACTATATTAATAACTGGTTTCATTTCTAACTGAAAATGATGTATCACGTACCTGACAACAAATAAATAATCGTATTAACGTGTTTAGATTGGTTCATATGACAACTGATAATTAATAGTCATTTCCGGGCAGAGGTTTGGATTGCAAAAAGATAATTTTAATTGAAGCTTGTTTACCAAGGATCGAAAGTTCAGATTAGATGTCAATTTGAGAAAAGGCATAGTTTTTAAAGGCGCAAGGCGCGCGCCTTAGGAGTGCCTCTTGTCCTTTATATTCCTAAACACTTTTCACACACATCTTCTATAGAAAACCATATAAAACCAATAATACTACCACAAAGTCAATAAATTAACATAATAACACAATGTAATCATGAAATTATAACTAAAATAGTGATATTATACTTCATTCACACACAATGACACAAAAACCATCAAATATTAATAAAACAGTAACTATATTAGTATAGTAATCTAGTTAACTTGTCCTCATCAAATTCAAAACCCTCCTCCTCATCATCACCAAATTAATCATCATCAATATATTCCTCTTCCTCGAATTCATAGTCGTCTTCATTATCATCTTCATCTCTAAGTTTTAAAGATGAGTCTTTTAAGTTCTTCCCCTTGCTCTAATCCACTTGTTTGCCTCTGTCCATACATTTATGTGGCCTAGCACTTAGGAGATTTGGATATTTGAAACTGTAACCCTAGGTCTCATGGAGTGTTATTTTAGACTTTTAAAAAATGGGTAATTAACAAAAGTGCTATAATCTTTAATAAAAAGACCTAAAGGTGCTAGTATCTATAATAAAAAGACCTAAAAATGCTACTACTACTTAAAAAAATAGACCTGAGACATATGTTTGACCATGAGGTGCGCCTTAGTCGCCTCAAGAAAGGCGCAAAAGACGCACTAAGGCGCGCGCCTGGTGATCTGCGCCTCATTTTACTCCAGTGAGGCGCTAAAACTATAGCCTCAAGTGAGGCGCGCCTAAAGGCGCACCTTTTAAAACTATGAGAAAAGGTTGTGATTTATATGCAATTAATTCTTAATTTTTCTGCCATACAAGTATCATTTTGTCATTTTTGCTATCAAATATCAAGAGTTATATCAAAGACGGTGTAATGTCATATGTATTGTAAGACGAATCTAAATTAAATGTATTCTAATAACTTATCCATTAACATAACTGCATTTTGCTTGCTGGCCAATTGATGAATTTTGACTGTATCGAGTGAGATGGTCTCAGAAGAGAGTGTTTCTATATCAAATTATCCTATTACTTGAGTAGATAATGTCCAGTAATAAAGGCAAAGTATTATATTAAAATAGTTCATGATAAGCTTATCATGAAAGTATATTAAAGTATCGATAATTTCATTAGGAGTATTGATAATCTCACCAAGAGTATCATTAATCTGGGTCGGTGGTATTATATTGTAATTGTTGTAGATTTTCTTGAACCCAGATTAATGATATTCCTAGTGAGGTTATCAATACTCCTGGTCATATATTCGATATTTTAAAACAATTTCATGATAAACTTATCATGAACTATTCTGATATAAAATTTTCTCTAAGTTTAAAACTAAATATGGCACGGAAAAGGGAAAAACATCTTTACATTGTCCACAATTAACATATATAAGCTGTACGGAAAATATTGACTCTATGTAAGGATTCACAAATGATAACATAATTCCCTTCCTTCACTAAAGAATTAGGACCAAGATAGGTTGCTGCACCCATGCCATAAACAAGTAAACAAGAATGCTCGGTGACCAATAACCATGTAGGGCAAGGAAGGTTGAAATGAATAATTTGGTCATATTTGCTTAAAGGATGTTCAAATAGTGGAATTTCAATTATTATGTTTATTTCATTTATGGCAAGTTTGCCTCCTATGTCAGAGGAAAGCAATTGAAGTAAAGTGATTTCGGATTTGATTCTTTTGGGACATTTCATAGCGTGAAGCAGTTACAAAAATAAGTCGGTTAGTGTTACCTGCAGTCTTGAAGGATTATGCATAGGTATCGTGAAAGTCATACTCACAGGCCCAGCTTCTTTGGTGATATTTCCTATGCAACCAAGAAACAATAACATTAATTAATACAGTAAAAATTCAGCGGGTAACACTGAACACAGAAAATATGATCAGACAAGGTTTTTCAAACTCTGTAATTGTACCATGCAATGCCTGTGAAAAGTTTAACTTTGCCCGTAGTGTGTGTTCAGATCCCCCAACGATCTGTTGAATATGAACACTTATTAGCCAGTGTTTATCAAAAGATATGAAACAAAAACTGAATTCAAAGATCATCAGGTTTAGTAGCATGAGATGTGCCTTCTTCATGCTCCATTCAAGTTTCTTTTGCGATTCTTTGAAATCAGCAGCATGACCAACTATTCCCCGTTCCAAGTCAAAATTAACTCTGAAATACAATACAAAGGAACAAAATTTCACTGAAGGTGAAAAACTATATAAAAATCAGCAAAATATAAATGCTCATTAGTTAATTCCCAGTCTTCCTGGCAGGAAAGCTAGTATCCACAGCAAACAGGCCTTTGAAATCCATAATTTCTGACAGATTGAACTCATATTTTTACAAAGTATCTAGGGTTTGATAAGTCAGTAAAATACTACATAATCAATTCTTATGCATATAGATACTGATAGCTGTAACTCTTTTTTTAGTTCGGTAAATGTTAGTTGTTCCCCAAGTACTCCAAGAAATCTCCAAGCCACCTTATAAATCCCTTAATTCGTTCTCAGAGAGAATCGAACCTGGGTCACTCACTAGAGTGAGGAACCCAGTGGCCAGGTGGGCTAAGCCACCTGGTTACTGATAGCTGTAACTCTTAGGCTCCACTTGGTAGGGCATATAAGCCCATATTATGGGGTGTTGTATAATTAATATTCTGCTTGGTAGGACATACTAAAATAATATCGACCCGTTTCTTATATGCCCGACCCTGTAAAATAGTAAGGCGTAATACCTCCAAAGCACTATTCACCTTTACAAAATTAATTCGGTCCGAAAGGTCGTACTATTTTATTATTGGTTTGTCACACGGACCACCGCCGGACCGCCACCACCGCCGCCGGAATTTCGCCGGACCGCCGCCGCCGGAAAGTTGCCGGAGGCTGCTGGACCTAATTTTTACCTTTTTTATTACTTCCTACCAAGTAAGTATAAGAATTTTGCATAAATTAGTAGGACATTTTTTATATGTCCTACCAAGCAATTTTATATGACTTTTCCATATTAAATTTGTACCCCTTACTAAAATTATTACTCCCTACCAAGTGGAGCCTTACTGGATATTCTTTAAGATTTTTCTTTTCCTCTTTTGGGCATTATGTATTCATAAGGCAATCATTACAAAAAACAACTGGGAATTGATTTATTAGACATCAGGACACGGGATATCATCATCATATGTTAGATGCAAACGAAAAGGAATCAAGAAAGCGTATGGAACGGAAAATTGAAGGCAAAATACAAGCTTTTGTAAGATATTTCAAATCTCAAGACAAGCCTTGTTTAACGCCTCATACCTGAGTCTATCTAATTTGGGTAGGTTGATTGTGATTGTGTATAAACAATACAGTGGTAATTACTTAGTTTCAAATATAAGTACGGGATAATACAATATCCATATATTAAGCTTTGCATTTTGGATGGAGTAGAGTTGAGAAGTGATCATTGAGGTATAAATCATTCAATCAATATAACGGGAAATAACTGAAGCGCACCTGGTGGTATATGTTGGCAATGGCATTTCTACTAAAATTGTATTAGCAGTGACGCTAGAAGGAAACTCGGCACGGATTTTCAGAATCACCTCGGCCTAAGATGGCAAGAAAAACAGACTAGTAGTTATTACATCTTCGACAATGTTAGAACTTTCTAAAGTCAAATACTCGAGCAGTTGCCCCTAAAAATAAATTGAAACAAGAAAAAAGTTATAGCTACTGCTATTCTCGAAATCTCGTAAATAAAACTTAAACATCCCAAAAATATTTTAGTGGTATATACCTTAAGCGACCCTGCTTCTTCAATTAAAGTGTTAATTGTAAAGGGCGGCTTGAATTCCTGTGTAATGCGATAATTCATGACAGGAAATTCCCCATCTGGTGGTACCTAATTAACAAAAGTTAGACAATGGCACAAGATTTTAATAGGAAAAAATATCTCAGAAGACCATAGAATGGATAATTTAAAACCATAGTGCAGTACTTACAAGACTCAAAGTTCTGTCAATATCAAAACTATCCATATGTACAGACTCGTGAAAATTGCAATCATCCAAAATAACTGCTCCTGCTCCCGAAGAGCTATAGCCTGTGGAGAAAACATATTTTGTTTAAGTATCAGGCACCCACAACTCATGCAGGGTTGCTAATTACAAGTTATAATAAACTAGCCTGAAATTTAGAAGTTCAGATTTATCGATTCAGGACTTGAAAGATAAGTAATTTATCAATATGGGGCCTTGAAAGAAGTTGTTTTATCAATCTGAAACTTGAATCATTTCAAACTATCAATGGATGACAATAATTTAACACCATTAGGTTAGAATGCCTAAACAGAAACACTCTCCAATTGAAAATGCATGCAACTTTCATCTTCTTCTCATCCAGACATCCTCACAACAATATATCCAACTGTCACACTTTCACTGCCCCCTAGGCCATCAAGTGTATTTACATCGATGTAGTCATAAAGACTGAATAAAATGAGTAAAGGATTCATAATCCAAATGAAGAATGAAATCTGTCATGCATAAATACAACAGGTATGCCATCTTGAAGAACTCAATTTTGAAGCTTTCAAGTTCGGAAAAAGGGAACCCAAATTACCCAATACTGATCTTCTTTTATTTGTTTCCAAAATGTCCAATTCATTGATAACTACCATCATATGATATGTTTAAACTGTATGCATCTTAAACTATGTAAAAGAATTAGGGTCGCAAAAGTGACAAAGCTGCAGGAAATGGAGGTTTTGGTGATGAATATATTGAAAAGAAGAACCTTGCAAGATTAAACCTGTTGAGGCAAGAATACAATCACTTGAGGGTCAAGATGACGAAGACAAGCAAAATTAGAGATAAAGTTGCCTGGAGTAATCAGCAAAGAAGGAAAATGTTGCATGCATTTACAGAAGAAGGGATTCACATCACACCAGGCAACTCAAGTTTGATGATCGGTTGCATGCACCTTACTGGATCTTCAATTGATAGTTTGAAGTGATTCAGGTCCCCAACCAATCATTAAAATACTAATCTTTCACGCCCATGGACCGATAGAGCTTCAGTTTTAATGTATTTAATTTTCAACAAATTTGGTACAACAAATGTGGTTTAAAAAGTCAGTTATTGAATAGAGTCGAGATCATGTTAATGCAGAATAGAGAGCATACCATAATTCGGTACACCGCTTCTTGCAATGTGCAGGTCATCATTAAGAGCTAATCTGATCTCAGGGTTTCCGGTAAGATAACTCTTCATTTGAATGGTGCCATCAATTTCAGAAGTCAGTACATATCCCTGTTCAGTATCAGTTTGACCTTGATTAAACTCAATTCCTCAAGTGCTGTAGTGCATTAAAACTTTCATAGTGAAAAGAAGCCACAAGAGAACCCAAGAACATGATACTAAATAGTAAATAGGGCAGATTAAGAAACACAAAATTAGGCCCATATTGTTTCTTCTTTTCCATTAGGCTAGCAACTCAACTTCACACAGCCAAACTCATTTTTTCGTATAGTCCTGACAATTGGAGGAAACTCAGGAAGCCAATTTAAATCCAGAGAAATGTTAAACTTTCATAAATGGTAAAATAGCACTCAAAACCACAGGAAGTATATTGTACTTAAGCTCGCTATCTTCACATATGAGTTATGACCACCTTAAAACTCGTATAAAATAACAATATGTTCACTTCTGAGTACTCAAGTTCAAGTTTTGTCTTCAGGCACAAGTTCGAACAGAAAGAAAAATTGTCTACACGAAGATAATAACATCACACCACATAGAGGATATATAATTTGTTAAGCCACTTTCATGAAACAATATATAAATTGGCCTTCTAGTTCAATCTGACACATTAAAGTGGTTAACAAATTATCCTACTAAATAAATTGCAATCTTTAATAACTCCAATATTAACACCAGACTGCCGAAGATTTGTTCATTAATTAAAGTGATATGTAGGTGCGCAAACAGATAAATTAGAAGGCTTTGTCTTGTATGCACCAGGTGCACCAGGTGCACCATGCAACTCAAGTACATTTATAAAAAGTTACCCATATTATTACTGAAAAGTTACGCATATTGTTACTGAAAAGTTACGCATATTGTTACTGAAAAGTAACCCTTTGTTAAACTCACTTTTCAGCAATAACAAGGGTAACTTTTCAATAATAATAATACGAAACTTTATATAAATGCACTTGAATTGCACGGTGCACCTGGTGCACAAGAGACTTACTCAAATTAGAATAGAGTATGGATATGACGAAATTCTACCACTAGAACCCAGATAAGCATTGTGTAATATGATAGGGTCAAACTGTGACTTACACTGGAGCTAAAGGTAACACTTATTTTCTCAATTATATCAACAAAGATTTCCTCCCTCTTCCGACCACCAGGCTCATGAGCCACAACAGATTTTGTAACAGCTGTGCCAGGCATTCGTTTGTTTCCTTGCTGCATAAAGCAAATTTATGGAACAAGGATAATGAGTAATAAAGCATAGCTAAGAGAAATTAAACTGGAAATGAATGTTATTGACTATTGGGATGTATATATAGAACAACTTAATACCATAAATAAGGCTGCAGGGCCAAGGGGTGGCAAGCGTGCAGCATCAACCACAATTGGTTCATTGAATATATAAGACTTTAACACTTCAGTAGATGTTGTTTGCACATATCCAAAATCCTGCATTTAGAAGAATATTATGGCCATATTAACAACAAGAAGAAAGTTCAGCAAGGTTGTTATGAATTCACAAAATCACAAATGCAAATTCATCCAATGTAAGAAAACGTTAATTGGGGTGTCACAAAAGACCCACAGTACATTAATTTAAATCAAGTAGAATAGGCTGCTATGTAGTATATGGTTCATATAAAACTACATATTATTTTTTATTTTAGGACACAAGAATTTTATAAATAAAAAGCAAGATATAAGGGATGAGGGAACCCTTATACAGATTACAAGTAGATAGAGTTAACATAAGTTACACATGCTTATACTGAAACACCAATACTGATTCAATAAAAAGGGGGAAAAACATTAAGAGGATACCGAGCCCCATTGCCTATTATACCGTAAATATTCAATAATACTTACTATAACTTCATCCAGCAGCTCATAAACAAGCACAAAATTTTTCCTTAAGGACTCTTCATTAAGAACACCGAGGTAATCCTTGATGACACGTGCAATCCTCTGTAGAAGCTCTAAGGCTAAGGAAGGGGACAAGTTGATTCTTGTGGTTGCAACAAAAAGAAGGCCAACCACCTTCACATGAAAGTAGTTTACACCATCCATATTCTGTTCACGAAGACGTGAATAACTATAAGTTAGTAAACCAATCCTCACATTACTTGCCATGATCTACAATGAAATTCGCCTTAGAGAAGAAAAGAAGTGATTGAGTTCGAAAGATAATTCCTTTGATGGTTGTATTATGTATTGCATAAAATAAATATGTGTAACTTACTAAACAAATTAGCAAAGAGCTAGAAGCCTTTTAGGCATCAGCTTTCCCAAAACCCACTATGTAAACACCCAGTGATAATTCGAGTAGAATGAAAAACATGCATAAGAAACAATTGAATAATGTGTAACCTAAGTGAGGAAGAAACATGTTTCTTAAGGATTGAAAGTTATTAATTTTATCAACTCTATTGACAATTATAATGTAGGATAAAAATGTCAGTCACTAAAACACTCACAAAAACAGGTGGTGCTTCTTCTTTGCCATCTTCTTTCCAGAACTTCACTTTGCGGAAGAATATCTCCGCACTCCCTTTCTGTACATCCCCACGATCTACATCATTGCAACACTATACTCAGGCAAAAACATACAATACAAACAAAAAATAGAAGAAAACGACAATGAATTATAACATAATTTGCATCAGTCGACTGATCATTCGAAGACCTAATTTTTTAAGAAATGGATAATTACTGAAGACTCAAATCAAGACAATTTTAGGGGGTGCTCATTAAAACTCTTGATAATACATTTTTTTCCCCTCAATTATAGATCTAGCGCCTGAAAGATTGAGTAGATACCAGCAAGCTCGGATCAAATTAAAAGTAAAATGGAAACAAAACAAATGATAAAATGCGGATTTGATAGCAGAAGACTGTACAGTCTCGGAAGACAATATTATCGCCTCTCTGCGAAAGCACGAAGAACTGAGAAATCATCACGATCACCGTCTTCCACCACCACAACGAGCTCCGATTCACGCCGGTTCTGAATCGATTAACAATTGTGAAACACGTTTCTTAAGTCTGAATTTCTCGTAAATATTATATTTTAGCTACATCTCCATGGCTGTGTGGTCGCTGGTTCGAACCCCATCCCTAGCAAGCCTGTTTGGGCGAGATTTTGGGGATTGGGCCATCTTCAGGGCCCATTAATTCTTCATTTCATCCTTGCGGCCCTAATGACAAAAACAACCAACCAGCCCACTTTTAACACATCGAACTATATTTTTTTTATTTTTCTTTGCAATTAGGGTGTTACTGATTACTTCTTGGGGTAATATTAATTATTTTGGGGTATTACTGATTTCTGCTTGAATTTTTTTTTTCTAAATCAAAATGCATATTGTTTGAAGCTAAGAATTTGGTAACCTTTTTTAGCTAAGAGAACTGTTGTTTATTATTCAATCTCACAAAATTGATGAAATACACATGAGTTCAGTATTTATACTAAAAAGATGACAGCTAGCAAAATAAAGATGACAACTAAAGAGAAACGGGAATAGGAAAACACGACTCTATTATCGAACACCCCTCCTCCCAGCTGGAGATTGGTAGGCAACGGACAAGCCCAGCTTGGAAAAGAAAGACGCAAAATGTGGCCCAGAAAGTATCTTCGTGAAGAAATCCGCCAGCTGAAGTTTAGAAGGAACAAAAATAGGACTGATAAAACCCAACTTGTACTGGTCACGAATGATGTGACAATCAATATCGAGATGCTTCGTGCGCTCATGAAAGACGGGGTTGGCAGTGATGTGTAGAGCCGCACGATTATCGCAGCGTAAAGGAATAGGAGCCGAAAGGGAAATCCCAAAGTCACCTAGAATGTAGTTGATCCACTGAAGTTCACACACATTAGAAGCCATGGAGCGATACTCCGCCTATGCAGAAGACTTCGAAACAGTGGTTTGTTTCTTACTTCGCCAAGAAATTAGAGCACCACCTAGAAAGAAGAAGCACCCAGTGATGGAACGATGTGTATCCTTACAAGTAGCCCAATCCGCGTCACAATAACTATCAAGAATAGGGGAACTAGAAGAAGGAAAGAATAATCCCAAAGAGGGAGAACCTTTCAAGTATTTCAGAACATGCATAGCAACATCCCAGTGAGAGATCTCGGGGCAGTAACAAATTGGCTCAGTTGTTGCATCAAGTCGAGTAAGATTCAAGTACAAAACCCGACCAACAAGACGCCGATATTGGTCGGGTTGAGACAAAGGGATACCATTCTTAATGGAGAGGCGCAAACCAAGTGGGAGTGGTGTAGAAACAGGTTTGCAACCATGTAAGTCAACATCAGAAAGAATGTCAAGAATATACTTCCGTTAACATAAGGAAATTCCTATAGAATGACGAATGATCTAAACACCAAGAAAATATATGGCTAAGTTCAAATCCTTGATAGTGAATTGCATATCAAGAAAGACCTTAAGCTCAGCCATCAACACTTCATCTGAACCGGTGAGTAGAATGTCATCAACGTAACTAGCATGGCAAGAAAGTGACCATCTTTGGCCATTGTAAACAAACAATGAACAAATTTGGATTGGACCAATCCAAACTGAGATAACTTTGAACAAATTTCATTAATCCATTTCCTCGAAGCTTGCTTCAACCCATACAAACTCTTCCTCAACTTACATACTTCCTTTTTATTTGCCTTAACATAGCCAAGAGGTGGAGCCATATAAACCTCATCAACCAAATATTCATGTAAAAATGCATTGTTTACATCCAATTGATGTAAAATTCAAGTTATTAATAGAGGCAAGAGCAACAAAACTTCTCACAGTAACGACTTTGGTAACTGGGGAAAAGGACTCAAAATAATCCACCTCTGTTGTTTGACTATAACCCTTGGCCACGAGTTTGACCTTATACCTTTCAACTGAACCATCAGCATGTCTTTTAATCTTATACACCCACTTATTACCAACAACCTTTTTACTAGGGGGTAATTGTACCGAATCCCAAGTATGATTGTCCTCCAGAGCCTTCAATTCAGTATTCATAGCCTCTATCCAGGCTTGACTTTGACTAGCCTGCCCATAATGAATCAGTTATTTCTCCACTGATATATTAGCAAGGAAAGCCCAAAATGACTCATCAAGAATATCATAATCTGGAAGTAGTTATAAAGGATAAGTAGGAGCAGTATGTGCATCACAAACATAATCTTTTTGCCAAACAGGTTTGCCACCAACTGGTGCTTCTGTCAGCAACAATTTGTCAAAAACGTCATTCGTTGGGGGTCGGGACGATGTTTGGCATCGTACACTAAAAAATAGGCACAAAAATACGGTGTCAAGGGACGAAAGCCCGGCGCGTGGCAGCCCACCGAGTGGGCCGCGCGGCCTCGGCGCTCAGCGCCTGGACGCCCGTCGCGCACGAGCCGCGTACGCCATGCGCATGTCGTGTACTCGTCGTGCACCTCAGTATTTTGTCTGTGCCCGCTTTTCACCCCATGCATGATCCACATCCACGCATGCATGCGTCGTTTGGGTACATCGTTCTTAATTCATCGTCTCCGTCTTTGTTCCGATCCGGTTCCAATTTATTTACAAAAAAAAACATAGATCTAGACTAGTCTATTACATTGATCGAATCAAACAAATAAAAAAAATTAATCTACTCGTGGATTTTCTCATAAGAAAAATAAATTCGAAGGAATCGAATTAAAAATAAAACATTCATACGCATGAAAATAAAACATTAAAAATCATGACAAATTGGATACTTGCAAAAAAGATCTAGCAATTCTACTACCCAGTTTCAATTTAATGTTAAACGATTTAAATTCCAATTTAAAGATCAGAGCCCGAAACCGTGGCTCTGTTACCAGTTGTTGGGGAAATTCGGGGTTCCCGGATCTATTCGGGATAAAATTTAAATACGAATTTAAATACAATTATTACTAGCATGAATTAATCCTAATTAATTCAAATAATAATTAACCAACAACAAATAATTTCATGCCAATGAATATAATCACGTAAAAATCCTATCGCGGAATATCTAGGAATTTTACATGAAACGTACCTCTTGAAGCGACGTCCAACCGAAATAAACGGGACAAACATGACGATCCTATCAACCGTAAAAATCTTCTCAAGTATTCCCTCTTCGCCTTATTCGTTCACCGGTGGGAAGCGCTCACAAACAATTTAAAATAACAAAGAAGAAAGAAAATATTTATTGCTCTTGATTTTTCCAACTCATGAAACTGTGTACTTGGGGATGAAATAATCATCCCCTATTTATAATAGGTGGTGGCCGAAAATGTGAGGCCTAGAGAGATAAGGAGAAATATTTTCTTGGCCTCCAAGAAATCTTGAATATATCTCATATATTCTTTTCTCCATAATAAAATATTCCACAAAAATCTCATCCTTCTATTATAAGCTTATTTTCGAAAATATTACGAAGATTATCCAAGATTCGGATCTTCCTGAATTTATGAGATAATCTTTTATTCCAAGAATACATATCTTCCATAATATCTTTCCAAGAAAATCAACAAAATCTTTTCTCTCCTAAATTACTAATTTTTGAAAATTACATAGGAAAATCAGCAATAATAATTTTCTTTTATTTTAATCACCTTATTATTATCGGGTTACTTATTGGGCTACTTGAGTGGCCTTTAGGAGAATTAAGATTGGACCTCCAATGGACTACTGAATTACAATATTGAGTCTCAATATTATTCATCTCATTAATATTAATAAATACCACTAATAAATTAATATTGCACTATCCATCTTAATCCATATTACGATAATATTGGCTCCCGGTTATTATTTTCCATTTTAAGATTATTTAGTCCATTAATTAATTGAGCTTCTGAATAGCTCTAAATTAATTAATATTTTTTACCTTGGAGTAAAGACAGCTCAACATTATTATCCGTACCGAAAAACTAATTCTTCACTTGCAAGATTTGGTACTATAAAACTTCTGAGCCCACCAAGGGGACAAATCACACGAGCCGTACTCGCACACGTTTCTCCGTATTAGACCTTAACAACTGTCGTATGATTAATATTACTGCCCAAAACACAAGATTCGAAGTCATGATGATTCTCACCTAACATGAATCAAAGCAATAACTATTAACCACACACGGTCCTATTTAAGTGACGAAGATTAACAAATCAATAACCACTGAGGTCTAATTCTTCACATTTCAGAACAGAAGAATTTATCCTCGTTGTAGGTCCTCTTCAACACATACTAAATGTGCTAGTGCAATCTCTTGGTCAAGACAGACCAATCTGAGCACTACACATCGACCTTTCACGCGGATTGTTCAATTCCACCTAGGTCATGAATTTGTACGTTTAGTTACAAGGAAAACAGTCAATGTGATCTTCCTTGATCTGGTATCGCTACATTAACTACAATGTAACACATACTATATATATTGAACGGGTTGCAATAAATATTTAACATTCATTCATATTCAAAGCAAATGTGATAAAAGAATTATTCTCATAAAATAAGTGTTTAATACATGAGTTATACAAAGTAAAAACATACTTTCACGTATAACTCCAACAACTTCTTCTCAAAACTGGTTGTGCAGATGGAATATTATCACCAACTGAAGAAATTGTACCATCTACAGGGATGTCATCTTCCAAACTAAAAGGATCAAGACCAGAAGATGTGGATACGGGCACCAAAGGAGTGGCATCAGCTTTC
Organism: Ballota nigra; assembly: GCA_947034835.1. Taxonomy (NCBI): domain Eukaryota; kingdom Viridiplantae; phylum Streptophyta; class Magnoliopsida; order Lamiales; family Lamiaceae; genus Ballota; species Ballota nigra. The sequence continues at coordinate 82,900,099 of OX344720.1, read as the reverse complement.
ACAGAAGCAGTATGAAATGGGAATACATCAGCAAAAAACTTCACATCTCTGGAAATAAAAATGTGTCCAGATTCAAGATCATACAACTTGTAACCTTTCTTCCCCATCACATAACCCAAAAAAATACATTTATGAGATCTATAATCAAACCTAGTCTTATGAGCTTGTGTATTTGCAGCATATGCTAGACAACCAAATGGTTGGAGTCTAGAATAGTCAGGAGCGACACCATTTAACACCTCAAAAGAAGTCTTCCACTGAAGCAAAGTTGTAGGCAGTCTGTTGATAATGAAAACAGCTAGTAAGACAGCATGTGTCCAGAATTTCAAAGGGAGTTTGGCTTGGAATAATACTGATCTTGCAACCTCCAATATATGTTTATGTTTCCTCTCAACCACCCCATTTTGTTGGGGTGTGTAAGAGCAAGATGTTTCATGAAGAATTCCTTGCTCCTTAAAAAAACTTTGAACAGAATGAATTAAAAACTCTACTCCATTATCACTTTTAATGATCTTGACTTTCTTGTTAAACGATCTTTCCACCATATGTTTAAGATTCTGAAGTAGTGCAGCCACTTAACTCTTATGAGTCAAAAGAAAGACTCAAACACTTCTACTCTAATCATCTACCAAAGTAAAGAAATAAGGTGTAGCAGTTAAAGAATCTTCCTTAAATGGCCCCCAAATATTAATATGTAGTAATTGAAAACAATCAGTGGTTTGAATGCTACTGTGTCCAAAAGGAAGTATATGTTACTTTGCTTTATGACACACATCACAAGATTGTAGATCAGAAACAACCTTTGCATTACACAAATCATGTAAAAATGATAAATGTTGCATCGCGCTGTATGAAGCATGGCCTAGACAAGTATGTCAATTATGTAAAGTCTTATTATAAATTGTGCTCACTAAAGAATGAGCTCTCTTATTCTTGAACACATACAGATTGCCAAGGAGCTGACCCTCACCCAACACCTTTTCACTCTGAAGGAATTGCATAATACAAGAATCAGTTGTGAATATGCATCTGACTTTAGAAATAGCACATAACTATGTGACTGATAGCAAGTTATATTTGAACTGAGGGATATATAATACATCATGTAAAATGATATCCTCAGATAACCAGACCTCCCCTGACTACAACACCTTTACTCTCATTAGGCAAGCATACTATTATGCTTCCTTTCAAGTTCCTCAAGTTCCGCAGTAACCTAACATTGGTGCACATATGTCTACTAGCTCATGTGTCTATGATCCATCTACTATTGTGACAATCGGTGAATGTAGATAGGGCATAAGTAAAGGAATTTATGTTAGTACCTGCAAAATCAGTAAACTGAGCATGATCTATGCTGAGTTGAGGATTATCTATGTCCTTCATATACCTTGTCATATCTTCCAAGTGCCTCAGAATAGCACTAAATTTTGAATTTCCAATACTTCCCTGATATCCAGCAGTGTATGACTTCTCCTTAGTATTGTAGTCTGCTACATTAGTATATCATTTGGTTCTCTTATCCTTTAAGTCCTTGTACCAATCTGGTACACCATGTAATCGAAAACATGTGGTTTTGTCATGCCATAGACCTTGATAATGCTCACAAATTAGCTTGGTCTTCTCTTCTTTAGATAACCGAACAAATCCAGGTTTATCTCTGCCACTGTTAGTAGAACCAAACCTTCCATAACCTTGCCTATCATAAGATCTTGCGACCTAGCAAAATTATCGAATTTGTCAACAGTGTTCATGTTTACATCTCTTTGGCTCTCCGCTGATAGCAACATAGAGTACACGTTGTCCATAGATGGCAATGGTTTCATCAACATAATCTGATTAGTGATGATATCATACAACTCATTCAATTCCATAAGGAACTGAACACCTCTATCATCCCAATGATCCCGTGCCACTATCCTTCCAATTTCACAATCACAAGCAACATCTGGCACTATACAAGCCAATTCATCCCACAATTTATTTAGCTTGCTAAAATATTTAACAATTGTGTTGTTACCCTACCTCAAACTACTAATCTGCCTTTTGATTTTAATTCTCTTAGGACCATTTTTTTGTCCATATCTAGTACCAATAGCATTCCACAGTTTCTTCGATGAATCCAAATACACAAAAGTCTCACTTAATTCCTTCGATAACATATTCAAAATCCATGATATTACAGTTGAATCAACAGTCTTCCAGGTTGTATAAAATTTGCTAATGTTGTTGGTAGTGAAGCATTCACTATTTACTTTGAAACAACATGAATTTGCCATTTTTTCTCATTAACTAATACTTTATGATCAAATGTTGCATTAGATGTTTTAACATGCAGGATGAAGATCTAGAAGGATCTACAAGACTCTGGAATACTCAATGTTGCAGTGAATGTTGCAAGCATTGGTTGCAACATGGACGGTTACGGGTTCCAGAAGGATCTACAAAGATGTACAAGGACCTACACGATCCAGGCTATTCCAGAATAATTTAGAACAATCTAGATCAGGCGGTTGCAGTCGATAAACATCTGAATAAATATAAGATCATAGCGGTTAACAAGAGATCATGGAGCGGTTACATGATGAAGTTATTTACGGATGAAGACCTCCATCTATAAATAGAAGCCGAAGTCTTTAGTACCAAGTGTGGAGTAAACGAGTACACCTACTCTAGCGTTAATCCTGAGTTCAAAGGTGATAGGGCAGTTATTCCAATATTTATGTTATGCTTAGAAGTTAAGTACATCTCGCATAACTTGCGATCAATCCTATATCCATAGATAGAGAGATCATAGATATAGAGTGAGATCAACTTTGACAGTGTATAGTGTTATACACTTAGCCAATTTAGTTTTGATAGGTGATATCGAGTCTTGTTTCCGTTATGAATCATTTAACTCTTCACACAACTTTTGTATCACTAATCTTATTATAGTGAATATTAAGGCTAGCACAAGCTATTTTATATAGTTTGTGTTTAAAAGTATTCCATCTTACAATAGTGTGTTTAAGTCTTCCGCTGTATAAGTTTTATATTTCTAATTTTCCAGATTGTTGTAGTGTTTGTTAAAACATCTGTTACAACATCTATACTTTATAATACGTGCACATCTTCAAAATGCATATCTATATCAGGTGGAGTTCTAGTACCATGGATAAAACCTGGCTTATTCTTCACACTCAGTACTATTAGCATAGATCATTTCCAAGGGAGAAAATCACCTGCTCTAGTTAAATGATGTGGAACCAAAATAAGGCCAGGATGATCAGCTCCATGAAGGAAGAATGGATCCTTTTCTGTAGATCTCAATTTTGATGTCTCGGCATTTAGCACCGGCCACACCACCTCATTCCGTCTCGCCACCAAACTCACTGATTGCTTCGATTGTTTCGAGTATCCAACAATTTCACCGATTAATCAGGTTGAATCTCTCAGTTTTACTAAATTTGTGCGGAAAATTCAGATCGAGTGACCTGCTCTAGATACCATGTTGAAGCTAAGAATTTGCTAACTGCTTTTTAGCTAAAAGAACTGTTGTTTATTATTCAATCTCACAAAATTGATAAAATACACATGAGTTCAGTATTTATACTAAAAAGATGACAGCTGGCAAAATAAAGATGACAACTAAAAAGAAACGGGAAGAGAAAAACACGACTATATTATCCAACACATACCATGTACTCAAGTGCACATTAGAATCATTAGTGTTTAATAAATGACTAAGGTTACCTACAATAATATCTTTTATTAATATACTCCTCCTAAAAAATATTTGGAATTTATTTTGCGAAAAAACTTAACAATTTTCGAAAAAAAATCCGAAGATAAATACTTTTTTTCTTTTATTTGCATTTCCCAAAAAATATTAACTTTTTCGATAAAAAAAATTTGATTTTTTTGGTGGAGTGTATTAACAAAAGAATGGACTATAATGGGTCTTAATAAATAATTTATAGTCCATTGATCAGGCGCACTTCTACTAATGTTCTAACCCAGCCGATGGACGAAGAAGAGGAAAGAGGCCGAAGATTGTATCGGTTGACTTGAACGTAAAATACTAGCTTTACTGGTAGTTACCCCACAAGAGTATGGGATCCACGTAGTATTGGAAAGTATAGGGACCAAGTAGTATCGAACCCAAGGGAAGATATGTATGCAAATAGAGTCATGGAGATCTACGCGTCGTAGTATATGAGTGTATGTTCGGGATTAAGAATTCTGTTAAACTACTTATACTATACTACTGTTAATGCAAATAATGAAATTAAACGAATAACTAAGGTTTTAATAAGATATTAGATGGTGATGCTCGAGATAAGAATTCCTATGTATACTAACGAAGTTGGTACAATAACTAAAATAATCGTGATGTGCAAGTAATAATCTTAAGCGTATTAAAACTAGGCAATCAACTTCCCTAATCTAGCACAAGATTGAAAGACTAAAAGCTCAAGAATTAACCCTAATACTTCATCATATCAACCTACTTCACTAATCCACTAATCAAGTTATATGGATTGTGCTTAATTAATGAGACCCTAATTTAACTAAGGTGATGCGGTCATCCTCCCTAGATAAACCGGTAGATGATAAACCCCTTCTAAAACCCTTTCGTTAAGCCTAATCGTTATTAAAGAGTGATGCGGTCGTCTTCTCTCTAACAATTTTCGTACTCAAGTCCAAGATAATTCTAGGGTTTATTTTAAGAATTCAATTAATTAAGAGAACTAACACTAAACATCACAAGTTATCCTAAGTACGTACCAACATCCTACTTCTACGAGTTCATCCTACCCTAAGCATGCAAAGGTTCTAGCCTAACATGGTGAATGAAATAACAAAAGCTATAATACAAATGATAAACATAAACATGGTGAATTTTAAGAAAGAACTCAAGAACATAAACTAGGGCTAACAATGAATCAAAGTCTCAAAACGAATCTCAATAAATTACGAAAACTAGGTTTAAGAATATCAAGTGTTGAAGAAAGAAATAATGAAATAAAATCCTAATCTATGAATTCGTAAGATCAAAAACCTCGATTACACGTTAAAACTCTTACCAAACTTTCCCAAGCTCTTCTCTATCAAAAATATATCTCTAAGTATGAAGTGGTGTCCAAAAATATGCTTGGAAAGGGATATATATAGGCACGGGCTGAGTTGGAATGCATTGGGCTCAAATTTGCACGACTGCTCGAGCACCTACTCGAGCGCCAGTGCTCGAGTGGTGCTCACTCAAGCGCTTGAATCTTCCAGCATGTTTGTACCGCTCGAGCAGGGCTACTCGACCGCCTGGCGCTCGACTCGCGACTACTTGAGCGCCCCACTCGAGTGCTCGAGTTGGCCTTGCTCGAGTGCTCTTCACTTCCAAAACTTAAGTGGCGCTCGACCCCTCTTGCTTGAGCACTAGGTGCTCGACTTGAATCCACTCGAGTGCCCCACTCGAGTGCTTGAGCGCTTGGCGCTCGAGTCCTCTTACTTGAGCACCTCCAATTGATACTTTTGCTTGCTCGAACTAATACTTTTTGTATTTCTTCAATATCTTCTCATCCGGGCATCCGTTTGAGTAGATTCAAAGTCCTACGAACTCCATTTTTCGCCCTCTATCCATCTATGAGCATCAAAGAGGAAATTTCATTAGTTTATGAAAATAGTACTCAATTGACTCTAAATACTCATCGAATTCACTTAAAACACGGGTAAATCGAGCCATAAATCATAACAATTTCACGCCTAATCAACCCCCCCCCCAAACTTACCATATTGCTTGTCCTCAAGCAATGAAATAATAAGTCAAGTGAAATTGTTAAGAATGAATCATAGAACTAAATCATGCAAGTCATAGTGTTCAAGTTTCAAAGATCGATCACTCGCATACAAACTCACTCCCTCCATCATACTCATGCATAAACAATAAGAACCACCAAAATAAAACTTGGATGTGCACTCGACGATGTGTTTCACTCCCTCACAAGTGTTTAGCAATATTAAGGGACTCACTCAATCAATCAATCACACATATTAGCAGCCATAGGCTTGTAAGCACTCTCAACTTCGACCATACTCTAGAATCCATGCCGAATCAAAAAGGACTTTCTCAAGGTTGTAATGTAGGCTCTTTAGACTGGTGGGGTAACTATATGGGATAAGTGACTCAAGTGAATGGAGAATAGAAAATCAAATTTCAGTACTTCGAGACAAGGAACAGAATACTTCAACCATCTTCATGCAATACACTTTCAATTCCCCTCCTCTCGACACTTCAATTTTTCTTCTAACTCTCTCACTTTTTTCAATCACTTCACTTTTTCCTTTCTTTTCACACAATGTATGAGCTCATATTTTCTTTTGCTCATTCTCAAATTATTATTCTTTCCCACAACTCAAATCTCATTAAATCTTCTTCTCAGATTCACTCAAGCATTAATAATTCTTCTTCCTCAACTCAACTCGATTCCTTTTCTCATTCACAACTTTTCCTATTCTCCACTCAAATTGGGACAAAAAGAGTTCAAGAATTTGGTTAAGTTTAAATGTGCTAGCAAATAAAATAGGCTAAGGCTCAAATGGGCTAACAAGGGATACCTGTCATTGGTAGGGAAAATTTGGCTAAGTGACTCAACAAATCAAAGATGGCCTAAAATCACTTTCGACATTTCAAACTAGACACAATCAAGAAGTGAGAGCACCCACAAGTTCTAGCATCTTCTAAGGTGACGATCCACTCACAAATGAAGAGATCAATATAATGAATTTTAATCTCTAAAAGGCACAAATCTCACAGCTTTCACATCCATGCTAGTCCTAGTGAATTCTCACTTTTTTCACACAAGTACTCAAAAGGAAAATTTGTAAGTATACGAGTACCCTCTCAAATCAACTCTAACTCGTACAATCACACAACTTGGACTCTAATTCCACTCCACAAATTACTAACTCATACTGACACTTAAAGATAGCAATCAACAAGTATAAGAGGATTGATAAGCATGAAATATGTAGTAGCACCCACTTAGTTCACAATATAAAAAAAGCCCAAGGAGTATCTCAATGCACAATATATAACATAACTCAACTCAAAGAGAGGGTGTGCGCCTGTGCAATGTAACCATAAAACATATAAAAACTTCACCCCCCGAAACTTCGACCTTGCGAAGCGGTCTAAGTTTGGGGTGGTGGTTACCTCATTCAAATAATTTAGTTTATCTTAACAACTTGGCACACTCCCTTGTCTCGAGTTGGTCCCTTCAATCTCCACTTCTTGGGCATTCCTTCACCCTCAAGGCACGCCTACAAAATAAAACTCTCAAGTACGAGGTTAGAACTTACGACTCAAAACAAAACACCAACAACTAAAAACACTCAAAAGCAAATAAAAGTGGGTTGCCTCCCACTCAGTGTTATTTTTAAGGTCCTAATGTCAGACCGAACTCAAAGGAGCTTATGGGACATGATACTCAAATTTACCTCCCTTATTCTCATAAGAGAAGATATCTAAGTTTTTTGCTCGATTCCCATCCTCCTTCTTCACCTCGGGCGGTGGTGTCACTTTCTTTTTCGCTCTCCACGGAGGTACCCATTTCTTGAATTTTGTCTTCTTAATTCAACTCCTCATTTTTTCTCTAATTTCCTTCAACTCCTTGCCTTCATCCCTATCAAGACAATCAAGATCATAATGCTCAATGGTTAAATCACTTAGTGAAGGATTAACATAATCGCGTATATAAGAAAGGTTAGGGATAAGAGGTGTGTCTTCAATATAAGGATCAATGGCATCAATGGAATAACAACTCTCATCTTCCTTCGGGTTTTTCATGGCCTCATATAGGGAAATTTTCACCTCTTGATCATCTACCTTTACCGTGATCTTCTCATTCGCCACATCTAACACCATCCCGGCCGTGACTAAGAAAGGTCTTCCCAAGATCAAAGGCACATGCTCATCTTCCTCCATGTCGAGCACTACGAAATCAGCTGAAAAAATATGATCTCCAACTTTAAAAAGGATGTCTTCAACCACACCTTGAGATCTAGTAATAGACCGGTCGGTGAGTTGTAGCGTCATCAGTGTCGGCTGAAGTTCTCCACCCTCCAACTTCTTAAATAGCGACAATGGCATCCGATTAATGCTCGCTCCAAGATCGCACAATGCTCCCTTCTTGACTCCATTCCCAATATCACATAAGATCGTGAAGCTACCGGGATCCTTCAATTTCGGGGGAAGCGCTTTGTGCACTAATGCACTCACCTCATGGTTCAGCTGCACAAGCTTTAGCTCATCAACTCTCCCCCTCTTAGCTATCAAGTCTTTCAGGAACTTGGCATAATTAGGCATCTATTCCAAAGCATCATAAAAAGGTATGTTAATATGCAGCTTCTTAAAGACATCAAGAAACTTAGCGAACTTCTCATCTAATTTCTTCTTCATGAATCGCTGTGGATACGGGACCGGTATCACAGATTTGGGTACCCCCCATTCGTCTCGCTCGGTCTCCTTCACATTCTTCCTACCTTCTCTTGCCTTTTCCCACTTTGGAACTCTTTCAACCTCCTCAATCTCTTCCTCCTTGTCTTTGCCTTTTTGAGCATCTTCTATCTCAACCTCCTCCTCAACCTTCTCATCTCCACTTTTCTTTTTCTCATCCTCAATCTCAATCTCTCTATGTATCTCCTCCAAATCAGCAGGCATTTGAGGACCGTCATACTTGGTTTCACTTGTTAGTTGGATTGTCTTGCATTACTCTTTCGGGTTCCCCTCCGGCATAGAAGGATATTTCCCGAGCTCTCTACCCAATGATTTTGCGATTTGACTAATATAATATTCCATCAAAGTGAACTGCCTATTGTTCTCTTGCTGAATTCTATTCAGCTCCATATCCCTCTTCTGAAGATCTTGATCTCGCTGATCATTCTTCTTACCCATCTCCTTCACATCATACTCCAGAGAGGATAGCCTCTTACTACCTTCTTCCACCTTGTGCAGAATGGCACGTAACATCTCATCAGTGGTAGCACCTCCTTCTCCTCTGGGGAGTTTTGAGTTAGGGTCGACATTTGGAGGTACAGTTATTCCTGCCTTGGGATTGCTATAAGAGAAATTTTCATTTTTCCTCCATTGATTCTGAGGAGGATGCTGGGCCCCTTGATACCCCTGATTATTCCTCCATTGATTCTGAGGAAGCTGTGGACCCGTGGTACAAACGATTGACCATAAGTTGGTCACCCCTGATAATTTGCACCTTGATAGTCATTCTGATTATAATTAGGCCCTCCCATGTAGTTGGCTACCTCTTGCTGGCATCCTGGCTGGTCCACTTTCTCACTCACTGCAGTATTCTCTCCACTTATATTATGTCCAACCTCTAGATTGCTGATCTTTTCCATCATCACCATCAACAGCTTTCTAGTTCCCTCACTCTCTTCCATCTGACAAGCCCGCTAAAACTCTTGAACCTCATTCCATTGCCCCGCATTCTTGACAATGTTTTCAACTATCTCTCTACACCGAGCTACACTACTATTCAGGAATGCTCCACTAACACATGCATCGAGGTGGTCTTGAGCTGCCTTGTTGGCTCCACAGTAGAAATAGGTCATGATGTCACCTTCATTGTACCCGTGTTGCGGGCACTCAATGAGCATGTTAGAGAACCTCTCCCAAGCCTGACTTAATTCCTCTCCTGGCTTCTACTTGAAAGATGAGATCTCTTTTCTTGCTTTGATCGTTCTAGATGGAGGATAGAATCGCTCGAGGAACAGACGCTCGAGCTCGGCCCATGTGGTTACACCTCCCCTTGGGAGCGTGTTATCATACCACTCCTTCACGATCCCAATTAGAGAGAATTGGAACAACCTGAGACTCTTGGCATCTTCAGACATGCCATTATGGTTGAAAGTTGAGGCTATCATCAGAAAATTCCTCAAGTGAGTGTGAGGATTATCCTTTCCGACCTCCGCTTTAAATTGGTTCTCGACAAGCATCTTTTGGATTCCTGGGGAGATAGAAAAGTTGTTTGCTTTCACTGGTGGCATAGCTACACCATCATAATACCGTTGAGGTTGGGCCTCAAACCTTCCACTGATTGCCATACCAGGATCAGCGTTCTGAGGAACGTGCTGAGGATACATTGGTGGTAGAGGTACTTGTGGAATATGAGGTTGGTCAAAAGCAGGAGGTGGAGGGTAGTATGGTGGATAAGGTTGGTTAGGTTGGTAGACAGAGTTGTTGAAAGGGTTATTGGGGTTATGGTTTTGGTTTTGGTTAGGAGCAGAGTTGTTCGTATTCTGTGGAATGGGGTTTTAGTTTTGATTGTCCCCTGTGGGTACTTACTTATTACTGCTTTCAGCTCCTTCAACCCGTTCCACGATCTCATTGTATTTAGCTGCAGCTCCATCCAACTCATTACCTAAATCCATGTTTTCGTTCTCACCACCGGCCTTGTTCATCCTTCTAAGGAATGCTTTGTTTCTTCTGGCGATTGTCTCAGGATCTGACTTTGTTCTATTTTCGCTCGTTTTTCCCTTCGAGCGTGTTTACATATACCTGAAACACCAAAGAAAATATCAAAACGCAACTGCCTAATGAATACTAATTAACAGAAAAGAAAAAGGCACTCAATACTAACTACTAAACTATCTCCAAGTCCTACTCAATGGACATACATCGCCTTCCCCGGCAACGGCGCCATTGACTTGAATGTAAAATACTAGCTTTACTAGTAGTTACCCCACAAGAGTATGGGATCCCTGTAGTATTGGAAAGTATAGGGACCAAGTAGTATCGAACCCAAGGGAAGGTATGTATGCGAATAGAGCCTGTTGATAGGCGAACATCATCTAAATATGGAGCGAACAATTATTGAAGTCTAAAACAAAGAAAATCACTATTTGGGCGCATTAACCAACCTGGGAGGTGTATGAAGTGACGAACAACTCTCCCGACGAACAACTAATGGGCGAACAGGTATTAAGGCCCGGGACCAAGAATGAGCCAACTGCGGAGTCATCCATGAAGAACAACTTGGTCAGAACATGATACAACAAATAGCCAAGGAGGTGTGTACAAGTGAACAAAGGACAAAGATCCCAAAGTCAAGCTAAACAAAGGCATAAGGCGAACAACTTCCCAAGTACAACCTCAAGAGGCGAACAACTTTCGGTTGGAGAATCAACAAGATCCATCAAGCCGACCTAGGCGAACAACAATGAGTCCGAGATAAGACCAAAGAAGACTTTGTAACTAAGATTTAGCCTAGATAAGGTCAAACTAGAGTCAAAGGACACATGTCAAGCATGCAGGCTAGGGAGACCAAGAGTCAGAGACACCTCCTGCTTGCTCGTCTCTATAAATAGTTGCTCTCCAGCTTATGAAATACAAGAAAAAATTCATAAACACTCCCAAACACACACAAGTACACCTTAACGCGCACGCATACGAAATTATTTCAATTTCGGTTTTCATATATCCGAATTCGATAACTTAAACCCCGATTTACCATTTACGGTGGTAATCAATCACACGTTATTGATTGGTGACGTAAAAATGGGTTAAAACAGCCATTAATCCTCACGATTAGATTCGTTCACCAACAATTTGGCGCTAGAAGGAGGGTTCGAACCTTCGGTTTAGTGTGATTACTCAAGAACTTCAAGTTGAAGACTTGAAGATTCAAAGGAAATCTCAAGAAATATTTGGAGATACAAACAAGAGTGTTCTTGGTGTTCTTGGTGTTCTTCAATTTAAAAATTAAGAAATAATTTAAATTGAAATGCCTCAATCTAAAGAGACCCAAGGATCACGTTTGTCGAAGAGAGCATCTCAGACCCGAGCCACGTCGGCCGACCACCAGGACCGTGACCCAAGACATGCGAACAGGTCACAGCATACAGCCATAACACATAACCTCCCCCCTGAGATGGAGGCTTTGGCGAACAACCCCAACGAGTTAGCCAAAACCATTGCTGCTCTCCAGGCCCTCCAGAGGCAACAAGAGCAGGTTAGGCCAACACAAGCAAGGCCAAGGGACAAGTCCCCAGAAGTTAGACCCAGGACCACTAGGGGCGAACAGCGAGAGGTTGATAGTGCCCAAGTCAGACGGAACAGGGGAAAGGCCAAGGTGGACGACCAACAAGAAGTACAGGCTGAGTCTGGTCGCGGACGAACAACTATGTCTAGCCATGGGACAACACGTTCCAGTGCCCAAGACAGGCTTAGCCAACCTCAACGGGAAGCTGCTCGCCGGGGAGCAGAAGACGGGCGAGCAACTTTTGAACAGCCTCGCCCATCAGTCCATGAAAGGATCACCCTGTCAGCCTTCAGGCGCCTAGGGCCAAATGCGGCGAACAACATTAGGAGGCAAGCCCAGGAAGTGCCCACTCCAAGCGAGGGACTGCGACGAGCAGAAAGGTTAATGCCTTTGCTCGCCGAACAGCCTCCAAGTCAGGGGGCACCTCTTGATGAATTATCAAGCCTAAGGAGGGCTGTGGAGAACATGCAAGGGCAACTAGACCAACAGAGGGGGATGGGAGCGATCAGCATGCCATCCTCACCTTTGGCAGCTCACATTTTGAAAGCCCCGATCCAGAAAAAGGTTCAATTTCCAGCAAGCATTCAATATGAGGGCATCACTGACCCCCGGGTCCACTTAACAAAATATACGGACTACATGGTCTCCGTGGGGGCCAGCGATGCCACTCAATGCCGGAATTTTCCCTTAACACTGGGCGATCGGGTTCACAAGTGGTTTTCATCAATGCCGCCGGCATCAATCCACTCGTTCGTCCAACTAAGTCGAGAATTTCTTTCTCACTTTTCAACGGCGGGGTCGTATCTTTCCCAAAAACACCGGCTATCAGATTTAAGACAAAATGATAATGAAACTGACCGAGCGTTTATGGAAAGATTCGATAAAGTTTTGCTAGAAGGAGAACCGGTGAGCGAAGATACAAAGATCGTCGCTGTGATGGCCGGATTGAAAAAAGGGTCGAAGTTATGGAAGGAGGTACGTCTGAAGTGCCCAAAGACTTATGCCGAGTTCAGAAACCAAGCTGGTATTTTCGTTTCCATGCACGAGGCCCTACAAACAAATTTAGGGGAGAACAAAGCTGATCCTAAGGAGAATAACAAAAAGCCCGTCGGGACAAGCTACAGGGTCCCGAAAAACATGAAAGCATTCACTGAAGGATCGGATTTGAAAGAAAAATTGAACCAAGTATTGACAGTATCAGTTGATACTGTGTATGAGAGCGTAAAGGAGAAAGAGTTGCTCTCCCCACCACGTAAAATCCGCCAGGATACTGGCAAACTCAACCCGAACAAGTATTGTGCCTACCATCAAAGTGTGGGGCATTTTACAAGTGAGTGTAGAGATTTGCTCAAACAACTCTGGCGATTTTATGAGGAGGGAAAGCTCTCCGATTTCGTTAAAAGGCAACCTGGGAAAAGAGCTCGGGAAAACAACTCAGAAGACGAAGAGGATGGTCAACCTCAGAGAAACAACAAACCCGGGCGACCAGTTCCCAGTATGCCAGCTCAACCTTTAGAAGACCTGTTCATGATGGAACCCGCAGGTCCCGCAGGAGGGTGTTTTGATGGACAACCACCTGACTCTAACCGGAAGAGGAAAGCGGAGCTACGAGCGATTGGCCAAGTACAAGAGATGGGAGTTAAGCCGTCTATCATGCAAACGGCAGAATTAACTTTCACCGAAAAAGACCTTGAAGGCGTCTTAACTCCGCACAATGATTCGCTCGTAATCTGTGCCAAGATTATGGGGACCAGAGTCCACAGACTGTTGGTGGACACCGGAGCCTACACGAACATCTTATTCAAGAAGACCCTCGATAATCTGGGAGATTATTCGGGTTATGTTCGGAATACAACACATAGAATTGTAGGCTTCGGAAATGCTGTGACAACGCCGTTGGGAATTGTAACATTAGCTGTACAACTTGTAACGGCCAATGAACCCGAAAGAAATATAACAAGAATGGTAGATTTCTTGGTTGTAGACCAGGAGTCGACCTATAACGGGTTTCTTGGCCGACCTTTTCTTAATGAATTTAAAGCTGCGTGTTCCACTTACCACTATTGTTTGAAATTTCCAACAGCTAGTGGAACAGGCACAATTAAGGGAGACCAACGGAGAGCACGAGAATGCGTTCAACAGCTACGAGCAAAATTTGTACAAATATCCATGATGGAAGCAGCAAGTTATCCCATCGACGAGCCATCAATACTGAACAATATGATGGACATAGACGACCATATGGATGCGGACGAACAACACTTGAACGAGCAAGTGTTGGACGAACAACTCGTTACCACCCGGGAGGAGTATCCATCTGACGAACAACGAGGGGGTGATGACGAACAACCTTCAGTAGAAGACTTGGAGGGCCAGGTACAAACGAACAACAATGGGACGGAGCCAACTGATGATCTTGAACCCCGCCTGGAGGCAGAGCCAATGGACATCGAAAATGATTCCAACCCTGAGGAACCCATACTTGATCCCCGTTGGAAGGGACAAAAACGACGAGCAACTCCAGTCGAAGAGCTGGAGGCGTTCAAAGTTAATCCCAACAACGAGGATCTTGAATTATTCATAGGATCTGAGCTCCCAGAGCCTTACAGATCCCAAATGAAAGAGTTCCTCACCAAGAATCTAGATGTCTTCGCTTGGTCTCATGCAGATATGGTGGGGATAGACCCGAAACATGCTTGTCATAAGCTGAACATAAATCAAGCAAAAAAGCCCGTCCATCAAAAGCGAAGGAAGTACGGCCCAGACAAATATCAAGCGTTGAATGAAGAAGTTAAAAAGCTGCTAGACAACGATCTGATCCGTCAAGCACTTTGTCCACAATGGGTAGCAAACCCTGTGCTGGTGAGAAAATCGAACGGAACCTGGAGGCTATGCATAGACTTTACAGATTTGAATGCAGCATGCCCGAAGGACAACTTTCCTCTCCCGCACATCGATCAATTGGTGGACAGCACTGCGGGTCACGAGATGCTAACATTCATGGATGCTTTTGCAGGATATCATCAAATCCCAATGCATCCTGACGATCAAGAAAGCACAGCTTTTTATACTAACAAAAACTTGCTGTGCTGGAAGAGAATGCCATTTGGCCTCATAAATGCTGGAGCAACATATCAAAGACTGGTGAACAAGATGTTTGATCAACAAATTGGAGACACGGTTGAAGTCTATGTAGACGATATCGTGGTCAAAAGTCCCAAGAAGGAAGACCATCTTCAACATCTGACTCAAGTGTTCGAAATTCTTCGACACTATAACATGAAGTTGAATCCAAAGAAAAGTAGCTTTGGAGTCCATTCAGGGAAATTCTTGGGTCATCTTGTTAGCCAGCGGGGAATTGAGGCCAACCCTTCAAAAGTTAAAGCCATCCTGGATATGCAGCCACCACGTTCAGTGAAAGAAGTGCAAAGACTCACCGGGTGCCTAGCAGCGTTGAACCGGTTCATATCCAGGTCGGGGGACAAGTGCCGTCCATTCTTCGAGGCCGTTAAAAAAGGGAAGTTTGCATGGACTAACAACTGCCAAGCGGCTTTCGATCAACTTAAAGACTACCTGGGAGATGTCAAAATCCTATCAAAACCAATCCCAGGAGAAAAGCTCTTTCTATACTTAGCCGCATCAGAAGTTGCCATCAGTTCTGTTTTGGTGCGGGAGGACGGCAAGTTCCATCAACCAATCTATTACGTCAGCAAGCTTTACACGAAGCAGAGATCAAATATGCCCCAACCGAAAAGCTGGCGTATGCTTTGGTCATGAGCGTGAGAAAGTTACGACCATACTTCTTTGACCATCAAGTCGAAGTTCTAACAACTTTCCCGCTCAGGCAAATTCTCCATCGCCCCGACACTGCAGGTCGTCTTTTAAGATGGTCACTGGAAATTAGCCAATTCGGGGTGACCTATGCTCCTCGAACGGCGATCAAAGGGCAAGCATTAGCCGACTTTATAGTCGAACTAACTTTCCCACCAGATCCGACGAGAGGACTTGATCATCCTTGGCATCTCTATGTGGACGGATCATTAACCAACATAGCCTCGGGGGCAGGAGTAGTATTAATAAGTCCAAACAGACAAGTATTCACCTCGGCAATCAGATTTGGCTTCATGGCAACCAACAACGAAGCTGAGTATGAAGCTCTTATCGCTGGTCTCCACCTATCCCTCGCAGTTGGTGTCAGACGCTTGCAAATATTTGGCGATTCACAATTGATCGTGAACCAAGTCCGAGGTGAATACGAAGCAAAAGATGATCACATGATCGAGTATCAACGGATTGTTGCTCACCTGATGTCCATGTTGCAGCAAGTTTTCATACAGCAAATTCCAAGGACGAGCAACACTCAAGCAGACGCGCTTGCCCGACTAGCAACGAGTGAAGGCCCCATAGAGTTGGCAGATATTATAGTTACAAAGATGAAAGATCCATCAACAGTAAGTTATAATGTCAATCAACTCGACGATCAAACCAGCGAAGAAGAAGACTGGAGAACAAGTATAGTCAAATACTTGAGAAATGGGAAAAAACCAAACAACCCTTTTGAAGCTGCCAAGCTAATAAAGCGAGCCGCCAGATATACTCTGGTGGGTGAGCAACTTTACAAAAGGGGAATATCAATCCCACTTCTCAAGTGTTTGCCTAGGGGGCAAGGGCAAGCGGTACTTGAAGAGATACATGCTGGAGTATGTGGAAATCATACTGGGGGGCAAGCTTTGGCATACAAGACAATCAGACAAGGCTATTATTGGCCGACCTTACGTCAAGACGCAATCAAAAAAGCCAAAACTTGCCATCAATGTCAGATTTTTGCTCCAGGCATCCATACCCCGGCTCAGGAACTTGTGTCAGTATACAGCCCATGGCCTTTTGCAAGATGGGGGATGGACATCATTGGTCCTTTCCCGGCTGGAGTTGGAAATGTTCGATTCGCCGTCGTGGCAGTCGATTATTACACAAAGTGGGCGGAAGCAGAGGCTATGGTGAATATAACACAGCAGAAGATGATCAACTTTATTTGGAAGAACATTATCTGTCGTTTCGGAGTTCCACAGGCAATTGTGACAGACAATGGTCCACAGTTTGATGGACAAGAGTTGAGAGAATTCTGTACGAAGTGGGGGATCAAGAAACATTACTCCACACCTTATCACCCCCAGTCGAATGGACAAGTTGAAGCAGTAAATAAAATCATAAAGCATACATTAAAAGTGCGACTGGCGGAGAGTAAAAGCAGTTGGTCTACAGAACTTCCGGAAGTCTTATGGGCATACAGAGTTTCTCCCAGGTCGAGCACCGGAGAAACACCCTTTGCAATGGCTTTCGGAACAGAGGCTGTAATACCAATTGAGTTAGAGGCCACTACATTCAGGACGACCAACTTTGATGAACAGGCGAACAACTCTGCTCTAAATGCTGAATTGGATTTGCTCGAAGAAAAAAGATTGAATGCCGAGCTAAAGAATGCCACATACAAGCAGCGAGCAGAACGTTACTATAATTCCCATGTAAAAGTTAGGGAATTCAGAGTTGGAGATTTGGTTCTAAGAAAGTTGCTCGCCCAACCTCCAGGCGTATTGGGACCAACTTGGGAGGGCCCGTATCGTATAACAGAAAAATACGTCAATGGCGTGTACGATATTGAAGACATGGAAGGCAAGCTGGCCCAATACTCCTGGAATGCTGTGCATCTAAAGAAGTACTATCAATAAAGTTGGGCGAACAAATGTCTTGGGGGGCAAGGGATGCATATGAGTTGAAGGAAGGCTAAGAAGGCAGCTAAAAACTTGCCTAATTTTTTAAAAATTTTCTTAAGTATAGATTCAAAAGTTGCTCGGCACGTTGAATAGTCTGGTGCTAGTGCTTTTGATTTTATAGATAGAGTTGCTCGGCAAAATATTATAAGCGAGCAAGTTTTAGTTTGTGTTTAAAGTTGTTCGTCAGATTGTATATGATAGTGATGGACAGTCTTATAACACTTGTAATTATTTTGCAATGTAAATATAATAGTTGTTTGCCAAAAGAGGAAAAATCCAAAAGCTCGAGGTACAAGTCCATTCAAAGGTTGTTCGTTTTACAAATGAACAGAACCCAAGGACCAAAGCCACTTAAAGGTTGTTTGTTTTTTAAAATGAACAGAACCTAAGGCTAAACCCTGATTCCACTAAAGGCAATGTTCAATTCGAACAAAAGCCCAATACTATATGTCATAATTGTAAAAGCATTGACAGAAATGTAAAGGCAATTGACATATATAAGAAAATGAGCGAACATGAGAAAGACATTTTCCATTAAAGAAAGGCATTAAGCCCCAAAAATAGTACAAGCTGGAAGCAGCCATTACAAGTACTACAAAAAAGGAGCGAGCAACTACTACAAAAGAAGAAAAGAAAAAAGCTAAGTCCTAAAAACTACTGCTGTTCGGCGGGAGGAGGATCTTGAGGTTGCTCGGCAGAGGGGTCGACAATCATGTCCCGAGCAAGGTCTTCAGCCGCCTTATCTTCCGCTTCTTTAGCACTTTGCTCGTCCGCGGCAGCCGGTTCATCTTCTTGCTCGCCATCATCAACAATTGGTGGAGGATGAGTGATGGTGATGCTGGGGTCGAGTTTATCCAGTTTAACCCCCAGCACAGTCAAATCCGCCAATTGGATTTTGACGTTGTTCGGCGGAGGATAGTTCTCGAGGAACTCATTCAAATCCTTAGCCATCTCCTCCACCATCTCCTTGTAGTCATAGGCATCGGCCGTACGGATGCTGTCCGCGTAGGCACAAATATATCTAAGGTTGGAGATGGGGCCGGTGCGAGTTTGAACCTCCTCTTCAAGTTGCTCACGGGTAAAGAGGTTGGCTTCTGCTTCCCGGAGACGAGCATTCTCCGCCTCAAGCTCGGCAATTCTTTGTTCGGCTGAAGTCAATCTCTTCTCCCCCTCACCGAGCAAATTCTCCTTATCCTTCAGCTCTTTGGACATGGCCTGAATCTCTTCAAGGCGCTTGTGCTCAGCATCAATGTAAACATTGATCTGGTTGTTAAGGCGAGCAATCTTGGCCTCATATTGGCTCACCAGGCCATCTTTTTCTTCAGAGAGTTGCCGAGCTGTACTAGCATAGTGGCGAGCAGACTCTTCCTGCTCGGCAACTTGGGCGATTGCCCTTTGGGCAGTGACGAGGCCGTTGGCGACGAGCATCATCGAGAGATGGAGATTGTCCATCTGCCCCTGCTGAAGGATGGCCTTGTCCAGGGGACGCGTCCAGGCCCGGGCGACCAACTCCGTCGCCTTGCGAACATGTTCGCCGGGAATCTCCCTTATGTTTACGGGAGTCTTCGAGCAAGCGTACTGATGTACAACACTTGCTCGGCCGGGATAATCATCGGCACGGTATCTGCAAACAAAAAAGCAATTGATACTTAGAAAAATAAAAAAAATGGATGAAAGTTGTTCGGCAAGAGAGGATAGATACTTACTCGGCAAACTTCCGATCGTCCCATCCAAGGAACGTAAGATCTTCTGGGCCCCGGAGCGAGCCTACATCTTTGCTCGCCTTCCCCGACCTTTCCGTGGGCTCCCCAGAACGCCTTATAGCATCCTCTTCGTGGCGAGCATGGCTTTCGCCCACCTTTTCTTTCCCCTTGCCGGGGACGTCTCCGGCCAGTGGGGTCCCATCAGCCTTCTTAAGGCGCTTGCCACCACGAGGTGGGGAGACGGGAGGAGACCGAATCTGAACTGGGGGGGCAGCCGGTCTTGGAACTTTAGCCCCCTCAGGCCTGTTCGACATGGCGAGCACGGCTTGTGGAGGGTCCCCTCTCCTTTTCTTCCCTCTTGGTGGCCCCATTTCAAGGACCCTCTGTTCAAGAAGAGCGTAGCTTGGGGGAACGGCGACTGTTACTTGCTCGGCTAAAAAAAAAAAAAAAAAAAAGGCGAGTTAGGAAGTTAAAATTAGACGAGCAAGTTAAACATGTTAACGACGAACAAAACTTGAGCAGGGAGTTAGGAATTTCCATACCAGGGGGCACCTCAGCTTGAGCCTCCAAATGATGTGGGTAAGTCAAAAGGCGAGCAGCTTTTTGACACCTTGATCGGCAGAGATAGTCTATAGTTCTATCTGCTTTATTGCGGAGGCCGACCAAGCACGAAGTAAACAGGAACTCGGAGTTCAACTCCTCTTCTTTCGAATCCCACTTGGGTAGACGAGGGCCTGCGAACAAACAAAAAAAGTTAAATTAGAACAACTGTCCAAAGGCGAGCAAGAATTGAACTTACGTTTCAGTTTTCCATAGGCTGCTGGAGAATTTATTCGTCCAGGGCCGCCGTGTGGACCAGAAGATGCTCGCCAGTCACCCCCAATCCAGAAGAAGTGCTGTTTCCAATCACGAATCTTGTTCGGCACCTCTTCCACCATTTTCAACCCAGTCCTGGCCTTGAGGTAGTGATAGCCATCTTCTCCTCGGGGGCAACTTGTGATTGTCATCAGGTAGTTGATCTCTTCCGCAGTGATCCGATCAACGTACCCCTCCAAAGCGAACAGGCACATGGAGCCCAAAAGGTTCATCCACCCAATTGGAGTAATTTGGGTGATGGCCAAGTTGGTCGCCTCCAGGAATCGACCAACAACAGGTGGAAGAGGTAACTTCAACCCAGCAATCAAGGTGTGGATGTTGATCGCCGTGCATCCGGGAGGTGGGCGATCAGTTCTTTCCTTTCTCCGAGGAGCCCACATGTAGATATCATATGGGATCTTATAGTCTTTCCGGATGGAGTCCAGTTCATCTTCGCGAACAACACTCTTGATCTTGCTCGCCTGGTAATCAGTTTTCACCTTGTCCATTATTTGTCTTTGTGGACGAGGAAAGCTGTTCGCATACCTTTCAGCATATGCTCGCCATTCGAATAGGCGAGCAACCCCAGCCGGGATCTCACTTTCCCGCATCCTTGGGGATGGAAAATTGATACCCTCCAAAAATTCACGAGTGAGCTCGTTGAGATCTGGATCTTCAGATTCGGCAGAAGACGAAGAATTTTCGTCCCGATTTTTGTTCGCCACAACCGTTAGTTCTCTCCCAGATGGGCCCACACCGGTGTCCTCCACAGAGCGAACCACAGAATCCACGTGAAGATCCGACGCCGAGGAAATCTCGAAGGGAGGTTGATCGACGGGGATCGCGACTGGAAAGAGTGGGTCTAAGGTCTCCTCAGTCTTATTGCTCGAGTGCGAAGACATAGAAGAGGAAGAAAATTCCAGGCGGCGGTAGAAAGAGTTGCAGACGGCGGCGTTGTCCCGGAGAAGACGATGGCGCTCTAACCCACACGGCGGCGATGGCGTTTTCGAGAAAAAAAGTAAAGAAAAGAAAAGAAATAAGAGGATAACTACCTTGTTTCAAAGATTGAAGGCCAAACACTGGAAGAATAGATGCCGGAGAAGCTTGGAATCGCCGGAGGAAGGAAGGATTCGCCGGAGCACTGTTGCAAGAGGGGGAAAAGTGGGAAAAATTTCAGTTTTCCCACTATTTATACCCCAAGCAAAAACGGGGTCCCAGGCGTAATTTTCCGAAAGTTCTGGGGCTCAACTGGAAGAAGGCGGGGTAAATTCCGAGCTAAACTAGAAGATGAAGGACCTATAAACAATTATAGGGGTGCGTCGCCTTGGGGCTGCTCGCGCGTGAGCGGCGCGCAATCATTGCGCTGGCGTCATCTTCGTGATCTCCCCAGATCATGGGAAGACGAAACGGTTATTCCAACATTGCTCGTCACAGAGATGCTGTTCGTCCAAATCTTGGCCAAGACGATATCCTAACTACAGTTGCTCGCCGCAAAATTACTCGTCTGATGCAACATCTAGTCAGGATAGGGGGCAATTGTTGATAGGCGAACATCATCTAAATATGGAGCGAACAATTATTGAAGTCTAAAACAAAGAAAATCACTATTTGGGCGCATTAACCAACCTGGGAGGTGTATGAAGTGACGAACAACTCTCCCGACGAACAACTAATGGGCGAACAGGTATTAAGGCCCGGGACCAAGAATGAGCCAACTGCGGAGTCATCCATGAAGAACAACTTGGTCAGAACATGATACAACAAATAGCCAAGGAGGTGTGTACAAGTGAACAAAGGACAAAGATCCCAAAGTCAAGCTAAACAAAGGCATAAGGCGAACAACTTCCCAAGTACAACCTCAAGAGGCGAACAACTTTCGGTTGGAGAATCAACAAGATCCATCAAGCCGACCTAGGCGAACAACAATGAGTCCGAGATAAGACCAAAGAAGACTTTGTAACTAAGATTTAGCCTAGATAAGGTCAAACTAGAGTCAAAGGACACATGTCAAGCATGCAGGCTAGGGAGACCAAGAGTCAGAGACACCTCCTGCTTGCTCGTCTCTATAAATAGTTGCTCTCCAGCTTATGAAATACAAGAAAAAATTCATAAACACTCCCAAACACACACAAGTACACCTTAACGCGCACGCATACGAAATTATTTCAATTTCGGTTTTCATATATCCGAATTCGATAACTTAAACCCCGATTTACCATTTACGGTGGTAATCAATCACACGTTATTGATTGGTGACGTAAAAATGGGTTAAAACAGCCATTAATCCTCACGATTAGATTCGTTCACCAACAGAGCCCTGGAGATCTACGCGTCGTAGTTAGTATGAGTGTATATTCGGGTTTAAGAATTCTGTTAAACTACTTATACTATACTACTGTTAGTGCAAATAATGAAATTAAATGAATAACTAAGGTTTAAATAAGATATTAGATGGTGATGCTCGGGATAGAAATTTCTACGTATACTAACGGAGTTGGTACAGTAACTAAAAAAATTGTGATGTGCAAGTAATAATCCTAAGCGTACTAAAACTAGGCAATCAACATCCCTAATCTAGCACAAGTTATATGGATTGTGCTTATATGGATTGTGCTTAATTAATGACAGGTACTTCGTCATATCAACCTACTTCACTAATCCACTAATCCACTAATCAAGTTATATGGATTGTGCTTAATTAATGAGACTCTAATTTAACTAAGATGATGCGGTCGTTCTCCCTAGATAAACCGGTAGATGATAAACCCCTTCTAAAACCCTTTCGTTAAGCCTAATCGTTATTAAAAAGTGATGTGGTCGTCTTCTCTCTAACAATTTTCATACTCAAGTCCAAGATAATTCTAGTGTTTATTTTAAGAATTCAATTAATTAAGAAAATTAACACTAAACATCACAAGTTATCCTAAGTACGTACCAATATCCTACTTCTACGAGTTCATCCTACCCTAAGCATGCAAGGGTTCTAGCCTAACATGGTGAATGAAATAACGAAAGCTATAATACGAATGATAAACATAAACATGGTGAATTTTGAAGAAAGAACCGAAGAACATAAACTAGGACTAACAATGAATCAAAGTCTCAAAATGAATCTCAATAAATTACGAAAACTAGGTTTAAGAATATCAAGTGTTGAAGAAAAAAATAACGAAATAAAATCCTAATCAATGAATTCGTAAGATCAAAATCCTCGATTACATGTTAAAACTCTTGCCAAACTTTCCCAAGCTATTCTCTATCAAAAATCTATCTCTAAGTATGAAGTGGTGTCTAAAAATATGCTTGGAAAGGGATATATATAGGCACGGGCCAAGTTGGAATGCATTGGGCTCAAATTTGCACGACTACTCGATCACCTATTCGAGCGCCTAGTGCTCGAGTGGTGCTCACTCGAGCGTTTGAATCTTCTAGCACGTTTGTACCACTCGAGCAGGGCTACTCGAGCGTCTAGCGCTCGACTCGCGACTACTCGAGCGCCCCACTCGAGTGCTCGAGCACTAAGTGCTCGAGTTGGCCTTGCTCGAGTGCTCTTCACTTCCAAAACTTAAGTGACGCTCGACCCCTCTTGCTTGAGCACTAGGTGCTCGACTTGAATCCACTCGAGCGCTCCACTCGAGTGCTTGAGCGCTTGGTGCTCGAGTTCTCTTACTTGAGCACCTCCAATTGATACTTTTGCTTGTTCGAACTAATATTTTTCGTATTTCTTCAATATCATCTCATCCGGGCATCCGTTTGAGTCGATTCAAAGTCCTACGAACTCCATTTTTCGCCCTCTATCCATCTATGAGCATCAAAGAAGCAAATTCATTCGTTTATGAAAATAGTACTCAATTGACTCTAAGTACTCATCGAATTCACTCAAAACACGGGCAAATCGAGCCATAAATCATAACAATTTCACGCCTAATTATCGGTACCCACTACAGTTAGGTGACTGATTGATGGAGGTGGGTCTGTCATGTATCATGGGACTTAGTGATGTTCGAGAATTTGGTTTAATCTGTTAAAGGTTTGATAAATGAGTTAAACTCGAGCTCGATAGAAAAGAAAATATATGTAATAAATAAATTTATATAGAATGATTTTTTAGTGCATGACATACATTTTAATTTTAAAAATAAATTATAAAAATATAAACAATTTGGTGTGTACTGTGTGTTTTGAATCAGTAATACATCAAGCAATAGTCAGTAATACTCCAAACAGTAAATAATAATATCTCAAGTAATAATCAATAATACCTCAAGTGGTAGTAAACAATATCTCAAGTAATAATCAGTAAAACCCTAAGCAGTAGTAAAAAATACCCCAAATTTTCTTTTATTAATTGAAAAAGTCAAAATTGAATCTAAAATTCAAGTGCATTCGAGTGCATATAAGAATCTGTGATTTATAATATTTTTTTGTGAGAATATATTCCTATGAAACTCACTAATTTTATGAACCAACGGGTTTTTTTTTTCTCTCCGTTGATTAGATGCCATTGTTTTACTTAAATCACATTTTGATTATTAATTGGATACTTTATTTATAAAAACATCTGGCATGGGTTACAAACCCAGACCACTTAACATTGCCTGCTCTAACACATTACACAACGCTCGCTTTCTATTTGTTTCCCATCTAGATAGTTCAATGACTATATATAACGTATTATTAATTTTTTTATTCTATTTAAATTTTCTTTTAATGTATCTTTTCTTTCCAAATCAATACCCAAAAAAATATGTCTTGGAAAATAAGTGACTATATATATGAGAGTAAAATATTTATAAAAAACTATATTTTAAGAGTAGGTTTTATATGAAAATGGTTCATGATAAACTTATCATGAAACTGTTTTAAAGTATCGAATATTTGACCTGGAGTATCAAATAGTGTATCAAGAGTATCATTAATTTGGGTTCAAGAAAATTTACAACAATTACAATATAATACCAATGACCCAGATTAATGATAATCCTGATGAGATTATTGATACTCCTAATAAGGTTATTGATATTTTAAAATTGTTTTATAATAAGTTTATCATGAACTATTTGCATATAATACTTTGCTTTTAAATAAATCTATATTTGTAAGATGGAGTGGGTAAATTAAAGCACATCCTCATTTATTAAAAGAGTATGTATAGAATGAAATTGGTTTATATATGAATCATTGAAGTGTATTAGTTGTTTTCACTAAATAGTATTAGTTGTTTTCACTAAAAGATATTAATTGTTTTCATTGAAGAGTCTTAGTTTGTTTTCACTGAGCAACTAAAATTCTTCCGTGAAAACTAGTAATACTCTTCAGTGAAAATAACTAATACTCTTTAGTGAAAATAACTAATATTTTTCAATAATTCATGTATGAACCATTTTTCACTCTATACTTTGTCTTATTAAAATAATCTGCAAGATTTATATATGGAAAACAATATTTTGTAGGATAAGGGTGAGTAATGAAAATCCTTATTTCTTAAGAATTCATTGTTTGTTATTCTTTACTTTTAAAGGGTTTGTTTGTTTGTTTGTGGGATACGGAATTGATCACATGCTCACCGGTGGACACAAACTTATATGTCCACCGCTAATGTGTAAATGACACATAAACAGATATAAACAATTAATTAAAATAATAGTGGACCCTCTGCTTATGTGTCATTAATATATTCGCGGTGGGTAGGGATGTAAACGAATCGAATCTAGTCGAATACCACAATATTTGAATTCGTATTCGTAAAATTATTTCGAATATCGAATTCGAATTGAATATTTTTCGAATAGTAAATGTGATTTATATTTGATTTGAAACTCATATCGAATTATTAGAAAATATACGAATACTTGAGTCGAATATTCGAATCGATTTTTTTCTCAAGTATGTTCCTAACAAATAATATTCAAGAGAAGGTATTATGTGAACAATATTTACAATGAAACTTGTTTGAATGGTATTAGTAAATTAAACTAAAGTATCAGTGAATTGCACTAAAATTATCAGCTCCAAATAGTATTTAGTTTTTTTTTTATTAAAGCTATTAGTTGAAGTGGTATTAGTTATTCTCACAAAAAGGTGTTAGTTATTTCAACATAAGGTATTAGTATTTTTTATCGATAAAGTTGTGGCTCGAACCCACGACCTTTGTATCATAGGTAGTGAGATTTGAACCATTTGACTTGAGTTATACCACTTCGTCAGATATTAGTAATTTGTTGTTCACGGTAATAGTTACCGTGAGTATTATTCACATAATACTTTGCCAATATTCAAATATTCATTTCAAAATTGTCATTGTTTGAATTCACAATCTTATTATAAACTTAAAAATTTGCATAACATAATCAAATAAGTAAATGAAAAAAAAATATCAAATTCATGGAAAAGCACTTTAATAATCAAATTAAGAGTGTTGAACTACAATTCTTTTTTAACTAGTTAAGTTTTTTAATAATTAAATTACATTATATGTTTTTTATTAAAATACTTAATTAAGAATTGCCTACAAGCCCACTTGTTGGATGAAGTTATAAAGGTTAATATCTTTAAAATAATTATATTTATTATTACTATTAATATATAATTATGTAATTATATATTTAACCGAATATTTAATCGAATATCTACGAATATCGAATCAAATATCATAGTATTTGTATTTGTATTTAATAATTAATCGAATCAAAAAAATTATTTGTACCAGAATTCAAATTATAAAATTTCGAATTCGAATACCGAATTTCGAATACAAATACCAAATCGAACCAAAATTGTTTGATTTGTTTACAACCCTAGCGGTGGGTATATAAATTTGTGTCTACCGATGAGCATGTGATCATTTCCGTTGTGGGATATTGGTTATTTTTTTATCGAATCCCACTATTTATTAAGATTAATTTTGTTAACCGACATATGTGGTAGTATTAGATAATTATTATCCTATATTTCCAAATAAATGGGCTTTAAAGGAAAAAGTATAAGAGTGAAATTGGTTCATATATAAACCATTTTGAATGATATAACTTGTTTAATTAAATGATACTCCCTCCGATTAAAAAAGATTGATGTTTCAACATTTATTGTTGAAATTAAGAATTAATATATATTGACAAATATACCCTCATAATTCCTTAATTACGGCTCCTAATAAATTTATTAAAAGTAAATTTAAATATGAGTGAGATTTTTTTGGGAATTGATTAGGGGTATAATGGAGAAGTAGAGTAAAAAATAAGTAAAATATCAAATATTTTGAAACAAAAAATCTACCCTAAAACATCAATCATTTTGAATCGGAGGGAGTATGAGTTGTTTTCACTAAAAGGTACTCCCTCCGTACCTGAGTAAACTTCTCACTTTCCTTTTCGGGCCGTCCCCCAATAAGTTTCTCATTCCATAAATGGAAAAAACAACACTCCACTATATATAAACTTTAACCTTCAAACTCACACAATGTTGGTCCCGGTACAAGACTGAGGAATACGTGTATGGGGGGGGAATACACGTATACCAATTTTCAAACTTAAAACTGACTGAGTCCCCTTCACTCAGAGTGGTAAAGAACTAGGAGCTGATAATACACCCACTGACTACACTTGGTGCGGGTCAGTTGGCTAACTATCAGTTCAAGTTCAGTGCGGAAATGTTTGAGCCCTGATAGTTTAAAGTCTTGTTTAGTTTGCTTTCTGAAAACTTGTTTTACTCAAATCTGAGAACTGTTTAGTAGGGCAGTGTTCTTTTGAGGATCAGGTTGATTGATTCAGACCTGATAAACTTGAATGCAATGAATGAACAGGTAATATGGCAAGTATGCACAATGACAAAGCAGTAAGAACACAAGGAGTTTAACGTGGTTCAGAGTCTCAAGCTCCTACGTCCACGGCCTGACTTAACAGGAAATCCACTCAAGGGATTCTTGTTTTTAACGTGCCAAGGTGCACCAAGATCAGTTACCTCACTGATCTATACAAACTCCTCTTACTATCACACTAACTGACTTACTCCCAACAAGTCTATCTTAGAGTTTTGGTTTCAGTTTGGATTCCAACTAGGTTGAGATTATCCTTACAAGACAAAGCTAAGCTAAGGATTGGATAATCTCTTCTAAGCTTAAGATAATTCTAATTAGCTCTTGGAATACAGAATAACTCTCAATTGCTGAGAAACACTTGGGAAATTTAGAAGGTTTCTAGTGCTTCTCTTAAGGGTTGAATGCTTTGAATGCTTGAGAGTTTGAGTAATTTATGGCTTGGAAATTTCCCGTAACCTTGAATGGGTTCAAGGCCTTCTGTATTTATAGATGGTTTGAATAACTATCCGTTGGAGAGATAGCCTTCTAGTCATCTATGTAGAGGGGCTTCAAACGGACATATCACCATGCAGCAGCCGCCCTTGCATGGATTTGGTATTTGCATTAAATGCACATTAAATGCTTGCCCGTTGAATATGCAGTCTGAATTCAGTCTTTATGTCAGGTTCCGTACGTGCGTGTCCTCCTCGGATTGGTCCACGTCATCAGGTTGGTGAGAATGTCAGAACTTATTCCTGGGCTTCAGGCTTGTCTTATTAAGTTCATTTTGTCTTGAGCTCACCGGTCTTGTCCTGACGCTGAAATTCCTTTTGCATTGCTTGGCTCTACTCCAAGTCTTCCCATTAACTCAGTGACAACCTGTTCCCTTCAGGACTGAGTTAGTAATGACCTCAGGGTCATACTCTTCATCACTGACACTTACTCAGCCAGCTTAGAAGACTGCCATAAGTTCAGGATGGTGCTCTTCGTCTTCAGGCTCTGAGTCTTGATTGTATCCAGTGAGTTCTCCTCTCACTGAGTACCTGTGAAGTGTAAAAAGACTAAGCACTAATCCTAACCAAGACTAGCCTGACACAGACATATTAGGGCGAACATCTTTTCAGGGGCTTTGGGATCTTAATCAAAACTGACAATGTCCCAACAATTTCCCCCTTTTTGATGATGCCAAAACACTGAAAAGATCCTCAAAACACTTAGAGGAAACAAGACAAACCTATCTATAAGATAAGACAGTGTTAGAGCAATTCTTGATAAAGTACAGAATTTAAACAAGCAAAAAAGACAATGAGTTTTTGTCTGTGGGCAAAAGTAATAGATTTCATTGATAGATGTGGAAATGATTACAATGAATCTAATCTATTACAAAGAAGCCTATGAACACCTAGACTAATCTCATTTCAGGCTTGAGTCCATATCCTGCATAAACTCTTGCCTTTAGCTCGTCAAGTCTTCCAGGTTGGTTCACATATCCTTCAGCTCTGGCTATCTTCAAGACTTCCATCATTATGGTCTTAGTGTCATGCTTTTGAGTTCCAGGAATCAAGGGAGGAGCTCGAATGGTGAACTCAGGAGCCTTTACTTGGACTTGAGCTGCCTCAGCCTCCTCCAAGATCTTCTGGAATAGCTCAGGATGATTGTCCATCATATAGTTAGTGAAGTGGGCATCAATATCGTCAGTGTCGCCCCACTTCTTCACAACAAACCATAGCCTGACAAATTCATCCCTTGCATCAGTCCAAAACTCCTTCAAAGTCTCTGAGACGAACTCATCAACAAAAGCTTCCCTTGCTCCTGATTCTGGCCTACTGACTTGAAGAATTGTTGCTTTCCTAACTGTTGGCTTCTTCCTGTACTTCCTTGGCTCAGGCTTCGCCTTCTTCCTCCTTAGCAAGCTGATCACTGCATCATCTAGTTCGCGTTGTTGAAGCTCATTGATGTCAGTCAGCTTTTCAACCTTCTTCTCCAAAATGCGCATCTTCTCCTTCTGAGAAATTTCAGCTCTGCGCATAGCCTAACTGTTGGCTTCTTCCTGTACTTCCTTGGCTCAGGCTTCGCCTTCTTCCTCCTTAGCAAGCTGATCACTGCATCATCTAGTTCGCGTTGTTGAAGCTCATTGATGTCAGTCAGCTTTTCAACCTTCTTCTCCAAAATGCGCATCTTCTCCTTCTGAGAAATTTCAGCTCTGCGCATAGCCTCAGTCTTTTCAGGTTGATCTCCCCATGCTTCAGCACATAGCTCCGCAACTAACTCACCTGAGTAAGTGATGGGATTCTTCCTTGAGCTCATGGGTGACGATCTTTGGACTGGCTCAGGTTGTTGCTTTGAAGGTTCACTAGCCTTTGCCTTTGTTGCCTCCTCCCTCAGCTTGGCAACTAATTGTTCTCCTTCCTTCTCCACGGCCGCTAACCTAGCTGACTTCCTTACCCTTAGAATATTTCCATCAGGATTGGCTTCAGGATCAGCTAGGACGGTCTCTCCTTGACTAACTGCCTCAGATGCTTCAGGGCGGGATCTTTTCTTCTTCATTTCCCCCTTTTTGGCATCATCAATGGCCTCAGATGGGAATGCGTCAGATCCGCTGTTGATTACGAAGGAGGCTAGGGAATGGACATCGTTGATTCCCTCCTTCAATAATTCAACTCCCATTGAAATCCCAGTCCCTGCAAAAGATACGGAACTGATGGCAGCATTGACTTTCTTCTCAAAGACCTCCATAGAGAGTTGGAGACTTTGTTCAGCCTTGGTGATCCTTTCTTCCACCTTCAAGGACTCACCGCTGACTCTGCTAACCTCAGTCAGTATCTTCGCAGACTCCTCAGTGGCCTTAGCCAAAACGTCCGCCACTGATTGAGAGGTGCGATCCAGCTTCCCTGACTCCAGCTCCAATTTGGACGCTGAGTCCTTCAAGGCCTGAGTGACAATAGCTCCAGTCTGAACTGCAAGCCTGTCCACTGCCTGATTCATCCTTTCGTCCCTGATCGCATCCCTCTCTTCAAGCTTCTTGAGAGTGTTTCTGAGCATCTTCTTTGTGCGCTTCCTCTCATTCTTCACTGACTTGGCCGTGTCAGTCATTGTGCGCTTTAACAAGATCAGCTCCCTGTTAGCAAGGGTGTTGTAAGCTGACTTTGTCCACCTGATGTGCTTCGCCAGGGCCTTGGAGTCTTCATCTTTTTCAGCACGTAGCCTCATTACTTCCTCCTGAAGTTCAGCTAGATTTTCCGAGGTTTTCTCCTGTTTGACCTCCACTATGCTTGTAAATTCAGCACGGCCGACCCCGGTTATGATCACATCTTCATCATTAGCGGCCTCATCAGTGATTGGCTGCTTTCCCTTGTCAGCCCCTGCAGCATCAGTCCCTTCTTCAAGGTGCACTGAAGGCAGTTGTGAAGTAGTCATAGCCGCCTCCTCAGGCTCGGCTAAGCTAACTTGAACCTTAGGAACTTGTCCTTCGGAACTGAGAGTCTCCTTGAATGCCTCAACATCATCCTCTCGTGTCTCAGGGCAGGGAATCCCTTCATCGACAGATGTCTCATTGGCAGCTGAGATGTTCACAACATCCTCAGCCACTGGTCCACCCTTGGCACCAGTGTTCTTATCACCTTCCCCCTGAGCCTAAGGCTCAGAGTCCATCTCATCAACTTCTCTAGCAGTCTCCTCCACTGCCTTTTCCACAGCTCCACCTTGAGCGTCATCATCCTCCTCATCATCCTCCTTCTCTTCAACGGAGAGAAGATCAGCCTTGCTTTTGGCCATCATTTCAGCCACAAGCTGCTTCAGGTTATCGAAGTTCAAGAGTTGAAGCCAGCTTGTCAGGCCAAAGAATGAGCAAATCTTGGCCTCCTCCGTCTCCCAATGCTCCCAGCCGCGAGCGTCCACCAGCATATGTTGCTCCTGCATGTTTGATTGTTTGAAGTCCAACCAAACTTTGAGCTCCACCACATATGCCAGCAATTCAGTATATTTGTACAGCCCAGGCCAGCACTTCCCTGCCCACTCCGTGGCATTCCCCCTGAGCGTATTCTCCAGTATACCTCCCGCCATGTGCTCATCCAGCTCCTCCTCCTCTATTTCAAGGAACTCATCCTCTTCAGCTGAAATAGATTTGGGACAGTCTTTGGGGTTGGGGTATGAGGGAAAATCTGAGGGGTTGGGAAGGTTTGGCTCGGCTAACTGGTCAGGCTCATTTGTAGGTGAGGTTGAGGGCACTGACTCAGTAGGGTAATTTGGCTCTGAAGGTTGGGGGAGTTGGGGAGTTTGAGGTGTGGGGTCAGGGATGGAAGGTGTTTGGGTTTCAGGATGTGGGGGTGTTTGAGTGGGTGCTGTCTCAGGCTGCAATGACTCAGCCGTCTCAACAGTCTTTCTTACCTCCTCTAAGTCAGAGGCTCCAGGAGAGCTTGACTTCTCCCTCTCACTCAACTCAGGAAGTTTCTTAGCAGGAGACTTCTTTACTCCCTTCCTAAGTCTCTTCAGGGGCCTCTCTCCCTGAGCACCCTCCTTACTGACGTCATCATCAGTTTCCTCAGCCTCAGTCCCGGCCTTCTTGGGATCTGACTCAGTCCCTGACTTCGTGCTCTTCCCTGACAGCACGATTTTCACCCTCCTCTCCTTCTTCTCAGCCACTCCCACCTCAGGTTGCTCTACCTCTTCAGAAGCAGCCTTCTCAGCCTCCTTACTCCTCTCAAGGAGCTCATCCACCTTTTCAATGAGGCTGGTTGCCACTCTCTTGGCCTTCCCAGCTGGCTTTCTGGCCTGACCCTTTGCTTTCGCATTGGGATCAGTCAGCCCTAGCACTGAGTAGGTGTCACTCAGTGAGGAAAACATTACCTTCTTTGAGGAAAGGTTGTCCTCAAAGTCAAAAGAGTACTCATGGCACGCATGAGCAATCAGGATGGACAATCTTGTGCCAAATGGCAAGATGGCACTGACGGATATGTGCTTCTTCTCCTCGTCACGCGTGATCTTGTCCAATCCCGCCTGATGGAGTTGATCGAGGAAGAACTGCTCCCAGTTCGCTTCCACTCCATTAGCGATTGCTCCCATGAGCCTCAGCTTGGGCAGACTCAACTGCTCGTGAGAGCCAGTTGCTCCCATCACAATCTTGGACACCAAGTCCACCAGAGCCCTGTACTCCGGCTTCAGAGTGCTCTTGTTCTGACGGGCCCTGAACTCCGAAGACCCTGCCTTGGTCCATTTCCCAAGGAATTCTCCCTCCGAGTTTTCCTTGTAAGTCTTGGGGTTGATGCCTGAGAAGGGCAGCTTGAAGACTTCCCTCACCGCCTGCCTGAGATTGATGGTGACCACCTCCGAGTCGTAAAGAGGCTCTCCGTCGCCGTTCTTTTCTCCCGTCGGCTTTAGCGCAGTCACCTTTGTGAAGACTTCCCCCTTCCGCAAGAACATGTTCAAATAAGCTTCCACCACTGTTCTTGGGAGCACGGAAATGGGGCGGGTGGTGAAGTATGTTTCCAACCCGGCGTCGGAAATCCATTTAAAAACGGGTTTGATTTCCTCAACCGTTAGACAGATACCTTCCATGGAGATGACTTGCTCCATGTGTACCAGCTTCTTCTCAACAACATCGACGATCTTGTCGGTTGTCCAGTCGGAATTAAGGAATGCCATTGTTTTTGAAAAAGAGGTTTTAGAAATTCTGTGTTTGAGCAAGAGAAAACTCAGTGTGCAAATTGTGCGTTGTGTTTGCGTAAAGACCTCAAATGGCACCCTTGATTGATAAGACTAAGTCAGTTACTCAAACGTGGGGTTGAGATTGATTCCTGAATTCGAAAGGTTTTGAAATGAGAGGCCAGGATTAATCTCAGTTTTAATTAAAACCCCAAGTCAGTCATATTCCGTATAAAACGGACACGTATATGAAAAAGTAACTGTAGTATTAAATGCTCCGTGCGCGTGGGTTTAAATATAAAAAGGCGCGCTTTTAATGAAAACGGAATGCATTTAATAAAGATTTTCAGGACGAATGACTCAGGGAGACGCTTGAGATTCACAAGAGTCAGGTTAGAACTCATACCTGTCAGGGAGACATTGTAGCACCCTGATACCTCGCTGAGTCGAGTCTGGCCCGAGTTCCCCCTGGAACCCTACACTGACTGCTCTCCCGGATCTAAGAGTCCCAATTCCACTGACAGTTCCATAAACCTTGCTTCAGCCAAGGGCTTAGTCAAGATGTCAGCTCTTTGCCTATCAGTGTGAATCTTTTCCATCCTAATATCTTTCTTTTCCACATGATCTCGAATGAAGTGGTGTCTAATATCCACATGCTTGCACCTTGTGTGAAGCACTGGGTTCTGAGTGATTGCTATTGCACTATTGTTATCACAATAGATTGGAACCTGATTAGCAAATACTTGGTAGTCCCTCAACTGTTGCCTCAACCATAGGATCTGAGCACAACAACTCCCTGCAGCCATATACTCAGCCTCAGTTGTGGATGTTGCCACTGAATTCTGCTTCTTACTAAACCACGAGATCAACTTACTTCCCAAAAACTGACATGTCCCTGAGGTTGATTTCCTATCAATCCTACAACCTCCATAATCTGCATCTGAATACCCTGTCAGTTCAAGGTTGCCATCTGAAGGATACCATAGTCCCATATTAACTGTCCTTTTCAAATACTTAAGTATCCTCTTAGCAGCCTCCAAGTGACTTCTCTTGGGATCAGACTGATACCTAGCACATACACCAACTGCAAACGTAATGTCAGGCCTACTTGCAGTCAGGTACAGTAAAGAACCTATCAGCCCACGATACTCAGTCTGATTCACTGAAGTCCCTTCAGTGTCAGGATCCATCTTCCAATTTGTGTTCATTGGGATCCTGGCTGGATTGCTGTTCTGAACACCAAACTTATGAATCAAGTCTCTTGTATACTTGGCCTGATTAATAAATATACCTTGATCAGTCTGCTTGACCTGCAATCCTAAGAAGAAGTTCATCTCTCCCATCATTGACATCTCAAATTTACCAGTCATCAGTTTAGAGAATTTCTCACATAACTGATGATTTGGTGATCCAAATATTATGTCATCCACATAAATTTGGACCAAGAGAATGTCATCACCTTCAGTGATCCTGAACAATGTCCTATCCACTGTTCCCTTCTTGAACCCATGATCAGTCAGGAATTGAGAGAGGGTATCATACCAAGCTCTTGGTGCTTGCTTAAGTCCATAGAGTGCTTTCTTCAAATGGTATACTCTATCTCCAACCTCAAACCCGGGAGGTTGTTCAACATATACCTCTTCATTGAGTACACCATTCAAGAATGCACTCTTGACATCCATTTGATACACCTTGAACTTCTTATATGTCGCATAGGCAAGGAACAACCTGATAGCTTCCAACCTAGCCACTGGAGCAAAAGTCTCATCATAGTCTATTCCTTCAGACTGACAATACCCTTTTGCAACCAGTCTAGCCTTGTTCCTTACCACAACACCATTCTCATCCTTCTTGTTCTTAAAGACCCACTTGGTACCAATCACACCTTGATGCCTAGGTCTATCTACCAGTTCCCAAACCTGATTCCTTGTGAACTGATTCAACTCCTCTTGCATAGCAATGATCCAGTTCGAGTCAGTGAGAGCTTCTTCAATGTTCTGAGGCTCTTGCTCAGAGAGAAAGCAACAGAACAGTGCATTCTCACCATGAAACCGTCTGGTCCTGACTCCCTCAGTTGGATCACCAATAATTTGATCAATGGGATGATCTTCTAACCATGTTCTTTTGCCAGGAGTTGTTCCTGAAGTACCTGCAATGTTAGTGTCTACAGGCTCATAAAATTCAGGAAATTGAACAGAAGGGTATGATCCTGAGTCTATACCAAAGGGATTAACAAGCTCAATGTCAGGGATATTGATTCCCCCTTGATGAGGTGACTCAGGAGCCGTCTCAGCTGCAACATCATCTTCATAGACGGTACTTACCTCAGGTTGAGCCTGTTCCTCTGTCTGAGGCTCAACAATCCCTGATGTGCTGGGTTTAGGAGTGGCACTTGGTTCATCATCCTGATTGTCATCATCATCCCATCTGGGAATTGGCACAGTCTTGATCTTGGGATCAGGTTGATTCTTCAAGCTCAGCCTTGTCACTCTCCTCGTGACCTCCTCAGTGTCAGGATTCAGCACCTTTGCCCTAGACTCATTAGCAGATTCATCAAAGACAACATGAGGTGATTCTTCCACAACAAGGGTCCTACAATTGTAAACCCTGAAGGCTTTGCTAATTTCAGAATATCCCAAGAATATTCCTTCATCAGATTTGCTATCAAAGGCTTTCAACTGGGTCTTCCCATTGTTGAGGATGAAGCACTTACAACCAAACACGTGAAAGTAAGAAATACGAGGTTTTCTTTTGTTCCATGTCTCATATGGGGTCTGAGCATGTTGCTTGTTCAGCATGGATCTGTTCTGAGTGTAGCATGCAGTGTTGATTGCCTCAGCCCAAAACTTCTTGGGCAATCCTGACTCAGCCAGCATGGTCCTTGCAGCTTCCTTCAGTGTCCGATTCCTCCTTTCAGCGACACCATTCTGTTGTGGGGTTCTAGCTGCAGAAGTCTCATGAGCTATACCAAGTTCATTACAAAAGTCAGAAATATATGAATTTATAAATTCAGTGCCCTTGTCAGATCTGATCTTAGTAATGGACTGATTTTTCTCATTGCTGAGTCTTCTGAGCAACTCTGGAAGCTTCACCTGTGTTTTCTTCTTATTCAACAAGAAAATAACCCAAGTATATCTAGAATAATCATCAATAACCACAAGGGTATATTTTCTACCATTCATACTCACAGGTGTTATGGGACCAAATAGATCCATGTGCAAGAGCTGAAGTATCCTGTCAGTGGAGTAGGAAGCCTTTTCTTTGAATGACGCTCTGACCTGCTTCCCTTCCTGACAAGCTTTGCACACGTGATCTTTGCTAAAAACTTCATTAGGTAGACCATCAACAAGTGACTGTCTAGAAATTTTGTTAAGAATCTTGAAGTTCAGGTGGCTTAATCTTTTATGCCATAACCAACTGAGCTCTAGAGAGCTTTTAGCAACGAGACAAGTATTAGGAATAGTGCTGCTCCAATCAGCGAGATAAACGTTACCTTTCCTTATACCTGATAGAAGCACTTGTGTTGATTTGTCCTTGACTGAACATTTATTCGATGAGAACTCAACACAGAACCCTTTGTCACAGAATTGACTTACTGACAGCAGGTTATGCTTCAGTCCTTCCACAAAGGACACATTTTCCACTCTGACTGTAGCTATAATTAGAACACCAAAACCCTTAGTAACACCTTTTGAGTTATCACCAAAGGTTACCTGTGGACCATCTTTAGCCTGATATTCTTGGAGAAGACTCTTCATTCCAGTCATGTGCCTTGAGCAACCACTGTCTAGGTACCAAACAGCTTTGATTGAGTCTTCTCTCCTCTTGTTGTGATCCACAGCCGCCTGTAAGCAAATCAGGCTTTAGGTACCCATTGGGTGTTGGGTCCTATTGTGTCAGCTGTACCTTTCGGGATCCAGACTTGCTTCACAACCCTGATTGCCTCAGAGTGGTGAATCTGTCTCCCTGAAACATCGACATACACAACTTTCTTCTTCTTAGCCTGAGAGGAAGATGATGTATGGGTGCTAGACTTAGGCTTCGCAGGAGCCTGAGTGGGTGCCTTTTGGGCTGGCTTCCTGTTCTTCCTAGGTCTGGGTGCAGCAGGTCTTGGGCCTTGTTCTTGATAAGGACCCTGATTTCTATTCCCCCTAGGCAAGTGAAGGAATGGAAAACAGTTAAAGGCCTCAGGATGCCAAAACCACGGGGGTGTCATCATGTTTGGCCTTCCCTGTTGGTATTGCCAAGCATGATGGTACCCTCGCTGACCAGTCTGAGGGCTCTTGGCCTGAGTCTTCCTCTGCTTTCGCTGAGGTTTTCCCTGGCCTGAGCTCTCAGGGGCTTCCGTAGGTTGCTTCACTTTTCCCTTGGGTTTTGGCTTAGCTACCTTAGGAGCAACCCTGACTGTGTCAACGGTTTCTTTGCCCTTATCAGTTTGACGGGCCTGGAGCACAACCTTAGGTGCACTCTGGCCTGTCTGAACAAATACCCTCTCAGTGTTGCTCCCTGAAGCAACATGAGACTGACCTTGTGAGGATTTCTCAGGAACATATCCAAGTCCCTTTTTCTTGTTCCCAAGTATCTGGTTGCTATTTATTTCCTCTCTAGCCACTGAGGATTTATTCATTGCTGCAACCTTTTTCTTGAGAGAGTCCTCACTCTTTTTCAGGATTTCATGTCTGGTAAAGAGGTCATCAAACTTACTCTTAAGTGCTTTCAGCTCTTTCTTCCTGACCAGCTCTTCCTCAGCCAGTTCCTTCAGAATTTTCTCTCTTGGGAGACGCTCAGAATTGATCATATCAATTTCCTGAGTTAGTCTCACAATCTGAGCTGATTCTTTGAGATCAGACTGAGTGAGTTGTTCATTCAGGTTTTGAACTTCAGTACTCAATTTCTTGTTCTCCTCTACCAAGAAGACATTAGTTTCCTGCAGTCTGGAGAAATCAACCATCAATTGATCAAGACAGATCTGAAGGTTCATTTCTCTAACTGACTCTGAGCTGAGCTCAGGATTTTGACCAGTGTAAGAAGCACAAACAGAATTTGATGTTACCTCAGGCTCATCCCTAGCCATTAGGCAGACATCATCGTACTCATCATCCGAGAAGAGTTCAGGTGACCTTTCAGTGGGACCATCAGAGTCTGTTGCATCCTCAGCCACCATAGCCCTCCGATCAGCAGATCTTAGATCCCTCGTGGCTCTCCTTTCCTCTCTCTCCCTAGCACTCAGCTCTGGGCAATCGTACTGATAGTGACCAATCTTGTTACAGTTGTAACATGCTACCTGCTCACTTATTCTTTCTTTTCTTGGTTCAGGGTTCCTCCTTGAGTCAGGTTCCCTGGTTCTCGGTGAGCTTTCAGCCTTGGTTGGATATCTATCATCGCGAGTACGTCTCTGTTCGTCTCTTCTTTCAGGCTTTGGTTCAGAATATCTCCTTTCATCACCACGTTCCCTCCTCTGGTCAGTGTTCCTTCGCTCCTCATATCTCCTGGAGCTTTGGTGGGTTCCTTCAGGTTTCCTATCACGTGAGTCCTGATAAAACTTTTTATAACGACCAAACCTGGAATTGAGCTTGTCAAATTGTCTGGCCATCAGGCTGTACTCCTCAGCGAGTTCTTCCCTGCTCATCTCCATCAGTGACTTTGATGAAGAATTTGATAAGGGCTCAACAGGTTCAGACCTGGCCTTGAACGCCACACTTTTCTCAGGAGTTTTCTCCTTCCCTTCCTCTTCTGACTGAACTTTCTTCTTTCTTTTGTTAAGATCAAATTCAAGCGCTTTTAGCTCTGAAAAAAGTAAAGCAGAAGTTATGTTACTCATATCCTGAGTGTTCTTAAGCATAATTACACTGTTGTCCCATCTCTCAGGAAGGGCATTCAGGATCTTTGAAGCAACATCTCTCCTTGGGACATCCTTGTCCAACATCACCAACTCATTCATCAACTTGATGAATCTAGACTCCATCTGATCTATGCTCTCATCAGGCAGCATCTCGAACGCTTCGAATTTCTGAATGGCAATATTCCTCTTGTTCTCCTTTATCTTTTCTGACCCTTCGCACATCCTGGTCAGCTCATCCCAAACCTCCTTTGCCGTCTTTAGGTTCATCAGCCTGGCTGACTCCTCGAAAGGCACCGTATGCAAGATGATGTTTCTGGCGACGTTGTCAAGCCCCACCATCTTGATTTCATCGTTGGTCATGTCTTTCCTCTCCTTAGGAACCTGCACGCCAATCGCAAGATCATCGTATCCCAGTCCTCTGACGTTAGGAATAGTGATCTTGATCGGTCCTTCCCTGAGTACACGCGGCATCTGGTCATGGATGGCATCTAGATGTGCCTCTAATCTGAACTTCCAATAGACAAAGTTAGATACAGAGAATTCAGGTAACGAAGCTTCAAGTCTCCTCGAAGTCATGATGATGATGCAAGTTTTATGAAAGGCAAACTCAGATCTGTTCAGTGACCACCAACAGTTTCTCCTCTGAAACTATTAGTATTCAAAGTCAGTGGTCTTTCGAACCACTGCTCTGATAGTTGGGATATTGTAGTTTTGATGATTTTCCAAAACAACATGTAATAGGTTTGAAAGCAGTCAGGATAGTATCTTTTAGTTTCAGGTCAGGCTAGGTTGTTTCTCAGGAGAACAGGTTATCAGTGGAGGAATAACAGAGCATGAGGGGGAACCCTACTGAGAGGAACTCAGCTGAGGGGGAACTCTACTGAGAGGAACTCAGTGAGGGGGAACTCACTGACACAACCTAAGGAAGTCAAAATAACATAAAAAAGAGAACAGACTGAAGCCATGTCAGAAGACCTGAACCTGAAGAGAAGCCTGAAGGAAGTCCCACTGAGTATAAACCTGACTTTCTAAGCTGGTCAGTGGACTACTCAGTGAAGAGCATGATCAAGAGGATCAGTGCTGTGCCTAGTAGGACCTGAAGGAGTCAGGCTACTGAGGCTGGGAAGCTTGACAAATAGCCTTATGTCAACTCCCCTGAGTGGACTTCAAGTCTACTGAAGGAAGTCCACTGAGAAGACTTAAAGTCCAATGATGGTTCCTAAGAGGACTTCAAGTCTACTGAAGAAAGGCATCCTGAGAGGATTACAAGTCAGCTGAAGACAAGTCGCCTGAAGTCAGGACTACCCTGATCAAGTACCCTGAAGAAAAGAGCCGTTGGACTCAGTCCACGTGGACCAATCAAGTCAAGGCAGCAAATCTGACAAAAGCTGACAAAGGCCATACTTTACTGAAAAGGAGAATTTCACTCCAGAGATAGTCTGGATTTGAATGTTACTCTCTCCAATGGTAACATTCAAATCCACACTATAAATACAAACTCAAGCTTCATTTGTGAAGAAGCAAGGAGCTTATGTGAGAGTGGTGCGTTTCAAGGGAGGTATAAGGAGGCACCATCTCCATCAAGAACACTGACCTGAGTTCTTCATAGTCATATTTGAGTGTTCCAGTTTGTATACTCGAGCCTATCATATACATCCTAAGCTTAGAGAGGTTTTCCCAACCTTAGCTCAGAGGCTAAAACCATGTAAGGGAAAACCTCACCTAGTTGGAGAAGAACCAAACCAAACTAAACCCTTTCCAGAAGAGTGTTAGGTGTTGCAGTGAGGTGAGGAGAGGCAGTCCCTGAGAGAAGAGGGATGTGAGGCCAGTTCGAGAGGCAGCTCCGTAGAGGGGTGTGAGTCCAGTTGTGAGTGCACCTTGGCACGTTAAAAACAAGAATCCCGGGTAGTGGATTTCCTGTTAAATCAGGCAGTGGATGTAGGAGCTTGAGCCTCTGAACCACTTTACATTGTTTTGTTCATTATTGCCATACATTAGTTTACTTCAGTGTTTAAAAAAAATTTCTCCTAAATTCCCATATTGTCCTTATTTGTGAAAGAAAAACGGGACCAACACACAATATTACCAAAAGTGTCACTCATTCAATTTACTTTTCAACATTATTCATCACTTTATCCCAAAAGTCAACATGTGGCCTACCATATAATAATAAATAAATACACTTTCTTAAATCATTCAACAAAAAAAAGTGGGAAACTTACTCGTGGATGGAGGGAGTATTAATTTTAGAGGGTACCACTTATTTTCACTAAAAAAAATATAAATTAAAAGGTATAAATAGAATGAATTGTTTCACTAAAATGTATAAATTGTTCACTTAAATAAGAGGTATTACAAAATGATTTCTATACAAAACAAATTTCACACTATTTATTAAAATAAGCCGCAAGGTAATATATATGGTAAACAATATTTGTTGTACGGGTTTGGTAATTAAAAAGTATTTACATCCTTATTTATTAAAATAACCCGCTGTTTATATATATGGTAAACAATATTTGATGGATAGAGTGAGTAATTAATTAAAAACACATCCTCATTTATTAAAATAACCCATGAGGTTATATATTGCAAACAAAATCAGTTGCACACATGCAACTTGTGATTTAAATAACATACAAAACACACAAAATGTAAAAATTCTAATATGCATTTAAATTGGGTATAGTTAATTATCACTTGGGGTATTGCTGATTATTATTCGTTTGTTAATTACTGTTTAAGGTATTGTTGATTCAACATACAGTACGCATTGAATTGTGTATCTTTTACATTTTTTGCAATTATCCAAATGCATAGTTGCAAGCACTTAATTGGGTGCACACAAAATGTGATATAATCTTAAATTGTAATTAATTTGTATACAATAAAATCCCTTTGTTTCAAAATGTTTGTCATTTTATATATACATTAATTATATCAATGTTTTGTATGCACTACTATGCAATTCAATGTATTTTTACTAATTTCTTTAATTTTCACTAAATAAATTTCAATTATCCAACTATAATTAATTATTCAGTTATATGTGCGGTGCATATATTAAATCACAAATTAATATTGGTTTCTTTTACAGTGTTGATGAATCCGTTGAATTAATATTTGAGTAGTTCTAGGGTGCATCCAAGTGCATAGTATGCACTTGGATTTTGCACCCTAATTTCAAATTGATTTTGACCAAATCATAGAATCTCGCGGGTCGGCTGATCCGACTAAAACTCGCGGGTCAGCCGATCCGAATACTAAATTCGCGGGTCTCAGGTCCAAAACCCAGAGAAAAAAACTCAAACCAAAAACCCACAGCAAAACACGTACTATCTTCTGCTTCTTCCTCCATTAATGGTGATGCGGTGGTCGCCACATAATTCATCTTGGTATTTTCCCCTCTGGTGTCTTTTCCTTTCCGGTGCGACTGAGTTTTTCTCCTCAAATCTAAATCACAATTCATCTCTTATTGCACCAAATTGACCTCCGTTCCTGGTGCTCGTCGGTAGAAATCAAAACAGACATAACTTTTGAAGTCAGACTCATAATTTTTATTGTGATACCTTTTTGAAAGCGGATCGACGATTCGAGTTGAACTCACCGCGCAACGCGCGGTGATGTACGCAAGTCTGGGCCCAAATTCCAACGTTTGACAGTGTTGAACCTACTTTTTCTGCTTGAGACTTATTACAACTTGGGGTATTGGTGATTATAACTTCGGGTATTGGTGATCAAATCTTGGGATATTGGTGATTACAATTTGGGGTATTGTTGATTATATCTTGGGGTATTGGTGATTATATCTTGGGGTATTGGTTATTATATCTTGGGGAATTTATTATTACAATTTGGGGTATTGGTGATTATAACTTCGGGTATTGGTGATCAAATCTTGGGGTATTGGTGATTATATCTTGGGGTATTGGTGATTATAACTTCGGGTATTGGTGATCAAATCTTGGGGTATTGGTGATTATTTGGTTACTATAACTTGGGGTATTGGTTATTACAACTTGGGGTATTGGT
The DNA here is from genome assembly GCA_947034835.1 of Ballota nigra. Taxonomy (NCBI): domain Eukaryota; kingdom Viridiplantae; phylum Streptophyta; class Magnoliopsida; order Lamiales; family Lamiaceae; genus Ballota; species Ballota nigra. The sequence continues at coordinate 82,856,426 of OX344720.1, read as the reverse complement.
TATTATAACTTCGGGTATTGGTGGATCAAATCTTGGGGTATTGTTGATTATAACTTGGGGTATTGGTAATTAACTCTTGGGGTAATCCTGAATAATTATTTGATACATTATTATTGAGTAATTCTTAGGGTATTGGTGATTATAATTTAGGGTATTGAAGAATATAACTTATAATATTGGTGATTATAACTTGGGGTATTGGTGATTAAGTCTCGAGATATTGGTAAATAATTTTTTAGGGATATAACTTGAGGTATTAGTGATTATAACTTGGGGTATTGGTTATTATAACTTAGGGTATTGGTAATTATAACTTGGGGTATTGGTGATATAACTTCGGGTATTGGTGATTATAACTTCGGGTATTGGTGATTATAACTTCGGGTATTGGTGATTATAACTTCGGGTATTGGTGATTATAACTTCGGGTATTGGTGATATAACTTCGGGTATTGGTGATTATAACTTCGGGTATTGGTGATTATAACTTCGGGTATTGGTGATATAACTTCGGGTATTGGTACGAAGCGCGCGCGACCCATTTTCGACTCCGATTGTTGCCAGACCCGTGAATTTTGGTCGGGTTGTGCCTGACCCATGAATTTTTTGTTGGATCCCACAAACCGACCCGCAACCGACCCGCGAGTTTAGTCAAAATTGATTTTAAAATCAATTTCAAATTGGGTGCAAAATCCAAGTGCATACTATGCACTTGGATGCACCCTAGAATTTGTCTTAATATTTTATCTCATAATGGCATGAAATCTCACGACCTATTCTAAAATATATATATATATTTTAGTTTGATTTAAAAAAAAACAAGCATAGAGCAATGCAAAGAAATTAATCATCATTTGAAAAAATAAATAAGAAATGAGTTGAACAGTACATTTTTCCAGCTCACAACAAATCAAAAAATAAAGAGAGAGAGAGAGAGAGAGAGAGAAAGGGGAGCAGGTTTGGTTCTTCTTGTGTGGATCCGATATTGATGCAAGTTCTGAGTCGAATATTCTCGATCGAAAAACCCCAAATGACAAAATTTGCTTACAGTTTCGTAATGCATCAGGTCCAAATTTACAGTACTTCATCCCACCGTTGGCATAAGACACCAGAGCTACTCTTCCGATCGAAATCTGTTTGCATCTTTCTTTAGTTTTTTGCTGGCCCGATCGAAGTTGGTGTGGCCAAGAAAGTGGGCTTAACATGACCCACCATGATCACCAGAACCTTCTCCTCGAACACCGGCGACGCCTCGTCTCCACCGCCCTTGTCCCCGTCCCTGTTGAGGTTCAAATAGGAGCAGGCGAGGAGGAGGAGCGAGAAGGCGATGAGGCCCAGCATCGCCACCAGGGCTCCGAAGAGGTAGAGCACCGGGGAGTGCCACGCCGAGGGGTGCACGGCCACCGGCGGAGAGAATGACTTCGAAGAGTAAAATCTGGTTGTTCTCATGTTCTTTAAATTGGTGGAATATGCGGCGAGTGGAGTGGAGTGGGTAGTTTTACTTTTATAGACGAAAGAAAGAAGGAAGTGAGTGGGTCACTGACAGGGGGAGGGAGTAGGGTTTGGAATTGGGTGGTGTACGGCGTGAGTATATTCCGAATCAGAACTTGGATGTCCACTTAAATTAAATGCTAATTAATTAATACTAATAGGCGCTACTTTGATAAATATGTTGTAAAACGAGAGCATAAAATAGACACGCGGATTTGTTCACCCAATTCGTCGATAACGACTACATCTGGGAGCGTACCAAGCCAGGAGTTTCATTGATATTCTTGTGTATGCGTATATACAATTCTGAGTACAATGATCTATTTATAATAGAAAAGACCTAGTATAAACTAAAGCCCGTTTAGGTTATAAGCCCATTAGTAATGTCCACATCAAATCTTCTAGATTTGGTATAATAAATTTTCTAAATTTATAACACTCCCCCTTGGACATTACGACATAATAAATATGTTTTGTCATAAAAACTCCACGTGCTAGGTAGCGACCAAATATTTAGTTAGGGAGGAATGTAATTTAATTGATCTTCCGGATCAAATCTTCTGGATTTACTTCGAGGACACTGCTCCCCCTGAAGACAACAACTCTTTGAGCTTTCGCATCCCGATACCATGAACGTATTTTCCAAAAGTAGATGTAGGTAAGAACTTAGTGAACAAATCTGCTAGATTGTCACTAGATTGCACCTTTTGAATGGTAATCACGCCACTCTTTTGGAGTTCGTATGGGTAGAAAAATTTAGGTGAAATATGTTTCGTCAAATTTCCTTTGATGTACCCATTACTCATTTGTGTGATGCAAGCTGCGTTGTCTTCGAATATAACGGCGGGGGTGTATCACCTTTAGCGATACCACACGAGTCACCAATGTATTTTACCAAGGATTTCAACCAAACACATTCTCGTGCGGCTTCAAACAAAGCTATTATCTCTGAGTGGTTTGAAGACGTGGTAACTATGGTTTGTTTAACCGATCTCCACGAGATCGCGGTACCACAACAGAGAAACACGTAACCAGTCTGTGATATGGCATTGTGGGGATCAGACAAATAGCCAGCATCTGCATAACCTACCAAGGTTTTATCTTGGTTCCTTCGGTAAAACAGTCCAAGATCTTGAGACCCTTGGAGATACCGTAGAACATGCTTAACACCATTCCAATGTCTCCTTGTAGGAGAAGTGCTATATCTCGCAAGCAAGTTAACTGCAAATGCAATGTCCGGTCTAGTGCAATTTGCGAGATAGAGTAATGCTCCAACAACGCTAAGATAAGGAACTTCTGGCCCCAGAATTTCTTCTGTATCTTCTCTTGGTCTAAATGGGTCCTTATCCACTTCGAGGGATCGGACAACCATAGGTGTGCTAAGTGGATGAGATTTATCCATGTGAAATCTACCCAATACCTTCTTCACGTAGGTTGACTGATGTATAAAAATTCCTTCTGGGAGATGCTCGATCTGCAGGCCGAGGCAATACTTGGTTTTACCCAAGACTTTCATTTCCAATTCAGCTTTCAAGATTGAATTGGCTTCTTCAATTTCTTTGCATATTCTGATTATGTTTAGATCATCAACATATACAGATATGATGCAAAAACCACTTCGTGATTTCTTCGTGAATACGCATGGGAAATCTATATCAATTGTGTATCCCTTCTTCTGGAGGAATTCACTAAGTCAGTTGTACCACATAAGACCTGATTGCTTTAGGCCGTACAACGACTTCTATAGTTTTATGTTACACATACTGCGATTTTCTCTATTCCTCATCTGGGGAATGTTAAATCCATCGGGAATTTTCATATAGGTGTCGACATCTAGTGATCCGTATAAATATGCGGTTACTACGTCCATTAATCTCATCTTGAGATTCAATTTAACTGCCAAATATATTAAGTAGTGGAATGTTATTGCGTCCATTACGGAAGAATAGGTTTGATCGAAATTAATAACGGATCTCCGCGAAAATCCTTGAGCTACTAGCCTCGCTTTGTACCTCTCCATAGTATTGTTCTTATTTCGTTTTCGTACAAAAACTCATTTATATCCTAGAGAGATAGCGCGCGCGGGTGTACGAAAGATAGAGCCAAATACTTTTCTTTTATTTAGCGATGCGAGCTCTGCTTCAATTGTCTCTTTCTATTTTACCCAATTGGAGCACTTCCGGTACTCAGCGATAGTTTTGGGTTCTGGATCTAGATCGTTATTTATAACGGAAAGGGCAATTATCGCTGCAAATGTGTCGTCGACGACAATAATATTTCTATTATAGGTTTCTCCTGTATCTATGAAATTCATAGAGACTTCAACGTTTATGTCAACCAGACCTTCCACATTTCCCAGTGTATCTAGGTCCGGTCGTTCCGCGGTCCTAGTACATTGAATATTTTGTGCACGTGCTTCATTACTAGAACGCTCATCTTCTGGATGAGTCTCTTCTAGAGACTTTAAGTTATCTAGACGAATATCTTCTAGAGATTTTACGTTCGGCTGACCAGTTTTGCTAGCTTTTCTTTTAGGTGTGTTTGTATTGGTTCTAGGTCCTTTACGCTTCTGGCCTGTGGGGGCATGTTGGAGTTATACGTGAAAGTATGCTTTTACTTTGTATAACTCATGTATTAAACACTTATTTATGAGAATAAATCTTTTATCGCATTTGTTTTAAATATGATTGAATGTTGAATATTTATTGCAACCAGTTCATTATAAGTGGTACATGTTACATTGTAGTTAATGTGGTGATACCCGATCACGGAAGATCACATTAACGGTTTCCTTGTAACTAAACATACAAAATTCACGACCCAGGTGGAATTGAACAATCCGCTGCGAAAGATCGATGTGTAAGTCTCAGATTGGTTTGTCTTGACTAAGAGATTGCACTAGCACATTTAGTATGTGTTGAAGAGGGCCTGCAGCGAGGATAAATTCTTTTGTTCTGATATGTGAAGAATTAGACATCAGTGGTTATTGATTTCTTAATCTCCGTCACTTAAATAGGACCGTGTGTGCTTAATGATTACTGCTTTGATTCATGTTGGGTGAGAATCATCGTGACTTCGAACTTTGTATCTTGGGCAGTAATATTAATCATACGACGGTTGCTAAGATTTAATACGAAGAAACGCGTGCGAGTACGGCTCGTGTGATTTGTCCCCTTGGTGGGCTTAGAAGTTTTATCGTACTGAATCTTGCAAGTGAAAAATTAGTTTCTTCGGTACGGATAATAATGTTGAGCTGTCTTTACTCCAAGGTGAAAGATATTAATTAATGGACTAGATAATCTTAAACGCGGGAAAGAATAACTGGGAGCCCATATTATCATAATATGGATTAAGATGGATAGTGCAGTATTAATTTATTAGTGGTACTAATTAATATTAATGGGCTGAATTATATTGGGGCTCAATATTGAAATTCAGAAGCCCATTGAAGGTCCAATCTTAATTCTCCTAAAGGCCCCTCAAGTAGCCCATTAAGCAGCCCGATAATAATAAGGTGATTAAAAAAAAGAAAAATATTATTGCTAATTTTTTCCTTAATTTTCGAAAAAGACATATATGGAGAGAGAAAAGATTTTGTTGATTTTTTTGGAAAGATATTATGGAAGATATGTATTCTAGGAATACAAGATTATCTCATAAATTCAAGAAGATCCAAATCTAGCTATTTCAATCTCCATATTTTCGAAAATCATATATAGTTGGAAGGTGAGATTTTTGTGGAATATTTTCTTATGGAGAAAAGAATATATGGGATATATTCGAGATTTCTTGGAGGCCAAGAAAAAGATTTTCTCTTCCATATTCCAAGCCAAAATTTCGAAATTCCCCCTCCTATATATAGGGGATGATTATTTCATCTCCAGTTTACAGTTTTACAGTGTTGAAAAAAAATCAGCAACAATATTTTTTTCTTTCTTCCTTGTTATTCTGAGTTGCTTGTGAGCACTTCCCACCGGTGAACAAGCAATGCGAAAGGGACATACTTGAGAAGGTCTTTTGGTTGATAGCATGATTGTGATAGTCCCGTTGTTATCAAAGGCCATATGATTTGACACATCCTACTTTTCTCTTACACATCCTACTTTACTCTTACACATGATTTGACATAAAGTAAAATCTCGCCCTACTAAAATCCCAAAACAAACACATACTTTTATTATCATCCAAGACTTTTACATCTTATGGATATAAAGTCATGACTTTACACGCCCACCTAAATCCCGAAACAAACAAGCCCTTTGTAGCAGTATTGATACTGGGACAGTTATAACTAAGGGCATAAGTGGAAATTCATGTCTATTTTCATAACTACCATTATGTTATGAAACGAACCCAGACTTGAAGGTCGATGCGCTCTTCTTCACGTAGATGGAGGTTATACCAGAATCAGCTACAAATGTTATATACTTGGAGTCTCTTTGTTATTCGGTTCAGTGAGAGAGTTAGTGAGTTTACATAATTTTCCCTTTGATCAATTGAGCGGTTTTACCCAATTGTAAGAATTAAGGTTCTGATTAGACGTGAAATTGTGATGTTTTGTTACCCGATTAGTCCACATATTGAGTGTTTTTTGTGAGTATTTAGAGCTATTTGAGTAATTTTTTCATAAACTCATAAATTTGCCTCTTGGGTGTTCATTTTAGTAAAGAGGATAAAAAATAGAGTCTGTAGGACTTTGAATCGACTCAAACGGACTCTCGGATGAGAAGATGTGAAGGAAATACAAAAAGTATTAGTTCAGGTGAAGAAAAATATCATTTGGAACTAAAAGGAGGAAGTGCTCGAGCACTACACGAGCACGGGTCGAGCGGGTCTTGGACGTTGAAGGAATTGCACCACTAGAGTCAGGGGTCGAGTGCCTCGCGCTCGAGCTCGAGCGCTCGACCGCTCGACCGCTCCAGCTCGAGCGCCACGAGAGTGTTGGAAGGATAGGGTGCTCGACCGCCCATGGCTCGAGCGCCAGGCGCTCGACCACAGGCCTAGCTCGAGCGCCCGCTGGGAATTTTGGCCCAATTCATATAAATAGATCCCCGTACCCTTATTTTACACATCTAGATTCGATTTTCGAATGGGAACAAGGCAAGAAGGTGATTTTGGGTGTTGAGCAAGGATTTCAAGAGAAAACGAGGTTTTTGTCATACGGATTCCATAGAACGATTTATAATTTGAATGGTTTTATTTTCTATTTTCGTTTTTGGATTCTTTGATAGGTTAGATCTTAATTTCAGATTTTTTTATACATCTTTAGAGATTGATTTTCCAGATTTGGGTTCAATTAAATTCATAGTTGGTTTATATTCTTGAAATTCTTGGTTTATTTAATTATGTCTTTGATTGTTATCATCGTTATTGCTTGTATTTACGTAATCACCATGCTAGGCTTTGTATGTTTAGGGTAGGATGAACTCGTAGAAGTAGGATGTTGGTACGTAATTATGATAATTCGTGATGTATAGTTTTAGTTCTCTTAATTATTGAATAATTCTAATAAACCCTAGAATAATCATAGAATTAAGTACGAAAATTGTTAAGGAGAGGACGACCGCATCAACTTTATCAACGAATAGGCTTAAGGAGAGAGTTTTTGAAGGGGCTTATAATTAACCAGTTTATCTTAGAAAGACGGCCGAATCACCTTAGTTAAATTAGTGCCTCAATAATTAAGCACAACTCATATAATTCAATTATTAGGTTAGTGAAGTAGATTGTTAGAGTGGAGTATTGGGATTATTTCCGAGCTTTAATTCTTACAATTCTTGTGCTTGATTAGGGAAATTGATTGCCTAGTTTATAGTACACTTATGATTTTAACTTGGAACGTCACAATTACTTTAGTTAGCGTACCAACTCCGTTAGTATACGTAGGGAATCCTATTCAAAGCATCATCCATCTTATTTGCACTTCAAACCGAAGTTAATATAGTTCTATTTCTGTTTTCTAGATAGTAATTTGTAGAAGATAATTTTAGATATTAGTCTTAAAAATAAAATCACATTCATATTAGCTACGACGCGTAGATTTCCAGGGGTTCACTCGCGTACAAATCCTCTCACGGGTTCGATACTACTTGGTCTATATACTTACCTATATTACAGTGATCACATACTCTTGTGGGGTAACTGCTAGTAAAAACTAGTATTTTACGACCAAATCTCTTCTTTAGAGTACCATTGAGAGTGAATTTGGTTCAAATGGTGTAATCAACTTGTAATTGACAATTTAAGTGATGGTATGATTGTGCTCGGATCCCCGTGGACGTAGATCTTTCTATCGAACCACGTAATTGCTTGTGTTCGTTATTTTGAATTATTTGCTCTTTACATTCTAAGTTCTTGGGCTGATTAAGTTGATTAGCTTAATACATTGTTCAATTTACTAATAATTGACCCCGTTTGTGGGAATTGAAGTTCGAGAATAATGGCGTCGTTCAAGATGGATGTGGAGAAATTTACGGGAAAGAATGATTTCGGACTCTAGTAGATTAAGATGAAGGCACTGTTAATTCAACACAGCCTTGGAGGTGTTTGAGTTATGACTTCATTGCTGGAGCAGCTGTGATCCAACAAGGTTGATTGTGCTAGAGAAGGCACATATCATGATTATACTGTGCCTAGGAGACAAGGTCCTTAGAGAAGTTTCAAAGGAGAAAATGACATTGGATGTGTGGAAGAAGCTTGAAGAACTGTATCTAGCAAAGTCAGTACCAAATAGGCTTTTCATGAAACAGAAACTTATGGCATTCAGGATATCAGATGATAAGCCCATTAGTGAACAGTTGGACTAATTTTGTTGATAGGCGAACAACATCCAAGGTTAGGTGAGCAGGTATTACACCCTAAACAAAGATTACGAAGTAAAATAATCAAATCAGTGATAACTAGCAAAGAGTAATCAAAGGAGGGTGCACAAAATGAATCGGGTAGTGTATCTCGCGATGAACAACCAATTAGACGAACAGCTTATAGGCGAACAGGTCCTGAGCTTGGGGCCGAATGTGAACAATGTGTCAAGTCATTGATGACGAATAGCTATCACCAAAGGTGGTAGTTATTCACCCATTTGATAAATGGTTATCTGACGAACAAATATCCGCCGAGCAGCTTATTAAAGAGATCAAAGGTCAAACATAACCAATATGTAAAGAGATGATCGGCGAACAACTTATGGATTCTCAGTCCCATGAGCAAACAAATAGCGGACAAAGGACGGTATAGAACCGCCTTATAACGAATGGCGGACAACTTCAAAGACGTGATAAGATAAAAAAGACTTTGTAACTAAGTTTCAACTTAGATAAGGTCAAATGTGGTCAAAAGGACACATGTCAAGCATGCAAGCTTGGTAGTCCAAGAGTCTTGTACACCACCTACTTGGTGGTTAGTATAAATAAGCTGCTCTCCTTCAATAAAAACAAGTTCAAATTCATAAATACTCCAAAACATACACTCATACACCAAAAAATGCACACACACGAAATAAATATGAATTTGATACACGTATTTACGATTTTACAACTCGATCTATCATATTTATCATTTACGGTGATAATCAATCACACGATCTTGTTTGGTGGTCCCCATTTCCGGTTAAAAATAGTCACTAATCCACGCGATTAGAACCGATCACCAACAAATTTAACTAGGCTCTTGACAATCTGGAGAACCTGAAGGTGGAGTTAGATGATGAGTACAAGGCCTTAATGTTGTTGAACTCTTTGCCTAAATCATATGGAACATTCAAGGACACTTTGTTGTTTGGAAGGCAATCTGGAATTACCTTTGAGAAAGTTCAAACAACTCTTAAAACTAAGAGCCTTAACAATTCATCAGTGGAGAAGAAGGATCAAGCTGAAGGTTTGAATGTCAAGCTCAAAGGTGGAAACAAGAAGTTTCAGAAGGGAAAGAAGAACTAGAAGTCAAAGAAGGGGGAAGAAAAACAATCCACATGATTCATTGAGAAGAGGAAGTGTTTCATATGTCACAAAGTGGGACATATAAGGAAGAATTATCCAGAAAAGGACAAGAAACCTCAAGAAGAGAATCAAGCTGATACTACTATAGCAGACAGTGGTTATGATGGTGCTGAGGTCCTAAATGTAACTGATTCAAAGATCTATCAAGAATGGGTGCTTGATTCAGGATGCTCATTTCATATGTGCCCTTTTGAGAGTTAGTTCACTGATCTGAAAGAAATTGAAGGTGGATCTGTGTTGCTCGGAAATGATGAGAGCTGTAAAGTTAAAGGGTTGGGGTCAGTGAGGATCAAGATGTATGATGGAAAACACAAGATTCTCACTGATGTCAGGTTTGTGCCTGATCTCAAGAGAAACCTGATATCTCTTAGCACCCTAAATGCACAGGGTTATGAGTTCAATACTTCATAAGGACTCATTCTGGTAACAAAAGATCAAAAGGTGGTTATGAAAGGAGTGAAGACTAATAGCCTCTATATTCTTATGGGAGAAACAGTTGCAGGAGAAACCAGTGTACTAATGAGTGAAGCTGATACAAATCATTGGCACAAGAGGCTAGCTCACATAGGTGAAAAGGGCCTAAAAGTGTTGTCAAACAAGGGAGTTTTCTCAGGAAAGCAAGTATCTAGACACAAGAGTGAGGCCTTTGCTAAGTTTAAGGAATGACTCTTAGAATAAGAAAATAAGAGACAAAAGAAACTTAAACACTTAAGAACAGATAATGGTCTGGAGTATATGTCAGAGAAGTTTCTTCAGTTTTGCAAAGATAGAGGGATCACTAGGCATAGAAGCTAACCCACAGCAAAATGGGTTAGCAGAAAGGATGAATAGAACTATCCTGGAGAGGGTTAGGTGTTTGCTATCAGGTGCTAGTTTACCTAAATCTTTTTGGGTGGAACCTGTCAATACTGCTTTCTACCTGATCAATAAATCACCATCAACAACTATCAACATGTAAACACCTGATGAAATGTGGTATGGAAAGTTGTCTGATTACACTAAGCTAAGAATATTTGGATGTACAGCCTATGCTCATGTGAGGTAAGACAAACTGGAACCAAGAGCTCTTAAATGTACCTTCATAGGGTATCCTAAGGGAGTCAAAGGATACAAGTTATGGTTTCTGGAACATAGAAATAAAAGGTGTATAATCAGCAGGGATGTAGTCTTCAATGAGCAAGAGATGGGTTACAAACATGATGGAAACATAGAAGACACAGATGGGAATATTTCTAAAGAATCTGTTCCAGTTCGGGTGGAGGTCTGATTAGGCGTGAAATTGTCATGATTCGTCACTCGAAATGCCCGTGTTTTGATTGATTTATATGAGGATTTAGAGTCATTTGAGTATCATTTTCATAAACTAATGAATTTGTCTCTTTGATGCTCATAGATGAATAGAGGGCGAAAAGAGGAGTTCGTAGGACTTTGAATCGACTCAAACGGATGCCCGGATGAGAAGATATCGAAGAAATACGAAAAGTATTAGTTCGAGGGAGCAAAAGTATCATTGGAGTGCACAAGCTAGAAGAGCTCGAGCACTAGCGCTCGAGTGGTCGTGCAAGGCGCACGAGAGGATGCAAGTCGTGCACCCCTGCACGAGTGCTCGTGCTCGTGTGGTCGTGCAGTTTTTCGGTTCTGGACAAATTGAGGTGCTCGAGTGGGATGTGCTTGTGCACTAGTGCACGAGCAGTGCACGAGCAAGTGCGTTTTTTGGCCCATGCGATCCCGACTCGACCCGTTGCTTATACATACCTCCCCGAACACGTTTTGAGAAGATTATGGATGAACTATCACATATAAAAATCACTTTTAGACTTAGTTTTTAGAGAGAGAAAGAGGAGAAGGAACGAGCAAGCTTTACTTTTACGTTTTGAGGTTTTTCTTTACGAATTCATAGTCCGATTTTATAATTTTTAATTTCGTTTCTTAAAACCTTTGTTCGTTATTTCTTCTAGACTTCGTTTATTGATTTAATTTTAGTTTATTCTTTTATTTCTTTAAACCCTAGTTTATGATTGATCTGTTCTTCGATATAACTATCATGTTTATGTTCATTACTTCGTCAATTACTTTTGTTATCGTTATAACCATGTCCGGCTAAAACCCTTGCATTCTTGGGGTAGGATGAACTCGCAGAAGTAGGATGTGGGTACGTAATTAGGGTAATTCATGACGTTAGGTTTTAATTCTATTAATTAATGAATTCTTAAAATCAATCGTAACTTTTCCTTTGAATTTGGTACGAACGTGTTAGGGAGAGGACGACCGCATCACTCTTTAACAACTAGTAGACTTAACTAGAGGGTTTAGAAGGGGTTGATTAATCTACCAGTTTAGCGAAGGAGGATGACCGCATCACCTTAGTTAAATTATGGTCTCATTAATTAAGCACAATCTATTAACTTGTTAGTGGATTAGTGAAGTCGAGTGTTAGGGTAAAGTATTAGGGTTTAGAATCTTGAACTTTCATCTTGCATTCTTTTACTTAGGTTATTTCTCGCGCGTCACAATTATCTTGATTATGTACCTGCTCCGTCAATATACGTAGGGATTCCTATCTTAAGCATCACCATCTCTAATTTGAAAACACAACTTAAATTCTTAGTCTAATTTTCTGTTATTTTATGTTTGCATTCGTAGGATAGTTTAGTTTATTTTAATTAATTTTTCCAAAAAATCCAAAAACATACACTCATATTAATTACGACGCGTAGATCTTCAGGGATCTATTCGCATACACACTTTTCCTTGGGTTCGATATACCTGGTCATTATACTTGCTCATACTACAGTGAACACGTACGCTTGCGAGGAATCTACTAGTAGAAGTTAGTATATTTGCTTCAAATCAATGGCGCTGTTGCCGAGGATGGCGTTGTATGTCTTTTGAATAGGACTTGTAGATAGCTTTGTAGTTAGTAGTGAGTGCTTTATTTTCTATTTTATTTTTATTTTTATTCATTCGGCAGTTGCGTTTTGATCCTTCTGCTAGTGTGTCAGGTATATGAAAACACGCTCACAAGGCAATACGAGCGAAGAGAGAATACCGTTGGACCCTGAGACGATAGCTAGAAGGAACCGAGCTTTCTTGAGGAGAATAAACACTGCCGGAGGAGGGAAAGAACCAATGGACCTCAGTAATGAGTTGGATGATGCAGCTAATGAGTTTAATCAGACAGTAGACCGGGTTGACGGCATTGGAGGAAGTGGTAGTCAGAACCAAGATCCATCAATAGAAAGCCAGAGCCAAAACCCGGGTACTCAGAATCAAAATAGCCCAGCTCATAACATTGTTCAAAACCCTCATAACAACCCTGCTTACCCACATCCTAACTTACCACAAAACAACTTACCTTACCCACCTTACCCATACCCACCATACCCTTATCACCCTTACCCGTACCCTTCACCTCCTGTTTACAACCAACCACCTGTCTATCAACCACCACCAGTCCAACAAGTACCCGCACCACCTGTTGTTCCTCAGCCAGTGCTTCAGAACGCAGATCAGAATATGGCTATTCGAGGAAGGTTTGCGGCGCAGCCGCAACGGTACTATGATGGAGTGGCATTACCTCCGGTAGAGGCAAATAACTTCTCGATTTCCCAGGGAATTTTTAAGCTGCTTACCGAGAACCAGTTCAAAGGGGTGATCGGGAAGGAGAATCCTCATACTCATCTGAGGAGTTTTCTAATGATAGCCTCCACTTTCAATTATAATGGCATGTCTGAAGATGTCAAGAGGCTTAGGTTGTTCTCATTCTCATTGACGGGAATAGCTAAAGAGTGGTACGATAATTCGCTTCCACGGGGAGGTATTACCACTTGGGCCGAGCTCGAGCGTCTGTTCCTTGAGCGATTCTACCCTCCATCCAGAACGATCAAAGCAAGAATTGAGATCTCTTCCTTCCGCCAGAAGCAAGGAGAGGACCTACATCAAGCGTGGGAGAGATACTCAAACATGTTGATAGAGTGCCCGCAGCACGGGTACAATGAGGGATATATCATGGCATTTTTCTATAGTGGTGCCAACAAGGCTGGGCAAGACCATCTAGACGTCTGTGCTAGTGGATCATTCCTGAATCAAAGAATAGTGAGGTGTAGAGAGATAGTGGACAACATTGTCACGAATGCCGGGGCTTGGAATGTGGACGCAGATTTCCAGAGGGTTCATCAAGTTGAGGAAGGTGAAGGAACGAGAAGGCTGTTGATGGCCATGATGGAAAAGATTAACAACCTTGAGTTGGGGAAGAATATGGTTGGAGGGAATGCAACAGAGAATGAGCAAGAGGACAAGCCCACAATTCAACAAGAAGTAGTAAATTATATGGGAGGTCCTTATTACAATCAGAATGGGTATCCACAAGGTGGAAATTTTCAAGGAAGGCCTTCTTATGGCCAACCATTTGTACCTCCAGGTCCACAACCGCCTCAAAATCAATGGAGGAACACACAAGGGTACCAAGGAGGCCAGCAGCTTCCTCAAAACCAATGGAGGAAGAGCGAGAATTTTTCATATGCTAACCCGAAGAGGGGTATTACAGTTCCTCCAGGTGTTGATCCAGGTTCTAAACCTCCTGGTGGAGAAGGCGGTGCCTCAACTGAGGAGATGTTGAGAGCTATCCTTCAGAAGGTGGAGGAAGGAAGCAAGAGATTATCCTCTTTGGAGTACGATGTGAAGGATCTGCATAAAAAAGTTGATCAGCGTGATCAAGACCTCCAGAAGAGAGATGTAGAGCTGAATCGAATTTAGCAAGAGAACAACCGAAGGTTCACTTCTATAGAGTTCCAGATGAGCCTGACAAATACCCTTCAATGCCTGAGGGTAATCTTAAAGAGCATTGTAAGGCTATCCAACTTAGAAGTAGGACCAATTATGAAGGTCCCCAGATGCCTGCTGATTCTGAGACGCCCCAAGGAGATGTTGAGAATGAAGGGAAAGAACATAAGAAAGATGGAGATGAGAGTGGGGAGGTAGGAGTTGAGAAGAAGGTTGAGGGTGAAAGCACTCAAGCGAGTAAAGAGCTTGAAGAGGAAGGCATTGAGAAGGGTGAGAGAGTTCCTAAGTGGAAGAAGGCAAAGAAAGCAAGGGAGAAAGTGAAAGAGACCGAGAGAGATGAATGGGGGGTACCCAAATCTGTGATACCCGTCCCATATCCACAACGCTTCATGAAAAAAAAGCTTGATGAGAAATTCGCTAAATTCCTTGATGTGTTTAAACAATTGCATATTAACATTCCTTTTTATGATGCTTTGGAACAAATGCCCAACTATGCAAAGTTTCTGAAGGACTTGATCGTGAAAAGACGGCGAGTGGATGAGCCCAAGTTGGTGCAGCTGAACCATGAGGTGGGTGCATTAGTGCACAAGGCGCTTCCTCCAAAGCTGAAGGATCTCGGGAGCTTTACCATCTTATGTGACATTGGGAACGGGATCAAGAAGGGAGCATTGTGCGACCTCGGAGCGAGCATTAAATTGATGCCGTTGTCGCTTTTTAAGAAGTTGGAAGGTGGAGAACTTCAGCCCACAATGATGACGCTTCAACTAGCCGACCGGTCTATTACTCGACCTCAAGGTGTAGTTGAAGACGTCCTCGTGAGAGTTGGAGATCATATTTTTTCAGCCGACTTTATAGTGCTCGAAATGGAGGAAGATGAGCACGTGCCCCTGATCTTGGGAAGACTGTTCTTATCAACAGCGGGGATGGTGCTAGACGTGGCAAACGGGAAGATTACGTTGAAAGTTGATGATCAAGAAGTGAAGATTTCCCTATATGAGGCCATGAAGTACCCGAAGGAGGAAGAGAGTTTGTATTGCATGGATGCCATTGATCCTAGTGTTGAAGACACACCTCCTATCCCTAATCCTTTTTTTATTTACGAGCTTGATAATCCTTCACCTGTTGATTTAACCCAAGAGCATTATGATCTGACTTATTTTGATAGGGATAAAGAGAAGAAATTGAAGGATGAAGAAGTGAAAAAGGTGGACGTGGTCCAGTTGGAAGGGAAAGGAGGAGTTAAGAAGAAAAAGTCCAAGCACAAGAAATTGCATAGTAAGACTCCTCCAGGTAAAGGTGAGAAGGAGTTGAGACCCCTAACACTTGGGGATGAGAAGGAAGCAAAGGAGTTCATGATGGAGGGAAAACAAGGAAAGAAATGCAACCACCACTCTTATGAGAGTAAGGGAGGTAATTTTGAGTATGATGTCCCATAAGCTCCTATGAGCTTGGTCCGGCACTAGGACCTTAAAAATAACGCTGAATGGGAGGCAACCCATTTTTATTTGCTTTTGAGTGTTTTTATTTTTTTTTCCTTTTATGTTATTAGGATGTTGTTGAGTTTTATGTTATTAGGGTGTTGTTAAATCGTAAGTGTAACCTCGTACTTGAGAGTTTCTTTTGTAGGCTTGTCTCGAAGGAGTGCCAAATAAGTGGAGATTGAAGGAACTCAAGCAAGGGAGTGTGCAACGTTGTTGAGAGAAACTGAATTGTTTGGTTGAGGTAACCCACAACCCCAAACTTAGACCTCTTCGCAAGGTCGAAGTTTGGGGGGTGAAGTTTTTTTTATGTTTCTTGTTACATTGCACCGGAGCACCCCTTATCTTTGAGTGTGTTTGGTTATTTGGTGTCTTGAGATGCTCCTTGGGGTGATTTTGATCTGATTCGCTATTGCATATTTCATGACTATCAATCATCTTATGCTTGTTGATTGATATCTTTGAGTATGATTTGATGAGAAGAGTTGAGTTGTGAGGTTGAGTTAGGAATTCTTTTGTGTGAGTGTTTGAGTGAGAGTTGATTTGAGAAAGAACTAGTATGTTTACAAGTTTTCCTTCTGAGTACGTGTGTGATGAGAGTGAGAATTCACTAGGACTAGCATGGATGTGAAAGCCGTGAGATTTGAGCCTTATGAGATTTTGATGCATAAATTAATCTCTTCGTTTGTGAGTGAGTCATCACCTTAGAGGATGCTAGAACTTGTGTGCGCTCTTGCTTCTTGATTGTGTCTAGTTTGATATGCCGAATGTGATCTTAGGCCATCTTTATTTTGAATGAGTCACTTAGCCAAAAATTTTCCTTACCATTGACATTTGTCCCTTGATAGCCCCTTTGAGCCTAAAGCTTATTTTATTTACTAGCACATATGAACACTATTCCAATTCCTAAGCCTTTTTGTCCCAATTTGAGTGGAGAATAGGAAAAGTGTGAATGTGAAGGGATTGAATTGAGTTGAAAAAGGAAAATGTTGTTTGTTGAGTGAGTATGAGAAGAAGGTGTGATGAAGTTATGAGTTGTGGGAAAAAGAGAAAAAAATTGAGAATGAGCAAAAAAGAAAAAAATGAGCTCATGTGTTTGTGAAAAAAAAAATGAAGTGATTGAGAAAAGTGAAAAGAGTGAGAAAGAAAAAAAAATTGAAGTGTTGAGAGTGTTGGAATTGAAAGTGTGTTGATTGAAAATATTTGAAGTATTCTGTTCCTAATCTCGAAGTGCGAAAGTTTGATTTTCTATTCTCCATTCACTTGAGTCACTTACACATATTGTTATCCCACCTGTCCAAAGAGCCTACATTACAACCTTGAGAAAAGTTCTTTTTGATTCTGCATTGATTTCTAGAGTATGGTCGGAGTTGAGAGTGCTTACAAGCCTATGGTTGCCAATATGTGTGATTGATTGTTTGAGTGAGTCCCTTTATCATTGATATACACTTGTGAGGGAGTGAAACACATCGTAGAGTGCACATCCATATTTGATTTTGGTGATTCTTGTTGTTGTTGCATGAGTATGATGAGGGAAGGTGAGTGAGTATACTTGTGATTGATCTTTGAGACTCGAATTCATTTGCTTGCATGATTTGATTTGTTGACTCATTCCTAACAATTTCACTTGACTTATTATTTCGTTGCTTGAGGACAAGCAACATGGTAAGTTTGGGGGGGGGTTGATTAGGCGTGAAATTGTCATGATTCGTCACTCGAAATGCCCGTGTTTTGATTGATTTATATGAGGATTTAGAGTCATTTGAGTATCATTTTCATAAACTAATGAATTTATCTCTTTGATGCTCATAGATGAATAGAGGGCGAAAAGAGGAGTTCGTAGGACTTTGAATCGACTCAAACGTATGCCCGGATGAGAAGATATCGAAGAAATACGAAAAGTATTAGTTCGAGGGAGCAAAAGTATCATTGGAGTGCACAAGCTAGAAGAGCTCGAGCACTAGCGCTCGAGTGGCCGTGCAAGGCGCACGAGAGGATGCAAGTCGTGCACCCCTGCACGAGTGCTCGTGCAGTGCGCTCGAGCAGGCATGTGCTCGTGCACTAGTGCACGAGCTCGTGGGTCGTGCAGTTTTTCGGTTCTGGACAAATTGAGGTGCTCGAGTAGGATGTGCTTGTGCACTAGTGCACGAGCAGTGCACGAGCAAGCGCGTTTTTTGTCCCATGCGATCCCGACTCGACCCGTTGCTTATATATACCTCCCCGAACACGTTTTGAGAAGATTATGGACGAACTATCACATACAAAAATCACTTTTAGACTTAGTTTTTAGAGAGAGAAAGAGGAGAAGGAACGAGCAAGCTTTACTTTTATGTTTTGAGGTTTTTCTTTACGAATTCATAGTCCGATTTTATACTTTTTAATTTCCTTTCTTAAAACCTTTGTTCGTTATTTCTTCTAGACTTCGTTTATTGATTTAATTTTAGTTTATTCTTTTATTTCTTTAAACCCTAGTTTATGATTGATCTGTTCTTCGATATAACTATCATGTTTATGTTCGTTACTTCGTTAATTGCTTTTGTTATCGTTATAACCATGTCCGGCTAAAACCCTTGCATGCTTGGGGTAGGATGAACTCGTAGAAGTAGGATGTGGGTACGTAATTAGGGTAATTCGTGACGTTAGGTTTTAATTCTCTTAATTAATGAATTCTTAAAATCAATCGTAACTTTTCCTTTGAATTTGGTACGAACGTGTTAGGGAGAGGACGACCACATCACTCTTTAACAACTAGTAGACTTAACTAGAGGGTTTAGAAGGGGTTGATTAATATACCAGTTTAGCGAAGGAGGACGACCGCATCACCTTAGTTAAATTAGGGTCTCATTAATTAAGCACAATCTATTAACTTGTTAGTGGATTAGTGAAGTCGAGTGTTAGGGTAAAGTATTAGGGTTTAGAATCTTGAGCTTTCATCTTGCATTCTTTTACTTAGGTTATTTCTCGCGCGTCACAATTATCTTGATTATGTACCTGCTCCGTCAGTATACGTAGGGATTCCTATCTTAAGCATCACCATCTCTAATTTGAAAACACAACTTAAATTCTTAGTCTAATTTTCTGTTATTTTATGTTTGCATTCGTAGGATAGTTTAGTTTATTTTAATTAATTTTTTCAAAAAATCCAAAAACATACACTCATATTAATTACGATGCGTAGATCTTCAGGGATCTATTCGCATACACACTTTCCCTTGGGTTCGATATACTTGGTCATTATACTTGCTCATACTACAGTGAACTCGTACGCTTGCGAGGAATCTACTAGTAGAAGTTAGTATATTTGCTTCAAGTCAAGGTCTCAAGATGAGACACCTACAAATGATGGAGCTCAACCAGAATTTGAAGAAGAACTAGAACAATTACAACAGTATGAAGAGGATGAGCTTAATGAAGAAGAAGAAGAAGAAAGCTCACAACCTAAAAACCTGAGAGACTATGCTCTCGCGAGATATAGAGTAAGGAAGACTATTCACCCACATGATACATATGGTCATGTTGACATGATATATTATGCCCTAGTGACAACTGAGAATATTGAATACTCAGAACCAAAGAGTTTCAAGGAAGCTATTTCAAGTGCAGATAGAGAGAATTGGATGGTGACCATGACTAAAGAACTTGAATCTTTACACAAGAATGGTACCTGGATTCTTGTGGATAGAAAGCAGAATAAGAAGGTTGTCAGTAGCAAATAAATTTTCAAGAGGAAAATCGAGACTGGGGCTATAGTGGAGAAAATCAGATACAATGCAAGGCTTGTAGCAAGAGGATTTACTGAAATAAGGGGTATTGATTATAATGAAGTATTCTCTCTTGTTGTGAAGCATAACTCTATTAGAATTTTGTTGTCAACTGTTGCATTTGAAGATCTTGAATTGCAGCAGTTAGATGTAAAAATAACTTTTCTAAATGGAGATCTTATTGAGGATATATATATATATATATATATATATATATATATATATATATATATATGTGTGTGTGTGTGTGTTCCAACCTGAGGGGTTCATCATGCCTGGAAATGAATAGAAGATGTGCCTTTTGAAGAAATCTATGTATGGACTGAAACAAAGCCCCAGGCAATGGAATAAGAAGTTCAATCAGTTCATGTTATCTATAGGGTTTACAAGGTGTCAATATGACAATTGTGTTTACTTGGAAAAAAAGGACAGATTAGTTGTTACCTACTTGCTGCTGTATGTAGATGATATGCTCATTGCAAGTAAGGATTTATCAAGGATACAAACTTTGAAAGCTAAGCTAAACTCTGCTTTTGAGATGAAAGACCTGGGAAGTGCAAAAAGAATACTGGGTATGGACATCATAAGGGACAGGAAAAGAAAGAGGCTGCTATTGTCACAAAGGAATTATATCCAGAAAGTACTTAAAAGGTTCTATATGCATCAGTCAAAACCTGTAAGTACACCACTAGGGCAGCAGTTTAAACTCTCAACTGATGATGCTCCTAAAACCAGTGGTGAAAGAAGAAAGATGAGTCAAATACCCTATGCAAGTGGAGTGGGAAGCCTAATGTATTCTGGTATGTTCTAGGCCAGATAAGTAGGTTTCTAGCAGATCCAGGAGCTCTACACTGGGAAGCTTTAAAGTGGATACTTAGGTATCTAAATGGTGCTTCTGATCTTGGTTTATTGATTGAGAAATCAGATGGTGAAGAAGACCAGCTAGTAGGGTATGTGGATGTTGATTTTGTTGGAAACATTGATACTAGAAGGTCCTTAACTGGATATGTTTTTACCTTGCATGGCTAGCTGTTAGTTGGAATTCCACTTTGCAAACTGTTGTGGCACTTTCAACAACTGAAGCTGAATATGTTGTTGTCACTGAAGCAGTAAAGGAAACTCTATAGCTCAAGGGCATTACTAGAGATTTTGGTGTGAATTAAAGAAGTGTTACCATTTTTTGTGACAACCAAAGTACTATACATTTGGTTAAGCACCAAGTGTTTCATGAAAGGTCCAAACACATAAGTGTCAAGCTACACTTTGTGAGATATATAGTGGAAAAGGGGCTTATCTCAATTTCGAAGATTGATACCAAAGACAATGTAACAGATATGTTAACTAAGGCTTTACCGAGTAATAAGTTTCTTCATTGCTCAAAGATGGTGAGGCTTAAAACCTGGGATGTTCACTGATATTTACTAAATCAATGAGATGGGATGAACACAACTGCATTTGAGGTGGAGAATTATTTTAAATACACTGTGCTTACACTAAGATGGAACTGATACTTTGAGCAAGAAGTTGTAATACCATTTAGTGGCAGTATTGATACTAGGGCAGTTATAACTAAGGGCATAAGTGGAAATTCATGTCTATTTTCATAACTACCATTCTGTTATGAAACGAACCCAGACTTGAAGGTAGAAACACTCTGCTTCACGCAGATTGAGGTTATACCATAATCAGTTACAAATGTTATATACTTGGAGTCTCTTTGTTATTCGGTTCAGTAAGAGAGTTAGTGAGTTTTTACATAATTTTCCCTTTGATCAATTGAGCGGTTTTACCCAATTGTAAGAATTAGGGTTCTTCTTCTTTAGAGTACCATTGAGAGTGAATTATGTTCAATTGGTGTAATCAACTTGTAATTGATGATTCCAGTGATAGTGTGATTGTGCTCGGATCTCCGTGGACGTAGATCTTTCGATTGAACCACGTAATTACTTGTGTTCGTTGTTTTGAATATTTGTTGTTTACATTCTAAGTTCTTGGGTTGATTATGTTGATTAGCTTAATCCATTGTTCAATTTAAACAGATACAATAACTATCAATTTAAAATTTGAAAAATAAAAATTATTAGGTGGTGCATAAAAGATAAAAAAAATTAATTTATAACCCACAATTCATATTTTTATTATTAAAGCTATATAGTTACTTAAAAAAAACTCATGCTTGTAAAATCAATGCATTGTGTTATTGCTTTATAGGGATGGAAATTTAACCCGGCCCTGCGGGGACGGACCCGCCTCGATTATGATGGTTTTTTTGTCATTTTTGGGTTCAGTTCGATTTTCGGGGAAAACCAAAAAAGAAAATGGCGGTGATGGGGTGGGGATGGTATTCGTAAAAACTGCCCCGAACCCACCCTAAATATATATATATATATATATATATATAAGTATATTTAAATATGTGTTAAATATTATATTAAATTTTTAATACGGTAAAACTACACTGGAAGCCCATTATTATACCTATAACATCTTCCATATTATACAATTATTTAAATGAGTAGAGTTTGAATTATACTCAATCCATTTCCATATTATTATTTATTTATTTTCCATTCAATTAACATATCCTATAATCTTTGCAGTAAGTTCTTTGCTTATTTTTTTAGTCTGACACTTACCATCAATACATCAATTTATCATTCCTTCTGTAGGGCCTTTCACGTAAATTAAGGAATTGAATCATTATCTTAGAAAAGCTCTCCTTTCCATTCTCCAATCAATGTTTTTAAACCCGAACCAGCCATCGAATCGAACAATAAATTAGGTCACTGGGTCAATGGTTCGACCAGTTGAACCGTTGTAAAAAAAACTGGATGACTCGGATATTTATATGATATATATAGGCATAAAATTTTAAAAATAAATTTAAGAATGAATGAAGTAAAATTAATTAATCATCATTATATTTATATATTTAATAACATTACAACTATAACTAAAATTAGTACTATATATTTATATACTTGTTTATTAATTTATAAATAATATGTGGCCCAAATAAAAAATTATTAAGAAAAGCCCATTAAAACCTTCTTTTAAACCCTAATCCAATGTCACAGCACACAATTCATCTTCAAGAAAGAATGTCACTCACACAATTCATCTTCAGGAAAGAAAGTAGCGCCTCTCAACTTCGGACCTTTGGTTATACTATCCAGTCTTCCCTATTTCTCCATTATCACATAAGCTCATATACAATTACACATGAGATTCGTTCATGGAATTGAATGGAGGCTATAATCGACAACAACAATCTTTCTTCAACTCAAATAATGTATCTTCATTTTTTATCTAATCTTAAGCAATCATCTTAGATCTTTTTCATTTGGGTTTTATAGAAAACCATTTTTTGTCACTGATGCGTGCGGTTCAACCCCATTTTTGGTCAGTTTACGACGGTTTAAGTAAAAATTGATTTTTCATTGAGAAGTGACCGGTTCCCAGTTGAACCGGCCGGTCCGGTTCGATTTTCAAAACATTGCCTCCAATTTAAAGAATTCGCACAATAAATAAATTATTTCTTAAATAGCTCCGTTTTCCAATATTTTTTTATTAATTTTCTTAAGAAACCAAAGGTCACAACAAACTTTAAACTCTCATTCATTTCATCTGCAAATTATTTATTCTCATTTCTTAAGAAATGAAAGCTTCAGTTTTTCAATATTTCTCTTCCACATCTTGTATGAGTGGATTATTTCTAATACAAACATGGAAAATAATCCAAGTCAATCAACAAAAATTGGAGGTGCTCCACAAAATGCAGAAGGTGATACTCCAAGATTGAATGCTCGTACCGGATCTGAGGCTTTCTTGCCTCCAGAGGCAGAGCAAACCAACACAGAAGATTACGAAGCTGGTCAGTCAGATCGAAAGGAGAAAAGGCTTAAAAGTATAGTGTGGAATCATTTTGTGAAAAAGACGGTTGAAGGAGAAGCAAAGGCTCAATGTAACTATTGCAAAAAATTCCCTTGCGGTGCTTCAAGAAATGGAACCAGACATTTGCATGATCATTTAAAGTGATGTTCAAGGCGCAACCAAAGTGTTATTAGACACAAGCTTTTGGTGAACAATCTCAAGAAAAATGAAGTGGACACTTATTCATTTGATGAAGCTATTGTGAGGTGTGAGCTTGCAAGTACGATTATTATGCATGAATATACACTTATCATTGTAGAACATGTTGGGTTTAGAAGGTATTAATGACTCTACAACCGTTGTTCAAAGTTCCTTCAAGAAATACTATGAAGAGTGACAATAAAGATCTTTGATTGTGAAAGAGGAAAGACAATGAAGATTTTGGAAAAGAATGGGAGCAGAGTGGTCATTACAACTGATATGTGGACTTCCTGCAATAAAAAAAAAAAAAAAGATGATTCATGGTTGTTACTGCACATTTTTTTTAATTATTTAGGTTTATATATGTGCTTGCACCACATACAAGTAATGTGTTATGTGAGATCTTACTAGATTGTTTGATGGATTGGAGTGTGGATATTAAGTTATCTACAACTACAGTGGATAATTGTTCTACAAATGATGCATTGATAAATGATCTTTTGGGTAAATTGAATAAGAGTAATTTGATCAGATCGAGTTCATTGATACATATGCAATGCTGTGCACACATTTTAAACTTAGAAGTGAAAGATGGATTAGATATTATTAAAGAGGGGGTTGAAAAGATTCGTGATAGTGTTATTTTTTGGACTACAACTCCTAAAAGAATGGAAAATTTTGAGGAAGCAACAAGGCAATTACGGATTACAGTAACTAAAAAGTTGGCTCTTGATTGTCAAACTAGATGGAATTCAACTTTTTTATGCTCCAAACTGCCTTGATGTACAAAGAAGTTTTTAGTCCATTGAAATAACGCGAGCCTCAATTTAAGAGTTTACCTTCTGACATTGAATGGGATTTTGCAAAGGAAGTTTGTGAAAGATTGGAAATATTTTATAATGCAACTGAGATGTTCTCTGGAACGAATACCCTATAGCTAATATTTATTTTCCTAATACTTGTGAGATTTGTTTAAGTTATCTGAGTGGTTGGCTTGTCGAAATGCTATTATTTCAAAAAATGGCAGCTTCTATGTTGGCAAATTTGAGAAATATTGGGGAGGTATTCATGAGATAATGGGTGTTGCAGCTGTGTTAGATCCAAGATATAAGATGATTTTGCTAGAATACTGTTTTCCTTAGGTTTATGGAAGTGATGTTGTTGCCAGCTTGAGAATATAAGTAACCTTTGTTATAACTTGGTGAACGATTACTAATTAGCACTTGATTCAGGATGTGGTGAAGGTGATTCGACAAGAGTGGATTCTACTCATCTAGGTGGAAGCAAAGATAAATTGTCGGAATATGATTCATTTGTGAGGGCAAGGAAAAGATGTAGGACCTCATTAGTTAAGACGGAATTGGATAATTACTTAGAAGAAGATGTCTTACCAAGAACAGAAGATTTTGATATTTTGTTATGGTGGAAGATACATGAAGTTAAATATCCTACACTTCGAGCTATTGCAAGAGATATATTGGTCATTCCAGTATCTATTGTTGCCTCGGAGTCCGCTTTCAGCACAAGTGATAGGATTGTGAGCCCACATCGTAGTAGGCTTCATCCAAAGACATTAGAGGCATTAATGTGTGCTAGGGGTTGGCTTTGGGCTGCTGAAAATAATGGTAACCATACTTCATTTTAATTTTATTCACTTCTATCCTTTATTGTATTATTCTTGATATCCCTACTGCTTATACATGGGTAATCTGTTTTTGTTAGATGGAAATGTGTTGCCTTCAGATGGTTATGCCACCATATATGATGAAATGGATTAAGATGGTGAAATTATTTAAATTCATGAGATGTTTTATATCTTTATTTTGATATTAACAATTGAAGTATGAATCATAAATTTAAATAGAAGTTAAATTATTATAATGATTGTATCAGTGTAGGGACTATCACAGAGTAGTGGCGGAGGTCTGAAGATGTTGATGCTACTTTTTAACAACTTTTTGCTAGAAGAATAATAGCAACTACAGCTAGTTCAGTAGTGCTTCCATGGATATTGAACAACACATTGTTCTTCATTTGTTGTAACTTTTTTAGAGAGAGAAAACTTCGACATCAAAAAGCTGCTAAAACTTTTGTTATTTGCACTGTAAACTGCTGTTTCCAGATTCAATGATGATATCTTTTGTTACTCTACCTATTATTTTGCTGCAATGATTTTTGTTTTTGATTATTTAATATCCTTATGATGTTTTATGATGATTTATAAGCTAATCTAATTAGTATATTAATAAAGAAAAAAAAGTTTGGATTTTCGGGGTCGGGGTCGGGGTTGGGGTTGGGGATCTGAGAATGGGTATTAAAGAAAAAATCATATTGGGGTATAAGGCGGGGTCGGGGAAAAATATTGACGATTGGGGTAGGGGCCGGGTATATATAAAACCGGCCTCAATCCGCCTCGTTGCCATTCCTAATGCTTTATTCTTGCACTTCGTATTTATGAATACTCGACTTGGAGTATTATAACTCAAAAAATAAAATAAAATAAAATATATAATGTAATTTGAAATATAAAAAAATATTAATAATGGGTTCAGCAACTGGGCCTTAAAAATATTTTCATGTTACCTACAGTCCTATAATTTGTTAATACACTCTACTAAAAAAAATCGAAATTTTCTTTCAAAAAACCTGACAACCTCCCTTTTTTTTTTTGTCCTTTTTTTAAGTTTTGAATTTTTTTCCGAAAATTATCATTTTTTGGTGGAGTGTATTAACAAAGAAGGGACTGTATTTAATCCGTCCACCTTAAAATCTTCGAACGCCCATTATTCTAATTTGGATGGGCTTGGGCCTGTTTTAAAATGGTTAAGATTACCTACGGTCCTATTTTTTATACTTACACTCTATTCAAAAAGTATTCGGAGAATATAACCGAAAAAAACATACACATCGGTAAAAAATCTAACATTTTATTTTTTCGGTGGATTGTATTTTTAAAAAAAAAAAAAGAGAAAAACTGTATTTAACCTGGGCTAATAATTTTTTGGGTGGATTGTACTAAAAAGAAAAGAGAAAAACTGTATTTAACCTGGGCCTTTCAAGATATAGGCCATCAAAGCCCAAATAAAAGCCAGATATTTGCATGACGTGGCGACTTCGCATTGGCTGTTTTTACGTATTAAATCCGGTCAGGAATTGCTACAGCTAACAAAATTCGACCGGTCCAACAAACAACCGTCCCAAGTCAATATTTTAACGGTGAAAAACCACAAATTGAATTGCTCTAAAAAAAAATCACAAATTGAATTGGGATCCCAATTCAACAATAAAAGTTAATTTACCCTAATTCAGTCGAAAGAGTGTGATTTAGGGAAGGAATAAAGCAAAATTTGGGTGAAAATTCGATCGAAATGGAGGAGGAACTGAAAGGATTGTTGAGTGATCTTCACACTCTCGAGAAATCTTTGAGTGATCACTCTCATCAAGGTTTAATTGATAAGGTGAACTTTGGATTCTCCTCATTACTTGTTTTCAACGTTCATGATTTATTTGGTTCATTTAGTGTTTCTTTTCTTGAATGGTGCTTAATATCACAATTTGAAGCAGTTTCGCTGAACTTTATTCTGTTGAGTATTGAGAAGAAAGGGGATAATGGGAGACGTATTTAACTTTCTATTTATTGGTTTGGAGTAGAGTTGGGGAACATTGGATCATAGAAAATTTTGTTACCGAAAATTAAAGTGTTTGAAGATTGTTTCGGAGGGTCTCTGGTCCGATTTAAGTGAGCAGAGTTAGGACTATTGGATTTGGGAACTACATTGTAAATTTGTAATAAGGTGTGTAGCTATTTTCTTGATGGTGATCGTCGAAAGATGAGAAGAAACGTGGAAATGGATCATAAGTAAAGGTGGTGCAAAGTTAATATTAGCTCCTTATATTATTTGTTCACTGTTTACCTAAGTACGTGATTATTCTTTCTTTAGTTCTCAATAAGTTTCAATAAAATGAATAGATCTATTGACACTTCACAATTTTGGATAGAAGTTTAGTACTCGCAAACCAGTTTCTTGTAAATTTTGCATGCGCTGAATGTGTGGCTTGTTCTTGTAGATGCGCTCACGTGTTGAGCATCTTTCTGCGACAGAAAAGTTGGAAAATTCTCAGCGTTCCAAAATTAAGGTTATCACCTTCTCCTTTTTCTCTGCTTGTTCTCTGCCATGGTTTACTTGATACAAGACATTGACATTTTTTACATTGCAATGCAGAATATGAGTGCTGAGGTGGTTGATAGCAATCCTTACAGCAGACTTATGGCACTTCAAAGGATGGGTATCGTGGCCAACTATGAAAGAATTCGGGAGTTTTCAATCGCCATAGTTGTCTGTATTTAACTTCTCTTGTCAAAATTATCTGCTCTTTAAAATAATTGCATATGGTTCTACTCACAACAAGCATACATATGGATGTTAATGATCTGTTAATTTTAGTTATAATCCCCTGTTGTAGTGCTGTTTTAATCAGAAGTGATACACTTATCTTACTTAGAGTAAAAGTTATGCTATTTCAGTTTCCCCTGAGATCTGAGTTTTGTTTGTTACTAATATGGTACTACCTCCGTCCCGGAATTATTCACACAGTTACTGTTTTCTCGTATTTTAGCGAGCGAGTTTTTTATTAGTATTTAAAATGATTAAGTAATTTTTAAAGTGACATATAATGGAAGGAGAGATAGAACTACCATACACCTTCTTAAAAGTCACTTTATCATTTCAAATATTACTAAACAACCCGCTCGCTAAAACACAAAAAAAAAAGGTAGTGTGCAAATAATCATGGGACGGAGGGAGTATAAAAAATATTCAGCTTCTTGGTTCATAAATTTGTCTTAAATCCTTACTGGTGATATTCTTATGTGTTTCCTATAAATTGTTCTGTAATTTCCTAATTAATGCAATATGTATGTCGATGATACTAAATCATACACGTGTCAGTGATACAAAATTATTGACTTGGCTTCTCATAAAATATTTTTGTTGTACAGGGTATAGGTGGAGTGGGTAGTGTTGCAGCTGAGATGCTAACAAGGTGTGGCATCGGTCGCCTCTTGTTGTATGACTATGATAAAGTGGAGTTAGCTAACATGAATAGGCTTTTCTTCCGTCCAGAACAGGTTTTGTACTATTATATCTTTGATTTTATATCATTGTTTATTGTCATGAAGAACATTTTTCTTACACATGAGTTTGTTGATTTAGTATCTGTTCAAACTTTTATGATATTCATGTTACTGGTTTTGGGGATTTCCCTACAAAAAAAGTGCAGCAGTTAAATGGAAAAGGAACAATTTTTACTTTTCCATCTGTGGTATTAGGATGAGAGAAAGAGAGAAGGAAAAAACTTAGTGTTATCCTTGTATAATTTGATATTTCTTAGTTGAGGTGCATAGTGCTTGAGCATATAGTTGAGACGAAATTATAAAGTATCGTTTCTATATATAATTCTATCTTTCTTCCTTCTTCAAGCTAAAATAGTGGCAATTTGTTTTCTCTTTCAAGGCTGGGATGACCAAGACAGATGCTGCTGTCCAGACCCTCTCAGACATAAACCCTGATGTTGTGCTAGAGGTAAAGTTGTGATGAATTTTGCTTCCATTTGTGTCTTTTGGGCTAGCCAGTATGGTCAATATACATGGATACACTATCTTTTTTTTCTCTGTGGATTCATCATTTGATTTTGTTTCTCAGAGCTATACTTTAAACATCACGACAGTACAAGGCTTTGAGACCTTTATGTCAAGTCTTAAAAATAAATCATTTCGTCCAGATAAAGAAGGTGCCGGAGTTGATCTGGTTTTAAGCTGTGTAGACAATTATGAAGCAAGAATGGTGGTGAATCAGGTTAGAATCAATATCTCATGAACGAACTCTTCAATTTTTTGGTTAAATCACTTGTGATTTTGTGTATCTTGCTACAAATGGTAATGATCAAACTGAATTTAGGAAAATCTATTTTGTTTTTCCTTATGCATACTTAAAAAATGTGGTTATTTGTGCAGGCCTGTAACGAACTGAACCAAACATGGATGGAGTCTGGTAAGGAAACATTATTACTGCTTGCTGCACTCTGTTTGCGTTTATTCCATAAAGAAAACCTGTAATTTGGCACATTTAGATGCCTTATTGGATCTTCTCATTTGATACTACAGTCCTCTGGAAGTCAAAACCTTAATGAACCTGGTTTTACTTTTTTTCTATCTCTCACTTAAAAAGTATATGCATTTAAAAGATTTGTTAAATACCGCCTTGCTGATTTATGCCTGTATTAATGAAAAATATTTGTACAGGTGTTTCTGAGAATGCTGTTTCTGGTCATATACAGTTATTGGTTCCTGGTGAAACTGCTTGTTTTGCATGTGCACCACCCTTGGTATGTTTACTAAGTAAAAATCATTTCCTTCTAAAATTTTAAAAATACAATCTTGGAAAATAAATAAGTGGAGTTGTCAAATTTCATCTGTTTTATAGATGTAGCACCTAAGCAGGCTACCATGATTGATGCTGTGTTAAGAATAAAATGCAACAATCTTGCTAAATATCCAGATACTTACTGGCCTACATCAGTTTTTGGATTTGTGGCCAAGTGTTGTTTATAGGCTGCTGCATCCTTGTGCTACAAAAGTAAATCATAACTCATTAATTGGAGAATTTTTTTGTCCTAGGTTGTAGCATCAGGGGTTGATGAACGTACACTAAAGCGCGAAGGTGTTTGTGCTGCATCTTTGCCAACTACAATGGTAAGACGTTTTGCCTCATCCGTATGTTTACCTCTTTTTATCCTCTATTCTTTACTGCTCTTCTTTTGTGCTGATTATCTATGCTTTCCTGAAGGGAATTGTTGCAGGTCTTCTTGTTCAGAACACACTTAAATATTTGCTGAAGTTTGGAAGTGTCACACCCTATCTGGTAACTCTCTCTCTCTCTCTCACACACACGCTAGAGCGCACTCTATCAGCCCAGCAGCAAAAATGCATAAAACTATCCTTGAGCAATTAATTTGGTGCTACCATTTGATATATGAGGCATGGTATGACACTTATTTCTGCAACAAGTTTTAAAAAATCTTCAAAATAGATGAAGTGAATATAATTTTAGATAAGATTTGTCTACAACATAAGCTAATTACGTGAGTAGCCAGTGAAGTATAATCATAATGTATAATGCAAAATAGATGAAGTGAATATAATTTTAGATAAGATTTGTTTACAACATAACCTAATTACGTGAGTAGCCAGTGAAGTATAATTTTAATGTATAATGTTCTTGGTAGTCATATAGCTGAGTGCATCCCATGCCTGTTGTATCCAAATATGATATGCCACCTGTTTTTCCACAGCATGATATATTTACCATGGCTTTTTGATGCTTATTGTGCTTTGTTCTTGATTAGGGTTACAATGCTCTCAAAGACTTCTTTCCAACAATGGAAATGAAGCCAAACCCACAATGTTCTAATTCTGCTTGTTTGGAAAGACAGGTAACAAATAGCTCGAGCTTTCGTAGTGATCTGTTGTTCAACTCTGCACTAGAGTATATAATTTTGACATTTATTTATTTAACGGGGTGGTGCAGAAAGAGTACAATCTTGCAAAGCCTGCCAGGGATGCTGCGGCAGCAGCTAAAGCCAAGATAGAAGCCGAAGAGTTTGTAGAACCTGAGTGCCTCCATGAAGAAAATGAATGGAATATAAGGTAGCATATTGAACGATTTTAAGTTCATGATATCTACCAATATTGTAGCCTTAATATTTCAAAACTAAATAAGAAAAAATAAAAACGTAACAAATGTTAAGATACTTTTGATGGATTTATCTTTCATAATACGTAGTGATTAGTTATATTTCTTTGGTGGAGTTATAATGACGTGTCTTCTTATCTTTATTGTGATGCAGTGTTCTTGATGATAGTGATGATGTCGTTGGTTCAATTGCCATTTCAGGTCCATATCTCTTCTTTAATGTACTTTATACCAACGATCAACAACTTCATTCTGTAGCATCTCTTTATATGAAAGTTTTGTTTATGTGTATTTGGGTTGAAGGATTTGAAATTGATAATACCAAATCTATTGGTAGTTCGTTTGGATTGATACAGATTTCAAATCAATCCTTTTCATTTTCAACTAGTTCTCATGTGATGCGTTCAACTTTAAAATCTCACTAAGATTTGATCCGCGATCAAAAACCGTTGTTTTAATGAATTATATATTATTTTAGGTAATATACCAGAAGGCCTTGTTCATGAGCTACCAAGTGCAGATGAATTTGAGAAGCCATCTGCATCGGAGGAACCCACCATCCCCATTGACGACCTTGACGAACTAAGAAGGCAACTCGAAGCTCTTAACTCCTGACTAGCTCAATTTGTTAACTTTTGGAGGATTAATTTTCTGATAATTTGATCATCTGGATTTGAATTTGTGCTCTTGAATGTTGCCTTTTTCTCACTGTTTAGAACCCAGTTTTGCCAGGAGAAATATAATATTCTGATAAATTGAACCTCTATTTATAATTATACGTTTGTTTAGAGGGATTGGATCCGTTATTATATATGACTCACATACACAGTCTCTATTTGTACCGATTTGTTTAAGAGGGATTGGATCTCCCTATTACACGCACACACACTCTTAGGCTACGTGTGTTTCGGAATTTAGGTGTGCGTGTGTAGTTATATCTTTACATCCACAAGATGTAAAATTCTTGATGAATAGTAAAAGTATGTGTTTGTTTTGAAATTTTATTAGAATGAAATTTTGTTTTATGTCAAATCATGTATAAGATTAGAGTAAGATGCATAAGAATAAAATAGGAAAGAGATAGTATGAGTGAGAGAAAAGTGATAGTATATGAGTAATAAAGTGAATTGTATCGGAAATAGTAATAATATTTTTAAATTGTATAAAGTGAATTATTTTAGGTAGAGTAATACTCCCCCTATTCCCTATTAATTTTCATATGTGAAGTGATACACTTTTTAAGAAAAAATGGTTTTATTGACTTTTTTTAAACAATGAATGAAACTATTTTGAAATAAAATAGGTATTGTGTAAATGTATAGTGTGAAAATTATTGTGGGACGTCCTAAAAAGGAAAGTGTAAAGATTATTACGACACAGATGAAATAATAAGTTGTATAGGTATTTATAGGTGCGCATGAAGAATGAGATATAAAAACTGAATTTTAAAGCAGAAAAATCTTAGTCCTGCCCGCGTGAATTTTAAAACAAACGGCCTTACATATTCTCGAATTTATTTTGACATTTTTGCAAGAAAATTGGGTGGTGCTAATAACAAAAAGAATAGCATACATATTTCAAAATGAATTATCTAAAAGTAGCAAACGAGACGATGCATAATAATTATGGCAAAATATTATATGAAAATAGTTTATGATAAGTTTATCATAAAACAGTTTTAAAGTATCAATAATTTTATCAGGGGTATCATTAATCACATCAGAAGTATCATTAAGTTGAATCAAGAGTATTATATTGTAATTATTGCAAAAAAAATTGAACCCAAATTAATGATACTCTTGATGAGATTAATGATACCCTGATGAGATTATTGATATTTTAAAACTGTTTCATGATAAACTTATCAGTAACCATTTTCATACAATACCTACTCATAATCAAGAATCAATTTCTAGCTGATCATAACATCATAGAATGAATTGACTCAAAATACTTACATTTTTACACTATCATCATCTCACACACAAACTACAAGAAGTCATTCCATTTACACCAACCAGAAGTATGAAACACGGCGAACTGAGTGACGAGAAGAAGAGCGAGACTAACTTTACAAATACTAAACATTAGAAACACTAATGATGAAAACAAGAAACAAGGCTATATATACAATATGGTGTCAAAACTGTCCTAACTCAAATCATTTAGCTGTACAATACATTAATGCATACCATTTACAGGTGTACTTTCATGGCAGATATGTTTGCAAACACTTTTTCAAGCTTTGGAAAGTAATGGGCTTCGATACAAATGAGTCCATCCCATTTGCATAACATTCTTCTCCACTTTCTGATAATGCATTTGCTGTCATCTGTAAATATATCAAGACAAACTCTTTACCTTTTTTGAGCTTTTGAATATAGACCAAAAAGTGTAAATATTCTATTTTTAAAATGATCTTTTTTTATACCCCCTCCGTCCACAAAAAATGGACTTGGTTGTCTTATTTGTCCGTCCACAAAAAATTGTCATGTTGCCTAAAATGAAAATACTAATAAACTCTATCACATTCTTCAACATACACAGATAACATTTTTAATGTTGTTACTTTTTACATACTATATCTACTTTCTTAATAACCGTGAAAAAGACAACAAGTAATGCTAGCTTACAGCAACGATAGGCGTCCTCTTTCCCGGTTTTTCTTGTGGATTTGAGGGCTGCATCTCAATTCCAGCCTTTACAGCTTCGTCCCAACTACCCGTTTCTTCGAAGGAACGGATTAATCTCGTAGCTTGAAGACCATCTATAATCGGCATGCACACATCCTTCAAAATTATACCAAATTTTCAGTTTATATTTATCTGAAAATTATGCATGTTAGAATTTCATACCAAAGAAGACTAATCAATCATCATACCATAAGAATGAGATCATAAGTGTTGCATTGAACGGAACGAACTGCTTCAGCCCCATTGGAGACAACGTCGATCTTGTGTCCCAACTTCTCCATCATCGACTTCGTCACCATTACATTAATCTTATTATCCTCCACAAGAAGGATCTTAGGACAAGCTTTCGCCTGATCCTCTACTCTTCTACCTACACTAGTCTCCGGAGACTTGTGATCATACGGATGAAAACGGCCCTGCTCATTTTTTGCACTTGATTTCATGTTGCTTAAACGAGCCTTGGGGACGTCTAGGTCGGATACTGATGAAGTCTCCATATGACCAGCTGTCGAAGTAGCATCCTCTTCCGAACTTACCTCTTTGCATGTAATGTTACTACTAGAAGGCGATGGGGAGTCATCAATCAAACCATCAACTTTGTTTCCATAACTATTTGGTGATATCATCGGGGTCCTTGTGGGAACCAAAGTACGCGGATGGAACACAAAGACACCTGAACGAAGATCATCATCCGTTCCATCTAGGACATCTTGGTGTTCCGTATCTGATAACTCATCGGGATCATCGGAATTCTCGGACATTGATGAAACCTTGTATGGTAAAACGAACGTGAAAGTGGAACCGTGATTCACTACACTAGATACGGTAAGACGGCCTCCCATGAGCTCAACCTGTTCATATCAAACATCCCATGATTATTTGTAAGAAAAAGAATATCAAAAATATTTAATGGTAAGAAGAAATTACCAGTTGTTTGCAGATTGCTAGGCCTAATCCCGTCCCTCCATACTTTCGAGCTGTGTCAGCACCAGCTTGCATGTACTTCTTGAATAGAGTTGGAATAGCCTTATCTGTTACATTGAAAAGAGAATTTCAATTTCCGATTATTTCTCACCAAGATTCAAGCTTACTAAAGAAACGAAAAGAGGGATTCGTAAAGTACCAGGTATTCCAATCCCCGTGTCATAGACATCACAGCGAATCCAAACGACGGGTTCTTCAGGATTCGTTGGAGTCTCTTTGTCTTCAGCCTCGTTTTGTCCTTTACCATTAAGTTGTTGCTCTTCTTGAGAATCATGCTCGTCTCCTTTGCTCTTAGATGGCTCTTTAACCACATAGAGATTTATTCCAACCTTTCCTTCATGAGTGAACTTGATGGCATTGCTGTAAATACAAACATTAAAATCGTCAAAACCTAAGTCTGTTATTAAAACTACTGCATTGTCTCAGATTTCCAAGTACCTGAGCAAGTTGGTAAGAATCTGTCGAATCCTCAAGACATCTCCGATAACCTGGAATTGAAGAATGACCATGAAACTTCTCGATTCTCAACTTATTGAAAAAGAATATGGCATGCATAGTCTTTACCTCAATTGGAACATCATCTGCTACACGACCCTCTAATGTTAGAGACTTCTTTAACGATGCTGCTGCCGTTTGGAGAACGTGATTTACTACCTCTCGTGGTCTAAACTTAGTCGCTTCCAATCTCATAACTCCTGAAAACGACGAACGCTACCCCTAATTTAGATCCATCTAGTTAAACTTAAATCCATTTACATGCATATGAATTATCAAGTACAAAATCGTTCATTGGCACACACACCTGACTCCACCTTGGAAAGATCGAGGATGTCGTTTATTAGCTGCAGAACCAAATCACCAGACGACAGCATCACTTTCAACAGCTGCATTTGTTCTTTATCGAGTTTGGTAGTGGAAAGAATCTCGGCCATGCTCACAACTCCAGATAGAGGAGACCGTATCTCATGAGACATTGTTGCTAGCATCTGCTTTGCTCGCATTGATTCCTCTGTCGAGTATTTGTAAAAAGTATTAGTTTGTTTGATTAGTTTGTTTTCAGTAAAAAAGGACTACTCCATTAATTACCTGTTATGTGTATTGTTTTGTTAAGCTCGGTTTCCTTGGCTTTCTGAACGGCCATTTCTTCTCTAAGCTTCGCCATCTTCTCTCGCTTCCGTACCTGATCGGTTACTTCCATTCCCATGTAATTTACACCTATTGTCTCGCCTGCTTTGCTGAAAACAGGCTCAGCATAGATCAAGAATGTCTTGAAACCAAACAATTCCGTTTCGAACGTGATCTCCCTCTTTGCAGGCAATCCCCGCTCCATAACCTCTCGTTTGAAGTCCTGAGACTCCTTCACGCCAGATCCACTGAAGATCTCCACGTCCGTCTTCCCTATGATGTCCTGTAAAACCACTCACTTTAGCGGACCAAACCTAAAAATTCTCACTAGATCAGCACAAATAGTTTGTACATTGTAACCTAAAAATTACCTGCTCTCCCAAACTAGGGAAATGATTGAAGATGAATCTATACCGGAGTTCTTTATCCTGCAAAAAATGTGTATCAAGAAACCATTTGCTCGTCGTATAATGTGAATCAATCTAAGTCGAAAAACCATACCTGATGGCCTATAACAACAGGTGCGTTCTGCAACACAAAATGCAAGAAGTTATCGGCTCTCTCCAAGACCTGCAATAACTCCTCAACAGGAGACGACTGCCTCTCCAAATTCTCGATACTCTCCTGCAACTTCTCCCTCAATATTCGCTCTCGTTCGAGGCTTGCTTCTAGAAGCTTCTCGAGATGCATCCCATGTTGCTTCCAGTACACCACGCTGTCATACTCCGCGTCTATCTCCACTTTCTCTTCCTGCGAAACGACATCATTCCTTCTCCTCGGAGTGTCCTGATATATGTACCTTAGCTTATCATCAAGAATCGAAATGGGTCGCTTATCAACCCCGTATCCATCTCTCTCGAACCTATGCTCTTCCAAAATCTCGAGCTTCTTGAGCTCTACTTCTTGCTGCTGCTTGCTGAGGCTGTCGAGCTCCTCCTTTAGGAGACGGACAGCGTTCGCCTGTCTGTACTCCCAATTCGTTACCAGCTTAGCCAGTTGCCAGTTACCTTTATCACTATAATTTGTGAGCTCCATTAAGCGCTTAAAATCGACTATATTGGGCTCTTTCTTGATCGTGATCTCCTCGAACATGTCTTGATCGCCTCCTGGCCTTTCCACGTTGAATTGTCTCCCGGCTTCGTTTATGTCTTCGGGCCACATTGAAGAGAGGACGACGTCCATCTCCTCCGTTTCATGATCCGTTTCCATTTCACATCCCATTTCTTATGCTCTACTACAAATCTATCTTGGATTAATTTACTCCATATTATTTAAGTTAACTTGATTCATTTGGAGGGATCGAATTGAAGTCTGTAAACAAGAATGACAGTAGAACATCAACATAAGCAGAAAATGTTGAATGAAACACAAATTACAGTGATTTAACAAAAAATGAGAAAAAAAAAAAAAAAAAAAAAAAACTTGCAATATGGGCATAAAAATCATCAATTTTAGCAGAGGAATAAACCAAAGAAATATTATTAATCATAGAAAAAACTAAGACACCAGATCAACTATTATGAGAACTGCTCATGATTGACTAATGAATTCAAATATCAACAATATTAAAGACTTCAACTTTCACAGAGAAAAACTTCGTTAATAGAAACCAGAGATTCATTAACCAGAATAAAATAAAAATTATGCATTCCCAATCAAAATCAAGATAAAGTCATTTTTAAGGTAGGTAAGGAAAAAGCATAGAACATGGCTAAATAAAGTCATCAAGATTGATCTTTTCTTTCTTTCTTTCTTTCTGGTGCAACCCCCCCAGTTCATCTTTTAGCAGAATTCAGAAAAAAAGGATCATATCAGCTATTATGAAAGCTCTTCTTGATTGACTCGTGAATTCAAATTCCATCAAGATTTCAACTTTCTCATACAATAACTACATTACCAGAACCAGAGATTCATCAATACAAATTAGTGAAAAAAGATGCATTCCCATCAAAATTAAGATAAATTCATTGAAAAAAGAAGGAATCAAAGAGGCATAAAAAGCTGACCTTTAATGAATCCAAGAAGTCTCCAGAGATGAGAAGAAGAGGGGTAAGGTCTAAAAACTTTTCACTGTAGATCTGGAAGAATCTCTTTGGGTTGCTCAATCAAATAAATTAATTAAAAATAAGTTTTGGGAGAAAACAGAAAGGGTGAGGTGGCCGGTGGGTGGTGAGGGAGAGGAGAGGAGGGCATGTGCTGAAACCTCTAAAAAAATGGAAATAAAAATGATTAGTTGTGCTGTTTTATGGTTGATTTCTCTCTGACAACGTGTGTTGTATGCATTTGCAGAAAGTTGCACTGACTTTTAAGCTGTTTGTTATATTTAACGTCAACTTTTAATTAAATCCTCTTGTGTTTATCTCTGTATGTATATATCTAAGAATTAAGAAATGATTAATTCAATGTATGCTGGAGTTGAGAGAGAGAGAGAGAAGGGTTTTTAAAAATTGGGGAGGGAGGAAATGTTCCCCGCCATTTACGAGGTAAGGTGAATGAATATAGACGGAGCGTGTGCTGACGCGCCAAATTGGAGAGTTGATGAGTTGCATATGGTACACCCATTTTGGGATAGAGTTTCTTTACCTTCCATAACTTTTCACCTTTTTTAAAAATATTCTAACATAGTTAATTTCTTTAATTACGTTCCAATTTTTTGTTAAGTGTATAATTTAAGTCCCAAAAGAGTTAATTTCTCTAACTACATCCCAATTTTTTTTATATGTGTACAATTTACGTCCCCAAAAAAGTTAATTTATCCAATTACATTCTAAGTGTACAATTTGCGTCTCAAAGTAGCCGGAATTCAAACTAAAACGTCGTCCTTTTCCTCACCGTCACCCACCCCATCCTCCAAAAAAAGTTCAAAAATAAATTTAATATCCACATAAACATTTTTTTGCCCAAAAAAACTAAATTTAACAAGCATGTGTGCGGCACATGAGGTAAAATGACTGCGTCTTGTCAATTCCAACAACTTTGGGATGTAGATTGTACACTTAACCAATAATTAGGATGTAATTGGAGAAATTAATTTTTTTGGACGTAAATTGTACACTTAATCAAAAATTGGAACGTAATTGGGGAAATTAACTTTTTTGGGACCTTTTTGGAAAAGGTAAAAAGTTATGGGACGTAAAAAAACTTTATCCCCACCTATTTTACTTCCTTTTTATAACAGGTGTAGTTCTAGTGTACACTGAGTGTATGATATATACTTGGATTTTGAAAAAATATCACAAGCATAAATTAGTAATACCCTGAAAAATAATAAACAATACTACCAAAAGTAATTAGTAATAAATTACAAAAAAAAATATAGTTTGGCGTGTTAACGTGTGTTTTAAGAAAATCATAATTGAAGTCAAAATTGAACTTAAAATCCAAGTACTTGCTAGAATTTGTGTTCTAAGTTCTAACTCATCAATTGTATCTTTGTTTTCATTTTTTTTTGCAATTCATCTTTAGGTCTCTAACCTATTAACTTTTATTTTGAAAGGTTTTTAAACTATTTATTTGTTTTAAAAAGTCCCTGAACTATTGATTTTTATTTCATGGAGTCCCTAAACTATTAATTTTTATATTGAAAAGTCTTTAAACTATTTTTTTTTTTTTTAGAAAGTCCTTATACTATTGATTCTTGTTTCACGAGACCTCAAATTTATCTTTGAAATTGAAAAATTGAGAATGACATTTAAAAGACTGAAAAATATCATGTGTAAATACTAATAAAATTAATAAAGAATGAAGTGTATATTACTTAAAGGTTCTATTAGGATAAGTCAAAATATTCCGTCAATTTTTACCCCCATGGACCTTGTGAAACAATAATTCAATAGTTTAAAGATTTTTTAAAACAAACAAATAGTTTAGGAACCTTTCGAAATAAAATTTAATAGTTTAGAGACCTAACTAAATAAGAATCAATAGTTTAGAAACTTTTTAAAACAAGAAAATAGTTTAAGGACTTTTCAAAACAAAAAAATTAATAGTTTTACGATTGAACATGAAATTTAGAAAATGTGTCATGTGAAACTTGTTCATAATATAAAATTGATATCATTATACTTTCTCTGTCCACTAAAGTATGTTCATTACGTAGATAAAGTATGCAAAAGATATTTTAGTGTATTGTGTGATCTATATATCTGTGAATTAAGTGATTTTTTTAATGTAAAATCAACGGCATTTAAAATAATTAAGTGATGATTGAATGTAAAGGGAAGAAGATTGTTGTAAAAAATAATTTGAGCATATTTTTAGTGGATAAGAGAAGTATGTATTTACTTATATAATAATATTTTATACTGTGATTTCAGTTTATAAGTTTAATGACATTAGTGAATACATGTAATGATATCAATCAATACATATAATGGTATAAATTTCATATTGTAAAACTTGTTCATAGAAGATTTTGTGTAAATTTTAATGTTTAATTTTTCCAAGTGAATTAATTTTATCCTGAAATTTATTTAAATTTCGCATTGTTTTTTAGCAACATTAACTATTTATTAAAATTTATAATTTGAAAGCATTGTATAATAATAACAATTAAAATATTATTTGAATTGCATCAGTGATACTAGTGTACAGAAGGTTTACTCAATATGCAATCAAATTTTATGTGTATTTAGGTGCACCGTGTAATTTAAAACATTATTAGTTATTATTATATAAAAATTACAAATATTTGTCAGAATAGTTGCAGTCGTCTAACTGACATTGTTTAAGGAAAACAATGTGTAATTATTTAATTAAAATAATTGATATTGTTTAAAATTTTATTTATAATATGGTGCAAGAGCACATTACCACAATTTATTTATAATTGATATTTGTTTATTAAAATTTATTTATAAAAAGAACACATT
This sequence comes from Ballota nigra, assembly GCA_947034835.1. Classification (NCBI taxonomy): domain Eukaryota; kingdom Viridiplantae; phylum Streptophyta; class Magnoliopsida; order Lamiales; family Lamiaceae; genus Ballota; species Ballota nigra. The sequence continues at coordinate 82,815,422 of OX344720.1, read as the reverse complement.
ACCACAATTTATTAGGATTTTGAAATTTATAGATTTTATTGTCTGAATTTTCATTGTCCTCTGCAACCCCAAAACAAACATGGTGCAAGAACACACGAATGAGATTTATAGCATTATATATCCACATGTATCATTATTCGTATTCACTGATATTATAGTACTTTACACAGTAAAATGATATGATATCAATGAATGTGTGCAATAATATCAATAATTGTATGTATCACAAAAACTCATATGAACAAATTTTATAGTATGAAATTAATGTTATTAGATTTATTTACTGGTATTATTACATGAATGCACTGATATTATTAAACTAGAAAACTAAAATCACATTGTAAATTGATATAATATCAATGAATCCATTCAATGGTATCAGTAAGTGTAATCCAACCATACTTTTCAGCGTAATTGAAACAAACTTTTTAGTATAAATATGATTAAATGTTGAGTGAGTGCATCATACACTAAATATACAAAAGAATTCATATTAGAGAAATTAAATAACAAAAAAAAACGATGTGATGAAAGAAAAGGAATCTTATTACAAAGCTTCTTAACCATTAATAATAAGTTTAACCTTTAAATAGTTATTGCAGAGTAGATTAATTAAAGATCCATTGGATCTTACAAAGTGTCATGGTTATGGCCTTGTGAGCACGTGGACCTTTTTATTCGTGACAAGCATTGCTTAGTTTTAAATAAATAACACATATACAACTAATTCCGAAATAATAATATAATAAATCTCTAGAGTACAATAATATGTTGATTTCTTTAGTATTATTGTTACTGTGCCGACCAAAAAAACAAGTTATTCGAAAAAACAACATAGTAGTACTTAATTTGTATATATTGGAATAATTGGAGACATTTATTACTTATTAAAGAAAGGATTAAAGAAATCAGATAAATACGTATAAACCATTCTTGCTGTAAATGATATTTTTACAATTTTTTATAATACTAATGTTCTTTAAAGTATTACAAAAATATATAAAAAATTATTGTTTCAGGTATAAAACTGTTTCATAAAAATTATTTAACTTTTTAAACCATCAAGCTTCTTTATTTTTTACAAATATTTATTCTTATTTTATGCATTACTTTATCTATTTATTATATAATAAGAATGTATAAGATAATGAAGTTAGTTGAGCATGGATATTTAAGTAAACTGATTAAGGCTGATGAAATAATTAAAATATTAAATGCTTTTATTATAAGTCCAATTATTTGCTTAAAAGTCGACATGATGAATATAATTAGTTGGAAGGACATGGTGAATAGTGATGTTATAATTAAACTTGTAATATTTTAGTTAAGTGTTTTATAGTTTAATATAATGCACAGCTAAGCTATATTCGTCTCCCAGTTCTTTGTTCGCTCAGTAGAGACGTACGCCGTTGATCGCTCCGGCGATCAAGAAGAGATTCGCCATCTTGCTCGCGAATCTGAAACGTCTTCCAATCTTGGAGAAGATTCTGCAGAAGTGGCCACAGAGATAGAGGGTTCGATTGATCTTGAGGGCGATCAAGCTGATACTGCTGGCGAGCAGCGAGTTGGCGAGCAGGGAGGTCATACGCTCACTTGGGAGTTTTTAAGGGAAATCAATTTTCCCATCTCTCAAACTACACCAGAATCTCGAATCCCGGAAGGAGTTGTTCGTGACAACGAGTGGGCGGACTATTCTGCTCGCTACTCGAAGACTTTTGCCCCCACATCGAGGGTAATTATGAAGGCTCAGGATGGGGACTATGCAGCGAGCAAGGTTGCTAGTGTATGTGTGGAGAGTGATCTGGCGAGCATCCGAGAAACATACAAAATCCCCTACGATATTTTCATGTATGTGCCGAAGAAAGGAGAGACTGCTGATCGCCCCCCTCCTGGCTGTACGGCGATTAACTTGGATGTGTTAAACACGGGTTTTCCGCTCCCCGTCCATCCGCTTATTGGCCGCTTCTTATCTGACATGAATCTGGCGATCACTCAAATCACCCCAAATGGTTGGAGTACTCTTCTAGCCTTCATGACTCTTTTTGGTCTTGAGGGCTATAAGAATAAGATAACAACCGCGGAGATCCTTTACGCCTTGACCATTTCCGAGGACGGTGCTGGCTGGTATTACGCTAAGGCAAAGACCGGATTGAAACTCGTCGAAGGTGTTCCCAATAAGATTAAGGGTTGGCATTGCCAATTCTTCTTTATTGGTGGAGATTGGCGAGCAACTGAGGGATTCGCTGGCGGGCAGGCGCGCATCATGTCGCCTGAAGGCTTTGGAAAAATCAAACGTAAGGCTAATTTTGTCTTGCTAATTCATAAGTAGGACTAATTTTAATCCTTTTCGTTGTTTTGCAGGTCCGAGAAATTTGAAGTGGGGGCATCCCGATATCAGCGACGAATACCTCTTCACGTTAGCCATCATTTCTCTTCGCGACGCTGCTAGTCGCGACATAGATCATCTCTTAAAGGCTCATTGTCGCAAACTTGCTGGATTGATTACGAGTCCCCATCATCTCGAAGCTCAGGCTGCTATCCCCGAAGGTAACTTTCTTGCTCGCCTATTTTTCTTGCTCGGCTAACCCTTGTCTTTTTCTTGATAGATCAATGAGTCACCGTTGCTATCCCGGCTATGCCTGAATCATATTATATGCTCGCCAGACGAGTAAAACAGATGGTCGAAGCTTCAAGGAGGAAGATGGACCCTCCCCTTGCCATCATGCGCCTCCGGGCAGGAGAGAACCCTTCTGGTCGCCCAGCCGCCGGGGCTGGTCGCCGCAAGCCTGTGGCCAAAACTACCTCCTCCCCGCGGGATGCAAGGAAGGAGAAGGAGAGGGAACGGGAGAAGAAAAAAGCGCCGCGGGGCGATGATGTTCGCGACACTCATGGAGATGATCGCGCCTCGAAGCGGTCAAAAACTGTTGGAGAGGCGAGCAACATTGCTCCAAGATCCCCTGTTTCGAAATCCACCTCGCTGGAAGTAGTGGACGAACAACAAGTGGTCGCCAATTTGGTGACGACTAAGAAAGGGGACAATCCCAAAGATACTTCCTACTTGGGCTGGGATCCCATTAAAATCAAAGAGTGAGTCCCTCGTCCCCGACTTGTTTGTTGTTTACTGCCTAACACCATGTTGCTCGCTTACTATCATTTGATTTTTGTTCGTTAGGTATAACCCAACACTTTACCCTGGCCGAGGGGCAACACTCCACCATCTTTCCGTTGTTAAAAATGCCCCCTCTTCGCTTCGCGACATCCCTGATCTTCCTGTTCGTCGGGCAGCTGAAATGGTCCCAAGGGCCTGGACAAAATCGGCGAACACTCTTGTTTCTAACCAATCTGCTAGCGATAATGCTCGCCTGATGGCGTACAATGCTAGCCATCAGTTGGTCCAGTCTCAAATGCTGCTCGATCAAATCATGGAGCTCAAGCGAACAAACCGCGATCTGGGCCGTCGCGTGGAGAAGATGGACGAAGAAAAAGTCTCCGCCATCAAAGAGTGCAAGGCCGAGCATGCTAAGGAGTTGGCCTTGATGGAGAGTAAGATGGAGGCCTCCTTGGCCGGCGAGAAGAGTGCCTTGGACAAGGCTCAAAAGATGATGCTGGAGGTTAAAACTTCAGATCTGAGAGCCGAAATGGCTGAAAAGGAGCGAGCAGACTTAGCTGCTCGCCTGCTAGCTGCCGAGGAGCACATCAAAAGATTGGAGGAGGAGCGCAAGAACATGATCAACTATGAAGTCCATGAGAAGGAAGTGTTGGATAAGACCAACTTTGGGTATATCTGTGCATTTGCTGAATGTTTGAGGTCTGTTCACTTCGCCCACGACCACAATCAAGATATTCGTGGCGCGGTGAAGGCGGACTTCATCGAATATGTCAAGAATTACCCCCCTGCTCCTGGCTCCACCTTGTTCGTCTCTGATCTGGCCGAATTGGGCTTTCCCCTAGAGGTTTTTGGCGAAGAGGTTGATATCGCCGCTCCTACTTATGGCGGCCAGCCTGACCCTGCTCCAGCGACGACCAGCGCGGCGGCCACTGATGAGGTCTTTGAAGGGTTGGCGTCTCTTCCTCTAACTCCATTAGATGGGGCTGGCACAAGTGCCCCAGGCGAGCAGCCGAGTGCCCAGGCGACCAGAACTGCAGATGCTCCTCCTCCACCTCCCTCTTGAAGACTTAGTTTTTTTTTTAATTTACAATAGGATGTACACTCTTTCTGTATTTCTTATTCATATTGTAAACATCTTTTGACTTAAAGAAATGAAAATTTTTGCTCATCTACAAATTTGTGCCTCTTTGTTTGTCTTACTTAATTGCTCGCCTCTTTCTTTTGCTTATGACTCAGTTTCTAAGTGTTCCTTTTTTCTTAAGGTAAACACTTAGTCAAATTTTAAGTTGGTCACTTGGGTCTTATAGAACTTGACCTTTAGTTGTTTGGGCCATTTTGGTCGCTTGTGGACTTGGCCTTGCATTAATGTGGGTTATTGGTCCATTATGGACTTAGCCTTGTTTTTGCTTTTAATAAGCTCTATGGTTCGTCTTATAACAGACTTGCATTTTTCAATTTTTTTTTTTTTTTTGGGCGAGCAACTAAGTAATTTGGACTTAAGGCTCAAAATCTAAAAGAAAGAAAGACAAAAGATAAATGTAATTCTGCTCGCCTAGTAAGATAAATGCATATCTGCTCGCTTATAAACTTGCGCAAAAATTTCAAAAATTACAAAGGATCTATTTACAAACTTTCTAAGACTTACAGGACTTCATTGGTAGTACTTCTTGAGCAAAGTTGTATTCCAGGAGTATTGGGACGACTTGCCTTCCATGTCTTCAAGGTCGTATGTGCCGTTGTGCCACTTATTCGTCACCTTGTATGGGCCCTCCCAAGTCGGGCCGAATACTCCTGGTGGTGTTACAAATTTTCGAAGTACTAAGTCCCCAACTTCGAATTCTCTTGCTTTTACTTGAGAATTGTAGTACTTTGCTGCTCTTTTCTTGTAAATTGCATTTTTCAATTCTGCTGTTATTCTTTTTTCTTCAAGCAAGTCCAACTCTGCTGCCATTGCGGAGTTGTTTGCTTCTTCGTCGAACGCAGCTGTTCGTTTTGTTGGGACTTTTAACTCAACCGGTATTACTGCTTCTGTCCCGAACGCCATTGTGAACGGTGTTTCGCCTGTGCTTGTTCTGTGAGATACTCGGTATGCCCATAACACCTCTGGTAACTCTTCAGACCACTTCCCCTGTTTGTCGGCTAAGCGGATCTTCAAAATATGTTTAATTATTTTGTTCACTGCCTCTACTTGGCCATTTGATTGGGGGTGATACGGTGTTGAAAAATGTTTCTTCATTCCCCACTTTTCACAAAAATCTCTTATATTTTTTCCTTCAAATTGTTTTCCGTTATCTGTCACGATCGCTTGAGGCACCCCGAAGCGGCAAACAATGCTTCTCCATATGAAGTTGATCATTTTCTCCTGTGTGATTCGCATAAGCACTTCTGCCTCAGCCCACTTCGTGTAATAGTCTACTGCCACCACTGCGAATCGAACATTCCCTTTTCCTGGCGGAAAAGGCCCGATGAGGTCAATTCCCCATTTCGCAAATGGCCAAGGACTATTGACAGAGATTAGTTCGTGCGGGGGCTTGTGGATGTTCGGGGCGAACAACTGACACCTGTGACAAGTTCGGGCAACTTTGATTGCGTCCTGGAGGAGGGTCGGCCAATAATACCCTTGTCTTATGGTCTTATACGCTAATGCTCGTCCTCCAGCGTGATTTCCGCATATGCCTTCATGAATTTCCTTCAGTACTGCTTGCCCTTGCCCCCTAGCCAAGCATTTCAAAAGTGGGAGTGAAATTCCTCTCTTGTACAACTGTCCATCCATCATGGTGTATCTTGCTGCTCTCTTGACCAACTTGTTAGCTTCAGACGGGTTGTCTGGCTTTTTGTCGTTTTGCAAATACTCAATGATTGGTATCCTCCAGTCGTCTTCTTCGAAATCTTCGTTGACTTGATAGATTTTGTAATCTTCGGTTGATGGTTTGGACATTCTTGTTAGCGTCACTTCCGACAATTCTGCTGGTCCGGCGCTGGTTGCTAGCCTGGCTAATGCATCTGCTTGAGCATTATTGTCTCTTGGTATCTGTTCAATGTATATTTGTTCGAACGAAGAGGCCAAGTGAGCAACAATTTTTTGATACAAAGCCATGTCTTCATCTCTTGCTTCATATTCTCCTCGGACCTGGTTGACAATCAATTGTGAATCCCCGAAAATTTGCAGCTTTCTTACTCCGACTGCTAATGCTAGGCGTAATCCAGCGATCACAGCTTCGTACTCTGCTTCGTTATTTGTCGCCATGAATTCGAACCGGACTGCTGAAGTGAAAACTTGCCTGTCTGGGCTTATCAAAACTATACCTGCCCCCGATGCTGTATTAGTTGACGATCCGTCAACATACATGTGCCAGGGATGGCTATGTCCTCTCGTTGGATCCTGGGGGAAAGTCAGTTCGACTATAAAGTCTGTTAAGGCTTGCCCCTTGATTGCTGTTCGAGGAGCATATGAAATCCCGAACTGACTGATTTCCAAGGACCACTTTAGGAGGCGACCAGCCGCATCGGGTCTGTGCAGTATTTGCTTGAGCGGAAACGTTGTCAACACTTCCACCTGGTGGTCGAAAAAATATGGACGAAGTTTTCTGACGCTCATCACTAGTGCATATGCTAGCTTCTCTGTTGGTGAATATCTGAGTTCTGCTTCGTGCAAGGCATGATTTACATAGTAAATGGGTAGGTGGAACTTTCCTTCTGCTCGAACAAGCACTGAGCTGATTGCCACTTCTGAAGCTGCCAGGTACAAGTATAACTTCTCCCCTGGGATTGGCTTGGCAAGAATTTTCGTGTCACTGAGATACTCTTTCAGCTGCTCGAACGCTTGTTGACAGGCGTCTGTCCATTGAAATTTTCCCTTCTTGATTGCCTCGAAGAACGGCCTGCACTTGTCTCCGGATCATGAGACGAACCTGCTCAAAGCTGCTAGGCATCCGGTTAGCCGTTGGACCTCTTTAACTGATCTGGGTGGCTGCATTTCCATGATTACTTTCACTTTTATGGGATTTGCTTCGATCCCTCTTTGACTGACTAGATGTCCCAAGAACTTCCCAGAATGGACCCCAAAACTGCTTTTCTTAGGGTTCAGTTTCATGTTGTATGTTCGAAGTATCCCAAACGTTTGAGCTAGATGCTGCAGGTGATCTTCCTTTTTGGAGCTCTTGACAACAATATCATCTACGTATACTTCCATCGTCTTCCCAATGTGATCATCGAACATCTTGTTGACCAATCTCTGATATGTAGTTCCAGCATTGATTAACCCAAATGGCATCCTCTTCCAGCACAACAAGTTTTTGTTGGTGTAGAACGTCGTATGCTCTTGATCATCGGGATGCATCGCTATTTGATGATATCCTGCGAATGCATCCATGAACGTGAGAAGCTCATGTCCAGCGGTGTTATCAACCAGTTGATCGATGTGAGGCAATGGGAAATTATCTTTTGGGCAGGCGGCGTTGAGATCTGTGAAATCGATGCAGAGTCTCCATGCTCCAGTCGCTTTTCTGACCAACACTGGATTCGCCACCCATTGCGGGCATAACGCTTGTTTGATTAAGTCATTATCCAGCAGCTTTTTAACCTCCACATCGAGCGCCTCGTATTTGTCGGGCCCAAATTTTCTCCTCTTCTGATGGATTGGCTTCTTCCTCGGGTCGATGTTGAGTCTGTGGCAGGCATGTTCGGGGCTGATGCCCACCATGTCTGCATGCGACCATGCGAACACATCGAGGTTTGCTTTAAGAAACTCAATCATGTTGGTCCTGTACGGCTCTGGTAGCTCGGACCCTATGAAGAGTTCTAAGCCCTCGTGGTTCGGGTCAACTTTTACAGTTTCTAACTCTTCGACCGGGGTAGCCCTTCGTTTCTGGCCTTTCCATATGGGGTCAATAATGGGCCCCTCTGCCTTTAGCTCATCTTCGGTCTCCATCGGTTCTGCCCCCAGTCGTGGCTCGATGTCCTCTGCATCAACGTTCATTGTCGTTGTTTGTTTTCCTTCGGTGTTGATTGCAGTGGCTTCTTTACCTCTTGTTTGGACAAATTGTCCGTCTTCGCATTCCTGCTCGCCTTCGTCTAATTGTGCGCCTATGCACAACTGTTCGTCAATGCGCGGCTGTTCATCTGCGCACAGCTGCTCGTCGCTGCACGGTTGTTCGTCTGCGCATAGCTGCTCATCGTTGCGTGGCTGTTCGTCTGCACATAGCTGCTCGTCGCTGTGTGGCTATTCGTCTGTACATAGCTACTCGTCGACTTCCATTACTTCAGTGTCGATAGAAGTCATGGCCTCGCTATCGCCTCCGTCCTTGTCTGAGTACCCGTCTGTCATGTTGACTTGGTGATCCTGCAACTGTATCTGCAAAAGACACGCACGAGCCTTCTTCTGGTCTCCTTTGACTGTACCTGCGCCATTCTTTGTTGGGAATTTTAAACAATAATAGTACGTTGAAACAGCTGCTTTAAATTCATGCAAGAAAGGACGGCCGAGGAACCCGTTATAGGTGGACTGTTGGTCTACAACCAGGAAGTCTACCATTCTATTCATTTTCCTTTCCGGGTCCTCGATTGATACAAGCTCAACTGCCAACATAACTATTCCTAGCGGGGTGGTTACAGCATTTCTGAATCCTACAATCTTGTGATCACAGTCTTTGATGTACTCAGCGCAATCTCCTAGCTGGTCTACAGTGCTCTTGAACATGATGTTCGTGTAGGAACCAGTATCGACAAGTAGACGGTGCACTTTTGTCCCCATAATATTGGCACAAATGACCAACGAGTCATTATGGGGAGTGAGTATTCCGTCTAAGTCTTTTTCTGAGAAAGTCAGGTCCCCTGTTCGTTTGATCGATGGATTCGCACCTACTTCCATCACTTGATCCACTGCTCTCAGTTCTGCTTTCCTCTTTCTTTTTGACATAGGTGGTCTCCCATCAGAACAACCACCTACTGGTCCAGTGGGTTCTAGCATTAAGATCTCCGGGGTATGCCTTGCTGGGGCTGCTGGGACCTTCCTTCCTTTCTTACCAGTTTTACTTGGTTGTTCATCACTGTCTCCATCATCCGAACTGGACGGTTCTGGTGCCCTTGGCCTTTTACCTGGTTCCCTCTTCACGAATTCGGACAGCTTTCCTTCCTCATAGAACCTCCACAACTGCTTCAATAGATCTCGGCACTCGCTTGTGAAGTGGCCGATGTTCTGATGATATGCGCAGTATTTGTTCGGGTTCAACTTTCCTCTCTCTTGCCTTATCCTCCGTGGCTCTGACAACATTTCCCTGTCTTTAACGTTGTTGTACACAGCGTCCACGTACATGGTAAGGACTTGGTTCAGCTTTTCTTTCAACTCAGCTCCCTCATTGAATGACTTCATGTTCTTCAGAGCCTTGTAATCACTTCCTCCCGACTTCTTGCCAAACTTTTTTGGATCAGCTTTGTCTCCCATCTCCCTGTGCAGGGCCTCCTGCATTGACACGTGGATTCCTGCTTTGTGTCTGAATTCCGCGTATGTTTTCGGGCAAGTCAAATGCATTTCCTTCCACAGGTCCGTCCCTTTCTTTAAACCAGCCATCACTGCCACTATTTTCGTGTCCTCACTCACCATCTCGCCCTCCAGTAAGACTTTATCAAATCTTTCCAGAAATTGCTTGTCAGACTCCTCGTCTCCCTGCCTAATATCTGCCAGACGGTGTCTGTGGGTCAAGTAGGACCCGGCAGTTGAGAAGTGGGACAGAAATTCTTTGCTTAGTTGGGCAAAAGAGTTGATAGAGCCAGGAGCCAGTGCTGAAAACCATCTGTGTGGGCCATCTCCCAGGGTGAGTGGGAAATTTCGGCATTGTGTGGCGTCGGTTGCCCCCATCGAAATCATAAAATCCGAATATTTCGTCGCATGAATGCGAGGGTCCGACGTTCCTTCATACAGGCTGATGGCCGGAAATTGTATCTTCTTCTGGATTGGTGCGTTGAGGATGGATGGAGATAACGGTGAAGAAGGGAGAATAGTCGATCCGACACCTCTCTGAGATTCCAACTGTCTCTGTAATTCCTCGATCGCCTTTCTCATTTCCTGCAATTCATTTGGGGGAGTCCTCCCGATGGAAGACTGTTCATCGCGATTGGGGTCAGTGATCTCTTCACGATGCAGTCCCTTGCCAACGGGACGTTTCTCCTGAGTCGTCTTCCTAGCAGCATTGCTAGCTCCATTTGGCCCTAGTCGGCCAAAAGCTGACCTCCTGATTCGGTCATGCACCGATGGGCGAGCAGGATGGCGTGATCGCTCCTCGTTCCTCCGGGATGGCTCCCTCCTATTTTCATTCCTTGTTCCTAGTCTTTCCAAAGCACTTGTTCGAGAAGTACTTTTGCTTGACTCATCTGCTCGACTTGGTGATGATTCCCCTCGACTTCCCAGACGCTCGCTCAATGGAGCTTTTCCTTTGTTTCTACGGACTTCAGCACTGTCAGCCTCATCACGGCGCACATCCTCTCTCATTTTACTTCTTTGTTCGCCCGTACGTCCCTGCTCGCCTGCTCGATTGGTCGTCACAGGTGCTCTTGACGGTCCTGGTGCTTGTCGATTTTGTAATGATTGAAGGACAGCGATCGTTTTTGCTAGCTCATCCGGGTTCTGAGCAAGTGCTTCCACTTCTGGTGGGATCGTATCAATGGTGACCTGAATGTTTCTTTGCGAAGTTGCTCTCACCGTTCGTGCATGTCCCTCGGTGGACGAAACCCTAGTCCTCGGTTTACGACTCGAAGATACACTCGAATGTCGTTCATCTTGTGATCTGACCATCTTGGTTGCCAAAATGTATGAGATAAACAAAGGAGTGAAGTAATCTTGTTCTTGCAAACACTTTTCCCAAGGGTTACTAGCCTTGTGTATGACTATGAAGGTTTAAAAACCCTTGTTCATGTACACATGCATTCAAACCCTTAAAGAAGCTTTCTTCAAGTTTTCCCAAATCGAAGGTTCGAACCCTCCTTCTAGCGCCAATTGTTAATGGTCTTTTTATGATCAATATGATTAGTGGCTGTTTTAGCTAAGAAAGATCATCAAACAAGAATCAAGATCATGGAATTTGGCTAAGTAATGCTCAAGAAATAATTTTGCAAGAGTTTGGACTTGTATTGAATTGTTCTCCCTCTTTTTCATGAAAATGAATGGGGTATTTATAGACATACAAAGAGGACATGTGTCACCATCTTGGTGGCTTAACCATTGGATATTTGCCAAGTGTTAGGACACTTGTACAACATCTACACTATTGCTCATTGGATGGATGCCAAGTGTTAAGACACTTGGACCATATCTAGGCTAGTGACTCTTGGAGTTCCCAATGTTGTACTTGGTCTTTGGCACTACTGAAATGCTCTCGACGGTGACCGGTTGCTCGTTTGCACGTCTTCGTTAGATGTCATGGTCCTTTGCATTCCGAGCTGTTCGCTCCTTGCTTGGGATTGTTTTACAATGTTGCTCGCTCCATTACGGACCTGTTCGCCTGGATTGATCTTGGTTTGAGCTGCTCGCACAGCTGTTCTTTGCAAGGCTGCTCGCCTCAATCCTGCTTGCCGCATTAGTTCTTTTCTACAAAACTGTTCGCTCCACGAAGCTGCTAGCTCCTTTACAAAGCTGTTCGCCCCACGAAGCTGCTAGCTCCATTCATTTATTATCCTGTTACCAAGTTTAATAATCTCTTCTGTTTGTTAATTACTTAATTGTTCGCCACCCAACAGTGAATTTCTCAGTTTCTTTGTCTTGGTATTGCATTGTGCTTTTGATTTTATGTTTTTTTCTTTCAATTTTTTGTTATTTCGTTGTCACCGCCGCCGTCGCCGCCGTGCAACCGTCACAGCGCTGTCGTCATTGCTCACTTCCGTCGATTTTACGTCACTACTGTCACTACTCCTTTTTTATTCAATTCTTTTTCCTTAAATGGCATCTCCCTCTTCAAGTAATACACAATCCGTTGAACTCGTCGGTCGGAATCCGGGAAAAAGGCCTATGGAAGATGAACGGCCTCTCCCTGCTCCTCGCTGCTCGCTTCGGCGAGCAATTGCTCAAAACCCTAGGACCTTTCTCGTTGATGAAGACACGGGTTCCGAGGCAAGCTCTGTTGCTCGCTCTCTTGACGATTTCTATATTGTAGAGAGCTCAGGCGAGCAGGACATCCAAGACCCTGTTGTTCGCTCCTCGCCAAGGGAAGGGACCTCCTCGGATTTGGGTGAGGATTCTGCTGAGGTCGCCGCCGAGATTGAAGAAATGAGTCTCCCTGGGGACACGGGGGCGAGCAGCGGGCAACAAGCCGCAAACGAGCAAGTGGCTCAGCCAGGAGGTGACCAGCTGGGTGTAACCTGGGAATTCCTCGGGGAGATCAATTTCCACATTTCAAGACCGACCCCCGAGTCTCTTATCCCAAAGGCTGTAGTTCGGAGGCATGAGTGGATTGACTACGCCAACCGTTATCACAACACTTTCCCCACTCTGCCAAGGCCTACCATGGAAGCCCGGGAATCTTCGTATATGGCAAGCAAAGTGGCGAGCATAGTCACAGAAGATGACTTGGTCCGGATCCGCTCTTCCTACCACATCACGTACGACATCCACCTATACGTTCCACAGAAAGGAGAGACTGCTGATAATCCACCCCCTAGATGTACTGCCATCAACTTAGATGTCCTCAACACGGGGTTCTCTCTTCCTTTACATCCGGTGATTGGGCAATTCCTGGAGGACACAAACTTGGCGATCACTCAAATTACTCCGAACGGTTGGAGTAATTTGTTAGCTTTTATCACCCTCTTCTGGTTGGAGGGCTATAAGAATAAAATAAGCACGGTGGAGATACATTACGCGATGACCATCTCCTCGGCTGTTAATGAAGAAGGGCTCGGGTGGTATTATATCAAAGCCCGTAGTGGCGTCAAGTTGATTGAGGGGGTGCCCAACAAGGTTAAAAGCTGGCACAAATAATTTTTCTTCATCGGTGGTGACTGGCGGGCGTCCTCTGATTTTTCGGGAGGACCGGGGCGTATAAACTCCCCTATACACTTTGGGGAAATTCGGCGTAGGTTTCGTTTCTTAGTTTATCATCTCCGGGGTGAACTAATCTTAATCTTGATCCATGTTTTGCAGGTCCGCGTATCCTGGAGTGGGGGCATCCCGAGTTGAGCGAGGAATTCCTATACGTTCTTGCTTTGATTTCTTTGCGAGACGTAAAGGATCGGAGTATTGACCATCTCTCTCAAGTGCACTGCCGTAAGCTTGCTCAACTTACTACTAGTGCTCATCACTTAGAGGCACATACGGAGATCCCTGAGGGTAACTTTCCTTATGTAATTCTTTATTTTTACCTGTTGCTCGCTCCTTACCTGTTGGTCGTCACCCTTATGCTGCTTATCTTTAACATGTTTTTTGTTTTCAGCTCAAAGGGTAACAGTAGCCGTTCCGCAAATCCCAAGAAGTTACCACCTTCTTGCTCGCCGAGTGAAGCAGATGGCGGCCAACCAACCATCCAAAAAGAAAAAGTTCGACCCTTGCACCTCTCTAATTAGATTGAGGGCTGGAGCGCATGACGAGGAAGAGGCTCCTCAAGTACCTGCCCCAGTTCCTCGCTCCCCTACTCGCTCCTCGCCTCCTCCCAAAGACACAAGGGGTAAAAAGAGGCTTACTAAAGATATTGCTCCTCGCAAGGAGGATAACCGCTCCAAACGAGCTAGAGGACAAGGTTCTTCTCAGACGAGCAAGTCTGCTGCTCGCTCCACGCCAGTGGAAGAAGTGACCGAGCAATAGGTCGTCGGTCGAGGAAGGAGCTCCTCGCCTGACAGTTCTTACCTGGGTTATGACCCAGTGAAGATGAGAGAGTAAGTATTTTCCCTCCTGCTCGGCTGCTCGCTTCCTTGCTTACATTTTAATTATCTAACAACTTTTAATTTTGTACAAGTACCGGAGAGATGATTATCCTGGTCGTGCTAAAGTGCTTCACCAACTTAGTTGTGTGAAATCGGCCCCCGCCTACCACGAGATCAAGGACTCTCATATCCGGCGGGCTACAGAGTTTGTCCCCCGCTCCTGGACAAAGACGGGTGAAGAGATCCTCCAGAGTCAAAGTCTGAGTGATAATGCCCGCCTTCTGAGCTACAACGCGAGTCATCAGGTTATCTCCGCTCAGAGAGTCCTAGACCAAGCTATTGAGCTCGAACGGACAAACCGGAGTCTGGGATGGAGAATTGAGCAGCTCGAGACGGACCGAGATGTCCAGTTGAAGAAGAAGGGGGACGAGTTGGCCATGCTGAACGCCGAGTTTGAAAAAACCAAGCTCTCCTGGGAAAAGAGTTTGAAGACAGTGGAGGATCGCAAGCAGGTGGCCCTAAACACTTCCGAGAAGCTCAAGTTAGATTTTGGAGTGGCCACCGATCGCTTGCAGGTCTTGGAAACCGAGAGGGTGGGATTGGTTGAGCGGGTCGAATCTTTGAAGGTCCATGTCGACCGGCTGGAGAAGGAGAACAAACGTGTCATTTCTTACACCACGTATGTGCAAGATGTAACTGATAACACCAATCTTGGTTACATCTGCGCATACGCAGATTGTGTACGATCCGTGAAGTATGCCTTGGATAACGACCTTGACATCATGACTAGTACCATCAAGGACTTCGCGGATTATGTTATTGAGAATCCTCCAGCCGCCAGTTTCGACATCCCTGTTGCCGAACTAGGGGAGATGGGGTTGGATTTGGATATTTTTAAAGATGACGTCCACGTAGTTGCTCCAAAAGAGAGGACTGAAGAGGTTAGCAGGGATGCCATGGTTTTTGATGCCCTGAGTCCTCTGTTCCCCACTCCCTTGGATGAGGCAAGCACCTCTACAATAGTAGGCAAGCAGCAGGTCACCGAGGCGACCAACCCCGACGTCCTTCCTCCCAGCGCTCCTTCTGCCGATGCTCCACCGGTCGATGCCCCTCCGGCTCCCCAGTCTTGAAGCTTTCTTTGCTTAGTTTTTTGCTTATTTTGTAATAGATGTTAGGATAATGTAACCTACCTTCCTTTTGTATCTCTTTCGGAAATCTTTTAATGAAATCGTACTTTTTTACTTGTTCGCCTTTCATTTATTTTTGCTTAAGTATTTCTTTCTTTTTCTTTTGAAAGTTAAATACTTTTCCTTTGCGAATCTGCGTATGTTGAGCATGTATGGGTCTATTTGGTTCTTTAAGAACTTGACCTCTATCATGCTTCTTTATATGCCCTGTTGCTCGCCACTTGCTATGTTTGTGCTTAAGTGCATTTAGCTTTGGGGCGAGCAACTTTGTGTTATGGGGGCAATCAGTTGGGCTTCTGTGACTTTGGAGCCCTGCTGCTCGCCTCCTCTGGACTTATGTTATGACACTTAACTGTCTCCGGCGAGCAGCTCTTCTCTTTAGGCGAACAACTGGGATTTGATGCCTCTTTGTCCGTTTAAACGCGTAATACAACGAATAATTATGTATACACACAAAATTTTCTTAAAAAGTTTGAAAATTTTATCAATCTTACAATAATACAGACGATATTTTATATAGAGAACTTTACTAGTCTACATAGAGAATTTTACATCGGTTCCCTAATTACTGATAATATTTCTTTAATAAAGCTGTGTTCCAGGTGTATTGGGCTGAGTTGCCTTCCATGTCTTCGAGATCGTACGTGTCGTTGCACCACTTGTGGGTTATCCTTAATGGGCCCTCCCAAGTCGGTCCAAATACTCCTGGTGGTGGTGCTAGAACTTTTTGGAGTACTAGATCTCCGATCTCAAATTCTCTGACTTTTACTTGTGAATTGTAATATTTCGCGATTCTTCTTTGTATATTTCATTTTTCATTTCTGCTGAGATTCTTTTTTCGTCAATCAAATCCATTTCTGCAGCCGGTGCTTTATTGTTCTCTTGTTCATCAAACTCGGCTACCCTCTCAATAGGTACATTGAGCTCCACAGGTATAACTGCTTCGGTACCGAATGCCATAGTAAATGGTGTTTCCCCGGTGCTTGTCCTATGCGATATTCTGTATGCGCAAAGTACTTCTGACAGTTCTTCTGACCATTTGCCCTTTTTATCCACCAGGCGGATTTTTAGGATATGCTTGATTATCTTATTAACTGCCTCGACTTGACCATTAGACTGAGGATGGTAGGGTATTGAAAAATGTTTCTTGATGCCCCATTTTTTGTAGAAATCTCTTATCTTCTTTCCTTCGAACTGCTTTCCATTATCCGTCAGTATTGCTTGTGGAACTCCAAATCGGCACACTATGTTTCTCCAGATAAAGTTGATCATCTTTTCTTGTGTTATTGTCACTAGTGCTTCGGCTTCGGCCCATTTTGTGTAATAGTCCACGACCACTACTGCAAATTTTACATTCCCCTTTCCCGTTGGGAAAGGTCCTATGATGTTTATCCCCCACTTTGCAAATGGTCATGGACTATTTACTGAAATCAGTTCTGTTTGTGGTTTATGGATGCTGGGGGCGAATAGCTGGCACCTGTGGCACGTCTTTGCAACTTTGATTGCATCTTGTAACAGAGTTGGCCAGTAGTACCCTTGTCTTATTGTCTTGTATGCCAATGCTCGTCCTCCTTCGTGATTTCCACATACACCCTCGTGTATTTCCTTCAACACTTCCTGGCTCTGCCCCCTTGCCAAACATTTCAGTAGGGGCAATGAAAATCCTCTTTTATAAAGTTGGTTATCCATGATAGTAAATCTTGCTGCTCGTTTGGCTATCTTAGCTGCTTCTTGTGGATCTTTGGGCACTTTGCTGTCTCTGAGATATCTGTATATCGGTGTTCTCCAATCTTCCTCTGTTAGTTCTTCTTCAATTTGATTGATCTTGTAGTCACTGGTAGATGGGTGAGAAATCTTTGTTATCGTGACTTGTGAAAGTTCAGCTGGTCCCATGTAGTAGCCAAGCGAGCAAGTGCATCTGCCTGTGCGTTGCTATCCCTTGGCACTTGTTCAATATAAATTTGCTCGAAGAGTGAAGCCAGGTGAGCAACAATTCTTTGATACATGACCATGCTTTCATCTTTAGCTTCGTACTCCCTATGGACTTGATTGACTATTAGTTGGGAATCTCCATAACTTTGGACTCTCCGAACCCCCACAGCAAGAGCCAGTTGCCATGAATTCAAACCTAACTGCTGAAGTGAACACTTGTCTATCTGGACTGGTTAGCACTATCCCGACTACTGCTGCTGTGTTGTTTGATAATTCGTCCACGTACATGTGCCATAGATGGTTATGACCTCTCGTCGGATCTTGAGGAAAGGTCAACTCGACTATGAAGTCGGCTAACGCTTGTCCCTTGATCGCTGTTCGAGGTGTATAAAATATTCCGAACTGGTTTATCTCTAGTGACCATTTGAGGAGGCGACCAGCAGTGTCAGGCCTTTGTAAGATTTGTCTTAGTGGGAATGTTGTTAGCACCTCCACTTGGTGGTAAAAAAAGTACGGCCTCAGTTTTCTCACACTCATCACCAATGCGTAGGCTAACTTCTCCATGGGCGAATATCTGATCTCCGCTTCATGCAAGGCTTGACTTACGTAGTAAATCGGCAAATGGAACTTTCCTTCTGCCGGAACTAAGACTGAGCTGATGGCACCTCTGACGCAGCTAAGTATAGGTACAGTTTCTCTCCTGAAACAGGCTTTGATAAAATCTTGGTGTCGCTGAGGTATTCTTTCAATTGCTCAAATGCCTGTTGACAGCTACCTGTCCATTGGAACTGCCCTTTCTTGATAGCGTCGAAAAAAGGTCGACACTTATCTCCGGATCTTGAAATGAATCTGTTCAAGGCTGCTAAGCATCCGGTTAGTCGCTGAAATTTCGTGACCGACCTTGGTGGTTGCATGTCCATAATTGTTTTGACCTTTGGTGGATTCGCCTCAATGCCTCGCTGACTGACCAGGTGCCTGAGGAATTTTCCCGAGTGAACTCCGAAGCTGCTTTTCTTCGGGTTCAGTTTCATGTTGTATGCCCGAAGTATTTCAAATACTTGTGCAAGGTGCTCCAAATGATCTTTCTTCTTCAGGCTTTTTACGACTATGTCGTCCACGTACACTTCCATTGTTTTGCCGATATGGTCATCAAACATCTTGTTAACAAGTCTCTGGTACGTGGCCCCTGCGTTGATTAACCCGAACGGCATCCTCTTCCAACACAATAAGTTTTTTTTGGTGTAGAACGTTGTGTGTTCCTGGTCGTCAGGGTGCATCGGGATTTGGTGATATTTGGCGAATGCATCCATGAAGGTGAGGAGTTCGTGTCCTACCGTGTTGTCTACCAACTGATCAATGTGAGGCAATGGAAAGTTGTCCTTAAGGCAAGCAGCATTCAGATCAGTGAAGTCGATACATAACCTCCACGTGCCATTTGGTTTCTTCACTAACACTGGATTTGCTACCCATCTGGGACATAAGGCTTCTTTGATGAGATCATTATCGAGTAGCTTCTTTACCTCCACATCCAGTGCTTCATATTTGTCAGGCCCGAACTTCCTTCTTTTTTTGCTTTACCGGTTTTCTGGTTGGATCAATATTCAGCTTATGACAGGCATGCTCAGGGCTGATGCCTACCATATCTGCATGCGACCATGCGAATACGTCGAGATTAAAATTGAGGAATTCTTTCATTCTGGATATGTATGGCTCAGGGAGTTCAGATCCAATGAATAATTCCAAATCTTCTCGATTCGGGTCGACTCTTATTGCTTCCAGCTTCTCAACCGGGGTTGCTCTTCTTTTCTGATTTTTCCAACGAGGATCAATAATGGGCCCCTCTAGGTTAATCTCATCCTCGATCATTGGTTCCGCTTCTAACCTTGGCTCTATGTCTTCAACTTGATTTAGTCTGGGTACGACTCTCTTCCCTGTTGCTCGCCGGAGCCCTCCTGCTCGCCCTCGCCCTCGCCCTGCTGGTCGTCCACCTCTATCATTTCGGTGTCGACGGACTCCATGATTTCATCCAATATGGAGGGTTCATCTTCAGCCCTGCTGCCCGGCTGTTCGTCCATGACGAATACTCTATTGTCGTTAGGTTGAAGTTGCAGGAGGCATTCCCGAGCTTTCTTTTGGTCACCTTTAACCGTACCTGAACCTTTCAAAGTTGGAAATTTAAGATAGTAGTAGTACGTTGAAACAACCGCTTTGAATTCATTCATAAAAGACCGACCGAGAAACCCGTTGTAGGTAGACTGTTGATTTACAACTAAGAACTCTATCATTCTAGTCAGTCTCCTTTCGGGATTCTCGGTCGATACAAGTTCGACCGGCAACGTAACTAAAACTAGGGGAACTGTTACAGCATCTCCAAATCCTACTATCTTATGGTCGCATTCCTTTACATATTCATCATAATCACCTAACTGATCTAGTGTGCTTTTAAATATGATATTTATGTAGGAGCCGGTGTCTACGAGCAGGCGGTGGACTCAGATTCCCATGATGTTAGCACAGATGATCAGCGAGTCGTTGTGCGGGGTGAGTATCCCCTAGGTCCTTTTCAGAAAATACCAAGTCGCCCGTTTTCTTGGTAGCTTGGTTCACCCCAACTTCTCTGACTTGGGCCACGGCTCTTAAGTCTGTCTTTCTCTTTCTTTTAGATATTGGTGGCCTTCCGTCAGAACAGCCCCTACCGGTTCGGATGGTTCAAGCATTAAAATTTCTCGGACTGGTTCTGTCGGAGCCGTGAATACCTTTTTACCCTTTTTGTCCATCCTGCTCGGCTATTCGTCCTCTTTGTCATCTTTCGAGCTAGATGGAACTGACATCCTGGGCCTCTTGCCTGGTTGCCTCTTCACGAACTCTGATAACTTTCCTTCTTCGTAAAATCTCCACAGTTGTTTCAAGAGGTCCCGACATTCACTTGTGAAATGACCTTGTGAAATGGCCTATATTTTGATGATACGCGCAATATTTGTTGGGATTCAACTTTTCTCGTTCCTGCCATATCTTCCGAGGTTCTGACAGTATATCCTTATCCTTCACATTGTTGTATACAACCTCTATTGATGTGGATAGGACATGGTTCAACTTTTCCTTCAACTCGGAACCTTCACTGAAAGCTTTCATGTTCTTAGGGGCCTTGTATTCCCCTCCTGACTTCTTCCCCGACTTCTTGGTGTCAGCCTTGTCACCTAATTCTTTCTGTAGAGTTTCCTGCATTGAGATGTACACACCGGCTTTATGTTTGAATTCAGAGTAAGTTTTAGGGAAAGCCAGGTGCATTTCTTTCCAGAGATATGTTCCTTTCTTGAGTCCTGCCATGACTGCCACTGTTTTGATGTCTTCACTCACCATTTCTCCTTCCAGCTGAACTTTGTCGAACCTCTCAAGAAAAGCCCGATCGGATTCCTCATCTCCTTGTTTTAGATCCGCAAGTCTATGTCTTTGCGTGAGGTAAGATCCGACCGTCGAAAAGTGCGATAGGAATTCCTTGCTAAGTTGCATGAACGAATTTATGGAACCTGGGGCGAGTGCGGAAAACCATCTGTGGGGACCATCACCAAGAGTTAAAGGAAAATTACGGCATTGTGTCGCGTCAGATGCCTTCACTGATATCATGTAATCAGTGTACTTAGATAAGTGTACTTTTGGGTCCGAATTCCCCTCGTATAGGCTAACAGCTGGAAACTGTACTTTCTTCTGAACCGGTGCATTCAATATTGCAGGGGACAATGGTGATGATGGAAGTACTGTGGGCCCCCCGCCATTTTGGGCATCTAACTGTTTTTTCATCTCTTCAATTATCTTCTTGAGGTCAAGCCACTCGTTTGGAGGCGCTCCTCCGTTAGAAGGTTGTTCATCGTGGTTCAACTCAGAGCCTTCCTTACGATGCAGTCCCTTACTAATGGGATGTTTCTCCTGTGTGATCCACCGAACCACATTGCTTGTCCCATTCGGACCCAAGCGGTCAAAAGCTGACCTTCTGAGCCTATCGTGGATCGAGGGACGAGCAGCAGGGTATACCAGCTCCTCACTTCTTTGAAAACCGTCTTTTCTATATTCTTCATGACTCTAATTCCTTACTTCCCTGCTGCTCGACTCCTTGTCGCCCCCTGGGTAGATTCTTCGCGGCTTCCTAATCGTTCGCTAATTGGAGCTTTGTCCTCCTTGCTTGTTCGCTATCAACTTCCTCTATCCTTATATCCTCTCGTTGCTTAGCTCTTCGCTCTGTTGCCCGGTTGCTCGCCTCCGGGTTCCTAGATGATCTATGTCCTGCTGCCCGGTTGCTCGCCTCCCGGGCTCTTGATGGTCCAGCTGCTTCATGTCGTCGTTGTAAAGATTGCAGAACAGCGATTGTTTTCGCCAATTCTTCCGGGTTCTGGGCCAAAGCCTCCACTTCAGGAGGAAGAGTATTGATAGTGACTTTAACATTTCATCGAGACGTCGTCCGCACCGTTTGTGCATGATCACCTGTTGATGATACCCTAGTTCGAGACTTGCTAGCCGGATGCGTGCTCGATTCTTGTGGTTCTTGTGATCTTGTCATTTTTGGATATCCAAATGTCCTTTGATGAAAGTCTTTGTGTTTATGAATGTGGACTTAAGAACAACTAGCCTTGCATGTATGAATTTGGCTTGTTACAACCCTTGTTCATACATGCATGCATTCAAGTCTTTAAATCTTCAAACACAACACCTTACAAATAGCAATCAACACTTCCAAACCCAGTTTCCGGCGACCTATTGCCGGATTTTTGCAGATTCCGGTGAATTTTCACAAGAATTCTTCCAATTTTCAACCAACGGAGGTTCGGGAACCCTTCCTCTAGCGCCAATTGTTGATGATCTTGGTTCAAATCAATGATTAGTGGCTGTTTTGCTCTTATAAGATCATCAAACAAGGATTAAATCAAAGGTTAAAGCTAGATTTCTTTAAGGAGAGGTTGGGAAGAAAATTTGCAAGAGTTTGGCCTTGTTTTTTAATTAAGTAGCTTATTTTCATTATCCCATGAAGGGGTATTTATAGGGATACAAGCAAGTAGGAGGTGTCACCTCCTTAATCATCTTCATTTATATTGTGACAAGTGTTAAGACACTTGTTATCTCCTAAGCTATTACATCTTTACACAATGACAAGTGTTAAAACACTTGTTTGTTCCTAACGTAATGCCTAATTATTGGAATTTCTGATGATCTTCCGAGGTGCCCTCTTACTCGCCTGCTCGCCTCTGGTTAATTCTCTTTGCATCCCCTTGGTATGGTTGGTCGCCGCCTTTTTACACTTTTCATGGCCAGCTGCTCGCCTCCTGTACTTTGGCCTTTAAACCCTGCTGCTCGCCTCCTAGAGCACTTATTCCCTGCTGGTCGTCCTCTTCATCATTTTTATTTTTAATGATTTCTTAATCTTATTATTTTAATATTTTTTACTTTAATCCCATTTCCCTACTGTTCGCCTATCAACACTTAGGATAGGATGAACTCGTAGAATTAGGTTGGTGGTACGTAATTAGGATAATTCGTGGTTTATAGTTTTAATTCTCTTAATTATTGAATAATTCTAATAAACCCTAGAATAATCATAGAATTAAGTACGAAAATTGTTAGAGAGAAGACAATCGCATCACTCTTTAATAACGAATAGACTTAAGGAGAGAGTTTTTTAAGGGGTTTATAATCAATAGGTTTATCTAGGGAGGACGGTCGACTCACCTTAGTTAAATTAGGGTCTCAATAATTAAGCACAATTCATATAATTTAATTAGTGGGTTAGTGAAGTAAGTTGTTAGAACTAAGTATTGGGATTAATTCCAAGCTTTTATTCTTTCAATTCTTTGTGCTAGATTAGGGAAGTTGATTGCCTAGTTTATAGTACACTTAGGATTTTAACTTGAAAATCACAATTATTTTAGTTGTCGTACCAACTCCGTTAGCATACGAAGGGATTCCTATCCCGAGCATCATCATCTCATTTTGCACTTCAACCACAAGTTAATATAGTTTTAATTTCGTTATTAGTATAAAATTAGTAGAATTAGTTTAAACCAACATTACATTCATATTAGCTACGACACATAGATTTCCAGGGATTTATTCGCGTACAACCTTTCCCATGGGTTCGATACTACTTGGTCCCTATACTTGCCCATGCTACAATAATCTCATACTCTTGTAGGGTAACTACTAGTAAAGCTAGTATTTCATGACCAAGTCAATTGCGAGGGGCTTAATTTTGATCTCGACTCAGACCTTTTAATTGTTAGGATTAGCCCTGACTGCAAATCCTATAAATGGAAATATCTACTTAATTATATCTTCACAATATTCACATATTTACACAAGAGTATGCATGGAGTGAAACTGGTTTATATATGAATCACTGAAGGATATTAGTTGTTTTCACTGAAGATTATTAGTTGTTTTTACTGAAGAGTATTATTGGTTTACACTGAAGAGTCTTAGTTCATTTTCACTGAACAACTAAGACTCTTTAGTGTAAATCAGTAATACTCTTCAGTAAATACAACTAATACTCTTCAATGAAAATAACTAATACCCTTCAGTGATTTATGTATAAACAAATTTCACTCTATACTTTGTCTTTACACAAAATGCTCACACCAACCAAATGCATTACTTTAATAATAAAATTTTACACATCACGTTCAATACTCTACTCATTACACATTTTTCTTAAAAATTGTGCCCCAAAAGTGTGAAGAGTATTTTGGGATGGAGGGAGTATATTATTGGTATTAAAAACCTAATATATAATCTATAATCTATAATATATATAAAAGTGTCTAGCACTTGTAAATTATTTTTGGACAATTTTACCCCTTCACTCTTTAATTGAGCAACGTAAATACTAGGGGAGTATAATGTATAACATGAGCTCATTAACCAAAATTGGTTGCTTGTGCTTGGTTGGAGGGTTTGGAGGTAAGGTATGGTAATAGAATGAAATTTAGGTGTTTGGTTGGAAATTTTGATTCTATGAATAGTAAATTGAATTCTAAAAAGTATGGAATGATAGTGTTAGATCCATTCCTCAACATTTTTTTTGGGTTGGGGGGGTGGTTTGAAAGTGATTCCACCCCAATATTCTATAAAAAAAAAAAATCAAGTTTTCTTAAATTATTAATAATTATTACTATATAATATATAAACATCACTAGTTCATATAAAAAATAAAAATAAAAAATGGTAATTTTTATTATTAAACAAATCATCATCTATGGTATTATTAGTCATTCTTTTTCACCAATCAAACAATTCAATAATATTGATCATACCCAGTCTTATTCCTCACTCTTATCATTATCATTCCAATTCTCATTCCTTAGGTAAAAATTGGTTGATTTTACTTAGTTTTTTACTTTAACGATTTAGATTAATAATTATGAAGATAATTGTGGAATGTGAAGAGGAGGAGCAATGGTATATGGCCTGATGGCTAGCACTAGGCACTAGCTAACTGATGATTTTTAAGGCAGCCTATTAATTTGAGTGTAGAGATTATATCTTTCCGTACATGATCTGGAACTAATATTTTTACATAAAGGTGGAGTTCCTCCAATGAAGTGTTTTCTTATTCAACTCTCCATATACGGTTATTAAAATTTGCATACAATTTTTTTTAAAATAAAAAATTATAGTGGTAATTGCCTATAATTTTGTAATCATTTGAGCACCTTCATTCCTTATTCTACAAATAATTTGCTTTCGAAATAAAGTTGCTGGGTAATTAATTTTCTACAAGCAATTTATCTATAAACAATTTGTCTGCAGAAATTTCGTAAGCAAATTCTTTGCTGGAAAGGAATGAAAAATGCCTATATAATTAGAAAATTTTGTAGGCAATTTCGTAGACAGTCTTCCCTATAAAAAATTTTATTAGAAATTTTGTAGTCATATTAATAAATTGTATAGATAATTCTTTATTTTTTTGTAGTGTCATAGAAAAAATAAATCTTTTGAATTTGCTGAATTGGGAGATTTACTTTACTGGATGGGTCACATTCTTTATTTTGTTATAATTGTTTTAAGATGCCTATAGGGTTGAAATTTCTTAAACTTTCAAATCAAATTAGAACAATATAATAAATAGGAATAATAATGATTAAAAAACTCCATTAAGGTTGAGGATACCTTGCGTAGTATCAATTTGTTTTCCTATATATCAAAACTTTCAAATACTTTAGTTCTCTATGCTTACTGATTTTATGGGTTCCAATGGTCTTTTGTACCTAAAGAAAATAATGCAGAATATAAACATTCACAATGATAGTAAGACATCGAATTATAACTCTACAAAATGATTTACTATCAATATGAGATGAAGTTATAAATACAAAATATTTTGTAAGACATCGAATTATAACTCTACAAAATGATTTACTATCAATATGAGATGAAGTTATAAATACAAAATATTTTTTCTCTCTCTTGATTTTGGTTACTCTGCAATAATCTGCAACCCAAAAAGGTCTCTCTAATATGACAAAGAGTAATAAAATATAATAATAATAAAAACAAGATTGGGTGGATAATGGTCCCAAAAAATGAGTTACTACATTGTAAAAGTTAACATACTTTAGTTATTCGCAAGGATGAAAATATCCGAATATATTCTCGATATATCTATTTTTCGTGGTCATCGATATCGATTTTGGCCTTTTGGGAATTATGATATTTCCCTAATATCTATAAAAAAATTGGTAATATCAATAAATATCGGTATGCAATATCAATTCCAATTGTATTTTGTACAAGTTGAGCCTAATATTGGTAAAATATCGAGAAAATGTCGAAAAACGTCGGTAATTTCGATAAATATTTTATTAATATCACAAATGTAAAATTTGCTATATTTCTATTGTTAAATTTATGTATTAAAAGTTTATGATTAACTTTTTATTGTTTTTCAAATTTATCAATATCGATATTCGTACCGATACTGATATTTTCAAGCTTGGTTATTCGTACATAAATAGTGAGGTGGAGCGGAGAAAATAGCTATAACCCTTCCAACATTGAAATTGCTAGTTACAGCCTGCCACTTTGTACATCTCGATAATTATTTAAAGAATTTTATAATGCTTAATTAAGAGATCTACCATATCATTTTTAATACAAATTTTCATTTTTGCTTAAAGATGACTTAATATTATGTTTGTAGCCTTTACCCCTGGTCTAATCTAACAAGCACAACGTTTGATACCCACTGTGGCTCACCCTCGGCCTGCTCGATCAATTTGTTATCCAATAATTTTTTGACCTCCTCACCCAAAGCGGCATATTTTTCGGGACCAAACTTTCTCCTCTTTTGTGAGACTGACTTCTTTTTGGGGTCGATCTTCAGATGATGACATGCATGTTCTGGGCTTATTCCAACCATGTCTTGGTGCGACCAGGCGAAGATGTCAATGCTTTTCCTGAGAAAATCCACTAGTTTTCCCCTCATTCCTTTGGGCATCCGCAACCTAATTGTGACTTCGAGGTCGGGACGAGCTGGGTCCATAGGGTTGCGTTCGAGCTCTTCAATTGTCGCGGTCTGTTTTTGCCCCCTTTGGTCCTAAATCTCCCCCTAGGGTCGAGGTTGATGGGTTGTGGTTTAGAAATCGAGCCTTGGCTTTAGGTCGTCCACTTCCATTACCTCGATCGTCTGAATTTCTTCGGCCTCATCCCTGAGAGGGGTGAGGTTCGAGCCTTGATGGATGGTCATGGCGTTTGATGGAAGTAAAATATTTGTGGAATTAGAAATGAGACGCATGTAGATCAAACATTTTCTTGTCATTCCTTGGTTCTCTTTTATAGTCTCAATTATCCCCTCAGGAGTGCGGAACTTGATACAATAAAAGAAAGAAGAGGTCACTGCCTCAAAAGTCTCTAGAAATGGGCGCCTCAAGAACCCGTTATATATGTGAGGCATATCAACTAGTACACATTCCAAAAGCCTAGAGATCCTAACCTTAGTATCTAGGTTACAGACGAGCTCGACCGGGAGCTTGATCCTTCTATAAGCATTAACTAGAGTGTCTCTAAATCCGTGGAGCTGAGTTTTGTAGGGCGTGATAAAACTGACGAGGTTTCGGAGCTAGTCTAGCGCGTCCTTAAAGATGATGTTGCAGTAGAAGCCATTATCGACCAGTATGCGGTCGACCACCTTGCCCAACAGGTTGGTTGAGATGACAAGCGTGTCATTCTTTGGGCAGATGGTACCTTCATAATTGACATTTGAGAAGGTGATTGCGAGGTTCTTGGCTATGATGAGCTCTGGTGGCAGAGTAGCGACGAGGTTGATGTTGTTGACGGTTCTTAATTGTCTTCCTCTTTCGGTTAGATGTGGTCGCCACTAGGACCAACATGTTGCCTTTTGTGGCCTGTAATATATTGACATGACCTCCCGCATTTAGTAATGGAACATTGTCGTCGTCGCTGTCCTCCTCCTCCCTTACGGCGGCCGCTGAGTTCGGCTGCCGATTTGGTCGCGGTGGGCGAGGAGCTTCCCTATTCTGCCCGTGGTTTTTCTCCTGGCCTTGGTCCTGGCGGGGGTTGGGGCGTTTTGATATATTCATTCAGTCATCCCTCCTCATATAACTTCTAGAGTTGCTTGAGAAGATCGTGACATCGACTTGTGCTGTGCCCTGAACTTTCGTGATAGTGACAAACTTTGTTTAGATTCAACCAGGCATTTTCCACTCGGATAGGTCTGGGCTTTGCGAGCATATCTGTGTTTCGGATTGCATTAAAGATAAAAGTCGGCGTCTCTGCCAGCTTATCCACAATTTGGACCTCCACACTATTTTCTTCAAAAGGCTAGAATGTTCCCAGTGCTTTGTAGTTCCTTGGTCGATGCTGGTTGGTGTTCCTCAACTCTATCGAGAATGTCTTTACCTTCTCCTCGACCTTTTTATCGCCCAACCTCTAGACGAGCAGCTTGTTGCGGGTGATGATGTCGTTGGCCCGCCAGCGAAAGTTTGTGTACGTCTTTGGAGGTCCTTGGTGAGCTATTAGAAAATAGGTGACTTCCCTTTGAACCCGCCAGAGCCAAGTGGAGGGGGAGCGGTGGCAGTTTTCTTGTTGGGTAATTTTTATCACAAAGTAGGCCACGAAAAAGTCACAAAGTTTTGTGAAACAATGGAGTGATCTTGGAGGTAAGAATACGTACCACCTGTGGGCGAGCTCACCCAAGGTTAGCAGGAACAATTAACACTTGGGCGCATCGGTGGCCCCCCTCCCCATCATATATATCTGGTATTTACTGACGTGAGTTTTTAAATTGGTTCGTCCTTCATAGAGCGAGGTTCATGGGGGTACTATCTTTGGCTGGATTGGGGCGAGCTCGATTTACTTGGTCAGAAGCTCGCGAGTTGAGGCGGAGAGTGGTGGGCTGGACCCATTTATTGACAGACGAACAGCCGAGCAACGGGGTTTAGGTTAATCAAGAGATAAATAGTCAAATAAAGAAAATTTGGGCTAGCAAGGGTTAAAGAAGCGAGCAGCTGGGTGTTAGAGATAAAAATTCTAAAAAGACGAGCAGCTGGTTAGGGTATCAAAAACATGTCAGGCGAACAACAGGTCAAAAGTCAATAGGAGTTGAGCGAGCAGCTCTAACAAGAAGGCCCAAGAACCCACCTTAGAGACGAACAGACGAGCAAGGAGGTGCTTCGAAGAACAGCTGATAATCCCACTAGTTAGGCGTTGTATTAGAAATAAACAAGTGTCTTAACACTTGTCATTGTATAAAATACAATAGCTTAGGATTAAACAAGTGTCTAAACACTTGTCAAAATGTAAATGAGAATGTCTAATCAAGTGACATCTCATGCTTGCTTGTACTCTATAAATACTCCCTCGTGAGAAAGGGAAAATAAGTCCAAATTATTCAAAAATAGACCAAACTCTTGTAATTTAGGTTCTCAAGTTATACTTACACAGATCCATCACATAATCCCTTAATCCTAGTTCATAAACCTTGTTTGATGATCTTTCTTAGCTTAAACAGCCACTAAACATTCATCTTGATCAAAGGTCATCAACAATTGGCGCTAGAAGAAGGGTTCGAACCTCCGTTGGTTCAAAGATTTGAGGAAATTGGTGTAAAAGTCACCGAAATCTGGAAAATACCACTGGAATCTGGCAAGAAGTCACCGGAAACTGGGTAGTTGGGTGTTAGAAAGTCATTTGTGGTAGTTTTGTTCATATTTGAGAACTTGAATGCATGTGTATGTGACTTAGGGTTTGTAAACAACCACATTCACGTACACAAGGCTAGTTGTTCTTAAATTAACATCTACAAGCACAAAGTCTCCACCAAAATATTCACACACTCACAATGGCAAGATCACAAGAGCGACAATCGTCAAGCATGCATCCGTCCAACAAGTCACGAACTAGGGTTTCGTCGATGGATGACCATGCACGGATGGTACGGATGACATCTCGGAGAAATATACAAGTGACTATTGACACCCTTCCTCCGGAGGTGGAAGCTCTCGCCCAAGACCCAGAGGAGTTGGCAAAAATAATCACTGTGTTGCAATCTTTGCAAAGGCGTTGAGAAAACACCGGACCATCAAAAGCTCCGGAGACGAGTAACTGAGCAGCTGAGCAGAGGGAAAAGCAACGTGAAGACATACATGGCGATGAAACGGATAGTGCCCAGGCTCGGCATATCAAAGGCAAGGCCCCGATCAGTAAATAATTGGGAAACAGGGGAGAATCCACCCTCGGTGGAGGTGAAGAATCAAGCAAAGACACAATATAAGACACCAGACGTACCAGTGCAAGGGAAAGGCTCGGAAGAAGGGGGGAGAATAGGGGAAAAACCTTCCAAAACGACGAAGAGCGAGCATACCCAGCTGCTCGCCCTTCAGTCCATGACAGGGTGAGAAGGTCAGCCTTTGGGCATCTTGGTCCCAATGGAGCTAGCAACATTGCTAGGCAAGCAACTCAAGAGAAATGGCCCGTTGGTGAGGGACTGCATCGTGATGAGGTCATTAGACTTGATCACAATGAACAACCTTCCAATGGGAGAACGCCTCTAGATGAGTTGCAAGCTTTGAAGAAAGCAGTCGAAGAAATGAAAAAACAATTGGAATCCCAGAAGGGCATTGGTTCAACTATTCTCCCATCGTCCCCGTTGTCCCTGACCATTTTGAATGTTCCTATATAAAAGAAGATACAATTCTCGGCTATCAGCCTGTACGAAGGAACAACAGACCCGAGAGTCCATTTGATAAAGTACTCAGATTTTATGATATCAATGGGGGTTATAGATGCGACCCAGTACCGTAATTTCCCACTTACACTCGAAGATGGACCTCATCGATGGTTCTCGGCACTTACCCTGGGATCTATTAACTCCTTTGCACAGCTGAGCAAGGAGTTCCTATCTCATTTCTCTACAGCAGGGTCATACTTAACACAAAGACATCGATTGGCGGGCATAAAACAAGAAGATGATGAGTTCGATAGAAAATTCCTCAAAAGGTTCGACAAAGTCCTGTTAGAAGGAGAAATGGTGAGCGAGGACACGAAGATTGTGGCAGTGATGGCCGGACTCAAGAAAGGAACTGATTTATGGAAAGAAATGCATCTGTCCTTTCCTAAAATTTACGCAGAATTCAGAAATCGGGCCTGCATATACATTTCAATGCAAGAAGCTCTTCAAAAGTAGTTGGGAGATAGAGTAGACCCAAAGAAGTCAGGAGGGAATGAGTTCAAAACTCCTAAAAATATGAAGGCTTTGAATGAGGGAACCGAGCTGAAGGAAAGGCTGAATCAAGTACTTACCATATCAGTGGAGGCAGGATACAACAATGTGAAAGATAAAGACATGATGTCAGAACCAAGGAAAATCCGATAAGAGCGAGGAAAGCTGAACCCAAATAAATATTGCGTATATCATCAGAACATCGGCCACTTTACAAGTGAATGACCTTTTGAAGCAGCTATGGAGATTTTATAAAGAAGGTAAGCTGTCTAAATTTGTCAAGAGGGAGCCGGGGAAAAGACCGAGGGCAACAGTGCAGTCCAGCTCAGAAGATGATGAAAGTGACGAGCAGCCGAGCAGGACGAGCAAGAAGGGAAAGAAAGTAGCGGTAGCCCCGGCAGAGCCAATTCGAGAAATACTAATGCTTGAGTCAACCGGACCAGTGGGGTGTTGCTCCGATGGAAGGCCCCAAATGTCCAAAAGAAAAAGGAAAGCGGAACTAAGGTGGCTCATGTCAAAGAAGTTGGAGTAAACCCGGCTACCAAGAAGACGGAAGAGTTAACATTTTCAGAGAAAGACTTGGACGGAATACTCACTCCTCACAATGACTCACTGATCATCTGTGCCAACATCATGGGGACACGAGTACATCGCCAGCTCGTCGATATCGGTTCCTATACAAATATCTTATTCAAGAGCACACTACATCAGTTAGGAGATTATGTTGAATATGTAAAAGATTGTAATTGAATTCAAAGCAGCTGTTTCAATGTACTACTATTATCTTAAATTTCCAACTTCAAAAGGTTCAGGTATGGTGAAAGGTGATAAGAAGAGGGCTCGAGAATGCCTCATGCAGTTACAACCAAAAGATAACAAAGTGTCCATGATGGACGAATAGTCGAGCAGTTGTGCTGAAGATGAACCATCCATCCTGGATGAAATCATGGAGTCCATTGACACATAAATAATGGAGGTGGAAGAACAACAGGGTGGAGACGAGCAGGAGGTCCAAAACGAGCAGCAGGGCGAGGATGTTGAACCTGTTCTAAGCAAAGTTGATGATATCGAACCACGGTTGAGAGCGGAACCAATGATGGTGGAAGATGAGCTTAACCATGAAGTACCTATCATCGATCCTCGTTAGAAAGGCCAAAATAGGAGAACAACACCGGTTGAAGAGTTAGAAACGATCAGAGTTGATCAGAACCGAGAGGACTTAGAACTCTTCATCGGATCTGAGCTCCCAGAGCCATATAGATCCGAAATGGAAAAGTTTCTTAAGCTAATCTCGATGTGTTCGCATGGTCACATCCCGATATAGTAGGCATTAGCTGCGAGCATACCTGCCATAAGTTAAATATCGACCCAACAAAGAAGTCGGTAAAGCAGAAAAGAAGGAAATTTGGGCCCGACAAGTATGAAGCACTTGATGTGGAAGTGAAAAAGTTGTTAGACAACAATCTTATCGGACAGGCTTTATGTCCTAAGTGGGTGGCAAACCCGGTGTTAGTTCGAAAACCAAACAGAACGTGGAGGTTATGTATTGACTTCACTGAATTAAATACTGCTTGCCCAAAGGACAATTTTCCACTTCCGCATATTGACCAGCTGGTAGATAATACGGCTGGACATGAACTTCTAACCTTCATGGATGCGTTTGCAGGCTACCACCAAATTCCAATGCATCCCGATGACCAAGAACATATAACATTCTACACCAACAAGAACCTGTTGTGTTGGAAGAGGATGTCGTTCGGGTTAATCAACGCAGGAGCTACGTACCAAAGACTCGTCAACAAAATATTCGATGAACACATTGGTAAAACAATTGAAGTGTACGTGGATGATATCGTCGTAAAAAGTCCAAGGAAGGAAGATCATCTAGAACACTTGACACAAGCATTTGAAATACTCCGGACTTATAACATGAAGTTGAACCCAAAGAAAAACAGCTTCAGAGTTCATTCAGGCAAGTTCCTTGGGCATCTTGTCAGCCAACGAGGCATTGAGGCAAATCCCTCAAAGGTGAAAGCAATTATGGATATGCAGCCACCAAGATCGTTCAAAGAGGTGCAAAGGCTCACCGGATGCTTAGCATCTTTGAACAGATTTATTTCAAGGTCCGGTGACAAATGTTGGCCTTTCTTTGATGCTATCAAGAAATGGAAGTTTCAGTGGACAGATGGCTGCCAACAAGCGTTTGAGCAATTAAAAGAATAGCTCAGCGACACCAAGATCCTATCAAAGCCTAGCCTAGGAGAAAAATTGTATTTGTACCTGGCGGCGTCAGAAGTGGCGATCATCTCAGTCCTAGTTCGAGCAGATGGGAAATTTCACTTGTCAATTTACTATGTAAGTCAAGCTCTCCACGAGGCAGAAATCAAATATTCACCTATGGAAAAGTTAGCATATGCACTAGTAATAAGTGTAAGAAAACTGCGGCCATACTTCTTTGACCATCAAGTGGAGGTGTTGACAACGTTTCCATTGAGGCAAGTTCTGGAAAGGCCTGATACTGCTGGTCGCCTCCTCAAATAGTCCCTCGAAATAAGTCAATTCAGAATATCTTATGCACCTCGAACAACGATCAAAGGACAAGCGCTAGCCGACTTCATAGTCGAGTTAACCTTTCCTCAAGATCCGACGAAAGGTCATAATCATCCATGGCATATGTATGTGAACGGATCATCAACTAACACAACGTCAGGAGCATGAATAGTATTGATCAGCCCGGATAGGCAAATATGTTGGGAAAATAGGGTGCCCGGAAACTATTCGGGATGAAATTTAAATACGAATTTAAATTCAATTATTACTAGCATGAATTAATCCTAATTAATTCAAATAATAATTCAAGCAACAATTTTATCATCACACATGCAGAATTAATTCACATAAAACCTATGGCGGAATAACTAGGAATTTATGTGATTGCGTACCTTTTGTAGATATAGCTTTTGATAATCACGGAACTATCACGAACGTGCTACCAACCAAAAGACCTTCTCAAGTATGTCCCTTTCGCCTTGCTTGATCACCGGTGGAAAGTGCTCTCAAGCAATTAAAATAACCAAGGAAAAGGAAAAATATTTTTGCTTTTGATTTTTCCAACACATGGAATCATGTACTTGGGGATGAATTAATCACCCCCTATTTATAGAGTGTAGTGGCCGAATTTTTGGGCTTATTAGATCTAGGAGAAATCTTTTCTTAATCTCTAAGAAGTCTTGAATATATCTCATATATTTTTTTCTCCATAGTAAAATATTCCACAAAAATCTCGCTCCTCATCTAAGGGGTAATTTTCAAAAATTATAGATTGAGAATGCAAGATTTGGATCTTCTTGAATTTATGAGATAATCTTGTATTCCAAGAATACTTATCTTCCATAATATCTTTCCAAGAAAATCAACAAAATCTTTTCTCTCTCCATATCTCTTATTTTCGAAAATCTCAAGAAAAATCAGCAAATATATGTTCTTATATTTTAATCACCTTATTATTATTAGGCTACTTAATGGGCCTTTAGGAGAATTAAGGTTGGACCTCCAATGGACTTCTGAATTTCAATATTGAGCCCCAATATAATTCAGCCCATTAATATTAATTAGTACCACTAATAAATTAATATTGCACTATCCATCTTAATCCATACTACGATAATATGGGCTCCCGGTTATTATTTACCGCGTTTAAGATTATCTAGTCCATTAATTAAGTAAGCTTCTGAATATCTCTAAATTAATTAATATATTTCACCTTGGAGTAAAGACAACTCAACATTATTATCCGTACCGAAGAAACTAATTCTTCACTTGCAAGATTTGGTACGATAAAACTTCTGAGCCCACCAAGGGGACCAATCACACGAGCCGTACTCGTACGCGTTTCTCCGTATTAAATCTTAGCAACCGTCGTATGATTAATATTACTTCACAAAATACAAAGTTCGAAGTCATGATGATTCTCACCCAACATGAATCAAAGCAGTAACCATTAAGCACACACAGTCCTATTTAAGTGACGGAAATTAAGAAATCAATAACCACTGAGGTCTAATTCTTCACATTTCAGAACAGAAGAATTTATCCTCGATGTAGGTCCTCTTCAACACATACTAAATGTGCTAGTGCAATCTCTTTGTCAAGACAGACCAACCTGAAATATACACATCGACCTTTTGCGGCGGATTGTTTAATTCCACCTGGGTCGTGAATTTGTACGTTTAGTTACAAGTAAACCGTTAATGTGATCTTCTGTGATCGTGTATCACCACATTAAATACAATGTAACACGTACTACTTATAATGAACTGGTTACAATAAATATTCAACATTCGATCATATCTAAAGCAAATGCAATAAAAGATTTATTCTCATAAATAAGTGTTTAATACATGAGTTATACAAAGTAAAAGCATACTTTCATGTATAACTCCAACAAGATATTCACCTCAGCTGTTAGATTCGAATTTATGGCGACGAACAACGAGGTTGAATACAAAGCATTGATTGCGGACTTCGGTTAGCTTTGGCTGTGGGGGTGCGAAGATTGCAAATATATGGAGACTCACATTTGATAGTCAATTAGGTCCGAGGAGAATACGAGGCAAAGGATGAGAACATGACTCTATATCAAAAGATCGTAGCTCACTTAGCCTCCTTATTCGAATAAATCTATATTGAACAAGTGCCAAGAGACAATAATGCTCAAGCAGATGCACTTGCTTGTCTGGCTACCAACACAGGACCGACAGAATTATCAGAAGTTATCGTCACAAAAATACTTCAACCATCAACCAACGATTACAGAATTAATCAAATAAATGAGGAACTTGAGGAAGATGGTTGGAGAACACCCATGGTCAAGTACCTTCGTGATGGTGAAGTACCTGAAGATCCACAAGAGGCGGCTACGACGACCAGGTGAGCAATAAGGTTTACAATAATGGATGGGCAACTTTTCAAGAGAGAATTTTCACTCCCTTTATTGAAATGTTTAGCAAGGGGGCAAGACCAAGAAGTGTTAAAAGAGATTCATGAAGGCGTCTGTGATAATCACGCGGGAGGGCGAGAATTGGCATACAAAACAGTCAGACAAGGATACTATTGGCCAAATCTGCTCCAAGATGCTATCAAAGTTGCAAAAACATGTCACAGGTGCCAGCTGTTCGCTCCCAGCATCCACAGACCTCCAACCGAACTGATACCGGTAAATAGTCCATGGCCATTTGCAAAGTGGGGGATAGATATTATAGGACATTTCCCATTCAGAAAGGGGAATGTAAATTTTGTAGTAGTGGTCGTGGACTATTACACAAAATTGGCCAAAGCAGAGGCGCTCGTAATAATCACACAAGAAAAGATGATCAGCTTCATTTGGAAAAGCATTGTATGCCGATTTGGAGTCCCACAAGCAATCTTAACAGATAACGGAAGACAGTTTGAAGGTAAGAAGATAAGAGACTTCTGTAAGAAATGGGGAATCAAGGAATATTTTTCAACTTCTTACCATCCCCAATCCAACGGCCAAGTTGAGACGGTCAACAAAATAATAAAACATATATTGAAGATCCGCTTAGTCGAGAAAAAAAGAAAGTGGTCAGAAGAGCTACCAGAAGTGCTACGGGCTTATAGGGTTTCATATAGGACGAGCACTGGGGAAACCCCGTTCACTATGGCATTCAGCACTGAAGCGGTTATACCGATAGAGCTCAAGGTACCAACGGAACGAACAACTATGTTTGATGAGCAGTTGAACAACTCGGCATTAGCAGTAGAAATGGATTTAATAGATGAAAAAATGATTTCAGCTGAAAAGAAGAATGCGATATACAAGAAAAGAATTGCAAAGTATTAATTCGCAAGTGAAGATCAGAGAGATCGAAGTAGGAGACTTTGTACTCTGAAAGGTGCTAGCTTGACTAGTGTGAGAATTGCTCGAAATTCATGCATTTTAATTGTCTATTTTATTGGATTTCGTGTGATTATTTACATTAATGTGATGATTTGTGCTTAATTGTCGAGAAATGTATTTTTGTTTATTTTGCAGGAAATTGAATATTTTTAAGAGCAAAGACAAGGCTTTTAATTTAGTGAAAAATGAGTTGAGAAAAAGAATCGAGAAGGAAAAGAATTGGGCCAAGGAAATGAATTGGAAAGCATCGTTTTATTTATTCAAGTCCTACATGAAGACCATTCTTAGCGGCCCATTTAAAGAAAGGCCCACTTGCTATTTAAATTTGGAATGAGAATTGCTAAACTTGCAGAAACCCATGATTAGGAAAGAGAAAGAGGAAGACTTAGTTGACCAATTCAAATAGGAAAACAAGAAAATGGGTCCCATGCCTTTTTAAAAGCAGAAAGAAAAACACGGGTCTTTCTTCGTCAAGCGCCATTTTCATTCGAAGAGAGAGAAAGCAAGCAGCTCCATTACTAGTTCGATCGAGAGGAAGGAATACCAGAAATTCATCACCGGAAATAGCCAATCTCCACTGCTCGACGCCGGAAATTAAGTGAAGGTGCTCGAATTCGCGACGGGAAAGCAGAAGTCTCGCCGTAAATGGAGGATTCGTGCCGCAATTTGAAGCTTTTACCTGAATTAATGGAGGTCTCAACTGGAATTGAAGCCGCCGCCACCGGGAATTAACGCCACCATCTCCATGTCACCGGAAAAGCCAAGCTCACGCCCTTAATCTCCGGAATTTGCAGAAATTACAAAATGAAAAGGCACAGGACGTCTCGACCGAGGCCCTTAATGCCAAACCGGGATCATTACGTGCAATCCGAGAGCTCAACGCCGTAGGCATTGTCTCGGTTTGAGGGAGTTTATCACGGCCGAGCCAATTTGGTCCAAACCGAGATACTAACGCCGTAGCCAATCTCTCGGGTAGCACCAATACATCTCGACCGGCCCTTAATGCCAAACCGAGAAGAAACCGTGCTGGGAAAAGGAAGAAACCACTGAGTTCGGACCGAGTTAGCACCGATTCAGGGCGAGCTTAACCGAGTCAGAGCGAATTTAAGCCTATTTTCACTGAGTTTGACCGAGTTGACTCAGCAGATGGGGTAAAATTCAAAAATTCAGTATTTTTCAAGGGATTAAAGTGCAAATTCGTCTCAAGCCCTCATTCCACACTATATGTACCTCTTTTCCCAGATTTTAGAGGATACCATTAGAGCTGTCAAAACGAGTCCGGCCCGATGGGCCGGCCCGGTTTGGTTTTTTTTTTTTTATTTGAATAAAATTGAAAACTTAGAGATAAGAAAAAAAAAGGAGCAGTAGGCGAGATTAGTGATTTGACCAAGGTTGGTAATAGTTGCCACGGGTCACATCCATCCCTATACTCACTATGGTCTTAATTTCCTCATCCCTATATATATGTATCATATTATTTATGATCATACCCCATTTTTTAAAATAAAACACATTATAATTTATTGGTTGAATTTTCATCAAGGGAAATTAACGAATTCTTATGAACAACCACAAATTGGTGGTACACATAACACACTTGTACAATTAAGGAAAATATGAATTGAGGGATAAGATTTTATTTAATAGTATCACTACTCAAACCCCAAAATCCTATAAACTCGCCCCACTTATTAAACAAATCTCAATAAAATTTAAAAATTAACATCCATTACTAAACATACCCCATTTTATTCCTATAATATTCTTATCTTATCAAAATAAAAAATAACACTTTCCAATTAAATTGTTGAATATTTATTATTGAATTATTGTTGAAATAAAAAATAACACTTTACATTCTATTAGGATTTGTTGAATTATTATTCTTAAATTTTATTTAGGAATTTGATTTTTATTTTAATTATTGAATTGTTGTTGACAAACTAAATAATATTTATAACTATATGAGTATAATTTGTATGCTAAATTATAAATTAATAAGGTAAATATATAAATCAAATATAATAATAATATTTAAAAAAATAAAAAAGTTGGGCCGGTTTGGCCCGGCGGCCCGAGATGGGCCAGGACGGGCTTGGAAATTGGCGGCCCGGCCCAGTAAAAACTAAAAGTCCAGTGGGCCTGGGCTGGGCCGGGCTGGGCCGGGCCAGCCCGGCCCGGTCCATTTGACGGCTCTAGATACCATACACCCCCTTAGGGGACACACACCCCACACACCAATTTAGTTTTATTTTACCTTCATTCTTAGATTTTATTTTCTTTCAAGTTTTAGAGTAATTCAGCTTAGGATTTGAAGAGCAAATTTCAATTTCTAGTTGTAATCACTCCATTAAGGTGACTTATATCCTTTATCTTTCAATTAATTAGCATAATTTTCTCATTTATAATTTATTGCAATTTTATTATGATGATTTCCATGAGTTTATTGCTTTCTTTAGTTTGTTTATACTTGGGTTTTGTTAGATTAGTCATGGGTTAATCCCCAAATGCTTTGGGTGTTTG
Organism: Ballota nigra; assembly: GCA_947034835.1. Taxonomy (NCBI): domain Eukaryota; kingdom Viridiplantae; phylum Streptophyta; class Magnoliopsida; order Lamiales; family Lamiaceae; genus Ballota; species Ballota nigra. Next base: position 82,776,183 of record OX344720.1, on the reverse strand, counting down.
AATTATGATGAAATTAGTGTTATGATGTTAATTTAGCTTGGATTGTGCTATTGAGTTGGTTCGATTGCTTCTATTGATGTGTTTATCTTGATTAGATTAATTGATTAGGTTTAGTAACTCTTGTTAGGTTGATTCGTGCTGCAACGAGAGTTGGGTGCGGGTTAATTGAGCTTGTAGTGAGGAATTTGATTAATTAATTGGATTCAATTAGTAGTCTATTACATCGAGAGAGGGTAGACGGCTAGACCACCATCAATAGACACTAGGTGCTTAAATTCAAGGGTTTAAGTGCTTAGTGAAGGGAGAATACTTGGAGAACATCGTGTGCTTCAAGTCATTCACTATCTTAGGTGCTTTTGATAGCTAATTAGGTGCTAGTTAGTTCAATTGATCACCCAAACCTCAAAAGGGATCGGTATTCGATACAATAGTGATAGCTCTTAGTTAGAACCAACAAAATATCATAAGAAAAGCGAGATTAACGTACGTAACATTGATTCCGTGATAAGGACAACACCTGAAGCATTTCTCTCTATTGCACTTTCTTAATTGAAAGTTAGTTTAATTGTTTAATTATTTTCTAGATTTAATTTTTGCTTAGTTTAATTTTCAAATGCCAACTTGCTCGTCACTATAGTACCATGCCGACGCACAACTTCGGGGCTCCACTGCATTCCTAAATCCTTTGGGTTCGATAACTACTTGGCCAAAGTCTACTTTCACTACTACGACGATCTCGTACTCTTGCGGAGGAGTAGGAAAATATTTTTCGAAAAACTCCGACCAAGTCATAGCTCCACCGCCAGGAGTATTTGGACCAACTTGGGAGGACCCATTCAGGATAACCCACAAGTGGTACAATGACACGTATGGCCTCGAAGATATAAAAGGCAACTCGGCCCAATAATCCTGGAATGCGGCCTTATTGAATAAGTACTATCAATAGTTAAGGGTTGGGTGTAAATTTTATATATCATTTTGTACATTGTAAATTTTATGTAAATTTCAATTTTTTTTTTTAGAATAATATGTAAATTAAACTAATCCAGTAGTGTATGAAATCATCAGTTCGAGCAATAGAAATGATTAGTTATTGGACTCAGCTGCTCGCCAGATATAGAGCACATAAGTGCAAGCCCGACATGTGGCGAACAGAAGGGCTCAATTATAAGAATAATAAAGGCTAAGTCCAATTAGGACCACAAAAGCCCAATCAATGAAGGTCAAGTTCCTTGAGAACCAAAAAGACCCATGTAAAGTCATACATATAGATTTGCAGATAAAAGTATTTTACTCTTGAAAAGTACAAAGAGAAGTATTTAAGCAAAGAAGCGAAGCACACACAACGGACGATCAGTAAAGCAAATATAAAGAAAATATTAACGAGTTATACAAACAAGCAATGGAAAAAGATGAAACCACTTCATTGATAAAAAACAAAGCGTATGAGCAGGAAGGAAATTACAAAGCAAGACCTATTACAAAGCTAAGTTCAAAAATAAAAGTAAGGGTCTTCAATTTTGAGGAGCTGGAGGGGCGGATGGAGCTTCGGTAGAGGGGTTGACATCCGTGTTGATCGGCTCGGGGACATGCTGCTCGCCAGCAGCAGTTGAGGTGTCTTCCTCATCCAAAGGAGTCAGTGAAAGAGGGCTCAAGGCATCGAAGACTGAAGCATCCTTGGTCGCCTTCTCCACCCTCAGTCTGGGGGCAATCACTCAAACGTCATCCTTGAAGACGCCCAAGTCTACCCACATTTCCCGAAGATCGGCCACGGGGATGTCGAAGCCAGAGGCAAGAGGGTTTTTTATGACGTAGTCTGTAAAGTCTTTTGTCACTGAGGTCATAATATCTAGACCGTTGTCGAGAGCATACTTCACAGATCGTACACAGTCAGCATACGCGCAGATATAACTAAAATTGGTGTTATCAGTTACATCCTACACATAGTTGACATAGGAAACGAAATATCTACCCTCTGCCTCCAGGCGAGTAACATGGGCCTTCAAGGACTCGACCTTATCCACCAGCCCTGTTCACCCAGTCTTCAGAACCTTGAGGCGATCAGTAGCTACCCCCAGGTCTAGTTTCAACTTCTCGGAGGTGTTGAGGGCAACCTTCTTGCGGTCCTCTACAGCTCTCAACCCCCTCTCCCAATTGAGCTTGGCCTTCTCATATTCACTCTTCAGTTGGGCAAGCTCGTCATCTTTCTTCTTCAGGGCAACAGTCTTCTCCGCCTCAAAATGATCAACCTTTCGACCAAGACTCCTATTTGTCCTCTCCAGCTCTATAGCCTGATCGAGGACCTTCTGAGCAGTTATGGCCTAATGGCTGGCATTGTAGCTGAGCAGGCGAGCATTGTCACTCAAGTTCTGATCCTGGATTATATCTTCACACAGCTTTATCTAGGAGCGGGGGATCAGTTCAGTTGCTCGCCTGACGTGTGAGTCAGGGACATCTTGATATGGAGGGGCAGACTTGACACAGTTCAACTGGTGGAGCACCTTTGCTCGCCCTGGATACTCCTCAGGCTTATACATGCAAATAATGAGTGTTAAATTCAGTCAATGAAAATAGAAGAGGGGCGACCAGTCGAGCAACAAGAAGGGAGCTTACTCTTCCAATTTAATTGGGTCGTAATCCAAGTAGGAATTATCCGGAGAAGAGCCTCTTCACTTGCTCGCCACCATGGAGCCAACCACCTGCTGTTCGCTCACTTCCTCCACAGATGAGGAACGCAACGTATCTCTCCTGTCCGACTGAAGTTGACCCTTAGATCGCTTTGAGCGATCATCTCCCTTGCGAGCAGGGGCTACTTCTTTTGTTAGCCGATTTATGCCCCTATTGGTTTTCTTCTGTTGGGGTAGGGGCGACGAGGTGCGAGGTGAAGGGCAAGGAGCAGGGTTCTTTGTCTTTGAGGGCTCCACCCTCGGACCGACAGGTTCCCCGACTCTTAACTTCATCAGTGAAGTAGGAGGGTCATACTTCTTCTTCTTTGAAGGGTCTTCTGAAGCCATTTGTTTAACAAAGCGAACGAGTATGTGGTAACACTCTGGGATCTTGGGAATGCCAACCGTCACCCGTTGTTCTAAAACAGACAAAGATAAAGTATTAGCTAAAGGTCAGACGACCAAGCGATCAAGCGAGCACTAGTACAGAGTAATAAAAAATTCAATTTACCTTCAGGAACGACAGCTTAGGCCTCAAGATGATGCGCACTGGTGGTCAGCAGGGCGAGCTTTCGGCAATAGGGGTTGGAGAGATGACCAATACTACGATCACTCAGATTCCGAAGTATGATAACCGTGAGAACGTATAAAAATTCCTCGCTCAGCTTGGGATTGCCCCACTTCAAGTTGCGCGGACCTGCAAGACAACAAAAAAGAAAAAATTAAAATTAGTTCCACCTCAGTCATAGTATGATAAAGGTGAAACCTACGCCTTATTTCGCAAAAGCCCTCAGGAGAATAAATGCGACCTGACCCACCAGTGAAATCAGAGTATGCTCGTCAATCTCCCCCGATGTAGAAAAATTGTATATGCCAGCTCTTCACTTTATTGTGCATCTCTTCAATCATTTTCACTCCGCTTCGAGCTTTGAAGTAATATCATCCTTCTCCCTCCTCCTTGACAACAGATGAGATTGTCATTGCGTAGTGAATCTAAACGGTACTGATCTTGTTTTTATAACCTTTAAGTCCAAAGAGGGTTATAAAGGCGAGCAGGTTACTCCACCCGTTAGGAGTAATCTGGGTGATCGCTAGGTTCGTATCCTCAAAGAAGCGGCCGATCACAGGATGAAGGGGCAAAGGGAATCCTGCATTCAGAGTGTCGAGGTTGATCGATGTACAACCAGGCGGTGGGCGATCAACTGTTTCCCCCTTTTGTGGAGCATAAAGGAAGATATCATTAGGGATCCTGTAGGTGGATCGGATGCTCGCCAAGTCATCCTCTGTGACCAAGCTAGGTACCTAGCTCACCGTGTACCCAGTTTCTTGGGCCATCATAATAGATCTCCCAGGGGTTGGAAAAGAGTTGGAATGGCGAGCAACATAATCATCTCACTCTTGGTCATGCGTTATCCCCTCTGGTATTTGCGACTCGGGGGGTTGGTTTGGAAATGGGGAAGTTGATCTCCTTGAGAAACTCCCAAGTTATCCCATGAGACGACTGGCCCGGTTGATCGCTCCTCGCTTCACCCACTTGCTCGCTGATCGCTTCAACTTTTTTGGGGATGCTCATCTCATCAATTTCAGCGGCCACTTCCCCAGAGTCCTCTCCAAGATCGGACGATGTATTCCCTTCTACATCTTGGCGAGCAACGGGTTGGACGACATCTTGCTCGCCTGAGCTATCAACCGCGTAAAATGTGTCCACCGAGCGAACAATGGAGCTCGCTTCCAAACTAATATCTTCATCGACGAGCAAGGGCTTGGCGGATTGAATGGCGAGGAGCAGGGGGCGCCTCTTCATCTTCCATAGGCCTCTTTCCTGGATTCCGGCGTGGGTATTGATCGAAAATCGTTCTACTCGGGGACGGAGATGCCATTTAAATAAAAATAGAGATTTTTGTGGTAAAATACAGATGTGGAGAAGATCGCGAGAAAGGGACACGGCGGAGCTGGTGGTAACACGAAAGTGTTAAGGGCAAAAACACGGTGGGGACGATGGTTCGAATATAATAACGATTGGAATGGAGTACAAAAATCAGAAAAATTAGAAATGCAAGTGTGAAAGAGAGAGAATTTAGATAAAAAGATGATGAATTTACCTTACAAGTGAACAAATCGGCAAAATTTGGAATGAATTGAAGACAGGGAAAAACTTCAGAGACCAACAATGGCGGAATTTGCTTAATGGATGCGAAAAAGAGAAGAAGAAAGAAAGATCCCGAATTTATAAGAAAAAAAATAGGGGCGAAAATGAGATTTGGGAAAGTTTATAGGCCCCTACGCATAATTTGTAATGACACGCGTGGGCTATGTGAGCGGCAGTTGACATCACAAGCCGCCCACGATGCTTCGAGAAACCGCGCCTCAGGAAGTGAACCGTCGCCAACCCAAGGGTCATGTCCCACTGCTCGCCTGATGTTCCCGCCCAAATTTTTGAATTCCAGTTGCTTGCCTTGGGTCACAGAATATTATTTGTCAACTTTAGTTTGACCTAAAATAATCGATTTTCATCATAATACAAGGTCAAACTAGAGGGCAATTGTTGACAGACGAATAGCTGAGCAACGGGGTTTAGGTTAATCAAGAGATAAATAGTCAAATAAAGAAAATTAGGGCTAATAAGGGTTAAAGAAGCGAGCATCTGGGTGTTAGAGATAAAAAAATCTAAAAAACGAGCAGCTGGTTAGGGTATCAAAAATATATCAGGCGAACAGCAGGTCAAAATTCAATATGAGCTGAGCGAGCAGCTCTAACAAGAAGGCCCAAGAACCCACCTTAGAACAAATAGGCGAGCAAGGAGGTGCTTCGAAGAACATCTGATAATCCCACTAGTTAGGCGTTGTATTAGAAACAAACAAGTGTCTTAACACTTGTCATTGTATAAAATACAATAGCTTAGGATTAAATAAGTATCTAAACACTTGTCAAAATGTAAATAAGAATAGCTAATCAAGTGACACCTCATGCTTGCTTGTACTCTATAAATACTCCCTCATGAGAAAGGGAAAATAAGTCCAAATTATTCAAAAATAGACCAAACTCTTGTACTTTAGGTTCTCAAGTTATACTTACACAAATCCATCACATAATCCCTTAATCCTAGTTCATAAACCTTGTTTGATGATCTTTCTTAGCTTAAATAGCCATTAAACATTCATCTTGATCAAAGATCATCAACACCATTATTGTGTTGGATTTTAGAGGCATGTAAACACGTAATACATGCGCAGCGGAATAATAAAGTTCACCAACGACGAACAATTAATCGCATAATAAATTGCAAGAACATTAAATGGAATTCTTATAGAGCTTCGTACGCGGAATCCTCCACTATGGTATCCATGCAACAACTATTCACCAATCCGCACAAAGGTGCCAGCATTGAATCTCGAGACCAATTTGCTAGGAAAACTCGAGCTAGAGATTTTATGGAGAAATTATATTTCTTGTGTATTTTCGGAATTTCCATAAGTCACACATTTATAGGGATTAACTTGGCTTAATTCCTAAGCAAGATATCGGGCCTAGCCCGTAAATATAATCACTATGGATTATATTTCCCTAGATATGTTCCTACGAATAATATCTTTACCATATATATTATTCTTGTATAATAATATTTCAAATATTATTATTGGGATTTCATATTTAATTAAATCCAATTTAATTATATAATAATAATAATAATAATTCCAAATATAATTATTATTATATCTAATATAATACTTTAATCAATCGACTATAATCGGTGAACTGTCATTGCTTGTTGTGTGACCCATAGGCCATAGGCCCTCGTATAATGATTAGGTGTGAAATTGTCATGATTCATCGTTTGAAATGCCCTAGTTTTGGTCGATTTTGTTGAGTATTTAGAGTCAATTGAGTATTATTTCTACACATTGATGAATTTGTCTCTTTGATGCTCATAAGTGAATCGAGGGCAAAAGTTGGAGTTCGTAGGACTTTGAACGACCCAAACGGATGCTCGGATGAGAAGATATCGAAGAAATACGATTGATATTAGTGCGGAAGAAGAAAAGTATCAGTTGAAGAAGAGAAGAGTCATTCGAGTGAATCCACTCGAGCACCACCGCTCGAGCATGCCACTCGAGCGCCCAATTTGTCCAAAGAAGTTTTGCCACTTGAGCTACTCGAGCACTAACGCTCGAGCACCTAAAACTTACAGAGAATTTCGGCCACTCGAGCAACTCGAGCGCCACCGCTCGAGCATGTTGCTCGAGCGCCCCAAGACATACAGAGTGATTCGGCCGTTCGACCAGCTCGAGCGCCACTGCTCGAGCCCCTGTTTCATTCGAGCTACACAGCTCGAGCGGGTCTGCTCGAGCACTTCCAAGTTTCTTGCTTCTGGATTCGTTTTTCAGCCCATGAGTTTCCGATTCGGCCCGATGCTTATATATACTCGTTCCGAACATGTTTTTACACACCACTTATTAGGGTTTTAATTCTTGAGCTTTCATCTTACAATCTTTTACTTAGGTTATTTCTTGCACGTCACGGTTATCTTGATTATGTACCTGCTCCGTTAGTATACGTAGGAATTCCTATCCTGAGCATCATCATCTCATATTTGAAAACACACTTTTACATTCGTAACTTAATTTTCCTTTTTGCATTCATATAGTAATTTAGTTTAGATTATATTTTATTTTCTTCTAAAAAATCCAAAAACATACACTCATATTAATTACGACGCGTAGATCTTCAGGGATCTATTCGCATACATCCCTTTCCTTGGGTTCGATATACGTGGTCGCTATACTTGCTTATACTACAGTGAACCCATATGCTTGCGGGGAAACTACTAGTAGAAAGTTATTATTTCCGGCTTCAAGTCATATATCGAGCGATTAGTCAAACTAACGGTCTTAATTGAACTCTAGACAATAAATCAGACATTCTCAATATACGAGGTACGTTGCAAGGAAATCTGCAACTACCTATAATATTGTAGGCTATTGTGATATCTTCCTTTCAGTGACGAATACTCGATTAAGCCTTGAACATGATGAAATGTCTATTCAAATAACTTAATCATATTATCTCGAATCACTAATTGATCACTTGTGTAGCACTTGACCACAAAGTCCAAGTCGACTTGCATCGACCGATGTCTTAGATCCAATTATGATGAGAAGACAAGTATTCTCTCTTATATCCACATTGAGGAATGAATCTTATTCTTGGCTCAACTACCATGCACATACACTTCGTGATGAACTCAATCCATGCCATATCTACCCTTGGAGGGTGCAAGCGTCAGTCATGGTCAAAGTTCATCACTCCGCACATATCGTGCGTATTGACCTCAAGTCAGAGGAGTATCACATCGCTCCCACTAACCGAGACACCCGTAGACACATTATGTGGAATTACATCAAACGGTTTATTGGATGGGTATACCAATACCCTCTAAGGTATTTGTGCATCCATTATGAGATACCTAGTATCTCGTAGTAAGTGAGATCTTACTACACTCTCCCATAGAGTATAATGCAAATCGCACACCAATCTCTATTGCATCATCAATATCCCATTCTTGATGATCCTCGATCGGGGCAATTTGAGAATCATACTTGAGTCATCTGAGTTCTCACTCACTCACTCAATGAAAGTATCGATTCAAGGGAACACGTATATGAATAATGCAAATAATCAAACATAATATTCATATAAGTGTAAAGCCATACATTTAATATTAAATCAATCAATAATATTTAACTATAAACTGAATATAATCTTAGTATTATGTTCTTAAAAAGGATTGTCTATAGGACACTAACACTAACATATTGTCCAGGCGGTACTGCATCTCATCGAGCTTTTTCTGCATGACCATCAATATGGAGTTTTGCGTGGCTTCACCTAGAATGACTTGGCTCGGGCCGAGACAGTCCTGCATTGGGACGCAAGGTTCACCTTGCCTGAGTAGGCTGGTATGCACGAAGTTGAGCTTGCGTCGGGCTGAGTTCGCCGGAGATGTGTCGATGTTGGTCGGAGTTGGGTACTCCGAGGATCGGGTGTATGTCACAGACTCCTGGTTTGTGGCGGAGCTGAGGAGTATGGGCGCCAGGATAGGTCCATGTGCCCCAAACAGTTGAAAATCAAATGGGACTGTGACTCGGCCCAGAGTCGGTGACGCAGGTTATACCTCCCAACGACTGACTGGTGTAGTTATCTCCTTCCTGCTCGACCATCTTTCTTTTTCCTTTGGCGGAGCACTTTGGGTGTTGCTTTCTGGATGTTGAGGGTGTGCTCCTGCTCGCACGTAGCTCCTCCCCACTTTTGGTTAGCATGGCGATGGTTGAGTCAACTTGATCCGGAGTGTCGTAATTTTGGATGGGAATAGGTTGGAGTTCCTTTTTGCGGGAGGGAAGGGTGGCCTGTGCTGCCTCGGCCCCCCGTCGTGTGGACGCCCCTGTGGACTCGGCCGGGGCGGCGGTCTGCGCCAGTGCCGCTGCCCTTATTTTATCAGCCGGAACCACCGTCGAACATGGGTTGGCCGAAGCATTTCCTCCCTTGGTGTTAGTTTTTCCATGCTTGAGAACTTTACTTTTTTAGCTTCAAATTTTGGGATTTTTCTTCGAAAAAACACTGTTTTTTCAAAGTTTATAGTGATGGGATTTGGGTTTTGGGTTGGTTTACCCTTCTTCTAACACCAGTTATTGTTACCCGATTTTGGAATAGAGAGTGATTAATGTAGCTTTTAATGGATAAAACAAGTTAGTCTTAAAGGTGAAGAACAATTAATGTTCTTCCTCCTTAGACTTGGAGTTAGAGCAATGAATGCTTAGTTGAATACAAGAAAGTAAATGCAAGCAAGACTTGCCGAGTTTTTTGTGCTCGGTCTTAAGGGTGTGTCCTCCTATTCATGAGTTGTAAGACTCTATTTATAGTACACGACTCTTTATAAAGTGTTGTCCTAGTATCTTTTGAGATCCATGCATTAATTTCATGGATCTTTGTACTTACTGTTGGCGGTCCTCTGCTCTAGGTAGGGCCTGTTGCCCTTTTTGGCACTACTCTCAGATTTATGCGCCTATTGGCTCCTATCAGTTGTACGCTGGCATGAGATCTTCTGTCTTGATAGATATTTGGTTTCCCATTTGATGTTCTTTGGCGGTTGACGACCTTCTTTGGTATTTGGAGATTCAATTTCTGCAAAATCAATGGTTCCAGGTAGAGCTGTCAAAACGGGCCAGCGGGGCGGGACGAGCTAAAACCCGCAAAAGCCCGCCTTTTGGCGAGGCGATGCGGGGCGGGCCAAAAATTTGGCGGGCTGCAAAATCCCAACTCAACCCACTTATTGGCGGGCCGCGGGTTTTGGCGGGCCAGGCCACTTTTAATTTCTTAATATATTTTAGATTTTTAAAAAATTTAAAATATATAATTTTAAAGCTTTAATATATAAAATTCATCAAAATCAAATATAATCAAACAATTTATCTTGATAACTATCATTATAAAAATATTAAAATAAAATTTATTATCTTTAATTAGAAAAATAATTTTCTACAAATTGAAGTTCACAGTATATTACAATAATAATTCATAAAAATAGACTCCTACAATTCAAATTCATCATCTATGAACATAAATTTTACAAAATAACCCTAAAATGATACTATAATAGTTGACAATGTAAAAAAAAAAAAAAAAAAAAATTAAGGCGGGTCGGCTCGCCCCAACCCGCAAAAGCCCGCGACCCAAACGGGTCACCCCATTTAGGTCCGCTTCCAAACGGGTCACCCCATTTAGGTCCGCTTCCAAACGGGCTAAGAAATCTCAAACCCAACCCTCATTTAAAGTATGGCGGGGCGGGCCGGCCCAACGGGCCCAACACACTTTGACAGCTCTAGTTCCAAGCATTTGTGGGCCTAGACAGTTCTAGGTGGTCCTATTATACAAAAGAAAAAAATACAAAAAAGATTAATTAAAAAATCTCTAGCCGTTAGCCGAAAACTAGAGCTGTCAAAACGGGCTAGTGGGGCTAGGCGAACTAAACCCCGCAAAAGCCCGTCTTTAGACGAGGCGATGCGGAGCGGACCATAAATTTGGCGGGCTGCAAAATCCCAACCCAACCCACTTTTTGGCGGGCCGCGGGTTTTGGCGGGCCGGCCCACTTTTAATTTTTAAAATATTTTTATTTTTTAAAAATTTAAAATATATTCCCTCTGTCCCCCTCTTATTATTCACACTTTCTTATATGGGATGTCCCACAATAATATTCACATCCCAAATATGGAAATAAAACACTCTCATATTAACTACTTTAATTCAAAATATTCTTCATTCATTGGTTCAAAAAATCAATAAAATATTTTTTCTTAAAACTTGTGCCCACACAAGTTTGAATATTAATAGGGGGACGGAGGGAGTACAATTTAAAAGTTCTAATATATAAAGTTCATCAAAATCAAATATAATCAAACAATTTATCTTGATAATTATCACTATAAAATATTAATTTTTTTTATTTTTAATTAGAAGAATAGTTTTCTTTGTAGCAGGAAAATTATTCTTCTAATTTATAATATATGAACAATATATTAACAATATATGAACATACATTTTAGAAAATAGCCCTAAAAATGATACTATAATAATTGACAATATACAAAAAATATAAAATTTTATTTTTTTAAAATAAACTTTTTTAAGGCGGGCCGGCTCGCCCCAATCCGCAAAAGCCCGCAACCCAAACGGGTCAGCCCATTTAGGCCCGCTTCCAAACAGGCTAAGAAATCTCTAACACACCCCTCATTTTAAGTATAGCGGGGCGGGCCGGCCCAATCCACTTTGACAGCTCTACCAAAAACGTACTATTATCAATTTCTGATTTTTGCACCTTCTTTTAAATTGCACATATATATACAATTTAACCAATTTATTTATTTTATTAATTAAAAAACCCAATTTATTTATTTTATGCATAAATAAATACAAAATTACATGTGCTTTTCTTCAGCTGCTATCAGAGCTTTTATTGACAGAGGGAGGGAGCAGTATCGACGAAGAGCAATATTATTTCTCCCTCATATATATATATATATATATATATATATATAGTCATATAGATATGATATTAGATGGAAAAATTTCCGTATCTGTACGCGAGAATCCCAGCTACGTCCTAAAATTCGCAGAAACTCGGAGTTCTCTGATTTTGATTCATAATTTTTAAATTTTCGTGGAATCGAAAGCTATATTTTCCAGCTTTTAATGCATGTTGGTTGCGGATCTTAACTGGTTACTTCAATTCGTTGTGTTTGCGTCGTCGGCGGTGCTAGGGTTTCTCTGTTTGCTTCAAAACACTTCGTCTAGGTTTTTTGAGGTCGACTCAAATTTCGGCTCCCCGGCCGCTGATCTTTCTCTGGACTGCAAGGAGATGACGGCGGCTGCCGGTGGAGCCACCGAGGTTTCCGATCCATGCGCCGTGTGCGGCCTTTTCACGATGAAACAATGCGACGCTTGCAGGATGATTAAGTGTTGGTACACTTTGAATACCTTTCTCTAAGGCTAGTTTGTTTGTTTTTGTTTTGTTTTGTTTTCTATCTGTGCATGTAATTGTGTACGTTTCTGATTAGAAGGAAAAAGGGAGTAGTACTTTCTGCTTTAATTATTATTGTTGGTCGGTGACTCTGTTTTAGTTGAGCTTATATGGTCAATTTATATTATGTATTTGCATGCGTGCTTAAGCTTAATGTTTATATGATACATAGATGAATGTACATTTGTGCAATGAGATTATATTCTTTGACCATAACTGCCTCGAACTTTTATTACCCTGCTTCTTTTAAGTTATATAATCTTTTGGAAAACTTAAAACTATAGAACATGTTGTGCGAATTCAATCCAGTTGACTTCAATTTCCTTCCATGAGTAATAAACCCAACAGGAAACTGTTTTCATTGAGCTAGTTCTTCAGCATCCAGGACTAAACTAATCTGTGTGTTATGCAAGCAACTAATACACGATGTTAGGCCACTGTCTTTCTTAGTGATGAATAAGTAAACACTTACTGTTTGTTTTTTGTTGTATCTGAGTTGGTGATAGGAATTTCAAGTTGCAATACATCTATTAGTCATTAAAATGATGGCTTAATATAGTGTCGGATTAAAACAAAAACCGTTGCATGTGTATAATTTTTATCCAAGTATATAAGTATATCTTATGCCTGCTATGAATGCTACAAAAATCTTTGAAACCAGATCTTTTCTGCTCACTTTCTTTCCTTATTTTACAATTCAGTTAATAGGCTAGTAGATGATAACCACTTGCAGAGCTAGTTAAAAGAGTGGAAGTTAAAACAGATTAGAGTGTTTTGTTTAGTGATGTAGTGTAATGTTTTCGTTGCACTCAGAGTTCAACTGGATACTTTTAGTAACCATATAACTGTATATGCAAAACATACCTCTGTGAATTATATTCAGATTACTTGATTAAGGTTCCTTGTACTTCTGTATTTTTAGCTCTGAAGCTTGTCAAAGATTCCACTGGAACTCTGAGCATAAGACAAAATGCAAGGGAACAGATTCTTCAAGATCAATATATGCATTGAGGAAAAGGAAAACTTCACAGGTTGCTACCGGTGAGCGCTTAAAGATTCTCAATCAGTCAAACCAGGTACTTAAGTCCATTTTTACCAACTGCTTACCAGTATTAATTTACTTTGACTCTGGATAGTTAATTCTTGAATTCAGATACTTTTCCAATATGAGGAATTCGTACAATATTTCAACTGGGGGGAGCTAGGCTATCCTCCTTGTGGACTTCTAAATTATGGAAATAGGCGAGTGAAGTTATTATTCCATACTTTGTTTCTTCATCACTAAAATTTCAATGCTAGCCATTTCAAATCATCATGCTTTTTTGCAGCTGCTTTGCTAATGTGGTTCTTCAGTGCCTTTCATGCACTCGGCCACTTGTTGCCTACTTGCTGGAGAAAGACCACAAGAGAATATGTAATTGACTTGACAATAACTACCTGCCTATAGTAAAATGCTGTGTCTTGATAACTGTCTGTCTTAGTGTTTATTGTTGTCTGTCATTACTGTTCATGTCATCTATATGTTTGGCAGGTCAAATGGACAAATGGTGTTTCTTGTGTGAATTCCAAACTCATGTGGAAAGAGCTAATTGGAGCCATACTCCGTTTTCTCCAATCAACATTCTTTCACAATTGCCTCATATTGGTAGTAATCTTGGGTATGGGAAGCAGGAGGATGCACATGAATTCATGAGGTCTTTAATCTTGAGAATTTGGTTTTTATCAAATTTTAATTTTGCTTTCACCTTTTATGGAGTTCAGAGATACATATTTTCAATATGATTATACTTTTCTGAGACATAACTTCTGTATTTATGTAAAATTTATACGTCTAGGTGTGCCATAGGTACAATGCAATATGCTTGCCTCGACGAATTTGGTGGAGAAAATGCTGTTCATCCTAGATATCAAGAGACAACCCTTGTTCAACATATATTTGGTGGTCGATTTCAATCTCAGGTAGCATGCACATGTAGCTTGGGCCTCGATATTTTATAATTATTATTAATTTTTTTTTTGTGTGTGTGTGTGTCACGTGTGTCTGTATTTTGTACGTCCTGTATAGATAAAAAATAAAAATATTCTGTCGAGTCTTCCAACTGGTGACTAGCACGATCTAATTTGCTCATAGGAGCAACATACATCAACTCATCTGGTGAAAGCTTTGTTTAAAAAAACTTTTAAGATTAAGATAATTAGCTATGCGCTGCTACAGTGCCATTTGATTGTTTGACCAAATCATTTTTAATTAATTCACCTAGAATAATCAAAACCTTCCATATAGTTTCTTATTTTCCTCTACTTATGTCTTTAATTTATTCGATGAACATTTTCGCCTTTTAGGTTACATGCATCAAATGTGACAATGTTTCAAACCAATTTGAGAACATGATGGATTTAACTGTTGAAATTCATGGAGATGTTGGATCATTGGAGGAGTGCTTGGATCAGTTCACTATGAAAGAGTGGCTTCACGGCGATAATATGTATAAATGTGACCGGTTAGTGTTTTATTTGCACCATTTGTATACTTTTTTAAAGCTGCCTAACTTTTTTTGAAAGCATACCAATGATATATGGGCATCTACTTTTAATTTCTTTCAGTTGATCATACCCTGAATTTGCCCACAAAAGAGTTCACTATAATAGTTTAACGTACATATGAATTGCTAAAACAATAGCTGAATGAACTGCTTGTTTGGTAGTCAGCTCATGACAGCCCTCTCATTTATTTTTTAATACTAGTATGATTCACACTTTTTTCTTTTAGTATGGTACTTGTGGCATAGAAGAAAATTGAAATGTGGAGAAAAAGAGGATCATTTGAATTAAAAAGGGGCTAGATAAGGAAAAGAGCTACGATCTTAATTACTGATGAACAGCACAAAAGATGAAAAATGGTGGGTAATGTTTGCATTACTTCAGTAAACTAGATTCAAAAACTGCCAGTTTATTTTCAAATTTCAATAGAAAATATTTAACTGAATATGAGGAAGAAATAGCTTTAGGTTGGGAGAGACAAGGAAGGCTGAAACAGGCATATGGGAAGAGATATCAATATGTCCAGTTTTCTCTTATCAGCCTTCATTTTATGTAAACATGCCTACAATCTTCCTTGAAGAGCTTCCCACATGCTTAACGAAAAGGAAAGCCAGTCAAAAATATTATAATCCGTGTGTAGGTGGGGCATAAGAAGCTGTCTTCTTCTAGTGGCTAGGGGAGTGAGATTGAATTTGGGTAACACGCCATCGTTTTGGTTAGGAATGGCTTAAGCGTATGGATCCCAAATGATTTTAATATGGAATATGCTTTTCATTTTTATATGATTGTATGCTGCTTTGGATGATTAGAATGAGCTGTCAATGCAGTTGCAATGATTATGTCATAGCGTGGAAGCGCCTATGCGTTCAGCGTGCACCGAACATTCTTACAATTGCCTTGAAAAGATTTCAGGTATACTCTTTGACATTGGGTTATCCAAACCCAAAAGTTAATCAAATCACATTCTTTAATATCTGTTTACAAAAGGATTGTGAAGTTCATTCAAACTAGCTCTTTACATTTTTCCCGAGTTCATAACCAAGATCTCCTAATTTGTTTGGACAGGGTGGAAACTTTGGTAAACTTAACAAGAGGATTACTTTCCCAGAGGTGCTGAATCTCAGATCTTACATGAGTGAATTAGAAGATGGAAATGATGTCTACAAGTTATATGCTGTTATCGTCCATTTGGACTTGCTGAATGCATCATTTTTTGGGCATTATATATGCTATGTCAAGGATTTTCGTGGAAATTGGTACAGGGTTGACGATTGTAAGGTATTAATGCTGACTTTTCTGAGCACTGATCTTTCTATTTATTGAATCCCTATCATATATATTCTTCGTACCAGTTTCTGGCAACTTCTTTGCTTTTATTTTGTGAGAGTGTGTTACACTAAATCATAGATTCGCTAGTCTAGTATTTAGAATGAGATGATGTATAAAATGTGTGGATCTTATACTAAAAGTACCCTAAGTAAGGCAGTGTCTTCCTTGCAATGATAGATCACAGTTTATCAGGTTAGTTATGGTCAGGCTGTTAAAGTTAGTGTGGTACTCAAAGCTAGTTGGTCCAGATATCATTACTTCAGCTTGAGTTATTATGATAAATACTTTCATGTTGTTTTATTGAGAAGGAGATGATTACCTGCCATACAATGTGACTTAGCTATTGATCATGAATCATGCACTTCTATCTGCACTTTCACTACTATAATTTGTTATCTTTTGGCCCCTTGTCAGGTTGATCGCGTTGATCTGGATGAGGTGCTTTCTCAGGGAGCTTATATGCTCTTATACAGCAGGTATTTACTCTCATTGCGTGATGTAAACTTTCCAATAGCCGCCAAAGAAGTCAATTTGTATTGAGTTCTTAAGAAGTTTATTGCACTCATGTTTTATGATTTCATGCTTCAATATGTGCACTCATATGCATAAACATCGTAAGTAGCTTTTAACCATAGTGGCATTAGATAAAGGCTCTGTGGCTTTTGAATATCCATATTTGGAGGAACTTGTGTTTCTTTGTATGTTTTGTACATCTATAGGCCACATTAAAAAGGTGGAAGGTTTAATGCTTGTGCTCTTCCCTTTTCTGGATGTTATTACTGTGTCTTTATTTGTAATGGTGCTTTTATGCATTGGTTCTGGCAGGATTTGTGCTCGCCCATCGTCTCTTCTTCCTGCTGTAATGTTAAAGGAAGAAGAAAATGAAAATGTAGAAATACAGACAGTAGATCCTACCCTCGATCAACCAACAGAGTGCTTGTCTTCTGCTACATCATATGATAGTAATCCTGTCATAGCTGGGCACTTAGCAAACTGTTCAGAAGTAGAGGTCAGGTGTGAGGAAGAGTCACCAATAAAAAATGCGGAAGACGAAGGAGAGGATGTAGGTACGGTATCTTCTAAACCTCATCAACATGATGATTTGTCCATTTCACCAGAAGTTAAAAGATATGTATATGAAAGTCGGTCGAAAATATCTCCTGAAGAGCTCAGAACTGCTAATGATGGTATGTTGGAAGACTGCATGTGTGGTACTTGGTCCATTACGAGTAGTGAGGCCCGAGAAGAGAACTCTGCTAATCTCTTGTGCATGCCTGAAAAAAAAGCGAAGTATGAAGGGCATGGTTCTGATGGTTCCAAGAAATCGAATGGTGAAAACTCTGGAGCTAAGTATAAATCCCTTTTTCATGCTAGTTTTCTTGGCAAACGACCGTGGAAGGAATTTGATTCTACATCGCCTGTTGATAGTACGGAAAATGCAGCCAGCTAAGAGATCGAATGGGGAAGAAAGCTGTCCTTTGGAAACCTTATCTTTTGCTAAATGGAAGTCTCTTGAAAAGGATCTCTTTTCGCTAATGTTGCTAATGATGACAAATCTCGTAGAAAACAAGTGGTCAGTTTTTCAGCGCCTCGACTCTTGATAAAATGAACGATCTTGATCGAGGTCAAGGCATGCTAGTTTTCGTATCAAGCTAGGAAAGTTGAATTAGGTGGTCAAATAGACTTAGCTGTACATATTCTATGCTAACTTGGTTTGGAGAATGGTTAGGAGATTATTTCTACATGAGCTTAGTGCCAAAGCTGAGAAGGTAAATTTTGAGTTGATGCACATTATCTTCTGTGAATGAATGAGATTATTAGCATTTAGGATTTGCCATGTTTAAATTTCCTCACATTTTTTAACATGCACATTTTAGATATATATATGTCTGCACGTTCAGTTATATTTGTTTGTATGTGTTGCCCTCCCTTTCTGGATATTATAGTCTTCGTCTCCATCCCTATCTCATGTGGGCATCTACTTTGATTTCATTTGATCAAAGGAGTAACGCAGAACCATTTTATTAGAATCAAGCCAATTAACTTTTACTTCAAATACAGGCAATATCACTGAACAAAAAATAGATTAATAGTGATATGTACTCCCTCCCCTCAAGTTCTCATTTACTGTTTGCACGGTTATTAAGAAAAGAATTGTTTATTAGTATTTAAAGTGATAAAGTGATGATAAAGTGATAAAGTAGATGTTTTGGTTACTAGTGTATGGAGAATATAATATTAAAAAATATTATTACTTTTTTGCCAAAAGTAGATGTAGCAAATGAGTATGAAACGGACCTTTTTGGCAATGTAGCAAACGAGTTTGGGACGGAGGGAGTATCATTTTCTGTATAATGTATATAAAAGTAAAAGCTCAGTTTAAATACAATCCCGTGTTTTATGAATACACTCCACCCAAATAAATGTTAGGAATTTTTTTTCGAAAAATTTCATATGTTTAGTGTTATTTATTTTGCATTTTCAGAATTCTTTTTCGAAAATTATTAAAATTTTCCAATGTTTTTCCTTTTTTTTTTGGATCGGGTGTATTAATAAAAGATAGGAATGTATATAACGTTGGCCATACTGTCCAAAAATTTGTGGGCCGTGATCGGCAAATGGTAATACATGGTCTAGGTCCAAGGTAGCCCTTTTTTCTTTTTAAATATCAATACATATATATATATATATATCAATTATTATTATTTAAAAATCTAATATGTTTTACACAATTATAGTATATATACATAATATTATCAATTATTATTATTTAAAAATCTAATATGTTTTACATAGTTATAGCATACTAGTATAGAACCCGCGTATAACGCGGAATTGAATTAAATAATGTTTTTTTTTTTATGGAAATAATTTTTATTATTAAATCAAATATTTTTTAAAAAGTTATATATTAAAACTTATTTATAAGCATTATATTATTTTAAGGAAGCTGTGTAAAATATTCAAGTGTAACAAACACATTCAAGTATTAAATCCAAAAGATACATGAATTGTTTTTATGAAAAAACTCAAATATTAAAATTACCACTCAAAAGTAACTCCAAAATTAACAACTGCTGAATTTACCTATCTTTCCAATTGATGGTAGTACGTCTTTTACATATTTGATAAATCATTTCTTATGTACTAATCTCTGTTCTTTATTATTATTTAAAAATCTAATATGTTTTACATAATTATAGTATATATACATAATAGTGATACTTGAAATTAAAAATCATAACTTACCTACTCTATTTATTTTGATTAACTTTCTCTTTTCCTATAAATATTTTTCTTCAATTAATTAACAGTTTATAGTATTAATATGTTCATGATTTGTAACTTTTAATTATTTTGCTACTAAAGTCTTGCATTCTAATCAAAGAAATTGACCCGACTCTCTCTTATAAAAATTGAAGTTCAAATGCAATTCTCTCACGATAATCCCAATTTGTTAAAAGAGTTTAATTTTAGAAAGAACTAAAAAAAAAAAAAAAAAAGAGTCTTCCATTACTAACATGTTGCAACCGATTAAAATGCATCATTAAAAGAATCGGTTAGGCACAATTACATCACACCTACTTAGTCACTCTATTGCCACAACATACTTATAGGATCTAGGTTAGGTGAATAACTTAAATAAACATTTATTTATCAACGAAAATAACTATAAATGAGTCGAGTGGAATATAACTTACCCTTTCCATACTTGATTAAATCGATCGTGTTAGAAGAGCAGATTAATTGCACATAATACCTGATCGATGCACAATAATATTTATTAATAATTTTATCATACTTATACGAGGGTTCTATATAAAAAACCTACTAAAATACAAAAATATATAATTCATTTTACAGGAAAAAAATATATACTAAGATAGAGAAAAAAGACATAATGCACCAAAAAGCCTCTAAACTATGAGCTTTTATTTTGAAAGGTCCCTGAACTATTTTTGTTTTAAAAATTCTCTAAACTATCAACTTTTGTTTCGAAAGACCCTCGATTTTTTTTAAGTCCTTAAAGTATATACTTTTTACCATTCATTAAGACAAATTTTTCAATATTCAAATTGGTTGATTCATTATTTTCTAATGAATTACATTAAACTAAAGCAAAATTTGTGACTTTTTTTTACCAAAGACCTCATGAAATAAAAATTACTTCCTTCATTCAATTTTACTAGTCATGTTTTTTATCTGTTATTTTTTGTCATAAGTTGGAGGGTAGTATGAAGTATAGTGTAATTCATTTATGAATAAAGTGCTTGCAAATGGTATATATAAGTATCATATTTTTTTATAAAACAATCGCTTTACTCGTAAATAAATTTCACAATACCTCACGACACTCTTCAATATATGATATAAAAATCAAGACAAAAAAGTGGAACAGGGAGAATAATAATTTAAGAGTTTTTTAAAATATAAAATTAATAGTTTAGAACCTTTTTAAAACAAAAAATTAATAATTTAGGGACTTTTTAATTGATTTTTTTAGGCAAAATGAAATAAGATCGAAGAGTAAAGGCAGTTGCGCAAGAGTAAAACTGCAAAAGCATCGAAGCCGGGAATCTCGTCTCTGATACGATGGCCTTTTTTCTCCATTTTAATTCACATATTTTACTGCCCAATCCATGGAATAAAGGATTTTTTTTTTCTCTTTTATTTCCATTTAATTTTTTACACAGCTCACCTTTTTCTCCACTCTCACTCTTGCACTCACGCACACCTCTCCGCGTTCACAAGATTCACCTCTCAAAATTACCCAACTTTTTCCGTCTTGATCTGAAACCCATCTGTTTACTGTCAAGATTTTTCGTAATTTGATTGTTTCTCAGGTGAATTGAAACTTTTCTTGATGCCCCTTTATTGCAAAATCTTGATTTTGTGTGGTTCTAAAAAAAATTCGCAGGTTTTCGAGGCGTTGGATTAATGAAGATGAAGTAATTGAATCAATTTACTCTTTGGGGGTTTATAGTTTTTTTTTTTTTAATATAATCATCGGAGAGGTGAAAATCTCATTCTTGGAGATGGATTTCAATGCGGACCCACCTCCGTATTTGAGGTCAGTCTTGATTTTGTTTCCATTTTCTCAACAATGTTTAACAGTTATTATATGAATATCAGTTTATGTTTCTGACAATCTGATTTTATTGAGTTAACTGTTACTCTGCCCTTTCCATAAGCTCTGAGCTAGCATTTATGATGCTCTATTTATTTGTGATGTAAATCTGATGAATCTAGTTTTAAGCCACAATTGAAAGTCATTATGCTGTCTTTTTGGTGTGGATTGTAGCCTTGAAAGAATTCATGATAAAATGAAAATATAAATCATCATTGAAGCATTTTGGAGATTGCATTCCATGAATAATTTGAGCAAAAAATGCAAAATGCAGTTTAATAGCAGCATTATCGTATGGATTCGCCTCAATGGCGATGGTGTTTATCAATAAAGCGGTGCTAATGCAATATGCAAGCTCGATGACACTTCTTGCCGTTCAGGTATATGACATTTTTTTACGCGTTCTTCCAATTTTATGGCGATCTGCGATTTTTGGATCATTGACTAGAGTTCTCTTTTTATTGTGTCGAGTTTTTATCAGCAATTGATGACAACTTTGCTTATACGCTTTGGTAGAGTAATGGGATTCACAAAAGCAAGGGACTTTAATGTTGATACAGCGAAAAAACTTTTGCTCGTTTCGTTATTCTATAATGCTAATGTGGCCTTTGCGTTAGCAAGCCTTAAAGGAGTAAATATTCCGATGTACATAGCCATAAAAAGACTGACACCACTTGCTGTACTTATAGCTGGATTCTTTTCTGGAAAGGGGAGGCCTACAACTCAGGTTTGTATTCATTGAAAATGGCTTCTTTTTTTTTTTCCCTTATGCAATATGATTATATTATGTAAATATTCATTGTATCAATCATTGACGTAATGAGTGGTCCCTTAAAATTTTGCCCGCATTTTGTTTCTGAAGATTTTATCATGTGGCCGTTAACATTTTGTGAGGAAAGCATGATGCTGAAAATGGATACGAGTAGCAGTTTGTTATGATTACCATGCTTAAATGTTCTATCCATTAGTAAGATGAGATCTCAGGAAATCAATATTTAGTAATCCTGGGACTTAAAGAAAATAAGTTCCACGCTGCTGAAATAGGAAATGATTACCTAAAAATCATCTATGTTTATGTTTTGCCAAACTCATTTCAAGCCAGTTGTCATGAATATTTGTATATTGTCTCGCATTGTTGGTAAAATTGACGATATTTTCTTATTTTGTTGCTAAGAGACATTTATAGAATGTTGGACATTTCAATGGAAGCTCCTTGCTATTTACATAAAGTTGCTTAATTTATTCAACCATTTATAGGGCGTCTCTACATCTCGTGACTGGTTTAGTATCAAATTTGAAGTTTCAAGAAAACAATCGTGTTGATGAGTATTGTGAGAATAGCAACGTACTAAATATTGGTAGAGTGCAATTACAATGTGCATTCGAATGTAGTTTCTAATCGTTCCTAATTTTTCAGGTTACTCTATCTGTAGTTCTGACTGCTGCCGGAGTTCTTATAGCAGCACTTGGAGATTTTTCCTTTGATCTTTTGGGATATAGCATGGCCTTAATTTCCGTTTTTTTCCAGGTTCCTCCAAAATTTCCTGAATATAAGCATGTATAGAACTTCGAAATAATACGTTTATAATTATCAGCCTTGTGTTTTTATAGGTATCAATATGCTTGCATTAAACTGAGTTTCATTTGCAGACAATGTACCTTGTTTTGGTAGAGAAATCAGGTGCAGAAGATGGACTTTCGTCAGTCGAAATCATGTTTTATAACAGCATCTTGTCTCTACCTTTTCTTCTCTTCCTCATCATAGCTACTGGAGAATTTCCAGATTCTATAGCAATACTATTCGCAAAGGTTAGGTCATCAAATGAGTCTGTTTCTTTTTTCGTTATTACTTAATTTAACATCCACAAATTGTTTGGCGAACAGAGTACCTCATTTTCGTTCTTGGTTCTTCTTCTTCTTTCAATGGTGATGAGTATAGCTCTGAACTACACCATGTTCTTGTGCACAATCGTCAACTCTGCTTTGACAACAACCATAGTCGGAGTCCTCAAGGGAGTCGTTTCCACTGTATGTTTCTTCTTCCAATATTCATAAGAATGCTGGATAGTCATAAAAACTACACTCAAGGTTTATTCTAATTGAAGTTTGTATTCTTACAAACACCCCAATTGGTGCAACTTTATAAGGAAACAAACTTTCATGTGTTCTTCTACAATTAGGCTGAACCCTGGAGAAAATATGAAAATTGGTCCTATAACTTTACCCGAGTCCAGGTTTGCTTATCTATCTTCTTAATTTATCAATTATGGTCCATTTGTTATCAGAAAAGACACTCCATTTGGATTAAATAGGCTCAAAATGTGTTTTTTCTCCATTGGCATGAGCCTTATTTAATCCAAATGGGGTATGACGTGGATCTAATTTATCAACTTGGAACATTACGCAAGCACTACCATCGGAACACGTGTAAATTCTAGGCGATTTTTTAAAATTTCCGTGGAAAAGGACCTCTTTTTTATAACAAAAGGACCATAATTGAGAAATTAAGAAGATAAAGGGCCAAATTTGGAGACGGACAAAGTTACATGAGCATTTATGATATTTTGTCCTGAACCTTGTGTGTAAATTGTAATAGAATAGATTCTTGTTGTGAATTATCCATTAGAATGCAGTAAGATGATGCCCGTTTCTTACTGTGGGGCAGACCCTGGGTTTTGTGCTACTGGGAGGAGTGCAGATTCATGGTTTGAACGTAACGGGACTAGTAATCAACACGGCTGGTGGGGTGTGGTATTCGTTCGCTAAATACATGCAGAAGAAAAACAAGTTGCCTAAGCTCATGTCCGATGTGGAAACGCACCGTAAATGAGATTCAACAAGGTAATTTAGCTTCTCGATGAAATCTCTCACTTTCTTATGCTTAACTTTGTTTTGAAAATCGAAAATCGCTTTCTTATGCAGGCCGTAAAGCATTTATACTTCACCCTTGATTTAAGGGCATATACTTGATTTGTGATTGAAAGATGAAGCACCATATTTTGATTGATATGAGAAATTTGTGTTTTGTATCTTAACACTAGAATTATAACAATTCATTGTATTATTATTATTATTGTTATATCTACCTAGTAACATGCAAATTTTATATGGATCTATAATTTCTTGATGTGGATATGGTCCATACTCCATTCTCCTTTGGTTCTCCGGGTAAAAAACAAAAAACAATATTACGAAATCGAGTACGGGGGACTCAACCCATACATCAAGAACTCCTACTACACAAAGCACTCTTTCATCTACCTCGTTTTTTCACCAAATTTCTCGCCATCAACTACTACCAAATTCTAATCATTCTCCTTGCATCCCACACCGTGAGAGTTGAAAATTCCCTGTTCCATCTGCCTTTTTGCATGCTTTCCCCACAAACTACATGCCAAGCCATATTCCACCATTCTCATCCTAATTAAAAAGCTCATTTATGCTTTTACACTCACTGCTATTTCAACCTCTAGATTTCACCCTTTTCATCTATATTCTATGTGTTCATTCCCAAGTCTCCAAATCCACTTCCCTATTAAATATTTTAATATCTTTTAATCCCAAACCTCCCTTCTTCTCATCACAAATATCTTTCCATCCGAATTTTTCTATTAGAATCCCCACAACAAAGTTGTCGAGATTTTTCTAGTTTCATCAATCACCATCTTGAAGGAAAGGAAGATAATATATCGGAATGGCCGATTGAACTAAAGTCGCTTTGCCAC
The DNA here is from genome assembly GCA_947034835.1 of Ballota nigra. NCBI lineage: Eukaryota > Viridiplantae > Streptophyta > Magnoliopsida > Lamiales > Lamiaceae > Ballota > Ballota nigra. The sequence goes on along the minus strand of OX344720.1, from coordinate 82,751,223 downwards.
CTAACGAGAGTTGATGGGTAATAACTGTATGAAGATGGATCATGGATGGGTAAAACACAACATAAGTACAAATATGATGAATTTCAGTATTAATAGGGGTAATACACTTGAGTTGCATGGCTGAGCTGAGCTGGATCTTTCTAAAAAAAAATGCAAGGAATGTAGTTCATCAAGTATACTATTTTTTTGGCAGACCTGCAACTGCAAGTCTCCGAGGGCTTATGAAAGCTTCACAAACATCAACATTCTTATAACATCAATGAGGAGGAATGTCTGCTTCAAAACATCTTTTCCATGTTTATCGTTTATCTCGAAACAAACACGAGATCAAACATAAAAGTGGAACAGAAGATCTACCATCGATTTCCTGTACAAAAGTTCTAGCTACTATTCGTCATCGTGATAATCTTCGAAATCAGGCTCTTCGGGCTTCTGCAACTTATGCAAATCGGCATCCTTGTTCTTCTGAGCTCCTCTCTTGGTCGTAGCAGCAAATCTCGAAGCTAGTATAGTAACTCCGAGGTTTTGTGTCGCCTGCGAAAAACTTTCTAATACGGATGCTACCTCATTGTCTTCTTCATCTTCATCGTCTAATAATTGTTCGTAGTAGAACGACTCTTTCATGCTTAGATTCTTCGCCATCATTCTCTTTTTGTACCGCCTCCACGCCGCCTGAATGAAGCACGCAGCCCACGTCCTCCAATGGTGAGAGTGGTACCGAAACGTGTGTTGCAATTTTTTGCTATGGAGACGTCGAAATTGATTCGCCACGTACTTAAGGTCTTCGGCTCTTAGGGCAAACGCTTCGACTTCGGTCAGTGATTTAACAGTTCTTGTGGAAGACGGTAGGTTTAGAGAGGATCTCGGAAGCAATGCCCATGCGAGGAGCTCCTCACCACAGAAATCACCCGGCTTCAACGTGGTCGTGTTGAAGAATCCCGTTCGCCCACCGTTTGTGGTCGAGCTCTCCAGTGTCCCCCGGATAATGAAGAGCATCTCCGAGACGGGGTCGCCTTCCCGAACAATGTAGGTGTTTTGAGTGCTTAAGGATGAGACGAGGCGCTCGCATATGGCGTCCAGGAGTTGATCGTCCATCTGTGAGAAAAACGGGACCTGACATATGAAAATTCCCGAGGTTAGGGAAGGCAGTCAATGTCATTAATCAGCTTCTGATTTTGGAGAGTGCGCTTGCGAACTCTACCAACACTTTCCAGAATCACTTTTCTTTCAGAAGTTGTGGGAAGTACCTTTTGGATAAAAGTGATTCTTGAAAAGGTTTGTTATTAAAGAATGATTCTTCTGTGAACACTACTCACTTTTCATAAAAGCTAAAGTAACTTTATTTTCCTTTTGATTTTACTACAAAAATTAATTAAACTCACAAAAGAGATCAAGGGTGGGAAATCTTACACGACGGACGAGATCTAAACAGAGGTGGCGTTGAATGTCACGGCGAAGATCAGTAGGCAAGGCGCGGAGGATAGAATCTTCATTGACTCCTCTGGTGGCAAGCCATTTGTATTGCATAAAACATCGAACGCGCAGCTGCAGACCGTCGGGGAGCTGCCGATGCGCCATCCATTCCTCAGTATCTCGACGTTTAAGTCTCCACTCCTCAAGCCTCACAGTCATCGATTGCAGATACGTCTACATTAAGAAAAAGAAGATGATAAATCATCAAACTCAACTCCACTTGTTCATATGATAATTATGGGTGAAGTGAGTTCGAGCTCACATAATTTTACTATTTTACCCTTATCGTGCTGATTATTTACATATATACTCTAAAATAAAAATTCCTAATTAATGTTATGTATGTTATCAAGTGAGGTTTACTAGTTTTCCATCCTGTCGAGTTCTGAGTTCTAAAATAACACAAAGTGTGTGCACGAGATTCACAAAATACCTGCATGTTTCCGATCAAATGAGCAAACAGAACAAGCCCAAAAATGGCAATGACAATGGCAAACAAAGTTTCCCCGATAAATGTGCTAGTCGACAATGCCTGACCATAAGAACTATCACATGAAACAAGAATTTAATCTCGACATCCGAAAAACAATATGTTCTAACGTCCAGAAGATGTTCGCAGCCGTACCTTAAGTTTTGCAAACCCCACCATAAGCAGTAGAAGTACTTCTCAAGAAACTCGGACGATACGACGTTGTTTGCAACAGCATTACCGAAGATTCCATAACTAAAATACGTCGAGTTTCCTGGATTACATTTTTGGAACACTTGTGTGCTGTTGAGCCAAATCTGTCTATCATTATGGGCCAAAGTTCCACAATCAAGAAAACTGAGGGAGCATTTGGCAATATTGAGGTCATCCTTGCAAGCTGATTTCAAACACGTTGCGTGTCTCTCAATCGAAATTAAGTACCAGGAAGCCCCTAACACCTACAAAAGACACGATAAATCATTTAGGAAGAAACATAAGTAACTTTGTAATTGCCTCAGTTTATATTCGGAAAGTTTGGCTTACATGACTTGCTAACATATAGAGCACCAGATTGTAAGCAGCTCCTGCCCAGGCTGTCTTTGTGACAACTCCAGTAGCTTTGATAATTTCGGAACTCAACGGGAAAATGAGATATAATCTCGGAATGTATTGTAATAATACGATGAGTACGAGGGCATTATTGGTGTGATCAGCGTGAGAGCTTCTGATTGCTGGTAATATGGTCCATATAACAATCTGCAAGAATCATAATCGAACATTGTACTAATACTGCCGTACAAAATTGCCAAAAAAAAACTAGGAAATTGGTACACTAGTTCATACAAACCAAGATTCTCAGGAGGAATTTAGTTCCGACTTAAGCTAAAACACGAGGTTATAATTTTCTATACAGTAGAATTATCAAAAACATAATATCGCATATTAAACACAAACCAATAGACAAATGACATCTCAAAATATTAAAATCTTCCAACTCAATATAATGATGGCACACAGACCAAAAACTGAAACGTAAGCATTCTAAACTCCCTATTAGTATATAGAGGCGATCACCACAATAAATCAACATATTGGTGGAAAACGAGACGTTTTATCACGGGATATAATTCAAGATCATTCATGGTGGATTGATTCTTCATGAGAATAAAAATCCTGCCTAAATTCAACATTCATGTTCTTGATCCAACACCAAAATAGGCTAAATTTCAACACATATGGAAACAATATACGAAGATTGCAAAGATTATACAAGTTGAAGTTACCTGAGGCAGAGGCAGAGCAGCAATGAAATCAATGAAAAAATCGGACTTCAAATACCTCTTGGCAATCTTAAATCGATCCATAACAAGCTCGCCTCGCCCAAACACCCTAGAGCTAGGAGCAACATAAGCTATCCTAAACTTTAGTACCACATGTAACATATAAAACACATCAGCCACGGTCCTAAAACAGGTCACAATGATCCCCAAATTCAAATCTGTTTGCATACATGAAGATGAATTCCCTTGATTCAACACAGAAGGCATATAGAAAAACAAGGGGTCCACAAAAAGTGCCACCAAACAAGAAATCAAGAAAACCCTGTTCCATTTCAGCACAATCTCACTACCAGGATCAAGAATTGTTCTCTTCTCTGGCTGTTGACCCTCTGGATACACTTTTGACCTACCAAATTTGGGACCCTTTACAGACTTCCATAAAGGGGCTGAATCTTTGAACAAAGGGAGGGGTTTTTCATGGTTTTGGGCCTCATTTTTCTCCAAGAAAACCTCAAGATTTCTTTTTTCTTCTGTGTGAAACCTATATTTGGTAATTCCAGGCACCCCATTACTCAACTTTACATATTAAACCCAAAAAAAATGTATATACAGAATGAGAGGAAAAACCCTACCTTACTAGCTTCTCTTTCTTGAAATCCATGCTAGCGATTTGTAAAGGAATGTGTGTCAAAATTTAACTGAATCTGTAAAATTTCTTTGTGAAATCATGACAGTATTGCAAGTGTTTGAAGCAGAGATTGATTTAGTGGAAAATGGGTGGAAAAAAAATTTAAAGAATTTGTCGAACTCCAGTATGTTTGCAAATGGCAAAAATGGAGACAAAGAATCCTTGGAATGTCTTTTTGCAGATGAGGTGGAGAATTGTGTCTCTTGGCAGTTGACTTGTCATTTAAAGCTTTGCTTGATTACAAATAATTTCCCGGTTTCATTTTGTTTGTTAGTAATTTACTAATTTTGTGTAAAAATAATAACGTAAAATTTGAACAAATTTACCCTTCAATAAATATAAAAAAATAAAAAGAAAGGCGTGTAGGAAAAATATATTTTTCTAAAAAAAAAAATTGTATTTCGTCGTTCAATTTTACTAGTTCTATTTTTTGGCTTGTTATTTTTTATAATATGTTGAAAAATATTACAGAGCATTGTAAGGTTAATTTAGGAATACATGATTGTCTCTAGAAAATATGATAGTACTTATATTTTTCATAAATAAATATTTTTATTTTAAATTAATTTCACAATACCCATAATATCTTTTAATATATAAAAAAATTAAAAACAGAAGGAGTAGTAAATTAAAGAGAAACAAGCAAAAATGACAAACATTTTAAAATAAAATTAACTAAAAAATAAAAAAAACAAAATGAAATAGAGGAAGTGTAACTTAATTTTATTTTATATTTTAGAAAAAGGGTTGAATTAGTAAACTGGGCTTGTCTTGCTTTCTTTCTCTCTATTTTTTTTACGTAAAATTTTAAGAAATAAAATAGTTTCACCCACGAATCAATCATCATTATTAGTTTCTTCGTTTTCATCACTCCGAAAAATCTGGCTCTTGCACAATTTGATGATATGTAAGGTGAGAAATTTTAATAATTTTAATATTACGTTAGTTATTCGTTTTAATGTTGATAAGATTTGTCTTAATGGTGGTAATGCAATCAAGATAGTCGTTGTAATGTCAATAAGATTTTTACTTAATGGTAGTAATGCAATCAAGATACCAATTTTTAAGTATTGAATGAGGATTTTATACATCTATTATCGCTAATTAGCGTTCATGATCTATATAAAAATGGAAATAAGTTCACCAAATTAATAAGGTACGTAATAGAAAAACGAAGATTCTACCAAGAAAAGGTGGAGGCCATGATACTAATTAAAATACACCAAAATCAATTTTTTCGAGCATGTCACGTCTGGTGATACTGACATTTAATGTTGGCAAAATTAAATTTATATTTTATAATTGTGATAATTTTTCATGTAAAAAAAAATTGTATATACACACGTAATATTGTACTAATGCCGCCGATTAGTGTAACACAAGTTGGCACATGATTTTGTATTAGGGAACAATATTAAAATTTACACACACTGTCTTGTACATTTAGTGCATGATGCATTTACTCAATTTAAGACTACACTAAAAAGTGTAAGTTGATTATATTGAAAAGTGTGGGTTGATTATACTGAAATTCAATAACACTGAAATCAATTCACACTTTTCAGTGCAACTAGACTACACTTTTCAATATAAATAATTTTAGTTGTTGAGTGAATGATTCATGCAACCGGTGCATAAGAAGAGACTCACTAACTTACGCCAGAGCATTCGACATCACAAATTTTCGGGCCCCACCAAGAAAAATCCACAAATCATCTTTTTTCTTCAATGAAAATAAAAATGGGAATGAATTTTTTTTCCCTCTCCGCCCTTAGATATGTTGGATGATTTATTGAATTATTGTCTTCATGGTACATCACCAGTATTATGCTCTATGTTTGGAAAAAAATGACAAAATGAGATGTTAATTGTGACATGGGGAATGATTGAGAATGATATAAAAATATAGAAAGGTAATCAAATGGGATTGTGATTATCCTATTTGAAAAGGAAAATAGTGTTATGGATCTTTATTTTATTCTCATTAACAGCTATAATTATACTATTGTTATGATCAATGCAATTGAGTTGTTTATTTCAACTAGAAGCGAGACCAGAAGAGATGAAGTCTTCTGCTGAAGCGGGTAAAGATTTCTAGTGAAGATGTGAGCAGAATAACTAATACCAGAAGAGGTCAAGTCTTCTGCCAGAAGAGCCTAAAGTTGTCTAGTGAGTTGGTTTTAAGCTACAACTTTAGTAGAAACGAGATTTTTCACTCTTAGACGGTTATTTCAGATTGGTTGGACGGTTATGCAACTGAATCGAGCTGGAGGAAGCTTTGGGAGGTTATAAATACGCGATTGCACAGAGTGTTAGTTGAGAATAATTTTTCAATTAGAGAATTATGTTTCTTGAGAGGATTCAAGAGAGCCTTTCTAATTCGATTCTAAGAGATAGTGTAATCGGTAAGTACTCGTTGATTCATAGTGAATTGGGTGATCCTACTCCTTGGATGTAGATCTATTCTAGATCGAACCACGTAAAATTTTGTGTTCGCCATTGTTGATATACAATTTTTTTTTGTTCTTCATTATTCGTTGATTGTCTGTTAGAACTATTCTTGAATTATTTAATTAGAGTAGTTCTGGATGTGTAATAATCCACACCTATAATTATCTTTATATTCATTATCATCAAAGAATTTTCAAACCAAACCCCACCTTAGTTGTATTTAGTTTAATTAGGTTTGAGTATTTTTGCGGGAATCAATTGCAAAAAAATGCATCCTTTGGTATTTACTACTCCCTCCGTTCCACTTTGCACACTTTCTATATTGGGTTGTTCCACTTGAATTTGCACACTACCAAATAAGAAAACATGAATTTGCGTGCACACTCACAAACTTATACACATATTTACTCATATGTCACTATTTTATTAAAAAAACACACTTTATTAAGAATTGGGTCATCTTGTAGGGTGCAAATTTAAGTGGGACGGAGGGAGTATGTGTTTTGAATCAGTAATACCTCAATTGCAAAAAAGAAAAAAAATGTACATAGTTATGTGTGTATTATATGTTTTAACAGTAATACTTCATATTATAATCAGTAATACCCTAAAAAATAATAGTAATATCCCAACTTTTTTTTATTATATATTTTTAATTGAAAAGATTAAAATTAAGGGGGCGCTTGGTTAGCCATTCTTCAATGGTAATGGGAATGAAAATTAATTTTCATCTATACCCTCATAATAAAAATGATATGTTAGGAGAAGAAGTATTCCAATGATGACACCCTTGCTAGTGTCATGCCCCAATTTTGGAATAGAAGTAGACAACAAATGGTTGTTGGTGGAGGAAGAGAGGAGTGATTGAGGAGGATGATTGTAGGAAGATAATATGATAATCAAAATGGAGTAGTGATTACCTTATTTAGGAGGAGAGATGTTGATTTTGTTCTCATGAATCATGCTAATTACACTAATTTTCAATCATATTCTCATTACTATTGAAGAGTTGTTAACCAAGCGCCCCCTAAATTTAAATTCAAATACATGTTATGCAATTGATTGCATATAAAAATTTGTGATTAGAATATCTATTGCCGGCCTTTGATGCCAATTTCATGAATGAGATTCGCCGGCTACATTCTTCAATATTTTTATAAAAATTGCTCTAAAATTATATATATATATATATATATATATATATATATATATATATATATATATTTTAAATACATATAGTATTGCATTATTATATTGAAAAGAAACTATACCGAGCCCCTAATTCATTACGCCCAGGCGTAATAATTATATAATTAAAGCGTTCAGATCAGACGTTGGAGTGATTAATTGCATATCCATAAACGTGCAAGTCACCATTATCTTAAGCTCACCAAGAAACCTATCAACCCCAAGCAAATGCACACCCAAAAATAATTTAACAGCTTTTAGCATTAATTTATTATCTGATTATACTAAATATAGTACAAACGCGAAATATTCCAACACAATGTTCGATGAATATACTCAATAGAATGAATACCATAACGTTTTCTTTTTATATTGTTTTTTTTTTTTTTTTTTTTGGATACTAAGCTGCGTAAATTCACTAGTCATTTGAACACACTGAGAAAACAGGCTCAACAAAACAAAATGACAAATCACTAGAGAAAAGCATGAATAGACTTTAAAAAGCATCGACATTTAAAGTGTAAAGTGGCAAATATAACTTTGTCAAAGAGAAAATAAAGGTTATAACATTACATAAAAAACTTGGGAAATATAAGAACTTGTATCCAGCAAAATTTAAGAAATAGACAAGTACACAATTTTCTTCTTAGATGTAAATTGGAGAATGCAACAACAAAAGACTCGATGAATACTTCCTTTGGATCAAGTACACCAAAAATTTAACAAAGCCACGACTGCTTCTATAGTACGGTTGATAGGCTTCCCGCATTTTATTGATCCGAAGCACAGATAGCCCTCAAGACTCTAACCAACATAATGGTTTAACGGGTATGGAGACCAAATTTCTTCTGAACATATCCAGCTGTTTCAACATGCAACACATATAGCAGTAGAAAAGCACAATGCAGCCAAAGTTTCAACAATTCAATTTTTTACCATATCCCTAAATAAATTCAAATCTCTCTCGACTTCAGACGAGGTGTATAGATTGCCTGCACCTCAAGGTCGATTAAACATTATATCCCTAACGACCATAGGAGGATATCACAAGAGAAAAAACTTCGCAGAATTAAGAAATGACATAGTAAGTCAACCAATGTTTTCAGAAGCACACACGCCAAAACAAGGAAATTTGAGGTAATTACCAAGTCATTAACCACTTTGTAAACAAAGAAAACAAGGTCCAAAAAAAGTTATAAAAACCACACAAGGAAAACTCCAATATCAATTGGGAAACCAAGCCGTAGAAAGATGAAAAGAGGCCACGCTGTTGCCAAAAAAACTTTTAACTCAGTAAAAACAATGCATGAACTCAATTTTCATTATCTCCTTTTTTTCTTTTGGGGAGGAGGGGGGGGGGGGGGGGGGGGGGGGGGGGGACTTGGGGTTGTAATCCTTTTATGTCAAATCCCATGCATTGAATTAAATACCTGCCAGAAGCGTGTGAAGCCAATAGTCATCCATATATTTAAGCAAATACCATAATTACAATGAGTGCCGCACCATAGCTGCAGACATGCATTGAAAGGAAGCATCTAACAGAGTAGACAGCTGGGATCCACAATCATTCAAATTGAAGATCCCACAGCAGGAAGTTAAGGTAGAAACCACGAGTGCAGATGGAACAAAACTGATGAAGCATGTGAAGCCGATCATCACCTTAAAATCTAATCAACTAGCATAATTATTTGAGGAGGGGCACAGCCGCAGACATGCAATGAAAAGAAGCATCTAGCAGAGTAGACAGTTGGGATCCACAATCATTCAAATTGAAGATCCCACAGCAGGAAGGTAAGGCAGAAACCACGAGTGCAGATGAACAAAACCAATGAAGCAAGTGAAGCCGATCATCACCATTAAATCTAATCAACTAGCATAATAATTTGAGGAGAGGCGCATCACAGCCGCAGACATGCAATGAAAAGAAGCATCTAGTAGAGTAGCCAGCTGGGATCCACAATCATTCAAATTGAAGATCCCACAGCAGGGCAGTGAAGGGAGGTCGAAACCACAATACCAATGAAGCAGTACCAGGCAGACACCTCGACACAAAAACAAAATCATAAACTTTTAGCAAGGTTCTTTATAAATTTATAATGCAAGATAACAACTAGCAACAACATTTCCACATATAAAGGTTATGAAATGGTTCACATGTAAAATAAAAAAGAAAAGGGATAACAAAGATTTAACTGACAAACTTACTACTTAAAAAGTAATGACAATCAACCAAATCCACGATTCGAAGTTCAGGGCGTCGCCCAGCTTAACACAGTCGAAAATAAGTCCAACCTTAGTAAACATATAATTCGAAAACTTTCTGCATAGATTCAAAAGTACTAATAATTTGTCCAAGCTCAGCTTCTGCTCCTGCGTCTTTCAACTCTATCCCTGATTCCATTTCTGAATAATATACAAGGAAATCACAGTAAAATAAGAACGATAACCAATGGGACAACAGTACAACCATGAAAGCACACAAAATATCATAATACTAATGCGTAAACTATAATGCCCAGATATAGATTACAACCATCAGGCAAACTATGAGCATCTAAGAAAATATATAGCAATGGAACACCGCCAATTACTAAGATGAGTCAACATATTGGGTTTATCTGACAGGATGTATTAATAGTGACTACATCAAGTTTATGAGTGTTAGAAAAGTTTTCTGAGCCATACACTTAATCAAATAACTCAAGTAAATTGGTTGTGCCAAAAGGTCATTTATCAGTAAGTAGATAAAAGGCTAATTCACCAGAACCTATGACTTTCACGGGAAAAAAAATGAAGATAAAATTTCATTAATGACAACATGTGACACCTTAAGCATAAGAGAAAACATTAGGATGGGGAAGAAAGATCATACCCATTGGTATATGGCATCTCCTCTCGTGCACGATAAGGTGACCTGCTGTAGCTGCGACCTCTGGGTGATGGGCTGCGACGTCGAGGGGAACGACCACGAGGACTGTAACTCCTACACCAGTATAGCAACAGGATAAAGTAAAATTGAAGTTGTTAATAAGAGATTAATATTAAATTATTATGTCAACTTTGACTTTTACACAAAATACAGACTTCAATCCTACCTTCGACCATAACTTGGGCTCCGACGATATCTAGCTGGACTGCGACTCCTACGCCTCCCAGAACCTCCGCGCATTCGGCACTCACGGGCAAAATGACCAGGCTCTCCACATTCATAGCATTTTAAATCCGAACCAGAACGTCCCCCACCACGGCCACCACGGCCACCACGACCTCCACCTCCATCTCTGGAGTTGTGAGATAACTCAACTCTCCAACCATTTTTTCCTGTTAAAAATCAGGCAACATCAATGATGCTAAAAACACACCCAAAGATAGACATAATACAAATGCTTCACATGTAATAGAAAATATAGCAAAGAGAACTTCAGCCGAGAGAACAGTTGAAGGACATAGCATATGGAAAGACCAACTTCAATTCAAGCCAAACAGCAAAAATAAAAAAAAAAAATCAACTCATCACTCTAGTTTGGTAAGGAGAGATGCATCTAAGAAATGCCTTTTATGTATTTGAAAATTCTCGCTATATCCTTCTTCAACTTTGAAAAATGGTAATATAAATGGATAATTGAAAGAACACTTGGAGGGGTATATATTTGATGTACTGAGGGAAAGATAACAGCAGCAAAACATAATTGAGATGGTATCATTCAGATGAACCGCACTCAAAACCTAATTGCAAACTAGTTTAACTGTAATAAAAAAGCCAATAAAGATCAGAATTTCACCATCAATTTCCCTAATAGCATCTTGGGCATCCCTGCGGTCATCAAAATCAATGAAAGCATAACCAGGGGGTCTTCTGGCAACCCACACACTGCAGGAAGAGTTAAAACAAGTATAAAAGGGAGTTAATCCAACTACACACTAAATGCATAGAAACAACTACAATAGCACAATGCATCGAAATATCACCAGCTATCGATACCAAAATTATTGTTACAACCCTGCTTTATCCAATGTAAAAAATTTATGGGTGAACTGAAAATGGCTATACTTTACCTTCTTATGACGCCAAAAGCGCGGAATTCATCCTCGAGTTCTCGTTCAGTGACTCGCGGATCCAGATTTCCAACGTAAACCCTCGACATTTTGAACGAAGCTTCCAATTATAAAGGCCTAGAAAATTGAAATCAGACACCTTATTCTACAAAAATCAAGCAATTCAAAAACTATAAAATTTGTTAGAAAGTAAGCCAATATAAATCCATAGATATACAAATACATAGAAAAAGCGCAAGCATATTGCAAGATGCCCATGAAAACGAAGTTAAACATTCAAGAGTCTAGATACGACATACAAAATAGAGATGTGTGATTCCAATTCGTCGTAGGAGAGAACAGGGAAGGAGAAAAACCTGAAACCCCAACTTCGGAAAAAACCCTAGCGGCAGTCGAACGCAGGTTGAATAATCATGAGCAGAGTGGGGGTCGAATTCTTTTAAAGCACTAACAGTGTTGTGAAAATACCACATTACCCTTCCATGTTTTGATCCACATTAATTTAGAGGGGTGTATTCAATTGGGATTCTATCATATTTTTTTGGACTTTAAAAAGTCTGTGGATTTAGAAAATCTATAGACTCCATGCAGAGTTTGACTGACTTTTTTTATTGATTTATTTGGATTTTCATAGACTTTACAGGATTGTGGAATATTTTTTTTTTTATTGATTTACATAGACTCCAGCGCTGGAACCATTGGTGCCAATATATATGAGCCACACTTCTATATAAAAAAAATTATCCAAATTATTTAAAAAAAATACATTAGTTAAAAAAATACATTATTATTTCATCTTCATTTCCATCACTGTTATACCTCGCCCTCATTAGAAGTCTCAGGTTGTTAGAAGAGATTTTGGAGAGCAAAATTTATTTATATTTTTTGAAGAGTAGACTTGACAACGGGGCGGGTAATCCCCAAAGCAAACAGGGACGGGGAATTTTTTTGCCCCGTAGGAGGGGACCGGGATAGTATTCTCAGCCCGGGGGATCCCCATCTCTTTCCCGGTGGGGAGCCGCATTATTTTTTATATAATTAATATATTTATATATAATTTTAATGTTAAAGTAAATTACAAATAAATATTTCATAATTTCCTACTCAATTAACTATTTATTAAAAATTACATTTTTTTATTTAATGTTATGTTATTAGTTCCAAATTATATTATTTTCACTTTAGTATATATGTTAATTAAAAATATTAGAATTAAAGGTTCTTCAAATTGTTTAAATTAATTTTTTTTAACACCAACTTAAAGTAATTGTTGTGTATATTTAAAGTTTTTAATTTATATATTTTTTTATATTTTAAAAATAAGATAAAAAAATTAGCAGGCGGGGAACGGGGAATCGCCGCGAGACGGGGATGGGGGGAAAAAATTTCTCATTTATTTTGCAGGGATGGAGATGGGGAATGACCCCCCGTCCCCGCCCCGTTAACATCCCAAACGAAAAGAATCAAAGAAAGTCCATAAACTGTTGAATATCTAAAGATTTTTTTAAGACTTTTCAAAATCCGTAGAAATCTCTGGTTATTAGAAGAGATTTTGAAGAGTGAAATCTATTCATATTTTGGAAGTGAAATCTAAGAAAATCCGTGGAGTATTAAAATCCATAGATTGTTGAATACCCGAAGATTTTTTAAGACTTTTTAAAATCCGTATTGAATACCTCAGGATTTTTAAAGATTTTTGAAAATCTAGATTGAATACCCCCAAACTTTAAAAGTCTAAAAAAATCCTACAAACTCTATAACCAATACACCCCTCTTAGTCTTATAATTTAAGCGCTAACAGTGTAGCAAGGCTCCGTGACCGTAATATTATAAATAGTCTTATAATTTTATCCGAGTCTATAAATTGTTCTGTACTCCACTTGGTAGATATTTATAATTTAAGAGGGGAGTATAAATTTAGTATTTGATTTTATGTATTACATTGCTTGATACATCATATTACCAAAGATTGTATTAATCTATGAAAATCTTCACATTACTTGGTAGGGAATAATAAAAATAGTACAATGCATAGAAAATGGTAAAAAAAAATATAAAAATATTAATTTGCCCTTATAGAGAAGAAGGATAGAGGGGAAAGAGAGGGTAAAATTGGTACAAAAATTCTTTTACATCCATATTAAAATTGTAAGGGGGGAAAGACCTTACAATTTTTGTTGAAGGAAATAGTGTCAAACTCATATTATGGGTTCTTACTGTATCGGGTCAAAATATTATATTCGGATCCATATTAAATTAGTATCATCTACCAAGCAAATTTGAGGTGGTATTAAATGTGGTAATATGGGCTTATATGCCCTACCAAGCAGGGACTTTTTACTTTATTAATTTTGGTCATTTTTGCAGCAATTTAATTCTTTTATTGGAAAATTTAAAATTTGAAAATTATCAGATATTCAATTGTGTCATACACAATGACACAAAAAATATATCGAAATGACATTCTCAATGAGAATAAGTGAATAATATATGTCTTGGCCCACGACTCACCACAAATTGCTCGAAATTAGCCATGTGAATGAATTAAATTCACGATTTTGAAGTCACAATTCTAGGAAATATGTGTACTCAAAACACGAAATTAGTTGGGAGTTTTTTTTCCCTGGATGCGAGACAGTTCAAATAATAGTAGTAACGATCAATATTGTTAGGGCTGACAAATTGGGCCGTTCGGCCCGGCCCATCGGAACAAGCTATGTTTGCGGATCGGATCAGGCCGACCCATTTTCAGATCGGGTCTATAGAATTTGAGTCCTACCCAACATAGCCCACAGGCTAATGGGTCGGTTCGGCCCTTTTTTTATATATATATTTATAAAACATAATTCATCACACTTTTACAATCCACATATATTTTATATTTTAATCTACTTTAGTGCATAACAAGTAACAACACCAATTGCAAAATAAAATAAAAATCACAAGTTTAAACATAATTTTGAACTTGAAATAAAGATAGTTACAATACGAATAAGTTTAGAGTCCTGATAAAATTGAGAACGATTCATGACTTTTTTATTCTCGCAGCAACATAAGTCTGGTTTAACCATATCAATAGGTGTAGTTATAATGGTACTCACTATTCCTGCTATGGTACTTGCACTATGTAAAATGAGAAGTTAGAGCAACCACAATGGTGGTTATTCTCACAGTTATAACTCAAAAATATTGGTTATTACCATTGGGGGAGTGAGTTATAACTCTAAAATTTATTTTCTCTCTCTTAAATGGTTACTGCAGAGTAACTGTACTTTTAAAAAATAAAACATAATTGGTAAACAAGTGAGTGGATGATACTTTGAAATCCCATTTGACCGTGGGGGTCACGCATTGGAAATAGGGCGAAGGGCATCTGACAGCCCTCTGCAAAGCAGGAAATGCCGCGGGCTGATATATTGTTTCTTTTTAATTCATGAACTTAATAATTATAAAAAAAATCTGACTCTTTATTTTTATTCATTTAATTAATGTTATTTAGCAAATTACCCTTCGTCCCTCATTCTTATAATGTAATTAGATTTGTTGATTAGCAATATCAATATGTCGATTTTTTTTAAATTAGTTGTAACTATCAATTCTTATTAGTTAACGAAATAAATTTGTTTTAATTATTATTTATAATACAAAATATATTAGAATAGTAAAAAAAAATATAATTGGTACAATATTTGAAATTATATATCAATAATTTTAATATATTAGAATAGTGAAAAAAATATAATTGGTACAATATAATAATAAAAATGGTATGAAAGAATGGTGGGTCCCTTAAAAATTAAATTATAACTTTGTCACCATTGTGAAAGTTAGTATAGTTAGGTTATTCTTACACAAATGTTGAGTTGGCAATGAGGTGGAGAGTTATAACCTTGTAGCAAAGGCGAAGCCCTCGCCCCCAGGGCCCCCACCCCCTGGCCCGACAGGATTGGGTGGAGGAAGTAAATCATGGTGACTCAGCGGCCCATTAGGTGGGAGGACCAGTGCCTGGAGAGTTATAACCTCCTCACCATTGGAGTTGCTCTTAGAGTAAGAATCAACATTAAAAGTTATGTTCATACAGCAAATACTTTAGAATTGAAGCAAATAAAAATTTTAAATACCGAAACTTTGATATCATAAAAAATTATATATTTTGTTTTTCTACCTCTTCATCCATGTATCCAGAGAGAAGAGAACCCTAGACATAGATGTTCCTGAAAAGGAAATTATAATTCAATTGGCAATTTTTTTTATTTAATAATTAATTTAAATTTCGATCTTTTCTTTTAAAAAAATTGTTTAATTTTAGTCGGGCCAACCGGGCTGCTCGTGGCCCATCAGGCCAAACAACCCCATTTTTTTTGCCACTATTTATTGAGTCCAGCCCAAATCCCGAGTGGACCGAGCTCAAATTATCACCTCTAATTGTTGATAGGCGAGCAGAATCGTCACTCGGGCGATCATGATTAACCCAAAATACCCGCGCTTAAGATGAAGTTAAGTCAAGATTAACTGGAAGGTGTCAGGCGAGCAGATCTTGCTCGCCGAGCAACATTAACTAAGCGAGCAACTTCGGTTTGAAGACCACGTGGACCCGGATGAGGTCCTAGCGAGCACAGTCAGCACCTTGTCGAACAGATCTATCTACAATACCAAAACTACAATTCATCAAGACTAAAGACCATCAGATTCAAACTAAAGACTCCTCGAGGACAAGTCCAAAAGGACGAGCAGCTCCTAACTGCGAACAAGTCCAGCGTAGAAGGATAGAATTTAGTTTAGATAAGGTCAAACTAGTCAAAGTCCAAGTGTCATACATGCACACTAGGGAGGTCAAAGGTCATGTACACCTCCTGCTAGACAGACTTCTATAAATACTTAGATTTTTTCAGCTAATAAAATAAGCACAAATTCATATACACGTCCAAACTTCAATTAAACATCCAAAGCAGCTCGATTCTCTTATATACGAATTAAATACGTAATCAATACACGTGTTTATTCTATTTCAATCCAAATTTGCGTATTCATTAATTACGTTAGTGATCAATCACACGTAATTGTTTGGTGATCTAATTAACGAGTAAAAACAGCCACTAATCCTTATGATTAGAAAAGATCATCAACAAATTGGCGCTAGAAGGAGGGTCCGAACCTCCGATTTAAGGATTTAAGTATAACTAAGTAAAAATTACGGACTTAAGCTTGAAGAATTGAAGAAAGGTGTTCTTGGTGTTCTCTATTCAAGAACTTTTAAAGATTAATACCCAAACATCAGGCAAAGATGCCTCAGTCTTATGGGACTCAACACTCCCAGCACGTGACAAGGGATTCAACGTTCAAGGATATCCCAGACTGGTAGGCGAGCAAAAACAACCAGGAACGAGCAAGAAAATCATCCAACAGCTACACATCAACCGATGCCACCTAAGCTGGACACTTTTGTTCGCAACCCTGATGAACTGGCTCGAACGATTGCAATGCTCCAAGCCTTGCAAAAGCAACAGGCTCAGCCTGGCCCCTCTCATATTCGAGCAAGGCATAGCCCAACAAGAACTCGTGAACATGAGAAGGCCAGAGGTGACCATCAAAATGAGGCAGACAGTGCCCAAGCTCGTAAAATGAAGGGCAAAGAGAAACAGCTCGCTGGAGCTACCAACCATGGAAAATCAACTACAAATCAAGCTCTGGGGGTTAGTCAGGGCACACGCCAAAGTGCACTGAACAGATTAGGTAGCCATGGTCGGGGAGCAACGGAGGTCCATCCAATAGCAGAAGTAGCTCGCCCGGCCTACGTACCAGCTCGCCAGTCAGTCCATGAAAGGCTGACTAGGTCAGCTTTTGGTCGTCTAGCCCAGATGCGGAGCCCAATCCTAGAAGGCCAGTCCAGGGGGTTCCCATACCAAGCGAGGGACTGCGGCGAACAGATGGTCATGCACCCCTGTTCGCCGAACAGCCTCCAAGTCAAGGGGGATCCTTGGAAGAACTGGTCTCCATGAGGAAGGCAATTGAAAGCATGCAGGGTCAGCTAGACCTACAAAGAGGTTATGGGAGCACCACTCTCCCTACCTCCTCATTATCTTCGGTAATTCTAAAAGCTCATATTCAAAAGAAGATTCAGTTCCCGGCAAGCATACAATATGAAGGCACGACGGACCCCCGGGTGCATCTAATGAAATATTCTGATTATATGATATCAATGGGGGCAAGCGATGCAACCCAGTGCCGCAATTTCCCTTTGACTCTGGGGGACCGTGTCCACAAATGGTTTTCAGCTCTGCCACCAGCTTCAATTCATTCATTTGTCCAACTAGGCAACGAATTCTTGTCCCACTTCTCTATGGCCGGGTCTTATCTATCCCAAAGACATCGGTTATCCTACTTGAAACAAGCTGATGACGAGTCAGACCGCTCATATTTGGAAAGATTTGACAAGGTCCTGCTAGAAGGGGAGCCAATCAGCGAAGACACCAAAATTGTAGTCGTCCTAGCTGGATTGAAGAAGGGCACTGAGCTTTGGAAGGATGTACATCTCAGATGTCCTAAAACTTACGCTGAATTCCGAGACCGGGCAGGAGTCTTTGTCTCCATGCACGAAGCTTTGCAGAAAGACATGGGGGACAAAGGTGACCAGAAGGAAAGTGGAAAAAAGTCTGGTGGTGGAGGTTATCGTTCCTCGAAGAACATAAAAGCATTTAATGAGGGGACGGAACTGAAGGATAAACTGAATCATGTTCTTACCATATCAATTGATGCGGTGTACAACAATGTCCGGGACAAGGAACTACTCACCCCTCCCAGAAAGATACGTCAAGATGCTAGCAAGTTAAACCAAAACAAGTATTGTGTCTACCATCAAAGCGAGGGGCATTTTACTAGTGAATGTCGCGACTTGCTAAAGCAACTATGGCGATTCTACGAGGAGGGTAAGCTATCCGAGTTTGTGAAGAGGCAACCCGGTAAGAGAGACAGGGATGATGATTCCGAAGGAGAAGATTTGGAGCAAGCTCCTCGCCGGAATCGAGCTGGGCGACCAGCACAGGCACCAGTAGGAGGTCCAGTTTCTGAAATCCAAATGATGAAGCCTGCAGGACCTGTTGGTGGTTGTTCTGATGGGCGACCCCCAATTTCAAATCGAAAAAGAAAGGTTGAGCTACGGGCGGTGGCCCAGATGCAGGGAATAGGTGTCAACCTATCCGTTCTTCACACAGCAGAGTTGACCTTCACGGAAAAAGATTTGGAAGGAATCGTAACTCCCCATAATGATTCCCTCGTTATCTGCGCCAAGATAATGAGAACCAAAATACACCGACTATTGGTGGACACCGGAGCCTACACTAACATCATCTTTAAGAAAATGCTTGATCAGCTAGGCGACTATGCTAGCTACATTCAAGATTCCAATCACTGAATCCTAGGCATCGGAAATGCTGTAACAGAGCCGTTAGGCATAATTAGGTTGTCTGTACAATTGGTGTCGACCAAGGATCCCGAAAAGAACATAACTAGAATGATGGATTTTCTGGTCGTTGATCAAGAGTCCACCTACAATGGGTTCCTTGACCGACCGTTTTTTAATGAATTTAAAGCAGCAGTTTCAACCTACCACTACTGTATTAAGTTCCCAACAACTAGCATCGCGGGAACACTAAAAGGAGACCAAAGAAAAGCTCGGAAATGTCTCCTTCAACTTCATCCCATCAAAGAACATACATTTATGATGGAAGCATTGGCCAACCCTCTCAGTAATGAGCCGTCAATTCTTGAAGACATTTTGGAGACCCAGAATGATCAGATGGACATAGACGAACAACCCTCGTCTATGGGCGAACAGAAGCTGCTAGACGGCGAGCAAACCTTGTCAGAGACCAGGTTGTCAACAGTCACCAATGAACCAAGCTCATACATCAACCTGGAGGGCCCAGTTGTGGCGACCAAAAATGACAATAATCCAATAGAGGATTTTGACCCCCGGTTAGGTGCAGAACCAATGAACATCGAGGATGAGCTCAGCCCGGAAGGGCCAATCGCTGATCCACGGTGGAAGGGGCAGAAATGGCGAGCAACTCCAGTCGAAGATCTGGAAGCCCTCAAAGTTAACCCTAACCGTGATGATCTCGAACTTTACATCGGGTCCGAGCTCCATGAGCCCTACAGGACTCGAATGACAGAGTTCTTGAAAGCTAACCTCGATATCTTTGTATGGTCGCAGGCCGACATGGTGGGGATCAATAAAAAAGATGCTTGTCACAGATTAAACATCAATCCTACCCGAAGACTCATCTACCAAAAACAACAGAAGTACGGGCCTGACAAGTATCAAGGTCTGAATGAAGAAGTCAAGAAATTGCTGGACAACGACCTAATCAGACAGGTGTTGTGCCCACAATGGGTTGCAAATCCCATTCTAGTGCGGAAGCTGAATGGAACCTGGAGGCTATGCATAGATTTCACAGATCTGAATGCAGCATGCCCGAAGGATAACTTTCCACTTACGCACATTGGTCAATTGGTAGATAGCACAGCCGGGCATGAGATGTTCACATGCATGGATGTTTTTGCTGGTTATCACCAAATTTCAATGCACCCGGACGATCAAGAAAATACGGCCTTCTATACTAATAAGAACTTACTTTGCTGGAAAAAAATGTCGTTCGGGTTAATCAATGCAGGAGCAACTTACCAGAGGCTGGTGAACAAAATGTTCGACGAACATATCGGGGATACGGTAGAGGTGTATGTTGATGACATAATCGTCAAAAGTACACGAAAAGAAGATCACCTCCATCATCTATCCCAGGTGTTTGACATTCTCTGAAAATACAACATGAAGTTGAATCCAAAGAAAAGTAACTTCGGAGTACATTCAGGAAAATTCCTGGGCCATCTGGTTAGTAAGCGAGGAATCGAAGCCAACCCTGCAAAAGTTAAAGCGATCGTTGATATGGAACCTTCTCGTTCTATCAAAGAAGTACAAAGGCTGACAGGATGCCTAGCAGCTTTAAACAAGTTCATATCGTGATCGGGGGACAAATGTCGTCCATTCTTCGAAGCTATCAAAAAAGGCAACTTTGCATGGATGGGAAGCTGCCAGAAAGCTTTTGACCAGTTAAAAGACTATTTGGGAGATGTAAAGATTCTGTCAAAACCAATCCCCGGTAAAAAGTTATACTTATATCTGGCAGCGTCGGATACGGTTATAAGTTCAGTATTGGTGCGAGCAGAAGGCAGGTTTCACCTTCCCATCTACTATGTCAGCCAGGCCCTGCATGAGGCCGAGGTGAAATATTCACCCACAGAAAAACTGGTATATGCTCTTGTCATGAGTGTTAGAAAGTTAAGACCATACTTCTTCGATCATCAAGTTGAAGTACTAACAACTTTCCCGCTCAGACAAATATTGCACCGACCCGACACATCTGGCCATTTGTTAAAATGGTCCATAGAGATCAGTCAGTTCGGAGTAACCTATGCACCTCGAACAGCGATTAAGGGTCAAGCATTAGCCGACTTCATAGTCGAGTAGACTTTTCCCCAAAATCCGACGAGAGGGCTAGGTTACCCATGTCATCTCTATGTGGATGGTTTGTTAACAAATTTAGCCTCGGGGGCAGGGATAGTTCTCATCAGCCCCGACCGACAAGTATTCACTTCGGCAGTCAGATTCGAGTTTATGGCCACCAACAATGAAGCTTAATACTAAGCCCTCATTGCAGGCCTCTATTTATCACTGGCAGTTGGAGTCAGGCAACTCCAGATCTTTGGAGACTCTCAACTCATTGTAAGCCAGGTACGAGGTGAATATGAGGCCAGAGATGAACAAATGATCGAGTATCAACGAATTGTTGCTCACTTGGTATCTTTGTTAGACCAAGTAGATATCCAGCAGATACCTCGAATGAGCAACACACAAGCTAATGCCCTAGCAAGATTAGCAACAAGTGATGGGCCAGCAGATCTAACAGACATCGTCATTACTAGAAAAACCCAACCATCAACAGTGGATTACGAAGTACATCAAGTGGTTGAACAAAAATATGACGATGATTGGAGAACTCCTATAGCCAAATACTTGAAAGATGGTGAACTGCCAAATAATTCTTTTAAAGCTGCAAGAATAACAAAACAAGCAGCCAGGTATACCCTGGTGGACGAACAACTTTACAAAAGAGGCTTTTCCATCCCGCTACTCAAGTGTTTGTCTAGCGGGCAAGGAAGGACTACCTTGGAAGATATACATTCTGGAGTCTGTGGAAATCATGCTGGGGGGCAAGCTTTGGCATACAAAACTGTGAGGCAAGGCTATTATTGGCCGACCTTACGAAAAGATGCAATCCAGCTGGCCAGAGCCTGTCACCGGTGTCAAATATTTGCTCCAAGTATTCATACCCCTGCTCAAGAACTCGTTTTGGTTTTCAGTCCTTGGTCGTTTGCACGATGGGGAATGGATATTATTGGGCCTTTCCCGCATGGGAAGGGAAACGTGCGATTTGCTGTTGTGGCTGTGGATTACTATACAAAATGGGCAGAAGCAGAAGCTCTAGTTAAAGTTACCCATGAAAATATGATTAGTTTTATATGGAAGAACATTGTTTGTCGGTTCGGAGTGCCTCAAACACTTGTAACAGACAATGGTCCTCAGTTTGATGGGAAAAAGCTTCGAGACTTCTGCACAAAGTGGGGGATCAGAAAGCATTATTCAACCCCTTATCATCCAGATTTTCTAACTAGAGAATTTCTTCAAAATGCAGAAAATGAACAGACCAAGGATGCCAGGACCAAGGATGCAATCGCCAGATAATTATTCAAAACCGCTTGCAACCTTTAATCACTTCCAAACACTTGACTCATTTCCTCCTTGTTGATGACCTTTTCTAATCGATGATGATTAGTGGCTGTTTTTCCTCATTAAGATCATCAAACAAGATCTAAGATTATGAAATTTGATTAAGTAGTACTCAAGAAATAAGTTTGCAAGAGTTTTGGTCTCTTTTTTTATTATGGGAAAAAATCCTTCCCCCTTCATGCAAATGAAGGGGTATTTATAGGCATATAAAGAGGCTAGGTGTCACCATCTTGATGGCTTAGCCATAGGATTTTTGTCAAGCGTTAAGATACTTGTACAACATCTAAACTATTGCCCAATGAATGGGTGCCAAGTGTTAAGACACATGGACTATTTCTAAAGTAGTGACTCTTGGAGTTCCCAATGTTGTACTTGGTCTTTGGAACCACTCAGCTGCTCTCCTTGGTGGCCAGCTACTCGTCTGTATGTCTTCGTTGGGTGTTGGAAACCTTTATAACCCAAGTTGCTCGCCTGCTCGCCTCTTGTTGAGACTTTGGGTCTTCTTGTTCTTGTTGTTCGCTACCTCGTAATGGTCTTTATGACCAGTTGCTCGCCGCCCTCATATGGGCATTTGTCCCTGTTGCTCGCCTCTTCCGTCCTGATCAACCGTCCCTTCTGCTCGCCTCCTAGGGCCTTATTCCCTGTTGTTCATCCTTCTTTCAACTGCTTATTTTTAATGTTTTGTTAATCTAATAAGATCAATAATTTTATTCCTAATCTTGTTGGCCGGTTGTTCGCCTATCAACAATGCCCCCTAGTTTGGCATATAAGGATAGATTTTATCCTTTTTGTCAAACTACAGGATAGGCTGTGTTATCCAATAGGAGGCGAGCAACGGGGAAAGTGAGTTCCTTCTTTATAGGGAGCGAGCAGCAGGTTTTCAAATATTTAGGCGGGAACTCCGGGAGGCGACCAGCGAGGAGCGACCCTTGGACTTGCGTCATTTCACTTCTCGAGGCACGGAATACGAAGCGACGCGGTCTGCTCACGCGTGCGCCCCTATAATTGCATTTAGGGGCCTCAATTTTTCACTATTCTCCATTTCTCCCCCAGATCCATATCTATAAATAGCTCCCTTCTTCTATTTTATTTCTTTTTTCGATTTCTCACAAGCAAACCGCCATTGAAGAGTTCTTGAGCTTTTCTTTTCGTTGTTTTCTTCGATTCTACAGCCAATTTCATCCAAATCAAAGGTGAATCCTTTGATTTTTCTTGTTTACTCTTGTTATTACTTGCATTTTTCTTTCAATTTCGCAATTTTCGTTCTTCTTTTTGTTATTCCGCCATTGCCGCCGCCGTGTCGCCGTCGTGATTGCTCACTCCTTCGTCAAATTTTATCGTTTGATTTGTACGAGGAATTTTAAAAAAAATTCAAAGATGACGTCACCCTCCTCAAGCAATACGCCTTCTGTTGAGTTTGTTGGGCGAAATTTGGGAAAGAGGCCCATGGAAGACGAACCGTCAGCCCCTGTTCCTCGCCGCTCGCTCCGGCGAGCAACTGGGCGAAACCCTAGGACTCTGCTCGTTGACGAAGAGACGGGCTCTAAGGCGAGCTCCGTTGCTCGCTCCATTGACTCTTTCTATGCTGTGGAAAGCTCGGGCGAGCAGGACGTCCAAGGCCCCGTTGCTCGCTCCTCGGCTCGGGAAGGAACTTCCTCGGATTTGGGTGAAGATTCCGCTAAGGTCGCTGCTGAAATAGAAGAGATGAGTCTTCCTGAAGAAACGGGAGCGAGCAGCGAGCACCAGGCAAGAAGCGAGCAGCGAGCAACTGGATCAGGGGGCGAGCAAGTGGGAGTTACATGGGAATTTCTCCGAGAGATAAACTTTCCCGTTTCAAGGCCAATGCCCGAGTCTCTTATTCCTAAAGCTGTAGTCCGAAGGCAAGATTGGATTGACTACGCCAATAAGTATCATAAGACTTTCCCCACTCCCGCTCGACCTATTATGGAAACTCGTCCATCGCCATACACAGCGAGTAAGGTAGCCAGCGCGGTACTAGAGGAGGATTTGGTTCGGATACGGTCTCGCTACCGTATTCCGTACGATATCCATTTGTATGCCCCACAACCAGGAGAGAGAGCTGATGACCCACCTACAGGCTGCACTGCTATCAACCTTGACATACTCAACTCGGGGTTCCTTCTCCCTCTACATCCAGTGATCGGGCGATTCCTGAAGGACATAAACCTGGCAATCACCCAGATTACTCCAAACGGTTGGAGTAGTTTGTTGGCCTTTATTACCCTTTTCGGGTTGGAGGGATACCAGAATAAGATCAGCACAACAGAGATACACTACGCACTAACCATCTCTTCAGCCGTTAATGAAGACGGCTTGGTTGGTATTACAT
Organism: Ballota nigra; assembly: GCA_947034835.1. Lineage (NCBI taxonomy): Eukaryota > Viridiplantae > Streptophyta > Magnoliopsida > Lamiales > Lamiaceae > Ballota > Ballota nigra. Next base: position 82,726,422 of record OX344720.1, on the reverse strand, counting down.
CAAAGCCCGTAGTGGTGTTAAGTTAATTGAAGGGGTGCCTAATAAGGTCAAAGGTTGGCATAGGCAATTTCTCTATATTGGCGGCGATTGGCGGGCGTCCTCCGATTTTTCGGGAGGACCGGGACGTATAGACTCCCCTACACATTTCGGCGAAATTCGGTGTATGTCTTAATTCTTAGTTCATCGAATTTTTAGGTGAACTAATTTTAATCTTTTTCCTTGTTTTGCAGGTCCGTGTATCTTGACTTGGGGGCATTCGGATTTGAGCGAAGAGTTTTTATACGTCCTTGCGCTGATCTCTCTGCGGGACGCTAAAGATCGGAGTGTTGATCATCTCTCTCAAGCACACTGCCGCAAGCACGCTCAGCTCACCACTAGTGCTCATCACTTGGAAGCACAAGCGGAGATTCCTGAGGGTAACTTCACACGATCCTTGATTTTCTTTGTTGCTTGATTTATACCCGTTGCTCGCCCCCACCCCTGTTGCTCGCCTGATCTCGGCTGCTCGCCGGTATTATGTATGTTATTTTAATTCTTTGTGTTTTCGTTTTGTTTTAGCTCAAAGGGTAACGGTCGTTGTTCCCCCTATTCCCGAGAGTTACCACTTGCTCGTGCGCCGGGTTAAGCAAATGGCAGCCAATCAACCTTCAAGGAAGAAAAAGTTTGATCCTTGCACTTCCTTGATCAGACTTAGGGCTGAAGCAGACGATGAATAAGAAGAAGCTCCTCAGGCTCCTGCCCCCGTTCCCCGCCCACCTGCTCGCTCCTCGCCGCCTCCCCAAGACACGAGGGGCAAGAAAAGACTTGCCAAGGAAACTGCCCCTCGCAAGGGAGATGACCGTGCCAAGCGAACAAAAGGACAGGGTTCTTCCCAAGTGGGTAAAACTGCTCACTCCTCGGCTCTGGAGGAGGTGACTGAACAACAGGTTGTTGGTGCTATGATTGCCGGTCAAGGCAGGAGCTCATCCCCTGACAACTCGTACTTGGGCTACGACCCCGTAAAAATGAGGGAGTGAGTATCTTCCTATTCAGTTTGATTGTTCATTCCTTTGACTTTGTTTTCTGACGACTTTTTCCTTCGAACAGGTACCGGAAAAACGACTATCCTGGTCGCTCAAAAGTACTTCACCAATTTAGTTGTGTGAAGTCCCCTCCTGCACCCCATGAGATTAAGGACTCCCACGTCCGTAGAGCCATGGAGTATGTTCCCCGCTCGTGGACCAAGACCGGCGAGGAAATCATTCAGAGCCAAAGCCTTAGTGATAACGCTCGTTTATTGAGCTATAACGCGAGCCATCAATCAATCTCAGCTCAACGAGTCTTGGATCAAGCCATCGAGTTAGAGCGAACAAATCGCGGTCTGGGGCGACGGATCGAGCAAGTTGAAGCAGATCGTGATGCTCAACTTGTTCAATTGAAGAAGAAGGATGAGGAGCTGAAGAAGAAAGATGAAGAGTTGGCTAAGATGAAGGCTGACTTTGAGAGAGCCAAGCTCACATGGACGCGGGAGGTAAAGGCTGCTGAGGACCGGGAGATGATAGCGTCTAATGCTTCAGAGAAGCTTAGACTGGATTTGGGTGTCGCTACTGATCGTTTGCAAGTCCTGGAGACCGAGCGGGTGGGTCTGGTGGAAAGAGTGGAGTCTTTGAAGGTCCACGTCGACCAGCTGGAAAAGAAGAATAAGCGTGCCATCTCTTACACTACATATGTGCAAGACGTTACCGATAATACCAATCTTGGGTATATCTGTGCGTATGCTGATAGTGTGAGAAGCGTGAAGTACGCTTTGGATAACGGTCTAGACGTGATGACTTCGACCATTAAAGACTTCACGGACTATGTTACTGACAACCCTCCGGCTCCTGGCTTTGAAATCCCAGTGGTTGATTTGGGAGAGATGGGGGTTAACCTGGGTGTTTTCAAAGATGACGTCCGCATAATAGCCCCTAAGGAGAGAGTGGAGGCGGATAGGGACATGACAATCTTTGAAGCCCTGGGCCCCCTTCTTCCGAATCCTCTTGGTGAGACAAGCTCCTCCGCAGCAGTAGGCGAGCAGCAGGCCTCTGGGGTCGATGTGCAAGATGTTCAACCTCCTCCTCCTCAAGATCCTCCGGCACCAACTGCTCAGCCAGCTTCAGAAACTTAGAGCTTATCCTATTTTTTGCCCTTTTAGTTAATGTAGTAGGGTAACGATTGTACGCTCATCTTTTGTAATTTTGGTGCTAATGAATGAAGATTGCACTTTTATTTTATTGTTCGCCTCTTATTCGCCCTTTATTTAATTTTTGCTTAAGTATTTCTTTCTTAAGTTGAAAGTAAAATACTTTTCTTTATACATGTTGTTCATGTACGGGTCTATTTGGTTCTTAAAGAACTTAAACCTCTTATCATCTTTTTATGCCTTGTTGCTCGCCACTTGCTGTGTTTGTGCTTAAGTGCATTCAGCCTTGGGACGAGCAACTTTGTGTTGATATATGCCCTTTTGCTCGCCTCCACTATACTTGTGCTTTTATGCATATAGTATCTCTGGCGAGCAATATTGCGCAAGGGCGACCATGTGGGCTCCCTGCTGCTCGCCTCCTTCTGGACTCGTATATATTTTTTATACTTGTTTGTCTCCGGCGAGCAGTTTTTCTGCTTGGCGAACAGTTGGGTTTTGACACCTTTTGCTTTCTTATGTACATAATTCACTGAACCATCATTCATCCACTTACAAATTTTGCCCAAAAAAGTGTAAAAATTTCATCGATTTTACACCTCATCGATCTTACACCTTACAAAAATATAAACGAAAAGATAGTCTATAAAAACTTTACATCGGTTTCCTAATTATTGATAATATTTCTTCAACAAAGCCGCGTTCCAGGTGTATTGGGTCGGGTTGCCTTTCATGTCTTCAAGATCATACGTGCCGTTGTGCCACTTTTGAGTTATCTTGAATGGGCCCTCCCAAGTCGGTCCAAATACACCTGGAGGTGTTGCTAGGATTTTTCAGAGTACCAGATCCCCGACTTCAAATTCCATGATTTTTACTTGCGAGTTGTAGTATCTTGCAATCCTTCTTTTGTATATCTCGTTTTTTATTTCTGCTGAGATTCTTTTTTCGTCGATCAGATCCATCTCTGCAGCTAGTGCCTTGTTGTTTTCCTGTTCATTGAACTCGGCTATCCTTTCAGTTGGTATTTTGAGCTCTATAGGTATAACTGCTTCTGTACCGAATGCCATAGCAAACGGTGTTTCACCAGTGCTTGTTCTATGTGATACTCTATATGCCCAAAGTACCTCGGACAATTCTTCCGACCACTTGCCTTTCTTATCCACCAGACGGATTTTGAGGATATGCTTGATTATCTTGTTGACTGCCTCGACTTGACCGTTAGACTGAGGATGACATGGTGTCAAAAAATACTTCTTGATACCCCACTTTTTGCAGAAATCTCTTATCTTTTTTCCTTCGAACTGTTTTCCATTGTCTGTTAATATTGCTTGTGGAACTCCGAACCGGCACACTATACTCTTCCAGATAAAATTGATCATTTTCCCTTGTGTTATCGTTACTAGTGCTTCAGTTTCGGCCCATTTCGTGTAATTGTCCACGGCTACTACTGCAAATCTGACATTCCCCTTTCCCATTGGGAAAGGTCCTATGATGTCTATTCCCCACTTTGCGAACGGCCATGGACTATTTACCGAAATCAGTTCCGTTGGGGGCGAATAATTGACATCGGTGACAAGTCTTCGCAACTTTGATTGCGTCTTGTAGTAAAGTTGGCCAGTAGTATCCTTGCCTCACTGTCTTGTATGCTAGTGCCCGCCCCCCTGCGTGATTTCCGCATACTCCTTCGTGTATTTCCTTCAAAACTTCCTGGCCTTGCCCCCTTGCTAGGCATTTTAGTAGGGGCAGTGAAAATCCTCTCTTGTAAAGTTTGTTATCCATGATTGTGAACCTTGTTGCTCACTTGGCTACCTTTGCTGCTTCTTGGGAATCTTCAGGCACTGTGTTATCTTTGAGGTATCTATATATCGGTGTCCTCCAGTCATCCTCTGTCAATTCTTCTTCGATCTGATTGATCTTGTAGTCACTGGTGGACGGGTTAGAAATTCTTGTGATGATGACTTCTGAAAGTTTTGCTGGTCCCGTACTAGTAGCCAGACGAGCAAGTGCATCTGCTTGCGCATTGTTATCTCTTGGCACTTGTTCGATGTAAATTTGCTCGAAAAGCGAAGCCAGGTGAGCAACGATCTTTTGATATAAGGCCATGTTCTCATCCTTGGCTTCGTATTCCCCACGGACTTGGTTGACTATCAGCTGGGAATCTCCATAAATTTGAACTCTTCGAACTCTCACAGCCAGGGCCAGTCGTAACCCGGCTATCAATGCTTCGTACTCAGCCTCGTTGTTTGTTGCCATGAACTCGAACCTTACTGCTGAGGTGAATACTTGTTCGTCTGGGCTGATCAACACTATCCCGGCTCCTGCTGCTGTGTTATTTGATGATCCGTCTACATACATGTGCCATGGATGATTATGACCTCTTGTCGGATCTTGAAGGAATGTTAATTCGACAATAAAGTCGGCTAACGCTTGTCCCTTGATCGCTGTTCGAGGTGCATAAGTTATTCCAAATTGGCTTACTTCGAGTGACCACTTGAGAAGGCGACCAGCGGTGTCAGGCCTTTGTAAGATTTGCCTTAATGGAAAAGTTGTTAAGACCTCCACCTGGTGATCGAAGAAGTACGGTCTTAGCTTTCTCACACTCATCACCAGTGCGTAAGCTAACTTTTCCATGGGCGAATACTTAATCTCTGCTTCATGCAAGGCCTGACTTACGTAGTAGATTGGCAAGTGAAATTTCCCTTCTGCTCGAACTAGGACCGAGCTGATGGCCACCTCTGATGCGGCTAGATACAGGTACTGTTTTTCTGCAGAGACGGGTTTCGATAGAATTTTGGTATCACTCAGATATTCTTTCAACTGCTCAAATGCTTGTTGGCAATTACTCGTCCACTGGAACTGTCCTTTTTTGATGGCGTCAAAGAAGGGTCGGCACTTGTCTCCAGATCTGGAAATGAATCTGTTCAGGGCCGCCAGACATCCGGTTAGTCGTTGAACTTCCCTAACGGACCTTGGTGGTTGCATATCCATGATTGCTTTGACTTTTGATGGATTCGCCTCAATACCCCGTTGACTGACCAGGTGCCCAAGAAACTTTCCTGAGTGTACTCTGAAACTGCTCTTCTTTGGGTTTAGTTTCATGTTATATGCTCGAAGTATCTCAAATGTTTGTGCGAGGTGTTCTAAATGATCTTCTTTTCTCGGGCTTTTTACGACTATGTCATCCACGTACACTTCCATAGTCTTGCCGATGTGCTCATCAAACATCTTGTTAACGAGTCTTTGGTACGTGGCCCCTGCGTTGATTAACCCGAATGGCATTCTTTTCCAACATAATAAGTTTTTATTGGTGTAGAATGTTGTGTGCTCCTAGTCATCTGGGTGCATTGGTATTTGATGGTACCCGGCAAATGCGTCCATGAAGGTAAGGAGCTCGTGTCCCGCCGTGTTGTCCACCAGCTGGTCGATGTGAGGTAGTGGGAAGTTATCCTTAGGACAAGCGGCATTCAGATCAGTGAAGTCGATACATAACCTCCATGTACCATTTGATTTCTTCACTAACACCGGGTTTGCTACCCATCTAGGACATAATGCTTCTTTGATAAGATCATTATCGAGTAACTTCTTCACTTCTATGTCCAATGCTTCATATTTGTCGGGCCCAAATTTTCTTCTTTTTTGCCTCACCGGTTTCTTAGTTGGATAAATATTTAGCTTATGGCAGGCATGCTCAGGGCTGATGCCTACCATATCGGCATGTGACCATGCAAATACATCGAGATTGGACTTGAGGAATTATTCCATTCTGGATCTGTATGGCTCAGGGAGCTCAGATCCAATGAATAATTCCAAGTCTTCTCGATTCTGGTCAACTCTTATTGCCTCCAATTCCTCCACCGGGGTTGCTCTCCTTTTCTGGTCTTTCCACCGAGGATCGACAATGGGCCCTTCAAGGTTGATCTCATCCTTGATCATTGGTTCTGCCCCCAGCCTTGGCTCTAAATCTTCAACTTGATTTAGTTCGGGTACGGCCTTTCTTCCCTGTTGCTCGCCAATGCCCCCCTGCTCGTCCATACCCTGCTGGTCGTCCATCTCCATCATTTCAGTGTCGACGGACTCCATGATTTCATCTAGGATGGAGGGTTCACCTTCGTCCCTGCTGCTCGGCTGCTCGTCCATCACGGATATTCTGTTGTCAATGGGTTGAAGTTGCAGGAGGCATTCTCGGGCTTTCCTTTGATCACCTTTAACCTTACCTGACCCTTTTGGAGTTGGAAATTTAAGACAGTAGTAGTACGTTGAAATGGATGCTTTGAATTCATTTATGAAAGGTCGACCGAGAAACCCGTTGTAGGCAGACTGCTGATTTACAACTAAGAATTCTACCATCCTAGTCAGTCTCCTTTCGGGATTCTCGGTCGATACAAGTTCAACCGACAATGTAACTAATCCTAAAGGAACGGTTACAGCATCTCCAAATCCTACTATCTTATGATCACATTCCTTTATATACTCCTCACAATCACCTATCTGATCTATTGTGCTTTTAAACAAGATGTTTGTGTAGGAGCCGGTGTCCACAAGCAAACGGTGAACTCGGGCACATGATATTAGCACAGATGATTAGTGAGTCATTGTGCGGGGTGAGTATCCCGTCTAGGTCCTTCTCAGAAAACACCAACTCGTCTGTCTTTTTAGTAGCTTGGTTTACCCCGACTTCTCTGACTTGAGCTACCGCCCTCAACTCTGCTTTCCTTTTTCTTTTAGACATCGGTGGCCTACCATCAGAACAGCCCCCTACCAGTCCGGATGGCTCAAGCATTAAGATTTCTCGGACGGGTTCGGCTGGGGCTGTCATCGTTTTCTTCCTTTTTTGATCCCTCCTGCTCGGCTGTTCGTCGCTCTCATCATCTTCCGAGCCGGAGGATACCTCCACCCTTGGTTTCTTTCCCGGCTGTCGCTTCACAAATTCTGATAACTTTCCTTCTTCGTAAAATCTCCATAACTGTTTCAAGAGATCTCGGCATTCACTCGTGAAGTGACCTATGGTCTGATGGTATGCACAGTATTTGTTGGGGTTCATTTTTCCTTGTTCCTGTCGTTTCTTACGGGGTTCAGACAACATATCTTTATCCTTTACGTTGTTGTATACAACTTCAATTGATGTGGAGAGGACATGGTTCAACTTCTCCTTCAGTTCGGACCCTTCACTGAAAGCTTTCATGTTCTTAGGGGCCTTGTATTCCCCTCCTGACTTCTTTCCCGATTTCTTGGTATCAGCTTTGTCTCCCAGCTCTCTCTGTAGAGTTTCTTGCATCGAAATGTATACTCCAGCCTTGTGCCTAAATTCGGAATAAGTTTTAGGGAAAGCTAGGTGCATTTCCTTCCACAGATCTGTCCCCTTCTTAAGCCCCGCCATAACTGCCACTATCTTAGTGTCTTCACTTACTGGTTCTCCTTCCAGTAGGACTTTGTCGAATCTCTCAAGGAAGGCTCTATCAGACTCCTCGTCTCCTTGCCTCAGATCTGCTAACCTATGTCTTTGCGTAAGGTAAGATCCGACCGTGGAGAAGTGCGAGAGAAATTCCTTGCTGAGTTGCATGAACGAACTGATGGAGCCTGGAGCTAGTGCGGAAAACCATCTGTGAGGACCGTCACCAAGAGTCAACGGAAAATTCCGACATTGAGTTGCGTCAGATGCTTTTACCGATATCATGTAATCGGTATACTTGGACAGGTGTACTTTCGGGTCTGAATTCCCTTCGTACAAATTAATGGCCGGGAATTGCACTTTCTTTTGTACCAGCGCATTAAGGATATCCGGGGACAGGGGTGATGATGGTAATATCGTCGATCCGACGCCTTTCTTATCCTCCAACTATTTTTGCATCTCTTCCACCGCTTTCTTCAAAGCTTGCCACTCATCTGGAGACGTTTTTCCACTAGAAGGCTATTCGTCATGATTGGGTTCAATGACCTCTTCATGACGCAGTCCCTTGCTAACGGGACGTTTCTCTTGAGTGGCGTGCCTAGCGATGTTACTAGCTCCATTGGGACCTAATCGCCCAAAGGCTGATCTTCTCAGCCTTTCGTGTACTGAGCGGCGAGCAGCAGGGTGTGTTTGTCTTGGTGCTCGCTCCTCGCCTCTCATTTGATCTTCCCTATGCGTTCCGTGATAACTTGCCCTTCTTGTGTGATAGTGGCTTATACTCCTTGTGTCCTCGCTGCTCGACTCCTCACCTGTCCCCGGAGTGGACTCTCCTCGACTTCCAAGTCATTCACTTATTGGCCTTTTGCCCTTAGCTCTTTTTACTTGTTCGCTGTTGACTTCTTCTATCCTTGTATCTTCTCGCTGTTTTGTTCTTTGCTCCGTTGCCCGGTTGCTCGCCTCCGGGGCTTTAGATAGTCTTTGCCCCGTTGCCCTGTTGCTCACCTCCCGGGCCTTTGATGGTCCCGTAGCCTCCTGTCGCCGTTGCAAGGATTGCAGAACGGTTATTGTTTTGGCCAACTCCTCCGGGTTTTGAGCTAATGCCTCTACTTCCGGGGGAAGAGTGTCAATGGTGACTTGAACATTTTGCCGGGACATCGCTCGTACCGTCCTTGCGTGTCCTCCGGTTGATGATACTCTCGTTCGTGACTTGTTTGACGGGTGATTGCTCGATTCTTGTGGTTCTTGTGATCGCACCATTTTTCGAATTTTAATATTTCTTTGAAGACGATCTTGTGTTTGTGGATGTTTTGACCATTCAACAACTAGTCTTGTGTATGAGAATTTGGTTGTTTACAAACCCTTATTCTCACATACATGCATTCAAGTTTGTAGGTCTTGTGTATTACCACCCAAAAATACTCAAACTTACTTACAAATCTCAGTTTCCGGCGACTTGTTGCCGGAATATTGCAATTTCCGATGAGTTTTTGTAGAAACTCCTTCAAATCTTCAACCGACGAAGGTTCGAACCCTTCTTCTAGCGCCAATTGTTGATGACCTTTTCTAATCGATGATGATTAGTGGCTGTTTTTCCTCATTAAGATCATCAAACAAGATCTAAGATTATGAAATTTGATTAAGTAGTACTCAAGAAATAAGTTTGCAAGAGTTTTGGTCTCTTTTTTTATTATGGGAAAAAATCCTTCCCCCTTCATGCAAATGAAGGGGTATTTATAGGCATACAAAGAGGATATGTGTCACCATCTTGATGGCTTAGCCATAGGATTTTTGCCAAGTGTTAAGATACTTGTACAACATCTAAACTATTGCCCAATGAATGGGTGCCAAGTGTTAAGACACATGGACTATTTCTAAAGTTAGTGACTCTTGGAGTTCCCAATGTTGTACTTGGTCTTTGGAACCACTCAGCTGCTCTCCTTGGTGGCCAGCTACTCGTCTGTATATCTTCGTTGGGTGTTGGAAACCTTTATAACCCAAGTTGCTCGCCTGCTCGCCTCTTGTTGAGACTTTGGGTCTTCTTGTTCTTGTTGTTCGCTACCTCGTAATGGTCTTTATGACCAGTTGCTCGCCGCCCTCATATGGGCATTTGTCCCTGTTGCTCGCCTCTTCCGTCCTGATCAACCGTCCCTTCTGCTCGCCTCCTAGGGCCTTATTCCCTGTTGTTCGTCCTTCTTTCAACTGCTTATTTTTAATGTTTTGTTAATCTAATAAGATCAATAATTTTATTCCTAATCTTGTTGGCCGGTTGTTCGCCTATCAACACTCCTCTTACTTTTGCACAAACAATTCAAAGTCCATCTCCAAAGACCCCGATTAAAGGAGAATCCTCTTCATCTCCTCAGGTAAATTCTATAAATTACAGCAAAGTTTTTGCAAGTTTCTTTGAACTCATCACCTTGTAGATGAACGTCAAGAATAATCAAATCATTAACCAGAGGATCAGTAAGATCAACAGAGAAATTAGGAGCACAGTTGAAATACGTAGGGTCATTGCAAACATTGGTTTAGATCATGGATAAAAGAGAAGTTTTGTATCTTTTTAACCTGTTGTTGATGACCTTTTCTAACTAAGAAGATTAATGGCTGTTTTTCATCTAATAAAGATCATCAACAATTGGCGCTAGAAGAAGGGTTCGAACCTCCGATTTATAAAAATTCGAAGAAAGTTTGAAGATTTCCACCGGAATCTGCATAATCTCGCCGGAATCCGGGAAGAAGCTGCCGGAAAACAAGAGTGCACGTTCTTAAGACAAAGATTTTCAACACTTTGAGGGTTTTAATGCATGTGTGCATGAACTAGGGTTTTCAAACCTTCATAATCACACACAAGGCTAGTAACCCTTGGAAAAGGTGTTTGCAAGAACAAGATTACTTCATCCATTTGCTTATTTACCCATATTTTGATAGCCAAGATGGTCAGATCACAAGACGAACGACATTCGAGTATATCTCCGAGTCGTAAACCGAGGACTAGGGTTTCGTCCACCGAGGGACATGCACGAACGGTGAGAGCAACTTCGCAGAGGAATATACAAGTCACTATTGACACGATTCCACCGGAAGTTGAAGCTCTTGCTCAAAACCCGGAGGAACTAGCAAAAACGATTGTTGTCCTTCAATCGTTACAGAATCGACAAGCAGCAGGACCGTCAAGAGCACCTGTGACGACCAATCGAGCAGGCGAGCAGGGTCGAGCAGGCGAGCAAAGAAGTAAAATGAGAGAAGATATACGTCGGGACGAGGTTGACAGTGAGGAAGTCCGTAGAAATAAAGGAAAAGCTCCATTGAGCGAGCGTCTGGGAAGTCGAGGGGAATCATCATCAAGTCGAGCAGATGAGTCAAGCAAAAGTACTTCCCGAACAAGTGCTTTGGAGAGACTGGGTACAAGGAACGTAAATAGGAGAGAGCCATCCCGAAGGAACGAGGAGCGATCACGCCATCCTGCTCGCCCATCGGTGCATGACCGAATCAGGAGGTCAGCTTTTGGCCGACTAGGGCCAAATGGAGCTAGCAATATTTCTAGGAAGACGACTCAGGAGAAATGTCCCGTTGGCAAGGGACTGCATCGTGAAGAGGTCACTGACCCCAATCGCGATGAACAGCCTTCCATCGGGAGGACTCCCCCAAATGAATAGCCATTTTTTCCTTCTTGCTCGTCCAATTTTCAAAGAGATTATAGCTTGGTCTCAATTGATCAAACCATGCCCAACGCGAGACCAAGCTAGGGGGCAATTGTTGGGTGGCGAACAAGTAAGTAATTAATAAACAGAAGAGATTATTAGACTTGGTAACAGGATAATAAACGAAAGGAGCTAGCAGCTTCATGGAGCGAACAGCTTTGTAAAGGAGCTAGCAGCTTTGTTGAGCGAACAGTTTTGTAGAAAAGTACTAATGCGGCAAGCAGGATTGTGGTGAGCAGCCTTGCAAAGAACAGCTGTGCAAACAGCGCAAACCAAGATCAATTTGGGCGAACAACTTCGTAATGGAGTGAGCAACATTGTAAAACAATCCCAAGCGAGGAGCGAACAGCTCGGAACACAAAGGACCATGACATCTAACGAAGACGTACAAACGAGCAACCGGTCACCATCGAGAGCATCTCAGTGTTGCCAAAGACCAAGTACAACATGGGGAACTCCAAGAGTCACTAGCTTAGATATGGTCCAAGTGTCTCAACACTTGGCACCCATCCAATGAGCAATAGTGTAGATGTTGTACAAGTGTCCTAACACTTGGCAAAGATCCAATGGTTAAGCCACCAAGATGGTGACACATGTCCTCTTTGTATGTCTATAAATACCCCATTCATTTTCATGAAAAAGGGGAGAGAATTGAAAAAACTAGCAAAACTCTTGCCAAATTATTCTTTGAGCATTACTTAACTTAATTCCATGATCTTGATTCTTGTTTGATGATCTTTATTAGATGAAAAACAACCATTAATCTTCTTAGTTAGAAAAGGTCATCAACACCTGTTATCTCTTAAAGCCACATAAACAGGAGCATCAACTCCAATATGAACTAGAGGTTTAATAGCAACTTGAATTAAACCAAAATGAATGTACCTGTAACCCTTTTCAAGGTATTCTTTGATAGAAACATTTGATAATAAAGGAATACTTTGAAATTCTTCATTAATGGAAATAGTTTCTTCATGAGTTTTAATGGAGTAAGCAGTTTTGAAACTAAGCATACCAATATGATAAATACTTTCAATTTGCTGCTCAGGAATAGTCCAATTGGAATAGTTTTGGGGAAAAGTAATTTCATGTGTACTAACAATACCAGAATTATTAGTATTATTATTTTTGGAAAAGATTGATTTAAATTTGAAAGCCATAAATACTGTAAAATATTAAGGTTAATTACAGAAGATCTTGGATAAATTGGGACCACCACCTGGAACACCAAAACAAGGCTTACCAATGGATTTCACGGCTGACCAACGCTCTAATCAAAGTCAGGAGTAATTAATTTAATATAAACAGCAGTAAGAATTCAAAATATCTCTCTCTCTCTCTCCCCCAAAATAATACACTAAATGGCTCTGATACCATTTTGTACGAAGTGCGGAATAATAAGAATAAGAGTGGAATAACAAGAATAAGCCATAAGGAACAACAAAGATTAATATGAATTAAGCTTACACAATACAATAATGGATAAATAGAAAGTCTTACAGTAGTAGATGGAATACAGATTGAGAAGTTGCAGGAAATTAGACAGGGAAATATTACAGGAGGTGGAGGGATTTTCTAAAATTGTAAGCTCTAAGCTTCTTTTTTTGGTCCTGTCTTTGAAAGGGAAAACGAGAAACTTGTTTATAGAAAATAAAAAGCAAATACATTTGAATTTGAATTTGAATTCGAATCTGAATTTGAGTTTGTCGGCCATCAGTGGTGTCGGCAGACCTTGAGTGCGCTTCAGGTAATGAGCATCTTTAACTTTGTTGAAAAAGAGAGTACGACATCTTTGAGTAGGCTCCATATGTTGGGCATCTTTTGACTATTTTGCCAAGTAAAGACAAAAGTGCTTTCGGCAGAGTCTTGTTGAGTAATTGATCAATCTTCTTTGTTGACTGAGTTGTCAAAAATCATTTTTGAAAATCGAGAGTAATGAATCTTTTTTGAAATAAACTTCTTTTTTCTTTTTCTATTTATTGCCTTTTTAATTTTTTCTTTGGCTTTTTCGGAGGCAGTTCTGTTTTTCGCCTTTATTAATAATTTTTTTTAAAGGCAGTTCTGTTTTTCGCCTTGTGGGGAATGGGAACTTGAATATCAGAAATAAGAACGGTGAGTCATAAATAGTAATCATCAGGTTCTTGACCACAGGGACCGCCGAAGGGATCAACGAGATCAGTGCTTGAATTTTCAGAAGTGTTGTCTAGTTCTAAACCAGATTCTCTTTTGAGTTTGCAATATTGAGCATAGGATTTTGCCATACTGGGATTTGATTCAAGGAATGAAAACATATCCTTTTCTGTTTGAGTAAGGGTTGGTTCGGTTGGTGCTGAAAGAATTGGTCTTTTTTATGAGGATTTTGAGGGTTGTGTGTTAGGGTTCCAAACGGTTTTTCTCCGGTTGAAAGGAATGTTTGAACTACATGGGCATTGCAATTCTTGATCACGACTTTATGCCACCATTTGATTTTGTACTCACGAACAATTGAAACTGGATATGGTTTTGGGAAGTGTTGTTTGAATGCATAGCTCCAACAAAGTATCCATGGAACTTTGAACTCGGCATAGAAGAGAATCTCTTTCTTGTATTGCTCACCAGGAGCTTTTTGAGTAAAAACTAAAAGTTCTTGTTGGACTTCAGAAGGCAAAATATTTGGAAGAGGTCCAAAGTCCCTCCACCAATCCAAGAACCAGACAGGAAAAACATTTTTGACAAAGCTGGTATGGAATGTGAAGAACCATGAATGATTAAAAGGTCTTAAGAGAAATGCTTTGAACCAAGCCATCTTGTAATCAGGATAGGTGTATCCTTTGGGAGAAAACGGCTTTGAAAATTTTCTTTCTGAGAAAGGAAAAGTCCATTCACTTGAACGGAAGACCTTTTTAATAATACACTTTGAAAAGGAGATTTGACTCGGGTTTTGAGGATCCATATTGTGAATTAATTCAATAGAACCAGAGTCAACTAAAATGAATTCGTAGAATTTTTTAGTTTTTCGGACATCGTCGGAATACCATTGACATCCTTCGGGAAAATAATTTTTTATGATGTTATTGAGTTTATTAAGACTTTGAATATCAGCATAAATGGTTGGAGTAATGTGCTGATCATTTGGTTTTGGAAAGTAAATAGCTTGAGTTCCACATTGAGTTTGAGAATTTACCTGAGGAGATGAAGAGGATTCTCCTTTAATCGGGGTCTTTGGAGCTGGACTTTGAATTGTTTGTGCAAAAGTAAGAGGAGGAAAGGAGTCAAGTGTTTGGAAGTGATTAAAGGTTGCAAGCGGTTTTGAATAATTATCTGGCGATTGCATCCTTGGTCTTGGCATCCTTGGTCTGTTCATTTTCTGCATTTTGAAGAAATTCTCAAGTTAGAAAATCTGGTAAACAATTATTTTCTCCTTTGATATATTCAATATCAAAGTCGAAACTGGATAAAATGGCTTGCCATCTGGCAAATATTTGTTTTGAAACAATATTTTTAACATCCTTTTGTAGTATTTCTTTGGCAGATTTACAATCGATTCTAAGAAGGAATTTTTTATTAAAAATATCATCTTGAAATTTGGAAATACAAAGAACAATAGACAGAATTTCCTTTTTAATGGTTGAATAATTTTGATGAGGGTCAAGCCATACTCCAGAATGGAATCTAATAAGTTCCTCTTTGATAAGGATTTTTTGTTTTAGAATTCCCCCATAACCGAGGTCAGAAGCATCAGTTTCGATGATCATGAAAGAGTCGGGTTTAGGAATTCCAAGACAAGGAAGGGATTTAACTTGTAATTTGACCTTCTTAACAATATTAGTATGTTCTTGAGTCTAAATAGGTGGGTCTTTCTTTAATCTTTGAAAAAGAGGTTTACAAATAATCCTAAGTTTTGGGAAAAAATCAGAGATGTAATTCAAACAACCTAGAAATCTTTGTAATTGAGTTTTATCTTTGATAACATCAGGAAATTTGTCAGCAAACTCAATTGCTCTAGCAATTGGTTTGATAGTCCCACGAATAATTTCGTGGCCAATAAATCTAATTTTTGTTTGAAAGAGTTTGATTTTTGAAGCAGATATAGCTAAACCATTTCTTTTTACAATTTGTAAAAAGATGTTGAGATGTTTGAAATGCTGATCAATATCTTGAGAAAAAATAAGAACATCATCAATATAAACAATAGAAAAATCAGAATAGGTATTGAAGATATCATTCATGATGTTTTGAAATTCAGAAGGAGCATTTTTTAAGCCAAAAGGCATTACATTCCATTCATAATGATCAAACGATACAGTAAAAGTTATTTTGTATTTATCATGCTCTTGAATTTGTATTTGCCAAAATCCAGACTTGAGGTCAAACTTAGAAAAGATACAGGCCTTGTGTAGCCTATTAATAAGATCTCTTTTATTAGGAATAGGATATCTAATCCATTCAAGAACTTCATTAAGGGGTTTGTAATTAATGACAAGTCTAGGGACACCGCGTTCCTTTTCGGCTTGATTGTTGACATAAAAAACTGCACAACTCCAAGAAGACTTGGAAGTCCTAATGAGTTTCTTTTTTAGAAGGGAATTGATTTCTTCTTTGCGGGTATTCATAAGGTTATGATTCATTTGAATAGGTCTGGCTTTAGTAGGAATATCCTTTTCATTGAATTTTGGAATGTAAGGGAGAGAAACAACATGTTTCTTTCTGTACCAGAAAGCATTGGGTAAATCAGAACATACTTCAGATTTTATTTTTTCTCCAAATTCTAAAATCTTATTCTGAATGTCTTTGTTTTTTAATTGATCATCAATCTTTTGATAAGGGATTTCTTCTTGAAGATAACAAATATGTTGTTTTTTATTTTTAATAGAATTAATCTGTTTAGAAATAAAATGATTTTGAAGAAGAGAAATTTCTCTCTCTTTGATGAGAGTAATGAAATTGAAGGAAATATCTTTTCCCATGATATTAGTGGAAATTCCTTTACCGTTGACGAGAAAAGGATAAATGGTGGTTAGAAAAGGAGTACCAAGAATTACTTCTTGATTGAGATTTTTAACTAGAATGAATGGAGTTTTGAAACAATAACCTTGATTACAAATATGGGCATTAGATAATTTGTATTTAATGAAAAGGGGAGTGGTGTTAGCGGCAACTAATCTTTCATTAGTTTTTTCATAATATTTGGAAGGCACAAGTCCTTCTTTAATACAATTTTGGTCGGCTCCACTGTCAATAAGACAAGGAATATTGATTTTAAAATCATTTACAACAAGTGTTATTATAGAATACCATTTTTGAAAAGAAATTCTTTCAATAGCTTGAATAGATTTAAAATGATCTTCTTGATCTTGAGGTTCTTCCAGTTTGTCAAAATGTTTGGTGAGATCAATTTGATCATTAATTTCAGTATCATTTTTCTTTAGTAAAGAAATTCTAGTTTCTAATTCTAAATCTTTAGTATGAAGATTAATGATATCCTTTTGTAAAAGACCTACTTCCTTTTTAAGAGTATTGATTTCTCTTTTAATGAATTTAAAGCAGCAGTTTCAACCTACCACTACTGTATTAAGTTCCCAACAACTAGCGTCGTGGGAACACTAAAAGGAGACCAAAGAAAAGCTCGGGAATGTCTCCTTCAACTTCATCCCATCAAAGAACATATATTTATGATGGAAGCATCGACTAGCCCTCTCAGTAATGAGCCGTCAATTCTTGAAGACATTTTGGAGACCCAGAATGATCGATGGACATAGACGAACAACCCTCGTCTATGGGCGAACAGAAGCTGCTAGACGGCGAGCAAACCTTATCGGAGACCAGGTTGTCAACAGTCACCAATGAACCAAGCTCATACATCAATCTGGAGGGCCCAATTGTGGCGACCAAAAACGACAATAATCCAACAGAGGATTTTGACCCCCGGTTAGGTGCAGAACCAATGAACATCGAGGATGAGCTCAGCCCGGAAGGGCCAATCGCTGATCCACGGTGGAAGGGGCAGAAATGACGAGCAACTCTAGTCGAAGATCTGGAAGCCCTCAAAGTTAACCCTAACCGTGATGATCTCGAACTTTACATCGGGTCCGAGCTCCATGAGCCCTACAGGACTCGAATGACAGAGTTCTTGAAAGCTAACCTTGATATCTTTGTATGGTCGCACGCCGACATGGTGGGGATCAATAAAAAAATGCTTGTCACAGATTAAACATCAATCCTACCCGAAGACCCGTCCACCAAAAACAACAGAAGTACGGGCCTGGCAAGTATCAAACTCTGAATGAAGAAGTCAAGAAATTGTTGGACAACGACCTAATCAAACAGGTGTTGTGCCCACAATGGGTTGCAAATCCCATTCTAGTGCGGAAGCCGAATGGAACCTGGAGGCTATGCATAGATTTCACAGATCTGAATGCAGCATGCCCGAAGGATAACTTTCCACTTCCGCACATTGGCCAATTGGTAGATAGCACAGTCGGGCATGAGATGTTCACATGCATGGATATTTTTGCTGGTTATCACCAAATTCTAATGCACCCGGACGATCAAGAAAATACGGCTTTCTATACTAATAAGAACTTACTTTGCTGGAAAAAAATATCGTTCGGGTTAATCAATGCAGGAGCAACTTACCAGAGGCTGGTGAACAAAATGTTCGACGAACATATCGGGGATACGGTAGAGGTGTATGTTGATAACATGATCGTCAAAAGTACACGAAAAGAAGATCACCTCCATCATCTATCCCAGGTGTTTGACATTCTCTGAAAATACAACATGAAGTTGAATCCAAAGAAAAGTAAGTTCGGAGTACATTCAGGAAAATTCCTGGGCCATCTGGTTAGTAAGCGAGGAATCGAAGCCAACCCTGCAAAAGTTAAAGCGATCGTTGATATGGAACCTCCTCATTCTATCAAAGAAGTACAAAGGCTGACAGGATGCCTAGCAGCTTTAAACAAGTTCATATCGCGATCGGGGGACAAATGTCGTCCATTCTTCGAAGCTATCAAAAAAGGAAACTTTGCATGGATGGGAAGCTGCCAGAAAACTTTTGACCAGTTAAAAGACTATTTGGGAGATGTAAAGATTCTGTCAAAACCAATCCCCGGTGAAAAGTTATACTTATATCTGGCAGCGTCGGATACGGTTATAAGTTCAGTATTGGTGCGAGCAGAAGGCAGGTTTCACCTTCCCATCTACCATGTCAGCCAGGCCCTGCATGAGGCCGAGGTGAAATATTCACCCACAGAAAAACTGGTATATGCTCTTGTCATGAGTGTTAGAAAGTTAAGACCGTACTTCTTCGATCATCAAGTTGAAGTACTAACAACTTTCCCACTCAGACAAATATTGCACCGACCCGACACAGCTGGCCGTTTGTTAAAATGGTCCATAGAGATCAGCCAGTTCGGAGTAACCTATGCACCTCGAACAACGATTAAGGGTCAAGCATTAGCTGACTTCATAGTCGAGTTGACTTTTCCCCAAAATCCAACGAGAGGGCTAGGTCACCTATGTCATCTCTATGTGGATGGTTCATTAACAAATTTAGCCTCGGGGGCAGGGATAGTTCTCATCAGCCCCGACCGACAAGTATTCACTTCGGCAGTCATATTCGAGTTTATGGCCACCAACAATGAAGCTGAATACGAAGCCCTCATTGCAGGCCTCCATTTATCACTGGCAGTTGGAGTCAGGCAACTCCAGATCTTTGAAGACTCTCAACTCCTTGTAAGCCAGGTACGAGGTGAATATGACGCCAGAGATGAACAAATGATCGAGTATCAACGAATTATTGCTCACTTGGTATCTTTGTTAGACCAAGTAGATATCCAGCAGATACCTCGAACGAGCAACACACAAGCTGATGCCCTAGTAAGATTAGCAACAAGTGATGGGCCAGCAGATCTAACAGACATCGTCATTACTAGGAAAACCCAACCATCAACAGTGGATTACGAAGTACATCAAGTGGTTGAACAAAAAGATGACGATGATTGGAGAACTCCTATAGCCAAATACTTGAAAGACGGTGAACTGCCAAATAATTCTTTTGAAGCTGCAAGAATAACAAAACAAGCAGTCAGGTATACCCTGGTGGACGAACAACTTTACAAAAGAGGCTTTTCTGTCCCGCTACTCAAGTGTTTGTCTAGGGGGCAAGGAAGGACTACCTTGGAAGATATACATTCTAGAGTCTGTGGAAATCATGCTGGGGGGCAAGCTTTGGCTTACAAAACTGTGAGGCAAGGCTATTATTGGCCGACCTTACGAAAAGATGCAATCCAGCTGGCCAGAGCCTGTCACCGGTGTCAAATATTTGCTCCAAGTATTCATACCCCTGCTCAAGAACTCGTTTCGGTTTTCAGTCCTTGGTCGTTGGCACGATGGGGAATGGATATTATTGGGCCTTTCCCGCATGGGAAGGGAAACGTGCGATTTGCTGTTGTGGCTGTGGATTACTATACAAAATGGGCAGAAACAAAAGCTCTAGTTAAAGTTACCCAAGAAAATATGATTAGTTTTATATGGAAGAACATTGTTTGTCTGTTCGGAGTGCCTTTAACACTTGAAACAGACAATGGTCCTCAGTTTGATGGGAAAAAGCTTCGAGACTTCTGCACAAAGTGGGGGATCAGAAAGCATTATTCAACCCCTTATCATCCACAATCAAATAGTTAGGTGGAATCCGTCAATAAGATAATCAAGCATATTCTTAAAATTCGACTAACGGAAAGTAAAGGCAAATGGTCTACTGAATTGCCAGAAGTGTTATGGGCATACAGGGTTACTCCCAGGTCAAGCACCGGAGAAACACCTTTTGCATTAGCATTCGAAACTGAGGCTGTCATTCCAGTTGAACTAAAAACCAGAACAATGAGAACGACCAACTTTGAAGAAGTGGCGAACAACTCTGCCTTATCAGTCGAGCTAGATTTGCTCGAAGAAAAAAGAATCACAGTCGAACTAAAAAATACAACTTACAACCAGAGATCAGAATGCTACTACAATTCTCAAGTCAAAATTAGAAAATTCGAAGTTGGCGACCTAGTTCTGAGAAAAAAGCTCGCCCCACCTCCAGGCATATTTGGCCCGACTTGGGAGGGCCCATAGAGGGTAACAGACAGTTTACCCAATGGTGCATATGACATAGAAGACTTAGATGGAAACTCGGCCCAATATTCCTGGAATGCAACTAATTTGAAGAAGTATTTTCAATAGGTGAGCTACTTTACCTATGAAAGGTGAAAGTGATGTTACTTGGCTGGGCGAGCTACTAAGTCCATTGGGCGAGCTAAAGCGGCTGGTGCACAAGTAGGATCCAAAAAACTTGCCTGATTTTTTGAAAATTCCACCAAGTATGGATGGTCGAACATAATTGATTGGGTCAAGTTATTTGCGATCTAATGCTGTTTTCCTCTTGTATAATTACATTTCCTTTAAAAGTTTAAGGGTGGCTTGACAAAATGTATAGTGGTCGAGATACTTTAGCTTTTGATGTAAATTATGTGTTTTGATAAGTTGATTGTTTGATAATGTTCAAGTCGAACAACTTCAACTTAGGTTTATTATAGTTTGTAAGTTAGGTCACGTTTGATACTTGTAATTTTTGAAAGCAAGTTCAATCTTAAGTTGTTCGCTCAAAGGAGATTCAAGCTCGAGGTACAAATTGATTATACAATCAAGCCCATCAAAGGTTGTTCACTTTTAAATGAACATAGCCTAAGGCCAAAGCCCTTAAATTTCTAAGGCAAAAGTTCTTAAGGAACAAAGCCCAACTACATTAAGACTGTTAAGCATAAATATAAATGCAAAGAACAATTAATGTAAAGAAAACAAGTCAAGCAAAATATGATTTCATTGATAATAAGGCATGATCGCCCAAAAAATTACAAGAAACTCCACAAGGGAGCGAACAACAAAAAGAAAAGTACAAAGAAAGACCTATCTACCATAATCGTCTAAGAGCCATGTCCGGCAGGAGGAGGAATGTTATCATCCTTGAGGTCTTCAAGAGGTGTTCCAGCAAGAGCAGGATCAATTGGGACCTCTTGAGTAAGCTCGGCAATAAGCCCCTCAGCATCTGCTCGCTCTTGGAGAGTTTTATCGCTTTGATCGACCAGCTGAGTTTGCTCGTCCCCAGCGACCTCTTCCTCTTCATCATCCTCAGAGGGACTCGTAATTATAACCCCAGGACTAATGAAATCAAGTTTAACTCCATAATCGGGTAGATCGCCAATTTAGAGGGTTGTGCCTGGGGCTGGAGGATTGGATTCCATGAAATTTGTGAGCTCTTTGCCAATCTCTTTGACCACGGCTTGAGCTTTGAACTCGTTGGCAATCCGGATGCTTTCAGCATAGCCCGTTACATAGCCAATAATTGAGCCCGCCTCCATCTTTGGAATAAGCTCTTCTGGAGTAATGGAGTTGGCGAGCTGGGTCTCGAGGTCGGCAACCTTAGCAGTTGCTTCAGTCGCATACTTCTCAGCGACCTCTTTCTGCTTCTGGACGCGAGCAAGCCCTGCCCGCATCTGCTCGACCTAGGCCATTTTGACCTTGAGCTCTTCAGAGACTTTGACGTGCAGGTCCAAAGCGCACTATTCGCTTGTCTGATGGGCCAGGACCTTATTCTCTAGGTCGGCCACCATTTTCTTCACCTCGGCCTTGGCTTCATCTCGCTCCTTGGCAATGCGGCTAACAGTGGCCGCATGGTGACGAGCATCCCTTTCCAAATCATCGACCTAGTCGACCAGCTTTTGTACGGCGACCAAGGACCTGCTCACCTCCATGAGACACAAACGACTATTATCACGAGGTGTTTATGTCTTGACTATCTCATTCAGCTCCTTGGTCCAGCAACGAGGGACCGCCTCCAAGGCACGTCGGACAAAAAGGTCCGGGATCTCACGATAATTAGTGGGCACCTGATTAGGCGTGAAATTGTTATGTTTTGGAGCCCAATTTACTCATGTTTTGAGTGTTTTCGATTAGTGCTTAGAGTCAAATGAGCATCATTTCTATACATTGATAAATTTGTCTCTTTGATGCACATAGGTGAATAGAGGACGAAAAACGGAGTTCGTAGGACTTTGAATCGACTCAAACGGATGCCCGGATGAGAAGATATTGAAGAAATACGATTGGTATTAGTGCGGACGAGGAAAAGTATCATTTGGAGGGATTAAAGGTTACTCGAGCGCATCACTCGAGCGCCACCGCTCGAGCGCCTTACTCGAGCGCGCAAACATACAGAACCATTCTTGCGCTCGAGCAGCTCGAGCGCCACCGCTCGAGCGAATCACTCGAGCGCCCAAGAGTAACAGTGTCATTTCAGCGCTCGAGCAGCTCGAGCGCGACCGCTCGAGCGAATGCACCATTCGAGCTACACTGCTCGAGCGGGACCGCTCGAGCGTTTTGCTCGAGCGCCCATATATTTTTGCCTCCGGATTCGTATTTTCGGCCCATTAACTCCCGTTTCGACCCGTGCCTATATATATCTCGTCCAAACACGTTTTGAAGGGCCCCCAACTTTTAGAAATACTTTTAGACTTAGTTTTTGAAGAGGAGAAGAACGAGCAAGCTTTATTTTACGTTTTGTTGAGGTTTTTCATACGAATTCTAGTTTCTTTTCAATTCTTAGTTTCTTTTCATTAGTTCGTTACTTTGAACGCGTTTAAATTTCGTTTTTATCAATTCAATTTCAGTTCTTCGTATTTATTTTCTTTTAAAACCCTAGTTCATGTTTCTTATTTTCTTCGTTCAATTCAATATGTTTATGTTCGTTGTTTCTTTAATTGCTTTTAGTTTTGTTAAAACCATGTCCGGCTAAAACCCTTGCATGCTTAGGTTAGGATGAACTCGTAGAAGTAGGATGTGGGTACGTAATTAAGGTAATTCGTGACGTTAGTTTTAATTCTCTTAATTAATGAATTCTTATAATTAATCTGAACTTTACCTTTGAATTCAGTACGAAAGTGTTAGAGAGAGGACGACCGCATCACTCAATAACAATTAGTAGTCTTAACGAGAGGGTTTAGGAAAGGATAATTCATTTACCGGTTTAGCGAAGGAGGACGACCGCATCACCTTAGTTAAATTAGGGTCTCATTAATTGAGCGCTATCTATTAACTTGTTAGTGGATTAGTGAAGTCGAGTGTTAGGGTAAAGTATTAGGGTTTAGAATCTTGAGCTTTCACCTTGCATTCTTTTACTTAGGTTAATTCTTGTTTGTCACGGTTACTTTGATTATGTACCTGCTCCGTTAGTATACGTAGGGATTCCTAACCTGAGCATCACCATCTCATATCTGAAAAACACCTTAGATACTTAGTTTAATTTTCCTTTTGCATTCGTAGAGTAATTTAGTTTAGATTATTTTCTCTTTTCAAAAAACCAAAAAACATTACACTCATATTAACTACGACGCGTAGATCTTCAGGGATCTATTCGCATACATACCATCCCTTGGGTTCGATAATACTTGGTCCCTATACTTGCCCATACTACAGTGAACCCGTTCTCTTGCGGGGTAGCTACTAGTAGAAGCTAGTGTAGTCGCTTCAAGTCAATGGCGCCGTTGCCGGGGATGGCGTTGTATGTTTGAATAGGACTTGTCGATAGCTTAGTAGTTAGTAGTGGGTGATTTAATTTCTGTTTTTATTTTTATTTTTCTATCCATTCGGCAGTTGCGTTTTGATCCTTCTGCTAGTGTGTCAGGTTTATGAGAACACGCTCACAAGGGAATACGAGTGAAGAGAGATTACCTGCAGATCCTGAGACAATAGCCAGAAGGAACCGAGCCTTCTTGAGAAGGATGAACGCTGCCGACTTAGGGAAGGAACCAATGGACATCAATAATGAGTTGGACGATGCTGCCAACGATTTCAATCAGGCAGTAGACCGAGTTGAAGGCACTAGAGTTAGTGGTAGCCAGAATCAAATTCCATTAGGGGATAGCCAGAGCCTAAACCCGGATACACGAAACGTAGGGAATCCAGCTCAGAACCTTGTCCATAATCCTCCTAACAACCCTGCTTACCCACAAAACCCAAATAACCCTTTCAACAACCCAGTATACCAACATTACCCATATCCACCTTATCCTTACCCACCATACCCATACCATCCACCACCAGTCTACAACCAACCACCTGTTTACCAACCACCACCCCAACAAGTACCAGTACCTGCTGCTAATCCTCAACACGTTCCTGAGAACGTAGATCACAATATGGCTATTCGAGGGAGGTTTGCAGCACAGCCACAGCGGTACTATGATGGAGTGGCTTTACCTCCTGTTGAGGCGAACAACTTCTCGATATCCCCGGGGATTTTAAAGCTGCTTACCGAGAATCAGTTCAAGGGAGTGATCGGGAAGGAGAATCCTCATACACATCTAAGGAGTTTTCTCATGATAGCCTCCACATTTAATTACAATGGCATGTCTGAAGATGCCAAGAGGCTAAGGCTGTTCCCATTCTCACTGACGGGAATAGCTAAGGAGTGGTACGATAATACGCTCCCACGGGGAGGTATTACCACTTGGGCCGAGCTCGAGCGTCTGTTCCTCGAGCGATTCTACCCTCCATCTAGGACGATCAAGGCTAGGATTGAGATCTCTTCCTTTCGCCAGAAGCAAGGAGAGGACCTACGTCAAGCGTGGGAGAGATACTCAAACATGCTGATAGAGTGCCCGCAGCACGGGTACAATGAGGGAGACATTATGGCGTTCTTCTACAGTGGTGCCAACAAGGCGGGGCAAGACCATTTAGACGCCTGTGCGGGCGGAGCATTCCTGAACCAAGGCATAGAGAGATGTAGGGAGATCGTGGACAACATTGTCACGAATGCCGGTGCTTGGAGTGAGGATGCAGATTTGCAAAGAGTGCATCAGGTTGAGGAGGGAGAAGGAACGAGAAGGCTGCTGATGGCCATGATGGAAAAGATCAACAACCTCGAGTTGGGGAAGAGTTTGGGTGGAGAGCATGCAGTAGAGAATGAGAGAGTAGACCAGCCCAGTGGACAGCAAGAGGTAGCCAATTACATGGGAGGTCCTTATTACAATCAGAATGGCTACCAAGGTGGTGTTCAGTATGGAAGGCCTTCTTATGGTCAACCATTTGTGCATCCAGGCCCTCAGCCACTTCAAAATCAATGGAGGAACACACAAGGAGTTCAAGGAAACCAGCAGCTTCCTCAAAACACATGGAGGAGGAATGATAATTTTTCTTATGCTAACCCAAAAGCTGGTGTCACTGTTCCTGCAGGTGTTGATCCGGGGTCTAAACCTCCTGGTGGAGAAGGCGGTGCATCAACCGAGGAGATGTTGAGAGCGATCCTTCAGAAGGTGGAGGAAGGGAGCAAGCGGTTGTCATCCTTGGAGTACGATGTGAAGGAGCTGCATAAGAAGGGTGATCATCGTGATCAAGAGCTCCAGAAGATGAACGTTGAGTGGACCAGAACTCAACAAGAGAACAATCGAAGGTTCACCTCTTTAGAGCTCCAGATGAGCCAAATTGCAAAGTCCGTGAATAGAATGCCGGAGGGGAACTCAAAAGAGCAGTGCAAGGCGATCCAGCTGAGAAGTGGAACCAACTACGAAGGTCCCGAGATGCCTGCTGATTCTGAGACGCCCCAAGAAGAGATTGAGCCTAAAGGAGATGAAGTTGAGAAGGGGATTGAAAGTGAAGGAATTGAGAAGAGTGAGAGAGTTCCTAAGTGGAAGAAGGCAAAGGAAGCAAGGGAGAAAATGAAAGTGACCGAGCGAGATGAATGGGGGGTACCCAAATCTGTGATACCCGTCCCGTATCCACAACGCTTCATGAAAAAGAAGCTTGATGAGAAATTTGCTAAGTTCCTTGATGTTTTTAAACAATTGCATATTAATATTCCTTTTTATGATGCTTTGGAACAGATGCCGCACTATGCGAAGTTTTTGAAGGACTTGATTGCAAAAAGACGGCGAGTAGATGAGCCGAAGTTGGTGCAGCTGAACCACGAGGTGAGTGCACTAGTGCACAAGGCGCTTCCACCAAAGCTGAAGGATCCCGGGAGTTTCACGATCCTGTGTGACATTGGGAACGAGATCAAAAAGGGAGCGTTGTGCGACCTCGGGGCAAGCATCAATCTCATGCCCTTGTCGCTTTTCAAG
The DNA here is from genome assembly GCA_947034835.1 of Ballota nigra. NCBI lineage: Eukaryota > Viridiplantae > Streptophyta > Magnoliopsida > Lamiales > Lamiaceae > Ballota > Ballota nigra. The sequence continues at coordinate 82,700,040 of OX344720.1, read as the reverse complement.
AAGTTGGAAGGTGTTGAACTCCAACCCACAATGATGACGCTTCAACTTGCCGACCGGTCTATTACTCGACCTCAAGGTGTGGTTGAAGACGTCCTCGTGAGAGTTGGAGATCACATCTTTCCAGCCGACTTTGTAGTGCTAGAGATGGAGGAAGATGAGCACGTACCCCTGATCTTGGGAAGACCGTTCTTAGCTACGGCGGGGATGGTGCTAGACGTGGCAAATGGGAAGATTACATTGAAGGTTGACGATCAAGAAGTGAAGATCTCCCTATATGAAGCCATGAAACACCCTAGGGAGGATGAGAGCTTGTATTGCATGGATGCAATTGATCCTCGTGTTGAAGACACGCATTCTCTCCCTAATCTTTCTCATATTCATGATTTTGTTAGTCCTTCAATTGATAATTTAACCCATGAGCGTTATGATCTTGATTATTTTGATAGGGATGAAGTGAAGAAGTTGAAGGATGAAGAGGTGAAGAAAGTGGACGTGGTCCAGTTAGAAGGGAAAGGAGGAGTTAAGAAGAAAAAATCCAAATTCAAGAAATTGTTTAGTAAGACTCCTCCAGATAGAGGCAAGAAGGAGTTGAGACCCATAACACTTGGGGATGAGAAGAGAGCAAAAGAGCTCATGATGGAGGGGCATCAAGGAAAAGAATGCAAACACCACTCTTATGAGAGTGAGGGAGGTAAATTTGAGTATGATGTCCCATAAGCTCCTTTGAGCTTGGTCCGGCATGAGGACCTTAAAAATAGCGCTGAATGGGAGGCAACCCATTTTTATTTGCTTTTGAGTGTTTTTAGTTATTTTCCTTTTATGTTACTAGGATGTTGTCGAGTCGTATGTTTAACCTCGTACTCGAGAGTTTTATTTTGTAGGCTTGTCTCGAAAGGAGTAAAGGTATCATGGAGTTATTTAGATTGAAGGAACCAACTTGAGACAAGGGAGTGTGCAAAGCTTTTGAGAGAAACTGAATTGTTCGGTTGAGGTAACCCACAACCCCAAACTTAGACCTCTAGCAAGGTCGAAGTTTGGGGGGGTGGAGTTTTTTTATGTTTCTTGTTACATTGCACATGCATGCACCCCTTATCTTTGAGTTGAGTTAGTTATTTTGTGCCTTGAGATGCTCCTTGGGCTTTTATTAATTTGTTTTGTTACTCAATATTTTATGCCTATCAATCACCTTATGCTTGTTGATTGCTATCTTTGAGTATGATTTGATGAGTAGGGTGAATTGTGAGGCTGAGTTAGGAGTTTTCTTGTGTGAGTGTTTGAGTTTGAGCTGATTAGGGAGGGAACCCGTATGCTTATGAGTTTTCTTTTGAGTACTTGTGTGATGAGAGTGAGAATGCACTAGGACAAGCTTGGATGTGAAAGCCGTGAGCTTTTGAGCCTTACGAGATTTAAATGCATGATTTAATCTCTTCGTTTGTGAGTGAATCGTCACCTTAGAGGATGCTAGAACTTGCATGTGCTCTTGCTTCTTGATTGTGTCTAGTTTGATATGCCGAATGTGATCTTAGGCCATCATTGATTTTATTGAGTCACTTAGCCAAAATTTTCCTTACCAATGACATTGATCCCTTGTTAGCCCCTTTGAGCCTAAAGCCTATTTTATTTGCTAGCACATATGAACACTATTCCAATTCCTAAGCCTTTTTGTCCCAATTTGAGTGGAGAATAGGAAAGTGTGAATGTTAAGGGATTGATTTGAGTTGAAAAAGGAGAGTTATTGAAGGTTGAGTGGTGATAAAATAAGGGTGTGAATGAAATTTGAGTTGTGGGAAAGAAAAAAAATTGAGAATGAGCAAAAAGAAAAAAATGAGCTCATGTGTTTGTGCGAAAAAGAAAAAAAGTGAAGTGATTGAAAAAGAGAGTGAGAAAGAAAAAAATTGAAGTGTTGAGAGAAGTGGAATTGAAAAAGTGTTGATTGAATATATTTGAAGTGATTCTGTTCCTAATCTCAAAGTGCCAAAGTTGATTTTTCTATTCTCCATTCACTTGAGTCACTTACCCCATATTGTTATCCCACCTGTCCAAAGAGCCTACATTACAACCTTGAGAAAAGTCCTTTGTGATTCGGCATTGATTTCTAGAATGTGGTCGGAGTTGAGAGTGCTTGCAAGCCTATGGCTGCCAATATGTGTGATTGATTGATTGAGTGAGTCCCTTAAACACTGTTATACACTTGTAAGGGAGTGAAACACATCGTTGAGTGCACATCCATGTTTGATCTTGGTGTTTCTTGTTATTGTTGCATGAGTACGATAAAAGAAAGTGAGTGAGTATACGGGTGATTGATCTTTGAAGCTTGAGTTCAATTACTTGCATGATTTGATTCTTGATTCATTCCTAACAATTTCACTTGACTTATTATTTCGTTGCTTGAGGACAAGCAACATGGTAAGTTTGGGGGGGTTGATTAGGCGTGAAATTGTTATGTTTTGGAGCCCAATTTACTCATGTTTTGAGTGTTTTCGATTAGTGCTTAGAGTCAAATGAGCATCATTTCTATACATTGATAAATTTGTCTCTTTGATGCACATAGGTGAATAGAGGACGAAAAACGGAGTTCGTAGGACTTTGAATCGACTCAAACGGATGCCCGGATGAGAAGATATTGAAGAAATACGATTGGTATTAGTGCGGACGAGGAAAAGTATCATTTGGAGGGATTAAAGGTTACTCGAGCGCATCACTCGAGCGCCACCGCTCGAGCGCCTTACTCGAGCGCGCAAACATACAGAACCATTCTTGCGCTCGAGCAGCTCGAGCGCCACCGCTCGAGCGAATCACTCGAGCGCCCAAGAGTAACAGTGTCATTTCAGCGCTCGAGCAGCTCGAGCGCGACCGCTCGAGCGAATGCACCATTCGAGCTACACTGCTCGAGCGGGACCGCTCGAGCGTTTTGCTCGAGCGCCCATATATTTTTGCCTCCGGATTCGTATTTTCGGCCCATTAACTCCCGTTTCGACCCGTGCCTATATATATCTCGTCCAAACACGTTTTGAAGGGCCCCCAACTTTTAGAAATACTTTTAGACTTAGTTTTTGAAGAGGAGAAGAACGAGCAAGCTTTATTTTACGTTTTGTTGAGGTTTTTCATACGAATTCTAGTTTCTTTTCAATTCTTAGTTTCTTTTCATTAGTTCGTTACTTTGAACGCGTTTAAATTTCATTTTTATCAATTCAATTTCAGTTCTTCGTATTTATTTTCTTTTAAAACCCTAGTTCATGTTTCTTATTTTCTTCGTTCAATTCAATATGTTTATGTTCGTTGTTTCTTTAATTGCTTTTAGTTTTGTTAAAACCATGTCCGGCTAAAACCCTTGCATGCTTAGGTTAGGATGAACTCGTAGAAGTAGGATGTGGGTACGTAATTAAGGTAATTCGTGACGTTAGTTTTAATTCTCTTAATTAATGAATTCTTATAATTAATCTGAACTTTACCTTTGAATTCAGTACGAAAGTGTTAGAGAGAGGACGACCGCATCACTCAATAACAATTAGTAGTCTTAACGAGAGGGTTTAGGAAAGGATAATTCATTTACCGGTTTAGCGAAGGAGGACGACCGCATCACCTTAGTTAAATTAGGGTCTCATTAATTGAGCGCTATCTATTAACTTGTTAGTGGATTAGTGAAGTCGAGTGTTAGGGTAAAGTATTAGGGTTTAGAATCTTGAGCTTTCACCTTGCATTCTTTTACTTAGGTTAATTCTTGTTTGTCACGGTTACTTTGATTATGTACCTGCTCCGTTAGTATACGTAGGGATTCCTAACCTGAGCATCACCATCTCATATCTGAAAAACACCTTAGATACTTAGTTTAATTTTCCTTTTGCATTCGTAGAGTAATTTAGTTTAGATTATTTTCTCTTTTCAAAAAACCAAAAAACATTACACTCATATTAACTACGACGCGTAGATCTTCAGGGATCTATTCGCATACATACCATCCCTTGGGTTCGATAATACTTGGTCCCTATACTTGCCCATACTACAGTGAACCCGTTCTCTTGCGGGGTAGCTACTAGTAGAAGCTAGTGTAGTCGCTTCAAGTCAGCACCCGTGAGCAAGAATACTGATGCACGATATTTGATCACCCCGGATGATGGTTGGGATCATAACTGCACAAGAATAAGCAAGGGTGTAAAAAATGAAGTACCCAGGGCGAAGAGAAACATATGTTTCGAAGCGGCCCTTATCCCATCCTAGATAGGTTGGGTCAGAAGCAGGACCTGTTGGAGTTATACGTGAAAGTATTCTTTTACTTTGTATAACTCATGTATTAAACACTTGTTTATGAGAATAATTATTTTATCACATTTGCTTTAGATATGATTGAATGTTGAATATTTATTGCAACCAGTTCATTATAAATAGTACATGTTACATTGTAGTTAATGTGGTGATACCCGATCACGGAAGATCACATTAATGGTTTCCTTGTAACTAAATGTACAAATTCACGACCTAGGTGGAATTGAACAATCTATCTCAGATTGGCTTGTCTTGACTAAGAGATTACACTAGCACATTTAGTATGTGTTGAAGAGGACCTACAGCGAGGATAAATTCTTCTGTTCTGAAATGTGAAGAATTAGACCTCAGTGGTTATTGATTTCTTAATCTCCATCACTTAAATAGGACTGTGTGTGCTTAATGGTTACTGCTTTGATTCATGTTGGGTGAGAATTATCATGACTTCGAACTTTGTGTTTTTTGCAATAATATTAATCATACGACGGTTGCTAAGATTTAATACGGAGAAATGCGTGCGAGTACGGCTCGTGTGATTTGTCCCCTTGGTGGGCTCAGAAGTTTTATCGTACTAAATCTTGCAAGTGAAGAATCGGTTTCTTCGGTATGGATAATAATGTTGAGTTGTCTTTACTCCAAGGTGAAATATATTAATTAATTTAGAGCTATTCAGAAGCTTAATTAATTAATGGACTTGATAATCTTAAATGCGGGAAATAATAACCGGGAGCCCTTATTATCGTAATATGGATTAAGATGGATAGTGCAATATTAATTTATTAGTGGTAATAATTAATATTAATGGGCTGAATTATATTACGGCTCAATATTGAAATTCAGAAGTCCATTAGGAGGTCCAATCTTAATTCTCCTTAAGGCCCCTCAAGTAGCCCCTCAAGTAGCCCAATAATGATAAGGTGATTAAAATAAAAAGAAAATATATTGCTGATTTTTCTATGTATTTTTCGAAAATTGCAATATTAGGAGAGAAAAGATTTTGTTGATTTTCTTGGAAATATATTATGAAAGATAAGTATTCTTGGAATACAAGATTATTTCATATATTCAAGAAGATCCAAATCTTGGATTCTTTTTCTATGATTTTCGAAAATTATAAGCTTATAAAGTGAGTGAGATTTTTGTGGAATATTTTATTATGGAGAAAATAATTTATGAGATATATTCAAGATTTCTTAGAGACTAAGAAAAGATTTTCTCCAGGCCCATAAAATATGAAAATTTCGGCCATCACCTCTTATAAATAGGGGGTGATTATTTCATCCCCAAGTACATAATTCCATGTGTTGGAAAAATCAAGAGCATATATATTTTTCTTTTTCCTTAGTTATTTAAATTGCTTGAAAGCACTTCCCACCGGTGATCAAGCAAGGCGAAAGGGAAATACTTGAGAAGGTCTTTGGGTTGGTAGCGCGTTCGTAATTGTCCCGTGATAATCAAAGGTCATATCTACGAGAGGTACGTAATCACATAATCTCTTAGTTTTTCTGCTATAGATTTTATGTGAATTAATTCAACTTGCATGATGATAAAATTATTGTTGGAATTATTATTTGAATTAATTAGGATTAACTCATGCTAGTAATAATTGAATTTAAATTCGTATTTAATTAGCTTCCCCCTAAGGGGCAGTGATTACAACGCACCAAAAGTGCCTAAGTGAGATGGAGAACAAAATAGAGGCTAAGGACTCGCTGTCCAAGCACTCTACCTTAGGGAATGATGTCTCTCACTCGATATTGAGCACGCCAAAGTGCAAGCCAAAGTCACTCCCCCATCAAACTCCCCTTTACGAGGAAATGACGGATCTAAAAATACGCTCAACAAATATCAGATCTACATGATGGGACGGGGCGCATCTGACTCCATGAAGTGCCGCCAATTCCCTTTTAGAGGGAGTTAGCCCACAAGTGGTACGCCAACTTACCCTCACACTTCATCCAAAGCTTCGCCGACTGAGCAAAAAGTTTGTTACCTACTTCATGATCAAAATTATCTGACCTGAAGGCTGACATAGGTTGATGAACATCAAGCAAGTGGACGATGAATTTGATGAAACTTACATCGACCGCGTCGACGAGATCATTCTCACCGGTGAGCCCATCAGCGATGAGCTCGCACTCTACTCCACTCTCAATAGCTTCGCTGCCCTCTCTCCCATATTTCAATATCTCTCCAAACAGCTCCCCATCACCTACACCGAGTTCTGAGGTAGGGCGGCAGAGATGATTTGCCGCCAAAAGCTTCTGACACAAAGATTTGGAAAGTCCATGGAGGAGACGAAGGAGGAGGCTAGGCCGCAAGCTTCCCCCCAACAAACAAGGAATCAATCCAATGCCCGTAAGGCGGGAAACAAAGCATCGGGAACTTTAAAAAAAATTGAGAATGAGACGAATGAGCAACTCCTCTAAGTATTGAAAAGTACCCCTGCATACGTCTTCAACGCCATCCAGCACTCTGACATGCTGGAAAAGCCAAAGGCTATACACCACAAAGGAAGGATGGATAGAGTGAAATGGTGCGCCTTCCACGATGTACCTGGGCACAACACGAGCGAGTGTCTAGATCTCCTTCGCCAATTGTGGAAGTTGTTCGAAGGAGGAAAACTAATTGACTACATCAAGAAGTCGATACCTCATCAGGCCGAGCAAACCATGGGCTGCCTCGTCCACAGAAGCCTCAAGTGGCCCAACAAGCTCCATACGTGGCCTACGTAGAGGACGACGATGGTGAGGACAATGAAGATGATATCCCTCTAATTTGAGCAGGGGGACGAGTGAACACTCTGCAGGGGGGAAGAACCCTGGGAGGCCTAGTTCTAATCTCGACGATGTCGAACCCCAAACAAAAGACAGAGGTCAGGGCTTTTGAGAATGTCCACATAATCACCCATCTGGAGCCAACCATTTCCAAGACTTCTGTGATCACATTCACTAATGCCGATCGGGAAGAGGTCCATGGCCCAAAGAATGACGCTCTCGTCATCTCCACCAAGATCATCGACATCACCGTGGATTGCATCTTGGTGGACAATGGTTATTTTTGCAACATCATTTTCAAGTCGGCCCTCGACCACATGGGGAGTTGCAAGCTTCATTAAGCCATTCAATACCATCATAAAGGGCTTTGGGGACACGGTCGTCTAAGTCTATGGAAAGATCAAGCTGCCGGTGGAGCTCGTTTGCCACGATAAAGAAGATGTAAAAATCACTAAGCAGCTAGATTTTGTAATAGTCAACCAGCCGAACATGTATAACGATTTTCTTGGTTGTCCTTTCCTAGAAATTTTTGAGGCAGTTGCCTCGTCCTACTTTTACTGTATCAAGTTCTCTAATACGGAGGACCTAGTTAGTTCGGTAAAAGGGGAACAAAAATGAAAAGAAAATATTTGAACTACTCGTGCCCTGTTTCAATTTCTGCACCTACTTTTCACATTCTTGTAATCGTCGAAGAGCTAGACCTCAGCACCGGATACGAGCTTTTGGTCAAGAAACACATAGAAAAAAAATGGAAATCAACCTCGTCGAGACGGTTGTTGACGATATGGAGCCTAGAATAGGCTTCGAGCCTACTCCAATTGATCTCGATCCACGAGACGAGTTTAAGGATCCAAGGGGGATAAGAAAAATAACCCCCGTAGAGGAACTTGAACACATCTTTATGGATCCATCTCGGCCTAGACTAAAAGTGACCATCGGATCCCAGATCCCAACAGAAATGAAAGCTGAGATTATCAACTTTCTAAAGAATAACATTGATATCTTTGCATGGTTACACCAAGACATGGTCGGCATTGACCCAAAGCATGTTTGCCACCACTTAAAAATCGACCCAAAGAAGAATCCAATCCACTAAAAGGTGAGGAAATTCGGCCCAGAGAAGTACGAGACTTTGGTCGTCGAAGTCAAAAAGTTACTCAACAACAAGTTAATTGAACAAGCCGAGGACGAACCACAATGGGTCTCCAATATTGTGCTCATAAAAAAGGCGAATAACTCTTGGAGGTTGTGCATATATTTCACATATTTGAATACGGAGTGCTCAAAAGACTATTTTCCAATGCCAAACATCAACCATTTGGTAGACAACACTGCCGGTCACAAGATGATGTCCTTTATGGACGCATTCACTGGCTACCACCAAATTCGGATGGCAAAAAAGAATATCAAACATACATCGTTCCACACCTAGAAAAATATATTTTCTTGGCTATGTTGGGGAAATCGGGGTGCCCGGATCTAGTGCTGTTATTCGAGCCGAGCGAAATCGAGTACTTGATACTCGAGCTCGGCTCGAGCTCTTATCGAGTCGAGTCGAGCTCGGCTCGATAACATTAACGAGTAATAATTCGAGCTCGGCTCGGCTCGTTAACGAGTGTAACGAGCCTATCGAGCCCATCGAGTCGAGCCGAGCCGAGCCTATCGAGCCTAATGGAATTTTAAGAAAAATCTTAGTTATCGAGCCTAACGAGCCAGCTCGGTTGGGCTCGTTAAGAAATCGAGTATTTTTCGAGCTCGAGCTCGAGCTCGTTTAACCTAACGAGTCGAGCCGAGTCGAGCCTTAACGAGCTGAGCCGAGCCGAGCTCACGAGCAGCTCGTTTCGTGTAACAGCTCTACCCGGATCTATTCGGGATGATATTTAAATACGAATTTAAAATTAATTATTACTAGCATGAATTAATCCTAATTAATTCAAATAATAATTCCAACAACACGTTTGTCATCATGCATAAGAATTAATTCACATAAAATCCTATAGCGGAAAATCTAGGAATTTATGCGATTACGTACCTCTTGTAGTTATGGCCTTTGAGAATAATGGAACAAGTTTCGACGATGCTATCAACCGAAAGACCTTCTCAAGTATTTCCTTTAGCCTTGTTCGTCCACCGGTGGGAAGTGATCAACGAACAATTAATAATACGAAGAAAGAAGAAAGATATATGTTGCTCTTAATTTTTCCAACTCATGGAACTTGTAAACTGGGGATGAAAATATCACCTCCTATATATAGGAGTGAAGGCTGATTTTTGCTAGTGGAAAAGTGGAGGAAAAAAATATTTTCTTGATCTCCAAAAAATCTTGAATATATCCCACATATTCTTTTCTCCATAATAATATATTCCACAAAAATCTCACCCTTCTTATTGTTATAGAATTTTCGAAAATTATGAGGATGAATAACAACCACATATTCTTTTCTCCGTAGTAAAATATTCCACAAAAATCTCACCCTTCTTATTGTTATGGGGTTTTCGAAAATTATGAGGATGAATAACAAAATTTGGATTCTTCTTGAATTTATGAGATAATCTTATATTTCAAAAAACACATATCTTCCATAATATCTTTTCAAAAATATCAACAAAATCTTTTCTCTTTCTTTAATTTTCAATATTTTCGAAAAATACTATAACAAATATCTAGGTGGGAGATTTCTTGAATTTAATGAGATAATCTTGTATTCCAAGAATACCTATCTTCATTCCATAACAAAATTCAAAGAAAATCTTTCTCCCCTTATTTATTAATTTTCGAAAAATATAAGGAAAATAAGCAGCAATATTTTTCTTTTATTTTAATCATCTTATTATTATTGGGCTACTTAAGGGGCCTTTAGGAGAATTAAGATTGGACCTCCAATGGTTTTCTGAATTTCAATATTGAGCCACAATATAATTCAGCTCATTAATATTAATTAATACCACTATCAAATTAATATTGCAGTATCCATCTTAATCCACATTACGATAATATGAGCTCCCGATTATTATTTCTCGTGTTTAAAATTATCTAGTCCTGAGCTTCTGAATAGCTCTAGATTAATTAATAGCTTGTGCCTTGAAGTAAAAAAACTCAATATTATTATCCGTATCGGAAAAATAATTTTCACTTGCAAGATTTGGTACGATAAAACTTCTGAGCCCACCAAGGGGACAAATCACACAAGTCGTACTTGTACACGTTTCTCCGTATTAAATCTTAGCAACTGTCATATGATTAATATTATTGCCGAAAACACAAGGTATCGAAGTCACGATGATTCTCACCCAACATGTATCAAAACAATAAGTATTAACCACACACGGTCCTATTTAAGTAACAGGATTAAGAAATGAACAACCACTGAGGTCTAATTCTTCCCCGTTTTGAACAGAATAATTTATCCTCGCAGTAGGTCCTCTCCAGCACATACAAAATGTGTTAGTGCAATGTCTTGGTCAAGACATGCCAATCTAAGAACTACACCTCAATCTTTCACAGTGGATTGTTCAATTCCACCTAGATCATGAATTTGTACATTTAGTTACAAGGAACTGTTAATGTGATCTTCTGTGATCTGGTATCACCACACTAACTACAATGTAACTGACTTGAAGCGATTTTACTAACTTCTACTAGTCGCTTACCCGCAAGCGGACGGGTTCACTGTAGTATAAGTACGTATAATGACCAAGTAGTATCGAACCCAAGGGATGGTGTATATGCGAATAGATCCCTGAAGATCTACGCGTCGTAGTTAATATGAGTGTATTGTTTTTGGATTTTTTTGAAAGAGTAATTAAACTAAATTGAAATTATCCTACGAATGCAAAAGGAAAATTAAACGAAATATTAAAAGGTGTGTTTTCAAATATGAGATGGTGATGCTTAAGATAGGAATCCCTACGTATACTAACGGAGCAGGTACATAATCAAAATAACTGTGACACACAAGAATTAACCTAAGTCTAAGAATGCCAGGTGAAAGCTCAAGATTCTAAACCCTAATACTTTACCCTAACACTCGACTTCACTAATCTACTAACAAGTTAATAGATTGTGCTCAATTAATGAGACCCTAATTTAACTAAGGTGATGCGGTCGTCCTCCTTCGCTAAACCGGTAGATGAATTAACCTTTCCTAAACTCTCTCGTTAAGTCTACTCGTTGTTAAAGAGTGATACGGTCGTCCTCTCTCTAACACCTTTTGAACAAAATTCAAGAGCGAAGTCTAGATTAATTTTAAGAATTCATTAACCAAGAGAATTAAAACCTAACGTCACAAGTTACTCTAACTACATACCCACAACCTACTTCTACGAGTTCATCCTACCCTAAGCATGCAAGGGTTTTAGCTAGACATGGTTTTAATAAACATAAAAGCAATAGAAGAAACGACGAACATAAACATAATGAATTGAAGAACGAAAATATGAAACATGAACTAGGGTTTAAAGAAATAAATACTAAGAACTGAAATTTAATTAATTAAAACGAAGTTTCAAAGTATTTAAAGAAATCAAACTAATGAAAAGGAACATAAGAAACGAAAAGAAACTAAGAATTCTTATGAAAAACCTCAACAAAACGTAAGTAAACTTGCTTCTCTCCTTCCTCTCCAAAAACTAAGTATAAAAGTGATTTCTAAGTTCGGGGATCTTGTGGTCGTGTTTGGAAGAGGTATATATAGGCACAGGTCGAAACGGGAGTTAATGGGCCGAAAATACGCATCCGGAGGCAAAAATCCGAAGTTGCTCGAGCAAAACGCTCGAGCGGTCCCACTCGAGTAGTGTAGCTCGAATGACACAATCGCTCGAGCGGTTTCGCTCGAGCCGGTCGAGCGCTGAAATTACACTGTGTTGGGATATGTTTAGTTTTGATGATTTTCCAAAACATGTAATAGGTTTGAAAGCAGTCAGGATAGTATCCTTTAGATCAGGTCAGGCTAGGTTAGCTCTCAGTAGAACAGGTTGCTCAGTTGAGGGGGAACTCAGCAAGGGGGAACTTCTCAACACAGCCTGAAGATATCAAGATGACAACCAGAAGAGCTAACTGAAGACCTGCCATCAACCTGAACCAATGGAGAAGCCTGAAGGAAGTCCCACTGAGTGTAAGTCAGGCTGATCTAAGCCAAGTCTGGTGGACCACTCAGTGAAGAGCCTGATCAGGAGGATCAGTGCTGCACCAAGTAGGCCTGAAGGAGTCAGACTACTGTGGTCAGGGAAGTTTGTCATCCAGCCTTATGACAAACTTCTTGGAGTGATCTTCAAACAGTCTCTGAAGGACAACTGCACTGAGGACGAGTCAGTCCACTGAAGATCAGAGTCAGTGAAGGAGGAAGCCACCTAAAGTCAGTGGGTCTTGGTCAACCCACTGAGTCAAAGATCCGTGAATTCAGGCCACGTGGACCAATCAACACGAGGCAGCAACTCTGACACTGACAAAGGCCGCATTCCAAGAAAAGTGGTTGAAACCATTTAATGCTGGATTCAAATGTATTTCCTCTCTAACGGATACATTTGAATCCCCATTATATATACAAGTTCATAGTTGCGTAGTTGGGTGTGTTGTGTTGTTGTAAGAATTGTAAGAAAACAAACACCTACGAGCTGTGAGGGTGTGGGTAGTAGCATACGTGCATGGGAGTTATAAGGAGGGTTTACTCACATCTTAAACACTGGCCATTAGGGTCTTCAAATATACACATATGAGTGTTCAGCTTGTAACTCTAGGCTTAGAGAGGTTTTCCCTATCTTAGCTATTGGCTAACACATTGTAAAGGGAAAACCTCATCTAGTTGGAGAAAACCCTAACCAAACTAAACCCTTTCAGAAGATTGTTAGGTTTGTAGTGAGGTGAGGAGGGCAGCCCAGGGAGTGGCGTGAGTCCAGTTGTAAGTGCACCTTGGCACGTTAAAAACAAGAATCCAAAGGAGTGGATTTCCTGTTGAATCAGGTCGTGGATGTAAGAGCTTGAGTCTCCGAACCACGTTAAACCAAGTGTTATTATCTGGAATGTCTTTTCTTCTAAAGTATTGCGAAGAATTGCTCACTGAGAGCATTGTTTAAAAAAAAGGAACTTTGGTTAAGCATTCAGGTCAGGGAGATTTCATCTCCTTGACCAGATCAGGCTAGGCACTCGAGAGTTCAGTCTCTCGAGTCACTGCCTTGTTGAGAGCCTGAGCTTTCAAGTCTCATCACTGACTTGATAGCTCTGACTCTCAGCAACGCAGTGACTTGAGTATTCCATCACTGAACTAAGTCAGGGTGCAAGCTGTGATTTGATAACGCACTCGAGAGTTCAGCATCTCAAGCCACTGTCCTTGCTCAGAGCATGAGTCTCCGAGCCTTCTCACTGACTTGATAACTCAGCCTCTGAGCAGAGCAGTGACTTGAGTATCTCTCACTCTTGCTGAACTCCCTGAGGAAAAAGGTTTAAAAAAAATAAAAAATTTGCTCCTGAATTCCCATTTTGCCCTTCGAAAACAGGACCATCACACTGTATGTTTTGGGCGCTCGAGCAATTCGCTCGAGCGGTGGCGCTCGAGCTGCTCGAGCGCAAGAAAAGTTCTGTAAGTCTTAGGCGCTCGAGCAATGCGCTCGAGCGGTGGCGCTCGACCCAGTCACTCGAGTGACTTCCAACTCATCCCAACTAATACTTTTCCTCGTCCGCACTAATACCAATCGTATTTCTTCAATATCTTCTCATCCGGGCATCCGTTTGAGTCGATTCAAAGTCCTACGAACTCCGTTTTTCGTCCTCTATTCACCTATGAGCATCAAAGAGACAAATTCATTAATGTATAGAAATAGTACTCATTTGGCTCTAAAAACTCAATAAATTCGACCAAAACTAGGGCGTTTCTAGCTACGAATCATGACAATTTCACGCCCAATCAACCCCCCCAAACTTACCATATTGCTTGTCCCCAAGCAATGAAATACTAAGTCAAGTGAAATTGTTAGGAATGAGTAAAAAAAATCAATCATGCAAGCTAATGAACTCAAGCTTCAAAAGTTAATCACCCGTATACTCACTCACTTTCTTTTATCGTACTCATGCAACAATGACAAGAAACACCAAGATCAAGCATGGATGTGCACTCAACGATGTGTTTCGCTCCCTCACAAGTGTATAACAATGATCAAGGGACTCACTCAAACAATCAATCACACAAATTGGCAGCCATAGGCTTGTAAATGCTCTTAACTTCGACCGTACTCTAGAAATCAATGCCGAATCAAAAAGGACTTTTCTCAAGGTTGTAATGTAGGCTCTTTGGACAGGTGGGATAACAATATGGGTAAGTGACTCAAGTGAATGGAGAATAGAAAGTCAAACTTTAGTACTTCGAGATTAGAAACAGACTACTTCAAACATATTCAATCAACACACTTTCAATTCCAATTCTCTCAACACTTCAATTTTTTTCTAACTCTTTTCACTTTTTTTTTTCAATCACTTTACTTTCTTTTTCTTTTTCGCACACACACATGAGCTCAATTTTTCTTTTGCTCATTCTCAATTTTTTTGTTCTTTCCCACAACTCAAATCTCATTCACACCCTTATTTTATCACCACTCAACCATCATAATTCCCTTTTTCTCAACTCAACTCACTCCCTTCAACATTCACACTTTCCTATTCTCCACTCAAATTGGGATAAAAAGGCTTAGGAACTGGAACAGTGTTTAAATGTGCTAGCAAATAAAATAGGCTTTAGGCTCAAAGGGACTAACAAGGGATCAATGTCATTGGTAAGGAAAATTTTGGCTAAGTGACTCAATTAAATCAAAGATGGCCTAAGATCACATTCGGCATATCAAACTAGACACAATCAAGAAGCAAGAGCACACACAAGTTCTAGCATCCTCTAAGGTGACGATCCACTCACAAACGAAGAGATTAATTAATGCATCTAAATCTCATAAGGCTCAAAAGCTCACGGCTTTCACATCCATGCTAGTCCAAGTGAATTCTCACTCTCATCTCACAAATACTCAAAGGAAAAATTCACAAGCATACAAGTTCTTTCTCAAATCAGCTCAAACTCAAACACTCACACAAAAACATTTCTAACTCACCCTTACAACTCACTCTACTCATCAAATCATACTCAAAGATAGCAATCAACAAGCATAAGATGATTGATAGGCATGAAATATGCAATAGCGAGTCAAATCAAAATCACCCCAAGGAGTATCTCAACAATCTAATAATCAATCAAACTCAACTCAAAGATAAGGGCGTGCATGCATGTGCAATGTAACAAGAAACATAAAAAAAACTCCACCCCCCCAAACTTCGACCTTGCTAGAGGTCTAAGTTTGGGGTTGTGGGTTACCTCAACCAAATAATTCCGTTTCTCTCAATAGTTTTGCACACTCCCTTGTCTCAAGTTGGTTCCTTCAATCTCCACTCCTTTGGCACTCCTTCGAGACAAGCCTACAAGCAACTTACTCAAATACGAGGTTAAACATACGACTCAAAATAACTCCCTAATAACAAAAAAAACTCAAAGCAAATAAATAAAAAAATAATGGGTTGCCTCCCATTCAGCGCTATTTTTAAGGTCCTCATGCCGGACCAAGCTCAAAGGAGCTTATGTGACATCATACTCAAATTTACCTCTCTTACTCTCATAAGAGTGGTGTTTGAACTCCTTTCCTTGATGTCCCTCCATCATGAGTTCCTTTCCTCTTTTCTCATTCCCAAGTGTTATGGGTCTCAACTCCTTCTTTCCTTTATCTGGAGGAGTCTTACCAAACAAGTTCTTGAATTTTGACTTCTTCTTCTTAACTCCTCCTTTTCCCTCTAGCTGTACCACGTCCACTTTCTTCACCTCTTCATCCTTCAACTTCTTCACTTTATCCCTATCAGAATAATCAAGATCATAATGCTCATGGGTTAAATAATCACGTGAAGGACTAACAAAATCATGAGTATGAGAAAGATTAGGGATAGAAGGTGTGTCTTCAACACGAGGATCAATTGCATCCATGCAATACAAGCTCCCGTCCTCCCTCGGGTGCTTCATGGCTTCATATAGGGAGATCTTCACTTCTTGATCATCAACCTTCAATGTAATCTTCCCATTTGCCACGTCTAGCACCATCCCCGCCGTAGCTAAGAACGGTCTTCCCAAGATCAATGGAACGTGCTCATCTTCCTCCATCTCTAGGACTACAAAGTCGGCTGGAAAAATGTG
This sequence comes from Ballota nigra, assembly GCA_947034835.1. Classification (NCBI taxonomy): domain Eukaryota; kingdom Viridiplantae; phylum Streptophyta; class Magnoliopsida; order Lamiales; family Lamiaceae; genus Ballota; species Ballota nigra. The sequence continues at coordinate 82,683,788 of OX344720.1, read as the reverse complement.
ATCTCCAACTCTCACTAGGACGTCTTCAACCACACCTTGAGGTCGAGTAATAGACCGATCGGCGAGTTGAAGCGTCATCATTGTGGGTTGAAGTTCACCACCTTCCAACTTCTTAAAAAGCGACAACGGCATAAGATTGATGCTCGCTCCAAGGTCACACAACGCTCCCTTCTTGATCCCGTTCCCAATGTCACATAAGATCGTGAAGCTCCCGGGATCCTTCAGCTTTGGAGGAAGCGCCTTGTGCACTAATGCACTCACCTCGTGGTTCAACTGCACCAACTTTGGCTCATCCACTCGCCGCCTTTTCACGATCAAATCCTTCAGAAACTTTGCATAATGCGGCATCTGTTCCAAAGCATCATAAAAAGGAATGTTAATGTGAAGTTGTTTAAAAACATCAAGAAATTTTGCAAATTTTTCATCAAGCTTCTTTTTCATGAAGCGTTGTGGATATGGGACTGGTATCACAGATTTGGGTACCCCCCATTCATCTCTTTCTATTTCTTTCACTTTATCCCTTGCTTCCTTTGCCTTCTTCCACTTAGGAACTCTCTCACCCTTCTCAATGCCTTCCTCTTCAAGCTCTTTGCTCGCTTGAGTGCTTTCACCCTCAACTCCTTTCTCAACTTCTTTCTCCTCAGTCTCAACTTCATCCCCTTTAGGCTCAATCTCTTCTTGGGGCGTCTCAGAATCAGCAGGCATCTGAGAACCTTCATAAGTGGTTCCACTTCTCAGCTGGATCGCCTTGCACTGCTCTTTCGAGTTCCCCTCCGGCATTCTATTCACTGACTTTGCAATCTGGTTCATCTGGAACTCTAAAGAAGTGAACCTTCGATTGTTCTCTTGTTGAGTTCTAGTCCACTCAACGTTCATCTTCTGGAGCTCTTGATCTCGATGATCACCCTTTTTATGAAACTCCTTCACATCGTACTCCAAGGATGACAACCTCTTACTTCCTTCCTCCACCTTCTGAAGGACCGCTCTCAACATCTCCTCGGTTGATGCACCGCCTTCTCCACCAGGAGGTTTAGCCCCCGGGTCAACACATGCAGGAACAGTAACACCAGCTTTTGGGTTAGCATAAGAAAAGTTCTCATTCTTCCTCCATGTGTTTTGAGGAGGCTGCTGGCCTCCTTGAACTCCTTGTGTGTTCCTCCATTGATTTTGAAGTTGCTGAGGACCTGGAGGTACAAATAGTTGGCCATAAGAAGGCCTTCCATACTGGTTTCCACCTTGGTAGCCATTCTGATTGTAATACGGACCTCCCATGTAATTGGCTACCTCTTGCTGTCCATTGGGCTGGTCTACTCTCTCATTCTCTACTGCATGCTCTCCAACCAAACTCTTCCCCAACTCGAGGTTGTTGATCTTCTCCATCATGGCCATCAGCAGCCTTCTCGTTCCTTCTCCCTCTTCAACCTGATGCACTCTCTGAAAATCTGCATCCACACCCCAAGCACCGGCATTCGTGACAATGTTGTCCACGATCTCCCTACACCTCTCTATGCCTTGATTCAGGAATGCTCCGCCCGCACAGGCATCTAAATGGTCTTGCCCCGCCTTGTTGGCACCACTATAGAAGAATGCCATAATATCCCCCTCATTGTACCCGTGCTGCGGGCACTCTATCAGCATGTTTGAGTATCTCTCCCATGCTTGACGTAAATCCTCTCCAGACTTCTGGCGAAAGGACGAAATCTCAATTCTAGCCTTGATCGTCCTAGATGGAGGGTAGAATCGCTCGAGGAACAGACGCTCGAGCTCAGTCCAAGTGGTTACACCTCCCCTTGGGAGCGTGTTGTCATACCACTCCTTGGCTATTCCCGTCAATGAGAATGGGAACAACCTAAGTCTCTTGGCATCTTCAGACATGCCATTGTAATTGAAGGTGGAGACTATCATTAGAAAACTTCTTAAATGTGTGTGAGGATTCTCTTTCCCGATCACCCCCTTGAACTGATTCTCGGTAAGCAGCTTTAAAATCCCCGGGGATATCGAGAAGTTGTTCGCCTCAACAGGAGGCAAAGCCACTCCATCATAGTACCGCTGTGGCTGCGCTGCAAACCTCCCTCGAATAGCCATATTGTGATCTACGTTCTGAGGAACGTGTTGAGGATTAGCAGCAGGTCTTGGTACTTGTTGGGGTAGTGGTGGGTAAACAGGTGGTTGATTATAGACTGGGGGTGGAGGATACGGGTATGGTGGGTAAGGATAAGGTGGGTATGGGTAATGTTGGTATACTGGGTTGTTGAAAGGGTTATTTAGGTTTTGTGGGTAAGCAGGGTTTTGGTTATGGCTTTGGGGTTGTGTTTGTGCAGAGTTGATTGTGTCTTGTGGGTTCGGGTGTGGGCTCTCAGTTCCCCCTATGGGTATCTGCTGATTACTGTTGTTTCCATTGGCACCCTCTGCCCGTTCCACAAGAGCAGTATACTCTGCAGCTATTTTGTCTAACTCCCCAAGTTCATCAGAAATCTTGTCTTTGTTTCCCGCGGCAGTAGTCATTCTTCTCAAGAAGGCTCGGTTCCTTCTGGCTATTGTCTCAGGATCTGCAGGTAACCTCTCTTCGCTCGTATTGCCTTGTGAGCGTGTTTTCATAAACCTGGAACACTAGCAGAAGGATCAAAACGCAACTGCCTAATGAATGGGAATAAAATTTAAAACAGAAAATAAATCACCCACTACTAACTACTAAGCTATCTACAAGTCCTATTCAAAAAGCATATAACACCATCCCCGGCAACGGCGCCATTGACTTGAAGCGATTTTACTAACTTCTACTAGTCGCTTACCCGCAAGCGGACGGGTTCACTGTAGTATAAGTACGTATAATGACCAAGTAGTATCGAACCCAAGGGATGGTGTATATGCGAATAGATCCCTGAAGATCTACGCGTCGTAGTTAATATGAGTGTATTGTTTTTGGATTTTTTTGAAAGAGTAATTAAACTAAATTGAAATTATCCTACGAATGCAAAAGGAAAATTAAACGAAATATTAAAAGGTGTGTTTTCAAATATGAGATGGTGATGCTTAAGATAGGAATCCCTACGTATACTAACGGAGCAGGTACATAATCAAAATAAATGTGACACACAAGAATTAACCTAAGTCTAAGAATGCCAGGTGAAAGCTCAAGATTCTAAACCCTAATACTTTACCCTAACACTCGACTTCACTAATCTACTAACAAGTTAATAGATTGTGCTCAATTAATGAGACCCTAATTTAACTAAGGTGATGCGGTCGTCCTCCTTCGCTAAACCGGTAGATGAATTAACCTTTCCTAAACTCTCTCGTTAAGTCTACTCGTTGTTAAAGAGTGATACGGTCGTCCTCTCTCTAACACCTTTCGAACGAAATTCAAGAGCGAAGTCTAGATTAATTTTAAGAATTCATTAACCAAGAGAATTAAAACCTAACGTCACAAGTTACTCTAACTACATACCCACAACCTACTTCTACGAGTTCATCCTACCCTAAGCATGCAAGGGTTTTAGCTAGACATGGTTTTAACAAACATAAAAGCAATAGAAGAAACGACGAACATAAACATAATGAATTGAAGAACGAAAATATGAAACATGAACTAGGTTTTAAAGAAATAAATACTAAGAACTGAAATTTAATTAACTAAAACGAAGTTTCAAAGTGTTTAAAGAAATCAAACTAATGAAAAGGAACTTAAGAAACGAAAAGAAACTAAGAATTCGTATGAAAAACCTCAACAAAATGTAAGTAAACTTGCTTATCTCCTTCCTCTCCAAAAACTAAGTATAAAAGTGATTTCTAAGTTCGGGGATCTTGTGGTCGTGTTTGGAAGAGGTATATATAGGCACGGGTCGAAACGTGAGTTAATGGGCCGAAAATACACATCCGGAGGCAAAAATCCGAAGTTGCTCGAGCAAAACGCTCGAGCGGTCCCGCTCGAGTAGTGTAGCTCGAATGACACAATCGCTCGAGCGGTTTCGCTCGAGCCGGTCGAGCGCTGAAATTACACTGTATGTTTTGGGCGCTCGAGCTGCTTGAGCGCAAGAAAAGTTCTGTAAGTCTTAGGCGCTCGAGCGGTGGCGCTCGACCCAGTCACTCGAGTGACTTCCAACTCATCCCAACTAATACTTTTCCTCGTCCGCACTAATACCAATCGTATTTCTTCAATATCTTCTCATCCGGGCATCCGTTTGAGTCGATTCAAAGTCCTACGAACTCCGTTTTTCGTCCTCTATTCACCTATGAGCATCAAAGAGACAAATTCATCAATGTATAGAAATAGAACTCATTTGGCTCTAAAAACTCAATAAATTCGACCAAAACTAGGGCGTTTCTAGCTACGAATCATGACAATTTCACGCCCAATCAGTAACACGTACTGTTTATTGAATGGTTTGCAATAAAAATATATAACATTCATTCATATTTAAAGCAACAATGATAAAAGATTTATTCTCATAAATAAGTGTTTAATACATAGGTTATACAAAGTAAAAGTATATTTTCACGTATAACCCCAACAGGCTAAGGATGTCATTCGGCGTCAAGAACACTGAGGCAACGTATCAAAGATTGGTCAACACCATGTTCACCAACCAGATCGACAAGATGATAGAGTGTAGAGATAGAACAAAACGAAACTGGTAGAAATTGAGTATTTTAGAAATCGTGATCAAACTGATAACCATATAAGTATGACCGAACCAAATTGAATATTTGGGTTGTGTCCAAACGGTTATTATTATAATTTTACCCGAATAGTGTTCACCCTAATGTGCATGAGTGTTTTAGGGTGAGGGGATGGGGCTTTTTGGGCTAATCAAATAGATATTCAAAGATGGAAAAATGAACGGTCTAATGACACTTGAACTAGTTGATATTAGCCACTAGTGCATATGATACGAGTTGGGAATATAATAATATTCAAGAGTAAGTCTTGTGTGAGACATGATGGGATGAATTATAAATTGGGAATGACACATTAGTACTTTGGTGGGGATATGTGTTAATTTGTGTTGTTCCATCTCACACAAGTTTGTGTTATTATTCAGTTATTGTCCAACATCTGGGTCCCATGATTAGACTTGAAAATCAAATTATCCGCTTAACACACTTTGGCATCACTTTTTTTTAAACAAAAGTTACATTCATTAATTACCAGGGCCAAAATCGGCCTCAACATAAGAAATAATCGACGCAGGCACCATTCTGAAAAATAGAACAAAATCTTGAACACCAAAATGAAACGATAAAGCATGTCGTGCCAACATATAGGTTATCCCTTATTTCCGCATCTCCTCACCCAAACGGATCTCCACCATCTCAAATAGTAGCAATTGTCGGCGTATTTCATCGACCACAGCTCCAAAGTAGGTGAGGTTCAACTCTGATTTTTTACGAAGAGCAGAAACTGGCATTTGAGAATCGGTTCAAGGACGACACTACTAATACCATTCTCCAACTCCACACCCTCCTCATTGCCAAAGCCTCCGCCGTCTCCACCTCTAAACCCCACCCCACTAACCTCTGCATAAAGCTCCACTCCACCCTGTCAACATGGCAACATCATTCCTCAAAACCCCTCCGCCCCATGCCTCAATTTGGTTAAATTGAAACGTCAATATTAAGCTTCTTCCAACCAGCTGAGGGTGGCTTCCATTTAAACTCCTTCTGCACCTTCTCCCTCTTAGTTCCTTCACAACCCAAAGTATTTCTGTAATTTTCATAATGAGTTGTAGCGAAATTGCAAATAAACTCCACACCTTGTTTCTTATCCTCAAAATAAAAAAAGATTTCGTGCATACCACAATCCCCACATCAATACCGCAATAAGTTGTTGATCCTCCACCGAGAGTCTCGTGGATATCATAACAAACCAAGAAACAACAGTTGTGCAACCAGAGAACGGCTGTCCATCCAACTTGATAGGTGCTTTAGACCATAAATTTGTCACCACACTACAATCCCTCAAGACATGCAACTTTGTTTCCACATCTTGACCAGATCTTCTATAAATAGGATCAACATCCACAAACTTGCAGGTCAAATTAATACACACTGGTAATGCCCCGAATACGCATCTCCACAAGAATACACACACCTTAGGTGAAACCTCAAGTGCCAAAAGTCTCTTCCAAAGCCTTCTCTCATCCACCCAGACAGCCTCTCCATCCCACTCATCCCTCATTTCCTCCTTATATCCTGATTTGGCCGCATAAATACCATTTTTAGAACTTGTCCAATTGATATATTCATTAGATGACTGTTGAGAAATTGAAATCGCTAAAATACGGTCAACATCATCAATAGAAAACATATCCACAATTTTAGGAACGTCCCATCCTGATTGATCAGCTAACATAAATTCACTCACACGCCACGCCTTCGGAAAGTCACCCTCCCAGTAGACGCTTGTGGATTATTTTTATCCAACAACCATTTATCATGCCAAACCCGAATTTCTTGTCCATTACCCACCATCCACCTCATGCCCTGTTTAATCACTTTTCTTCCCCAAACAATGCTTTTATACATATATCTCGGGTTATAATCCACTCGTGCTTCCAAGAAAGTCGATGTGGAAAACTATCGGGTTTTTAGAGTACGTGCCAATAAAGAATCTGGGTCTCGTAGCAATCTCCATCCCCACTTTCCAAGCATCGCTCTATTAAAATTCTCATTATCTCAAAACCCCAAACCACCCTCTAATTTCGGTCTACAAAACCTCTTCCAAGAGGCCCAACGAATTCTCCTCTCCGACTCTTTTTGGCCCCACCAGAACCTCGCAATACTCCCCTCAATTTTCTTCGCCACACCCTCCAGTAGCTGAAAACAACCCATAACATAGTTTGGAATTGCTTGAGCTATCGACTTAATAAACACAATCTTACTAGCTTGCGATAAACTACGAGCCTCCAATCCTTCAATTTCTTATCCGCACGGTCCACAATATTCTGAAACAACGGACCCTTCGACCTCCCCCCCCCCTCGTTGGGATTCCCAAATATATAGAATGGTTATTAACCCTTCTCACTTCCAGCACCCTAGCTAAAAGATCACATCCCTGCCTCTGAATCCCAACATTAAACATGATATTTGGCTTAGCCAAATTGATCACCTGTCCAGAAGCTTTCTCATAATCCTGCAAAATATATGTAATTGTCCCCATCTCTTCCAATGACGCCCTGCCAAAAATAATACTATAGTTTGTAAAAAATAGATGAGAAACGACAGGAGCATTCCTACATATTTGGACTCCATGTAATACCCCCATCTCCACCCTCCTCCTAATCAAAGCAGAAAGAGCCTCAACACAAATAAGAAACAGATAAAGGGATAACGGGTCCCCCTGCCTAATACCCCTAATAGGAGTAATAGAGCCCAAAGGGTGTCCATTCACCAGCACCGAGAAAGACACATAAGATACACACCTCATAATAGTATTCACTAGAGCCACATTAAAACCTATCCTTAACATCATTTTTTCTAGGAAAATCCACTCAACTCTATCATAAGTCTTACTCATATTCAGCTTAAAAGCAAAAGACCATTTGGAGAAAACTTTATTGTGCTAGTAATGGAAAAATCTCAAAATAAGGAACGCATTATCAGTGATTAATCTCCAAGGTACAAAAGCAATCTGTGTTGAACAAATAATAGGCGGAAGGATAAGTTTCAGCCTATTAGCAATTATTTTCATAACAATTTTCATCATCACGTAACAAAGACTAATAGATCTAAATTTCGAAGGGAGAGGATGATTTTTTTATTTTATGAATAAGGACAATGTCAGTGTGATTAAACAAACCAGAAGATGCGCTATTATTTAAAACATCTCAGACTGAGGAAATAACATCATGACCAACAATATGCTAGAATTTTTGAAAAAAAAAAATATAACAGACATACCATCCAGTAGGATACACTTTGGCGTCACTTATTCGACATATAGTTTACTTGTATTTAGTTTTTCTTAATGAAGAATTTGAATATAAACTTTGATGTTGAACATCTAGAAATAGAATCCAATTCAAATTGAACTCTGCAAAAAATAACAATACAAGGGAAAATAAAACGAATTGATCAATTGTGAAAATTTACGGGGTATAAATTTTTAAACATATTCTCGTGAATTCATATCGGGTCCAATAAATTTTTAAAAAATTGATCGAAGACAAAAAGGTTAAAAACGGTTCTCAAACTGTGTTACTTAAAAATAAAAATGTATTACTATATATTTATTTTTTAAGTTAAAAAAATACACAAATTTTTATATTTTAACTTAACCCAATTATTTTTTGAATAACTGACCTGATTTGCTAGTTTTTTCTTTCCTTAAATATGTCATAATTGTATGTAAATATTTACAAGAAAATACTAAAAAAAAAAAAAAAAGTGTAATCTCCAAATGACAAATTACCCAAAAATTTGGTAAGCTAAACAATTGCTTAAAAAATAAATAATTTTACTTGATCTTTTTAAATATAAGATTCAAATAGATTAAATCAAATAGGAACAAACAAGAGAAATATGACAGTGTGTCACTTTCAAAATTTTATTTTTAAAAATGTCGCATAATATTTTTTATTGTTGTAAAAATGTCACTGAAAAAGTCGCGCAAGGGGTAAGATAAAGGTTGCGAGGGGTATTTTGTACAATGAATGATATTTTACAAATGAAAACTTGAAGGTGACATATTGTCATATTCTCAAATCTATATTAATTTCAGAGTAAGTCTGTTGTGAAAGTGATGCATTTTACATTTACTTAACGGTTGTGACAATTTATACTGAAAAGTGTGAACTATTTACATCGAAAAGTGTGTGTTGATTACTCTTAAAAATTTCGATGTTATTTGTTTTCAGTGTAATTAACCCACATTTTTCAATATAATTTGTAAAAAAAAAAAAAATGTATGTTAATAAAAAACATTATTTCATCCGACTATGCTCCTAAAATTAAAAGTCAATAAATTTCACTGACATGATACATTACAAGAAACAGAAAAAGGGGTGGGGACTTTGACAGGCCTGGAGGCTGGAGCAAAAGAAATTAATTTTGGCGTAGACCCGATTCAATATAGGTCAACAATTCAAACTTTGACTCAAACCTAACCTTTGATATATTCTACCTTTCCGCTATCCATTCCCACCCACACATTCATATTTCTTACTCTAGAAAACTTCTTTCTGTTGCTGAGAATCAGCTTCCATTTCGCCGGAGAAATGGCCGTGGAATTGCTCGGGTTCGCTAATCTCAACGAGCAAGTGGCGGTTCCAGAAGCTGCCGTCGCCGGAATTAAATCGATGGAGCATTTAATCCGAACCGTTTACAACCAGAATCAGCCGATCGAGAGAAGAGAAACCACCGATTTCATGGTTTCGAGATTTAAAAAAATGGTTCCGATCGGAAACCGGACCGGACACGCTAGATTCAGGCGTACTCCGGCACAATTTCAGCTTCAAAATCCGGAATCTGACCAGCACATGACACTAAGCCTGTTCTCCGGCTCTTCAGATTCGGCGGCGGAGCGAGCTTCTGTAGCAGCTCAACCGTCCACAGTTGATTGTAGTGAAGAGATGTGTAAGGAAGGGCTGAGTTTACCAGAAGCGGCGGCGTCGACGTCGTCTTCTGCTTTTGCCTCAACGATCACTGGCGAAGGCAGTGTTTCCAATGGAAAAAGCGGATCGCCGTCTTTGGTTCTATCGCCGCCGATCTCCGCCGTTAAGCCGCCGTTGTCTGTAAAGCGGTGCCGTGGGCATGACAATTCCGATAAAGCCTCCGGCTGCCATTGCAAAAAGAGGTGTGCTGAATGCATAATTTTAGGTCATTAATTCAGAAATTCAATTAACGCTTTCAAATTATTATGTTCCTAGAAATTAAATTCCACTTGTAAATTTGCAGGAAATGCAGATCGAAGAGAATAATTAGAGTGTCGGCAAATAGCTCAAACGGTGTTGATATTCCATCGGATGAGTACTCATGGAGAAAGTACGGGCAGAAGCCGATCAAGGGCTCACCATACCCACGGTAACTACACTAACCACCGTCGATTCATCTCTACAATTCCTAATCAATTTCTGGTTTGATTTTCCTTGTAGGGCTTACTATAAATGCAGTACGGTAAAGGGCTGTCCAGCTAGAAAGCACGTAGAGAGAGCCACCGATGATCCGGCGATGCTTATCCTCACCTACGAGGGGGAGCACCGACACACACACACATAGACATAGGTGGTGGGGCCCATAGTTGGAAGGAAATTAGCGGCCGGCTAAGAATAAGATGGGTTTTATTTGTAAATTTTAGTATTATTAGAATCAGCAAATGAAGAGTTGTTTAAGGCTTATGATCATTGATCCTAGCTCCGCTTACTTTATTTCACAATCAAATACTCCATTTCTTTGTTTGTTCGAATCTTGCTATAGGATTTCAAATCCTCTTAAATTCTATAATATTGCACAATTTATATTCTTTTTATTAACACTTTTTAAGAAATAAGCACTTTATTGACTTTTAGGATACTATGTTGAAATAAAGTTAATAAGTGTGAGAGTGTTTTATTTCTATTTTTTAATGTGAATATTATTATGGGATGACACACTTTTTAAGAAAAGAATATTTTATTGACTTTTCGGATCAATGAATAAAAATTATTTTAAAATAAAGTTAATAACGTGGGAATGTTTTATTTTCATTTTCATTTTTTTGAATTTGCAAATTATTGTGAAACATCCCTAAAGATAAAGTGTGAAGATTGAAGAATAATAAATTAGATTCTCCATCCATGAAAAATAGTCATTGTATCTTTTATATATCTTTTGAATGATTTTTTTAAAAAGTAGATATATTAGTGGGTAAATGTAAAGAAAGTTGCAAATTAATAATGTAAAATATGGTTATTTTTTACTAACAAACGAATATAAACCATGTTTTATGAGAGGAAGAGTATAATTTCCAAGAGCTATTAGAACTTTAAAAACAGTCATTAAGGGATATATTATCATTATATTAAAACTATTAGAACTTTAAAAACAATCATGCATTAAGTATTATATTATCATTATATTAGGTTTATGTCATCAGGTTTAACATTATATAATGCTTATATTTTTAAGGCCGGTGTATAATGCCTTATTACATGATTTCGATTTAAGAACAATCAAATAAATAAATTAGTTCATTAGCAAAATTGTAAACCTACAATAAATAGTCATGTTGTTCCCTAGAATATTATTCTAAATTAATTTTCTCAATGGAAATTTGGAAAATTTTAAACAAAGTAAAATTAATAGGAGTAATTAATAATTATACCAACTTAATCTATATTGATTTGAAGTAAACAAATATGTAGACAAAGATCAAATACTATTTTGGTATGGATAAATTGTTTCCATCTTTCTTTCAGTGTTGTCAACATTAATATGCTACAGTAATTCACTAATAAATTTTGTTAAATACATGCTTAAAAACATTTCTCATGCTACATATAAATTAATAGTCAAGGTATCATAAGCACTTGGTGCACTCACTCAACAGTTGAGATTATGCACAAAAAAATATGGGCTGATTATATATACTGAAAAGTGTGGGTTGATTATACTGAAAACTTAATCACCACATTTTTCAATATAATCGACCCACACCGGATGCACAAAAGACTTACCAAATTAATAATAAATTATAACTTAATTCTCCATTAAATATTAACAACAAAAAACAACCCGAATAATAATATTTTAACAGCATAGTGCACAATATTTCCACACAGAAATTTAATCTCGCCAACGCAATGATGGATAATCATCATCTTTACGATATGTTGTGCTTGTTATTTTCATTATCCAAGTGCTTCTTCCTTTAATATCCAAATGTTGTTCAAACATATTTTTAAAAAATGTGCAATCAATTACACTATGTGTAAATTCCAATTCAACATTCAAAGCCAAAATATTATAAAGTGAAAACACACCTAAAAATGTTGTTGCACCAATTCCAATTGAATAAAAAAATCAAGGATTTTTTCGTTCGATTTTTTTTTTTAATTGAAAAATTCTTCGATCTCAAAAAAAAAAAAAAAAAGCCATAAACATTGGATGCAAGAGGAAAAATTAATTACATTTGCATATTACAAACTTATGTGGGAAGCCACATGATTCTGAGCTTCCTTCAAAAGATAACAACTCCAAATACACATACATATTTGTGTATTGACAAAACAAATTGTGATTTTCTAAAACATATTTTATTAACTAATTAGTGATGTATCTCAAAAAATTCTTTGAACACAAGTGTAAGGACTGGAACGAAGAATTGAATGGCCTGGGAAAAAATGCATCACATCACCAACTGTGAATGAAAGTAGAAGTTAGGTTTATATATTGGATTAAGGGCAGGATAATACAATTCCAAACCACTTTTTACAAATTGGTACATCATAATTGAACAGACGCACAAAAAAAAGTTGAACATAAGTATATATTTTTTGAACACTGTACTATCTTGTAAATAGTGGTGTTCAATTGTATTATTTTATGAATGCCCCTTATATATTTAACGTATGCTGAAAATAAGAAGTCACTAAATTAAATTTTCAATAAACCTCTTCAGTGTTTAAGATAAACTCTTGAAATTTCCGCAAATAAATGATATTAATTTTAATTAAATTAAATAATAAAAGAGTTGCAGTTTAATTTTTATAATAGAATTAGTAAGAAATTTTGGTTATAAAAAATGAAGTTTCTATTTTTAGTAGAAGATTTTGTTATTATATATGTATAGATAATACACATATTCTATTCTATAAAAGAATAAGTTTTATATGAAAATGGTTTATTATAAGTTTATCATAAAGTTATTTCAAGGTATCAAATATATTTAATCAAGAGTTCTAAAAATTTCATCGGGAGTAAAAAAAAATTAACAATAATTACAACATAATACTATTAACTCTGATTTTGGATAACCTTGATTAAAATTTTAATATTTTAAAATAGTTTCATGAGAACCTTATTATAAACTATTTTCATATAAAAAATTTGTCCTAAATCCTACAAAATCTATTTTTATATATACAAAATGTAAATACATTTTTTACTTTAGTACAAATATAAAGTATTTGAAATCCTCCCAAATACGTAAACAACATAGCCCAAGTGCTTTGGATTCTTATGTTGATGTGTATATTGCATGACTTTGGAGAGTAGAATAATTGGAATTTTGAATGGAAAAAGTCAAAAAAAAAGATAAAGTGCATTTGGAAAATGGAAAAGGGGGTTTATCACAAGATAAAGCAGTGCATAAATGTGGCTATGTTATATGGACATGATATGGACCCGTATAAACGTAGAATGCACATGCACTAGTGTGTCAATCTCTATATCGCCCACCTTGCATTGGATAATTAAATACACATACATCTTTGTTATTGTTGTTTTATATATAGGGGTGTGTCTCGAACACTGCACGAACAAAGTAAATACGAAACGAATTCGTATGAATAAACCGAGTCAAGGAAAATCCTTTTCCCGCAAGACTGAATACGCCCCGTATAGTGCTTACGGTATCGTGCGTATGAGTCTCCAAAGGTAAAACGGTTTTAACAGTTTATACCGGCAGCACCACCGTGTATAAACTCTCGGCGAACGAAATTGGAATTTCGAACTGAACGAAATAAAAATATATGCGAAAAACTTTCTAAACTCTAAGATTCGTAGGCTGAAAGGTGAGTACGAATGTCTGAATATGAAGGGGTATATATAGGTGGAAATCTGCACTGCAGATGAGGACAATCTCTTTCTTGGGAAGCAAGAACAAAATATTCAATTTCTTTCTTGGGAAGCAAGAACAAAATATTCGATTTCTTTCTTGGGAAGCAAGAACAAAATATTCCATCGAATATTCTCTTTCTTGGGAAGCAATAACATAATATTCGATTTCTTTCTTGGGAAGCAAGAACAAAATATTCCATCGAATATTCTCTTTCTTGTAGGTTTCCAATATGGGATGAAACTCAAACTTTCCATTCCTATGGGATGTAAAACACATGAATAATTATCCAACTTCCCAAATTAATTTCTCACTCACCGGAAATTGGTTTTGAGATATTAAATATACCACGTTCATCTACTCCGAGAGTAGAACAACCTCGTTATTTTTGTTTTCCAAAAAACTAGCATCTTCATTCCTAAAAAAAATAGTTAATATATAACCAATTTCCAACAATCCCCCACATGAGTGAGAATTGCACCTATACAGAGTCAGGCTTGTTCGTTCAGCTCGATTGAGACCTCATTGCTTCCGGATAAGTAGCCAATGGCTTTGAACTTTCTGTAGCCCGGCACCATTGGGTATACCGGTGGCTTAGTGGACACGATGCCTTGAACTAATCCTCCTTAGTGTATACCTTACAGACAATGCAGACACAAGTCAGTCTCGATTCTGATTTGTTCTCACGTTTTTATCCATTTTGGCCCTGAACGCCCTTTGTATTCATAAATGTTTGGTCGAAGCGGCCCTCACTTCTCATTTATATAGGTGATCTCCTTTTGAGTATCTCGTCATACTCAGTTCCACTTGGACTTGTAGGAATCATTAAAAGTCTACGACTTATCCTTTACCACAACTCACGGATCTACTAACACTTGACACAGTGCTGTCAGGAATGGTCATGATTTTCAAGTGTTGTACAACTAACATTCACAGCTTAGTTTTCCCTTTTGAACCAAGTTCTTGGGATCTCCAGTCATCATGGTTGTGTTACCACTGCTTCAGTTTGATTTTTGGATTTTAGACTCATTCCCTCTATCAGCTTATTCATTTGATCTCGGTTCAAGCTCTTCGTGAGCGGATCCGCTATATTATCAATTGATCTTACATAATCAATTGTTATAATACCAGTTGAGATCAAATGTCTAACGGAGTTATGTCGACGACGGATATATCTCGACTTCCCGTTGTACATACTGCTCAAAGCTCTACCAATAGCAGCTTGACAGTCACAATGTACCATTACAGATGGTACCAGTTTGTTCCAACAATGAATGTCTTCTAAAAAGTTATGAAGCCATTCAGCTTCTTCACCAGCTTGATCCAAAACGATGAACTCAAATTCCATAGTGGAACGGGCAATACACGTCTGTTTTGTGGATTTCCACGATACAGCTGCTCCTCCAATTGTGAATACATATCCACTAGTTGAGAACGAGTCTTTGCTATCGGATATCCAATTAGCGTCACTGTACCCTTCAAGTACAGCTGGATGTCGTGTGTAGTGTAGCCCAAAATCAAGAGTATACTTCAAGTATCTCAAGACTCTTTTCAGAGCTTTCCAATGTTCGTGACTTGGATTGCTTGTGTACCTGCTCAGTTTGTTCACAGAGCATGCAAGATCAGGACGTGTGCAATTAGTAATGTACATCACGCTTCCAATGATCCTTGCATATTCCAACTGATTCACAGGCTCACCTCTATTTTTCTTCAGATGAACATTTTGTTCAAGTGGAGTTTTAGCAGGTGGATCATCAAATGCATTAAATTTCTTCAAGACTTTCTCAACATAATGAGATTGTGTTAAAGAAATTTCATTTGAAGTTCTTTCTATTTTGATTCCTAGAATCACGTCTGCTAAACACATATCTTTCATGTCAAAATTTTTCTTTAACATGTTTTTCGTATTAACGATCACATTTGAATTGTTACCTATGATTAACATGTCATCAACATATAAGCATACGATAACAAATCCATTTGGTGTATCTTTCACATACACGCACTTGTCACATTCTTTAATTTGAAATCCATTTGACAACATAATATTGTCAAATTTCAAATGCCATTGTATAGGAGCTTGTTTAAGTCCATACAACGACCGAACGAGTTTACAAACCTTTTTCTCGCTCCCGGGTACAACATAACCCTCTGGTTGATCCATGTATATCTTAGCATCCATCTCTCCATTAAGAAAAGCAGTCTTTACATCCATTTGATGTATTTCGAGATTATGCAAAACAGCAATCGCGATAAGTACACGAATGGATGTAATCCTTGTAACTGGAGAGTAGATGTCAAAGAAATCATGTCCTTCTATTTGTTTAAAACCCTTTGCAACCAAACGGGCTTTATACTTGTCAATTGATCCGTCTGCTTTGTACTTTCTTTTAAGGATCCACTTACATCCTAAGGTCTTGTAACCTTTAGGGAGATCAACCAACTCCCATGTATGATTTTGCAGAATTGAATCATATTCACTGTTTATTGCTTCTTTCCAGAGAGATGCATCTGGTCTGGAAAGAGCTTATTTGATAGTCCTAGGTTCTTCTTCTAATACATACGTGATGAAGTCTGGACCATAGGTCTTATCAATTCTAGCTCGTTTACTGCGTCTTGGTTCTTCACTCTGCTGAGTGGAAGGACCTGCAGCTTCACTTGATTATTCTTGAGTTCGTTTATTTGAACTCACTTCTTCTTTGTCCCTACACGGGAACACATTTTCAAAGAACGCAACATTCCTTTATTCTATTGTAGTACCTACTGTCATATCGGGTATTTCTGATTTGTGAATAAAAAAACCGATAGGCACTACTATTGAAGGCGTATCCTATAAAGATCCCATCGACCGTCTTAGGTCCGATTTTCACTTGTTTAGGAAGTGGCACTTCAATTTTAGCCAAACACCCCCACACTTTGAGGTATTTGTAAGATGGTTTGCGATTTTTCCACAACTCATAAGGTGTCTTTTCTTGAGTCTTAAGTGGAATTTTATTTAAAATGTGGTTAGCTGACAGAATAGCTTCCCCCCACATGTTCTGAGGTAAACCCGAGCTGATTAACATTGCGTTCATCATCTCTTTCAAGGTTCGGTTTTTCCTCTCCGCAATACCATTCGATTGAGGTGAGTAAGGAGCTGTCGTTTGATGTATGATACCAGATTCGGCACATAATTATTCAAACGGAGCCACATACTCTCCACCTCTATCACTACGAATTGCTTTAATTGTAGTGTTCATTCGATTCTCTACTTCACTTTTATAATTTTTAAAAGCTTCAATAGCTTCATCTTTACTTCGTAGCAAGTAAACGTAGCAGAATCTTGTGCTATCATCAATAAAAGTAATAAAGTACTTTTTTCCACCTCTAGTTTGCACAAACTTTAAATCACATACATCAGTGTGAATTAATTCTAGTGGAGTAATGTTCCTTTCAACTGACTTAAATGGTAATTTAGTCATCTTTGCTTCTACACAAATTTCACATCTTTTGGATATGTCAACATTCTCAAATTTAAGTAAATCTAAATTTACTAAACGTTTTATAGATTTTAGATTAACATGTCCTAATCTAAAATGCCATAAAAAGGAACACTCAACGATATAAGCAGAAGTAGAAGCATTCTCATTGATAATAGTGTTTTTGCCATCACGGCTTACAGTCATGACAAACATCTTAAAAAGGTCCTTCTTGAGGTAACCTTTTCCTAGGAAGATGCCAAACTTGATAAGTACAATGCCATTTGACTCAAACACTAGCTTAAACTGACTACTAACTAAAAGAGACCCCGAAATCAGATTCTTCCGGATGTCCGGGACATGCATCACGTCCTCCAGCTTGAGCTCCTTTCCTGAAGTCAGTTTGATTACCACCATTCCTACACCAGCCACTTCAGACGAGGCTTGGTTCCCCATGTAGAGCTTTCTCCCCGCATCAGGAGAATAGGTGGAGAAGACAGCTTTCTCCGAGCAAACGTGGCAAGTGGCACCTGTGTCCACGAACCATTCTTTCTTGTTGTCCACTATGTTGACCTCGGTCACTACATCAGAC
This sequence comes from Ballota nigra, assembly GCA_947034835.1. Taxonomy (NCBI): domain Eukaryota; kingdom Viridiplantae; phylum Streptophyta; class Magnoliopsida; order Lamiales; family Lamiaceae; genus Ballota; species Ballota nigra. The sequence continues at coordinate 82,665,985 of OX344720.1, read as the reverse complement.
ATATCCATCTCCGTGAGCTCTCGTTCTGCAACATTCACGGAGTTCTTCTTTCCCTTGTCTTCCTTCGTGGACCGACGACAATCAGCGGCCCGATGATTGGGTTTGCCACAGTTGTAGCACTTCCCACTGAATTTCTTCGGGGCAGGAGCAGCAGCAACAGTCTTGGCCTTTGTCGTCTTGATGCTTCCTCTTCTTCGATGGTTCACTTTTCTCCATCAGGTTCGCCTTTACCTCGATAGAAGCAATCGAGCCCTTCTTCTCTCTTTTCTTGTTATCTTCCTCGATCTGGAGTCTAGTAACAAGATCCTCCATGGTCACTTGCTTTCGCTTGTGCTTGAGGTATGACTTAAACTCCTTCCAAGATGAAGGCAGTTTGTCAGTCACAGTGACAATCTAAAAAGCTTCAGACAGCTCCATTGACTTGAAGCGAAAATACTAACTTCTACTAGTCGCTCACCCACAAGCGAACGGGTTCACTGTAGTAAGAGTAAGTATAACGGCCAAGTATATCGAACCCACGAGATGGGGTGTATGCGAACAGATCCCTGAAGATCTACGCGTCGTAGCTAATATGAGTGTAATGTTTTTTTGGTTTTTTGAGAGATTAATTAAAACAACTAAAATAAACTAATTATACTAACGAACTAAAGAAGACGAATTAACTACGGGTTGTTTTCAAGTAAGAGATGGTGATGCTTAGGATAGGAATCCCTACGTATACTAATGGAGCAGGTACATAATCAAAATAACTGTGACGCGCAAGAAATAACCTAAGTAAAAGAATGCAAGGTGAAAGCTCAAGATTCTAAACCCTAATACTTTACCCTAACACTCGACTTCACTAATCTACGAACAAGTTAATAGATAATGCTTAATTAATGAGACCCTAATTTAACTAAGGTGATGCGGTCGTCCTCTTTCGCTAAACTGGTAGATGAATTAACCCTTCCTAAACCCTCTAGTTAAGTCTACTCGTTGTTAAAGAGTGATACGGTCGTCCTCTCTCTAACACCTTTCGAACGAAATTCAAAAGTAAAGTCTAGATTAATTTTAAGAATTCATTAACCAAGAGAATTAAAACCTAACATCACAAGTTACCCTAATTACATACCCACAACCTACTTCTACGAGTTCATCCTACCCCAAGCATGCAAGGGTTTTAGCTAGACATAGGTTTAACGTAAATAAGAGCAATTAAATAAGTAACGAACATAAACATGATAATCAAGACGAAGAAGAGATCAAACATAAACTAGGGTTTTCCGAAATAAAAGAAGAATTGGAATTAACTCAATAAAAGAAGTCTCAATGTGTTCAATAATGAAAAATAAAGAAACTAAACTAAAAAGTAAGATCGTAATTCGAATTCGTAATGAAAACCTAAAAAACGTAATCGTAAACTTGCTTCTCTTCTTCCTCTCCCAAAAACGAACTCTAAAACTCTAAAAATATCAAGTGAAGTGTGGTCTCGTGTATGTTCGTGTGTTTCTTCAAAAACGATCTTTGGACGCATATATATAAGCCACGGGCTGAATCGTGAACTCATGGGCCGAAAAACGCCTTGTAAAACGCAAAACTTGGAAGTGCTCGAGCGTAGAGCTCGAATGACACACGGGCTCGAGCGCTTGCGCTCGAGCTGCTCGAATGCTCAAACTTCTCTGCATATTTTGGGGCGCTCGAGCAACACGCTCGAGCGGTGGCGCTCGAGCTCCTCGAGCGCATGAAATTTTCTGAACGTTTTGGGCGCTCGAGCAACGTGCTCAAGCGCTAGTGCTCGAGTGCTTTACTCGAATGCTCCCATAATTCCTCCAACTAGCACTTTTCTTCTTCAACACTAACACCAATCGTATTTCTTCGATATCTTCTCATCCGGGCATCTGTTTGAGTCGATTCAAAGTCTTACGAACTTCGTTCTTCGCCCTCGATTCACCTACAAGCATCAAAGAGACAAATTCATCAATGTATAGAAATAATACTCAATTGACTCCAAATACTCGATACAATTGGCCAGAATTAGGGTATTTCAAGTGACGAATCATGACAATTTCACGCCTAATCATACATCCCTTGTACTGCAATGTTGTGGAAGATCACTTGCAGCTATTGAACTTGTTCAACAACAGATTTGTTGTCCTCCATTTTGAACTCGTACAAAGTGGAGACGATGAACTTGCTAGTTCCCGCGTCTTCAGTTTTGTACTTCTTCTCCAAAGACTCCCACAAGGCCTTGGAAGTTGGGTATTCATCATATACATCATTGAGGGCATCAGACAACCTATTTAGGATGTAATTCCTACACAGATAATCATCATGGATCCAAGTATTGTAGGCGATCCTTTTTTCCCGATCAGCATCTTCAGCGGGTACGCTCGGGCAATCCTCCTTGGCATATTTCACCAAGGAGATGGTGGTCATGTAGAAGTGCATCTTCTTTTGCCACCTCTTGAAGTCATTACCCGAAAACTTTTCGGGTTTCTCTCCTTTCACCACAACCGGCCTATTAGTCCCCGGGAGGGAGGCCTGGTTGGTTGCCAAGAAGAGACTGGCCCCGATATTTCCTACGGAAGGATTGCCGCCGAAGTTCCCCCCGAAAGGATTAACACTTGAGTTTCCCACACAGGGATTAGTGTCAGAGTTTCCCACGAAGGGATTGAAATTTCCCACGAAGGGATTGACTTTGAACCATTCATTTAGAATGCTTCCAAAGTTTCCAAATTGGAAAGTAGAAGAGGGATCAGACTTACCCGTAGGTACAACAGGAGAGTTAGATGTATTACCTGCATCTTTGGTAGGAGTAGCTTGAGGTGAACTCATATCCATCTCGTTGTCGGAATTGTGGTTCGACATGACAGTGATTCGAAACAGAAAATATTCAGTCTTGCGATTGTTGTTTTATATATAGGGGTGTGTCTCGAACACTGCACGAACAAAGTAAATACAAAATAAATTCGTATGAATAAACCGAGTCAAGGAAAATCATTTTCCCGCAAGACTGAATACGCCCCGTATAGTGCTTACGGTATCGTGCGTATGAGTCTCCAAAGGTAAAACGGTTTTAACAGTTTATACCGGCAGCACCACCGTGTATAAATTCTCGGCGAACGAAATAAAAATATATGCGAAAGACTTTCTAAACTCTAAGATTCGTAGGCTGAAAGGTGAGTACGAAAGTCTGAATATGAACGAGTATATATAGGTGGAAATCTGCACTGCAGATGAGGACGATCTCTTTCTTGGGAAGCAAGAATAGAATATTCAATTTCTTTCTTGGGAAGCAAGAACAGAATATTCGATTTCTTTCTTGGGAAGCAAGAACAGAATATTCCATCAAATATTCTCTTTCTTGGGAAGCAATAACATAATATTCGATTTCTTTCTTGGGAAGCAAGAACAAAATATTCCATCGAATATTCTCTTTCTTGTAGGTTTCCAATGTGGGATGGAACTAAAGCTTTCCATTCCCATGGGATGTAAAACACATGAATAATTATCCAACTTCCCAAATTAATTTCTCACTCACCGGAAATTAGTTTTGAGATATCAAATATACCACGTTCATCTACTCCGAGAGTAGAACAACCTCGTTATTTTTGTTTTTCCAAAAACTAGCATCTTCATTCCTAAAAAAATTAGTTAATATATAACCAATTTCCAACAGTTATTGACGAAAATATCTTAAGTACGCATACAACTTTGTTAATTGATGAGAATATCTTACTTTCAAAATTTCTAAGATTGGGGAATTTAGGTTTTTAATTCCATATTATCGATATACTCTCGAAATGGATGATCGTAGTGTATTTAAAATTTTAAAATTAAATTTCGATAAATGAGAAATTAATGTACAAATATGGAACATTATAACCACTTTAATTCATCAAAGTGTTGAAAGTTATAAAATTAACTAAGTGATAAATATCCCAAATTGAATATTTGGGAAAAAGATTAACTCCTTATACGTGGGAGTTCATTATATAATTTTAAATTACTAGTTGTTAACACGTGCGTTGCACGTTATTCATGAGTTTGTAATCATAGTTGACATGCTGCTGAAATTTGGAAGAGATGAATTTGTATAAATCCTGTTAGCTTTTGTCTTGGCTTGAGCAATCGTAGTTGACATGTTACCGAAATTTTGGAAGAGAAATTTGCTTAGTTGACATGTTACTGGAATTTGGTAGTTTTTTCTATATTATTATTTGTCACTTCGGCTTGTAACTGAGAATAACTAAAAGTTTAAAAAAATGAGCTAAAAATAGAAAGAGAAAAACATATTTGAACCATCATTAACATAAGTTCTATATCAAAAATATATGTCAAAATGCAATGATCGTCCTTAGTTAATTCAATGGGTGTTGTTCGACACAATACTTTGTTACATATTGATAATAGAAAATATAATCTCATACTACTGTTACTTTGATCATTTACCAAGAATTTTCTCAGAATAATTAAATTAGAGAGGTAGGGTTCTTACTTCTTAATTGTAGACACTACAACCTATTTAAATAAAAAATAAAGCATAGAATATTGACCTTTTAGCATAGAAATGAAATATATTCACAAAAGACACCTAGCATCTTCTCTCTGTATATGCATTGATCTTTTTTTTCATCTAACAATATTCTAAAAAATAATGACAAGCTTACTCGGTTGTTTAACAAATCCCACATGTTTGCAAAACTCACTAATAACAGCTTGAAAACTATAGAATTGGAAAATAAATGTGAAAACATAAGTCGTCCATTCCTAATGAACACAACTGAATCGGAATTCCAAACCCAAAATTCTAATAGAAAATCTAAACATAATTTTTTTCCGAGCTTTCCACACCTTCCATATCATCGGTGCAAAAATACCGACTTCATCACATCATTTGTAAATTTGCAATCGTATAGTTGACTCTGTGCTTGCTTATATCCCAACAGACTCACCAATGATAGTTCTCATTAAAGAAAGGGAAGGCATTTAAGCAACCAAGAACGGGGTACATGTTGCTTTCTATTTAACTTAGAACTAAAGATAGAGAGACAAGGAAATATTTTATTTACACTTATCCTAAGCGAAAATTATTATTTTGGACACTCTTTTATGGGTGTTTGTAAAATTAGGACTTTATCTTTACAATTTCTTTTATGTTGGGCAAATTTAAGCCAAATTTTATAAAATGTAGGCAAATAAAACCCAATTATGATGTGTCCAATTGACCATAATTTTATAAAATTTAGCTTAATTTTGCCAAAATTAAAAGTTAGCTAGTATTCTAGTTTTGCAAGTTTGTAAAGATAATGTCCTAATTTTTGCAACCTCGTAAAGATAATGTCCCAATATGAAAACCTGTAGAGATAGTTTCCTAATTTTGCAAACATACATAAAATAGTGTAAAAAAATATCCTATTGTCCTAAATAACAAATGTGTAGCTAGTGGGAAAGGATATACAAAAGTAGAAGTAGAGCTTGTTGCAATGTTTCACTTCACAATAGAATTCTTATTGAAATTTGCGATGATAGTCTTTATACATCGTCAGTAGAGTACATGGAATGGGCATGGCTCTGACCACTGTGGGCATTATGTTAACAGGCATATTGTTGATCTGCAGATAATCATACGGACTTGAGACAATATAATAATCAAGAAATATACTTATATTTAACTTCTAAGAAGACCTCAGAAGCAAGTATTAAATCATACCAGGTCACTGCAATTTGGACAAAAAACGCAATACAAGAATGTATATTCACGTAAAAGCTTGCAAAGATTAAAGAACGATAACACTTAAAGTCTAAATTGGAAAAACCTTTAAGAAAGAATTGACTATTGCTTTCTCATACTCGGACTTGATGTGTCCCAAGTTTGAATATCTCCACATGTGTTGGTATTCTTACATTGAGCTCATTTAGTTTTCAATTAACTTGATCCATGATGATTCATCTAACGCAACTACCACTACTACTTTTTCCAATAAAATAATTTAATACTTCCTCCGTCCCCAAAGACTCTTCATACTTTTGGGGACACACTTTTTTAAGAATAATATGTATTGAGTATAATATTGAAGATGATGTGTAAAATTTTATTATTAAAGTAATGAATCTAGTTGGAGTTAGTGTAAAAAATAATGACATTTTATGTAAATATGTGAATATTGTGAAGATAAAGTTAAGTAGGATTTTTCATTTATAGCGTGTGCAAAGTGTTTGGGGACAGACAAAAAAAAAGTGTGCAAAGTGTTTGGGGACGGAGGGAGTACCTGATTCTTGAATTTGATAGTCTAGGTTGAAGAAAGATATTTAGCATCAGTCATTTTTTTTTCTTTATATGCCATTAATTGGTTTCCCTAGTAGGAAAAATAACTAATAATCATTGAGTGGAGAATCAAATTGACCACAATTCGAGAATTATTGAACAATAGGAAGATAAAGTTGAAGTCTGTTTACCATAAGGGCTGAAATTAAAAGAAAAATTGCATTACAAGCCACCAGCTTTTGTCCTTGAGTTTGCAAAAGAAGAAGAAAATGTGTAGCAGAATCCCAGGTTTCACCAGGGCTGAAATCTGATAACAAATCGACTTTCAACCACCAGCCGGTGTCAGAGAAAAAAATATTAATTAACATAATGTATGCCATATCTACAACTAAAACAATTGGAAATAAATGTAAGGATGACCTATGATACACACCGCTATTATAGACAAATTCAAGTAGCAATCAGCATGTCTCCACAAGGTCAGAAAAAACAGCAGCATATCATTGTATAAAGAAGAAAAGTTGGTAATGAAAATTTGAATCCCGTCGAAATCACTGGTTGCGTAAGAGCATGATAAGAAGCAGTGTGAGCTAAAGCTATAAAACGAACTCCAACAAAAGAGTAAGAGGTATTAAGGTTCCTAGCAATCAATAAAATGTAAGAAAGAATCAATTAATTTCTAAAGCTTGTCGTCAAAGCTTTTGAAAAAAAAAGATAATTCTCAAAGTTATTTAACACACACTAAATGCTTGAGTCTTAGAATAAGGGAGCCCTATTTCTTCATTCAAACCCATCTTACAAGTTTAAACTTAATCTTGCACATACTTCATGAATAGATTCGTCTACATATTTCAAAATTCTTATATTCTTCCTAAATATGAAGACCAACACAGAACAACAAAAATACAAAAAAACTAAATGAGCAGAAGGGCGGAGGGAGAGACCATCTCTAGAAGTTTTTTTGTCAGCATGGGGGTTAAGTGCGAGTTTGCACCCATGAACTTCATCATTTGCTATTCTGCAATGCCTCCTTAAATATTTAGTTTCAAGATAATAGATGTGACGACTCCATCTAAGGTTCTTATTCTATGTATGAACTATGTTATACAGAACCATCATAAGATCAACAAAGAGTTATATTTATTCTAAATTTTAGATCCCCAGCTTTATGTCCTACTTAACGCCATGGAGCATCATCCATAATCAAACTATAAGCCTGACTCCAATTATGGTACTCCCTATAGAAATACTTCACATTACCCAAAAGATAAATATCATATATCCAAATGGCAAAGCAAACTGGATTATGATCTTAGGCAACATCCAAGCCACATCATGAAGCAAACAAGATTCACCATACCAGGATCTAATTGTAGCAATAATAAGCCTGAAATAGCGTGTATTACCATCATAAGGTTCACCATATATAAGGGGTAAACAATCTTATATTAGCAACTTGTGATGTAACTGAATGAGACAAAAGTTAATTCTAGTAACGACTAACGTAAATATAAGAAATACGAAAGAAGAGGAGAAATATGTTGATAGATAGTTCCATCAAAAGACATAATGGGTTGTGGTGATATGTTTGCAAGGCAACTAACCATTTGGTTACCAAGACTATTTATGCGAAAAACTATCACAAAACTTTACTAAAAAGGAAGCAGGGAAATTGCTAATATATTATCCACAACAAATAAATTATCCAGATTATTTTCACAAAATTTAGTCTCTATACAAACAGATCAAATTTGGTTCCAAATGAGGTGACTAATTCTCTCCTCATACATTAATTTCAAGGTTTTGCCTAGATATAAATACATCAGATGTCAAATAAAGTATCACATTTACAAGTAATATTCATTAAGCAAAAACCAAATAATGCTTAAAAATATGCCAACATACAATACATAATAGACATCATCAAAGATTGCATATTTAATAGAGGGAGTTCCACTAATCCTAATTTTGTATCTAAATTTGATGGAGAAATAATAGAGGAAGATTGTTGTTGTCCATGAACCATTAAAAGTGCAATTCTAATCTAGATACAATGAATTCCTAAATCTACGAATATAAACGAAACCCAATCTTCAGTTTGTATCTTACTGATACATTTTGTAAGAAATCGATGAACATGGCAGATGACTTGTTCCGCCTCTGCCGCGCGGCCGTCCTCCAGCAGCCGGAACCTGAATTTGTATGGAAACCTCCAAAATTAAATTAATCCTCAAGTCTAATCAACTGAAATTGTACTCAATCTCATTGTAGCACAAGCACTATCAGATAATTGAGATTCTAATTTTTTAAAAACACCCTTAGAAATGAAAATTTTAACTAAACAAATGAACAAACCTGCGAGACGGAGGATGGAGGAGGGAGACGGTAACACAGGCGTAGTGACAGAGGCGGATTAACGTAGAATGGATCACATCATTTTCTCACTACAAAATTTGGCATATAAATTCATCAAGTTTAAACACGCGCTTCTCATATACCAGTTGAATGGGCCGATCAAGGGTGTCTCACCCGCGTGAATAATCCTAGACGTCGTCAATGAGATCCATAAAGTACATGTACATCTCAAATCACATATTTAAAATGGATCAGATTTGGGAGGAGATTGAGAAGCAGTTATGAGAAAGAAAATTGAGGCGATGAAAGGGAAATGAGGGGACTCATATGGCAAGAAGGGGACTCAAAAGGATGAAAACGCATGAAATAAAAAATAAAAGGGGTAAAATAGTCCAAAAATAATTTACTAAGCCTAGGCACTTTTATAGATATTATAGATAAAGTCTAAAGTAATATTCCTATAGACAACACGAGCACACGCCGACCTACCATCCGACCATGCCAAACCCTTGTCTTGACCTTGAAAATTGGACTTTGGGTCTGCCTATCTTTTTGGACTTCTGAAAATGTGATCAGACTTAAGAATGTTAACGGGTAAGTGGTCCAACTCAGAGAGTGAGAATCCTACGTTTACGAGGGATTAAAATCTGACGATTATAACTAAATGGAATTAGACATGCGTTGTATTTGAAATTATCGTACACAGACGTTGCGTATGTCCACATTCGTGGATGTTTCATTTGAGGAGACAAGTAACAACCAGCTGTTACAAACACCATAAATTTTTCACCTGAATGATAATCAATGTCATAATTGTTGGTTTAATTCGGGAAAACCTCACTTAGAGTGGGTTGAAGCCTATAAATAGGACTTCATCTATGCTTTCATACCAAACATCTTCCTACTTGCATATTCACCTGGAAAAACAGGAGCCCTCTGCATTCTGCATTTTAGCATTTTTGATCCAATTTTCGGTGTGTTTTCAATTGGTGCTCTAATACGTAACCGTGCTGCTCCGGTTAGAGACGAAGTCATTTTACCTTTTGAAACATCACGTCAATCCGTGAGCACTAACTGGAATGAGTGTTTTGGGGGCAAAGAATTCGACTTGACTTATACTTTTCTATGTTCGTTGCGCAACTCTTTGTACCTGCCAGTTTGGGAAATGTGCTGATACGCGGAACTTCTAGTTTTGGGTCACTGCTACACTCATGAAGAAATATTGCAGTATTTCTTTTCTATTTCGTTTCTTTATTTTGTATTATTATTTCGCCATCATTGTAAGTCATCTTTGGTGTACCTATGAACCAACAATAACTCTTATGTTGTTAAAAGATCACAGATTCTAGCATGCACCTAGTGTATGCTATGCATTTTGATTTTAAACTCAATTTCAAATTCAATTTTTTTTCAATTAGATATATATTATTAAACAAATATTGGGGTATTGTTGACTACTATATAGGATATTGTTGGTTACCGATTGAGTTATTGTTGATCATTATTCGTGATATTACCGATTACTGCTTGGGGTATTGTTAATTATTGTCTGAGCTACTGTTGATTCAAAAAATATAGTTCGCACCGAAGTGTGTGTTTTTCATACTTTTTGCAATCGTGTTTTTAAAATCTAAGTGCATAGTATGTATTTGAGTGCACACTAGAAGTACTCTCAAAAGATCATTAGGGACGAGTTTTAAAATTCTCCACCATCTTGAGCTTATAATAATACTCCCTCCGTTTCAGGACTACTTTTGTAGCTGGGGGTGACACATATTAAAAGAAAAAATGGAGTATGTGAGTGAAAAGTTGAACAAAATATTAATACTCCCTCCGTCCCAAACTTAAGTTCCCATTTACTGTTTGTACGGGTTTTAAGAAAAAAACTGTTTAATAGTATTTAAAGTGATAAAGTAGATGCTTTTGGTTACTTGTGTATGGAGAATATAATATTAAAAAGTATTGTTACTTTTTTGCCAAAAGTAAATGTAGCAAACAAGTGTGAGACGAACCTTTTTGACAATGTAGCAAACGAGTTTGGGACGGAGGGAGTAATGTTTTTTACTTTATTGATTTTTGTGAGATTTTTTTTTTTAAGAGTGTAAAAATAGTTGTGGGACATTCAAATTTTAGTTCTCTGTGCTTCTGCCATGTGTTAAAAGTGCCACCCTCTTCTTCTGCCACGTGTTTCACAAGTCAGCCCTATCATTGCCACGTATCAAATAATATTAACGCCACTTCACTCTCGTAATCTCTCGAGCTCACTTTAGACTACGAACGCTTTCAAAGTCATTCTCAATCCATATTTCTCTCTGCATTCTCTTTACACAAGGAAAAATTTGCCAGATATATCGCTCTAGGGTAAGTAATTTCTTGAGATCGGATGTTCTGTTCTTAGATTGGATAGCCTTCGAATTGCATGCCTGTTTTATGCTTCTATTTATTTTTGAGTCGGAAATTTTGATCGGAATTTGGAGATCTCGGTGATTTTTATGTTTCATATGAGTTCTACGGTTGACAGGTTTTCATTGCTCGACTCCCCCGACCTACAATGCCGCCGCCGCTGATGTCGCTGTCAAGCTCTGCCATCAAAGTCGCGACTACAGTTTAAGGTAACCATTTTGATCTTTTTTTAGATTCAGTGATTTGTTTGTTTGTTTTCATTTTCATTTCTCAAGACATCTGCATGATATGTGACATTTTATTTAGGAACTTATATTCTATATTCTGTAAAAATTGCTTATAGATGAAGGAAGATTTTAATTTCATCTGGTTTGTTTTGTGGTTGCAGGGGGTTGGACCCTCTGTAGGAATAAGCATTTCAGTTTATGGAGTAACTCTCTTGTGCACTTAGTGTATGATGCACTCACTCAACAGTTGACCATGTTTACACTGAAAAGTTTATTTCAATTACACTGAAAAGTGTGGTTGGATTACACTGAAAATTAATTTTTAGTTTAAACTTTTCAGTATAAACATGGTCAAAAGTTGGGTGAGTGCACCGTGCACTTGATGTATACGAGAGTTTGCCCAATTTATGAGAGTCAACAATTTAAGAATTTCTGGTACTGAAGGGATTTTTGGGTATATACTATTGTTGTGAAAAGCAAATTTTGCAATTGATTATAATTTATGGGTTGCTACTCTAAAATCTTTGTTTTAATCACGCTATTAGTTTTATGTGTTGCCCGTGATTCGCCTTGATAATCTTGCCATCAGTTTCCTATGCTTCTATTTCTTAAAAAAATAATGTGAGATAATTGTTTAAAAGTTGGAGTCAGTTGAAATTTAAACTGAATAAATAGATTGCTATAATCTTCTCTGATATAGCATCTAGGAATTACATGAAATCATTCGAAAACACAACGCCTTATGTGAAAGCCTTTTGTGTACTTTATAATTATAATTATTTGTGAAATTAGAAGTGGAATCAAATAACCACGCATTATAGAATCTGAGGTTGCAGAGGTCCTGTTGTTGACAATTCATTTGTTTTCCTGGTTTACGTCGAGTCTTATTGACCAATTCCTTGAATCTATCGTCAAGATGACTCTTTCAGTCTTTAGAGAAATGTAAGTCAACTTCAAGTTTGAAGTAAACTTGGATTAGTCCAGTCATCTGAGATATCAGTTTCTCAAATTTGTATTCATTTTGTTTTGACACCATTTTCCTAGTTACACATAATTTGATTTATCTAATTAATTCTCTTGCAAACTTTAGTTGTTGAAATTATGAACTGAGGGAAATGTGGCAGCTTTAATAGATCCAAGGAGACCAAGTTGTTACCAGGCAGAGGTGATGAGGTGTATACATATTGGTTATTGTGTGTCTAAGAACTTTCTATAGATAATCGAGATATTCATTTCAGTTTGATTAATTGAGCGAATATTTTTCCAATGCCATACAATTTCTCAATTGGAATTGGAATTGGAATTTGTTCATTGCCTCATTTGATTTGCCAATTTCTCCATTTTCAGGATACGTGTTCCTTTCTGATTAAAATATTAATAGTTTTGCTAAACCGCTAGAATTTCCATTCTAAAATGTGAATTCTTATTTGGGTAAAACATGGAGTGACAGATTTTTTGAATCATTTTTTATATAGGAGATGGTGATGCTCATAATTTGTATGATCCAAATTTGGGACACAATTCTGCCAATGGTTAGTACCGGGGCATCCCTCTTCCTTTACAGTCATTACCTGTAATAGCATTCCTTTCTCTCAAGCCCAATCCAATATCTTTAATTTTATCCTTTGTTTTGCCTATTTTCTTCCTACCATGATGATAGAATGGACTCTTTGTTCAATCATCTACTGGTTGTTGTATTTGTTCACATATACTTCGTAGTGATGTTAACTTTTATACATAATGGGGATTTACACGAGCCCTACTATTTCACTGAATAAGTTGTTATGGTAAAGGCTAGATTTATAGATCCTTTAAAAGTTATTCGAACAAATTTTGTAGATTGGGTGAGGATTGTATGTGAGATATACCTTAGGAGGGGCATAGAAAATATTATTCCATGTTATTCACCCACTAAACTACTGGATTAGGCAAGGTTAGTTTTTTCGTGCACTAAATTTTATATCAGTTTTGCACTCTTACTAAATTGTTCTCTAAATTGTAGGCATTAAATCTTCATTTTCGAACTAACTGAAATATGTTTACGTTGTGATATGCTGCTCTTCAAAACTTTGCAATTGTAGCTTTGGCACCTAAGTTGCTTGATTATTTGATACCTCCAATACAAACTCTAGGCGTTAAGCTCATAATATATATGAAGTGGAAAGTTATTGAAGAATACTAAATTTAACATTAATTTTTTTTTTCTTTCATGCTCCTGTCACTGATTATTTAGTTTTGTAGTTGAAGAATACTTTTAAACATCTTTTGTAAACTGCAAATGTAGCTTCTGACATTTTCCTAGGAGAATTGAGATCAGTTCTTGCAGCATGTAAAATTTATTCTATTCTGGCAGATATAGTTCACATTTTTTGTCACCCTTCTTCCCATTTGCTCACCCACTCTTTGATGTTCATTACGTGGGAATACACAAAATGTGAAATTGGAGTATAGTTTGGTAATTCTATCTGTCGAGGAGATGGAAAAGAGATGTTGATGTGCAGTTTTAGATCGGTACATGATTTTTTTTTTTAAAAATTGTGTGTCCAGGTTTTAATCTATTCGCATTCTCCATAAAAAAAATTAGGCTCTTCATTTTCTTGACCCTTTTGGATATGGATGCTAGAAGACCCAATGGCGGAGAGTCTGCCACGCCTCAGGTAATTTTACAGATTTTTTTTCCATCCATTTATATTGAGATTATTGTATTACGTATCTAATCAAATGTATGTCAAGAATATGGTGTTTTCAATGTAGTTGATAATTTTTAATTTTGATCTTCGGTGTGAAAGGGAAATGTGAAGGATGATTGACCTGGTATTTCACAATTATTTGTGCCTTCGAACTAGGCAGCTTCCTATCAACGAATTTTAACTGCTACTTTGATGTTTTGAGTATATTTTATAACTGTTTATAAACGATTATGATCCTTCATGTTGATTGTTTTATGGGATTATATTCTTAAAAAATTTCCAAAAAAGAAAAATGAAAACCGTATAGAAAGTTTTCATTGATTGGATGTGAACTGGTGTTTCGTGCTAATTTAAGCACGCAAAATACAAAATGGTTAGGAAAAACATTTATAAGTCATGGGAAATAGCAGTTGCGTACTTTCCCTTTGAGGATCAGTCAATTTTTCTTTTTTACATGAAATAATTGAAAATAAAATATACTAAGCCTTAATATTTAGTTAGGAAAGTTGGGATACAACATGGTTTTGAGTTCGCCACATATCCAAAAATGGCATTAAATAGGGCATTGTGGGAGACTGCAAAGTCCTATTTTTAGTATATTTAGCTATTAGATCTAACTACCTGGATTAAGAATACAAAAAATTAACAGTTTGTCCAATCGGAAATCTGCTGGTATACAACCCTTTTGACATTCTCCATTTTTCCTCCAAAAATTGAAAAAACGTTGAGTAACTATATCTCTACACATCCTGAAATGTTTCATCTAATGCAAACTCAGATATATCTATTTGCAACTATTTTTATTGCGGTAAGGACTTTGTTTAATTCTACTAAGGTTTGGTTGGGGTTAAAAAATTAGTACCTAAATTTTAATTCTATGTTTAAAAAGTGAGATAAATATTATTTACATGTGTTTGGTAACAAATAATAAAATGTGTACTATATTATTTTGAGTGTTTGATAAGTGATACTTTAATTGATATTATTTTTATTCACTTGTTTGGTAGAGTATATACTATTTCATTTTGTTGTATTAATTGACTTATATACCCTTCCATTTAAGTTTTTATCAAGATTAATTAAAATTGTTACTATATTATAGTCCATTAATTTCATAATTAAAAAGCCCACATATGGACCGACATAAAAGTCACAAATCGCTGGAATCCTCAAGAAATAGGAACAGACGTTGAGCTTCCCCACTTCCCCCTAAATCGGTTCCACCATCTTTATCCATATTGCAGTTTAGCATACCCAACAACACACCCCTAAAAGTCCAAGACAAATTTGATCTCTTCCAAGAAGAAGAAAAAAAAAAGTCAAATTTAATTGCAAAATGTGTTTCCAGAAGCTTCAAACAAGCCTCTTAATTCCTTCCACCTACAAATCAAATCATCAAAAGATCATATCTGAAACACAGTAAGATAGTTGTGTGTGGACAAAGCGAGATTCTTCCCCTAAACGAGAACGATTCACAGGAAATAATAC
This sequence comes from Ballota nigra, assembly GCA_947034835.1. Lineage (NCBI taxonomy): Eukaryota > Viridiplantae > Streptophyta > Magnoliopsida > Lamiales > Lamiaceae > Ballota > Ballota nigra. The sequence continues at coordinate 82,650,575 of OX344720.1, read as the reverse complement.
ACCAAGTGTTGAACGAGGCCGATGCCTTGGACACCGCCACGTCGCAGCAGAGGAGCCACCGGAAGTACAGAGGCGTCAGGCGGCGGCCGTGGGGAAATTCGCGGCGGAGATACGCGACCCTACCCGCCACCGAAATAGCAGTCCGATTTCGCCGGAATAGCAACCCAATTTCGCCGAAAATTGGGCAAAAGATAAAAAATATTCCGGCAACCAATCGTCGGATGAATTGGGTGTTCGATTCACGAAATTGGGCAAATCAACAAATCTGGGTTTTGAAAAAAAAAGTTCCTTAATCTTTATTCTTGAGATAACACTATATCACCAACTTGGTGGTATAGGTATTGCAAAGAGAAACAGTAACATCGTGAGAAATATAGAGAGATTGTGTACCGGGTCGGACGTTATACTGGGTTCGTGAGACTTGGATGCACTGCTACCAAACAAGTTACAAGGAGAGACTTGATTTATTTCACCCCATTTTCTCTTCTACCAAAGGGACCCTAAAATGATATTTCCTTTTTCAGGGTTTGAGCCTATTTGTGTGTAGTTTTCTTGATGTACTGTACAAATGCAACCATGTTGTGATAAAAGGGCATGTTTGGTAGAGATGAGTTGGGGTGAGAAATAAACCAACTCACCCCTTATCTTAGTGTTTGGTAACAGAGAGTTGCCATCTCCACGACCCATTTTGTACCCGGGTCGCTCTTGCATCTCTCTCCCTATCTCCCATTTTCACTGTTATGATATGCAATAGGTAACACACCGGGGGTGTGTGTTCCAGATTCTCGTGCTAAAGGCTTGAGGAGATAAGATGTGTTTTGTCAAATTTGGCCATGTCTCCTTCCTCTAGCTTCTCAATTTATTCTCAATTGTTCTTTCTCAATTTTATGAAGCACAAGAATGCAGCTCCAAAAGCACCTCTCCCAATCTGCTCAATCGCCTCATAACCCTCCATCTTGGACTTAAAATCATCTTTCTCAGTCCCCATCAAACCATTTAAACCCAGAGAATTTCCAGATGGGTCAACTCTTTTTCAACAAAAGATTCAATCTTTAAGCAAAATTAATCACCAATCGAGCTCATCTACCTCTAATTCAATAAAAAAAAGCAAATCTTGCAGAAGCCCTCTTTACAGTTAAGGGGGCAAGCGCCGCCTACGCGAGGCCGAGCACCCGTGCTGTCGCACCGCCTGCACGAGGCCGAGCTTCGCTGTCGCACCACCGTCTCCAGGCTGAGAAATCGTCGATCTGTGTTTGATTAATTGGGAGGTGGAATTTGCGTGAGAGAGAGGGGGAAGGTATATTGGGGAAGAGAGAGGAAATAATATTGGGAAGGAGATGAATAGATGATGATCGTGGTTTGTTCTAGATTTTTCTAGGAATTAAATATCCTTTAATTTAAATAATTCAAATAAAAATTTAAATTATAAAGGAGTATAATTGTCAATGTATTTTTTCTCAGGATATATATCACCTACCAAACATTCAAATATAAATTGTATCATTTTTATTACCATCTACCAAATACACATATTAAAATAATATACATTTTAATATATTATACCAAGCACTAATAAATAATACCAATCTCACTCTTTTGATACTAAATTAATAACTATCTACTAATTTTTTAACCGCTACCAAACGGACCCAATGAAAAATATTTATTGCTTCGTGCTTTGTCAATGTACTCTAAGCTCTTAACTCTTCTGCTACTAGCTACCTTGAAAATGCTAGAACAACTCGCGCCTCTACTGCTGACATTGGGGTGCCACAAAATGTTAGAGCAACTACAATGGTTCTAAAGTTATAACTTCTCTCTCTCCTCCACCCCACCGCCACGTCATTGTTCTTACATAAATAACTCAACCCCACTAACTCCCACTACCATTTAAAAGTTATAACTCATATTTAGGATCCACCATCATCTAAAAAGGAAAAAAGTGGAAAAGTGACGTTATAGGTAAAATTGTGTCATTCCCCTCCTTTTGTAGAAAAGTGGCGTTTAGGGATGGCAATATTGGCCTGCCCCGTGGGTACCCGTCCTGCCCCGAGACATTTGGGTCAGGTCGGACCCACCGCATTTTGAGTATGGGTCGGGCCAACCCCGCCCCGTTTTGAAAATAGGGCGGGTCTGGGTATTATGATGGTCCCGTGGGTGCCCAACCCGCCCCGTACATATATACATATTAATATTAATGTACATATAAATTAATATATAATTAACATGTTATATGTGTATATTTTAGTACAATAAAAATAGATTAAGGGGATCGAACTCGATATTTCATCTTTTATTTTCTAAATATTTCTTCAATTCATTTTTATCTTTAATTGTCTCAATATTCATTCCTAGTTTTGTATAATAAATCAAACTATTATCTTTCGCATGTCTTCAGTCTATGATTTGACCATACATATAATAATCGAGTCTAACTTTATCATAGTATAGGGTATGGTAGTAGACTATTAAAATTAAAAAAAAAAAATATATATATATATATATATATAAAAGAAAAAGTGCAAATTTGAAAACGGAGCGGGTCGGCCCGGACCCACACGGGGCAGTTCACAGGGCGACTATTCAGGACCCGTGCGTGTCGCGGGGCGGGTCGGGGGCAGGGTAAATAAAAACGGGGCAGGTCTGGATAATCAACTACCCGCCCCGATCTGGCCCATTGCCATCCCTAATGGCATTAATATGCAATAACCAAAGTTGGAGAGATAAATTCTAAAAGGAGTTATTACTCCCATTTGCAATGATGATAACTTGAAATTGAGAGGTATAACTCAAACATAGCCAACCATTGAAATTGGTGGCATAGTATAAGCACAATATACTGGTTGGCAGAATATGAACTTTCAGTGTAATAAATATTCCACAATTTATTTAACAAATAACCTTTCAAGGAACTCTTTACTTTCTTTTTGCTCACACTCTCTATCTATAATAATGTTGTAACATCACTCTATAGGTAAAAAGAACGAAAAAGAATACCCTATGTTTGATGATAAATGCATAAAACATCATTTTATTTTATCAAATGCATAATATATTCGATAAAAATATGCTATTCTTTAAGAAATAATTAGAATAAAAAAATTACAATAGTGCGCGGACTGTAAATACAGTTTTTTTTTTTTTAATGACTACAATTATAGTGTAATGTTTTAATATATCACTATATATACAAGTATTCACTTATTGATTTATAAATTAGAAAAAAGAAAATAAAAACAGGTCCGTGCATATCACGGACAAAAATCTAGTAAGATAAATATGAAAGTAATTGCTGGATGGACGGATATTTATTTATAAAAATTAAAAGTGGAGAGTGCACAAAATCAGTTGTGAATAAAGTTGAGAATGCACTCTTTTGTGTCTAAGTTTGCCAAATAAGTAGGTATCAAAATATAAATGAATTAATTATATGTTTTTCTATCATTAAATTTTTAAATGAGATGAAAAAAATTAAGAGTCCCACGACTCAAACCCCAAAATCCTCTAAACTCACCCCACCTACTAACATATCCCAATAAATTTTAAAAATTAACATGTATTACTAAACATACCCCATTTTATTCCTATAATATCCTTATCTTATCAAAATAAAAAATAACACTTTCCTATTTCATATTCTCTTAATTAACTCTCTTCTTAAGAAAAAAAAATATTGCTCCTTCTTATTCTTTGACTTTTGATCGAAATTTTAATTTTTTTAAAAAAATTAAATATATATTGAAAAATACTAAACAAATAATCCAAATTTGCAAAAATATATAAATTACAAAAATTAATTAATAAAATAAATTCTTAAAAAAATATTTCAAAAATAAATAACATATAAATAATGTTTTAAAAAATAAATAAAATTGAAAACAAAAGTTAATAAAAAATACAAAAATATAAAAATAAAAAATTAAATAAATTTTTAAATAAGTAAGAAAATAAAATTAATCATCAAAAAATCAAATAAAAAATTAAAAACTTCAAAAGGAAAAGGTTAAAGTCAAATAAAATCAATTTTTTTTTTTTTATAAAAGTCACTTCATTCATCATAAATAATTAACTTAAAAATTAATTAATTTTTATTTAGTTTTGAAGGTTTTTTTTTTTAAATTTAGTTGGTTTCTAATTTTTTTCAAAATCGAATTTTATTTTTGATTGAAATTTAGAAGATATTATTTATTTTTCTGAAAAAAAAAACAATTTTCAGATTTTAAATAATTTTTGAAAATGAATTTCTAAATTTAATATAATTTTATTATTTAAATATTTAGCCGGTTTTTTTAAAATATTTTCCAGATTTAATTTTTTTTTTAGAATTTTCAAATATTTAAAGGAAAACAAAAAATTAATTAATTTAAACTTAATATGCTGATTTTAAAATTAAATAATTTATAAAATTAAAGTCAAAGTCAACAAAATCTAGAAGATAATTTATTCATATTTATATAAGGATATTTTAGTCATTTTATATATGTCTATTATTGTCTTTAAAATAATGAGATTTGTTTAGAGGATTTTAGTCAAGAATTTTTTACTCCATTTAATTCAAACTCACCTTTCATTGACATTTGAAATCAAATAACCCATTAAAGAATTAAATTAGGGTATTGATGAGGGTAGTTTGGCGTTGGTATTATGATCCTTTGACTTTTCATCTCCCATATTCTAATGTTGAAAACATCACCTTAGAATCTAGTAATAAAAATCTCAGAACCAGGGACGTTGAGGGGGGTTGGATATCTTTTTGGGTTTTAGGGATGTTGGGCTTCGATGATCCCTATTGGGCTGTAGTCATCTAACAGTCCAACTCATATCAAAAGTATACATGAATACACATAGGCCCAGGTTATATACCATTTTATATTTTATTAATACACTTCACCGAAAAAGTGTTCGGATTTTATTCCAAACGTTTTTTGGTAGAGGGTATTAAAAAAACATAAAATTGTATATAACTTGGGCCATATAAATATCAATTTTAGTAAATGCCGAACGACCAATGAGCAAAGTGCACTCTCTACATTAAAATTAAAGGTCGTTTAGTTGGGGGTAATGATTATAGAGTAATGAGAATAATTTCATTAGTAGTACTTGATATTATTAATGCATTGTAATAAGATTGAAAATGAGTTATAATCTATGACTCCTCATTCATTATCCTCTAGTTAAATGACTCTTCAATCACTTTAATTTCCATTACCCTATAATCATCACCCCTAACCATTTTTCCTCCCATAGATCCGATTATCAATAAAAGTAGCTTGAAAAGTTTGAATTTATTTCTTCCAAAGCCCGATGGGCCAAATAACTTTATTGGACCGTGGGCCCAAATTCCGATATGTGCTTCTTGGTTATTTGCATTCTGTTTTAGTGGAAAAATATTACATGAAAATAGTTAATTATAAATTTCTTATAAAACTATTTTAAAATATTAAATATTTGAATATGAGTAAATTTTTTGGATTAGTGGTATTATATTATAATTGTTGTGGATTTTCTAACCGCAACTTTTAATATAGTCCCGTCTCGATGAGATTTTTTATATTCATATCAAATATTAAATACTTTAATGGCAAAGTATTATGTTTGTGTTACCATTAAAATTTGGTGTGTAACAATTCATTTAGAATCCGGGTAAAAAAAACGGGTCAGTACAAATATATTTTTTTGCCCATTTTTCTCACTTTCTGAAACCCTCCTCTCTCTCCATTTTTTTCTCCTTCTCACCCTCCCTTTGAATTCTCGCTCTTTCTCCACAAATCTCCGGCCATCGAACTTAATGTTTTTTAGTTTTCATTCGATTTTCGCGATACCAGCATCCATCTGTAGATTCTCTGTCCGATCTTCGGCGTATCTCTCCATTTTCGTCCGACGACTTTTCTCCGTCTCTGACCGACTTCTGGCTCTGCTTCGCTGTAGTCATGGTAGCTGCGGTGAAATGGGCGCGGGTATCACTGTCTAAGCCCACCGTAAACATATGATGTGCCAAAACAAAGAAATATGAGGACGCCTATACTGATCTTGGCTCTTGATTCCCCGTCTGTGGTATTTTACCAAGGGATTACCCATTGCGCGAGGCATCTTGAACGTAATTCCAGGTTTGTATTGATATTTTGTGACTTCACTTTTATTCCCTAATTTGTTCTTTGCCCTAACACAGATAAAATCTCTCTCGTGAACTATGACTTCCGGCTCTTTTCCTTCACTGTGTGTGCGAACTGTATTGATTAAATCGTGAGTAGTTATTGTTTTTTCAACTTTCAAAGTTATTGCTGATCTCGATTTGTATGCTTCGTGTTTAATTAGGAGTTCGCAAATTGAGTTCGCAAATTAGGGATTCCAGATAACCTGTAGATATGGAACAGAGGGCTAGCAATGCTTGAAAATGATTTTTTTTAATGGGGACAAAATCAATAAGAGAATTTTCTACGAGTATCTTTCAAAATATATCGGGAAATATATCAAAATGCCACTTTGTAGTTTCCATTTTCAAAAATGCCACCCACTATATTTTTTTGTTAAATATGCCACCCAACAAATATTTTGGACCTAAATGCCCTCATGATAGATAAAATACAACTCATATATGTATCCCTTCTATCTATTTCCATTTTCGCAGGTATGCATCCCTTCCACTATCTCTATCCTTTCCATCAGCGATGCCCGAGGGACGAGGCCGCCGAAACTTCCCCTTCATTTGAAAAAAATGCAACATCGATACAAAAAAAGAAGAAAAACACGTTGGTCTTGTCCCCTCCCTCAGAAAACACCGGCGACCCTTCTCACGCAGCTTCAACGGGAGAATATATTTTGTACATATGATTGTGCGACCCTGCACAACCTCGCGCGACCTCCGTGCGACCACAAGCGCGACCCCCGTGCGACCACATGCCAACCCCCGCGCGACCACATGCGCAACCCCCGCGCGACCTCCACGCGACTTCGCGCGAACACATGTGCAACCCCTTGCACGACACAGCGTAACCCGTACATGAACACTGCGCAACCCAGAAATTACGGCTCCAAACACGAGGGTCGCACAAGGGTCGCACAAAGGTCACAACAGTTAACTAAAATTTAAGAAACAATGATAAACTATTTTTAAACCAATTAGAAGGTCACACCAATAATTTAAGCATCAAAGATGGTCGCACAAGGGTCGCAACCATTAACTAAAATTAAAACATAAAAAAGGGTCGCACAAAGGTCGCAAAAGGGTTGCACAAGGGTCGCACAAGAGTCACAATAGTTGCGCATGGTTGTGCAGCCTCGTTACTGAACCGACGTTGCGCACGGGCCTTGTCCAGTGACCGCGACCGACGTAGACGGCATTTTCTGGGGGGAGAGGCGGTGTGCCGCCAATTTTCCGATGGGGAGAGGCGGGTTGGCACCGATTTTTTTTTGGGGGGGGGGGGGGTTGCGCAGCGCCAACATCATGGGGGTGGGGAGATGGTTAATTGCGTGGGGGAGGGTTGCGATGGAGGAGGAGGAAGAGGGCTGCTTACATTTTCTCTTTTGGTGTTGAGCAAGTTTTGGGTTTTCTAAGGGCATTTAGGTCCAAATTTTATCTTGAGTGGCATATTTGTCAAAAAAAAAATAGTGGGTGTCAATTTTGAAAATGAAAACCACAAAGTGGCATTACCATATATTTCCCAAATATATCGCTGCTAACTTACACTTAAGGCCAATATGATTAGATCGTTGAAGTCCTTGTATCTCTGTTGACACGAATTACTGACTGTGTCAATGTTTATACATGTAAAATATATTCTAATTAATGAAATAATATGATAATTTTTTGTTGATTATAATGCTTTAAAGCACCTTGTTATCATTATTTCACCTATTACATCTGTAGAGGTTAAGGTGTCCTAAAACTCACGTGACATTATTTTGGGAAAGTTTAAAAAAGATAAATGTCTCTTAACCACTCTGCCCATTTAATTTTAACAAGATTATGAATAATAATACATGTTTCTTTGGCACCCTCATTAGGAAATCACAAATCTGATGATTTTTTTTTTACTAGGTATTCTTTAAATTCTATTTTTTTTATATTTGGAATGCGATTTTGTTGAGCTACTGTTAAATGTCGACTAATCTTCACTGTGTTTACAAGATGTCTCCTCACACTTTCTATATATATTTTTCCTTTACTTGAGAACTGGGAATTTATGGTGTTTTATATAGTAGTTATGTAAGTTCACTTATTCATGGATTCTACGTTTACTTTTTTTTTTTTTACATCTCATAACTTTAATGTATATTGGCCTTCTTTATCTAATTCTCCAATCTCCACCACATTGATTTTCACTATCACAAGATGTTTGTGCCCAAGTATGGTGGGACTCATGTCATTGAAAAAGTTAACTTGATATATTTTAAAAAATGAATATATCAAGTTTTACCTATGAATTCTTGCAGGATTATATACATAGGGTAGAAAGAACTGCTCGTGCTCGATGGTCTGGGATTTCTATATCAATCATGATTCGGTATGAGTTGGAGTCGTATTTAATTATAGATTAAAGAAGCTTATAGGTAAGAAGTCAATGTATTTGTGTTAGAAATAGTTGGTTGATATTTTCTAGTTCAATGTATTGGATGCATTAGGTAAAAAGTTGTGTGAATAACTCTGCCAGGAGGAAGAGGTTTTATATCTAATAGAACTAGTTGCGAAGGCCAAAAGAATATCTATTGCAGTTTGTGTTCATTTACCTTGTTATATTTTCTTTGGTCTTATTCCTTCTACTGCTAACATATACTCCCTCTGTTCCACAATTGTTTGCACATTTTCTTTATTCGTTCGTCCCACAATTGTTTGCACACCAAAAAATGAAAACACTTTTATAAACTACACCCTTATAATATTCACATATTTACATAAATTGTCATTACTTTTTGACTTTTGGGCCCACAATACACCCAATTCAACCTATTTCTTCACTTTATACCCCACAAAACACTACTCATTACATTTTTTTCTTAAAAATAGTGTCCACATTGAGGTGCAAACACTTGTGGGACGGAGGGAGTATTAAATTAAGTATGAATTTTTTAATTGTAAAGGAGCGAAGCAACAAGTACACACAAGCAAGCTCATCTCAATGAAGACACAAGACATTGAATTATATTATGCAGAAACTTCAAACAAAAAGTGGGTTAATTATTTACAATTTGAGATAAAAAATGGGAGAGCAGTGTACATTGTATTTTTATTTGTCAGAACTTTGTTTCTTCTTTGTTTCTACTTTAACGAGAAATTTTTATTGGTTGTTGCAAATTGGAATAGTCTTGGTTGTATCTTGTTTACATTGGATGCTTATATATATATATATATATATATATATATATTGTACGTAGTTTTGCTAAGAAAGTGGCATATCAAATATTTTTATAAATTTTTTTTATGTTTATGATGTTTATTTACAGGTACAAAAGAATTAAAACAAAAAATGATACGAAAAATCATCACAAATTTAGTATTTAAGTTAGTTGTTAATATTATGTGACATAAAAAAAAAAGCGACACAAAAATGATGTGGTATTAGCTAATAAGCGATATGGTATTAGCTAATAAATGACTTGGTATTATTAGCTAATTAACTATTGTATTAGTGGATAAATGCAATGGTTTTAATTGACGAGTTAGAAATGGTATCAGTGAATGAATGATATGGTATTAGCTAATAAGCGATATGGTATTAACTAATAAGATGGTATTAACTAACTAACATTATGATATTAGTGGATAAATGCAATGGTTTTAACTGACAAGTTAACCATGGTATCGGTGAGTGAATGATATGTTGGAAAAATAGGGGTGCCCGAAATCTATTCGGGATGAAATTTAAATACGAATTTAAATACAATTATTACTAGCATGAATTAATCCTAATTAATTCAAATAATAATTCCAACAACAAATTTAACATCATGCATGTGGAATTAATTCACATAAAATCTAGGCGGAATAAACAAGAATTTGTGTGACTTACGTACCTCTTGTAGAATTGGCCTTTGAATAAACGGGACAATCACGATCACGCTTTATCAACCCAAAAGCCTTCTCAAGTATTTCCCTTTCGCCTTACTTGATCACCGGTGGGAGATGCTTTCAAGTAATTTAAATAACTAAGGAAAAAGAAAAATATATATGCTCTTGATTTTTCCAACACATGGAATTATGTACTTGGAGATGAAATAATCATCCCCTATTTATAAGATGCAGTGGCTGAAATTTTTAGTGGATTTGGGCTTTGAAAAAATCTTTTCTTAGGCTCTAAGAAATCTTGAATATATCTCATATATTCTTTTCTCCATAATAAAATATTCCACAAAAATCTCACTCACCTTATTAGACTTGTGATTTTCGAAAATAATTAGTAGAGAATCCAAGATTTGGATCTTCTTGAATATATGAGATAATCTTGTATTTCAAGAATACTTATCTTCCATAATATCTTTCCAAGAAAATCAACAAAATCTTTTTCTCTCCTAAATATACAATTTTTGAAAATTAAGAGAAAAAATCAGCATTTTATTTTCTTTTTATATTAATCACTTTATCATTATTGGGCTACTTGAGGGGCCTTTAAGGAGAATTAAGATTGGACCTCCTAATGGACTTCTGAATTTCAATATTGAGCCCCAATATAATTCAATCCATTAATATTAATTATTACCACTAATAAATTAATATTGCACTATACATCTTAATCAATATTACGATAATATGGGCTCCCGGTTATTATTTCCCGCGTTTAAGATTATCAATTCCATTAATTAATTAAGCTTCTGAATAGCTCTAAATTAATTAATATATTTCACCTTGGAGTAAAGACATTATTATCCGTACCGAAGAAACTGATTCTTCACTTGCAAGATTTGGTACGATAAAACTTCTGAGCCCACCAAGGGGACTAATCACACGAGTCGTACTCGCACGCGTTTTTCCGTATTAAATCTTAGCAACCGTCGTATGATTAATATTACTGCCCAAAGCACAAGGTTCGAAGTCACAATGATTCTCACCCAACATGAATCAAAGTAGTAACCATTAAGTACACACGGTCTTATTTAAGTGACGGAGATTAAGAAATCAACAACCACTGAGGTCTAATTCTTCACATTTCAGAACAGAAGAATTTATCCTCGCTGTAGGTCCTCTTCAACACATACTAAATGTGCTAGTGCAATCTCTTAGTCAAGACAGACCAATCTGAGATTTACACATCGACCTTTCACGACGGATTGTTCAATTCCATCTAGGTCGTGAAAATGTACGTTTAGTTACAAGGAAACTGTTAATGTTGTCTTCCGTGATCGGGTATCTCCACATTAACTACAATGTAACTAGTACTATTATGAACTATTTGCAATAAATATTCAACATTCAATCATATTTAAAGCATATGCGATAAAAGAATTATTCTCATAAAGCAAGTGTTTGATACACGAGTTATACAAAGTAAAAGCATACTTTCACGTATAACTCCAACAATCTCCCACTTATACTTAAAGTCTGCTTTTTAGTATACATCATGCATGTCTTAGTGTAGTAGCTCTACGTGACATCTCATGTCAACCTACACTAACCTAATAATTCCTCACACTTATACTTAAAGCAGATTGACAATAGTCTTGACTCCCATTCCATCCACATGTCTCTCGAATGTACTCTGAGGCAGACCCTTTGTGAATGGATGTACTAGGTTGTCCTCCGACATTTATCTTTGCCACCTTTTTATCTCCCCTCTTAACGATTTCTCATATAAGATGATATTTTCTTTCAATGTGTTTGCTGGCCTTGTGGGCTCTCGGTTCCCTAGAATTTACAACTGCTCCGACATTATCACAAAGAACAGTGATTATGATGGGCAAATTCAGAATCAACGTCCAAGTCCAATAAGAAGTACTTGAGCCAAACCGCTTCTTTCGCTGCTTCATAAGCAGTTACTTATTCGGTTTTCATGGTCGAATCGGCGACTAATCACTTCTCCATGTCAAGGCTCCTTCTCCCATGCAAAACACACTACCCGAGGTAGTTATTCTGGAGTCTATGTCTGATTGGAAATTTGAGTCTGTGTATCCCATGAGAATTAGACCGTCTGACTGTTAAATTAGCATTCCATACCAAGTTCTTTTCAGAAACTAAAGAACGCATTTAATTGCAATCTAATGTGCTTTCCCGGGGTTACTTTGATATCTTGCCATCATGTCCACGACAAAGCAGATATCCGGTCTCGTACACAACGTTGCATACATAAGACTTCCTACGTCTGAAACGTACGGAACGTCTTTCATGTCATCTATCTCCACTTGCGTCTTAGGGCATATTTCTTTGGATAGATGGATTCCGTGCCTAAAAGGTACAAAACCTTTCTTGGAATCTTGCATGTTGTATCGCTTCAAAACATTGTCTTTGTATGAAACTTGCGATAAGCCCAACATCCTCTTCTTGCGATCGCGAGTGATTTTGATCCCAAGGATGTGACCGGCTTCCCCTAAGTCCTTCATATCAAATTCTTTTGACAGCCATACCCTTACGTCTGACAATACCTTTACATTGTTTCCAATAAGCAGAATATCGTCTACGTATAATACTAAGAATACCACCGCAGTTCCGTCACACCTTTTATACACACAACTTCGAACTTGTTTTGATCACAAACCCATAAGACTTAATAACTTGATCAAAACACTGGTTCCAAGTACGCGATGCTTGTTTAAGTCATTTAATGGATCTCTTAAGCTTGCATACAAGGTGCTCTTGGCCTTTTTCAATTAAACTTTTGGGCTGTTGCATATAGATATCTATCCCGTCAAGACTTCCGTTAAGGAAAGCCGTCTTGACATCCATTTGCCAAATCTCGTAATCTAGGTGCGCAGCGATCGATAAGAGAATACGGATGGACTTAAGCATAGCTACAGACGAAAAGGTCTCCTCATAATCGATCCCTTCTTTTTTAGTATACCCTTTGGCCACTAGCCTTGCTTTGAAGGTCTCAACCCTTCCGTCCGGTCCTCTTTTCCTCTTGTACACCCACTTACATCCAATGGGTTCTACCACATTGGGTGGTTCGACCAACTCCCACACTTGATTATGATCCATCGAACCCATCTCGGTTTCCATTGCCATTTGCCATGACTCTGCGTCTTTGTCTTGGATTGCCTCGTCGTATGTCCACGGGTCTGATTCATCGCCGGGAATCAAATCTGAAGATTCTTCTATCCCCATGAATCTCTCGGATTGCCAAGCAATCCTCCCACTGCGACGGGGTTCCGGTTGTGAAGGTGTGACGTGTGGTACATCATCTTGTATACTTGGTATATGAGTTTGCCCTCTTAACTCGTATAAGGTAATCTCACTTCTGGGCTTTCTTTTGTTCATATAGTCTTCCTCCAAGAATTTAAAGTGCGAACTAATCACGGTCTTTTGATCCTTGGGACTATAGAACATACACCCTTTCGTTCCCGCAGGGTATCCTATAAACAGCCTTAATTCCGAACGTGGATCCAACTTACCGGCTTCCTTGTCTAGCACGTATGCCGGACAACCCCAAATCCGCAAGTGTCTTAGACTGGGCTCGCGCCCGGTCCACAATTCCATTTGGGTTTTAGGAACCGATTTGGATGACACCAAGTTTAGAATGTAAGCCGCCGTTTCCAAGGCGTTACCCAAAACGATTTGGGTAAATCCGAATAACTCATCATGGATCTGACTATTTCTAAAAGAGTCTGCTTCCTTCGTTCCGCCATACCGTTCTATTGAGGGGTTCCCGGTGCGGTCAACAGGGATACAATCCCTTCGTCCGATAGGTAGTTCAAGAATTCATTGCTAAGGTATTCGCCTCCATGATCAAATCATAGAAACTTGATACTTCTTTCCCTATGCATCATAAGGTAGATGTATCCATATCTCGAGTAATGACAAATTACTCATACCCCTTCTTGCTATGATCACCATTGAACCACACATATCGGTATGAACGAGTTCTAACACTTTGATGGCTCTATTCCCCTTGGCTCCAAATGCCCTCTAGGTCATTTTACCCTCTAAACAGGATTCACAAGTTGGAAATGACTCAACTTGAAGTGACTCCAAGGATTCATTTTTCACCAACCTTTATATCCGCATTAGATTAATATGACCTAATCTAAGATGCCATAGAAGTGTTTCATTCATGTCCGAAGAATGCTTCCTTTTATTACTCGAAATAATCGATGTGTTATTAGATTCAATTTTATGAGTGGTGTGCCCAAATAATGGTATAAAGATCATCCACTGAAGTTCCGGAACATATAAAATCATCGTTTCAAGAAATAATAACATCCTTATTAAAAGAAACTGAGTATCTATTCAAAAACAGTTTAGAAACTGAAGGTTGAGTTCTTTCTAAACTAGGAACATGAAGAACGTCTCTCAAGACCATAAATCTATCTTCAAAAGATAGGCGCACTTCTCCCACTGCTTCAGCTGCCACTCTCGTAGCATTGCCCAATGTGATGGGGATCTCACTTCCGTTAAGTCGTCGAGTTAGCTTGCACCCATGAAACAAATATGATCAGTAGCTCTCGTATCCACTATCCACGAATAGACAACACACGCCACTTCACAAGTTTCGACGACTAGGGTGTGTGAATTACCTAATTTTCCTAGCCTCTTAGGCTTGGAACAGGCAGACCTCCATTGTCCTCTCTCACCGTAACTAAAACACTTCCCCTTCGATGCTAGCCTTTGCATTTGCCTTTCGCAACAATTGGATTTGCTTGGATCCGACCTTTGGTTCTCTTCCTCTTTTTCCCTCCCTTGGGACCAAAAAAGGTAGACGGACCATTAGCCACCATAGCACTAGACTGGTGTTCTATTATCACCTCCACCGAAACTAAAGCTTGCAAGAGCTCGGGTAAACGACTTGTCCGTTCATTCATCTGACAGTTCAGATGAAACTACTCAAAGCTTCTCGGTAGAGAATGGTATATGAAATCAACCTGAGAAGGGACATCAAAATCCGCACCAAGTACTTCCAACTTGTTAAGGTATGCCATTATCTCGAGAACGTGCTCCCTCACGGGCGTTCCTTCCACCATTTCCAACTTGACCGAGTCATATTTGGTGAACTGATTAGTCATGGGATTCTGATGTGAAAACATCTCTTCAAGGTTTTCCATGATTTCAACAGCGGATACAATGTCTCCATGAACGCGCCTCAAATCCTCAGACAGAGATGTCAAGATGACGCACTTCATGTGTTCATTGTCACGCTGTCAATCATAAACTGCCTTTTCCCATTGCTTGACTTATCATTAGGTTTGCCGGGTTTATTAACGTGAATAACCCAATTGTGTTTTCGTGCAGTAAGGACAAAATTAAAATTACATTTCCAATCGATATAATTCTCTCCAAAAAGTTTATTAACTTTAAGAATATTTTAAACAGTGGATTAAAAGGTTGCGACATGATGAAATGAGAATAAAATATACATTCATATCAATATCTAGAAAAAATACGAAGTTATCACATAATTCGATCACATCAATTATATTGAAACCTTAAAACAATATAATCATGCATCAGCCAACATCTTGAAACAATTTAAATGCGCCACGAGGGGTGGTCTATACATTTAAACACATTCAAGCGGATCACAAACTTAAAAGTTACAAATCCTTAATTCAAAATTAATAGTTGGCTCCCACTTTGACCACATAAAAATTGATAGGAACTCCGAGGGGAGTAAGTTAATATCAATTTCTTATGCCTAAGTAATAACCATAATTAAATACAGGATTATTATTTCGCTTTGAGAAAGCCACTCGTGGTGAGGGTCAATACCGCCACTAGTAATAATCCACAATCATCATTTCAGAATTTATTCATGTGAAATACGTTGTTTTGGCCGATCCGAGGGGGAAATATATTCCAAAAGAACTTCACAAATAAATACATTATGGAGGCCAAATTAATCCAATTTTAATATCCGGAATAAAATTGCGATTAAATAAACATATTTAGTAATTTTTGAAAGTAAGGTTTTTCTTGGACAATAAAATTCATGCAAACACATATTAACAAATAATAATAAGTGCACGAAATAAAACATCCATCAAAACAAAATTAAACACATTGGAGCACTCAAATCCAATTGTCACAGTTTAATTTCTTCACGTCTTGATACAAAATATCGTTCTTGTTGCTTTCCATCGTTCGTCTCGACATGCTCCCACTTGAACAACAACACTTCATCAAAAACAACATCGTTTGGGATTCGGGACGACGTTTAAATCACAAAAAAAAACACAGAACTGAAATTAATTTTTTTTTTAAAAATTCCACGGCCCGAGATACGGCGCGCGTCGGCCCACCGAGTGGGCCCGTGCGCCACCCGGCACGGCGCCGAGCAGCTGGCCGCCGGGCGCCGCCTACGTGCGCGCGCGCCCGCGCCATGCCCCGCCCCGTCGTGCGCCCTGGTCGTGCGCTTCGCGCACCCCGCGCACCGGATTTCGCTGTTCGTTCTCGTTTCTCACCCTATGCATGATTTTACGTCCATGCATGCGCCACACATGCATGCGTCGTCCGGGTACGACGTCTTTAATTTTTCGTTCTTCGTCTCGATCCGATTACAATTTATTTAAAAAATAAATAAATACTAGATCTAGACTAGTCTATTACAATGATCGAATCAAAATAAAACAACTAATCTACTCGTGGATTTTCTCACGAGAAAAACGAATTCGAACGAATCGAATTAAAAAATAATTAATTCACACGCATGAAAAATTAACAACATTAAAACCATGACAATTGGATACCTGCAAAAAAGATCTAGCAATTCTACTATCCAATATCAATTTAATGTTTAACAATTTAAATTCCAATTTAAAGATCAGAGCCCGAAACCGTGGCTCTGATACCAGTTGTTGGGAAAATAGGGGTGCCCGGAATCTATTCGGGATGAAATTTAAATACGAATTTAAATACAATTATTACTAGCATGAATTAATCCTAATTAATTCAAATAATAATTCCAACAACAAATTTAACATCATGCATGTGGAATTAATTCACATAAAATCTAGACGGAATAAACAAGAATTTATGTGACTTACGTACCTCTTGTAGAATTGGCCTTTGAATAAACGGGACAATCACGATCACGCTTTATCAACCCAAAAGCCTTCTCAAGTATTTCCCCTTCGCCTTACTTGATCACCGGTGGGAGATGCTTTCAAGTAATTTAAATAACTAAGGAAAAAGAAAAATATATATGCTCTTGATTTTTCCAACACATGTAATTATGTACTTGGGGATGAAATAATCATCCCCTATTTATAAGATGCAGTGGCCGAAATTTTTAGTGGATTTGGGCTTGGAAAAAATCTTTTCTTAGGCTCTAAGAAATCTTGAATATATCTCATATATTCTTTTCTCCATAATAAAATATTCCACAAAAATCTCACTCACCTTATTAGACTTGTGATTTTCGAAAATAATTAGTAGAGAATCCAAGATTTGGATCTTCTTGAATATATGAGATAATCTTGTATTCCAAGAATACTTATCTTCCATAATATCTTTCCAAGAAAATCAACAAAATCTTTTTCTCTCCTAAATATACAATTTTTGAAAATTAAGAGAAAAAATCAGCATTTTATTTTCTTTTTATATTAATCACCTTATCATTATTGGGCTACTTAATGGGCTACTTGAGGGGCCTTTAAGGAGAATTAAGATTGGACCTCCTAATGGACTTCTGAATTTCAATATTGAGCCCCAATATAATTCAATCCATTAATATTAATTATTACCACTAATAAATTAATATTGCACTATCCATCTTAATCCATATTACGATAATATGGGCTCCCGGTTATTATTTCCCGCGTTTAAGATTATCAAGTCCATTAATTAATTAAGCTTTTGAATAACTCTAAATTAATTAATATATTTCACCTTGGAGTAAAGACATTATTATCTGTACCGAAGAAACTGATTCTTCACTTGCAAGATTTGGTACGATAAAACTTCTGAGCCCACCAAGGGGACTAATCACACGAGCCGTACTCGCACGCGTTTCTCCGTATTAAATCTTAGCAACCGTCGTATGATTAATATTACTGCCCAAAGTACAAGGTTCGAAGTTACAATGATTCTCACCCAACATGAATCAAAGCAGTAACCATTAAGCACACACGGTCCTATTTAAGTGACGGAGATTAAGAAATCAACAACTACTGAGGTCTAATTCTTCACATTTCAGAACAGAAGAATTTATCCTTGCTGTAGGTCCTCTTCAACACATACTAAATGTGCTAGTGCAATCTCTTAGTCAAGATAGACCAATCTGAGATTTACACATCGACCTTTCACGGTGGATTGTTCAATTCCACCTAGGTCGTGAAAATGTACGTTTAGTTACAAGGAAACTGTTAATGTTGTCTTCCGTGATCGGGTATCACCACATTAACTACAATGTAACTAGTACTATTATGAACTGTTTGCAATAAATATTCAACATTCAATCATATTTAAAGCATATGCGATAAAAGAATTATTCTCATAAAACAAGTGTTTGATACACGAGTTGTACAAAGTAACAACATACTTTCACGTATAACTCCAACATGATATGGTATTAGCTAGTTAACATTATGGTATTAGTGAATAAATGCAATGGTTTTAATTGACAAGTTAGACATGGTATTGGTGAATGAATGATATGGTATTAGCTAATAAACGATACGGTACTGGCTAATAAGAGATATGGTATTAGATAATAAGCCTTATGGTATTAGCTAATAAGCGATATGGTATTGGCTAATACATAAATATGGTATTAGCTAATAAACCTTATGGTATTAGCTAATTAAAATTATTGTATTAGTGGATAAATGCAATGGTTTTAATTGACGAGTTAGACATGGTATCGGTGAATGAATGATATTAGCTAATAAATCTTATGGTATTAGCTAATAAGCGATATAGTATTAGCTAATAAACAATATGATATTAGCTAAATAAGCGATATAGTATTAACTAATTAACATTATGGTATCAGTGGATAAATGCAATGGTTTTAATTGACAATTTTTAAGCCTATTTTTTAAACAAAGTATGGCTTTTAGAAGTATGAGCTATGTTTTCAAATATTCATTTATTTTGCATTTGAGTTAACCAAGATGGTTCTCAAATAAAATATCAAAGCATCCAATCAAGTATCAACTGTATTGCTCAAAATCTAAACTAATTAGCACACATTTAATGTTTACCCTGAAGCATACTCTCCATTTTTCTGATGTGACAACCAAACACGTGAGGTACACCTATGTGCATTAGCATTACATGGTTAATCTATAAATTCCAGCTGCTCGAATGACATGGAAAAAAGTCAAAACTGCATTTTTATACACAAGAATTTGTCAAAAACATCAATCCAACCAAAGAGACAATTGACATCGTCTCAAAATAAATTTGTCAATATGCTGGCCAACAAGGTAATCTGAAATCCTCGGCACATTTTTATTTTTTATATAAATTTGGATGCACATTTCCATTCCAAACAACAGATGAAATATGCTTGTCTTGATCATATAAAACCGAATTATCGATTGGCCCCGGGTTGATTAATGCGCAATTATCCATCTCCAGGTTGCGATCTGCAGAAACCAAAATCTTATTAGATATCAGAAACATAAATTTTACTCTAGTATATTGCCCCAAAACAGAATTAATATTTAACTTGATGACATACTTGCATGGAAAAGATTAGAGGGAGGGATCAAGAAAAACAAAATAAAGAAAACGCCATTTTTCATTCAAGACTGTTAATACTCGATGATTTACATCAAGAAAAGCACGAAAGAAAGAAAGAAAACACAGATTAGTATTTCATGGAATTAATAACTGCTAGCTTTAAATCATCAAAGAAAGACCATTTGAAGATTAGTATTTCATGGAATTAATGACTGCTATCTTTAAATCTTCGATGAAAGACGTGAATCAGAATCAACAAGCATGCATGAGTATAGTAGAACAAGATAATTAATAGATATACTGTACTTACTGGCCCTTGCATAATTAACTACTTCCTCCGTCCATTCCAAACTACTATTCATGTGAGTTTGTAAATGAGATTCTATTGTGGATTAACAAGTTTAATGGAGTTCTTTCCCATTTAGACGCTATTAATGTTGGCTAAAAATGAGGATTTAATATGAAGATTTATCTTAAGATGCTTATAATTTTTAAAGACATCGTATAGAATATGAAACACCATCATTAACTCAACATAAACCATATGACTTGAAACATGTTATCTTATCTAAATACCCTCAGTTCAATTGGATCTGAAAATTGACCCTTATGAAGCCATATAGTTGGGTTTATCATGCTTATTCTTAAGAGGGCCAGAGTTTCAAGAACATGAAGACAGGGAAATCAAAGTAGTTTGGATTCATCGAATGTGATTCTCCAGAAGTTCCCAATATCATAGAGAATGAATGTTGTTATGATTTCTACTGATAATTATTTCAGGCATTTCGTCGAACATATAACGTGCATACAGAACCAGGAAGCACCGAAGCAGAATTAAAAAAATAATTTTGCACCATGTTTAGACTACTGTTGCTTTTATCTACTAACACATATAAAACTAATACCACAATACCATACCAAATTTCATATATTGACAGTGAATCAATTTCTAGTTTGCAAGTCATAAGATCACTCGTAATTAAAAGGAGAAGGAGAAGAAGTGATTATACTTACTCTGAGTCTTCTCATCTGTGCCCTGACTTTCGATCGCTCCTCACGGCCGCGTACCAGAAGCGGCGGCGGCGATTCTTCATGAGTTTTCCGACGGCATCACGCCACCTCTTCATCGCCTCATTCGAGCTGTCCTTGTGATGCAAATTGAACTCTTGAGGAATGAAATTTTCCGCTTTCTTTGGTGCTTTCTCTACCTTCCGCGCCTTGCGACGGAAATTCATCGAAAATACACTGTGAATCCATCAAAAATTGCGATGAATCTAACATAAACCGGCAAATAATTGTTTCCCCTCCTTCAAGGGCGCGTAGGGCTTTTTTCCTTTAGATTCTATTTTTGGTGTGTTTTTCCACGTTTAGTGTGTGTTTTCTTATTTTTATATGATGGGTCAAATGAAAAATGGGTCAAATTTCTGGGTCATACTCACCATTATTTTAATGTGTGTAGCATACACACATAACGTACTCTACTTTACGATAGTTTAATGATAAACTTATCATGATCCTTCTAGGGTGCATTCAAGTGCATAGCATGCACTTGGATTTTAAGTTAAATTTTGACTTCAATTTTGATTTTTACAAAATACACACAAACACACCAAACTATATGTTTTTTTGTAGTTGAGGTATTACTAATGCCTTCTTGGGGTATTATTGATGTCTTCTTGGGGTATTACTGATTACTTCTTGGGTTATTTCTCACTTCTACTTGAGGTATTTTTTCCAAAATCCCAATGCATACTATGCACTCAAGTGCACCTAGAACTACGCTTTCCTATTTGACTTTACACGAAGTTTAATTTAAGAGTTGAATTAGAGTATTTAAATGAATAAAATGATTTTTTGTGAGGTAAAGTTTAAAAAGGTTAATGCATTTTATTTCTATTTTGAAAAATGAGAAAATTGACTTTTTTGTCAAATGAAAAAATAGTAACTTGGATTTTTTTTTCCCTTTTTTTTAAGAAAAATAAAATATTTGGAAAATAAATAAATTGCAAATATTTTTTTTTGGAAAATCAGATAAAAAAATCTACATTATATTTATTTATTTGTCCAGTAACCCACAGAAAGAAGACGAAAAATGAGAAAAAAATAAAATAAAGCAACCTGAAGGCATTTAGGGTGGGGCACGATGAAAATTGTTGTATATTAGTATATTTACATAATATAATTATTTGAGAGAACTTTTCGTGAAAGTACATCTTTTCAGTGAAGGGTTGTAATCATTCGATTCAACGTGACTATTCGGTGAAGTAGCACCATTTGGTGAGTATGAGTTGCAACTCTTAGGTTCACTGCAACCCTTGAGTAAAGTCGCAACCTTGCGATGCAACACTTGAGTATCTAAAAATACTCAAAATGTGTGGAGAATTGAAGATCACTGAAAAATAATTGAAGTTGAGAATTAGAGTTTCTCAATGCACTGAGAAGTAGAGTCTCTCTATATATAATAATCGAGTCTTATATTTTTATTTTGTTTAAACACTTGTGATTTCTGCTTCTAAAATTCGGTAGAGTTTAACTATTGAATTTTCGTGCGATAGATTTTGTATCCTGGAAGGTCAATTCCTTGTGAGAACCATTTACACCGATGTGGGAGGAATTAATACCTTTAAAGATAACATCGTTTTTCGGTTTGCCTAACCTATCATTAAACTCCATTACCCACATATATATAACAAAGATGAGAGGGAGACATATCTGGAGAAGAAAATGAAGAATATGAGGTGGGGATGTAGGGATGTCAACGAGGCGGAGCAGGGACGAGGCTCATTCCCCATCCAATACATGCGAGGAATCCCCAAAGTGTAAATGTGTCGAGTAGTGTTGACTAAATTAGAAAACTCGAAACTTGAAACTTAACTCAAATTTAATCGAGCCCAATTCTTTTGAACTCAAATTCAACTCATGGGAACATTCGAAATACTCGAGCTCGACTCGATAAACATACAACATCAATTAATTTTTTAATTTTATTTATAATTAAGATGTATTTGTAATAATTAGCATATTAGGGGTAAAAGCGTAAAATTGAGTGAGCTCGATTAAACCCGCGAGCTTGACACACTTATTATTGTTGAAATTATCCCCCTAATTTCCATTTCTATTTAATTATATATATATATATATATATATATTATGCCAAATTATATTAAAACACATATAATAGAAAATAAATTATTCTAAACAATTTAATTATGTAAAATAATATTAAATTTGGGAAATATAAATTAGGAAATGAGGTGGGAATGATCCCCATCCCCACCAACTTGAGCTGAATTTTTCCCTGTGCTTGGGGGAATATCATAAGGGGACGGTAATATGAGGCGTGGGGTAAGAATGAGTTAACACATCCAAGTGGGTATCCATATCTTAAATGGGGTGCAAATAACCATGGGTTTATCACTTTGGGAAATACGAAAAGAAACATCACTCTCAAATTTTTATTTTAAAAAATGTCATCAATTTCATTTTTTAAATAAAAATATCACCGAAAAAAATTGCACAAGAGTCGTGCAGGTGATAGTGTGGGGTTTGCGTGGAGCATTTTTATAAAAGAAAATTTGTAGAAATATCACACATACATGCAACAGCACATGCATGCATACATGCTTATCAACGCCTCACGTGCTCGGCTCTAACTACCTAACAAACTCATGCATGATAGCTGGCCTATGCAGTATGCAGTGTACACTCAAGTTAGTTAGTAAAGAAGTTGTTAGATCATACGATTAGGCAGTTACATTATAGACTATAGTTGCACATTGATATGCTTATAAATAGAAGTTGTAACACACTCATTGCATGAATACATGAATTCTCTTTTCATATTTGATCTTTTTCTCGTTTTCATTTCATACTTCTACATGGTATCCAGAGCCTAGATTTTTTGGTAGCCATGGCGATTCTCCGCCATAATGCGTGGCCTACACTGATTTCTTCTTCTTCCTCAGAGTTCTTAAGCAATAATGATCAGAATCACTTTCATACCTCTGATTCCCCGGGTATGAAGCTAATTTCAATCACTCTAGATGACCACAATTTCGTCTCATGGAGTAAAAATGTCTATCTTGCTCTCGGTGCAAAAGCTAAGCTAGGATACATCGATGGATCGGTGGTGGCTCCTATTGATCGAGCTACAGATAAATTTGTAACTTGGAAACGTGCTGATTGCATGGTTTCCTCTTGGCTTATTGATGCTATGACAAAAGATCTTGTTGATTCCTTCATCTCGTGCAAATCTGCTTGTATCCTTTGGCTCAATATTTGTGAGCGTTTTGATGTTACAAATGGTACTAAAATGTTTCAGCTTCAACAAAGTGTGTATCATCTGAAGCAAGGTCATGACTCTATGCAAGTATTTTTTGGAAAACTACAAAGGTTATGGGATGAACTTGATGAGTTCTCAAGCATCAAGGGATGCACCTGTGGAAGCTGCATATGTCAAATTGAAAAACAACTTCATGATAAAGAGATGATTAATCGATTGATCCAATTTCTCATGGGGCTAAATACTAAATATGAAGCTGTCAGGAACCAACTTCTCATGCTGGGTCCCTTACCCTCAATCAACAAAGCTTACTCTACAATTCAAAGGATTGAACAACAGAACATTGTTGAGAAGGTTGATGATACACCCGTTCTATTCAACAAGGCAAAAAGTGGAGCTAGATTCAACAATAACTCATGGACCAAAGGGAAGAGACATGAAGCTCACAATGCTTTAAACTACATGGTTATCCCAAGTGGTATGATAAACTTAAAGGTTCGAAGAAGGCAGTCGCAAATTACTTAGGGGAGAGTTCTAAATCTAAATCTGGAGGCCTTACTGGGGATATATCACACATCATCCAACAAGAACTTGCTAAGTACTTTGCTTGTGCTTCAGTTTCTCATGGAGATAAGTCCATTCCTCATGACACATTTGTAAACATGATAAACTTTGCAGATACTCTTCCTTGTAGCTTATCTGCTCTTGATAATATGAAGTATGGTAATTGGATTTTAGATACTGGAGCCAGTAGACACATGTCCTTTGATAAATCTCTATTTACATATGGTTTAAAGCCCTTAACAGGGCATATATCAGTTTATATGCCTAATGGTGATACCATTTTTGTTACACACTATGGCCATATCACACTTAGTTCTTCTTTGATTCTCCTTGATGTCTTATTTGTGCCAAGTTTAAAAAATAACCTTTTATCCATATCTTATCTGCTCTCACATTCTAACATTAAATGCTTGTTCTCTTCTTCTAAATGTGAGATGCACGACTAGCTGAGTAAGAAAATCATTGCTGTTGGATAGTTGGTTGGGAAGCTATATGTACCTAGCCCCTTTATGATATTAATAGCCTTTCTTTACCTGTATCTTCCTCTTTCACTATTTCTAGCAATGTATCACATAAATCATCTGTTTCTCTTGATGTATGGCACAAGAGACTGGGTCATACTTCTGCTACTGTACTCAAGTACTTGTGCTTTTATCCAAGTATGAATAAATCAGTTGATCTTTCTGATATGCCTTGCTCAACTTGTCATTTAGCCAAACAAACAAGATTGTCATTCACAATTAGTTCAATCTGTACATCTAATGCTTTTGATCTAATTCATATAGACATCTGGGGGCCATTTAATCATCCTTTAGTTACAAATACACCCTATTTTCTTACCATTGTTGATGATTACACCAGATCAACCTGGACCTTCATGCTTAAACACAAGTCTGATACTTTACAAACCATTCAGAATTTTGTCAAACTGGTCCTTACATAGTTTAAGGCCACCATAAAAACCATAAGATCAGATAATGGACCTGAATTTCTAAGTAAGAATGCTCAATATTATTTTACAGCTCTTGGTATTATTCACCAGACTAGTTGTGCATACACCCCACAACAAAATGGTGTGGTGGAAAGAAAGCATAGACACATTCTTAATATTGCTCGAGCCTTGATGTTTAATTCCAAAATACCTATGAAGCTATGGCCTTACTCTATCCTTACTGCCACATATCTGATAAACATGATTCCTAGCCCAATCATTTCATGGAAAACTCCTCATGAAATGCTTTACCTTAGAGCTCCAGATTATTCATTTCTAAGAACGTTTGGTTGCCTTTGTTTCTCCACCAATATCACCCCACACAAATCCAAGTTTACTCCTCGAGCCACTAAATGTATCATTCTTGGTTATATGGCCTCCCATAAAAGTTATAGATTATATGATTTAGATTCACATTCAATCTTCAGTTCCAGAGATGTTAGATTCTATGAGCATTTTTTTCCCTTTCACTCTTCTCCATCTTAGTCCCCAGACTATCCTTTGATTTTGCCTTATCTAGATGATGATCTTCCTCTTGATCCACCTCCTACTGATAACACTACAGATCCAAATACACCACCAGCTGATGATGATACACCTCCTGTACCTCTTACACCCCTCACATCCTCTTGATCTTACACCTATTGACCTTCATGATACCTCATCCCAACCTGCTCATTCTGAGTCTATGACAACTCATTCTGTACCCATTCATACACAACATCAGCCTATTAGAAGGTCTTCCAGATATACTTCCAAACCTTCTTGGTTAAGGGACTTTGTATTATGTAGTGCTACTAATTCACTGTCCACGCAAGATTCTCACTCAACATCTCCTTATACCAGTAAGTTTTCCTTTCATTTTGATCATGCCTATACCACCTTTACTAACAATGTAACTAGCTCCAAAGAACCATCTTCTTATCATCAAGCATTCTCACTGGGAAGAGGCCATGCATCAAGAATTGCAGGCCTTGGAAATAAATAATACATGGGATATGGTTCATTTACTTACACACAAGAAACCTATAGGCTGTAAGTGGGTTTTCAAGCTCAAACTTCATCCTGATGGTTCAGTTGATAGATATAAGGAACGACTTGTTGTAAAAGGCTACCAGCAGCAGCTTGATATTGATTACGATGAAAGTTTCTCACCTGTTGCTAAACCAATCACTGTTAGAATTCTCATTGCTTTGGCCACATCTCAGAATTGGCCCCTATTTCAGCTTGATATTAATAATGCATTTCTTCATGGTTTTCTCAGTGATGAAGTTTATATGGATCCTCCTCCTTGTTATCATTCCTCTCCTGGTTTAGTTTGCAAGCTCAAGAAGAGTCTTTAAGGTCTAAAACAAGCCTCCAGGTAATGGAACTCTGGATTTTGTTCCACTCTTATTAAATATGGTTTCACTCAATCTTCTGCTGATCATTGCCTCTTCACTAAGGGTTCTTCATCTCATTTCATGGCTTTCTTAGTGTATGTGGATGATGTGCTTATCACTGGTACTAATCTACATGATATTGCTGCCCTTAAGCAACATCTTCATGATGTATTTACTATCAAAGACCTTGGTTTGCCAAGTATTTCTTGGGAGTGGAAATAACCAGAGGTGATTCTGCTACTACCTTAACACATAGGAAATACATCTTGGACCTCCTTACAGATTCTAAGCTTGAAGATTGTAAAGCTGCTCATTCTCCTTTCCCTCAAGGGATCAAAATTGTGAAAGACTGGTGGAACACTTCTTCCCCAGCCTGATAGGTATAGAAGGATTGTGGTTAGACTTTTGTACCTTGGATTCACTCTGCCAAACATTACTTATTCAGTTCAACAACTCAGTCAGTTTGTTAACTCTCCTCGTTCCTCACATTGGGATGCCATGATTCATCTTCTTAGCTACTTGAAATGGACTTCTTCACATGGCTTATTCTATCCTTCATCTCAACCTCTTACCTTGACAAGATATTGTGATGCCGATTGGGGTAGTTGTATTGATACTCGACTATCTATCACTGGTTATTGTATCTTTTTGGGTTCTTCTCTTATATCTTGGAAATCTAAGAAGCAATCCACAGTCTCGCTCATCCACGGAGGCAGAATATCGAGCCATTGCCACCACTTCTATGGAACTTAAATGGATCTCTTACATTGCTAAAGACTTGCACCCACATTTGCCTTTGCCTGTTTCACTAGCTTGTAATAACAAGGCTGCTATACACATCACAGAGAACCCAGTTTTCCATGAACGAACAAAGCATATTGAGATCGATTGTCATCTTGTTCGCAATCTCTACAAGGATGGTTTCTTACATCTTCTTCACGTTCGTACTACGGAGCAACTTGCGGATTTGTTTACTAAGACTTTGCCTACAGGACCTCTTCATAAGTTTCGTGACAAGTTGAATATGATTTCCATTCATCCTAGTTCAACTTGACGGGGGGTGTTGAAATACCAAACATACATGCAGCAACACATGCATGCATACATGTTTATCAATGTCTCACGTGCTCGGCTCTAACTACCTAACAAACTCATGCATGACAGTTGGCCTCTGCAGTATGCAGTGCACACTCAAGTTAGTTAGTAAAGAAGTTGTTAGATCATACGGTTAGGCGGTTACATTGTAGACTATAGCTGCACATTGATATGCTTATAAATAGAAGTTGTAACACACTCATTGAATATGCAATCAATGAATACATGAATTCTCTTTTCATATTTGATCTTCTTCTCATTTTCATTCCATACTTCTACAAAAATATTGAATGAAATTTTGAAAATGAAAACATGACAATGACATTTTTGCATATCTCTCTCTCAATTTTTGAAGAGTTGTATATCGCAGTTTTTGTAGCCCGCTAAAAATATCAGCTTGTTGTATATATAAGGAGGCTCATACCCCATCTAAAAGTAGCGAATTTTTGGGCCCAAATTTCAAAAAAGGCCAAAATTACTGCCTAAATATTTATTAAATCTTGAATAGAAAAAAAAGTTTATTGGAATATTGAGTTGTACCTCATGTCAACGTATCAATACATAGATGAATTAATATCATCTATTTTATTTTCACATTATTATCATTCCAACAAGATAAATAATTGACTAACAAACTTTCATAACATAATGTCAACGTCTTTGAATAGTCAAAATGAATTGTGTATATAACCCTTGAAGCCCTAAAAGAGTATTTATATATAGTAACTAGAGCTGATAATTTGAGTCTGACCCATCTGAGATTTGGGTTGGTTTGGGCTAAAAAAAATAGTGGCCCAAAAATTCGGGCCGTTTTGACATGGCCCGACGAGCAACCTGCTTGACTCAACTGAAATTAATTTTTTTTAATTATTTAGAAAAGATCGAAATTACCAATAAAAAAATTGTCAATTGAAATTAACTTTTTTTTGTTGAGACACTAAAACTTACCATGTTATTGTATTTTTATTTTTTTTGGACTTTGAAGTTATGAATTGTTTTTAATTCTATGGACTCTAAACTTATTTGATATTGTAATAACCATTAATTCGATTTTGAAAAACGATAATTGGTGTTGTTACTTTTTACTTATTAGGCACTAAAGTACATTAAAAGATATAAAATATATATGTGGATTGTGAAAGTGTAATGAATTGTAGTAGTATTTATAGAATAATTTTTTTTATAACAATTTTTTTTAAATGGGCTAGGTTGGCCCGTTAGCCCATGGGCTAGACTCAATTTAAAATATTCTCGATCTGAAAATGGGATGGCCCAACCCGTGAACATAGATTGGCCCAGCGGGCCGGGCCGGATGACCCGTTTTGCTAACTCTAATAATAACACACTAAAAGATATATAATTAGAAAGGAAAAAAACTTTAAAATAATTATAAGAATTGAATGGACTTTTAGGTCAAAACAATGAGCATTCTCAATAGTGCAATTCCACTTTTTGGCATTTCTTGTGAGGGTGATAATCGGTATGTGATGTGGTTCATCGTGCATTGTGATGCTGTCGAGCTCTGATGGTTGGCTAAGTTGGATGAAAAAGTTCCTAGCTCGTTCATCAAATTCTTCCCGACCAGCTTTGTTTGCTAAGTTATCTTTTTTTGACGAGCTTAGGTCATCAAACATGTTTTATGCCGTTAAGTAATTACATGAGCTCATTTGTGGTTGAGCTCTCAGGTTATCATTAGGTAAGCCCCAAATAGCATATCGTTTTGGACTTATTATTTTTTCTGGATTGATTCATTCGGGCAAAAAGACCAGCACGGTATCGTCACTGGCAACTTTTACTACTTTTTAGCGTCAAAGTCAATATTTATCGTTAGGTGGTGTCATCTGTCTGTTCAACCCAACTCACTGTCTTCGTAACATATCTAGAATAAACAAATGAACTAGAATCTCAACAAAAGAAAGTCATAAGATTTTACACTTTTCGTATATACTTAAATTCATTGAATGATCAAACATAACTTCTGCTAATATCATAATAAATAATTTAGAAGATGAACAAACTGAAATCACAAACATTCTGCAAGTGAGTCGACTACTTCGAATCGAACAAGTGATGTTTAACCGTGTTTTAATAAACACTGAGTATAACTTTGATTAACCGGAGTCGAGCACTAAGCCAGAAATATTCTTCTTTTTTTTTTTTTTTTTTTTGATCAGTAAAAGACCACTTTTATAATATAAAAGAAAAAGTGGGGTATAAGAAATACCCAAAACAATAGCATACAACTAATGAAGTACGGATTACTAGTTGTGTCCTAACAACAATTTAGGATTAGTTAGCCACTCTTCGAAGGAAAATGAAGAGAACACCGGGTCCTTTACGCTCAACCAACTCCAGATTCTAGCTTTCAACTCATCCACCAATTTATCAACCATTAGCACCCCCCTTCTGAAAATAATCTCGTTCCTCCATTTCCACAGCAACCATACTACACCAAGCCACACCGTGACTACCCTTCTTTTGCCATTTTTTCCTTTCACACTATTACTGTGAATAAGGAGGTTCGAAATAGATTTTGAGTTTACCACAGTAGAAATTCCCAACCATTTGTACACCTCCATCCACACATTATAAGACGTCTCACATTCAAAAAAGAAATGTTTACCATTCTCCTCCTTTTTCTCACAAAAAACGCACCTCAAGTCTGCATTTTCATTGAGTACTCCTCTTCGGTGCAAATCTGACTTCATAGGCAACCTGTCCTTGATTACTCGCCAACCGTGTGCCGCCACTTTAAGAGGTACCAGCTTGCTCCAAATCAGTTTGTAGGAATGTTCTTCATCTTTTGGCAGCACCACCGGATCACCTCGGCTGATTAGCCAGTTGTATGCCTCCCTCGTTGTGTACATATTTCCCGGAGCATGTTTCCATCTCCATGAGTCTCCAATCCCTTCCTTGATAGTGTACCTGTTTAAATCAGAAACAAGATTATTTAGTGCATCATGTTCACGATCAAGGAGGGGACGCCTCCATCTCCAATTCCAACTCCAACCCTCTCCCACCCACGCCCCCAAACGATTCACCCTTCCTTCTTTATCTAAACTCAGCTTAAAAAGTCTAGAATATTTATCTTTTAATGCCACTTCCCCACACCACCTATCTTTCCAAAACAAGACACTCCTCCCATCCCCAAGTACTCTCTCTAACCCCCCCTCAAACCATTCCCCATTTACTCCCAGTGTGATATTAGTGATATCCCTCCACCACCCCGACATTCGACTTGCCACTCCTCTAGACACACACCCCTCTCCCCACCCCCCCATTTCCCCATATTTCGACTCAATTACTTTGACCCACAAACTCCCCTTTTCATTCAAAAAACGCCACCTCCACTTCCCTAATAAAACTTTATTAAAAACCTCTAAATTCCTAACTCCCAATCCCCACAAACTCCCAGAAATATTCTTCTACACTCTAAAAAAAATAATCATTCCAAAAATAAATCTAAACAGGAAACTGTAGATAAAAACTCTCATCTTTCTTTATTTTCTATACTCAATTTATTGTTGAGAAAATGTCTTGAACTCATATATTATAGATGTAACTTATATTCACCTGCAAAATTTCTTTAAAAGAACATTTTATGCTAATAATTCCTAAATAAGAAAAAAATATTATCACCGACCTGGTGATATTTTGCAGAAAATGACCAGACAAGAATTAGGTTGTAATTAATCCTCCCCCCTTTTAACCCCAATAATTACAGCATCGACTCCATTATTACTATTCTTCTTTACAATCACTGCGAGTTGGAAAGATAAACACAAGTTTTGTTTGGGTTTAAAGAGAAAAAGCGGTGAGCGTAGAAGAAAACAAAGGTCCAATTTTTTTAATTTGAAAAAAAAATCGAGCACTTTGGCAAGATTCATCGGACTTGAGCTAAAACGCATGCCTTTTCAGTTCCCGATTTAGGGTTCTTCTTTTCTCTCACTCTCTGTAAGTATCCGCTTCGATTCTTTAAATTCTGGGATCAAGCGTGTGTCGTTTTACTTGTGAAATTCTGCCGTTCCGAAATCGGCTTGTAGATTCTTTTGTTGTGAATCTTGTTTCATTTTTTTTCTTCTGTTAGGTATACCAATAAAGGGGGAGTTCTTGCTCTTTCTGTAGAATTAATTGTTTATTTAATTGGGTTGTTGGGATTTTGCCCTTTGTGTTTGCGGTCAAGATTTGGTGAAGGAAAAGAATGGAGGTTGATTGTTTAGAAGATTCCCGATTAATTTTCTTTCTTGTAGTTTTGTTCTGAGCGGTAGGTGTTCGATGAAATGATCCTGTGATTTTTTTAATTTATATTGAAATAAAGAGTTGGATTAAGTTATTTGAGATTGAGTAGCAGTGATGGATAGAGGCATAGAGCGTTTGATGTCCGCTAGGAAGTCTTTAAGGGCTAGTTTAGAGAAATCAAAAGCTTTAGGACTGTCATTAGAGAAAGCTGGGCCAAGATTAGATGAGATTAACCAAAGATTGCCTTCTCTGGAAGTAGCAATTCGACCTATTCGGGCTGAAACCGATGCCCTTGACGCAGTTGGTGGTCATATAAATCGAGCTGTGGTCCCTGCAGCTGCAGTCCTTAAGGTCTTTGATGCCATCCATGGCCTTGAAAAATCGTTATCCGACCCTCAATCTAATCTTCCAGGGTATCTTGGTGTGCTTAAAAGGCTTGTTGAGGCATTGAGTTTTTTGGGAGAGAATTGTGGGATGGCAATCCAATGGCTGGCTGATATCGTGGAGTATTTGGAGGATAATAAGGTGGCTGATTCACGGTTTATTTCGTCTCTAAAGAAGGCATTGAACAGTCTTAGGGAGTTGGAGAGTGGGGAGGAGAAGGGTCATCTTGATGGTGGGCTTCTAGAAGTTGCTCTGGATAGGTTGGAGAATGAGTTTCGTAGGCTTTTGACGGAGTATAGTGTCCCGCTGCCTTTGCCATCTCCAGCCATGCCTGGTGAAAACCCGAGCATTGCTCCCTCGCCTTTGCCCGTTTCGGTGATTCAGAAGTTGCAGGTTATTTTAGGGAGATTGGCTGTATACAACAGGCTCGAAAGGTGTATATCCATTTATGTGGAGGTCAGGAGTTCGAATGTTCGGGCAAGTTTGCAAGCACTTAATTTGGATTATCTGGAAATATCGGTTTCTGAGTTCAATAATATAGCAAGCATAGAGGGGTATATAGCTCAGTGGGGTAAGCATTTGGAGTTTGCTATGAAGCACTTGTTTGAAGCTGAATACAAACTTTGCATTGATGTTTTCGAGAGGATGGGTGCAGATGTTTGCAAGAACTGTTTTCCTAAAATAGCCGCCCAGGCGGGAATTCTTGCTTTCCTGCAGTTTGGGAAAACTGTAGCCGAAAGTAAGAAGGACCCCATCAAGCTATTAAAGCTTTTGGACATCTTTGCATCCTTAAACAATCTAAGATTGGATTTCAATCGTCTCTTTGGTGGAGCTGCTTGTGCTGAGATCCAAAACATGACTAGGGATCTGATTAAGCGAGTAATCGAAGGTGCTTGTGAGATTTTCTGGGAGCTATCTGTCCAGGTCAAACTGCAAAGACAAACACCCCCTCCTTCAGACTGTGGGATTCCTAGAGTGGTAACATTTATCACCAGTTATTGTAATGATCTTCTGGGGGATCAATATAAGCCGATTCTTACACAAGTTCTGGTCATTGAAAGAAGCTGGAAGCAAGAAAAATTCCAAGAGAGGATCCTTATCACTGAGCTTCTGAATCTAGTTAAAGACCTCGAGCTGAATCTGGACGTGTGGTCCAAAGGTTATGAAGATACAATTTCGTCCTATGTTTTCTCGATGAACAATCACTGGCATTTATTCAAGTATCTGAAAGGCACAAAGCTTGGGAATCTTCTCGGAGATCCTTGGTTAAGCCAGCACGAACAGTACAAGGAGTATTATTCAGCTATGTTTTTGAGAGAAAGCTGGGGCAAACTTCCTGCCCTTTTAAGCAGGGAAGGTCTGATTTTGTTTTCTGGGGGGCGTGCAACTGCTCGTAATCTTGTGAAACAGCGATTGAAAGCTTTCAACGAAGCTTTTGATGAAATGTACCTTAAGCAGTCCGGCTTTGTTATTGTGGATAAAGATTTACGGGACAAAACGTCTCAGGCTATAATTCAGACAATCGTCCCTGTTTATCGCAGTTACATGCAGAATTACGGGCCGTTGGTTGAGCAGGATCAAAGTTCTAGCAAATACGCAAAGTACACAGCTCAGAGTCTGGAGAAAATGCTTAATTCCCTTTTCGTCCCTAAGCCAGTTAAGCAGGGTAGTTTCAAGATGAGGCAACCGAGTGGCAAATTCAATGGGGTCGATCAAGCTTCTCCAACTGTCCCAAAATCGGCATGATCTGGCAATTCCTGTGTATATATTGGCTTCCTGGATAGTAGTTGATCGTCAATATCGTGTTCCAGATGTCATCAATGGGGTTTGTAGATGAAAACTTATGATTTTATCTATTCATTTATATAACATGTCTGTTTTTTCAGTTCTGTGACTAGTAAGTAGCAGTACAAATTCGTTGTCGTTCTTGCTGCCTGTTCGATTACATGGGATACTCATCGGCATTGGAAGAACAAAAAAAGATAGGAAGTGTTATTTAGAAGGTGTAACTGTAAGAATTATGAGCAGAAGTTCTATTCCAAAGGTATCAAGAATAAACCTTCTTTTCGTATAAGGTAACCGGATATCTTGTATTTGGGATCTGCATTTCCATGATGAACAATATAGTTTCTTTGGGTTGATATATATATTGACTACATGAATTGTTTTATGGGTAGAACTGATATCAAATGTTGGTTTATTGGTTTCTAAATTTGATTTTGGAATCGAGTTGAGCTCAACCCCAAGTCTCGTGGTACCTGGGTTTTTCCATTTTTTGACTCCTAAGAGATTAGGTAAACTCTTCTTGTGTGAGTCTCCTTAACTTATTTCGTGAAACGAGGCTCAAAATGGTCTTGGTTATTGATCGTTTTACATGAGGTGCTCATATTGCTATGATTGGATGCTTTACATGTTACATCTTTTACAAACATGCGTTTATTATCGTCATTTTGATTCGTTAACTAAATTATGAGTTGTAATGCTAATTACGTTGCATGATCTAAACTATAGGATTGTGGTGAAACTAGTTATGCCATCTATCGGTTGGACTAGTTCAATTTCAATCGAGGATTCACTCAATCTTCCAAATATTGATTATATCTATATTTAGTTTCTTTCAACGAGTTAGATATAATACATTAATATTTTAAAAAAGACGAGTGTTGATTTGTACTAATTTGTGAGACAGTCCCACACAAATTTTACCTTTAATTTATATTCATTCCACGATCTTATGCAATACTTTGTCACGATTCTAATTAGATTGGGCTTGGGTTTGATAGGGATAACATAATTTGCAAGACAAATGTTTTTCTATTGAAAAATGCAAATTCATTGAATTTGAAAATTGAAGAATTAATTCAAAGATGTTTGCAAACCTTATTGATAGTTTAAAAGCATTTTTGAAAAGATAAAGCTGTGAAAGGGACAATTTTTAAAATAAATACTTTTGCTCAGTCCAGCAGTATTTGCAAATGTTGTCGATGAGACTTTTTAAAATAGTAAGAGATAATTTTACAAGTAAATTCTAAGAAAATAAAATAAATAAAGGAATTAATCAAAATAAATTTAAATGAGATATAAGATGGAATTTGGGTTTCGGAGACCATACATCACGACCTTGAAGATCCCGTCGTTTCAATCCAAAAGGAAATTTGAAATACAAATACAAGTATTAATGTTTAATAAAATTTGCTGTACGATTAATTCACACTCTAATTTTTTTTCAAAAGGAAAAACCAGTACATTAAAGAAAGAGTTGAAATCAACCAACACTATTCAATAAGAGAAAGTTCAGAGTTCACATCTGAAATGAATTCCTTTAAAGAATGCCATGCAAGAGTAGATTTCGTGTGAAAAATAAATTCATGAGCAATCACATTTGTTGCTCTCTTAATTTATTCAACCTTTCAAGATTATAATAATTATTTCGTCGTTAGGTTTTCGCAATTGGTAATTAATAACAAGAACAAAAGCAAAATCCTATAATGCTATATTTTAAATTTGTGATATATATGATGTTTAACAATCACTGAAAAAAAATTCGTCCACTTGTTTATAAAAGCCAATGTCTCGTAAGTGTACGTATAAGTTTTTATAAAAACGTAAAAAAATATCCCGTTGTGCATAAACATAAAATCTTATCGTGCAGAATCTTGCCCCACGTTATCCTCTTCCTTCAATATCCAAACCCACACTTTTTCCCCAAATTCCTTGTTCCTTCATTTGTATCAATGGCGGCTTCCTGAATCTCGATCAACATATAGACATGCAGATGCTTCTGCAAGGCTCCTTGATTCCTGGAACCTCACCGGTTTTTCTCCCGTCGCCGGCGACGTCGACGTCGGCGCTGTTTTGCAGCGCCACATCTCATTTGCGCAAACACTATGTGAGCAAATGGCCGCACTCGCGCCGCCGTCTCTCATCCTCCTCCGATCCACTCAATTTAAAGTCTCTTACCTCCCGCATCGTCCAGCTCACTCGCCGCCGGCAGCTTGCTCAGGTCATTTACGTCATTTCCTTGCTTGTTTCTTTTTGCTTCGAACAAGTAGTTAAATTATTACGTTTCGTGTGCGGGGGATTTAGTTTTAACGGTTCCTCTGCGGCTGGATTTCCGGGCGGATTCGGTATTTGATTGAGCGGTGTCCCTTTATGTGCATGAAATATGTTGTTAGTAATATTCTTCAGTTTGGTATTTTTATTATGTTAGCACAAATACTTATCAAGGATTAACATATACTTTTACTATTTAATTTATTCATCAAGGATTTTATATCCAATGGTTTTAAAATCACGACGCACATCTCAATCCCCAAACAAACGTAGCCTCAGGTTAATCTTTCTATTGATGGGTGGATTTGATATTTGATTCAGCGGTTTTCCTTTATTGTGCATGAAGTGTCAATAGTGTAAAGGAATACATTCTGCTATACAGGAAATTTTTGCTACGGAAGTTCATTTTTATCTCAGAAGTTTATAGTGGTTTTCCTATTTGCATTAGTCTCCATACTGAACTTCCACTTTTTTTAATCTTTTCTTTTTCTTATTCGGATTATAAGTTGCTAATATATAATTTAACATGCATGTGCCAGAGTAAATAACTTGTCTTTTTTGTTTTAGATTTTTGAGGAAATAGAGAGTGCAAAGCGGCAGCATGGGAAGCTGAACAAAATCGTGATGAATGCTGTAATGCAGGCTTGCGTTCATTGCCGTGACATCGAATCAGCTCTTAGATTGTTTGATGAAATGTCAAGGCCAGAGGGCTGCGGGGTTGATGTTGTAACCTATGGTACGCTTCTGAAGGTACTCAAATTTCGATTCTTGAATGTGCTAGATTTTTGAGGAATGTTTCTGTTATTGTATGAGTAGAGTTTACGTTTGACCTCTTAGTTAGCTTCAATGTTTACCTTGCCTGGTTAGTTTCAATATTGTAGGGATGACTCGCCCGTTTTTTTGTTAGCTTCAACCTATCCCAATTAGGTTTATAACTTACTTTTCCATCACCATATGCGGTTAATTTGTTTGGTGAAGCAAATTGCTTATGAACTGTGTGTCTGATCAATCTGTGATTAGAGATTTACTGTTATAGAGCTTATAAAAACTCTCATTGGTTAGCTACCTCTCTTTTTGTTATAGGAAAAGCTGTCTGTTAGGAGTGGTATGCCTGTTAAAGACCATTTGAATATAACAGTGTTCATTTAAAAGCATAGCTTGCTTACTAGAGCTTATGAAGGTGAAATCCAAGAGTGTCCCCACCTTGTCACTTACTAATTTCAACTTTCAATCGAATTTGGATGTTTGGAAGCTAGTAAAAGAGAAATAGTGAGTGAGAGAATAATGTATATTCAGGTTGACATAGCAAGTTTGACACGGTTAGCACACTGGTTGGTGCCGGATGGCTGCATTTGTTATGTAGTGGAAGTGGTTAAAGACTTAAAACTGACTTAGTAAGATCTCCATTTCATGTATTGATGGTATAGATTCTGAAAATGTGTACATTGGATTCTGTGGGATCTAAAAGGAAATAAATCCCCTGATTATTTGATAGTCATACACTTTTCATATCTTTGGTCATAAAGGGCTGATGAGGAAATGTAGATATTTTTTTTCAGGCCGAAAAAAGATCTCCTTTCTAAGTAGATGTGATTCATGCTGTTTAGAAAACCATGTTGTTTAAATGAACTACAAAACTCCTTTTCTAAGAGTTGGGTATCATAATCTTAGATTCATGCATCTGTTTTCTTAATTTATTTCTTCCTCATTTTATTGTCGAAAGTGCATTTTCCCCTTATATGTGGTCTCCATGACAAACTGCTATTCTTTTCATGAAGGGGTTGGGTGATGCACGCAGAATTGACGAAGCATTTCAATTGCTTGAGTCTTTGGAACAAGGTACAGCTGTTGGTAGTACACAGTTGTCTGCACCAATGATTTGCGGCCTGTTGAATGCTTTAACCGAATCAGGTTAGGTTTCCACTCAAAATATTGTTCTCAGATTTCCTCCATTGCTGATACATCTGCAAATTCCCTTTTATCAGGCATAATGTTGAATTTTGGAGGAGTCCCTCGTTGTGTCTTATTCTTATCAGTTATAATGAATATGAATCCTTCTAGTTTCTATCTTGAATTTACGCTAGGATTCACTTTCTATAAGATGTCTACAGTTTCCAAAAAGGCTATGCTTGCTGATCTTGCTTCTCTTATTGATGATCTAGTGCAGGGGATCTCCGCCGTGCTAATGGGCTTCTTGCAAGATATGGTTATGCACTTCAAGAAGGTGGAAATCCATCAATTTTGACATTTAACTTATTGATGAAGGTAATTTTTTTCTGAATATGATATTCTGTTGGAATGGTGGTGTAATGTTTCCCCCTTTTTGTCCCTCCCACTGTTAATTTTTCGTCTGGACTACAAATCTGAGCAATAACCTGACATGTATTTCCTATTTCAGGGATATATAACTGCTGGTAATCCTCAGGCAGCATTAGGCGTGCTTGATGAAATACTGAGACAGGGGCTGGATCCCGATAGGCACAGCTACAATACTTTAATTTTTGCATGTATCAAACATGGGAACTTAGACAGAGCGTTGCTACTTTTCGAGCAAATGAAGGTCTCATGCACGTGTCTGAAAGGCTAGTTTAGAGCCTCATTAATGATAGAATGAGTGATATTGTTTAATGAAAAATGGCAGTTTCCTTATCATTCACTTGTTTTGTTGCAGGATAAAGCACAGAAAAACAATCGGTTTGATCTTTCCCCTGATCTTGTCACTTATACTACATTGATACAGGTCTGTCGTTTCTGGCGTATACCAATTTAGTTGTATTGGAGTTGTAATATCAGGACCTTCTTTTTGTGTTTTTGAGTTGATATTTATGCAATCTTTTGGAAATGGCATATAGCTCATTATGCAGCAATTCTAATTAAAATCTTTGATATTGAGTTTCTGGTTTGATGTGGCACCATATATTTGTAGGGGTTTGGGCATGCCAAGGATATTATGTTGGTTAAAAAGATCTTGACAGAAATGAAATCATACAACAAATTGCTTATCGACCGTGTTGCATACACTGCGATTGTTGATGCACTGCTGAACTGTGGATCAATTGGAGGTATTATTATTTTTAGATTGCATCAATATGTAGTCATTACATGGGTTCATAATGATTATCTAGAAGAAGAGAAGGTGTTTTTACAATTCCAAATAGGTCAAGATACCATTTGCCTTCATGATATCAATGCTAAGTCCATCTATTCGCTTATGACAATGTATCCCCCACCTTTCCAATATCTTCTACTTGGTATCATCTTTCTTCTAATATACCTCTTTCTTATGTTGTAAAGTTTGTTGTTCCTTATTTAAGTTCTGTACCCTGTTCATACAGTATATCAATTTATTCATCACAAAGCAGTTACTTTATGCAATCTATTTTGAATAATTCTCAGGGGCTCTCTGTATCTTTGGGGAGATGATAAAACTAGCTGGTCGTATCCGTGTATTGAGGCCAAAGCCTCACCTCTTTCTGTCGTTGATGCGTGCATTTGCTGCTAAGGGAGACTACGACATGGTTAGGAGACTCCGTGAACGCATGTGGTTTGATTCAACTGGAACAATTTCCTCTGCTATACAGGCAGAATCTGATCATCTTTTAATGGAGGCAGCTTTAAACGAAGGCCAGGTATTTTTTTTTTTGAACCATGTGTCACTATTTTCCATTATCTGCTTATATTTTTCTTTTACTTTAATCCTTGATAACACAAAGGATAAATCACACCTTAAAGTTTCTAGAGCATTCTTAGAAGCAGTTTTAAATGAACCACTGAATGTAAACAAGAGGAACACATATTACACATTGAGTTTTAATCTGCCAGCAATATGTTTGGTCAATGGCTACTAGACACTAAATCACATCTATGACAATATGAGAGGGTGGAAAAATGCATGGGCAGGGGGACTTTTGATGATTAATGGTTCTGGCTTAGGAATTAACTATCCATTTATTTTTATTTCTTTTCCATTTTATGGTCGAGGCCCTATGTCACTGCAGAAGAACAAAAGGTCTCATCTCTTTATTTTTCTTCTGTAAGCATCAACATGTCATATCATTAAGTATGTTGCTCGATTCCAAAATCAGTTTTTTTTTTCCTTTTCTTTTTCATATCAGAGAATCATTGCTCAAGCTCCATATTAATGCTTCTTGGTAACAAATTTTGAGTTTGGAAATGACTGTCTTTTCTTTGTGGATTTTTTTTCCATGTTATATCAAAAACTTGCTAATGTAAGATCTTCTGCAGGTTGACTTGGCTTTACAAATACTTAAGATGGTTGTGTGGAAATGGAGAGACATATCTTGGAACAGTCGAGGCGGCATGGTACGTTCTCTACATATTCTGAGCATATGGAATAAAATAATCTTAACATATTTTTTTTTCGATAATGGATTACACTGGCCAATTCTTGGCCTCCACATTAGCAGTCTTTGCCATGCTACAGTATTTTGCAAT
Source organism: Ballota nigra (assembly GCA_947034835.1). Taxonomy (NCBI): domain Eukaryota; kingdom Viridiplantae; phylum Streptophyta; class Magnoliopsida; order Lamiales; family Lamiaceae; genus Ballota; species Ballota nigra. The sequence goes on along the minus strand of OX344720.1, from coordinate 82,609,365 downwards.
AGTGAAGCATGTCGAGTTTGTCACCCCAGAATACAGACTCAGAAACTATACTTGGAACCCAAACCCTTGCCTATAATATAAGAAATCAGAATTGAACCAACACTTTGAGATGGCAAAGCTAAGGCCCTATCTGAAATCCGGTCCTCCCCAACAGGTTATTTTCATTAGACCCATTAGATCCACTCTATATTATAAATTCATCTTCAAAAAATAATGCCACTATATGTTGTGAAATATATCATCTGAAGTAACAATAAGTCAGTACGTATGTAATAAATGTGAAATGTATTGCAATATCATATGAGTAGTATGGGTCTGGTTTGAAAACAAGAAAAAATCCAATACCCTCTCTAAACTCATTCATGACATCAAACCCCGCCCCAGGCGTGTGGATTGGGTTCATAGGGTCTAGGACGCGGGGTTGGGATTGGACAGACTCTGTTGCCATACCTGCATGTGAGTTTTTTTATTTTTCTGTCTGGGGTATTCATCTGATTCTGGATGATACTGCAGTTTTTACTTGGCACTTTTCTTGGCACTTTTCAGATTTACGAGGAAACAAATATCATTGGGGTTTATCCCTCTTAATCCATGTGAATTGTGATCATTTTCAGCTTTTTAGGCATTTGTTGCACACTGCAGCTTATATGTGCTAAAAAAAAATCTTTGCATTCGACCAAGAGACTGGAGATTGATATCACTTATAGGCCAGTGAGCTTTGTTAGTTGCCAGGCAACAATTAAGCATTAAGTGTTTGATTTATTACGAGTTTTTATTTTTTTTGATGGGGCAAATGGTGATTCAAACCTATAACCTCACGACTTAGGTAGTGGTGATTATTACGAGTATTTAACTCCTGTCTACTCTGACATTGTATTTGTATTGCAACAGTTGGAGAATCCTCATATAGTGTTAGCTGCACTTAATGCTTTAGATATTCTTTGCAAGTTATGTCCAAAAACAATTTTTTCATTTCTGCATAATTTCCTCATAATCTGTCACCTTGAGAATCATTATATTTGAACATGTAATGTTTCCTCAATAGTGTAATCTGGGGAACTTCTAGGGTCACTGGTTTGGCCTTGGGGAGGTTTCATATATTTGTGCCTTTTATATTCCTGCAGTAATTTGGCCTGTAGGTAGCATTTGCACCATTGCAAAGATATGCTTTCTATTTCCTAGATTCCTTGTGTTAATTCAGTCATCACATTGCAGGTTGCCATACGACTTGAGGCATTGATGGGTTTTAACAGGTCTATGTTGAGTCCTCGTATAATTCCTCAGGTATAAGTTCTCCTGTAATTTGAGCAGCAGTTTATGAAGTACAATTAACATAGCTCAAGGTCTAACTCAGTTCATTATCGTAGGTATCACTTAGAGATGCAATTGAGCACATCATGATACCGTTTGAAGCAGCTTCGCCACTTCATGCTAATCTGCAATTGAAGAAAGTGATTATGCGTTTTTACAAGGATTCTGTAGTGCCCATCATAGATGAGTGGGGAGGCTGTGTGGGGATACTGCATCGTGAAGACTGTGATGTGGTAATTTACCTTACATTTCTAACTGCGTTAAGAAATTGAAATTTGATACAACTTTAATAATATTGGATCAATATCACATTCCTGCAGCTAGATGCGCCTCTTGGAACACTAATGAGATGCCCACCACCTTGTGTCATGATTTCAACGTCAGTTGGCTGTGTCATCGATCTTATGTTAGAGAAGAGGTACAAAATTGTAGTAATTGTCAAATACAACGAGTTTCTTGGAGTAGCTTCTAGCTCTAGCTTGAGAGCTGTAGGAGTTTTTACCTATGAACAACTCTGTAAACTTACAAAAAGCTCATCAGCAACGACTGACGAGCAATTTTGCCCGTCTAGAAGCTATATAAATATTTGAGATGAGTTCTTGTTGGCTTTACTTAACCCAGGTTTGCTTTTCCTGCTCTCTCTCACACAATAAATGCCATAAAAGTGTCCTAATTATGAACTGAAATACAGATTGGAATGTGAGAACTGAGAATTGACAGAAATTTAGCTGTATCCATCATAGATTTTGAGAAGCATGAAATTAAAAAAAAAAAACAAAATCGTGCATACACTACCATTTAAAATAGTACAGTGTATTCTGTATACTCTCTTGTACATAAATTACTGATGTTTGCATACATATATATCTAATAGAGGTCGGTATTTCATTCCAAAAACTATGCGTATGAGCTCGTTTGTTATCTCTTACTTATCCTGCAATGATATGACGGTTTCAAAGGCTCCCGCGAGAGCTTTTACCCGGTTTTTCCTCTGCTCTTGTAGCTTGCTTGCTGTCTCCTCGATGACATCATTCGAAAGTGCACAATCCTTCTTTCCATGTACTCTTTCTACTTGTTTTGGAGCTTTATTTTCTGCAGATTCTTGCCTCTTTACCTCTACTACTTCTTTCCTTTCTGTTTCTTTAAACTCAGGAGCTTCTTTTTCGATATCTTTCTCTGTTTCTTCTTCTTTTTCCACTTTTTCCACCTCTCTTACATCTTCTTCTATAGCTTCTTCATGGGAATTTTTACCATCTTCTTCCAACACTTGGACAGAAGCTGATTTGTCGTCTGACTCTCGTGCCTTGACATCAGGAACGGCGTTTTCATGTCCTGAATCTGTCGAAAGCTCAGAAAGCACGATCTTGGCATCCGTATCATCCATCTCAGCTTCACTTCTTTTTGCAATATCTAATGGTTCTTGATCTTCTACCACTAAATGATCATCTGTACCCTTGTGATCATCAACTTTCTCATTCTTCTCTCCACCATTGCAAGATTCTTGATCTTGTACCTCTGCTTCAGCTTCTACAACACTTGGCGCTTCGACTTTTAGAACGCAAGTGACATGCTCCTTTGTTTCTGAAGGACCAGTTTCGATCTCCTTCTTAATACCGGTGCTGCCTTTCTTCACATTGCTCGCATTCGTTGCTGGCTTACTCGTTTTCAGATTCTTACCAGGAATCGGTTTCTGGGAAGCAGCGGATCGGGTTCCCCCAGATAATGAAGAAGATCGAGTAGACGCATTGGTTGAAACGCGCGTTTTTTGCACGGGGGAGACGGTCTTGATTGTTTTAGCAACTGTGGGCTTTTGGGGTGTGTCTGCAGAAGCAGGTTTCTTGCCTTGTTGCTTAGAAGCATTGGTAGCCGTTGATCTGGCTGTTGGCTTGATCAGAGAGGTGGGAGCCTGTTTCTGTGATGAAGATGAAACACTTGTTTTTGTAGATTGATTTGGGGTTCCTCTAAGTGGTGTTTTTGTTGTCTGTGAAGGAGAGGCTTTTTTCTCCTTCACTACACCAACCTCTCCTTTTCTTGTTGCCATTTAATGAGTAGAAGCTCTCAATACCTACCTGCATTTGAGGAAAAAAAATAAAATAAAATCATGTTTCTTTTTCGATTGATAAAGATAAAATTCAAAATGGGTATAAAATTCATGGTTTATATCACGTTGTAAAATATAATACAGATATAAAACGAAAAGGAAAAAAAAAAAAACCAAAGTAAAAAAGAAACAGAATTTCATTCGCATATGTTTGCTTTATATAACACATCAAATGTTGATTATTTGCATCAACAATTCACTACATGTGGAAGTATAAACACATAATAAAAAAGATAGATGGAATGATATTTGTGATTGTGAACCTTAGATGATGCAAAAATGATGAAGCCTTTTGTTTTTCTTCCCAAGTGGAATGATAAATTAAAGAAGATGGAAAAGGATTCATGTTGTAATGAAAGAAGGTTGAGAGTAAAAGGAAGGTAGAAACGAGAGGCTTTTCTGAAATGGGGTTGCTCACTTTGAATCAAACCTTAAATCATGGGCCACCCCATATATTTTAGACATGACCAATCCTCTTATATATAAATGCTGTGACACTTTCTTTTTTTTTGCAGAATTTATGCTGTGACACTTAAATATTATTAGTTTATAGTACGTAAATAACAATGATGCTATATTATATGCAGTTTGCTCATGAAATGGTACGATATCAAAACTTATTAAAAAAAAAAAAAAAACCAATTGATCCTGAGATATTATTTTCAAGAGTAACTCTCTTGTGCACTTGTTACATGGTGCACTCACTCAACAATTGAATCTGTTTATACTGAAAAGTATGATTCGATTACACTGAAAAGTATGATTCGATTACACTGAAAAGTTTACACTTAAATTCGATTTAAGTGTAAACTTTTAAGTATAATCAACCTACACTTTTCAGTGTAAACAATCTCAGCTATTGAGTGAGTGCACCGTGCACTTGGTGCATATAAAAATGTGCGCGTTTCCACGTGTATAACACGAGATGTTATATATGTCAATATTTTTAATAGCCAAGGTGTTATATGCAGTTGATGCACGATGCACCAGTGAGGCAGTGACGAATGGAGATGGGGACAATTGCACCCCCAAATTGAAAATTACATTTTAATTACACATGTAAGAAAAAAAGTAAATTATATGTACCCCATTATTTAGAAAAAGAAGTCAAACCAACAATATTTATATGTGATAAGAATATTATTAACAAACAACGATTCAATAAATAACTGCAAGAAGGCAAAAAAATTCGTGAGACTGTCTCATACATGAGATAATATAAATTAACATTCATTTCTATCAAAGTATTAATGCATCATGCTCAATTTATACCTCTTCCCACTATCTCATAGTATGATACGATCTCTCACACATGACCTACTACTGTAGGTATACTTAAAAATTATTGTTAATAAATTTTTATACCCCCAAATTTCAAATTTTGGATCCGCCACTGCAGTGTATTCACTCAACAGTTGAAACTGTTTACACTAAAAAATGTGGGTTGATTACACTGAATTACATTAAATATTATAAATGTTATTATTTATTGTATAAAATTCAAACACTTTACAATATAGACAATGTGATGTGTAGTAGATCAAAGAAGATCACATTGTCAATTCCTTATAATAAATATAGTGATTCACAATTTAAATGAAATTGAACAATCCATTTGTAAACGTTGATGTGCAAGACTCAAATTGATTTGTCTTGACCAAAAGATTACACTAGTACATGCGATTCACCAAGTTGGACCAACATTGAGATAATTCTTCTAGACTGACTTGAAAAGAAGAATTAGATTTCAGTGAGATTTCTTAATTATTGTCACTTAATTGAGATTGTATTGCTTTGATTTATTATGGGCAAAGAGTCATTGAGACTCGATACTCTATACTCTACACTTTGGTAATATTATTAATTACATGACAGATTGCTAAATTAATACAAAAAACCGTATTTTGGAGTGTCAAGTTGATTATGTCTCCTTGGTGGGTTCAAAATGTTTATCATATCAAATTTAGTCAGTGACTTAATTTTCGATATAATAATAACACCGGGCTGTCATTTTCTTAAATAAAAGATATTAATTAATTAAAGTATTCAATAGCTTAAATTAATTAATGAACATTGAATCTTAAACACACTAAATAACAACCGGAAGCCATATATCGTAATATGAGTTAGGAAGAATAGTGTGATATTAATTATATAGTGAAATGAATTAATATTAATGGACTAGAATAATATTGATGATTCAATATTGATTTGTAGGCCCATTGTGAGGTCCAATCTTATTTATGCTAAAGGCCCTTGAATAACCACAAAAAGTCCATTAATTAAGTTGGTTAAAAGATAAGAATTAATTTGGGCCAGGTTAAATACAGTCCCATGATTTGTGAATAAAACCCTCTAAAAAAATGTTCGAATTTTTTTTCCGAAAAATGTAACAATTTTCGAAAAAAAATTCCGAAAATTCATATGTTCAATGTTTTTTTTTACATTTTCGGAATTTTTTTTCCGAAAATGGTAAAAAATTTGGAGTTTTTTTTCCGAACACTTTTTGGTGGGGTTGTATTAATAAAATATAGGACTGTATATAACCTTGGCCATTAATTTGTTGCGAGAAGAGAGAAATAATATATGAAAATATATATATATGGTAAAAACATATATGATGAATTTGACTTTCATAAATTCTTGTATCCTTGAATTTTGAGTCTAATTTCAAATCAATTATGCCTTTCAAAGCTCATCAAGTAAACCGAGTTTTGAAAAGTTAAAATTGATTTGAAATTGGACTCAAAATCCAAATGCATATTACCTCCGTCCCAATTTTATTTACTCATTTGACTTTTATTGACTTTAATGTGAAACTTAATTTGTAGTATTTAAATGGATAAAATAATTTTTTTATGACTGCGTATTATTCAATTTAAGTGCATGAAATAAAATGAGGATGTTTTTTTACGTAATTATTAGTGGAATGAGGTGTAATTTAAAAGTGTTTGAAAGGGGTAAATATTGAAATGTGTAAACAAAATTGGGGCGAAGGGAGTACTATGCACTTGAGTGCACACAAGAATCAATCTTTTACTTTTTAGAGGATAAACTCTCCATATAATTATTTCTTTTCCTCAAAAACAAAAGAGAGAAAATAATTCTTCTTTGAGAATTAAGAGTTCGTTTGATTCTTTGGGCTTAGAGAATACTAAAGAAGATTTTTGAGTTAAAGAGTTAGTCTTCTCAATTGTGTTTCTTCGATTAAAAGATAATTACAATCGTCTTTAGTCCCGCATGTTTAGGGATAAAAATGGGGCAGGGCGGGTACTTGAAGATCCATGCTCGCCCCGTCCCTTGTAAGGGGAAGGCAGAGCAACCCACTGTAGGTCACGGGGTGGGGCAGGGCAACCCACTCAGGTCATGATAATGATACATAATATATTTTATGATATTTAACATAAAACTGACAATACTAATAAGTATGGAAAAATATAATACTTTTGAAGTTGAATCAAAACCATTTATATTATACAAAACTAATAAATATGAAAAAATATAATAATATTTTAATCTTATATGTATATCATACATTAAATATAATATATATTTATAAAATTTATATTATATGCGGGTTAGAACAGGACGGGGTAGCGCAGGACGGGGTAGAAGTAGTATCCATACCCGTCCGCCCCACTGCGGGTCACAAGGCGGGGCGATCCAAACAGTTCGGGGCAGGGCGGGCCAAATTGTCATTCCTACGCATGTTTAAAGCTTTTGTATGATTTATTGTTACTAAATACATGAATTATATGATTTATTTATTTTAACTCATAGAAATTAGCTTTATGATAATTTGTATTCAAATTACATTTTGAATTGATTCTGTTGTAAAATAAAGAGCGTAATCAAGAACACCGATTTATTTACCCAGTTCGTCATGAATGACTACATCTGGGGGTGTACCAAGCCAGGAGTTTTCCACAATATTTCTGTGTGTTTATAATACCGAGTACGTGGATATATTTATAATATCGAAACCCTATTTGAAACCCTAAAGCCCATTTAGGTTACTAGGCCCATAAGTCATGTCCACATCAAATCTTCCAGATTTGGTATATTAAATTTTCTGGATTTACAACACCCCCCCTTGGACATTTCGACGTAACGTCCATGTCCCGTCAAAAACTCCATAGACTAGGTTGCCAGAACAAAATATTCGACTGGGGAAAGAGTACAACTATTGATCTTCCGGATCCAATCTTCTGGATTGTTTCGATGTTGTTACTCCCCCTGAAGACAACAACTTTCTAAGATTTCACATCCAAATGCCGTAAAAATACTTTTCAAAAGTAATGGTAGAAGGTCTGCTGGATTGTCACTAGATCGTACTTGTTGTATGGTAATTTCGTCACTCTGATTAGGCGTGAAATTGTCATGATTCGCAGCTCGTTTTGCCCATTGACTTGAACCGAAAATACTAGCTTTCTACTAGTAGTTTCCCCACAAGAGTATGGGTTCACTGTAGTATGGGCAAGTATAGGAACCAAGTATTATCGAACCCAAGGGAAGTGATGTATGTGAATAGATCCCCGAAGATCTACGCGTCGTAATTAATATGAGTGTATGTTTTTTTTAGGTTTTTTAAAAGAAAACTAAACTAAATTACTCTATGAATGCAAAAAGGAAAATTAAACTACGAACGTAAATGTGTTTTTTCAAATATGAGATGATGATGCTCAGGATAGGAATTCCTATGTATACTAACGGAGCAGGTGCATAATCAAGATAATCGTGACGTGCAAGAAATAACCTAAGTAAAAGATTGTAAGATGAAAGCTCAAGAATTCAAACCCTAATACTTTATCTTAACAATCGACTTCACTAATCCACTAACAAGTTAATAGATTGTGCTTAATTAACGAGACCCTAATTTAAACTAAGGTGATGCGGTCGTCCTCCCTAGATAAACCGGTAGATTAATTAACCCTTTCTAAACCCTCTCATTAAGTCTACTAGTTGTCAAAGAGTGATAAGGTCGTCCTCTCTCGAACACTTTTCGAACCAAATTCAAAGGAAAAGTTAAGATTGATTTTAAGAATTCATTAATTAAGAGAATTAAAACTAAACGTCACGAATTACCCTAATTACGTACACACATCCTACTTCTACGAGTTCATCCTACCCCAAGCATGCAAGAGTTTTAGCTAGACATGGTTTTTACGGAAACGAGAACAATTGAAGAAGTAACGAACATGAACATAATAATTTTAACGAAGAAATTATCAAACATAAACTAGGGTTTAAAGAAAGAAATGCTAAGAACTCAAATTAAATTAATAAAACGAAGTCTCAAGTATTAAAAAACAAAGAACTAAAGGAAAGAAACTAAAAATCAAATCCGAACTATGAATTCATAAATAAAACCTCGAATACGTAAAACTAAAGCTTGCTCGTCTCTTCTCCTCTTTCTCTCTCCAAAAACTAACTCTAAAAGTGATGTGGTATCAAGTGGTGTCTAAAAATGTATTCAGGACGAGTATATATAAGCATCGGGCCGAATCGGGAATTCATGGGCCGAAAAACGAATCCGGAAGCAAGAAACTTGAAAGTGCTCGAGCAGACCCGCTCGAGCTGTGTAGCTCGAATGAAACAGGGGCTCGAGCGGTCATGCTCGAGCTGCTCGAGTGGTCGAATCTTTCTGCAAGTCTTGGGGCGCTCGAGTTGCTCGAGTGGCCAAAATTCTCTGTAAGTTTTAGGTGCTCGAGCAACATGCTCGAGTAGCTCAAGTGACAAAACTTCTCTGGAAAAACTGGGCGCTCGAGTGGCATGCTCGAACGGTGGTGCTCGAGAGGATCCACTCGAATGACTCTCCCTCTTCTTCAACTGATACTTTTCTTCTTCGGCATTAATACCAATCGTATTTCTTCGATATCTTCTCATCCGGGCATCCGTTTGAGTCGATTCAAAGTCCTACGAACTCCGTTTTCCACCCTCGATTCACCTATGAGCATCAAAGAGACAAATTCATCAATGTGTAGAAATAATACTCAATTGACTCTAAATACTCAACAAAACCGACCAAAACTGGAGCATTTCTAGCTACGAATCATGACAATTTCACGCCTAATCACCCATGTTTTGAGTGAATATGATGATTATTTAGAGTCAATTGAGTATTATTTTTATACATTGATGAATTTGCCTCTTTAATTTAAGCTCATAGATGGATAGAGGGCGAAAAATGGAGTTCGTAGGACTTTGAATCGACTCAAACGGATGCCCGGATGAGAAGATATTGAAGAAATACGAATAATATTAGTTCGAGAGAAGAAAAGTATCACTTGGTTGAAGAGGAGAGCCATTCGAGCAGGTTGAGCTCGAGTGCCCCCGCTCGAGCAAGGCGTTTGCTCGAGCGCCAAAACTTACAGAAGACTTTGGGCGCTCGACCAGCTCGAGCGCCACCATTCGAGCCCAAGAACCGCTCGAGCACTTAACCACTCGACCACCAGATCCATTCGAGCTATACAGGTCGAGCGCCACCGCTCGAGCGCCCAACGCCTATGGTCTTTTAAACCGTTTTCCAGCCCATGAGTTCTCGAATCGACCCGTTGCCTATATATACCCAATCCAAACACGTTTTTGGGTACCACTTCACACATAGAGATAGTTTTTGGAGAGAGAAAAGCACCGAGAGTTCGAGCAATCATATTTTACTTTTAATTGAGGTTTTAACATTACGAATTCATCGTTTATATATTTGGATTTTGTTATTTTGATCTTTCGTTCTTCAATACGTGACACTTGAGACCTTTTATTTTCTTCTTAATTAGATTTTAATCTCAGACTTTAATTCTTTCTTAAACCCTTGTTTATGTTCTTGAGTTTTTCTACTAGATTAATCATGTTTTTGTTCGTTTTCGTTATCATTAAAACCATGCTAGGCTAAACCCTTGTATGTTTGGGGTAGGATGAACTCGTAGAAGTAGGACGATGGTACATAATTAGGGTAACTTGTGATGTTTAGTTTTAATTCTCTTAATTAATGAATGCTTAAAATAAATCCCAGATTTATCTTTAAATTTCGTACGAACATTGTTAGAGAGAGGACGATCTTATCACTCTTTAATAACTAATAGGCTTAACGAGAGGGTTTAGAAGGGGTTATTCATCAACCGGTTTATCTAGGGAGGGCGACCGCATTGCCTTAGTTGAATCAGGGTCTCATTAATTAAGCACAATCCATTAACTCGATTATTGGTTTAGTGAAGTTGATTGATAGGACAAAGTATTAGGGTTTAATTCTTAAGCTTTTAGTCTTTCAATCTTTTACTTAGGATTATTTCTTGCACATCACTGTTATTTTGATTATGTACCAGCTCCATTAGTATACGTAGGAATTCCTATCCTGAGCATCACCTTCTTTTATTTGAAACCAAACCTTAGATAATTAACTTTATTCTTTCTTTTGCATACGTAGAGTAATATAGTTTAGATTTAATAATTCTCAAAAAGCCAAAAACATCCACTCATATTAATTACGACGCGTAGATCCCCAGGGCTCTATTCGCATACAACCTATCCCGAGGTACGATATACTTGGTCTCTATACTTTATGATACTACAGTGAACCCGTACGCTTGTGGGGTAACTTCTAGTAAAAGCTAGTAAAGTTAGGTTCAAGTCAATGGAGCCGTTGGCGGGGATGGCGATGTATGTCCATTGAGTAGGACTTGGAAATAGCTTAGTAGTTAGTAGTGAGTACTTTATTTTTCTGTTTAATTCTTACTTGTTCGGCAGTGATGTTTTGATTCTTTTGTTGATGTTTCAGGTTTATGAAAACACGCTCGCAAGGAGATACGAGCGAGGAGAGAATACAGCTTGATCCTGAGACAATAACAAGAAGAAACCGAGTCTTCTTAAGAAGGATGAATACTGCCGGTGGAGACAAAGATAACATGAATCTGGATGGAATTGGGGATTTAGACAAAGCTGCTGCAGAGTACGATGCTATAGTGGAACGGGTGGATGGAGTTGATGGAAACAACAGTAACCAACAGATACCCATAGGGGGAACTCAGAACCAACGCCCGAACCCGCAAAACCAAAACAACTCTGCACAAACTCAAACCCAAAACCAAAGCCAGAGCAATAACCCGAACATCCCGTTCAACAACCCTGTCTACCCACAAAATAACCCACCTTATCCTTACCCATATCCACCATATCATTATCCACCATACCCTTATCCTCCACCTCCTGCTTATAACCAACCTCCAGTTCCGCAAGTACCTATACCACCCGTCTATCCTCAGCACGTTCCTCAGAACGCTGATCATGATGTAGCAATCTGAGGAAGGTTTGTGGCACAGCCGCAACGGTATAATGATGGAGTGGCATTACCTCCGGTAGAGGCAAACAACTTCTTTATCTCCCCAGGAATCCTGAAGTTACTGAGAATCAATTCAAGGGGGAGGTCGGGAAGGAGAATCCTCATACTCACTTGAGGAATTTTCTGATGATTGCCTCAACTTTCAATTATAACGGCATGTCTAAAGATGCCAAGAGGCTCAGGTTGTTCCTGTTCTCGTTAACTGGAATAGCAAATGAGTCATATGATAACACGCTCCCACGGAGAGGTGTAACCACATGAGCCGAGCTCAAGCGTCTGTTCCTCGAGCGATTCTACCCTCTGTCTAGAACGATCAAAGTAAGGATAGAGATCTCGTCTTTCCAACAGAAGCCAGGAGAGGACTTACGTCAGGCTTGGGAGAGATACTCTAATATGCTCATTGAGTGCCCGCAACACGGGTACAACAAAGAGGATATCATGGCTTTCTTCTACTGTGGAGCCAGCAAGGCAGGTCAAGCCCACCTTGATGCATGTGCTAGTGGAGCATTCTTGAATTATAGTACAACTAGGTGTAGAGAGATTGTTGATAACATTGTCAAGAATATCGGGCAATGGAACGAGGACCCAGAATTTCAGAGAGCATATCAGTTGGAGTAGAGTGAGGGAACGAGGAAGCTGTTGATGGCGATGATGGAAAAGATAAGCAACCTCGAGATTGGGCAAAATATGGTTGGAGGGAATACGGTAGTGAGTGAGAAAGTTGACCAGCCCACAGGTCAGCAAGAGGAGGTCAACTACATGGGAAGACCGAATTATAACCAAGACGGGTATCCACAAGGTGGCAATCAATTTGAAAGACCTCCATATGGCCAACCATTTGTACCACCTGGTCTACAACCTCCTCAGAATCAATGGAGGAATAACCAAGGATATCAAGGGGGTCAGCCATCAAACCAAACCCAATGGAGGGAGAACGAGAATTTTTCATATGCCAATCCGAAGGCCGGAATCATAATTCCTCCAGGTGTTGATCCAGGTTCAAAACCCCCAAGAGGTGAAGGCGGTTCCTCGACTGAGGAGATGTTGAGAGCTATACTTCAGAAGGTGGAGGAAGGAAGCAAGAGATTGTCCTCATTGGAGTATGAAGTGAAAGAATTGCATAAGAAAGGTGATCAGCGTGATCAAGAACTCCAAAGAAGGGACATTGATTTAAATAGAGCTCAACAAGAGAACAATCATAGGTTCACTTCTATCAAGTATCAAATTAGTCAAATTGCAAAGTCTCAGATGAGAGACCTGGGCAAATATCCCTCAATGCCAGAGGGAAACCCAAATAAGCAATGCAAAACTATTGAGTTGAGAAGTGGGACCAAATATGATGGTCCTCAGATGCCTGCTAACTCAGAGACGCCCCAAGGAGAGATTGAGATAGAAGGAAAAGAGCCTAAAGAAGATAAAGATGAAATTGAGGAGATAGGAGTTGAGAAAGGGGTTGAGGGTGAAGGCACTCAAAAGAGCAAAGAGCCTGAAGAGGAAGACATTGAGGAGATTGAGAGAGTTCCAAAGTGGAAGAAGGCAAAGGAAGCAAGAAAGAATGTAAAAGAGACTGAGAGATATGAATGGGGGGTACCCAAATCGGTGATACCCGTTCCATATCCACAACGGTTTATGAAGAAGAAACTAGATGAGAAGTTTGCTAAATTCCTTGATGTTTTTAAAAATCTACATATTAACATTTCTTTTTATGATGACTTAGAACAGATGCCTAACTACACCAAGTTCCTGAAGGACTTGATAGCGAAGAGACATAGAGTGGATGAACCCGAGCTAGTGCACTTGAACCACGAGGTGAGTGCTATGGTGCACAAGGCGCTTCCTCCCAAGTTGAAGGATCCCGACAGCTTTACCATCTTATATGATATCGGGAATGAGATCAAGAAATGAGCTTTGTGTGATCTAAGGGCGAGCATTAATTTGATGCCTCTGTCGTTGTTCAAGAAATTGGATAGGGGTGAACTTCAACCCACGATGATGACTCTCCAGCTTGCTGATAGGTCTATCACTAGACCTCAAGGAGTAGTGGAGGATGTTCTAGTGATGGTGGAGAATCACATTTTTCCCACCGACTTCGTGGTACTCGATATGGAGGAAGATGAGCATGTGCCGCTGATTTTAGGAAGACCGTTTCTAGCCACAGCCGGGATGGTACTTGATGTGGCGAATGGGAAGATTACGATCAAAGTTGATGATCGAGAAGTGAAGATAGCTATCTATGAAGCTATGAAATACCCTATGGGAGATGAAAGCTGTCACTTCATTGACATCATGGACACTTGTGTTGAAGACACACTTCTAGACCCTTGTTCTTTCTATGTTCATCAATTTGATTATCCTATCCTTAATGATCTATCTTATGAGTCTTATGATCTTGATTATTTTGACAGCTTGAGGGAGAATGAGGATGTCAAGTTCTTGGAGATGAAGAAAGTAGAGAATGAGGACGACTTGGAAGCAGAGGAGTCCAATTTCGAGAAGATGTTTGATAAGGCGCCACTATTGGAGGCGAAGAAGGAGCTGAAACCACTCCCGAATCACCTCAAGTACGCCTATTTGGATGAGACCGAGAAATACCCGGTAATTGTATCTGCCCTTTTATCTGATGATCAGCTAGAGAGACTTTTGGTAGTGCTTCGTAAGTATAAATTTGCTATAGGATGGTCGATTGCAGATATTAAAGGAATTAGTCCTTCCATTTTCATGCATAGGATTAGATTGGAAGAGGGTAGGAAAGCTGTAGTGCAAAATCAACAAAGAGTCAATCCGGTGATTCAAGAGGTGATACATAAGGAGGTTTTGAAGCTGTTAGATAGCAACATGATCTTTGCTATTTCTGATAGTCCATGGGTAAGTCCGTTACACGTTGTTGCTAAGAAGGGGGGTACCACGGTGATTAAGACTAGGTCTAATGAATTGGTAGCCACTAGATTAGTGACGGGATGGCGTGTGTGTGTAGATTATAGGGAGTTGAACAAGGCAACGTGTAAGGATCACTTTCCTCTACCGTTCCTTGATCAGATGATTGATAGATTATGTGGTTTTGAGTACTATTGTTTCTTAGATGGGTACTCGGGGTATAATCAGATCATGATAGCCCCCAAGGATCAAGAGAAAACCACCTTCACCTGCTACTATGGGACTTTTGCTTTTAGGAGAATGCCGTTTGGGTTGTGTAATGCACCCGCCACCTTTCAAATGTGTATGATGGCTATCTTTCATGGGTTGATTGGAAAGATTATGGAGGTTTTCATGGACGACTTCTCCATCTACGTGGAGTCGTTTGATAAATGTCTAATCAATCTTGAAGTTGTGTTGAGCAGGTGTGAAGAGACGGACTTGGTGCTAAATTGGGAGAAGTGTCACTTCATGGTGAGAGAGGGTATTGTTCTTGGACATCATGTGTCCTCGAAAGGTATCCAGGTTGATAAAGCAAAGGTGATTGCTACTGAGAAACTTCCACCATCTTCGACCGAGAAGGGAATTCGGTCATTTCTAGGCCATGCGGGATTCTATAGACGTTTCATAAAAGACTTTTTACAAATTGCTAAACCCCTTTCGCGGCTTCTTGAAAAAGAAGTCGCCTTTGAGTTTACTAATGAGTGTCTAGTGGCTTTTAACAGGTTGAAAGAAGCATTAGTGAATGCCCCGATACTTGTGACCCCGGATTGGTCTAACCCATTTGTGCTTATGTGTGATGCGAGCGACTTTGCGATGGGAGTTACATTGGGGCAGATTCGAGAGAAGCGTTTTCACGCTATTTACTATGCCTCGAAGATGCTGAATTCTGCTCAAGTGAACTACACTGCGACTAAAAAGGAGCTGTTAGCGGTCGTGTATGCTTTTGATAAATTTCAGCCCTACCTAGTAGGGACGAAAACAATAGTATATATGGACCACGCAGCGATTCGGTATCTTATGAGTAAGAAGGATGCAAAGCCTCGTCTCATTCGTTGGATCCTATTACTCCAGGAATTCGATGTTGAGATTCGAGACAAAAAGGGATATACGAACGTGATAGCCGATAACCTTTCGAGATTGGAGCTTACAAAGGAGAACACGGTGGAAGATCGAGAGGTGAACGATGAATTTCTGGATGAGAAACTGTTTGGTTTAGGAGATATTCCGGTATATCGAGTTGAAGGGAAAGCACCGTGGTTTGCTGATTATGCTAATTATTTAGCAAGTGGAGAGTTACCATGCGGAGATGGACTCGTTGCACCAGAAGGCGTTTCTGAAGAAAGTTCGGGAATTTATTTGGGACGATCTATACTTGTTCAAAAGAGGGATTGATCATGTGTTGAGAAGGTGTGTGCCCGAGGATGAGTGGAGTGATATCATCAGACATTATCACGCCTTGCCATGTGGAGGACATTTGGGTGGAGAGAAGATCGGAAGGAAGGTGCTTCGATCTGGTTTTTATTGGCCAACTCTCTTGAAGGATTGCATGGAATGGGTAAAAAGGTGTAATAAGTGCCAACGATTTGGCTCTATTACTAAGAAGGATGAGATGCCGCTGCACGTATTCATGGAAGTTGAGGTATTTGACGTATGGGGGATTGATTTCATGGGTCCATTTCCTCGTAGCAATGGATTCTTGTATATTCTCGTGTGCGTCGATTACGTCTCAAAGTGGATTGAAGCTGTCCCTACTAGAGTGAATGATTCCCGAGTGGTGATTGAGTTCTTGAGGAAGAATATTTTTGCTAGATATGGAGTCCCAAGAGCTTTGATTAGTGATGGGGGTAGTCACTTTGTGAACAAGTGGATGGAGAAGTTGCTGGCAAAGTATGAGGTAAGTCATCGAGTCTCTACTGTTTATCACCCTCAATCTAATGGTCTTGCAGAGGTATCAAATCGCCAAATCAAGGAAATCCTTGAGAAGACGGTGAGTGTGAGTAGGAAGGATTGGGCATTGAAGCTTGATGATGCGTTGTGGGCATATAAGACAGTTTTCAAGACCCCTCTTGGTATGTCTCCATACCAATTAATTTTTGGGAAGACATATCACATGCCCGTGGAGCTTGAGCACAAGGCGTATTGGGCAATCAAAAAGCTGAATTTTGATAGTGCCTTGGTGGGTGAGAAGAGACTACTTCAATTTCATGAGTTATAGGAGTTTCGAGATAGTGCCTATGAGAGTGCCCGAATTTTCAAGGAGAAGACTAAGAGATGGTATGATGCTCGATTGAGGAAGAAGGAGTTCCAAGTTGGAGATCAAGTCTTAGTATTCAATTCGAGAATGAAGTTGTTTGGTGGAAAGCTTAAATCCAAGTGGAATGGTCCTTATGTGGTGAGAAAGGTCTACAGGAGTGGATATCTCGAAGTTGAGAAGGAGGACGGGAACGTGTTCACGATAAACGGGCATCGAGTAAAGAAATTCTACAACTTCTCTTATTAGAATAAGGGAGGTATTTTAGATTCTCAAGTCCCGTGAGCTCCTCCGAGCTCGGTCCGACACTAGGACCTTAAAAATATCATTGAGTGGGAGACAACCCACTTTTATTTGCTTTTGTGTGTTTAACTTTTTTGTTCTAGTGCTTTGTGAATCGTAAGTGTTAAACTCGTTTTCTAGATTTTTTTGTGTAGGCTTGGCTCGTGGTGTTAAAGTTTCAGTGTTAGAGCTTAACGAGAAGCAACTCTTGAAGAGGTAGTGTGCCTAGTGAAAGAACATACAAAATATCGAGTGAGAGGTAACCCCTAACCCCAAACATAGACCGCTTGATAAAGTCGAAGTTTGGGGGGTGGAGTTTTTATTTGCTCGTTGATTTGCATTGATAGTGTTTGAAGTTCATGAGAATTTAGTGCACGTACTCGTTCGTACTCATTCTTTTCAAACTTTATTATTGCGTAGCAAGAACAAAGTTTGGGGGGGTGTGTATTCGTACTTCGAGTTTGTACACGAAATTCTAATGAAAAAGTGGTCAAATTTTTCGAAAATATTGATGCATGAAGATAGTTGAATCAAATTGAGTGTTGAGTTCTCGGGTGTGAGAGGATTTGGCTTGGAATTGCACGTTGGGAAGAGACCCCAACTCCTCGTTCGAATGAGCGACCTGGCTTAAATCGAGGAGTTCTCAGGTTAGTACATGTTTTAGAAGTGTTAGAATGAGGTTTCGTGCTAGTTCCGTTTTGAAATTTTGAGTTTTAGGCCATTTTTCATCTTTCTGGAGGATAGGCCGCTCGAGTAGGCTGAGCTCGAGCGCCCCCGCTCGAGCAAGGCATTTGCTCGAGCGCCCCATCTTACAGAATGTTTGGCCACTCGAGCTGCATAGCTCGAGCGTCCTTCGGAATATGCCCTAGCATCACCCATTATAAATACCCCTCTCCCCCACATATTTCACACATTTCACACACTAAAAGGGGCGATTTTCGTACGATTTTCTGCTATTTCCACTCCTTCGTGCATTTCCCGTCCAATTTCCACACGAATTCTTAGTTTCTTCATCTCAAGGTAAGTAATTTCTAACTTCCTCTGTTCTTTTCGTAGTTTTTACTTCGGTTTAGCATGGATTGAGAATTAGGAATTAGGGTTCATGTGTGTGGAAGAAATTTGGGGATTTTTAGTATTACTCAATGATTTTTGATTCCTTTTTGATAATTTCTACATATATGCTTTGGGTTTGCTCGTTTTACCTTCAATTTTGTAATTGCTTGAGTGGAATGGGTGAATTTCTAGAGTGAGATAATAGAAATTTGAGGAAATAATGTGGGTATTGCTTCTTGAGTGAAATTCTTGTGGAATGGGTATGAATTGAGTATGAATGGATGTGAATTGGGTCTTGAGCATGTAAATTGCATAATTGTTGTGATGTTACTTCATGATAGACTTAATTGTGGACATTGTTGTTGAATTAGGGATTGTTGAACTGGTTGAATTTGTTTTTGAGTTAGGCATATTACCCTTTGAGAACATTTGATGTGGGTTAAATGGTTTAAGCTTGATTAGCATGATTTGAGATAAGAATTACATGTCTATGTGAACTCTTATGCACAAAGGAATGAGATATGAGATTGATTGACTATTTGAGTTGTATTGAATTATTCATGATGTTCTTGAGTAGTTAATATTCTCTAATTGATTGAGCATTTGTGTGAGTTAGGTACTATGGCCCCTCCTAAGTGGAACGAGGATAGAACGTTGTCGGGAGATATATTGGCAGAAGTAACGAATGAGCTCACTCAGAAGGGATTAATGCCCTCGAGATGGGACAATTTGGATTTCGAAGATAGTTGGGGCGACGTAGCATACAGGTGGAACTTTGTCGCTGGGAAGGTTGAAAAGACACGACGCCCCTGTGTCGAGTTCATGAAGGATTTGGGGATCGAGAAGGAGCTTAAGAGGATCTTCACCCGGAACCGAATGGGAGACTTCTATGAGTTGTTGCTAACTATGGAGACGAACGCTGATCTAGTGGAGCAGTTTCTAGCCACTGTGGAGAAGAGAGGTGAAAATGCGTTCAAATTCAAGATTAGAAACGAGTGGCAACACTGTGAAGTGAACGCCATCAACCACACGCTCAGTCTTCCTGCCTTGAGTAGGCCCAACTGACAGTCGAAGGTGTTCAAAGCCAACGTCTTCTGGAAGGAGATTACAGGCGATATGGCGGGGGAGTATAAGGGGCATAATGCTCGAGCCTCGGCAATCAAAAACCCAGTTTTAAGGTACTTGGAGAGGATCTTGGGGAACACATTATATGCCCGATCCGAGACGGGGACGGTGACTACGAAGCAGCTCTATGGGATAATGTTTACTGCACGTGAGAGAGCATGACTTCGGGAGAGATTTTCTAGAGCCCCATTTGGAGGTTCCCTTCAAGCTTGGTGCAAAGACGTCGAAGATTCGAGGAGGAGGTATGATCTCCACCTTTGTAAAGAGTTTGGGATTCGTACCAGTAGGTGTGCCTTGCATCGGGAAAGATTTGGACTTTGAGCAGTTGATGAACACATTAATGTTCGAGAGATGGTTGGGGTTCTATAGCATTCGGTACAAGGAGGACGATTTTTTTCCTCTCCCAAATGAGCGCCTGGTGACGTTGAAGGGGAAGAAGAAAGAAAATATCAGGATGAACGGGGAACAACATTTGGAGATAGGAAAGAAGTTCACAAAGGAGGTGGATGAAAGGAACTTGTGTGATACGAGGCCGGTGAAGAGGACTCGAGGAGAGGGTACGAGTGGTGCCGGGTCGAGTGGAGTCCGTGATTTGCAAGAGGAAGAGGAGGAAGAGTACGAAAGAGGAGCGGACGAAGAAGGTGGAGGAGCAGCGGGTGAAGGACCCAGGAGATGGAGGTCGAGTCGCCTGTAGCGCAGTCTCCTAAAACATGTTACCCGTCATATTCAGAGTGGACGGGAATGGGGCAGCAGATCCAGAACCTTCAGACGGACGTGACATACCTCCGTGCTGCCCAAGATAGGATGGATGAAAGATCGGCACGGATGGAGGATCAGTTCTCCGACATGCACAAGTGGATGGAGACGCTGTTGTGTCTCATATGGGAGCCGATCATCCTCACTACCGACCTCCGCCACCTCCAGATCATTGATTATGGGGATCTTCCCCAGTTTCTTTTCTCTTTTCTTTTCTTTTCTCTTCTTATTTTCTGCTTTTGAGTGTGAACTGAATTGTTTGAGTGATGTGGTTGATTATGGCGCTGTAACGGAATTCTTATTCTAACTGTGGGGTTATGAGTTGTGATGAACTTATTGAGCTGATTGATTTATTTCATGCTTATTAACTCTTGCTACTTATTGATTATTATTCTTGAGTATGATCTGATGAGTAGGGTGAATTGTGAAGTTGAGTTAGGGAGTCTACTGTGTGAGTGTAGGAGTTAGAGTTGATTTGAGAGAAAACATGTATGCTTACAAATTGTCTTTTTGAGTACTTGTGTGATGAGAGTGAGAATTCACTAGGACTAGCATGGATGTGAAAGCCGTAAGATTTGAGCTTTTTTTAGATTAAGATGCATAAATTGATCTCTTCGTTTGTGAGTGGATCATCAACTTAGAGGATGCTAGAACTTGTGTGTGCTCTCGCTTCTTGATTGTGTCTAGTTTGATATGCCGAAAGTGATTTTAGGCCATCTTTGATTTGATTGAGTCACTTAGCCTAAATTTTCCCTACCTATGATATTTATCCCTTGTTAGCCCATTTTGAGCCTTGGCCTATTATTTGCTAGCACATTTTAACACTTATCCAAATTCCTAAATTCTTTTTGTCCCAATTTGAGTGGAAAATAGGAAAAGTGTGAATCAGAAGGGATTGAGTTGAGTTGAGAAAGGGAATTATGATGGTTGAGATGTGATAAAAGAAGGGTGTGATGAAGTTTTGAGTTGTGGGGAAGACAAAAAATTTGAGAATGAGCAAAAGAAAAAATGAGCTCATATGTATGTGTGAAAAAGAAAAGTGTGGTGATTGAAAAAGTGAAATGAGTTAGAGAAAAGAAAAATTGAAGTGTTGAAAGTAGAGGAATTGAAAAGTGTATTGCATGAAGATGTTTGAAGTATTTTGTTCCTCGTCTTGAAGTATTGAAATTTGATTTTCCATTCTCCATTCACTTGAGTCACTTACCTATGTAATTACCCCACCTGTCCAAAGAGCCTACGTTACAACCTTGATAAAGTCCTTTTTGATTCGGTATTGATTTCTAGAGTATGGTCGAAGTTGAGAGTGCTTACAAGCCTATGGCCGCTGATATGTGTGATTGATTGAGTGAGTCCCTTATCATTGATATACATTTGTGAGGGAGTGAAACATATCGTTGAGTGCACATCCATGTTTGATCTTGGTGTTTCTTGTTGTTATTGCATGAGTATGATGAAGGGGGTGAGTTTGTGTACGTGTGAACGATCTTTGAAACTCGAGTTCGATTACTTGCATGATTTGGTTCTTTGACCCATTCCTAACAATTTCACTTGACTTATGATTTCATTGCTTGAGGACAATCAATATGGTAAGTTTGGGGGGTTGATTAGGCGTGAAATTGTCATGATTCGCAGCTCGTTTTACCCATGTTTTGAGTGAATATGATGAGTATTTAGAGTCAATTGAGTATTATTTTCATACATTGAAGAATTTACCTCTTTGATGCTCATAGATGGATAGAGGGCGAAAAATAGAGTTCGTAGGACTTTGAATCGACTCAAACGGATGCCCGGATGAGAAGATATTGAAGAAATACAAATAGTATTAGTTCGAGAGAAGAAAAGTATCACTTGGTTGAAGAGGAGACCACTCGAGCAGGTTGAGCTCGAGCGCCAAAACTTACAGAAGACTTTGGGCGCTCGACCAGCTCGAGCGCCACCATTCGAGCCCAAGAACCGCTCGAGCACTTGAGCTCGAGCGGTACCGCTTGACCACCAGATCCATTCGAGCTATACAGGTCGAGCGTCACCGCTCGAGCGCCCAACGCCTATGGTCTTTTAACCCGTTTTTCGGCCCATGAGTTCCCGAATCGATCTGTTGTCTATATATACCCATTCCGAACACGTTTTTTGGTACCACTTCACACATAGATATAGTTTTTGGAGAGAGAAAAGCACCGAGAGTTCGAGTAAGCGTATTTTACTTTTAATTGAGGTTTTAACATTACGAATTCATCGTTTAGATTTGGATTTTGTTATTTTGATCTTTCATTCTTCAATACGTGACACTTGAGACCTTTTATTTTCTTCTTAATTAGATTTTAATCTCATACTTTAATTCTTTCTTAAATTCTTGTTTATGTTCTTGAGTTTTTCTACTAGATTAATCATGTTTTTGTTCGTTACTTGTTTAATCGTTTTTGTTATCGTTATAACCATGCTAGACTAAACTCTTGTATGCTTGGAGTAGGATGAACTCGTAGAAGTAGGACGATGGTACATAATTAGGGTAACTTGTGATGTTTAGTTTTAATTCTCTTAATTAATGAATGCTTAAAATAAATTCCAGATTTATCTTTGAATTTCGTACGAACATTGTTAGAGAGGGGACGATCTTATCACTCTTTAATAACTAATAGGCTTAACGAGAGGGTTTAGAAGGGGTTTATTCATCAACCAGTTTATCTAGGGAGGACGACCGCATCACCTTAGTTGAATTAGAGTCTCATTAATTAAGCACAATCCATTAACTCGATTATTGGTTTAGTGAAGGGTTTAATTCTTGAACTTTTAGTCTTTCAATCTTTTACTTAGGATTATTTCTTGCACATCACTGTTATTTTGATTATGTACCAACTCCGTTAGTATACGTAGGAATTCCTATCCTGAGCATCACCTTCTTTTATTTGAAACCAAACCTTAGATAATTAACTTTATTCTTTCTTTTGCATACGTAGAGTAATATAGTTTAGATTTAATAATTCTCAAAAAGCCAAAAACATCCACTCATATTAATTACGACGCGTAGATCCCCAGGGCTCTATTCGCATACAACCCATCCCGAGGTACGATATACTTGGTCTATATACTTGCTGATACTACAGTGAACCCGTACGCTTGTGGGGTGTTTGCCAAATTTGTTAAAGCACAAATTCAACTACTCGCAAGTGTACGATATCGTTGTTATAGTAAGGCAATTGACCAAGTTAAATATCGAACCACGGGACTAGTGGCTAGTGTAGCCCTAATACTATGCGTTGTCGCGTAATTGTAGTGCGAGCCAATGTTTTGGAAGGGATTTTCTCGAAATTAAAACACAAATAAAAGCAACTAAACAAATCAAAGAAAATAACTAAATGAAAGCAACAAGCAATTTTTCAGGATTTTCGAACAATAAAACGAGACGTGTTCGGGTGTTCATCATCACATGAGAATCAAGTACACGATTCGATAAGTAACAACTATTCAAGTTTCCGATCAACTATAGAAACAATCACTAAACATCACGTATTCACCGTACTGGATAAGCCTAGGTAAACACGTCAAATGAAAATATCGGATCGTTAATCTTCTCACTTATCACCAATTTCTCAATTAAGCAACAAGTGTAGGAAATATGGGGTTCTAATGAAAATACTCAACTCTCGTTGCGATACCTCAATATCCACTCAAATCTCATAAATCACTCACACCCATACAAGATCATGCATCGACCCAACTCTCGTTGCGATAAACACACAATCTAAATACGAATTACAAGAGCAATCATGAAATCGAACAATCAAAGTCCATATTCCTAATAGATTGACCTTCAACTAGAATAGATATTACAAATCAAATCAAATACTCAATTACCCATGTAAATCCAAACACCCAAACACAAGACAATTAACTAAGCATAATAACAAACAAACTCATATGAAATAAAGAACAATAATCCATAAACAAGAATATTAAACCAAAGGAAATGAAATTAAGGAAAGAAGTCACCTCTATGGAGTTGATTAGCTACAAAACTTGAAAAATCCTTGCTTTAATTGAAAGAAACTACTAATTGAAAGCATAATCTAAGCTAATCTATGCTAGAAATTGAAAGGAAAAACAAAAGAAAAATAAACTAGGGGAATTAGGGTTCTAAGCTATGAATGTGTTGTTGTATTGTTCTTCTAAATCTGATGAAAAGTTGTATTTAAAGTGTGGGATGAGGGTTTGGAAACGAATTTTGCAAAGAAATCCCTGAAAAATACTGAATTTTCGCATTTTTTAGCTTTTACCGAATTTGTCGCGATATCTCGCGAGATATTCAATATCTCGCGAGAAATTGGAAACCTTGAAAATAGCCTGAAATTGGCTCTCACGGTTTCATACCGGTTTGCATCAGTTTGTACCGGCCGGTATGGAATACTGCTAACCGGTACAATGCTGCCGAAGTAAAGATACCGGTTTGGGCCTTTTTGTACCGGTTTGGGCATCTTTGTATCGGCCGGTACAAGCTTCTTCTCTGCAACTAATGGTCAACCACGGTGGTTTTCTTCTCCAATACTTCTGGCGTTCCGCTTTCGAATTGCGGTGTCACAGCCTTCGTCCAAGCTTTTCCGGTGTATTGCAGCAGCTTTCCGGCGTTAAGATCATGGTGGCGGCGGCGAGCTATATTCCGGTGGCGGAGTTCTCAGATTTTCAGCTTGGGCTTCGAAGCTTTCCGGCGAGGTTTGCTGTCAATTTAGACATGGGAGATGCTTGCTTCCTCATTCCCGTCAACAATGGTGAAAGTTTGCTATTTCTCTCTCTTCGAACGTGGAAGTTTTGAAATAAAACCAGTTTTCTCTCTCTCAAATGGATGGGGATATGGGTTTTCCAAGTTTAGAAAGCAAAGTTTGACCTTTTCAATATTTGGAATGGTGATGGACCCCGCATGTATTTCTTTCCTTCTTAGCATTCACGTGACCTTCTTTTGATTAAATGAGAATGGGCCTGGCTATATACCCCTCCAACATTGTTAAATACACCTACAAATAATACAAACTACCAACTTTACCCTTTTATAAAAATCATTAAGGGCCAATACACCCTAAACCCATGAGTTCCCGCCCCCGGAATTGTCTGTGGGCCAAACCTCCCATTTTTCCCAACCTGCTCCGCCCCTAACCCCCACCCAAAACCCCACCCCTTCTTTCTTCCACGTCCCCACGCCTCCATCCCTCACCCCACTCTTTTGTCATCCTTCATTATTCCAACTCGTCTTACCCCATTTTTCTCTCCTACTGCAATTTTCGAATTTCTCAAGGATCTCAACCATTCTTCATATCCTGCAAATTAATTTTACAATCCTCACAACAATTTCACAGTAGTAGCATCATTATATATCTTTCACTTTAATTTTTCAACAAAGCAACAACACAGTACAGTTAATGGTGAGCACACTTTTTTCTCTTTTTTTTGTTTATTTTTTTATGTTTGATCAACCAAGATTGAAAAATTGAATGGGTATCCTATCATCTTAATCGAACAAGTAGTGGTTATTCGACCGCTGTAATTTAAGCGAACATAATTTTCGAATTTGATATCCACAAAAATTCTTTACAGTTGTTTTCAATTTTTATTTTTTTTTGGAATTTTTTGTTGTTTAAATATATTTGCTTATTTCTTATTTCAATTTTGATTATAGATTCTTGGCTGTAGAGGTGGTGGAGGCACCGTTGGCACCATTGAAGGCAGCAACATGTTTTTAGTATAGAGGGGGGTGTATTAAAAAATTATTGTGTTAAAAGGGTAAAATAGGTTATTTGCAATCTATAGAGGTGTATATCCTTATGTTAGAGGTGTATTTAGCCGATACCAATGAGAATATGTCATCACTTTGAAATGGGTTTGATGCATAAATGGGCTGCTACTTTTAATTAACCACTTGGGCCGAAAACTTGGGCTGCTTCTATTTAATGAAATGGGCTATTAAATGCTGAAATTAATTCCTCAAGCCCAATTCTTTTTCCTTCTCGATTTCTTCCTCGACTCATTCCTTTTCGCTCGACCTCACAAAATTAAAGGCTCGTATTTTCTTCTAAAAAATTATTAATTTCCTGCAAAAATAACAAAAACACCTTTCTCGACTATTAAGCACAATCAATCAAATTAATGCGAATAAATGCAAGAAATCCGATTAAAATAAACAATTTAAGTACACGAATTTCAAGCAATTTTCACACTAATCATGGGGTAACTTCTAGTAAAAGCTAGTAAAGTTAGGTTCAAGTCACACTCTTCTGGAGTTCGTATGGGGAGAAGAATTTCGGGAAAATATGTTTCGTTAAGTTCCTCTTAACGTACCCGTTGCTCATTTGTGCAACACAAATGGTGTTGTCTTCATCTATTACAGTGGGAAATTTATTGTTTAATGGATCTCCATGAGATCACAATATCATCACAAAGAAAGATATAACCAGTCTGAGATATCATAGAATGTGTTTAACAACATTATAATGTCTCCTTCTGGGAGAAGCGTTATATCCCGCAAGCAAATTTACCGCAAATGCGATGTCCGGACTAGTGTAGTTTGCGAGATAAAGTATGCACCAAATAACGCTTTGATAAGGAACTTCCGGTCCTAGAATGTCCACTGTATCTTCTTTGGGCCTAATTGGGTTCGTATCCACTTCAAGGGATCGAACTACCACATGTGTACTAAGTGGATGAGTGGCTTGAAGCGAATATACCAACTTTTTACTAGTAGCTTCCCCGCAAGAGTACGGGTTCACTGTAGTATGGGCAAGTATAGGGACCAAGTATTATCGAACCCAAGGGAAAGTGTGTATGCGAATAGATCCCTGAAGATCTACGCGTCGTAGTTAATATGAGTGTATGTTTGGGGATTTTCGAATATTAATTCTAAAGTAAAATAAACTAATTAAAACTAAAGAACGAAAGAAACGAATTAACTGAGGTTTGTTTGCAAATATGAGATGGTGATGCTTAGAATAGGAATCCCTACGTATACTAACGGAGCAGGTACATAATCAAGATAACCGTGACGTGCAAGAAATAACCTAAGTAAAAGATCGTAAGATGAAAGCTCAAGATTTTAACCCTAATACTTTATCCTATCAATCGACTTCACTAATCCACTAACAAGTTAATAGATCGTGCTTAATTAAAGAGGCCCTCATTTAACTAATGGTGATGCGGCCGTCCTCCATAGCTAAACCGACAAATTAATCAACCCCTTCTAAACCCTCTAGTTAAGTCTACTAGTTGTTAAAGAGTGATGCGGTCGTCCTCTCCCTAACACGTTCGTACGAAATTAAAAGGAAAAGTTAAGATTGATTTTAAGAATTCATTAATTAAGAGAATTAAAACCTAACGTCACGGATTACCCTAATTACGTACCCACAACCTACTTCTACGAGTTCATCCTACCCTAAGCATGCAAGGGTTCTAGCCTAACATGGTGGTTTGAATAATAAAAGCAATCACAAGAACAATAATCATATGCATAATTAAATTAACGAAAGAAATCAAGAACATAAACGAAAGAACAAATTAAAGTCTCTAAAGAAATATATATAAATATGAAAAACTAGGGTTTATCGTCTCAAAGAGTAAAGAAAGAAAGAATTAATCTAATACGTTCAAAAGAAATACTAAAACTAAGAATTCGTAAATTAGAACCTCGATTACAACGTATAAAACTCTTCCAATCTCTCTTCCAAGCTTTCTCCTCGCTCAAAATATGTAAAAATATATGTTGGTATCTGGTTATATGCTTGGAAAAGGGTATAAATAGGCTTGGGATCGAATTTGGGTGTTCATGGGCCAAAATACGCGTCAAGATCGAGTATAGGTCGAGTAAAACTACTCGACCTGTTGCAGCTCGAGTGCACTACTCGAGTGCCCGAGTAGTGACTACTCGAGCGACTCAGCTCGAGTACTTTTCGGCAGTTGTACACATGTTCGTAAAATCTTCATATCTCCTCAACCGGGAGTCCGTTTTGGCCGATTCAAAGTCCTACGAACTCCTCTTTTCACCCTCTATCAATCTATGAAAACAAAAGAGATAAATTCACCAGTTTATAAAAGTAATACTCAAATGACTCCAAGCTCTCATAAAAAACACTCAAAATATGGGCAAATCGGGCACCAAAACTTAACAATTTCACGCCTAATCACCCCCCCAAACTTACCATGTTGCTTGTCCTCAAGCAACGAAATAATAAGTCAAGTGAAATTGTTAGGAATGAGTCAAAGAATCAAATCATGCAAGCAAATGAACTCGAGCTTCAAAGATCAATCACACGTATACTCACTCACCTTCCTTCATCATACTCATGCAACAACAGCAAGAACCATCAAGATCAAACATGGATGTGCACTCAACGATGTGTTTCACTCCCTCACAAGTGTATAACAATGATCAAGGGACTCACTCAAACAATCAATCACACAAATTGGCAGCCATAG
This sequence comes from Ballota nigra, assembly GCA_947034835.1. NCBI lineage: Eukaryota > Viridiplantae > Streptophyta > Magnoliopsida > Lamiales > Lamiaceae > Ballota > Ballota nigra. Next base: position 82,580,787 of record OX344720.1, on the reverse strand, counting down.
GCTTGTAAGTGCTCTTAACTTCGACCATACTCTAGAAATCAATGCCGAATCAAAAAGGACTTTTCTCAAGGTTGTAATGTAGGCTCTTTGGACAGGTGGGATAACAATATAGGGTAAAGTGACTAAAGTGAATGGAGAATAGAAAATCAAACTTTGGCACTTCGAGATTAGGAACAGAATACTTCAAACATTTTCAATCAACACCCTTTCAATTCCATACTCTCAACACTTCAATTTTTTTTTTCAAACTCTTTTCACTTTTTTTTCAATCACTTCACTTTTTTTTTCTTTTCGCACAAACACATGAGCTCATTTTTTCTTTTGCTCATTCTCAATTTTTTCTCTTTTTCCCACATCTCATAACTTCATCACACCTTCTTCTCATACTCACTCAACAAACAACATTTTCCTTTTTCAACTCAATTCACTCCCTTCACATTCACACTTTCCTATTCTCCACTCAAATTTGGACAAAAAGGCTTAAGAATTGGAATAGTGTTCATATGTGCTAGCAAATAAAATAGGCTTTAGGCTCAAATGGGCTAACAAGGGATTCAATGTCATTGGTAAGGAAAATTTTGGCTAAGTGACTCAATAAAATCAAAGATGGCCTAAGATCCTATTCGGCATATCAAACTAGACACAATCAAGAAGCAAGAGCACACACAAGTTCTAGCATCCTCTAAGGTGTTGATTCACTCACAAATGAAGAGATTAATTCATATATCAAAATCTCATAAAGCTCAAGTCTCACGGCTTTCACATCCATGCTAGTCCTAGTGAATTCTCACTCTCATCACACAAGCACTCAAAAAGAAAAATTCACAAGCATACAAGTTCTTTCTCAAATCAACTCAAACTCAAACTCTCACACAAAAGAGTCCCTAACTCAAATCCACAAATCTACTCTACTCATCAAAACATGCTCAAGAATAACAACTAACAAGTAGAAGGGGTCAATAAGCACGAAATAAATCATAGCGACTCAGATCAAAATCACCCCAAGGAGCAGCTCAAGACACCAAATAACCAATCACACTCAAAGATAAGGGGTGCTCCGGTACAATGTAACAAGAAACATAAAAAACTCCACCCCCCCAAACTTCGACCTTACGAAGAGGTCTAAGTTTGGGGTTGTGGGTTACCTCAACCAAACAATTCAGTTTCTCTCAAACGTAGCACACTCCCTTGCTTGAGTTCCTTCAATCTCCACGTATTTGACACTCCTTCGAGACAAGCCTACAAAATAAACTCTCACGTACGAGGTTAAAACTTACGATTCAACAACACCCTAATAACATAATAAGACACTAAAAACAAATGAAAGCAAATAAAAATGGGTTGCCTCCCATTCAACGCTATTTTTAAGGTCCTCATGCCGGACCAAGCTCAAAGGAGCTTATGGGACATCATACTCAAATTTACCTCCCTTACTCTCATAAGAGTGGTGGTTGCATTCCTTTCCTTGATGTCCCTCCATCATGAGCTCTTTTGATTTCTTCTCATTCCCAAGTGTTATGGGTCTCAAATCCTTCTCACCTTTATCTGGAGACGTCTTACCAAACAGGTTCTTGAATTTGGACTTTTTCTTATTAACTCCTCATTTTCCTTCCAACTGGATCACGTCCACACTTTTCACCTCTTCATCCTTCAACTTCTTCACTTTGTCCCTATCAACATAATCAAGAACATAATGCTCATGGGTTAAATTATCAAGTGAAGGATTATAAAATTTATGAATGTGAGAAGGATTAGGGATAGGAGGTGTGTCTTCAACACTAGGATCAATGGATATTCAGTTACTTTTAATAAAGTTGTTACTGTTTCTTTTAAGAATGATGTTATCTGTCACGGAACGTTGGTAAACAATCTCTATACGATTAAGTGTGCACACCACTCAAATAATGAATCTAATAACACGTCGATCATTTCGAGCAATAAAAGAAAGCGTTCTTCGGAGATGAACGAAACACTTCTATGGCATCTTAGACTAGGTCATATTAATCTAAAGCGGATAGAGAGATTGGTGAAAGACGGATCCTTGGAATCACTCCGAGTCGAGCCGTTTCCAACTTGTGAATCCTGTTTAGAGGGTAAGATGACCAAGAGGGCATTTGGAGCCAAGGGGAATAGAGCCACGGAAGTGTTAGAACTCGTTCATACCGATGTGTGTGGTCCAATGACGATCAAAGCGAGAATGGGGTATGAGTATTTCGTTACCTTCATTGACGATTACTCAAGATATGGGTACATTTACCTTATGCGGCATAAGTCTGAAACTTTTGAAAAGTTTAAAGAGTTTAAGGCCGAAGCCGAGAAACATAGGGAAAAGAGTATCAAGTTTCTACGATCAGATCGTGGAGGCGAATACCTCAGCGATGAATTCTTGAACTACCTATCGGACGAAGGGATCGTATCCCAGTTAACCGCACCAGGAACCCCTCAACAGAACGGTGTGGCGGAACGAAGAAACCGGACTCTTTTAGAGATGGTCAGATCCATGATGAGTTATTCAGATTTACCCAAGTCGTTTTGGGGTAATGCCTTGGAAACGGCGGCTTATATTCTAAACTTGGTGCCATCCAAATCGGTTCCTAAAACCCCAATGGAATTGTGGACCGGGCGCAAGCCCAGTCTAAGACATTTGCGGATTTGGGGTTGTCCGGCATACGTGCTAGACAAGGAAGCCGGTAAGTTGGATCCACGTTCGGAATTAAGGCTGTTTATAGGATACCCGGTGGGAACGAAAGAGTGTATGTTCTATAGTCCCAAGGATCAAAAGACCGTGATTAGTACACACTTTAAATTCTTGGAGGAAGACTATATGAACAATCGGAAACCTAAAAGTGAAATTACCTTAGAAGAATTGAGAGGTCAAACCTCGATACCAAGTATACAAGATGATGTTCCACACGTCACATCTTCACAACCGGAACCCCGTCGTAGTGGGAGGATTGCAAGGCAACCCGAGAGATTCATGGGAATTGGAGAATCTTCGGATTTGATTCCCGGCGATGAATCAGACCCATGAACGTACGACGAGGCAATCCAAGACAAAGACGCGGAAGTGTGGCAAACCGCAATGGAAAACGAGGTGGGTTCGATGGATTGTAATCAAGTGTGGGAGTTGGTTGATCCACCTAATGGGGTAGAACCCATTGGATGCAAGTGGGTGTACAAGAGGAAAAGAGGACCGGACGGAAGGGTAGAAACCTTCAAAGCAAGGCTTGTGGCCAAAGGGTATACTCAGAAAGAAGGGATCGATTATGAGGAAACCTTTTCGCCTGTAGCTATGCTTAAGTCCATCCGTATTCTCTTGTCGATCGCTGCGCACCTAGATTACGAGATCTGGCAAATGGATGTCAAGACGGCTTTCCTTAACGGAAGTCTTGACGGCATAGATATCTATATGCAACAGCCCAAGGGTTTCATTGAAAAAGGCCAAGAGAATCTCGTATGCAAGCTCAAGAGATCCATTTACGGACTTAAGCAAGCATCGCGTACTTGGAACCAGTGTTTTGATCAAGTGATTAAGTCTTATGGGTTTGATCAAAACGAGTTCGAAAGTTGTGTGTATAAGAAGCGTGACGGAACTGCGGTGGTATTCTTAGTATTATACGTAGACGATATTCTGCTCATTGGAAACAATGTAAAGGTATTGTCAGACGTAAAGGTATGGCTGTCAAAATAATTTGATATGAAGGACTTAGGGGAAGCCGGTCACATCCTTGGGATCAAAATCACTCGCGATCGCAAGAAGAGGATGTTGGGCTTATCGCAAGCTTCATACATTGACACTGTTTTGAAGCGTTTCAGCATGCAAGATTCCAAGAAAGGTTTTGTACCTTTTAGGCACGGAATCCATCTATCGAAAGAAATGAGCCCTAAGACGCAAGCGGAGATAGATGACATGAAAGGTGTTCCGTACGCTTCGGCCGTAGGAAGCCTTATGTATGCAATGCTGTGTACGAGACCGGATATCTGCTTTGCCGTGGGCATGGTGGCAAGATATCAAAGTAATCCCGGGAAAGACCATTGGACTGCCGTAAAGTGCATCTTGAGGTATCTGAAAAGAACTCGGGAGCGGATGCTGATTTACCAGTCAGATAGTCTAGTTCCCGTAGGATACACGGACTCGGATTTCCAATCAGACATAGACTCAAGAAAGTCAACCTCGGGTAGTGTGTTTTGCATGGGAGGAGGAGCCATTTCATGGAGAAGCGTTAAGCAGAAATGCATCGCTGATTCGACCATGGAAGCCGAGTATGTAGCTGCTTGTGAAGCAGCGAAAGAGGCAGTTTGGCTCAAGAACTTCTTAGTGGACTTGGACGTTGTTCCGAATTTGCCCGACAAGATAACTGTCTTTTGTGACAATGCCGGAGCAGTTGCAAATTCAAAGGAACCGAGAGCCCACAAGGCCATCAAACACATAGAAAGAAAATACCATCTGATACGAGAAATCGTTAAGAGAGGAGATATAGAGGTGGCAAAGATAGCGTCGGGTGACAACCTAGCTGATCCATTCACAAAGGGTCTGCCTCAGAGTACATTCGAGAGACATGTGGATGGAATGGGAGTCAAGACGATTGCCAATCTGCTTTAAGTATAAGTGGGAGGAATTATTAGGTTAGTGTAGGTTGACATGAGATGTCACGGAGAGCTACTACACTAAGACATGAGTGATGTATACTAAAAGCAGACTTTAAGTATAAGTGGGAGATTGTTGGAGTTATACGTGAAAGTATGCTTTTACTTTGTATAACTCGTGTATCAAACACTCGTTTTATGAGAATAATTCTTTTATCGCATTTTCTTTAGTTATGATTGAATGTTGAATTTCTATTGCAAACCGTTCAATATATAGTACGTGTTACATAGTAGTTAATGTGGTGATACCCGATCACGGAAGACGACATTAACAGTTTACTTGTAACTAAACGTACATTTTCACGACCCAGGTGGAATTGAACAATCCACCGTGAAAGGTCGATGTGTAAGGCTCAGATTGGTCTGTCTTGACCAAGAGATTGCACTAGCACATTTAGTATGTGTTGAAGAGGTCCTACAGCGAGGATAAATTCTTCTGTTCTGAAAGGTGAAGAATTAGACCTCAGTGGTTGTTGATTTCTTAATCTTCGTCACTTAAATAGGACCGTGTGTGCTTAGTAGTTACTGCTTTGATTCATGTTGGGTGAGAATCATTGCGACTTCGAACTTTGTGTCTTGGGCAGTAATATTAATCATACGACGGTTGCTAAGATTTAATACGGAGAAACGCGTGCGAGTACGGCTCGTGTGATTAGTCCCCTTGGTGGGCTCAGAAGTTTTATTGTACCAAATCTTGCAAGTGAAGAATTAGTTTCTTCGGTACGAATAATAATGTTGGGAAAATTGGGGTGCCCAGAATCTATTCGGGATGAACTTTAAATACGAATTTAAATACAATTATTACTAGCATGAATTAATCCTAATTAATTCAAATAATAATTCCAACAACTAATTATCATCATGCATGTTAAATTAATTTCACATATTTAACTAGGCGGAATTAAACAAGTAATTATGCGATTAACGTACCTCTCGTAGTAATGGCCTTTGGATATACGGGACACTTGTAATCACGTTCTATCAACCCAAAGCCTTCTCAAGTATTTCCCTTTTCACCTCACTTGATCGCCGGTGGGAGACGCTTTCAAGTAATTTAATAACTAAGGAAAAAGAAAAATATCTATGCTTCTTGATTTTTCCAACACATGGAATTATGTACTTGGGGATGAAATAATCATCCCCTATTTATAGGTGGTGTTGGCCGAAATTTTGAGGTATATTGGGCCTTGGAGAAAATCTTTTCTTAGACTCTAAGAAATCTTGAATATATCTCATATATTCTTTTCTCCAAAATAAAATATTCCACAAAAATCTCACACTCCTAATTATGGGGTAAATTTCGAAAATAATAAGATGAAAAACCAAGATTTGGATCTTCTTGAATATATGAGATATTCTTGTATTTCTAGAATACATATCTTCCATAATATCTTTCCAAGAAAATCAACAAAATCTTTTTTTCTTCTTATCTTGCAATTTTCGATTTTTACTTAGAAAAATCAGCATAACATATTCTTTTTATTTTAATCACCTTATCATTATTGGGCTACTTAATGGGCTACTTGAGGGGCCTTAAGGAGAATTAAGATTGGACCTCCTAATGGACTTCTGAATTTCAATATTGAGCCCCAATATAATTCAGCCCATTAATATTAATTATTACCACTAATAAATTAATATTGCACTATCCATCTTAATCCATATTACGATAATATGGGCTCCCGGTTATTATTTCCCGCGTTTAAGATTATCAAGTCCATTAATTAATCAAGCTTCCGAATAATAATGTTGAATTTCTATTGCAAACCGTTCAATATATAGTACGTGTTACATAGTAGTTAATGTGGTGATACCCGATCACGGAAGACGACATTAACAGTTTACTTGTAACTAAACGTACATTTTCACGACCCAGGTGGAATTGAACAATCCGCCGTGAAAGGTCGATGTGTAAGGCTCAGATTGGTCTGTCTTGACCAAGAGATTGCACTAGCACATTTAGTATGTGTTGAAGAGGTCCTACAGCGAGGATAAATTCTTCTGTTCTGAAAGGTGAAGAATTAGACCTCAGTGGTTGTTGATTTCTTAATCTTCGTCACTTAAATAGGACCGTGTGTGCTTAGTAGTTACTGCTTTGATTCATGTTGGGTGAGAATCATTGCGACTTCGAACTTTGTGTCTTGGGCAGTAATATTAATCATACGACGGTTGCTAAGATTTAATACGGAGAAACGCGTGCGAGTACGGCTCGTGTGATTAGTCCCCTTGGTGGGCTCAGAAGTTTTATTGTACCAAATCTTGCAAGTGAAGAATTAGTTTCTTCGGTACGAATAATAATGTTGAGCTGTCTTTACTCCAAGGTGAAAGATGTTAATTAATTTAGAGCTATTCGGAAGCTTGATTAATTAATGGACTTGATAATCTTAAACGCGGGAAATAATAACCGGGAGCCCATATTATCGTAATATGGATTAAGATGGATGACTTGAAGCGAACTACACTAGCTTCTACTAGTAGCTTCCCCGCAAGAGTACGGGTTCACTGTAGTATGGGCAAGTATAGGGACCAAGTATTATCGAACCCAAGGGATGGTATATATGCGAATAGATCCCTGAAGATCTACGCGTCGTAGTTAATATGAGTGTAATATTTTTGGGTTTTTGGAAAGATTAAGATAAACTAAACTAAATTACGCTACTAAGGCAAAAGAAAGAACTAAACTAATTATCTAAAGGTTGTTTTCAAGTATGAGATGGTGATGCTTAGGATAGGAATCCCTACGTATACTAACGGAGCAGGTACATAATCAAAGTAATTGTGACAAACAAGAATTAACCTAAGTAAAAGATCGTAGAATGAAAGCTCAAGATTTCTCACCCTAATACTTTATCCTAGCAATCGACTTCACTAATCCACTAACAAGTTAATAGATAGCGCTTAATTAATGAGACCCTAATTTAACTAAGGTGATGCGGTCGTCCTCCTTCGCTAAACGGTAGATGAATTAACCTTTCCTAAACCCTCTCGTTAAGACTACTAATTGTTATCGAGTGATGCGGTCGTCCTCTCTCTAACACTTTCATACGAAATTCAAAGGTAGAGTTAAGATTAATTATATGAATTCATTAATTAAGAGAATTAAAACTAACGTCACCAATTACCTTAATTACGTACCCACATCCTACTTCTACGAGTTCATCCTAACCCAAGCATGCAAGGGTTTTAGCCGGACATGGTTATAACAAAAATAAAAGCAATAGAAGAAACAACGAACATAAACATAATGAACTGAACGAAGAAAATAATAAACATAAACTAGGGTTTGAAAGAAAGAAATTCTAAAAACTGAAATTTAATTAATAAAAACAAAGTTTAGAACATTTAGAGTAATCAAGCTAATGAAAAGAAACTAAGAAACGAAAAGAAAACTAAGAATTCGTATGAAAAACCTCAACAACGTAAAAGTAAAGCTTGCTCGTTCTTCTCCTCTTCCTCTCTCTAAAAATTAAGTCTAAAGTGATTTCTAAAGTTGGGGATCCTTCAAAACGTGTTTGGAAGAGGTATATATAGGCACCGGGTCGAAACGGGAGTTAATGGGCCGAAAATACGCATCCGGAGGCGAAAATACGTGCGCGCTCGAGCAAAACGCTCGAGCGGTGGCGCTCGAGTGATTCGCTCGAGCGCCAATACTGTTCTGTAAGTTTTTGGCCGCTCGAGTGATTCGCTCGAGCGCCGGCGCTCGAGCAAATCGCTCGAGCGCTGGCTGCTGTGCACTCGTTCGTAAAATCTTCATATCTCCTCAACCGGGAGTCCGTTTTGGCCGATTCAAAGTCCTACGAACTCCTCTTTTCGCCCTCTATCCATCTATGAAAACCAAAAAGACAAATTAATAATTTTATAAAAATGATACTCATTTGACTCCAAGCACTCATCGAAAACACTCAAAACATGAGTAAATCGGGCACCAAAACATAACAATTTCACGCCTAATCAATGGATAGTGCAATATTAATTTATTAGTGGTAATAATTAATATTAATGGGCTGAATTATATTGGGGCTCAATATTGAAATTCAGAAGTCCATTAGGAGGTCCAATCTTAATTCTCCTTAAGGCCCCTCAAGTAGCCCATTAAGTAGCCCAATAATGATAAGGTGATTAAAATAAAAAGAATATGTTATGCTGATTTTTCTAAGTAAAAATCGAAAATTGCAAGATAAGAAGAAAAAAAGATTTTGTTGATTTTCTTGGAAAGATATTATGGAAGATATGTATTCTAGAAATACAAGAATATCTCATATATTCAAGAAGATCCAAATCTTGGTTTTTCATCTTATTATTTTCGAAATTTACCCCATAATTAGGAGTGTGAGATTTTTGTGGAATATTTTATTTTGGAGAAAAGAATATATGAGATATATTCAAGATTTCTTAGAGTCTAAGAAAAGATTTTCTCCAAGGCCCAATATACCTCAAAATTTCGGCCAACACCACCTATAAATAGGGGATGATTATTTCATCCCCAAGTACATAATTCCATGTGTTGGAAAAATCAAGAAGCATAGATATTTTTCTTTTTCCTTAGTTATTAAATTACTTGAAAGCGTCTCCCACCGGCGATCAAGTGAGGTGAAAAGGGAAATACTTGAGAAGACTTTGGGTTGATAGAACGTGATTACAAGTGTCCCGTATATCCAAAGGCCATTACTACGAGAGGTACGTTAATCGCATAATTACTTGTTTAATTCCGCCTAGTTAAATATGTGAAATTAATTTAACATGCATGATGATAATTAGTTGTTGGAATTATTATTTGAATTAATTAGGATTAATTCATGCTAGTAATAATTGTATTTAAATTCGTATTTAAAGTTCATCCCGAATAGATTCCGGGCACCCCAATTTTCCCAACAACTGGTATCAGAGCCACGGTTTCGGGCTCTGAATTTTAAATTGGAATTTAAATTGTTGAACATTAAATTTGAAATTGGATAGTAGAATTGTTAGATCTTTTTTGCAGGTATCCAATTGTCATGGTTTTTAATGTTGTTAATTTCATGCGTGTGAATTAATTTGGTTTTTTAATTCGATTCGTTCGAATTCGTTTTTCTCGTGAGAAAATCCACGAGTAGATTAGTTGTTTTTATTTTGATTCGATCATTGTAATAGACTAGTCTAGATCTAGTATTTATTTTTTTTGTAAAAATAAATTGTAACCGGATCGTGACGAAGAACGAAGAATTAAAAACGGCGTACCCGGACGACGCATACAAGCGTGGAGCATGTATGGAGGTAAAATCATGCAAGGGGTGAAGAAAACGAGGACGAACGGCGAAAAAACGGCGCACGGGGGTGCACGGCGCACACCGTGCGCAACGGGCGCACGGTGCGCGCGCGCCTCGGCAGGCAGCTGCAGCGCCTCGGGCGCCTCGGGCAGCGCCTCGGCGCGCTTCTGTGCTGCGCCTCGGGCGCGCCTCGGGTGTGCCTCGGGGCTGCGCTTCGGCGCGCCTCGGGCGCTTTTCCAGCGCTTCTCGGGCCGGGAAGCGCGCGGGCCCACTTCGTGGGCCGACGCGCGCTGTATCTCAGGCCGTGGAATTTTTTCGGTTCGTGTTTTTTTCCGTGTGATTTTAAACGTTGTCCCGAACCCCAAACGATGCTGTTTTTGAAGAAGTGTTGTTGTTCGAGTGAGAGCACGTCGAGACGAACGTCGGAAAGCAACAAGGACGATTTTTTCGCATCAAGACGTGAAGAAATTAAACCGTGACAATTGGATTCGAGTGCTCCAATGTGTTTAATTTTGTTTTGATGGATGTTTTATTTCGTGCACTTATTATTATTTGTTAATATGTGTTTGCATGAATTTAATTGTCCAAGAAAAACCTTACTTTCGAAAATTACTAAGTATGTTTTATAATCGCAATTTTATTCCGGATATTAAAATTGGATTAATTTGACCTCCATAATTTATTTATTTGTGAAGTTCTTTTGGAATACATTTCCCCCTCGGATCGGCCAAAAGAACGGATTTCACATGAATAAATTCCGAAAGGATGATTGTGGATTATTACTAGTGGCGGTATTGACCCTCACCACGAGTGGCTTGCTCAAAGCGAAATAATGATCCTGTATTTAATTATGGTTATTACTTAGGCATAGGAAATTGATATTAACTTACTCCCCTCGGAGTCCCTGTCAGTTTCTATGCGGTCAAAGTGGGAGCCAACTATTAATTTTGAATTAAGGATTTGTAACTTTTAAGTTTGTAATCCGCTTGAATGTGTTTAAATGTATAGACCACCCCTCGTGGCGCATTTAAATTGTTTCGAGATGTTGGCTGATGCATGATTATATTGTTTTAAGGTTTCAATATAAATGATGTGATCAAATTTATGTGATAATTTCGTATTTTTCTAGATATTGATATGAATGTATGTTTTATTCTCAGTTCATCATGTCGTAACCTTTTAATCCACTGTATAGTATACTTAAAGATAATAAACTTGTTGGTGAGAACTATGTTGATTGGAAATGTAATATAAACATGGTCCTTCCTGCGCAAGAACACTATTGGATATTTAGCGTTGACGTACCCAAGAAACCTAATGATAAGTCAAGTAATGGGGAAAAGGCGATATTCGATGATTGTAAGCATTCCAATGAGCACATGAAGCACATCATCTTGACATTTATGTCTGAGGATTTGAGGCGCATTCATGAAGGCATTGAAGCGGCTGTTGATATCATGAATAGCCTTGAAGAGATGTTTCAACATCAGAACCCCATGGCGAATCTGTTCACCATTCATGAGAAGCTCACGAAGGAAATGGTGAAGGGAACACCCGTAAGGGATCATGTTCTCAATTTTAGGCGTGAGTTTGAGAAACTCGAGTTTCTTGGTGCCGGACAAAGTGAAGAAAGTCAAATCGATTCCATACTCCTAAAGCTATCGAGTAGTTTTGATGGGTTCTTTTGGGAATACGTGTTATCTGAACACAAGTTCACTTTGGATACCCTGCTCAAAGCACTGATAACGGTAGAGTCATACTTGGGGAGTAGGGACGAGGCTTTGGTGATCAAGAGCCTTTTCTCGAAATCTAGGCCAATGGAAGGTGAGATTGAGAAAGAGGTGGTTGATCGAAACCAAACCAGTAGACTCACTTTGGGAGGCAAGAAAAGAGCTTTCAAGCCGTACGGCGTGAAGATACCCGGTAAGAGTAAGTGCTTCAATTGCGGGGAAAGAGGACATTGGAGGTCCACCTGTTCTAAGCCTAAGAAGGCGGTAAAGAAAGGTAAGTCTCATGCTTTAGTCGTTGAAACATATGTTGCGGCGTATGCTGCCCACGTTTGGGTAGTGGATACCGGGGCAACTGATCATATTTGTTTCACTCTTCAGGGGTTCCAGCTAACCCGGCGACTTAGCAAGAATGAGATCACCATCACTTTGGGCGATGCTACGAGAGTGGCAGCCGAAGCAGTGGGAGTAGTGCACCTATCTTTTGAAGATAGAGTTTTAATTTTAAGAGATGTTTTATACGTTCCAAACTTTAGAAAGAATTTAATTTCGGTTTCTAAGTTGTTTTTTGATGGATATTCAGTTACTTTTAATAAAGTTGTTACTGTTTCTTTTAAGAATGATGTTATCTGTCACGGAACGTTGGTAAACAATCTCTATACGATTAAGTGTGCACACCACTCAAATAATGAATCTAATAACACGTCGATCATTTCGAGCAATAAAAGAAAGCGTTCTTCGAAGATGAACGAAACACTTCTATGGCATCTTAGACTAGGTCATATTAATCTAAAGCGGATAGAGAGATTGGTGAAAGACGGATCCTTGGAATCACTCCGAGTCGAGCCGTTTCCAACTTGTGAATCCTGTTTAGAGGGTAAGATGACCAAGAGGGCATTTGGAGCCAAGGGGAATAGAGCCACGGAAGTGTTAGAACTCGTTCATACCGATGTGTGTGGTCCAATGACGATCAAAGCGAGAATGGGGTATGAGTATTTCGTTACCTTCATTGACGATTACTCAAGATATGGGTACATTTACCTTATGCGGCATAAGTCTGAAACTTTTGAAAAGTTTAAAGAGTTTAAGGCCGAAGCCGAGAAACATAGGGAAAAGAGTATCAAGTTTCTACGATCAGATCGTGGAGGCGAATACCTCAGCGATGAATTCTTGAACTACCTATCGGACGAAGGGATCGTATCCCAGTTAACCGCACCAGGAACCCCTCAACAGAACGGTGTGGCGGAACGAAGAAACCGGACTCTTTTAGAGATGGTCAGATCCATGATGAGTTATTCAGATTTACCCAAGTCGTTTTGGGGTAATGCCTTGGAAACGGCGGCTTATATTCTAAACTTGGTGCCATCCAAATCGGTTCCTAAAACCCCAATGGAATTGTGGACCGGGCGCAAGCCCAGTCTAAGACATTTGCGGATTTGGGGTTGTCCGGCATACGTGCTAGACAAGGAAGCCGGTAAGTTGGATCCACGTTCGGAATTAAGGCTGTTTATAGGATACCCGGTGGGAACGAAAGAGTGTATGTTCTATAGTCCCAAGGATCAAAAGACCGTGATTAGTACACACTTTAAATTCTTGGAGGAAGACTATATGAACAATCGGAAACCTAAAAGTGAAATTACCTTAGAAGAATTGAGAGGTCAAACCTCGATACCAAGTATACAAGATGATGTTCCACACGTCACATCTTCACAACCGGAACCCCGTCGTAGTGGGAGGATTGCAAGGCAACCCGAGAGATTCATGGGAATTGGAGAATCTTCGGATTTGATTCCCGGCGATGAATCAGACCCATGAACGTACGACGAGGCAATCCAAGACAAAGACGCGGAAGTGTGGCAAACCGCAATGGAAAACGAGGTGGGTTCGATGGATTGTAATCAAGTGTGGGAGTTGGTTGATCCACCTAATGGGGTAGAACCCATTGGATGCAAGTGGGTGTACAAGAGGAAAAGAGGACCGGACGGAAGGGTAGAAACCTTCAAAGCAAGGCTTGTGGCCAAAGGGTATACTCAGAAAGAAGGGATCGATTATGAGGAAACCTTTTCGCCTGTAGCTATGCTTAAGTCCATCCGTATTCTCTTGTCGATCGCTGCGCACCTAGATTACGAGATCTGGCAAATGGATGTCAAGACGGCTTTCCTTAACGGAAGTCTTGACGGCATAGATATCTATATGCAACAGCCCAAGGGTTTCATTGAAAAAGGCCAAGAGAATCTCGTATGCAAGCTCAAGAGATCCATTTACGGACTTAAGCAAGCATCGCGTACTTGGAACCAGTGTTTTGATCAAGTGATTAAGTCTTATGGGTTTGATCAAAACGAGTTCGAAAGTTGTGTGTATAAGAAGCGTGACGGAACTGCGGTGGTATTCTTAGTATTATACGTAGACGATATTCTGCTCATTGGAAACAATGTAAAGGTATTGTCAGACGTAAAGGTATGGCTGTCAAAATAATTTGATATGAAGGACTTAGGGGAAGCCGGTCACATCCTTGGGATCAAAATCACTCGCGATCGCAAGAAGAGGATGTTGGGCTTATCGCAAGCTTCATACATTGACACTGTTTTGAAGCGTTTCAGCATGCAAGATTCCAAGAAAGGTTTTGTACCTTTTAGGCACGGAATCCATCTATCGAAAGAAATGAGCCCTAAGACGCAAGCGGAGATAGATGACATGAAAGGTGTTCCGTACGCTTCGGCCGTAGGAAGCCTTATGTATGCAATGCTGTGTACGAGACCGGATATCTGCTTTGCCGTGGGCATGGTGGCAAGATATCAAAGTAATCCCGGGAAAGACCATTGGACTGCCGTAAAGTGCATCTTGAGGTATCTGAAAAGAACTCGGGAGCGGATGCTGATTTACCAGTCAGATAGTCTAGTTCCCGTAGGATACACGGACTCGGATTTCCAATCAGACATAGACTCAAGAAAGTCAACCTCGGGTAGTGTGTTTTGCATGGGAGGAGGAGCCATTTCATGGAGAAGCGTTAAGCAGAAATGCATCGCCGATTCGACCATGGAAGCCGAGTATGTAGCTGCTTGTGAAGCAGCGAAAGAGGCAGTTTGGCTCAAGAACTTCTTAGTGGACTTGGACGTTGTTCCGAATTTGCCCGACAAGATAACTGTCTTTTGTGACAATGCCGGAGCAGTTGCAAATTCAAAGGAACCGAGAGCCCACAAGGCCATCAAACACATAGAAAGAAAATACCATCTGATACGAGAAATCGTTAAGAGAGGAGATATAGAGGTGGCAAAGATAGCGTCGGGTGACAACCTAGCTGATCCATTCACAAAGGGTCTGCCTCAGAGTACATTCGAGAGACATGTGGATGGAATGGGAGTCAAGACGATTGCCAATCTGCTTTAAGTATAAGTGGGAGGAATTATTAGGTTAGTGTAGGTTGACATGAGATGTCACGGAGAGCTACTACACTAAGACATGAGTGATGTATACTAAAAGCAGACTTTAAGTATAAGTGGGAGATTGTTGGAGTTATACGTGAAAGTATGCTTTTACTTTGTATAACTCGTGTATCAAACACTCGTTTTATGAGAATAATTCTTTTATCGCATTTTCTTTAGTTATGATTGAATGTTGAATTTCTATTGCAAACCGTTCAATATATAGTACGTGTTACATAGTAGTTAATGTGGTGATACCCGATCACGGAAGACGACATTAACAGTTTACTTGTAACTAAACGTACATTTTCACGACCCAGGTGGAATTGAACAATCCGCCGTGAAAGGTCGATGTGTAAGGCTCAGATTGGTCTGTCTTGACCAAGAGATTGCACTAGCACATTTAGTATGTGTTGAAGAGGTCCTACAGCGAGGATAAATTCTTCTGTTCTGAAAGGTGAAGAATTAGACCTCAGTGGTTGTTGATTTCTTAATCTTCGTCACTTAAATAGGACCGTGTGTGCTTAGTAGTTACTGCTTTGATTCATGTTGGGTGAGAATCATTGCGACTTCGAACTTTGTGTCTTGGGCAGTAATATTAATCATACGACGGTTGCTAAGATTTAATACGGAGAAACGCGTGCGAGTACGGCTCGTGTGATTAGTCCCCTTGGTGGGCTCAGAAGTTTTATTGTACCAAATCTTGCAAGTGAAGAATTAGTTTCTTCGGTACGAATAATAATGTTGGGAAAATTGGGGTGCCCAGAATCTATTCGGGATGAACTTTAAATACGAATTTAAATACAATTATTACTAGCATGAATTAATCCTAATTAATTCAAATAATAATTCCAACAACTAATTATCATCATGCATGTTAAATTAATTTCACATATTTAACTAGGCGGAATTAAACAAGTAATTATGCGATTAACGTACCTCTCGTAGTAATGGCCTTTGGATATACGGGACACTTGTAATCACGTTCTATCAACCCAAAGCCTTCTCAAGTATTTCCCTTTTCACCTCACTTGATCGCCGGTGGGAGACGCTTTCAAGTAATTTAATAACTAAGGAAAAAGAAAAATATCTATGCTTCTTGATTTTTCCAACACATGGAATTATGTACTTGGGGATGAAATAATCATCCCCTATTTATAGGTGGTGTTGGCCGAAATTTTGAGGTATATTGGGCCTTGGAGAAAATCTTTTCTTAGACTCTAAGAAATCTTGAATATATCTCATATATTCTTTTCTCCAAAATAAAATATTCCACAAAAATCTCACACTCCTAATTATGGGGTAAATTTCGAAAATAATAAGATGAAAAACCAAGATTTGGATCTTCTTGAATATATGAGATATTCTTGTATTTCTAGAATACATATCTTCCATAATATCTTTCCAAGAAAATCAACAAAATCTTTTTTTCTTCTTATCTTGCAATTTTCGATTTTTACTTAGAAAAATCAGCATAACATATTCTTTTTATTTTAATCACCTTATCATTATTGGGCTACTTAATGGGCTACTTGAGGGGCCTTAAGGAGAATTAAGATTGGACCTCCTAATGGACTTCTGAATTTCAATATTGAGCCCCAATATAATTCAGCCCATTAATATTAATTATTACCACTAATAAATTAATATTGCACTATCCATCTTAATCCATATTACGATAATATGGGCTCCCGGTTATTATTTCCCGCGTTTAAGATTATCAAGTCCATTAATTAATCAAGCTTCCGAATAATAATGTTGAATTTCTATTGCAAACCGTTCAATATATAGTACGTGTTACATAGTAGTTAATGTGGTGATACCCGATCACGGAAGACGACATTAACAGTTTACTTGTAACTAAACGTACATTTTCACGACCCAGGTGGAATTGAACAATCCGCCGTGAAAGGTCGATGTGTAAGGCTCAGATTGGTCTGTCTTGACCAAGAGATTGCACTAGCACATTTAGTATGTGTTGAAGAGGTCCTACAGCGAGGATAAATTCTTCTGTTCTGAAAGGTGAAGAATTAGACCTCAGTGGTTGTTGATTTCTTAATCTTCGTCACTTAAATAGGACCGTGTGTGCTTAGTAGTTACTGCTTTGATTCATGTTGGGTGAGAATCATTGCGACTTCGAACTTTGTGTCTTGGGCAGTAATATTAATCATACGACGGTTGCTAAGATTTAATACGGAGAAACGCTAGTTGGTTCCACTTCTTAACTGGATAGCCTTGCAATGCTCTTTCGGGTTCCCCTCCGGCATGGAAGGATATTTTCCCGGCTCTCTATTCAACGACTTTGCAATCTGGCTCATCTGGAACTCTATAGAAGTGAACCTTCGATTGTTCTCTTGTTGAGTTCTAGTCCACTCAACGTTCATCTTCTGGAGCTCTTGATCACGTTGATCACCCTTTTTATGCAACTCTTTCACATCGTACTCCAAGGATGACAACCTCTTACTTCCTTCCTCCACCTTCTGTAGAATCGCTCTCAACATCTCCTCAGTCGATGCACCGCCTTCTCCACCCGGAGGCTTTGAACCTGGGTCAACACCCGGAGGAACTGTAATACCCGCCTTTGGGTTAGCATATGAGAAATTCTCATTCTTTCTCCATGTGTTTTGAGGAGGCTGCTGGCCTCTTTGATAGCCTTGAGTGTTCCTCCATTGATTTTGAGGTGGCTGAGGACCTGGAGGTACAAAAGGTTGGCCATAAGAAGGCCTTCCATATTGATTACCACCTTGGTAACCATTCTGATTGTAATACGGACCTCCCATGTAATTGGCTACCTCTTGCTGTCCACTTGGCTGGTCTACTCTTTCCTTCTCTGCTGCATGCTCTCCACCCAAATTCTTCCCCAACTCGAGGTTGTTGATCTTCTCCATCATCGCCATCAACAACCTTCTCGTTCCTTCACCTTCTTTCTCCTCCAACTTGCAAACTCTCTGGAACTCAAGATCCTCGTTCCATGCCCCGGCATTCGTGACAATGTTATCCACGATCTCTCTACATCTCGCTATCCCTTGGTTCAGAAAAGCTCCACTCGCACATGCATCTAAATGGGCTTGGCCAGCCTTGCTGGCTCCACTATAGAAGAACGCCATAATATCTCCCTCATTATACCCATGCTGCGGGCACTCGATCAACATATTTGAGTATCTCTCCCACGCTTGGCGTAAATCCTCTCCTTGCTTCTGGCGGAAGGAAAAGATCTCAATCCTTACTTTGATCGTTCTGGATGGAGGGTAGAATCGCTCGAGGAACAGACGCTCGAGCTCAGCCCATGTGGTTACACCTCCCCATGGGAGCGTGTTGTCATACCACTCTTTAGCTATTCCCGTCAGTGAGAATGGGAACAGCCTAAGCCTCTTGGCATCTTCAGACATGCCGTTATAATTGAATGTGGAGGCTATCATGAGAAAACTCCTCATGTGAGTGTGAGGATTCTTCTTCCCGATCACCCCCTTGAACTGATTCTCGGTCAGCAGCTTTAGAATTCCCAGGGAAATCGAGAAGTTATTTGCCTCAACAGGAGGCAATGCCACTCCATCATAGTACCGCTGTGGCTGCGCTGCAAACCTCCCTCGAATAGCCATATTGTGATCTACGTTCTTAGGAACGTGTTGAGGATTAGCAGCAGGTACTGGTACTTGTTGGGGTGGTGGTGGATAAACAGGTGGTTGATTATAGACTGGAGGTGGAGGATACGGGTATGGTGGGTAAGGATAAGGTGGGTAAGGGTAGGGTGGATAGGGTAAGTTGTTTTGTGGTATGTTAGGATTTGGGTAAGCAGGGTTGTTATGAGGATTTTGGACCATGTTATGAGCTGGGCTATTTTGGTTCTGAGTACCAGGGTTTTGGCTCTGGTTCTCTCCTAACGGATCTTGATTCTTGCTGGTATTGCCATCAGTGCCGTCAACCGGGTTCAATGCCTGATTGAACTCATTCTCGGCATCATCCAACTCATTAGTGATGTCCATCGGTTCTTTCCCTCCGGCAGCGTTCATCCTTCTTAAGAAGGCTCGGTTCCTTCTAGCTATCATCTCAGGGTCCAACGGTATTCTCTCTTCGCTCGTATTGCCTTGTGAGCGTGTTTTCATAAACCTGACACACTAGCAGAAGGATCAAAACGCAACTGCCGAATAAATAAAAATAAAAAATAAAACAAAAAAGAAAGCACTCACTACTGACTACTAAGCTATCGACAAGTCCTATTCAAAAAGCATATAACGCCATCCCCGGCAACGGCGCCATTGACTTGAAGCGAATATACCAGCTTTTTACTAGTAGCTTCCCCGCAAGAGTACGGGTTCACTGTAGTATGGGCAAGTATAGGGACCAAGTATTATCGAACCCAATGGAAAGTGTGTATGCGAATAGATCCCTGAAGATCTACGCGTCGTAGTTAATATGAGTGTATGTTTGGGGATTTTCAAATATTAATTCTAAAGTAAAATAAACTAATTAAAACTAAAGAACGAAAGAAACAAATTAACTGAGGTTTGTTTGCAAATATGAGATGGTGATGCTTAGGATAGGAATCCCTACGTATACTAACGGAGCAGGTACATAATCAAGATAACCGTGACGTGCAAGAAATAACCTAAGTAAAAGATCGTAAGATGAAAGCTCAAGATTTTAACCCTAATACTTTATCCTATCAATCGACTTCACTAATCCAATAACAAGTTAATAGATCGTGCTTAATTAAAGAGGTCCTAATTTAACTAATGGTGATGCGGCCGTCCTCCATAGCTAAACCGACAAATTAATCAACCCCTTCTAAACCCTCTAGTTAAGTCTACTAGTTGTTAAAGAGTGATGCGGTTGTCCTCTCCCTAACACGTTCGTACGAAATTAAAAGGAAAAGTTAAGATTGATTTTAAGAATTCATTAATTAAGAGAATTAAAACCTAACGTCACGGATTACCCTAATTACGTACCCACAACCTACTTCTACGAGTTCATCCTACCCTAAGCATGCAAGGGTTCTAGCCTAACATGGTGGTTTGAATAATAAAAGCAATCACAAGAACAATAATCACATGCATAATTAAATTAACGAAAGAAATCAAGACCATAAACGAAAGAACAAATTAAAGTCTCTAAAGAAATATATATAAATCTGAAAAACTAGGGTTTATCGTCTCAAAGAGTAAAGAAAGAAAGAATTAATCTAATACGTTCAAAAGAAATACTAAAACTAAGAATTCGTAAATTAGAACCTCGATTACAACGTATAAAACTCTTCCAATCTCTCTTCCAAGCTTTCTCCTCGCTCAAAATATGTAAAAATATGTGTTGGTATCTGGTTATATGCTTGGAAAAGGGTATAAATAGGCTTGGGATCGAATTTGGGTGTTCATGGGCCAAAATACGCGTCAAGATCGAGTATAGGTCGAGTAAAACTACTCGACCTGTTGCAGCTCGAGTGCACTACTCGAGTGCCCGAGTAGTGACTACTCTAGCGACTCAGCTCGAGTACTTTTCGGCAGCTGTACACATGTTCGTAAAATCTTCATATCTCCTCAACCGGGAGTCCGTTTTGGCCGATTCAAAGTCCTACGAACTCCTCTTTTCACCCTCTATCAATCTATGAAAACAAAAGAGACAAATTCATCAGTTTATAAAAGTGATACTCAAATGACTCCAAACTCTCATAAAAAACACTCAAAACATGGGCAAATCGGGCACCAAAACATAACAATTTCACGCCTAATCAATGAGATTTATCTATTTAGGATCTCTCAAATATTTTTTAAGTAGGTTGACTGGTGTATAAAATTCATTCGTCCTTCTAAGAGATATCATATTCTTTTTTCCTTCAGGTAAATGCTCGAATTAATTTTCCTTCCGGGAAATACTTAAATTTAATTTTCCTTCAGGGAAATGCTCGATTCAGCAGGTCGAGACTATACTTGGTTTTGTCAAAGATTTTTATTTCGAATTCAGCTTTCAAAATTGAAGTGACTTCTTCAATCTATTTGCATGTTCCGATTATGTTTAGGTCATCAACATAGACGGAGATAATGCAAGAACCACTTTGCAATTTCTTTATAAATGCGCAAGGGAAAGCATTATTGCTTGTATATTCCTTCTCTGGGAGGAATTCACTAAGTCGATCGTACCATATTTGATCCGACTGTTTTTAGATCATATAATGACCTTCGCAGTTTTGTTCTATACATTCTACAGTTTTCATAATTCCTCTTCTGGGGAATCTTAAATCCACCAGGGATATAAATATTGGCATATAATAGCCATATAAAATATGCAGTTTACAAGGTTCATTAACTGCATTTTATTTTAACTGCCAGTGATTAGCGGAACTTTATTAGTTCAAACCAGGAGAACAATCTTGGGTCTCTGTGAAAATCATGGGTTTATGCGAAAACCCTAAAGCTATTAATCTCGCTCACCACCTTATTTTGGTTTTCGTGTAAACACTCATTATCCTACAGGGATAACTTTTCGAGTGTACATACGATAGAACCAAACCTTATTTTTAGGGAGTTTAGCTCTGCCACATTTTTCCTTCTTCCTTATTGCACCAAAATCAAAGTGCTTTGGACACTCAATTTAGGTACTGGATCCAAATTTTAGAAAGAGCAATTGTGAACAAAAATACGTTGTCGACAATAAATTTATATTGTTTCTCCGGTATTTATTTATTGATCTCATGTTAACTAGATTCACACCATTTCCCTTATGTATTTGATCTGGTCGTTCCGCAATCCTAGTATTAGATCATTTTATGCACGTGCTTTGTTACTAGGATTCTTTGTCTTCAGGACGAATCTCTTCTGGAGATTTTAAGTCTTTTGGACGTATCTCTTCTGGAGATTTCAAGTTTGACTGACCAGTTTTACTAACTTTCATTCTACGTGAGTATGTTTCTTTTATAGGTACTTCACGCTTCTGGCGTGCGGGGGCATATATGGTAGTTCTCATTTGGACCTCTATACCTTTGTGGTCAGTAAACTCATCTGGCAGATTACTTGCTATACATTGCAAATTACTCAACTTTTAAACTTCAAGTTCAGTCTAACTAGTGCATGAGTCTAAGTATCGAGAACCTTTTTTCCTTCAAGGAAATTTCTTGGTCTTTTTCCTTCAAGGAAAATATCTCGATCTGTTTTCTTCGAGGAAACTTCTCGGCATTCAATTAATTTTTGAATTCTAATCTCCCCCTAATGCCGAAAATAGACTCTTCATCAGTTATGCAGTCAGCCAACATGGCTGTAAACGTGTTGTGGTGGTACGCGTACTGCACAATAGAATGTTCACAGATGGGAAATGATGTGTCATTTTCTGCATACTAGTTGTAGAGGGGAGTACTAATGATATGCAGTGGGTCGGATTTGATTCGAGTAGCTACATGTAAATTTCATGCCCCTAACATGTAGCTAAGTTGGAATTTCTTGCAATAACGGTCTAGCAAATAGTTTGATGCATCATATTGGTAACTCAGCTAGAACATTAAGGTGTGGACGTAAGGGACTTAATGCTTCATTTTAATTTTCCAATGCAATATAATAAACATTGAATGATGTCAACGCGAGCTCACTGGCATTATCCATTCAAATGAATTTAATTTGATAATTTGGGAAATAAGAACTAAGCTCAATAGTTTTGCAATAGGCTTGATAAAATCGTGATTGTAGGTGGTAACGAGCATACATAGGTCCACTGTGTGAAAGCATTAATTATGACCATTAACTATCAAAATGGTCCCCATACGGATAATCAGTCCACAAATATCTCAATGAAACCATTCTAAAAATGGGAGATTTAATTCCAACTTTAGTATGATTCAGTCGTACTCTAAGTTCACCCTTTGTACATGCCGTATTTATTTATGAAATGGTTTGACGTGTTATAGCCAATGAACTTACACAAAATCCGACATATCACATTATTATTTTAGATGGACTAACCGCTCATGCTATAATATGTATGAATCAAAATTAGATTTTAAGACCAGATCTACAACTCTTCAGGAGGTTAGATTTTGTTACTGAGGTCTTCCATGCTTCAGGTGTGCTTTAGATTCATTAGCATGTATTGTCCTTCAGGGACACCAATTTTAACCGAACATATTCTATATAAATATGTGATTCAGTAACTCTGCTGGAGTTGTTAAAGATATCCGGTAATTGTGTTGTAATTTTTCACAAATATTAATTATGACGAAGAATATAGACATAACATGCATAAAAATCACAAAATAATGACACTATGTATCTTGACAACTCATAGTGTTTAATGTCAATATCACTGACAATGTTCATGTTTGCTTCAGGCAAACTGGTATGCTGAGATTTGCTTGGGGAATACTCGATCTCGACCATCTCAATAATTATTTGGTATCGGCCATGATTTTCATCTATCGATATTTTCTACTATCGATTTTATTCAAATTTTGTCAATGAATATAATCCTTCAAGATTTTTTATAAACGTCAATGAATATAATTCTTCAGGAATTTTTACAAACTACGATGAATATAATTCTTCAGGGATTTTCCATAAACAATTGATATCTTATTGAGATGGTATCAGAGAATTTAATCAGTGCATCTGCCTTCTGGACAAAGATGGGGTCAAAATTTCATTACATTTGTCCCAAATGAAGCAAGACGAATCTCAAAGCCTAAGTCATGATACTAATAATGTACATTTATGTAAATCACTCTTTGTCTCCAAAATCTTCGAGCTCCAAGCTCAAAAGACCATCATTGTCTATATCAAAATTTGCTTCAGGCAGACTGACATGGTGAGATTCACCCTGAGGGGTCATGCCCTTGTTGTCCTTTTGTATCTTTCGATAAGCCTCAATCAAGTGCTTGAGTTTGCGGATTTCTTCCCTTCCACGCTTACGCCCACTCAGGCTCCCTTGAGCTACATCATGTGCTTCAGGCACTGCTTGTGGGTCAACCGGTCTAGTATTGTGATTTCTCATCAATAGCTGGTTGTGTTTTTCTGCCACTAAAAGTGCAGAAATTAGCTCTGAGTTAGAGGTGTACTGCTGTTGGAATACAAGGTTACTAGCATGGAATGTTGATAAGATTTTCTGTATCAACTCGGGCTCAGTAATTTGCTGCTGACATAATTTTAACTGAGATACAATACGATGCAAGGTAGAATTGCATTCTGTTATAGATTTAAATCTTGAAAATAGAGGTTCAGTCAATCGTATTGTGCCTGAGGGGGGATTATATAATTTTGTTGATGGAAACAATCCTTCAGGGATGTCCATAAAATGCTAGGGTCCATCCCAATAAGGTACTCATATTTCAAGTCCTAATGTAGGTGGTACCTGAGATAAATCAACGTTTTTGCCTTCTGGGCATCAGTGGATTTGGGACCATGGACAATGGTTCCGCTTAATTAGGGTGAGGCTAGATGAATTTCAACAACTATGGACCATGTCACGTAGTTATTATCATCGAGAGTAAGCTCAGTAAATTCTCTCTTAGTAATATCAAGCATTTTTACTACGTTTTAAATGGGCATGGTACGCCATACGATTTGAATTTTCATTAACAAGGGAGAAAGAAAATTTAATTTACATGCTCAATCACAAAGGAGCAAATATTGGGTGCCGCCTACCCAAACATGATTTACGGTCCGACAGGTACTGGGTGTCGTCTACCCAGACAATATATGCGGACAAAAGGGGAAATTTAATTCACATAAATAGGTACCCAAGTAGGAGCAACTATTCAAGTTTAAATTTTAGTCAATGCTCATGTTCACTTCAGGCAAACTTGTATACGAAAATTTGGGCATTGTTTGAGTGAATTAAATTAGCAGCAAAGATAGACACAAAGGAATTTTCATATAAATCCTAATTTCTACAACAAATAATTTACAAGCATATGTTGCGGCAAAATAAAGAGCGCAAACGGTGTTAATTGCTGGAAATATAAAAGAAAGAATTAAACATTTTACCAGGGTGAAACCCTACGATAAGGATTCCTAAACATCTGTTGATGGATTCGGCGCATCGGGCAGCCTTGAACACGTCTCAAGTAGGTGGAGCAATCATACAAGTATCGAGTTCAAAAGAAAGCTCAACACGAAATGGATTAGTAAATTCCAAGAGATAGATTATTTAATATTTTGAGAACTAATATACAAATTAATTCTAAAAATATTGAGCTTAATTATATGCAACAATTTATTTCATTTAATTGTAAGGCCCCGGTTAATATAAATCAAAAGCCTAAGATCCTTCTAATTAGTTTTCAGAAAAAAAATTGGTCCAAAATAAATTAATTAAAGAGGCCAGATTAATAGATTGATCGGCCCAATTAAAAAGGCCCAAAATTTTTCTCTTTTCTTTACAGAAAGAGGCCCAAATAGAAATAAATAAAGGTCCAGCTCAAATATTTTAAAGGCTCGGATTAATTAAATTAAAAGTCCCAAAAGGAATATTTTCCTTTCGCATGAAAACATACCAAGTAAAAGAAAACCAACATTCCCTCTTCATAGAAAACCGGCCATGTTAATTAATTAAAAAAAAGAAAGGTCTCCTTCGACCACCGGGTACATGACGTCTTTTCATCTCGTTGAGGGGAATAAATTCCATCTCCATGTCTCGAACCCAAGACCTCTAGGATCTTAGATGGTGGTCTCAACCAATTGAGCTACCAACACTTGACAGTTTGAAGTGGGATTTGATGATTAATTCCATGATGATTCCATTCACATTTAATTATCCAAGTTATGTACGTCCATAATGGATATATTATTTTGTTCTTTATCCATTTATTAATTTAGGTTAGTTTTTAGATTTGTCTATTTGTAGGGACAACTAAAATTTGTGGGCACACACAGCTTTAATTTTGATAGTTTGAGTTTTGAGTCATGATTGTGTGCTTACTTGAGTTTAAGGTAATCATATTAAAATGTTACACAGATCATAAAAAATATTATTTATAATTTAAAGTTTTGAATTTTATCTTTAAATTTTTAATATATTCATGCTCATCGAATACTACAAAATAACAATAACTATTTAATAGAAAATACTATAATTTAAAACAAATAATAAGGGAGAAGTAGAACAAAATTCAATTATGCAATCATTTCGAGCCATTGACCTTACTAGGGTGTGTCTAACAGAGTTTTAAGAATACACTAATGATAAATCACAATGCGATACACGTTATACACTTTAAGTAGTCAGTTAAAAAATAAATACTCCATCAAGAAAACAATATGTAAAGACTCACGTTACTACACATGTATGTGATTAAGTGTAACATATCATTTTTTATTGTTTCAACTTATAAAAATTGAATATCATACAAAAAAAACATTAAATTGTCTACTAAATTGTCAATAAACAAAAAATTTTGCGGGGGAATTGCCTACGAAATTACTTACAAAATTTTCTAATTATATAAATATTTTCATTTCTTACCTACAATTAAAGAATTTGTGCGTATGAAATTTTCGTAGACAAATTGTTTATGGGTAAATTTTTGTATGCAAATTGCTTCTAAGTATTTAATACCTAGAAATTTAATTTCGTAAGCAAATTGCTTAGGTTGAGGAATAAAAGTGTTTACATGATTAGAAAATTTTGTAGGGAAGTCATAAGCGATTCTACTACGAAATCTTTTTGTTGGAAAATTTTGTAGGCAATTCTAATTTAGTATACAATTTTTTATTTTGCTATAGTGTCGCATAATCTTCCTAATTCGGTTGTAATACTTGTTTTGTTGCCAATTCCTTGTTAGATAACTCAGCATTCAAAACAATAGTACTTACATTGATAACAATCATTCAAATTTAAGCTAGACTCGAATAAGCTTAGGGAAGTATCAAGAAAACATTGTATAATCCCAAAAAAGTTTTGCATGCCTAAAAATAAAAAATACTCATTAAATTTTATTTTCACAATACTCATATAATATACATAAAAATACACTTATTATACATTTTTTATAATCTGTGTACCAAAAAAAGTAATGCAATGATGCAATTTCTTATTCATTTTGCCATATTTCATAGTTGGAAAGCAATCAAACAATATTTTTCATTCTTCCGCGATACTATCCAGCTTCTATTGTTCTAAGATATATTTATGTGAATGCTGAAGTTCCAATTTGCTTGTTAAATCAACAACTGTAAGAAATAAGAAAAAAATATATGTCATCTAGGATTTCATACCTCACCACAAGTGTTGTTCAATTCTCTAAAAAATGAATATATTGAATTCGTAACCATACAAAACTGTTGGGGACGAGTCCAGCATAATTATCATGTTTCTGGCCTTCAAGTTTATTAATCTGAAAAATCTAATCATAATTATTTTAGCTAAGTGCTATAAAATGTACAACTTTGACAAAATGAAATCACTGGAATTTCATTCTATTATAACACACCGATGAGAAATTGAGGAAGAAAGACAAACGTATTCTATTGACAAATAAGAACAGAGAAAGCAATGAGAAACTACTCTAATAAGTAAGCATCGGAAGTCCAAAATATCCCAGAGATCGCCATCGAATATACAATCCAATAAATTCCAAATCAACTCAGAAAAAACAGTTCGATTAGAAATGGGAACAATGTAAATCCCAAATAAGTGGAGACATACTTGTATCCAAAACTGAATAGATAATCGAAAAATAAAGTCCTATCGATTTAGTTTTATAGCGTCGCCAACGAAATCCAGTACATTCCAAAAACCAACGAAGCAATTAACCTGAAATGTCATGGGTTTACAGGCTGATGAGCACCAACTATTGGAATATGAAATGATATGGATTAATTATAAATTACTTCGCGATGAGAAATGACAATTAGAGAGTAAGGTTAGGGATGTTAACCATTGTTGAATATAGCCAATAGGCACGACCAAGTTCAATGCTTTGTAAAATAGAGAAAGATAGGTAAGCTAGATAAATGTAACAGAAAGTCAGTTACAACTCCTTCTGTAACAAACTCTGAGGAAGACTATAGAAGCATCTAGATCACCTCATGAGTCTATAAATATTGTAACAGAAAGGTGAATAATTAGGAATGAAATTATAATTTTCAACATGGTATCTTAGAGTCGCATGCTTACCTATCCTTTCCTCTCTCCATAACCGTTTTCTACACATCTTCAACTGCTGTTCTTCATTTCTTCACATCTTCATACCTTCTGCATATTTTTGTTCTTCGATCCTGTTTCATTCCTCTTCCTACTGAAAATGACACCGCCTACCAAAGAAAAACTTCCGCAATTTATCACTCTTTCTATCAAATTGGATCGCAATAACTATTCGTATTGGCGATCGCAAATTCTCGCCACCGTGCGAGCACATGGATTCGAATCCATTTTGTTATCTACTGCAGATTCAATTCCTTCGCCCACAGTAATTGATGGTATTAATGGATCGGAAGAATCCAATTCGGAGTTTCTGCAGTGGATGAGAAAGGATCAATTCCTTCTCAGCTGGCTTTTCAGCTCTATTTCTGAGCCCATGCTTGGGCATATTAATCGATGCCTACATTCGTTTGAGGTTTGGCAAATTTTAGAAGATTTATTTCGTTCGAGATCTAAGGCGAGTCTCATGAGTCTTCGATATCAACTACAAACACTTAAGAAAGGAGATCTTGCCATTGACGATTACATCCTGCAACTTAGGACAATTGGAGACAATCTCAAGGCTGCAGGTCATGAAATTTCTGATGATGACCTAGCTATGTATTTACTCGGTGGATTGGGGCCCGAATTCGATGCTGTGGTTGTGAATCTCACAACCAGATCTGAATCATTCACTCTCTCTGAGATTCAGTCCATTCTACAGACTTATGAGATGCGTATGTTGCGAAACTCTACTGTGAATCATGTTCACCCTGTCTCTTCTTCTCCTGCTACGAATCCTTCAGTGAACATTACTAGCAAGGATTCGGCTGGACACGCTAAAGGAGGTTCCAATTCCAATTCTAATTACAACCGCTTCAAAGGGAAACAAAAGTCTTATGGCAAACCAAAGGTTATATGTCAACTATGTGGCAAGTCCAACCATGTCGCTGCTAAATGTTATAAGAGATTTGACTCCTCTTTCCTTGGCTTGGAAAATGTTTCTGTCACACCTCCTCCTCAAGCTTCACCTCAGTCTCGATCCTTTTCCTCTCCACACAATTTCCAGGCTCACCTTACTCAATCTGCTCCTTATCCGTCACCTGCTACTTATGCTCCTTCAATTTACTCTGTAGCTAATGTTGCTAATGATGGTTCTTCTTCCTCTCAGAATGCAGGAGGTGGAGAGTGGTTCGTTGATAGTGGCGCCACTCATCATGTCACCTCTGCATTGGGTAATCTGCAGTTACAAACTCCTTATCAAGGTACAAGTTCTGTTATGGTTGGCAATGGTGCTAGTATTCCTATTCAGAATGTTGGTTATCTTCAAATACCTAGTTTGGATGCTTCAACTTGTGTACAGTTAAATAATGTCTTGCATGTTCCCGACATTACCAAAAATTTACTCAACATTTCTCAGTTTTTGAAAGACAACAATGCTTATATTGAGTTTCACTCCACGTGTTGTATTGTCAAGGATCTGAACACTCACAAGGTCCTACTGAGAGGAACACTTAACAAGGGACTGTATCAGCTGGACTTGGGTCATTTAAAGCAAAATAAAGCTGGCCATACTCATGTTGATTGTAATACAATTACTTCTTGTACTTCCAGCAGTAGTATTCCTTCGATTACTGTACTAAATAATGATCAGCTGAGCCTTTGGCATTGTAGACTTGGACACCCTTGTAGTGCCACCTTATCTTCTGTTTTCAAGTTGCTTAAACTTCCGTTTGGTTCGAAACAATTATTCTGTGATGCGTGCAAATGTGGTAAAATGCATCAGGCTAGTTTTCATTCTATTACTCATTCATCGGTTGCGCCTTTTGACATTGTGCATATGGATGTTTGGGGTCCTGCTTCAGTCTTGTCTCTTGATGGATTTAAGTTTTATCTATCTTTGGTTGATGACTTTACTCGATACACGTGGATATTCCCTTTGAGGATGAAGTCTGATGTAGCACGGGCAGTTCAACATTATTTTGCCTTCATTGAACGACAATTTAATACCAGAATTAAGGAAATACATTGTGATATGGGTGGTGAGTTTTTGGTCCTCAAACCCTTCCTTCAACAGCTGGGAGTTAAAATTAGACACTCTTGTCCTCACACACATCAACAAAACGGGTTAGTTGAACGGAAACATCAACATATTACTGAGATGGGGTTCACATTGTTGGCTCAAGCTATGTTACCGTTTAAATTTTGGTGGGAGGCGTTCTCCACTGCTGTTTTTCTCATTAACACCCTTCCCTCTCCTGCTCTCTCACACTCATCTCCCCATCAGCTTCTCTATCATAAACTGCCAGATTATTCATTTCTCAGAACATTTGGGTGCACTTGTTTTCCTTTTCTACGGCCTTACAACACATCAAAACTTCAATTCTGTTCATCCAAATGTGTCTTTCTTGGGTACAGTACTTCGCATAAGGGGTACAAGTGTCTACATCCTTCGGGTCGGGTTTATATTTCCAAAACTGTAGACTTCAATGAAGTTGAATTCCCATACACATCGTTGTTTGCTTCCAATCCCACCTCAAGCCACTCTGCTACTGTAAAGTCCCTATTACCTTTTTTGCCTTTACCATTACATGGTTCTTCTCATTCTTCTACCCAATCTCCACCACCTATTCACTCCCCATATACATCGCATACATCCGGCTCTATTTCTACCAGGTCTTCACCAACTCCAATCCCTATCTCAAGTCCCGCTCCTCCTCAACACACTACATCTGCTCCTATATCCTCAAATACATCTCCTCTACCTGTCCCTCTCTCGATCCCTCCATCTCCTTCTCCGCCATCTTCTACTTCCCATCACCCCATGCAAACGAGGTCCAAGTCCAGAATCTTTAAACCGAAGGCTCTTGTTACAAATCTGCCTTCCGATGTGGATCTCTCTGAACCTCATTCAGCGGCCGAGGCTTTGACTTCTCCACGCTGGAAACTTGCTATGGAGGAAGAGTATTCTGCACTGATTAAGAAAGGCACTTGGGAACTTGTTCCATGGACATCCGATATGAATGTCATCACAGCGAAGTGGATTTTCCGTGTTAAATATCATATGGATGGTTCGGTTGATAGATTCAAGGCACGTCTTGTTGCTCGGGGATTTCAACAGACAACCGGTGTTGATTATTTTGATACTTACAGCCCGGTTCTCAAGCCAATTACCCTACGTATTGTTCTTTCTCTTGCTGTCACACGAGGTTGGAAAATCAATCAAATCGATATCAACAACGCTTTCTTAAATGGTGACTTGAGGGAACCTGTTTACATTCAGCAACCCCATGGTTTTGAGGATCCTCTGAAACCTGATTACGTTTGTCGTTTAAAGAAATCGTTGTATGGTTTAAAGCAGGCGCCTAAGGCCTGGTACGATAAGCTTAAGGGGTTTCTTCTTCACTACGGATTTTGTCACTCCGTCTCCGATCACTGTCTGTTTCATATGTGTCGTGATGGCAAGATGCTCCTGTTATTGGTGTATGTTGATGATATCTTAGTTACCGGTGACGATTCTCATTTGATCACCAGGCTTATTGCTGACCTTGACACTCATTTTTCACTCAAAAATCTTGGGCAAATCAACTATTTTCTTGGCCTTGAGGCAGCCGTGTCTCCATCTTGTATCAAACTTACTCAGTCCAAATACATCACTGATCTTCTTACCAAAACAAATCTTCTTAATTGCAAACCTTTACCTACACCATCCTGTTCTGGTCATAAACTTTCAGCTCTTGACAGTGCTCCATTTGATAACCCTACTCTTTATAGAAGTACTGTTGGTGCTCTTCAATACCTTACTATGACCCGTCCTGATATTTCCTTTAGCGTTAATAAACTTAGCCAATTTCTCCAAGCTCCAACACAAAATCATTGGCAAGCATGCAAAAGGGTTCTTAGATACCTCAAGGGTACTACATTCCATGGTCTATCTTTTTTTCTCCGTTTCAAATTTTTCTTTGCAGGGTTACGCCGATGCGGATTATGCTTCCAACGTTGATGATCGCCGCAGTACCAGTGGCTATTCTGTATTTCTTGGTCCGAATCTTGTTTCTTGGTGCTCCAAAAAGCAGAGTGTGGTCGCTCGCAGTAGCACGGAAGCAGAGTATCGATCCCTTGCTCTTGCTACTACAGAATTGCTTTGGATTCACAATTTTTTTTCTGAGCTTCGCCTTCCACTGTCCTCTCCCTCCTTGCTTTGGTGTGATAACTCTGGCGCCATCACTTTGGCATTTAGTCCCTCATTTCACTCCAGAATGAAGCATGTGGAGGTTGACATTTATTTTTTACGGGAAAAGGTTCAGAGTAAACTACTTGACATCCGGTTTGTTCCCTCCGAAGATCAAGTTGCGGACATATTGACTAAACCGCTCTCTCCGACTCGGTTCCATGCTCTGTGTCAAAAACTCAGATTGCCATCTAACTCTCGCTTGGTTTCCAATGGAGCATGTTAACCATTGTTGAATATAGTCAATAGGCACGACCAAGTTCAATGCTTTGTAAAATAGAGAAAGATAGGTAAGCTAGATAAATGTAACAGAAAGTCAGTTACAACTCCTTCTGTAACAAACTCTGAGGAAGACTATAGAAGCATCTAGATCACCTCATGAGTCTATAAATATTGTAACAGAAAGGTGAATAATTAGGAATGAAATTATAATTTTCAACAAGGGAAACGAGAATAGGAAAAGTGTGAGATCAAAGGGAGCAAAGAAAATATAGCATTCAAGTAATAATTCTTAAGTTACAAAATGATATAAAAAAATAAAGGTAAGAATGAAATTGTACCAACTAAAAGATGTTTGGGGTATAATGGTCCAAAAAAAGATTTACACCTCCTAAAATATATGCTAGTATTCAACACGTGTGTTGCATGTTATTTATAAGTTGTTAGTACAAACAAATATTAAAATGATCGA
Source organism: Ballota nigra (assembly GCA_947034835.1). NCBI lineage: Eukaryota > Viridiplantae > Streptophyta > Magnoliopsida > Lamiales > Lamiaceae > Ballota > Ballota nigra. Next base: position 82,547,734 of record OX344720.1, on the reverse strand, counting down.
ATTCATTATTAAATTTAACTTGCCTTAAAAAAAATCAAGTTCAATCTATTATAATAATCTTAAAGTTAGATTTGTTGACGAGAAATATAAAACTAATATCATATTTACTCTAAAAAATCAGTTATGACCTAATGAAGCATAATATTTTCCATTTTTAGCATTATATTTTCTTCACCATTCACAAGTACTGAGACCAGCTTTAAAAGTTGGGTATTTTTTTTACCAAATTCTAATAAAAGAACAACCTTGAATAAATATGAGATGAGACTCTGTTTGGATTAATGAAAATTATATTGAAGAACATTTTCGGTTATCTAGTTAATTTATGTTACATTTTACAATTTTTTTTTTTTTGCAGAAATAGATTTATCTAGAGTAATACATTTATGTTGGTCCCGGTACAAGACTGATGAATACGTGTATGGGGGGGAATACACGTATTCCAATTTTTCAACTTAAAACCTTGCTGAGTCCACTCCACTCAGAGTGATAAAGAACTGAGAGCTGATAATCTCCCCAGTGACTACACTTAGTGCGGGTCAATTGGCTGACTATCAATTCGAGTTCAGTGCGGAAATGCGTGAGCCCTGATAATTTAAAATCTTGTTTAGTTTGCTTTCTGAAAACTTGATTACTCAACTCTTAAATAGTGATTAGTAGGGCAGTGCTCTAGTTTGATGATCAGGCTGATTGATTCAGCTTGATAAAACCAAATGCTATGAAAGAACAAGTAACATGACAAGTAAGCACAATATCAAAGCAGTAAGAACACAAGAAGTTTAACGTGGTTCAGAGACTCAAGCTCCTACGTCCACGACCTGATTTAACAGGAAATCCACTCAAGGGATTCTTATTTTTAACGTGCCAAGGTGCACCAAGATCATCTACCTTACTGACCTATACAAACTCCTCCAACTAACTCACTAACTAAACTTACTACCAACAAACCTAACTTAGGGTTTTGGTTTCAGTTTGGATTCCAACTAGGTTGTGATTATCCTTACAAGACAAAGCAATGCTAAGGATTAGATAATCACTCTAAGCTTAAGATATGGCTAATACACTCTTTGGAATACAGAATAACTCCCAGATACTAAGAAACACTTGGGAAATTTAACTGGTTTCGAGTGCTTCTTCTAAAGACTGAATGCTTTGAGTGCTTGAGAGTTTGAGTAATTTCTGGCTTGGAAATTTCCCGTAACCTTGAATGGGTTCAAGGCCTTCTGTATTTATAGGTGATTTGAAAATTATCCGTTGGAAGAGATAACCTTTTGTTCATCTATGTAGAGTGGCTCAAACGGACATATTTCACATGCATCAGCCATCCTTGCATGGATTAGGTAACTTGCATTTAATGCACCATTTAATGCTTGCCCGTTGAATATGCAGTCTGAAGTCAGTCTCTGTGTCAGGTTCCGTACGTGCGCGTCCTTCCCGGATTGGTCCACGTCATCAGGTTGGTGAGAATGTCAGAACTTATTCCTAGGCTTCAGACTTGTCTTATTAAGTTCTTTTTGTCTCGAGCACAACGGTTTTGTCCTGACGCTGACATTCCTTTTGCATTGCTTGGCTCTACTTCAAGTCTTTTCCATAAACTCAGTATCAACCTATTCCCTTCAGGACTGAGTTAGTAATGACCTCAGGGTCATACTCTTCATCACTGAAGCTTACTCAGCCAGCTTAGAAGACTTCCATAAGTTCGGATGGTGCTCTTCGTCTTCAGGATCTTTGTCTTGATTGTCATCAGTGAGTTCTCCTTTCACTGAGTAACTGTGAAGTGTAAAATGACTAAGTGCAAAAACCTAACCAAGACTAGCCTGATAAAGACAACAAAGGCAACTCATCTTTTCATGGGCTTTGGGATCTTAATCAAAACTGACCATGTCCCAACAATTCCCCCCTTTTTATGATGCCAAAACACTGAAAAGATCCTCAAAATACTTAGAGAAAATACAAAATCATATCTATAAGATAAGTCAGTGTTAGAGCAGTTCTTGATAAAGTACATAATTTAAATAACAGCAAAAAAAACAATGAATTTTTGTCTGTGGGCAAAGTAATAGATTTCATTGAATGGTATGGAAATGGTTACAATGAATCTAATCTATTACAAAGAAAGAATGTGAATCACTAGACTAATCTCATCTCAGGCTTGAGTCCATAACCAGCGTAGACTCTAACCTTCAATTCGTCAACTCTCTTAACCTGATTCACAAAACCTTCAGCTTTTGCAATCTTCAATACTTCAGTCATTATGGCCTTTGTATTACGCTTTCCAGTTCCAGGTACAAGAGGGGGTGGTCGTGTAACGAACTCAGGAGCTTTTACTTGAACTTGAGCTGCTTCAGCCTCCTCCAAGATCTTTTGGATCAGCTCAGGATGATTGTCCATCATGTAGTCAGTGAAGTGGGCATTGATGTCTTCAGAGTCGCCTCACTTCTTCACCACGTACCATAACTTCACAAACTCATCCCTTGCGTCAGCCCAGAACTCCTTCAATGCTTCAGAGATGAACTCATCGACATAAGCTTTCCTCTGACCTGATTCTGGCCTTCTGACCTGTAGTATTATTGACTTCCTTGCTGTTGGCTTCTTCTTGTACTTCCTAGGCTCAGGCTTCGCCTTCTTTCTCCTAAGCAGACTGATCATTGCATCGTCAAGCTCTCGTTGCTGCATATCAGTCAGATCAGTCAGCTTCTCCACCTTCCTCTCCAAGATGCACATCTTCTCCTTTTGAGCAATATCAGCCATGCGCTCAGCCTCAGACTTCTCAGAGGGAGTTCCCCATGCCTCAGCGCACAACTCCGCCACCGTCTCCGCAGAGTAAGTGATTGGGTTTTTCCTAGTATGAACTTGGGGAGACTTCTGAGTTGCCTTAGCCGGTTTGGAAGGTTGGAGTTCCTTGGAAGGTTCATTAGCCTTTGCCCTCTTTGCAGCCTCAGCCCTTAGCTTTGTAGCTTCGGACGCATCTTCAGCCTCAGCCGCTGCGAGCCTTGCTGACTTCCTCACTCTGAGCACATTCCCCGCAGGGTTTGCCTCAGGATCAGCCTCAACCGTTTCACCACGGTTGACTGCCTCAGATGGCTCAGGGCGGGATCTTTTCTTTTTATTTCCCCCCTTTTTGGCATCATCATTGGCCTGGGATGGGAGTGCTTCTGCTCCACTGTTGATGACGAAGGAGGCTAAAGATTGAACTTCCAAGATGCCCTCCTTCAACATCTCAACTCCCGTGGCAATCTCAGTGCCTGCATAAGAGACTGAACTGATAGCAGCTTTCAACTTTTTCTCAAAGACCTCCATGTTGTGTTGGAGACTTTGTTCAGCCTTGGTGATCCTCTCCTCCACCTTCAAGGACTCACCGCTAATCCTGTTAGCCTCAGTCAGTATCTTTGCTGACTCTTCAGTAGCCTTGGCCAAAATCTCTGCAACGGACTGAGAGGTCTGAGCTATCCTCCCTGACTCCAGCTCCAGCTTGGACGCTGAGTCATTCATGGCCTGAGTGAAGAGCGCTCCAGCCTGAACCGCAAGCCTCTCCACTGCCTGATTAAGCTTTTCTTCCCTGAGAGTATCCCCCTCCTCAAGTTGCTTGAGAGTCTGCCTCAGCATTTTCTTTGTACGCTTCCTCTCACTCCTCACTGACTTGGCCGTGTCAGTCATTGTGCGCTTCAACAAAATTAGCTTCTTGTTTGCAATGGTGTTGTATGCTGAATTCGTCCACCTGATGTGCTTAGCCAGGGCCTTGGCTTCTTCCTCCTTCTCAGCGCGTAGCCTCATTACTTCCTCCTGAAGTTCGGTTAGATTCTCTGTAGTCTTTTCTTTCTTCACTTCGACTATGCTAGTGAATTCAACGCGTCCGACCCCAGTGATAAGCACATCTTCATCTCCATCGGCATCGTCAGTGGCCGGCTGCTTTCCCTTGTCAGCCCCTACAGCATCAGTCCCCTCTTCAGGGTGCACTGAAGGCAGTTGTGGAGTGGTCATAGCCGCCTGCTCAGGCTCAGCTAAGCCAACTCAAACTTTGGGAACTTGTCCCTCGGAACTAGGAGTCTCCTTAGATGCCTCAATATCATCCTCCTTTGTCTCAGGGCAGGGAATCCCTTCATTGACAGATGTGTCATCGGCAGCTGAGATGTTCTCAACATCCTCAGCCATTGGTCCACCCTTGGCACCAATGTCTTTATCACCTTCCCCCTGAGTCTGAGACTCAGGGATCATAAGATCCACCTCTCTCGCTGTCTCCTCTTCAGCCTTCTCCACTGCCCCATCCTGGGCATCCTCATCATCATCATCCTTATCCTACTCTCCATCAGATCGGATGTCGGCCTCTGTTCTGGACATCTTGTCAGCCACCAGCTGCTTCAGGTTTTCGAAATTCAAGAGTTGAAGCCAGCTGGTGAGCCCAAAGAAGGTACACAACCTTGCTTCCTCAGTTTCCCAATGCTCCCAGCCACGAGCATCCACCAACATATGTTGCTCCTGCATGTTGGACTGTTTAAAATCCAGCCATACTTTCAGCTCCACAGCATTAGCGAGAAGCTCCTTGTATCTGTTCAGCCCGGGCCAGCACTTAGCTGCCCACTCCGTAGCATTCCCCCTTAGATTGTTCTCCAGAATGTTACCCACCAAGTTCTCATCCAACTCCTCCTCCTCCTGTATCTCAAGGAAATCATCTTGTTCAGTTGGCAAGGATTTGGGGCAATCTTTGGGGTTGGGGTAACTGGGAAAGTCTTCAGGGTTAGGGATAGTGGGGTCTGAGGACTGGTCAGGCTCATGAATGGGTGAGGTTGTCAGGAGGGGGTGATTGTGGCTGTTGGGGTGTGGGGTCAGGGTTGGTTTATGGGGTTGGTTCAGGGTGATTGGGTGATTGGGTAGGGATGATCTCAGGCTGCAAAATCTCAGTCGTCTCGATCGTTGTTCTCACCACCTCCAAGTCAGAGGCTCGAGGAGAGCTTGACTCCTCCCTCTCACTAATCTCAGGCAGGCTCTTTGCTGGGGACTTCTTGGGTCCCTTCCGCAATCGTTTCAGTAGCCTCGTGCCCTGATCCTTCTCCTTCCTAACGTCATCGTCAGTTCCCGTAGCCTCAGATTCAGCTCTCTTGGGATCTGACTCAGTCCCTTGCTTGGTGCTCTTCCCTGACAGCACCACCCTTGCCTTCTTCTTCTTCTCAACCTTCTCTACTACAGGCTGAGTCTCAAAATGCTCAGAGGCACTCTCCTCTTCCGCCTCCTTGCTCCTTTCAAAGAGCTCATCCACTTTCTCAATGAGGCTGGTTACCACCTTCCTGGCCTTCCCAGCTGGATTTTTTGCCTGACCCTTTGCCTTAGCATTGGGATCAGTCAGCCCTAGCACTGAGTAAGTGTCACTCAGAGAAGTAAACATCTGTTGGTCCCGGTACAAGACTGAGGAATACGTGTATGGGAGGGAATACACGTATACCAATTTTTCAACTTAAAACTGACTGAGTCCCCTTTACTCAAAGTGGTAAAGAACTAGAAGCTGATAACACACCTACTGACTACACTTGGTGCGGGTCAGTTGGCTAACTATCAGTTCAAGTTCAGTGCGGAAATGTTTGAGCCCTGAAAGTTTAAAGTCTTGTTTAGTTTGCTTTCTGAAAAACTTGTGTTACTCAATTCAGAATAGTGTTTAGTAGGGCAGTGTTCTTATGAAGATCAGCCTGATTGATTCAGGTCTGATAAACTTGAAATGCAATGAGTGAACGAATAATATGGCAAGTATGCACAAAAACAAAGCAGTAAGAACACAGGAGTTTAACGTGGATCAAAGTCTCAAGCTCCTACGTCCACGGCCTGACTTAACAGGAAATCCACTCAAGGGATTCTTATTTTTAACGTGCCAAGGTGTACCAAGACCAGCTATCCTCACTGATCTATACAACTCCACTTACTAACACTCTAACTGACTTACTCCCAACAAGCCTAACTTAGGGTTTTGGTTTCAGTTTGGATTCCAACTAGGTTGAGATTATCCTTACAAGGCAAAGCTATGCTAAGGATTGGATAATCTCTCTAAGCTTAAGATAATTCTATTTAGCTCTTGGAATACAGAATAACACTCAATTGCTAAGAAACACTTGGGAAATTTAGAAGGTTTCGAGTGCTTCTCTTAAGGGTTGAATGCTTTGAATGCTTGAGAGTTTGAGTAATTTCTGGCTTGGAAATTTCCCGTAACCTTGAATGGGTTCAAGGTCTTCTGTATTTATAGGTGATTTGAAAAACTATCCGTTGGAGAGATAGTCTTCGAGTCATCTATGTAGAGAGGCTTCAAACGAACATATCTTCATGCAGCATCCGTCCTTGCATGGATTTGGTATTTGCATTAAATGCACATTGAATGCTTGCCCGTTGAATATGCAGTCTGAATTCAGTCTTCATGTCAGGTTCCGTACGTGCGTGTCCTACTCGGATTGGTCCACGTCATCAGGTTGGTGAGAATGTCAGAACTTATTCCTGAGCTTCAGGCTTGTCTTATTAAGTTCATTTTGTCTTGAGCCCACCAGTCTTGTCCTGACGCTGAAATTCCTTTTGTATTGCTTGGCTCTACTCCAAGTCTTCCCATTAACTCAGTGACCTCCTGTTCCCTTCAGGACTGAGTTAGTAATGACCTCAGGGTCATACTCTTCATCACTGACACTTACTCAGCCAGCTTAGAGGACTGCCATAAGTTCAGGATGGTGCTCTTCGTCTTCAGGCTCTGAGTCTTGATTGTCTCCAGTGAGTTCTCCTCTCACTGAGTACCTGTGAAGTGTAAAATGACTAAGTACTAACCCTAATCAAGACTAGCCTGACAAAGACAGATTAAGGCAAACATCTTTTTAGGGGCTTTGGGATCTTAATCAAAACTGACAATGTCCCAACAATTTCCCCCTTTTTGATGATGCCAAAACACTGAAAAGATCCTCAAAACATTTAGAGGAAATATGATAAAGTTATCTATAAGATAAGACAATGTTTAGAGCAGTTCTTGATAAAGTACAGAATTTAAAACAAACAGCCAAAAAGACAATGAGTTTTTGTCTGTGGGCAAAAGTAATAGATTTCATTGATAGATGTTGAAATGATTACAATGAATCTAATCTATTACGAAGAAGCCTGTGAACACCTAGACTAATCTCATTTCAGGCTTGAGTCCATATCCTGCATAAACTCTTGCCTTCAGCTCGTCAAGTCTTCCAGGTTGGTTCACGTATCCTTCAGCTTTAGCTATCTTCAATACTTCCATCATTATGGCCTTTGTATCATGCTTTTGAGTTCCAGGAACCAAGGGAGGAGCTCGAATGGTGAACTCAAGAGCCTTCACTTGAACTTGAGCTGCATCAGCCTCCTCCAAGATCTTTTGGAATAGCTCAGGATGATTGTCCATCATGTAGTCAGTGAAGTGAGCATTGATATCCTCAGTGTCGCCCCACTTCTTCACAACATACCATAATCTAACAAATTCATCCCTTGCATCAGTCCAGAACTCCTTCAATGCCTCTGAGACGAACTCATCGACAAAAGCTTCCCTTATTCCTGATTCTGGCCTACTGACTTGAAGAATTGTTGATTTCCTAACTGTTGGCTTCTTCCTGTACTTCCTTGGCTCAGGCTTCGCCTTCTCCCTCCTTAGCAAGCTGATCACTGCATCATCCAGTTCTCGTTGTTGAAGCTCAGTGATATCAGTCAGCTTCTCAACCTTCTTCTCCAAGATGCGCATCTTCTCATTCTGAGCAATTTCAGCTCTGCGCATAGCCTCAGATTTCTCAGAGTGATCTCCCCATGCTTCAGCACATAACTCCGCCACCAACTCCCCTGAGTAAGTGATGGGATTCTTCCTTGAGCTCATGGGAGACGATCTCTGAACTGTCTCAGGTTGTTGCTTGGAAGGTTCATCAGCCTTTGCCTTTGTTGCCTCCTCCCTCAGCTTGGCAACAACTTCCATTCCTTCCTTCTCCACTGCCGCTAACCTAGCTGACTTCCTCACCCTTAATATGTTTCCTTCGGGATTGGCTTCAGGGTCAGCTAGAACGGTCTCACCTTGATTGACTGCCTCCGATGCCTCAGGGCGGGATCTTTTCTTCTTCTTTTCCCCCTTTTTGGCATCATCATTGGCCTCGGATGGGAATGCGTCAGATCCGCTGTTGATTACGAAGGAGGCTAGGGAATGGACATCATTAATTCCCTCCTTCAATAATTCAACTCCCATCGAAATTCCAGTTCCTGCAAAAGAAACCGAACTGATAGCAGCATTGACTTTCTTTTCAAAGACCTCCATGGAGAGTTGGAGTCTTTATTCAGCCTTGGTGATCTTTTCCTCCACCTTCAAGGACTCACCGCTGACTCTGCTGGCCTCAGTTAGTATCTTTGCAGATTCGTCAGTGGCCTTTGCCAAAATGTCTGCCACTGACTGAGAGATGCGATCCAACTTCCCTGACTCCAGCTCCAGTTTGGACGCTGAGTCCTTCATGGCCTAAGTGACAATAGCCCCAGTCTGAACTGCAAGCCTGTCAACTGCCTGATTCAGCTTCTCATTCCTGATCGCATCCCTCTCATCAAGTTTCTTGAGAGTGTTTCTGAGCATCTTCTTGGCGCGCTTCCTCTCATTCTTCACTGACTTGGCCGTGTCAGTTGTTCTCTTTAACAAAATCAGCTCCCTGTTGGCAAGGGTGTTGTAAGCTGACTTTGTCCACCTGATGTGCTTCGCCAGGGCCTTGGAGTCTTCTTCTTTTTCAGCTCGTAGCTTCATTACTTCCTCCTGAAGTTCAGCTAGATTTTCTGTGGTTTTCTCTTGCTTGACCTCCACTATGCTTGTGAATTCAGCACGTCTGACCCCGGTTATTATCACATCTTCATCATCAACGGCCGCATCAGTGATTGGCTGCTTTCCCTTGTCAGCCCCTGCAGCATCAGTCCCTTCTTCAAGGTGCACTGAAGGCAGTTGTGAAGTAGTCAAAGCCGCCTGCTCAGGCTCAGCTAAGCTAACTTGAACCTTATGAACTTGTCCCTCGGAACTGAGAGACTCCTTGGATGCCTCAACATCTTCCTCTCTTGTCTCAGGGCAGGGAATCCCTTCATCGAAAGATGTCTCATTGGCAGCTGAGATGTTCAAAACATCCTCAGCCACTGGTCCACCCTTGGCACCAGTGTCCTTATCACCTTCCCCCTGAGCCTGAGGCTCAGAGATCATCTCATCAACTTCTCTCGCAGTCTCCTCCACTGCCTTCTCCACAGCTCCACCCTAAGCTTCATCATCCTCCTCACCATCCTTCTCGTCATCAGATAGGAGGTCAGCCTTGCTCTTGGACATCATATCAGCCACTAGCTGCTTCAGGTTATCAAAGTTCAAGAGTTGAAGCCAGCTAGTTAGTCCAAAGAAAGAGCAGATCTTGGCCTCCTCAGTCTCCCAATGATCCCAGCCACGAGCGTCCACTAGCAGATGCTGCTCCTGCATGTTTGATTGTTTGAAATCCAACCAAACCTTGAGCTCAATCACATATGCTAGCAGCTCAGTGTACTTGTACAGCCCAGACCAGCACTTTCCTGCCCATTCTGTGGCATTCCCCCTGAGGGTGTTCTCAAGAATCCCACCAGCCATGTGCTCATCTAACTCCTCCTCCTCCACTTCAAGGAATTCATCCTCTTCAGCTGAAATGGATTTGGGACAGTCTTTGGGATTGGGGTATGATGGAAAGTCTGCGGGGTTTGGAAGATTCGGCTCTACTGACTGGTCAGGCTCATTCGTGTGTGAAGTTGATGGCGCTGACTCAGTAGGTTGATTTGGCTCTGAGGTTTGGGGTGGTTTGGGGGTTTGAGGTGTGGGGTCAGTATTGGAAGGTGTTTGGGTTTCAGGGTGTGGGAGTGTTTGAGTGGGTGCTGTCTCAGGCTGCAACGACTCAGCTGTCTCGACAGTCTTTCTCACTTCCTCCAAGTCAGAGGCTCTAGGAGAGCTTGACTTCTCCCTCTCACTCACCTCAGGTAGCTTCTTAGCCGGGGACTTTCCGGTTCCCTTTCTAAGCCTCTTTAGGGGCCTCTCTCCCTGAGCACCCTCCTTTCTGACGTCATCGTCAGTTCCCTCAGCCTCAGATCCGGCCTTCTTGGGATCAGACTCAATCCCTGATTTCGTGCTCTTCCCTGACAGCACGATCTTCACCCTCTTCTTCTTCTCAGCTGCGTCCACCTCAGGCTGCTCCACCTCCTCAGCTGCAACCTCCTCACCGTCCTTACTCCTCTCAAGGAGCTCATCTACCCTTTCAATGAGACTGGTTGCCACTCTCTTGGCCTTACCAGCTGGCTTTTTGGCCTGACCCTTTGCTTTTGCATTGAGATCAGTCAGCCCTAGCACTGAATAAGTATCACTCAGTGAGGAAAACATTACCTTCTTCGAGGAGAGACTGTCCTCAAAATCGAAGGTATACCCATGGCAAGCATGAGCAATCGGGATGGACATCCTCATTCCGAATGGCAAGATGGCACTGACGGATATGTGCTTCTTCTCCTCATCTCGCGTAAGCTTGTCCAACCCGGCCTGATGGAGTTGATCGAGGAAGAACTGCTCCCAGTTCGCTTCCACTCCATCAGCAATTGCTCCCATGAGCCTCAGCTTGGGCAGACTCAACTGCTCGTGAGAGCCAGTTGCTCCCATCACTATCTTGGACACCAAATCCACCAGAGCCCTGTACTCAGGCTTCAGCGTATTCTTGTTATGACGGGCCTTGAACTCTGATGACCCAGATTTGGTCCATTTCCCAAGGAATTCTCCCTCCGAGTTTTCCTTGTACGTTTTTGGGTTGATGCCTGAGAATGGCAATTTGAAGACTTCCCTCACCGCCTGCCTGATGTTAATAGTGACCACCTCTGCATTGTAAAGAGGCTCCCCATCGCCGTCCTTCTCTCCCGTCAGCTTCAGCGCAGTCACCTTCGTGAAAACTTCCCCTTTCCGCAAGAACAAGTTTAAGTATGCTTCCACAACTGTCCTTGGGAGCAAGGAGATGGGGCGGGTGGTGAAGTATGTTTCCAACCCAGCATCGGAAATCCACTTGAATACTGGTTTGATTTCCTCAACTGTGAGACAAATACCTTCCATGGAGATGACTTGCTCCATGTGTATCAGTTTCTTTTCGATAACGTCCACGATCTTGTCGGTTGTCCAGTTGGAATCAAGGAATGCCATTGTTTTGGAAGAAGAGATTTTTGAAATTTCTGTGTTTGAGCAAGAGAAAAACTCAGTGTGCAGATTGTGCGTTGTGTATGCGTAAAAACCTCAAATGGCACTCTTGATTGATAAGACTAAGTCAGTTACTCAAACGTGGGGTTGAGATTGATCCCTGAATTCGAAAGGTTTTGAAATGAAGGGCCAGGATTAATCTCAGCTTCAATTAAACCTCATGTCAGTCATATTCCGTATAAAACGGACACGTATATGAAAAAGTAACTGTAGCATTAAATGCTCCGTGCGCGTGGGTTTTAAATATGAAAAGGCGCGCTTTTAATGAAAATGGAATGCATTTAATAAAGATTTTCAGGACGAAGGACTCAGGGAGGCGCTTGAAATTCACAAGAGTCAGGTTAGAACTCATACCTGTCAGGGAGACATTGTAGCACCCTGATACCTCGTTGAGTCGAGTCTGGCCTGAGTTCCCCCTAGAACCCTACACTGACTGCTCTCTCGGATCTAAGAGTCCTAACTCCACTGACAGTTCCATAAACCTTGCTTCAGCCAAAGGCTTAGTCAAGATGTCAGCTCTTTGCCTGTCAGTGTGAATCTTCTCCATCCTAATATCTTTCTTCTCCACATGATCTCGAATGAAGTGGTGTCTAATATCCACATGCTTGCACCTTGTGTGAAGCACTGGGTTCTGAGTAATTGCTATAGCACTATTGTTATCACAATAGATTGGAACCTGATTAGCAAACACTTGGTAGTCCCTCAACTGTTGCCTCAACCATAAAATCTAAGCACAACAACTACCTGCAGCCATATACTCAGCCTCAGTCGTGGATGTCGCCACTGAATTCTGCTTCTTACTAAACCACGAGATCAACTTACTTCCCAAAAACTGACATGTCTCTGAGGTTGATTTCCTATCAATCTTACAACCTCCATAATCTGCATCTGAATAACCTGTCAGTTCTAAGTTGTCATCTGAAGGATACCATAGTCCCATATTGACTGTCCTTCTCAAATACTTAAGTATCCTCTTAGCAGCCTCCAAATGACTTCTTTTGGGATCAGACTGATACCTAGCACACACACCAACTGCAAACGTAATGTCAGGCCTACTTGCAGTCAGGTACAACAAAGAACCTATCAGCCCACGATACTCAGTCTGATTTACTGAAGTCCGTTCAGTGTCAGGATCCATCTTCCAATTTGTGTTCATAGGGATCCTGGCTGGATTGCTGTTCTGAACACCAAACTTATGAATCAAGTCTCTTGTATACTTGGCCTGATTAATGAATATACCTTGATCAGTCTGCTTGACCTGCAATCCTAAGAAGAAGTTCATCTCTCCCATCATGGACATCTCAAATTTACCAGTCATCAACTTAGAGAATTTCTCACAGAGCTGATGATTTGGTGATCCAAATATTATGTCATCCACATAAATCTGGACCAAGAGAATGTCATCACCTTCAGTAATCCTGAACAATGTCCTATCCACAGTTCCCTTCTTGAACCCATGGTCTGTCAGGAATTGAGAGAGGGTATCATACCAAGCTCTTGGTGCTTGCTTAAGTCCATAGAGTGCTTTCTTCAAATGGTATACTCTATCTCCAACCTCAAACCCGGGAGGTTTTTCAACATATACCTCTTCATTGAGTACACCATTCAGGAAGGCACTCTTGACATCCATTTGATACACCTTGAACTTCTTATATGTTGCATAGGCAAGGAACAACCTGATAGCTTCCAACCTAGCCACTGGAGCAAAAGTCTCATCATAGTCAATTCCTTCAGACTGACAATACCCTTTTGCAACCAGTCTAGCCTTGTTCCTTACCACAACACCATTTTCATCCTTCTTGTTCTTAAAGACCAACTTGGTACCAATCACACCTTGATGCCTAGGTCTATCTACCAGTTCCCAAACCTGATTCCTTGTGAACTGATTCAACTCCTCTTGCATGGCAATGATCCAGTTCGAGTCAGTGAGAGCTTCTTCAATGTTCTGAGGCTCTTGCTCAGAGAGAAAGCAACAGAACAATGCACTCTCACCATGGAACCGTCTGGTCCTGACTCCCTCAGTTGGATCACCAATGATTTGATCAATGGGATGATCTTCTAACCATGTTCTCTTGCCAGGAGTTGTTCCTGAAGTACCTGCAATGTTAGTGTCTACAGGCTCATAAAATTCAGGAAATTGAACAGAAGGGGATGATCCTGAGTCTATACCAAAGGGATTAATAAGTTCAATGTCAGGGACATTGATTCCCCCTTGATGAGGTGACTCAGGAACCGTCTCAGCTGCAACAACATCTTCATAGACGGTGCATACCTCAGGTTGAGCCTGTTCCTCAGTCTGAGGCTCAATAATCCCTGATGTGCTGGGCTTAGGAGTGGCACCTGATTCATCATCCTGATCGTCATCATCATCCCATCTCGGAATTGGCACAGTCTTGATCTTGGGATCAGGTTGATTCTTCAAGCTCAGCCTAGTCACACTCCTTGTGACCTCCTCAGTGTCAGGATTCAACACCTTTGCCCTAGACTCATTAGCAGACTCATCAAAGACAACATGAGGTGATTCTTCCACAACAAGGGTCCTACAATTGTAAACTCTGAAGGCTTTACTAACTTCAGAATATCCTAAGAATATTCCTTCATCAGATTTGCTATCAAAGGCTTTCAATTGGGTCTTCCCATTGTTGAGAATGAAGCACTTACAACCAAATACATGAAAATAAGAAATACGAGGTTTCCTTTTGTTCCATGTCTCATATGGGGTCTGTGCATGTTGTTTGTTCAGCATGGATCTGTTCTGAGTGTAGCATGCAGTGTTGATTGCCTCAGCCCAGAATTTCTTGGGCAATCCTGACTCAGCCAGCATGGTCCTTGCAGCTTCCTTCAGTGTCTTGTTCCTCCTTTCAGCGACACCATTCTGTTGTGGGGTTCTAGCTGCAGAAGTCTCATGAGCTATACCAAGTTCATTACAAAAGTCAGAAATATATGAATTTATAAATTCAGTGCCCTTGTCAGATCTGATCTTAGTAATGGACTGATTCTTCTCATTGCTGAGTCTCCTGAGCAACTCTGGAAGTTTCACCTGTGTTTCCTTTTTATTCAACAAGAAAATAACCCAAGTATATCTAGAATAATCATCAATAACCACAAGGGTATACTTTCTACCATTCATACTCACAGGTGTTATGGGACCAAATAAATCCATGTGCAAGAGCTGAAGTATCCTGTCAGTGGAATAGGAAGCTTTCTCTTTGAATGATGCTCTGACCTGCTTCCCTTCCTGACAAGCTTTGCACACGTGATCTTTGCTAAAAACTTCATTAGGTAGACCATCAACAAGTGACTGTCTAGAAATTTTGTTAAGAATCTTGAAGTTCAGGTGGCTTAATCTGTTATGCCATAACCAACTGAGCTCTAGAGAGCTTTTAGCAACAAGACAAGTATTAGGAATAGTGCTGCTCCAATCAGCGAGATAAACATTACATTTCCTTATACCTGATAGAAGCACTTGTGTTGATTTGTCCTTGACTGAACATATATTTGATGAGAACTCAACACTGAACCCTTTGTCACAGAATTGACTTACTGACATCAGGTTATGCTTCAGTCCTTCCACAAAGGACACATTTTCCACTCTGACTGTACCTATTATCAAAACACCAAAACCTTTAGTAACACCTTTTGAGTTATCACCAAAGGTTACCTGTGGACCATCTTTAACTTGATATTCTTGGAGAAGACTCTTCATTCCAGTCATGTGCCTTGAGCAACCGCTGTCTAGGTACCAAACAGCTTTGATTGAGTCTCCTCTCCTCTTGTTGTGATCCACAGCCGCCTGCAAACAAATCAGGCTTTAGGTACCCATTTGGTGTTGGGTCCTATTGTGTCAGCTGTACCCTTCGGGATCCAGACTTGCTTCACAACCCTGATTGCCTCAGAGTGGTAAATCTGTCTCCCTGAAACATCGACATACACAACTTTTTTCTTCTTTGCCTGAGAGGAAGATGGTGTATGAGTGCTAGACTTAGGCTTCGCAGGAGCCTGAGTGGGTGCCTTTTGGGCTGGCTTCCTGTTCTTCCTAGGTCTGGGTGCAGCAGGTCTTGGGCCTTGTTCTTGATAAGGACCCTGATTTCTATTCCCCCTAGGCAAGTGAGGGAAAGAAAAACAGTTAAAGGCCTCAGGATGCCAAAACCACGGGGGTGTCATCATGTTTGGCCTTCCCTGTTGGTATTGCCAAGCATGATGGTACCCTCGCTGACCAGTCTGAGTGCTCTTCGCCTGAGTCTTCCTCTGCTTTCGCTGAGGTTTTCCCTGGCCTGAGCTTTCAGGGGCTTCCTTAGGTTGCTTCACCTTTCCCTTGGGTTTTGGCTTAGCTACCTTAGGAGTTACCTTGACTGTGTCAACGGTTTCTTTGCCCTTATCAGTTTGACGGGCCTGGAGTACAACCTTAGGTGCACTCTGGCCTATCTGAACAAATACCCTCTCAGTGTTGCTCCCTGATGCAACATGAGACTGACCTTGTGAGGATTTCTCAGGAACATATCCAAGTCCCTTTTTCTTGTTCCCAAGTATCTCATTGCTATTTATTTCCTCTCTAGCCACTGAGGATTTATTCATTGCTGCAACCTTTTTCTTGAGAGAGTCCTCATTCTTTTTCAGGATTTCATGTCTGGTAAAGAGGTCATCAAACTTACTCTTAAGTACTTTCAGTTCTTCCTTCCTGACCAGCTCTTCCTCAGCCAGTTCCTTCAGAATCTTCTCTCTTGGAAGACGCTCAGCATTGATTAAATCAATCTCCTGAGTTAGTCTCACAATTTGAGTTGATTCTTTAAGATCAGACTGAGTGAGTTGTTCGTTCAGATTTTGAACCTCAGTACTCAATTTCTTGTTCTCCTCTACCAAGAAGACATTAGTTTCCTGCAGTCTGGAGAAATCAACCATCAATTGATCAAGGCAGATCTGAAGGTTCATTTCTCTAACTGACTCTGAGCTAAGCTCAGGATTTTGACCAGTGTAAGAAGCACAAACAGAATTTGATGTTACCTCAGGCTCATCCCTAGCCATTAGACAGACATCATCGTACTCGTCATCTGAGAAGAGTTCAGGTGACCTTTCAGCAGGACCGTCAGAATCTGTTGCATCTTCAGCGACCATCTCTCTCCGATCAGCAGATCTTAGATCCCTAGTGGCTCTCCTTTCCTCTCTCTCCCTTGCACTCAGCTCCGGGCAGTCGTACTGATAGTGACCAATCTTGTTACAGTTGTAACATGCTACCTGCTCACTAACTCTTTCTTTTCTAGGTTCAGGGTTCCTCCTTGAGTCAGGTTCCCTGGTTCTTGGTGAGCTTTCAGCCTTGGTTGGATATCTATCATCGTGAGTACGTCTCTGTTCGTCTCTTCTTTCAGGTTTTGGTTCAGAATATCTCCTTTCATCACCACGTTCTCTCCTCTGGTCAGTGTTCCTTCGCTCCTCATATCTCCTCGAGCTTTGGTGGGTTCCTTCAGGTTTCCTATCACGTGAGTCCTGATAAAACT
This sequence comes from Ballota nigra, assembly GCA_947034835.1. Taxonomy (NCBI): domain Eukaryota; kingdom Viridiplantae; phylum Streptophyta; class Magnoliopsida; order Lamiales; family Lamiaceae; genus Ballota; species Ballota nigra. Next base: position 82,531,018 of record OX344720.1, on the reverse strand, counting down.
TTTTATAACGACCAAACCTGGAATTGAGCTTGTCAAATCGTCTGGCCATCAGGTTGTACTCCTCAGCGAGTTCTTCCCTGCTCATCTCCATCAGCGACTTTGATGAAGAGTTTGATGAGGGCTCAACAGGTTCAGACCTGGCCTTGAACGCCACACTTTTCTCAGGAGTTTTCTCATTCACTTCCTCTTCTGACTGAACTTTCTTCTTTCTTTTGTTAAGATCGAATTCAAGTGCTTTGAGCTCTGAAAAAAGTAAAGCAGAAGTTATGTTACTCATATCCTGAGTGTTTTTAAGCATAATTACACTGTTGTCCCATCTCTCAGGAAGGGCATTCAGGATCTTCGAAGCAACATCTCTCCTTGGGACATCCTTGTCCAGCATCACCAGCTCATTCATCAACTTGATGAATCTAGACTCCATTTGATCTATGCTCTCGTCAGGCAGCATCTCGAACGCCTCGAATTTCTGAATGGCAATGTTTCTCTTGTTCTCCTTGATCTTTTCAGATCCCTCACATATCCTTGTCAGCTCATCCCAAACCTCATTTGCCGTCTTTAAGTTCATCAGCCTAGCTGACTCCTCGAAGGGCACCGTGTGCAAGATGATGTTTCTGGCGACGTTGTCAAGTCCCACCATCTTGATTTCATCGTTGGTCATGTCTTTCCTTTCTTTAGGAACCTGCACGCCAATCGCAAGATCCTCATATCCCAGTTCTCTGACGTTAGGAATAGTGATCTTGATCGGTCCCTCCCTGAGTACACGCGGCATCTGGTCATGGATGGCATCTAGATGTGCTTCTAATCTGAACTTCCAATAGACAAAGTTAGACACAGAGAATTCAGGTAACGAAGCTTCAAGTCTCCTCGAAGTCATGATGATGCAAGTTTTATGAAAAGCAAACTCAGATCTGTTCAGTGACCACCAACAGTTTCTCCTCTGAAACTATTAGTATTCAAAGTCAGTGGTCTTTCGAACTACTGCTCTGATACCACTTGTTGGTCCCGGTACAAGACTGAGGAATACGTGTATGGGGGGGAATACACGTATACCAATTTTTCAACTTAAAACTGACTGAGTCCCCTTTACTCAGAGTGGTAAAGAACTAGGAGCTGATAACACACCTACTGACTACACTTGGTGCGGGTCAGTTGGCTAACTATCAGTTCAAGTTCAGTGCGGAAATGTTTGAGCCCTGAAAGTTTAAAGTCTTGTTTAGTTTGTTTTCTGAAAAACTTGTGTTACTCAATTCAGAATAGTGTTTAGTAGGGCAGTGTTCTTATGAAGATCAGCCTGATTGATTCAGGTCTGATAAACTTGAAATGCAATGAGTGAACGAATAATATGGCAAGTATGCACAAAAACAAAGCAGTAAGAACACAGGAGTTTAACGTGGTTCAGAGTCTCAAGCTCTTACGTCCACAGCCTGACTTAACAGGAAATCCACTCAAGGAATTCTTATTTTTAACGTGCCAAGGTGCACCAAGACCAGCTATCCTCACTGATCTATACAACTCCACTTACTAACACTCTAACTGACTTACTCCCAACAAGCCTAACTTAGGGTTTTGGTTTCAGTTTGGATTCCAACTAGGTTGAGATTATCCTTACAAGGCAAAGCTATGCTAAGGATTGGATAATCTCTCTAAGCTTAAGATAATTCTATTTAGCTCTTGGAATACAGAATAACTCTCAATTGCTAAGAAACACTTGGGAAATTTAGAAGGTTTCGAGTGCTTCTCTTAAGGGTTGAATGCTTTGAATGCTTGAGAGTTTGAGTAATTTCTAGCTTGGAAATTTCCCGTAACCTTGAATGGGTTCAAGGTCTTCTGTATTTATAGGTGATTTGAAAAACTATCCGTTGGAGAGATAGTCTTCGAGTCATCTATGTAGAGAGGCTTCAAACGGACATATCTTCATGCAGCAGCCGTCCTTGCATGGATTTGGTATTTGCATTAAATGCACATTGAATGCTTGCCCGTTGAATATGCAGTCTGAATTCAGTCTTCATGTCAGGTTCCGTACGTGCGTGTCCTACTCGGATTGGTCCACGTCATCAGGTTGGTGAGAATGTCAGAACTTATTCCTGAGCTTCAGGCTTGTCTTATTAAGTTCATTTTGTCTTGAGCCCACCAGTCTTGTCCTGACGCTGAAATTCCTTTTGCATTGCTTGGCTCTACTCCAAGTCTTCCCATTAACTCAGTGACCTCCTGTTCCCTTCAGGACTGAGTTAGTAATGACCTCAGGGTCATACTCTTCATCACTGACACTTACTCAGCCAGCTTAGAGGACTACCATAAGTTCAGGATGGTGCTCTTCGTCTTCAGGCTCTGAGTCTTGATTGTCTCCAGTGAGTTCTCCTCTCACTGAGTACCTGTGAAGTGTAAAATGACTAAGTACTAACCCTAATCAAGACTAGCCTGACAAAGACAGATTAAGACAAACATCTTTTCAGAGGCTTTGGGATCTTAATCAAAACTGACAATGTCCCAACAACATCACCCTCTTAGAAGGGAGAGAGTCTTCCAGGTCGAATGTGTACCCATGGCAGGCGTGAGCAATCAGGATGGACAACCTGGTTCCGAACGGGAGAATAGCACCTACTGAGATGTGCTTTTTATCATCATCCCTCTTGACTTTGTCCATGGCAGCCTGATAGATTTGATCCAGAAAGAACTGCTCCCAATTCGCCTCCACACCATCGACGATGGCTCCCATTATCCTCAGCTTGGGCAGACTCAGTTTCTCATGTGAGCCTGTGGATCCCATGACAATCTTGGACACTAAGTCCACAAGGGCCCTGTACTCAGACTTCAAGGTACCCTTGTTCTAACGTGCTCTGAATTCAGATGAGCCCGTCTTCGTCTATACCCCCAAGAGTTCTCCCTCTGAGTTTTCTTTGCACACCCTGGGGTTGATGCCTGAACACAGCAATGCGTAGACTTCCTTGATCGCCTTCCTCAGGTTGATGTCCTTCACCTCCGTGCTGTAGAAGGGTTCACCATCCTCATCAATCTCACCAGTTGGCTTTAGAACCGTCACCTTAGTGAAAAGTTCCCCCTTGCGCAGGAACATAATTAAGTATGCTTCCACCACCACCTTCGGAAGTACAGAAACTGGGCGCAGACAAAAATATTTCTCCAACCCTGTCTTGGAGATCCAGTTGAGAACCGATTTGATCTCCTCAACATTGAGACATATACCATCCATGGAGATGACTTGCTCCATGTGTACCAGCTTGTTGTTAACCACATCCTCAAGCTTGTCTGATGTCCAGTTGGAGTTAAGAAATGACATTGATTGTGAGAGAAGGTTTTCGAAAAACTGTGTGTTTGAGCAAGAGAATACTCAGTGCGCAGAAGTGTTTTGTGTTTGCGTAAAGACCTCAAATGGCATTCTTGATTGATTAGAACAAGTCAGTTACTCAGACGTGGGGTTGAGATTAATTCCTGAATTTGAAAAGTTTCGAAATGAAGGGCCAGAATTAATCTCAGTATCAATCAATTACCCAAGTCAGTCATATTCCGTATAAAACAGACACATATATGAAAAAGTAACTGAAGCATTAAATGCTCCGCTGCGCGTGGGTTTAAATATGAAAAGGCGCGCTTTTAATGAAAACTAAATGCATTTAATAAAGATTTTCAGGATGAAGGACTCAGAGAGACGCTTGAAATTCACAGTAGTCAGGATAGACCTCATACCTGTCAGGGAGACATTGTAGCACCCTGATACCTCGCTGAGTCGAGTTTGGCCTGAGTTCCCCCTAAACCCTATACTGACTGCTCTCCTGGATTTAAGAGTCCTAACTCCACTGACAGTTCCATAAACCTTGCTTCAGCCAAGGGCTTGGTCAAGATGTCAGCTCTCTGTCTGTCAGTGTGAATTTTCTCCATCCTAATGTCCTTCTTCTCAGCATGATCTCGTATGAAGTGATGCCTAATATCCACATGCTTGCACCTTGTGTGAAGCACTGGGTTCTGAGTAATTGCTAAAGCACTATTGTTGTCACAATAGATTGGAACCTCATTAGCAAATACTTGGTAGTCTCTCAATTGTTGCCTCAACCATAAGATCTGAGCACAACAACTACCTGCAGCCATATACTCAGCCTCAGTTGTGGATGTTGCAACTGAATTCTTCTTCTTACTAAACTACGAGATCAACTTGCTTCCCAAAAACTGACATGTCCCTGAGGTTGATTTCCTATCAATCCTACAACCTCCATAATCTGCATCTGAATAACCTGTCAGTTCTAAGTTGTCATCTGAAGGATACCATAGCCCCATATTGACTGTCTTTTTCAAATACTTAAGTATCCTCTTAGCAGCCTCCAAATGACTCCTCTTGGGATCAAACTGATATCTAGCACACACACCAACTGCAAATGTAATGCCAGGCCTACTTGCAGTCAGGTACAACAAGGAACCTATTAGCCCTCGATACTCAGTCTGATTTACTGAAGTCCCTTCAGTGTCAAGATCCATCTTCCAATTTGTGTTCATTGGGATCCTGGCTGGATTGCTGTTCTGAACACCAAACTTATGAATTAAGTCTCTTGTATACTTGGCCTGATTAATGAAGATACCTTGATCAGTCTGCTTGACCTGCAATCCTAAAAAGAAGTTCATCTCTCCCATCATTGACATCTCAAATTTACCAGTCATCAACTTAGAGAATTTCTCATAGAGCTGATGATTTGGTGATCCAAATATTATGTCATCCACATAAATCTAGACCAAGAGGATGTCATCACCTTCAGTGATCCTGAACAAAGTCCTATCCACAGTTCCCTTCTTGAACCCATTGTCTGTCAGGAATTGAGAGAGGGTACCATACCAAGCTCTTGGTGCTTGCTTTAGTCCATAGAGTATTTTCTTCAAATTGTATACTCTATCTCCAACCTCAAACCCGGGAGGTTGTTCAACATATACCTCTTCATTGAGTACACCATTCAGGATGGCACTCTTGACATCCATTTGATACACCTTAAACTTCTTGTATGTTGCATAAGCAAGGAACAACCTGATAGCTTCCAACCTAGCCACTGGAGCAAAAATCTCATCATAGTCTATTCCTTCAGACTGACAATATCCCTTTGCAACCAGTCTGGCCTTGTTCCTTACTACAACACCATTCCCATCCTTCTTGTTCTTAAAGACCCACTTGGTATCAATAACACCTTGACGCCTAGATCTATCTACCAGTTCCCAAACCTGATTCCTTGTGAACTGATTCAACTCCTCTTGCATGGCTATGATCCAGTTCGAGTCAGTGAGGCTCTTGCTCAGAGAGAAAGTAACAGAACAGTGCACTCTCACCATGGAACCATCTGGTCCTAACTCCCTCAGTTGGATCACCAATGACTTGATCAATGGGATGACCCTCTAGCCATGTTCTCTTGCCTGGAGTTGTTCCTGAAGTACCTGCAATGTTAGTATCTACAGGCTCATAAAATTCAGGAAATTGAACAGAAGGGGATGAACCTGAGTCTATACCAAAGGGATTAATAAGCTCAATGTCAGGGACATTAATTCCCCCTTGATGAGGTGACTCAGGAACCATCTCAGCTGGGACCGCATCTTCATAGACGATACTTACCTAAGGTTGAGCTTGTCCCTCAGTCTGAGGCTCAACTATCCCTGATGTACTGGGCTTAGGAGTGACTCTTGTGTCATCTTCCTGATCATCGTCATCATCCCATCTTGGAATAGGCACAGTTTTGACCTTTGGATCAGGTTGATTCTTTAAGCTCAGCCTTGTCACTCTCCTTGTGACCTCCTCAGTGTCAGGATTCAACACTTTTACCCTAGACTCATTAGCAGATTCATCAAACACAACATGTGGTGATTCTTCCACAACTAGGGTCCTACAATTGTAAACCCTGAATGCTTTACTGACTTCAGAATATCCTAAGAATATTCCTTCGTCAGATTTACTATCAAAGGCTTTCAATTGGGTCTTCCCATTGTTGAGGATGAAGAACTTACAACCAAATACATGAAAGTAAGAGATACGAGGCTTCCTCTTATTCCATATCTCATATGGGGTATGTGCATGTTGTTTGTTCAGTATGGATCTGTTCTGAGTGTAGCATGAAGTGTTGATTGCCTCAGATTTCTTGGGCAATCTTGACTCAGCCAGCATGGTCCTTGCAGCTTCCTTTAGTGTCATGTTCCTCCTTTCAGCGACACCATTCTGTTGTGGGGTTCTAGCTGCAGAAGTCTCATGAGCTATACCAAGTTCATTACAAAAGCCAGAAATATATGAATTTATAAATTCAGTGCCCATGTCAGATCTGATCTTAGTAATGGACTGATTCTTCTCATTGCTGAGCCTTCTGAGCAACTCAGAAAGCTTCATCTGTGTTTCCTTTTTATTCAACAAGAAAATAACCCAAGTATATCTAGAATAGTCATCAATAACCACAAGGGTATATTTCCTACCATTCATACTCACAGGTGTTATGGGACCAAATAAATCCATGTGTAAGAGCTGAAAAGTCCTGTCAGTGGAATGGGAAGCCTTCTCTTTGAATAACGCTCTGACCTGCTTCCCTTCCCGACAAGCTTTGCACACATGATCTTTGCTAAAAACTTCATTAGGTAGACCTTCAACAAGTGATTGTCTAGAAATTTTGTTAAGAATCTTGAAGTTCAGGTAGCTTAATCGTTTATGCCATAACCAACTGAGCTCTAGAGAACTTTTAGCAACAAAATAAGTATTAGGAATAGTGCTGCTCCAATCAGCGAGATAAACATTACCTTTCCTGATACCTGATAGAAGCACTTGTGTTGATTTGTCCTTGACTGAACATATATTCGATGAGAATTTAACACTGAAACCCTTGTCACAGAACGAACTTACTGATAATAGGTTGTGCCTCAGTCCTTCCACAAAGGACACATTTCCACTCTGATTGTACCTATAATCAAGATACCAAAACCCTTAGTAACACCTTTTGAGTTATCACCAAAGGTTACCTGTGGACCATCTTTAGCTTGAAATTCTTGGAGAAGAATTTTCATTCCAATCATATGCCTTGAGCATCCGCTGTCTAGGTACCAAACAACTTTGTTTGAATCTCCTCTCCTCTTGTTGTGATCCACAGCTGCCTGCAAGTAAATCAGGCTTTAGGTACCCATTGGGTGTTGGGTCCTATTGTATTAGCTGTACCCTTCGGGATCCAGACTTGCTTAACTACCCTGATTGCCTCTGAGTGGTAAATCTGTCTCCCTGAAACATCAACATACACAACTTTCTTCTTCTTTGCCTGAGAGGAAGATGGTGTATGAGTGCTAGACTTAGGCTTCACAGGAGCCTGAGTGGGTGTCTTTTGGGCTGGCTTCCTGTTCTTCCTAGGTCTGGGTGCAGCAGGTCTTGGGCCTTGTTCTTGATAATGACCCTGTGTTCTATTCCCCCTAGGCAAGTGAGGGAATGGAAAACAGTTAAAGGCCTGAGGATGCCAAAACCATGGGGGTGTCATCATGTTTGGCCTTCCCTGTTGGTATTACCAAGCATGATGGTACCCTCGCTGACCAGTCTGAGGGCTCTTGGTCTGAGTCTTCCTCTGCTTTCGCTGAGGCTTTCTCTGGCCTGAGCTCTCAGGGACCTCCTTTGGTTGCTTTGCCTTTCCCTTGGGTTTTGGCTTAGCAACCTTGAGAGCAACCCTGACTGAGTCAACAGTTTCCTTGTCCTTATCAGTTTGACGGGCCTGAAGTACAACCTTAGGTGCACTTTGGCCTGCCTGAACAAATAGCCTCTCAGTGTTGCTCCCTGAAGCAACATGAGACTGACCTTGTGAGGATTTCTTAGGAACATATCCAATTCCCTTTTTCTCGTTCCCAAGCATCTGGCTGCTATTTATTTCCTCTCTAGCCACTGAGGATTTATTCATTGCTACAACCTTTTGCTTGAGTGAGTCCTCACTCTTTTTCAGGATTTCATGTCTGGCAAAGAGGTCATCAAACTTACTCTTAAGTACTTTTAGTTCTTCCTTCCTGACCAACTCTTCATCAGCCAGTTCTTTCAGAATCTTCTCTCTTGTGAGACGCTCAACATTGATTAGATCAATCTCATGAGTTAGTCTCACAATCTGAGCTGATTCTTTAAGATCGGACTGAGTAAGTTGATCATTCAGGCTCTGGACCTCAGTACTCAATTTCTTGTTCCCCTCTACCAAGAAGACATTAGTTTCCTACAGTCTGAAGAAATCAACCATCAATTGATCCAGACATATCTGAAGGTTCATTTCTCTAACTGACTCTGAGCTAAGCTTAGGATTTTGACCAGTGTAGGAACCACACACAGAGTTAGATGTTACCTCAGGTTCCTCCCTTGCCATAAGGCAGACATCATCGTACTCATCGTCAGAAAAGAGTTCAGGTGACCTCTCCTCAGGACCATCCGAGTCAGTTGCATCCTCAGCGAGCATGGCTCTCCGGTCAGCAAGTCTCTGGTCTCTCTTGGCCCTCCTGTCCTCTCTTTCCCTTGCACTCAACTTTAGACAATCATACTGATAGTGCACGCTCTTGTTACAATTGTAACATGTTGGTTGCTCATCTCCTCTTTCTTTCCTGGGATCAGGGTTCCTCCTTGAGTCAGGTTCCCTCTGTCTTGATGAGCTTTCTGTCTTCCCTGAGTGCTTGTCATCATGAGTACGTCTCTGTTCATCTCTACGATCGGGCTTTGGATCTGAATATCTTCTTTCATCACCACGATCTCTCCTCTAGTCAGTGTTTCTCCTTTCCTCATATCTCCTCGAGCTTTGGTGGGTTCCTTCAGGTTTCCTGTCACGTGGGTCCTGATAAAATTTCTTATAACGACTAAACCTGGAATTTAGCTTCTCAAAGCATCTGGCCATCAGGTTGTACTCCTCAGCAAGCTCTTCCTTGCTCATCTCCATCAGTGACTTTGATGAAGACTCAACAGGTTCAGACCTGGCCTTGAACGCCACACTTTTCTCAGGAGTTTTCTCTTTCTCTTCCTCTTTTGGCTGAACTTTCTTCTTTCTCTTGTTAAGATCAAATTCCAGTGCTTTGAGCTCTGAAAAAAGTAAAGCAGAAGTTATGTTACTCATATCCTGAGTGTTCTTAAGCATATCTACACTGTTGTCCCATCTCTCAGGAAGGGCATTCAGGATTTTTGAAGCAACATCTCTTTTAGGGACATCCTTGTTCAGCATCACCAACTCATTCATCAACTTGATGAATCTTGACTCCATCTGATCAATAGTCTCATCAGGCAGCATCTCGAACGCTTCGAATTTCTGAATGACAATGTTTCTCTTGTTTTTCTTTATCTTTTTTTATCCCTCGCACATCCTGTTCAGCTCATCCCAAACCTCCTTTGCCGTCTTTAAGTTCATCAGCCTTGCTGACTCCTCGAAAGGCACCGTATATAAGATAATGTTTCTGGCTACGTTGTCCAGTCCAACCATCTTGATCTCGTCATTGGTCATGTCTTTCCTTTTTTAGGAACCTGTACACCGATCTCAAGATGTTCATATCCCAGTCCTCTGACATTAGGAATAGTGATCTTAATCGGTCCTTCCCTGAGAACATGCGGTATTTGGTCATGGATGGCATCAAGATGTGCTTCTAGTCTGAACTTCCAATAGACAAAGTTAGATAAAGAGAATTCAGGTAACGAAGCTTCAAGTCTCTGATTAGGCGTGAAATTGTCATGATTCGTAGCTAGAAACGCCCTAATTTTGGTCGAGTTTATAGAGTATTTAGAGTCAATTGAGCATTATTTCTACACGTTGATGAATTTGTCTATTTGATGCTCATAGGTGAATAGAGGACGAAAAATGGAGTTCGTAGGACTTTGAATCAACTCAAACGGATGCCCGGATGAGAAGATATTGAAGAAATACGATTGGTATTAGTGCGGACGAGGAAAAGTATCATTTGGGAGGAGTTAGAAGTCACTCGAGTGACTAGGTCGAGCGCCCCCGCTCGAGCGCATTGCTCGAGCGCCTAAACGTACAGAAACTTTCTTGCGCTCGAGCAGCTCGAGCGCCACCGCTCGAGCGAATCGCTCGAGCGCCCAAAACATGCAGAATGATTTCAACGCTCGACCAGCTCGAGCGGAACCGCTCGAGCGATTGTGTCATTCGAGCTACACTGCTCGACCGGGACCGCTCGAGCGTTTTGCTCGAGCGCCCATGGATTTTTGCCTCCGGATGCGTATTTTCGGCCCATTAACTCCCGTTTCGACCCGTGCCTATATATACCTCTTCCAAACACGTTTTGAAGGGAGAACATCATAGACCCGACTTTTAGAAATAATTTTAGACTTAGTTTTTGGAGAGGAAGGAGACGAGCAAGCTTTACTTTTACGTTGTTAAGGTTTTTCATACGAATTCTAGTTTATTTTCAATTCTTAGTTTCTCTTCATTAGTTCGTTACTTTGAACATGTTTAAATTTTGTTTTTAGTAATTCAATTTCAGTTCTTCGTATTTATTTTCTTTTAAAACCCTAGTTCATGTTTCGTATTTTCTTAGTGCAATTCATTATGTTTATGTTCGTTGTTTCTTCTATTGCTTCTATTTTTGTTACAACCATGTCCGGCTAAAACCCTTGCATGCTTAGGGTAGGATGAACTCGTAGAAGTAGGATGTGGGTACGTAATTAGAGTAATTCGTGACGTTAGTTTTAATTCTCTTAATTAATGAATTCTTATAATTAATCTGAACTTTACCTTTGAATTTAGTACGAAAGTGTTAGAGAGAGGACGACCGCATCACTCAATAACAACTAGTAGTCTTAACGAGAAGGTTTAGGGAAGGTTAATTCATTTACCGGTTTAGCGAAGGAGGACGACCGCATCACCTTAGTTAAATTAGGGTCTCATTAATTGAGCACAATCCATTAACTTGTTAGTGGATTAGTGAAGTCGAGTGTTAGGGTAAAGTATTAGGGTTTAGAATCTTGAGCTTTCACCTTGCATTCTTTTACTTAGGTTAATTCTTGTTTGTCACGATTACTTTGATTATGTACCTGCTCCGTCAGTATACGTAGGGATTTCTATCCTAAGCATCACCATCTCTCATTAGAAAACAACCTTAGTTAATTCGTTTCTTACGTTCTTTAGTTTAATTAGTTTACTTTAGTTGCTCTTAATTAATTCTTTCAAAAAACCCAAAAACATTACACTCATATTAACTACGACGCGTAGATCTTCAGGGATCTATTCGCATATACACCATCCCTTGGGTTCGATAATACTTGGTCCCTATACTTGCCCATACTACAGTGAACCCGTTCTCTTGCGGGGTAGCTACTAGTAGAAGCTAGTGTAGTCGCTTCAAGTCAATGGCGCCGTTGCCGGGGATGGTGTTGTATGCTTTTGAATAGGACTTGTAGATAGCTTAGTAGTTAGTAGTGGGTGATTTATTTTCTGTTTTTACTTTTATTTCCATTCCTTGGGCAGTTGCGTTTTGACTCTTCTGCTAGTGTGTCAGGTTTATGAAAACACGCTCACAAGGCAATACGAGCAAAGAGAGAATACCGTTGGACCCTGAGACAATAGCTAGAAGGAACCGAGCTTACTTGAGAAGAATGAACGCAGCCGACTTAGGGAAGGAACCAATGGATATCAATAATGAGTTGGACGATGCTGCCAACGATTTCAATCAGGCAGTAGACCGAGTTGAAGGCACTGGAGTTAGTGGTAGCCAGAATCAAATTCCATTAGGGGATAGCCAGAGCCTAAACCCGGATACACGAAACGTAGGGAATCCAGCTCAGAACCTTGTCCATAATCCTCCTAACAACCCTGCTTACCCACAAAACCCAAATAACCCTGTTAACAACCCAGTATACCAACATTACCCATACCCACCTTATCCTTACCCACCATATCCATATCATCCACCTCCTGTCTACAACCAACCACCTGTTTATCAACCACCACCCCAACAAGTACCCGTACCAGCTGCTAATCCTCAACACGTTCCTCAGAACGTAGATCACAATATGGCTATTCGAGGGAGGTTTGCAGCGCAGCCACAGCGGTACTATGATGGAGTGGCTTTGCCTCCTGTTGAGGCAAACAACTTCTCTATTTCTCCAGGAATTTTAAAGCTGCTGACCGAGAATCAGTTCAAAGGAGTGATCGGGAAGGAGAACCCTCATACACACTTGAGGAGTTTTCTCATGATAGCCTCCACATTTAATTACAATGGCATGTCTGAAGATGCCAAGAGGCTTAGGCTGTTCCCATTCTCATTGACGGGAATAGCCAAGGAGTGGTACGATAATACGCTCCCGCGGGGAGGTATTACCACTTGGGCCGAGCTCGAGCGTCTGTTCCTCGAGCGATTCTACCCTCCATCTAGGACGATCAAGGCTAGAATTGAGATCTCATCCTTTCGCCAGAAGTCTGGAGAGGATTTACGCCAAGCGTGGGAGAGATACTCAAACATGCTGATTGAGTGCCCGCAGCACGGGTACAATGAGGGAGACATTATGGCGTTCTTCTATAGTGGTGCCAACAAGGCGGGGCAAGACCATTTAGACGCTTGTGCGGGCGGAGCATTCTTGAATCAAGGCATAGAGAGGTGTAGGGAAATCGTGGACAATATTGTCACGAATACCGGTGCTTGGAGTGGAGATGCAGATTTTCAGAGAGTGCATCAGGTTGAAGAGGGAGAAGGAACGAGAAGGCTGCTGATGGCCATGATGGAAAAGATCAGCAACCTCGAGTTGGGAAAGAGTTTGGGTGGAGAGCATGCAGTAGAGAATGAGAGAGTAGACCAGCCCAGTGGCCAACAAGAGGTAGCCAATTACATGGGAGGCCCGTATTACAATCAGAATGGCTACCAAGGTGGAAATCAGTATGGAAGGCCTTCTTATGGCCAACCATTTGTACCTCCAGGCCCTCAGCCACTTCAAAATCAATGGAGGAACACACAAGGAGTTCAAGGAGGCCAGCAGCCTCCTCAAAACACATGGAGGAGGAATGATAACTTTTCTTATGCTAACCCAAAAGCTGGTGTTACTGTTCCTGCAGGTGTTGATCCGGGGTCTAAACCTCCTGGTGGAGAAGGCGGTGCATCAACCGAGGAGATGTTGAGAGCGATCCTTCAGAAGGTGGAGGAAGGGAGCAAGCGGTTGTCATCCTTGGAGTACGATGTGAAGGAGCTGCACAAGAAGGGTGATCAACGTGATCAAGAGCTCCAGAAGATGAACGTTGAGTGGACTAGAACTCAACAAGAGAACAATCGAAGGTTCACCTCTTTAGAGCTCCAGATGAGCCAGATTGCAAAATCAGTGAATAGAATGCCGGAGGGGAACCTGAAAGAGCAGTGCAAGGCGATCCAGCTAAGAACTGGAACCAACTACGAAGGTCCTCAGATGCCTGCTGATTCTGAGACGCCCCAAGAAGAGATTGAGCCTAAAGGAGATGAAGTTGAGAAGGGGATTGAAAGTGAAGGGATTGAGAAGCATAAAGATATGGATGAGTCCCAGAAGGGGAAAGACTTTGAGGAGATAGAGAGAGTTCCTAAGTGGAAAAAGGCAAAGGAAGCAAGGGAGAAAGTGAAAGAAACAGAAAGAGATGAATGGGGGGTACCCAAATCTGTGATACCCGTCCCATATCCACAACGCTTCATGAAAAAGAAGCTTGATGAGAAATTCGCTAAGTTCCTTGATGTTTTTAAACAATTGCATATTAATATTCCTTTTTATGATGCTTTGGAACAGATGCCGCACTATGCGAAGTTTTTGAAGGACTTGATCGCGAAAAGGCGGCGAGTGGATGAGCCGAAGTTGGTGCAGCTGAACCACGAGGTGAGTGCATTAGTGCACAAGGCGCTTCCACCCAAGCTGAAGGATCCCGGGAGCTTCACGATCCTATGTGATATTGGGAACGGGATCAAGAAGGGAGCGTTGTGCGACCTCGGAGCGAGCATCAATCTCATGCCGTTGTCGCTTTTCAAGAAGTTGGAAGGTGGTGAACTTCAACCCACAATGATGACGCTTCAACTAGCCGATCGGTCTATTACTAGACCTCAAGGTGTAGTTGAAGACGTTCTAGTGAGAGTTGGAGATCACATCTTTCCAGCCGACTTTGTAGTGCTAGAGATGGAGGAAGATGAGCACGTACCCCTGATCTTGGGAAGACCGTTCTTAGCTACGGCGGGGATGGTGCTAGACGTGGCAAATGGGAAGATTACGTTGAAGGTAGATGATCAAGAAGTGAAGATCTCCCTATATGAAGCCATGAAGCACCCGAAGGAGGATGAGAGCTTGTATTGCATGGATGCAATTGATCCTCGTGTTGAAGATACACCTTTTATCCCTAATCCCTCTCATATTCATGATTTTGTTAGTCCTTCACCTGTTGAGTTAACCCATGAACATTATGTTCTTGATTATTTTGATAGGGATAAAGTGAAGAAGTTGAAGGATGAAGAGGTGAAGAAAGTGGACGTGGTCCAGTTAGAAGGGAAAGGAGGATTTAAGAAGAAGAAGTCAAAATTCAAAAAATTGTTTAGTAAGACTCCTCCAGATAGAGGCAAGAAGGAGTTGAGACCCATAACACTTGGGGATGAGAAGAGAGCAAAAGAGCTCATGATGGTAGGGAATCAAGGAAAGGAGTTCAAACACCACTCTTATGAGAGTAAGGGAGGTAAATTTGAGTATGATGTCCCATAAGCTCCTTTGAGCTTGGTCCGGCATGAGGACCTTAAAAATAGCGCTGAATGGGAGGTAGCCCATTTTTTATTTGCTTTCATTTATTTTTAGTGTTTTTTTTATATTATTAGGGAGTATTTTGAGTCGTATGTTTAACCTCATATTTGAGTGAGTTGCTTGTAGGCTTGTCTCTAAAGGAGTAAAGGAATCATGGAGTTACTCAGATTGAAGGAACCAACTTGAGACAAGGAAGTGTGCAAAGCTATTGAGAGAAATTGAATTATTTGGTGGAGGTAACCCACAACCCCAAACTTAGACCTCTAGCAAGGTCGAAGTTTGGGGGGGTGGAGATTTTTATGTTTCTTGTTACATTGCACATGCATGCACACCCTTATCTTTGAGTTGAGTTTGATTGATTATTGTTTGTTGAGATACTCCTTGGGCTATTATTAATTTGTTTTGTTACTCAATGTTTCATGCCTATCAATCATCTTATGCTTGTTGATTGCTATCTTTGAGTATGATTTGATGAGTAGGGTGAATTGTGAAGTTGAGTTAAGAATTCTTTTGTGTGAGTGTTTGAGTTTGAGCTGATTAGGGAGAGAACCCGTATGCTTATGAGTTTTTTTTTTAGTGCTTGTGTGATGAGAATGAGAATGCACTAGGACTAGCATGGATGTGAAAGCCGTGAGAGTTGAGCCTTACGAGATTTAAATGCATGATTTAATCTCTTTGTTTGTGAGTGAATCGTCACCTTAGAGGATGCTAGAACTTGTGTGTGCTCTTGCTTCTTGATTGTGTCTAGTTTGATACGCCGAATAGGATCTTAGGCCATCTTTGATTTGAATGAGTCACTTAGCCAAAAATTTTCCTTACCATTGATATTTGTCCCTTGTTAGCCCCTTTGAGCCTAAAGCCTATTTTATTTGCTAACACATATGAACACTATTCCAATTCCTAAGCCTTTTTGTCCAAATTTGAGTGGAGAATAGGAAAGTGTGAATGTGAAGGGATTGATTTGAGTTGAAAAAGGAGAGTTATTGATGGTTGAGTGTGATAAAATAAGGGTGTGAATGAAATTTGAGATGTGGGAAAAAGAGAAAGAAAATTGAGAATGAGCAAAAAGAAAAAAATGAGCTCATGTGTTTGTGCGAAAAAAAAAAAAAGAAAAAAAAGTGATTGAAAAAAAAAAGTGAAAGAGTGAGAAAGAAAAAATTTTGAAGTGTTGAGAGTATGGAATTGAAAGAGTGTTGATTGAATATATTTGAAGTAGTCTGTTCCTAATCTCGAAGCACCGAAGTCTGATTTTCTATTCTCCATTCACTTGAGTCACTTTACCATATTGTTATCCCACCTGTCCAAAGAGCCTACATTACAACCTTGAGAAAAGTCCTTTTTGATTCGGCATTGATTTCTAGAGTATGGTCGGAGTTGAGAGTGCTTACAAGCCTATTGCTGCCGATATGAGTGATTGATTGTTTGAGTGAGTCCCTTTATCATTGTTATACACTTGTGAGGGAGTGAAACACATCGTTGAGTGCACATCCATGCTTGATCTTGGTGTTTCTTATTATTGTTGCATGAGTACGATAAAAGAAAATGAGTGAGTATACGGGTGATTGACTTTTGAAGCTCGAGTTCATTTGCTTGCATGATTGATTTTTTGACTCATTCCTAACAATTTCACTTGACTTATTATTTCGTTGCTTGAGGACAAGCAACATGGTAAGTTTGGGGGGGTTGATTAGGCGTGAAATTGTCATGATTCGTAGCTAGAAACGCCCTAATTTTGGTCGAGTTTATAGAGTATTTAGAGTCAATTGAGCATTATTTCTACACGTTGATGAATTTGTCTCTTTGATGCTCATAGGTGAATAGAGGATGAAAAACGGAGTTCGTAGGACTTTGAATCGACTCAAACGGATGCCCGGATGAGAAGATATTGAAGAAATACGATTGGTATTAGTGCGGACGAGGAAAAGTATCATTTGGGAGGAGTTAGAAGTCACTCGAGTGACTAGGTCGAGCACCCCCGCTCGAGCGCATTGCTCGAGCGCCTAAACGTACAGAAACTTTCTTGCGCTCGAGCAGCTCGAGCGCCACCGCTCGAGCGAATCGCTCGAGCGCCCAAAACATGCAGAATGATTTCAACGCTCGACCAGCTCGAGTGGAACCGCTCGAGCGATTGTGTCATTCGAGCTACACTGCTCGACCGGGACCGCTCGAGCGTTTTGCTCGAGCGCCCATGGATTTTTGCCTCCGGATGCGTATTTTCGGCCCATTAACTCCCGTTTCGACCCGTGCCTATATATACCTCTTCCAAACACGTTTTGAAGGGAGAACATCATAGACCCGACTTTTAGAAATAATTTTAGACTTAGTTTTTGGAGAGGAAGGAGACGAGCAAGCTTTACTTTTACGTTGTTAAGGTTTTTCATACGAATTCTAGTTTCGTTTCAATTCTTAGTTTCTCTTCATTAGTTCGTTACTTTGAACATGTTTAAATTTTGTTTTTAGTAATTCAATTTCAGTTCTTCGTATTTATTTTCTTTTAAAACCCTAGTTCATGTTTCGTATTTTCTTAGTGCAATTCATTATGTTTATGTTCGTTGTTTCTTCTATTGCTTCTATTTTTGTTACAACCATGTCCGGCTAAAACCCTTGCATGCTTAGGGTAGGATGAACTCGTAGAAGTAGGATGTGGGTACGTAATTAGAGTAATTCGTGACGTTAGTTTTAATTCTCTTAATTAATAAATTCTTATAATTAATCTGAACTTTACCTTTGAATTTAGTACGAAAGTGTTAGAGAGAGGACGACCGCATCACTCAATAACAACTAGTAGTCTTAACGAGAAGGTTTAGGGAAGGTTAATTCATTTACCGGTTTAGCGAAGGAGGACGACCGCATCACCTTAGTTAAATTAGGGTCTCATTAATTGAGCACAATCCATTAACTTGTTAGTGGATTAGTGAAGTCGAGTGTTAGGGTAAAGTATTAGGGTTTAGAATCTTGAGCTTTCACCTTGCATTCTTTTACTTAGGTTAATTCTTGTTTGTCACGATTACTTTGATTATGTACCTGCTCCGTCAGTATACGTAGGGATTTCTATCCTAAGCATCACCATCTCTCATTAGAAAACAACCTTAGTTAATTCGTTTCTTACGTTCTTTAGTTTAATTAGTTTACTTTAGTTGCTCTTAATTAATTCTTTCAAAAAACCCAAAAACATTACACTCATATTAACTACGACGCGTAGATCTTCAGGGATCTATTCGCATATACACCATCCCTTGGGTTCGATAATACTTGGTCCCTATACTTGCCCATACTACAGTGAACCCGTTCTCTTGCGGGGTAGCTACTAGTAGAAGCTAGTGTAGTCGCTTCAAGTCAGTCTCCCCGAAGTCATGATGATGGAAGTTTTATGAAAAGCAAACTCGGATCTGTTCAGTGACCACCAACAGTTTCTCCTCTGAAACTATTAGTATTCAAAGTCAGTGGTCTTTTGAACCACTGCTCTGATACCACTTGTTGGTCACGGTACAAGACTGATGAATACGTGTATGGAGGGGGAATACACGTATTCCAATTTTTCAACTTAAACCCTTGTTGAGTCCCCTCCACTCAGAGTGATAAAGAACTGAGAGCTGATAATCTCCCCACTGACTACACTTAGTGCGGGTCAGTTAGCTGACTATCAATTCGAGTTCAGTGCGAAAATGCGTGAGCCCTGATAGTTTAAAATCTTGTTTAGTTTACTTTCTGAAAACTTGATTACTCAACTCTGAAATAGTGATTAGTAGAGGAGTGCTCTAGTTTGATGATCAGGTTGATTGATTCAGCTTGATAAAGCCAAATGCTATGACAGAACAAGTAATATGACAAGTAAGCACAAAATCTAAGCAGTAAGAACACATGGAGTTTAACGTGGTTCAGAGACTCAATCTCCTACGTCCACAACCTGATTTAACAAGAAATCCACTCAAGGGATTCTTGTTTTTAACGTGCCAAGGTGTGCCAAGATCAGCTACCTTACTGACCTATACAAACTCCTCCAACTAACCCACTAACTAAACTTACTACCAACAAACCTAACTTATGGTTTTGGTTTCAGTTTGGATTCCAACTAGGTTGTGATTATCCTTACAAGACAAAGTAATGCTAAGGATTAGATAATCACTCTAAGCTTAAGATATGGCTAATACGCTCTTTGGAATATAGAATAACTCTCAGATACTAAGAAACACTTGGGAAATTTAACTGGTTTCGAGTGCTCCTTCTAAAGACTGAATGCTTTGAGTGCTTGAGAGTTTGAGTAATTTCTGGCTTGGAAATTTCCCGTAACCTTGAATGGGTTCAAGGCCTTCTGTATTTATAGGTGATTTGAAAACTATCAGTTGGAAGAGATAGCCTTTTGTTCATCTATGTAGAGTGACTCAAACGGGCATATTTCCCATGCATCAGCCGTCCTTGCATGGATTAGGTAACTTGCATTTAATGCACCATTTAATGCTTGCCCGTTGAATATGCAGTCTGAAGTCAGTCTATGTGTCAGGTTCCGTACGTGCGTGTCCTTCCCGGATTGGTCCACGTCATCAGGTTGGTGAGAATGTCAGAACTTATTCCTAGGCTTCAGGCTTGTCTTATTAAGTTCTTTTTGTCTCGAGCACAACGGTTTTGTCCTGACGCTGACATTCATTTTGCATTGCTTGGCTCTACTTCAAGTCTTTCCCATAAACTCAGTATCAACCTGTTCCCTTCAGGACTGAGTTAGTAATGATCTCAGGGTCATACTCTTCGTCACTGAAGCTTACTCAGCCAGCTTAGAAGACTGTCATAAGTTCAGGATGGTGTTTTTCGTCTTCAGGCTCTTAGTCTTGATTGTCATCAGTGAGTTCTCCTTTCACTGAGTACCTGTGAAGTGTAAAATGACTAAGTGCAAAAACCTAACCAAGACTAGCCTGATAAAGACAACAAAGGCAACTCATCTTTTCAGGGGCTTTGGGATCTTAATCAAAACTGACCATGTCCCAACAATTTAGAAGACCAATAATTTTATACCAAATGCTTGGCCAAAAGTTCAAACCAATCGACTATTGGTCACATAAGAAAGATATCAACAACACACAAATGGTTTAAATATATTACACAAGGTTTCTACATAATAAACAACTAGGGGTCTTTTTACATAAAGTTTACTATATTAAAACACTAGATGAGACCCCGCGTATTACGCGGAATTTTCTATTAAATTTAACACTACAATAATATTATATATATATATATATAAATTAATTTTCCCATCAAATAATAATATAATTATATAATAAATATCAAAATAATATATATATATATATATATATTATCTTGTATAATTATATTGTTTAATTTAAATAATGGTAATTAGAAATTTAGAATCATAAATACACGAATTTTTCAAATATAGTGATAATAAAACAATCAAATAAGAAAATATGAATAAGTTAATCAAATATTAAAATTTTAAATAATTAGGATTGTTAAAATAAATTATCAATTCATCAATATAATAATTATATTTAATTCTCGAGAGTTTTTTAAGCTAAATAGTTTAAAGCGCATTAAAGCACATTTAAACGCTACTTTTAAGGTCCTCATGATGTAAACAATTACAGGGTCTTACGTATGCAGTCATCGAGTACTCAAAGCTGTTGACAGAGAAAAATATTGATCTCAGTCTACCGCAAATAAATGCTAAAGTCGATTAGTCGGTTTTCGGCTGGCTTACGTCCTATCCATAGGTCTTCGACTCTCCCATGATCTGAGACAACCTCTTCTTCGTAATCAAGCCAGGGCATGGGATATCTATTCTTATACTTGTTTGAAATATTCACAAATTGACAATCCTTGAAGTATGATTTTTTTTTTCTTTTTAAATATAGTGAGATTCATTAGTTGATAGATTTATAGACTTAACTTAAGTAGTTGTCTAAAATATGTAAAGATTTACAAATTGGTTTAGTGTCAATATAACATTGAAGTTATAAGAGAGGTCCAAGGTTCGATCCTATGTTAGTACGTTTTTTTTAATTGGACTTACATTAAGATGTCACATGTATGCCACATACGTAATACAATCCAATAAGAGAATAACATATCATTTAGAAAAAATTCAAACTTCATGAGAAGACGACACATCATCCAAATTAATATAAAATCGACACATCATCTTCTCAAACTCCCTATTAGTATAATAGAGAATTTTAAAAAGGAAGAAATTTGTGTTCAGTAAACTCCCCTTTCTTTTGCTTTGACATTGTTGACTCAAAACTTCTTGAAAATACTCCCGCCCCCTCTCAAACCCGTTTTAGCTTTTTCGATCTTTTTTCTTATTCAATTCATGGCAACAATTTCCTCCGTCATGATTATGATATTATGACTGCCACCATGTTAATCTCATAAGCTATACTCCCTCCGTCCCCTAATAAATTTCACGCTTTCATTTTTGGAACGTCCCACAATAACTTTCACACCCCAAATATGGAAATTAAATACTCTTACAATATCCACTTTAATTCAAAATACTCTTAATTCATTGGTTGAAAAAGTCAATAAAGTAGTTTTTTCTTAAAATTTATGTCACCACATTTATGAAAGTTAAGATGGGACAGAGGAAGTATTACCTATAGTCCATATCAATAATATTCTAATGAGACATATAGAAATCAAAACTTTTATTTTCCAACTTTTATGGCAGCAAGTAACTTAGAAGACTTTAGTAAATTTACAAAGAATCTATATTTTACACCAAAAGTCTTTTTTAATAGGTTAAATGACAACTCGAACCCATAACCTCTTGATAAATATAGTGGATCACTAACCACTTGACCTATTACACCAAAAGTTTTAATGTTACGAATTAAGAAAAATTGCAAATGTGTCACAAAACTGAGTTTTGCAGTAAATATTAAAAAGACAAGTTGTGGGACGAGTTTAACTAAATGTCTACCTTACCTCCTCATTTCCATTAAGAAGACAACAGTTTGACCAGGATAAGATCCAGCCTCCCTTTGCTCTAAGGTCTCAAACCAAGGTAAGTAAAACAATAATCTAAAAAGCTACGTCTTTACTCTATTTCACTGTTCCAAATTTTCCATTAACAAAGTCAAGATAATAACTTCGAAGAAAAATTGAAGAGTAAAACTTCAAAACAATTATTGATTGTGGATAAGAAAGCAAAATGTAATTTCAAATAAATACATAATTAATCTAAAAAATTCTGCACATTGCTATTAATTGATCAATTGTTAAAGAATCCCAACAATAACAATTCCAATGGGAGTTAAACAGATCAATATATAAACAATCGCATCTACAATAATCTAAGAACAAAGGATTATAGTTGTAAACAAAAAAATAAACAACAATATCTGATAACCTAAATATGGAGAGCACCAGGGACGGAGCCAGAGAGCGCGGGGAGGGGGGGGAGGCTGGCCTTTTCCAAAAATATATTATACACGTGACAAGTGCATAGTGTTCTAACTTAATGCATTGACTCAGTGGTCAAGAAGCCTAGTAAAGGTATTTCATTTTACATTAGTTTGTGTTCGACTCCACTTCAGTGTAATGCTTAATTACTATTCAACCTTTTCTCTTTCTCTTCCAAATTCATATTTTAAATACTTTTTTTTTTCCTCTATAACTCTAAATCTATTAAATTTTATATTTTTATCTTTACATAACATTTAAGATTTGTGTTTATCATCAAATTAATTACTACTAAAACCTCTGTAAAACATTTTAAATTTTTATTTTGAACCGTTCATGATAATTATCATTATATAATTTAGTCATATTATTTCGATTTGTTATGAAATTTGAATATTTAATTAGTAGTGAAGTATTTCAAAATTTTGCACATCTTATCTTAATATACTATAAAGACAAAGTTTTGGAAGCCTATGTGGCAAGCTCTTAAACCTCTATTTTGAAAATACTCTCCTCTCATTCACCCAATTCATTGACTTTAAAAACTATTTTCATCCATTGAATCTTAATATATAATCTAATATTGACCGTTGATTTTTTCACATCTTCTCTATATATACCATCTATCTCACACAACAAAAAATCAATTACAATAATCTCTCCAAATAAATAATTCAATTCTCTCAAAAATATTTCGATGCATGACCCACGATTTTATGTGTTTCGTATTCCCACCATACATTTGATAGTTTTTAATTCTTTTCTTTCTTCTTTTTATTTTTTTCAATTTTGCTATGAAGTTCTATATTGATTCTCATTTCGTCTAAATCTTCATATTTTTTTTTTTTTGCAGGATCTTCATCTTAAGGTATTTATGTTTTATTTTATAAGTATTTTTTTATAGTTTTGATGTATGAATTTAATCTTCATATTTTTTGTGTGATTTGGACGAATACAAATCTCTGTGTATCTAAAGATATTTACTCTATTTACTAATTATATTGTTTCTTTATTTTTTTTTATTAATTATTATTTTATTTTATTTTATTTGTATGAAAATAATTATTGTGTGATTTTTTTGATTTTTTTTTAATGATTGAACATCAACAATGAAGATGAAGAGGATGCTCAATTTTTCATATGAAGATGGAGTGGAAGATCAATTTTATTGTGAAGATGAAGAATCATTATTGATTATATGTTAAAATTAGGTTTTTTTTTAACATTGTAATGTGTTACTTACAATTCAATGTATTACTATAAATAATATTCTTTATGTGATTACAATTTTATGTTAATGTATCATTCAAAATTCAATGTATATTAATTATTATTCTATAAATAATAATTTTTATTTTTTTTTAATTCTAAGATGATAAAGAATCGTTCAAATTTGGATGATGTATATCTTTTATATAACAAAAAATAGTATATACAATAGTATTTAGGAAAGATTTTATAGCATATGGGCTTAACATATATCTATTGAATATTCGTATGACTAATATTTGACTTACACGCAAAGAAATTAACTTAACATATTTTGTCATATTATTTTAAAAGATTAGATTTGAAATAATTATATTAGGAATATATAAATTTATACTAATTATAAATTTTACTTATTTAATTATTTTTAAATTTTAATTTGAATATATTATGGAAAGTAGACTACTTTGAGTGATAATTTAGTAAGATAATTTATTTGGTAATTTTTATACAGTTGACTACTTTTGAATAACTACTTTTAAAAATACTCAATTATGTTTTTATATATAGTTTGTTTCCTAAAATCGGCCAATCAAAGTATATCATTTATATTAATGGAACAATTTTTTTAAATCTTAACTTTTAGATAATTTACTTATATAAAAGTATACTAAATAAACTCCTAAATATTCTCAATTCCATTACAAATTATTAATATATCTAGAATAATTAAAATTAATAATCATACACATCCTTATAATAAAAAATAAAAAATAAAAAAATTATTATTTTTTCACTTTCACATGTAAGAATCCTAAAAAAGTGTCAATTATGATTCTTAAGTAAAAGAATCCTAAAAAAACTCCTACGAAAATGTCAATTTTAGAAGAATTAAACTCAATTAATCACTACTTATCTATGAGGATTTATTTTCCTTACTCATCATCATCCAACATTGATTTTTAACAAAAGCCTAAAAAATACTAAATTATCTTTCTATGTAGTTTGTTTCCTTAATTATGTAAATCATATCTTAGTATTCTATATAGACAAAGTTATACACCAATTAATATATAAATTTAAACTAACTATATACTTTACTTATTTACATCAATTTTAAATTTATTGGTAAAAGACTAATTATATTAGAAAAAATTGACTAATTTTATATGATGATTTTGTCTATAAAATTTCGAAATTAAGGTTATAATAGGAACATTTGACTCCTTATATATTGTCTAAATTTATATATTGTCTAGATTTATCTTATATATTGTCTAAATTTACATCCAAATTCCTTATATTAAGGTTATCTTATATATTGTCTAAATTTATCATATTCTTTAGATAATTATATTAGGAGAAGCTGATTAATTTTTTTACGATTACTTATCATATTCTTATAATTTAGATGAAATTCTATTTTTGTGCGTATTTCACATTCCTTAATTTTTGAAAGGTGGATATCTTTAAAAAAAACTTCCGATGAATAAATTGATATAATAAAACGAGATGAAATTACATGTTTGTGTGTATCCCACATTCCTTAATTTTTAGAAGGTGGATATCTTTAAAAAAAACTTCCAATGAATTTATACCCTCATAATTCATTAAAATTAATATATGCGTATTTCCTTAGGGCGCGTTTACTTTGAGTGATAAGGTTGGATAATAATTAATCATCCAACCTTATTACTTATTTATTTATTTTATGCAATCCTTATTTTTGAAGTAAACATTGTCTTAAGACTTTATAAGTATCTTTAACTTAATATATATATATATATATATGTGTGTGTGTGTGTGTGTGTGTGTGTGTGTGTATGTATGTATGTATGTATATGTGTGTGTTATATTGATTATCCCAAAAAAAAATTGAAGATATATATACGTATATATGCATGTTATACAATATATAATTATGATTGATTCAAAGAAGATGTATTTAGTTGATTCAATACCTAATTAAGTAAAAAGATATCCACTTATTAAGTTTGAATGTTGACTATAATACAATATTTTTTCATTATGAAAAATTGAAATTGATAATTAATGTTGGAAGCATCTAATTCAATCTATGGCCCGTTATTAATTTAAAAAAAAATAGTATAAAGTGAAATTAGTTCATAAATGATCAATTTGAAATATATAAGTTATTTTCACGAAAGGGTATTAGTTGTTTTGACTAAAAATTATTAGTTTTTTAGGGTATTAGTTGTTTTTACTAAATGGTACTCCCTCCATTCCAGTTTTATTTTTTCATTTACAAAAAAGGTCTATCCCAATTTTATTTTTTCATTTCCCGAAATTGAAATAAAGTGCATTCACCTTTTTAACTTCACCTCACAAAAAACTATTTTATTCATTTAAATACTACAATTCAACTCTCGCATTAAACTCCGTGTAAAGTCAAACGGGAAAATAAAATTGGGACGGAGGGAGTATTAGTTAAAGGGTACGAGAAATATTAGTTGTTTAACTAAAGAGTATTAGTTAGTTACACTAAAGAGTATTAGTTGTTATACTAAAAAATATTGCAAAGTGTTTCGTGCATGAATCAATCTTACTTTATACATACTTTTTTTCAATTTTCAAGTTTTGATATTTTTCATGTTTGATTTATATAAAAAAAAAGATTAACTTTGAATAATTTTAGATTGACAAAGTATAAAGTGAAAAATGGTTCATGCATGAGTTATTGAAGAGTATTAGTTGATTTCACTAATGAGTATTTGTTGTTTTTATTGAATGGTATTAGTTGTGTTCACTGAAGAGTATCAGTTGTTTAATGAAAACAAACTAAAACTCTTTAGTGAAAACAACTAATACTCTCAGTTAAAACAACTAATACTCTTTAGTGAAAACAACTAATATCCTTCAATAATTCATATATGAACCAATTTCACTCTATACGTATCTTTTACAATGTATATTTTTTAATTATTTATGTCAACTCAACTTAGTCAATATATCATTAATTATTTAATTTTTCTTGTTTTTGAATGTAATATGTATTGTCCTAAAATTTCGTTCCTAAATTTATGACAAAGTTTTGTATGAAAATAGTTCATAATAAACTTATCATAAAATTGTCTTAAAATATCAAATGTTTGATCAAGAGTATTATAAATTTCACCAAGAGTACAAAAAATCGTGGTCAGTGGTATTATATTGTAATAGTTATTTATTTATTTTAGGTTTAATTGCAAATAAAATCATCATATTTCCGCAAATTGCAGTATAAACTAATCTTTTGAATTTTAGCAAAAAAAATTATCATTTTCATATTTATTTGCAATGTAAATTTTGGGCAGTTTGTCCCTTGCCCGAAAGTTGATGTGTACAAATAATACACAACCATCATCTTAGTAAGCATTCACATCATTAAATTAAAAAAATTAAAAAGACATATTTGTATTATAAATTTTTTTAAATATAAAAAAATTAATTATATTTCTTAAAATTAAAATATTTATTTTTGCTTTTTAAAATTTTAAAAATTAATTAATATTTTTAACTGAATAATTCAAATACATTTAAAATAATTTTAAAAATCAAATTTCAATTAAAAAAAATCAAAATGTCCAAACTCCAGTCCACAATACACATTTAAAATATCTCAGCTCCAATTAGAATTCCATATAATTAATTGAAGAAATTAAATTAAATTAACTCACAATCCCTTTCAGTTCTTCATCCCCAAGCATAGGATATATCTGACAACTCTGCAGATAGTCTTCCCCATGTCTATCTCCATTCTCCACCACTTACTTGCAAATCTCGAGTTTCAAGATACTGGTTCGAGGTAAAGGTTATAGATATGCAATATTGAAGTTAACAATCTTAAAAATAATGTGGTGAAAATTTTGTTCGATTTTTGGATATATTGAAATAATAGTTGTTCAAGAGAAAATAATTTAATCCATGTCTGATGATGTTGTGTGTTGGCATCGAAAGGGTGGAGCGACGCGGTCATATGGTGAAGATAAGAAAGGAGAATGAACAATAATTTTAGGGTTGAATTTGAAATTGCAGAATGATTTATGGGAGATTTTGAATTTGGTAATCGAAGAAGAGAGTTCTTTTATTGTTTAGTTAAGAAAGTGTTTAGTTTTAAATTTTTTATTTTTATTTGACGATATTTTAGATTGGTTAGTTTTTAAATTTTATTTATTTTAAATATATTATACACTCTTGGATTTTGTAAATATAATTAAATATTTTAATTTTTTTAAATATGACTAATTATTTTTATATTTATAGTTTTATAATATTAATTTATAATTTAAATTTTATTTATTATATTTATAAATTATTAATGATGTGGATGCATACTGAGATGATGAATGTATATTTATTTGTAAACGTTAACTTTCGGGCATTGGACAAACTGTTAGAAGTTTAAATTGCAGACAAATATGAAAGTGATAATTTTTTTTTTGTTGCAAAAATTCAAAAGTTTAGCTTATATTGCAATTCGTATAAAAGTGGTGCTTTTATTTGCAATTAAGTCTTTTTTTTTACCCCAACTTTTGATACTTGATCAAATAATTGACACTTTAAACAATTTTATGATGAGTCAAATGGAAAGGCAAAACTAAGACAGAGGGAGTATATTTAATAGTTATGTACAATATTATTTAATAAAAATAATATATCTTTTAAGGTCATCAAACATATTCTTCATGTCAATATATTGTGTAATTGATATTTAACATGAATTGTTACATACATTAACAATTTGTTAATACCTTATACTCACAACATTTTAGTATTTAAATGTCTCAATTATCATAGTTGTATAAAATTCTTATCCTTTAGAATCTTTTTAATAAATTATTTATTCTTAATGTCTTACTAACACAATTGTTGATGTTGATGTTTCCCACAACATCAAAATTTGCCCTTTCTTCAAATGACAAACATTATGTGGTCGAATGTTGGAACGAATGTTATGACATGCAGGTTGAAGATCTAGAACATTCTATAAAGACCTGGAAGATCAGATGTTGCACTAAATGTTACAACATGACGGTTACAAAATGAGAAGATTCTACATGAATCCAGACATTTTGAAGCTTTCTAGCCTATTAAGAAGGATCTAGATCATGCAGTTGCTGTCAAATATCAAAATAAAACCACTCAAATGGACGGTTATTTGTAGAGATCATGGGAAGTTATATTTGAAATTTATTCTAAATTCATCTACTAGGATCTAGAGGGTTGAAGCCCGAGACCTCTCAAATCTATAAATAGAGGATGAGGACTTCAATATCAGATGAGGAACAATCGATTATCAATTTATTCTCAGATAGTGGAAGACTCCAACTAATGATGTTTAACATAATATTCAAGCACCTCATAATTGGATATATATATGAGTGTTATATCATCTTTAGCACAACAACTACATTTTGAATATGAGGAGAATATTCTATCTTTTTTAAGAAAACAAATTGAAGAAAGCTCATCTGGCCATGATATTGTATTTTTATTTGCATTTTTTTAATTTATAAATATAATAATCTATTTGTCCAAATATAAATATAATTAACTAAATAGTCATGAGTTTTTAGGAAAAAAGATGAGAGGTATTGTTGCTGAGAAAATGTCAAAAGAAATGAATATCAGTGGTGAATATGGTATAAAATTTATATTTTATTATAAAAATATCTTTTTTTATTAGATTTTAAAAAAATTATTAATTTTTGTTATATTTATGGGGTATATTGATTTTGGAGATGCTACTTTCGTCCGTGTCTTTTGCAATGCGTATATGTAGTATGACGAGATAAGTAATAAAAGATTGAATGAGAATCCACCAAAATTTTCATCTTGATGTTCAAATGGGAAAATCCAAATTCCAATGTTGAAACCTCATCCTTATACATTGACCAATCTCCTATCGGGCGAAGATGAAAGGAGCAAATATTTCAAAAAAATATTAAGCTTACAACATGTTGTTTAGCTTCACATCTATGGTGGAAAGGTTGACAATTCAATCAATAATGGAAGTTCTCCTTATGTGTATAGTTTGCATGGTGTTAATTACCCTCAAATTGGAAGTCTTTTGTCAATGTCTGGTAATAAGCCTAAAATTTTCGCAATTGTACATATATGACACTGAAAATGAAGATCAAAATCGAATTGATGCTCTCGGGTTAGTTATATAACCCTCTTATAATTATTAAATTTGATTTATTTTACTAATTAAATTTTCCATTATCTAATATATATCTCAATATATAATTTATGTTTTGTATTATTTTAGTTGAACAAATTATACAATATAATAAATAAAATTTTTTTTAAAATCAATTCAATTATTTTATTTGTACAGGAGGCGATCGAAGGATAAAAATAAAATGCTAAATGATAGTATTGTTGGTGAACTTAAGAGAATGGTGGATACTTTCAATACATTTGCAATGCAATTGCGCAGTGCAAAGGAAAGTACTATGTTTAGGAATCAAATTTGAGAGTGAATTTGCTAGAAAGAATAAGTTCGGATGGAAGAGTTTATAACCTTCCTACAACTTCTGAAGTTGCAGTTCTTATTCCAGGGGACATTGATGCATCTATGGAGAAAAAGAAATGTGATCCTTAAGACGCGTAGTGGTGAATTATTAAGAATAAGTGAATTGCATCCATCCTATGTTCCACTGCAGTATCTTTTATTGTTCCCGTATGGCGAGGATGGTTATAGGATTGATGTGGTTCATAATAATTTTGGTTCTACAACAAGGAAAAAAATCAGACTCACAATGCGAGAATTCTTTTCCTTTAAAATACACGAACATAATAATGAACTAAATACTCTATTCCTGTTTAGGAGACTTTTCCAGCAATTTTTTGTGGATTCGTATACTATGATTCAGTCAGAAATGTTGTCATTTGTAAAATTCAATCAAGTTAAACTGAGGTCTGGCAGAGTGGATGATATTGATTAGGCGTGAAATTGTCATGATTCGTCGTTAGAAATGCCCCAGTTTTGGTCGATTTTGTCGAGTATTTAGAGTCAATTGAGTATTATTTCTACACATTGATGAATTTGTCTCTTTGATGCTCATAGGTGAATCGAGGGCGAAAAATGGAGTTCGTAGGACTTTGAATCGACTCAAACGGATGCCCGGATGAGAAGATATCGAAGAAATACGATTGGTGTTAGTGCGGAAGAAGAAAAGTATTAGTTGGAGCACTTTTGGAGTCACTCGAGTGGATCAACTTGAGCACTAGCGCTCGAGCATGTTGCTCGAGCGCCTAAAACTTATAGAAGATTTCCCACATTCGAGCAGCTTGAGCGCCACCGCTCGAGCGTGTTGCTCGAGCGCCCCAAAACATGCAGAAGAAATTGAGCACTCGACCAGCTCGAGCGGGACCACTCGATCCCTTGCACCATTCGAGCTACACAGCTCGAGTGCCACCGCTCGAGCGGGCTTGCTCGAGCACATTCAAGATTCGTGCTTCCGGATTTGTTTTTCGGTCCATGAGTTCACAATTCGGCCCGATGCTTATATATACTTGTCCCGAGCACATTTTTACAGATTACCACGACACCACGACACACCACTTGATACGAGAGTACTTTGAGAGTTTGTTTTTGGAGAAGAAGAGATGAGCAAGCTTTAGTTTTACATTTTCGAGGTTTTATTTACAAATTCATAGTATGGTTTTACTTTTTAGTTTCGTTTCTTTAGACCTTTGTTCTTTAATACTTTGAGACTTCGTTTTCTTAATTTAAATTCAGTTCTTAGCATTTATTTCTCGAAACCCTAGTTTATGTTTGATAATTTATTTGTTAAAATCGTTATGTTCATGTTCGTTACTTCTTCGATTGTTTCTGTTTCCGTAAAAACTATGTCTAGCTAAAACCCTTGCATGCTTGGGGTAAGATGAACTCGTAGAAGTAGATTGTGGGTATGTAATTAGGGTAATTCGTGACGCTTAGTTTTAATTCTCTTAATTAATGAATTCTTAAAATCAATCTTAACTATACCTTTGAATTTCGTTCGAAAAATATTCGAGGGAGGACGACCTTATCACTCTTTAACAACGAGTAGACTTAATGAGATGGTTTAGAAAGATTTAATTAATCTACCGGTTTATCTAAGGAGGACGACCGCATCACCTTAGTTTAAATTAGGGTCTCGTTAATTAAGCACGATCTATTAACTCGTTAGTGGATTAGTGAAGTCGATTGCTAGGATAAAGTATTATGGTTTTAATTCGTAAGCTTTCATCATACAATCTTTAACTTAGGTTATTTCTTGTGCATCACGGTTATCTTGATTATGTACCTACTCCGTTAGTATACATAGGAATTCCTATCCTGAGCATCACCATCACATATTTGAATACAAACCTTAGCTAATTCGTTTAATTCATTCTTTAGTTTAATTAGTTTACTTTAGTTTAGAATTAATTCTTAAAAAATCCAAAAACATACATTCATATTAACTACGATGCGTAGATCTTCAGGGATCTGTTCGCATACACTCCTTCCCTTGGGTTCGATATACTTGGTCGCTATACTTACTCATACTACAGTGAACCCGTACGCTTGCAGGGAAACTACTAGTAGAAAGTTAGTATTTTCGCTTCAAGTCAATGGCGCCGTTGCCGGGGATAGCATTGTATGTCTTTTAAATAGGACTTGTAGATAGCTTAGTAGTTAGTAGTGAGTGCTTTCTTTTCTATTTTATTCTTACGTGTTCGGCAGTTGCATTTTTATTCTTTTGTTAGTGTTTCAGGTTTATGAAAACACGCTCGCAAGGTGATACGAGCGAAGAGAGATTACAGCTAGATCCTGAGACAATAGCAAGAAGAAACAGAGCCTTTTTAAGAAGGATAAATGCTGCCGGAGGAGAGAACGAGAACATGAATATGGACAACAGTAATGAGTTGGATGATGCTGCAAATGAGTTTAATCAGGTAGTAGACCGGGTTGAGGGCACTGGAGGGAATGGAAGTCAGAATCAAGTCCCGTTAGGGGACAGCCAGAGCCAAAACCTGGGTACACAGAACATAAACAATCCAGCTCACAACCTTGTCCAACATCCTCAAAACAACCCTGCTTACCCACAGAACAACTTCCCACAAAACAACTTACCTTATCCTTACCCATACCCACCATATCCATATCCACCATACCCGTACCCTCCACCTCCTGTTTATAACCCACCACCAGTCTATCAACCGCTACCAGCCCAACAAGTACCCGTACCACCTGCTAATCCTCAGCACGTTCCTCAAGAACGCAGATCAGAACATGGCTATTCGAGGAAGGTTCGCGGCACAACCGCAGAGGTACTATGATGGAGTGGCATTGCCCCCTGTAGAGGCAAACAACTTCTCAATCTCCCCTGGAATTCTAAAGCTGCTTACCGAGAATCAATTTAAGGGGGAGGTTGGGAAGGAGAATCCTCATACTCATCTGAGGAGTTTTCTGATGATCGTATCCACGTTCAATTATAACGGCATATTTGAAGATGCCAAGAGGCTCAGGCTGTTCCCATTCTCTTTGACGGGAATAACAAAGGAGTGGTATGATAACACGCTCCCACGGGGAGGTGTAACCACATGGGCCGAGCTCGAGCGTCTATTCCTCGAGCGATTCTACCCTCCATCTAGAACTATTAAAGCAAGGATAGAGATTTCTTCTTTCCGCCAGAAGCCAGGTGAGGACTTACGTCAGGCATGGGAGAGATACTCTAACATGTTAATCGAGTGTCCGCGGCACGGTTACAATGAGGGAGATATCATGGCGTTCTTCTACAGTGGAGCCAGCAAGGCTGGTCAAGCCCATCTTGACGCGTGTGCTAGTGGAGCATTTTTGAACCAAGGGATAGCGAGGTGTAGAGAAATTGTTGACAATATTGTCACGAATGTCGGGGCGTGGAACGAGGACCCAGAATTTCAGAGAGCTTGTAAGTTGGAGGAGAATGAGGGGACTAGGAAGCTGTTGATGGCAATGATGGAGAAGATCAGTAACCTCGAGATGGGGCAGAATCTGGTTGGAGGGAATGTAGCAGTGAGCGAGAAAGTGGACACACCCACGAGTCAGCAGAAAGAGGCCAACTATATGGGAAGGCCTAACTATCCACTAGGTGGGTATCCACAAGGTGGCAATCGATTTGGAAGGCCTTCTTATGGCCAGCCATTTGTACCTCCAGGTCCACAACCGCCTCAAAATCAATGGAGGAACATACAAGGGTATCAAGAAGGCCAACAGCCTCCTCAAAACACATGGAGGAAGAATGAGAATTTTTCATATGCTAATCCGAAGGTCGGAATTACAGTTCCTCCAGGCGTTGATCCAGGTTCAAAACCCCCGGGTGGAGAAGGCGGTGCCTCAACTGAGGAGATGTTGAGAGCTATCCTTCAAAAGGTGGATGAAGGGAGCAAGAGATTGTCCTCATTGGAGTACGATGTGAAGGAGTTGCATAAGAAAGGTGATCAGCGTGATCAAGAACTCCAAAAGAGAGACATAGATTGGAATAGAGCTCAACAAGAGAACAACCGTAGGTTCACTTCTATTGAGTATCAAATTAGTCAAATTGCAAAGTCTCAGACGAGAGAGCCGGGCAAGTATCCTTCAATGCCCGAGGGTAATCCAAAGGAACATTGCAAGGCTATTGAGTTGAGAAGTGGGACCAAATATGATGGTCATGAGATGCCTGCTGATTCTGAGACGCCCCAAGGAGAGGTTAAGATAGAAGAAAAAGATCTTGAGACAGATAGAGATAAGATTGAGGAGATGGGAGTTGAGAAAGGGGTTGAGGGTGAAGGCACTCAGAAGAGTAAAGATATGGATGAGTCCCATAAGAGCAAAGAGCCTGAAGAGGAGGGCATTGAGGAGATTGAAAGAGTTCCAAAGTGGAAGAGGGCAAAGGAAGCAAGAAAGAATGTAAAAGAAATTGAGAGAGATGAATGGGGGGTGCCCAAATCTGTGATACCTGTCCCATATCCACAGTGGTTCATGAAAAAGAAATTAGATGAAAAGTTTGTTAAATTCTTTGATGTTTTTAAAAAGTTACATATTAACATTCCTTTTTATGATGTTTTGGAACAGATGCCTAACTACGCCAAGTTCCTGAAGGACTTGATAGCAAAGAGATGGAGAGTGGATGGACCCGAGCTAGTGCACTTGAACTATGAGGTGAGTGCTATGGTGCACAAGGCGCTTCCACCCAAGTTGAAGGATCCCGGTAGCTTCACCATTCTTTGTGATATCGGGAACGGGATAAAGAAATGAGCTTTGTGTGATCTCGGGGTGAGCATTAATTTGATGCCTCTATCGTTGTTCAAGAAGTTAGAGGGGGGGTGAGCTTCAACCCACGATGATGATGCTCCAGCTTGCTGATAGGTCCATCACGAGACCTCAAGGAGTAGTGGAGGATGTTCTAGTGACGGTGAAGAATCACGTTTTTCCTACCGACTTCGTCGTACTCGATATGGAGGAAGATGAGCATGTGCCACTGATTTTAGGGAGGCCGTTTCTAGCTACAGCCAGGATGGTACTTGATGTAGCAAATGGGAAGATTACGATCAAAGTTGATGATCAAGAAGTGAAGATAGCTATTTATGAAGCTATGAAATACCCCTTGGGAGATGAGAGCTGCCACTTCATTGACATCACGGACACTTGTTGAAGACACACTTCTAGACCCTTGTTCTTTCTATGTTCACCAGTTTGATTATCCTATTCTTGACGATCTATCTTATGATTCTTATGATCTTGATTATTTTGACAGCTTGAAAGACAACGAAGATGTCAAGTTCTTGGAGATGAAGAAAGTAGAGGATGAGGATGGAGATGAAGAAAGTGGAGGATGAGGACGATTTGGAAGCCGAGGAGTCCACTTTCGAGAAGATGTTCGATAAGGTGCCACCATTGGAGGCGAAAAAGGAACTGAAACCACTTCCTGACCACCTCAAGTACGCCTACTTTGATGAGACCGATAAGTACCCGGTAATTGTATCTACCCTTTTAACTGATGATCAGCTTGAGAGACTTTTAGTAGTGCTTCGTAAGCACAAATCTGTTATAGGATGGTCGATTGCGGATATTAAGGGAATTATCCCTTCTATTTGCATGTATAGGATTAGATTAGAAGAGGATAGAACACCGGTAGTGAAAAATCAACATAGAGTTAATCCGGTAATTCAAGAGGTGATACATAAAGAGGTTTTGAAGTTGTTAGATAGCAACATAATCTTTGCGATTTTTTCTGATAGTCCATGGGTGAGTCTGTTACACGTAATTGCTAAGGAATGGGGTACCACGGTGATTAAGACTGAGTCTAATGAATTGGTAGCCACTAGATTAGTGACGGGATGGCGTGTGTATGTTGACTATAGGGAGTTGAACAAGGCAACGTGTAAGGATCACTTTCCTCTACCGTTCCTTGATCAGATGATTGATATATTAGGTGGTTTTGAGTATTACTGTTTCTTAGATGGATATTCGGGGTATAATCAGATCATGATAGCCCCCGAGGATCAAGAGAAAACCACCTTCACCTGCTATTATGGGACTTTTGCTTTTAGGAGGATGCCGTTTGGGTTGTGTAATGCACCCGCCACCTTTCAAAGGTGTATGATGGCTATTTTTCATGGTTTGATTGAGAAGATTATGGAGGTTTTCATGGACGACTTCTCTGTATACGGGGAGTCATTTGATAAATGTCTAATCAATCTTGAAGTTGTGTTGAACAGGTGTGAAGAGACGGACTTGGTGCTTAATTGGGAGAAGTGTCACTTCATGATGAGAGAGGGTATTGTTCTTGGACATTATGTGTCCTCGAAAGGTATCCAAGTTGACAAAGCGAAAGTGATTGCTATTGAGAAGCTTCCACCACCTTCGACCGAGAAGGGGATTCGGTCTTTTTTAGGACATACGGGATTCTATAGACGTTTCATCAAAGACTTTTCACAAATTACTAAACCCTTTTTGCGGCTTCTTGAAAAAAGAAGTCGCCTTTGAGTTTACTAATGAGTGTTTAGTGGCTTTTAACAGGTTGAAAGAAGTGTTGGTGAATGCCCCAATACTTGTGACCCCGGATTGGTCTAGCCCGTTTGTGCTGATGTGTGATGCGAGTGACTTTGCGATGGGGGTTGCTTTGGGGCAGATTCGTGAGAAGCATTTTCACGCTATATACTATGCCTCGAAGATGCTGAATTCTGCTCAAGTGAATTACACGACAACCGAAAAGGAGCTGTTAGCGGTCGTGTATGCTTTTGATAAATTTCGACCCTGCCTTGTAGGGATGAAAACAATAGTATATACGGACCACGCAGCGATTCGGTACCTTATGAGTAAGAAGGATGCAAAGCCCCATCTTATTCGTTGGATCTTGTTACTCCAGGAGTTCGATGTCGAAATTCGAGATAAGAAGGGATGTGAGAATGTGATAACTGATCACCTTTCGAGGTTGGAGCTTACAAAGAAAAACACCGTGGAAGATCGAGAGGTGAACAATGAATTTCCGGACGAGAAGTTGTTTGGTTTAGGAGACATTCCGGTATATCGAGTCGAAGGGAAAGCGCCGTGATTTGCAGATTATGCTAATTATTTAGCAGGTGGAGAGTTATCGGCGGAGATGGACTCGGTGCATTAGAAGGTATTTTTGAAGAAAGTTCGGGAGTTTATTTGGGACGATCCCTACTTGTTCAAAAGAGGGATTGATCATGTGTTGAGAAGGTGTGTGCCAGAGGAGGAGTGGAGTGATATCATAAGGCATTGTCACGCCTTACCATGTGGAGGACATTTGGGTGGAGAGAAGACCGGAAGGAAGGTCCTTCAATCTGATTTTTATTGGCCAACTCTTTTAAGAGATTGCATGGAATGGGTCAAGACGTGTGAAAAGTGCCAACGATTTGGCTCTATTACTAAGAGGGACGAGATGCCGCTGCACGTGTTCATGGAAGTCGAGGTATTTAACGTATGGGGGATTGATTTCATGGGTCTATTTCCTCCTAGCAATGGATTCTTATACATTCTCGTGTGCGTCGACTATGTCTCGAAGTGGATTGAAGTTGTCCCGACTAGAGTGAATGATTCCCGCGTGGTGATTGAGTTCTTGAGGAAGAACATTTTTGTGAGATATGGAGTCCCAAGAGCTTTGATTAGTGATGGGGGAAGTCACTTTGTGAACAAGTAGATGGAAAAGCTGCTGTCAAAATATGAGGTAAGTTATCGAGTCTCTACTGCTTATCATCCTCAATCTAACGGTCTTGCAGAGGTATCGAATCGTCAAATCAAGACGATCCTTGAAAAGACGGTGAGCATTAGTAGGAAGGATTGGGCAATGAAGCTTGATGATGCACTTCGGGCGTATCGGACAACTTTCAAAACTCCTCTCGGTATGTCTCCTTACCAATTGGTTTTTGGAAATGCATGTCACTTGCCCGTGGAGTTGGAGCACAAGGCAATTTGGGTGATCAAGAAGCTGAATTTTGATAGTGCCTTGGTTGGTGAGAAGAGATTACTCCAGTTGCATGAGTTGGAGGAGTTTCGAGATAGTGCCTATGAGAATGCCCGAATTTTCAAGGAGAAGACCAAGAAGTGGCATGATGCTCGATTGAGGAAAAAGGAGTTCAAAGTAGGTGATCAAGTCCTCGTATTCAATTCGAGGATGAAGTTGTTTTGTGGAAAGCTCAAGTCCAAGTGGAACGGGCCATATATTGTGAGGGAAGTGCATAAGAGTGGATTCCTTGAAGTCGAGAAGGAGGATGGACATAGATTCATGGTGAACGGGCATCGAGTAAAGAAATTCTTCAACTTCTCTTATGAGAATAAGGGAGGTATTTTAGATTCTAAAGTCCCATGAGCTCCTTCGAGCTCGGTCCAGCATTAGGACCTTAAAACTAGCGCTTAATGGGAGGCAACCCATTTTTATTTGCTTTTACGTGTTTTGTTTATTTATTTTTTTGTCGTTTTGTGAATCGTAAGTGTTAACCTCGTTTGTTGAGATTTTTGGTGTAGACTTGTTTCGTGGTGCTTAAATTCGAGTAAATGAGCTTGAGGAAAACAATTCATGAAGTAGGAGATATTCGAGTAGTAAAGCATTCGATTGTTGGAGTTTGAGGTAAACCAACCCCAAACGTAGGCCTCTTTACGAAGTCGAAGTTTGGGGGGTGATATTCTTATCGTTCATTACTTTGCATTGATAGTGATTTAAGTTCATGAGAATTTAGTGCACAACTCGTTTGTACTCATTCTTTTTCAAACTTTATTATTGCGTAGCAAGAATAAAGTTTGGGGGGTGTGTAGTCGTACTTCGAGTTCGTACATGAAATTCTAATGAAAAATTGGTCAAATTTTTCAAAAATATCAATGCATAAGAGTAGTTGGATCGAATTAAGTGTGAGTGCTTAAGCTCGACTTGAATTGGCTTGGTGATTTGCACGTTTGTAAGAGACCCCAACTCCTCGGTTGAATGAGCGACCTGGCTTAAATCGAGGAGTCCTCAGGTTAGTTCATGTTTTGGATGAGTTTTATGATTGTTTCGAGCTTGGTTCGTATGCAAATTTCGGGTTTTAGACGTCGAAAATTCATGTTGAAAGGAGGTACTGCTCGAGTGGCACCACTCGAGCGCCTCTGCTCGAGATATTTGCTCGAATGCCCGAGTTGTACAGAAAGTTTTTGCCGCTCGAGCCCTGGTTTCATTCGAGCTCTACGCTCGAGCGTGACCGCTTGAGCGGGTCTGCTCAACCGGATCGCGGGTTCAGCCCAAATTCGAGCCCCCCTCTATAAATACCCCCTCCACACGTTTTCACACACTTACACACACTCAAGGGGCGATTTTGGGCGATTTCTTTCTGGGTTCGAACGATTGCTCACTATTTTGCTCGATTTCTTCACAAATCTTCCTTAAATCCTCAAGCAAGGTACGTAATCTCTAACTCTTGTCATTCAATTCGTAGTTTAGGCTTGAATTTGGCATGAGTTAAGCAAGAGAATTAGGGTTCATGAGTAGTTCGAAATTTTTGGGGATTTTTGCAAAACTTGTTCATTCTTGATTCCTTGTTGATGAATGTTGATAATATGTTATGGGTTTGCTTGTTTTACTTTCAATTTTGGAATTGCATGAGTAGAAGGGGTGAATTTCTAGAGTGAGAAAGTGAGAATTTGAGAAAAGGAAATGGGTTTTGCATGTTGAGAAGAAGATTTTGCGAATTGAGATTGTCTTGAGCATGAATAGGTATGAATTGAGTCTTGAACATGTAAATTACATAATTTGGGTAATGTTACTTCATGATAGACTTAAATGTGGTCATTCGTGAGTTGAGATAGAAGAATTATTTGTTAACTACTTGAGAACTTTGGAATGAAAGCAAGAGATTTGGAATTGATTGAACTCAAGTTGAGATAGAATGTGAATGAATTGAGATTGATGCTACTTGAGACTTTTGGAATTGCTTTGAATTGTGTAGAATGTCAAGAATGAAATTGAAATACATTGTTGTGTTTTGCTTAGGTACAATAGCTCCTAAGAAGAATGAGGATCGAGTCTTGAGTATTGCTAAGTTAGAAGAGGTCACGAGTGAGCTGGGGCGGAAGAGTCTGCTGCCCTCGAGATGGGATAATCTGAACTATGAGGGGAGTTGGAGATACATTGCTTACAGATGGAGCTTGATAACCGGGAAGGTGGAGAAGACCCGGAGACCCGTCGTGAGTTTCATGAGAGACTTAGGAATTGAGGAGGAGATCAGAAGAATCTTCAGGAGAAATAATATGACGCAGTTCTTCGAGCTGCTTCTGACCATGGAGACGAATGCAGATTTGGTAGAGCAGTTCTTAGCCACTGTTGAGAAGACGGATGAAAACTCTTTCAAGTTCAAGTACCGAAATGAGTGGCAGTACTGCGATGTGGGAGTTGACAACCTTGCACTTGGGCTCCCAGCCTTGTCAAGGCCAAACCGGGTGTCGAAATCTTTTAAAGCAAACTCATTCTGGAATGACATCACGGGTGGCATGGCCGGAGAGTACAAAGGGCAGAACTCAAGGGCATCGGCAATCAGGAACCCGGTGATTAGATATTTGGAGAGGATCCTTGGAAACACCATTTACGCCCGCTCTGAGACGGGAACAGTGACTAGTAAGGAGCTATACGAGATTTGGTGTCTCTTGTACACAAAGGATCACGACTTTGGAAGGGATTTCTTGGAGCACCACTACGAGGCCCCGTTCAAGCTTGGTGCTAAGACTTCGAAGGTTCGAGGATGGGGTTGATTTCTGTATTCGTGAAGATTCTTGAATTTGAGCCGTGTTCGGGTCCCTGCCAGGGTATGGATTTAGGGTTCGAGCAGATGAACAACACCCTGATGTTCGAGCGTTGGATGGGAAGCTACTGCATAAGATACAAGGATGATAGCCTCTTTCCGCTGCCGAACGATAAGCTCGTGACTTTGAAGGGAAAGAAAAGGCAGAACTTGGGCATGAATGGAGAGCAGCACCTTGCTATAGGTGCTAAGTATACAACTGATATTGACAGCAGAGGACCTTGGGATGTTAGGCCTGTGAAGAGGAACCGAGGAGAAGGCACAAGTGGTGTCGGTTCGAGTGGAGTAGCAGATTTACAAGAAGAGGAGGAACAAGAATATGAAGAGAGGCATGATGAGGAAGCAGGATCAGCGGGCGAGGGCCCGCAAGAGATGGAGGTGGAGTCACCCAGAATGCAGTCGCCCGGGCAGTGGTACCCCACGTATGATGATTGGATGCAGATGGGTAACCAAATCCAGACTCTCCAGACGGATGTGACGTACTTGCGTGAGATGCAAGATAGGTTGGACACGAGAACAGCCCACATGGAGGATCAGTTTTCAGATATGCACCGTTGGATGGAGTCACATTTTGTGTCTCACTTGGGAGCTGATCACCCGAACTACCGTCCACCACCGCCTCCGAATGCATGAAGATCATGGGATTCCCCCAGTTTCTGTTTCCTTTTTCTTTTCTTTTCTTATTCATTGCTTTTTTAGTATGAACTATCTTATTTGAGTGGTGTGGATTTATTATGGGATTGTATTGGAAGCATTTCGGACTATTGGGTATAATTTGATTTGAATTGATTGATTGATGATTGATTTACTTCACGCTTCTTTACTCTTATCACTTGCTTATTGATGATTCTTGAGTATGATTTGGTGAGTAGAGTAAGTTGTGAGGTTGAGTTAGGAGTTCTATTGTGTGAGTATTTGAGTTAGAGTTGATTTGAGAAAGAACTAGTATGCTTGCGAGTTTTCCTTTTGAGTGCTTGAGTGATGAGAGTGAGAATTCACTAGGACTAGTATGGATGTGAAAGCCGTGAGATTTGAGCCTTTTGAGATTTTGATGCATGAAATGATCTCTTCGTTTGTGAGTGAGTCGTCACCTTAGAGGATGCTAGAACTTGTGTGTGCTCTTACTTCTTGATTGTGTCTAGTTTGATATGCCGTATGTGATCTTAGGTCATCTTTGTTTTGATTGAGTCACTTAGCCTAAATTTTCCTTACCATTGATATTTGTCCTTTGTTAGCCCCTTTGAGCCTTAATCCTATTTCATTGGCTAGCACATTTAAACACTATTCCAAGTTCCTAAGCCTTTTTGTCCCAATTTGAGTGGAGAATGGGAAAAGTGTGAATGTGAAGGGATTGATTTGAGTTGAGAAAAGGAATTATGATGGTTGAGATGTGATAAAAGAAGGGTGTGATGAAGTTTTGAGTTGTGGGAAAGAACAAAAAGTTGAGAATGAGCAAAAGAAAAAAATGAGCTCATGTGTTTGTGCGAAAAAGAGAAAAGAAAAAAAAAGTGAAGTGATCGAAAAAAAAAGTGAGAGGAGTTAGAAAGAAAAAAATTGAAGTGTTGAGAGTATTGGAATTGAAAGTGTGTTGATTGAAATTATTTGAAGTATTCTGTTCCTAATCTCGAAGTACCAAAGTTTGACTTTCTATTCTCCATTCACTTAAGTCACTTACCCATATTGTTATCCCACCTGTCCAAAGAGCCTACATTACAACCTTGAGAAAAGTCCTTTTTAATTCGGCATTGATTTCTAGAGTATGGTCGGAGTTGAGAGTGCTTACAAGCCTATGGCTGCCGATATGTGTGATTGATTGTTTGAGTGAGTACCTTATTCTTGATATACACTTGTGAGGGAGTAAAACACATCGCTGAGTGCACATCCATGTTTGATCTTGGTGTTTCTTGTTGTTGTTGCATGAGTATGATGAAGAAAGGTGAGTGAGTATACGTGTGATTGATCTTTGAAGCTCGAGTTCATTTACTTGCATGATTTGATTCTTTGACTCATTCCTAACAATTTCACTTGACTTATTATTTCATTGCTTGAGGACAAGCAATATGGTAAGTTTGGGGGGGGTTGATTAGGCGTGAAATTGTCATGATTCGTCGTTAGAAATGCCCCAGTTTTGGTCGATTTTATCGAGTATTTAGAGTCAATTGAGTATTATTTCTACACATTGATGGTTTTGTCTCTTTGATGCTCATAGGTGAATCGAGGGTGAAAAACGGAGTTCGTAGGACTTTGAATCGACTCAAACGGATGCCCGAATGAGAAGATATCGAAGAAATACGATTGGTGTTAGTGCGGAAGAAAAAAAGTATTAGTTGGAGCACTTTTGGAGTCACTCGAGTGGATCAACTCGAGTGCCTAAAACTTACAGAAGATTTCCCACACTCGAGCAGCTCGAGCACCACCGCTCGAGCGCCCCAAAACATGCAGAAGAAATTGAGCACTCGACCAGCTCGAGCGGGACCGCTCGAGCCCTTGCACCATTCGAGCTACACAGCTCGA
Source organism: Ballota nigra (assembly GCA_947034835.1). Taxonomy (NCBI): domain Eukaryota; kingdom Viridiplantae; phylum Streptophyta; class Magnoliopsida; order Lamiales; family Lamiaceae; genus Ballota; species Ballota nigra. The sequence goes on along the minus strand of OX344720.1, from coordinate 82,487,895 downwards.
GCGCCACCGCTCGAGCGTGCTTGCTCGAGCACTTTCAAGATTCGTGCTTCCGGATTCGTTTTTCGGTCCATGAGTTCACAATTCAGTCCGATGCATATATATACTCGTCCCGAGCACATTTTTACAGATTACCACGACACCGCGACACACCACTTGATACGAGAGTACTTTGAGAGTTTGTTTTTGGAGAAGAAGAGACGAGCAAGCTTTAGTTTTACATTTTCGAGGTTTTATTTACGAATTCATAGTATGGTTTTACTTTTTAGTTTCGTTTCTTTAGACCTTTGTTCTTTAATACTTTGAGACTTCGTTTTCTTAATTTAAATTCAGTTATTAGCATTTATTTCTCGAAACCCTAGTTTATGTTTGATAATTTATTTGTTAAAATCGTTATGTTCATGTTCGTTACTTCTTCGATTGTTTCTGTTTCCGTAAAAACTATGTCTAGCTAAAACCCTTGCATGTTTGGGGTAAGATGAACTTGTAGAAGTAGGTTGTAGGTATGTAATTAGGGTAATTCGTGACGCTTAGTTTTAATTCTCTTAATTAATGAATTCTTAAAATCAATCTTAACTATACCTTTGAATTTCGTTCGAAAAGTGTTCGAGAGAGGACAACTTATTGCTCTTTAACAACAAGTAGACTTAATGAGATGGTTTAGAAAGGGTAATCTACCGGCTTATCTAAGGAGGACGACTGCATCACCTTAGTTTAAATTAGGGTCTTGTTAATTAAGCACGATCTATTAACTCGTTAGTGGATTAGTGAAGTCGATTGCTAGGATAAAGTATTAGGGTTTGACAGCCAACTTTCCCTAAGTTCTTCATATCAAGTTGATTTAACAGCCATACCCTTACGTCTGACAATACCTTTACATTGTTTCCAATGAGCAGAATATCGTCTACGTATAATACTAAGAATACCACCGCAGTTCCGTCACACTTTTTATACACACTGTTGATGACCTTTTCTAACTAAGAAGATTAGTGGCTGTTTTTCATCTAATGAAGATCACCAAACAAGAATCAAGATCATAGAATTTGGCTAAGTAAAGCTCAAAGAATAATTTTGCAAGAGTTTGGCTATTTTTTGAATTGTTCTCCCTTTTTCATGTACAAGAAGGGAGTATTTATAGACATACAAAGTGGCCATGTGTCACCATCTTGATGGCTTAACCATTGGATCTTTGCCAAGTGTTAGGACACTTGTACAACATCTACACTATTACTCATTGGATGAGTGCCAAGTGTTGGGACACTTGGACCATATCTAGGCTAGTGACTCTTGGGATTCCCCATGTTGTACTTGATCTTTGGCACTTCTGAGATGCTCTCGACGATGACCGGCTGCTCGATTGTACGTCTCTGTTAGATGTCATGGTCCTTTGCGTTCTGAGCTGTTCGCTCCTCGCTTGGGATCATTCTACAATGTTGCTCGCTCCATTACGTCCCTGCTCGCCCAAATTGACTTTAGCTTGAGCCGCTGGCACAGCTGTTCTTTGCAAGGCTGCTCGCCATAATTCTTGTTGTCGCATTAGTGCTTTTCTACAAAGCTGTTCGCCCTACGAATCTGCTAGCTCCGCTACAAAGCTGTTAGCTTTTTCCATTCATTATCTTGTTGTCAAGTTTAATGATAATCCTTCGTTGATTAAATGCAACGTTGTTCGCCTATCAACAATTGCCCCCTAGCTTGGCCTTATGTTGAACATGGGTTGATCAACTGAGACCAAGCTACAACTTCTTCTTCGAACAATGGGCGAGCAGAAAGGGAGTATGGTTGGTTATGCGGGCGAGCATCCGAGTGCGCGAGCAAACGAGCAATGGGAACTTAAGCGCGCGACCAACAGCGAACGCCCCTTCGTGTCGCGACGGTTGAGTTCCCGAGGCACGGAATGCGAGGCGTCGCGTCAGTCACGCGCGACCCCCTATTTGCCCATAGGGGCCTATAGTATTTCGCGGAAATTGTACTTTTGCCCCAGCCTTGTCCTTATAAATAGGCGTAACCTTCTCCTTCATTCTTCTTTTCGAAGAATCACAAGTCATCCGCCATTGATACGCATTTTGAAGCTTTGTCCTTCAATCTTTTGTGTTCGAATCCCCTTGTGTCTCTTAGATTCTTGTTCTTTGAAGGTAATTTGTCTTGTATTCTCTCTTTCTTCCTTCAATTTTCGTGAATTTTTTCTATTTCCTGCATTTTCTTTAATCGTCCCTGTTACTCCGGCCGTGAGCCGCCATTGCGCCGTCGTCTCGTATTAACGTTGCCGCTGTGATTTTGATTTCGGACCCATTGTACCTAAAATCTTTCTCAAACTGGTTAAATCCCCGCCTCGTTATTTCGAATGGAGTTTACCCCCTCAAATTCATCTCAATCCGGACCCGGGCGAAACCCGGAAAAGAGACCCGTAGATTTGGATTCTCCGCGCAGATCTGTTCGCCAAATATTGGCGAGAAACCCACGCACGCTGTTGGTGGACGAAGACACGGACTCCGATGCGAATTCTGTTGTTCGCTCGATAGAGACGTGCGCTGTTGATCGCTCAGGCGAGCAAGAAAAGATGCAACCTCTCGCTCGTGAACCTGAAACTTCTTCCAATTTGGGGGAAGATTCCGCAGAAGTGGCCGCGGAGATAGATGATTCCGTTGGTCAAGAAGGCGACCAACGTGTTGGCGAGCATAAATGTCCCACTCTCACTTGGGAGTTTTTAAGGGAGATCAACTTCCCCATTGCTCAAACTACACCAGAATCCCGGATCCCCGAAGGAGTTGTTCGTGACACCGAGTAGGCGGACTACTCTGCTCGCTACTCGAAGACCTTTGCCCCCACATCGAGGGTAATCATGAAAGCTCAGGATGGAGATTATGCGGCGAGCAGAGTTGCCAGTGTTGTTGTTGAGGACGATTTGGCGAGCATCCGTGAGACATACAAGATCCCCTACGATATTTTCATGTATGTGCCGAAGAAAGGAGAGACTGCTGATCGCCCCCCTCCTGGCTGCACGGCGATCAACTTGGATGTGTTGAACACGGGTTTCCCGCTCCCCGTTCATCCGCTCATCGGCCGTTTCCTATCCGACATGAACCTGGCGATCACTCAAATTACTCCAAATGGTTGGAGTAGTCTTCTAGCCTTCATGACTCTCTTTGGTCTTGAAGGCTACAAAAATAAGATAACAACCGCGGAGATCCTTTACGCCTTGACCATTTCCGAGGATGGTGCTGGATGGTATTACGCCAAGGCGAAAACCGGATTGAAACTCGTTGAGGGAGTTCCCAATAAGATTAAGGGTTGGCATTGCCAATTCTTCTTCATTGGTGGAGATTGGCGAGCAACTGAGGGATTTGCTGGCGGGCAGGCGCGCATCATGTCGCCTGAAGGCTTTGGAAAAATCAAACGTAGGGCTAACTTTGTCTTGCTAGTTCATAAGTAGGACTAATTTTAATCCTTTTCGTTGTTTTGCAGGTCCGAGGAACTTGAAGTGGGGGCACCCCGACATCAGTGACGAGTTCCTCTTTACCTTAGCCATCATCTCTCTTCGCGACGTTGCTAGTCGCGACATACATCATCTCTCGAAGGCTCATTGTCGCAAACTTGCTGGCTTGATCACGAGTCCTCACCATCTTGAAGCCCAAGCCGCCGTCCCAGAAGGTAACTTTTTATTTTTGCTCGCCATTCATTTTTGCTCGTCCAATATTCTTGCTCGCCTAACGTCTTTTTCTTGTTAGATCAACAAGTCACTGTTGCTATCCCGGCCGTGCCCGAATCGTACTATTTGCTCGCCGGGCGAGTTAAGCAAATGGCGGACGCTTCAAGGAGAAAGATGGATCCTCCCCTTGCCATCATGCGTCTCCGGGCCGGAGAGAACCCTTCTGGTCGCCCAGCCGCCGGAGCTGGTCGCCGCAAACCTGCGGCCAAATCCACTCCCTCTCCACGGGATGTGAGGAAGGAAAAGGAGAGGGAGCGAGAGAGAGAGAAAAAGAAAGTGCCGCGGGACGATGATGCTCGCGCCACACGCGGTGATGATCGCGCCTCCAAGCGATCAAAGACTATGGTGGAGGCGAGCAGTGCTGCTCCCCAGTCTCCAGCCTCTAAATCCACCTCTCTGGAAGTGGTGGATGAACGACAGGTGGTCGCCGGCCTGGTGGCGGCCAAGAAAGGGGACAATCCCAAAGATACCTCTTATCTAGGTTGGGACCCCGTCAAAATCAAAGAGTAAGTTCGTTGTCTTCGCCTTGTTTTTTGTTCGCCGTTTGGCGCAATGTTGCTTGACCACTGACTTCTGTTCTTTCTATTTCAGGTATAATCCAGCACTTTACCCTGGCCGCGGGAATACCCTTCACTATCTTTCAGTGGTGAAGAATGCACCTCCCTCATTCTCCGACATACCTGATGCCCCCGTTCGCCGAGCAGCCGAGATGGTTCCAAGGGCTTGGACAAAATCGGCGAACACCCTTGTCACTGGCCAATCTGCTAGTGATAATGTTCGTCTGATGGCCTACAATACTAGCCATCAATTGGTCCAGTCCCAAATGCTGCTCGACCAAGTCATGGAGCTCGAGCGAACGAACCGCGATTTGGGCCGTCGCGTGGAGAGGATGGACGAGGAAAGAGCCTCCGCCATCAAAGAATGTAAGGCCGAGCATGCTAAGATGCTGGCTTTGATGGAGAGGAAGATGGAGGCCTCGTTGACTGGCGAGAAGAACGCCTTGGAGAAGGCGGAGAAGATGCTGCTGGAGGTGAAGTCCTCAGACTTGAGAGCTGAGAGAGCTGAGAAGGAGCGAGCAGACTTATCTGCTCGTCTGCTCGCTGCCGAGGAGCATGTCAAGAGGCTGGAGGAAGAGCGCCAGAATCTGATCGAATACGAAGTCCATGAGCAGGAAGTGATGGACAAGACCAATTTTGGGTACATTTGTGCCTTCGCAGAATGTTTACGGTCTGTCCACTTCGCTCACGATCATAACCAAGATATCCGTGATGCGGTGAAGGCGGACTTCATTGAATACGTGAAGAATTATCCTCCTCCTCCTGGCTCAACTTTGTTCGTCTCCGATTTGGCCGACCTTGGCTTTCCTCTGGAAGTCTTTGGCGAGGAGGTCGACATTGCTGCTCCTACATACGGCGGCCAGCCTGACCCTGCTCCAGCGACGACCAACGCGGCAGCCGCTGATGAGGTTTTTGAAGGGTTGCCTTCGCTTTCCCTGACCCCCATAGACGGGGCTGGTACAAGTGCCCAGGGCGAGCAGCCGAGCGCGCCGGCGACCAGAATTGAAGATGCTCCTCCTCTTTCTTAAGACTAGTTTCTTTTTTTTTCTTACAATAGGATGTATAACACTTCTGTATTTCTCAACCCTATTGTAACTTTTTTGATCTAATGATATGAACACTTTTGCTAATCTATAAATTTGTGCTTCTCTGTTTGTCTTACTTAATTGCTCGCCTCTTTGTTTGTCTTACTTAGTTGCTCGCCTATTGCTTTTTGCTTATGACAGCTTCTTAGTGTTCCTTTTTCTTAAGGTAAACACTTAGTCAAATTTTCAGTTGGTCATCTGGTTCTTATAGAACTTGACCTTTAGTTGTTTGGGCCATTTTGGTCGCTTATGGACTTGGCCTTAGTTGTTTGGGCCATTTTGGTCGCTTATGGACTTGGCCTTAGTTGTTTGGGCCATTTTGGTCGCTTATGGACTTGGCCTTACTTTTGCTTTTAATAAGCTTTTCTGTTCGTCTTATAACAGACTCGTATTTTGCTAATTTTTTGGGCGAGCAACTAAGTAATTTGGACTCAAGGCTCAAAAACTAAAATTCAGCAAGACAAAAGATAAAAACAATTCTGCTCGCCTAGTAAGATAAATGCAAATCTGCTCGTTTATAAACTTGCGCAAAAATTTCCAAAATTTACAAAGGATCTATTTACAAACTTCCTAAGACTTACAGGACTTCATTGGTAGTACTTCTTGAGTAAAGTTGTGTTCCAGGAGTATTGGGACGACTTGCCTTCCATGTCTTCAAGGTCGTATGTGCCGTTGTGCCACTTATTCGTCACCTTGTATGGGCCCTCCCAAGTCGGGCCGAATACTCCTGGTGATATTAAAACTTTTCGAAGTACCAAGTCCCCAATTTCGAATTCTCTTGCTTTTACTTGAGAATTGTAGTACTTTGCTGCTCTTCTTTTGTAAATTGCATTTTTCAATTCTGCTGTTATTCTTTTTTCTTCAAGCAAGTCCAACTCTGCTGCCATTGCAGAGTTGTTTGTTTCTTCGTTGAACGCAGCTGTTCGTTTTGTCGGGACTTTTAACTCAATCGGAATTACTGCTTCTGTCCCGAATGCCATTGTGAACGGTGTTTCGCCTGTACTTGTTCTGTGGGATACTCGGTATGCCCACAACACCTCTGGTAGCTCTTCTGACCATTTTCCTTGCTTGTCAACCAAACGAATCTTCAGTATATGCTTGATTATTTTATTCACTGCTTCCACTTGACCGTTTGATTGAGGGTGGTATGGTGTCGAGAAATGTTTCTTTATTCCCCATTTTTCGCAAAAATCTCTGATCTCTTTTCCCTCAAACTGCTTTCCGTTGTCCGTCACTATCGCCTGAGGGACCCCGAAATGACAAACAATGTTTTTCCATATAAAGTTGATCATTTTCTCCTGTGTGATCCGCCCGAGTGCTTCTGCTTCCGCCCATTTCGTGTAGTAGTCAACAGCCACCACCGCGTATCGAACATTTCCTTGTCCTGGGGGAAAAGGCCCGATAAGGTCAATTCCCCATTTCGCGAACGGCCATGGACTATTGACTGAAATCAATTCATGTGGGGGTTTGTGAATGTTTGGGGCGAACAATTGACATCTATGACAAGTTCGGGCAATCTTGATCGCATCCTGGAGGAGAGTTGGCCAGTAATATCCTTGCCTTATTGTTTTATGTGCCAAAGCCCGTCCTCCGGCATGATTTCCGCATACACCTTCATGGATCTCTTTCAGTACTGCTTGTCCTTGCCCCCTAGCCAAACATTTCAGAAGTGGGAGCGAGATTCCTCTCTTGTACAACTGTCCGTCCATCATGGTGTATCTTGCCGCTCTTTTAACCAACTTGTTAGCTTCGAATGGGTTGTCCGGTTTTTTATCGTTTTGCAAATATTCAACGATCGGCATCCTCCAGTCGTCTTCTTCGAAATCTTCATCGATCTGATAGATCTTGTAATCTTCGGTTGATGGTTTGGACATTCTTGTTAGCGTCACTTCCGACAATTCTGCTGGTCCGGTGCTGGTTGCTAGCCTGGCTAATGCATCTGCTTGAGCATTATTGTCTCTTGGTATTTGTTCGATGTATATTTGTTCGAACAAAGAGGCCAAGTGAGCAACAATCTTTTGATACAAAGCCATGTCTTCATCTCTTGCTTCATATTCTCCTCGGACCTGGTTGACGATCAATTGCGAATCTCCAAAGATTTGCAACCTTCGTACTCCAACTGCTAATGCTAGGCGTAACCCAACGATCACAGCCTCGTACTCTGCTTCGTTGTTCGTTGCCATGAACTCGAATCGAACAGCTGAAGTAAAAACTTGCCTGTCCGGGCTTATCAAGACTATACCTGCCCCCGATGCTGCATTTGTTGATGATCCGTCAACATACATGTGCCAGGGATGGCTATGCCCTCTCGTTGGATCTTGGGGGAAAGTCAGTTCGACTATAAAGTCTGCTAAAGCTTGCCCCTTGATCGCTGTTCGAGAAACATACGAAATCCCGAACTGACTGATTTCCAAGGACCACTTTAGGAGACGACCAGCCGCATCGGGTCTGTGCAGTATCTGCTTGAGTGGGAACGTTGTCAACACTTCCACCTGGTGGTCAAAAAAATATGGACGAAGTTTCCTGACACTCATTACCAGCGCATATGCTAGCTTTTCTGTTGGTGAATATCTGAGCTCTGCTTCGTGCAAGGCATGACTTACATAGTAGATGGGCAGGTGGAACTTTCCTTATGCACGAACGAGCACTGAACTGATTGCTACCTCTGAGGCCGCCAAATACAAGTATAACTTTTCCCCTGGGATTGGCTTGGCAAGAATTTTTGTATCACTGAGGTAATCTTTCAGCTGCTCGAACGCTTGTTGACAGGCGTCTGTCCATTGAAACTTCCCTTTCTTGATGGCCTCGAAGAATGGCCTGCACTTATCTCCGGATCTCGAGACGAACCTGTTCAAGGCTGCTAGACATCCAGTTAGTCGTTGGACTTCTTTTACCGATCTAGGTGGTTGCATTTCCATGATTGCTTTCACTTTCACTGGATTTGCTTCAATTCCTCGTTGACTAACCAGATGTCCCAAGAATTTCCCAGAATGGACTCCGAAACTGCTTTTCTTGGGGTTCAACTTCATATTGTAGGTCCGAAGTATCTCAAATGTTTGAGCCAGGTGCTGCAAGTGATCTTCCTTTTTTGAGCTCTTGACAACAATGTCGTCCACATATACTTCCATCGTCTTCCCGATGTGATCATCAAACATCTTGTTGACCAGCCTCTGATATGTAGCTCCAGCATTGATTAGCCCAAATGGCATTCTCTTCCAGCATAGCAAGTTCTTGTTGGTATAGAACGCAGTGTGTTCTTGATCATCGGGATGCATCGCGATTTGATGATATCCTGCGAATGCATCCATGAACGTTAGCAGCTCATGTCCGGCGGTGCTATCAACTAGCTGGTCAATGTGAGGCAATGGGAAGTTGTCTTTCGGGCAAGCGGCGTTAAGATCTGTGAAATCGATGCAGAGTCTCCATGCTCCAGTTGCTTTCCTGACCAAAACTGGATTTGCCACCCATTGCGGGCATAACGCTTGTTTGATTAAGTCGTTATCCAGCAGCTTTTTGACTTCCACGTCGAGCGCCTCGTATTTGTCGGGTCCAAATTTTCTCCTTTTCTGATGGACTGGCCTCTTCCCCGGGTCGATGTTGAGTCTGTGACAGGCATGTTCGGGGCTGATGCCCACCATGTCTGCATGCGACCATGCGAACACATCGAGGTTTGCTTTAAGAAACTCAATCATGTTGGTCCTGTATGGCTCTGGTAGCTCGGACCCTATGAAGAGTTCTAAGCCCTCTTGGTTCGGGTCGACTTTTACAGTTTCCAACTCTTCGACCGGGGTAGCCCTTCGTTTTTGGCCTTTCCATCTGGGGTCAATAATGGGCCCTTCTATCTTTGGCTCATCTTCGATTTCCATCGGTTCTGCCCCCAGTCGTGGCTCTATGTCCTCTGCATCAACGTTCATTGCCCTTGTTTGTTCTTCCTCGTTGCTAGTAGTAGCAGCTTCTGTTCCTCCTGTTTGGGCGAGCTGTTCATCTTCGCGTTCCTGCTCGTCCTCGTCCAACTGTGCGTCTACGCATATTTGCTCGCCAATGCGCAGCTGTTCGTCTGCGCACAGTTGCTCGTCGCTGCGTGGTTGTTCGTCTGTGCAAAGCTGCTCGTCGACTTCCATTATTTCAGTGTCAACGGAAGTCATGGCCTCGCTATCGTCTCCGTCCTTGTCTGAGCACTTATCCGCCATGTTGACTTGGTGATCCTGCAACTGTATTTGCAACAGACACGCACGAGCTTTCCTTTGGTCTCCTTTGACTGTACCTGCACCCTTCTTTGTTGGAAATTTTAGACAATAATAGTACGTTGAAACAGCTGCTTTAAATTCATGCAAGAAAGGACGGCCGAGGAACCCGTTATAAGTGGACTGTTGGTCTACAACCAAGAAGTCTACCATTCTATTCATTTTCCTCTCCGGGTCCTCGACTGATACAAGCTCAACTGCCAACGTAACTATTCCTAACGGGGTGGTTACAGCATTTCCAAAACCCACAATCTTGTGATTACAATCTTTGATGTACTCAGCACAATCTCCTAGCTGGTCCACCGTGCTCTTGAACAGGATATTCGTGTAGGAACCAGTGTCGACAAGTAGACGATGCACCTTTGTCCCCGTGATATTGGCGCAAATGACCAATGAGTCGTTGTGGGGAGTAAGTATCCCGTCTAAGTCTTTCTCTGAGAAAGTCAGGTCCCCTGTTCGCTTGGTCGATGGATTTACCCCCACTTCCATTACCTGATCTACTGCTCTCAGCTCTGCTTTCCTCTTTCTTTTTGACATAGGTGGTCTCCCATCAGAGCAACCACCTACTGGCCCAGTGGGTTCCAGCATCAGGATTTCTGGGATATGCCTTGCTGGGGCTGCTGGAACCTTCCTTCCCCTCTTACCAACTTTGCTTGGTTGGTCATCACTATCTTCGTCATCCGAACTGGATTGCACTGGCGCCCTTGGTCTTTTACCTGGTTCCCTCTTCACGAATTCGGACAGCTTCCCTTCCTCATAGAACCTCCACAACTGCTTTAATAGATCTCGGCACTCGCTCGTGAAGTGGCCGATGTTCTGATGATAAGCACAGTATTTGTTCGGGTTCAGCTTACCTTTCTCTTGTCTTATCTTCCGCGGCTCTGACAACATCTCCCTGTCCTTAACGTTGTTGTACACAGCATCCACGGACATAGTAAGGACTTGACTCAATTTTTCTTTCAATTCAGCTCCATCATTGAATGACTTCATGTTCTTCGGAGCTTTGTATTCACTTCCTCCCGACTTCTTGTTAGACTTTTTTGGATCAGTCTTGTCTCCCATCTCTCGGTGTAAGGCCTCCTGCATCGAAACGTGAATTCCCGCTTTGTGTCTGAACTCTGTGTATGTTTTCGGGCAAGTTAGATGCATTTCCTTCCACAAATCAGTTCCTTTCTTTAAACCAGCCATCACTGCCACAATTTTCGTGTCCTCACTCACCATCTCGCCCTCCAGTAAGACTTTATCAAATCTTTCCAGAAATTGCTTGTCAGACTCCTCGTCTCCTTGCCTAATATCTGCCAGACGGTGTCTGTGGGTCAAGTAGGACCCGGCAGTTGAGAAGTGAGACAGAAACTCTTTGCTTAGCTGGGCAAAAGAGTTGATGGAGCCAGGAGCCAGTGCTGAAAACCATCTGTGCGGGCCATCTCCCAGGGTGAGTGGAAAATTTCGGCATTGCGTGGCGTCGGTCGCCCCCATTGAGATCATAAAACCCGAATACTTCGTCACATGAATACGGGGGTCCGACGTTCCCTCGTACAGATTGATGGCTGGGAACTGTGTCTTCTTCTGGATCGGTGCACTGAGGATAGACGGAGATAATGGTGAAGATGGGAGAATGGTTGATCCGACACCTCTCTGAGACTCCAACTGTTTCTGCAATTCTTCAATTGCTTTTCTCATTTCCTGCAACTCATTCGGGGGAGTTCTTCCGATGGAAGGCTGTTCATCGTGATTGGGTTCAGTGACCTCTTCACGATGCAGTCCCTTGCCAACGGGACGTTTTTCCTGAGTTGTCTTCCTAGCAGCGTTGCTAGCTCCATTTGGCCCTAGTCGGCCAAAAGCCGACCTCCGGATTCGGTCCTGCACTGATGGGCGAGCAGGATGGTGTGATCGCTCCTCATGCCTCCGGGATGATTCCCTCCTATTTGCATTCCTTGTTCCTAATCTCTCCAATGCACTGGTTCGAGACGTACTCTTGCTTGATTCATCTGCTCGACTCGGTGATGATTCTCCTCTGCTTCCTAGACGTTCGCTCAGTGGAGCCTTTCCTTTATTTCTGCGAACTTCCTCGCTGTCGGCTTCGTCCCGACGTGCATCTTCTCTCATTTTACTCCTTTGTTCGCCAGTACGCTCCTGCTCGCCTGTTCGTCTGGTCGTCACAGGTGCTCTTGACGGTCCTGCTATATGTCGATTTTGCAAGGATTGAAGAACAGCAATGGTTTTTGCTAGCTCTTCGGGATTTTGAGCAAGAGCTTCAACTTCTGGTGGAATCGTGTCAATAGTGACTTGTATATTCCTCTGCGAAGTTGCTCTCACTGTCCGTGCATGTCCTTCGGTGGAAGAAACCCTAGTTCTTGGTCTACGACTTGGAGATATACTTGAATGTCGTTCTTCTTGCGATCTAACCATCTTGGCTATCGAAATGTGGGTAAATAAGCAGATGGATGAAGTAATCTTGTACTTACAGGCACCTTTTCCAAGGATTACTAGCCTTGTGTGTGATTGTAAAGGTTTGAAAACCCTAGTTCATGCACACATGCATTGAAATCCTTAAAGTGTTGTAAATCTTTGTCCTCTTCGATTTTTTCTACAATCGAAGGTTCAAACCCTCCTTCTAGCGCCAATTGTTGATGACCTTTTCTAACTAAGAAGATTAGTGGTTGTTTTTCATCTAATGAAGATCACCAAACAAGAATCAAGATCATAGAATTTGGCTAAGTAAAGCTCAAAGAATAATTTTGCAAGAGTTTGGCTATTTTTTGAATTGTTCTCCCTTTTTCATGTACAAGAAGGGAGTATTTATAGACATACAAAGTGGCCATGTGTCACCATCTTGATGGCTTAACCATTGGATCTTTGCCAAGTGTTAGGACACTTGTACAACATCTACACTATTACTCATTGGATGAGTGCCAAGTGTTGGGACACTTGGACCATATCTAGGCTAGTGACTCTTGGGATTCCCCATGTTGTACTTGATCTTTGGCACTTCTGAGATGCTCTCGACGATGACCGGCTGCTCGATTGTACGTCTCTGTTAGATGTCATGGTCCTTTGCGTTCTGAGCTGTTCGCTCCTCGCTTGGGATCATTCTACAATGTTGCTCGCTCCATTACGTCCCTGCTCGCCCAAATTGACTTTAGCTTGAGCCGCTGGCACAGCTGTTCTTTGCAAGGCTGCTCGCCATAATTCTTGTTGTCGCATTAGTGCTTTTCTACAAAGCTGTTCGCCCTACGAATCTGCTAGCTCCGCTACAAAGCTGTTAGCTTTTTCCATTCATTATCCTGTTGTCAAGTTTAATGATAATCCTTCGTTGATTAAATGCAACGTTGTTCGCCTATCAACACACACAACTTTCAAACTTGCTTTGATCAAACCCATAAGACTTAATCACTTGATCAAAACACTGGTTCCAAGTACGCGATGCTTGCTTAAGTCCATAAATGGATCTCTTAAACTTGCATACGAGATGCTCTTGGCCTTTTTCAATGAAACCTTTGGGCTGTTGCATATGGATATCTAACTCGTCAAGACTTCCGTTAAGGCCAGCAAACACATAGAAAGAAAATACCATCTTATACGAGAAATCGTTAAGAGAGGAGATAAAGAGGTGGCAAATATATGCGTCGGGGACAACCTAGAAAATCCATTCACAAAGGGTCTGCCTCTGAATACATTCGAGAGACATGTGGTTGGAATGGGAGTCAAGACTATTGCCAATCTGCTTTAAGTATAAGTGGGAGGAATTATTAGGTTAGTGTAGGTTGACATGAGATGTCACATAGAGCTACTACACTAAGACATGCGTGATGTATACTAAAAAGCAGACTTTAAGTATAAGTGGGAGATTGTTGGAGTTATACGTGAAAGTATGCTTTTACTTTGTATAACTCGTGTATCAAACACTTGTTTATGAAAATAATTCTTTTATCGCATATGCTTTAGATATGATTGAATGTTGAATATTTATTGCAAACAGTTCATAATAGTACTAGTTACATTGTAGTTAATGTGGTGATACCCGATCACGGAAGATGACATTAACAGTTTCCTTGTAACTAAACGTACATTTTCACGACCTAGGTGGAATTGAACAATCCGCCGTGAAAGGTCGATGTGTAAGTCTCAGATTGGTCTGTCTTGACTAAGAGATTGCACTAGCATATTTAGTATGTGTTGAAGAGGACCTACAGCGAGGATAAATTCTTCTGTTCTGAAATGTGAAGAATTAGACCTCAGTGGTTGTTGATTTCTTAATCTCCGTCACTTAAATAGGACCGTGTGTGCTTAATGGTTACTGCTTTGATTCATGTTGGGTGAGAATCATTGTGACTTCGAACTTTGTGTCTTGGGCAGTAATATTAATCATACGACGATTGCTAAGATTTAATACGGAGAAACGTGTGCGAGTACGGCTCGTGTGATTAGTCCCCTTGGTGGGCTCAGAAGTTTTATCGTACCAAATCTTGCAAGTAAAGAATTAGTTTCTTCGGTACGGATAATAATGTTGAGCTGTCTTTACTCCAAGGTGAAATATATTAATTAATTTAGAGCTATTCAAAAGCTTAATTAATTAATGGACTTGATAATCTTAAACGCGCGAAATAATAATCGGGGGCCCATATTATCGTAATATGGATTAAGATGGATAGTGCAATATTAATTTATTAGTGGTAATAATTAATATTAATGGATTGAATTATATTGGGGCTCAATATTGAAATTCAGAAGTCCATTAGGAAGTCCAATCTTAGTTCTCCTTAAAGCCCCTCAAGTAGCCCATTAAGTAGCCCGATAATAATAAGGTGATTAAAATAAAAGAAAATTATTATTGCTGATTTTTATTAATAATTTTCGAAAATTAGGTTTAAGAGAGAGAAAAGATTTTGTTGATTTTCTTGGAAAGATATTATGAAAGACATGTATTCTTGGAATACAAGATTATCTCATAAATTCAAGAAGATCCAAATCTAGTATTCTATCTCCCTAAAATTCGAAAATTGCATATATTAGGAGGGTGAGATTTTTGTGGAATATTTTTTTATGGAGAAAAGAATATATGAGATATATTCAAGATTTCTTGGAGGTCAAGAAAAAGATTTTCTCTTCCCTTTTTTTCACCTAAATTTCTTTCATCCCTCACCTATATATAGGGGATGATTATTTCATCTCCAATTTACTTTTTCACAGCGTTGAAAAAAAAAATCAGCAACACTATTTTTTTTTCTTCCTTGTTATTTTAAATTGCTTGAAAGCACTTCCCACCGGTGATCAAGCAAGGCGAAAGGGAAATACTTGAGAAGTTCTTTGGGTTGGTAGCGCGTTCGTTATTGTCCCGTGATAATCAAAGGCCATATATACGAGAGGTACGTAGTCACATAATCTCTTAGTTTTTCCGCCATAGATTTTATGTGAATTAATTCAACTTGCATGATGATAAAATTGTTGTTGGAATTATTATTTGAATTAATTAGGATTAATTCATGCTAGTAATAATTATATTTAAATTCGTATTTAAATTTCATCCCGAATAGTTCCCGGGCACCCTTATTTTCCCAACAGACTATACATTTCATTTTATATTTTCTATAAATATAAAATCTCACTTTAGTTTTCATTCAGATTTACAGCCATAATCATCTTCTCTTTATTTTCTCATTCGTTGTCTACCGCATCGGACCACCGCTCCTTGATTTTCTTTATAGGTATAATAGTGATTTTTCCCTCTCTTCTTCTCTCACGACGTCGTCCCTCTTCTCTCAGGACATTCACGACTCGTTGCCTCCTCACAGATCTCTTCCCTCGAACCGCATCGGACCACTGCAGCCTCGAACATCATCGGAACATCGCACGCCGCCGCATTGGGTAAGATATCAATTTTTTAAATCTAATTGAATCACAGTTTTTTTCTTACATATATATGGATAAATCATCGGTATGTCGATCCCAACTCAGAGCACCACCACCACCGTACCGGAAACGGTCTCAAGACCCCAATTTATCAAGATAATTTAGAAATCGATGGATGGAGATTTTTTCTTTAATTTTTTTAGAAGTTATGTATTTGTAAAATATAGAGTTGTTATTTCTCTATAGTATACTATAAATCTGAATAAAATTTAATCAATGGAAACAAAATATTTACGTATAATATGAAATATTCTTTTAAATAATAAATTAATGCAAGCAATTATATTTTTACTGTTGAATAATTTTTTTTAGGATTTTTTTTCTTTTTTGCAACATATTGATATATGTGAAATTTATAAGAGGAAATTCGAAAATTTTTGGAAAAGATATTTTCACCGAAATAATGTATAATAAAAAAAAAACATTGCAACCAAATAAAATATCGTGCCTTCAATAATAGATTGTAATAAAAAGCTTTGTTTTTGGATAAAATTATGCGGCCAAAATAGGCTATTACACTGCAAAATATAGATATTATTTTCTAGACTAAAATTTCAATTTTCCTTTTATATTTTTTTAATATACAAATATTAAAAGAGTATTGTAATTGATAAATAAGTAAAAGGTTGGTATATCTTATATAATTACTGCATATATTTTTTCTTAAAATATGTGGAATAATTTTTTTTATGGATTATAGTGTTGGCCAAAAGAAAAAAAGAAAGAAAGAAAAAAAACATTAAAGTTTCTTTACTAACAATTTAAGTATTATAACTTTAAAAATATATTACTCTAAAATACAATAAATCTGAATATATTTTAATCAATGGAAACAAAATATTTACATATAATATAAAATATTATTTTAAACATTATATTAATGCAAACAATTTTTTTTTTCACGGGTTTCTCCTCTTAGATATTTTGAAATTTATTTTTACAAAATATTGATTGATGTAAAAATTTTGTAGGAGAAAATTGAAATATTTTGAAAAAAGATATTGTCACCAAAATAGTGTATGATACCAAATAAATCTTGCCACAAAATATAATATCTTGTCTTCAATAAACAAAATATTTACGTAAAATATGAAATATTATTTTAAACATTATATTAATACAAGCATATCTTTTTTCACGGTTGAAATTTTTTTCTTCTTGGATATTTTAGAAAGTTATTTTTGCAAAATATTGATAGATGTGAAATTTGTAGGAGGGAATTGAAATATTTTAGAAAATATATTATCACCGAAATAGTGTATGATGCCAAGAAAGTCTTGCAACCAATTATAATATCTTGCCTTTAATAATATATTGTAATACAAAAGTTTATTTTTGGATAAAGTTATATTGTCAAAATAAACTATTAAACTGTAAAGTACATGACAAATTGTTATATGAAATATTCTACGGATTTAAGATCCGTAGAATAACTCATATTAAAACTCGCGGGTTTTCTCACTTATCCAAATATTAACAATTTTGCTTTTATCCCAGCGCACAAGATTCATGGGTCTCTACCCCCCCCCCCCCCCACCCCAATCCCCCAACCAATTTCCCCCCATACCGAATTCCCTCAAACCCCAAACCTCAAACCCTCACCGCCCAAGTCTGCAAACCCCAAACCTCAAACCCTCACCCACCCCCCCCCCCATCCTCTCTTTCCCCACAGCCTTCCCCAACCCCAATTCTGCCTTCGGCAGTCTCATTTTCATCCCTATTTCAAAAATTAATTTTTCTATTCTTTTTCATCTCAACATTTTTCTGCAAATCAATCCCTAATATATTAATCTGGACATAAAAATTTCATAATAAATTTTGCACGTCACCTGTTCGATCTAATGCCTCAAAAAAGTTCCTGAAAATTTGTATTACTATTGGAGTAAATGTGTGTTACTATTGGAGCAAATGTATGTTACGATTGGACCAAATGTGTGTTACTATTGGGACAAACGAGTGTTACTTTTGGAGAAAATGTGTGTTACTAAAAATATATGTTACTATTGGAGCAAATGTGTACTAAAAATATGTGTTACTATTGGAGCAATTGTGTGTTACTATTGGAGAAAAAATGTGTTACTAAAAATATATGTTACTATTAGAACAAATGTGTGTTACTGTTAAAGGAAATATGTGTTACTATTGAAGCAAAGTGTGTTATTATTGGAGTAAATATGTATTATTGCAAATGTGTGTTAATGTTAGAGTACATGTATGTTACTTAAAATAAGTGTTACTATTGGAGCAAATGCGTGTTACTTTTAGAGGAAATTTGTGTTACTATTGAAGTAAAGTGTGTTAATATTATAGCAAATGCTTATTACTGCAAATAGGGATTAAAGTTAGAGTAAATGTGTGTTACTAAAAATATGTGTTACTACTGGAGCAAATGGTGTGTTACTGTTAGAGAAAATATGTGTTACTATTGAAGCAAAGTGTGTTCATATTAGAGTAAATGTGTATTACTGATTAAAAATAGAGTAAATTTGTGTTACTAAAAATATGTGTTACTATTAGAGCAAATGATGTGTTACTGTTAGAGGAAATATGTGTTACTATTGAAGTAAAGTGTGTTAATGTTATAACAAATGTGTATTATAACAAATACTAGTGATCGTAAATCCCGTGCTTCGCACGGCCGAAATTTGTTACATTATTTAAACTATAATAATTAATTATCAAATTTTTATTATAAAACTAAAAATCTACAAATTTTTTTAAAAAATATACCTAAATTTTTTCTTGAACTCAAATTATGATACTTTTCGTTAAATTTTTCAAATTTCATTTATAATATTCAATACTTAAAACAGTTTAATGATAAGTTTATCATTAATCATTTTCATATCAAACTTACTCCTGGGATAGGATATAAATTGGACCTATCACACTAACATTGTAATGCAAGTGTATTTAAATTTGTATTATCTAATTCCACGAGACAATCTCACGCAATTTTAAGTTATAGTTTAAATACTTTAAATAATAATCTACAATATAATTTTTTTTATATATAATACCTTTTCTTTAAAAAATAATAATTAAATGTCACGATAACACATGAGAGTAATTTATTATTGAATATTTGTAAAAAAATAATTTTATTGATTAAAAGAATGAGATGACACTACAAATAATTAAAAAAAGTTAACCATTTTTCTTAACTACTTAAAAACTACTTTTTTCTTAAACTACAACCCCTACCCACTCTTCATGCGGAAGTCATTTTCATCACTACTCGTGCTTCGCACGGAAGATATATTTACAATTTTTTTAACTATAATAATTAATAAATTTTAATTTAATGCTAAAAATATCAACTCTTTAATATAACTAAACAATTTACTTTTTTTTTATAGCAAAATCATTATCATTAAAATAATTTTTTTTAAATTAGAAAAATATATATACATGAAAAAAAATAAGTGCATCACTAAAACAGATTCTCGTAAAAAATTTAAATAGTAAACAAATATTTGAAGAATTTGCATTTTTTACATTAAAATAACTATTACTTTTAAAATAGATGTAATTTTTAAGGGATTCAAAATAAAATAATTAATAGTAATTTAATTATATACCAAATATATATGATACATTATTTACAAACTTCCCATAATCTTAATTTGTTATTAAAAACACCTACAAATTATTTCCGTCAAAAAAAAAAACCTACAAATTAGTTTGAATTTAGAAGAGGACGTGACTATATAAACCTTTGAAATTCTTAAACATAACCCGGAATACTTTTAATTTAAAATACATATATGTTAAATGACAATATTATTATTAACTGATTTTATTCATTTACCCTTTAAACGAAATCTTACCAGATTTATATACACTTGATACTTAATTATTTGACCTTCGATCCTTATGCCCTTAGAATACCTTAAAGTAAGGTAAATGGTAGATCCATAGTCAATACATATAATATACACTAATTCTAATATATTCCTATTAAATAGTAGTAATGACATCCTCTGACAAAAAAATTATTGTAAAAATTAAGATTGCATAATTGTTATGCATTAATAAATAATACAAATGATTTGTGTACATATATAAAATAATGCGTATAATAAGTGAAAATTAAAGTAGAATTATTAACAAAACTATCCACTCCATTCATTTTAAAAATGTCCTATTTTATCCAAAAAAAAAAATGGTATTCTTTTTTAATTGTCACTTTATTATACCCATACATTTGTTATGGAAAAATTGCACTTTAGGTCCCACGAGAATGAGTGCAAAATACTTTTGGTACCTAAGTGCGAAATTAGTCCCTTTTTTTTTTTTGTAGTTTCGGTCTCATATGTTAATTTTCAAGACTAAAACTGCAAATTGCCCTATTCTCGTGGGACCAAAACTGTAAATTATTCTGCGACCAAAACTGCAATTTATTCATTTTCTTGGGATCAAATATACAATTTATCCTGTTGTCTTGGGAGCAAAAGTGTCAAAAAATTACGGGACTATAAGTGCCAAAAGAATAACCATTCTGAAATGAACACATACTCTTGAGACCAAAAGTCCAATCCATTTATTACAATCTTACTTTTCCACCAATCCAACAAATTGATAGTATAAACAATCAACATCCAGGATTAAGAAAATGAGAATATTAATGGTAAACATGTATATATGAGTTTTTTTTTTTTAATGTGAAAGAAAATAAACATTTCATTTTTAAGTATATGACATCTACATAATGAAAATGTGTAAATTATCATGCGACAGAGGAAGTAACAAATAATATTTCCCCCATCCCAATGGTATTTGCATACTTGAGATTACATGTGCATTAAGAAAAGAAGTAAAGTAGAAGCATATGAGCAAATATGTGTATATTATTGTTAATGTGCATGCAGAATTAATATTTTCTTTAGGTATTGTGTATATTTTTGTGGGAAGTCCAAATAAAAAAGTGTACATATTCTTTTGAGATGGATGAAGTAATTAATTAAAAGAATGTAATTTTGCAAAAAGATTCGGAATTCGCACGAAGGATATTTTCCTTTTCAAATCTTTTACTATAACTAAAATTAATTTTTATTGATAAAAAAATTACAATTTGATTTTTTTTTAGATATACCTATACTTTGAGCGTTTTGTTTTTTTTCATAACAACAATTTAAATGTAATCATTAATATATTTTTTTATCTTTTATGCTTTACAAATGTAAAAATATTTCAAACAATGGTTTATCACAAATTTTTTAATACAATATTTTTTAATTGTATGGTATATTTGGTTCAAGCTGCAGGGAGAATACGAAATCCATGAATAGTAAAAAGAAAATTTGACCTTTGTATATATTTTGTTTATAAAATGTAGTAGAATATGTTTTGAGAAGAATATAGTGAAAAAGTAGGAGATGAAAACATTACTCCCTCCGTCCATGAAACTTTTACCCTTTATTGTTGAATACAAAATTTAATGAAAATTAGTATTTTATTAAAAAAATAGATAAAGTAAGGCTATTGTGTGGGGTATTGTGGGATCCAACTATTTGTTTGTGGGTGATGTTTATTTAAAAAGAAATAGTTAAAAAATTGATGGACAATCCAAAAAGGAAAAATGAGTAAAAAATTGGTGGACGGATGAAGTATTATATTGAGAAAAATAAAAGTGTTAGTTATTGAGAAAATAAAAACAAACAGGTTAGGACTTTGATGGATTTTGAAACTTAGCTTGTATAATTTCAAAACAAACATAGTTTGACTTGTGTAATCCTTAAATTGGATCTTGGAGGCTTAAACCAAATATATCATGAACAACTATTTATTTTATTATGACCAATTTATTTATTTGTTGCGGATGTGTCACTATTATTTTAATCTAATTACTTAAATTTGTTTAATCTAATTAATTGGTTACTATTGTAATTGATTATGTTAGGAAACTATTGTAATTGATTACCTTTCAAAAAAAAGTTATGAAAACGCTTCATAATAAGCTTAACATGAAATAGATTTATAGTATCATTAATTTTCATCAGAAGTATCATTAAAACTATCAGGTATCATTAGTCTAAGTACCCCTGATGAGATTAATGATACTCCCTATGAGATACTTTAAAATATTTTCATGATAATTTTATCATGAACTATTTTCATATAATAGTTTGCCTAAGAAAAATTTAAGTTTAGTCAATTTTAAATCAAACCATCTCATAAAACCTCGAGAAAAAAAAAAAGAGATAATGTAAGAGAGTATATGTATTACAGGTTAGGACATTGATGGATTTTGAAACTTAGCATGTATAATTTCGAAACAAACATAGTTTGACTTGTATAATCCTCAAATTGGATTATGGAGGCTTAGACCAAATATATCATGAACAACTATTTATTTTATTATGACCAATCTATATATATTCGTGTCCGATGTGTCACTATTATTTTAATTGATTTTTTAAATTTGTTTAATCTAATTAATTTAGTGATAAGAAACTAAAACAAATAAAAAAATTATATGAAATTTATAACTTTAAAACTTACCTCGTGAAATGGATTAAGAAGTTTTGTTTCATGATTTAATGAGAGGTGAAGATTACAACTTACATATAATTTAAAATAATTAACCAATTTAATATTTATTACCCAAACTCAAATGACACTTAAATTAAGTGGCATGCATGCTCTAAATGACACTCAAATGCATACAAATAGAATTTACTAATTATATCCTATAATCTCGTGCTTTAACATTTCATCAGCTTTTAATATCACAAGATTAATAAAAATTAGGATAAAAAATTAGTCATTTTACACCAAATAAATTCCTACAATCTTGCTCACGTATCTCTTTTCTTTTAATATTTCATTAATTTTTAATATCAAGAGATTACTAATTAAAGTAGCATTAAGAAAAATTTAAGTTCAGTCAATTTTAAATCAAGCCATCTCCTAAAATCTCGCTTATTTACTTTTAATATTTTATTAACTTTTAATATAAAATAATTACTACTCCCTCCGTCTCAGATCAGTTTTCACAGTACACTATGCATCCTTTAGAAAGACCTCTAAATTACATCTTATTCCACTAATAATTACGCACAAAAATACATTTTTTTTTGTTTCATTCACTTAAATGGAACAATATTTCATCATAAAATAATTATTTTATCCATCTAAACACTACAAATCAAACCTCATAATAAAGTCTTAAAATGTCAACTGTGAAAACAGATTTGGGACGGAGGTAGTATTAAACACAGGATAAAGAAACCTCTGTCATTTAAATCAAATAAATTCCTATAGTTTGACTTATTCACATAATTTTCGCCAATTATATCAAAAGTTACCTAATAAAAACAGGATTTTAGAAAAAAGATTAAACCATTCCTATGATCATGCTTATTTCCGTAATTAATAAATTCAACGAAATAATTAATAAAAAAATTGATATAAGTAATCTATATAATTCGAATTTAATAGTTTGATCCTGTAATATATCTAAATTTTATGGAATTCAGTGGGAAAACCTGTCTAGTTTGATCCTATATATATTTATATAAACCATTTCTCATTTAATTTTTCTCTCTAGCAGGAACTATGGATGCTGCTTATTATGGAGTGACATATTTCTTTCACAGGACTTCATCATGAAAAGATGGTGAATATTTTGGAATAATTTGTTCCTCTGATACATTTGTAGCATGGAGTCATATACTATTACATCTCTCGTTTACAAAGCAAAACATTATTACAGATGGGTTAAAAGAATCGAGAAGAATTCTCGTTTAAGCCTTACACAGCAACGGGCGTGGCTTCGGCAAGAGCAAGAACACCTGACAGCTCTTTGCCTTCCAACAGCTCCAAACTGGCACCACCACCAATTGATATGTGGCTCACCACATCAGCAACTCCGACAACCGCAACTGAGTCTCCACCACCAATAATCGCCGTCTCTCTCTTCCCACTGAGTTCAGCTAATTATCTGGAAAACATGTAATACACAAAATTAAACATGCGACATATACATCTATACCCCAATACAGAAATACAAAACCGGTCAGAAAAAAAAAAGGAACAAAAATAAAACAGATTGAAAACGATCGTTTACAATAGAATAATACGACCATTACAACATCATACAATGCACACCCGAACGAAGACCGCGACAAAAATCCCCCGTACATGACTAAACCTTCGAAAATTAACAGTCACTCCCGTACCTAAATTTACAGTTCTAAAGAAATAAGATAAGAAAGCAAGAGCAGATTGATTCGAGCAACACAACAATGAGTGATATATATAGTACATCACACCATTAAAGCAATAGCTGAAAAATTGGAATCAAATTAAAAATAAAATAAAAAACATTCCATACTGATATAGCAATAAAGAATGAACGGTCGAGATCAAAACGTAGAAAACTGATCGACGTACCAAAACGTTTCCCGCCGAAATCTAAAATAGGCAGTGTAGTTTGTATTATATATTTATAGATGTGTTAATGTTTGAGCAAAAAAATGTATTTGATGCTAGAGCAAATGTAAGTTATTGTTGAAACAAATATATTTTAATATATAAAACCATAAATTTAAATTTAAAGGGATGAGAAATAAATTAAAAACACATACTTAATCTTGTAAAAATATATATTTGTCATTATTATTATTTTAAAGTAGAAAAAACTTGTTTTTTAATGACTTGTAACACACATTTGCCCATATTGTAACATACATTTTGCCTATACTGTAACATACATTTTGCTTATATTGTAACACAATCTGGGAGCGAAAATGTGTATTATTGAAAATGTATGTTAATGTTGGAGTAAAAATGTATTTGAAGTTAGAGCAAGTGTATGTTATTGTAGGAGCAAATATATTTTAATGTATAAAACAATAAATTTAAATTTAGAGGGATGAGAAATAAATTAAAAACACATATTTGATCTTGTAAAAATATATATTTGTGATTATTATTAATTTAAAGTAGAAAAAAACTGTTTTTAATGACTTGTAACACACATTTGCCCATATTGTAACATACATTTTGCATATCCTGTAACACAAACTGGGAGCGAAAATCCTGGAACATGGCCTGCGCGAGATTTTGGAAAAAACCCTCCAAATCCGACCCGACCCGGCCAAGATCCACGATTTTTTCCTGGAGCGACCCATTTTCAATATTTGCCTATTTTAGATATATTTCACATATGAAATATTTCACATGAGTGTTGCCCAAAGTACATATATTCTTTTCTACACTAAAATTTTGGTTTTTCTTTTATATTGTGTTAACATACAAACATTAAAATAGTATTGTAAATGATAAATAAGTAAAAAGGGTTGTTATATGTTATATAATTAATGTATATATATATATTTTTTGTTTTTTAAGTATGTAGAATAAATTTTTCATGGTTGAAAAATTATAGTGTTGGCCAAAAAGAAAAAAATACATTAAGTTTCTTTACTAACAATTTAAGTACTTTAAAAAGTATCTTACTCTAAAACACAATAAATCAGAATATATTTTACTCAATATAAATAAAATATTTACATATAATATGAAATATTATTTTAAACATTAAATTAATGCAAACATTTCTTTTTTCATGGTTGAACTATTTCTTTTCTTAGATATTTTTGGAATTTATTTTTATAAAACATTGATAGATGTGAAATTTTTAGCAGGAAATTGAAATATCTCGGAAAAGATATTGCCACTGAGATAGATTCTCAAAAAATATTGCCACCAAATATAATATATTACAATCAATAATAGATTGTAACACAATCTTTTATTTTGGATAAAATTCTACCTGCAAAATATAAGTTTAAACAGTAATATAAATATTATTTTGTAGAGTATGATTTTGATTTTTTAAACTTTTTTTTTTCAAAATATTTGTATATGTGAAATGTCTAGCAGGGAAATGTCTAGGAGACAAAATGAATTTAAAAAAAAAAAAAAAAAAACTAAGATTGACACTTAAACGTCAATTCTAATTGTTGTATTGTGTATTATAAATATTAACACATTAATCAATTGTTCTCACACAATTATCTACACAATATTTCATTTTAACTATGTCATCTTTTTATTTCAAGTGTTATCTTTATATTTGAAATGTGTGATTCTACCTTTAGAGTTAAAGTTTTACGTTCGATTGTTATTCTATCTTCATACCATTGGGGAAAATTGGGCATGCAACTATACAACAAAACATAATTTTAAGTAATAATGTGTTTTACTAATTTGAGACTGAATATTTAAATTAGTGAATATTTTTTAAATTTTCTATTTGTTCATGTTTAATATTTTTTATTGTTCGTTTTTTAATTACAATTTTAATATTATATCAAAATTACAAGATATTTTTTTAAAAATTAATATTTATAATTTGAAATAATAATAAAAAAAAGTCAATCCGCGAAATTCACGGGGTACGCACTAGTTTATATATAAAAATGTATCTACTCCATCCTTCCAATTTTACTATGTCTATATTTTTGTTTGTTATTACTTGTCATATGGTAAAGGGTATTATGAGGTATTGTGAGATCCATATGTGACTAAAGTAATTTTCTATGAAAAATATGATACTTACAAAATCTCATAATACCCCCAACATATGATAATAAATAACATGTGTTGGTCCCGGTACAAGACTGAGGAGTACGTGTATGGGGGGGGAATACACGTATACCAATTTTTTCAACCTTAAAGCTGACTGAGTCCTCTTTACTCAGAGTGGTAAAGAACTAGGATCTGATAACACACCTACTGACTACACTTCGTGCGGGTCAGTTGGCTAACTATCAGTTCAAGTTCAGTGCGGAAATGTTTGAGCCCTGAAAGTTTAAAGTCTTGTTTAGTTTGCTTTCTGAAAAACTTGTTTTACTCAATTCTGAATAGTGTTTAGTAGGGCAGTGCTCTTTTGAAGATCAGCCTGATTGATTCAGGCCTGATAAACTTGAATGCAATGAATGAACGAATAATATGGCAAGTATGCACAATATCAAAGCAGTAAAAACACAAGGAGTTTAATGTGGTTCAGAGTCTCAAGCTCCTACGTCCACGGCCTGACTTAACAGGAAATCCACTCAAGGGATTCTTGTTTTTAACGTGTCAAGGTGCACCAAGACCAGCTATCCTCACTGATCTATACAACTCCACTTACTAACGCACTAACTGACTTACTCCCAACAAGCCTAACTTAGGGTTTTGGTTTCAGTTTGGATTCCAACTAAGTTGAGATTATCCTTACAAGGCAAAGCTATGCTAAGGATTGGTTAATCTCTCTAAGCTTAAGATAATGCTATCTAGCTCTTGGAATACAGAATAACTCTCGGTTGCTAAGAAACACTTGGGAAATTTAGATGGTTTCGAGTGCTTCTCTTAGAGATTGAATGCTTTGAATGCTTGAGAGTTTGAGTAATTTCTAGCTTGGAAATTTCCCGTAACCTTGAATGGGTTCAAGGTCTTCTGTATTTATAGGTGATTTGAAAAACTATCCGTTGGAGAGATAGCCTTCGAGTCATCTATGTAGAGTGGCTTCAAACAGACATATCTTCATGCAGCAGCCGTCCTTGCATGGATTTGGTATTTGCATTAAATGCCCATTAAATGCTTGCCCGTTGAAATGTGCAGTCTGAATTCAGTCTTCATGTCAGGTTCCGTACGTGCGTGTCCTTCTCGGATTGGTCCACGTCATCAAGTTGGTGAGAATGTCAGAACTTATTCCTGAGCTTCAGGCTTGTCTATTTAAGTTCATTTTGTCTTGAGCCCACCAGTCTTGTCCTGACGCTGAAATTCCTTTTGCATTGCTTGGCTCTACTCCAAGTCTTCCCAAAAACTCAGTGACATCCTGTTCCCTTCAGGATTGAGTGAGTAATGACCTCAGGGTCATACCCTTCATCACTGACACTTACTCAGTCAGCTTAGAGGACTGCCATAAGTTCAGGATGGTGCTCTTCGTCTTCAGGCTCTGAGTCTTGATTGTCTCCAGTGAGTTCTCCTCTCACTGATTACCTGTGAAGTGTAGAATGACTAAGTACTAATCATAACCAAGACTAGCCTGACAAAGACAGATTAAGGCAAACATCTTTTCAGGGGCTTTGGGATCTTAATCAAAACTGACAATATCCCAACAATTCCCCCCTTTTTGATGATGCCAAAACACTGAAAAGATCCTAAAAAACATTTAGAGGAAATATGAAGAACCTATCTATAAGATAAGACAGTGTTAGAGCAATTCTTGATAAAGTACATAATTTAAACAGCAACCAAAAAGACAATGAGTTTTTGTCTATGGGCAAAAGTAATAGACTTCATTGATTGATGTGGAAATGGTTACAATGAATCTAGTCTATTACAGAGAAGCCTGTGAACACCTAGACTAATCTCATTTCAGGTTTGAGTCCATATCCTGCATAAACTCTTGCCTTCAGCTCGTCAAGTCTTCTAGGTTGGTTCACGTATCCTTCAGCTTTGTCTATCTTCAATACTTCTATCATGATGGCCTTTGTGTCATGCTTTTGAGTTCCAGGAACTAAGGGAGGAGCTCGAATGGTGAACTCAGGAGCCTTCACTTGAACTTGAGCTGCATCAGCCTCCTCCAAGATCTTTTGGAATAGCTCAGGATGATTGTCCATCATGTAGTCAGTGAAGTGGGCATTGATATCCTCAGTGTCGCCCCACTTCTTCACAACATACCACAGTCTAACAAATTCATCCCTTGCATCAATCTAAAACTCATTCAATGTCTCTGAGACGAACTCATCGACAAAAGCTTCCCTTATTCCTGATTCTGGCCTACTGACTTGAAGAATTGTTGATTTCCTAACTGTTGGCTTCTTCCTGTACTTCCTAGGCTCAGGCTTTGCCTTCTTCCTCCTTAGCAAGCTGATCACTGTACCATCCAGTTCTCGTTGTTGAATCTCAGTGATATCAGTCAGCTTCTCAACCTTTTTCTACAAGATGCGCATCTTCTCCTTCTGAGCAATTTCAGCTCTGCGCATAGCCTCAGATTTCTCAGAGTGATCTCCCCATACTTCAGCACATAGCTCCGCCACCAAGATGCGCATCTTCTCCTTCTGAGCAATTTCAGCTTTGCGCATAGCCTCAGATTTCTCAGAGTGATCTCCCCATGCTTCAGCACATAGCTCCGCCACCAACTCCCCTGAGTAAGTGATGGGATTCTTCCTTGAGCTCATGGGAGATGATCTCTGAACTGGCTCAGGTTGTTGCTTGGAAGGTTCATCAGTCTTTGCCTTTGTTGCCTCCGCCCTCAGCTTGGCAACAACTTCCTCTCCTTCCTTCTCCACTGCCGCTAACCTAGCTGACTTCCT
Source organism: Ballota nigra (assembly GCA_947034835.1). NCBI lineage: Eukaryota > Viridiplantae > Streptophyta > Magnoliopsida > Lamiales > Lamiaceae > Ballota > Ballota nigra. The sequence goes on along the minus strand of OX344720.1, from coordinate 82,459,083 downwards.
CACCCTTAGTATATTCCCTTCAGGATTGGCTTCAGGGTCAGCTAGAACGGTCTCACCTTGGTTGACTGCCTCCGATGCCTCAGGGCGGGATCTTTTCTTCTTCTTTTCCCCTTTTTTGGCATCATCATTGGCCTGGGATGGGAATGCGTCAAATCCACTGTTGATTACGAAGGAGGCTAGGGAATGGACATCATTAATTCCCTCCTTCAATAATTCAACTCCCATCGAAATTCCAGTTCCTGCAAAAGAAACCGAACTGATAGCAGCATTGACTTTCTTCTCAAAGACCTCCATAGAGAGTTGGAGACTTTGTTCAGCCTTGGTGATCCTTTCCTCCACCTTCAAGGACTCACCGCTGACTCTGCTGGCCTCAGTTAGTATCTTTGCCGACTCCTTAGTGGCCTTTGCCAAAATGTCTGCCACTGACTGAGAGGTGCGATCCAACTTCCCTGACTCCAGCTCCAGTTTGGACGCTGAGTCCTTCATGGCCTGAGTGACAATAGCTCCAGTCTGAACTGCAAGCCTGTCAACTGCCTGATTCAACTTCTCATCCCTGATCGCATCCCTCTCATCAAGTTTCTTGAGAGTGTTCCTGAGCATCTTCTTGGTGCGCTTCCTCTCATTCCTCACTGACTTGGCCGTGTCAGTCATCGTCCTCTTTAGCAAAATCAGCTCCCTGTTGGCAAGGGTGTTGTAGGCTGACTTTGTCCACCTGATGTGTTTTGCCAGGGCCTTGGAGTCTTCTTCTTTTTCAGCTCGTAGCCTCATTACTTCCTCCTGAAGTTCAGCTAGATTTTCTATGGTTTTCTCCTGCTTGACCTCCACTATGCTTGTGAATTCAGCACGGCCGACCCCAGTTATTATCACATCTGCATCATCAACGGCCTCATCAGTGATTGACTGCTTTCCCTTGTCAGCCCCTGCAGCATCAGTCCCTTCTTCAAGGTGCACTGAAGGCAGTTGTGAAGTAGTCATAGCCGTCTCCTCAGGCTCAGCTAAGTTATCTTGAACCTTAGGAACAAGTCCCTCGGAACTGAGAGTCTCCTTGGATGCCTCAACATCTTCCTCTCTTGTCTCAGGGCAGGGAATCCCTTCATCGACAGATGTCTCATTGGCAGCTGAGATGTTCAAAACATCCTCAGCCACTGGTCCACCCTTGGCACCAATGTCCTTATCACCTCCCCCCTGAGCCTGAGGCTCAGAGATCATCTCATCAACCTCCTGTGCAGTCTCCTCCACTGCCTTCTCCATGTCTCCACCCTGAGCTTCATCATCATCCTCATCATCCTTCTCTTCATCAGACCGGATGTCTGCCTTGCTCTTGGACATCATATCAGCCACTAACTGCTTCAGGTTGTCAAAGTTCAGAAGTTGAAGCCAGCTAGTCAGTCCAAAGAAGGAGCAAATCTTGGCTTCTTCAGTCTCCCAGTGCTCCCAGCCACGAGCGTCTACTAGCAGATGTTGCTCCTACATGTTTGATTGTTTGAAGTCCAACCAAACCTTGAGCTCAATCACATACGCCAGCAACTCATTGTATTTGTACAGCCCAGGCCAGCACTTTCCTGCCCATTCTGTGGCGTTCCCCCTGAGAGTGTTCTCCAGAATCCCACCAGCCATGTGTTCATCTAATTCCTCCTCCTCCACTTCAAGGAATTCATCCTCTTCAGCTGAAATGGATTTGGGACAGTCCTTGGGATTGGGGTATGAGGGAAAGTCTGTGGGGTTTGGAAGATTTGGCTCGGCTGACTGGTCAGGCTCATTCGTAGGTGAGTTTGATGGCACTGACTCAGTAGGATGATTTGGCTCTGTTTGGGGTGTTTCAGTGGGTCGGGTAGTAGGGTCAGGGTTGGAAGGTATTTGGGTTTCAGGGTGTGGGGATGTTTGAGTGGGTACTGTCTCAGGCTGCAACAACTCAGCCATCTCGACAGATTTTCTCACTTCCTCCAAGTCAGAGGCTCCAGGAGAGCTTGACTTCTCCCTCTCACTCACCTCAGGCAGTTTCTTAGCAGGGGACCTTTTTATTCCCTTCCTAAGCCTCTTTAGGGGCCTCTCTCCCTGATTACCCTCCTTCCTGACGTCATCGTCTGTTCCCTCAGCCTCAGACCCGGCCTTCTTGGGATCAGACTCAGTCCCTGATTTCGTGCTCTTCCCTGACAGCACGATTTTCACCCTCTTCTTCTTCTCAGCCTTTTCCGCCTCAGGCTGCTCCACCTCTTCAGCTGCAACCTCCTCACCGTCCTTACTCATCTCATAGAGGTCATCTACCCGTTTAATGAGACTGGTTGCCACTCTCTTGGCCTTACCAGCTGGCTTTTTGGCCTGACCCTTTGTTTTTGCATTGGGATCAGTCAGCCCTAGCACTGAATAGGTATCACTTAGTGAGGAAAACATTACCTTCTTTGAGGAGAGACTGTCCTCAAAATCGAAGGTATACCCATGGAAGGCATGAGCAATCAGGATGGACATCCTCGTGCCGAATGGCAAGATGGCATTGACGGATATGTGCTTCTTCTCCTCATCTCGCTTAAGCTTGTCCAAGCCAGCCTGATGGAGTTGATCAAGGAAGAACTGCTCCCAGTTCGCTTCCACTCCATCAGCAATTGCTCCCATGAGTCTCAGCTTGGGCAGACTCAACTGCTCGTGAGAGCCAGTTGCACCCATCACTATCTTGGACACCAAATCCACCAGCGCTCTGTACTCAGGCTTCAGAGTATTCTTGTTCTGACGAGCCTTGAACTCTGATGACCCAGACTTGGTCCATTTCCCAAGAAGTTCTCCCTCCGAGTTCTCCTTATAAGTTCTTGTGTTGATGCCTGAGAAAGGCAACTTGAAGACTTCCCTCACCGCCCTCCTGACATCAATAGTGACCACCTCTGAGTTGTAGAGAGGTTCGTCGTCGCCGTCCTTCCCTCCCGTCGGCTTAAGCGCAGTCACATTCGTATAAATCTCCCCCTTCCGTAAGAACATATTTAAGTATACTTCCACAACTGTTCTTGGGAGCACGGAAATGGGGCGGGTGGTGAAGTATGTTTCCAACCCAGCATCGGAAATCCACTTGAATACTGGTTTGATTTCCTCAACTGTGAGACAGATACCTTCCATGGAGATGACTTGCTCCATGTGTATCAGTTTCTTTTCGACAACGTCTATGATCTTGTCGGTTGTCCAGTTGGAATCAAGGAATGCCATTGTTTTGAAAGGAGATTTTTGAAATTTCTGTGTTTGAGCAAGAGAAAACTCAGTGTGCAGATTGTGCATTGTGTTTGCGTAAAAACCTCAAATGGCACTCTTGATTGATAAGACTAAGTCAGTTACTCAAACGTGGGGTTGAGATTGATCCCTGAATTCGAAAGGTTTTGAAATGGAGGGCCAGGATTAATCTCAGCTTCAATCAAACCCCATGTCAGTCATATTCCGTATAAAACGGACACGTATATGAAAAAATAACTGTAGCATTAAATGCTCCGTGCGCGTGGGTTTTAAATATGAAAAGGCGCGCTTTTAATGAAAACGGAATGCATTTAATAAAGATTTTCAGGACGAAGGACTCAGGGAGACGCTTGATATTCACAGGAGTCAGGTCAGAACTCATACCTGTCAGGGAGACATTGTAGCACCCTGATACCTCGCTGAGTTGAGTCTGGCCTGAGTTCCCCCTAGAACCCTACACTGACTGCTCTCCCGGATCTAAGAGTCCTAACTCCACTGACAGTTCCATAAACCTTGCTTCAGCCAAAGGCTTAGTCAAGATGTCAGCTCTTTGCCTGTCAGTGTGAATCTTCTCCATCCTAATATCTTTCTTCTCCACATGATCTCGAATGAAGTGATGCCTAATATCCACATGCTTGCACCTTGTGTGAAGCACTGGGTTCTGAGTAATTGCTATTACATTATTGTTGTCACAATAGATTGGAACCTGGTTAGCAAATACTTGGTAGTCCCTCAACTGTTGCCTCAACCATAAAATCTGAGCGCAACAACTACCTGCAGCCATATACTCAGCCTCAGTTGTGGATGTCGCCACTGAATTCTGCTTCTTACTAAACCACGAGATCAACCTACTTCCCAAAAACTGACATGTCCCTGAGGTTGATTTCCTATCAATCCTACAACCTCCATAATCTGCATCTGAATAACCTGTCAGTTCTAAGTTGTCATCTGAAGGATACCATAGTCCCATATTGACTGTCCTTTTCAAATACTTAAGTATCCTCTTAGCAGCCTCCAAACGACTTCTATTGGGATCAGACTGATACCTAGCACACACACCAACTGCAAACGTAATGTCAGGCCTACTTGCAGTCAGGTACAACAAAGAACCTATCAGCCCTCGATACTCAGTCTGATTCACTGAAGTCCCTTCAGTGTCAGGATCCATCTTCCAATTTGTGTTCATTGGGATCCTGGCTGGATTGCTGTTCTGAACACCAAACTTTTGAATCAAGTCTCTTGTATACTTGGCCTGATTTATGAAGATATCTTGATCAGTCTGCTTGACCTGCAATCCTAAGAAGAAGTTCATCTCTCCCATCATGGACATCTCAAATTTACCAGTCATCAACTTAGAGAATTTCTCACAGAGCTGATGATTTGGTGATCCAAATATTATGTCATCCACATAAATCTGGACCAAGAGAATGTCATCACCTTCAGTGGTCCTGAACAATGTCCTATCCACAGTTCCCTTCTTGAACCCATGGTCTGTCAGGAATTGAGAGAGGGTATCATACCAAACTCTTGGTGCTTGCTTAAGTCCATAGAGTGCTTTCTTCAAATGGTATACTCTATCTCCAACCTCAAACCCGGGAGGTTGTTCAACATATACCTCTTCATTGAGTACACCATTCAGGAAGGCACTCTTGACATCCATTTGATACACCTTGAACTTCTTATATGTTGCATATGCAAGGAACAACCTGATAGCTTCCAACCTAGCCACTGGAGCAAAAGTCTCATCATAGTCTATTCCTTCAGACTGACAATACCCTTTTGCAACCAGTCTAGCCTTGTTCCTTACCACAACACCATTCTCATCCTTCTTGTTCTTGAAGACCCACTTGGTACCAATCACACCTTGATGCCTAGGTCTATCTACCAGTTCCCAAACCTGATTCCTTGTGAACTGATTCAACTTCTCTTGCATGGCAATGATCCAGTTCGAGTCAGTGAGAGCTTCTTCAATGTTCTGAGGCTCTTGCTCAGAGAGAAAGCAACAGAACAATGCACTCTCACCATGGAACCGTCTGGTCCTGACTCCCTCAGTTGGATCACCAATGATTTGATCAATGGGATGATCTTCTAACCATGTTCTTTTGCCAGGAGTTGTTCCTGAAGTACCTGCAATGTTAGTATCTACAGGCTCATAAAATTCAGGACTCTGAACAGAAGGGGATGATCCTGAGTCTATACCAAAGGGATTAACAAGCTCAATGTCAGGGACATTGATTCCCCCTTGATTAGGTGACAGGAACCGTCTCAGCTGCAACAACATCTTCATAGACGGTGCTTACCTCAGGTTGAGCCTGTTCCTCAGTCTGAGGCTCAACAATCCCTGATGTGCTGGGCTTAGGAATGGCACCTGATTCATCATCCTGATCGTCATCATCATCCCATCTCGGAATTGGCACAGTCTTGATCTTGGGATCAGGTTGATTCTTCAAGCTCAGCCTTGTCACACTCCTTGTGACCTCCTCAGTGTCAGGATTCAACACCTTTGCCCTAGTCTCATTAGCAGATTCATCAAAGACAACATGAGGTGATTCTTCCACAACAAGGGTCCTACAATTGTACACCCTGAAGGCTTTACTAACTTCAGAATATTCCTTCATCAGATTTGCTATCAAAGGCTTTCAATTGGGTCTTCCCATTGTTGAGGATGAAGCACTTACAACCAAATACATGAAAATAAGAAATACGAGGTTTCCTTTTGTTCCATGTCTCATATGGAGTCTGAGCATGTTGTTTGTTCAGCATGGATCTGTTCTGAGTGTAGCATGCAGTGTTGATTGCCTCAGCCCAGAATTTCTTTGGCAATCCTGACTCAGCCAGCATGGTCCTTGCAGCTTCCTTCAGTGTTATGTTCCTCCTTTCAGCGACACCATTCTGTTGTGGGGCTCTAGCTGCAGAAGTCTCATGAGCTATACCAAGTTCATTACAAAAGTCAGAAATATATGAATTTATAAATTCAGTGCCCTTGTCAGATCTGATCTTAGTAATGGACTGATTCTTCTCATTGCTGAGTCTTCTGAGCAACTCTGGAAGCTTCACCTGTGTTTCCTTCTTATTTAACAAGAAAATAACCCAAGTATATCTAGAATAATCATCAATAACCACAAGGGTATACTTTCTACCATTCATACTCACAGGTGTTATGGGGCCAAATAAATCCATGTGCAAGAGCTGAAGTATCCTGTCAGTGGAATAAGAAGCTTTCTCTTTGAATGACGCTCTGACCTGCTTCCCTTCCTGACAAGCTTTGCACACGTGATCTTTGCTAAAAACTTCATTAGGTAGACCATTAACAAGTGACTGTCTAGAAATTTTGTTAAGAATCTTGAAGTTCAGGTGGCTTAATCTTTTATGCCATAACCAACTGAGCTCTAGAGAGCTTTTAGCAACAAAACAAGTATTAGGGATAGTGCTGCTCCAATCAGCGAGATAAACATTACCTTTCCTTATACCTGATAGAAGCACTTGTGTTGATTTGTCCTTGACTGAACATATATTCGATGAGAACTCAACACTGAACCCTTTGTCACAGAATTGACTTACTGACAACAGGTTATGCTTCAGTCCTTCCACAAAGGACACATTTTCCACTCTGACTGTACCTATAATTAGAACACCAAAACCTTTAGTAACACCTTTTGAGTTATCACCAAAGGTTACCTGTGGACCATCTTTGGCTTGATATTCTTGGAGAAGACTCTTCATTCCAGTCATGTGCCTTGAGCAACCACTGTCTAGGTACCAAACAGCTTTGATTGAGTCTCCTCTCCTCTTGTTGTGATCCACAGCCGCCTGCAAGCAAATCAGGTTTTAGGTACCCATTGAGTGTTGGGTCCTATCGTGTCAGTTGTACCCTTCGGGATCCAGACTTGCTTCACAACCCTGATTGCCTCAGAGTGGTAAATCTGTCTCCCTGAAACATCAACATACACAACTTTCTTCTTCTTTGCCTGAGAGGAAGATGGTGTATGAGTGCTAGACTTAGGCTTCACATGAGCCTGAGTGGGTGCCTTTTGGGCTGGCTTCCTGTTCTTCCTAGGTCTGGGTGCAGCAGGTCTTGGGCCTTGTTCTTGATAAGGACCCTGATTTCTATTCCCCCTAGGCAAGCGAGGGAATGGAAAACAGTTAAAGGCCTCAGGATGCCAAAACCACGGGGGTGTCATCATATTTGGCCTTCCATATTGGTATTGCCAAGCATGATGGTACCCTCGCTGACCAGTCTGAGGGCTCTTGGCCTGAGTCTTCCTCTGCTTTCGCTGAGGTTTTCCCTGGCCTGAGCTCTCAGGGGCTTCCTTAGGTTGCTTCGCATTTTCCTTGGGTTTTGGCTTAGTTACCTTAGGAGCAACCCTGACTGTGTCAACGGTTTCCTTGCCCTTATCAGTTTGACGGGCCTGGAGCACAACCTTAGGTGCACTCTGGCCTGTCTGAACAAATACCCTCTCAGTGTTGCTCCCTGAAGCAACATGAGACTGACCTTGTGAGGATTTCTCAGGAACATATCCAAGTCCTTTTTTCTTGTTCCCAAGTATCTGGCTGCTATTTATTTCCTCTCTTGCCACTGAGGATTTATTCATTGCTGCAACCTTTCTCTTGAGAGAGTCCTCACTCTTTTTCAGGATTTCATGTCTGGTAAAAAGGTCATCAAACTTACTCTTAAGTACTTTTAGTTCTTCCTTCCTGACCAGCTCTTCCTCAGCCAATTCCTTCAGAATCTTCTCTCTTGGGAGACGCTCAGCATTGATCATATCAATTTCCTGAGTTAGTCTCACAATCTGAGCTGATTCTTTAAGATCAGACTGAGTGAGTTGTTCATTCAGGTTTTGAACTTCAGTACTCAATTTCTTGTTCTCCTCTACCAAGAAGACATTAGTTTCCTGCAATCTGGAGAAATCAACCATCAATTGATCAAGGCAGATCTGAAGGTTTATTTCTCTAACTGACTCTGAGCTAAGCTCAGGATTTTGACCAGTGTAAGAAGCACAAACAGAATTTGATGTTACCTCAGGCTCATCCCTAGCCATCAGACAGACATCATCGTACTCGTCATCTGAGAAGAGTTCAGGTGACCTTTCAGCAGGACCGTCAGAATCTGTTGCATCTTCAGCGACCATCACTCTCCGATCAGCAGATCTTAGATCCCTAGTGGCTCTCCTTTCCTCTCTCTCCCTTGCACTCAGCTCCGGGCAGTCGTACTGATAGTGATCAATCTTATTACAGTTGTAACATGCTACCTGCTCACTTACTCTTTCTTTTCTTGGTTCAGGGTTCCTCCTTGAGTCAGGTTCCCTGGTTCTTGGTGAGCTTTCAGCCTTGGTTGGATATCTATCATCGCGAGTACGTCTCTGTTCGTCTCTTCTTTCAGGTTTTGGTTCAGAATATCTCCTTTCATCACCACGTTCTCTCCTCTGGTCAGTGTTCCTTCGCTCCTCATATCTCCTCGAGCTTTGGTGGGTTCCTTCAGGTTTCCTGTCACGTGAGTCCTGATAAAACTTTTTATAACGACCAAACCTGGAATTGAGCTTGTCAAATCGTCTGGCCATCAGGCTGTACTCCTCAGCGAGTTCTTCCCTGCTCATCTCCATCAGTGACTTTGATGAAGAGTTTGATGAGGGCTCAACAGGTTCAGACCTGGCCTTGAACGCCACACTTTTCTCAGGAGTTTTCTCCTTCACTTCCTCTTCTGACTGAACTTTCTTCTTTCTTTTGTTAAGATCGAATTCAAGCGCTTTGAGCTCTGAAAAAAGTAAAGCAGAAGTTATGTTACCCATATCCTGAGTGTTCTTAAGCATAATTACACTATTGTCCCATCTCTCAGGAAGGGCATTCAGGATCTTTGAAGCAACATCTCTCCTTGGGGCATCCTTGTCCAGCATCACCAACTCATTCATCAACTTGATGAATCTAGACTCCATTTGATCTATACTTTCGTCAGGCAGCATCTCGAACGCCTCGAATTTCTGAATGGCATTGTTTCTCTTGTTCTCCTTGATCTTTTCAGATCCCTCACACATCCTTGTCAGCTCATCCCAAACCTCATTTGCCGTCTTTAAGTTCATCAGCCTAGCTGACTCCTCGAAGGGCACCGTATGCAAGATGATGTTTCTGGCGACGTTGTCAAGCCCCATCATCTTGATCTCATCAGTGGGCATATCCTTCCTTTCCTTAGGAATAGGTACACCAATATCGAGATCATCATATCCTCTCCCTCTGGTGTTAGGGACAGTGATTTTGATCGGTCCTTCCCTGAGAACATGCGGCATCTGGTCATGGATGACATCTAGATGTGCTTCTAATCTGAACTTCCAGTAGACAAAGTTAGACACAGAGAATTCAGGTAACGAAGCTTCAAGTCTCCTTGAAGTCATGATGATGCAAGTTTTATGAAAAGCAAACTCAGATCTGTTCAGTGACCACCAACAGTTTCTCCTCTGAAACTATTAGTATTCAAAGTCAGTGGTCTTTCGAACCACTGCTCTGATACCACTTGTTGGTCCCGGTACAAGACTGAGGAGTACGTGTATGGGGGGGAATACACGTATACCAATTTTTTCAACCTTAAAGCTGACTGAGTCCCCTTTACTCAGAGTGGTAAAGAACTAGGATCTGATAACACACCTACTGACTACACTTGGTGCGGGTCAGTTGGCTAACTATCAGTTCAAGTTCAGTGCGGAAATATTTGAGCCCTGAAAGTTTAAAGTCTTGTTTAATTTGCTTTCTGAAAAACTTGTTTTACTCAATTCTGAATAGTGTTTAGTAGGGCAGTGCTCTTTTGAAGATCAGCCTGATTGATTCAGGCCTGATAAACTTGAATGCAATGAATGAACGAATAATATGGCAAGTATGTACAATATCAAAGCAGTAAGAACACAAGGAGTTTAACGTGGTTCAGAGTCTCAAGCTCCTACGTCCACGGCCTGACTTAACAGGAAATCCACTCAAGGGATTCTTGTTTTTAACGTGCCAAGGTGCACCAAGACCAGCTATCCTCACTGATCTATACAACTCCACTTACTAACGCACTAACTGACTTACTCCCAACAAGCCTAACTTAGGGTTTTGGTTTCAGTTTGGATTCCAACTAAGTTGAGATTATCCTTACAAGGCAAAGCTATGCTAAGGATTTGATAATCTCTCTAAGCTTAAGATAATGCTATCTAGCTCTTGGAATACAGAATAACTCTCGGTTGCTAAGAAACACTTGGGAAATTTAGATGGTTTCGAGTGCTTCTCTTAGAGATTGAATGCTTTGAATGCTTGAGAGTTTGAGTAATTTCTGGCTTGAAAATTTCCCGTAACCTTGAATGGGTTCAAGGTCTTCTGTATTTATAGGTGATTTGAAAAACTATCCGTTGGAGAGATAGCCTTCGAGTCATCTATGTAGAGTGGCTTCAAACGGACATATCTTCATGCAGCAGCCGTCCTTGCATGGATTTGGTATTTGCATTAAATGCCCATTAAATGCTTGCCCGTTGAATGTGCAGTCTGAATTCAGTCTTCATGTCAGGTTCCGTACGTGCGTGTCCTTCTCGGATTGGTCCACGTCATCAGGTTGGTGAGAATGTCAGAACTTATTCCTGAGCTTCAGGCTTGTCTATTTAAGTTCATTTTGTCTTGAGCCCACCAGTCTTGTCCTGACGCTGAAATTCCTTTTGCATTGCTTGGCTCTACTCCAAGTCTTCCCAAAAACTCAGTGACATCCTGTTCCCTTCAGGATTGAGTTAGTAATGACCTCAGGGTCATACCCTTCATCACTGACACTTACTCAGCCAGCTTAGAGGACTGCCATAAGTTCAGGATGGTGCTCTTCGTCTTCAGGCTCTGAGTCTTGATTGTCTCCAGTGAGTTCTCCTCTCACTGATTACCTGTGAAGTGTAGAATGACTAAGTACTAATCCTAACCAAGACTAGCCTGACAAAGACAGATTAAGGCAAACATCTTTTCAGGGGCTTTGGGATCTTAATCAAAACTGACAATATCCCAACAACATGCAACAAATTAAGTCTAGTCAAATTGGATGGAGGGAGTATAATATTTTGCCCCCCCCCCCCCCCACCCCTGCCCCTCCCCAATTAAATTTCTGGCTCTGTCACTGGTGAGCACCACCCTTCAAGTTGAGTTGCATCGTTGTAGTGAAACATCAAGAGTGACATCGCCAACAAAGACATTGAATATATTTTATAAGAAGAAACATAAAAGTCGAAAAGAAATGGATAAAAAGAAAAATTAGAACTCGAAAGAACACATACCTGCCAATATTCATAGTGATTGCGTAAAAGTGTGATAAAACATGAAACACAAGAAGTTGAAAATTTTACAATGTGGAAAAGAACAAAAATCAATTATTATATTAAGATATAGAACCAAGAAACTTTAAAAACACTAAAGAAAAAAATATAGGATAAGTAATCAAATAGAATGAGCTTAATGTTAAAAAAAAATATAGAGAAGATCATACATAAGTCTCTTCTTCAAGTTGGGAAGAAGAAGTTTGTTCATGCGCACAACAAAAGTTTTGGAAAACAAAAGGCGATTTCCAACGGAAACGTAGGGATGTAATCAAACCAAGCCGTTCGCAAGCTATTCGGGACTCGGCTCGAAAAATATTCGTTCGAGTTCATTTGTTAAGTTTCACGAGCCGAGCTCGAGCCCGATTTCGAGCTCGATTATTTTATCGAGCCGAGCTCGAGCCTGACGGTATTCGGCTCGAAAGCTCGCGGATAGGCTCGTTTACTGAGCTTGCGAATAGGCTCGCCAGCAGGCTCGTTTACTGAGCTCGCGAATAGGCTCGTTTACTGAGCTCGCGAATAGGCTCGTGAGCAGGCTCGTTTAATTAATTTTTTCTTTTTATATAAATATTTTAAAAAATATATCCATAAGAATGTAATGTAGAGACAAATTTATTATGATATTAGTATTATTATGTGTTATTAGGGACAAATTTAATATTATGGAGTATGGACTACTATGTTTTTAAGTAGACATAGTTTAGATGTGCTATTTTTGTATATTTTTTTAAAATTTTAATTAACTTTTCTAGCCGAGCCGAGCTTTTTGAACCGAGCCTTTCGAGCCGAATTATTCGAACTCAAGCTCGAATTATGCTTGATTAATTTGAAAACGAGCTTTTTTCGAGTCAAGCTCGTTTACTTGGTTAACGAATATTTCACGAGTCGAGCCCGAGCTATTCGCGAGCCTAAAGATTCGCAAACGAGCCGAGCTCGAGCCTATAAAAACCCAAACGAGCCGAGCTCGAGCTTGATGGTATTCGGCTCGGCTCGTTTACATCCCCACGGAAACGGAACAATTACAATAAACTTTGATACATAAAAAGTTGAGCAAATAAATACAATATTATCTATTATCCTAACAATTATAAGTAGATAATTAAAATTTAAAAATATTCAAGAAAAATGAAATGTCAAGGGTTTTAGTCATAATCTATACTAATATAATAACAAAATAGTCTAAAAATAGAAACTAAATATTTTGACATAATTGATGTGCAATTAATTAATTAAGTATTTTTTTCATTGTATTTTTTTAAAAGACTCCAGAAAAATGTATTATTAGTTTTTGTTTGATTATTTTCTTTTATATCCTTTTTTTTTTTTTTTTTTGCTCTCATTATTGCTAATATTGAATTTAGCATTAAAAAATTCCTAGCAAAATATTTTGTCCATGTGGGACTTTTGTGTGAGATGAGCTCATATATGAGACGGTATTTCATTATAAGGAATTGAGTCATTGTCTTCTTTAAAGAATAGTTGACTTGAACATCTACACATATGGGTCATATAGTATAGTAATTGAAGTTTGTTTCATGTATAAGATCATCTATCTATCTTAATTAAAGTCTTGAAATGTTTATTTTGATAACAATTTATAATTGAATTTTTCATTTATGAGGGACGATTTATCTCATACACATGATGTTGCACTTAAATATTTATGTCATACTCTCCTTTAAACCAACTATTGAATCTCCATAAACTCATAAGCATCTAGTAAATGAGATTCCTTTCACGAATAAGAATATATCATAACAAAATATTAATTTGAGACACGAAAATTTTAAAAAAAATTATGCAAATATTGAAACACGAAGGCTCCACTTGGTAGGTCTTCTTATTTGAGGTGAGATAGTAGTAGGGGATACAAATTTAGTAGCAATTAGGTTTATTACACTGCTCGATCAGTAGAAAATACCATTCCGACACAATATGAGGCGGGGTGGACATCGGATTTGCAGGTATATAATTGTCGGGATGTCCCTATCCTTATTCCATTCCTTGCAGTGATAGTAGGAGAATTAAGGAGACAACAAAACTGACCTGAGCACAAGCATTGTTGGTGCGGGGGATTCAGACTATACTATGTCCACATCCGTCCATGGTATCTTGGAGGTTAAAAAACAAAAGCAGGAGTTAGCTGACCTCCTAGAGCCGGTCATTCGGAATGAAGTTGTATAATGAAGTTTGTTTCTTTTCTATTCATAATAAATATGTAGAGGTAGGAAGTCAAGACAATTTATTATTGATTTGAGCATATAAAAATTCATTTTGTACCGATACATGGGTAATAAATTCGAATTCATTTTAAATAGTATGCCCTATTCAGCAACTTATAAAGAGAAAATAAGGCCACAATACATATGGGCAACACATATGTTAATAGAACACTTATTAAAATAATATTTATAAGTGTATTTCAAATATAATATAGGGATATTTTAAACTATTCAAAAGAAATATTATTACTACTATTATATATTTATTAAATTCATTTTGACTTTTAATTTTGTTGTATAAGTTATATGTAAGACTATATATAAAGTGTAGGGTCGTCTTAGATGTAAAAATAATAATAAAAATCATAAGTGTCAATTTACACAAACTGTAATCATCGTTAAATTACACATTTTTTATCACGCGTGCTTTAAATTTGCACGAATAATGTCATCGTCAATAAAAATATTACAAAATTTCTATATTACATAAATTTTAAAAAATTTAGGAGGTACAAAAATATGTAGACAAAAATTTATATGAGACGATGTGCATGAGACGAATCAAATTTATCATGTTTTAAAGGTGAGTGTAACGTAAATACAAAAATAAAAATTCATCTCATATGTGAAATTGTTTCACACGTCAAGAGTCAAGACTCCCTCATATATATATATATATATATATATATATATATATATATATCATCTATTTAAATTTAAAAAATTATAATACTTCATCTGTCTCTGAAAATTGGTCCTGCTTTTTTGCACGTGGTTTAATGCGATATGTCGGAGGGTATTATGGGGTTTTCTGAGGTCCTTTTTTTAATAAAATGATCGTTAATGGAAAGTATACGAAACAAACTTTCCATTAACGATCATTTTATTCAAAAATGAACCTAAAAAAACCTTGTAATACTCTCCGACATATCGCATTAAACCACGTGAAGAAAAGAATAATTTTTAGGGACACATGTAGTATACATTATACGTATAACGACCGTTCATCGCACAGGTAACATACTAGCTATGGTAATACATTTAATAACAGCGAATTTCTTTAATCTATTGTAATTTGGTTGTCAATTGTTTGATTATGTAATCTATAAACTTTAAAGTTTAAACTCTTGTACTATTTAGGTAATTCTCTTTCCCTGAGAGACATTTCCTTAATAAAGTTTTATTTTCCTGATCAAACAAAAGTACATTTAATAATAATAAATTTAAAATCATGATGGAAAATAATAAAACAATTAACTATAAAATAAGGTTAAAAAGGTAATAACAAAAAGTAGCAGGGGCATAAACGTCCCAAAATAATTTACAATGATTTGTTACTTTTATATATATTATAGATTATAAATCTTATAATAATATATTTTCAAACCTCTCCAAGATGATGTGTCAACACCACCTTATTCTTAGGCTGATGTGACATGTCTCAAATCTCTCCATTTTGAAATACTGCGCTCTCATTAAAAGTTGGTTAAACTTTTAATCTTGACCATTCGTTCTATATCATTAAATGTAAACCATTAATTTATATCTGCATAATTAATGAAAATAGATATTTTTTCTATTTTCTTATTTAGTTATTTTTGGAATTTATTATAAATCATATTTTTGAATGAATCTAAATTTATCATTTCTAAGTTTGAGTTAGTATATATAGTATAATATAATGTTCGATTATTTTTTCTTAAAATAAAAGGTATATAGTTATATATTCCAAAAAATATTCTTATGTGATATATTTTTATTATGGACAAGATATAATATTGCATGCATTTTTTTATTATAAATAAGAGCATATTGTATTTCATTTTTTCACATCAAAGTTTCATTTGTTCCACTTTTTTGCTGAGATTTCTCCCATCAATTGTTGGTTAGTTATATATCTATTGTTATTAGTACATTTATTTTATAATTAAATTCATCATTTTAAGTGCTCACAATTTGATTAGATTTAAATATCAATATCAATATGAATGTAATAATAATTGTTGATTTATGCTCTACATCGTTCAGTTTAAATATTCTTCATGTGCAAAAATAATATATTTAACTATACCATATATTTTTATCTGAATAATTATGATGGTTTAACTGTTGTAATTTAAATATCATTTTAGATTTCAAGAGTATGACACCTCAATTTTCTCTGATTTCTAATATCAAGAGTGAGAGCCAAAAATTGACCGTTAAAGATAACATTAAAAAAGTTGGACAATATTTTTTTAATGATTTTAATAGACACAAGTTTTACTTGGAACTCATTTTGATCGATGAACAGGTATTGTAACGTTAAAGTTTATTTCAAATTTTGTATTGTTTCTTATATAAATTAATTTCTTACCGTATACTCCCAATAACTAATATTGTTGATTAATTTATAAATTATTCAATATTGAAATGGAAATTGATTATTATTAAATTATTAGTCTAAGTAATGTCATTCCATAATTATTATTAATTTATGTGAATTTTGATTTTTTTTTAATTATTTAGTTTGTAAGATATACCTATAGAGTTTAGTGAAGGGCACAAGTCACATCTAAACAAACCTCATAATTTATTGTATATACCCCGAAATTTTTTAGACAAAAATACTCTTATATTAAATAAAAAAAATTCAGTACGCGAAATTCGCGTGGGTACACACTAGTTATAGATATTAAAATCTTAAATTATTCATCATTTAAATTAATGACTGAATACTTGAGTAAGTGAATTTAATGTATACAGATTATACAATTAAATTTATTTAGTAATCCATTTCAAATAAATATTAAGTATTTGCCCATCTTATTAGATATTTATAGTAGAATATTTAGATATTATTCCTTTCTATCCAAAAAAAACTTCACACTTTTTTTAATTTATAAAAAAAAAAACTCAAAAAAGTGTGAAGAATATTTCGAGATAGAGGGAGTAGTATTTATATTTAATATTAGATTACTTCTATTATATTTAGGATTTATTCACGTTTCTTATTTACTAAATTTGTTTTTCTCACAGAAACATATTAATTTTCTTCCCCTTTTGACCAAGTATAAAATATCTAGCAAATTGTGTAATTTCATCAAAGCGAACAAGGTTTGTTATTTGATAATAATATATCATCAATATGCAGTTAATGTCGCAATTTACGATATTAATGAAAATGCTATTTCTTTTAAAACAAAAGTGATGGTATTGGTTGTGCTTGAATTCTGTAATTAGTGTCATGTCGTGTAATAAATCAAATCATTTAATTTGTTGATAAGGTTTTTTTTCCCTTAATTAATTCTTTTTTTCTCTAAATGAAAATACATATTCATATTCTATCAATTTACAAAATTTTCATTAAAAAATAATGAACAAATGGTTCCCGTATTTTATCTGTTTTATTTAATTAATTAAATATCATGGACAGATGTGGCCCATTTCTAGCACATAGACATTCTAGGCAAGGGATAAGGCGAAGGCCCAGTGGGCCCTAGACGCTGACCAATGGGCGGCCCAACAGCCACCAATCTCCAACCGTCCATTCTATTCGGCAAATCGGACGACTGAGATCTGCTGACAGGATACAAAAGGCAGGACGGCAATTCAGCGTTTGTTTGTTAAGTATTTGTTTGTGTTTGATGGTAAAAAGTCATCTCTGCCTAAAAACTCAGTCGCCCAATAGCATCGGATCTCTTAATATATATAGCATACGATTTTAATTAATCTTATGTGAATATATATATATGCTCCCTATTTTCTCTCTCTCCTACTCTCTCTCTCACTAAAAAAAAGGCGGAGGCCCTTCTTCTTTTGTGTAGTTGTTGGACTCCTCTTTCTTGATTTTCTTTTTCGTTGATGAACAAAGAAGAATAATAATAATAATATTAATTATAAAGAGTCAAAAGGGAGGTAGAAAAGTAAAGAATAAAAGAAAAAGCTTCAAACTTCAAAGCTTTTTGGCCTTTTGTGATTGAGTTTTCTTGGTTTCTGGGATTGTAATTCGGTATGTTTCTTTATTGCTTTTGGTTTTCATGTTGATGATTCTTGATTTTTTTTTTCATTCATTAGTGTTCTGATTGTGATTTGGATATCTGTTTCTGTAAACTCTATAACTTTTGATATGGGTTTCATTAATTTGTAATTTTTTTGATTGAAAGTCCTTATTTTCTTGAAATTTTGACTTTCTAGCTCAATAGTCCATATATTGTGGTTGCTTATATATTTATAAAGTTGGTTCCTTTTTTTTTTTTTTTTTTTTTATTATCTGTTATCCCACTTTGATTACGTTTGTACATAGTTCTTTGCTTCATAATCTTGAGATGATGATATGCAGGATTTTTGTTTGTTTTTTCCAGCTGAGTAGATTGTTTGTTATTGAAGAGAGCGTGGAATCATCTTTGCTTGAACTTTTTAGTAACTTAGATTCTGGTAAAGTGATTTTTTATGAATAAATATATGGACCATTCATATGACTTTTCGTGCAATTTCCACTTATAGGAAAAATAAGGAAATTCATCTCATATAGGAGTTTAAAGTGTTGAGATACTGTGTTTTTTTGGCTATATTAGGCTCGATTTTCTCTGCGTGAAGGTTTTTTCTCGTTTCTTTGGCATTGGCTCGATATATGTGCTTCTTCTTCGAATTCTTTGCGTTAGTTTGGCACTAGTCTATTGGTAAGTAGACATGTTATTTCCATTTCATTATTCATCTTTCAGCTGATGATTGACTCGTAAACTGTCTCTTAAACGTTAAAATTCAGCTTCACTCCTCAACGTGTTGCACGTTTAGATTGCTAATATGTTAACTGGATGATATCTTTCGTTTTATTCTATTTGCTGGTGTTTGGGTTTACCTCTTGTGTGGATTTATTACCATCTTAGAAATTTGCCTATTTCTGTTCATTTCTTTTCCTGATAATGATATGGTGGTTATAAGTTTCGTACGATCTTGCGTTTGAAACTCTTGTAGAGACTATCCACTTAGATTAGGCATGCTATTTGATTCTTAAAAAAAAGGCTAAATATGTATTGTTGATGAACCAGGCAATCAGCTATTCATGGATAGATCCTCTGGCAAAATAGGCGCAACGGGGAGTATAGCGCCTAGAAAAGCACATAAAGTTGGTGTTAAAGATGCAACCACTTCCAAAGATCAATTTTGTAACCGAATTGGATGCCAAGGAAGAATTAAGTACAGCAATCAGAACACAAAGATTGGAAGCTCCGACAAAGCCAAATGCTCTAGGCCCTCATTTTGTTCTTCTAATGGAAATGAAATCGTTGGGAATTCCTCTAGGAATGGCTCTTTGATGACCAAAGCAAAAAGTTCGAATCTTGATTCCAAGAGAAAGTTAGCTTCCCAATCGGAATCTGATCCATCAGAAAGTGATCAATCGGGATCGATAAAATCATCATCTAGAGAGGCAAAACTCGGGACTTCTAGCACGCCATCAAGTATTAAACCTCGAAAAACTCTTCAGCATAAACAAGGGCCAAACGTACAGAATACACAGGCGGCTTCCATTTCTAAAAGGACTGGCCTAGGAACACTCGATAGTAGCAACAAAAGTAGGTGTCTGAAGAATCTGAAATGCGACAACTCGATATCAGATGTCGTCCCATCAAACTGTGAACCATCAGGATCAAAGTCTGCTGCAAAGAATGTGATGAAGAAGAGAAGTCCCGAAGCAGAGAGCAGTCTGTCTCGTAGAGGGAGAAACACAGCTGCCACATCATCAAACGGCGTCTCTGTCTCTGCCTCTCGACGAAGTAATTGGACTAGCGGAGAGGATAGCAGTGGTGCTGCTTCTGTTAGGACAAGGAGGTCAACTTACGCAAACCAGAACAGAACAGGAATGTCCTTCCGTCAGAATGGAAGAAATACTTCGTTTGGTAGAGAACCTTCTTTACGTACCCCCTACCGGTTACCACCTACTAGAGTTGGCTCTTCGAGTCTATTGCAGCAGTCTGCGAACGGCTCTTCGAGTGGTTGGAGTTCTTATAGTCTTTCCGACGAAAATCACTCGCCTTATGGTTCAGCTGACCTTGGCTTTGGCCATTTGATGAGCCGTGATGCATTGCATCGTTATAACATGGATGGCATGTCTGAGGTATTGTTCTTTCTAAGCATTGAATTTCATCGGTCTTGGTGTTTCTGAATTGATGGTATGGTATGTATTCTTTACTGTGCAGGTATTATTGGAACTTGAGAGAATCGAGCTGGATGGAGAGATGACGCATGAGGTACTCGTAGTTTATAGAATTTGTATCAAAACGTAAAGTTTCTGACATATTTACCCTTATATATATCCTTTATTAAAAGGTAAGAGAACTTTTTGGGATACAAATGGGGTAAATTTTTAAAGAAATGTGGAGAAAAATAGGGCGACGAACCTCTACAACGACACTTATTATAAGATAGTGGGAGTATTCATTTTTTCTTCTATACAAATTGGTCGCGTTATTAACCCTTTTTCCCCCCTATTGACAGCAAATACTTGCCTTTGAGACGAGTTTATATGTGAGTAGCCGCAGCATGTCTGACCAACACCGAGAAATGAGACTGGATATCGACAACATGTCGTATGAGGTTGGTTTGATACGTTATCAAATGGTTTCGTATCTGTTTTTCTTCTGATCATGGTTTGGTTTGTTCAGGAATTATTAGCTCTAGGGGAGATGATGGGTACGGTTAGCACAGCGCTTTCAGAAGACGCGCTCTCAAAGTGTATGAGGAAAAGCATATATCAGACGACCCCATCAGAAGAACGATTCACGGGACAAGGCGATGATGTCAACTGCAGCATTTGCCAGGTCATTTATTTACACAAACATTCTTCATTTTATTTCGACTGAATTTCTGTATCATTTATTACCGTGCAACGTCACGCACCGCAGCTACCTTTTAGAAGATATGTTGGGGAGAATTCAGAAAAGAAACACATAGTAAATTGATGACATGCATAGTGTATGTATAAAGAAAGAAAACCGTTGAGTTGCATGCGCCACGTGTAACCAACCATATTTTACGTAAACATGAATTGGTGGTATTAAAATAGGAAATGCAAAACTATTTGCTACAGATAAACCATACCTGCCTTTCAGAAGTGAAAAGAGGTTCGTTTTTTGGAGATTATCTTTGTTTATAGAAAGATTTTTTCCGAAGGTTGCACTAATCTTTCTATGTTAACATATAGTTTCATTGAAGATGCTTTGTAGGACCAATTTTTCGTTGAAAACATGGTCTTTCATCTGTTTGTGTTTAGTCATATACAAGGTGGTCTGAAATGGGGCGTGTTTTGCAGGAGGAGTATGAAGAGGGAGACGAGGTTGGGAAGCTGGTCGAATGCCAGCACGTGTATCACACGACGTGCATAAATCAGTGGTTGCGGCTCAAGAACTGGTGCCCAATATGCAAGACAGCTGCAGCTCCACAACAAGAATCATCCTAATTCTAAAGTTATAATAACTTTGTACATAATTATATTTCTTCAACTTTTTTATTTCATATAATTACATTTTTTATTTCCACATCTGTATTTATGAATAGTTTTATTGATACACTCACTGGCTGCCTTTGTGCAATAGCAAGTTTGCCAATAATAATAATAACGTTATCTTGACTGATTTTTCTTTTTTGAATTACTTTTTGGATATGCCCTTTTATTACATGCTTTGTGCTATTGAGTATACATTACACAGAGAAACAAAACCAGTCATGTAAGTCAATTTAGAAGAAAAACAAATCCATTTATTACTCATTTTGTTGGAGAAGAAAAACAAACCCATTTATTGCTCATTTTGTTTGAAAGAAGAATACCATTGGCAAGTGAAGGAGACGTGTTTGGTTCTTGTTTTTATTTCTAATATATGTTGAATTCAT
Source organism: Ballota nigra (assembly GCA_947034835.1). NCBI lineage: Eukaryota > Viridiplantae > Streptophyta > Magnoliopsida > Lamiales > Lamiaceae > Ballota > Ballota nigra. Next base: position 82,437,476 of record OX344720.1, on the reverse strand, counting down.
TTTTTCAATTATTGTTTTCACATTTTAAAAAATTGCACTACTGGATTACATAGCAATTAACTGTGTGTCACCTTCACATCTATTCGAGAGTTGGAATTTGGAGCCTTGAATTGGTACATAGTTTTAAATCATTAACTTTTTTGTTTGTAACTCTATAATCAACGGTTGACGTACCTTCCAGTTCCAGGATCTAAACTTGAACCAAAAATTCAGGTTTGTATTAAGTATATAATTATGGCATTACAGAGTTGATGAGTGAATAGTAGGAGCCTTGAGTTCCAAATTGAAGAAGTTGAGAATGTGATCCCCTCTCCACGAGCTTGCCATTCTTGATCACGGCGATGCACTCCGCCTTACGTATAGTCGACAATCGATGAGCTACAATCACGCACGTCCTCCCCACCATCATTCTCTCCAACGCTTCTTGCACTATATTTTCCGATACGCTGTCCAGGGCACTGGTTGCCTCATCCAGGAGAAGGATTGATGGATTCTTGAGAATTGCACGAGCAAGGGCCACCCGTTGCTTTTGTCCTCCCGACAACTGCACTCCTCTCTCTCCGCAGTAAGTTTTGTATCCGTCCTCCAGTGAACTACATTGTCATATATAATCATTAATTATAATATGTCAGAAAGTACAAGACGTGATATATACTTTTGCATGTTTTGTACCTGATGAACTCGTGAGCGTTAGCAAGCACTGCCGCCTTTTTAATTTCAGACTCGGTAGCACTTTGATTGCCGTATACAATGTTATCACGGATGGTTCCAGCAAAGAGCGTCGGCTCTTGACTTACTAGCGCAATGTGACGTCTCAATTTACGTAAGTTGTAGCTTTTGATATCTTGGTCGTCTATAAAAACTGTCCCCTTTATTGGGTCATAGAACCTCTCTATCAACCCGATAACGGTGGACTTGCCCGACCCGCTCTGCCCAACAAGCGCCGTCGTTTTTCCAGCTTCGATTTTCAGACTTAGCCCGTTGAAGATCATTTGCTCTGGCCTCGACGGATAGCTAAAGTAGACCCTGCTAAAATCTATTCGCCCATTTAATCGTTTCTTTACCTTACAACTATTGGAAATATCGGGCTCTATCTCGGTTTTTCTTTCTAGAATCGAGAAAACAGATGTAACAGCATTGCTACCTGTCAAGGGAATTAATTAATGCAATGCCTATGTTACAAGAAAATCGACTTTAATAATAACAATTCAGTCATTATCTAAAATAAGAAAAGTTTTTAATGATAAGATCCTGTCATTGAAGACTTTTATAATGATAGAATTGTAGCCACTAAGAGTCAATTTTCTTGTAGTATAATTTTAGATGAGATGAAATTCTTTGGCTACCTTTAGCTAGATCGGACGACACACTTCCAGCATCCGCTATGTTTTTGCCGGTGCTCATCAAGATGAAGAAGACTTGGAACAAATGCTTAGAGCTGACTTTTCCTTTATTCATCAGCCTACCGCCGTACCAATACGTTAAAGCAATGGCAGCCGTCGTTAGAAACTGCGACGTAAACAAGCCTAGTCCCGAAAACCATGAGTGTCTGATGCTTTCTTTTCGCGGTTTCGTTAAGGTTTGTTCAAAGAGGCAGAGGATTTTGGGCTGGGACGAGAATGCAGTGATTGTGCGGTGATTTACGACTGCTTCGCTGGCGAGCTGGCTTCCTCGGGCCTGCGCCTTTTGTGCACGGACGGACATGCGCTTCATCATCACGCTTTTGGAGTAGAAGCTTGCTATGATCAAAGGTTGTAAGGAAATCACCACTATGGCTACTCTCCATGTTAGAATGAGGGCCAGTATGAACGCAACGGAAGCACTCGCCAACACCTGAATCAGGGGCGGACCCACAAATTTAGATCAGATCACCAATTTTACTAGATTTTGTTATTTTTTTTATCACCCAAGGATGTTACGGAATCTATTTATGAATAAAGTAATTATTTATGGAAATTATGATACTTATATTTTTTATAAACAATCAATTAATTCATAAATGGACCTCATAATATCTGATAAAAACAACAACCCAAAAAATAGGCCGCGGAGGGAGTAATATGTATGTAATAGTAAAATTAAAATATACTTCCTCCGTCCCAGAGGTGTTTGTTATATTGTCAAAAGGGTATGTCTCATACTCAATTGCTATATTCATTTTTGGCAAAAAAAAAATCTAGCCAAAATTATCTATTTTATCATTTTAAATACTACTCCCTCCGTCTCAATTTTGTTTTCCCGTTTAATTGTACACGGAGTTTAATGCGAGAGTTGAATTTGAGTATTTAAATGAATAAAGTAGTATTGAGAATGATGAATAGTATTTAAAGTATATAGTATTGAGAATAGTGAAGGATGAATAGAGTATTATTTAAATGAATAAAGTAGTTTTCAATTTAGGGATGAGAAAATAAAATTGAAACGGGGGAATACTAATTAATAACTTTTTTCTTAAAATCTGAATAAAATAACTATTAGACCAAGGGGGTATTATATTTGCATCAAAATTTATAGGACAAGCCTCCTTTTAAAAAAGTTGGAAACTCGAATTTACCTGGACCAATAACGACATCCGATCTCCCACGAGGCATCGGACGACGTTGGCCTCGGACGACAGCCTGGCGCAGACAGCAGCGCTGGCGTTCTCGTCCCGGTCGAACCACCCTATCTCGAACGTGAGGATGTTTTCGAGAGCCTTTTCGCGTATCCTCTTGGTCAGCCGCTCTCCCATGACGGCGAAATTGTAGTGCTGTATAAGGTTGGCGAAGAAGCTCACAACAGCTATACTCACAAAGATGATGCAATAGAAGGAGACTTCTGATTTCACGCGTGATTTGTCGTAGAAAAACACGGACACGACCGACCCCAAGCAGTAGGCGTTTATCGGCTGGATTGCGCCGAAGCAACACGCTCCCGCACACCCCAGCACCGCTCGTTTCCACTCCGGTTGATTCATGCGAATCAGCTGCCATTGTGAGAGACGGGCAGAGGCTGACTCTGCCTCGTCATCACTTTGGTAATAAGAGACCATGTTAATGGAGGGGACCACACTCATTGTCAGAGATGGGCTAAATGGGGAGGCAGGGCTGTTCTGCCAACTTGAAACGACTTTTTTTGTCGTTTTGTACTTGTGGTCCCTGTCTCGTTCCAGGGGTTCGTTCTTGTTTGATGATTGTTGAATTTTCATCATTTTGGAGTAAACTCCGCCGTTTATTTGCATGAGCTGATTGTGCGAGCCCGATTCGACGACTCGTCCCGAGTCGAGGACGACGATCATGTCGGAGTTTCGGATGGTGGAGAGACGATGAGCTATAATGATTGTGGTTCTTCCGAGCGAAGCCTTGTCGATTGCGTTTTGGACAAGGCTTTCGGATTGTGTATCCAGAGCACTTGTTGCTTCATCAAGTAAAAGGATTCTTGGATTTCTTACCAATGCTCTTGCAATTGCTATCCTTTGTTTCTGCCCTCCTGATAATTGAAACCCAAATTGCCCCACCTGATTACAAACCACATATGGATATCAAGTTTTATGACTTTATAAATGAAATAAGGAATACTAGTGTCTTGAATTATTGTGGTTTGCTCCAGCTCCAGTTTAAGTTCTGTTCACTTTCACAATTTAAAACTTGTCCCCTAAGTTTTTAATTTTTCGACATTTTACTTTGGTAACCGGTTGTAGGAAGTAAAATATGCGGTTTTCAAACTAGACTTTATCACGGTGTTTCACCTTTTAACTCAAAGTTATTGAACTTATTTCAATGCATGAAAGTAGCAAGAACTAAATAAAATAAGGATAAAAGGACAAATAAACTATTCTCTCTCTTAAATATTACTCCCTCACGTTTAAAACAAACAACATTTTGATCATTCATTTCATTGGCAAATTAGATGACATTTGGCACTTTTCGATGTGATTAATTGCATTCCTTCCAAATTTACCTCTAAAATCATTAAAATATATAGATAGATGTGATTTTTAATGAGAAAGTCAAATATTTATTAAGGGTATAATAAGTATAAAGAAAATAATGAAATGAATTAATTTCACGCATCACTATTATAAGTTCGGACTTTTAGATGAGACATAATTCTTTCATTTCATTATTTCCCTCCCTTATAGTAAGAAGCCAATTATTTTTTTAATATGTGTGCACTCATCCAAAATGACATATATTTTGAATATGAGGGTGTATTATTTATTAATTCAGTTCAAATTCTCTGCATCACTTCCTATGTTCTACTACATATTCCACTTCTTGGATTTTTAACACATGGACTCAGAATTATGATGGTACGTTGAATTTTATTTTTTAAGGTTTCACATGTTATTCATCTAAACTATGGAACATATAGAGTGGAGCACAAAAAAATGGCACAGATGACACATACGTGTTATTATTTGTCTATTGATTCCCCAAGTTTAAAATTTTGGATCCACACAATTACCTGAGTTTCATATCCTAGGGGCAATTTGGCAATGAAGTCATGTGCATTTGCTGCCTTAGCTGCACTCATGATCTCTTCCATGGAAGCATCTTCTTTTCCAAGCAATATATTTTCTTTAATGGACGTAGCAAAGAGAATGGGCTCTTGATTTACCAACCCCATTTGTGATCTCCACCATTTAAGCTTGAGATGTTTTATTCCATATCCATCGACTAGTATTTCCCCTTTAACCGGGTCATAAAACCTCTCGAGCATGGAAATGACGGTGGATTTTCCTGAACCACTCCCTCCCACGAGGCCGACGCTCTTTCCAGCCCGTATTTTAAGGTTGAATCTTTCAAGAACCGGCGTATCGGCTCTTGATGGATAGCTGAAGCACACTTCCTTGAACTCGATCTCGCCATGCACGTGGTGCAACACCTTCCCCTTCTCGTCCTCCGACTCTATTTCAGGCGTTCGGTCGATCATCTCAAAGATACGCGTGGCTGCAGTCGAAGCCTCCACAATGAACGTGAGATTAGGAAGCGCGCTCATGCATGACCTGAAATGAAATGTGTAGACACCAAACTTAATCTCGACGTGATATTTATTTCTATGATACTTTGGAAAAATAAATATTCCAAAAACAAGTAAAAATTATCATTAAATGGGTGATATATATTTATCAATGGAGAAAATGTAAAAAAAAAAAAAAAACTAATTTCAAGAGTTTTGATTGGGAAAAAAAGAACATTTTTTACTATTGGACAAAAAAAATTTGGCCCGGTAAAAGAAAAATGTTTTCCCGATTTTTATGATAGTTTTGAAAAATAAGTATCATTAGATGGGAGGTGAAGAAGAAAAGTGGGGCTCACTCACAATCCTCCTAGGACGACGGAGATAGCTGCTATGAAAACACGGCCACCGCTTTCCCCTCTTTGGGTGACAAGAACACTTCCGGCCCATGATTCGAATGCCCACGTGGCGAAAATGGTCCCCATGCTTCCGATCATCAGCCCCTTGGCCAAACCTTGCTTTATGCCGAGTTTCATGCTTTCTTCAAGAGCGGAGCTGAATGTTTCGAGTGCTTGGCGTTCCCCCACGTAGGAGTATACGGTGCGTATTGATGATATGCATTGTTCTACTACGCCACCCGCGATATTGTATGCATCTTTACTTTTGGCCCCTAACTTCATCATTAACTTTCCAAATCCTAGCCCCGGGGCGATAAAACATAGCGTGCACGGGAGAGAGGCCAAGGCCAAACGCCAAGAGAGTGAGAAGGCAACAACGAGGCCGAACACAAAAGCAGAGAGCTCAACCAGGCAATTTGGTATCTAAATATATAACACAGTAATTCTTAATTAATTTACACTTGTATTGTATGTGATGCTAAAAAGAATATTGCAAAAACAAAAATGAGACCTTCTCAGCTATAACATCTTGGATGGAATGTGCATCTGCGGAGATACTTGAAACAACTTTGAAAGTGATGGAAGAAGAAGCGGCTTGGTTGTCATAGAAACCAACTTCTTGCCTTAGTACCGATCTCAAGTACTCCCTACGAATACGACACGTTTGCCTCTCCGCGGTTCTTGTCCAACACAATCCTTCTGCAAAAACCGCAATCATTTTCACCAACATATATAAATTAATGTTGCGTACGCCAAAGCATACCTACAAATGCCGACACTCCAACTCCTATAGCAACATAGAGTAGCCTCAAGGCATACTGCATAAAAATATATAGAAATTAATTGAGTGTTTGGTATCCTTACCCTTACCTTAATTAATATCTCACTCAAAATATGTGATGCCACCAAAGATTAATTAATTTCTGGGGTTAAGGAGTGAAATGTATACCTTATCGACCAAATCGGTGGAGATGGAATGATTGGAGGTGGCATACTCGTCTATGATTCCGCTCAGAATGAACATGTTAAGCGGAGACATGAGGCCGTCTCCGACGCTCCCCAGTGCGCCCACCATCATCAACAATTTGTCCGTACCATCCGCCAACCTAAAAATGCCCCCTTTACCTCCCATTTTTTGGTAAGAATATGCTTTCTTTTATGCTTCACTAATTTTTATCATCTTCTTGGGTCATTCTTTAGTCTTTTTACTTCATGTTGAACCAAATACCAACAAATCTCAATCTCTTTATATTGACATCATGCCGGCCAATTTTAAATATTTCAACTACTTGGTCCTATAACTTATCACCCCTTTCGATTTGGTCACAAAAAAGTATCACGTACAAATTAAGTCCTTGTTTTTTTTTATTATACAATCTTCGTCCTAAAATTCATCGGAAATGAGAAATAACGTCGTTTTCGATCATCTACCGGGCACGTGGGATTGGAGTTGGGAGTTTCACAAAATAAAAGATTATTTTATGAGATTATGAATTTAAAATTGTTGGTAAATAGTACTCCCTCCGTCTCAAACTCAACTTCTCATTTATTGTTTGCACGGTTATTAAGAAAAGGGTTGTTTATAATATTTAAAATGATAAAGTGATAAAGTGGATGCTTTTGGTTATTAGTGTATGGAGAATATAGTATTAAAAAGTATTGTTATTTTTTTGCCAAAAGTAGATGTAGCAAATGAGTATGGGACGGACCTTTTTGGCAATGTAGCAAACAAGTTTGGGACGGAGAGAGTATTTAAAAGAACTTAATGATGTGGAATATAAACAATGCTGACTGGCTTTAAAAATAATTCAAAATTATCTCTTCTTAACACAATTAGCATTTCCGCCTGAGAAGGAACATCACGTGCCCGGTGCATGACCAAAAAATGACGTCGTTTTTCACTTCCAACGAATTTTTGGACAAAAATTGTACAATTTGAAAAAAAAAATTGGGATTAAATTTGTGCATCACACTTTCTTAGGACCAAATCGGAAAAAGTAATGAACTATGAGACTAAATTGATCTTCATCCCAATTTCTATATAATGTTAAAATTACACAACAATTGTAATGAAGCTTTGTGTGTTAGTATGATTCCATTTCCAAAAGAGCAAATATAATTGGAATGCAAAAATTGGAAGCTATAAAAATAAAGCCAAATCCTCTAGGCCCTCTATTTTATTTTTTCTTCAAATAAAAACGAAATCATTGTGAATTCCGCAAGTTACATTGATGCTCTTTTGGCACTCTGGCGAAAAATGTATGGTCTTGATTGATATTTATTTGTTTGTTTTTTTGTTTTTACTTTGTTGGATATGTCCTTTTTGTTACATGCTTTGAGCTCTTGATTATAGATTACATATGTTTGTATTGTATGCTACGTGTTAATTTCATTGCGTATAGTATTTAATGTTTATTTTACACTAGTTTTGTTTTATTTTACTTGTCGATTTATGAAATGAATACTTCCTATTTTGACTTTATTTGTTGTTTTTAGATAATTAAGATGGAATAAAAGGTTTCCTCTGAACTAGCCCTTGGTTTGATTTTATAGTGTGATTAATTCACCCAACTTTTAATGTTTCTCTAGTGAATTTTTAAGTAATCTTAAACCACAACTAAAATGAATAGTTGTAGTTGTGCACATGAATCGCTTTTGATTGAAAGTAGACAATAAAATTGTATAAAATGAAAATAAACAATTGGGTTTAGGACAAATTCTTATATACGTCAATAGCAATCAGTGTCTATTTTTAAATAGTATTCTCTTCTTTCCCAAATTTATTCTCAATTTCATTATTCTCACTTTCGTTTTTCCATCAGTCCCTCGAATTTATTCTCTTTTTTTTTTTTTTGGAAAATTTTACTTAATTATTATTCTCACAACAATCACTTTATTCATCAATTAACCTCACAATATCTTTACTTCATCTATTTTTATCTTATTTTCCTTAAAACATGTGTTCATTTCAAGGGGAATAAATTTGGGGGACAGGGCGAGTATTAGTTATTCTCATTAATTAATATTAATTGTTTTCATTAAATAATATTAGTTGTGATGCGCAATTAGTACACCCAAGCCTATCGTGTATATATATATATATATATGGTTCTTAAAAAAACTCAAGAAAAACTTGTTTAAGCCCTTTAGGGTTTGGTTTTTTCTTAAATAATAAATTGAATTTTCATTTGAGGGAAAAATAATTAGTTAAAAAAATATGATCAAGATTGCAAATTGCAATTGCCCATGGATTTAAACTGAAGTAAAAAAAAATGCTTGCAATCAATTGGTTGGAGATGCAAAATTAAATTTGCTTCTTTAATCCCAACATGTCTACCAAAACCAGACCTTGAAAGACTTTAAAATGAATCATTTGTCAAAATCCATCCACATCTACTGGCCTAACCTAACATCAAATTAACCATTACTTTACTTTCACCTGTTTTACCCTTTTTTTCACCAAATTGAAACCTTTTTCTCTATGTTATTTCATAAATCTCGCCAAAATTTCTAAAATCATCGTTCAAATATTTTTGTTGTCGCCGTGAAAAAACTTGAAGCTTTCTCAAACAAAAAAAAAAACAATTAAGGAAAGAGGAGACCAAAGCTTCAACTGACAAGGATTAATTAATTCGAAAAGAAATAATAAGTAAAGCTTTTCAAATAAGTAAAGTCTGTAAAAAAAACATCAACATAATCTTAACCTAATTGATCATCGGATCCACATAAAGCAGAATGCTGATTATTAGTTTGCAGAAAGAAAAATGTTAACTGATATAATTAAAAGTATTAATTTGTATGTTGAACAATATTAGTACCATTTTCAGTATACAAACTGCTTCTGTCAAAGAAAAAGAAATAAAAACACCACTTGATTGAAAATTTGTGGGTCAAAATTCCATCAATTTACATTATGCAATCAATGCTGCTGAGAAGTATTGCTAAAAAGGACTAAATTGACACAACATCAAATAAATACACAATATTTACATGAAAAAAGTTCATTCGCGCACTTAAAAAAAAATAGGGAAATGTACACTCAATTGAAGTATGATCCATAGAAATGTGTAAAAAGAATTCCATATTTTGGGAAATCAAAGCTGATGCAAGCACACATTCACAACACACGCAGACAGCCCGATGACAAACGACAACGAAAAGGATGACAATAACAATAACGACAACACCGCCAATAATAATAATAACGATAACGACAACAACAATAAAGGCAACGGCAACGATAGTAAATTCAAAGTACTTTTAGGAGGTTCTGAAAGATCTGAGTATGCCTTATACGGATAATTAAAATTTTATACATAACATGCTTTCCATGTGAATCTACTTGAGAATGGCATTACTTTATCTTATGAAACCACGATCCGTTGGATTACCTCAGTATATATACCTTTCATCTCTAAGCTTTTGTTTTGTATAACATATGTTTAGGGGTAACCCTGCATAAATAATAGAAGAATATGAACAAAATACAAAAGACGGGGATAGGCATACGTATAAAAAGATTCTGTTTTATTACATTCTAAAATTTGAAAGAAGAGTACGTACCGGGATGCTTCTATTTACCTAATTTTCATTTGAACGAGAGAGATGCCTTCGTGAGCTGAGAAAGGCATAACGAACGTAAGAAAAAGAAACGAGCAGTAAGTAAAATATGTCGGTCAATCTAAAAGAAAACTAGATACACTAGGACCTGTTTTCCCGTCCAGGCAAACAATTTCATGTTCATTTTTCCATCACCCATGAATCAAAACAACTCTTTAATTTGTTTATACAGTTAACCATTTTCTGAGCTAATAAAGTCAATGGCCACAACAGAAAATTCTACAACTTATAAATGTTGTACAATTAAAACATTGAATTGTGAATATAACTTATAGTAGATTGATCCAAAACGTCAACGAGGCACTAAGATGGATAGAATATGATATCATTCAATATATACAACATGACCAAATAGACCACAAATGATCACGTTAAAAAGTACCATGGCAGACATATCGAGGCAAGAGCATATATTATCTGCTCACATAAACACCGAATCAGGAGATTCCACATCATACAAACCTATCTTTTGGTAGGACCTATATCTAGTGTTTCAGCACATCAGAGAAATATAGCATAAACAATTCAATGTCATTACTTCATAATTTCTTTTGTTTGACGACCTAGTAGTTGTACGTTGAAATATTAAATCTACGTACTGTAAAAGATAAATACTTCTATGCACCATTTACACCGTGCAACTCAATTGCATTTTAAATGGTATCAGGTGTTTCATTAAAAAGTATTAGTTGCTCTCACTGAATAATAGTAGTATTGGATATTTTCATTGAACGGTATTAGTTGGACACCAGTTACACACTGCAACTAGTGCAACCAAGTGTTACTCATTAAAAAAATACTCTTAATTACAACAATGATCTTATTATACCTGCGTTGACCAGATCTTTCCCTGGAAAGCTCCCTCGAACCTGTAAATTCACTGTCTACATCATCAGCATTATTGTCTGCATGTTCTCCAGATGACACGTAACCTTCATCAGAGTTTGAACGGCGGCTTCCTCTTCGAGATTCACTCCCCCTAGACCTTCTCCTACTTCTGCACGTTGTAAAACTTCCAAATATCTGATAAAAAATGCACGATCTCCACCAGTGCCCCTCGTCCCCATGCAAGTCTTCAGCATCATCTCCGGAGTTCTCTTCCTCGTAATCGATCACATAATCCCCCAAAATGATACCATTTGGAACTTCTGAATGTATGTGTGTCAGAACATCGATAAGCTCAGAGGACCTCTGCAAATTCTCCCAATCAAGCCTGCGTGCCGGATCAATTTTCGAAGGGCACGCATCAGGATGCTCGGTTTCTGCATGCTTTTGGAGCTCCATATAAGTGCCCGTAAACTGGCAATTTTCCTCCTCACAACATCGAATCTTCACATCCAAATGTTTACGAGCCTCCTCCACCACTGTCCATCCAGTAACTTCACCTCTACATAAGGGACACACTGGTTTGCTATCGGAAGGACTCCATGACTTTGATCCAGCTGGCATCCCATTTGCTTCCTTATAACGGTCCAAGCAATTGGAATGCAAATGGTCCGTATCACACACAAAAGGACGACATCCTTTTTCATATGATGAGCATTGTAGGAGAACACAGTTGTGAGGAAAGTTCAAGCATATTGGACATATGACGTCGTCCCAGTTGATGCACGGCTGAATCTCCGCCATAAGCAAGCACCTTCACCATTTTGGGGTCCAGAAATAAGTATCAGTCATTGCTAATAGACACATTTGTGTTTATAAGTAAATGGGCTTAGCAAAATTACACAGAAAAACAAAAGAAACTCAAAACAGTCAATCAAGAAGAACATCAAGTGATCAATGTAAAAAAAATTAGTCAAGGTGGCTCAGCAGAATCATCAACAAGTTCTTGGTAAATAATCTAACTTTTACATATACATCACTAAATAAGTAACCAATTACTAAATAAGCCTCACGGATTTTCCCTAAATTTACTCTTTCATATCGCTTACAAATATTCCGTTAATGACACGTCTCGCTCCAATACAACAAGCCGACAAAAAATCGAGACAATGCCCATGCAGATATTAGAATTTTGAAATCAGTAATGCTTATGCATGGCATATCAAGAGCATAAGTGCTGCTAAAATACTAATACAGGTGAACTAATCAGTTGTGCAGCCACTCACTCCATTGATTGCAACTAAGCATCACATCAAAAAGAGACTAGTAAAGTAGATGACTGGAAAATTAAAAAAAGTAGAAAATCATGAGATTATGTTTTTGGCAAAAATAGAAAAACAAATCCAAATATTACTCATTTTGACAAAATGAAAGAGGCACATAATCAAATTACCCCTCACTCTTCATGAATTTCACATTACCTCTAATTCTATGAAGCTAAACATCACAAAATCAACATAATTCATTCTCTTACATTACAAGAATAAGTAATTAACATTGAGTAAAATGGGAAATCCGCCATTTAAGGACGAATTTCCCAGACAAATTGTTTACAAAAACAGTCCAAAATTAGCATCAAACAAACATAAGCAAATTCAATCTTAACACCTACAATGCCAGACTAATTGCTGCGATCTTCAAAGAATATTGCTCGAAACCCCTCCCTTTTGAATTAAAATCATAGACAAACAATTTTGGAAAAAAAACCAAACAATACAATCTACAAATACACAAAAATCAAAAAACCCATCCCATTATGACTCCAATAATGCGACATTTGAAGAAAAATTGTGTATGTATAATGTAAGTATATGTATATGGAGAGAAAAATAACCTTGTGAATTAAGGCGTCTGGAAATTGAGAGAGGTTGGGAAAGTTGGCATTGAAAGTGAAGCTGAAAGTGGTGTATGAAAAGACATTGAAATTGGGGAGGGATTTTGGCCTTTAACCCGGAAAGAGAGAGAGAGAGAGAGAGGATTCAAGCGGTGATACACAGAAGGGAGTGAATGGTGACGCCATTTCATTTGTATGTATGTATATATGATGATGGTGATGATGAATGTGATGTGCGTCGACATGAATGTTATGTATGTGTATGTACTATGTAGAACATCGCTTTTTCCTTTTTGAAATAATTACAAAATCCCGAGCTAAACTTTCCCTCTCTTCGATGTTGTTTTGATTTTTTTTGTAATGAAGTACTAATAAATAGTGTTAAATGTTAATAATATGAATGATATTTTTTATAGGAATAATTACACTGGGAAACATTTATTTGGTTTAAATTACATTGGGTTAAGCCCAAAAGATAGAAATGTTCTGGGGTGAATTAGTTGGCGTTATAAACAGTAATATGTCCTTTCATATTCATCTTTATTTCACAACCACTCACGCATCTCCAACCTCTCTATCTGCGTCCTCTCTCTCCCCTTTTTTCTCCAACCTTTTTCATCTCTCTGTATCCATGGACGTTGAACATTGTGTTTTCTCAACACATAATTAGAAGACGCAATCTACATGAAAAATAATAGGATTTTTTCTTCAAGAAGGATAATGTTTGTAAGTTGGGAAGTTATTTTACAGACTTAAATGATCCTCAAAGATTGTGGAACTGAGACTTTATTAAATAATTGTCTCATTAACTTTGTTATGATAGACAAAGGTCACTGTGTTTATGTTGAATGTTCCAAAATACTTTTTTTTTTTTGTAATTTTATCACCAGATGTTGATACATTATTGGCTAAAACTGTAGTAATTAGTAATTTTTTTAGTGAATATTTTCATTGAGTTTGTTCAAGGGAGTTACTTGAATTATCTCAAGAGACATACATAAAGAGTCTTCTAAGAATGATTCATGATGAACATTGATAAGAGTAGATACTCATGTTATAAAAGGTCGAGTCATTGAACTATGATTAGTCTTTGGGAACTCTAAATATGAAATGTTTAGTACCATATAAAAGGGCAATTAGAAGTCTGATGTATGCTAAGTTATATGCACATCGAGACAGTTGTTGAGTTGTTTGTCTTGGTTAACATATACCAATTAATATGGAAAAACACACTAAAAGATAGTGTGAGAGATTTTGCGATATCTGAAGGGTACTGCATATTATCATCTCAATGAGATAATCTAGAATTAAAAGAATATACAAACATGAATTGGAATTGTGATTTAGATAGAAGTAAATAAAATTTCAATTATGTCTTCTTGCTTAAGTAGGAAACAATCTCAAGGCATAACATGAACTAGATATGTATAGCACTGTCCACTATGAAAATCGAGTTTGTGGCATGTGCATTTTACAATCCAAAATGTAGTTTGGTTGAGAGATTTCTTGATATTTTTTAGATATAGTAAGAACTTCAAAGTGAGTTGTAACGATTTATTGTGGAATCAAACAGTCGAGTGAGAGTTGTAATGATTTATTGTGATATCAACCACTCAAATAAGAACAATTGTGGTCTATTCTGGAATCAAATACTTTAGTGAGAGTTTTAGTGATTCATTATAGAATTAAACACTCCAGTGGGAGCTGTAACTGTTCATTATTTAATAAAATACTCTAGTAGGAGTTGTTCCAATTCATTGTAATAATTAAAACAAGTAAAATTACTCTAAGTGTTTTAACTATCAAGAAAACCAAACATCTCAATATAAAGTTTGAATTTATAAAGATGTTATAAAAAAGAAACGAATTATTCTTAAAGATTTTCTACTCGTTTGATGTTAGTAAATTCACTTGACAAACCTACATATTTTGAACATCTAAGGTTAAAGTTCTTGCATAGATTTGAACATGGTACAATGTAGATGTTAATGTTCCTGAAAATTTATGTATTGTGCATTATATGAAGGGTTCATATAATAGTATGTCAATATGTAAAGATTAGCTCTCTCATACGAGTAATCGCCTCTTACATCGGAGTATGTGAAGAGATGAGATTATTTGAAAGATAATCGTAATAGATTTTACCACAAATCTATTTGACTTGTTACAAAGCTAAATCAGTGGATTCCTGGACGAAAGTGGGAGTAAATCCAAGTTAATTGTCGAGGATATACATGAACTGTGATTTACATGATGTCAGATAAATTAATGGCTTAGATGACATACACTTCTATTCTTGGAAGTTTAGACATCATGACATGTGTTTTGTACCGCATGTGCTAAGTTGACTATAAGAAAATGAGAAAAATATCCCTATTTTCTCATTATATGAGGCCTTGAGGTTTGAATAAACCTCTTAGAAGTACCCTTAAGAGTTTCTACTTTATTTCTAAGTCTTCACTTTAATGTTTCTATTTTAGCATGTTACCAATAGCTATGAACAATAATGGCAATGCGGTGCATGTCTAGGAAAGTAGCTATAGTGTGAGTCCGTATATATTTTGTGTGAAAGGAAGGACATCTTTATTAACACATTCTATTGTATTCATTGACCTGTCAATCGAGTTGAGAACTTGATTATGAACAAATAGGTTTAATAAAGGTTAAATATGCTCTAATAATTTCAAGGGATTGTAAGAGATATGTCAACTGTGTCAATCGATAAGGGTTTTAGGGTATAACGAAAATTGAATTCTTCATATAAATCTGGTTGAGTTGCTATATATCCTTAACAAGTGTATATCACATAAACTCATATTCTAGATGATCACACGATATATTTGCCTTTATGAACAAGCATTATGTGATAGTATAAAGATATGAAGTTAACGAGTGTGAGACTCAAAATTCATATGTAAGTGGGAGATAAAAGTTATTTTATTATTATTATTTTAATAATAATATTATCCACATATAAAGTGGATAAGAGTGGGGGAAGTTAGGACTTCTATTTCCATATATATGAAAATGAGAGATAAAGGTAAGGTGACTGTAATTTAATTCTCTTAAAAAAATCTCTCTCTCCCAATACGCAGAACAAAAGAATTCTCCTCACACAAAATATATATATATCATACATATACTCACACAAAAGGGCACTTATATCGTAATAATTTGAATCATTTCGTGAAGCAATTTTTGTAATTGAGTTCTGACAACGAGGATCACAGATTGTACGTAGGATCTAATTGGTTCGTTTTTTTCAGCCTCAAGATATGAGGTTGGTCGTTCAAACCCCCTTTACAATTGAATTCCATCATTACCCAATCAGGTAACCCACCTGATGCAGATTCCCGAAAATGGCTAGGTTCTGGGACATAACTATTTCTACCCCTCTTGACACTTCCATGAAACTGTTCCCCTGTGGCAACACCAAATTCGCCCACAGTGATTGGCGGTGGGTTGATAGGTGTTCATCCACTTATCTGCCCTTGATTGCCCGCTTCAAGTTCAACTCGATTCCCGGCGGCACGAACATTAGGGTCATGCCAGAGTCGATTATGATGTTCATTCCTCTGCTTCAGACGACGACTTGTACTCAATCCTCTCTTCCCCAACAGATAAACTATTCAAGGTAAGATAGTAAAATGTGTCAGGATCTTTGCTCACCATTTTAGACCCTGCCACAACCGCATCACTCTCAAAACTGATCTTGTAGTCCTGCTTGTAGCAATCGTTGCATGGTTTGCACAATATCCACATCAGGTTGCTGCCCGTATCGGCAAGGAAAAATTATTTTTTCAGGACCGTAACTTAAGGTAGTGGCGAAACGGGGACCATAACTTTTCGGGTTGGCATATTAAGGAAAATAACTTTAAAATATAGCTAATTGAGGACAAATAAGCCCGAATTAATGCAAATCAGGTTAATCGGCTCGGTTTTTGGCTAGATTTCAAGCTCAAATCAGGTCGACTTGGCTCTAATTCAGGCTAAAATTTGGCCTTAATTTGCAACTTTTAAAAGTTACGGTCTTTCAATTGCAAAATTTAAAAGTTACAATCCTCAATTTTGCAAACCTGAAAATTTATGGTCCTCAATTTACCAGCCTAAAAAGTTACAGTCCTCATTTTGCCACCCCCTTAAGTTACAGTCCTGAAAAAATAATTTTTCCGTGTCAGCAGTGCTGAGTTGTTTTACGTATCGACAATTTTCCCTCCGCCGCCTGTGAATAAAGTTGTCGAAGTGGGTTGGGCCTGCTGGGCCGGTCCGCCCCACCATACTTAAAATGAGGGTTGAGTTAAAAATTTCTTAGTCCGTTTAGAAACGTGCCTAAATGGGCTGACCCATTCGGGCGCGGGCTCTGGCGGGTTGGGGGCGGGCTGGCCACGTCTTAAGAAAAGTTTATTTTAAAAAATAAAATTTTACAATTTTTGTACATTGTCAACTACTATAATACCATTTTTAGGACTATCTTGTAAAATTTGTTCATTGATGATGAATTTAAATGTAGCAATTTATTTTTATGAATTATTATCGTTAATATATTGTGAACTTCAATTTGTAGAAATTTATTTTTATGATTAAAGAATAATGAACTTTATTTATAAAATAAATTTTATTTTTATACTTTTATAGTGATAGTTATCAACATAAATAGTTTGATTACATTTGATTTTGATAAATTTTATGTATTAGAGTTTTTAAATTATATGTTTTTAAATTTTAAAAATAAAAAATATATTAAAAAATTAAAAGTGGGTTGACACGTTAAAATCTGCGACCCGTCAATAAGTGAGTTGGGTTGGGGGTTTTCAGCCCACTAAATTTCTTGCCCGCGCCGCTGACCTATTTTGACAACTCTATATGTGTGAGAGCTGAGAGGGGCTTCTATGGTTCAATCCTGCACGGACTTTGATGATCTTAACATGAAGGCGGATTTACGACCTTTTTTAGGCGATCGAAGCGGGTTTTGAAAGGGTCATGAGAAGGGATAGGGGCTGAGTCACGATGGATTAGATCCACGGTGATGCCACCATTGTTGTGGGAATGGTGCGAGAGGATTAAGAAAGGATCAGCAGATTTTGTGCTGATGAAAATGAAAGGATTTTCCTTTTATAGGTGGATATTGGATTTTAAAAAGTGAGAAATTATTTAATGGGTTTACCAGGCCCCATGCAAACTGAGAATTTTACAGCATATTACATCACTAAAACATGGATTATGAGGGGTGTATTGGTTATAGAGTTCGTAGGATTTTTTTAAACTTTTAAAGTTTGGGGGTATTCAATCTAGATTTTTAAAAGTCTTTAAAAATTCTGAGGTATTCAATACGGATTTTAAAAAGTATTAAAAAATCTTCAGGTATTCAACAATCTATGATTTTAATACTCCACGGATTTTCTTAGATTTCCCTTCCAAAATATGAATAGATTTCACTTTTCAAAATCTCTTCTAATAACCAGAGATTTCTACAGATTTTGAAAAGTCTTAAAAAATCTTTAGTTATTCAACAGTCTATGAACTTTCTTTGATTATTTTCCATTGGGATGTTAACGGGGCGGGGACGGTGGGTCATTCCCCATCTCTGTCCCTGCAAAATAAATGAAAAAAAATTCCCCCATCCCCGTCTCGCGGCGATTCCCCGTTCCCCACCAACTTATTTTTTTTTATCTTATTTTTAAAATATAAAAAAATATTTAAATTAAAAACTTTAAATATACACAACAATTATTTTGAGTTGGTGTTAAAAAAATTAATTTAAACAATTTGAAAAACCTCTAATTCTAATATTTTTAATTAACATATATACTAAAGTGAAAATAATATAATTTGGAACTAATAACATAACATTAAATAAAAAATATAATTTTTAATAAATAGTTAATTGAGTAGGAAACTATGAAATATTTATTTGTAATTTACTTTAACATTAAAATTATATATAAATATATTAATTATATAAAAAATAATGCGGCTCTCCGCGGGGAACGAGCCGGGGATCCCCGGGGTTGAGAATACTATCCAGGATCCCGCCTACGGGGCAAAAAAATTCCCCGTCCCTATTTGCTTTGGGATTACCCGCCCCGTTGTCAAGTCTACTCTTCAAAAAATATAAATAAATTTTATCTCTAAAATCTCTTTTAACAACCTGAGACTTCTAATGAGGGCGAGGTATAACGGTTGTGGAAATGAAGATGAAATAATAATGTACTTTTTTAACCAATGTATTTTTTTTTAAAATAATTTGGATAATTTTTTTTATATACAAGTGTGGCTCATATATATTTGCACCAATGGTTCCAGCGCCGAAGTCTATGTAAATCCATGTAAATCAATAAAAAAAATGTATTCTACAATCCTGTAAAGTCTATGAAATCCAAATAAAACAATAAAAAAAGTCAGTCAAACTCTGCATGGAATCTATAGATTTTCTAAATCCACAGACTTTTTAAAGTAAAAAAAAATCTGATAAAATCCCAATTGAATACACCACTCTTAATTCGTGATGAAATGAGAAGTGTATTTGGTCATCATAATTTGACTATATTAACTTAGAATGTATTATATACACTTTGTATGCTATTAAATAACATTAATATTTTTTTGTAAATAACAATATTAATTCTTAAATCAATAATTCATTCTTATAAAAGTATAATATTAGTAGTACACAGTGCCCCAAGAAGCATTATGATGGAGACGAGATCGTGAGATTATTATATATGAAGATTTGGAGAATCAAAAAGTTTATTATTTTATTTAATTAGATTAGATTAAATTTATTTATATCTTAGTTATTATATTTTTGAGGAGGTCTTGTATGAGACCGTCTCATGACATAAGACAATAGAAATGAGTGTAACTAGGGCACTGACTCATTAACACTTTGGTAGGGGTAGGTGTTAATTTGTATGGTCTCATGCCATGAGACGGTCTCATATAAGTTTTTGCCTATAT
This sequence comes from Ballota nigra, assembly GCA_947034835.1. Classification (NCBI taxonomy): domain Eukaryota; kingdom Viridiplantae; phylum Streptophyta; class Magnoliopsida; order Lamiales; family Lamiaceae; genus Ballota; species Ballota nigra. The sequence goes on along the minus strand of OX344720.1, from coordinate 82,417,841 downwards.
TTTTTATCCTCTAAGTCGGTTTAGCATTATAAATAGGAGTATTGTATTTCATTGTAATTAGTTGTTGATTGAATATTAAAATACTGAATTTTATCCATTTTCGTATTATTATTTTTGTTCTTCCAGTGTTCATAGGAATCAATGGATTAACACTCTAATCACGCTACGTTATCCGGGTATTCTCAGAATCAATGGATATTATGTTTGTATCATGCTCCCGCTCTTTGCGTAGCGGTGCATGCAATGGTGTACGCCGATGTAGCATCGGAGACATGAAAAAATAGAGGTGGTTAGATCTGGATATGGTGGTAGGGTTGTAACGCCCCGAACCCAGAATATATTAATTATATCGGATTCGAAGTGTTATTGTGATCAAAAGTCCGAACTATAAAATTTTTGAAGGAGAAGTAATTGAATTGAAGGATAAGTTTCATACAGCGGATAAGTGGGAAGAAATAATACAATAGAGTATCGCATACATAAGTGCATCTGTATATATATATAAGGAAAGATAAAGGGTTCTGTATCTTTATGATAATACACACTGAGTTTTGATGACTGAAACACACGGTAAGAAGTAGCATCTTGTATAGCAGTAGCGACAACATTTATTTAGGAATGGAATAATAGGCATCATTGTATTATTGATAGTATTTTAAGCAAGCGGGAAACTTTGTGTCTTCTGTATCACTGTCCTTGCTCCCCGTACTCGAAATCTGCAAAGGGGGTTAGGAAAAAGGGGCGTGAGAATTGAATTCTCACGTATGGGTGATTTGCAACGCCATGGGATTGGTAAATCCGAAGTATGTTAAATTATACTCATTGATAAAGTGTTTATTCCATTTAATCAGTTTCACTTGTAAACAATATTACAATATTTTATAGAAGGAAAACAGTTCATATAATGATTCATCGGCATTTAAGCACATTTCACATGGTATAATTGAAATAGCACGAGTTGATTCACATTAGGGTAGAACCCAACACATATTCACGTATTGTCACAAACTGTCAAACCATATTCGTACGATCATTCCACTTCCAACAAAGTTACCCTTTTCGACCACAACCAAAACTTACTTCATCCAACCACAACCAACAAAGTTACCCTTTTCAACTCCAACCAAAATAAGCAAGCATCAATGGCCTTATTCCCAGTGCGCACGTAGGCAGCTGACCGGGGACCAGATCTGCTTGATCAACAACCTTGATTCCGAGGGCGTCCCCGACAGCTCCCGGGAGGTCGGATTTAAAACTCGATTCTAACTCCGTACTTACTGACTTTCCATAAAACTGACTCAATAAACTTCACAGAGAAAAATACTTGATTGACAACAGAATTGATTCATGCTCACATAAGGTGCTTACTCACACAGTGGTAATCGATTTATAAAGCAACAAGCATTATATAAGATATATAGTAATATCACATAATTCAAACAATTATATAATAGGTGCTACATTTATGTTGGATTAATTATTTTAGATTGATTTAGTCGAGTTCAGAAAATACCGGCACAACGTTATTATTAGCAGATCAATCAACAGATCATCACCCACCTGATTGTTCTGAGTCCTGAGAATATTGTGTAGGCAGACGGTCGAGTCCTCCGTGCGTGTCTCGAAAAGTACAGAATCCTAATAAGGAGTATTCCGATAAAAATATCAACTTTTGAATTTGAAAAGCTTAAGCGTTTGTATCTCGAGGATTGAGTAGATTGTTGCCTTTAGAAAACTATTGAAAACTAAAGTTTTCAAAGGTTGATTTCTATTTGATAAGTACACCCCTTTTTAAGAGGAGGTGTATTAGGGGGTGTATTTACTAATTTCATTGATGTCCTTAGCAAAAGCCCTTTTTATAAAAAAAGTATAAAAATAATTATTATTATTCTTGGAAATAGTTAAAAGAATAAAATAATTATTTAAGAGTATTAATAAGAAATAAAGAAAAGGTTTTTCTTTCTAAGATTTCTATTTCCCATTTTTAAAAGAATTCTTGAATATAAAACTTCTCTCTTCTAAACTTATTAAAAGACTTGGACTTTTCTAAGAAAATTATATTATAAACTAAAATAGTTTATAAAAAGGGTATTCTTCTTTTCTAATATTAGTGATACTTCTAAAGTTGGTTTGTAATACTTCTAAAATAAAGGATTATATTACAAGACTTAATTTTGCGTTTCTAAAATTCTAACAGGGGTACGAGGTGAAGACGAGTTTCCCTTTGTCTATGGATTCAAAACAAAAGCGTTTAACCATTGAAGATCATCATCCAAATAATAATATCAACTCATCAAAACAAGGATACTAAAGGATTATGCTAATATCACCATAACACTAAAACAGTGACACTAAACATCCGCAAGAATAATACTAGTCCACTAAGTCATTGATACCATACATCTAAAACAACAATACACATCAACCGGTCAACTAAAAAAAACAAGATACTAACTCAGCTAATCCCAACAGTCCAACTCATGTTTTGTGAAGGAAAGAAACAGGGGAAAATAATATCCAAATTCCTACTTCTAAAGAGTGATACAAAGAGGACAAAACAACAATACTAAACAAGTCAACTAATAATACTAAATCATCTAACCAAAACTAACAGTAAGTTTTCTTTTCTGTTTCTTTGTTCCATGGTTCGAACAAAACTTGACAAATTTCCAGAATCTACCCAAGAAGAAAAACGAAGGTAGAAACCTTACGATTCCGGTTCGAGGTGGTAAACGGGCGGCCTAACGGCGTCGTTTTGAAACTCGGTATTTTACTTACGAAAATTGGGCAGCCTAACGGCGTCGTTCGGGAATTCGGAAAAACGAATTGAACAGCCTAACGACGTCGGTTGGGATTTCCAGAAATTCCGGCAACAGCAACCGGTTTAACGACGTCAATTTGATCGGAAATTAGACGAAAAGAAGGTCTCGGTTAGAAATTGGGATAATTCGGTATTCGAAATCGAATTAAACGGAATGAAATTTGAAGAAAAGAGAAGGGATTTCATCTTACTGGAGGTGGAGGAAGAGGCGGCAACGGTGGGGCTGGCTTCGGCTTCGAGGCGGCGGCGCTACTGGGCTGAGGCGGCGGCGGCTTCGAACAGAGAGAGAGAGAGAGAGGCGACAAGAGAGGCCCCGACGGAGGACAGGGGAGGCGCGACGGCGACGCGTCTGGGCGGAGCTTCGTCGTTCGCCGGAGGAGGAAGAAGGGGAGGCGGGCGATGCTGGAGCCGTGGCCGAGCGATGGAGGGAGGAGCGGCGTCGCGGCTGGAGCTTCGTCGGCCTGCGTCTGGGAGAGGGAAGAGAGGAGGCGTGCGGTGGCGTTCGCACAGCGGTGGACATCCGCCGGAAAAGTCGAAGGAGAGGAGAAAAGCAGAGAGAATTTAAGGGAATTGGAAAATGGTTATGTGCGTGAATGAAAGAAAATGAGGAGAGAGAGTGACCTTTTTCTATTTATATACGGATTCTTCTCAAGACTTATCTACTCCCTCAATTAATCTTATCCAAAATTGATATTTTCGTTCCCAAAAGATACGGTTTAGGGATCGTTTGGTTCACGAGTGTAACCCCGATTCGGAAATTAATACAGTTTTAAAACTCAATTAATATTTTATTGTATTTTGATTATAAAAGTATATTTTTATTAATAAATTAAATACGGATCGAAATCCTTAATTTAAACTTGAATATTTAGTTTCCCGTAGTCCTTTATTCGTTTGAAAGATTCGATTCTTTCTACGAATTTAGGAATTTGTAAAAGGGTATATATTTTTAAATTACACAAATAACACACAAAATATTTAAAATTAAAAGAATTAATGAGAAGAAAAATAAAGATAAGGTTTCTAATTAAAGAGAAAGGGTATAGAACGGGACGGGGTATTACAAGGGTTGTTGAGGCGGCAATAAAAGCAACCAAAATAGGAGATTGTGGCAGTAAGATCACCGGTGTGAGTTTGTTTAGCTGGCAATTGAGACCAATAGAAGTCAAATTTCTCCTCCGTATCATACTCGGGTGTCATCATTGATAAATCCACTTCATCGTTATGACTCTGATTATTAATTGACGCAGCGAGAGCACGATACAAAGTAAATCCGTTGATTCGGAGTATACCCGGATAAACGCAACGTGATTAAACGTGTAATCCATTGATTCAACAAATACTGGAATAACAAAGATAAAACACGAAAATAGATTAAACTCAATACTTTTAATTCATCAACAACTGATTACAATGAAATACAATACTCCTATTTATAATACTAAACCGACTTAGAGGACAAGAAATATAATAATTATATATATAAATAAATCTAACCTAAGCAAATCAAATAACAAATAAAATTAAATATAATTTTTATCTCCATCACATTATTCTTCATTGAGTATGTATAGAGTGAAATTGGTTTATACATGAATCATTAAATGGTATTAGTTGCTTTTACTAAATAGTATTAATTGTTTTCACTGAAGTATTAGTTGTTTCCATTGAACAACTAAGACTCTTCAGTGTAAATAAATAATACTCTTTAGTGAAAACAACTAATACCCTTTAATAATTCATAAATGAACCCGTTTCGATCTATACCATGTCTTCTACATTCCGGTATACATTATTTGTCAAAGTTTATAAAACCGAAATTTTTGTTGTAAATCCGGAAGATTTGATATTCCCAATCTAGGAGATTTGGTGTGGACATTACTTGAGGACCAAGAATTATATTGGGCTTTATCCATTAGACTAGGGTTTTACTATTATATATACCCCATTGTATTCATGAATTATGTACACTCTGATACACAACAATACTAGTGGAACTCCTGGCTTGGATCGCCCCCAGACGTAGTCCTTCCGGATGAACTGGATAAACAAACGTTGTCTATTTAATTTACGCACTCAATCACAACACGTTATCAGCACGAGTCTCTACCCGCAATTACTCGGTACGAATTTCGATCTTGCTTTTCAATTAAGCATGATAATTAATTATCTATTTGTAAACGTGAATTTATAATTCATAGTTCAAGCATATAAGCATGAATCAAAATAGTCCATACATGTTGGAAATACTCTGCAGATAATTCGCATCACATATTATAATTATATACATGATTATATGCCGAAAACTTGTAGAACCTTAATTGCTTATACATGTATATGTATTTATATATATGTGTCGTTTATAAATTTTCGCCGTGACCGCCATCGAGTGTCCGCCTCCGAACATGGCCAAGCCGCCGTCGCGAGCCTCGAAGGCTACCGCGAACGGTGCCGCTCCGCTTCACCACCGTCGATGCAGCCGCCGAAGGCCGTGGGCCTCGCGTGAGCGCCGCTGCGTGCCACCGGGTAGTCGCGCCCAGCAGAGCGCTGCCCCACGACACCGAACGGTGTGCTGCCTCCGCGTGCCGCCCCCCGTCGCGTGCCTCCGCCACCGTGCGTCGAGGTGCACAGTGTATGCTCTCGCAGAGAAGGAGAAAGGAACCTGGGCCTCTCCTTTTTTCTTTCCTTAATAACCTGGGCTTTTTCTTTCCTTAATAGCCTGGGCCTTTTCTTTTCTTTATAATCTGGGCCCGTTTAAATAATTTAACTTGCTGGGCCAATTTTTTTTGTCAATAAAATAAAAAGAATTTTTGGGCCCTTTAATTAATTTAAATTGGGTCTCTTTAATTATTTACCTTGAGCCAGTTTGCCTGAAGCAAACATGAAAATTGTATAATTATTCATGCGCATTAAATTTAAATTGTCTCTTGGAAATTACTAACAAATTTTGTGTTGAGCTTTCTTTTGATCTTGATACTTATATGATTGCTCCACCCACTTGAGACGTGTCCAATTCTCTGCCTGAGATTAAAACGGTACGCCTTTAATTTATTTTATATGAATCACATGTTTTATTGTGTACTTGGATAATTGATTTCGTTCCTATATTTCCCTGTGTGAAATTAAATTACGTGAAAGTTATTTTGTGAATTGAATATATGAACAACGGCCGTCGCCCATAGTCGAACGACCGTCGTCCAACAGCACCGCGCGCGCCAGCGCCGAGCGCCGCCCGCAGGGCGCGCACCTCGTCCGGTAGCCTCGCACGCTCGCAGCGTTGCGCAGGCCCGCACGCGCTCGCAACCAGCGCCGCACGCTCCCGCGCGCATTTGCGCCCAGCGCCGCGCAGGCCCGCGCGCATCCGCGCCGCCCGTCGCGCCCGATGCCGCACGCACTCGCGCCTGTCGCGCCCCAACGTCGCACGCCCGCGCACGCCTATATCCGTTGCCGCACGCACGAGGTCGACCTACGAGCGTCGCACCCGTCCGCCGTGCGCGACGCACGCGATGCTTTTCTTCGGATTTTTCATGATTCTTTAACTCGATTCGTTTGTGTTCTTGATATCATAAAATCCATGTTTCGCTTTATTATATAATCCTGAAAATATTTCGTTAAATTGCGTTAATGTACATGAAATAATTATTCTAATGATTATTTCCTCTGTCCATTAAACCGTATATTTTCTGTAAATTATTTTCATGAGATTATGGTTATTTATTGTTATTGCATGCTTGAGTGATTTGGTTATCCTACGTGCATTAACTCTGTGCACATAGTTTATAGTCCGCTCTTTATGCCCGGGTAGGCGGCGCCCGGTATTTGTCGGACCGTAAATTTATGCCTTGGGTAGACGGCGCCCAGTACGTGCATCTATGTGCCTTAGAATAATCAAATAAATCCTTATTCCTCCGTTGTTAATTAACTTGGTCACAACTCTTGCCATGTCACTTTAAATGAGTTGAGCGAAACAGTTCTCGAAGGTTCGAAATCCACTAACGCCCTGAAGGTGAAAACGTTGATTTTTATCATGAACCACCTGAGTAAGGAATTCATTATTCATGTCCTCATTCAGGGACCCCGGAATATTATGGAGCTCCCTGTAGGACCATATACTCCTCCCTCCGGTACAATACGACCGGTGTATGCACCGTATTGTAACCCAGTTGATGCAGAACAATCTGCCAACATTCCACGCTAGCAACCTTATACTCCAGCAGCATTATAGGGATGATTATATTATTGGTTGCACACGTGGAAGGGGGAGAGAGAGTAAGATGATCTGGGTTAAAGGCCGAGGTCATCGTAAATCCGGTGGTCACTGAACCTCGAATTTCGCTCTTCAAAATCTGGCAAGGTTAAGCAGTCCTGCTACAGATGCGGATGCTGAGGCCATTGGTCTCGCACGTGTCGCACTCCCAAGCACTTGGTCGAGGCTTATCAAAAGCAGCGGAAGGACCTAGAGTCGAAACTTACCATGCCAGACTGCTTGAAGCAGACTTTGACCAAAACAACGTCGATCCTATGGGCATCAAGCTCAAGGACCTTGGAGATGATGAGTGATTTGTGTATTTGATTGTTTTAGTACTTTATTTTTGGATCCTTTCTTTCGGATATTTTATTTATGGATGAATTTATTAGCTTTGATGTGTTTACCTCAAATAGCTGTCCATGTGTTTATTCGGATATTGCTGTTTTTATTTATGGATAGTAAACATATCAGCTATTAGGTTTGGGTTAATTTCCTCTGGCATGATAGGGTTGAGGTAGTGATTTATGATTGGTAGATAGCGCCACCACTCATACAATATTATAGAAGAACTTTCTTCCTTCTCCCCTGGATTGTATTATTTTATACATCCGACCGTCAAATCTCCATATAGCCATGAGTATGAAATTTTATGACCCGAACTTCTTTAAATTAAGGCATCAGCGGTTAAGTCATCCAGGACAATATATGATACGTAGGATTATACCTAATTCGAATAGTAGAATCCTTCCTGTTGATGAATTTACTTGTGATGCATGTTCTAAGGGTAAGTTGATAGTGCGCCAGTCGCGCACTAAGGTTGGACTAATGTCTCCGGTTTTTCCTTGAAGTGAATTCAAGGGGACATTTGCAGACCGATTAACCAAGCATCAGGACCATTTCGTTATTTCATGGTCCTTATTGATGCCTCCACTAGATGGACATTTGCATGTTTGCTGTCCACCCGCAATCAAGCTTTTGCGAAGCTCATTGCGAAAACTATCGAGCTTGGAGCTCAATTCCCGGATTATCCAATTAAATCGATTCGCATGGATAATGCAGCTGAGTTTAGCTCGGCCTTTACAGATTAATGTATGGCCCTGGGAACTTAAGTGGAGCATTCGGTCCCCTATGTCCATACCCAAAATGGTCTTGCTGAGGCGCTAATAAAACGTATCAGATTTATCGCGAGACCATTGCTTATGAACTCTAAACTACCCACCTCATGCTGGGGGCATGCAGTCCTACATGCATCCAAATCCGTCCAACTGCATATAATGATCATTCCCCCCTACAGTTAGTGCGTGGGAAAGAATATAGCATTTCCCATCTGCGTATTTTCGGATGTGCGGTATACGTACCGATTACGATACCCAAGCGAACCTCTTTGGGCCCACAAAGGAAACTCGGTATTTACGTCGGATTTGACTATCCATCCATCGTGAAATATCTCGAGCCTTTGTCCGGGGATCAATTAACGGCCCAATTCGCTGATTGCACGTTCGATGAAGATTACTTCCCCGCATTAGGGGGAGATCCGAATTCAAAATTGAATGAATGCCGGGAACTTACGTGGAACGTAAGTAATCTTCAGTATCTAGATCCACGCACTAATCAATCTGAACTAGAAGTTCAGAAGACCATTAACCTGCAGAACTTAGCAAATAACCTGCCAGACGCGTTCACTGACCATAGAGGTGTGACTAGATCGCATATACCAGCAGTAAATGCTCCCCAAAGGGTTGAGGTCCCAAGTAAAATGAGTACTCATGCCCCCACACGCCAAAAGCGTAAGGGAACCTCAAGAGATAGTAACACACCTAAACGAAAGGCTAGCAAATCTGGTCAGTCGAATGGAAAATCTCTGGAAGAGATCCGTCTAGATAACTCCAAGTCTCAAGGAGACAAGAGTCCTAGTGATGAAGCACGTGCACAAAATATTCCATGCACTAGGACCGTGGAACGACCAGACCCAGATACAATGGGAAATGAGGAAGGTCTGGTTGACGTAAACGTCAAAGTCTCTGTGAATTTCACAGATACGGGAAAAACATGTAATATAAACATTACTGTCGTTGACGACACATTTGCAGCGTCAATAGCTCTTTCCATTATTAATGATCTAGATCCTGAACCCAAAACAATCGCTGAGTGTCGGAAGCGCCACGATTGGGTTAAATGGAAAGAGGCAATTGATGCGGAGCTCGCCTCGCTTAACAAAAGATAAGTATTTGACTCTTTCGTTCGTACACCCGCGCGCGCTATCCCTGTAGGATATGAATGGGTTTTTGTACGAAAACGAAATTGAGAAAATAATACTGTGGAGAGGTTAAAGCGAGGCTGGTAGCACAAGGGTTTTCGCAGAGACCCAGGATTGATTTTGATCAAACCTATTCTCCCGTCATGAACTCAACGTCATGGACTCAATAACGTTCCGCTATTTGATATCTTTGGCAGTTAAGTTGAATCTCCAAATGAGATTAATGGACGTAGTAACCGCGTACTTATACGGATCACTCGATGCCGACATTTATATGAAAATCTCAGATGGATTTAACATTCCTCAGTTAAGGGATGGAGAAAATCGCAGTATGTATAGCATACAACTGCGTAAATCATTGTATGGCCTGAAGCAATCGGGCCTTATGTGGTACAACCGACTTAGTGAATTCCTTCAGAAGAAGGGATACACGTTCGATAAAGCTTTCCCGTGCGTATTCTCGAAGAAATCGCAAGACGGTTTTTGCATCATATCCGTATATGTTGATGACCTGAACATAATCGGAACATGCAAAGAGATTGAAGAAGCCAGTTCAATCTTGAGAGCTGAATTCGAAATGAAGTCCTTGGGTAAAACCAAGTACTGCCTCGGCTTGCAGATTGAGCACCTCCTAGAAGGAGTCATTGTTCATCAGTCGACCTACGTGAAGAAGGTATTGGATAGATTTCACATGGATAAATCTCATCCACTTAGCACCCCGATGGTAGTCCGATCCCTCGAAGTGGATAAGGATCCATTTAGGCCAAGAGAAGATTCAGAAGAAATTCTGGGACCAGAAGTTCCTTATCTTAGCGCTGTTGGAGCTTTGCTCTATCTTGCAAATTGTACCCGGCCGGACATTGCATTTGCAGTTAACTTGCTTGCAAGATATAGCGCTTCTCCTACGAGGAGACATTGGAATGGTGTTAAGCATGTTCTACGATGCCTCCAAGGATCTCAAGATCTTGGACTGTTTTACCATAAGAGCCAAGACAAAACCTTGGTAGATTATGCGGATGCCAGCTATTTGTCTGATCCCCACAACGCCGTATCCCAGACTGGTTATATTTTTCTCTGTGGTGGAACCGCAATCTCGTGAAGATCAGTTAAACAATCAATGGTTACCACGTCTTCAAACCACTCAGAGATCATAGCTTTATTTGAAGCCGCATGAGAATGTGTTTGGTTAAGGTCCTTGGTAAAACACATTGGTGACTCGTGTGGTATCGCCAAGGGCGATACATCTCCCACCGTTATATTTGAAGACAACGCTGCTTGCATCGCACAAATGAGTAATGGGTACGTCAAGGGAAACTTGACGAAACATATTTCACCTAAGTTTTTCTACCCATACGAACTCCAGAAGAGTGGCGTGATTACCATTCAAAAGGTGCAATCTAGTAACAATCTTGCAGATTTGTTTACTAAATCCTTACCTACGTCTACTTTTGAAAAGTACGTTCGTGGTATTGGGATGCAAAGACTTAAAGTGTTGTTGTCTTCAGGGGGAGCGGTAACCTCGAAATGAATCTGGAAGATTTAGATCTAGAAGATCGATGACATTCCTCCCACTCATTGTTATGGCCGATCCTTAGCACGTGGAGTTTTTATGACATGACGTTTATGTCGTAATGTCCAAGGGGGAGTGTTGTAAATCCGGAAGATTTGATATTCCCAATCTAGGAGATTTGGTGTGGACATTACTTGAGGACCAAGAATTATATTGGGCTTTATCCATTAGACTAGGGTTTTACTATTATATATACCACATTGTATTCATGAATTATGTACACTCTGATACACAACAATACTAGTGGAACTCCTGGCTTGGATCGCCCCCAGACGTAGTCCTTCCGGACGAACTGGGTAAACAAACGCTGTCTATTTAATTTACGCACTCAATCACAACAGTTTTGATTTTTTTTGTAATGAAGTACTAATAAATAGTGTTGAAATGTTAATAATATTAATGATATTTTTTATAGGAATAATTACACTGGGAAACATTTATTTGGTTTAAATTACATTGGGCTAAGCCCAAAAGATAGAAATGCACTGGGGTGAATTAGATGGCGTTATAAACAGTAATATGTCCTTTCATATTCATCTTTATTTCACAACCACTCACGCATCTCCAACCTCTCTATCTGCGTCCTCTCTCTCCCCCTTTTTCTCCACCCTTTTTCATCTCTCTGTATCCATGGCTGTCACCTACAAAATTTCAAGCAACATCACCGTTTAAGACACGAAGGCAAGACGGCGGCGAACCTCTCTATCTCTCCCTTTGGATCGACGTCCGACGATGCCGCCAAAGCAGTCTATTTTATTTTCAACGATGGCCGCCAGTCGATCTGATTTCCAACGAACACCCCTCTCTTTCTCTAGCGACTTCGGGCCACCACCGCATAATCGAAGTGCGCCGACGTGAAGAGGATCCAGATCGGGCCTCCAATATTGAGCCCACAGAGGCAGTTTTCTCATCGCTGCCGAATTTATTTCTCCTCAAATCGGGACACCAGCGGTCCGCCAATGACCACCATCTCTAGAGCGGTGGTCAGCGCTAAAACCAGAGCGGCGACACCCAACGAATTTGTCGCCGCTCTCCTCTGAGTTATCGTCGCGTCCCAGGCCTCGTCGTCGTCGCCCAAAGTTTTGGGGTGTGCGGCCACCACCACCACCAAAATCGAAGAGGGGTGGGGGGGAGAGAGCGGCCGCAACCACCGCCAAAATCGAAGAGGGGGAGAGAGAAAGTTTTGGGGTTTTTTGCGTGTGCGGCTGCCACCACCGCCAGTGGTCCGACGATGGCCGCTAAAGAGAGTCGATCTTTCCGACGGTGGCCATCAAAGGTAGTCAATCTCATTTTCCAGATTATGGCTTCGATCTGACCGACTTGTGCTTTGTTTTTGGGAACTCTGTTGAGGTAACTTCAGTTAGTAATTAGAATTTAGGATTTTTTATTTTATTTTTATATGGATTTTTTACTGTAAGAATTTAAATTTGGAGAAAAGGAGACCATGAGTTGGGAATTTGGGATTCTCAAGGATTTGAATTTGCAGATTTAGCTCTCATTAATTAGGGGTTGTAATCTATTTTTGTCTATTTTGATTCGGATATGTATTATGGGGTGTATTTGATTGAATTTGTTTCATTAGCAGATTGCACCACTGCAGCGTGGTGTGTACTATTGTTACAGAGTTGTACAGCAGCGTGGTGTGTACTATTGTTATAGAATGGTACTATACAGTATCATTTATACTATACTGATAGTATTTGTACTATGCACTTACATTTGTACTATAAAGTATCATGTATACTATACCATGGTCTTTGTATTATTAATTGTATATTTGATTGTATCATCTTGATGTACCTCACATATTGTATTGTTTGGATTAAAAAGTTACCAAATAAAAATCTACTGTACAGAAATGTTATTATACCTTTTAACAGTGTAGTATACTTACTGTCGAAAAAAACTGTAGTATACTTATTCACTTCTATTAAAAACTGAATAAGAGAACTAAAATAACAAGTACATACGCAAAAAGATGGTCGGAAATTCTTTTTCCAAAAAAAAAGACAAAAAAGATGGATGCATATGCAAGGCGGAGGCTAGGACATCACCTCAAACTTATAGGCTGCAGACTGTCAAATCAAAATTGGCTGACAAGCTAAAACGTGAGGGTAGCAATGTCATGTATTCCTATGTATTTTCAATAAAGTTATATCCCTTGATGCTCTAAGGGAGTAAAAATTGTCCCCCAGTGTAATTGCCCCTTTTTATAATATTGTGTGAATTTGAAAATAAAAATCATATGTTGTGGAGTGTTATTCTTTTTACCATTTTTAGAATGAAAAATTTAGGGTCTGCTTGCTAGAGGACATTACTACTAGGTAATGTGAATGGAATTAAAAAGGAGTGTTTGATTGGACACTTTGATACATGTAGCCTTATATTTAAAAATTGGGGAATCACTCATTCCTCGTAATTTTCAATGGAGTGACTTTCATTCCTTCATTCATTCAAAAAAAAAAAATGACATTCACCCATTTTCTCTTTAATTTTTTTATTTTCCTGATTCCATTCCTAAAGAATTTTAATATACCAAACAAAAGTAATGACTATGATAGTGATTTTCATTATCAACCAAACAATATAATTTTAGGGGGTGCTTAGTTGAGGGGTTTGGGGACTAAACTATGGGAATCAAAGTCATAGTGTGTGTTTGGTATTTTAACACTACTATGACTTTGATTCCCACAAAATAAGGAATCCCCATACCTTAATAAATTGGGAGGTATGGATATCATTCCATACATTTTTTATACTCATTCCATTTCAATTCCTTATTTTTTTTAAAGACTATCATTGTCATTCATATTCTCATTCCTCACTACTATCATTGTCATTTATATTCTCATTCCTCCCAACGAACTAAACGACCCCTTATTGTGGAACGGATCGAAAAGGAAAGTGGAGTACTCGCTCTGAAACTGAGGGAGTAGTTAAAAAATTATCATAATTACAAATTGGCACATACACATAAAAATAGGGTAACACTCTTATGCACTTTGTGTATGGTACACTCACTCAACAATTGAGATTGTTTATACTGAAAAATATGATTTGATTACACTGAAAAGTGTGGTTAGATTACATAAAATTTTATACTGAAAATCGATTTTCAGTGTAAAATTTTCTATTTACACTAACCACACTTTTCAACCTACAATTTTTAATTGTAGACAATTTCAACTGTTAAGTGAGTCACCGTACACCAGGTGCATTTGTGAGTGCACCACAAAATATTTGCACACAAACATATTTTTATTTTGCAAATATGTATCTGTGCAAATCTCTTAAATCAATGTGTTATTATAACCTTTTTTAAAAATAATTTGTAAATATCCCTTTCTTTTTCGGCAAAATGAATTTAAAGCTTTCTATATTCTTTATTTTTATTTCAAAATATCATTAAAGTTTTTTTTTTAAGTTAAAACTCTTCTGACCAAAATTGATGGAATTTTGGTGAAAAATTTGTGATGCTTCCATTAAGAGGGGTGTATTGGTTATAGAGTCTGTAGGATTTTTTAGATTTTTAAAGTCCGGGAGTATTCAATCTAGATTTTCAAAAGTCTTTAAAAATCCTGAGGTATTCAATACGGATTTTAAAAAGTCTTAAAAAATCTTTAGGTATTCAACAGTCTATGGATTTTAATACTCCGCGAATTTTCTTAGATTTCTCTTCCAAAATATGAATAGATTTCACTCTTCAAAATCTCTTCTAATTGTTGTAAATAAGTGTGTAAAATAAAAGACGGGATTTGTTCACCCAGTTCGTCGAGAACAACTACGTCTGGGGGCGAGCCAAGCCAGGAGTTTCACTAATGTTCTTGTGTATGAGTAATTACAATTATGAGTACAATAGTCTATTTATAAGAATAAAACCCTAGTCTAAGGTATGAAGCCCATTGGATTATTAGTCTATTAGTAATGTCCACATCAAATCTTCTAGATTTGGAATAATAAATCTTCTAGATTTACAACACTCCCCCTTGGACATTACGACATAACATAATGTCTTGTCATAAAAACTCCACGTGCTAGGTATCGGCCAAATAATAAGTTAGGGAGGAATGTAATCGATCTTCTAGATCAAATCTTCTAGATTCATTTCGGGTTACCGCTCCCCCTAAAGACAACAACACTTTGAGCCTTTGCATCCCAATACCACGAACGTATTTTTCAAAAGTAGACGTAGGTAAGGACTTAGTAAACAGATCTGCTAGATTGTTACTAGATTGCACCTTTTGAATGGTAATCACGTCACTCTTCTGGAGTTCGTATGGGTAGAAAAACTTAGGTGAAATATGTTTCGTCAGGTTTCCCTTGACGTACTCATTACTCATTTGTGCGATGCAAGCTCCGTTGTCTTCAAATATGATGGTGGGAGGTGTATCGCCTTTAGCGATATCACACAAGTCACCAATGTGTTTTACCAAGTGTTGATAGGCGAACATCATCCAGCATAAAGCGAACAAGAGTTACGGGCTTAAACAAAGATAATCAACATTGGGGTGCATCTACCAATCTCAGAGGTGTATAAAGTGACGAACAACTCCCCCGACGAACAACTAATGGGCGAACAGGTATTAAGGCCCGAGACCAAGAATGAGCCAACTGTGAAGTCATCAATGACGAACAACTTGGTCAAACTATGATACAACAAACAGCCAAGGAGGTGTGTACGAGTGAACAAAGGACAAAGATCCCAAAGCCAAGCCGAACAAAGCCATAAGACGAGCAACTTCCAAAGTACAACCTCAAGAGGCGAATAACTTTCAGTTGGAGAATCAACAAGATCAATCAAGCCGACCAAGGCGAACAACAATGAGTCCGAGATAAGACCAAAGAAGACTTTGTAACTAAGATTCAGCTTAGATAAGATCAAAGGGACACATGTCAAGCATGCAGGCTAGAGAGGCCAAGAGTCTTGGACACCTCATGCTTGCTAGTCTCTATAAATAGTTGTTCTTCAGCTGTGAAATACAAGTTCAAAATTTATGATCACTCCCAAAACACACACAAATATACCCAAAACCTACACATACACGAAATAAGTCCAATTTCGACTATTGAATTTACAAATTCAATAAATTCATACCCCGATTTACCATTTACGGTGGTAATCATTCACACGTTATTGATTGGTGACGTAAAAACGGATTAAAACAGCCACTAATCCTTACGATCAGATTCGTACACCAACAATTTGGCGCTAGAAGAAGGGTCGAACCTTCGGTTTAGTGTGATTACTCAAGAACTTCAAGTTGAAAACTTGAAGATTCATAAGAAATCTCAAGAAATATTTGAAGATACAAACAAAAGTGTTCTTGGTGTTCTTCAATTTATAAATTAAGAAGTAATTTAAATTGAAATGCCTCAATCTAAAGAGACCCAAGGATCACGTTTGTCAAAAAGACCATCTCAGACCCGGGCCACGACGGCCGACCACCAGGACCGTGACCCGAGACATGCGAACAGGTCGCAACATACAGCCATAACACATAACCTCCCCCCTGAGATGGAGGCTTTGGCGAACAACCCCAACGAGTTGGCTAAAACCATAGCTGCTCTCCAGGCCCTCCAGAGGCAACAAGAGCAGATTAGGCCAACACAAGCAAGGCCAAGGGACAAGTCCCTGGAGGTTGTTAGACCCAGGACTACTAGGGGCGAACAGCGAGAGGTTGATAGTGCCCAAGTCAGACGGAATAAGGGAAAGGCCAAGGTGGTCGACCAACGAGAAGAACAGGCTGAGTCTGGTCGCGGACGAACAATTATGTCTAGTCATGGAACAACGCGTTCTAGTGCCCAAGACAGGCTTAGCCAACCCCAACAAGAAGCTGCTCGCCGGAGAGCAGAAGATGGGCGAGCAACTTTTGAACAGCCTCGCCCATCAGTCCATGAAAGACTCTCCCAGTCAGCCTTTAGGCGCCTAGGGCCGAATGCGGTGAACAACATTAGGAGGCAAGCCCAGGAAGTGCCCACTCCAAGCGAGGGACTGCGACGAGCAGGAAGGTTAATGCCTTTGCTCGCCGAACAGCCTCCAAGTCAGGGGGCACCTCTTGATGAATTGTCAAGCCTAAGGAGGGCTGTGGAGAACATGCAGGGGCAACTAGACCAACAGAGGGGGATGGGATCGACCAGCATGCCATCCTCACCTTTGGCAGCTCACATTTTGAAGGCCCCGATACAAAAAAAAATTCAATTTCCGGCTAGCATTCAATATGAAGGCATCGCCGACCCCCGGGTCCATCTAACGAAGTATACGGACTACATGGTCTCCGTAGGAGCCAGCGATGCCACCCAATGCCGGAATTTTCCTTTAACATTGGGCGATCAGGTTCACAAGTGGTTTTCATCAATGCCGCCGGCATCAATCCACTCATTCGTCCAACTAAGTCGAGAATTTCTTTCTCACTTTTCAACGGCGGGGTCGTATCTTTCCCAAAAACACCGGCTGTCAGATTTGAGGCAAAATGATGATGAAACTGACCGGGCGTTTATGGAAAGATTCGATAAAGTTTTGCTAGAAGGAGAACCGGTGAGCGAAGATACAAAGATCGTCGCTGTGATGGCCGGATTGAAAAAAGGGTCGAAGTTATGGAAGGAGGTACGTCTAAAGTGCCCAAAGACTTATGCCGAGTTCAGAAACCAAGCTGGCATTTTCGTTTCCATGCACGAGGCCCTACAAACAAATTTGGGAGAGAACAAAGCTGATCCTAAGGAGAATAACAAAAAGCCCGTCGAGACAAGCTACAGGGTCCCAAAAAATATGAAAGCATTCACCGAAGGATCGGATTTGAAGGAAAAACTGAACCAAGTGTTGACAGTATCAGTTGATACTGTGTATGAAAGCGTAAAGGAGAAAGAGTTGCTTTCCCCGCCACGTAAAATCCGTCAGGATACTGGCAAACTCAACCCAAACAAGTATTGTGCCTACCATCAAAGTGTGGGGCATTTTACGAGTGAGTGTAGAGATTTGCTTAAGCAACTCTGGCGATTTTATGAGGAGGGAAAGCTCTCCGATTTCGTTAAAAGGCAACCTGGGAAGAGAACCCGGGAGAACAACTCGGAAGACGAAGAGGATGGTCAACCTCAGAGAAACAACAGACCCGGGCGACCAGTTCCCAGTATTCCAGCTCAACCTTTAGAAGATCTTTTCATGATGGAACCCGCAGGTCCCGCGGGAGGGTGTTTTGATGGACAACCACCCGACTCTAATCGGAAGAGGAAAGCGGAGCTACGAGCGATTGGCCAAGTACAAGAAATGGGAGTTAAGCCGTCTATCATGCAAACGGCAGAATTAACTTTCACCGAAAAAGACCTTGAAGGCGTCTTAACTCCGTACAATGACTCACTCGTAATCTGTGCAAAGATTATGGGGACCAGAGTCCACAGACTGTTGGTGGACACCGGAGCCTACACCAACATCTTATTTAAGAAGACCCTCGATAATCTGGGAGATTATTCGGGTTATGTTCGAAATACAACACATAGAATCATAGGTTTCGGGAATGCTGTGACAACACCGTTGGGAATTGTAACATTAGCAGTACAACTTGTAACGGCTAATGAACCCGAAAGAAATATAACAAGAATGGTAGATTTCTTGGTTGTAGACCAGGAGTCGATCTATAATGGGTTTCTTGGCCGACCTTTTCTCAATGAATTTAAAGCTGCATGTTCCACTTACCACTATTGTTTGAAATTTCCAACAGCTAGTGGAGCAGGCACAATTAAAGGAGACCAACGGAGAGCACGAGAATGCATTCAACAGCTACGAGCAAAATTTGTACAAATATCCATGATGGAAGCAACAAGTTATCCCGTCGACGAACCATCAATACTGAACAATATAATGGACATGGACGACCACATAAATACGGACGAACAACACTTGGACGAGCAAGTGTTGGACGAACAACTCGTTATCACCCGCGAGGAACCACCATCTGACGAACAACAAAGGGGTGAGGACGAACAACCCTCAGTGGGGGACTTGGAGGGCCAAGTACAAACGAACAACAATGGAACGGAGCCAACTGATGATCTAGAACCCCGCCTGGGGGCAGAGCCCATGAACATCGAAAATGATTCCAACCCTGAGGAACCCATACTTGATCCCCGTTGGAAGGGACAAAAACGACGAGCAACTCCAGTCGAAGAGCTGGAGGCGTTCAAAGTTAATCCCGACAACGAAGATCTTGAATTATTCATAGGATCTGAGCTCCCAGAGCCTTACAGATCCCGAATGAAAGAGTTCCTCACCAAGAATCTAGATGTATTTGCTTGGTCTCACGCAGATATGGTAGGGATAGACCCGAAACATGCTTGTCATAAGCTGAACATA
Source organism: Ballota nigra (assembly GCA_947034835.1). NCBI lineage: Eukaryota > Viridiplantae > Streptophyta > Magnoliopsida > Lamiales > Lamiaceae > Ballota > Ballota nigra. Next base: position 82,398,600 of record OX344720.1, on the reverse strand, counting down.
AATCAAGCAAGAAAGCCCGTCCATCAAAAACGAAGGAAGTACGGCCCGGACAAATATCAAGCGTTGAATGAAGAAGTTAAAAAGTTGTTAGACAATGATCTGATCCGTCAAGCACTTTGCCCACAATGGGTAGCAAACCCTGTGCTGGTGAGGAAATCAAACGGAACCTGGAGGCTATGCATAGACTTTACAGATCTGAATGCAGCATGCCCGAAGGACAACTTTCCTCTCCCGCACATCGATCAATTGGTGGACAGCACAGCGGGTCACGAAATGCTAACATTCATGGATGCTTTTGCAGGGTATCATCAAATCCCAATGCATCCTGACGATCAAGAAAGCACAGCTTTTTACACTAACAAAAACTTGTTGTGCTGGAAGAGAATGCCCTTCGGCCTCATCAATGCCGGGGCAACTTATCAAAGGCTGGTGAACAAGATGTTTGACCAACAAATCGGAGGCACGGTGGAAGTCTATGTAGACGATATCGTAGTCAAAAGTCCCAAGAAGGAAGACCATCTTCAACATATGACTCAGGTGTTCGAAACTCTTCGACACTATAACATGAAGTTGAATCCAAAGAAGAGCAGCTTTGGAGTTCACTCGGGGAAATTCTTGGGCCATCTTGTTAGCCAGCGAGGGATTGAGGCCAACCCTTCAAAGGTTAAAGCCATCATGGATATGCAACCACCACGTTCGGTGAAAGAAGTGCAAAGACTCACCGGGTGCCTAGCAGCATTGAATCGGTTCATATCCAGGTCAGGGGACAAGTGTCGTCCATTCTTCGAGGCCGTAAAAAAAGGAAAGTTTGCATGGACTAACAACTGCCAAGCGGCCTTCGATCAACTTAAAGAATACCTGGGAGATGTCAAAATCCTATCAAAACCAATCCCAGGAGAAAAGCTCTTTCTATACTTAGCCGCATCAGAAGTTGCCATCAGCTCTGTTTTGGTGCGCGAAGACGGCAAATTCCACCAACCTATATATTACGCCAGCCAGGCTTTACACGAGGCAGGGATCAAATATGCTCCAACCGAAAAGCTGGCGTATGCTTTGGTCATGAGTGTGAGAAAGTTACGACCATACTTCTTTGACCATCAAGTCGAAGTTCTAACAACTTTCCCGCTCAGGCAAATTCTCCATCGCCCCGACATTGCAGGTCGTCTCTTAAGATGGTCACTGGAGATTAGCCAATTCGGGGTGACTTATGCTCCTCGAACAGCGATCAAAGGGCAAGCGTTAGCCGACTTTATAGTCGAACTAACTTTCCCACCAGATCCGACGAGAGGACTTGATCATCCTTGGCATCTCTATGTGGACGGATCATCAACCAATATAGCCTCGGGGGCAGGAGTAGTTTTAATCAGCCCAGATAGACAAGTATTCACCTCGGCAATCAGATTTGGTTTCATGGCAACCAACAACGAAGCTGAGTATGAAGCTCTTATTGCTGGTCTCCACTTATCTCTCGCAGTTGGTGTCAGACACTTGCAAATATTTGGCGATTCACAATTGATCGTGAACCAAGTCCGAGGTGAATACGAGGCAAAGGATGATCACATGATCGAGTATCAACGGATTGTTGCTCACCTAATGTCCATGTTGCAGCAAGTTTTCATACAGCAAATTCCAAGGACGAGCAACACCCAGGCAGATGCGCTTGCTCGACTGGCAACAAGTGAAGGCCCCGTAGAGTTGGCAGATATTATAGTTACAAAGATGAAAGATCCATCAACAGTAAGCTATAATGTCAACCAACTCGACGATCAAACCAGTGAAGAAGACTGGAGAACAAGTATAGTCAAATACTTGAAAAGTGGGGAAAAACCATACAATCCTTTTGAAGCTGCCAAGCTAGTAAAGCGAGCCGCCAGATATACTCTGGTGGGCGAGCAACTCTTCAAAGGGGGAATATCAGTCCCACTTCTCAAGTGTTTGCCTATGGGGCAAGGGCAAGTAGTACTCGAAGAAATTCACGCCGGAGTATGTGGAAATCATACTGGGGGGCAAGCCTTGGCGTACAAAACCATCAGGCAAGGGTATTATTGGCCGACATTACGTCAGGATGCGATCAAGAAAGCAAAAACTTGCCATCAGTGTCAGATTTTTGCCCCGAATATTCATACCCCGGCCCAGGAGCTCGTGTCAGTATACAGCCCATGGCCTTTTGCAAAATGGGGGATGGACATCATTGGTCCTTTCCCGGCTGGAGTAGGAAATGTTCGATTTGCCGTTGTGGCAGTCGATTATTACACTAAATGGGCAGAAGCAGAGGCCATGGTGAACATCACGCAGCAGAAGATGATCAACTTTATTTGGAAGAACATTGTCTGTCGTTTCGGAGTTCCACAGGCAATTGTGACAGACAATGGTCCACAGTTTGATGGACAAGAGTTGAGAGAATTCTGTGCGAAGTGGGGGATCAAAAAACATTACTCCACACCTTATCATCCCCAGTCAAACGGACAAGTTGAAGCTGTGAACAAGATAATCAAGCATACATTAAAAGTAAGACTGGCGGAGAGCAAAAGTGGTTGGTCTATCGAACTCCCGGAAGTCTTGTGGGCATACAGAGTTTCTCCCAGGTCTAGCACCGGAGAAACACCCTTTGCCATAGCTTTCGGAACAGAAGCAGTAATACCTATTGAGTTAAGGACCAGTACGATTAGGACGACCAACTTTGATGAACAAGCAAATAATTCTGCTCTAAGTGCTGAAATGGATTTACTCGAAGAAAAAAGATTAAATGCTGAGTTAAAAAATGCAACATACAAGCAACGAGCGGAGCGTTATTATAATTCCCGTGTAAAAGTCCGGGAATTCAGAGTTGGAGATTTGGTTCTAAGAAAACTGCTCGCCCAATCTTCAGGAGTACTGGGACCAGCTTGGGAGGGCCCATATCGTATAACGGAAAAATTCGTAAATGGCGTATACGATCTCGAAGATATGGAAGGCAAGTCGGCCTCATACTCCTGGAATGCCGTACATCTCAAGAAGTACTATCAATAAATGGGCGAACAATTATCTTGGGGGCAAGTATGGCGAATGAAGTAAATTAAGCAAAAGGGTGAATCAAGCAAATGTAATGGATCAAGGATCAAAAACTTGCATAATTTTTTGAAAATTTGGTTAAGTATATTAAAAAAGTTGCTCGCCACATTTGTATAGTCTGGTGCTGCGTCTTGAATAGAGTTGCTCGGCAAAAATTTATAAGCGAGCAAGTTTTTAGTTTATGTTCAAAGTTGTTCGTCATATTGTATATGTAAGTGATGAACAGTCTTATAACACTTGTAATTTGTTCAAAATGTAAATACAGTAGTTGTTCATCAGCAAAGGAAAAAGTCCAAAAGCTCGAGGTACAAGTCCATTCAAAGGTTGTTCGTTTTACAAATGAACAGAACCTAAGGACCAAAGCCACTTAAAGGATGTTCGTTTTTTAAAATGAACAGAACCTAAGGCTGAACCCTGATTCCACTAAAGGAAAAGTTCAATTCGAACAAAAGCCCAACACTATATGTTATAATTGTAAAGGCATTGACAGAAATGTAAAGGCAATTAACATATATAAGAAAATGAGCGAACAAAAGAAAGACATCCATTAATCAAAGGCATTGAGCCTCAAAAATAGTACAATGATTCAAGAAGTCGAGTACTACAAAAGGAGCGAACAACTATTACAAAGAAGAAGAAAAGAAAAAAGCTAAGTCTAAGGCCTATTGCTGCTCGGCTGGAGGAGGATCTTGAGTTTGCTCGGTAGGAGGGTCAACAATTAAATCTTGGGCCAAGTCCTCCGCAGCCTTCCGCTCAATCTCTTCGGCATTTTGCTCGCCCGCGGCAGCCGGCTCCTCTTCCTGCTCGCCGTCATCAACAATTGGTGGAGGATGAGTGATGGTGATACTGGGGTCAAGTTTATCAAATTTAACCCCTAGCACAGCCAAGTCTGCCAACTGGATTTTAACGTTGTTCGGCGGAGGATAGTTCTCAAGGAACTCGTTTAAATCCTTGCTCATCTCCTCCACCATGTCCTTGTAATCATAGGCATCAGCCGTGCGGATGCTGTCCGCGTAGGCACAAATGTATCCAAGGTTGGAGATGGGGCCGGTGCGAGCTTGAACCTCCTCTTCAAGTTGCTCGCGGGTGAAGAGGTTGGCTTCTGCCTCCCGGAGACGAGCATTCTCCGCCTCAAGCTCAACAATTCTTTGTTCAGCCGCGGTCAATTTCTTCTCCCCCTCACCGAGCAAAACCTCCTTGTCCCCAAGCAGGGCCTCTTTGTCCTTCAGCTCTTTGGACAAGACTTGAATCTCTTCAAGGCGCTTGTGCTCAGCATCAATGTAAACATTGATCTGGTTGTTGAGGCGAGCAATTTTGGCCTCGTATTGGCCGACCAGGCCATCCTTTTCTTCAGTAAGCTGCCGAGCAGTATTCGCATAAAGGCGAGCAGACTCTTCTTGCTCGGCAACTTGGGCAATTGCCCTCTGGGCAGTAACGAGGCCGTTGGCGACGAGCATCATTGAGAGATGGAGATTGTCCATTTGCCCCTGTTGGAGGATGGCTTTGTCCAGGGGACGCGTCCAGGCTCGGGCGACCAACTCCGTCGCTTTGCGAACATGCTCGCCAGGAATCTCCCTTATGTTAACGGGAGTTTTCGAGCAAGCGTACTGATGTACGACACTTGCTCGACCAGGATAATCGTCAGCACGATATCTGCGAACAAGAAAGGAAAGAATACTTAGAAGAATAATAAAATATGATGATGAAACTTGTTCGGCAGAAGCTAATGTGGACTTACTCCTTGAATTTTCGCTCATCCCAACCCAGATGGGTGAGATCCTCAGGGCCGCGACCAGAGGTAGAATCCTTGCTCGCTTTGCCTGTTCTTTCCACAGGCTCAGTAGAGCGACGAACAGCATCCCCCTCTGGACGAGGATGACTGTGACCCACTTTCTCCTTCCCCTTACCAGGGACATCGTGGGACAAGGGAGTCCCGTCAGCTTTCTTTAAACGTTTCCCCCCATGAGGAGGGGAAACGGGAGGGGACCGGATTTGGACTGGGGGGTAGCCTGTCTCGGAACTCTAGCCCCCTCAGGCTTGTTCGACATGGCGAGCACCGCTTGAGGAGGGTCACCTCTCCTTTTCTTCCCTTTTGGCGGCCCCATTACAAGGACCCTTTGCTCAAGGAGAGTGTAACTTGGAGGAACGGCAACTGTTACTTGCTCGGCTAAAAAAAAAAAAAATTAGGCGAGCAAGTTAAACAAGATAATGACGAACAAAGTTTGAACCGAGAGTTAGAAATTTTCATACCTGGGGGCACCTCAGCTTGAGCCTCCAGGTGGTGAGGGTAAGTCAAGAGACGAGCAGCTCTTTGACACCTTGCTCGGCAAAGATAGTCAATAGTCCTATCTGCCCTATTGCGGAGGCCGACCAAGCACGAAGTAAACAAGAACTCGGAGCTCAACTCCTCCTCTTTCGAATTCCACTTGGGTAGACGAGGGCCTGCGAACAAACAAGAAAAGTTAAATTAGAACTACTTAGCCCAAAGGCGAGCAAGAAACAAACTTACGTTTCAGTTTTCCATAGGCTGCTGGAGAATTTATTCGTCCAGGGCCGCCGTGTGGACCAGAAGATGCTCGCCAATCACCCCCAATCCAGAAGAAGTGTTGCTTCCAGTCACGAACCTTGTTCGGCACCTCTTCCACCATTTTCAACCCAGTTCTTGCCTTGAGATAGTGATAGCCTTCTTCTCCCAAGGGGCAGCTTGTAATTGTCATCAAGTAGTTGATCTCTTCCGCAGTGATCCGATCAACATACCCCTCCAAGGCGAACAGGCACATAGAGCCTAGAAGGTTCATCCACCCAATTGGAGTAATTTGGGTGATGGCCAAGTTGGTCGCCTCCAGGAATCGACCAACAACGGGTGGAAGAGGCAGCTTTAATCCGGCAATCAAGGTGTGAAGGTTGATCGCCGTACATCCGGGGGGTGGGCGATCAGCTCTTTCCTTTCTCCGAGGGGCCCACAGGTGAATATCGTATGGGATTTAGTAGTCCTTCCGGATAGAGTCCAGTTCATCTTCGCGAACAACGCTTTTTATCTTGCTCGCCTGGTACTCAGTTTTCACCTTATCCATTATTTCCCTCTGGGGACGGGGAAAGCTGTTCGCATACCTTTCAGCATATGTTCGCCATTCGAATAGTCGAGCAACCCCGGCTGGGATCTCGTTTTCCCGCATCTTTGGGGATGGGAAATTGATACCCTCCAAGAACTCGCGAGTAAGTTCGTTAAGGTCTGGATCTTCAAATTCAGCAGAAGACGAAGAGCTTTCGTCCCGATTGTTGTTCGCCGCAACCGTTAGTTCTCTCCCAGATGGGCCCGCACCGGTGTCCTCCACAGAGCGAACAATTGAATCCACGTGAAGATCCGACGCCGAAGAAATCTCGAAGGGAGGTTGATCGATGGGGACCGCAACTGGAAAAAGTGGATCTAAGGTCTCTTCAGTCTTATTGCTCGAGTGCGAAGACATGGAAGAGAAAGAAAAATCCGAGCGGTGGTAGAAAGAGTTGCAGACGGCGGCGCTATCCCGGAGAAGACGGTGGTGCTCGAACCCACACAGCGGCGATGGCGTTTTCGAGAGAAAAAGTAAAGAAGAAGATAGGAGAAGAAGAGTAACTACCTGGGAGTTGAAATTTGAAGCCAAACGCTGAAGGACGGACGTCGGAAAGCTTGGGATCGCCGGAGGAAAGTAGAATTCGCCGGAGCACTGTTGCAAGAGGGGGAAAAGTGGGAAAAATTTCAGTTTTCCCACTATTTATACCCCAAGCAAAAACGGGGTCCCAGATATAATTTCTCGAAAACTCAGGGACCGAATGGAGAGAAAACGGGGTTAACTTCTAGCTAACCCACAAGTTGAAGGACCTATAAACAATTATAGGGACGCGTGGCCTCGGAGTTGTTCGCGCGTGAATGGCGCGCAATCATTGCACTGGCGTCATCTTCGTGATCTCCCCAGATCATGGGAAGACGGAACGGTTATCCCGATGTTGCTCGTCACAAAGATGATGTTCGTCCAAGTCTTGACCAGAACAATATCCTAACTACAGTTGCTCGCCACAAAGTTGCTCGTCTGATGCAACATCTAGTCAGGATAGGGGGCAATTGTTGATAGGCGAACATCATCCAGCATAAAGCGAACAAGAGTTACGGGCTTAAACAAAGATAATCAACATTGGGGTGCATCTACCAATCTGAGAGGTGTATAAAGTGACGAACAACTCCCCCGACGAACAACTAATGGGCGAACAGGTATTAAGGCCCGAGACCAAGAATGAGCCAACTGTGAAGTCATCAATGACGAACAACTTGGTCAAACTATGATACAACAAACAGCCAAGGAGGTGTGTACGAGTGAACAAAGGACAAAGATCCCAAAGCCAAGCCGAACAAAGCCATAAGGCGAGCAACTTCCAAAGTACAACCTCAAGAAGCGAACAACTTTCAGTTGGAGAATCAACAAGATCAATCAAGCCGACCAAGGCGAACAACAATGAGTCCGAGATAAGACCAAAGAAGACTTTGTAACTAAGATTCAGCTTAGATAAGATCAAAGGGACACATGTCAAGCATGCAGGCTAGAGAGGCCAAGAGTCTTGGACACCTCATGCTTGCTAGTCTCTATAAATAGTTGTTCTCCAGCTGTGAAATACAAGTTCAAAATTTATGATCACTCCCAAAACACACACAAATATACCCAAAACCTACACATACACGAAATAAGTCCAATTTCGACTATTGAATTTACAAATTCAATAAATTCATACCCCGATTTACCATTTACGGTGGTAATCATTCACACGTTATTGATTGGTGACGTAAAAACGGATTAAAACAGCCACTAATCCTTACGATCAGATTCGTACACCAACACCAAGGACCTTAACCAAACACATTCTCGTGTGGCTTCAAATAAAGTTATTATCTCTGAGTGGTTTGAAGACGTGGTAACCATAGTTTGTTTAACTGATCTACATGAGATCGCGGTACCACCACAGAGAAAAATATAACCAGTCTGGGATATGGCGTTGTGGGGATCAGACAAATAGCCAGCATCCGCATAACCTACTAAGGTTTTGTCTTGGTTCTTACGGTAAAACAGTTCAAGATCTTGAGACCCTTGGAGGTACCGTAGAACATGTTTAACACCATTTCAATGTCTCCTTGTAGGAGAAGCACTATATCTCGCAAGCAAGTTGACGGCAAATGCAATGTCCGGCCGAGTGCAATTTACTAGATAGAGCAATGCTCCAACAGCACTAAGATAAGGAACTTCTGACCCCAGAATTTCTTCTGAATTTTCTTTTGGTCAAAATGGGTCCTTATCCACTTCGAGGGATCGAACAACCATATGGGTGCTAAGTGAATGAAATTTATCCATGTGAAATCTCTCAAATACCTTCTTCACGTAGGTCGACTGATGTATAAGAATTCCTTCAGGGAGATGCTCGATCTGCATGCCGAGGCAGTACTTGGTTTTACCCAAGGCTTTCATTTCGAATTCGTCTTTCAAGATTGAACTGGCTTCTTCAATCTCTTTGCATGTTCCGATTATGTTCAGATCATCAACATAGACGGATATGATGCAAAAACCATTTTACGATTTCTTCGTGAATACGCATGGGAAAGCTTTATCGAATGTGTATCCCTTCTTCTGAAGGAATTCACTGAGTTGGTTGTACCACATGAGGCCCTATTATTTCAGGCCATACAATGACTTCTGCAGTTTTATGCTATACATACTGCGATTTTCACCATCCCTCATCTGAGGAATGTCAAATCCATCGGGGATTTTCATATAAATATCGACATCGAGTGATCCATATAAGTACGCGGTTACTACGTCCATTAATCTCATTTGGAGATTCATTTAAACTGCCAAAGATATCAAATAGTGGAACGTTATTGAGTCCATGACGGGAGAATAGGTTTGATCGAAATCAATCCCGGGTCTCTGCGAAAACCCTTGAGCTACAAGCCTCACTTTATACCTCTCTACGGTATTGTTCTCATTTTGTTTTCGTACAAATACCCATTTATATCCTACGGGGATAGCGCGCATGGATGTACGGACGATAGAGCCAAATATTTATCTTTTGTTAAGCGATGTGAGCTCTGCATCAATTGCATCTTTCCATTTAACCCAATCGGAGCGCTTCCGGCACTCAGCGATTGTTTTGGGTTCTGGATCTAGATCATTTATAATGGAAAGAGCAATTGACGCTGCAAATGTGTCGTCGATATCAGTAATATTTCTATTATATGTTTCTCCCGTATCTGTGAAATTCACAGAGACTTCGACGTTTACATCAACCAGACATTTCTCATTTTCCATTGTATTTGGGTCTGGTCGTTCCACGGTCCTAGTGCATTGAATATTTTGTGCACGTGCTTCATCACTAGGACGCTCGTCTCCTAGAGACTTTGAGTTATCTAGATGAATCTCTTCTAGAGATTTTACATTCGACTGACCAGATTTGCTAGCCTTTCGTTTAGGTGTATTACTATCTCTTGAGAGTCTTTTGTGCTTCTGGCGCGTGGGGGCATGAGTATTTGTTTTGCTTGGGACCTCAACCCTTTGGGGAGCATTTACTGCAGATATATGCGATTTAGTTACACCTCTATGGTCAGTGAACGCGTCTGGTAGTTTATTTGCTAGATTTTGCAAGTTAATGGTCTTCTGAACTTCTAGTTCAGATTGACTAGTGCGTGGATCTAGATACTGAAGATTACTTATGTTCCACGTAAGCGCTCGGCATTCATTCAATTTTGAATTCGGATCTCCCCCTAATGCCGGGAAGTAATCTTCATCGAACGTGCAATCAGCGAACCGGGCCGTTAATTGATCCCCGGACAAAGGCTCGAGGTATTTATTATAAATTGCAATTATTTTAAATCAATATTTTACTCAATTCACATACTTCTACATTCACTATCTTAATTCATAGTGATATTTATCAAGTATGACCACTATAAAATTATAAATTTGTCTAACATATAATACTTACGTCCACATCTCTAGAAATAATCAATACCAATCTCATTTAATTTCAATACAACCACCAAACATACTTACTCACACACCTCTATTACTACTATTGATGATCATATTGCAACTATTTGTTGATTGTATTTATCTCGATTTCAAATCACAAATGTATGATCACGAATATTTAAAAGACATAGTTATCCTTGCACCAATACTTGATTATGATTTATGTATAAATGATTACATGATGCAGTTAAATGAAAATGAGTCACTTAAGTATTTCAACTTCAATAATATTTACAAGTGTGATTCGAAATTTGATGTTCTTGCTAATGTGCATACTCCTAAAATTTTCAATGTTTTAAATTATTATCGTTGAAACTCAATCCCCTCTGAGTTACATGCCTAAAAAATATTATTCTTATTATAATAGTAACTTTATTAGTACTCTCTCAATCCCATAACTACTTTCGTAGTAGAGGATGACACACTTTAAAAAAAAATGTGAGTGTAAAATTGAAAAAAATAATACTCCATCCATCCCGAAGTAAACTTTTCATAACCTTTTGTTGTTTTATTTAAGAAGGTGTATTTGTTTATTAATATATGATGGACCACATGTTGTCTTTTGGGGTAAAGTAATGAACAGTGCTGAAAAGTGAATGAAATGAGTGTTATTTTTAGTAATATTGTGTGAGTTTGAAGATAGAGATTATATGTAATGAAGTGTTATTTTTGTCATTTATACAATGAAAAATTTATTGGGGGAATATCCATAAAATAAAGTGGAAAATTTACTCCGGGACGGAGGGAGTATTACTTTTTTCTTTATTGAATTTTACGAAAGAGAGTTATTTCATTCTTATAAGTGTGAAAGTAGTTGTGAGACGTTCAAATAAGACAAGTATGAAAGTAGTAGTGAGACGTAGTGAATACTCATTTTTTTATTTGTTCTATTGGTATTTATTGATTATGAGATGCATATTCTAATGCTTTTTCAGTGGTTATCCAATATTATACTGTAAATGATTGTACTGGTTCAAATTATATATACTTCTCCCATCCCACAATAAACTTCATACTTTCCTTTTTTCGTTTGTCCCACAATAATCTTCACACCCGTAAAATGGAAATAACGCCTCTCACAATATCATTTTATATATAAAACTCTTAAAAGGCCACTTTTCAATAAATTTTCTTAAAAAGTGTGTCCAACAACATATAAAGTTTAATAGGGACGAAACGAGTACATTTTATATCAGCCATATTATTTGATTAAGATGAGTAGATTGTAAAAACTATAAAATAATATATTATTCTTTATAAATATGTATTTTATAATGAAAAAATATTTTTTCATGATATGTTTGGTTTAAGGCTTCAAGATTTAAGCTTGAGGATTACACAAGCCAAATTATGTCTGTTTCGATATTATACAAGCTAGATTCCAAAATTCATCAAAATTCTAATATATAACACCTATACTCTCTTATATTCTCTCTCATACCTTTTCTTTTTCCGATAACCCACACATTAATTTATTACAATCTAACAATATTTTTATCTCCTACTTTTTCACTATATTCTTCTCAAACTTACTCTACTACATCTTATAAACAAACATGCACAAAGGTCAATTTTATCTTTTCACTATTCATGGATTTTCCAACCCTCTGCAACTTAAACCAAAAATACCCTATAATTAGGAAAAATTGTATTAAAAAATTTGTGATCAACCATTGTTTGACTTTTTTTGACATTTGTAAAGCATAAAAAATATTAATGATTATATTAAAACTTTAGTTATGAAAATAATTTCCACACAAAGTTTAGATATATTTAAAAAAAATCAAATTATAATATTTTTATCAATAAAATTTTATATTTATTCATTGTTATAGTAAAAAAAATTGAAAAAAAAAATATATGTTGTGCAATTCAAATACAATATTTCTACATTAAGTATTTTGGTACTTTTCCGGTAATGGATATTGACAGATAAATGGTCGAACTCATTACACATCAGATGCACAGTGCACTCACTCAACAATTAAGATTGTCAACACTGAAAAGTACAACCTCCTTCCCTGAAATTTGGTCCTATTTTTTGCACGTGGTTTAATACGATATGTCCGAGGATATTACAGGGTTTTCTGATGTTTGTTTTCGAATAAAATGACTTCTAATGGAAAGTTCGTTTCACATACTTTCCACAAACGACCATTTAATTAAAAATGAACCTCTGAAAATCTCATAATACCTACGATATATCGCATTAAAACATGTGAAAAATAAACAAGACCAATTTTCAAGGACTGAGAGAGTATAAGTTAATAACACTGTTAAATGTAGTTATATTACATTTAAAAATTTACACTGAATTTAGTTTTTTATTGTAAAATTATAATTTAATCTAATACACATTTTGGTTTAATCAAAAATAATTTTTTTTTAGTGTAAATAGTCTAAATTGATTAATGAATACATTATTCACTATATGTATAATATAATTATTCTTTATGTGTAACAATAAATATTTTAATCATATACTATTAAAAATGTATAAAGTATTATTTTTTATTAAAATATTCACAGTTAACTTTTAATTTTATCAATATTCACACTACATTGAATTAAGATATATGTTTTGTTAGTTAGGCAAATAAGGATGATACTTAAACAAAGATTTTAGGTAATATGTGAAACTTGAAGTCTTAATATAAATGTCTAATTGAGAGTATCAAATTTTTTATCAGAAGTATCATTGATCTTGATAAACAAGAGTTCAGTTATAATTAAAAAAATTGTAATTATTTAGTTTTATATATATAATTGAGTTATCATTATAGTTAAAAAATTGTAACAAATTCCGTCCGTGCGAAGAAAGGGTAGAACAATCACTAGTAGTAAAATAATAGTAAACAAAAAACACAAAATGTACCTTTCTTTATTGTTGATATCATTTTGCTTCTTGTCCTACACGTGTGCTTTTGCAAGTTTGTACCATATTTTCAATATATAGTTATCGGGTATCCTTTGTACTGAATGTACGTTCAATATTCTCAAGCAGTGATAACACAATATGCCTAATTCTTCGAACTTCTTACAATCACAGGTGATTAGGTTCATGGCAGTATCATATACCACTCTATTGTTGTGCCCAACATCATCATTCTTGGCCTCATAAATCAAACTGGTATCATAGACTTGTACGACAGTCGAACAAGCGAATATGGACTTTACGAACTCCTCTTTAAAACGTCTGAATATGGTGAGTTTGTATATCTCAGCAGCATGTTTGAGCATTCCTTTCATTCCCAGGTGCGATTTAGGTATCATCCTTGAGCAATTGAATTTGTCTTTTTTTTTACAGTGTTTCTCCATTAATTTACCGTGTTCTTGAATATCTCATAAAATTCTATCAAATTTGTCTGCTTGTTTACTCTCAAACCTATTGCATGATTTGTGCTTTTACTTCTTTGGGATGACCTTATTCCGGCAGAAAATATGTCCTTACTCAATGGCATACACCATTTTTTTAAACTGTATAGTCTCTTAAACCAAACATTTTGTTCGAGCCCGTATGTTGATATCATGTTCTTCCAACTGTTTTCAAAGTCATTCTCATCCATGCATCCGGATAGCAATTGTTGAATGCATTTTTAAAAGGAACCGTCTTGCTTTAATTCTCCAAATCTTGCAATGGCATTTTGGTGTAGGTGCCAAAGACACAATCTGTGTCTTGCTTCAGGGAATTCCTGTAAAACAACCTTCAATAAGCAATACCCGAAGATATTTTCACCAATACCCGAAGCAGAAAATGCCAATACCCGAAGCATTAAATAACAATACCCAATGCTATAAATACCAATAACAGAACTTAATCAAATATAAAACATACATCCTTCTTAAGTATTAAATAATGTAATACAATATTAATTTTTTTTACCTTCTCTATCACATTTGCTATTGCTAAGTCTTGGTCTGTGAACACCGTTTTAGGTACTTTCTCTCCCATTGAATTTTTGAACATCTGGAAAACCCACTCGAACGTTATCGTTTTCTCATCAGATATAAATGCACAACCGAACATTACGTTCTTCCAGTAGTTGTTTATCCCTACAAAAGGTGCACAAATTAAGTTGTACTTGTTTGTTCTGTATGTCGTATCGAAAATCATTACATCTCCATAGATTTCATAATCTTCCATTGTCAACAAATCCCTCCAAAAAATACTTAACAATCTCACATCTTTTTTTTTTTTTTGAAACAACAATCTCACATCTTCATTGAGCCTAATCTTGTAAAAGAATTTTTATCTCTAGCTTCTTCCGCCTCCATCATGTTGATCAGGTTGTTTACATCGCCTCCTTTAATTGCTTCCATTTTAAACTTGTTTACCAAGTTGTAATGGTCCTTGATTGTGTGTCCTAAGTTTTCCTCTCCTCCAGCTTCATTCGTCATATAGCGATACGAGTATATTGTTCTCATTCCTGAAGGCACCATATCCTCTATCATTTTACTCTTGTCTGTAGTTATTTGTCTTTCAGAACGGTGCATATGGTTCCATTCCGTTCTTGTTAGCTCATGATTGTGCTCTGTCTCGTGTTGCACAACTGCATAATTGCCCTCTTTAGTTGTCTTCACCAACATTCTTACCTTGCAGTCAGTTCTTGTTATACCAATCCTCATTTTTTTGGCAGATGTTCCAGTAGTTGAACTACTCTCATTTACCTTCTTATTCCAATACACGAGCACATAAATAACTTGCTCAAAAGTATAGAACTATCAGTTGCAGAAAATATGTTTGTTAATTTACGAACACTGAATCCCAAACAACGTGCATGCTTACAGTATAAGGAATACATCTTTGCTACTGTATCTTGTCCACACCGACCAAAGAACCTCTTATATCGACACAATTAGCATTGTCATCTGATTTTAATATAATTAGTACGATAAAATAGAACATTTAATCAACAATACCCCAAGACTAAATCAGCAATACCCCAAGACTAAAGCAATAATACCCCAAGACCAAAAGCAGTAATACCCCAAGCAATTAATCAACAATACCCAAAGAATAAAGCAACAATTCCCCAAGACTAAATCAACAATACCCAAAGTATTAATCAGCAATACCCCAAGAACAAAACAGTAATACCTCAAGCTATTAATCAGTAATACCCGAAGAATGTTTTTCTACCTTTGTTTACTATCGCATAAAGTTCTTCGGCTGTTACTGGTTTTAACATTTCATCATCCTTTTGAAGGCTTTGTTCATCAATTATTGTACAATTATATATTTCTTCTTCTCCTTCAGCTAGTATTTGAATCTAGTGTAGATTTTCATCTATTTCATTCCTTTGACAGAGTTATGCAATGTATTTCATAAATCTGTTAAATCATAGTAAAAATTTAGGAAATTAGGTCAAATACCTGATTCATCGTATTCTTCAGAGTATTCCATGTTTGATCTTATATTTGTGTGCGTTGAATGAGCGATGAGTTTTGAGATGATTTTTTGCTTTCGTTTGTTTCGATCTCTTCTTCACAGCAGTACAATTCACTGCTATTTCTGAGATCGGTTTGGTTTCGATTTTAGTTTTTTTTTTCGAATGTGTTTGTACATATTTTGCTGCAGGTTTTTGCTTGGAGTTTTTGCTCCGGGTTTTAGATCTGTCTTTAGTTGGCCCGCAAGTTTAAGTCTGGTCGGTTGACCCACTAGTTTTAATCGGGCCGGCAAACCCGCAAGTTTTTTAAGTTGGTCAAAATTGATTCTAAATTAGGGTGCAAAATTCAAATGCATAGTATTCACTTGGATGCACCCTAGAACTACTATATTTTTATATTTAAGGAATTTTGAGTTTTGTTTAGTATGTTTCCTTATAACGAATATGTTGGGTTTTAGAGGCACAAATACCATGTTCGGCACAACGGAAGATCACGATTCACCAACAACGAATTTGTATATGGTTGTATAATATAAAATATAAAGGATAAATAACATGTATATAAATCCTTACAGCGATGGTATCCAGGTAACGACTTTTTACCAACCCGCACCGATATGCCAGCGTTGAATCTCGAGACGAATTTGCTAGGAAAATTTCGACTTGAGATTTTATGGAGAAATTATATTTCTTGTGTGTTTTCGTAATTCCCATAAGACACATATTTATAAGGATTAACTTGGCTTAATTCCTAAGCAAGATATCGGGTCAGCCCGTAATATAATCTCTACGGATTATATTTCCCTAGATATGTTCCTACGAATAATATCTTTACCATATCTATTATTCTTGTATAATAATATTTCAAATATTATTATTGGGATATCATATTTAATTAAATAATAATTATTAATTCCAAATATAATTATTATTATATTCTCCATAAATTAAATATTATATCCAATACAATATTTAATCAACCAACTATAATTGGTAAATGGTCATTACTTGTTGTGTGATCCATAGACCCTCGTATATCGAACGATTAATCAAACTAACGGTCTTAATTGAACTCTAGACAATAAATCAGACATTCTCAATATACGAGGTACGTTGCGAGGAAATCTGCAACTACCTGTAATACTGTAGGCTATTGTGATATCTTCCTTTCATTCACGAATACCCGATTAAGTCTTGAACATGATGAAGTGTCTATTCAAATAACTTAATCATATTATCTCAAATCACTAATTGATCAAGTATATCACACTTAGCCACAAAGTCTAAGTTGATGTGTGTCGGCCGACAACTTAGATCCAATTATGATGAGAAGACGAGTATTCTCTCTAAATTCACATTGAGGAATGAATCTTATTCTGGGCTCAACTACCACGCACATACATTTCGTGATGAACCCAATCCATGTCATATCTACCCGTGGAAGGGTGCAAGCGTCGGTCATGGTCAAAGTTCATCACTCCACACATGTCGTGCATATTAACCTCAAGTCAGAGGAGTATCACATCGCTCCCACTAACCGAGACACCCGTAGACACATTATGTAGAATTACATCAAACAGTTTCTCGGATGGGTATACCAATACCCTCTAAGGTATCTGAGCATCCATCATGAGATATCTGGTATCTCGTAGTAAGTGAGACCTTACTACACTCTCTAAGAGTATGATGCAGATCGCACACCAATCTCAATTGCATCATCAATATCCCATTCTCGATGATCCTTGATAGGGGCTATTTGATAATCATATTTAAGTCACTGAGTTCTCACTCACTCAATGACAGTAGAGATTCATGGGAACACAAATAAGATTATATGCAAACATCAAACATCATATTCAGATAAGTGTAACGCCATACATTTAATATTACACCAATAATAATATTAAACCAAATCTAAATATTATTTTAGCATTATGTTCTTTCGATGGATTGTCTCTAGGACACTAACACTAACAATCTCCCACTTGGACTAGAGCCAATCACCTACATGTCTAACCCCTAGACCATCAAATGTCTAGTGTCTACATGAACAGTGAAAAGGATTTGCAATATTATCCTTTATGGGAAATGTTTTAATTCCATTTCTCATATCGATATGATCTCTCAGATCATATGATAACGCCTTGGTACATGCTTATTACTGTTATTAGATCTCGGTTCCTTTGCTCATGCAATCACACCAATGTTGTCACAATACATCTCTATTTGACAAGTGGTACTCGAAACTACCCCTAGTTCTCTCAAGAACCATAAAATCCAGACATCCTCAAAGGCTTCTGATACAACAATGTACTTAGCTTCGGTTGTTGAATCTGCGGTCAGATCTTGCTTGAAACTATTCCAACTTGCCGCCTCATCATTGAGATTGAAAATATAATTTGACTGCGATTTGTAATCTTCACAATCTGACTGGAAACTCGCATCAGCATAGCCCGTAACGACTAGCTCTAACTGTCTACCGTAGACAAAAACATGTTCTTTAGTACGCCTGGGGTATTTCATAACATTCTTGACAACAATCTGATGAGACTCACCTGGATTCTACTGGTATGTACCAGTGATGTTGACAGCGTAGGCCACATCTGGCCTCGTACAAGTCATGGCGTACATGATGAAACCCAACTGCAGATGCATATGGAACATCCTTCATGTGTTCGACATCAGCTTCGCTAGAAGGACAATCCTTCTTCGACATCTTTATCCCATGAATTGTCAGTAAAGATCCTCTCTTCGAGTTCTCTATCGCAAAACGCTTCAACACCTTATCTACGTAGGTGGATTGTGACAGCCCTAACATCTTCTTGGATCTATCCCTATGGATCTTGATCCCTAAGATGTAGCATGCCTCACCAAGATCCTTCATCATGAAGATCTTTGATAACCAATCTTTTGCGGACTGCATTACCGGGATGTTATTTCCTATAATCAATATGTCATCGACATATACGACTATAAAGACAATACTCTTCCCGCTGCGTTCACAATGAACGCAACGATCTTCCGAATTTCAGATGAGTCAAAGGATTTGACTGCTTCATCAAATTGGATATTCCAACTCCTAGAAGTTTGCTTCAATCCATAGATGGATCATTTAAGTTTGCAAACAAGATTAGAGTCTGGCTTAAATATAAAACCCCCCGGTTGAGTCATAAACACTTCCTTATCAATGTTACCATTGAGGAAAGTTGTTTTGATGTCCATCTACTAAAACTCATAATCGTGGTGTGTTGCTATCGCAAGTAAAATTCGAATGGACTTGATTTCAGCAACTAGCGAGAAAGTCTCATCATAGTCAATACCTCGTGTCGACTATAACCTTTCGCCACCAACCTATCTTTATAGGTTTGTACTTTGCCATTTGCATCGGTCTTACGCCTGAAGACTCACTTGCAACCTATGGGTCTAATCCCTTTCTGGCAACTCAATTAATTGGTGTACATCGAGTCCATCTCGGATTTCATGGCTTCATGCCACTTCTCTGAGTCAACATCTAATGTTGCTTCAGTATAAGTTATAGGTTCGTCTTTATCCGGGATCTCCACGTCATCATGTTCCTCCACGAGGAACATATAATACCTAGTGGGTGGATTATGAATCCTAGTCGACTTATGGAGTTGTGGTTGTGCAGACTGTACATTCTGATTGTGAAAATTTTGTGGTGCAGCGACTTCATCGTTGACCGGAGAGTCCTCAAGAGCGACACTTTCAAATGCCTCTTGGGCGGGAGTTTGAACTATATTATTCTCATTCAGTCCACTTGGAGGTTGTTGCGAAAGCAATGCAACTCCAATTACACTCCCACTGGCTGAAAGAGGATCACCTAGTGATTAACTTCCACCATGAGAGTCGCTGAATGCTCCCACTGATTCTTTGTCGTGTTGCTTTGACAAATCATCAGTCTCTATGTTAATTTGTGGTTCTTGAATCTCTTCAAGTTCTATCTTCTTACGACTTTATTCCTTAAAGACGTACTCGTCTTCTAAGAACTTAGCTTGCCTAGAAACAATTATTGTTTGTTTCTCCGGTAGATATAAGTGATATCCTATTGTCTCCTTAGGATATCCCACAAAATAACCATTTTCACCTTTGGATTCCAACTTATCAATTAGCAAATGGCTTCTTGCCATGCCATAGTTCGTATGAAGTCTGCTCAACTGATTTGGACGGAGTCCTATTCAGAATATAGACTGAGGTTTGTAATGCGTATCCCCATGAGAATGTTGGAAGATAGGAAAAACTCATCATGGACCTTACCGTGTCAAACAAGGTTCGGTTTCTTCTTTCGGACACACAGTTCATCTGAGGTGTTCCGGAAGGAGTCCATTGTGATTGGATCCCATGAAGCTTCAAGTAATTCATGAATTCATGACTAAGGTATTCACCTCCTCGATCCGATCGAAGAGTCTTGGTACTCTTACCAAGTTGTTTCTCTACTTCTGCCTTGTACCTCTTGAACTTCTCATACGATTCGGATTTGTGTTTCATGAGATACATGTATCCGTACCTTGAGTAATCGTCGGTAAAGGTAATGAAGTAACCGAATTGACCCCTAGCTAGAGTGGACAATGGTCCACAAACATCGATGCGAATCAACTCTAGAACTTCTTTGGCACGTACCCCTTTCCCGAAAAAGGGTTTGTTGATCATTTTGCCCGTGATTCTTTTCTCGTCTGCATGACCAAATCTACAATGCCACAAGTAAGTCGGATTTTCACGATTACTAAGCGTTAGTCATCCTGCTTTGTATATTAAGAACATCATGTCCATAACTCAACAAATTGCCCAGCAATTTGAACTATTATTGAACATGTTTATCTTAATAACAACCGTACTTGTTCTAGCAACTAAAACACCTTGTGTTTTCTTCTTGCTTGCTAGAACCTTACAGTCCTTCTTCCAATGCCCCTTTCTATTACAGTGGGGCACACATCCTTATCAACCCGCTCTTACTTTTAAACTCCACCTTTCGCTTTCAGGAAGTTGGGCTTGGTTCCCTCTTACCCTTACTCTTTCGCTTCTTCTCGTCTTTCGGGTCAAAAGAAGTAGAAGCACTCACCATGAGCATGGGCTTTTCCTTAGCAGTGGAAGACTCAAAAGTCTTAAGCATATTATGAGGCTCCAACATCGTCGCTTCCCGTCTTCTTCATATTAAATTTACTACGAAACTAGAATATGAATCGGGGAGCGACTTGAGGATAGCACATGAGGTGAAATCTTCCTTCCTTTCGCTAATTGACATCTGAACAGATCTCTCATCACTTCATAAATCTCAAACGGGATCTAGAATCAATGAGATCCTTCAGACGCTTAAGCATCTCGAAGGGATCCATTTTCTCATGTTGCCTTTGCAATTCGGGAGTCATGCCGAGCAATCATAACATAGAGTCTGGGAAACTTCATCTTGATGCTTCTTTGAGCCGTAACGTCAAACGTTGCAGCCTCAACTGAACCAGCCTCATGAGTAAAGGGATTGTCGTGTCTAACACATACTCAATCTGTTCTTGCCTTATCACCAAACACAAGTTTTAATGCCAGTCCAGAAAATTTGGCCTAGCCAATTTGTTCGTTTCTAGAACATTTTTCAATGATAAGTTATTCATTTCAACAATTCTAGAGAAATAAACTAAAATGAGAATTAAACACATAATTCCTATGATCAATATTCAGCAATCAAAATAAACATGACCTTTGAATTTATTTTGTCTCCATTATTTTCACATACTCAATGACCCCATCGGAAGAGTATGAATTTATATCTAATATAAATTGTAATGGACTAGGATCCACATTCCTACTATTACAATGACTGATTGGGCTGAACATTGCAACAACAGAACTGGTAGGTCTCTAAACCAATTGCCTCACGCAATTCCTAGTTGGTTGAGCCCAGTTCAATCGGATGTCACCTAATTCTCGTTTCCCTGCTTGGGCTGGTGAAACAAAATTAAATTGGTTTACAACCATTAAGCGGTGACAAACATGTCTCTATAAAAGTCCCGTTAGATGTAGATCCGAGCAAAAGACTTGGGCCTTAAATACTCATTGAAACGAAATCTCCGGTTTACTTTTAATTTAATGGAAGACATCATTCAATTTAACGAAAACCATATTTCAGTGATGATCATTTTGAAGGCGGGGTATTAATTGCTTATTCGAGATCCAACATGATAACTACGTCACATTTAAGCAATTATTGGGCGCCGCCTACCCAAACAGGACATGTGCGGACTAACATATATTGGGCGCCGTCTACCCAAACATTTAATACGGTCCGACAAAAATTGGGTACCGCCTACCCAAATGATTTAATGCGGGCTATATAACTAATAATGTAAATATCAATTCATATAAGCAGTTATACAAGTGGGGAGCAACTAATCAAGTTCTCATGCTTTATTTCAAAAAATTAAATTTGCATAAATAAAGCATATATTACATATTTAGCACATAAATTAAATAAACATGCAAAATATCTAATAACACGTAAATCAAATGAACATGCTTAACAATTAATTATTTGTAGGTAAAATATTGCTAAAATTAGAAATACCAACAAGCTCCAAACTTTTGGTCAATTTCTAAAGTGTTTTTCAAAATTATTTTGCCCAAAACTATTATTTTGTCAAAATTTGGTCCAATCAAACATGACTTTATCACGGTTTTCAGAATTTTGGTCTAATCAAATAGACCTTTATTTTATTTTTCCAGAATTTCCAAAATCCATTCATCCAAATAGGACCTTAATATTTTCTGAATTCAAAATATGACCAGGGATTAATTCGCAATTACTTCAAAAGATTCAGAATTTCACAAATACCCAAAGGGCCAAATTGCAATTACCAGTAAATCCAGAAATTGAAAAAGGGTCCAAGGTTTAATTTGTAATTTTCTACAATTTCTAAAGTTTGCAATTACACCCCTAGAGAATTCCAAATTCTCAAAATGAATCCCTGGAAGTTACGCTGCCAAGCAGCATTGAAATCCACCGCCTCTGGCTGACGAACGCCCACCTCCAGTGGCGACTCACGACCGATGACCGCCTCCGGCACCTTAAAACACTGGCGGGTCGCCACCGTTTCAGATGCTCTCACAGCTGAAATCGAAAAAATGATCGGGCCGCCACCTATCACCCGTGGCGAGTGGATTATACAATTACCGCTGCCGCCTAATCAAATCGATACTCAGCACCGCCGCCTGACTCACGAATCCGTTCACTGCCTGGTCGAAGCTTGACGCGGCGTGACATCAATTTTAACCGGATTGAAGTTTGCCCAATTTACGGTGACGGTTCAAAAATCCGGTGGCTGAGTTCGAAAATCCACCACGGCATACTCAGTTCCCAGTGAGCACAGTTGATGGAGAAGCGCCGCTTGCCCAACAAGCGCCTCCTCCGGCGGCAGAGAGAAGAACGAAACCGATTTGGATAAAAGAAACAGAAGCAGAAACCCAGTTCTATGCACTGTTAATTTTATTTATTTATTAGATTTTAATAATATTAACCAAAGAAAAATCCAATCTCACGCATACTCAGTTTCAGAACTATAAGGCTATGTTTACTTTTAAGGTTGAGATTAGATAGATAAAATAAAATAGTAGAGCAAGGTTGGACTATCTCAAGATTAATGTTGTTTACTTTATAAGATTTGTGATGGTTTAATATAGTATAACTTATGTTTACTTTTCAAGATTATCTATGGAGTATATTTTTTAAATTACTATTATACCCACATTTCAACATTAATAATAAACATTTTTCAATCCCTAGCATCGTCGGATCCTTACCACAAAACTCAGCCGCCTTGGACGAAGGATGACCATCGACGACGTCCACGAAATCATCTCCGGCTCATCCTTAGATTTTCTATACTTGTAGTTGTAGTAATCTTCCTTTTTCGATGTACACATTTGTTTTTTTTTTTTAGCAAAAAATCATATCCCCAATTACCTATGTAATTTTAAGACCATGTTTTAGCAATTGTTTTGCTCGGATAATTATTCACTTGCTTTGAATCATTAAAAATTTGGGGTAGTAGGATTTAAATGAGTGCATCTATGATATCTTTATGAGTTGAAATTCTATCAAATGTTCCTAGGGCCCAATATGTTGAATCAAACAATATCATTGCAGTACATGTCCATGTTTTCACACTTGTAGTAAATTATTAAAATTGAATGGGTCCACCCCTTATGTCCAATAATTGAAATAAACCACATTCATGCTTATAAAAAACACGTTTGGGTTTAGATAAAGAAAATAATCCAAATCTTTTAGAATCCTTATTTATAATAAGGTATTTTCCTCTCTTCACTCCCTTGTTTCACTAAAAATGGCTCCTCACGGTGTTCCAAAGCAAGCTTTCAATCAAGATAATGTATTTTTTACTCCGCAGTGGACACGCGCAACAGATAGGCAATTTATCTCTCTACTAGTCGGGCATCTCGACTCGGGTGCTTGGATTGTAGGGGAGAAAAATGAGCGTGCAATTAGATTCTCGTCGCACGACTTGAATCGTTTTTGTGGACTTGGTGTTAACTATGAGTTTTGTAAGATGCAAACAAAAAAGTTACACAAACGTTACAAAGTTTGGAAATGGCTTATAAATCTTCCGTATGTGAACTACGACCCAACAAACAATCGTGTACATGCCGATGATGCTACTTGGAAAAATATTATATCTGTAAGTGCCTCTATCGATTATGTGCATATAATTATTTTGAACATTTATCATCAAATTTTGGTCCTATTTTTTTCTTTTTATCTGAATTAATGCAGCAACCATATATAGCAAAGTGCTGACACGTTCAAGTAGAGTGGACCTTTATATCATGTTTTGCAGGTTAATGAATAGTATTCCCTAAGAATATGAAACAAGATAGTTCTAGTTGATGTAATTACTCGACCAATTGGGAAGATAAATTGAATCCACATCAAGCATTGAAGAAGATAGTTCATAAAAAAATAAAAATACGTAGTACACACGGATAATTTTAGCTTCTGCCCACATTTTTTTTATCTTTATTTCCTCTAAGTTAATTCAATTCTACACATTTTTTGACTTCTTGGCAGCAACAACAGTTGGCTGCCGCATATTATCGCGAAGGAGAACATTCATTTCATGAATTAACCAGATTATTTGATGAGGAAAACATACCTCCCCCCAGTACACATTCTCATTCAGTAATAGAGATTTCAAGTGACACTGAGCGATCTCGTTCTGTTGAGATTATTGCAAATCCGCACCCGATCAACCAGGTTTCGTACTCTTCGGACTGGACATACGAAACCGAAGAATCGTCGATGCAAACTGATGATGCCTTTTGGAATGAGTATGCATGGTTAGCCAGTAGTACCCACATGTCAACAACCTCGGCTGCATTAGCGGGTAATGAGGTCTCACCGGCCCATTCGACAAACTCACCCACCCAACCCCAACATGCGCAGCAACCCGGCAATCATCGTCGTCGTAATCGTACTGGATCTAGCTCCATTGCATCGTGGTCTCCTTTTAAGCATTTGTAAATGCAAACCTATTTCAGATCGTTCCTTGTCTTCAGCATTGCTAAGAGTGATGTATTGTTTGTTTTAACTCGAATTCAGTTGTTGTAATGGTGTATCTTTAGGCAGTGTTTGCTTTTAATTATGTTTTTAATATGTAATCATTTTCAAGTTTTAGTTATAAATATTCCATGTGGTTGGAAGAATTTCAGACGATAGGTTTCCAATTATAAAAGGTTTGATTCTATTTTCCTCAATGAGCAAACTAGAAAATGGGCAATCTTTTTTTAATTCATGATCAAGAAAAGAAACGGAATAGGCCTCTAATTTTTTCTTTCTTTTTATTATTTTGTACGACTCTAATTGAAAAGGTGATTCTTTTTTACATTGTATTGAGAACAAAGGACAAAATAAACTAGTCCTTGAATTAAAGGGATGAAAAAAATAATCACGCTTTGAATTATGGGGAGAAAAAATAAACTAGTCCTTTGAATCGATTTAGCCGTAAAATTTATTTGTATTCTATGTAAATCAAAATTAGAAGTATCATTGTAAATACTATTTGTATTTAATTATGATTTACGCAGTAAGAAATTTTGGATAATACATAGAATAGGGTATTATATTAAGTTAATAACACAAAACATATTTATAAAAGGGTACAAATACAACGGCAAATATTCATTACATCAACATGAGAATACTTAAATAGAAAAAAAATATTTATAGGGTACACCAATGAAAATGATGCAACAACTAGAACAATATGCAAGTCCTAGTTGTGAATGGATACATTACGTAGAGTTTTCCTTCATATCGAGACGAGTTTTCCTTGCTACTAGTTATTATTCGGAGGCCTGACAACATTATGGCGTGCCCTTATTGCCTCGAACATTTCAGTGCAAAAGAAGTAATGTGGAATACCCCGCTCGAAGATCGTCTTGAAGCCCCGATACTCCTAAAAAAAGATGATAAAGACATGTTTGCACAATGGTGTTTCAAATTTATTTTCAAGTGACCCTTAAATAATTTATTTTACCTCATATATTGTTTGGAGTTCAAGATCTGTCGCAAGTATGGTGCCTTTGTCATCATCGAACCCAATACCCGATCGTTGTTTAAGTCTTTCCAAGGTTGCCCACGCATTTTTAAGATAATGGAATCGGTTTATTAGATCATCTCTTTTATATGGGCAATCAAATTCGAACCGATCCTTAAACTTATTGAAAATACGACTCCAAGTATCAATATTAAATGTTGTTGCTCCGAGTTGTCCAGCTTGAAACTCAGTGAAGCTCAAAATAATGAGAAGACTATCCTCACATCTTGTCCACCTGCGTGTACTCATATTCTACTTCGGCTCTTCACCAATGTGGAGTGTATTGTGGATGATTTTTTGTAGTTGAGGAATTTTAGTTAAATATGCTTGGTATTAATAGGCAAAGTAACGTTTTTTGTTTGGATATTTATCTGCAATATCCATTAAAAATTTCACCAATTTTTTCAGTAGGTATGCGATATTAATGCAATTAATTTGCTATTGACTAGTCTACCATGTCAAGACTTGTCACAAAGCTAAAACTAAAAAGCGTATATGTCAGTGGCCTTGTTGTATGCATTCATCTCATTTATGTTGGCTGAAAAAGCAAGGTCACGGGTACCTTTTGAATTTACTTTGCTTGGATTATATAGGTCATGTACTGGAGAGATCTTGACTAGCTTGCAGTAAGAAAACGCCAAGAATACAACTTGCATTCAACACTCTTTATTATGCATGGTGTACATTATTTGAGTGGCAGGTAAGACCAAAAAATTACTTCACATGACTCACTAATTTGGAGTGTAGTTAAAACATAAATAATGGTCTTTCACGTTGCCAAATTTGGCATCAAAGCATTGCAGTTCAACCAACCCAAAAAATAATAATTGTAAATTTTGGCATCAAAGCATCAACCTAAATCCCCATAATAATATAACAAACTTGTACCCAAATTATATTACAAAATGATCATTTAAATTCACAATGTATCAAGAGAAGTTAACATCGAGGTCCAGAATATCATATTTACTGATCCTAACCAAACTAACTAAATTTAAAGGACCGTGGTATTAGCAAAAGGCCAAGCATTGCGATTTTTCGACATACATACCGGCTCCAAAAAGGGGTACCAAAATAGAAGTGCCCAATCTGCAATTCTAAATACGTCCATTGATTACCATACCTACCATCAGTGCTTTGTCTTCCGGAGAGAGACTAAAGAACAACTCTAGATCTTTATCATTACTGACAAGAATCTTGGCGACTGCGATTCGGTTCTCAGCATCTAACCCTGGCACCTTGCCCAACTCCTCACGGATCCTCTCTCTTTTTTTGCTCATTTTTATCTCATATCCAATATTCTCAGCTACCACACCCAACCTCTCACTAGTCGTATCACAGAACTTCCCCATCAGATTCACAATTTGCTCTGTACCCGCGTCTATAGCTTTGCGTTTTCCGCATTTTCCTTTGCTTGAACTCGAAGCATTTGATTGAGCAGGCATTGATTCATCAACATTGACATGTGGCTGCTCAGATTCATTGTCCACTGGCATTTGATCACTTGTCTCTTCATCAAGTTGGGTACGATCAGCCGCATTGCAGTCTTCAGCCTTGTCCCCTCTAGCTCTATCCATTCCAAAAAATTCACACCACTGGTTGTACATCGGGTACCTTTTGAACCGCATTTTTCTACCCCAATCATCTTTCTACACACGTTAAACAAAAATTAAATGGACGGGGAAATAACAAAAGATTATCTGATATCAAGATAACAAAAGATTCCACAATTCCAGATATCATAAGTTTACATTAGTTTCTGTTATTTCTAAAAAAAAAAAAAACAGCAACTGTAATACAATAATTGCTGTTATTTCCACCAAAAGAAAACAAAAACAGCAACTATTTCTAATAAAAAAGACACCAACTGATTGCTGTTATTTCCACAAGAAGAAAACAAATAACATCAATTGTTCAACCAAATAGTTGCTGTCATTTCCACCAAAAGAAAACCAAAAATAGCAATTGTTATTTCCAATAAAAAAAAGACAGCAACTGCTTGCTGTTATTTCCACAAAAAGAAAACAGAAAACAGCAATTGTTCAACAAAATAGTTGCTGATAAAACAGAAACAACAGCTGTAACCACCCATAAAAAAGACAGCAATTGTTTGCTGTTATTTCCACCAAAAGACAGCAACAACAACAACTGTTATTTCCAAAAACAAAAAACAGCAACTATTGTGCACCAAACAAAAAGAAGACAACAACTGTTCAAAAAAAAAAAAAAGTAAATTTTACCTTCGCATATTCATCCCAAACCTTCTCGTCCTCCACAATTATTTGGTGTGTGGTATTGTCCCATGAAAATCCAGATATACCCATCATGGTTTGCAGAGAAGCTTGGTTTTTTTTCCAGTTAGTTACTTTGGATTGGATATGAGGCTCAGCTCTTAAATCGCAATCAGGTATGATTTTACGCATCTCTTTCTCAAGGGCAACAAGATAACCAGCTTTGAATCCGTTAGGCACTTTGTAACCATCTTTAATTATTTGAGCGATGGCCTTAAGCAATGCATTTTCCTCTGAGGCAGTCCATACACGACGACGCTGAGCTGGGATTGATGTTGCTCCTCTTTCAGATGCGATGCTATTGCTATCCGCCTCCATGATTCCTGCAAACTATACAGTTGACATAAATTAGCACACATTTTTGTTAATTTGTAAAAGCCAAATATAAGAATAGAGGTACAAAAAAACATTCATCTCATAATCAAATTACATTGACAAACCAATAGTAAAATATTCCACAAAATTCTAACCATAAAATCATAACAAATATACACAACAAGATTACATGCCTTAATGTCTGAAATAGAACTAACATAGAAACTTAAAAGGTCCATCACAAAACTAATATCATAACTAGGCAACTATTTATTCATCATTTGCTTAATCTACGCTCTCCACTCATTATACATAGAAGTTGCTAATTCATCCCTCCAATTACTCCACTGTTGAGTACTATCGACTTGAGGTATGTAGTCATCAGCATCAGGGTTAGGATTAGGTGCATTAATTGGGACTTCATCATCCATAGGGTCGAAGGTCATATTTGTCCGAATAAAGTTATGAAGTAAACAACAGGCTAGGATGATACGATTTTGGACTCTTATCGGGTAAAAAGACGGGCTGCGCAGGATGGCCCATCTTTTCTTCAACACCCCAAACGCTCTCTCTATCACGTTGCGGGCCCTAGCATGTTTCATGTTGAAGAACTCCTCTTTATTTCTTGGAACAACATTACCCGCACCCCATTCCTGCAAATGGTAACGGACGCCTCGGTAAGGAGCAAGAAACCCTTCACCATTTGCGTATCCACCATCCACCAAGTAGTAATTTCCTATATTGTGAGTGCAACTCTTAGGATTTATATATTACAGTAGGTTAAGTCACAATCTAATACAAAAACAAAATTCACGTAAGGGGAAATTTTAGATGAATACCATGTGGTACTCGAAATCCCGGGTTCCGTGTGAGTGCATCTCGCAACACCCGAGAATCATTAGCACTCCCTTCCCAACCAGTGAGGACATAAACAAAATTCATGTTAATGTCACAAACAGCTAAAACATTAACTGAGACTTGACCTTTTCTAGTCCGGTATCGAGCCTGATCTGTTCTAGGTACAGTGACTTGGATGTACGATCCATCCAATGCACCCAAACACCCCTACAATATTACAATGATAAAAAAGGCAGATTCTTAAACAAATAATTTTCATAATTATAGTTAATATTACTTATAAAAAATGAAGTAATTACTTACAATATCAATACCTTAAAAGGGGTCCATCTACTGTTTATGCATTCATCATCAATGGGCTCCGGATTGACTAACAACAATGAATGTACTCTAAGGACGGAATTAAGAACTTTGTGGAATTGTTTGCTAACAGTACGTCCTGATCTAGTGTAATCTCTCTTTACAATGCGATTCTTTGTATGATGTCCAAGAATGGACAAAAACATAGCCACCATTTCAGGAATACTACTATTACGAGTAGAAGTCAGACCGCCCTGATGTTCTAAAAGGTGACACAACCTTGAAAATGCACCCCTACTCATCCTTAGATTTTCTATACATGTGGTCTCGGACACCACAGTCATGCTTCGCAAAAAGCGAATTTGATTTGGAATCCTACCTATGAGGCTATAATGTCTACGAAATTGCACACGTTCATTTGTCGACATAACTTCTCTTGTATGAAGGTAATAGACACAAAGCATTGACATGAAACCAACACACGCACTAATTATTTCATTTAATACAATGAAAACTCGTTCATCAGTAGAAATTTCAGCACGTTGGTTGACATCCATCCTACGATAAAAAAAACTCTATTATTTCAACACATAAGTTCCATTATATTTGGAATATATTATGAATATTCATTAACCATGCAATTAAATGGTACTGCAGCAAGTATGGTCAGAGATTGGAGAAAGCAAACAAAAGCATTCAACTTTAAATTTGTTCCAAAGTTATGAAAATTAAGAAATAGGACTTTGTAATTGAATTCATTCATATGACTAGAATATCGATTCAAAGCTCACTGCCTTACATAAGCATGAGAAATATATATATATGTATATATATATATATAAATATATATATATGTATATATATATATATATATATATATATATATATATATATATATATATAATTTCAGCCTTGTTGCTATAAGCATGTGGTAACTTAACGGAAACTGACAATTTGCTTCAGTAAATTACTTCCAAAATTATCATTCATATTATCTATCACATTGAACCAACTGTTATTCTAATAATATTTTCCCAAGCAAAATTTAAGTCATAGAAAAACAAAGATGAAAATATCTAAGCTTCAACAGTTTAGCTAAAGTTCAATCTATCGATAATAGACGAGCAATTATAACTTCTTGCAAGCACTAAAACACCATTTCTTAAAAATTATAGGCAACAAAAACGTCACATGTACATAGGATTATGGTCATTTTCACTTCTATAATACGAATTCAACAAAACCAACACTGTCGGTGCCATTTTTACAATCAAATTGAGTAAAAATTAGGACACAATGTCTGCAAGGAGGATTAAAAAAAATTCAAAACAAGAGGGCTTTCAAATGAACATCACTGATAAACCCAACTTTTTTGGAGGACCAAACTTGTCCTCAAATTTCCAATACGATGTATAAATATATGTCAAGAGGGAAATTTCTGAACTGTGGCAGAGGAGTTTTTTTGGCAAAATTTTTGGGATTACCAAATGAATCGAAGTACAGGAGTCAAACTTATGCAAAATCCTCATACCTTTCAACTGCAAATAGGACACTTCACCTCGACGATACTCCGTACACTATTCGTCTTCCTCTGAAACCCCGTCGCACAGAAATCAGAATTACCCTCTTCGTTCCAGCCTAGATGAATGGGGATCGATAATATTAGGAGGACCTTAAAAGACACCCACGCAATTGAAACACACATACCTTAATCGTGATGAGTCGGAGTTGATCGAAAATCGCGCAGAGCTTCCTTCCCTCTTGCCTCGAGAACAAACGGCGCGATATGTGGGAAAACCCTAGAGTCAAGCGTGGTTGAATCCGAATCTCTAAGGTTAAATTTGTAATTTAAGATAGCGCTTGTCTCGAGTTAAAATCAAACCGCCCAAACTTGACCGACAAAAACAGTAGAATTAGTGGGGGTTTAATTCGGGCCCTGGGGTTAGCCCGCACTTAATATACTGCGAAGTAAACGGTTGATAAAGGTCTACTATATTTGTAATCTGCCTTTATATCGGAAAGTAAACGCTGCCTAACAATCTAATTGTTTAGTTGAACACAATTATTCAAGAATGGGAAAAACAAAACCCAGTTTTGTGATTCCCAAAACCTTTAATTTAAATCCATTTTTTCAATAATTTCCAAAATTTTAATACGGATTTATAAATGTAATTCTATGGGCAAAATAAATCTAAACACATACAATATTTTACTTACAAAAATTTACACAAAATTATGTATACAACCGAGCCTGAAACTCTGATACCACTGTTGGAATTTGGAGGCACGAACACAATGTTCGGCGCAGCGGAAGATAACGATTTACCAACAACGAATCTGCATGTGGTTGTATAACATAAAACATGAAGAATAAATAACACGTATATAAATCCTTACATCGATTTGTACGCAGAATCCTCAACTATGGTATCCACGTAACGACTTTCTACCAACTCGCACCGATATGCCACGTTGAATCTCAAGACGAATTTGCTAGGAAAATTTCGACTGGAAATTTTATGGAGAAATTATATTTCTGGTGTGTTTTCGGAATTCCCATAGGACACATGTTTATAGGGATTAACTTGGCTTAATTCCAAAACAAGATATCGGGCCTAGCCCGTAATATAATTTCTATGGATTATATTTCCCTAGATATGTTCCTATGAATAGTATCTTTATCATATCTATTATTCTTGTATAATAATATTCCAAATATTATTATTGGGATTTCATATTTAATTAAATCTAATTTAATTAAATAATAATAATAATTAATTCCAAATATAATTGTTATTATATTCTCCATAAATTAAATATTATATCCAATACAATATTTAATCAACCAACTATAATTGGTAGATTGACATTACTTGTTGTGTGACCCATAGACCCTCGTATATCGAACGATTAGTCAAACTAACGGTCTTAATTGAACCATAAACAATAAATCAGACATTCTCAATACACGAGGTACGTTGCGAGGAAATCTGCAACTACCTGTAATACTGTAGGCTATTGTGATATCTTCCTTTCATTCGCGAATACCCGATTAAGTCATGAACATGATGAAGTGTCTATTCAAATAACTTAATCATATTATCTCAAATCACTAATCGATCAAATATATCACAATTAGCCACAAAGTCTAAGTTGATGTGCGTCGGCCGACGACTTAGATCCAATTATGATGAGAAGACGAATATTCTCTCTAAATCCACATTGAGGAATGAATCCTATTCTTGGCTCAACTACCACGCACATGCATTTCGTGATGAACCCAATCCATGCCATATCTACCCGTGGAAGGGTGCAAGCGTCGGTCATGGTCAAAGTTCATCACTCCACACATGTCGTGCGTATTGACCTCAAGTCAGAGGAATATCACATCGCTACCACTAACCAAAACACAAGTAGACACATTATGTAGAATTATATCAAACGGTTTCTCGGATGGGTATACCAATACCCTCTAAGGTATATGTGCATCCATTATGAGATACCCGGTATCTCGTAGTAAATGAGATCTTACTACACTCTCTAAGAGTATGATGCAGATCGCACACCAATCTCAACTGTATCATCAATATCCCATTCTTGATGATCCTTGATCGGGGCTATTTGAGAATCATACTTAAGTCATCTGAGTTCTCACTCACTCAATGACATTAGTGATTCATGGGAACACAAATAAGAATTTATACAAACAATCAAACATCATATTCAGATAAGTGTAACGCCATACATTTAATATTAAATCAATAATAATATTAAATCAAATCTGAATATTATCTTAGTATTATGTCCTTTCGATGGATTGTCTTTATAACACTAACACTAACACAAAATTGATTCTAAATTAGGGTGCAGAATTCAAGTGCATAGTATGCACTTGGATGCACCCTAAAACCACTCTATTTTTATATTTAAGGAATTTTGAGTTTTGTTTAGTGTGTTTATAGACAAATGTTAATTATGACACTGCTATTTTAATTTATAATTACCAATGACTTTTGTTCCATTTTATTTATTAGTTATTTTCAATGATAATGATAATGAAATTAAAATTTAATATAATTATAATAGTTTATAAAAATAAAATTATTATCTCATAGGAATATAGGTATTTTTTTATTACTATTATTATTGAATAATTTGAATCAAAATTCCTATTAATTTTCTTGGCTTTGAGTGAATAATAGCATCACAAACCAATTTATTTAGCCTTGAAATAAAATAATGCAAAGACAATTGCAAAATTCAAGCGTTACTTTTAAAATAATGTAATAAATTTTAAAGTAAATTAGTATTCTTGGCATTGTTATTGCCTTAACTGACATCTATCTAACGTATAAAAACTATCCCTTACAATTTTCGTTTTGAAATATCTCACTGTAAATTTCACACTTAAAAAATAAAAACAAAACATACTCACATTATTCACTTTATTTTAAAATATTTTTTATTCATTGGTCCAAAAAATCAACAAAACAATTTTTCTAAAAAAAATCTATCACTTCACACATAAAAATTAATAGGGACTGAGTGAGTATAAATTTATAAAAGAAAAATCAAATGTCTATTTGAGCAAATAATTGACATGCACAACATATTAAATATATAAAAAAATGAAATTCAAATTCAAAATATGAGTTTTAATTTTTTTTGACAATATATGTTGAATTTAGAAAACTATTTTTATTATATAGATTTAATTTAGTTTTAATATTATTTTTAGAGCTGTCAAAACGGGTCAGCGGGGCGAGGAGAGCTTGAACCTGCAAAAGCCCGCCTTTTGACGGGGCGATGCAGGGTGGGCCAGAAATTTGACGGGCTACAAAATTTCAATCCAACCCACTAATTGACGGGCTATGGGTTTTGGCGGGCCGACCCACTTTTAATTTTTTTAATATATTTTTTATTTTTTTAAATTTAAAATATATAATTTAAAAGCCCTAATATATAAAAATCATCAAAATCAAATATAATAAAAAAATTATCAATGATAACTATAAAAATATTAAAATAAAATTTATTATCTTTAATTAGAAAAATATTTTTTTACAAAATGAAGTTCACAACATATTAACAATAATAATTCATAAAGTAGACTCCTACAATTCAAATTCATCATCTATAAACATAAATTTTACAAAATAGCCCTAAATCTGATACTATAATAGTTGACAATGTACAAAAATTGTAAAAAATTACTTAAAAAAACTATTTTTAAGGCGGCTCGCCCCTATCCGCCTCCAACCCACAAAAGCCCGCGGTCCAAACGGGCAAATAAATCCTTAACCCAACCCTTATTTTAAGTATGGTGAGGCGGGTCGGTCAAACGGGCCCAACCCACTTTGACAACTCTAATTATTTTATTTATTTTTTAGTATTTTAGACGTGTTTATTGTATAATTATAAATTATATAATTTATTTAATTATTAAATTATAAGACACTCATACATATAATATATATATATATATATATATATATATATATATATATATATATATATATATATATATATATATTTTAAATCATGTATATAAAATTTTGAAAAACTCATATATAGTATATAAACATAATATAACAAATATATAATGATTCAATGTGTATATATAATGGACAGGTTAATTTTAATTCTTGCGCTAATATTTTTGTAATATTCACATACCATGTCGCACAAAAGAAATATTAGTATATAAAAATCCCAACAAGTAAATAATAATTTTAATTAATATTTAAAACGTAATTTTTACGTGTCGTTAAAGGGTGTTAGTTTTTTTTAGCACAAATTCACGCTCAACTCGATAAGTTTATTGAGCACAAATTCAGGCTTGAGTTCCATGTATGAAATTTATATTTTTTAATTGAGCCCGACTTATCTGAGAAACTCCAAAGTTCTACTCCAATAACTAAAAATTTAATAAAAATCCTACATCTAAATTAGGTTTTTGATTAAAATATTTTACCTCTGATTTGACATCCACTTAAATATTTACACCACATATTCCAAAGAGTCACTCTAAAAAAAGAATGAATTTAAAAGGTTATTAAACTATTTTTATAAAAGTTTTTAAACTATTAATTCTTATTTCATGAGGCCACTTATCACGAAAATTTACAAATTTTATTAAGCTAAATTAATGCATTTGATTAGAAAATGATGAATCCACCAATTTCAATGTTGTTAAAATCAAATTCCAATAAAAATGTGTCATAATAGATTTTGAATTTTTTTTTATGAAATAAAAATTATATACTTCAAGGGCTTTAAAAATAAATAATATGAAAGTCTTTCCAAACAAAAGTTGATAATTTAGAATTTTTTTAAATAAAAATAAAATTTAAGGGCATCTCGAAACAAATTTGATAGTTCAGGGGTATAAGAGAAAGAAACCAAAACAAAACTAGCATCGTAAATCGTAAAGTGAAGTCAAGGGAAAAACTGCTGAAACGAACAGACTCCAACCATTCCATTTTCAATTCTTCCGATTTCCCTCACATGACGAATGCGTACGGTTACCGTGCCGGAGCCGGCGGAAAAATCGTCACGAATCGCCGGAGGCAGCGCCTTGCCGCGACTCCGTACGACCGCCCGCCACCACCTCCCCCTCCTTCCTCGTCTACAAGCCCTAATTGGTTTACCGGGGTCCTGATTCCGTCCGCTCGCGCCATCGCTTCCGGCGCGGGAAAAATCCTCTCCTCAGCTATCTTCTCCGACTCTGAATCCTCCTCCTCTGAGGATTTGGACTCCGAATCAGGTGCGCATTCGTATTTATTCAATCTTTTTGTTTGTTTCCGTTTTGTTTTCTCTATCATTCGTTTTAAGTATATTTTTCGAGTATACGCGCGTATGCTGTTAATTTGATTCCTCTATTGTCCTTTCTTTAGGTATTA
Organism: Ballota nigra; assembly: GCA_947034835.1. Classification (NCBI taxonomy): domain Eukaryota; kingdom Viridiplantae; phylum Streptophyta; class Magnoliopsida; order Lamiales; family Lamiaceae; genus Ballota; species Ballota nigra. The sequence goes on along the minus strand of OX344720.1, from coordinate 82,361,831 downwards.
TTTTCTCTCATCGCTTTAGCTGAAGTAGATGTAACCTTAGTTATCCGCTAAACGAGGAGTGAAGCTAGCACCTACTCCAGAAGGTGTAAATGAATGTATATGCTTGGTGTAGAAGAACCAAGTTAACCATAACTAAAATTCAAACAATGATGGTTTTGACTTTTGAGCATGGTTCCATTCCTTTATTTACTCGTGTCGTCTACCATAAATTCTTAACTAAATAAGTTCATCTCAAGTCAATTCGTAGGTTATCAAGTTAATACAAGTGCTCAAACTTGATTTTGGTTTTATTTTAAATTAGCGGTTTGTCAATATATGCCAAATCAAAATAGTTGAGCTCCAACAAACCCCACCCCCCTTCCCCCAAAAGATATAGTTTGCGTCTATTGTGGCTTGTAAGTATATGTGACGCACTTGATCTTCCATGTAGTAAGAAAAACCAGGTATTTTTGGTTTTGTTATGTCTTTATTTTGTTATTTTTCTCTATTGACTTGTTCTTTCCTTATATGTTGATATGCTTGTTTATAAAAGGGGAGATGGGAAGAAAGAGATGAAACAAGAGAAGCTGAGAGTCATAGGAATAGAAAAATTTAATGATTTTTTTCTCCACAATGTCTTTTAAATTTCCTTCATTCTTTAGTTTGCTGTTGCTTGGAGTTGGGTCAACACTGTTGTCACTAAATAAATGCTTAATAAAAAGAGAACTTTAATGGTTACACATAAACAGAGTGATGTTAAATTGTCGTTCTCTCTGAGACTCTGCTTCGCTGACATGAATTTTCTTCCTGTCCTTGTTATTATCTCCTTTTTGGCAGAAGATGACATTGATAATGAGCACGAAAGGCCGCATGGTCAGATTAATCAATTGAACGAGGTAACCAGCTTATGCTTCTGGTACACGAATTTTGAAACTTGTTGATATTATTTCTTTTGATCAATTAAAGGGATTCATGCTCTATGCCTTATGTTGGATTTGGAAAAATGCAAGTTCTCCATCAGAAGAGGGATATTATCAGTTCTTTGGCTCATCTTCATGTTGCTTATATACATCTCACTTCTTTCTTAAGACAGAAAGCGAGTTCCATTGGAAGGGCTAATCATTTTGAGAGATAGGAAACTATCTCCTGTCATGTTGTTGATCAATTTTTTGGATCTACCAGATCATCGTTAGAGAACATTAAATAGTGCAAAATATGTTGTCCAATTCAACCTAGTCCTCGTATTTTGTGATTTACTGGACTCATAAAATACCTTTCTGGATCTCAAAACATTACCCACAGTTTGTTTTAGTAAATAGCTTATTTAGATTGGCATGGGTTTGGATTTTTACATCAGTATCATCAATGTTGATGTATGTTAAAATTCTGTTTTTGCACTTGAAAATGAGAAGTGATAACTAAAAAATGGAGACAGAGTTTACCATTTGTTGAGATATGAAGGGGAAAAAAGAGTTGACAAAAAAAAAAAAAAATCTTCTAGTTTGTAATGAAAGAATTGTCCTGGTGTTTCCCTTGCACATGAATGACATTCAGGAAAATTTCCCGTCTACAAATGCTTTAGATGAAGCCGGTTGTCAGTTTCAATATTGCCTGCTGTATTATCTATTATTTCATTCTTCGATTTACTTGGAATAGCATCTGTCTTTGGAGGATTAGGCGATTAGCTGCTTTATATGATGCTATGCACTGATTTCCAACTTATCAATCTTTTTTAGCCAACAAATATATTTTTATATATGTAGACGGCTCTTGCTTTTTCTCAGGAAAAGCTAACTTCATCAGAAATGGTGCAACATGGACGAGAGTCTCAGTTCCCTGCACAGAGGACCGAGACAAAGCTGCTAATTGAGCGCCTTATTATGAAGGAGAACTTTTCTAGGTAACGTCCCTCAAGACATTTTTTATCTTGCTTGGCTACTCAATGAAATTATTTGTGTACCTGTCTTAAAACTTGTGAAAGTGCAGAAACCATCTTCTTTGATTTTATATATTTACTGCTTCCAGAAGAAATAATGGAGTATGTGAGTGTAGGGTTGAATAAAATAATGGTAACTTTATGCTTTATTGACTTTTGTGAGAGAGTTATTTCCATTTGGGGTGTGAAAGTGATTGTGGGACATCCAAATAAGACAAGTGTGAAAGTAATCGTGGGACGGAGGGAGTAATGCACTGAATAAAATTAATTTTTGCAGCATTCTGATTATATCTTACCCACAAATTGTACCTTTGATTAATTGTCAGGGAAGAGTGTGATAGGCTGACAAAAGTTCTTAAGTCACGAGTTATGGACTGGTCAACAGAAGCAGGTGAAAAAATGTCACTTGGGAATTCTCCTGTGCAAACTGTTGACCATGGTATCACAGTTATCTATTGACTATCTTACATCTGAATCTTAATTTTTCCATTTATACAATTCTCATTTTTGTGAACAGTGGATGTCAATTTATCCAGTAAAGCTGTTCTGGAAGCCAAAAAGTGGTTTCAAGAGAAGAAAGGGGGGTCCAGTCCGGTGGTGGAGTTGGCTCATGGAAACTGTAATCCTAATTCCACTGTGTTTGACCATGTTAGTCACAATTTTATGTGATAGATTGTCTGAAAAAGAAATATTTCTTTACTGACCTTCAAGCATTTCTTCCTTTATGCCTATCATATTTTACATTAATGAGAAATGTCATAGATGTATTTTTCCCTTATTATACCTTGAACAAAAATGTTTATTTTACCTTCCTTTTGATTTATTTTTCTAGCTTTGTAAAGAAATCTTGATTTGTAAAAGGTATCATTATATGACACTAATTTTTGGTAATGCAGATAGAAGCTGAAGTTGGTTCTCCTGTGGATATGGCCCGATCTTATATGAAGAATAAGCCTCCTTGGGCATCTCCAAAGGAACATGTTGAATTGAGAACCCCATTGACAACAACAATGAAGCTTTTCAATGAAGGAACACCATATTCAGTTAACCCTGATATCCTGTCTTCATCAAAGGTGTACTTCTGATTATTAATTTTGTATTCATCCATTCCTGTATCAGCAGAGTGGATCTGTCTTATAAGTTGCTGCCAGTTTATCCTTCATTCCTTTGTTCTTTAACATGCAATTTTTTCTCCATTTATGCAACTACAAATTTGTTGGTAATTATGTTCTTTATCCATTTGTCTTGATCACTAAAATTATTTACAGGAGAGTGAAAGTTTGTTAAACCACATGCTGATTTGATTCATTTGAAAGTGAATTTGGCCTGAGTCTAGGATGTGTTTCCCAATTTTAACACGAAGGATGATTTCTTGGGGCACACTATTAATCCTCAATGGATTGTGTTCACGCAATTTCTTGTTTACATACAAATAGCCAGCTATTAAAATGTGCCTTCCCCCTGTTGATAATACTTTATTTCAAAAAGTAGGTTGATGACTAATATCTTGATATTATCCTTGAAAACTCAAAAGAATGGTATCTTGTTTTCATTTGGTAGTTGGTACATTTAGCTACTTTTTTGTTTCCCTGATTATTCCTTCATGTCATCATTTAAGTGCTGTATTTCTCCCTGTTGTTAGGTCATCGATCTCTGATCTTGAACAGTAGATTGATTTACAATATCTAGATACTAACTTTTATCAGATAAAAAAAATTAGTATCTTGTTGCGCTCTTTTATTTGGTACATTCAATTACTTTGTTTTGAGACATACTATGTATCATCCTTATCCATCTTGTTAATTGCTGTTTTTCAGAGAAGGAATTCTCGTGCCTCTGGATCATGGAATATCCAGGAAGAATTACGGAAAGTGCGGTCAAAGGCAATTGACGATATGCTGCGCACTCCACTCACTAGGGAGCTGGGAGTTGGTAAAGTAGCCATCGGTGTGGGAGAAAGAATAACTGAGCTACGCTCTTTTTGGAAAACAAAGCCAATAGACGCATTGACGGGTGTGGGAGTGAGCTCTGATCCTTCCCTTGTAGGTTGGTTTTAGGCTTTTCTGAAATTTGAGTTGGAATATTGCATCTTGGAACTCTGATGAAGCATAATCTCAAAAACATTGAATTGTAGTTTTGGCCCTTTCAGCTTCGGAGTCAAAACAAGATAATAAGGTCAATGACACACCATCGTCAAAGCCAGATGCTTCTGTTTCTGGAAATAATGAGGTACTTAATTAGTTGGAATAGCTTCTAATTATATGTTAAATTATTATAACAATTGCTTAGGAGGTATTTTGTTGTTTTAAGGATATTGAAGCTATTCCCATTGATGGTGAATGTGCTCCATCTAAATTCCCATACCTTGCTGGTCCAAATCATGCTGTGGAGCAGCATCCTGGTACTAGGACTTCTCCTTTTTCCCTCAAAACTTACTCGGTTCATTTTTAAATGGTAGAATTATCTGAATGCTATTGAGCTAATAGAAGGTGTTATTTGGCGAGTGCTGAAACCAATTAGAGAGAAGAGAGGGAGGGAGGAGGAGAGTATTTTCTTCAGAAGATATTTCTTTTAGTGTTAAGTTGCTGTTTGCAGTTCTGCACTTATATGCAGCATAGCTTCAAACCTTTTATATCTCTTTCCCTTGACTACAGAAAAGAGTGTATAACATTCTGCCGAATATTGTTGGATAGTAGCTGTTAGGTTATGCTTTTTCATGCATATTTAACATATTAGTTCAACTAAAGATTTTTTTCTGCCCACTATCTCAATCTCCCTTTCACAGATCCACCTTCAACTAAGATAAATGGACCTTCAACTGAATTTGGTGGAAGACTGCACCTAAATGGTTTCTCAACATCACAGGCCAGGTAAAAATCAGAAATAAATATATTCTTTCTTGCATCATATTGCCCTTTTTCTTGTAGTACATAGAGTTTAAACAACTCCAATGTCTCACAAAAACACTATAACTTTGGATTATATCTAGCACTATTGATCTTGTGTACAGGGGGTGTTTGCAAACAAAATTCAAGGCCCAGAGTCACATTTTTTTCCTGAAGTTGAGCCTACAGTTTTGAGAAAAAAAGTGATTTTACACTGTTTATTTGAGTTTGAAAACACCCCCAAGTATAACACTATTGATACCGATTACATTATTGGGATGAATTAAAGCCCAAAACCATATGTAAAAATAAGTTTTAATTCCATATATGGATATTTTATTTTCCACTTATTTGATGATAAACCTTTTTAATTAAAATTGAATTTAAGTTAGTCATTAGTACTTTTTGTTACTCTTGCACATATAAAATTTTGGTGTGGTCAACAAAACCAATCTAATTGCTTGTGTTGGAAATTACCTTAGCACTACATATATGGTATATTTAGGTCCCCGATAATACTGGTTCCGTTGAACAGATTGTCTCCAGGAGAGAATGCGGTGCAGAAAAACGAGCAATACAATGAGGAAAATCACGACAATCATACTTTAAGTGAGAACAGACACACAGATACTATCAACGATGAAGGGACTTACGTGGAAGTACCTATTGCAAATGAGAGTGATAGCATTGAAAGCAATTCTCATATCAGTTTGGATGTGCATTATGAAGAATCACCAGTGGAGATAATTCAGCCATCTACAGAGGAAGTTATGACGGGGAAGCAATGGGTTAGAAAACCGGGTCGACGAGGCAGAGGTAGAGGAAGAGGTAAATGAGGAAATAAATAACACATGCTGTCTTAGAGCAGTGATCTTCCACTTCTGATTTAGGGATTAGGTTCCAGGTATTGTAGTTTAGAACGTTAATCTTTTGAGTTAATTTATAACTTGATTGTTTTTTAAGGGAGCCTGTAATTTTCTTGGAAGGGTGGACCCCAACCATGAGAGTAAAAAGTCGACTATCTCCGATAGGCACCACAACAGGGTATTTCGTTTACGATTTGTATACACTGTAGTCCTAGTTGGTATAAATGTTAATTATATTGGGTTGTTTTTTTGGCATTTTGTATGTATTTATTCGATGGATAAAGTCATTAAGGGTTTGGGGGGTTTCATAGGATTGTCGAGCAAAATCCAGGTATTATTGCAAAGTTTTGTGTTTTTCAAGAGAATGCACTAAACATTGTGGTTGGAGAAAAGTATATGTTTAGATTAATAGAGTGCATTGAGGATGAGAATTGTTTAGACGGATGCGATTTTGATCATTCATAAATATTTAGCATATTTACAAAACAAGGGGCTTGTATTCAGGTTCTTGACGCCTTGGTCAAAGATCAAAAGAGGAGGACTATCGCAAATAGTGGTAGCGAAGATGAGAAGGGCAAGAGAAGGAAATAATCATGAGACTTAGGTAAGTACATTTCTATTTGATAATTTTCGATATTTGAACGAAAATTAGGATGTCAAAACCTCGATTGATACAAATATTGTTGATGACATTTTGCATTTGTGGTCCAATACAAAAAATAGAGGATGTTACTTATTATATAACGCAGAATAGTAGAGCTGCATAATAAAAATCGTTGATGAACAATGGATATCATATGAATTGGGTGTACTAAAGTAAGTATTGTTGCACTAACTAGGGGAGTGTTGTACTATGTATATTGTTCTAATTACTGTGTGTATTGTACAAAGTTCATGATCATAGTATGTAGATACTTGTACTATTGACTGATTTGTCCGGTTTTTGTGATTTAAGTAGATTGCATTTTCAGTGAATGGTAAAAAAATGTTATACCTACCAACAGTTATTATAAGAAAAAAATTGATTTTATATTTCAGCATTTGGCTTGTATTCATCAGAATTCTTTTTGCCTATATTGGTTTTTTGGACTGAATTAATATGTTTTCTAACCTCGCTGCGATGACCTGATAAGTTTTAAATTAATGATGATATCCATTGAAGATATGGGGGTTTCAAAGCGCAAAGGTAACGGAATAACTATGTTACAAGCATTTTTTTCCCAGTACTTATTAGGTAATAGGATCCAAATTCCAATGGAATGGGGACATGTTCTTATAAACATAATTTATTTTGAATTAGGAAAAGTTGTAGCATCAAGAAGCAGCAGGGACACTGATGCCGGTTAGTTTGACGATGATAATAGTATAAACATCTTTCTTTTATTTTTTCACTCGTTTAAATAACATTAAATAACAGACAAATATGACCAATGGAAAAAAAACAAGTTACAACAACATTAACAGAAGGTGTTAAATTTTATGAAAACATCAGAGCGAGGGTTAGAAAACATACTAATTTAGGTGAGAAGGCAAAAAGAATTGTGAATACAGAAATATAAAATCAATTATTTTTATCAATTCATAACTCAGAAAAGCGGTTGTTTTCTGGATGCACAATGCCCGGCCCGGGATTATTGTACTGTTTTAATACCCAGAGCGAGAAATGAGATGGTCAAACTCGACTCGAGTAGTAGACCAAAAGACTCCTGGATTGCTTACTGGGTAATCGCCAAGAGGTCTCCATTCCCCTTGTGTTGAAATGTGAGATTCTACCAAACCATTACAGGCCCATACTGCAATTGGAGGACGAATCCTGGCGCTTCATCTGCGGTAGGTGTTGGGTTTTGGAGAAATACTTGCTCTAGATGTTCCTCAACACTCTTAAATTTCATGTGACGTATGACTAGGCTTGGCAATCCCCTTAGAACACGGGGATGGGATGGGGATGGAAAATATTTTTGCTCCGGGGCACCCGAATTTATTTAATGTAATTAGTATATTTAGATGTAAATATAAGTAGATATTTCATAATTTTCTTCTTAATTGACTATTTATTTAAAATTACATCTATATTTTCTTTAATGTTATGTTGTTAGTTTAAAACTATATAATTTTCACTTTAATATATGTGCTACTTAAAATATTATAATTATAATTAGAGGTTCTTCAAATTGCTTAAATTAGTTGTTTCTCAAAATAACTTAAAATAATTGTTGCGTATGATTTTAATTTTTTATTTAGATATTATTTTTTATTTTTCTATATTTTTAAAATAAAATTAAATAAAATAAATAAATAGGTGGGTGGGGTAGGGATGGGTGGAAAAAAATTTCCGTGTCGCTGCTCAGCCCTATTAACATCTGATAGGTAGAAAATTGTGCGGAATTTCAGTTGTTAATTATGCATTCTAATGCATTTATTTTGTTTGCACTTAATTATTTTTCTACCTATTTATGTTTAGGATACAAATTACTTCACTTGGGATTTTTATTATTATTACAGATAATTTGGAGTACTTTCACATGGTTGGGCCAAGATAAGGATGAAGGCAGCCCACTTTAGCATTTAAAGCCCCAACAATATATTTATCAAGTGGACGTGTGTGGAAAACTACTGCCAAGATTGATTTTTGACTTGAGCCGCAAGATGAGGCCCATAATCCCATGAAATCAGCCGCCCATTTCAAGAACTTGAGCCCCAAGACATATTTAGGTTGGGACGTAACATATATATGGGGGGATGATCATATACAGAGGCGGACCACGTAGCAGAGGGGAGGGACGTGATCGAGGGACGGCAGCAACCTTTTTATTCCCATAAACTTTGAGTATTGTTTATGTCTTCGTTATTATTTTTCGTGGATTTCATGACGATGCTTGGCTAGTTTATTTTATATTCCAATTCTAGGGATGTTGAACCCAATTTTTATTATCTTTTAATTAATTTCTAGTGACGTTTTCTTTTTCATCTCTCGAGTTTTTCGTATTACTTGATAGCATGTTTAGGAATTTTTGTGTTTAATTTGGTAATGGCCTGCTAGATTAATTCATAGTTAATTCTACAGTTAGAATTTAAATTATAATCCGTAATTGTTATGATTTATATTCGCGAGTAACAAATAGTGCACCATTCACTAGGGGTAATACGAATCTGGGTTATGTAAAACGAGCGTCTCGTATTTTGCAGTCCAGTCTTTCTATCGTTTTGGTGTTTTAATGCGTTTAACAAATTAAATCTAGCGAGCGTCTCAATAGGTTGTTTGATTAAACAGGGTTAGTTAATGAGCGTCTCTTGATTAACTATTCATAAGAAGCGATTCGGATTAATTGAGCGTCTCGTTAATCTAGGGAAGAGATTTGAGAGTGAATTAAGATTGTCACGGGAATAATTAGGATAATTTTAATTGTGGTGATACTGAACTTAGGATTGGAATATTATTTTTCTCATTGATTATATCATATTTATTTTTGCTTACTATTTTACGTTCTGATTTTAGTTTATGATTTAAGCAATTACCAACCAAACCCCCCCTTTCGTACTCTCTAATTAATACAAAATTCACGATATAATTCTCTGCTCCCTGTGGGATCGACCCTGACTTGCCACTGCTACTAGTTAGTAAAACGAGTTAAGGAATTTATTTTGCGTGCTTCGACAGCACGGTCAACATCCCTAGATTTGATTGACATTTTTAATAGTATTTCCAGCATAACCTCTTCCGGAAATACTGTGCCCCAAGCTCGACGGAAGGCGTGATATTTGTGTGACGACAATGATTTCTCTCAGAGGTGTTTGCAGATTTAATCTAATGTAGACTGGGATTTATAAGCCGTGAAACGGTAATGTCTACTTATTTTCAATCTATGGAAAAAAGACAACATTCCAAAGCGTTGTCTCACCCTCAACGTAGCAGTTGAGTCGATTATTTGTGGACGTCTTCTCTTATTTTCAGGGATGGCTGGCAGGATCAAGTTTACTTAGGTCGCATCCTTTATACTCCCTCCGTCCCCAAGCTTTCTTTCCACTTTTTTTTATTGAATAATTTAAAAAAATGTATTTGTTTATTAATATATGGTGGGTCACATATTGACTTTTAGGATAAAGTAATGAATAGTGTTGAAAAGTGAATTGAATGAGTGACACTTTGGTAACATTGTGTGAATTTGAAGGTTAAAGGTTATATGTAATAAAATTTTATTTTTGTCATTTATTGAATGAGAAGTCTACTGGGGGACGGCCCGAAAAGAAAAGTGGAAAGTTTACTTAGAGACGGAGGAAGTACTTTTTTTTTTCCATAGATTCCTATTCGAGTAAGATATATTTTTCGAATAAATATATCTTTCTATATATATTAAGACTATAAATATATATATATATATATATCGGTTCATGATTTAATACATCTGGATTCTTATGAATCTTTTCAGTTAAAAAAATACTATTAAAAATAGTATGGTCCAGGAATATGATGTTCCTGAAAATTTAGATCTGTTAAATAGATGGACTATTCCTAAAATTGAACCTAATACGGTTTATAAATTTGGAACTTTTGAAAGGCTTGGTCTTAAAACTATTGTTAGGACCACTGAATCGTCAATTCCTCTTAATAAAAATGAGATGGTCATCAAATTTCTTAATAGAAGTGACATACTACCCTTTAAAGGGACTCACAGGTTTCTCCATATTGGATGTGTTCAAGTTGCCTTCAGACCTCTTACTCTGAAAGGATTACCTGAAAGTTTTCTAGCCACTTTAAGAGATGGTAGAAATTTAAATTGGAGACAATCCCTCATGGGAATGGTTGAATCTAGTCTGGCTTTTGGGCCAGTATATTTTGATGTTTATCCTAATTTGTCTTTATCTTTAAGTGATGAAAACATTTTTGATGCTTTAACATTAAATGTTAAAACTAATGGGTATAATTACATGCCTGGATCTGAAGTTATATGTATTTGTTATCGCATATACTACAAACCCCTTTTTACTCTTAATCCTTTATGTAAAAGAGTAGAAAAAGATATTAATGAGACTATTCTCATAGAAACTAATTTTAGTAAGTCTAATATCACTACTAGAAAATCCATTAAATGGAATGAAATAGATTTTCCAAAAAATTGGATTATTGAACAATCGGTTCCTATGATCCCTCCTACTAATAGTAATTATCAAAAAATTACTCAATCTGAAGATGGTATAATTACCATTGGTTTTCATAAAGACCAGAGGAAAAATTCTAGCTTATCCTCTGTACCTTCCTTGTCTAGATCCATATCTAGTCATTTTCATATTTCTCCTCTAGATTATGAAGTCGATATGCCTTTTTCTTCTAGAGCTTCTACCTCTTTTTACAGAGAAGAAACTCCTTTTAAAAATGAAGATTTCAATAATGAAAATATTATTGTAAATAAAAATAATATTGTCCATAATGATGGACCTAACCCTGAAACAATTTCAGAAGTTAATTGGACAGTTTAGTTTTTATGGATTCTGAACCAATACTTGATTTTTCAAAGGGTTCTTCTACAAGAACTCACATTAATGATGAGTTTAATAATTCCAAATGGGATAAATTTAGAGTTTGGTACTTTAGATCTTTTAAAAAAGAAGAACTAAATTACTTTGTTAATACTTTTTATAATTCTGTGAAGAACATAATCAAATTATTTATTATGTTCCTTGGTTTATAAAAACCTTTTATATTGACCAAATTTCAATTATTGAACGAGAATATAAACTCGTTACGGAAAATTCTCAAAAGTCTGTTTACCCTCCTCAAGTTCCTTTCCAAATTGAGACAAATGGAAAATTTTTGGATTTTGCTCATTTTTCAAAAATTTTGGAAAATAATATTTTACATATCACTGTTGATCATATCAACCTTCTTGTCAAACAAAACAATTTTTGTAGTCTTTTCCTCGCTATAATTGGTGACGAAATTATTTCTTTACATGATAAAATTAATCGTGTTATTTCTCAAACTCAGACTAAGTCTGACTTTAAAAGTGATTTTAAAAATAATAATAATAATGATAATATCATTATAAAAACCGCTTCTTTTATTCAACCCCCTTTTGAGTTAAAAAACTTCAAGGGAGAAACTTCAGTTTCTGATATTGAAAATATTATTAATAAAAAATTTGAAGGATTAAATATTTCCACTTTGGATAATGACTTAGAAGAAAGTCTTGCTACTAATAATTTTGATAACACTAGCATTAATAACAAAGATGTTATTAATAAAATTAAATGGGCTAATATGCCTACTATGACTAATTATTATTATAAAAGACCTACTCCTATGGATGTTCTTCATGGAGAAACAGGATAATGTTGTCAATAATTCATATAATGGTAAAAGCGTATATGAATGGAATATTGATGGTTACAGCGATAAACAGATTAATAATCAAGTTCATCGCATACTTATGTATAGTTCTGCTTGTAAAACATGTGGTGTGTCTGATATTGAAACGGCACAGGTTATTACTGTCGGTTTTACTGGCCAACTTAAAGGTTGGTGGGATAATTATCTAAGTCCTTTTCAAAAAACTGACATTTTTTCCTCCATAAAAAATGAAAATGGTGAAGTTCAACCCAATGCGGTTTATTCTCTTGTTCTTACTATTCTTGAACATTTTACTGGAAGATTTACTAATAAATCTGAAAATACCAAAACTCTTCTTTTAAATATGAAGTGTAAAACTCTTACCGATTTTAGATGGTACAAAGATACCTTTCTGTCTCGGGTTTATGAGATTAATGATTGTAACCAAGATATTTGGAAGAATAAATTCGTTGATTGTCTTCCTTATTTATTTGCTGAAAGGATTAAAAAAATCCTAAGAAAAGACTCTGATTTTATTTCTTATGAGTCTTATACATTTGGTCAAATCATTAGTATTTGTGTTCATGAATGATTAAATCTTTGCAATGAACTTAAACTTAGAAATCAAATTAAAAGAGATAATCTCTTAGAAAGAAAACAGCTGGGTCAGTTTTGTGACCAGTTTGATATGGATAATCCTAGTTCTAAAGGAAGTTTTTCTAAAAAGAAAAAGGATTTCAAAGAAAAAACTTATTTTAGGAAAAGAAAAAGACACAAACTCTTTATAAAATCATTATGAATTCTGATAATGATACAGATATTGATGAATCATATACTGATTCCGTAGAGTTAATCTCTAGTGATGACGAAGATAATATTCCTTCAGACAAAGTTGAATGTGATAATTGCATTCTGGGAAAATCTTGTCTAAATTGCATCGGTGATACTGATGATAATGAGTTTTATAAACTCATAAGTCAATTCCAAGATATGAATATTAATGTCTTATCTGACAATAATATTCTTGATCTTCTTAAACATATTAAAAACTCTAGTTTAAGAGATAAAATCATTGATGATCTTCATGATTCTTCTTCTAATGAAAAGAATTCTAATCTTTCTAAAAAGATTACTAATAATAATTATTATAATATGGGGGAGGTTGAAAAACTTCTTAGGCTTAAAAATACTAGGCAAAATCCCATCACTATTAATGATTTAGCTCAAGAGATTAATAATCTTAAGAATAATGTTAGAATTCTTCAGAATCAAAATTCTGATCTTTCTATTCGACTTTCTCTTATTGAGAAAGGAAAAGGGAAAGTCGATGATACTAGTTTCCTTGATAATTCTCATGACGATATTAATATAGATAAAAATCATTTATCTGCTATTAGTATGTACATATCTCAAAAATGGTATACACAAATTACTTTCCTTATTAATAATTCTTACAGGAAGGATTTTATTGCCATGATTGATAGTGGTGCTGATTTAAGTGTCATCCAAATGGGAATAATTCCCACAAAGTTTTTTGAAAAACTACTCAAACTCTTTCGCATGCAGGAGGAGGATCTTTATACATTAATTATAAGCTCAGAAATGCTTATGTATGTGTTAATGGTTGTTGCATACCTAATAATTTTCTTATTGCAGAAAATATTACCAGGCAAATGATTACTGGCCTTCCTTTTCTTCAAAAGATTTATCCTCTTACTTTTGTTAATGAAAAATGTATTACAGATTCTTACAATGGTAAAACCATCACTTTTGAATTCGTGACGAAACCAATTCATAAGATTCTAAACTTTGTCCAAGAACAAATTGATAATAGAAATTGTCATATCAATTTTCTTAAAAATGAATTAAATTCTCTTACCATTGATAATAAGCTTAAAAATCCTAAGCTTCAGGATAAAATAAAATTTTTATTTAACAAGTTCTCTATTGATATTTGTAATGATTTTCCCAATGCTTTTTGGGATAGAAAGAAACATATTGTTTCTCTTCCTTATGATGATGATTTTAAAAATACTATGATCCCGACCAAGTCGAGACCTTGTCAAATGAATTCTGAATATTTATAATTATGTAAGAAGGAAATATCTTCTTAATTAAATAAGAAGCTTATTACTCCTTCCAAGTCCCCATGGTCTTGTACTGCTTTTTATGTTAATAAACATTCTGAACAAGAACGTGGAGTTCCCAGATTGGTTATTAATTATAAACCCCTTAATAAGGTTTTAAAATGGATTCGACATCCAATTCCTAATAAAAAGGATCTTCTTGACAGACTTGTCAATGCTCTTATATTTTCTAAATTTGATTTAAAATCAGGTTTTTGGCAAATTCAGATTAATCAATCTGATAGATATAAGACAACTTTTAATGTTCCTTTTGGACATTATGAATGGACTGTCATGCCATTTGGGCTTAAAAATGCTCCTTCTGAATTTCAACAAATTATGAATGACATTTTTTATCCTTATAGTGATTTCATTATCGTCTATATTGATGATATCCTTGTGTTTTCAAAAGACATAGAAGCTCATTTCAAACATCTTGATATATTTAAAAATATTGTCATAAAAAATGGTTTGGTTATTTCAAAACCAAAGATGATTTTATTTCAAACTAAAGTCAAATTTCTTGGCCATATTATTGATAAAGGAAATATTATTCCTATTCAAAGGAGCATTGAATTTGGGAAAAAAATTCCAGATATCATTACTGATAAAACACAGTTGCAAAGATTTTTAAGAAGCCTTAATTATGTCTCTTCCTATATTAAAAATCTTGCTGAAGATACTGCTATCTTATATGATAGGCTTAAAAAGAATCCTCTACCTTGGAATGATAATCATACTAAGGCAGTAATAAAGATTAAAGAAAAGGTTAAAAATATTCCTGTTCTTAGTCTTGTTAATCCCTTATGGGAAAAAATTGTTGAAACTGATGTCTCAGATTTAGGATATGGAGGTATTCTATTACAAATTAATCCTGATAATAAATTAGAATATGTTGTTAGATTTTATTCTGGCAAATGAAATGATTCTCAAAAAAATTATTCTACTGTTGCTAAAGAAATTCTTTCTATTGTCAAGAGCGTCCTAAAATTTCAGGATGATTTATACAATCAAAAGTTTGTTATAAAAACCGATTGTAGAGCTGCTTCTTTTATGTTTCTTAAAGATTTTGAACATAATGTCTTAAAACAAATGTTTGCCCGATGGCAATCACATCTTGCTTATTTTGATTTTTAAATTGTCTATAAGCAGGGGAAAGACAATCATCTTCCTGATTTTCTAACTCGTGAATATATTTCTGAATGACAGGAATGAGTCAACCTGGAAGAGGTTCCAAAGGATCTTCCTCTAATAGAGGAAGGGGTGCTTATGGCCCTCCTTTATTTCGACAGGGGAAAAAATCCCTATACAACCAGAATATTTCTGGAATTGGCTCTACATCTTCAGGAGCCCATGATAAGGAGTTCCAAGAATTCCTGAGACTTAGAGGAAAAAATGTTCCTGTTGAGACTATGACCTCAACCATTGACCCTGGTAAGGAAGCATCATATGCCTCAACTGCTCAAAAGGAATATAAATTCTTTGATTCCCCTAAGAAGGAATTAATTCTCATTCTTGAGGATGAAGATGAAAGGTTTAAAGAGTCTCCATGGACTCTTATGGGAAAATATATTCCAAATCAATTTTCCACTACTCCGTCTTATAAGACTAGAGGATATTATGAGAGTATACTCATCTCTCTTGGAAGTGTTGATATTCAGCATTTTCCTCCTAAGAATATAAACTATTCGAAGTTCATAATCAAAAAGATTATTTCAATACAGGAATGGGGTCTTTCTCCTTTTGTTGAAAAACAAATTATTAATCCTGTTACAAATCAGATTTTCCAGTACAATTACTGGGACTATCTTAAAAGTTTTTATAAAACTTTTTATTATCAAAATCCCAAGCATTCTCATACTTGGTTGATAAAAATTTGCGAAAATATCGGAAGGAATCAAATTCCTAACTGGTTTTTTGAATGGTGGAGTATTTTTGGCACTATTGCGGATATCTTACCTAGCGAGATTAAATCTCTTCTTGAGGAATACTCTTTAGAAACCTCCTCATTAACATCTCACAGTACAAGTAGTAAAACTATTTGTATATTTTTTACTGACTCAGGTATCCCATGGGTTGTTAAATGGAGATCAGAATTTGGTCATACAGAGATGGGTAGCCCATGTTTGTGGAGAATTTGTGCCACAAGATTTTGGAATAATTTAAATATTATTCCGAAAGACTCCAATGAGAGTCCTCTTCAAGAAAACATCGATAGGATTAAATCCAAGATGGAAGATTATAAGAAAGATATTGCAAAGAATCAAACTTCTGATCCTAATGTGATGCCATCCTTTTCTTCTTTCTCTAAGAAGTATGCTGGAGTTTTTTCTAAGGAGAAAATTATGGATCTTTTCATGAATCAAATTCAGGAAGATATTTTTAAAAATGCTGATTTTTCAGATTCAAAATCTGATACATCCATGATTTCTGGCTCTTCTATGCAAGACGCACAGGATCCATTTGAAGAGGACCAAGACTTCTCTCTCCAAGAAAGCTTTGATTTATTGAAAGATTCTATTAAAGAGAAAATTAGGGGGAAAAATAATCCTTGATGGATAAAATTGAAGAAATACTATGGCTTCTGGGTCTGATATGCAAGACTCCCAAGACCCCAATGAAGATTATCAAGATTTCTCTCTCCAGGAGAGTTTCGATCTTCTGAAGAATTCCTTTAAAAAGAAATTCAAAGAAAGAAAGCAGTGATGGAGGAAAGAATTCCTGGAGACTGGAGGATGTTCAGAGTAGGACTGCAGCATGAAATCTGGCAGATTCCTATTCATATTAATTTTGATCAAAATCAAGATATAATTAAAGACAAAAGTTATCTTAAAAGACTCAAAAAGAAAATCAGAGTTCTTGAAATTTTTATCCCTATCCTTGAAGGATCTTACTATGGACAACCATATAATTTCCAACAATTGGAAAAATTCAAAAAGACTTTAAGTCTTCTTCAAAAGCAAGCTTCTCTAATGGCGATCTAACCAAGAAGAGATTCAGGAAAAAAGACGAATCAAATTTCGTCATTGCATAGGTCACCAACAGACCAAGCTCTGTTCATGAATATTATTTACTATTCACTTTTGACTTTTTTACTATTCACCTTTTTATTTTGGAATCCGGGGTTTCATGTCCGGCTCTTCTTTTTCTATAAATATGTCGTTTTTCTTTTTAGAGGACACGCTTGAGTTTACTCGCCCCTCTCTTTTCCTCTCTCTACTCTCTCTCTTTGTAATAGTTGGCTTCCAAGCCTTGGTTATAATAAAAGGTTATACTGGTAGCTCATCAAGGTAGTTAAATTCTGCTATTATTTTCTTTACTTTAATTTATATTTTTGTTTTTGCAGCCTCAATGGTCGGCTAATTCCTTGTATTAAATCATGGCCTAACTTAGTATACTATAGTATCATGAGCATTTGGAAACTTATTTTTCCAGTTTATATTTGATATATCATAAGGTAGAGTTGGTTTAACCGGTAGGTTTGAGATTTCTAGTGATATCTATGAGTTAACCATGTGGGCGTGCCCTTTTAGCCGTTATGCCGATGGATAGGCGCTGACGTTTGTGGGCGTAATGCTTTTTTCAGGTTAACTCATAGACTATGGAATTTCTCAGTCAAGTCCTATCTGTGTTTGGAAAAGATCCACAAGATATCACTGATATATCAAATACGATCTTGAATTATATGGTGTATATATATATATATATATTGTTTGTGAGTAGGTTTTGTGTGAGACCGTCTAATGATGTGAGATAATGAGATGAGACATAATTTGACATTGATGTTAATTAGTATTGTCTCATGCTATGAGACAGTTTCATACAAATTTTTGTCATTGTTTATATTTTAACATAGTACTCAATTTCTGTAATCATTTCAATTTTTATGATCTCATTTGTTAATCGCCCATGTTGATATGTTTATTCTAGATATTTGACTGCAATCGTCTAATCTAGACCCTTCTTGATAAGCTGGAATAGTTCAAAATGTCCAAGTCCTTGTAAATCCTTATAGATGTTGTAACATCGGGTGTAACATATGATCTTCCAAATCCTTATAAAATATTCTAGATCTTCAACCTGCATATCAAAATATTATTGCAACATATAATCACAAAGAGTTAGTTTGAATGAAAAAAGAACAAATTCAGAATATTGTTAAGGAAATGTGATTAATTCACAATTAACAACCTTAACAGTTTATTGCATTTTAGTGTATATAAATGAGCCTTAATGTAATTTTTTCTAATTTTTTATTGTTCAATTTTTTTTTTCTCTCTTTCAAAATTCTGGATTTTTTTTATTTATGAATTGTTATTTTCATTTTGTATTTGATTTCATTGAAAAGAATACATGATAGAGAAAGAATAAGATGAGTTATATTAATATATTATAATACGATTTACTCTCTCAGTCCAAAGATTTTTTTCACATTTATTATTTTTTCGTATTTTAGCAAGCGAATATTTTATTAGTATTTGAAATAATAAAATAATTTTTTAAAATACATATAATAGAGGAGATATAGATATATTATACCTCTAAACATTGTTATATCATATTATTTTTTAATAAACAAATCTTCAGGAGAGACATCCTTGAAAAATTAATAGGGTAAAAAATTCGAATTAATTCTTCATGTTTGTTTAAAAAATGAAACGGTTTTTGTGATTTGTATAGTCAAGTTTCCTATACACCTGGTGTACGGTATTCACTCAATAGTTGGAGTTGTTTACATTGAAGTTGATTACATTGAAAAATGTGCATTGATTGCACAAAAGAATTTACACTGAAAACCGATAACATTGAAAACTTTTTAATGTAATCAATCTCAATTTGCTGCAATGTAAACAACCTCTTAAATTGTTGAGTAAGTACACCGAGTATCATGTGCACAAGAGATTCACTCTTAGGTAATAATTTAAAGGCAAAAACTTGTACGAGACCGTCTCATTACATATGACCACACAAATTAACATCTAGCCCTACTAAAGTCCAATTTAAATTATTGTGTGAGTCTGATCAACAATATAAATGGATATATAAAATTTGTTTATGAAAAATGTATCATTATTTTAAAGTATCAAATATTTAATAAAATATAATTTTTTTATTAGAAGTATTAAAAATTGGTGTAAAAAAAGTATAACACTACTGACACTGAATTTATGATGAATCAATTTCATATAAACCTATTCTGAGTGAGATAATCTAATCACATGGTCAACTGTATTTCTGATGATGTGGATGATCGAGCTGACATGGACAAACAATCAGCTCAACATTCACTATAAAATTAATAAAAAATAAGCTGAATAAGTTAGGTTTTTTTCCTGCTGGAATAAGTGAGTTTTAAGGAAATTAAAATACATATCGTTTTAAATAGGGTTAATAGTAAAAAAAAAAAAAATCACAAACTTTATAATCTTTATTAATTACAATATAAACTTTTAAAATTTCCAATTCGATACACAAACTAATTTATTATTACAATTCGATACATGGTGTAAATTTTCGGCGATATGTATGTTTACGTGGCAGCGGGAGTCAACACCAAAGACGCGTCACACGCCACGTTAGATTTCAAATCTAAAAAAAAAAAAAAAATATTATTTAAAAAAGCTCTCTTATAAAATATTTCCTCAAATACGTTTAATAATGAATCATAAATATTGGTGTTGTCTAATTTATATCGAAAAAAATGTCTAATATCATACAAACTTGTACATATACTAGAATTTTTTTTTTACTATATTTCACTATTATTAAACCGTGTTTAAGCAATGTTTTATAAAAAAAAATTATTTTGAAATAAAAAAACTTTATTTCTTCTAGATTTGACATTTCGTGTAGCATGTGACGTAGTGTCGTCGAAAATTTACACCATGTACAGATTATCTTTGAAAATTTACATCATACAACGAATTACAATAATAAATTAGTTTATGTATCAAATTGCAAAATTTAAAAGTTCATGTTGTAATTGATAAAGACAAAAAATAGTAAATTTTATTGCAATTAACCTTTTTAAATAAAATAAAAATACATATCGATTTGTTTATTATTTAAAAAAGGCAGTAATATATATATATATATTTGTAAAACCTTGGTGCCCAAATCTCCTTCAGTTTAGAGGTGATTCGCTACCAATTTCTCTCTCCTCAACAATGGATCCCTTCTCTTCAGCAACGATTGCGCGGCAAACCTGGGAACTGGAAAACAACATCACAACCTCCGACGCCGCCGACTCATCCGCCGCCGCCGCCGCCTCCGACGCCATCTTCTACTTCGACGAGCCGGCGCAGACCAAGTTCCAGCAGGAGAAGCCATGGGCCAACGACCCTCACTACTTCAAGCGCGTCAAAGTTTCCGCTCTCGCTCTCCTCAAGATGGTCGTCCATGCCCGCTCCGGCGGCACGATTGAGGTCATGGGCCTTATGCAGGGGAAAACTGATGGAGATGCTATTATCGTAATGGACGCCTTTGCCCTTCCAGTCGAGGGTACCGAAACTAGGGTTAATGCGCAGGCCGATGCTTATGAGTATATGGTTGATTATTCGCAGATTAATAAGCAGGTATTTCAATTGTTTGTGTATAGTTGATTATTCACAGACTAATCATACTCTATAATGTGTTAAGTTCTGTTAAATTTTTTTGGTGGGTTATTGTGATGAAATACTGATCTAACTGGTAATTTAGTCGAGGAAGTTATACAATCTATATTCATCTACCTTTTTGTGATTTTCAGGTGGCCCTTTCCTATATAATGTTGCCCTCGATTAAATTACTAGCTCTTTACTAATTAGCCAATTGAACTATCGTTTTACATGTATGTAGTGTTCGAGTTTTCAATTTTAGTCCGAGTTAGAATTTTTGAAAGGTTCATGATGTGGTTGTATTGTTCAGAAACTTTAGGTATTTCTGTTTCAGTGTTATTGCTTTTTACTCTGAAAATGTGAAATGAATTTTCTATTGTTTAATTGAGCTAAAAATCTACAAATTTTGAAGGATTTTATTTGAGTATTTTAAAGGTTACTTGTTCATGGTTGATTGTTTCTTCTATATGTCTGATCTTCTACTGTTTTGTATGGGTTCATCAAGAAGTTCACTAGACTACTAGATTTTTGTCACTCTCTCGGAATGTGCAGCATTTATGCACCATATTTGTTCAAGTGCTTTGCAGATTTTAAACCACCTTTATTAGTAATGAAAATCATAGATTTCATTGATAACCACACGAGTTGCATATGTTTTTTCTGAAATTTGTTTTTCTTGTGTGAAGGCTGGTCGCTTGGAGAATGTTGTAGGATGGTATCATTCTCATCCTGGTTATGGATGTTGGCTTTCTGGCATAGACGTTACCACACAAATGCTTAACCAGCAATACCAGGAACCCTTTCTGGCAGTTGTCATTGACCCAACCAGGACTGTCTCTGCTGGAAAAGTTGACATCGGTGCTTTCAGGACATATCCGGAGGGGTACAAACCTCCAGACGAGCCTATCTCCGAGTATCAGACAATCCCTCTGAACAAAATTGAAGATTTCGGTGTGCACTGTAAACAGGTGATGATAAAAGAACAAATCATATTGTTTGTGTCTTTCTGAAGGATCTGCTCCTAAACTGACTCTTGTTCTTCGCAGTATTATTCATTGGATATCACTTATTTCAAGTCTTCTCTGGATTGCCATCTTTTGGATCTGCTATGGAATAAGTACTGGGTGAACACCCTTTCTTCTTCTCCTCTGCTTGGTAATGGAGACTATGTTGCTGGTCAAATCTCCGATTTAGGTAAGCTTTTTAGCATTTAATTTGCACCATCAGTCATTGGCAACACAATGGCGTTTGTTTAGTTGTTGCTTGCATACTGAGTGTCATGCAAGTTGATTATCCTAATTTGTGATTCTGATTCATACAGCTGAGAAAATTGAGCAAGCTGAGAACCAGTTGTCTCATTCACGCTTCGGGTCCTTGTTAGCAGCTCCTTCAAGGAAGAAAGAGGTCTGTAAATTATTCTCAACGCAATTTGCTTCCTTTACTATTGGTCCTCATCTGGAGTATACTGTTTCTTTGCATTGTCGTGTTGTATTTTTACATTATACAAAAACCTATTTTCAGTTTCAAGTCCATACATGCCATTCTTGGACATGTATTGGCTATCATTCATTTGATGGCGGCGGTTGCATTATTATTAGATCCTCAAATTCTAGCTTGCCAATTTAACTAATGTTTTTTTGTTTTCAAACATAGGTTTTGTGGAACTCTATGAACTCTTTTCGGTTCCATCTATTTGTTGATAGCATTGACTAGCATAATCCTCAGTGTAGTCTCACTCACTGTACTTATTAATACGTTTTTAAGTTACATTTCATCCTTGATAATCAGAAAATTTTATTTTCATTGTTCATTCCAAGAAGTACAATTTATATCTCAAGTTTATCATCTTTTTGTTTGATATGTATATTATTGTATTACCAATTCGAATGTCCTTTCCAAATTATTTCACTGAAGAACTGGTATCTCAATCTTAAGTTTGAGATGTATGAAGATGTTTTGAATAGCATTATAATTAGTCTTTTTCCTATTAACAATCTTAATTTTCTCTCATTTAGGCAACCACTTAACAGCTGGTGCTGCTTTTTTCCATTTTACTTTTCTTACCAGTTGCTCTCTTTGCAATTTACAGGAAGAATCGCAACTTACCAAGATTACTCGTGATAGTGCTAAGATAACTGTGGAGCAGGTTCACGGTTTGATGTCACAGGTAAGTGTAGCTCCCTACCATTTTTACGTGTAGCTTCATGTAGGACTTAACAGTGTTTCTTTATTCAATTTTAGGTCATCAAGGATATTCTTTTCAATTCAGTTCGGCAGTCCAGCAAGTCTCAGCCCGAGTCATCTGGTCCTGAACCCATGGTTGAAACCTGAGCCAGTTATTCTGAATTTCTACTCCAAAGTGGAACTAACATTGGTTTCAAAATACAGAGTTTGCAGCTAGAGGGTGTGGTGGTTAAAGATGTCTCATAATATTGTACCTTTCAACACGTCTTATATTATGATTATCGCCCTTTATTTAAAACTGTTTAGCTTTACTTTGGTGCGGATAGAGCTAGAGACACTGCTTGTCTCCATTTTGGTGGTTTTAGTTTTAGTTTAATGTTTTGTTGAAGTAATGAAGTGAGTCTTCTCAAATTTAAATTGAAGTTGTACTCCCTCAGTCCCACAGAAATTTGTGTACTTTCCTTATTTGAACATCTCATATTAATTTGCATACCACCTAAAAAAAATATTATTTTACGTGCACACTCAATTTTTTTACATATATTTATCATATGTCACTATTTTTCCCTTCTTATTTTACGTGCAATGGAGGGAGTATATAGTATTTATACAAGTAATCTGGTTCAGTCAAGTTAAAATTTATGATGTTCAGTATTGAGTTGAGCATGAGCCTGAAATGTTCAGGCTTGTCATAGATGAACCCAGACAAACCAGTAGGGGATTTATGCATGATTTTGATATTGATTTACATATTAACGCACATTCCTTTCAAAATATTAATACATCAATATCCAATTTATACTCTGCTTCATCGTGAGACCAAGATCTACTAAATAAATATTTATATTTATGGCTTGAATTTATAAATTTTGTCGTTTCGCCTCATTTGACCATAAAATTCTACCCCTTTTATATTTTGCATCCTTGGAAACGAAATTGTGGATGGTCTCATACCAACACACCAGTATAAAAAGCTTTGTTGAGCCTTCAAATGCAGTCTTAAATATTAATGCAGGGAAAGAAAATGAAACATGTAATCGCTGAGAATCAATCACATTAAGAAATTGGAAATGATAAGTTGATGAAAATTGAATTTGTGTGCTAGAAATGATGGGACCTTAAGCAAGATCTGTGTAACCACCTGGAAATCAACAAACAAACTACTATTATTATCCCTGAAGTCCACATGAATATCTCCGAGGTTATGCTTACGCCTTTTCTGTTTTTATCTTCTCATCATCAGCCACGCTTTCAACTGGAGGGAGACTCTGCAAAAACCATATACAGAAGTGAAAAATATTCTTTGAGGCATTTCATCGAACACCTTGTGGAACTTTCGACAAATTAAAATGTACCAAATCAGGTTTGTAGATGTTATGAACAATGGAAGCGCCGGCGAGGAGCGACGCAACGACGACGACGCTCGACCATGCTATCGACGGAGTCCCCGTCGCTTGCTTCCCACCACCAAATCTCCGATTCATTCTACCGCCCGCCCCCACAGCGTCTTTCTTCAACCCTATTAATTTTTTCCGCAGGAATTAAGAGCTTTTCTTGCACAAGCGCGTTTTCACAAATCCGTTTCTTGCTTTATTTTCCCAGTTGCAGTCCTGCGCTTTTTCTTTTTAGCTTAATTGCAATTTAAATTATCACTTAAAAAAATACTTTTATATTTTGTTAAAAGAAGAACTTCGATTTTTTTTTCTTTTTTTAGTTAATTTTTTTGGGAAAATCTGTCTTTATCAATCGCCTAAATTGTTTGTAGAATTAAACCTGAACAACATTATTTTGGCACTCACTTAAATTAAATATGTCATTCATGTGTTTAGGAGCGTGACATTTTTGTAAAAATAATAAACAATACCATTCTATAAAATACACATAGGCGATAGACAAAGATAAAACTGTCGAAAAATCATAATTGCAAAAAAAAAAAAAAAAAAATTGGATTTTTCTTTTTACAAGATTCAAAACTTTAAAATAAATGCAATTTCTGAAGAAAAATTGGTGATTTAAATTGCAATTAAATATTTCTTTTATAAAGCTATTAGTGATTTGAATTGCAAATGTTTGGTAATTTAAATTGCAATCAAACATTTTTTTTATATAAAGCTATTGCCTATTGTTACTTTTAGTGATGTAATTGAACCGAGTCAAATGCTTGAGCTTAGCTTATTTACAATTGAGTCGAGTTGGAGTTTAATTATCAATATTCATGAGTTTTTTTTTTTTTTAGCTTAATCGGGCATAATTGAGTTTAATTATTAAAGCTGAAGGAGAAAGATTTCATTTCATTCTTCTATCCCGATTCAAAGTACAAACCATAATGTATGTCAAATATGATATTATTCAGATTCCCACAAAGATATATGCCGCAGCCTCTTTAGATTTTGTACACTAAACTAAACCCTCTTCATCCGTTACAAGAATGAACAAAATCAAGTTAGCAGCTTTCAAGAATCCATGGCAATGGCTTCAGGCAACGGCGCCAATTGGAGGGGCGACAAGCTCGACTGGAGAGGGACGTCCTTCAAAACAAGGCCAACTACTCCGAGCACCTTTCTCACTTCATTCGCCAGCTCAATCACGTACTCGTCTTCATGACCTGCTCGGGTGTCATAATATCTCGTTTACAACTCAGCGAGCCAAGATTTGTACAAAAAAAGATTTAAAGATTGTATACCAATGTCAAACATGGCTTTTTCCAGTGAGAAGAGGTACTCCCTGTTGTTCCCACAAGGTCCAAATGCTGTTGCAATTTGCTTAGCCATCTCCTCCAATGGAGCAGGCCCCAAATAGTACTTATTTGATATCTTATCTGGAGTAGATGTGAATCTGCAATTTGGAACCACGATTTTGTAAATTCTGATGCACCAAAATGATCAGCTTTCGCGCCTAATCTATGATCAAGCAAAAACTATTCGCTAATAGCTCATAGATTTCAAACAAGCTCGACTAAGTGTGCATTCGACTCGGCTCGGCTCAGCTCGGTTTATTTAACAACCCTACACAAAAATTACTTACACGATAACCCCGGTTAACAAAGGCTCCTCAGATTCACCTTCCTGGATTATAAGAAACAAGCATATCATCGGTAAGAGTTGAAAAAGGTCAAAATGTGCATAAGAGATGGGAAAAACAACTCACTTTGTAAAAGTCTACCAAAGTTTTTTGGTCATACTCGCACTCTCGTCGTTCCAGATACTGAAATACTCGAGTGTAGGAAAGACGTTTGATTATCTAAAACAAGTCAACAACAAAAGAGAGGCACACATGTCTTAACCAAATAGAAAATAACAACATGCTTACAGCCATTGATGCCTTTTCAATCTCTGGCCCTCCACGTACGCAATAGGCAGCTCCCCACTAAATTAAGAGACAGCAAAGATCAAAATAGAAAATTCGCACGAAACTAGACGATAAAGGACCACACATACTGGGGTTTTTGGTCATATATCTCAACTTTACATTTTTTTAATCCCTACAGTTTGCTGTTGCCTACTGCCTTATCCGAAAACCATAAGCGAATAAAATAAATAAAATGTAAAAAAGTAAGAGAAAAGCTCCCAACCAAGTTAAAATCACTTTTAAAGCAAAACTTAGAAAGAAAAGGAATACACATGATATTTAAAGACAAAAGGGAGAAAAGTTAACATTGAGATTATCACAATTTTCATAGTTATTTGTCAAACATCCTTTCCACCAAACCTTGGATCAATATCACACACTCAATTAAATGACTTTTTCCACCATGTTTTACCAGAAAATAAAATAATTAACTTACGCAAACTGATCCTTCCACCTCTTCCAAGGTGCAGGTTCTTGCAGGATGCTCAGGGGTACCTCGATGATCAATGCAAGCTGAATCGCGTAAAATGGCATCAGAAAATAACCATTCAAAGCTTCAAATTCACCAAAATAAGCTACTTCCAACAATTTAACTAAACGAATTAACATTTTGGGGCACTTTGTACTCCAAAATTCTGCTTCAAACGCTCTCTGAGCAACGCAATTGCAAGCATAACAATAATTAACAGCTACTGAAAATGGCCTAATTCAAATCACCTAAATCAGAAAGGGTTTCCATGATCTAGAAAATTTGGATACTAATGCACAAATAGCGTGATCCATAACCAAAAACACGTGAGTGAAACATACCTAGATCAAATACACGCCTGTAATTCTTAACGAAGCCGATCACTTTCTCGTCGTATTCGAATCCAGGGTTCCACACCAGCGAACCATAGCCAAAAACCCAGAAGACCATCTTGTTTTCCCCTTTTCCTTAAGGAATCTCTCTGCGATGAAATCAAAATCAGCAAATGGATTAATCCCCTCGCATTATCGAAGAAATACACTCCAAAATGGAAAATGTCAACAATTTTACTTACAGAGGCAAAAGTGTTTGGATCAAATGCAATGCAGAATCCGAAAAGGGGATTTCTTCAACAAAGGAACTGCAAAGATTGAGAGAGAGATTCAAATCCAATTTTCTCTCTCTCTTCCTGAATCTCTCTCTCTCCCTCTCTTCTGGAAAAGAGTTAATTTGGCTGTACGTTGAATGGGACGGAGGCGATATGGAAACGAGTGGTTTATTTATAGTTGGACAAGGCTCTGTTTGGCGTTTTGGAAATAATCAATGCAACATATTTCTTTCCCCAAAAAAAAAAGTAGTACTTAATAATAAAGACATTTTACTTGAGTTATTTTTTCTTTTTCTTTTTTATAATTCTCATTAAAATACTAATTTATATTGATTATAATCATCTTATAGTAATACACGGATTTTAGTAAAAAAAAAAAAAAATTGTCAGTTAAATGTAAGATTTTATAGAGGTAGCTCGGTACCAGAAGTACCGCAGTTACATGGATTTTAGTAGTGATTTAAAGTTGAATGATATAAATTCATTAGACTACACACATCAGCAACCTTCCCCCAATTCAATCTACAATAAAATATTAATTTCTCTCTCATTTATCTACACAACCCAACACTTAATTTAACTTTATTCTTTTTATACTGACATCCACAACCCAACCCAACTCAACTTAAAATAATAATAATTATTTTATTATTTGTTAATTACATATATTTTATAATCAGTTTTTATTATATTTAAAATATATAAAAAAAATACATAAATTAATTTAATATTCTAAATTTATAATTATATTAAAAAAAATTAGAACATATTTAGAATAAGATACAATAATGAAATTACAATTACAATAGTTGAAATACGAAATTGAAAAGAAATAAATCAAACTACAAATAGATGCACAAAATTAAAAAAAATTACAAATACAAAAGATGCAAATTACATATTAATTCCTAGCTAGTTCCAAATTTTTGCCATATATGCTCAATCAAGTCGTTTCTTAGAGCGATGTGAGCTTCTCTATTCCGGAGTTGTTCTCTGTTAACCATATAAGTGGTCAAGTTCGCAATGCGTTCAGTAGAATATTGAAAACGTTGATCATCATTTGTAGGATCATCCATAAAAAATTCAGTGGGATCAAAATAATTTTGGTAAGTGTCTCGTTCATCCTCTACTATCATATTGTGCATGATGATACACGCCATCATAATTTTTCCCATCAACAATTTATCCCAAACAAGACATGGACGTCGAAGAAATGCAAAATGAGCTTGTAAAACTCCAAAAGCTCGTTCAATATCTTTGCGTACAGACTCTTGGCGTTGAGCGAACAACTTGTGGTTTTGGAGCTGTGGAGAAGTAATTGACTTGACAAATGCAGCCCATGAAGGATATATGCCATCAGTGAGATAATATGCTCTATCATTTTCCCGACCATTCACAACATATTTAACCTTTGGTGCTCGACCTTCCAAAATATCACTAAAAACAGGAGACCAGTGAAGTACATTAATATCATTGCACGTACCTGGTGTTCCAAAGAAAGCATGTCATATCCATAAGTCATAAGATGCAACAACTTCCAAAATGATTGTTGGTTTTCCACTTCTCCCTGCATATTGTCCAGCCCATGCAGTAGGACAATTTTTTCATTCCCAATGCATGCAATCAATACTACCTATCATGCCCAGGAATCCACGTTGCTCCCCGACATATAGTAGTCTTGCCAAATCTTGTTCATTGGGCTTTCTGAGGTACTCATCACCAAAGCAAGAAATGACACCTTCCACAAATTTTATGAGAGATCGCCTTGTCACAGTTTCACTCATTCGTAAGTATTCATCAACAGCATAAGAAGATGTCCCATACGCCAACACCCTTATAGCTGCAGTGCATTTCTGAATCGGTGAAAGACCTTGTCTACCAGTTGCATCGGGCCTTTGTTGAAAATATACGTCATTTGCACTTATAGCTTCCACTATACGATGGAATACTGATTTTTGCATGCGAAATCTACGTCGAAAGACCTCAGGAGTATACGTCGGCCTGTCGACAAAATAGTCGTTCATCAAACGCATCTCACCAACTTCCCGCTCTCTTTTACAATACCTTTTTCTGGCTCAAGGTGTGTGATCTCCTATGAGCAGATTAGGATTGTTTATGATCATATCCTCTATGTAACGATCAAATTGACGATTTTGTTCAGCAACTCGTTTCTCCCATTCATCAATCTCCGCCCATGGATTCTCTGAACTAGAGCTAGAGCTTGAGCTTGAATCTGAATCTACCAATGGGATTTCTGGGTTGAGAGACATTTGTAAAGTGAATTGTGAAGGAGAGTAAAAATATAAGGATTTTTGTGTTCCACTTTGATATGAATCTAAATAGTATATATAGACAAATGTTAAAGATGTATGGATGTGATGCCAATATGTGTTAAGATGCATGTGACTAAAGCTGAAAATGTGACAAGACAAAAAATGACTAGTGCATGTGAGTAAATGACAAGGTAAATGCATGTGATGAATGCTGAAAGCTGAAATGGAATTGACAAGGCAAATGCATGTGATTAATGCTGAAAGCTGGAACGGAATTGACAAGGCAAATGCATGTGACTGACTAAAGCTGAAAATGTGACAAGATAAAAAAACGACTAGTGCATGTGAGTAAATGACAAGGCAAGTGCATGTGATGAATGCTGAAATGGAATTGACAAGCAAATGCATGTGATTAATGCTGAAAGCTGGTTCGAAATTGACAAGGCAAATGCATGTGACTGACTAAAGCTGAAAATGTAACAAGACAAAAAACGACTAGTGCATGTGATTAAAGCGGAAAATGTGACAAGACAAAAAAATGACTAGTGCATGTGATTAAAGTTGAAAATGTGGCAAACATAATATACACTGTAAAAATCGGGGGCATTGCCCCCGAACCCCCGGACCAGGGGCACATTGCCCCCTGGACCCCCGACTCACTGACCGGGCAGCGAGACCCCCGACCAGCTCAGCATAGAGAGTTTAAGTTCAAAGCATCTTGACAACAAAAGGTGTGCAAAGAGAATAATAAGACTCAATAGGTTCCGAAACAAATGTAACTTTTTAAACTTGTTTTAGATTAAAATGACCGAATTTAAAATACATAAATTAAATGACCTAAAATAAAATTACATGAATTTAAATTACATAAATTAAATGACATAAAAATTAAAATTACATGAAAACAAACTGCATTGATTGCTTGGACATAAAGTCCATAAGTTAGCGTTTCAGCACTTCCTCTTCTGGGGATCGGATAAGATATCTTTAGCCATCAATGTCCTCAAGACACCAGAATTTATCTTCAAAAGCTTCCTTTGTTGCTTCATTTGTTCCCTTTCTTTCTCAAATTGGAGTCTATCTCTTCCCAGTTGGGTCATTTTTTCAGCTTCACTTTCTCTAGTGAGCCTCATTGCATTAATTTCTGTAGCAATTATAGTAGTACCTGCACTTTATGAATTCTTACATTTTCCTTTTCCTTTTCTTTTCGCCATATCTCTACCTATAGGACGGGGATTAGTTGAGCATCCACTGCCTGGAGTTTCTGCATTGGAGGGGATTGGATAATCTCCAATTTCACTGGTTTTGGATCTCTTTGAGCTACCACCACTTTCTTGGTTACCCTCTCCATATGATTCACCCTCCGTGTTGGCATCTGGTGTTGAACCAGGATCTAGTCTTAAAGCCCACTTTTCATTTTTACTCATTATCTCATTAAATACAAACAAGTCTTGAAACTTGTTCGAACCCCCTACATCTTTTCCGAAAAATGTATGAGCTTCTCCCTCAATATCCACCTGGCTCATTCCTCTTCTTTTTCGAGAATACGCTTCTCCGTAAGCAGCAATCCATTTGTTTGCACTTTCATTAAGTCGTTTTCAACGACCTTTCAAAGAATCAACGTTTCTTTCGCTTATCTCCTCCGGATTTTCACCTCGATGATTTGTGTACATCTTATGTATTTGTGCCCATATAGAGAGAGCCTTTTGATGTTTTCCACGTTTGCTATCTTCACTAACGAAACACTAGGACGACATTAAAGCAACATCTTCTTTCACAGTCCAAACTTTTGGGTTTCGAACATCTTTGAACAAGTTTCGGGAGATATTTTGTGGTGGTTGGACATGCTCAGGAATAGGAACTTGATTTAGATTCGGAGAAAACTGAGAGTTTTGATAATGACTCGGATAATCTTCCGAGTTCATAAAAGATTGAAAGCTTGGATATGTTTGAGAGTTTGGGAGTTTGGATAAGTTTGAGAGTTTGGATAATTTTGAGAATTTGGATAAGTTTGAGAGTTTGAAAAATAATCATCATGATTTGGATCCATGATAGAAATCAAGAGATAAAATGATGAAAAATAGAGGAGAAAATAAAGGATATGAGATTATGTTTCAAAATATATCAATATTGGTGTCTATTTATAGAGAATTGAAAAATACGAATTTTGATATATTTTTTAATTTTTTTTAAATAACTTATTATCCACAAAATTTACAATATACATTTTATCTACAAAAAATCTAACCACCACTACTACATTTTCGCTCATAGGTAACAGAGGATGTCTGTTAACTATGAGTGAAATGGTCTGTTATCTAAAGTGGTGTAATCTATGCACCTCGCTCATAGATAACAGATTCAAATCAATGAATATCCGTTACCTATGGCAGTTCAGAATATAAAATCTCGCTCATAGATTACTGATAATATCTGTTATCTAAATGTTTATAATTCGTTACCTAATCAAGCAAAAATAACATATTATCTCCGTTATCTTTTGTAAAAAAAATAAAAATTATCTCTAATAGAACAAATATTTAATTTTGTCAATTTTTTTAATTTCTGAAATTAAAAAATTAAAATATACACAATAATTTAATAAATTCACAATCAATTCAAAAGTCAATATTTTCATTAAATTGCCAAACATCCAAATATCCACAATAAAATTCATCAAAACTTCCATTCGATTGCATTCAAAATTAAAACCTACACATTAATACTAAAGTATTTGTTACACGCTAGCTCCAACAAGCCATTTGAAAGTCAAAAGCACTTAAATTCATTATCAAGGGGATATCTGAAAGCCAATTTCTTGCTCCACACTCCATTTGAACTTCACTCTGTAGAAAATACACATATATATAATCAATTTATGTTCAAATTCTATATAAAACCAAATAAATTAAACAAAAAAGTACACTTCAAATCCCAATTGACCAACATTTATAAAACACAAACGCACCTTTATGCAAAAATATATTCTTGATCACATATAGTCCAAAAAGCTCTTAAGCCTCAAAGCTGGGATATATGGTTTGCTACTGTGCTAGAGTGAAGGCAAAATTCAAACTTACAGTGAAAAACATTTCAATGTGTTCTCTTTGGCTAACATCAGTGACATATATAGTCCATTCAACCTTTTCCTCATACACAGTACATGGACCTACCTTGGAACTTAAATTATCTTTGCATAGTATGCAAAACTGTTCATTAAAATAGTCTTTTTGAGCATTATAGCCTGAGAATTGAAACAAGACCAGTGTTAAACTATATAAGGTAGAATTGAAAATTTCAAGAATAAAATATATTAAGTGTGTATTTACAAACTTCTAATGCATCAATTCAAAGACTTATCTCACTTTTAGGTTGTTTACCAAATATTTTACCAGATTCTTAGGCTGCTTAGCACTTATCTCACTCGAGATGCAACCAATTAACATTCTGAAGCTACCGAAACGGATACCAGTGGACAGAACGAACAAATATCATTGGATAGCACACATCAACCTGAGTTCATATTTTTAATCAACATCAAAGTATTGAGGTCAAATAGGTGTACTCTAGTCTCTAACCAGATCCAACAATTAAATCCTTTACAACAAACACTGCATATAACCTTTCAATACCAATAATTAACTATAATATCAGAAGTACAAATCTAGAAATTAAATTTCTTTTCTATTATTCAGAAAACTAAATAACCAACAATCAAACTCATAGACCATAAATCTGTCTAAAAAATTCAGCATACAAAACCATCACATAGGTAGCTCAGAATCAATAAAAGCAAACATACAAGATCCAACTATAAAAAAAAAATTGACAGATTGAAGGGGACACCTTGAAATGTTCCTGCATCATTTTGGTATCAATTGAAACAAAGTAACCACCCAAGCCTTACACAAAACAGAACACAACCCTAATTTATATAATTAAGGTCACTTTATTAATAGTTTCTTTGGCACGTGAAATTTTTTGGTAATGATTCTAGTGAACCATTGAGTGTGTGGCTACTTGTCTTAAATTATAAATCTGCACTGAGACTCATAAATATGATTGTTCTACCTCAAACCTACAGAAGCATTTAATTAAGGAAAAACACCGCCATAGTGAAAATCTTAAGTCTATTTTCCTGCTTTACTACCTAAACTCTTTAAAGTAAGAGTTATTTGTAAATTCACATTCCTCTTATGAATTTCAATAAAACTAAATCACTGCTCCTGAAATTCAACGAAGTCTACCTGATTCAATAATTAATACATACAATTCCTCCAGTAATCACTATTCTACGATAACATCTGACATGTCAACACGAAACTTACTTAAGCAGTAGCAACAAGGAGTACCCTGGAGGTGATGAGATAGAGCCTCGCCTGTGCGTAGGAATGGCAACAGTTAGAAACTAGAAATAAAATTAGGTCTTAAATAAACCTTCAATACGTCTCAAGGTTGTCTAGAAAAAATGAAGTTGAGAGAGCAAGAGTATTCTCAAAATCAAGAAAAAAGGTAAACTGAAAGACCATCAATATCCTAGATTATCTGAATAATTGATCAAGTTTACATTCTCCCAAATTGTATCCACATTTCAAGTTATTTCCACAAATTCTCCATTTAAACTCAAATCCTTTCATGTAAGTGTAACCTAAATTTGTACAAATAAACATAAATTAATTTACAATTTATTTCAATTTTTTCAGCTTTCATGCTAATCTGTTGATTTAACTCATCACATCCAAATCCTTCCATCTAAGCACAATAAGAGTATTGATCATTAATACACAACACAATCATAAAATGAATATCCACTTGTATATGCAACACAAAATTCTTTACAATGTAAATTTCACCAAATGTAGTATCTAATTAGACATTTGGATGGGGATAGTTAGAATGTGGATGTTGTATGAAATTTTCCCAGGACAATCACAAACAAATATTAAATATACAGAGAGCAGAGGATTAGAAAAATAATCAAATGCTACCTTGAGAGTGTGAAGGGGTGGGGATCAAAACAACCTATGACCGGTGATGTGGTTTCGCGGTGTCGCGCGGCTGGTTCAACAAGTGAGAGGACGGCGTTGCGTGGCTTCTTGGCGGAGGACGGCGCGGCTGGGCGCGGGCGCGGCCGAGGAGGAGGGCGTTAGAGAGGCGGCGCGGCTGGTTCCACAAGTGAGAGGACAGCAGTGTGTGGCTTCTCGGCGGAGGAGGGCGCGGCCGAGGAGGAGGGCGCGAGAGAGGCGGCGCGGCTGGTTCCACCAGTGAGAGGACGGCGGAGGATGGCGCAGTTGAGGGCGGATGCGGCTGGTTCCAC
Source organism: Ballota nigra (assembly GCA_947034835.1). Taxonomy (NCBI): domain Eukaryota; kingdom Viridiplantae; phylum Streptophyta; class Magnoliopsida; order Lamiales; family Lamiaceae; genus Ballota; species Ballota nigra. Next base: position 82,326,920 of record OX344720.1, on the reverse strand, counting down.
AAGTGAGAGGACGACGGTGCGTGGCTTCTCGGCGGAGGACGGCGTGGCTGAGGGCGTGGCCGAGGAGAAGAGCGCGAGAGAGACGGCGCGGTGGAGAAGGACGCGACGTCAAGAGGCTGGAATTATCTAGGGCAATTAAGATGGGACTTTTTTTCTACTGTTTATAATATTTTTTTTAGAAGTGAAATTATAGAATTAAGGTGTTGTACGTGAGTGTGTGTATTTGTTTAGAAGTGAAATTTTTCGGAATATAGAATTATTTTAGAATGAAAGTTAATTTTATGTAATAGATAACCAAATGAAAGTTAATTCATAATTTGTTAACTAAGGAAAAAAATTCTAATTCAAATTTTATTGGTTAAAATTAAAAGTTACATAGATAACCTGTCCTAGATAACCATAAAAAATATCAGTTATCTATATGCGAACACCCTTTTACCTAGATAACAGATTTTACTTAGATAACGGATATACGAAACACAGATAACAGATTCATTAATATCCGTTATCTAGGATCTGTTACCTATGAGCGAAAATGTAGTAGTGCACCCTATAAAATTCTTTCCATGTGTCATCAATGTATTGGGCAATCTTATCTTTTTATTCGGTTGGGGTTGAGGCCTTCTCTCCCCGGGTTGCAATTCCCATTATCTTTTTCCTTTTTTCTTTTTTCTAATTTTTTTTCTTTTTTATGGGTTGAGGCCACGGTTTGCTACCGATGTGGATAGTCTTATAAAGCTAGTTTTATAGAAATGGAGTCGCATGACAAACCTAAGGTTTGACTTCATATAAAATCAATATATAAAGGATTTTACTTATTCCAGAAAATATATAGAGAAGTGGTTGGCTTCATAAATAAAAAAGAATTTAATTTCTTTTATATTTGAAAAAAAATCTTACTATTTATTTAAAAAAATGGATAGGACAACATTCCCAAAATTATTTGGTGCAGGCTCAGTCAGTTGAAGTGGCAGCTCATGCTTGCCGTCTCCTCCATGACTGTTTGCCAGCAAAGCAAATCTCTAAAACCATAATATCATTAATTCAAATGACAACATCAGGTGCATTTTTGTGATGTTCATGAAGATCCTAACAGACTCTTCTTCTTTTCATGTGATAAATCATGTGCACTTTGGATGCAGGGTCACTCTCATTTAGAGTCGAATGAATCGATTGACTCGGACCCACAAATTTTGTGATTTTTTAGGGGCCCATAATTGTTTTAGCATATACGTATGTATAATATATAAATAAATCTAAAAATCTTTTACTATAACATTATGTAGCACAGCAGATGGAGGCCCTTTATACCTCCTTTAGGTCTTGTCTTTGATTCTTAGTAATGGTTTGGTGCCATCATTTTATTTTTAATTTCAAGTAGTCTCGCTTTATAATCTTTACTAACTTAAATTGCCAATTAAAATTTACTCTTATTAATTAACTCATACCGCTATCACACAAAATATTGATTCAATACAATTTTTCCCCTTTATTAAATCAAATTGTCAAATAAAATTTGGTAAAGTATTGAGTAAAACTGATTTATATATGAATTATTTTAAAGGGTACGTGTTAATTATTTTCATGGGTGTTCTATTAACATAAGTATTGTAAAGGGTATGATTTTTCACACTATACATACTTTAAAAGTTTAGGCCCTCTTTATTAATTAACTCAGCCGCATCATGACACAAATTATTAATCCAATGCAAAAAAAAAAATTCTTTTTTCTTTACAACAAGGAAACATGAGTGTATGGATATGTTAGAATGGCTTAATTACCCAACCACTCTCCATAACATAATCTAATCTTATTGTTCATTCTCACTTTCTACTAGAGGAAAAATAAAAATGGTTGACTGCTAGTAATTGACTTGGCGTTGTTTGGGCATTATGGAAATGGAGGAATACAATAATTGTTAAGGAATTTAAGACTGAAATATAAAGTTGTTTGGGCATATTATGGAAATGGAGGAATACAATAGTTTCAACTAGTCTCAGCTTTATACCCTTTACTAACTTAAATTGCCAATTAAAATTTGGACTCTTTATTAATTAACCCATACCGCCATCACACAAAATATTGATTCAATACAATTTTTTCCCTTTATTAAATCAAATTGTCAAATAAAATTTGGTAAAGTATTGAGTAAAATTGATTCATACATGAATTATTTTAAAGGATACTAGTTAATTATTTTCTCTAAAGTATATGAGTTGTTTTATTAAAAAAAAAAATTGCAAAGGGTGTGAATTTTCACTAAGGAGTACAAGTTTACATACTTTAAAATTTTAGACCCTCTTTAGTAATTAACGCAGCCACATCATCACACACAATATTAATCCAATGCAATTTTTTTTTCCTTTTTTCTTTACAACAACGAGAAATGAGTGAATTCGAGAAGAAATCTTCTGATTTTAAAATTCATCAGATAATTTATATTTATTAGATTATGATTTTTTTTTATTTCATGTCATTTAAAATTGATATTCTCTTTAAGTTAGCATAATTGAAAAAAATACGAGGGACCCAATTTTGAAATCGACTCATGCTCTATAATTCATAAGATCGGTCATGTTTGGATGGAAATGTTGGAATGACTTAATTACCCAACCACTCTCCGTGAACATAATCTAATTTTATTGTTCATTGTCACATTCTACTAGAGAAAAGAGAAAAATGTTTAACTGCTAGTGATTTTTTGAACGTTTTAACTGCTAGTGATTGACTTGGCGTTGTTTGGACATTATGAAAATGGAGGAATACAATAGTTGTTAAAAGAAATTAAGTCTGAAATATAAAGTTGGTTGTACTTAAAAAATTCAGGGTGCTCTAAATTTTCATTTGATGATTGATTGTCTCATTTTAGAATAGTGTTAGATTATTCAACGGTAAACCTTTTGTATTTTCTAGTTCGACTTGTGCTTTTCTGTTAATATTTATAAAATCCCTTTCACTGATTAAATAAAATGCTATTGTCCAAAATTTCTAGGCATTATTCCTTTTATGTCTTTCCAGGTATGTATATATATGGATGTCATGTTAGATTAATACATATGCCAATTTAAATGCAACTGTTTTCCAAAATAGAAATAGAAGATTCTAGTAAAAAAATTGAGATATCCCAGGGTATATTCCTATAATTTAAAACTTCATTTTTTTTAAACCAAAAACTTTAAATATTTAAAATAAGGAAATTATTCGATTGATTCATTTAAGATCCTCTATTTTGATACCATGTAATACACATGACATGTATTAAAAATAAAGACACATAAATGAACACAACAAATTATAATAAGGGTTCGAGTGCTTGATTCAATTACCATGATCTAATCAGATAATTATGGCGTCCTGTTAAAAAAAAAAATCAAATAATTATGGCGTGAAATGATATTGTATGAGACTATCTGGATTACCACAGTCGATCATTGCTTACAATAAAAGACAAAGTACAAAAAGAAAAAAAGAGAGAGAGAGAGAAAGAAATTAATGGCACAACCCGTTCGCTCACCCAATATTGATCGTGAGCAGGCACTAGTCTTCCCACCTAATGAGTCGTTGGGTCACCATGATTTACTTCCTCCACCTAATCCTGTCGGGCCAGGGGGTGGGGGCCCTGGGGGCGAGGACTTCGCCTTTTGCTACAATATTGATCGTGAGACTTAACTTTACAAACATTGCCTGCATTGAGAATTAAATACATTCTGAAAAAATACAGTTATGTAAATAAATAATAAAAAAACCAAAACTATTTTTTGTTAAAGTATATTTTACAATTTTTTCTCATATATATAATTTCAATTTATTAAGGTAGTATGATATAATTTGTTCCGAACTCTTTTTATTTTTATAAACTCATTTTTATGCTATAGGTTGATTGAACTCAATTACACTTTAATTGTTTAATTTTATATATTTCGCACACCCTTTAAATATGTAATTTTATTATTTGCATTGTTGTATTTTACTTATCTATTTGTAACTTCACATATTTATTTACAATTTTACATTCTAATTCTTATAATTTAAATTTTATTATGAGATTGAAACTTATTTTAAGTGTATAATAATTTTTTTATTATAATTACAAATTTTGAATATCAAATAATTTAATATATCACCTTATAAATATAATAAAAAATGATTATAGAAATATATATTTATTAAATAATGAAAAAGAAAAATATTTCAGATTGTGTATGAAAAATAAATTAAATTAGGTTGAGTTGTAGATTGTTTATGTGGAGGAGAGAGAAATGAATTATTATTAAGAGGTTGAGTTGTGAGGGATTATTGATAAAGATAGTCTGAGGATTAATTCAATTTACGTCCAAAGATATTATTTTTCAAGAGTAACTTAGATTTTTTTTCTCGCTATCATGCAATTTAAATGTATTTAAACAACTATTTTCACTCAATAGTCACGATTATCTTTATTGAACAATTACAGTTGAACAACTGCAACTGTTTAATAAATAAACTGATACAATTTAAAAATGTATCTAAATTACACGATATACCTAATACAGTGTTGGAATAGTTAGTTGATTGAATCGATTAAATTGATTGAATTAATTTTGATTAGTCTCTTTTTGTTAACCATTTATTTTTAGAAGAATTACTTAATTTATTATCATAAGAATTCATCTATAATATATTTAAAATTATGGGTAAATGATTGCATGTTTACCGATAAACATTCAAATATATATGTTCACCACATATGTTAAAATGATCAAATGTCTACCGATGAACACCAAATTATATATTCACCATTATTTATGTTGTGATGCCACATAAATGAGGAAGCTCACAATTATTTTCATCAAGTTATATGTAGGGATGACAACGGGGCGGATTTGTACAATCCCAAGATGCCTCGCCAGAATTTTAACGGACACAGACCCGCCTTGGACCCAGCGGGTCCAACCCGCCCGCCCATTTTAATTTTAAATTAATTTTTAAATGTAAATTATATAATTTTCTAATTCAAAAA